>OY728161.1:1156343362-1159261709 GCA_963277665.1 Viscum album
ATCGAGAAGAACCACACTCTAGGAATTTTTTAAGTGATTTATATTCATTTTGAAACAGTATACCATCATTTGGATAGGCATGTACTCTTTAAGAGAGAAAAACCATTGAAAATATAATTCTATTTTCATCACATTTTCAGAAAGGAAGATCATTATCTTCTAGGATCATATCATTCAAGATAGAAAGTAGTTAAGTAAAATTGGTGTCACTCCATATGTTTCATATTTTAAATTATATAGCTTCATTATGGTTGAAAGTTCTATATATTTAGTACCACCATCATGAAATGGTTTATTTTCATAACTCTTTTTACTTCTCAAAAAAAATTACAATCATAAAGTTCATAATAAAATTTCATTTTCATTTCCTCAATATGATCTTCATCATCATTCACACTTATTATCAAATTCTCATTATGGTCTTCATTATTTACCACACTTGTAATCATATTAGATGATCCATAAAATGTATTCTTATAACATTCACTAGCTACATTTAGTTTTTTCTTATGTTTAGTCCAACATTTATAACTTTTATCTATTTCATGATAGATCAAGTTTTCATCCAAATCCCCTAGACTAATTAGTCATGAATAAAAACATTGTAAACAGAGACAAAGGATCTCAAATGGTTCATATGAATGATCTTTTTCATACTTGATGAACTCTTGCACCCCATCTTCATACTCCAGTGGCAAATGACTGGCATCCATACATATTTTATTCATATACATCCTATTTTATTTTATAATATTAACATTTAACAAAATAAATAAAGTTTAAAACATGTACATTTAAAAATTCCATCTTATGATTAAAATATTACTGTAAGGTAAAATTATTAATGGTTATGGTTTTAAAGACATAAATTTGTTTATTAATTATTCGTATTTCACTAACTTGGGTTATCATTAATATTTTCAATATTATATGAATATAATATACCATCTCTTTCACTAATTTGAGTTCCAAGAGAGACTTCTCCCCTATCAAAACAGAACATGGAGGTGATCATCATATGGACTTTAATACAATGCTTCAAAACTAGCTATCTATATCAATGATTGAAAACAATTTTTATAAAAAAATTATAATTTCTTAGATTTAAAATTTTCTCTCTCAGTATTTGGCATAATATACTTTCCATATTTTGATTTCCTAAAATGAATACAATATTTAAAGATGATACTCTAATGGTCACTAAAAATAAAATACACAATTTAATTACATGTTCTATAAAGACATTACAATTTTAATCCATGGGTGTATGAGGGATACATGGAAGAAAATGGGAAGAATTGTTTGATTTTAATACATGGGAGTAGGAGGGATACTTGAAACTTGGATCTGATTACCTGTTGTGTACCACAAAACACTACCTACTTATCATTTATAGTCACCACCTTACACGATATGTGGGAAGTGTTTTTTCAGTACAAAACTAGGATCTCTATCCAATCGAAATGATAAATAATGATGAATGATTGAAAATTAATTTTATGGTGAGGGATATAGTGAACCAACAATGGATCTAGGGAAAAATAGATTGGGTAGAATAGGAGACAAAGATGTATTCTCGGAATCTGGAACTGATTACCAGTTCTGCACCATAAAAAATCTACCTATTTATCATTTGCGGTCAGCACCATACAAGATAAGTGAGAATGGATTTTTAGTGAAAATCTAGGATCTCAATGAAATTTTAGTGATAAATAATTATTAATGTTTAAAAATTAACATGAAGACAATGTAGAGTGTGAATCAACAACAGCTCAAGGAAAAATTGATTGGGTGGAATATGACATCCTTCCTTTTATTACAAACTTAAACATGATTTATTACATAAAACTTCACTTGATACAACAAGAATATCGAGAGTTTTAGTGTATTTGGGGCTTAGTATCATTACATAAAAACTTAAAACATTAAAATAAAACATCTTTATTGAAAACTTCCTTTACATGACCACTACATTCACTCGTACTTAGCATTGCATGGGATAACCTGAGGACATGCATAAGAAAAGGGTGAGCTATAAAGCCCAATAAGGGAGTACACATGGAATAACATGAGGAGTAAAATACATGTTAGGAAATAGTAATATCAATAGAGAATAAGAGAAACATGAACATAAAGGCATGATAAAGCATGATAATCATAACATGGAAATGTGGCAACAACACTTAACATGGAATTTGCATGAGCCAAGGCTCATTGCACATGGAGAATGAGTAAATCCTCATTGCACATGGAGCACGAGTAAACCCTCGTTTCACTTGAATTATCATGAGTCAACACTCATTGCACATGACGTATCATGATACTATACTTTACCCAATGCATTGGAGCGCTATAAGGGCGCACCCTTCTTAAACATTTCATTTCATGCATAAGTGTGCCACATGGATCATAAAACATAATCATTTATTCCACGATAAAGGAATGTGGAATTAATACATGAAACTTTATAATAAATAAGTAAATGTGAATAAATTTAAATACCCTTTATGGAGAAATGGGTATGGTATTCACTACACAATGACATTGGCTTAGAAAATCGGCGCGATTTCGGCAGCGTAATGGCGTGACATAAGAATTCATAAAAATGGTTGATGAGAGAGAAAGGGGTTCCTCATAATATATACATGTAATGGACAGTAAGGAGGTCATATAGATACATGTCCCAACAATTTTAATGGAATTTATATTCATGATACAAAAGTATCTCTTGAATGTAAAAGAGGAGAGAGAAGTTCCTTTTAGAATTTCGGCATAGTAACGAGTGTACATGGGAGGCATTTGATGAGAGAGAAAGGGGTCTCCCATAATTCAAACATAAATAGGGCAGTATGAGGGAGGTTCTAAACAATACCCCAACATTCATAATTGAAATTAAAAGGGCAAAAAAACTTAAAGAAAATTGGACAAAAATGAGAAAGGAAGAAAAAACCCTTACTTGGAAGTGTGCTTCTAAAGGCAAGAGAGAGGCTTGTGAGAGGATTATTGGGATATTGGGGAACCTTGGGAGGATTATAGAGAGAGTAGGGCAGAGGTTGGACGAACTTTAAAGGCTTTGGGTGAGGAGGAAGTGGGATCTTGGGTGGGTTTTTATAGGAAAGGTGAGGGAATTCTTTATTATTTAGGTTTGGGTCCCCTTACATTAAATTAATCCAAACCACAAACCATCCCATGGTTTGTGACCATGGTTTTTGTAAAAGGGAAGAGGAAAAAAATATTTTATAACGCCAAGGTCCGAACTTCTTAAAATAATGAGGTTTCTTTTGTGGAGGTGAGTCACACTCCCATGGAAATTAATTTAAAAAGACAAGGTGTTTAATAAGCCTTGAGGGGACCATTAATGCTTTGAAAAGTAAGTAAAACAAACCCAAAATCAAATTATTTTAATGGTAAAACATATATTGGCCTAAAATAAAGATTATAGTATTTTATTACATCACTGTTGGGTCATTATGATGTCATAAAACACATTATATATTTAAACGGTATTTAATTTTTACCCAAAAAATTGACTGTCTCAGAAAATTATGAAAAATTCACCATTGGATAATTTCGACGTCCTGATTCCAAATATAACATTTATTTTATCAAAATAATTTTCTAAATATGTTAATTTTCACTTTCAAAATAAAAACTAACATTTATAAAAAATTCACGAGTTTTGACAGAAATGGCTTTCAAGCCTTAATAAAAATTATAATTGCATTCATAAAATTATAAGATCATTTATATTTAATAAAAATCAATTAAATATTAGTATTATTATTATTTTAAAATATTATTTAATTCAAAAATCCCTTAATTTAATAAAATATAATTCTTAATTAAATAATAACTAAAAACACTATTTGTACTCTAAAAACTATTTACAATGTATCAATAATGAAAAGAAAGTATATACATTATTATATACAAAAAAATAATGTACATGAACATAGTACTATCAATTTGTTACATAACCCCTTAAAACATCCGCATAAGACCTAAGGGTAAGGTGTGCGATGGTGACAGACTCTTGGGGTGGCTCGGATAACATCGCTCGAGTGGTAATTTCTATCAACTTACACTTCTCTTGTAGACGGTACCGTTAGAGCTTGACATGATGAAGCTCATCTTGGGCTTGGACAAGAGCGAAGCCCAAGGATGCCACCTCTTTTCTGAGCTCCGACAAATGGGCTTCGTATGGGGAAATTCTACTGGATGAGGCTATCGCTTCCTTTGTCTGAGTAAATTGGTTTTGTTAAAGTCCTATATTTATACTAATCATGTGATCACTGTTCAACGACTATATTAGAAACAGTCAAAATTCTTAACATAAAACCAAAGAAGTTGACATTTCATATAAACATAAAGATACATTTAATTAGATCAAGAGGGATTTCCATTAATGAAACTTTGGTTCGTTACAATATTACCCCCTTAAGAAATTTCGCCCTCGAAATTTTCCTTTTCCCACACTAAAACAGATGTGGGTAACTCAACTTCATATTTTCCTCCGATTCCCAAGTCCCTTCTTCAAACTTGTGGTTTCTCCACAACACCTTTACGAGGGGAATTGTCTTATTTTTTATAAATTTTTCTCTACGATCTAAGATCTTCACTAGTTTCTCCTCATAAGAGAGATCATCTTCCAATTGTACCACCTCAGAAGAGAGTATATGTGAAGGGTCCGGTATGTACTTCCTTAAGAGGGATACATGGAAGACATCATGTAATTTGGACATAGTAGGTGGAAGTGCTAGTCGATAGGCCACAGCCCCGACACGATCAAGAATCTCGAAGGGTCCGATGTACCTTGGTCTTAACTTACCTTTATTTCCAAACCTCATGAACTTCTTCCACGGAGATATGCGTAGAAAAACCATGTCTCTAACTTTAAACTCAAGGTCTTGTCGATGATTATTTGCACAACTCTTCTGTCGACTTTGGGCTGCCTTGATATGCTGCTGAATGGTTTTCACCTTCTCCATCATTTCCTCGACCATTTATGGTCCAAGTAGCTTACGTTCACCGACCTCATCCCAACATGTCGGTGTTCTGCACCTTTTCCCATACAGGGCTTCATATGGTGTCATTTGGATGCTCGAGTGGAAACTGTTTTTATAAGAGAACTCAACCAGAGGACGATATTGATCCCATCTTCCTTTAAAGTCCATTGAGCATGCTCTCAACATATCCTCAAGTGTTTGGATAGTCCACTCGGATTGGCCATCAGTTTGAGGATGATAGGTCGTACTGAAGTTCAGTTCAGTATTCAGAGCATGTTGAAGACTCTTCCAAAACTTAGAGGTGAATCTTGGATCTCGGTCAGACACAATAGATAGTGGTACTCCATGCAACCTTACCACTTCCCTGATATATATCTGTGCCAGTTGATCCAGTGAGAAATCCTCCCGAACAGCAATGAAGTGTGCTATCTTTGTAAGATGATCCACAACAACCCAAATTGTGTTCTTGCCTTTGGATGTCCTTGGAAGTCCGGTGACAAAGTCTATGGTGATATTCTCTCATTTCCATTCTGGTATGGGCAATGGTTGCATCATCCCCTTAGAATTTTTCCTCTCTGCCTTCACTTTCTGACACACCAAGAACTTTTATGTATATTCAGTGATCTCCTTCTTCATTTTATCCCACCAAAATTTTTCTTGTAGATCTCGAAACATCTTTGTGCTCCCTGGGTGAATAGAGAAATTTGAACTATGTGCATCATCCAAAAGTTCCTTCTTCAGCTCCAGACTTGATGGGACACATAGTCTTTTCCCAAACCGCACAATTCCTTCTTCATTAACATTAAACTCTGAGGATTTCCCTTTTTTGATAGCTTTTACATTTTCCTAAATTCCCACATCATCCTTTTGAGAATCCTTTAACCTTTCCAAAAGATATGGTTGAGCAATAATTTGTGAAAGGATTGATGATGTTCTCTTCTTTATGATTCCCACATCCATCTTTATCAAGTCTAAGAAGATTGGATCCCTCTCAATTCTCATCATTGATAGAATCGCTGGGTCCTTTCTACTTAGGGAATCTGACACCTTGTTCGCTTTCCCAGGGTGGTAATGGATTGAACAGTCATAATCCTTGATGATCTATATACATCTTCTCGGGCGCATATTTAGCTCTTTTTGTGTGAATATATATTTAAGACTCTTATGGTCAGTATATATCTCATATTTCTCTCCATAGAGATAATGCCGCCAGATTTTCAATGCAAAGATAACTGCCGCCAACTCCAGATCATGCGTTGGATAGTTTCACTCATGGATTTTCAACTACCTTGAGGCATAGGATATAACTTTTTCATTCTACATTAGCACACAGCCTAAGACCTTCTTTGAAGCATCACTGAAAACAACAAAAAGTTCCCCACTTGTGGGTAAAGTGAGCACAGACGTAGTGATAAGCCTCCTTTTCAACTCCTTGTAGCTTTCTTCGCATTCATCACTCCAAGAAAACTTTACTCCCTTTCGATTTAGCTTGGTAATAGGGTTGGAAAATCGTGAGAAATTTCTCACAAATCGTCGATAATATCCAGCTAACCCCAAGAAGCTACGGATATCCGTTACCGATGTTGGCTTCGGCCATCCCTCAATTGCATCTTTTTTGGAGGGGTCCATAGATATCTCATTGCTTGTTATGATATGGCCCAAGAATGAGACCTCCTTCAACCAGAACTCACACTTTCTATACTTTTCATAGAGATTCTCCTTGCGCAAAGTCTCTAGTACAGTTTTTAAATGCTCCTCATGATCCTCCTTGGTTTTGAATTATATTAGAATATCATCTATAAAGACTACCATATATTTGTCGAGGTAGTCTCTAAAGACTCTATTCATCAAGTCCATGAATATTTCTAGAGCATTGGTGAGTCCAAAAGGCATTACTATGAATTCATAGTGCCCGTATCCTGTATGAAAAGCAGTCTTGGGGATATCTTCCTTCTTCACCCTTACTTGATAATATCCCGACCGCAAATCCACCTTGGAGAAGTATTGTGCTCCATGAAGCTGATCAAACAAGTCATATATTCTTGGTAGAGGATACTTGTTCTTTATCGTGATTTTTTTAGGTTCACGATAATTGATGCAAAGCCGCATTGACCCATCCTTCTTCTTGACGAAGAGGACTGGTGCACCCCATGGTAAACCACTTGGGCGTATAAACCCTTTATCCATATTCTCCTGTAGTTGTTTCTTCATCTCTTCAAGCTCAAAAACAGACTTTCTATATGGATTCTTGGATATTGGTAATGCCCCAGGTATAATTTCAACTGAGAACTCAAAATCTCTTCTAGGAGGAAGACCAGGCAGTTCCTCGGGAAACACTTCCACGAATTCCCTCACAATAGGCATTTCTTCAAGGATGGTTTCTTCCTTGGACTCAATCATATGAGCCAGATACGCATTCTCATAGGGCAGTAATATCCATGATTGAGATGATGGAGCTAAAGGAGATTCATCTTCCTCCTGACACTTGTAAATAATCGGGAGTCGATTCTCCATATGGAGTGTGATTTCCCTCTCCCGAAAATTTATGTTGGCTCTATATAAGGAAAGCCAATCCATGCCAAGAATTGCATCAAATTCCCCCAGAGGGAGTATGACAAGGTTCGCCGGGAAATTCAATCCACAGATTATAATAGGGGAGTACTTATATTCATGGGATGCAATGATTTCCCCATTTACCATACTCACCGACATCTTTACTTCCATGATTTGTGGTGGTGTTGGGATTGTTCTACTAAACTTTCGAGATATAAAAGAATGAGTAGAACCTGAATCAAAAAGTACGTTCGCTATTCTTGAATTAATAACTAGCATACCTGTCACCACTTCATTTTCAGGGTTCTCTTCGGCAGAAGTGATGGAAAAAGCTCATCCTTTCTGCCTTGGAGGTTGTTGGTTGCCTCCGAAAACCCTTGGATTAGGGCACTGATTTGAAAAATGACCCGGTTCTTTGCATTTGTAGCGTTGAACAATGTGTTGAGGTTTTAACGGAGTGTTCCTCTCATCTGTCGCAGCCACAGGTCTTTCTTGTCGACAGTTAACAGCTAGGTTCCCTTCTCTTCCACACCTGAAGCATTTTCTCATCCCCTTAAGGAAATTTCCAGGGTGCTTTGTTCCTCACTTTTGGAAAGTGGGGTGCTGTATCTTCTTAGCACTGTCGGATTTATCCATCAGACCACCAACATTGAATTCCACCTTACGCTTCTTGTCCCCATGATACCCCTGTGATTCCCCGATCTCCATTTCGACTTTGAGGGCACATCAGACAATTTCCTCATAGCTGTCGAAGTCACGAATCGCTAATGCTTTTCGCAAGCTAGGCTTCATCCCACCAAAGAAGCGGTCAACCTTGCATTCGGGGGTAACGACAAAACCAGAAGCATAACGTGCATGACTTTCGAAGTTTTCCTCGTACGCTCCAACAGATTATTCAGCTTTTTGCTTGAGGGAAAGGAAGTCCCTTTCCATCTTAAGCCGGAGGGTGCGTGGAAAATATTTATCGAAAAACATCTTCCGGATGTCCTTCCATTCAAATGCATCGATCTCCTCCTCAGGCTTCGTATTTTTGACCAATTTCAAACATTGATTAGCTTCACCCTCCATACGATAAGCAGCCAGGAGAACCTTCTCTTGTTCAGAACATTGAAGGATGGAGAAGATCTTTTCAATGGCATTGATCCATTGTTCAGAGATCGTGGGATCGGATGATCCACTCAAAGTAGGAGGCCTTTTTCTCATGAATATCTTGATAGATAATTGTTTTGGGGGGGGGGGGGTTGAACATTCCTCTTGACCCGTGTTTCTATTTAAAACTTGAGTTAGCTGAGAGAGAAGCGTGACAAAGTTCGCGATTCCCTCTCCCATTGGATTGGGCATCTCATTAGTATAGTCGTCACACTAATCTTCACAACGGTTGTTAGCCCGAGTCCTCCTATTACCGGCCATTGGCTGGAATAAAAGGAAAGTTAGGGGTAACACATAAAGGGTAATACAAAGCCAAAAGTTGATGACTTATAAATAAACTTTTATTTCCTTAACTTATGAATCTATAAGCTTTAGTCTAGAATTTTCATGATCTACTTTCTAACATATATTCTTAAGGGTATTTTTTTTAATTCCCTTAATATGGGTTCATACTAATCTTGTGAATTTTTCAAAACATATCCCCCGGGATTGTCATAACCAAGTGTGCAGCAAGGCCCATTGTCATGCACTAGTTCCCATTCGAGTCTACCTCAAAGCGGTGTTTTTGGGTTCTACCCCTAGGATACATCTGTGCCAGAGCCGCCTCTACCTGCTCGTATCCAGACAGGGATGTATTTGCTTGATAAACCACTTACTCAGTACTTACCAAAACTTAGGGATGTTTTTATTATACTTAGTCTTGTCTCTAAGGATTTACTAGGGTTTTCTAATCCAAATCCCAAAAATAACTAAACCTATCCTCTGATACCAACTACGACAACCCTGCTTTTATTATAAACTTAAAAAATATTTATTACATAAAACTTCACTTGATACAAAAATAATATCAAGAGGCTTAGTGTATTTGGGGCTTAGGATCATTACATAAAAACTTAAAACATTAAAATATAACATCTTTATTGAAAACTTACTTTACATGACCACTACATTCCCTCGTACTTATCATTGCATGGGATAACCTGAGGACATGCATAAGAAAAGGGTGATCTATAAAGCCCAGTAAGGGAGTACACATGGAATAACATGAGGAATAAAATACATGTTAGGAAATAGGAATATCAATAGAGCATAAGATAAAAATGAACATAAAGGCATGATAAATCATGATAATCATAACATGGAAATGTGGCAACAACACTTAACATGGAATTAGCATGAGCCAAGGCTCATTGCACATGGAGCATGAGTAAATCCTCATTGCACATGAAGCAAGAGTAAACCCTCATTGAACTTGAATTATCATGATTCAACACTCATTGCACATGATGTATAATGATACTATACTTTACCCAATGCATTGGAGCGCTATAAGGGCGCACCCTTCTTAAACATTTCATTTCATGCATAAGTGTGCCACATGGATCATAAAACATGGATTCATAAAACATAATCATTTATTCCATGATAAAGGAATGTGGAATTCATACATGAAACTTTATAATCAATAAGTAAATGTTCATAAAGGTGAATACCCTTGATGGATAAATGGGGATGGTATTCACTACACAATGACATTGGCTTAGAAAATCGGTGCGATTTCGGCAGCGTAACGTCGTGACATAAGAATTCATAAAAATGGTTGATGAGAGAGAAAGGGGTTCCTCATCATATATACATGTAATGGAAAGTAAGGAGGTCATATAGATACATGTCCCAACAATTTTAATGGAATTTCGATTCATGATACAAAAGTATTGCTTGAATGTAAAAGAGGAGAGAGAAGTTCCTTTCGAAATTTCGGCATAGTAACGGGTGTACATGGGAGGAATTTAATGAAAGAGAAAGGGGTATCCCATCATTCAAACATAAAGAGGGAATTATTATGGATGTGAAAAACTATACCCCAACATTCATAATTGAAATTAAAAGGAATAACAACTTAAAGAAAATTGGACAAAAATGAGAAAGGAAGAAAAAACCCTTACTTGGAAGTGTGCTTCCAAAGGCTAGAGAGAGGCTTGTGAGAGGACTCTTGGGAGCTTGGGGAACCTTGAGATGATTCTAGAGAGAGTAGGGCAGAGGTTTGACTAACTTCAAAGGCTTTGGGTGAGGCGGAAGTGGGAGCTTGGGTGAGTTTATATAGGAAAGGTGAGGGAATTCTTTATTATTTAGGTTTGGGTCCCCTTACATTAAATTAATCCAAACCACAAACCATCCCATTGTTTATTCCCATGGTTTTTGGAAAAGGGAAGAGGAAAACAATATTTTATAATTCCAAGGTCCGAAATTCTTAAAATAATGAGGTTTCTTATGTGGAGGTGAGTCACACTCCCATGGAAATTAATTTAAAAAGACAAGGTGTTTAATAATTCTTGAGGGGACCATTAATGCTTTGAAAAGTAAGTCAAACAAACCCAAAATCACATTATTTTAATGGTAAAACATATATTGTCCTAACATAAAGATTATATTATTTTATTACATCACTATTGGGTCATTATGATGTCATAAAACACATTATATATTTAAATGGTATTTAATTTTTACCCAAAAATTTGATTGTCTTAGAAAATTATGAAAAATTCTCCGTTGGATAATTTTGACATCCTGATTCTAGAAATAACATTTATTTTATCTAAATAATTTTCTAAATATGTTAATTTTTACTTTTAAAATAAAAAATGACATTTATAAAAAATTCACGAGTTTTGACAGAAATGGCTTTCAAGCCTTGATAAAAATTATAATTGCATTCATAAAATTATAAGATCATTTATATTTAATAAAAATTAATTTAATAATAATATTATTATTTTTTTAAAATATTAATTAATTCCAAAATCCCTTAATTTAATAAAATAGAATTCTTAATTAAATAATAACTAAAAACACTATTTGTACTCTAAAAACTATTTACAATGTGTCAATAATGAAAAGAAAGTATATACATTATTATATACAAAAATAATAATGTACATGAACATAGTACTATCGATTCGTTACATAACCCCTTAAAACAGCCGCATAAGACCTAAGGGTAAGGTGTGTGATGGTGACAGACTCTTGGGGTGGCTCGGATAACATCGCTTGAGTGGTAATTTCTATCAACTTCCACTTCTCCCGTAGACGGTCTCGTTCGAGCTTGACATGATGAAGCTCAGCTTGGGATTGGTCAATAGCGAAGCCCAAGGATGCCATCTCTTTTCTGAGCTCCGACAAATGGGCTTCGTATGGGGCAATTCTACTGGATGAGGTCATCGCTTCCTTTGTCTGAGTAAATTGGTTTTGTTAAAGTCCTATATTTATACTAATCATGTGATCACTGTTCAACGGCTATATTATCAATGGTCAAAATTATTAACATAAAACCAAAGAAGTTGAAATTTTATATAAACATAAAGAGACATTTAATTAGATCAAAAGGGATTTCCATTAATGAAACTTTGGGTCGTTACATGGAACATGGGATCAGGATGGATACATAGAAATTTGAGCTGATTACCATCTGTATACTAAAAAAACCCTATTTACTTATCACATTTAGTTACCACTTAACATGATAATTAGGTAGGGATTTTGAAATGCACAATTAGGATCTCCATGAAATCAGAGTGAGAAATAATGATGATTGAGTGAACAAATATGTGAAGGCGAGGGAGAGGGTGAACCAACAATGGATCTAGGTGAGAGAGATTGGGTGGAACATGGGATTAAAAAGGATACTTGGAACTTTGATCCAATTACCAGGTATGTACAAAAAAATATACCTACTTTTCATTTGCATTCACCACCTTAGATGATAAGTGGTAATGGTTTTTGCAGTGCACTACTTGGAGATCCATGCAATCGGAGTGAGAAATAATGATGAATGAGTGAAAATGAACATGAAGGAGAGGTAGAGGATGAACCAATAATGGATCTAGGTAAGAGAGGTTAGGTGGAGAATCAACAAGGTAAATTGAGGACAAATAATATCACTTGCAGGTGCACTATTCAAACCATTTGTGAAAATTAAAAACAAAAAAATATGTTCAATGGGTGGAAACAAATCACAAGGGATCATATATCTAAATTTTAATATATCATTACAGTTTAAAGACAAAAAAAAGATAAAATTTAAAATAATAAACATATATCAATGTAAATTTTAAAATTTAAAAAAAAATGTTTAAACAAATAAATTATTGTAATTTTAGTTTCTCTTCATTTTGTTTCAATGTGTAATTTATTAAGAAAATAAATGATCGTAATTTATCTTCATCTTGTTTGGCGAAAATTTTAAAAATAAAATAAAATAAATATTTTGGAAATATGAAAAAAATGACCCTTATTAAAAATATATTTTTTCAATAATCAAATTATTCCAAATAGAAAAATATAATATTAAATTTTATCTTTGATTTTTAAAATATATATATATTTAATAAAAATATATATATTTAAAAAAAATATTTATAAAATACTTTTTAATTCAAAATTATAAATTCCAAATAATTATTAATTCAAAATAATTATTAATTCTCAAGTCCAAACAATTTAAAATTCCCCTTTTAAAACCATTTGAATCTATTTACTCTAATTTCAAATCACAAGATTCTATTATAAAGTCAATGTGAAATTTAAAAGATCCTTTATTGAGATCATCATTGAAATCCAAAATATCATCCTCATTTTGAAACATCATAGAAATCAAATTTATTGACTTTAAAACAAATAATTTACCCTTAAAATTACATTTACATTATAAAAAACTGATAAATATTATCCAAATAAATCATTGGGAAAATTTTTATTAGTTTTATAAAATGAATTTCACCACAAAAAATCATTTTAACATTTATTTATTTTATTTTTTAAAAATCAAAATAAATTCATTTTATTAATGAAAAAACAAAGAGGATAAATTCTTGTGGTAAGAAATCTCAAAGACAAAAACATTTAAGGTTCAAAAGACTCCAACAAAAGAACTTCAAGAAAAAAAATAAAAAATCCTAAAAGTTAACAGCATGAGTAAGGTTAGGATCTCTCCTACCCCTACCATGAGGATATCTTTCATGAAGATTTCATTTGTTCTTCCAAGGTTTATCAATTTTCTATGGTTGAAAATCATCTGAAGATTTCACATGAGTGTCTGTAGAACCCAATGAACTAGATCCTTCCCTTTGACAGTGTTGGCTGAAACTAAGCCCATTTTCACCTATGATTTATTCCTTAATAGTAACATATTCAGAAACAGTAACCTCTACCTCAAAAACTACAGTATCAGAATAAGTAACCATCGCCTTCCACTAATTTCCACATCTTTAATTTTGGTCTTAATACCAGTACTACTTTCAGAGGATCCATCTGAATTCAGATTCCAAGAGGTGTCCTTATATAAATCCAGTTTTGTTTTTATTACCTCTAATACTCCTTCTTGAGTAGGCACCCCTAGAGACTCATCCTCTAAATTCATAATGGAGACACCATCAACACAATTATTCTTCTCAATAGCATTATCAATTCAAACAACTATGGAAGCAGTGTCTTTGCTCTTAAGATCGGTAACACTTTTAGAGGATCCATCTAAATTTGGATTCATTAAAGAGTTATACATTTATAAATATATTTTAGTGATCATTACATTATCACTAGATGTGTATACAGTAAAATCTATATAAAATATGATAGAAATTACTACCTCTATATTCTTTACCTTGGAAACATCATCAAATGTGTTCAATAAAGATCTAGCTTTATACTTGTTACCATCATCCAATTGGACAGCGGAAAAAATATCATACATATTTGATATAATAACTTAAGAATTAACAATTTACTCAATAAAAATAGAACAAAAATTCATCTTGATAGCATCATTATCATTAACCACTATTGCATCAAAGTATTGTGAGCAGCTAATGGGAGTAGGAGAGGCATCCTCTTGCATAGAAAAATCATCCACAAAATGGAAATGTGTTTTAGAAAACTTAATATAGCTACTCAAAAAAACATGATCTTGTGAAATCTAAGGATCATATTCCATGTTTGGAATCTTCTTATCAATATCGCTACCAATAGAAGGCTCATCATTCTTAAATAAAATAGGTCAATGAATCTTGCCTCCAACAGATTTATTGACCTCTACATTCAAAGGACCTGAAGAAATATTAAATTTACACATTTAAATCACATATCCAAACTTATTATAATTATAACAACATAAAACTTATGACATTTAATATGATAATTCAAAATGTTGCAAAACTTATGAAAAAAAATCTGTTAAAATTTCAACATCAATATGAAACTCACATCAGAAATCATTATCCACCATAACAACCACATTAATAAAAGTTATATTCATGTCAATTTCAACAATAACATGAGCATAATGACCAATACATTTTCATTTTTATTGATTTTCAAATATAATTGGTTATTTTATTGTAGTGGAGACATCCCATAAAATTTGAGGATACCAAAGTTACCATCTAAGGCTGAAGATCTAAATCCATACATATGTTGTAGAGTCACCAAAATTTGGTGTAAATCCATGTTCCAATCACATTGATGTCATAGGGAGCCACTATTAATTGTGTATATGAGATCCAAAAGGTTTACCAAACTCTTCTATATCACCATGTGTCATCGATTCAACTCCCGCTTCACCCTAAAAAATGAATAGATTTATAAATAGCATAAATAATCTTTAACTGAAGAGACAGAACCATCAATATAAATTAAAGTATACCAACGACAGATAAGAAAAACTCAAAACATGAGCCTCAAGCCTCGACATAACTTTTCATGCAAACTTGAGGTTTATAATGAGTAAGATCTTGTGACGCTTGAGTTAGCTATTTTGAAATGTGATTGGTTTTTTTAGCATTAACCATGGATTATTGAGGAAATTTAGGCATGATCGTGTTGAAATATGATTAGGGTGGTGTCAAGTAGCGAGAAATAGATCTTCAAGTGATAAAAAAAATCATCACATTCCTAATATATGTATAGGATAAATTCATCAAGAAGATCGATGAATACTTAGAGAAACAATGGTAATTGGGTTCTTTGAGATCTTGAATGGTGTGAGAGAGGAGACTTTTTTGGAATATCTTGTAACTTGGTATGATTTTTTATCAGACAATTTTAATTCAAATGAAATGAAATTGAAGGCCTGGAGTTGCATCTTCATCAATCTCAATCCTAGGATTCTGAGATTTCAGAACTAGGATCCCTAGTTTGACCCTTTATAGGACAAGAATAATGTTTTATAGTCTTAGATCCATGTCAAAGGTTTAAATGGTGTATTTGGGCACCCAATAATCCTTTTGGATGTTTCATTGGCCATTGGAACCCAAATTAAACATGATAAGAATATTATAATCGTCAGGTTTGGTCACTTTACTTGGATTTTAGTCGATTTTGATATGTCTCTACCTCTTGTTGATATTGTAAACTTCACTGCTAGTGATTTTAAGTTTGAACATGATATTGAATTTGAGCATGATCTTAAATTTGGACTTAATTGTCCAACTATTGGACATGTTAAGGATAATTTTCATAGACTACTGAGATGTTATAATTATAAAAGGCATGTACACCTTGTTGAAAAGTGTAAATTAAAAATGAAATATTCTAGTGATTCTCATTCAAAGCATGTGTTTGGAATGAAATCTACCCCTGATAATGTGAAGGAATTTGATCTGCCTTCACCCATTAATTTGAACCTGGTGCGTAACATGGGCCAATGAATGGGGGACCAAGGAACCTGGATTCTAGTTCAATATAATTTAAAGTGGTTTCTCCTACTTCTGTTGGGAAAAATCTACATGCCACTAAGAAATTGAACCTAAAAACTAGTGTGTGTAAAATTTATGACTCTCAACAGTGTATGCATATTGATTTGGTAGTTGTTGTTACTTATTAAAATATGGGAGCAGTGCAGGATACACAAATAATTTCTATACAGGATATCTTTTCTCAGAAGCATGTGTTGGTATCTACACATTCCCTTATCTCTAAACCCACAACATCCATGGAGGCTTCCATCGATGATGAAACACATACTGTTACACCTAAAAAAAGGTACTGTGAGGCACAACTTTTTCACCATGATGGATTCCATTAATACTCTGGACTTTTATGAGATATAAAGGGAGATCCATGAGATAAAAGGTACAAAAACTTTACCACTATGTGTGAATAATGTCTCTCCTTTGATGATCAAGTAGGATGGAAAAAAAGATTTATAGATAGGATTATCCTTAAATGAGGACATTTTGGATGATAAACACTTAGATAAATGTGGTAAAAAGGTGGGTATTGACTAAAAAATTGATGTTGTTGATTAAGTGGTGGACAATAATGATTAGGGTGGTGTGTGGAATACATTGAAGTAGTGGAGGATGGGAAGAGACTCAAGAGACTAAGGTGGATATCATTGAAGTGGTGGTAGAAATAAAGGATGAATGTTGTTCTTCTGTATTTTGTTTTGGTGGAGTATTTTCCACTTCACCCTACACTCTCTATGTTTACTTGATTCACTCTTTTTTATAATAAATTTCTGAGGACATGGAGTTTCTCCATGGTCTGCACTATTCTAGTACATCCCACATACATGTCCACATATATATATACATACACATATATACATTTTTACATGTACAACATTTATACACACACACACACAATACATAAAGATACATCATAATTCATTCACATATATGCACAATGATATCGATATAAACATATAAGTTTCAAATATCACATATTAACAATACATCATTTATATTTATATAATTTTTTGAATTACTAAAATTTAAATATTAACATATCATATTTATATTAATTATATGCATTCATTTTTTAATTAATGTATATAAATAAACATTAATTTTTGAATATAAATATTATAATTATATATATATTAATAATATTTTTAATGTATGTGTATTTTATGTGTATGTATATAGCTGAATACACATAGAGATGTACTAGGTTCACCTGTATATCACACTCTCATATCATTGGGTTATTTGGACTTTCCCCCCACATATTTAAAATAATATATATATTTTTAATAATGTATATTTTAAATATTTTTGTATATATACATATAAAAAATGTATAAATTTAATACATAATAATATTTTTAATTATGCTTTTAAAAACTAAAATACAGTTAATAATTAATTATATTTTTAAAATAAAATCAATACAATATATGAATATATATAATTAAGTAGTAATAATAATATATCTATATATTATAAATTATAAATATATTTAAACATAAATATTAAAAATATTACTTATAATTTTATAGTTTTATAATTAATAATATGGATATTTATCTATTGGCATTGGGAGGATCACTCATATTGTACATACAGCTATCGGTTGACGTCGTCAATAATGTTGTGTGGACTTCAAGATGTGGTAAACAAGGAAGGTGTAGGTAGTGGGAGGTTGTGCAATGCATGAAGCAAGGTGGGTAGCATAGAGGCACTGAATGATGGGTCCTTTATGTGTTGTTGGGTTAATGAGATTTGAGCGCACATGCATCAGTTGTTTTCGATGTGTAGCACTCATTTTACAATTCATTCTAACTACAAGGTTTTTCTTGTGTATTTTTTGTTTTATAGAATGAAAATCTAGTAACCTTAATTTTGGAGGGTGAAAATCTAAAGATCTGAGCCTTCTTTCTAGGTTATTTTCAACTGATTTATGAGAATGATAGTAATGATGTACTATCTCTATCAGAATATGTGAAGCTACACTAAGTTCATCAGATAAAGAATAAGTAGATTTTTATATAGTTATAATTGATCTCAATGGATTCAGATTCTGACCATTGGAGGTTTTCTAATAAATAAAACTATTTCTTTGAGGACTAGAATAAGAAAAAACACACTTTTTGATCTTTCTATCACTTGAAGTCTACAATATCTTGTTGTTGTGAGATCACTTTGGATTGTATTTTCCTCCTAATCATTTTATGGTAATAGTTCATTTGAGAGGTTTTCATTGTAAAACTCTTTGAATTTCCTTTTTATTTGTTGTGTTTCTAATCATTCAAGAAAGAGGGATTCTGATAGAAAGATAGATCTTTCAATGGGTTGAAGAATAGTTGTCGATCTATTTGATCAAGGTATTTTGAAGAGGAAGATAGAGTGTCTGAGTTCAAACACTGATACGTTTCAATGGATTTACATTGAGGGTTTCCAATAGATTTGAGGATAGAATTTTTGATAGTTTAAAGTCAAGGATATCATGAATCTATTCTATAGATTCTCCTTGTACTTTGGATAAACTGTTTTTATCATAACCTTTTAGAGGTACTTGATTTGTTAATAAATACTCCATGTTTTATTAATTTTCATTATTCCAACAAGTTCATAACTTATTTTTATTTCTAATGTATATTTTCTTTTATTAGAAATTCATAATATTCTAACAATATTAATTTCTGCTATGAATATTTTTTTACTCTAAATTATTTTGGATTGAATGGAAGTTAATATGTTATATTATTTTTTATACTTGAGGTGGAAAAAAATTACAAGTCATGTTTTTTACTACAATTCACCCCTCCTATTATAGTCTGCCTACCAAGGTAATATGGGATAACATTAAGTATCATAGAGAGTCTATATATTTGGGAATGATCTAGATATTTTTATTTTTATTTTTTAAATTCAATCTGAATTTTTTTTTGTTTCCATTCACCTAACAATGTGGTGGAGAAAAAAAATTGATGGTAAGAATATATGTCAAAGGTATTAATAATATTAATCCTAATCGACATTTTATTTTCCATGATAATGGTTATAAATATTAGAGATATCATATGGCGATTTTTTATTAACATTGGAATGTAAAATATTCTTATGTTAACATGTAGTTATAGGATTCTGAAAAAAGAAGTTGATACATTTACTATAGAAGAGAAAGATGAATTTCAGTTAAATCTCTGAGTGAGGTATACATTTCATTATGATATTCATAGAAATAATTATAATCAGTTTTATTATTTTTGAAAACCCATCATAATTTGAAAGAAACTAGAAGTTACACACTTTGGAACTTCAAAGGTATTGGAGACTAATCAAGCCAGGCTTAGGGCTGATTATCAAGCGTTTGATTTCTTACCTAGTGAGAATGTAGATTAAATGCATCAAAGGTTGATGACAATTGCTACTAGTCTAAAATATATTATATTAAAGGATTTATCATATGAAAAACTTATATAAAATGTTATTGATATTCTATATAAGGAATGTGAGTTTAAGAGGACTACTATTGATGACATGGAATATATAACTAAATTAATTCATGGTGTCATGATCATAACTTTAATAAAATATGAGATTATAATGTATCGGGTTCCTAAAAACCATCCATTTGTGTTTTCCTAGAGGTTGGAGATGTTGAGGGGGTGTTCGGGGTCTCCTTCACTTTGAAATTTCTATGTTTTCTCACACTGTCACTTCACGGACCGTGTAGTAGCATGTTATTTTGTGTGGTTGATTGGTTCCTTCATCTGTTAGTTGGTTCCTCCATATGATCAATTGGTTCCTTCATCCATTCGACTAGTTTCTTCTTGTAGTCAGTTGGTTCATTCATGCAGTCAGTTGGTTTCTTCATGTGGTCAGTTGGTTCCTTTGTGCAGTCGAATGGTTCCTTTATGTGGTAAGTTGGTTTGTTCATGCAGTCGGTTGGTTCCTTCATGTGGATTATTGGTTAATTCATATGGTTGATTGATTACTTAATGTGGTCACTTATTACTTCATCTGATAGGTAGGTTCTTTATGTATTATGTTGGTTCCTAATATGTCAGCATAGTTTGGTCGCATTATTGGTCCAATGTTTTGAAATATTTCTAGTCTTTCAAAATACCCTTATTTTCTAGAATGATGTGAAAATTGTTTTTAACATAAAATAATGAATTTAAGTACTAAATAAAAGCTTTTAAATCGATTAAGTGTGGATTAAAATATATAAATAGATTCATTAACCCCAAGGGTTTTAAATGTGTCGTTCTTCTTGTTTTAAATAAAACTAAATCTAATCATAAATAAAAAATGGAAATTTAACCGCATTAATCATTAGATTTATTCTAGGATCTATATATTAAATATTAATGTTTGTTATTTCCTATGTTCGAGTTATTTCTTTCAACCCTGTATGAACCAGAACATAGTTGTTGAACATTGAGAGTTGTCTGATTTCACTCAGAGCTTTTCTGCTTACGATTCAAAGCATGTTCACAACCCCTTTCTTTCTCTATTTTCTGCAACATCTTATGATGATTGGGGTAAAAAAATTCATTTATGTTTCTTTATATATAATTTTTTTGTATTTGATAAATACCTTACCATCATGATGTCCAATCAATAACAACATCATCTTTTTCCCATGTTTCAAGTGTAGCATGTTTTGGAACTTATTTTCCACGTAAGGGGCCCTTGTTCTCCTCTTCTTTTATACATATGTTCATTTTGAATGCTTTTTTCAGTGGATGGATGATATGGATTAACCAATGAAGATATTGAACTAGATTAAATTTGAATTGAATGGGATGGGGTGTATTTTCATTTTTTTCTAGATTTCTTTTTATTGTTAAGTGATGGTTTTTATCTAAGATTGTGAGCAGTTACTATATGCATCTTGTGACTATTATGAAATTATTTACCCCTTTTGTTGATTGTTAACCCTTTCTATAAATTTTTGTTTAAAACCACAATTCATAAAATGATAAATATGTATATTCATCCTAGAATTAGTTTTCCATGTAAATATGTAGTTGTGTGAAAATATATATGCATGAGAAGATGATTTAATGTAAAACCCCCTATAAATGAATTGTGAACAAATATAAAAATTTAGAATCTATTTTTGTGTGTTGCTAGAATGTTTGTTATTATCTGTGTGGGTTTTTTGTGTTGATAGTATGTTGGAAATTTATTTATTTGTTTTTTATTTATTATTTATTTATTATTTATTTATTTATTTATTATTTGTTATTTGTTATTTGTTATTTGTTATTTTTTTTATTTTTTTTATTTTTATATTTTTTTATATTTTTATTATTATTTAATATTTAATATTTATTTATTTATTTAGTATTTAGTATTTATTTATCATTTATTGTTTATTTATTTATTATTTATTATTTATTAATTTATTAATTATTCATTATTCATTATTTATTTTATTATGTGTTATTTATTAATAATTATTATTTTATTATTTAAATATTATTTATATATTTATTATTTATTTATTTATTATTTATTATTTATTTATTTATTATTTAATTATTGTGTATACATTAATAATTAATTTATTTTAAATTTATTATAATTTTATTATTAATTTACTATTATTTTATTAATAATTCCTAATTAATGTCATATTTATTATTTATTATTTATTTATTTATTTATAATTATTATTTTATTATTTATTCCTTTTTTATTTTTTTATTTTTTATTTTTTTATTTTTTTTATTGTTTATACATTAATTTTGACTTTTTTTAATTTTTTATTTTATTATTAATTTATTATTAACATATTATTAATTACTTATTTATTATATATTCATTACTTATTAATTATTACTTATTACTTATTAATTATTAATTATTTATTTTTTATTTATTTTTTATGAATTATTTTTTTCAATCAATGTATTTATAAGTATATTAAATTCTATTTTTTCACCACATGAAGAGCCTGTTGGAGTGGTAAAGTCTTTAGATAATAAGCAAGAGGTAAGGGGTTCAAATCTCACCCAATGAACCACTTCTATATATTGAATATACATGCATGTGCATGTGCATAGTAATAAAAACTAAGTAAAAAAATAAATTAATTATGAGAATTAAAAAATTAACAAAAATAATAAAATAATAAAATCATTAATAATTAATTCTGATAATAATAAAATAATAAAATTATAAATTAATTCATTATGAGAAATATAAAATATTAAAATATTAAAATATTAAAATATTAAAATATTAAAATATGAAATAAATTAATTAATTATGATAATTAATAAAATTAAAAATAAAAATAAAAATAAAAATACCAACGTGAAATGATTTTGCGATGGTTTAAAACACTGTTAAATCATTCTCCAATAGTTTAGAAAAACCACTACTAAATGAATACAAACACACTATTTAGTGACGGTTTAAACCACCGCTAAATGTATATGGATCTGGCCTTAAACATTAAAGCATCTTGAGTTTTAGTTAATAAATTACATTCTTTCACATTGAGGATATTTTCAGGTTTAGTGTTTTAGACAATTATGCCATAATTCAAACATAACAACTCAAATATTACAAAGTAGAAAATTCTACTCAATATCCATTTTTCACAAAATAAAACTTTTTAAAAATAAAACATGGATTTTATCAATGATCAAACATCACGATTTTTCCCTTGATCTCATAATTTTCTCAATTCTCTCTTAAATCCTATGAATTTTTTTTAAGATTGGGACAACCACAAAAAGCTCAGTATGGGATACACAAAGAAAGAAAACTGTTAATCCTGTGAAAACATGAAAACCCATGCAAATTTTATCATAAACAAATAATTTTCACCCATAAAAACAAGTAAATACTTTCCTTTGAAAATAATCTCATTTTTATGTTTTTTGTAATCATGAGATTACCAAAAAAACCCATATAAAGTATATATAACACATAAAATGTATCTTTGGTCATAATTATACTTAAATGTAATAACCATGCGGTTGACTTCCATACATGTCACTCTTACAAATGAAATAACCATACGATCAACTTCCATACCCAATACATTGAAGGTTATAATATAACTACTCGTCCTTGGTTTATCACAGAACCACCCATCCTTGGTCTATCACGTAACCATCTATCAAATTTCCAAGTAACATTATATTACCATAACACATAAAAAATGAAATTTTCAATATGCCACTCAAAAATTTTCATTTAAACTCATAAGAAAACATTTCATGTTATAGAAATAAACAATTCATTTTTAAAACCCATTTCTAATAAAAAATACCCAGAAAATGAAAATAGGAGTTTCTTTAAAAGAACATGAAGGATTTTAGTGGAAGTAGTAAAACTTTCTTTATAATCATTTTATATCTTTATAAATAAATATGTAAAATAATATCAAGAATATATTAACATCAAGGAAAACAATGATATTTTAAAATCAAAGTTTCTCATACCACTTTGAAGTATTTGAATCATAAACCTCATGAGAGAATAATATTTAACAAACCATTAAATAACATGAGAATAAATAAATTCACAATATTATATGTCAATGTGGCTATATATACACCACATAAAAGAAGGTGGGTGGATAACCACAACATGTGCCTCAATGAAAGGAGATTGAGATGAAGCTCTTACCTTGAGTCTGACTCATCACGTACAATATTTATATTCATGAATAATAATATTAGGTTAATTAATTACTTTTTTGAGAACATTTTTCAATTTTATTATTCATTTTATATCACTTATCATCATGTTATAACAATTACTTAATTATTTAAGTTCACGCTGGACATTTTGATGATATTCGGTACATGAATCCAAAATTACTTTGGTGTGACGTCTAAAGTAAAAATCAGTCATTAGTCTATCATATATAGAGTAATATTCATGACATGGTTATCATTTTTATACATCAATTATACATATAAATTAAACCATTAATTATGGTTATGAAAAAATAATTGTGTTAAATCATGGAGACAGTAAGTCGTATGTACGCATGAGAAACGTTTCCATTTTTCAATGATCATTATGGAAAGAAGGTAAGTATTATTTTACCTTTCCAAAATGATAATAATATCATTAATATCATATTTTTAGAATCTCATTTTTTTTAATCGGACTAAAATAATAAGGATTTTGAACTTTTTCATTTACTGGATGGGTCTGATTTAAAACTGAGCTTCAGAACTTCATTCTGAGTGTTGGAACACTTTTACCTGTTTTTTTATACTTGGATGAAGGCTAGATAAGTCTCCCAAGTGACTCGATAAGTTTCAGGAGTTTCGGACCCGAAAACATCATGTTTTTAAATAATATCATAGGCTGCACGGTTTGTGCACGATCTGCTAAACTGTGAGGACCACTATAGGTAACTATGCGGTCCTATTTAAAAAGGGGAAGTTACTTTGCACATGGTATATTCCACAATTTCCTAAACCGTGCGTCTAGCCTATGTGGGGTGTGTCTTGGAGGCAGTAGACTCTACACTATTTGCGCATGGTATGGCAAACCATGTGGGTCAAACTATGTTGTTGGGTTCTTTTAAATAATTAAATTATTTAAAAATAAATTAAAATTAAAATTTAATCACTCTCCCTCACCCCCTCTTTTCCTCGACCCACAACATGCAGCACCCCAAAGGGGTTCCCCCTTCGTTACGCATGGCCCACTATCCTTCAGCCTCTCCTACATCACTGATTCTCAAAGGATTTCCACCGATTGGACATCCAAATTGCCAAGGTTGGATTATATCCTTCTCTTTTACCTTGATTCTAGCCAATTTACGACCTAATCACTGCCCTGTGTAGTTCATATGGACCCTAGGGCTTTGGGGTGATCCAATTTTCCATTTATTCTTGTTCTAGGTTGGTGAGCATGACCTCTTGGGGTGTGTTGGGGTGTGTTCCGACAACCACCACTGAAGGCAATGTGTTTTGGGTGGTTTTGGTCTGTTGGCATGGTTTTGGGGTAATTTTTCCACCTCCTTTATTTATCACTTGTTAATTTTGTGGATTTTGGTATTTATGAGTCCTATGAATGTTTCTTGTAGTGCATGGAGCTTCTCCATGTGTTTTTATCTCGTTTAGGTTTATCACCGACACCCGAGGTAAGGTTTTAGGCATGCTGTTTGTTTTCACACTATGTGTTTTGGTCTCTTTATGTGTAATAAGGTTCCTTTTAATTCGTGTGTAGTGCGTTGGGTAGTTTAATGTGGTATTAAGTCTCCAAGTCAAGAGAGACTCGCATGTGGGTACATAGCTATGTAAATATATATATATATGTGTGTGTGTGTGTGTGTGTGTGTGTGTGTGTGTGTGTGTGTGTGTATGTCTGTGTGTGTGTGTGGTTTCCCCTGTTACGTGTGAAATCAACCATAGAAATGATTAAACATGTACGGGTATAGGTGTGCCCATGTATATATATAAATTCATTCGTAGGTGATTGGAGACGAGTATATGCATATAAGCATATATGTGATGATCCCCTTACACATGTTCATGGCCATGCGGGTGTGTGCATAGGGGCTAGGTGTCCTAGAATGCATGTGAAAGTGTGTATGATCAGTGGGGGAGAAACTAATTTTAGTTAGAAATCTCTAAGGGCCAAAGTGGAAGACATAGTTCCTCTTGAGGTAGGGTCCCTTTATAAGCCATTAAATATTATTAATGCTTCAATAAATAGCTTATTGCACTTTAGTTAGAATTTAGATTCATGCAGTGAAGTATATATATTGAATTCTCTTAAATGAGATTTATCATGTTTCATATTTAAAATGCTAAAGGTGATAAATAATTTGGGTGATATGTAATATCATGATTCTCTAATAAAACCCCTCCAACGGAGGTGCATTGCCTTCAAGATACAAAGTAGTTGTTTGACCTTTCTTGGTTGAATTGATATATTTATAATTATTATGGCTTGATGTTATATTTAAATATGGCATGTTTAGTACATGGACCTAATGGAATTAGAAAAACAGACTTATTTGAAATAATTAAAAAGGGAAAAGGCACCGCCTAAGTGCTTGGACCAGTTCTAAATTGGATTTAACCATGTGTGATGTTTTCCATAATTGTCACTTACTGTTTTGACACATTCAGGACACCGTTCGGGTGTGCCTTGGCATGACCTTTATAAAGGTAAGACCTTCTTTATTAAATGGTAAAATTATCCTATGAATCTCATAATGGAAAGTACCATGTATGCTCATCACTTTACCCGCCTAAGGTATGTGCTTTGAATTGAAAATTAAATGAGAAATGTGAATTGGAATGTATTCTGAGTATATCACATAACCCTATTAAGAGTAGTTTAATAAATTTTTCATGTCCATAGCACCCATTTCCATGTTGATGGAAGGTAGAAGAGTGAACCTTAATTTTTTAATTTTCCTTAATGTATTTAATAAATAAATGGTTGAAATTCTACTTGACCTTTCCACACTAATGGAAGGAAAGGCTTGAACCAATGAATAAATGGTTGTAATGCTACTTTTAATTTCCACACCAATGGATGGAAAGGCTTAGAATAAAATGAATTATTATAGGACTTCTTTATTAAATTGGAATGGTTAGACTCAATCTAGCCTTGGATTCTGATCATAGAATACCTTGATCACTTGTGTACCACATTCCAAATTCAAGGATGGGTTGCTAAGGTTTAGACTCACCTAGATCATGTTCCTTGCCTTATCATTGGATTCATGATATACTATTGTTGTGTCTCTCATGTCGTACTATAGTAATCTTTAGATACACTCCTTGGATCCAACATTAACAAGTAGGATCCTTGGATACACTCCTTGAACCCAGTCCTTGCTTAGCCTTTTTTACCTTGGATGCACGCTTTGAACTTGGTAGGTGCCTCATCATGGAATGACTTGGACTACACTCCTTGGATTACAACCATACCCCTTATCCATACATAGATACTACTAGGTTAGTGTCCCTCATGGATTATGTTTCATTATTTATTACCTTGGGACTTTATTACTAAATATCATCACAAGATTCCTTGGATATACTCCTTGGGTCTAGCATTGACAAGTAGGTTCCCTAGTTAAAGCCCATCAGGCCTGGTCATTTGGTCAGGCCCATTTTACCTTGGAGGATACTTTTTGGACTCTGTAAGAGAATTACACACATGTGACTTATGAATAAACTTGTAATATTCAATTAATGAATGGATTACATGTCCCGAAACTAGCCGAGGGATGAAGCGGGTACTTGGGGTGTTTAGTTACATTGTCATGCTTACTTTATTGATTCATGCCTGTACACTATTTAATATATACCACACTGTAGGGATTGGGTTAGACATCATCGGTGTTATCCTATTGATATTTATATCTCACACCATACTCAGGCCTCCATTGCACTAGGGTACCTGAGTATACATTTCTTGTTCGCAGGGCCTTGGACCTTGCTTTTTGTTGTTTTCTTGTACCCAAGAGTTAAGATCAAGGGACTGATATGGAGCTCAGGATGCTCTTGGAGATCACCTTTGGGATTTTAGTTCTTTTCATTACTTGATTCCTACATTTTATTGTATTGAAAAACATGTTGTACTTTTTACTGCTTTCTGTCAAGTATAAATACCATGTCATGCATCCATATATTGTATAAACTAGTGTTGGCCACTTTTGTTCATTTATATGAAATCTATCATCCGCTGCTTTATTATTTATATTTACTTATTTCGCTGTTGATTTTTATTTACTTTGTTAAACCACTGTTCAACTATGATAAGAGGATATAGTCTCCCCACTGAATATCCTTACACCCTCACTGCTAATCATCAGCCTCTGGCGTACGGGGGGGGGGGGGGGGGGGGCTTGAAGTCATGTGGCGACCAGTCCATCCACCATCATAATGGTGAAGTCGGGACATTACAAAGTGGTATCAAAAGTTTTCCCCCTTTTTTCATACAATTTTGGGTTGATAGACAGGATACTGAGAGATTTTTGTCACTTGGTTAATAGATGTGCTTGGGACTGATCACCCCACATACGGGAAATGACCAAGTGGCTAGTGCTAGGATTTTTTTTTTATGTTGTTCACTGTTACAATTGATATGATTTCACCTATATTAATTTATGTAAAATACACTACTTATTATTTATTGAATTATGACTATTACCCTTGGCCTTTTATGGAAAGGATGAAACATACATACATCACATTAGGCACTTAGAAATTAACATGACATGCATATGTTCCATGCCTTGTAGTTTCATTAGTAGGTTTCCTACTATGTATGATTTTGTGCCTTATATAAATTTCATGCTTAGATTTATTTCTATTTAAGTAATATCGTAGCATAACTTTTGTGCTTACCGCTTGTTATAGCATACTTCTATGATTAAAATTCCATTCTTCTGTGATTTCATCTTGTTGCTCTGTGTTAGCTGTTTGTAGTAACATGTTAGTGTACTTGATATATGTAAATGGTTGCATGGGATTAGTTATTGGTTGTGATTCTGAAGGGAGCCTGTTTTCAGTTGTAAGGTGTATGGGTGCCTTATAGCTGGGAAAACGTAACCCATGCAATTGAACCATTGTAAAAAGGCTACTAATTCATTTGCTAAAGTAAGTTGGTTTTGACTGAAGGGATCCAAATTCCAAACTATATAGAGTATGGGTGCATTGAAGGTTGGTAGATGGCCACCCATAAAATTTTTACTATTATGTTTTATCATGTTAAAATCTAAATTGACATTGGTATCAATTAATGGGAGCCAATTTTCAATCCATGGAGTGTATGGGTGCTTCATGAATTGGGAAATGACAACCCATATTAAATGTGATGGGATGAGGCTTTTGTGAAATGCTTATAATTTTGAAAGTGTTATAACTTTTATCATAAATCAAATGGTTAGATTTTAAAATTTTAATTTTACGCAAGTAGGTCAGTTGGGGAATTTTTTTATGAGAAGAACCATTTTGGTGTTTAAATTTTATTAATTTGTGTGATTGCTATTGGGTTTCATTATAGAGAACACAGGTTCGTTAAAATAGGACACTCTTAGGTCTCCTTATCTACTTAAAAGGAATTTCTTTTGATAATATTTCAAAAAATTATAGTAGGGAAACTAATGTAAAATGTTTTTAAAAAAAGTATTATAAAGCATGCATGTTTTCCCCTTGTGGCATTGGTTAAATTCATATACCTTGTGATTTTTTTGAAATATGGCACTTTATTGTATTGGATAAATATTTGATGCTTAAAGATTAAATTTGATTAAATAAAAGAGGCTTGGAAATGGAACCCATAGTGGTGTCCACTATTTAAAACCTCGTGTAAGTGTAGTTCATAATTCTCTTTGAGTTTCCTTGGAATGGAAGTGTGAGTACTTTCCATAGGTGTTCTTTTCCTTAGTAAAGGATTTATGATTGGATTTTGAGACTAGTGACTTTTTTTGACATTATCCAATTTTAGGGTTGATGCTTGTTCTTCATAAGGGGATAACCCATGGTAGGTAGCACCCTAAGAAAATAGATTCCTTGCTTGTGCTGTGAATTTTCTCACTTTTGGTGTTGTTTGGGTGTCGTTGTCTTAAGTAGGACTTTCTATTTCCAATGACACCCGTATTTGGATGGGTGTTCATGCATTTCTTGACATTGTTATGGGTATGAGCATCGATTAGTGCTCGTTTTCAGCTAGTTAGACATTCCATGGGCAAGGTTGGCTACTTCGTAGGTTGGTTGACCCTATCTTCTTCTTAGTGATGGATGACTTGGTATGGCATCTTCTAGGAAAATAGTCATATGAACAAATACGACTTCATAATAAATCTTCTTGTACTATTGAGTAAGGTCTCGGGTCATCTCCAAGTAGAGTGACTTGATAGCTAAAGAATCAGTTCCCTCCCAATACTCAGAATGGTTTTCAAAAGACTCAGGTGTTTTGACATACCGGTCTCGTTGTTATAATCTAGCATGATTATGAGCGATTAGTTTTCCTTCATTTTGTATATAGGACACTCCTAAGGTGGGTAGTATCATTTTGAACCTGGTAAATGTGTCCTTCCATATAGAAGGATCATGACCTAAGGAGACCATTGGTAAATGGTTCGTTATTTCTTGATTTTTTTTCCTTAAGGCTTGCAAGTCTTAAATCGTGCCGGTTCTTGCTTGGAAGAATGAATTTGATCTGGTTCGACTGTTTTATCTTCCAATTTCTGGGTTTGTTTGCCTGGAAAAATCATCTTAAATCCTCTTTGTGTAATCTTCTTAAAAGACGAACATTCCCCTATCTTGATTCCATCCTCGATGCACTAAGAGAGCATTGGTATTACACCACACTAAATCATTAAAATCTGTCGAGCTTGTTGATTAATCATTGTTAGTGTTACATGCTGACGCATGTTTCTTATCGAGGCTTACTAAGTCCTGAGATATTCGTGGGTTCTCATGTAGTAATTACTTGTTTGGACTCATGGACTCGAACTGTTTCTTTTGAATTTAATTGGACGCTTAAGATAGACTTTTTCGAGATAAGTCGGCCAAATTGGTCAACTCATTCTCTCTCTCTTTTCAGTTTAATGTTAACGGTTGTAAGGATCCATTTTAAAGAACGTTTCTAGGTGAAGTAAAGTGTGGTCTCAAGTTCAGAAGTGTCTTATGAGAAATATTGCATGACTAGTTTCTGTTAGGTCGATCAGGATTTAACCATTCCCTTTTAATGAATACATGCTAGGAGTGTCGTAATGACACTAAAATTCTTTCTTTGTATGGAATATCTGATGGTGGAGGTTCCATGGCACGGATTTTCCCCTTCATTAAGTTGAGACCTATGGTGGGGAAACACCATCGATCGAATTCCAATAGAGGTTACGAAGTGATCTTTTCTCTATCTAAATGGGATCAAGTAAGCTATGTTTCTGTGTTTAAGTATAACTTGGAGAATTGCCTCAGGTTGTAAAGGAGAAAGTGTAGAATGTATATAAAATAATTAAGTTTCATTGGGTGTCGTTAATGTAATGAAATAGTTTGAACAAAACTTCACAACCATTCTTGGTCGGGTGATTTTTATGTTGTTCTTGAAGGCTTCTCAAGGACGAGAAGTTTTAAGGTGGGTAGAGTGTAGAGTCTCTTGTTTTTGAACTGGACTAAAATACGAAGGTTTTTGAACTTTTTCATTTACTGGATGATTCAGATTTAAAAACGTGATTTGGAACTTAATTTCGAGTGTTGGAACACTTGTACATGTTTTTTTTGGAATTGGGTGATGGCCCGATAAGTCTTCTGAGTGACTCAAGAAGTTTCAGGATTTCTAGACCCGAAAAATTCAAGTTTTTAAATGACAGAAGAGGGCACACAGTTTGCGCACAGTCTGCTAAACCGTGCGGCCCACTATTGGTAACCCTGATTCCCTATTTAAAAAGGGGCGGTGGATTTGTTCATGGGTTGCACATGGTTTCCTAAACTGTGCACCTAGCCCATGTGGGGCATTTCTTGGAGGCAGTAGACTCCACACGGTCTGTGCATGATTTTGAAAACCGTGCATGTCAAACCGTGTTGTCGGGTTCCTTTATAGAATTGAATTTTTTAAAAATAAATTAAATTATAATTTAATCACTCTCGCTCACCCTCTCTTTTCCTCCACCAACAGCACACAACACCCCAAAGGGGTTCCCCCTTCATTACACACAATCCCCTCTCCTACGGCCTCTCCTCCTTCACCGATTCTCACCAGATTTCCACCTGTTGGATGTCTGAATTGCCTAGGTAGGCTTATCTTCTTCTCCTTCTCCCTGATTCTAGCCATTTCACAACCTAATCTTCTCTAGGTGTAGTTAGACTAAACCCTAATTCTTTGGGGGTGATCCTATTTTCAGTTTGTTCTTATTCTAGGTTGGTGTGTATGACCTCTTTGGGTGTGTTGGAGTGTGTTCCAACAACCGCCGCTGAAGGTGAGGCGGTTCATGTGGTTTCAGTCCGTCAGCATGGTTTTGGGGAAAGGTTTTCACCTCCTGCTTTGTTTCACACTTGTTAATGTTGGGGCTTCTGGTATTTTGTAATCCCAAACATGTTTCTTATAGTGCGTAGAGCTTCGATGTGTGGTTTCATCTCGTTTTGGTTTATCGTCAACACCTGAGGTAAGGGTTTAGGCCCGTTGTTGGTTTTTTCACCATTTCCTTTGGGAGATTTATGTGTAATATGGTTTATTTTAATTGATGTGTAGTGTTTTGGGATTTTTCAGGTGGTTTCAAGTCACTAAGTCAAGGGTTACTCGCCTATGGGTACATAGGCATATATGTGTGTGTGTGTGTGTGTGTGTGTGGGTTCCCCCATTACGTGCAAAATCAACCATGAAAATGATTAAAATGTATAGGGATAGGTGTTCCCATGTATATATATATATATATAAATTTATTTGTAGGTGAGTATAGATGAGAATATTCATATAATCATATATGTGATGATCCCCTTGCACATTCTCAAGGCCATGCGGGTGTGTGCATAGAGGCTAGGTTTCCTTGCATGCATGTGAAAGTGTGTACGCTCAGTGGGGGAGAAACTACTTTTAGTTATAATTCTCTAAGGTCCTAATTGGACGACTAAGTTCCCTTGAGGTATTGTCCCTTTCCAAGCCATTAAATATTATAAATGCTTCAATAAATTGATTACTTCACTTTAATTAGAATTTAAATTCATGCAGTGAAGTATCTATATTGAATTATCTTAAATGAAATTTATCATGTTTCATATTTAAAATGTTAAAGGTGATAAATAATTTGTGTGATAAGTAATATCATGATTTTATAATAAAACCCCTCCAACGGAGGTGTGATGCCTTCAAGATAAAAAGTAGTGGTTAGACCTTTCTTGTCTGACTTGATGTGTTTATAATTATTATGCCTTGATGTTATGTTGAACTATGACAGATTTAGGACATGGCCCTAATGGAATTAGAAAAACAGAGTTACCTTTTTTGAATAATTAAAAAGGGCCAAGGAACCACCTAAGTGTTTGGTCCAGTTTTAAATTGGATTTAACCATGTGTGATGTTTTATATAATTTTCTTTTAGTGTTTTGACACATTCGGGCCATCGTTCGGGTGTGACTTGTCATGACCTTTATAAAGGTAAGACCTTCTTTATTAAATGGTAAACTTTTCCTATGAATTTCATAATTAAAAGTACCATGTATTCTCATCACTTTACCCACCTAAGGTAAGTGATTTGAATTGAGAATTAAATGTGAAATGTGAATTGGAAAGTATGATGAGTATATCACTTAGCCCTATTAAGAGTAATTGAATAAAAGTTCCATGTCCATAGCAACCCTTTCCATGTTGATGGAAGGAAGAGGAGTGAACCTTTATTATTGAATATGCCTTAATGGATTTAATAAATAAATGGTTGCAATAATACTTGGCCTTTTCACACTAATGGAAGGCAAGGCCTGAAACAAAGAATAAATAGTTGTAATGATACTTAACCTTTCCACACTATTGGATGGAAATTCTTGGACCAAAATGAATTATTATATGACTTCTTTATTAAATAGGAATTGTTATAATCAATCTTGTCTTTGATTCTAATTGGAGAATAACTTGAGCACTTTTATACCCCATTCCAAATTCAAGGATGGGTTTCAAAGGTTAATACTCACCTAGATATCATTCCTTGTCTTATCGTTGGATGCCTGGTATACTACCATTGGTTTCCCCATATAGTACTACAAGATTCCTTGGATACATTCCTTGAATCCATCATTGACAAGTAGGTGCCTTGGATACACTCATTATACCCAATCCTTTCTTAGACCCATTTTACCTTTGATGCACTCCTTAGACTCTATAGGCACCTAAACATGGAATACCTTGGACTACAATCCTTGGATTACACACTTACCTCATAGCTAGACCCATATACTACTGGGTTAGCATCCCTCGTGGCTTATGTTTACATGGTTATTACCTTGGGACTTTATTACTAAATATCATTATAGGATGCCTTGGATACACCCCTTGGGTCCAGCATTGACAAGTAGGTGCCATGGTTAAAGCCCATCGGGCCTAGTCATTTACTCAACCCAGTTTTACCATGGAGGAAACTCTTTGGACTCGGTAGGTGACTTTCTCACATGTGAATTATGAATAAACTAGTAATATTCAATTGATGAACTGATTACATGTCCAGACACTAACTGAGGGATGAAGCAGGTACTTGGGGTGTTTAGTTACATTGTACGGTATACTTTATTGATGCATTCCTGCACACTGTTTAATATATACCACACTATTAGGATTAGGTTATATACCAATGGTGTCAGCCTACTGAGATTTATATCTCACACCCTATTCGGGATGCCATTGTACTGGCGTACCCGAGTAGACTGTTCTTGTTTGCAGGGCCTTAGACCTTTCTTGTTGTTGTTTTCATGTACCTAGGAGTTAGGAGCAAGGGACTGAGCTGGGTCTTAGGATGATCATGGATATAACCTTTGGTCTTTTAGTTCCTTTCTTCACTTTATTCAAACATTGTATTATATTGAAAAACATGTTGTACTATTTACTGCTTTCCATCAAGTATCAATACCATGTCATACATTCATTTATTGTATAAACTAGCACTGGACACTTTTTTCCATTTATAAGAAATTTGACTTACGATGCTCTATTATTGTTATTTACTACTTCCGTTGATGATTTTTATTTACTCTGTTAAACCACTGCACAACTTTGATAAGAGGGTATAGTCTCCCCACTTACTATCCTTATACTCTCACTACTAGTCGGTAGCCTCTGGCGTACGGGGAGGCGCGCTTGAGGTCATGTGGTGACCGGTCCGGCCACTATCTTAGTGGTGATCTAGGTCAGGATATTACAGTATTGTTAATTTAAATATACTTATATATATCATACATGTGATACGGTGATACAAATGAATCACATCACTTTGTGAAGATGATAGTTCACACGTACACATGAACAATGTTATCATTTTTATGTTCATGGAAATGTAAGATAGTGAGTGATATTTTATTTTATCATAATGATAAATATGTCATGAATATCATATAAAAACATTAATTCCACCATTACAACCAGTCTTGAGAGACAGTGATGGAAAAAAATTATATCGGTTTGTGAGGTGGTAGTCCTTCATACGCACGAACGATTAATTATTTTTTCATTTGATGAAAGTGGAGAAGTATTTAGGTGATGATATTAACATAATAAAATCTCATTATATTGATTACACTTGATTCATTATTTCATAATGGTGTAATAATATTTTAAGGAAATTCACGTAGAAACAAAACAAAACACTTAATTAAAAATGACACCTTTTCTTTGGATGATCTCTTTTGATTGACTCCTTAACACCTATAAGGTGAGTTTTATGACTAAAACAATAGTTATATAATGTGTTGAGGTATTATAGTAATGTATTTTAGTGAATATTGTCTGATCCAAATTTGTTTTTAAGTGTGAATAAAATATAATAATGAGTTCTCTTTTATAGGAGAGGGGAGGGGCACACTTGGAATTCTTCAAAGTACTAAATTAATATAAATTAATTATATAATTAAAGTTGATTAAAATTTATTAATTTAGAATATATTATGATTATAGGTCGAAATAAATTCATCCAATAAAAAATAGATAAGTTTTGACAATTTTTTAATCCTTATCATTTTGTTTTAACACTTGTTTAACCTTTTTAATTTTTATTGTGATATCATGCAATTTACACTTTGAGGGTCAATATAATTACTATAAGATTAAAAAAAATACCAATAAATAAGTCATTTATGAAATTTTTATACTTATACAAATAAATTGGAAGAATTTTATTTTTTTATGAATTTTATATCATTTAATAAAATATTATTTATTTTAAAATACCATTAATGTCAATTTTGACACTATTCATTACTTAACATTTTAAAAATATCATAAAAATGTTATATCATTAAAAATCCCTTTTAAATCATAAATAAAATATCAAATTAATCTATGAAATTAATTTATAACATCAATTATAAAAAATTATATTTATTTTAATATTTTTAATATCATTTATTTGATATTTCCATTATTTAAAAAATTACATCATCATCATTGTGTAATCCTTTAATTTAATTATATATTACAAATAATTTAAAAATAAAATATTATAATGAAGATAAAATTTTATATTTCAAATGACTATTTATATTCGAAAATATCCCTTATATAACCCCATAATAAATATGTTAATGTTATGAAAAACATGAGTATATAATCTTTGACTTTTTTTAAAATAAAATATTATAAATGTAATACTCTCATCCAAGTGGCTACCAGAGGTTATAATTTCGGTCCAATGGTGATTCTTTTAGACACCCACTCATCAAATGAAAATAAGACAAGTTTTAGTGTAATTTTATAAAATTTATAATATGATTTTTACCCTTAATTTCTTGATTCACCTTTAACCATGTTAATACAAAAATTACTAAAGTTACTCTTCATAATGATAAAAAAAGTACCTATTTAGAAAAATTTTACCTTTGTATTAAAAATATGTAAAAAATATTTTAAAACTAAAAAAATATAAATTATAGATATTGATTAAAATTTAATCCCGTTGAAGGAATGAGAAAATGGGTTTTTAAAGTAAAAACTTTCAAAAGATTTAATTATTTTTCTATAAAAATTCAATTTTAAATTGATTCTAATGACCTAAATTGTACTAAATGATAAAAAAATTATCTAATTATACTTTAAAACCATTCAAAAATATAATTTAACACTAAATAAAATTGGTGAAAAACAGTATTAAATTATAATATAGTATTTTACATTATTCATAAAAAATAAAACTTATCATAAAAATATCAAAAAATAAACCAAAGTAAATTTTCATATTAATATTTCAAATAATAAGTTTATTATATCAAATAAAATTTATATAATTTATAAAAACTAGATTTAAACCAAGGGCGCCATCAAAAGGTAGAAAAATCGCCAATTTGAGAAAATACCTATTTTATGCGTAAAACTTGATTTGTTCTTCTATCATGCCTAAAAAATACACAAGGTAAAATTTAGACATTATATTAAATATTTTATATATATATATATAATTAATATAATCCAACAAGTGTGATTTTTTTATTTATTGGTAAAGAACACACTTGTGCTCATTTAAATAGTTTTTCAGATAAAATTTTCCTTTAATTTTAAAATGGGTTTTATTTTAATTTATAATTAATTGGTCAAAACATAATTAATTATATATACATGTGTAAAAAATATTTTCATAATTCATGTTATCTTGTTCATACCCACCATTCTAATGGCTAGGTTATAATGAAAACATTTAAATAATAATATTTAGTTGTTCATTTAAGCTCAATGGGTGTATCATATATGCTATAAAATATAGTGTTTCCTTTTAAAAATCTGGGATGGTAAATTCTTCCCCATTTTATAAATTTTTACCTCTAAATTTGAACTCAGGATTGAAAACAAGGCGTTTTAATTTTCTAAAATACCTTTATTGAAACCCCACATCGGAGCAAGGGTAAAAAAACTTCCACTTTAAAAGAAAGAAATGGAAGTATGAAGGTCACCCAAGATAAATCATACTAGGGTCCCATGTAGGAAAACATAGACATGGAATAGAAAACTATCTATAATATTCTGATAGAGATTCATAGAGAACATTGTCATAAGAAAGTTATGAATCAAAAAATAATAAATATGTTATAGATTAAAAGTTCATTGGTTTCTTAGTAATAAAAGTAAACAGATAAATTTTTTGTTCCAATATCCATTTTATAGAGTTAAAGAGGTTTTTAATACATGTAATAACAACATAAGTAAATATACTTACTTGGAAATAATAGTTTCATCCTTTAATAAAATGTCAAAACTTCAAAGTTTATCTTATACCTCTCATTTGTATCCCAACACATAATTACAAAAAGTTATTAATTCATGAAGTCTTTTATATATTGAAATTTTAAATTTCATCTCCCTATGATTTAATAAAACTATTAAAAGAAGAAAGAATGGCGTACCTTGATCATGGTTTCCAGCTAATTTCATCGACACTTTGTTCACGTAGATAAAAGGGCCATGCATTACAGAAATTATTTAGAGGTTATTCAAATTCACGTGCTTCCATTTTTCAAATAAACCTTGAAAGAAATGGGTCATATGGGTGTTGGTAGAGAAATAGGTTTGTAAAATCATTTTGTATAATATATAATACCAAAACATATGATAAAACTGGATTTCTATAAACCATTTGGACCGAGTTTCTTTTGAAACTTCCAATCAATGGTCCTTTTAAAATACTGTATGTATGTGCTGAAAAAATATAAGTTAAAACCAAATATAAATATAGTATGTAAGGTTTTCCTTCTTCGACAGCTTTATCAAAATCATAATATGATTCAAAATATTATGATAAGTAAAATATCTAAAAATGCCTTGATAATATTTTCCTTTTTAAAAAATATTAGAATATTGGGAAAATAGGATTAGGTTAAAAAACCAAGAAAAATGACTGTATAGAGGTATAGATAAGGTGTTTGATATTTTATAAAACTGTTTGAAAGAGACTTGTATGTTAGAAAAAAATTTAGAATTATCAATACATGAATTTACAATAATTATTACCAGTAACTCATCAGGAAGAGATATGAATGTTTTTTGATATCCTCCTCCTTCTATTTGTAACTGACTATCCTTGATTTGAAAAGTTATAAAACAAGTATTTAACTGAAATAATATACCTAGAAACTTTACCTATGTTTAACCAAAATTCCCAATCCCTAATTTTTCTAAAACATTCCTCTAAAACAAACTATAAGGACTTTTCTTTAAACATTACATAATCTTGAGTTTTAGTCAAGAAATTCCTTTTTTCACATTGAGGATATTTTAAAGTGTATAGTTTTAGATAATTATGCCACAATTCATACATAATAACTCAAATATTAAAAATTATACAATTCTACTCAATATCCATTTTTTAGAAAATTAAAAAAATTTAAAAATGAAACATGGATAATCTCCATGATCAACATCAAAAAATTTCCCTTGATCTCATCTTTGTCTCTATTCTCCCTTAAATACTGTGAAAAAATATTTCAAACTTAGGATAGGAAAAAACTCAATAAGGGATACAGAAATAATGTAATTTTTTATTCCTATGAAAACATGAAAACCCATGACAAAATTATCATAAATCAATACTTTTCACCCTTTTAAAGTAGTAAATACTTTCCTTTGAAAATAATCTCATTTAAAATATTTTTTTGTAATAATGAGATTACAAAAAAACCCATAGTAAGTATCTATAACACATAAAAGGTATCATGGGTCATAATTATACTTCAATGGAATAACCATTCGATCAACCTCCATACATGTCACTCTTACAAATGGAATAACCATACAGTCGAATCTCATCCCTAATGCATTAGAGGTTATAATGAGACCACCATACCTTGGTTAATCATGGAAACACCCATCCTTGGTTTATCATGTAACCACCCTTAAAATGTACATGTAACATTATATAATCATAACACATAAGATATTGAAATTTTCAACATTTCACTCTAAAAATTTCATTTACACTCTTAAGAAAAAATTTCATATAAGAGAAATAATCAATCCATTTTAAAAACCCCTTTCCAATAACAAAATACCCAGAAAAGGAAAAGAGAAGTTTCTTTAAAAACATAAAGGATTTTATAATAATCTATAAAATTTACTTTATAATCCTTTTATATTCATATAAATAGGTATGTAAAATAATATCAAGAATATTGACATTGAGGAAAAGAAATAGATTTTTAAATCAAAGTGTCTCATACCACTTTGAAATATTTTAATCAAAAGGCCCATAAAGGAATAAAATTTAAAAAATCCTTAAATAACTTTATATTAAATATATTAACATTATGATATGTTAAAATGGATGTATATAAAACACATAAAAATAAGGTGGGTGTATAACTTCAACATATGCCTCAATGAAAGGAGACTGAGACGAAGTCCCTCACCTTGAGTCAAAGTCATCACATACAATATTTATATTCCTAAATAATAAACTTAGGTCAATTATTTAATTTATTTACAACTTTTTTCAATTTTTTTATGTTATCACTTATTATCATGGTATAATAATTAATTAAATAATTATTTTCACATCGTACATTTTGATGATATTCGGTACATGAGCCCAAAATAACTTTGGTATGACATATAAAGTCAAAAGTAGTCATTAGTAAATAATATCCAGAGTAATATTCATGACATTATTATCATTTTAATACATTAATTATACTTATAAATCAAACCATTAAGTATGGTTAGGAAAAATGAACTATACTATAATCATGGAGACAATAATTCGTACGTACGCATGAGTAACGTTTCCATTTTTCAATGATCATTATAGAAACAAGGTATGTATTATTTTTTCTTTAAAAATGATAATAATAATATAATTAATATCATATTATTAATTTAAATGAACTTATATGTATCATCCATTTCATATGGTGATTAAAACGAATCACATTGCTTTGTGGAGGTGATAGTTCACATGTACACATGAATGATGCTATCATTTGTATACGCATGGAATGTTAAGAAATTAAATGATATATTCTTATTTTATAATGATAAATATATCATTAATATAACATATAAACATTAATACCATCATTATAACCAATATCTAGAGACGGTGATGTAAAATGAATTATATCGCTTCGCGAGGGTGTAGTCCTTCGTATGCACGAATGATTAATTATTTTCCCGTTTGATGAAAGTAGATATAGATTTAGGTGATGATATTAATATAATAACAACTCATTATATTTTGAAAACTTTACTTATTATTTTATCATGTTGGAAGAATATTTTATAAAATTTGAAGAATAAACAAAGCAAAACACTTAATTAGAAATGACACCTTTTACTCAGACAATCTCATTTGATTAACACCTTAACACCTCTAAGGTGAGTGTTATGACTAAAATAAGAGCTATAGAATGTGTTGAGTGACTCTAGGATTTTATTTTTTTAGATATATGTTGATTTTTTTTTGGTTTTATGTGTTAATAGAAAAGAATAATGAGTGCCCTTTTATAGGAGAGGGGAGGAGCACTCTTGGAATTCTTCAAAGTATTAAACTGATACAAATTAAGTTTATAATCCAAATGGATTAAAACTTAATAATTTATAATATAGGAAGATTATGGGTCAAAATAAATTAATACATTGAAAATTAGATAAATTTTTACAATTTTTTATCCCTTATCATTTTGTTTTAACCCATATTTAACCTTTTTAATTCTTACCGTGATATCACGCAATTTAAATTTTTAGGGTTAATATAATTATAATAAAATGTCAAACGACCAATAAATGAGTCATTTATGAAATTTTGAAAATTATCCCAATAATTTTTCCGAATTTTATATTTTTATGAATTTTATACCATTTAATAATATTTTATTTATTTTAAAATATCTTTAATGTCAATTTTGAAACTATTCATTACTTGACTTATTAAAAATGTCATAAAAACATTATATATTCAGACCAAATATTTTAAATCATCAATAAAATGTCTAAGTAATTGATAAAATTCATGTATAACATTAATTATATAAAATTATATTCATTTTAACATTTTTAATATCATTTATTTGATATTTCTATTAATTAAACAATTACTACATCATCATTGTGAATACCTTTAATTTAATTATTTATTCCCTAAAAAATAAAAATAAAATATCATTTTTTGGATAAATATTTTAAATTTAAAATTAAAACTTATTGTTGAACATATCCCACATATAATCCCATATTAAAAATGTTATAGTTATGAAAAGTATGAGCATGGAATCTTTTAATTTTCCGTAAATAAAATATTATAAATATTGTACACTCACCTAAGTTGCTCCAAAAGGTTATAATTTATGACCAAGGGTTATTTTTTGTCAACAACCACTCATATAATAAAAATATTACAAGTGTTAGTGTAATTTTATAATATTATTTTTACCCTTAATTACCTGATTCACCTTTACCGTATTAATAAAAATATTACTAAAGTTACTATTCAAAATGTCCAAAAATAAAATAGAAATATTTAATAAATTTATACCATATTATTCCAAATATATAATCAATTATTTAAAATTCAAAACACGTAAATTTCTGAAATTAATTAAAAATTAATCCCATTGATGGAACGAGAAAATGAGTTTTGAAAGTAAAAACTATCAAAAGATTGAAAATTTTTATATCCAGATTCAATGTGAAATTGATCAAAATGACCTTCATTGGATTAAATGATAAAAAAAATCTAATTATACTTTAAAACCATTCAAAAATATAATTTAATACTATAAATAAATTTGATTAAAAATGTGTTTTAAATTAAAATGAAGTATTTTTCACTATTCATAAAAAATGAAACTTTTCAAAAAAATAACAAAAAAATAAAAAAATAAAATTTTAATATAATTATTTAAAAGAATAATTTTAATATTTAAAATAAAATTTATAAAAATTTTAAAAACTAGATTTAAAACAATTTCACCATCAAAAGGCGTAAAAAGTGCCTTTTTAGAAAAATAATTCTTTTATCAGTAAAATTGGATTTGATATTATATCATGGCTATAAAAAACCTAAGTTTAATTTTAAATATTATATTGGATATATTATACATATATTTCATTAATATAATCCAAAAAGTGTTATTTTTTAACTTATTGGTATAAAACACACTTTTTCACATTAAAATAGTTTTTCAAATAAACATTTTCTTTATTTTAGAAAGGGTTTTATTTTCATTTATAATTAACTAGTCACCAAATATTTAATTATATATACATTTTTAAAACATATTTTTATAATTCGGTTAATCACATTCACACTCGTCATTCTAGCATCTTAGTTATAATGGAAACATTTAAATAATAATATTTAGTTGTTCATTTAAGCTCGATGTGGCGTATCATGTACGATATCAAATATACTGTTTAATTTTAAAAAAATAGGATATTAAATTCTCCCCCTATTAAATTATATCCTTTCAATTTGAACTCAGGATCAAAACTGGTGATTTGAATTTTCAAAATACCTTTATTCAAATCCCACATTAGAACATGGGTCAAAAATAATTTCACTTTAAAAGAAATAAATCAAAGTACGAAGGTCACCCAAGATAACACATACTAGAGTCACATGTAGGAAAATATGAAATGGAAGAGGAAACTAACTATCAAGTTCTAATGAAGAGTGATAAAGAACATGGTCTAGAGAAACTTAACAATCACAAAAGCATAAATATATGATTGGTTAAAAGGTCATTGATTTATTAGTATAAAATGAAAACATATAAATTTTTTTCAATATCATTTTCATAGAGTTGATGAGGTATTTTACTACCTAGAGTAATAACATAAGGAAATCTACTTACTTTGAAAGTAAAGTTTCATCCTTTAATAGAATGTTTTAACTTCAAAGGTTATCATATACCTCTCAGTTGTATCACAACCCATAATTAACACAACTTCTTAATTCATGAAGTATTTTATATCTTCACATTTGACATTTCATCTACCTATTTATTAATAAAACTATGCCAAGAAGAAATAACATCATAACTTGATCAAGGTGTCCACATAATTTCATTCGCATTTTGTTCACATAGAGATAATTTCCCTACATTACAAAAATACATTAGATCTACTTCAAAGTCGTTTTCTTCCTTTTTACAAATACACTTTGTACAACTTGGATCATAAGGGTGTTGGAAGGGAAATAGTTTTGGAAAATTATTTTTTATACCATATAATTTCAAAACATCTGATAAAACTTGATTTTTATAAAACATTTGGGACAAGTTTTCTTGAAACATTCAATCAAGGATCCTTTAAATATAATGAACGTATGTGCTAAAAGAATATAAGTTAAAACCAAATATAAATATGTTGAATGTAACAACCCAAACTTTTATTAATGAAAATACCACTTAATCTATTTAAATGTCCTATTACGTAAAATAATTATGTAAAACATATTCACTTCCTTGGTTTTATGTTTTTGGATTTTAGAATACCGTTAATAATTATTACCATTACTAATATAGTCGTTGAACAATGATCACATGATTATTATAAATATAGGGCTTTAACAAATCCAATGTACTCCAAAAAAGGAATTGATGGCCTCATCCAGTAGAATTGCTCCATATGAAGACCATTTATTGGATCTTATAAAGGAGGTGGCATCATTGGGATTCACTCTTGACCAAGCTCAATCCGAGCTTCAACACATTAAGCTCAAGAGAGCCCTCCTACAGGAGAAGTGGAAGTTGATAGAGATTACCACTCGAGTGATTTTATCCGAGCCACCCCAAGAGTTTGTCACCATTGCACACCTTACCCTTCGACCTTATGCATGTGTTATAAGGAGTTATGTAATAATACCCTAGCACTAAGATTAGTTACATTATTTTTGTATATAATATATACATTCATTTTGTTAGTGTTACTTTGTAAATAGTTTTTAAAGAAAAAATAGCATTTTTTTAATATTCAATTAAGAAATATATTTTTGATAAATTAATTTATTTTTAAATTAAATAATATTTTAATGAAATATTATTACTAAATTAATTTTTATTAAATATAAATGATCATATAATTTTTATGAATATAGTTGAAATTTTTATTAAGGTTTGAAAGTAGTTTTTCTCAAAACCCATGAATTTTCGATAAATGTCGGTTTTTATTTTAAAAGTAAAAATTTACATATTTAAAAAATATTTAGATGAAATTAATATTATTTTTGGAATCAGGATGTCAAAATTATCCAATGGTGAATTTTTCATAATTTTTTTGGGACAGTCAAATATTTGGTTAAAAATTAAATACCGTTTAAATATATAATGTGTTCTATGCCATCATAATGAACCAATAGTGATGTAATAAAATAAAATAAACATTATGTTAGTCCAATATATCTTTTAAAATTAAAATAAAGTGATTTTAGGTTTGATTTATTTTACAAATCATTAGTGGACCCTCCAAGACTTATAAAACATTTTAACTTTTTAAATTGATTTCCTTGAGAGTGTGACTCACCTCCACCTAAGCAATCCTAATATTTTAAGAAGTTAGGCCATTGAACTTATAAAATAATGTTTTCCACTCCACTTGGAAAAAAACTATAATCAAAAACCATGGGATGGATTTTGTTTTTGATTAGTTTAATGTGTAGGGTCTAAAACCTAAATAATAAAGAATTCCCTCACTTTTCCTATAAAACCCCACCCAAGATCCCACTTACTCCTCACTAAAAGCCTTTGGAGCTTGAAAAATCTATGCTATTATCTTCTTATAATCCTCCCAAGGTTTTCCAAGATCCCAATAAGCCTCTCTCAATCCTCTCTCAATCCTTTAAGATCACACTTCCAAGTTAAGGATTTCTTCCTTTCTCATTTTTTTCCAATTTTATTTAAGTTGTTATGCCATTTTATTTTCAATTAAAAATGTTGGGGTATTATTTCTCACCAAAAATTTACTTCCCTAATTATGTTTTAATTATGAGAGACCCATTTATCTCTCATTAATTCCTTTCATGTACACCGTTTACTATGCTAAAATTATGTAAGGGATTCATACCTTTCTTATTTTTATCCAAGTTTCATTATGTTGTAATAACATTTTTATTTCAATTAAAATTGTTGGGGTATGATTTTTCACCTACCTTATATTCCCCTCCCTATGTTTGGAATGATGTTATACCTATTTCTCTTTCATTTATTCCTTCCGTCTATACTCGTTACCATGTTGAAATTCTGTAAGAAGCTTCTCTCTACTCATTCACATTCAAGAAATTATTTTGTATTATGAATCTAAATTCCATTAAATTTGTTGGGAAATATATCTATATGACCCCTTACTGTCCATTTCATTTAAATATGATGATACACCTCTTTCTCTCTCATCAACCATTTTTAGGAATTCTTATGTCACGTTGTTATGCTGCTGAAATTGCATCGCAATTTTTCTCAAGCCAAAGACATTGTATAGTGAATACCATGCCCATTTATCTATCAAGGGTATTCCACTTTATGAACATTTAATTATTGATTATATATTTTCATGTATTAATTCTACATTCCTTTATCATGGAATAAATTTTGATGTTTAATGAAATCATGTTGTATGATCCATGTGGCACACTTATGCATGAAATGAAATGTTTAAGAAGGGTGCGCCCTGATAGTGCTCCAATGCATTGGGTAAAGATTAGTATCATGATACATAAAGTGAAATGAGGGTTTAATCATGCTAATTCAAGTTCAATGAGATTTTAATCATGCTAATTCAATTAAAATGAGGGTTTACTCATGCTCTATGTGCAATTGACACCTGATTACGTACAAGTGCAAGGAGGATGATGAATATTCTTTAGCACCATCATCTCAAGGGTGGATATTAAAGACATATGAGCATGCATATCTTGCTCAGATGATTGAGTCTAAGGAAGCAACCTGTGATGACTTGCAAATTCCATGTAATTTTTTTTTAAATTAATTGGGATTATTAATAGTCTACGAAAATTGACGGAACGTGATTCCGAGGCCCAGTGTGCCCAGAACAGATTTTTGAAATTTTTTAATGTACGTTCAGTTAATGTATGGGTAGTGTTTTCTAAATTTTGAACCGGTTCTCTTAATTGAAATCCGAGGGTGCTGTTGAATCCACAGTGCCGGGATTCGATTAAGGTAGGCTTAACTTTGATCGCTATAAGTTCGGAGAAAAATATAATTTTCATACTTTTAAAATAATAATAAAATAACATGTAATTGTTATTTTATTTTTATCTAGTGGTTGAGTGGTAGTGGAGGGACCTCTTTGTTGTCAATCCATTAAATGGATTGACTTTTGTTTCAATAACCTCAATGTTGGAATGTTAAATGTGGTTCATAAATGAACTGCATTAATGTTGTGCAACTCAGTTGTTTCTTCGGTCTATTTAATTGAAGCTCAGGCGTGGGCTTTTGTTACAGAAGAGAGGAACCTATGATGAAGTGTTGCGGCGTCTTCCACCGATGAGGAACAGTAGCTTGGATAACAATGTCGGAGGGATCGAACTGGGAACGATAAACGTCGATGGCTTCATCAAAGCATGGATTATCCTTCCACCACCGCGATGATTGAAAAAATTCTCAAGGTAGGGGGTTTATTAATGTTTGCCTTTGATGAATTAAATTTCTACCACTTCTTATGATTTTAATGAGGAGGGTGTGGGCCAAATGAACAAGGACCAGACCCTCTGTCTCTTTATTCTTGTCGTGTTCTTTGGGGGACGATCTTACAACACAATAGAACCCTAAATCCAGAAGTTGTGCAGTGATGGAGGCATTCTGGATGACCTGTAGGCATGAGCGGAAGGGAAAACATACCACCAGAGCTCACTCGGTGGCCCGCGAAAGATTCGCTGATGTGGCACTGGTGTGGCAGCACTGACGACTAGCACCGGCGGCGAAGGTAGTGTTCGTCACTTGCCGGTCGTGGAAGGGGGCAGCAGTGCTTGGTGCTGTGGCGGACCTGAGGGGGTGGCCGACCGGGTTGGTGAAGCGACACATCGTCGTGCACCGTTGTGAGGTGGTCATGGCTTCGAAGCCGCGGTGGAGGCGAAGGGGACCTGCGCCATGTGGAACCACCTTTATTTGAAAACTGAATGGACCAACGGTCTATTCAAGAGGTAAACCATGTGACCCTTTGTGCAGGTCGCACCAACCGGTAGGCCAAGCTAGTCTGCTGCCCCGTGGGCTGAGCCCACCGCGGCCCAGCCTAGTTGAGGAAGGTTGGGCCAGTCTATCACCCAACAGGCTGAGCCCACCGCAACCCTTCCCAACCAGGTAGGCCGAGGCTGGTTCATGTCGAGTCATGTCAAACCCATAAAATGTTGGTTCGGCCTGAACCAGGTCGGTTCAAACCGGGTCGGTTGGCCTGGGTCGGTCGAACCGGACCCGGATCCATTCGGGCCCAGTTTCGCTTAAAGATCTGTATCTAGTGAACCAAACTTCCATTTGACAAACCATCTGTGGTGCTAGGATCCTTGGATCAAGAAGGTCTTTTTGAGATACTCCACCTATGTTTTGGAGAAATTTGGAGTATGCTGGGTTGGATCATACCTGAATCCAATTGAGGCCTCGACACTAAAATGCTAATAACTCATCGACCAGGTGTCTGGTTGATGCGTCTTATTCTAATTTAGAACCCTTAATATATGGATGTCCTTTGGATTACTCCTTTTTGGATCTTCGTAGTAGTTGAGGAACAACCGATATCCATAGGAGTAGTTACTACGGAACTCAAGCGCACTGGGTGTGGGGAATCTGGTGGCTGGCTGTCATCTGAGTAGCTACCCTATGTGGATCAGCATCATAGGGACCCTGTGTGGATCAGCATAATAGATACCTTATGTGGATCATCATCATAGTGACCCTGTGTGGATCAGCATCATAGATACCCAACAAGGGCCATCCTTAGAGCGTCCCATCGTGGATCATCATCATGGAGACCCTGTGTGGATTAGCAGCATAGCGACTATGTGTGCATCAGCATCATAGTGACCCTGTAAGGATAAACATCATGGAGACCCGACAATTACCAGCCTTAGAGTGGCCTATCATGGATTAGGGACATAGAGACCCTGTTTAGATCACCATCTTTTCTTATTTCTCTGAGTTGTATACATGGTTTGAGTTGAGTCTTTTCTTTGTGCTTTTTGGTTGAGATCATGCTTTGTGGTTTTCCTTTTTGGAATTCTGAGAGACCTTTGGGGGTATCAGGGTCCCTATTGGGTATTTTCATACTCAACCATGCACGGGATTTGCCTACACCTTGTTGTGTCTTGTACAGACGATGAACTGCTCAGCTGAGACTATCGGAGCCAGGACCAGGCGGTACACGGGGTTGACTTGTTCACATGGAAAGATATGGAGACAATATGTACCAACCTATCAGGTAGGATACTTGGTGGATGATCACATGATTTTTTTCTTGTTTTCTATTGTAGTTGTATATTTTCATTTGGGCTTGTATTCTATTCCCTTTACTTTCAGTAGACACTTTTACTATTCCAGTTTTACTTTTTGGTTGCATCTTATTGTGTTATTAGACTGTGGTTTTGTATAGGTTTAAAGGAAATGCCTTCCCATTTTAGGGATACTCCTTTCTGGTTCTAGTCACCAACCCCTAGCCTATGGAAGGTGATCTTGGGGTAGTCACAGCATGAGCCTCTGGAGACAGGTCGTGAAAAGGTGGTATCAGAGGAGTCAGTTCTACCGAAGAACTAGGAATCTGACCTTTACAATGGATCAATAGTGTTAAGTGTCTTGAGATTGGTTTTCAGTTTGGGGAGTCTAATGTAGGTGTGGTGGCCGACGTATCCATACACCAGGACTTTGAATTCTGATTTCTGACTCAGTGCATGAAAACACTGATTGTGTGTGTTTTAGAAATGTTTTACTTAATCTCTTTTGAGTCAACTCACCAGGTATAACTTATTGACCATGGAACACCTATTTCTTTTCCGGATTCCACCACATTAACAACCATCTAGGGTTCTAGAGATAGCTCACGATGAAAACCCCACTGAGCGACGAGGCTTCAGTATAAGGCCCTCTTAATAAATTAGAACCTTCGAGTGGTGTAACAGAAGCCCCACCACTCGGAGGGTAGTAGTTTCCACTAGCCCCACTAGTGGATGGTGCACACCGAATGAGCATGTTGCTTGATTTTTAGCGGCAGAGGCCTCTGAGGTTTTGAGGTGAGACAAATCCCCATGCCGAATTAGCTAGAGGATATGGCTAGAGTTTTCTGCCTAGTTGAGACATCGGAAGAGAATATGGTGATCCTAGATACTAGCCTTTTGCAGGGCATAGTAGGGAGATGGTGGAGTCTGAAACGCCAGATGCATGAGGAGGAGATAGTCACCTGGTTGGACTTTGAGACCCTCTTCAGGGTGGAGTTCATACTAGAGAATTTACGCTCAGTGTGTATCTAGAAGCTGATGCACTTGCAGCAGGGCAGCCTATCAGTGGCCCAGTGCTCGACAAGATTTACTGACCTCTCGCGCTAATCCACTGACATGGTACGAGACCCATTCTTTTGGGCTCGGACCTTGTATCAGGGTCTCTAGAGAGAGATCCTAGAGTTGATGGTATTGCTAAATATCCCTACAGAGGCTGGAGTGCTCGAGTGAGCATTATTGGTGGAGAACTTCTTAGCTAAGCAGGCACCAATGGTGAGAGCCACCACCAGACAGCAGGTAGTCGAGTCATCTACAGGAGGCATTAGGTAGATGATGCAAAGGTCCATGCGGGCCATACCTTTCAAAGGGAAACCACATGATGTAGGGTCGGAGGTGCGGAGCTCACGAGGCAGAGGGGGTCAGCAGGGAAGCAGGATGTGCTTCACATGCAGCGGGCAGGGCTACACGGCTCACGACTTCCTGACACACCATACCGACGATCAGAAGATGGTTGATTGACCACTGAGGCAGTGGTTAAGGTTCGGGTGAGGAGGTTCGTAGGGCAGTGGATGTGGAAAAGGAGTAGGTCGTGCAGCAGGTGGTGGACGAAAGTTTTAGGTTCTTCCACCGCCACCACTAGGTGGTCCACCCCGACCACAGGGAGCAGGTGGAAAAGGGAGAGCTCACCTTCAGGATGCAGAGGCCTATGACCACAGTTCTCTAGAGATGATTAGAGGTGTGATCTGTGTATATTATACCCTAGCTACAGTTCTTATAGACACAGGTTCCAGTCACACTTTTATTTCCATGACACTCGTTCGGGGATCAGAGATTCCGATGGAGCAGTTGGATCGATCCTTATAATTAAAGACTCCTACGGGAGAAGATTAGATGATTACACATTGGTACAGACAATGTGAACTCACTCTAGGAGGTTAAAGAATTGGCTAGGATCTCTTAGTAGCGGCGTTGAGGCCTTACGATGTCATCTTGGGTATGGACTAGTTATCCATGGTCCATGCTCAGATTTAATGTTTTAGGTGCAAAGTGTGGTGTGTCCATGAGGATGGGACCAATTTTTCCTTCACCGGTGAGAAGGGAACCTTTATAACACATGATGGACTTACTCAGAGGAGGATTCAGCCAATCACTCATCATTTGGCTAGCCTTACCCTCGGAGTAGTTGATGTGAGGAGTCTGAGTTATCCTGTAGTGGTGGACCAATATGCTGATGTCTTTCCTGATGATGTTGTGGGACTACCTCCTCAGTGAGAGGTAGAATTATATATCGACCTATACCCTGGGACGACACCGATATGTACTCTAGAATATCGGATGGCTCCTACGGAGCTTTATGAGTTGCGGTTACAGTTGGAGGACTTGCATAAGAAGGGGTTTATAAGGCCCATTTTTTTCCATGGGCATCCCCAATCTTGTTTTCCAAGAAGGAAGATGAGAGTCTGAGGCTTTTGTGGTCTATCGGCTCCTGAACTAGGTGACCTTGAAGAACAATTATCTTTTCTCGAGGATTGATTCTATCTTCGACCAGCTAAAGGGAGCTCGATGGTTTTTGAAGATAGACCTTAGATCAGGTTATCACCATCTCAGGGTATGGGACGAAGACGTACCGAATATGGCCTTCAGATGTCATTGTGGCCATTAAGAGTTCTTGGTGATGCCCTTCGGCGTGACCAAAACTCCAGTAGTGTTCATGGGGATCATGAATAGAATCTTCCATCCTTACCTCGATCGCATCATGGTAGTCTTCCTTGATGACATCTTGATATACTCAGTGTTAGAGGAGGAGCATGCCACACACCTACAGATATTTCTAGATAAACTCTGAGATAACCAGCTTTATAGAAAGCTCTTGAATTTCTAGTTCTAGATATGGGAATTCCACTTCTTAGGGAATGTTATCTCAGAGGCTGGAGTTGTAGTGGATCTAGTGAAGAAAGAGGAAGTGCTTGCTTGGGAGCCACCCAAGAGTGTGACTGAGGTTCGAAGTTTCATGGGATTGGCTAGGTACTTCCAGATATTTGTACCTAACTTTTCCAGGGTTGCGACACCCTTTTCAGCTTTGAAAAATAAGGGACATCTCTTCGTGTGGATGGAGAGGTGCCAACAGATTTTTCAGAAGCTGAGGTAGATACTGACAATTACCCCCATATTGAGGCTACCAAAAGAGGGCGTTGGGTATGTAGTCTACTGTGATGCATCAACGATTGGACAAGGTTGTGTCCTAGTGCAGGAGTGAGTAGTGATTGCCTACGACTAATGACAGTTTAGACAACACGAGAAGAGATATGCTACCCATGACTTTGAGTTATCAGTAGTGGTCTTTGTGTTGAAGATGTGGCGGCACTACTTGATGGGTGAATGGTTTACTATTTACTCTGATCACAAGATTCTCATGTATATCTTATCACAGAAGGACCTGAACCTGAGATAGCGATGATGTCTTGAGTTTCTCCAAGACTATGAATTTGAGATAGTCTACAATCCTAGGAAGGGGAATGTAGTAGCAAACGCACTCAATAGAAGGTCTAGTCTACAGTTTCTGAGTGAGGCAACAGGGTAGCTTTCTGTGTTACAAATATCATTTGTGGACAGAGATGGAGCAGCTTATCTCCAGTCTATGACTATCACTCCCCCACTTCTTTACCATGTTCGAGAGGCTCAACTTCGTTACATAGAATGTGAGTCCCTACGTGCTCGGATATCCTCAGGATAGGCTCCTGATGAATTTTCTGAAGGTGGGGAGCACACCATCCTCTTCATAGGGCACATCATAGTACTAGTGATGCTACGAGAGGATGTGTTAAGGTAGTTCCACACATACCCTATGGTGGTACATCCTGGAGTAGCGAAGATGTACCAAGAACTCCGACATTAGCACGGGTGGCCAGGGATGAAGAAAGCAGTGGCAGAGTTTGTATCTTGATGCCTCGCTTGTTAGCAAGTGAGGCTGAGCATCAGGTACTAGCAGGCTTAGCTCATCCACTTGAGGTATCAGAGATGAAGTGAGATGGTATATCTATAGACTTATTTATAGGGCTTCCATGTACTTCCTAGGTCCACAATTCCATATGGACGATCATTGACCGACTCACCAAGTCGGACCACTTTCTACCCATCCAAGAGCAGGGATCAGTAGAGAACTTGGGACATCTTTACGTGGAGGAGATTGTGCGACTTCATGGGGTTCCATCAATAATCATCTCAGATCACGACACAAGTTTTACATCCTGTTTGTAAAAAGGGATTGCAAGAGGAATTTGGGACCCAGCTACACTTGAGCGCCACCTTTCACCCTCAGACAGATGGTCAGACGGAGCGGTCTATACAGACACTTGAGGGCATTCTTCATGCTTGTGTCCTCGGTTTTGACCATAGTTGGGAGGACCACCTACCCCTAGTGGAGTTTTCATAAAACAATAGTTATCACTCCACTATCAGCATGGATCTGTTTGAGGCTTAGTATGGGAGACCATGAAGATCACCTATTTGCTAGAAAGACCCAGGGGAGTTAGCACTTATGGGTCCAGAGTTGGTACTGGCTACCACAGAGAAGGTGCGGATCATCTGGGAGTGGATGAAGAATGCACAGAGTTGGAAAAAATATAATGTCGATAGGAGGTGGAGACCCTTATAGTTTTAGGAGGGAGAACATGTCTTCCTATGGGACAAACCCCGATGATGATTATGGAGGTTTGTCCAGGGTGGAAAGCTATCTCTGAGGTTCATAGGACCTTTCCAGATCCTCAACAGATTAGGTGAGGTGGAATACAGTCTAGCTCTTCCGCCACAAATGCACCGGGTGCATAATGTTTTCTGTGTGTTGCAGATGAGGAGGTATGTGCATGACCCATCGCATGTTATCAACTGAGGAGAGTCAGACATCGATGATGGGATGAAATTTTCAGAGTTCTCGGTAGAGATAGAGGATCAAAAGGAAAATTTCCTTCATGGTCGGTTGATTCCTTTGGTGCGAGTTCATTGGCAACATGGAAACCTTCAGAAGATAACATGGGAGTAGGATGCTCAGATGCTTGCTCAGTACCCCCATTTGTTCCCCTAGTTTTATTGTAGCTTTTAGGAATGAAAAGCCCATTGGTGGGGAGAATGTAATGACGGATAAATTCCATGTAATTTTTTTCAATTAATTTGGATTATTACGAGTCTGTGAAAATTAACGGTGCGTGATTCTGAGGCCCGTTGTACCCAAAATAGATTTTTAAACTTTTTTTAAGGTATATTTAGTTAACGTACGCGTGGAATTTTTTAACTTTTGAACTGGTGCTTGGAATTGAAATTTGAGGGCTCTATTGAATCTGCAGTGTCGAGATTCGCATAAGGGAAGCATAACTTAGATCGCTGTAAGTCGGGAGAAAATGATAATATTTGTACTTTTAAAAGAATAATAAAATAACATATAGTTGTTATTTTATTTTTCTCCAGCGGTTGAGCAGTGGTGGTGGGACTGTTGTGTTGTCAAGCCATTAAATGTCTTGACTCTTTGTTTTTATAACCTCGATGTTGGAACATTAAATGCAGTTAATAAATGAACCACATTAATGTTGTGCAACTCAATTGTTTCTTCAGTCTATTTAATTGAATCTCAGGCCTGGGATTTTGGCATGGAAGAGAGGAACCTCTATCAAAGTTTTGAGGCATCTTCCACTAATGAGGAATGGGATCTTGGACAACAACGTCGGAGGGATGAAACTGGGAATGAAGAATGTCAGCAGATTCATCAAAGTGTGGATTCTCCTTCCACCACCACGACGACTGCAAAGATTCTCGAGGTAGGGGTTTTATTAAAGTTTTTCTTTGATGAATTAAATTGCAACTGCCTGTTATGATGTTAACTTGGAGGACGTAAGCCAAACAAACAAGGCCCAGACCCTCTGCCGATTTGTTCTTGTCACGTTCTTCGGGGGACGATCTTACAACACAGCAGAACCTTGAATCTGGAAGCCGTGCAGTGATGGCAGCATCTTGAGAGGCTCGTAGGCATGGATAACAGGAGCTCACTTAGTGGCCCGCGAAAGACCTGTCGGCGTAGCACTAGTGTGCAGCACCAAAGACTGGTGCCAGTGGCAGAGGCAGCGGTCGACGCTCACCAGCCGCGGAAGGGGGTGGTTCCGTTTTGAGCCACGGCAGACCTGAGGGGGCAGCCAGCACTTGGTCGGCCACGTTGGCAAATTGGCAAGCCCTCGCGAGCCGTGATGGAGGTGAATGGGTCCCACATCCCATGGGTTCCACTAACAGGGGCGGCGCCATGTGGCACTGCAATTTTGGGAAACCGAACAAACCAGCGGTCTAGTCAAGAGGTAGACCGCGCGACCCTTCGCGTGGGTCGCACCAGTCGGTGGGTCGAGCTGGTCCGGTACCCAGTAGGCTGATCCCGCCGCATCCCCATCCAGTCGAGGTAGACCGGTCCAATCTGAAGATTAGTGGGCCTATCCTGCCATAGTGCAGCCCAACCGGGCTAGCCAATGTAGGTTTGGGCTGGGTCGGGTCGGACCCTGACTGGGCCGGGTTGGACCAGACCCATTCGGAGCCAGTTTCTCTTAAAGATTCGTATCTTGTGAAACAGACGTCCATTTGACAAACCATCTACAACACTTGTATCCTTGGAGCGAGACGGTCCTTTTGAGATACTCCACCTGAGTTTTGGAAAAAGTTAGAGTACAAACGGGTTGGATCGTACCTGAATCCAATCAGGGCCTCAGCACTAAAATGCCAATAACTCGCAGATCGGGTGTCCGGTTGACATACTATCTGCTGCATTGGAATCCTTAAGATATGGTGGTCCTTATTATTACTCCTTCATAGATCTTAGTAGTATCTGAGGCACAACCGATATCCATAGAAGTAGTTACTACGGAACTCAAGCGCACTTGGTGCAGGGAATCCTATGGCTAGATTTCATCTGAGTAGAGAACCTATGTGGATCAGCATCATAGGGACCATGTGTGGATCAGCATCATAGAAACCCTATGTGGATGAAAATCATAGTGACCCTATGTGGATCAGCATCATAGCTACCCAATGAGGACCATCCTTAGAGCGGCCCATCATGGATCCGCATCATAGAGACCCTGTGTGGATTAGCATCATAGAGACCCTGTGTGGATCAGCATCATAGCAACCTTGTGTGGATCAACATAATAGAGACCTGACAAGGAAAATCCTTAGAGCGGACCATTGTGTATTAGTGACATAGCAACCTTGTGTGGATCACCATTATTTCCTGGTTCTCTAAGTTGTATACCTGGTTTGAGTTGAGTATTTTCTTTGTGCTTTGTGGTTGAGATCATGCATTGTGGTTTTTCTTTGAGGAATTATGAGAGTCCTTCGGGGGTCTCGGGGTCCCTACTAGGTATTTTTATACTCACCTATGCACGAGCTTCACCTGCACCTTGTTGTGTCTTGAGCAGATGATGAGAAGCTCAGCTAAGACTATTGGAACTAAGACTATGTGGTACACGAGGTTGACTGGTTGATGTGGAGTGATGTGGAGATGAGTTGTACCTACACTTCAGGTAGGATCCTTGGTGTATGGTCACAGGAGTTGTTTTCTTATTTTCTATTATAGTTGTATCTTTTTATTTGGTCTTGTAATCTGTCCCCTTTACTTTCAGTACACACATATACTACTGCAGTTTTACTTCATGGTTGCATCTTGTTGTGTTCTTAGACTGTGTATTAGTATAGGTTTAAAGAGAATGCCTTACCATTTTAGGGATATTCCTTTTCGGTGCTAGTCACCAACCCCAGACCTATAGGGAGGGCTTGGGGTAGTCACGGCATGGGCCCTAGGGGACGGTTCGGGACACAACCATCCTTGAAGACATGCCTATTGTGAGGGAATTCTCTGAAGTATTTCCTGAAGAATTTCCTAGTCCTCCTCCTATAAGATATGTTGAATTTTCAATTTATCTTATACCTAGTTCTTTACTAATATCCAAGACTCTGTATAGAATGGTTGTCGTGGAGATTGAGGAGTTGAAGAAACAACTACCAAAGAATCTGGATGAAGGTTTTATATGCCGAAGTGCTTCACTATGGGGTGCTCCAGTCCTTTTCATCAAGAAGAAGGATGGGTCAATGCAACCCTTCATTGATTATTGCAAGCTCAACAAAATTATGATAAAGAACAAGTTTCCACTACCAGAATTGATGACTTGTTCAATCAGCTACGTAGAGCACAATACTTTTCCAAGGTGGATTTACAGTTGGGATATTACCAAGTAAGGGTGAAGAAGGAGTATATCCCCAAGACTGCTTTACGTATAAGATATAGGAACTATGAATTCATAGTAATTCCTTTCAGACTCACTAATGGTCTATAAATCATTATGGACTTGATGAGTATAGTCTTTAGAGATTACCTTGACAAATTTTTGGTAGTCTTTATTGATGATATTATAATATACTCCAAAACCAAGGAGGAGTATGAGTAAAATCTAAGAACCATACTAGAGACTATGCAAAAGGAAAATCTCTATGAAAAGTACAAGAAGTGTGAGTTTTGGTTGACGGGGGTCTCATTCATGGGTTATATCATCCAAAGCAATGGGATATTTGTGGATCCCTCTAAGATAGATGTAATAGAAGGATCATCGAGGCCAACATTGGTAATAGATATTCATAGCTTCTTAGGGTTACATGGATATTATTTCTGATTTGTGAGAAATTTATCATGATTTTACAACCAACTCACCAAGATAACTCGGAAGGAAGTAACCTTGGAGTTATGAATGCAAAGAGAGATTCAAGGAGTTGAAAAGGAGACTTATCACTACACCTATACTCACACTACCCACAAGTGGAGAACTTTTTGTGGTATTCAGTGATGCTTTGAAGAAGGGATTGGGTTATGTGTTGATGAAAAATGAAAAAGTCATTGCCTATGCTTCAAGGAAATTGAATGTTCATGAGAAAAACTATCCAACACATGAAATGGAGTTAGATTTAGTGATCTTCGCTTTGAAAATTTGGTGGCATTATCTCTTTGGGGAGAAGTTTGAAATATAAACAAATCAAAAAATCCTTAAGTATATATTCACACAGAAAGAGTTGAATATGCGACAACGAAGATGATTAGAGTTGATCAAATACTATGAATGCTCAATCCATTACCACTCGGGGAAATAAAACAAGGTGGCAGATGCTCTAAGTAGAAAGGACCAAACAATTCTATCATTGATGAGAATTGAAAAGGATACAATCTTATTAGATTTGATGAATATGTACATGGGAATCATAAAGAATGGAAAATTATCAATCCTTTCACAAATTATTTCTCAACCGTCTCTTTTGGAAAGGATAAAGGACGATCAAAAGGATAATGTGGGAATTAAGAAGAAAGTTGAAACTATCTGAAAAGGGAAATCCTCAGATTTCAATGTCAATGAAGAAAGAATTGTGAGATTTGGGAAAAGACTATGTGTTCTATCAATTCCAGAGATGAAGAAGGAACTTTTGGATGATGCACATTGTTTAAATTTCTCCATCCACCCAAGAAACACATAGATGTATCGAGATCTTTGAGAAAATTATTGGTGGGATAACATGATGAAGGAGATTGATGAGCATACATCAAAGTGTCTGGTGTTTCATCATGTGAAGGATGAGAGGTAGAAGTCTAAGGTGATGATGCAACCATTACCCATACTAGCATGGAAATGGTAGAACATCACTATGGACTTTTTCACTAGATTTCCAAAGATATCCAATGGAAACAATTCTATCTGGGTTGTTGTGGATCGTCTTAGAAATAATGCACACTTCATTGCTATTTGGGAGGATTTCTTACTGGATCAACTAGCATGGATATACATCAAAGATGTGGTAAGGCTGAATGGAGTACCACTATCTATTTTATTTGATTGAGATGCAAGATTCACCTCTAAGTTTTGTAAGAGTCTTCAACATGCTCTCGATACTATGCTGAACTTCAGTACGTCTTATCATCCTCAAACTGATGACCAATTTAAGAAGACTATCCAAACGCTTTAGGACATGTTGAGATCGTGCTCAATGAAATTTAAAGGAGGATGCGATCAATATCTTCCTCTGGTTGAGCTCTCTTACAATAACAGTTTCCACTCAATCATCCAAATGGCTTCTTATGAGGCCCTATATGGGAAGAGGTGTAGAACACCGGTATGTTGGGATAAATTTGGGGAGAGAAAACTTCTAGGTCTAGAAATGGTTCAATAAATGGTGGAGAAGGTTAAGACCATCCAATAGCACATTAAAGTTTCTCAAAGTTGAAAAAAGAGCTATGCTAATAATCATCAACGGGGCGTAGAGTTTTATGTTGGATACATGGTATTCCTCCGCATATCACTGTGGAAGAGAGTTATGAGATTTGGGAAGAAGTGGAAGCTTAGTCTAAGGTACATCATCCCTTTTGAGATCCTTGATCGCATTGGAGCAGTGGCCTATCGACTAGCACTTCCACCAAACCTATCTTAAGTACATGATATATTACATGTATCACTCTTGAGGAAGTACATACCTGACCCATCGCATGTACTCGATCCAAAGGTGGTACCATTGGAGAATGAACTCTCATATGAAGAGAATCTGGTTAAGATCTTTGATCATAGAGAAAAAGTTCTACGAAATAAGACAATGCACCTAATCAAGGTGTTGTTGAGAAACCACAGGTTTGAAGAAGCAACATGGTAATCGGAGGATGTGATGAAGCAGAGTTTCCGACATCTGTTTTAGTTTGGGAAAAGGAAATTTTAAGAGCCAATTTTTCTAAGGGGGGAAGATTGTAATGACCAAAACTTTTATTAATTTAAATCCCTCTGGATATATTTAAATGTCTTATTATGTAAAATTATTATGTAAAACATATTCACTTCCTTGGTTTTATGTTTTTGTATTTTAAAATACTGTTAGAAATTGTTACCATTGCTAATATAGCCATTGAATAGTGATCACGTGATTAGTATAAATATAGGGATTTAACAAATTCAATTTATTCAGAAAAAGGAAGTAATGACCTCATATAGTAGAATTTCTCCATACAAAGCCCATTTGTTGAAGCTAGGAAAATAGTTGGTGCCATTAGGCTTTGATCTTGACCAAACCCAAGCTGAACTTCAACACGTTAAGCTCAAGTGAAACTGTATACGGGAGTAGTGGAAGTTGATAGAGATTACCACCTGAGAAATGTTATCCGAGCCACCCCAAGAGTCAGTCACCATCTCACACCTTACCATTTGGTATTATGTGGGTGTTATAAGGGGTTATGTAATAATACCCTAGCACTATGATTATGTACATTATTTTTTTATATAGAATATACATTTATTTTGTTGGTGTTACTTTGTAAATAGTTTTTAAAGAAAAAATAGCATTTTTTTAATATTAAATTATGAAATATATTTTGATGAATTAATGGATTTTTGAATTAAATTATATTTTAATGAAATATTATTACTAAATTACTTTTTATTAAATATAAATGATCATATAATTTTTATGAATACATTGAAATTTTGAAAGCTGTTTTTGTCAAAACACAATTTTTTTTGATAAATATCAGTTTTTATTTTAAAAGTAAAAATGTTCATGTATTTATAAAATTATTCAGATAAAATGAGTATTATTTTTGGAATCATGATGTTGAAATTATCCAACAGTGAATTTTTCATAATTTTTTGAGACAGTCAAATTTTTGGGTAAAAATTAAATACCGTTTAAATATATAATGTGTTTCATGACATCATAATGACTCAATAGTGATGTAATAAAATAATATAAACATTATTTTCGGCCAATATATGTTTTAACATTAAAATAAATTGATTTTAGTTGTATTTGATTTATTTTACAAAGCATTAGTGGATGCTCTGAGACTTATAAAACATTTTAACATTTTAAATTGATTTCCTTCAGAGTGTGACTCGCATCCACATAAAAAAGCCTAATATTTTAAGAATTTAGGTCATTGTCCTTATAAAATAATGTTTTACACACCCCTGGGTCAAAAACCATGGGCAAAAACCATGATATGGTTTGTTTCTTTGATTAGTTTAATGTGTAGTGTACAAAACCTAAATAAAAAAAAATTCTCTCACTTTTCCTATATAAACCCACCAAAGATCCCACTTCATCTTCACTAAAAGCCTTTGTATCTCGACAAAGGTATGAACTCCCCTCTCTATAATCCTCAAAAGGTGCCCCAAGCTTCCAAGAAGCCTCTCTCAAGCCTCTCTCAAACCTTTGGGATCACAATTCCATGTAAGGGATTTCTTCCTTCCTCATTTTTTTCCAATTCTCTTTAAGTTGTTATGACTTTTTATTTTCAAATAAAAATTTTGTGGTATGATTTCTAACCTCCCATATACTTCCCTAATTATGTTTGAATGATGATATAACCACTTCCCTATCATTAATTCCTCCCATGTACACCCGTTACTATGTCGAAATTCCATAAGGGATTCCTACCTTTCATATTTTTATCCAAGTTTCTTTATATTGTAATACCCTTTTTATTTCAATTACAAATTTTGGGTTATGATTTAACACAACCCTTATATTACCCTCCCTATGTTTGGAATGATGAGAGACCTCTTTCCCTCTCATTAATTCCTTATTTTTACACCTGTTACCATGCCAAAATTTTTCTGTATTATGAATCTAAATTCCATTACATTTGTCAGTACATGTATCTATATGACCCCCTTACTTTCTATTTCATGTAAATATGATGAGACACCCCTTTATCTCTCATAAACCATTTTTATGAGTTCTTATTTCATGTTGTTCTGCTGCCGAAATTGCACCGTGATTTTTTTCAAGTGAAAGTCATTGTGTAGTGAATACCATGCCCATTTCTATATCAAGGGTATTAAACTTTATGAAAATTTACTTATTTCTTATAGAGTTACATGTATTAATTCCACATTCTTTTATCGTGGAATAAATGATGAAATTTAATGAAACCATGTTGAATGATCCATGTGGCACACTTATACATGAAATGAAATGATTAAGAAGGGTCTACCCTGATAGCACTCCAATGCATTAGGTAAATATTAGTATCATGATACATAAAGTTAAATGAGGGTTTACTCATGATAATTCAAGTGAAATGAGGGTTTACTCTTGCTAATTCATGTGCAATGTGGGTTTAATCATGCTCCATGTGCAATGATCCTTGGCTCATGCTAATACCATGTTAAGTGTTGTCACTACATTTCCATGTTATGATAATCATGATATATCATTCCTTTATGTTCATGTTTATTTTATTCTCTATTGATATGATTATTTCCTAAAATTTATTTTATTATTCATATTATGACTTATTTACTCCCTTAATAGGCTTTATATCTCACCTTTTTCTTATGCATATCCTCAGGTTATCCCATGCAATGCTATGTACGAGGGAATTTAGTGGTCATGTAAATGATGATTTCAATAAATATGTTTTATTTCATGTTTTAAGTCATTATGTAATGTTCCTAAGCCCCAAATACACTATACCTTTCGATATTCTATGTTGTATCAAGTGAATATTTTATGTAATAAATCATGTTTAATTGTGTAATAAAGAAAAGGGTTGTTATATTGCACAAGGGTCTCCTTCTTCGAAAACTTTATAAATATCATAATATGCTTCAAAATATTATGATAAGGTAAAGTATATAAAAATTCCTTGATAATATTTACCTTTTTTAAAAATATTTGAATATTTGGAAAAAAGGGTTTGATTAAAAAATCCATGAACTATAGTGGTATCAAGGTATAGAAAAGGCACTTGATATTTCAAACAATTTTTTACAGGAGAGTTGTATGTTAAAAAATGTTACAAAATCATCAGGATATGACTTTGTAATAATTATTGCAATAAATTCATCAGGAAGAGTTATGAATATTGTTTAAGATCACCCTCCTTCCATTTGTAACGTACTTTCCTTGATCTAAAAAAAGTTATAGAATAAGTATTTTACTAAAATAATATACATAAAAACTTAACCTATGTTTATCCAAAAGTCATAATCTCTAAATATTTCTAAACCTTTCCTCTGATACTAGTTATATGGACCCGAGCTTAAATAATACATAATCTTAAGTTTTAGTTAAGAAATTACTTTCTTTTACATTGAGGATCTTTTTAGGCTTATTGTTTTAGAGAATTACGACATAATTCATACATAATAACTCAAATATTACAAAAAATAAAATTATACTCAATGTCCATTTTTTCACAAATTAAAAAAAATAAAAAATAAAACATGGATCCTTTCCATGATCAAACGTCCCAATTTTTTTTGATCTCATCCTTGTCTCTATTCTCCCTTAAATACTATGAAAAAACATTTTAAACATGGGATGAGCACAAAAATCTCAGTAATGGATACACAAATAAGGAAAACTATTAGTCCTATAAAAACATGAAAACCTCTAAAAACTTTATCCCAACTCAATACATTTCACCCTTAAAAAGTATTAAATACTTTCATTTGAAAATAAGCTCATTTATTATCTTTTCTATAATAAAAAGGTTACTAGAAAACCCATAGAAAACATAGATAACACAAAAAATATTTATTAGGTCATAATTATACTTAAATAGAATAAAAATTCTATCATTTTCCATATATGTCACTCTTAAAAATGGAATAACCATACATTCTACTTTGATACACAATGAATTGGAGGTTATAACGTAACCATCCATCCTTGGTTTATCATGGAACCACCCATCATTGGTTTATCACATAACCACATATCAAATTTCCATGTACCATTATATAATCCTAACACATAAAAGATTACAATTTTCAACATGTCACTCTAAAAAATTCATTTATACTCATAAGAAAACATTTCATGTTATTGAAATAATAAATCTATTTTTAAAACCCATTTATAATAACAAAATACCTAGAAAAGGAAACAAGTAGTTTCATTAAAAAACATGAAGTCTTGTGGAGGAGGCCATAAAATTTCTCTTTTTAATCCATTTATATCCATAAAAATAAATGTGTAAAATAATATTAAGAATATTGACATAGATGAAAAGAAATAGATTTTTAAATCAAAGTGTCTCATACCACTTTGAAATATTTTAATCATAAGACACATAAAGGTATAAAATTTAAAAAACATTAAATAACATTAGAATAAATAAATTCAAAATATGATATGTAAAATAAGTTGTATATACACCACATAAAATAAGGTGGGTGTATAACATCAAGATATGCCTCAATGAAAGGAGATTGAGATTAAGTCCCTTACCTTGAGTCTGAATCTTCATGTAAAATCTTTATATTCCTAAATAATAAACTTAGGATGATTATTTAATTTCTTTAGGTTATTTTTAAAGTTTATTATTTCTTTATATCACTTATTATCATGTTATAACAATTACATAATCATTTAATTTTACGTCGGGTCGTTTTTATGATATTTGGTACATAAGTCCAAAATGACTTTGGTATGACATATAAAATCAAAAGTGGCCATTATTACATGATATAAAAATTAATATTCATGACATGATTATCATTTTTATACACCAATTATACTTCTAAATAAAACCATTATATGTGGTTATGAAAAATAAACTATGTTATAATTATGAAGACGATAAGTTGTACATACACATGAGTAATGTTTCCATTTTTCAATTATACTTATGGAAAGAAGGTCAGTATTATTTTATATTTATAGAATGGTAATAATATCATTAATTTAATATTATTAATTTAATTATAAATATATATATATATATCATCCATGTGATATGGTGATTAAAACTAATCACATCACTTCGTGCAGGTGATCGTTCACCTGTACGCATGAATGCCATTATCATTTTCATGTGCATGGAAAGGTAAGTAATTAAATGATATATTATGATTACATAATGACAAATATGTCATTTATATAATATATAAACATTAATTCCATAATTATAACCATTATTGAAAGATAATTATGGAAAAAAAGTATATAGATTCTTGATGTGGTAGTATATCATACGCATGGATGATTAATTCTTTTCCCATTTTATGGTAGTGGATTTGGATTTACGTGATGATATTAACATAATAACATATCAGTATATTAAGTAAACTCAAGTTAATATTTCATAATGGTGTAATAATATTTTTGTGTAAATGGAAGAAGAAACAAAAAAACACTTAATTAAAAACAATACCTATTCTTTGGACAATCTCCTTGGATTAACACCTTAATACCTATAAGGTGGGTGTTATGACCAAACTAAGAGCTCTATAATGTGGTTAGGGATTATAGTAAAAGAATTTTATAGGTATTTTATTGAAAAAATGGTTTTTAAAGTATGGATAAAAGAAAATAATGAGTTACCTTTTATAGGAGAGGGGAGGGGAACTCTTGGAATTATTTAAAGTATTAAATTAATATAAATTAATTTTATAATGAAAATGGATTAAAAATTATTAATTTAGAATATAGTGTGACTATGGGTAGAAATAAATTCATATAATTAAAATTAGATAAGTTTTTAGTATTTTTTAAATCCTTATCATTTTGTTTTAACCCCTATTTAGCCTTTTTAATTATTATTGTGATATCATGTAATTTACAATTTGAGGGTTAATATAATTACTATAAAAAGAAGAAAGGCTAATAAAAAAGTCATTGATAAAAATTTTATAATTATCTAAACTAATTGGAGAAATTTTATATTTTTATGAATTTTATATCATTTCATAAAATATTATTTATTTTAAAATATCATTATAATCAATTTTGACACTTTTCATTACTTGACTTTTTAAAAATATCATAAAAACCTGATATCTATGAAAAACTATTTTAACTCATCAATAACACATCAAAGAGATTTATAAAATTCATGTAAGACATTAATTATATAAAATTATATTTACTTTAATATTTTTAATATCATTTAATTGATATTTCCATTAATTAAACAATTACTGCATCGTTATTATGTAAGACTTTAATTTAATTATTTCATCCATAAAAATTAATAATAAAATATAATTATGAATATAAACATTTTTTATTTAAAATTACTATTCACGGTCGAACATATCCTCTATATGAACCCATATTAAAAATGTTATAGTTTTGAAAAACATGAATATGACATCTTTGACATTGCTTTAAATAAAATATTATAAATTTCATACTCTCATCCAAGTTTCTCCCAAAGGTTATAATTTTATCCCATGGATTATTTTGGTGTACACCCACTCGTACAATTAAAATAGGAAATGTGTTAGGGTAATTTTATAATATTTATAATATTATTTTTACCCATAATTACATAATTTACCTTTAATAGCGTTAATAAAAAATTTACTAAAGTTAATATTAATAATGTCCAAAAAAACAACTAGTTTACTAAATTTAGACCTTATGATTTAAAATATGGAATCCATTTTTTAAAATTTAAAACAAAATTTTTTTAGAAATTAATTAAAAATTAATCTCATTGACCGAACAAGAAAATGGGTTTTCAAATTAAAAACCTTCAAAAGATTGAAATGTTTTTATATCCAAATTTAATATTAAATTGATTAAAATGGAATAAATTTGGATTAAATGATAAAAAAATATCTATTTATACTTTAAACCATTCAAAAATATAATTTAATACTATAAATAAATTTGAAAAAAAGCGGTTTTCAATTAAAATGTAGTATTTTTCACTATTGATCAAAAAATGAATCTTATCATAAAAATACCAAAAAATCAACCAAAGTAAATTTTTATAATAACATTTAAATAATAATTTTATTCTTTCAAATACAATTATAAATTTTTTAAAACTAAATTTAAAAAAAGTGTGCCATCAAAATGTGGAAAAACTTTCTTTATAAAAAAATATTCATGTATGGGTAAAATTAGATTTTTTTATTATATCATGCCTAGAAAACACATAATATAAATTTCAATCATTAGATAGAATATTATATATATATATATATCTCATTAATATAATCCAAAAATTTATTTTTTTATTTATTGGTATAAAACACACTTGTGAACATTTAAATAGTTTTTTAAATAAATATTTCCTTTTATTTTTAAAATTGTTTTATTTTCATTTATAATTAATTTGTCACTAAATAATTAATTATATATACATGTTTAAACTATATTTTTGTAATTTATTTAATATTTTTCATACCTTCCATTCTAACAACTAAGTTATAAAGGAAACATTTAAATAATAATATTTAGTTGTTCGGTTAAGCTCAATGTGGCATTTCATGTATGCTAACAAATATGGTGTTTACTTTTAAAAACTTGGGAAGTTACATTATCCTCCATTTAATGAACTTTTTCCTCTCAATTTTAAGTCAGGATCAAAAACTAGGTGTTCAAATTTTCAAAATACCTTTATTGAAATCTAACATCGGAATAAGGGTTAAAAAATCCAATTGGAAAGAAAGAAATGGAAGTATGAAGGTCACATGATATAACACATACTAAGTTCCCATTTATGAGAACATGTAAATGGAAGATAAAACTAAATATAATGTTTTTATGGAGAGTGATATAGAACATAGTCATGGGAAAGTTAACAATCACAAAACCATAAATCTATGATGGGTTAAAAGGACATTTATTTATTAGTAAGAAGATTAAATAGATAATGTTTTGTCCAATATCATTTAATATAGTTGAGGAGGACATTTATGACATGTAATAACAACATAAGGAAATATACTTTCTTGGAAAGTATAGTTTCATCCTTTAATAGAATGTTTTTACTTCAAAGGTTATCTTACACCTCTCATTTGTATCCCAACCCATAATTACCTCAACTTATTAATTCATGAATTCTTTTATATCTTCATATTTGAAATGTCATATCCCAATTATTTAATAAAAATATTCAAAGAATAAATAATTTCGTACCTTGATCATGGTGTCAACCTAATTTCATTATCATTTTGTTCACATAGATAGAAAGTTTATACATTGCACCAATGCTTTAGAGCTTCTACAAAGTCACTTTCTTCCTTTTTCCAAATACACCTTGTACAACTTATGTTGTATGGGTGTTGGTAGAGAAATATTTTTCTAAAATCATTTTGTATAATATATAATTTTGAAACGTTTGATAAAACTTTATTTTTATAAAACATTCAGCCCGATTTTGTTTTGAAACATTCAATCTTGGTTCCTTCTAATATACTCTATGTATGTCCTGAAAGATTATAAGTCAAAACAAAATATAAATATATTACACAAGGGTGTCCTAATATGGTATATTTATCAAAATAATAACATGATTCAAAATCTTTTGATAAGGTAAAACAACGAAAAATTCTTTGATAATATTTACCTTTTTTGAAAATATGAGAATATTGGGAAATTTGGATTTGATTAAAAAACCACGAACCACAGTGGTATCAAGGTATAGAGGAGGTGTTTGAAATTTCAAAAGAATTTTTTCAAGAGATTTGTATGTTATAAAAAAAAATTATAATCATCAGGCCATGAATTTTCAAAAATTATTATAAAAAAGTCATCATGAATAGATATGAATGTTGTTTGAGATCCTCCTCCATCCATTTGTAACTAACTTTCTTCGATCTGAAAAAGTTATAGAACAAGGATTTAACTAAAATAATATACATAGAAACTTAATCTATGTTTAACCAAAAGTATAAATCCCAAAAGTTTTCTAAACATGTCCTATGATACCAAGTATAAGGACATGACTTTAAACATTACTTATTCTTGAGTTTTAGTTAAGAAATTAATTTTTTTCATTTTGAGGATCTATTTAGGTTTATAGTTTTAAATAATTAGGCCATAATTCATAAATAAAAACTAAAATATTAAAAATTAGATAATTCATCTCAATGTCCATTTTTTCATAAATTAAAACTTTTTAAAAATAAGACATGGATTCTTTACATCATCAAACATCAAAAATTTTCCCTTGATCTCAACCTTGTCTCTATTCTCCCATAAATACTATAAAAAACATTTTAAACATGAGATGAGCATAAAAATAGCAGTATGGGATACACAAATAAGGAAAACTTCTAGTCCAGTAAAAATATGAAAACCCTTTAAAACTTTATCATAAAGAAATAATTTTCCCCCTTAGAAATTATTAAATAATTTACTTTGAAAATAAACTCATTTCATGTCTTTTTTGTAATTAGAAGATTACCAAAAAAATCATAATAATCATAGATAACACATAAATGTTATCTTGGGTCCTAATTATGTTAAGTGGAATAACCATGTTGTTGGATTCCATATCTGTCATTATTACAAATGTAATAACCTTATAGTCGACTTTCATACCCAATGCATTGGAGGTTATAATGTAACCACTTGTCTTTAGTTTATCACGGAACCGTACATCCTTGGTTTATCACGTAACCACCCATAAAATTCCCACGTGCCATTATATATTTATAACACATAAAATATTAAAATTTTCAACATTTCACTCTAAAATTTTCATTTACACTAATAAGAAAACACTTTTATTATAGAAATAATCACTCCATTTTTCAAACCCATTTCCAATAAAATAATACCCCAAAAAGGAAAAGAGGAGTTTCTTCTAAAAATACATGAAGGATTTTAGATGAATACATAAATTTTTCTTTATAATCCTTTATTATCCATATAAATAAATATGTAAAATAATATTAAGAATATTTAAATTGAGGAAAAGAAATATATTTTTAAATCAAAGTGTCTCATACCACTTCAAAATATTTAAATCATGGGCCCCATGAAGGAATAAAAATTATCAAAAGATTAAATAACATGATAATAAAACAATTCATTATAAGATATGTCAAATTAGTTGTATATACACCACATAAAATAAGGTGGGTGTGTAAAATCAAGATATTCCTTAATGAAAGGATATTGAGATGAATTCCATTACCTTGGGTCTGAATTATCATTTACAGTCATTATATTCCTTAATAATAAAATTAGATTAATTATTTTCATTATTGAGATTGTTTTTAAATATTATTATTCCTTTTATATCACTTATTATCATGTTATAACAATTAATTTATAATTTAATTTCACATCGGGTGTTTTTTATGATATTCGGTACATGAGTCCAAAATGACTTTTGTGTGACATCTAAATTAAAAAAGCGGTCATTATTACATCATATCCAGATTAATATTCATTAAATAATTATAATTTATATATATCAGTTATAATTCGAAATAAAACCATTAAGTATGGTTATAAAAAATGAATAATTATATAATAATGGAGATGATAAGTCATACGTATGTCTGAGTAACATTTCCATTTATCAGTGATCATTACAGAAAGAAGGTAAGTATTATTTTATATTTAAATAATTATAATAATATAATAAATATAATATTATTTATTTAAATATACTTATATATATCATCCATGTCATATGGTGATAAAAATGAACCACATCGCTTCATGGAGGTGATAGTTCACACGTACGCACGAATAATGTTATCATTTTTAGGTGGATGGAAATGTAAGAAATTAAATTATATATTATTAATTCATAAGGATATATATTTCTTGAATATCATATATAAAAATTAATTCCATCATTATAACCAGTATTGAGATTCAGTGATGGAAAAAGAATTACATCGGTTTGTGAGGTGGTAGTCCGTCATACGCACGAACGATTGATTTTTTCCCACTTGATAGTAGTCGAGATGGATTTAGGTGATGATATTAACATAATAACATCTCATTATATTGAGGAAACTATATTTATTATTTCATCATGTTGGAATAATATTTGAATGAAATGGAAGAAGAAACAAAATAAAACACTTAATTAAAAACAATACATTTTCTTCAGATAATCTTCTTTGATTAACACCTTACCACCTCTAAACTGAGTGTTATAACTAAAATAAGAGATATAGAATGTGTGTATTGATTATAGGAAGATATGTTTGTGGATATTATCTAAATAAAATGATTTTTTAAGTGTGAATAAAATAGAATAAGGAGTTACCTTTTCTATGATAGGGGAGGGGCACTCTTAGAATTCTTCAAATTATTAAATTAATATAAATTAATTTTATAATCCAAATTTTCTAAAACTTATTAATTTAGAATATAGTATTATAATGTGTCTAAAAACATTAATCCAATGAAAATTATATAATTTTTGACTATTTTTTAATCCTTATCATTTTTTTAACCCTTATTTAACATTTTTAAATATTTTGGTGATATCATGTAATATACACTTTGAGGGTTACTATAATTACTATAAAATCACAAAAGACCCATAAATAAGTAATTTATGACATTTTTAGACTTTTACTAATAATTTTTATGATTTTTATATTTTTATTAATTTTATATCATTTAATAAAATATTATTTATTTTAAAATATCATTAATGTCAATTTTGATACTATTCATTACATGACTTTTTAAAAATATCATAACAACATGATATATTCAAAAAAATATTTTAAATAATAAATAAAATATCAAAGTAATCTATAAAATTTGTGGATAACATTAATTATATAAAATTATATTTATTTTAGTATTTTTAATATCATTTTTTTGATATTTCCATTAATTAAACAATTGTCGCATGATAATTGTGCAAGACTTTAATTTAATTATTTATTACCTAACAATTAAAATTAAAATTCATGATGATGATAAAAATTTTATATTTAAAATTAATATTTATAGTATAATAAATCACCTACATAACCTTATATTAAAAATTTTATAATTATGAAAAACATGAGTATGACATATTTGACTTTTCTTTAAATAAAATATTATAAATGTCATACTCTCATCCAAGTGGATCCCAAAGGTTATAATTTTAGACCAATGATTTTTTGTTCAAAACCCACTCATCTAATAAAAATAGGATAAGTGGTAGGGTAATATTCAATATTTATAATATTATTCTTACCCTTAATTACTTGATTTACCTTTAACCGTGTTAATAAAAAATTACAAAAGTTACTATTCATAATGCCCAAAAATAAAAGGGAGATATTTATTAAATTTATACCATATGATTCCAAATATAGAATTAATTCTTACAAATTAAAAACACCAAAATTTTAGAAATTAATTAAAAATTAATCCAATTGATGGAACGAGAAAATGAGTTTTTAAAGTAAAAACCTTCAAAAGTTTGAAATTTTTTTATATCCAAATTAAATGTGAAATTGATTCTAATGACCTAAATTGGATTAAATTATAAAACATTGATATAATTATAATTTAAACCCATTCAGAAATTTAATTTAAAACTATAAATATATTTTATGAAAAAAAATATTTCAATTAAAATGCATTATTTTTCCCAATTCATCAAAAAATGAAACTCATAAGAAATATATCAAAAATTAAACAAAAGTAAATTTTGATATTATTATTTCAAATAAAAATTTTATTCTTTAAAATAAATTTTTTAAAAGTATCAAAAACTATATTTAAAATAATTCTTTCATGAGATGGTGAAAAAACATCCCTTTTAGAAAAAAAACTTCTTTTATGCATAGAATTGGATTTGTACTTATATCATACCTAGAAAATTCATAAGATGAATTTTGAAAATTATATTTAATTTTATATATATATATATATATCATTAATAAAATCCCACAAGAGTAATTTTTTATTTATTTGAATAAAACACATTTGTGAACATTTAAATGGTTTTTTAGATAAATATTTCCTTTTATTTTAAAAGAGGTTTTATTTTCATTTATAATTAATTGGTCCCCAAATAATTAATTATATAAAAAAAAATAACCCATGTTTTCATCATTTAGTTAATCTTGTTCATACTCTCCATTCTAACGGCTAGGTTGTAATGGAAACATTTAAAAAATATTATTTTTTTTGTTTGTTTAAGGTCGATGTGGCATATCATATACGCTATCAAACATAGTGTTTCCTTTTAAAAAATCAAGATGTAACTAAACTCTTATTTTTGTGTAGTGTATTTTTTTAGAAATTGGAGTCTATCTATGGTGTATTAAAGGATACAGGAAAGGAGGAAGAAAATAAAGAAAATTACATGGAGCTAATTATACATTCTAAGGAATATATTTTGGTGGGGGTTTTGAATATCAATGTATCATTGGAAGATACAAACAAAATGTATGATATAGTTCATTGGGTTGTCCCTAATGGTGAAAAACTATATTAGATCGATAAACATGATCAAATTTTAACACATAGATTCAACATGTGGAAAATAATTCTAGAGGATTATATTTAGGCTTAGGAAAAGATGAAATATTAATTCAAGGATATCATAAAGGATTATTTGGACATTAAGGTAACCTAAATTTAATAGATATTATATAGAGTGAATGATTCTAATACTCTAAAATTTTTCCAGAATTTTTTAGTGATATCTTATGTAGTTTGGTATTTTATATACATCTAAATTTTGTGAGGGTTCCCACTTTACCTATAAAAGTTATCTTTGAAATAAAAAATTTAAATTGTAAATCAGATGGCATAGAAGGGATAGGATCATGGGACGTTTGATGTTGGGTTGTAAGGGAAGTTACTCAGTGGGGGAAGTGGATACAGGGTTCCTTTATCGAAGTTATCTTTTTATTATCTTATTACTTGCCTATATTACTTAGGTACTAGTCTATGGTGAGGTTTGTATAGATAATTGACCTATTTGGGTGATTATTGGTTATGTGGATTGTTCATTGGTATATTATTATACTCTTTTCACATTTTCATGGCAGACCTTAGGTATTATCCTACTGAGTATACATGTTATTATCACTCTACGTATATAAACTTATTTTTGGGTTTCTAAGAGGATTTCAGCGAATTAACTGGACATTAATTACATATAGGTATAAGTTTTTGTGGAGTAGCTATTATATGTTTACCTTTTTGTTTTTTTACTTTGGATACTTTTTCTAATGCTTATTATACACATATGGTATAGTTTTTTTCTTTTACGATATGTGAATGGATTTATTTGGTGGTTTCTTATCTTTTATCTCAATTATTTTATATAATGATGTTAATTATCCATATTTTATTGTTCTACACCCTTGGTGATAATTTCCAACCCAGAACCCACTTGAGGCTGGACTCAAGGGTCACTCCTTCTCTTCAATTCCATCCAAAGAGGGGTACTAGTGAGGGGGGTCAGAATAGTGTGGTTTTAAAATGAATTTGAGAGATAGAATATAGTTTGGATTTAGGAAATTGTGGATATTGAACAAGAATGGTAGTGCAACAATGTTATTCAACATTAGTGTGTGATGTAGCAAGGTACATTTTCAAGGAAACATATGTTTAAACCCCCCATGTGATCTGACACAAGGATCTTAAAACCAATTAACACCCTAGGTGAGATAATACTGATTGTGGGGGTAGAGACATAGGAGAGGTAAATGCATCATGTTTTTTTTCTTTTTTCTTTGAATGGGGTGTTTTTAGAAAAGAAAAAAAAGGAATTTAGTCAATTAATCTAAATAAATCTCATGCTATCAAGCTTATAGTTCATTACCTTATTATTTTGTAGATATGGATCCTCGTAACCATATATGTGTAGTTTAAGATTTAAAGGTTCTAAAGGCTAATCCAATCAATCATTAGAGGATTGATCCAAAAAAATAGGGATGATTCATCAAATAGGCTTTTGTGTGCTTTCCAAAGTTAAGGTCTACAAAAGTATGAGGGTAGAATCTTAGATCTAGAGATGGAGCATTGGATTATGGATCTTGACATTTTCTTTAGTTCTATTTAGGCTCTACTTGAGTATTGGGTTCCATTGGTGGTCAGTAATATACGAGGGGAAGTGTGATAGTGGTGGATATTGTATCTTAGAACGTGGAAGGAGGATGACAATTCTTAAGATGAATTTTAGAAGTAATTTCATTTTTGAGTTATTATCATTGATGATAAAAGATTCAAAGAGTTCATAGTTTCTATACCTTGAATATGGGATCCTTAGAGTGTGAGAGGTTGGTATCTTGTTTAATGAATTATTATTTTTATCTCCTTATCTCTTTCTTTATGAGGAGTCTAGATCATAACATATTGAGCATTTTTTTATTTCATTGATCATATATTCAGTCTCCCCATTTGTGCTTTATAGGTTTTTTCATGTATAAGAAGGAAGAAGTGATCATGTGGATGCACTCGTAGGGAGGAGTTCCTCGAGAGGGAGGTTTGAATAGATTCTTGAGGAGTAGATATTTAGGAAGGGGATCATGGATGTTAGGTAAGTAAATGTTTTGATCAACAGGGAGTCAGTTGTGGTGGTATGGTTCATACTTTTCAAAGGACAATGGTTTTTGATCATCTAGTTGAGGCTTCTTGTTTGAGTGTTATGCTAGAGGAGGTTATGTTCATTTACATGCTTAGTGAATTAATGAAAAGGGATTTTGTCTTGGTTTGGGTAGTTGGGACCCTCTCCATTCGTATCCTCATCAGAGTCTAACAACATTTGTTCAGTAGTCAGGATGAAATAGATATTCTAGTGATTAACCCAGCAATGTTCCTCATCATCATGGACCTAGACCAGAGTGTGTCCATAGAGGTCATTAGTAGTATGTCAAAGGAGCTGCACATGGGAATATGTATTTTATGGAGATTCCAACACTAGAGGAACCATATTTTGTTTGAAGTGTGAGAAATTTATCATCTACCTTAGTTTTTACATTTTTTATAATAGATCTTCTCACACTTTTGTTTCCACAGCTATTATATGTGAGTTAGGACTATAGGTGGAGAGTATTCCAATTCCCCTAGTGTTATCCATGCCTGTTGGAGTCCAAAAATTCCCTTTTAATATTTTTTGGGGATATAGACTGGTGATGGGGTAGAATTTGTTGGTGGGGAGTTTCTTCTAGTTACAGATGTAGCCATATGATTTTATCCTTGGCATGGAAATTTTGTATTCCGTATTTGTGAATGTTTAATATTTCTGGAGGAGGGTCATGTTTTCCAATATGGAGGTATATAAAGTGATGTTAATTTGTGATTATGGAAATTGGATGGGAGGTAGGCATGTAGATCCTCTTCTATCTTAGTTGGAGATGTTTTCAGTGGAGACTCGGGTGGGGGAGACCCCCAGAGTTGTTGAGGATTTTCTTAATGTATTCTCAAATGAGTTTATAACACTAACCACCTCAACATAATGTTAAGGTTGTAATAGAGTTACATTCAGTAACTTCTCTCTTTTTTATGAGCCTTTATCATATAGAACCAACCCAGTTGCATGATTTTATATTCCAGATTGATGATTTATAGTAGAAGGACTTCATCTGGACTAGTTTATCCCCTTGGGGTGCTCAAGTATTAATTTCCAAAAAGGTGGATAATATTATGAGGTTGTGAATGGACTAAGAAAGGATGAATTAGGTGATATTCAAGAACCATTACCCACAACCAAGGATAGATTATCTGTTTGACCAGATGAAGGGTTCTAGTTGGTTTTCAAATATATATTTAAATCTTGGATATCACCAAATGAGAGTAAAGGATTATGATATCTTGAAGACTACCTTCCAGTGTAGATATAAACACTTTAATTTTGTGGTCATGTCATTCAAATTCACAAAAACATAAATTATGTTTATAGGTCTCATGAACTCTGTATTCCATGAATTCTAGTACCAATTTGTAATTTTTTTCATCAATGAAATCCTTATATACTCCAAGTCAAATGAGGAGAATTTTGAAAATCTCAGAGTTGTCTTATAGGTTATTTAACACTATCAAATTTATAAAAAGTTTTCTAAGTGAAATTTTTAGATAAATGATGATAATTACCACGAAAATGTGATCTCGGAAGGGTGTGTTCATGGTCCCATCAAATATTGAGGAATTTTTTTCTTGGGTAGTACCCAATAATATAGTAAAATTTTGTAACTTCCTTGATATTATAAGCTATTGATATATATATTTTTACTCCTCTTGGATTTCATCATTATTGGAAGTTTTTAAACTGAAGTACCAAGATTTCATTTTAACTAATTACTGTCAAGAATAATTTTACTACATGAAGGAGAGTTTGATCATTACCCATGTGCTTTGTTTTCCAAAGAAAGGGGTGATGTTTTATGTCTTGTATAATACTTATTTTTTGTTCTTGGTATGCATCCTGATGTAGTAAAGGGTGGAGATATATTATGGGTCTAGGAATTTTCATTCCCATGAGTGTAATTATTCCAATCATAACTTGGAGTTGGTACTAGTGTTTTTTTCTTCGAATCTATGGTGACATTACCTTATCTTTGAGAACTTTGTTTCTTTCACAGACTAAAAGAGTGAGAGGTATTTATTCCCTCCATGGTATTTGAACATATGATAATAAAGGTGGATGGATTTTCACCATGATTTTGATGATTTTATCACCTACAACCCAGGAAAGTGGAATCTATTCATTGATGCATTGAACCAGAAGTCATGTGGAGATGTCGTGTGGGAGTCTGGTAAAATATTGAAAGAGATATAAAATCTTGAAATGATGCATATCAATTTTATGGGATTCATTATAATATATTTTCTCTATTAGATAAAAATGTAATAATCTTTGATGTGTAAGGTGGATGAGTCTAAGTGTGGAGACTCAAAGGTGGAAGTAATGTGAGCCTATGTCAATCATGGTGATGCTCCAAGGGTGGTACAAGGATGATCAGAATCAGATGTTGCTTCTGCGGAGACCCACTATTATGTTGGGAATGTGCAAGGGAGTTACTAATGAGTTTCATATCTATCCCTTGGTGGTTTATCAAAGTTTATCTAAGATGTATTATGGTTTGAGGAGGAAACTTTGGTAGCTTGGGATAAAGTGTCCAGTGGAGAAATTCTTAGTGAGGTTTCTAGTTCTTCAATAGGTGAAGATTGAGAACCATGTTCTTGTGGGTTTTTTTATAGCTTTCGGATGTCCCCAAGTGTAATTTGGGGGTATCTCAATGTATTTCATCACTGGGTTTCCTCAGTCCTAGAGAGGTTGTGATTCCATTTGGGTGATCATGGACCGACTATGCAGTCGACCCATTATGTAGAAACCAGGGAGTTGAGTGTTTTGGATACTCTAGCTAGGTGATATATGGATGATATTGTGAGAATCAATGGGGTACCAAAAACTATTTTATCTATCTAGGATTTTTATTTTACCTCACATGTTTAGATAGGATTATAGGATGCATTTTTCTCATATATATTCATTAATACAAGTTTCCATCCCTATATAGATGGGAAAATAGAGAACGCCATCTATAAATTGTAGGATATTTTGTAGGCTTGTGTCTTAGACTATGGTGGTTCATGGGTTACGGACCTACTATTGGTTGAGTTTTCCTACATCAATAGCTATAATTCATCTATCAATATGGATCCATTTGAGGAGTTGTATGAGAAATTGTGTCATTCTCTATTGCATTGGACTGATGTTGGTGAGTCGGTAGTACTTTTCCCTAATGTGGTATAGAGAAAAATAGATAATAAGTAAATAGTTTTACTAGGATTAAGTTGTTTAAAGACAACATGAAATCCTATGCAGATCATAGGTAAATGCCCTTGAAGATTGAGGTTGTATACCATCTATTCCTATAGGTTTCCCCTCATCGGGGTAGTAGAGATTTAATCGATGGTGAAATCTTTCTCCCTTGTTTTTTAGAAATTTTGATATATTAGATCACATTGGTGAGTTTTCTTATCAATTGGAACTACTACCACGGCTTGATAGAGTTTATGGCATCTTTCTCATATCACATCTTCTTCATTACCTTCACAATAACTCTTGTGTTATTAATTGGGTAGAGTTGCACATCGAGGATGATGAAATGTTTGTAGAGTGACCATTTGATATCCAAGATCATCTAGATAAGGTTTTACATGGGTGAGTTATAACATTGGTTCATATGTTGTGGAGGTATAGAGGCTTGGAGTAGAAAACTTGGGATTGGGAGTCATAGATATGTGTTCAATACCCTGAGTTGTTTGATTTCTGATCCTTCTTATTTTGATTATTGTTTGTTTATTTTATTTTGAAATTATGAATTTTATTTTATATTGTTATATGAGTTTTTTACCCTTCCTTGGTTGATGAGGTCACTTGGTTATGTGTTTTGTTCCTAAAATGAGTGGTTATGTTCCTGATATAGTGAGATCTTTGAGAGGTATGGAATAGAGTGGTTTTTAAAATCCATTTCCCTTTACTTTTCAAGTTTACTTGATTATTGAGAATTAGAATTGATTAAGAGGTATTTTATGTAATTTATTGGGTTATGAAAACCCTTATCTTTGTGTTTTCTTAAGGGTTTTAGGTCTCAAATGGTTTTTGGGGTTTCCTACCCTTTGAAATTTCTATGTTTGTTCATGTGATCACTTGAAGGACCATGTGTTCACCTATTCCTATATGCGATCGGTTGGTTCCTTCATGAGATTGGTTGGGTCATCCATGCGATTGGTTGGTTCCTTCATGAATTCAGTTAATTTATTTATGTGTTTTGTTAGCTCCTTCACGTGATCAATTAGTTCCTTTGTTTGGTTGATTAATTCCTTCATGTGGTCACTTTTTCATTCATGTGGTAGGTTAATTCTTCATATGGTTGGGTGGTTCATAATTTCGTAGATTAGTTTGGTCATGCAGTTAGTCCAATAGTTTTCAAAATTTCTAGTTTTTCAAAATACCAAGAATTTATAGAATTATGTGAAAAAAAATTTAACATGCAATAAGGATTTTAAGGACTAAATAAACATTTTTAAATCTATTAATTGGGGGTTTAAATGTATCATTAAATTACTTTCCTCTTAATATTTTAAATGGGTCATTCCATATGATTTTAATGAAACCAAATTTAAATATATTCAATAAAGGAAAGTTGACCATGTTAAAATTCAAATTAATTCTAGGATATGTATTTGGAATCATAAAGTATGGGATTTACCTCATTTTATACTTTTTATATTTTCTTCGAGTCTAGATGAACTAGAACCATATTCTTGAACCTTGAGAGTTGTCTGATCTCACCCAGAAACTTCATTCTTGCAATTCTAGGTGAGTTCATAGCCCCATTCTTCCTCTATTTACTATAACATCATGTTATGTTTGAGGTATAAGTTTGTCCCACTTTCATTTTCCTTCTTTAAAAGTTTTGTGTGTTTGATCAAGACCTTACTTTCATGAAATCTTGTTGGTGATATCATCATCCTTTTCCCTTATTTTTTGTGCAGTATGTTTTGGATCTTCTTTTCTAGGAAGGGGATCCTTTTTCTCCTCTTGTTTTGTGCATCTTTACTACTATTTGTCTAGTTAGTGGGTGGTAACTATTGTGGATTGATAACCCCTATTTTTAATTTTTTTATCCCACCATTAAAAAATGATTAATATGTATATTTGGATAAAAATTGGTTACCTTTATAAATTGAGAAATATGTGGAAATACCTATGCATAAGAAGATGATTTAATGTGAAAGCCCCCTGTAAATTAATTATAGTTAAATATGAGAATTTGGAATATTTTTTTTGTTTGTTTCTATTATGTTTACTATTATATTTTTGGTTGTGTTGGTTGTGTGGGGTAGTATGATGATGATGATGGCTGGTTAAGATGCATAATATGTTGTTGATAGTGTAAGTGTGGTGGTAGATATTCTCTTGTTGAGGTGAGATGGTTGGGTTCCAGTGTTGTATTTAGTCATATATTTGATAGTTGTTATAGTAATGTGAATTGGTTTCCATGTGGTTTCTCATGGTAGTTTCTTAGTAGTATTGGAATATGAAAATGTTAATAGTGAAATTAAAAAGAATAATGTAATTTGATAAATATAGGCTGTAAATTAATGTTCAGTAATTTAATAAAAAAACTAAATGCTAACAAAGGGGATATACTTAAATGAAAATTAAATTTTGGTTTTAGATTTGGTGGTTTTATTTAAATATGAGGCTACATGGATTAATTAATGAATGATGGTGGTTAATTAAATGATCTATAAAGATGATTGAATCTTTAATTAAAAGAAATGAAACTATGGTTTGTGTGTGGTTGTTCTTTGTGTTGGGTTACATTAGTTGTGGGAGCATGTCGTAACAATAGTATAATGTTATTGATAGATGGAGATGATGGTGTTTTTATGTGAAACCTTTGGGTTGGGCATGTGTGTGGTCTATATATATATATTTATATATATATATATATATATTCACAATTGTACTTTCTTGTTTCTTTTATACACACCCCAACCACATTGAGTAATATATATTGACACCCATATGTTATGTGGGATTCTTTCTCTAACATCCATATATAATGAAATGAATGGTTGATTACCCCCTCTTCAATTCTCTTCCTTTGATGGTTGTACTTAGAAATGGAACAAATTCTAGAAGAGCTTATCCCTTGATGAAGACATAGTTGGTGGTAATGTCGAATGATTAGAGGATGTGATATATAGTGTAGGTCATGTGTGGTGGGAGGGGGGAACAAGGTTGATTTCATTCACATTCATGATACCCTACTTCTCATGTTGGGATGTTGCAGATGGATGTGTGATGATGTAAATGACGATGTGGCAGTGGCATGAGAGATGTCCATGATGAAATTGGTGCCAAAACATGATATTGAGACATGTAGAAGGCTAGGGAAGGTATGGTTGTGATCTAAACCACATTAGTGATGGCTATATATGTGGTGATGAGATGACATGAAAAGTATGGGAGTACAAGAAGTTTGACTTCAGGGTATGAGAGTGGAAACTCAATGGGAGAAGAGGATAAAAGGTGCCTCTACCAATGTTCTCTTGTTATTATCATACTATTTTTCAATGTTACTTGGTGAAAATTCCATGGTGAGTTTTGGATGGATAGTTAACCTATACACACTAGTATAAAAATATAATTCTGCATCAAAATTTAAATATCGGTTTTTCCAAAACCGACACTACAATAGATGTTTAGATATTTTTAACATCAGTTTATTTTAAACCAATGTTAAATGTCTTTTTCATTTAATTTTTTTGCATCAGTTTTTATTAAGACTAGTGCCAAAAGTTTTTTAAAAATAACTTTTGATGTTTATTAGTTTGAAAACCAAAATCATTTTTTTATTTCTAAAAATTCCAACATTTATTTTTATAAAAAAAATCTTAAAGTTGATTTTTTTTTAAAAATAATGATGATTTTTGTTTACATTCTACATCAATCTTTTATAAAAACCAATTTTGAAAGTTTTTTTTAAAATTTATCTATTGTTTTAATTAAAACTAATGTCAAAAGTGTTTAAAAAAATATCCCAGCATAGGTTTCCTCTCATTATTTCATCTTTATTTTTCCCAAAATCCTAATACTCGTGGGGCTCTAAGGTCAACCCCATTTCATCATGCTCAATATTCCTTGTTTGATATGATTTTTTGAATTGTTTTTTTTTCTTCTCCATTTCATCCTCCAAACTCATCATTAGCTTCATTCGACCCACAAATCACTATTGTAAAAAACCATAATACGTGTTGTGTGTGACTCTCATCCTTTATTCATTTTTTGGAATCTGATGTTTATCAATCACCATTTTGGATCTCTCTATATTAGATTTGTAGTCTGATTCTATAAATTATATAAGTGGAATGTTTTTTTTTATTTTTTAGAATATTTATTTAGTATTTTTTAGTTTTAAATTGTATTCATTTATTTGTTTTTATAAACATCATTTTCAATTTTAAATTATTGTAGTTGTAATTATTTTTAGAGTATAAATATGTCACAACCCGTCCCAATGGGGCCCGCACCGTGACTCCCCAAGCCAAACTCCAATAGGCCAGGGGATGGTGACTAGCACTGAGTAGGCATATTACTACATGGGAGTAATTTCCTAAGAACCTGTACACACACACACATCTCCAAGCCCACAAATGCTGAAATGCAAAAAACCACTACGGAACAAAATGAATGCATACAAATAAACCCAAACAACAAAGTATGATGGAAAGTAAAGTACTGAATGTAAACTGGGCTAGAATACAAGCCCACCAAAAACAAGAGTCTAAAAAACTACAAAGTCCAACCTGTTAACAAAAGAGGTACTGGGACTGCTGCTCGTAGCCGAAGGAACGCATCGGGCTGTAGGAAACTCAGAAATCTCAGTCCTATCCTAGTCTGCCCATGAATCTCTCAAAAGGCTGCTCATATGCACAAGACATGACACGTGCTAGAAAATCCCATTCCAGGGTGATTAAAATAATACTCAATATAGGACCCTGAAAAACACAAAGAAAGTACACAAAGGAAAGGCACAGTCATCTCTACACAATAGATGTCTACTGAACATATAATAGGAGATCACAATCCATATATACTCAAAACCCAAACCCGTAGTCTAGAGAAAAGTCACACAACTGCATACCCCTGTTATGGATTCAGTTCGAATATTTCCACAAAGTACTCATTCTGGGAGAACAAACTCCATGAGTCTGATAGCTCTGATGAATTCTGTCTAAGAATTAATGTTCTTCGGGAAATGTCACGAGAGGTAGTTACACTCATTACGGGAGACACACTTCTGAGTGGTAAGATCACGATAGATAGATGCACTCATTATAAGAGACACACTCTTGAGTGAGAAATATCATGATACATAGATGAGGATCACTTCCAGGGCCATGGCGGATACTGAAACTCATTTGGATTCACCAGTTAGGTGGATTCACCATCTAGGTATATGATCAGTGCCTAGTAGAGTTGGTCACGTCGATGCCTGACTCTACCTAGAGTCAGGAATAGATAGAGGATCCCACTTCAGGCCTCTCGGAAGGATGTCGACTCTATCATATAAAGTCATGCTGAAGGGATAATACTCATGTAGAAGGAAATGATGCCTGACCTTCAGGGGAATGAGAAGAAGGGGCACTAACCCAAAAAAACATGTCCAAGATACGGTGGACAAGAGGACCATGCCATTTTACAAAAAGTACACGTCTGACCCCGGGTACTAACCATGTACAATTACCCGTGTCATAAGGCTTTTCGTGTAGAAAAGTTACTACAGGGCGTGTATTAAGGTGTACACATCGTGTCCGAGTGACTAGGGCTGGCTCTGTGTACGCTGGCCATGTGCCCATACACGGTCATCAAATCGTGTACTCTAACCCATGAAATCAGTACACGGGGTGACCCACATTATTGGCCTCTCCTGGCCATGTGATGGATTACTCGGTCGTCTACTCCATCTCGTGTTTGTGTATCCCCTAGATACACGCTAAGTCCAATGTAGTCGCCTCTGCCATGTCGCGTAGAGAGTACACGCCGTGTCGTCTGTAGCCGTGTAGCCCATCCCATGTCCGTGTACTTCCCAAAATATACGCCAAGCTTTGGGGAAAGTCCAACACACTATGTGATCAGGTTCACATTCCATGTGATTACTCTATGACCCATGAAACCCTAGTCGCTGCCACTAGTACTACACGACGTGTTTTTCAGAAGTACACGCTGTGTATTCTGGAAATTTCCAGAAACATGAACCTCTGCCATCACACCTTTCGTGATGTCCTATTCGTTGATTTGTCCTTCCGATCACCATGAAACTCTCAGGTTTTGGTCGCCTCGACACCCCGAAGCTGATTCTATTGTTTTTGGACCTCTGATCGGCTCTGAAAACATGAAAATATCCACCCACGTGAAGAACACTTAAAGAATGTCCCTTCTCATTCTGGTCTGATTCGTCATCCACCATCGTTGCATAACCTCTACAAGGTCGTCGTGGTGTCTAATCCTCAATTTGGGATAATTATGTCGCAAAATGGATGTGCAACGGTCCGTTGTTTGTCTCCCCATGAAGAACGCAAAGAATAAGAAAAATAAAAAGGCGGAAGAAAAATCCAATAAGCAAATCAAAGAATGAACCTCCACTGTCATTCGTCATGGCATTGATCTGCTCCCATTAGTAAGATTAAATGGATCATAATCAAACAACAACAAAAATCCAACATGGATCAATTCCCTGAATCCTCCCAATAAAAACCTCCCGCAAGAACGTCTGAATCCACGGATCAACTGGTTATTGGTTGATCTGCATTCATCGTTTAATTCAAAAGCATGGAAAATAAAATAAATAACAAACCCTTACCTCAACTGGGATCAATCGCTGATGAAGGGTCGCGATGCCGTCATCGTCGAGATCCTTCAACTTCATTGGCACAACGATTCGCAGCTTTGATCTGTCGTCGTTCGTTGCTGAGGGTTTTCTCCAGTATTTCCTCTCAATCCTTGCCAACGAGCAACATTCGATTATCCCAGTAAAAAGGGAAATGTGTTTGGAATTAAAAAATACACTGCAGTATTAATGAGTACATCTTGTCATTCTTGAGTCATTATGATGTGGAATTTATTAAAGAAATAGATGCCTCGTCACCGCGCTTCAGCGGATGTTTCCATAAAATAAAAAAATAAACATTATGAATTTATTTTTATTTTTACTTTTACTAAAAACATCTGAAAATTAAATTTTTTCCTCAACCCGTGCTATTGGAGGTTAGACCCATTCTTAGGTAAAGTTGTTGTCCTGGACGCAACGGTGCCCTCATATTTTTAATCTGGGCATCCCTTTGGAAATTGCCACAACAGCGCACAAGTGCCGACTCACTTAACTTGAAAAAGTTCAAACCACCATTCCAGATCACTGGGCCTCATAATATTTTGACGTATTCATGCCTGGTCTCATAATAATTCCATATAATATTTAAAAATAATACACCAAAAAATTTGAGAGAATAAATTCTCCCCACCTTGGGGCTTTGCATCCCGAAAATCCAAAACAAGACTACTCAAAAAGATGTGGGTACTGGGAAAGGATTTGAGCCTCCCGCTCCCACGTGCTCTCCTGAATATTCACGAGCTGCCACCGAATGCGCACCAAGGGAATCAATCACCCACGAAGGATCCTCTCTTGATGATACTCAATCTCTACTGGGTACTCAGCAAAGGTCACTCCATCCTCAATGTCCAGCTCTCCCCAGTTCATGATGTGTGATGGGTCATGCACATATCTCCTCAGCTGTGATACATGGAAGACATCATTTACCCTATGCAACTACGGAGGTAGAGCTAGGTGGTATGCCACCTTGCCGAATCTGCGTAGTATCTGGAAAGGTCTGATAAACCTCAGCAATAGCTTGCTGCCCCAACCAAATCTCTGTAGCCCTCATTGAGGTGAGACCTGAAGAAAGACATGGTCTCCCTCTTCGAACTCCATAGGTCTTCATCATCATTCGGTATAAGACTTCTTCCAGCTCCGTGCAATCTTCATCTGCTCCCAGATGATCTGCACCTTCTCGGTGGAAGCTCGCACCACCTCTGGACCCATGAGTGATGACTCCTCGGGGTCGGTCCAGCAAAGAGGTGACTGGTAGGGTCTTTCATACAAGGCCTTGAACAGTGACATACCAATGGTGGAGTGGTAGCTATTGTTGTACACAAATTACACCAGTGGAAGTTGGTCCTCCCAACATTAACCAAAGTCCAAGATACAGGCTCGCAACATATCCTCCATAACCTAAATGGCCCTCTCCGTCTGACCATCGGTCTGGGGATGGAACACCATGCTCAAGCGTAGCTGAGTCCCAAAGTCCTCCTGTAATCCCTTCCACAACTAGGATGTGAAATAGGCATCTCGGTCTGAGACTATCGTCGAGGGTATTCTATGAAGCTGAACTATTTCCTGCACGTATAGGTGTCCCAAGCTCTCTACAGAACTCTCCTCCCTGAAATCCAGGAAGTGGGTAGACTTGGTGAATCGATCAACGGTCACCCAGATGGAATCATGCCACTTGGACATTCATGGTAATCCTGTCACAAAGTCCATCGATATTCCATCCCATTTCCACTTTGAAACTTCCAGGGGGTGAGACAATCCCGCTGGAACCTGGTGCTCAGCCTTCACCCGATGGAATGTGAGGCATTAGGAAACGAACTCTGCTACTGCCTTCTTCATGCCTGACCACCAGAACTATCATTTAACATCCCGGTACATCTTTTCCACTCCAGTATGTACTGCCAAGGGGGATGTATGAAACTCCCTCAGTACTTGCTCCTGCAATGCCACTGGTACAACAGTGCGTCCTCTAAAAAGAAGTATGTGCTCCCCACCTTGTGAATATCAATCAAGATCATGTACTGTGGATAACTAAGCACGTAAAGCCTCATAGTCGACATCCCCAAGCTGCGATTCCCTAACCCGTTGTAAGATTGGAGGGGCGACAACCATCGACTGTAGGTAAGTTGTATCCTCTCTGTCCACGAAGCATAATTGCAACATGGCTAACTGCTATGTCGCCTCACTCAACAGTTGCGAGCTCGACCATATGCTAAGAGAATCCTCCACCTTGTTCCCCTTACAAGAAGTATAGATGATCTCCAAATCATAATCCTAGAGGAACTCTAGCCAACGCCTATGCCTTAGATTCATATCCTTATACGAAAAGATGTACTTGAGGATCTTGTGGTCAGATTAGATGATGAACCGCTCACCCATATGGTAGTGTCGCCACATCTTAAATGCAAATACTACCACAGATAACTCAAGATCATGGGTCACATAGTTCTTCTCATGTGGAATAAGCTGGCACGAGCCATAAGCAATCTCCACCTGCCTCTGCATCAGGACACAGCCAAGCCCGGTCCCTGATGCATCGCAGAAAACTACGTACTCGACACCCTCCTCTAGAAATCTCAAGATTGGGGGCGCTATTCAAACTCTGTCTCATCTACTTGAATTACTACTGGCACTTCTCCGTCCACATGAAGGGTTTCCCCTTCTTGGTCAAGGCTTTCATTGGTGCTGATATTTGGGAGAAATCAGTAATGAATCTCCGGTAATACCCTACCAACCTGTGGAAGCTTCGCACCTCCGTCGTGCTCTGACGTGGCTCCCATGCTAAAACTGCATCCACCTTGGATGGGTCCACAGCTACTCCATCTGCTAAGATGACATGTATGAGAAAGTGGACTTCCTGAATCCAAAACTAGCACTTTGAGAGCTTCCAATAATGATGGTGCTCCCGGAGTACGTCTAGAACTATCCGCAGGTGTCTTGTGTGCTCCTCATCTAACACCGAGTACACAAGGATGTCATCAATGAAGATTGCCATGAACAGGTCCAGGTACGGCTAGAAGATCTGGTTCATCAGTCCCATGAACACTGTGGGGGAATTCGTCATGCCGAAAGGCATCACCAAGTAATCATAGTGACCGTAGAGGCATATGAAAGTTGTATTCGGTATATCCTCATCTTGTACTCGTAACTGGTGATAGCCTGATTGAAGGTCAACCTTCGAGAACCATCATTCCCCTCTTAGCTGGTCGAAGAGGTCGTCAATTCTTGGCAGTGCATACTTATTCTTCACCGTCACCTGGTTCATGTGATGGTAATCCATGCACAACCACAAAATCCCATATTCCTTCTTGGAAAACAGGATTGGGGTCGACCAGGGTGAAATGATGGGTTTTACGAAACCCTTTCTCTACAAATCCTCCAAATGCTCCCTCAGCTCATGAAGCTCTGTGGGGGCCATATGATATGCTGGTGAGGAAATCGGTGTCGTCCTGGGGTGTAAGTCGATGCAGAAGTCGATTTCCTAGTGGGGAGGTAATCCTGGAACATCTTCGGGAATTACATCCTCGTACTACGCCACTACTGCTGGGAACTGAGAGCTCACAACATCTACTGCTCCGAGGGTAAGGTTATCCATCTCATGATTGATCGGTTGCACCCTCCTATGCATGAGCCCATTCTGTGCTTCCTGGGTCTCCTTTTCTCCGACAAAGGAAAACCTCATCCCATCATTGCGGACACACCGTACTCTTCGCCTAAAACAGTCAATCTGGGAATAGACTGACGATAACCAATCAATACTGAGAATGAAATTGTAAGGCCTCGAAGCTACCACCAAGTGGTTCCAACTGAAACTCTCACCTCCAAGGGTAAGATCACACAGTCTGTAAAGGTGTTTGATTGTCGAGTCTCCACCCGTAGGTGTCTCCAAGCGTAAGGATCGAGTCAACGGTTTTACCAGAATCTCAAGGATTCACTCAAGACATGTGTTGATGAAGGAATGACTGGAACATGTGTATATAAGTATGGAAGATATGGTAGAGAAGACACAAATCATACCTCGTATCATCCCTGGAGTCCCTGGGTCGTACGCCTTGACTGAATGCAGTTGTCCCCGCCCCTATCCCCCAGCTCCCTGAGCCTAGTGCGGACCTCCTGGGGGTGGTGGTGGAAGTAGATCAAAGCGTCTGCCACCACCCGCAGCTCTCCCTGCTCCTCTGCCAGGTCTTCCACCTGGTGGTTCTATCTGATCCATTCTCTACCTCTACCTTGGTGGTCCATCCACCGCTTCCTTGTCTGCAGCTCGAAGAGTCGGACAATCTCTAGTGAGATGTCTCCTACCGTCACACGTGTAGCACCAATTATCCCTAGCATGACTGGATCCAGCCTGGGATCCCTGGACTGTCGATCCTCTATCTTGGGTCCTCCTCTAACGTCTCTCACATCCTGATCCCTACGTCCGATGTTGGCTCCCCGCTGCCGAGGTCTACGGACCTGTCTGCCTACTGCTGACTGTCGTTGTCTATCTTTGCTCTGCCAAGAAGCTCTCAATCACCAAGGCTCGCTTGAGCACTTCATCATAAGTCGAAATTCATAAACGCACGACACTAGCTCAGATATCTCATTGTATATCTCGCTCGAAGTTCCGACCTCTGAAGTAGTGATCCTGGACCATATCTATCAAGTACCGAGCAAGGTTGGTGAACCTCGATGAATAGTCAGCTACCATCATACTGCCCTGCTAGAGCTAAAGAAGCTCCTAGATGCATACCGCTCTCAACGTAACTCAAGAGAACTCCACCTAGAAGAGTTTCTCAAACTTCATCCATGAAAGGGTCTCCTCGTCGTGAGTCTGTGTGGTCAGACTCCACCATCGTCCCGCCGAACCCTGAAGAAGGCTCACTCCTAGGATCACCATCTGGTCTACTGGCGTCCTCACTAGACAGAAAACTCTAGTCACTGCCTCAAGCCAGACCTCAACCGCTTGAGGGTCGGGCTCACCTTGGAACCTGAGCGGTCTCTGTCTTAGAACTCATGGAGAGCGCAAAATCTGCGCTCCTCGCCAGTCGTTACTGCAGGTTCCACGGGCTACTCCACTGGTGGTGGAATAGCAGGTGCACCACCTGGTGGAAACGCCTAGGGAATTGGTCCTTGTATTGAAGCCTCGTCACTGAGGGGATCATCCTCGTGATCGTGCTGCTGAATCCTAGTGGGTATGCGTCACAGAGGCATCCTGTAAAGAAACAAGATGTAGCATGAGTATATCTGGATTGCTGACTCAAGGACATGGAAAACACAACTCATTCCAATATGATGCATGTTCCTTTATTTTATTTCCCGCAACTAGTGTTTTCATGTACCAAGTCAAAAAGTAGATTATCATAGTCCTGGTGTATGGATACATCGGCTGTCGCACCAACACTAGAGTCTCTGGCTGAAAGCCGAGCTCAAAACACTTAACAATGTTTCCCCAAACCAATATCACAGACTCTTGGTCCTAAGGAAGAACCGTCCACCTCTGATACCACTATGTCACGACTCGTACCAGTGGGGCCCACGCCGTGACTCCCTAATACCACCTCCAATAGGCCAGGGGCTGGTGACTAGCACCAATTAGGCATATTACTACATTGGACGCATTGCCTAAGAACCTGTACATACGCACACATCTCCAATCCCACAAATAATGAAATGAAAAAAACCACTAAGGAAAAAATGCATGCTTACAACTAAACCCAAACAACAGAGTATGATGGAAAGTAAAGTACTGAATGTAAATTGGGCCAGAATACAATCCCACCAAAAATAAGAGTCTGAAAAACTGTAAAGTCTAACCTGTAAACACAAGAGGTACTGGGACTGCTGCTCGTAGCCGAAGGAATACCTCGACCTATAGGGAACTCAGAAATCTCGGTCCTGTCCTGGTCCACCATGGACTCTGTCAAAAGGCTGATCATCTAAAAAAGACACGACACGTGTGGGAAAAGACCGTGCAGGGGTGCGTATAACAATACTCAGTAGAGGACCCCCAAAAACACAAAGCAAGTACACAAAAGAAAGGCACAGTCAGCTCTACACAATATATGTATACTAAACATATAATAGGATATCACAATCCAGATATACTCAAAAACCCATACCCGTAGTCTAGAGACAAGTCACACTACCGCATACCCTCGCTAGGGATTCAGTTCAAAGATTTCCACGAAGTACTTGTTCCGAGAGAACACACTCCATGAGTCTGATAGCTCTGATGAAGTCCGTCCGAGAAGTATTGTTCATCGAGAAACGTCACGAGATGTAGTTACACTCATTAAGGGAGACACACTCCAGAGTGGTAAGATCATGATAGATAGATGCACTCATTATGGGAGATACACTCTAGAGTGGGAAAGATCATGATACCCAGATGAGGATCACTGCTAGGGCCATGGTAGATACCGTGACTCATCCATATTCACTAGTTAGGTAGATTCACCAGCTAGGTAGAGGATCAATGCCCAGTAGAGTTGGTCATGTCGATGCCTGAATCTACCTAGGTTCAGGAATGGATAAAGGATCTCGCTCCAGGCCTCTCGGAGGGATGCCGACTCTATCAAAGAAAATATTGCTGAAGGGATCATACTCTTTTATAAGTAGATGATGCCTGACCTTTAGGGGAATGAGAAAAAGGGGCACTAACCCAAACAAAACATGTCCATGATATGGTGGACAAGAGGACCATTCCATTTTCCAAAAAGTACACAGTGTGTAAAAAAGTTACACATCGTGTCATCTGACCCTATGTACTGCCCGTGTACAACAACCTGTGTTGTAAGGTTGGTCGTGTAGAAAAGTTATTACATGGTGTTAGTAAGGTGTATATGTCGTGTCTGAGTGACTAGGGATGGCTCCATGTACATTGAACATGTACCCTTACACGATCATCAACCCGTGTACTCCAACCCGTGCAATCGGTACATAGGGTGACCCATGTTACTAGCCTCGTCTGGCCGTGTGATGGAGTACACAGTCGTGTACTCCATACTGTGTCTATGTATCCTCTGGATACACGCTGAGTCCTGCATAGCTGCCTCTGCCATGCCACGTAGAGAGTACACGCCATGTCTTCTGAAGTCGTGTAGTCCATCCCATGTCCGTGTACATCCCAAAATAGACACTGAGCTTTAGGGAAAGTCCAACATGTCATGTGACCAGGGTCTCACGCCCTGTGATTCCCCTCTGACCCCCAAAACCCTAGTCGTCGCCGCTGGTACTACACGGTGTGTTCTTCATAAGTACAAGCTGTGTATTCTGGAAATTTCCAGAAACCCAAACCTCTGTTGTCGCACCTTCTGTGATGTCCCATTCATCGATTCGGCCATCCGATCGCCATGAAACTCCTAGGTTTTGGTCACCCTGAAGCTGATTCCATTGTTTTCAGACCTCCGATCGGCTCTGAAAACATGCAACAATCCACCTGCATGAAGAACGCTCGAAGAACGGCCCTTCCCGATCGGGTCTGATTCGTCGTCTGCCATCGTCGTCACACCTCTGCAAGGTAGTTGTGATGTCAAACACTCCATTTGGGATCGTTGCATTGCAAAATGGATGTGCAACGATCCGTTGTTCATCTCCCCATGAAGAACGCGAAGTACGTGCGAAAGAAAAAGGGGGAGGAAAAAATCCAATAAGCAAATCGAGGAACGAACCTCTGCCATCGTTCGCCACAGCGTTGATCCTCTCCCGTTAGTAGGCTAAAACGGAGCAGAATCAAACAACAACAATTCAACTTGGATCAATTCCCCAAATCCTCCCAATAAAACCCTCTGCAAGAACGTCCGAATTCGCGGTTCAACTTGTTCGTGGTTGATCCGCGTTCGTCGTTTAATTCAAAATTGGGGAAAAGAAATTAAATAAAAAACACCTACATCAATTTGGATCAATCGCTGACAAAGGGTCACACTGCTATCGTCATCGGGATCCTCCAACTTCGTTGGCACAGTGATTCGCAGCTTCGATCTATCATCGTTCATCACCGAGGGTTTTCTCCAGAGTTTCCTCTCAATCCTTGCCAACGAGCAACATTCGATTATCGCAATAAAAAGGGAAACATGTTTGGCATTAAAAAATATGTTGCAGTATTAATGAGTCTAGCTTCCCATTCTTGAGTCATTATAACATGGAATTTATTAAAGAAATAGTCGCCCCGTCATTACGCTGCAGTGGATGTTTCCATAAAATAAAAAAAATAAACATTGTGAATTTATTGTTATTTTTATTTTTACTAAAAACGTCTAAAAATTAACTTTTTCCCTTAACCCACACCGGTCGAGGTTAGACCTGTTCTTAGGTAAAGTCGTCATCCCAGACGCAATGGTGCCTTCAGTTTTTTAATTCGGGCATCTGTTTAGAAATTGGCACAACCGCGCACAAGTGCTGACTCACTTAACTTGAAAAGGTTCAAACCACCATTCCGAGATCACTAGGCCTCGAAATGATGTGTCGTCTTCGCTCCTGGTCTCATAATAATTCCATATAATATTTAAAAATAATACAAGGAAAAATCCCAGACACTAAAAAATATATTCTTGATTATAAATTGTTTCTTATTGTGGTATAATTTCTTTTTAATTAGAATTATTTGTATTTATGAATTTATTATTTTTTAATTTTTTATAGTTAAACTTTTTGATAATTAGATAATGAATGATATATATTTTAAAATTGAGTTGCATTTTTTGATATTAGAGCATCTCTAATGTAATACACTATTTTGAGTATCCTCTTTTATATATATTTTAATTTCTTTAGTATATAAAATTAAAATTATTTTTTTTCATAAAATCAACAACTCTAATATATTTTATGATTTAATAATATTAAAAAATAGATTATATTATATTATATTATATTATACTATATTATATTATATTATATTATATTATATTATATTATATTATATTATATTATATTATATTATATTATATTATATTATATTATATTATATTATATTATATTATATTATATTATATTATATTATATTATATTATATTATATTATATTATATTATATTATATTATATTATAGCATATTATATTATATTATATTATATTATAATATATTATATTATAATATATAAACACACATATATTCATAATGAATAAATTAAAATAAATATGATTAAATTATGGTTATTGTATGTCATAGTGTTATGTCATTCAATCCAGTATTTGTGATTTATAAGTTTATCTCCTTTTAATCACTTGTATTTAAAATTTTCAATTATATGTTCTGATAATTTTTTATAATTGAATGTTTTTATCAAATGGATATCAATAAATGGTTAATTGATTATTTTGATTAAATGTTTTTGTGTTTTAAAATTATATATATTTTTTACAATGTTTATATTTTTTTTAATATATTCAACTTTTATATTGTGATCTTATGTTATTAATGGATCTTAATTAGTTAAATTAATGCAGACCAACTGATGAATATGAAAAATGATCTGATGATTTCTTGGAATTTTCTAAATAAAATCTTTAAAAAATATCTGATTTTCTATCTATGTGTGAAGTTTTTTAATATGAGAAAGTTAAATTCAAAAGAAATCAAAGATCATCTGATTTGCAATGGTTTTACCCATAATTATACACATTGGATCTAGCATAGTTAAATAATAAAAAATGAAATATACAATGTTGTTGAAAATATTAAACATCAGATAGAGGTTCCTATTGAAGAATTAATTCATGATATAGGCATTAAAACCATAAAAATAAAAAAATTTGAAGAATTATATGGAGATCTGAGAAACCACTATTCTAAAGTTTCACTAAACTTATAATGTTATCAATAGTTTTAAGATTAATTAATTTGAAAGAAATAAAATATTATGATGTAAATAATAAAGCATTCATTCTTTCCACAATCCTCCAAATGGTAGCGGGCTTCCATATTCTAGTTATTATGTAAAGAAAATATTATGTCTAATGGGATTGGGGTATTAAAAGAATCATTACTTCCACAATGATTGTGTGATGTATAGGAAAGAATGTGAATTTTTATCTCAATGTCCTAAATATGGGACATTATGATATAATATGGCTGAAAAACTCAACTTTGATTCATTCTCAGGTACCAGCACCAAATCTACCACAATAGAAATTTAGTATCTTCTAATAATTCCTCATTTGAAGTTTTTATTTACAAATTATAATGATATAAAAAGGTTAAGATGGAATAAAAATGAGTGAATATCTAATGGAAACTTACATCACTCTATTGATTCACCATAGTGGAAGATATTTGACAAAAAAAATTCCTAATTTGGAAGTGAAGCTAGAAATATTAGAATGAAAATGTGCACAGATGGAATGAATCCATATCGGAGTCTCGGTATCCAATATAGTTAATACTCTATTTTGTTAGTAGTTTAAAACTTTTTTTCATAGATATGTATGAATAAAAAATATTTTATGATGAGGTTGATTATTTATGAACCAAAATATCTAGGATACGATATTGATGTGTATCGTTCACCACTGATTAATGATTTGAAACTTAATATGGGAGATAAGTGTTATAATTTTTTTACATACATGAAATAGTATTTTATTTTATGTGTTATAACAATGTTCACTATAAATTACTTCCATATATATGAAAACATATATGGATAAATTGTTAAGGGACATAAATTATGTCTAATTTGTAATGAAGATACTTCATATTATCAATTGCATAATGGAAAAAAGATAGTGTATATGGGACATTGAAGATTTTTTTGAATAGATTATCATTATTGTAGATTGAAAGGGAAATTTAATAGTTTATATGAATAGAATATCCCCCCAAACCATTGTAAAGTAAATAATATTATGATTAAGTGAAAAATATTGATTTCACATTTGGAAGGAAAGAAAGTTTTTGTTGTCAAAAAAATATCTAGAAGAAACAGTCTATCTTATTCGAGGTATAATATTGGATATTTTTATAGATAAAACATAACATTGACATTATGAATTTTATAAAAACATATGTGATAGTTTTATTACAAAATTATTAGATAAAAATGAAAAAAAGGTGGATTGTATGCTAGATTAGACTTTATATCTATGGGAATACACCCAAAGTTATCTCCCACTATGAAAGGAAACATAACATATTTACCTAAAACTTTTAACACATTAAGAAATAGGGAGAAGATAGATTTTTATCAATGTATATGTGGTATTAAAGTACCCAGTGGATATTCTAAAAATGTGAATAATTTGGATTCATTAAAGGATTTTAAATTAATATGTATGTAATCCCATTACTTTCATGTATTGATGCAACAATTTCTGCAGATCACACTATATAATATATTGGCGATACCATTTAAAAATACTATCATCATGTTATGTTATTTTTTCAAATCCATTTGTAATAATGTTGTTGATCCAAATTTTTTGTATGTGTTAGAGAATGAAAATTCCCACATACTTTTTCAACTATTAAATCTTTTCCCAGAAATGTTTTTTGATATAATGGTTCATCTGGTGATTCATTTTGTGTGAGAGATAAGAATATGTGGGCCTATTTATTTATGTTGAATGTATCCTTTTGAAATTTATATGAAAATTTTGAAGGTATATGTTAAAAATATACATCAACAAGAGGCCACTATTGTTCAAAAATATATATTAAAAGAGATGATTAAGTTTTATATTGACTATTTGTATAAAGTAGATCACATTATTCTTCCAATATATAAATATTTTATAATTGATAGTGAATGTAGAGGGAGTCATGTATTAAAGGTAAATTTAATTACACCTGATGAAGTGATGTCGGCACACTTATACATTTTGAACGACATAGGTGTAGTTCAACCATATATATCATCACATATTTCTTGATTGAAGGTATGATATTCAAAATGAAATTAAAAATGGATGATGATTGAGCATAAAAATACATTTTATTCATGGTTTGAAGAGATAATCAATACATATTTATCTGTACTAGAAATATTGAAATGGTTAAAAGGGGGACCATCTCTTAATGTGATCACATGGTCTGGTTTTGATATTAATAGTTACAAATTTTACATAAAAAATTAGGATGACAAGAGTACCATTCATAATATTGGGGTAATGGTTATTTTTGAAGCATTGTATTTTTCAATTGTAAAAGATAAAATCCTAATTTCAACATCAATGACATATTTTGGATTTGTCAAGGATATATGGGAAATTTATTATACTAAATTTTGAGTAATATTGTTTAAGTGTAAATGGTTTGATAGAAATAGTGTGCAGAAACATGATTATTATAGATTTACATTCATTTATTTAAAAATATTAAGTAGAAAAGAGGAATCATTTATCATGGCGACACATGGAAAGAAAATATTTTATGTTATCGACCCCTTAATTGATCGGTGGTCTGTCATTTTTAAGGGAAAATAATTCATTTGGATGATGAGAATGATGATGATATTATAGTTTTATTTGATATTTATTAATCTATTATGTGATTTATAGATAATAAAAATGACTATAATGTAGATATATACGATGTTGTATGAAATGATCATATTGATTGGAAATAGTAAAACAATAAGTTAATCTCCTAATAATTTATTAAATATTTATATTTTATTTATTTTTTAAATGTTATAAATATAAAAACTATATATTTTAAACTTGACTATTTAAATATATATATATATATATATTGATTATTTATAAAAAAAATTGTTTTATTTTATATGTAATAGTTTCGGTTAAACAAATTATCAAAAAACCCGATGTACATCATTATGTTTTCATTAAATTTACACATATAAAAATGATTTTTTGCAACTATGATATTTAAATTTATAAATTTTTATAATTATGATCATATTTGAATTAATTTTTATATTTATTAGTTTACGCTGCATATTTTTTGGTTAAGAATACTGAAATTATTATTTTTATTTTGAAACTTACACATGTGTGACACTATTTTTATTACATACATATTTGGGTATTCATTGTTTTTATAAAATCACTTTTATAATAATATGAAGGTACACAGAATATCATTACATTTATCTATTTAAATAAAAGAAATAGAGGTATATGAACATGTATCAAGGTACATGTATGTTATTTTTTCATATTATTAGATATTAGATTATAAAATTATTTAATGAAAATAAAATTTTAATTTGTAAAAAAATATTTATAGGACTGCTAGTGAGCCTCTTATAAAAGAGACTTCTTATTTTTCTCCGTAGATCATGATTCCTAAAGTTTGTAGACATGGGATTACACACTTACCAAAACTTTTACTTTATCATGGAAAAAATAGGATGCATATTAATTCTCATGATAATAATAACCCAACCATCCCAAATGAAACTCAATTTATGAGTTATATCGCCATGTAGATCCATTGAAGGAATAATATTTTATTTCTTGATTGGAAGTTAATTTAAAATAAGGGAAAAAGTGTAGTTGTGGGATTTCATAATGATAAAATATATTAATTGATTTGTTTTATCCCATTATTTGAATATTTTATATTTTATATGAATAATTTTTAATTATTTCATTTACTGATGACATTTGAATTTCATGAAACAAAAGAAATTAAGAAAAGGTATATGTCTTTAGGGGTAGTTAGATTGGGATATTTTAAAACAAAATTGAAAAAATATATATGTTTTTGGGAAGTTCATAATGAGAACTCATATCTCAAGTATGGGTATTTAGATACAGATACATGGACTAAATTTTTCACCAATCGACATGATGAATCATTTATGGTATTATAATTTTTGTATATTGTAAAAAAATTATATTACTAGATTAATTATTTTTTTTATTTTTATGTAATATGAATGCATGATATATTACCATGATATCTAGTTTTAGAATGTATACCCTCAAACTTTATCATTTCAAGGGTATCATTTACTAGAGGAGTAAAATATTTCAAAAGTTTTGATGCATTAAGATCTAAATATAGTATTGGATTATAAGTGGTCCAGTTTGGGCATCAATCTCCCCTTACTCACCATGAAAATTTTAATATTGAGACTGAAAAAAATAAAAATAAAATTTACAGTTCCATCTAAATAAGTAGTTGACAAAATTGTAAGAAATGATTCTTTATTTTTATTGAATGTTTTTTATTTTTTAAATTAATAGCACCAAAATACCATTTTATAATGAACTTATATAGAAAGTGATGTAGAATAAATTTATCCCTAAGGTTAGGATGAACATTCAATTTAATTCTTTAGTAAATCTAGAACATCCCAATCACATAAAAGGATATGAATCACATATCGGTATTAGGAAATTTTTCCGTCATCGGAGTAAAAAATAAAGGGATGAAAACATAGATTCCTTATAAATATGATATATAAGATCTAATATAGTCCATGGGTGGTCAAATTAAATGAGTTTTTAGATTATGTTTTAATAAATAACAAGACAAACAGAACCTATAGAGTCTGCCTATACAGATCATCAACCTCCTCAGTCAGACCCAACCTTATACTCTGAGTTGTATACTAGATATACCCATGTAAATAATATATTATATGGGGTCATACATATTTTAAGGGATTCTATACATCACCAACCTATGAAGTTGGGTCAGTTGAGAGTATTATTACATGATATTATTGATCCAAATTCTCACTTTCCATTTCCTATATACGTAGTTACCAGAGTTTTAGATTAGTGGGTCATTTTTTAATCTGGTCAGTTATCTTTCTTCATCACCTGAAAAACAAGGTATTTGGAATTTTGTAAATATAATTTTCAATTTATTTAAAATTACTTATAATTTTTTCTAATATTTAATTTATATAGGAATATCAAAAATCTAAATAATTATTACAATAGAAAAAAAAAGGTTCTAGAACCAACAACTTCAGATACATATGAGATTTCTAATGGTCAAAAAAGATAATCCTAGATTTATTTTTCCTTAGAAAATATATTTTAGGATTAAATGGTGATTGATATATGTGGAAGAGATTATTCATTGAGAATATTAAAAAAATATCATGGATATTTTTATTTTTGATGAGATCATTATACTTGTGTTATGTTAGTTTTCCAATTAAGTAATTTTATATTTTAGTTTTTATTTCTTTAAATAAATATGTTTCAAAGTGACTTAATTTACATATTACTTAATTAGGTATCTACACATTCTTTTCATTACAAATGAGACCACTTCTATTTATGGTTTTATATTTTCATAATACCTTTAAATTGTTTTTTAATGTCTAAATGATGATTTTAAAGTTACTTATATATGTGACACGTTATCAAATATAGATATTAGGTGTCAATATTTCTTTTTCGTGATGGCTAAGAAGACTAAGATAATTATGAACTGTTATTCATTATAATTTCATTAATTGTAAATTTTTTATATTATGGTGTTCATTGGATGTTAGGCATATTATGCTTACATTAATTCACATTATATTTTTTTTCAATTTATTGGGTGGAGTTTGAAAAAAAAAATAGGAAATTATTAAAAAGGTAAGTTTTATTCTTTTTTATAAGTTATTTAATATAAATTCTTCTTGTTATACATGATTTTCTAGTTGATATATGAAAATAAATGTTATAGGGAAAGTTTAACAGTGATAACTTATCGATACATGATTGAAATTAAATTAAATACATGAAAGGGAAGGTAAATATATTTTATATTAGATAATATTTTTTCTAATATATATATATACTGGTTTTTATTTTCAATTTAATGTTTTATAAACATTCTTAAATCATCATAAAGAAAATTTGGAATATCATATTTATCCTATAAGATTCATGTTGCAGATCATCACAACCGAGGTGATGACTAAATTAAACAAGGTTAGTTATATTAAATATTTTAGGTTTTATATCAAAATAATCTATTTTTTAATCTTATAACATTGATTTATATTATAGATTTTCAATTATGTTTCATTGTATACAGATGAAGACCTAACCCACCATTGAAGTTTTTTTAAAAACTATTTTTAGGTATGTTAAAATTTTAAATTGAGTATCATGTATATCTCTTTAAATTAAAGTTTAAAAATAAGTATTTAGGCAATTGTTTTTTGGTTCATGTTTATTTTTCCTATTTATTATAATGAAAAAACTTTTCATATGTTCTTAGATCATGTATTTTTTTTAAATTATAACTATCAACATATGTTTTTGTATAAACTGATAAGGAATCTTAAATATAGGGATTTTTAAGTTGATTTTGGGAAAAAACGACATTGAAATCCCCTTTCTACATCAATTTTAATGTAAAACCAACATGGAAAGTTGTGTAACCTTTTCAAAAAAATTTCCCATATATTTTCCATAAAATTGATATGGAAAGGAATATTTTTTTAAGGCCCCTGATGTCATTTTTCACCTAAAAATGATGTTTAAATCCTCTTCCCATATAGGTTTTATGGTAAAAACTGTGTGGAATATTGTTTTTTTTTAATAATTTTTCTATGTTAGTTTTATGAAAAACTGATGTGGGAAAGTAGTTTTTTTAAAATATTTAACTATTAGTTTAATCATAAAACTTATGTGAAAACTCATTTTTAGTGTTTATTTTTTCAAAAAAAAAATTTAAAATGTCACTTAAATTTTATTTTTATTTGATGTTTTGACATTGGTTTTAAAAAAACCAACATCGAAACTATTATTTTTAACATCACCTACATCAACATCGGTATATTAGTATGATCCTACTGATTATTCATTTTATGCTCACCTTACATATAGAAACCTATTTTCATATTTCTATGAGGCTTTTGAGGACGGAGTTGGACATTACAATATTCTAGTTCAGAGCCATTGTGGAGTTGGTGTTTTGGGTTTCCCTTTTTAGTTTTACTTTAGAGACTTTTTATATTTATTTACATGAACATGTGGGATGGTTTGGTTTCTTTTATGATATATGATTTTATTTTTTTATGGTTGTTCATATTTTCTCTTAATTAATATTATATAAAGAGGTTAATGTATTCAAATTGAGTGTTCTACACCCTCAGTGCTAGTTTCCAACCTGGGGGATACTGGATACGAGACTCAGTGGTCACTTGACCTAGGAGGGGTAACTATAGAGGATGTTCATGAAATAGAGTAACTTGAAAATAGATACTGATAAATAGAATAATAATAAGAAATATGTTTCATTTACATCTATCATAAGTTTAAATTTTGGGGAATGTAATGATAATTAAAGTACAACTAGAGGTAATAGTTGTGTTGAGTTGACTGAGGGAGAAATTGTAGAATGTTATAGAATAATTAATAAACATATGGGGAAAATGAATTTTCAAAAATATAATTGAAAGTATATAATTGAGATTTTTTATAAAAATATTCATCAGAACCTATTTTCTATGAACATAAAAGTATTGGTCATATATGACAACAAATGATTTTTTTTTATTTGTGAAAAAAGAGATAAATTTTAATTTTTTATTTTTGGGAATTCAATAGGGGTAAAATGGTAATTTAATATATTAGAAGTTTGTGTATAATTTTATTGACTATTCCATTGATCTAGAAATGGGTTCTTTACCTTTGGGGATACAATTTAGTGAAATTACGAGATGAGGTATTTTCAAAGTATTTTATTATTTATTAAATTAAAATATTATTTATTAAATCTAACTAAATGTTGATAAATTTTTAATGGGGAATCATATTTAAATTCTAAAACCATGATTGAGTTAGAAACTTTGGGTTTTGACTGCATGAGTTGTAAACATAGGTTGATTTTTGGGTCCCAAGATGACTGTTTAAATGGGTATTTAAATTAAATTAAATTACTAAAATTAATTTAATTAAATTATTTGTAATCTCCCCCAGTTATTTATTCTACACTCAAAAGGTGTAAATGGATCTAAACTTTTAATATGACACTAGGCTGAGATGATAAGGGGAAGAGGAAGGTATTAGTTTCTTTTGGGAAATTTTTTCAGAGTCGGGCCATGATATCATGGCATTAGGTGCAGGTCTAAGTTTGGTGCTTTGGTGGTTTCATTGAGTGGTATGTCATATTTTTAAAATTTATTTATTCGCTGTTTTTAAATTCTATCTTGTGATTTGGATTTACAAGTGTTGATTTATGGTTTTTTGAGGGTTATATTTTAGGAATTTAAATTATTATTGATGTTTTTAAGGAATCTGCAGAATGGTTTTTTGTGTTGTGCATGTTCGGTGAATAAAAGGGGGATGGAAAAGGGTGGAAAATTTTAATGGGGAAGGGGCTCTTTTAATGGTAAAAGTATTTGCACTTATGTTAGGCCTCAATGCTAGGTAAGGCTATCCAAGGTTACCCTTACACTAGAAACCCCATCTGCATAAGGGTAAATGGGGTTACCCTTACGTAGGGATCCCCCTTGTCTAAGGGTAATCTGATTTACCTTTACATATGGGAATACCATATATATAACGTTAACTAAAGTTAACCTTATGAAAGGGAACCCCCTTTTTAAAGGTATGTATTCTTCAAAAAAAATAAAAAAATATAGTTTATCTAAATTATTGGAGAATTAATTTTTAGGAAAAAAAGGTTTTATGGGATTATAATTAATTTAATTTTTTATTTAAATTAACTATTAAATTAGTTATAAAAATAATTAGGAACTTATTCTATATTTAATTATAGTTTATAAATTGTATTAGGGCCTCGTATTGATGGATGAAGACTGTTTAGACTTGGATGAGCTTTGATGAGGGTGGTTGGGCACTGCCTATAAAGGAAATGAATCTGTATGAGGCACTTGGTCCCTTGAACATGAAACTTTTAGTAAATTCAACTATATACGTATATATGGAATGTGATATGCAGTATCACTAACTAAATGTGATCAACCTTTAAATTTTATTAAATGTTTTATAAATGAGATAAATTTTTCATTTAAAATTAACTGATTGTGAATGAATAAAACAAAGTTCCAAGGGCTATAAGGGACCCTTTCATGTTGTCTTAATGCCTCAACTATAGATGGATAGGTTCATGATTATGATAATTTAACATGATATACATGGACCATCATGGGTATAAATTAAATGAATTATGTGACCATATTTTCCCTTATTATAGGATCCCTTAGATCCCTTGAGGAGGGGTGAGTGATGAACTAGAAATGACATGTCTGAGTAGGCTGTGTTGGGACCTTAAGATGTTTTCCGGCCTAAGGGCTAGTGAGATGAGTGTGGGGAAAATTTTCTTCCTCCACTAGTATATTAACATCATGAGGACATGACCAAAGTATTTTGATAAGAGGTTATGAGAATTGAATGAACTAGTATTACTTTAGAGGTGAGAAGGTTTTTATGCCATTTATCTAGAGTGATGTCAGTATGGATTTTTCTTGGAGTACAATGAGGCCTTGAGATGATTAAGATGATATCGAGGGGAATTATGTTCTTTGAGTAATGGGTGTTGACCCTATAGCTGAGAATGATAACAAGTAACTAGATTGGGTGTTGGTGTTATGATGTGTCCTAGGGGCCATGGTTGGTGCCCCTGTGCTATTCAACTATAGAAATGGGTTTTTATGGGTATGGGAAGTTATGATTTATGGTGTTACCCTATAACTTTAATCAATGATGTGAACCAAGAAAGGATTTAGGGATAGTCAAGGATTATGAACCTGAGATTCCAACTCAAGTTATACGATCTGGTTTGGGTCAGTGGCCATCCCATATTATTATTATTATTATTATTATTATTATTAAAAATGTTATCAGGTGGATAATTAACCCTATATATATAATGGGATTCAAGGGATTACCTCTCTAGCATACAGTGGGCATATTAAATTATATTATACAGCATACCTAGGATTCCTAGGATCTAGAGGGATGCCTATTGATAATGATTTTATACAAGAATCCTAGGATTCCTAGGATCTAATGTGATGCTCAATGATAATGATATTATATGTGATTTCAATGATGCATATGATCTGGTAGGGTTCCTAATTATAATGATATTATAATATTTCTAGTATTACACAAGATCTATCTACTGGATTGGGGAATATTATAGGATTCCTAGAATGGCTAGGATCTGGTGACTATACTTGAGATGATAATATATAAGATACCTAGGATATATAGGATCTGGTGGTGACCTAATGTATTGGTATTTCTAGGTTACTCCCTATTATCAGGCATAAGTTGCATCTATCTAAGATACTTAGGGTTCTTCCTATGATTCAATGTTATATATGGTGGAGGCATGTTTAAGAGAACTCGGCGTAGGACTTTATCCCCCCATGGGTAAGTGACATGATAAAAGGTATATGAAACTGGTTGAAGCTGATATAATTGATCTATGGTGTAACACTAGAACCTACGGATCAAAAATGGTTAGTTTATTTATTCTTTCATTCATGATTATTTATTCATTTGAACTGATCACATGTACACTCACTGATTTACTGGTTATTTACAGGACCTCATTGGTGGTGCCTTACTGAGTTATAATCACACCCTACTTGGGTGGGCATGGAACTTGGGTACCAAAAAAGACTTTAATGATATCCGTTTTAGGTTAATTGAAAGCCTCAATGTTATATAATTGAGAAGGTTAGCTCAAAAGGAGTCTAGAGGATGAGGTTTTAGTGGGTTTATTATATGATTTGGGATAAAGGCCAGCTTAATTTTAGTTATAATTCGACACATACTAGCTAGAATTTCATTGTTTATTTTTATATATATTTCTATGTTTACCTATAAATTCACTATTTTATAGATAGATTTATAAATTTCTATTCTATATTGTGGAGGTCTATGGGGATCCCTATTTTATGTCTACTAGTTTTTAGGATGTCTATCATATAGATGAGTCATGATGAATTTTCAGTATATTTGGGTATGACCCCCTCCCCCAAGCCTTATATTATAGGGTATAGCCTCCCCATGGATATTTTAGAACCTCACCACTATTAAATAGCCTCTATAATATAGGGAAACATGAACAAGGTAAAGTAGAATCCCTGTGCGGGTGTTTTTCGAGTGGTCCATTTCAAGGTGTTATAAAGTGGTATCATAGTGTGTTTTTGAGATGGGGTGGTGGTGGTTAGTGATAAAGATGGATTTTTGGAACTTGGAAGGTTTTCTAAGCACCTACTTGACTACCATGACCTCATTTAAAACCCAAGTTTCCTAGGAAAGTCTAGTTCTGACACTAAGCACTCTAGGATAAGTGAGGTTTGGTTTGGATTGAGAATCCTTGTGTGGGGTGCATGAGATCGGGTTGAGTCATAGGGCTTGATCAAGATCCAGTGAATGGTGCATGCATCATGTTTGGAACATAGTTTTTACATGAAATATGTTTTCATTCTTGTGATTGATATCACAAATGATAGAGGGTTCAAAGATTTTAAGGGTCAATAACAACTTCTATGGCGCTTTCCCATATAACTTATTGGTGTCATTATACTTATTTGAATCCTGGTTTGGTTTCTTCTAATGATAGTTCATGTGGATCTAATGGCATGATGCTTCTTAATGGTGATTTATATACACTATCTCTCATAAAGGATGTATAGATAACCTCAGTAGGTTATAATTGGAACTTGACGCCTTCAATATAAACCCCTTTTGGGTGGTTGTTATATATATTTAATAACATAATGTTTCCACAAAATCTATATGGTATTTTCCCATATAGCTTCATGGTGTAATTTTTTTAACTAAATCTTATGAATATAGTTATCCAGTGTGGATCTTCTAGTGAGAATTAGTGCCCTAGTCAGCCAATAAATTAACATGTAAATTCTAATATATAAATGTGAACCCATGTGTGGTTGTTTTGGGAATGATTTGTGTTCGATAATTGATATGGGAGCATAGAGATATATCATGTGAGTTGTTACCTAGTAAGGTTATATTCATGTTTTAGGTAGGATATACTATTACCAGTGAGTTATGGATTAGGATATTAGTGAGCTGAGCATTATGCCTGAGAAGTAGGATTCTTTACTTACTATTATTGAGATGTGGTATGTTAGGTGACCCAAGAGAGGGTTATCATCGGCTTGTGAGTACATTAGATATGGTAATCATGGTTAGATGATTCAATTTATGAAATTAGTTTATGTGAGATGATTCTGGGTGTATGATATTGGAATGGAACATTCTTTGAGATTTCATTATGATGATAACTTTAAGTGTTAGTGCTTTGGTATCTAGGACTAGTTTCAAATTTAATGATTAGTAATATTTCTAAGACTATTGATTTTGGGAATGATTCCAATTAGATAGTGATTATTTTCCTAGATGGTCGAATATAGGATAGATAGAACAATATTATATTATTTGGATAGTATAGAAATGCATGAGTGGTGGGTTGTAAGAACTTAGTTTTACCTTCAAGTATGGATCCTTTTTAATTTTTTGGTTAGACTCTTATTTATGTTCTCTTTTTGGATTTGACCCTAAAGTCGGGTATGGGGGCTGTTTGGGTGTTTTATAAAGAAGGAATCATTGGTTGAAGGCTACTTTCAGGCTAAATAAATGGTGTGTATTTTGAATCATGACATGTAATTGCCTGGGAAGGCCAATTCACGATGTGTAGTTGAATTTACCCATAAGGTTGATCCCGATCATTACATGATGTGTAAATCAATTACACATTGTTTAAATGTTGAAAATTGTTTTTAAAGGGATTAACCCCTTTTCTTTTTCCTCACCCTCGTTTATTTTTTTATCCCATACATAGGAGGTCCTCCCATTTGATCCCCTTAGATCCCAAATCTAGGTTCTTGGATTTCATCACTATCTGGAATCCATTTATATAGTTGTAAGTATCATTGGATGAACATCAATAATATCTCTATTCATATTTTTCCTTTATCCATTTTTTCTTCTCCAAAAGGAGTTATTAAGGTACATGCTTATATTCTCTATTTTCAGGGCGTCGATCCATTCTTCTATTTTCTTTCGATCTAGACCAAACTAAGGGATGATACTGGATGAGGAGATTGATACAGATATACAGAAGGTGGTCTAGTAATTATAATTTCATGTCTTGATGTTTTATAATATTTGTTATGTGTCACACACTGGTTTCACCGTGTGCTTCCCCAAATTTGAATCTATTTTAAATTGGTTGACTTGATTGGAACCTAATGAATTAATAGAACACAATTCATATCAAGATCTTCCATAATAGAGTGATCCATTCCTTTGGGTGTGCCCACATTAATTCCTAATTATATTTCATGGTTATAAATCAAAAACACCTCTCAGTGTGTTCAGATTTACTTTTAAATGAAAAATATCATATTGTTATCAGATGAATGTAGTAGTGTGGCATGGACAATTCCCTTATCAATTATAATGATTTGAACTGAATGTGAGTGGTACAACCATGTCACCTGATTAAATTAAGCAATTCTTACCCCTTGTTATAATGAAATGTTAATGGTTGTAAGGCATATTTGACTGTTGTTATATTATAAATTAAAATGGGCATAATGAACCTTGTTAAATATGGTAGATGGGAATGATAACCCTTATGCCTGCTATATGATTATATATGGAAATAAAGACCATTTATAAAATTAATATGAGCATGGAGACCCTATTATGTGATATTGGACACGTCATCCCTTATTCCATGATATTGGGAATAATTACCCTTACTGTGATAATGGGCATGGATTATCCTATTCTGTGACACTGGGCATGAAGACCCTTACTGTGATACTGAGTATGGTTTCCCCTATTCCGTGATAGTGGGTATGATGACCCTTACTATGATATTGGGAATGGCGTCCCCTATTTTGTGATACTAGTCATGATAAACCTTACTTTGATATCAAGCATAGCATCCCCTAATCTTGTGATATTGGGGATGGTATTCCTATACTATGATATTAGGTATAACATCCCCTACTCTTTTTATACTGGGAATGGTTTCCCTATACTATTATACTGGGCATTTTATCCCCTTATACTTTTTCAGATATATTACAGTATGGGCTGAAGTAGGTAGTGTCATCTTGGTTTTCCTTCTGAAACTAGATTCAACCCATTTATAGTTGTTATTACTACTTTTCATATTATATATACACAATTCCATATTATATACATGAATGGATATTTATAAAAACTGTTGGTGGTGGATTACTGAGTTTATCTCATACCCTATATGGGTCACCGATGGTACCCAAGAAGACTATATTCGTTTAGTTGTGGATAAGGGGTAGAGTCCTCTTCTGGATGCATGACTTCTTGCATGAATTAGTATGGGTGATTGGCAGTAGATGACCAGGTTGGAGATCAAGATGCTTGGATAGTTTTTTCCCTTTTTTACCTTTTGTATATCATGTACTGTATTCACTTCCTGCTTCCATGTATATATGTTTTAACTTTTTTTAGATACATGACATCATCATCTATTGATTATGTTTTAGTTACTTCTTTTGATTATTATTTAGTGCTTGTGTGTTTAATATTTATTCTGGTCTCTTTTATATTATTGAAATACTTCTATTGTTTGTTATCTATCTATTTCACACATCTGTTGCTCTTTATAGAGGAAATATTATCCCCAAAAACAGACCCTAGGTCCTCACTACTAGTCGGTATCCTTTAGCATATGGGGGGCATATTTGAGGTCAAGTGGCCAACTAGTCTCGGGGAAACTTTGAGTGGCACCTGGGTCCGGGACATCACAAAGTGATATCAAAGCCATTATTTTATTGATTTATTATTTTGAGACAATATTCAGGAGACTATGAAGGACTTGGGGTTTGGTAATGAGTTGTTCCCGGGATCAACTAACCCATGTATAGAGAAAATCCAAATTTCCACAAATAGAAATTGATATTTTCAATATTATACATATGATAATTGATTTGATTCCATAGTTTGGTGATGAAATTGAATTGTGATATTATTATTGATTTGATTGTGGATTTCCTTTCATTCTTGACCTAATGATATGAGTGAAAAGAAGCATTTTTCATGCATCATTTCATGCACCAAATAGGAAATTCTCATTCCATGCCTATGCCATTCCATATAGAATCATTCTATTGTTTTCATCACCTGTGATTTCTATGAATTCTTTGATTGATATAAACATAATTTTTATTTGATAAAAATTCTTATAGGGAATTGGGAAAACATACTTGGTAATTTGACTTCCTTCTATAACCTAAATAGTGTTTTCCTACTTAGTCTATAGCAGACACCCTAAGAAGCCAACTATGGAATGTTGATTCATGGACCATTGATCGCATGTACCAGAACGTGTTATGGTATGGATTAAATGGACTCCATACTTTGGTTCATAAGGTGCATGGTCCCTTATAGATCAGAAGTGGTGAACCATTTTGTTCAACCATTTAAAGAGAAATGTAATAAAAATATAAAATTTAATATGAAAATTGAAATTTCAAAATACAGGGCATGGACCAGTCCCTACCTTAGTAGTGGGAAGTAGGTAACATCTCTGTTATTCTATATATTCTTCCTATCACACAGACCTGGCTCCTTGATCTGTCAAAGGTGTATTTTTATCATAAAAAGTATTTTTACCTATTCTATTCATATATTTGTGGCTTATTCCATTATATAACTTTATTGGAGGTGTATTTTTTGAATTTAGAGAGAAATTCCACCATGATGTCCACTAGTCGCACTCTAGGAGGCTGGTGATGACCATTCTCTAAAGGTGGTGGTACTTGAGCCACCAATGATACCTCCAGTAGTGCCAACTATGGAACCTTTTCTTATTCTTGATATGGGTGATGATGCAAGTATTTTGAGTAGATTTCCTATGGATTATGCAGACGTTACATAGATCCCCATACTCTTATCCTCCTAGGGGAGAGTTGATTCAGGAGTTCTAGTAGCATTATTTTCCCACGTTTTTGGGGGTCGGTGGAAAATAGGCTGAATATCTATGGATCGATATGGTTATGTCTATATTTGATCATCTTGAGACACCTCCTGATAGTATATTTAATCTCTCTACTTTCATTCTTAGAGGATCTTCCAAATGCTGGTTGGATATTCTAAATTAGGTTGGTCAGTATCGGGATGTGACTTGGAGAGATTTCCGTCAATATTTTTTTACTACTTCTTCCCTGAGACCCTGAGGGAAAATATTTCCAATGAATTCATGAATTTTAAGCAAGTTTATGTGATAGTTATGGACTATTAATCTTGTTTTATTGAGCTTCTATGCTTTGTGTCTATCTATACTACTGATGATCTAGAGAAAGTGAGACGATTTGAGGATAGACTTTGGAATTATATTCGTTCATAAGTAAACATTTTCTAGTTGACAACCATATCTGATATACTAAACCAGGTACTTATCACCAGGAAGAACATAAGGGATACAAATTGTGTGAGACAGGGTAGTTCAAAACCCATACAGAGAAGTGGTTTGACTAGCAGTCGAAAGGGACGCTTTGAGACAACACATGTGAATAGTGGAAACTAGTTGAAACCCACAGACAGTTACGTGGTAATGTCACCAAGGTGGTAATAATGGGAATAATAAGACCCATTTTCCTAGAGGCCCTATAGAGTGCCGAGAGTGTGGAATATTGGTGTATCTTCATATTTTCTACATGACCTTCCCATCTATGTCGAGTGGGAGAGGATATGTTCTAGCTCCATCTTCAGGAATACGTTATGTAGAACCTCACTAGGTAGGTAGATAGATTATTACTATTTGTATAAGAATAATAGGAGGTCGCGAACATGGTATCTAGGTTTTATATATACATCACTAGCATTGTAGACCCACTCTAGGTAGTCAGGTTGTAGTACAAGGTTATTGAACATGTCAGATTTATTCAGTGCATCCTATACTAGAGGAGTAGGACATCGGTTCATCTACTATTCGAGGTACTATTATAGTATCCTATACTATATCATCTACCTTATTCAATATAGGTGCATCCCACTCTTTTATCTTTGTGCTTGTTGTGGAGATTCTTGGTCACGATGTTACATTTTCTAGTGGCATTATGAGACTTGATACTTCTTTGGGTATACATTTAGAGACTATAATCTAGTGATTTATCCTGTTGAGGTAGGAAAACATCATTTCTTATATAACCTATTTTTCCTCAATATGACAAGATTTGATATCATTATTGATATGGAATGCTTGGTCCCCTATCATACATGTGTGGATTGTTATCACTAGAGGGTGTCATTTACATCACCATAGGGTGGTACTAATATTCACAAGGGAGAGTAGGATATCCAAGAAAGTAGATATGGACCAGACCATCTTGGGATAGGTGGAGTGACCATGTAGATTACTATCATTTTATGAAGTATTATGGTTTATATAATACTAAGTTTCCTCCTGTAGTTAATTGATTCAGGGATGTTTTCCCCGATGACTTTTTTGGACTACCTCCTGGGATAGAGGTAGAGTTTACTATCGAGATAGTTCCTAGAGTAGCAATATTATCAATCCCTCTTTACAAGATGGATACCACTAAGTTGTAAGAGATCAAGAGTAAACTAGAGGTTTTAGAGGCCAATGGTTTTATATGGACCAGTACTTCTCCCTGGGGTTCACTAGCCCTTTTCAATGAGAAGGTGGATGGAAACCTCGGGCTTTGTGTGGATTACCAGAAATTGAATCATCATACAGTGAAAAACTGGTATTCCTTACCACATATATATGATCTCTTCAACCAACTTAGAGGAGAAAGGGTGTTTTTCAAGATTGACTTAAGATCATATTATCATCAAGTTCAATTCAAACCTTCAGATATTCCATTTTTGGATTTCCATAGTCAGTACAGATTATATGAGCATCTCGTGATAACTTTCAATCCTACAAATTCACCTACCATATTCATGGATTTTATAAATAGGGTTTTCCATCCCTATATATATTCTTTTTTCATGGTCTTCATAGACAACATCTTGGTGTATTCTCATACTCTAAATGACCAGGCCACTCATCTTGAGATAATTTTGAATACATTGAGAGATCACTATCTGTATGATAACCTCAATAAATTTCAATTATAGATCAAAAAGTTTCACTTATTAGGTCATGTTATCTCAGAGGAATAACTGTTAGTTCGCCTAAACAATGTGAGAGTTTTTGTCACCTGGGAGATTCCCAAGAACGTGTTTGATATACAGATATTCTTGGGGCTAGATAGTTACTATAGTCATTTTATATAGTACTTATCATTCTTAGAAGAACATCGTATGACAATTGAATAAGGAGGGTGTGAATTTTATATGGTCTGAATCCTATAAGACATCCTTTATTAAGCTAAAAGGTAGGTTGAATTCAGTGTCGATCTTGATTCTTCTAGTGTCGGACAGAAGTTGTATAGTATATTGTGATGAATTTGGTATCGGGATGTGATACAATCTAATGCAAGAAGATCAAGTCATTGTGAACGGGTCACGGTAGCTAAGGCCTCATGAGAGAAATTACCCGATGCATGATCTCTACATAGAAGTTGTTGTACACACCTTGCATTGTTAGATGCACTACCAATTGGGATAGCATTTTCTTGTGTTTGAAGAATAAAATATTATAAGGTATATATTTACATAGTGTGGCCTGAAACTTAGGTAGTGAATATGGTTTGAATATCTATAGTACTTTGACTCTGATCTGTCCTATATTCCTAGGAAATGAAATGTTTTTGCAGATTTGTTGAGCATGAGGACTTAGATGCAGATGATTCGGGAGGCCAGTAGTGAAGGACAACTTATGAGCTTGTTTTTTGAGATACACATAGAGGTTTGAGACTATCATTGAAATTTTTTACTTTTATCACTATCATTGACCTATTCGCTTTTGGAGAGATTGAAGATGAGGTAGTTTTAATATCCTAAGGGTTTGGTCCTATGGGAGTGTATTTCTAATGAGGAACCACCTTTTTATTGGTCTATCGATGATGATGACATCCTATGTATACATGGGCATATCTGGGTCCCTACAGACATGATAGAGGAGATTATGTGAGAGACACATACTTCTCAGTGGGTATTTCATCCAAGTATCTCCAAGATGCATCATGGTGTGTGTTAATGGTATTGGTGTCTAGGGATGAAGCGTCAGATATTAGGCATTATCTCTAGGTATTCTACCTTTCAGTAAGTACAGGCAGAGTACCAATGACTTGATATCTTGTTACAGCCATTACCACTCATGAAATAGAAATGGGAATATGTTTTGATGGATATTTTAGTCATCTTAATGAGGTAAACTCGAGGTAGTAACACAGTTTGGGTAGTTATGGATCGACTGAAGAAACAGTCCCACTTCATTCTTATCATAGATAATTTCTTAGTTGATGATATGTAAAGATTGTACGTCCATGAGATTATATAATTGCACAGGGTCCAAGATACTATCATTTAAAATAGGTATTCACATTTCAAATTGATTTTATATAAGGGTTTAGATAATGGTATGGGCATACATGTGCTTTTGAGTATATCCTTTCACCCTCAGATCGATGGCCAGTCAGAACAGACTATACAAGTGTTAGAGGACATTCTCCAAGAATGCATCCTTGATTTCGATGGTTCAAGGGAGAAAAATATCCCCCTCATCGATTTCATCTATAATAACATATTTCAGAACATGATTTAGATGGATCCTTATGAGGCCCTATATGGTAGGTCATGTCTTTCATCCATGTGTTGATTAAAGGTAGGAGGGGTAGTGTTATTAGTTCTTCATATCATTCAGGATACTTTAGAGTATATTCATATGATCAGAAATCATATCTCTACTGCTCAATCTAGACATAAATCTTATGTCGATTTTCTTCGATGACCTCTAGAGTTCAAATACATGGATTATGTTTTTTTATAGGTATCACCAAAACATGGGAATAGAAAGATACAGAGTCAAGGGAATCTATCACTATTCTTTTTCAAACCGTTTGAGATTATGTATAAATATGGAACAATATTCAATTTGTTGATACTGCCTCAGAGGTACCATTCCATGCATGGTGTCTTCCATCTTTCACAACTTCACTGATATCATGTCAACTCATCTCATACATGTGATCCTGAAGAGGGTGAGTTCTATGTTGATTCTTATTTTGAGGATTATCTTTTATGCATCATTTATTGGAGTACGATGTCTCTCCTAGGTTGGTATGTCCCTTTAGTATGGGTGTTATGGTAGCACGTTCAGGTATAATATGAGACATGGGAGTGGGAGTCTGATGTAGGTGCTCAGTGGACATAGTTTTTCTTAGATAGTGTTTCACCGTCGTTGGAAGGTGAACTTGAGGATGAGTTCCTTTTAGTAGGGGAGACTGTAAAAACATGGTTTTTTATTCATTTATGGATCCTTTTTAATTTTCTAGTTAAAACCTAATTTATGTTCTCTTTTTTTCTTAAACCCTAAAGTCTGGGATTTGGGCCGATTGTGTGTTTTATAAAGAAGGAAGAAGTTGATGAAGGTTTCTTATAGGCAAAATACATGGTGTGTATTAGGAATACACAGTGTGTATTTAATAAACTACAAGTAATGGCCTGGGTAGGATAATTCATGATGTGTAGTGGACTTTCCCAAGAGGGTTGAACCCAAGAATTACACAATGTGTAAATTGTTTACACACCATGTAAACATCGAGAAATGTTTTTAAATGGGCAGAACCCTTTTATTTTTCCTCACCCTTTTTTCTATTTTTATCTCCCAAACATAGGAGGTCCTCCCATTTGATCTTCTTGGAGACCTAAGCTATGTTATTGGATTTCTTTGTCATACTAACTCCATTTTTTCCATACATATCATTGAATGCATGCTAGTAAGATATCTATTCATCTTTCACTTTTCTCCATTTGTCCATATTCCAATGAAGTCATTGTGGTGTAGGCTCATATGCCCTATTTTCTAGGTATTGATTTGTTCTCCCATTTTCTCCCAGAACATGAAAAAATAGGGGCCAAAAGTGGATGAATATAGTGATACAATTATTTGGTAGTTGGTTTCTAAATTATCCCTTCAAGTCTTGATGTTTTACAATATGTGGTATGTGCCACATACTAGTTTCACCACGCATTTCCCCAAATTTGAATATATCTTAAATTGGTTGTCCGACTTGGATTCTAATGAATTCATAAAACCCAATTTATATCAAGATCTTCCACCCTAGAGTGTTCCATTCTATTGGGTGTTCCATCTTTCATGTCAAATTTGATTTCATGGTTTTAAATCCAAAACACGTAACAGTGTGTTTGGATTTACTTTAAAATGACCATATCATATTGATATTATATGAATGTAGTGGTTTGGAATGGCTAATGCCCTTATCAATTATAATGGGTTGAACTAGATGTTAGTGGTACTAGCATGTCACCTGATTAATTGAAACAATGGTTACACCCTTGTTATAATAAAATGTAAATGGTTGTAAGGCCTATTTGACTATTGTTATATTATAAGTAAAAATGGGCATGATGATCCTTGTTAAATATGGTAAATGGTCATGATAAACCTTATTTGTGTTATATGATTATGTATGGGTATGAAAACCCTTTATTAAAGTGATACAATCATGGAGACCCTATTTTGTGATATTGAGCATGGCATACCCTGTTCTGTGATACTAGGCTTGATGACCCTTTTTGTGATACTGGGCATGACATCCCCTATTCCATGAGACTGGGAATGAATACCCTTACTGTGATACTGGGCATGGAGTCCCCTATTTTGTGATACTGGGCATAATGAAACTTACTATGATATTAGGCATGGCATCCCCTATTCTGTGATATTGGACGTGATGAGACTTACTGTGATATTGGGTATGGTTCCTCCTACTCTTGTGATATTGGGCATGGAATACCTATATTTTTATATTGGGAATGGAATCCCCTACTCTTTTGATACTAGTAATGGTGACCCTATACTATGATATTGGGCATTGCTTCCCCTGATACTTGTTCAGATATATTCTAGCATGGGCCAAAGAAGGTAGTGTCAGCCTAGTTTTCCTCTAAGAACTAGAGCCAACCAATTTATAGTTATTATTATTTATTTTCATATTATATCTGCACAATTACATATTATATACATGATTTTATATTTATATACTCCATTGGTGGTTTCCTATTGAGTTTATCTCACACCATATCTAGGCCGTCAATGGTACCCGAGTAGACTATATGGTTGCAGGTGTAGATATGGGGAAGCTTCCTCTTATGGATGTGTGACTTATTGCATTAATTAGGATGAGAGATTGGTAGAAGATGACTGGTATGGAGCTCAGGATGCTAGGATATTTTTCCCCTTTTTATACCTTTTGAATATGTATTGTATTCATTTCATGCTACCATGTATACATGTTTTCCCTATTTTGTAGAGACATGACATCAACATCTATTATATATGATTCAAATACTACTTTTTTTTATTTAGTTCTTGGATGTTTATTATGGATTTCATTGCCGTTTTATTACTGATATGCTTCTTCTATTTGTTATCAAACTATTTCACAATTGTGATACTCTAACCAGAGGTCATAGTTTCCTCACGAACACACCCTAGGCCCTCACTACTAGTCAGAAGCCTCTAGTGTATGGGGAGGCACGCTTGAGGCCATGTATCCAACCAGGCTCCTATCACCTTTGAGCGTCACCTGGGTCTGGGATGTCACATGAGTGATTGTGTGATAGACTATATCATGAGTGAGATGGCCAATTTTGAAGAGGAGTACCAAGGGTGCTTCTGGTTTGATGATATTGACATGCATATAAGTGTGGTCAATTATTTAGGAATATGATACTAGGTTAAATAGTGTAACAATAATGGATTCATGAGTTGGGTTATCTTACTAGATTGTACGATATTGTACACCCACTGAGTTTTGATGACATGGAGGTAGTACAAAATCATTGCGAGTGGTGTCTTTGAATTGAGAATCAGTGAGTGGCCATGTCCTGGATGAGGACTAGTGGGTTTGATGAAATGATCATAGGATTTAAGGATCCTAATTTTATGGAAATAAAATGAGAAAATTTCCCTCCATGGTAGAGGAGACCTCATTATTTGGATTGGTATGTGGTGGAATAGTCAATCCAAGATTGATCCTAGAGAGGTGTTGTTTGGGATGATATGAACATGGATTGAGAGGAGATACACATGTATGATGATGGAACCAATTTAAGTTATGTGTGAGGAATGATATAAAGGGATATATATGGTGGTGAATGTAACATTTACCATTTAAGGGTGCGACCCTCATTGTAGATGAATTTTAATGGATGTTAAAGAGGACATTCCTGGTGTGTCAGGAATGTTCTTTGAGTGATGATTCATGTTGGAACTCAATTATGAGTAGGAAAATCATGTCAATTAATTGCATGTAGTAGTGGACATGGAATGGGATATGAAGGTAAGAACTTCATGTAATTAGGGCCGTAGACATCATGAGACTGATCTTTGGACATTTGAGGTGACATTGGGGTGATGGTGAGAAGATGGTTTTGGTTTATCTTGTTCTTTAGTGAATATCAGTTCAAAGATAATAATATGTAAATATATGGAGTATGTGCATTAGAATCATTATTAGGATGATTATTATTTGGTCCAATTGTGAGTCGGATTAAGGTACTAATTCTCGAGTGGGAGAACAAAGGATGATTGGGATGATTGAGGATTAAACCATGGAGTTACACTGAGATTCATGTTCATACTTCAGCATGTGTATCTAAATGATCTTATGATGCCTATAAGGATATAGACATCATGTTCTGAGGATGAGTTATCATATTGGTGGGTGCAGTCGATAAGTTTTTTACAATAATCAAAAGGATTAATAAAAAGTATTTTTTATGACATTAGATATCTTTAGATGTAAACCATGATAATAGCATTGTTGGACTACTAGGAATTCATTTCAGTGAGTGATTTTACTAGTGGAAAGTATCATGCCTTAGAGATGGACCTTATGAGATGTGTCTTATGTAAAGGAGGACCATAAGCTTATATATGAATTGATCAATAAAATCTTAGTGTCTCAGGATTTATGGGTGATGGTTAAGTGTTATCTCAATGATTTAGTAATGATGATCGATGGTAGCTCACATGTTGATAAATGATGTGCCTCATGTTTAGATTTTCATAGTGGAAGATTGATCATTTTCTTGGAATAGAATGTGATGATTTAGTGATTAATTCATTATAAGAAAAAATTTAGGAGACTTATTAGGGATAAGAAGTGTCATGGTGGGGATATTTTAACACCCGATTCTTTTCTAGGTTGTGAAAACATGGTTAAATTTATATTTTGATTTTAAAAACAAATAGGGGTAAAATGGTAATTTAACCTATCATATGACCCCATATATTTTTTTTGACAATTTTATTGATCCTAAAATGGGTTATTTACCCTTGGGCTAGAATTTAGTGAGATTTTGAGCTAAGGTATTTTTAGAGTAATTTAATATTTAGTAAATTTAAATATGTTTTATTTTATCTATGTTAATGTTGATATATTTTGAACAGTTCCTTAGATTGATATTCTAACTCTATGGATTATTCTAGAATGTGGGGTTTTTTAGGTGAGGTGTAAACATAGTTAGGGTTCGGGGTCCCGAGAAAAATGTTTAATTGGGTATTTAAATAAAATAAAATAAATAAAATTAATTAATTAATTATAATATGTCCCCCATTTACTATTTACACACTCCAAAGGAGGAAGAGGTTATCTCATTGTCTCTCTATGCTAATCATGTAAATACCATGACCCTAGTATCCCAAATACAGTGGTTAATTTTTTACATTGGAAATATATACAAAGAATCATGTCCCAAAGGACCGAATAGTTTAGTAGTCTTGGTAAACTAGATGAATAACTAAATATAAAATTTCAATTGAAAACATAAAATACAACATAGAATTTTCTTTAAGTGGAACATTATTCCCTTTAGTATATCCCTACATATAAATCATAAAACACTTCTTGGAATCCTAAGGAATAGAAACATAAGAAAGTGGTGAGCTCTAATACTATATAAGGGTATGCATACAATGGAATCTATCATGAATAAATAAGGAATAATCAATACAGAAAGGTAAATAATTGAAACACATGACTTTTAATCAATAACTTGAATATGTAGAATAATATGTAAGGAATAAATGATGATCAAATAATTACATATAAATAATCACATGAGCTTGAAACTTTTCCATGGATATTCCAAATAATTGAATAATCACATAGACATCAATAAATAATCTCAAAATGATGTAATGCATAATGTCATAAACCATAACCATACCATCAAATACATGTGCCAATACATCATACAAAAATGGGTAAGAATTTGGCCAAATATCTAATTTAGTTTGTCTCATGAGACCTACCAATGGATTCAGGGGATACAGTGACCCCACTCGTCACTTACCAAGTCTAATGCATTACTCGTATGAAAGGGTAGAAACATAATCAACATAAAAATTAATATTGAAAAATTATCATATGAAATTTTAATAATTATGCTAATAAATAAACATAATCCTCAACCATCCATAGTAATATAAAGTATTGTATAAAAATAGTACGTCCTAGTCAAACTGATCATAGAAAATATAGAGGAATAATAAGGATGGTGTCATTATAATATATTACCAATGAAGGATAAGGAAAAATGAGGGTTGTTTTCATTGATGAATATAAATACCAAAAAAATATATTAAAAACATTCTTGATGAAAATATCCTTTTCACTTTAAAAATGACATTAAAAAACAAAAATTTTACAAAATATTATGAAAAAATATTATTTGAAAAAAAACTTGTAAAATTTTAAAATAACTTTCAATGAAATGATTGTTCATTATATTGGGTAATTCTATACATTTTTATATGTAAAAATATTCCTTTTAAACTATATTAATAGGGTTAAAAATTGCCCCATTTGGTAAATGAAAAAAATGATTCCTTCCAAAATGTTTGGTAAAAAGTAAAACAAGGGTAAAAATTTATTTAATAAATCATTTTTATAATGTTAAAAAATTCTTTAAAAAATTCTTATAAAACATGGATATGAATGAAAAATGGTTTTTGACCGAAGAGAGAAATTAAGTCAGTTTTCTTTAAAAGCATTCTTTTGGTATCTTTTGTTCTTAAAGAGAGGAAAATGACAGTAAAACATATATTATTATTAAATAACAATATAAGAAGAAAATTAATTAGTTTATTGAAATATATATCATAATATTTCATCATCATAATCTTAATAATAAACAATCTCGATAAAAAATGATATTGTAACATAAACCTCTAACACTCTGGTAACATCAGAATCATAAACCACATGAAAGAAATAACTTTAAATGAAATTTTAAATAGCATTAAGATAAATTTATTCATGTATTAATATATCAAATGGTCATTATATACACCAAAAAAATAAATAAGTGGTTAATATGTAATATGTCTCATGGAAGTAAAAGTGTGATGAGAAACCTGTATAATGATCATAATGTTGAAGTAAGAATTAATCAATGAATTGATCATGTGTATAAAATTTAAATCCACATAAAATAATTATAAATATTATGTAAGATAATAAAAAGTACTTAAATACATAATCTTAGAATATTAAAGACAATTAAGAATTAATATAATCCAATGAAAAGAAATAGAGTTATGAAATTATTTACTATGTGGTAATTTTCAAGTCAAATCCCCTGGGATGAAATATTTCAAAATAAAACATTAAAATGCCATGATTTATGAATTAGTCATGATATTACATTTAAAATTTGAATTATATACACCATATAAAAGATATAAGGTTTATAACATTATAATATGCCTCAATGAAAGGAAATTGAGACAAAATCCCTTACCTTAGGTCTGATTTATTTCATAAGTGTCCATAACTTCTATATAATAAATATAAATTTATTATAAATATATTATATAACTATAATAATGCATTACATACCATATATTATTTACTTATATTCTTTTATGGCCCATTTATTAACAATATTTTGTTAAAATCACTGATATGGGTGACAATTTCTTCATTTTTTATGTATGTTTTAGTTTTATAATTTCAGTAATTTTACTTTTATAATGGTTCCATAATATAAAGAATGTTAAAAATGATATAAATATCATATATAATTATTATATAAGTATTTATAATTTTATATAAAAGTTAGATATGGTCAAATTAATTACATTGTTCATGGAGACGGTAGGTCATACATACACATGAATGTTGTTTCTATTTTCCAAAATACAGATTTTAAGAAAGGTATATGATATTTAATCTTTAAATAACCATTATTATATCATATATTACATGAATATTCACAAAATATATCCTTATTACCATCCATTTCAAAATAAAATGAAAAATATTTCACATCGCTAAGTTGAGGCGGTAGTCCACACATACGCATGAGTAACGTTATTATTGTCCAACAGATTGGAAGGTGATAAGTTATATGTGATATTATAATTAAATAAGTATAATAATTTCATAAATATCATACACATATATTAAATCCATCATTATATCTAGCTGTGAGAGGTAGTGATATAAAATATATTAAATCAATTCGGGAGGTGGTAGTTTTTTGTACACACGATCGACGGTTTCATTTCCCATTAGATAGAAGAGGGGATAGAAATAAGTTATTAAATTAAAATAATAACATATAATTATATATAATATTCTGGTGTTATTATTTTATCATATTTGGATAATATTTTATGGAGTTATAAGAATAAGTAAAACAAAAACGCATGGTTAGGAACTTTACCTATTCTTCGGACAAACTTTTTAGGTTTATACATAAATCCTTCCTATATTGGATTTATGATCAAAACAAGACCAATAATAAATTTTTAGGGATTTAAGAAATATATTTGTGTAGGTATTTTCCAAATAAATTTTTTTTGGGAGTGTGAAGAGGATAGGAGAGGGGGTGGCCTTTTATAAGTGGGAGACGGGACACACTTGGAATTTTTAAAAAGAAAAAGTGATATGCCTGTTTTTCACACACAAAAAGGTTACAAAATGGGTAATTTTAAAACCATGGATGGTATAAGGTATTAATATGACCATAAAGAGTAATTTAAAAAGTTTATAATTCATTTTAATTCTTATATTTCTAGTTTAATCCCTAGTAAATTCATTTTAAACCTAATTGTGGTAACAATTTGTTACTATTTTTATAATTCATTATGACCAAAAATTAACTTTATTTTATTATATAATAGTAATTATACTAATTAAAAATATAGAATCTATTTTTATAAATTCAATTCACAAAAGTGGAAAATTTTAATTTAAAAAATATCCCATAGATATGACGAAAAAGCGATTTTCTAAAGAATTTTTTTCATAAAAATAAGACGTTTTAATATAAAAATTCAATATGAAATATATTGAAATTAATTAAATTATATTTATTATAATATAATATAAAAATACTTTTAAAATAATTTTAAATCAAAATTTAACTTTTATATTCTTTAAACAGAAATTCAATTTTCAATAAAAACCTGTATTTTTTCTCTAGTCGTTGAAAAATTAATCTTTTCATAAAATTATCATTAATTCACTTTAAAATAATTTTCAAATTTTTATTTAAAAAATTAATTTCATTTATTAAATTACATTTTCTAAAAGTGGTAAAATTTAATTTTAAGCTATGTGCACAAAGCACGATGAAACTGCCTTTTAGAAAAATGTAGTTTTCCAAAAAAACATTTATTTTTATTTAAAATGATTATTATTATATTTATAATATATAGATAAAAATTTATTTTATTTTATAAATATGTAAATCATATAATTTTCATAATTTTTTTAGTCTTATTGATACCAATAAATTTAATGGCTAGGTTATAACGTTATACTATATTATGGTTCATTTAGACTCGGGGTTTCATGTACCTCAAGAAATAAAATAGATTAAATTTAAAGATATATATTTTGTAGGTCATTTAAGCTCTATTTTTAATGTAAAATATACTATAAAACACAATATTCTTATTTTATAATTTTAAGTTGTTACATTCTCCCCACCTTCAATAAATTTTATCCTCACAATTTGAACTTGTGCGTAGAAATAAAGGGTTTTCTATCTGAAAATACCTTTCTTGAAAACCCACATTGTAAAAGGGTTAAAAAAAATTCCTATTAAAATTGTGAAATGGAAATATAAAGTTATTCAGTAATTACAGAAAACTAGGTTTCCAAGTAGGATAACATCAGTGAGAATTGGAAATATGGATATGGAAGAAAATCATAAAAAATTATGTAGAGTGGTAGAGATCATTTATCATAAGAAAGTCAATGATCAAGAGAAATTTAATGACCAAAAAACCATAAATTTTTGATGAGTTAAAATAATATTGATTAGTAAGATATAAAGATGATAAAATAACATTTTTTCAAGATTATTTTACTAAAGTTGAGGGATTCTTTTACTATCATGATAAGGAACACAAAACAATATACTACCTATTTCATCTATTAATTGTGCTTCAATCAATTTAAACTTCATTTCTTACTCTTAGAAATAAATATACAAGAGGAATTGTTTTATACCTGAAGCAGAAAAAATTAATTTTTAACAAATTATAAGATCCATAAAGAAGTAAAATTTCCTTCAACATGTCTCTAAATATTTACCAAAACCAAAATGGTTAGCACGATTTAACCAATATAATACATTAATCTATAAATATCAATAGTAACACACAAATTTAAACTTAATCTATTCTATAATTATTTATCTATAAAATATTTTAAGTAAAAAAATCATATTAACTAAGACATCACATACGCCAATGGTAAGCATTATACCCTTGTCAGCCTTTGGTTGTGGTTCAAGCCTAACAACCTTTCCAGATTCAACGGGTTGTCAACCAGTATGTGGGTTGTACTTTTTATAAAACCATATTAATATAATTATTATAATGTTCCCAAAATATGATAAATATCCTCAAAAATAACATTGGTCTACAAATCACTTTTAACCACAAGGATTTTCTATATGAATTATTCTTTTCCATGAAATAAAATATTCTTAATTGAAAATTATTACTTTAACATCAATAATCATATTGACCATAAAGGTTATCAATACCTTTAATATTATGTCCAAAAAATGTAAAGGAATTCTTATTTAAATAAATTTTTCAATAAAACATAAACTAATCCAATGGTTTGTATTGATATTAATGTCTCAAAAAAATATACTTAATCTTGATAAACTACCATCACATAAAGCCTAAAAAGGGTTGTTTAAGACATTGAACTTATGATCAACCTTATACTCATTAACCCATGATGGTATCCATAATTATAGAGTTAATATTAGATGAATACATATATTCTTCCAAAAATTAACAAAATCATGAGCTGTTTGATGATTCCTTTAACCAAAATACGAATGGTAAAAATACTTCTATAACATAGTTCTTGAATCTAAATATGCAAGTAATTTAATCATACTAAATTGGATATATTAATAGTATATTCTTGACCTTAATAACTTATATTTTTCTAAGGTATATTCCCTTGGCACTTGGGCTATTCATTTTCATAGTTCCCCCATCTCTTTACAGTTGAAAAATTGAACATTAAAGGATTATTTTTTACCCTTTAATTCACACACCTAGTGTATTTTATCTCTAAACTTGAATCAATCTCTCATTCACTTAAATAAATTACAAGGGTGTTTCTTTTTACAATTATCACATGTGGGAAAATCCTTCTTTCCCTTCTTCCACTTATCCATTTTTTATTTTTCATCCTCTTTTTCTATTGCTTCCCTTTGAACCCATAAGACTTGGATAATTATTTCTATATATTGATAGCACATGATTATATGTCCTCATGTGATGAGAATGTTTGGGATACTAGTTTTCTTCAAAGTATTAGCTTAATACCATCTGATAAATGATCATTCTTTCTCTTTGAATTATGTACATAGCTTGCAACATGCCTTTATAGCCATATAAAGTTATCTTCATACTTAGAAACATTTCATCATAATTTTTTCTAAGATTACATAATTTTATTTCTATATCCTCTCATTTCTCCAGAGGAAAATATTTTTCCAATAAGAATTTCTTAAAATCCCTCCACTTCATGCTTATTATTTCTTCCTCATCCTTAGTGTTTTGAATCAATGACCACTATTAATCCTCATCTCTTGATAGATAATAAACTACCATGACAACTTTCTCCTTTTCATTACTTCCCAAAGTAAGAAATATCTTCTATATGGAACTTATCCATTACTCAGCAATAAATATATTTTTAGTCTTATTGAATGATGGAGGTTATTGAACCATGAAGTGGTCTAACATTGTTACGTTGCATGGTGTATTAGTGTGTTTCTCTAAACAGGAAAGGTTATTACTTATAACCTAAGTGAGATACCTCAATATGGAAATTATTTGATCACATCTATCTATATATCCAACTCTAGACTCATTATCTTACCCATGAGGGAAATCACTATATGGAGTATACATATTGATATGGTTCTCATTACTTCCATCAGGTTCAATTTATAAATAATTAAATACACTAAATTAGATAATAACATTATAAAACATAATGTATAATCCCAAAATTAGTGAAATTATTAACATAAATTGAAAACTTTCTTCATATCTAGTCTTATAATCATAAACATGGTTTATTTGGGAATGTTTTCAAATCATAAAAATATTTTCAAATCTTTCATAATGGTTTGTAAAAAAATGTGAATTCGCCCAAGAATATTCTCTAGGAGTGTCAGACCAAGTGAATAGTAAGGCTCATTGCCATGAATTAATTGATGGTTGAGTCAAAGACCAATGAACCCTTTTTAGATTTATTACCCCTAGGTAAAACTATTCTAAAACCACATAAAATTATAGTATCCAAACATGGATGTATTTATAGGAAAAAACATAATCACTTCCTCACCAAAACTTCAGTGTGTTCTTCTATAATTATCCTCAAATTTTATCATATGGTTATATTCTCTAATATATGTTTTCCTAAATTGAGTTCCAAAGTTTTCTACTAAACTTTCTTTGATACCAGCTATAAAGACCCTAACCCTAGTATCCTAGAGTCAGTAGTTACTTTATTACATTGGAACTTGACACAAGGAATCAAATCATAAATGAAAATATAATTTAGTATTCTTGGTAAAATATATTCATATTTTAATATCAATTTTCAATTGAAAACATGAAATACAACATAGTAATTTATTTAATCAAAATAATATTCCCTTTATAATATCCATACATAACAATCATAAAACACTTCTTGGCATCCTGTAGAAGGGAAACATAAAAAAGGGGTGATCTCTAATTCTAATTAAGAGTATTCATAAAGAAATATATATCTTTAATAAATAAGGCATAATAAATATGGTATGGTAAATAACTGAAACATAGTCCATTCAACCAATAAATTGAATATGAAGAATAATATGGTATGAATAAATGATGATCAAATAATGCCAAATAAATAATCACATGATCTTGAAACTTATCCATGAATATTCTGAATAATCAAATAATCTCATGGACATCAATAACTAATCACATAATGAGGTAATGCATAATATTAAACATCATAACCATACCTTCAAGGCCTCATTCCAAGAAATCATACATAAATAGGTAAGACCCTAGCCAAATACCCAATATAGTTTGTCTCATGTGAATTATTGATGCATAGAGGGGTTATATCAGACCCCTTATTTCACTTACTAAGTCTAATTAATTCCTCATATGAAAGGGTAGAAATATAATCAATGTAAAAATTAATATTTAAGAACAATCATATGAAATGTTAATAATTACCCAAATCAATAAACATAATCATAAACCATCCATAGTAATATGAAAATGGTATCAAAATAGTAGATATCAGTCAAATTGATCATAAATCATCCAAAGAAATAATAAATATGGTATCATTACAACATATTCCTAATGGAGAATAAGGTAAAATAAGGGTTTTTATCTTCGGTGAATTGAAATACCATAAAATTTTCATTGAAAATATTCTTCATGAAAATATCCTTTTCACTTTAAAAACCACATTCAAAAACTAAATATTTCCAAAATATTTGTAAAAAAGTTGTATTTAAAAATATACTCTTAAAATTGTAAAGTAAACTTCAAATAAATGAGTGTTCATAACATCGGGTAATTCTTTAAGTTTTGTATAAGTTAAAAAACATCATTTTCATATTATTGTAAAAATTTTTAAAAGTTCCTTATTAGGAAAATAAAAAAAATATTCCTTTCAAACCATTTTGTAAAAATTTAAACATGGGTAACAATTTATTTAATAAATTATTTGGATAATGTTAAAACATTATTGAATTTTTTTTTGAAATCGGGGATATGAAATAAAAAGGGTTTTCAACCGAAGAGGGAAATGAAGTCAGCTTTCTTTAAAAAACGTTATTTTGGTCTCTTTTATTCTTAAAGAATGTAAAATGAGAGAAAAATGTATTATTAAGAAGTAAAAATAGAATAATAAAATTCATAAGTTTCTTGAAATATATATCATAAGATTTCATGATCATAAACTAATAATTAACAATCCTAATAAACAATGAGATTGTAAAATAAACTTCTACCACTTTGGTAACTTATGAATCTGAATCCCCTTGAAATAAATTTATTCTAATGAAACTTTAAATAACATGAAGATAGATTTATTCATTATTTAACATATCTAATTGGTAGTATACACACTACAAAAAATAAATAGGTTATGAATATGGAATATATCTCATAGAAGTAGAAGTGAGATGAGAACACCTTATAATGATCATAATGTTGAAGTGATAATTAATAAATGAATCAATTATGTGTGTCAAATTTAATACCACATTAAAAAATTCATTACACACATAATATTATAATATCAAAGACAATTAAGAAATAATATAACCTAATGAAAATAAATTGAGTTACGAAATTCTTTACCACTTCGTAATTTTCAAGTCAAATCCCATTAGATAAAATAATTCAAATTAAAACACTAAAATACCATGAATTTTCAAATAATATTGATATTACATGTCAATTGTACATTATATACATCATATAAATGATATTATATGCATAACATTACAATATTCCTCAATGAAATGAAATTGAAACAAAATCCCTTACCATATGTTTGATTTCCTCCATACGTGTATGTACCTTATGTATAGTAAAAATATATTGATTATAAATATATTTTATTTCCATAATCATATATTATATACCATATATTATTTACTTATAGTATTTTATGACCTTTTTATTAACAATTATTCGTTAAAATCATTGTTCCGGGTGATAATTGAATCATTTTTTATGTTTGTTTTTGTTTTGTAATTTTAGAACTTTTATTTTGATCATGGTTCCTTAATAAAAATAATGTTAAAAAGGATATAAATGATATATATAATCATTATATAATTCTTTAAAATATTCCATAAAAGTTAGATATGGGAAATTGAGTTTAACTGTTCATGGAGACGGTAGGCCGTATGTACATAAGAAAGTTGTTTCTATTTTTCCTACAGATGGAATGTAAGAAAGGTAAATAATATTTAAACTTTAAAAAATAATAATTATATCAAATGTTAGATTTATATTCATTAAATATATCCTTATTACCAACCATTTCAAAATAAAATTAAAAACATTTCACATTGTTATATGGAGGCGGTATGATGCACATAAGAATGGGTGATGTTTTTGTTATCCAACAGATTGGAAAGTAAGAAGGCATATGTGATATTATAATTAAATAAGTATATTAATTTCATAAATATCATATATATATATATATATATTTTTGTGTGTTTGTGTGTGTGTGAGTTTTAAATCCACCATTATATCCAGTCATGAGAGGCGGTGATAGAAGAAGAATTACATTGATTCGCAAGGCAATAGTATGTCATACACACGATCGATAGTTTCATTTACCATTTATTGAAAGTGAGAATGGATATAGGTTATTAAATTAAAAAATACCATAAAAGTATATATAATATACTATTGTTATTATTTTATCATATTTGGATAACATTTGAGGGAGTTAGAAGAACAAGTAAAACAAAAACACATGGTTAGGAGTTTTACCTCTTCTTCGGACAACCTATTTAGGTTTATACCTAAAGCCTTACTAGATTATATTTATGATCAAAAAATTCCTATAGGATATGGTTAGGTATATAATAAATTTATTTTTTCATCTATTGGTTGAACCAATATGTTTTTTGAGTGTGAAGAGGAGATGAGAGGGGGTGTCCTTTTATAAGTGGGGGAGAGGTTACACTTGGAAATTTAAAAAAGAGAAAGTGATAATCACATTTGTAAAATGATAATAGGCTCCAAAATGGGTAATTTTCAAACCATGGATGATATAATATTTCAATATGTCCATAAAATATTAATTTTACTAGTTTATAGGTCATTTTAATCCTTATATTTTTAATTTAACCCTCTCTAGACTAGTTTTAACCTTAATTGTGATAATTAATATTTTCTGCTTTTAGTATAATTATGATCAAAAATTAATTTTATTTTTTATATAATATCAATTATTATAACTAAAAATATTGAATCCAATTTTACAAATTCAATTCACATATGTGGAAAATTTTAATTTAAAATTAATCTCATATACGTGAGGAAAACGTAGTTTTCCAATAAAAAGGTTTTCATAAACATAAGAGGTTTTAAGTCAATATTCAATATGGAATTGATTAAAATTCATGAAATTTTATTTATTGTAAAATAATTTAACTATTTTTAGTTTTAAAATTGTTTTAAATAAAAATATAACTTTTAGATGCATTAAACAAAAAATAACTTTTCAATAAAAACAATATTTTTAACTATTCATAAAAAAACTAATCATTTTATAAAATTATAAAATAAAATTATATATATGGTGATTTTTACATGATAATTTCAAAAATTATGTTCATTTTTTAAAATAAATTTTATAAAAGTGTTAAATTTTAATTTTAAAGTATGTTCGCAAAGCACGAAGAAACATCCTTTTAGAAAAATAAAGTTTTTCAGAAAAGGTCTCTTTTTTTATTCAAGTGATTATTATTTTATTTCTAATCAATATATAATAATTTATTTTATTTTATAAAAGTTTAAACCATATAATTTTTATAATATTTTTATTCATATTCATACCCCACCAATTTCATGACTAGGTTATAATGGGAAACTATATTACAGATCATTTAGACTCAAGGTTACATCTACTGAAAACTATCAAAGAGATTAAATTTAAAGAAATATAATTGATGGATCATTTAATATTATTTTTTTGTGTAACATTCTCTATGAAATAAAATTTTATTATTTTATAATTTTTTTTTGTTACAAAGCTGTGATGAGAAGGGGGAGAGTGAGTAGTTGGTTTCTTCTAGGGAGTATGATTTGAGCTGGTCTAGGATATAATAGAAAGGGTTGTTAGTCCAAGCTTGGTGTTTCATTGGTTTTTTCCATGATATATTCCAGTTTTTTAATGTTTTTTGTTCCCCAATTTTATTCACCATTTTATACTCTATCATGTGATTTGGATTTACGATGGGTAATTTATGGTATGGAGGGGTCAGATTTTATGAATTATGTTCTTTAAGGGATGAAAAAAATTGGGGTTTTATGTTGTGTGTGTTCGGTGAAGAAAATGGAATAGAAGAATGTTTTAGAAGTGAGTAGGGGAAGGGGATAATGTAAGATAAAAGGGGGTTATAGTTACATAGTGCCCTAACACTTCATAAGGGTAACTGGGGTTTCCCTTACACAGGGAACCCCCTCTGCATAATGGTAACTTTGATTATCATTACAAATAGGGGGAACCCTATATAAGTGTAAGTATTTTCAAAAAAATATTTTTTTAGAATTCTTGAAGGATTATCTTAAAGAAAAAGGGGGTTTGGGGGGGAATTATTAATTTAAATATTGTATTTAAGTTGATTTTGAAATTAATTATATAATAAATTATGAATTTAATTTATAATTAATTAAAGTTTATAAATTAAATTAGGGCCTCACATTTCTGGACAATGTTCATTCAAACATGGAAAGATTTTATGAGGGTGGTAAAGATATTCCTAAGAAGGAAATGACTTTGTATGAGGTAGGTGGTCCATAGAACATAAACCTTTTAATAAATTCCCTTTTTATTTATATATATGGAATCTGATATGTGGTCTCTTCACCTTAATGTGATTGAATTTTAAATTTAATGAACTATTTTTTTTATGGGATAAATTGTTTAGTTAAAATTAACTTCTTGTGAATAAATTGAATAAAGTTTTAGGGGCCACAAGGGACCCTTTTTCATTGTCTTGTTGCCTCGGTCATGGATGGTTGAGGCAATTTTTATAATAACATTACTTGATATAAATAAACCCTTAGGGGTATAAATTAAATGAATTTTGTGATTATATTGTCCCCTGGTATAGGTTCCCTTAGATCCCTTGAAGTGTGGTGAGTGATGAACTAGAAATGACAAGTCTAAGTAGGATATGTTGGAAGCATAATATGTTTCAATGCCTATGATATAGTTGAGATGAGCATAGGGAAATGGTTCTTCCCCCACTAGTATATGAACACCCTAAGGATATTCCCCATTTATTTTGATGGTAGGTTGGGATAATTGACTGACAAAGGATGACTTTATAAATAAGATAGGATTTATTTCATTTCTATAGAGTGATTATAGTATGGATTTGACTTAGAGTGCAATGAGTCTTTGAGATTATTATGATTATTTTTAGGAAAACTATTCCCTCTGAGTGGAGGGTGTTTTCATAAATGTTGGGATTGATTTCAAGGACCCAAAATAGGGTTTTTGTGCTATAAGGTGACCTCAGGAACCCTAATGGGTGACCTTTTTCTATGAAACCCTATAAAGGGGACTATGTGTGTATGGGTAGTGATGATTGTGAGTGCCTCCCTAGAACCCAAATTGATAATTTTATTTAGAAATGGATTTAGTGATAGGTAATGGTTGTTCACTTGAGGGTCCAACCCTGGTTATATGAGAAGGTTTGGGTCAATTTTCAACCCATATTAATATTATTATTCTTATTGTGAGATGTTACTGGGTGGATTCAGGCCACCAGATATATAATGGAATGCAAGGAATTACCTCCAAATTATCTTTTGAACATATATAATGACACTATACAATATTCTAGGGATTCCTATGATCATTAGGTATTCTTAATGATAATGATATTATAAAAGATTCCAAGGAAACCTGGGATATAGTGTGATTCCTAATGATAATGATTCTATATGAGATGCATGGGAAGCATATGATCTAGTAGGATTCATAGTGATGATGGTATTATAATATTCCTAGTGTTTCCTTGGATATGGCTACTAGCCTAGGGAATATTATAGGATACTTTGAATGCCTAGTATCTAGTGATTATACCTGATATTATGATCCATAATATTCCTAGGATGCCTAGGATTTGGTGATGACCAAATGTGTTTAGATTTCTGGATTACTCCTCAAGATCCATCTTGAGTTTCTACTATCAGGGATACCAAAGGTGATTCCTAGAATATTATATTATATCTAGTGGAGCCATATTCATGAGATACTAGTGTAGGACTTGTATCCTTCCAAAGGTAGTTGAGATGCTTATAGAAATATCACATTGACCAAAAGAGGTATAATAGTCCCCAGGTGTCACACTATAATATTCTAGGAATCACCTTTGGTATCCCTGGGTTACTCCTCAAGATCCATCTTGAGTTTCTACTATCAGGGATACCAAAGGTGATTCCTAGAATATTATATTATATCTAGTGGAGGAATATTCATGAGATACTATTGTAGGACTTGTATCCTTCCAAAGGTAGTTGATATGCTTATAGAAATATCACATTGACCAAAAGAGGTATAATAGGCCCCAGGTGTCACACTATAACTTTATGATCGGTGATGGTTACTTAATTTATACTTTTGTGGATATTTATTTATTCAACTGAACAGGTAACATGTGCATGAAATGCTTTACCATTTATTTATGAGACCCCATTGGCGGTGCACTATTGAGTTGTAATCACACCCTTCTTCGATGTCCCTAAAACTTGGGTGCCAAAGAAGATTTAAATGATCGTAGGTTCATTTCATTTGGAGGTATCAATGTTACATGATTGAGTAACATAACTAGAAATGAGTCTAAAGTTTGAGGTTTTTATGAGTTGATTAAGTGATTTGGGTCAAAGTCCAGTTTAATTTTAGTTATAGTTCAGTATTTAATATGTAGAGTACCATTTTTATTTATATATATAGTGTCATATTTACCTACCACTACTCTATTTTATTTAATACATCATACAAATATATTTACTATTCTCTATTTTGGACTACAAGTGCCTGTGGCGATCCCTATTTTCTATCTATGGATTTTTAGGATGTCTGTTATATGAATGGGTCATAATAATTTTTTTGTATATTCGGTATAGACCTCTTGGAAATATATTATAGTTAATAGTATCCATGTGACTTTTTTAGGTCCTCACTACAAGTCAAAAACATCTAGCATATGGGAAGGCATGCTTGAGGTTAGGTAGCATCCCTATGAGAGTTTCATCTGAGAAATCTAGGTTAGGGAGTATTATAGAGTTAATATTTTCATCATTTTTCCTATGTTTTTCAATGATTTAATCCTTTCCAATTAATCAATTTGATACGATTTGCATCATTTTCATATTTTTGGTGGATTTTGGGCTTAATTGTGGAAATTGTTTAATTCTGTAAATTTATGAGTTTTATGGATCTTCTATATTTTGGGCATATATTTTACAATTTTGATCCAAATTGAGTTATTCATTTTTTGTAAGATTTTTTTTCTCAGGGGATTCAACTTTTCTTCTAGACCCCGAACCAATTTGACACAGAATGTCCCAGAAAAAAAATGGACAAACATTGATGGCCTGTAAAATGGACCCCACCTCAGTTAATAAGGCATATCTCGGATTCTAGAAATCCAAATGAATTTATTGTAGATTTAATATAAATAGGAATCCTTTACTAATTTCCAAAATAAATACCATGGTGATATTAGGTCATTAAGGCATCCATTTCATGCTCTAAAGTGGAGAGAGTCGAGCAGGCTCTTTGGGAAGAAAAATTCTTCATCATTAATTCAAGCATAACTTTTTGGAAACTTGTCCAAATCTGCTGAAATTTTGTAGGAACATAAAAACATATAGGGTAACAAAATTCATGAAGAAAACTTCCCACTATTTTGCAATTTATTATGCTCATTAAACTTAAAATTTTGATGAATGATTCTGGAGGGAAATTTTTTCACCTCTTAACCCTATTTATATGAGTGTCCACTTCCATTAAAAGTTGTTAAAGAATTTATAAGAGGGTTTTTTCTGGATTATTGGAGTCTTGAAGTGATTTTTATTTTCTATTTTCTCTTCTCTTAGTTTCATTATACTCTCGTATTCCCCTTTCAACTCTATTACCCTTCACGTGGAGGGGTAAATCCTTTGAGTGATCGAGGAAGGGGGAGTTTCACTTTTGTAATGTTAGAGTCATAACATAACTTTAAAACTATATTTTTCTATTTAATGTTTTATATTTAAATTTTTTACCAATTCTATTAATGTGATCATGTTTTGGGTCTTGGTGTATTCATTTTTTCTATCTTTGGTTGAAGAACTTTTAACTCCCTCTGCCTAGTGCAGTTTGTCTCGATTGAGCATATTGTCTTAGGTGGTGAGTGTCTAGAGATTTTTGGAATGTGTGTGGAACTAAAGAACTTTTTCTATATTTATAAGGATAAAAAATTCACGATCAGTACTTTCCTTATTTATTTGGTGATTTTTTATGAAATATCATGCACATAGGAGTGGGTTCCATTATTTCCTTAAACCAAGGGTTATTGATAACTTGGTCAAGGAGTCTTTTATTTATCATTCAATAGGAAGAGAGGGTAATTATCTTTATGACTATGATGATATTGAAAATTTTGATCCTACCTTAACCCCATAACTCTCTTCATCCATTATTGTTCAATGTTTCTTTTTAATTTCTTTCTTTATTTTTCAACTCAAAAACAAATTCCTATTCTTTCTCAAATTTAAGGTGATAGCTTGATTTTTGTGAAATCCTCTATGGGTAAAACCTAGTTTAACAGTTATACTATATTTTAACTTAGTAAAAATTTGGTTTTCTACACCCCATGATAGGAACATTTCAAAACTTCGAATCATTGTCATGGAGGTGGTTCCAACAATATTTATTTCTTCTTTCTTTCTTTTCCCTTAAAAATTACATGACTAGAAGCTCAAACATAGAACCTTTCCCTTATATCATGATATTAAAAGAACCTTATTTAATAGACTTATAAACATTAATTTACAATCTGAATTTGAGTACATTTCTCTTGCATACCTGAGTGAAACATCAAGTCTTCACTCTGAGCTCGTAGTCATGGATGGAAATAAAAACCCAGCCCTTAGAGACATCTATGCAAAAAAATCCTTAATGAAAATAATCAACATTCTCTTACAGTGTTACAACATGATTTTGAGATGAAACCTAACATGATTCTATTTCTTCAAAAGATTCATGGCTTGGTAGGTGAAGATCCAAACAAAAATATTAAAGAGTTCACACAAGTCTTCTCAACTTTTAAACCATATGGAGTAGCTGAGGAACAAGTAAAGTTGAAGGAATTACCATTTTAATTGGAAGGAGATTCTAAAGAATATTTGTATGGTTTACAACCAGAAGATTTGGATGATTTTAATGACTTGGTGAGATTCTCCATGAAAAGTTTCTTCTCCACCTCCAAAAGAACAGCAATCAGAAAGGAGATCTATAAAATGAGATAGTCATATAGAGAAACCCTTTATGAGTATTGGAAAAGATTTAAAAATCTATGTGTTGGCTGCCCGCATCATTCAATTGAGGATAATAACTTTCTTGTATTTTATTATCAAGGCTTAATGAAAAATGACATAAACCTTCTTGATGCATCATCTGGAGGTGCATTGATTGACAAGTAACCAGAAGAATCTAAGTTCTTGATTGAGAATATATCTTAGAACTCGTAACAGTTTGGTATAATAGATACTGGTACAAGAAAAAATCATGAGGTAATAACAATTAATCTATTGACCTTATGTGAAACTAATCTTGGTGAGATATCCAGTATGGTGAGATAGATGTCCCTAAAGCAAGTGAGTGACCAACAAGCTAAGGTATGTGGCTTATGATCATCACCTGATCATTTCACTAACCAATGTTCTGAAATATAGGGAATGGAAACTTGTACAACAGACTTTCAACTGAGGAAGTTCCAATAAAATCAAGTATGGAGAGATCCTAACCAAGTTCAATATGGATTTGGAAATTAGTATAATCAAGCTAGACCCCTATTCTGGAAACAACTCCAAAACTCCCCACCATTTCAACAAAATCAATCATATATCCTTATTTCTTAACCCCAACCACCCACTTTCCAAAGAACCTATGAGCAACCATACACTAGTGCACAACCCCCAATTTAGAACCAACAATATATATCTGATATTGATGGGCTTAATGACACCATAAAATATTTTTCCAACAAGTTTAAAATTATCATGGACTTCCTAACCAAAAATCCTAGTAAACCCCCTTCCCAAACAATCCCATACCCAAAAAAATGTTATCATGATAACAAAAAGAAGTGAGAAAGAACTCTCACCACTGTTATTCCATGAACCTCAAACAATACCACCTTGGATAAGGGAGAATGGTTTTGGTAATTCATAAAATTAATTGAAAATGCACTAGGAAAAAGAGAGGAATGAGTAGGAAAAGAAGGATAGACTGAGGAAGAAGAGATAAGAAACACCATTGTAAAGGGAAAAAGGTGAATAAAGATTTACCCCCACTATTTGAATCATGGTTGTTCAAAAAAAATAGATTTCAGGAATAAGTACTTCAAAAAGAAATTCTAGACACCTTTGACTAAGTGGAAATTAATATCCCTCTTCTTGAAGCACTCAAAAAATTCCAAAGTATGTTGAATTATTGAAGGATATTTGCACCGAGAAGAGGATAATTTAAGGGAAGGAAAGGACCAACTTGGGAAGAAGTGTCACATCCCTTATCACACCATAATTTCCAACCAAATTTCAAGATCCAGGGATTTTTTTAATTCCATGCACCATTTGTTATTTAAATTTTTCTAATGATTTGTGTGATCTAGGTGATTAAAATAATTTATTTCCTCACTCTGTATACATTTCTTTGCATATGGGATACTTAAATCCCACAAGAGTGGTGCTCCAACTTGTAAAAAGATCCACAGTCTTCCTAATAGAAGTTTTAGAGGATTTACTTATGAAAGTCAAAGATATCCTTTCCCAAATAACTACTATGTGCTAAAGATAGAAGAATAGAGAATCCCATCACACTCACCCATCATTTTGGGGATAAATTTCTTAAAGGTGGCCAAAACCATAATAAATTTCCATGAAGAGACACTCACCATGGATTTTGGAGATAGAACTATCCGCTTCAATATTTTTAATCTATGAGGCACCCATCAGATGATCACTCACTCTTTTCATGCTCCCATGAAGTTGGTATTGAACCCAATGAAGAAATAGGTATGTGCCATGAATTATTAGACTTAGGAGAGACTTATTCCATTAAAAAATATTATTGAACATATGGATGCCCAAAATGATGGAGATTCTGATTTCATGTGGGAGGAAGAGGTAATATTGTATTTCATTGATAATTTTTTAAATGATAAAAAATTTGATATGATTTCTTGTTTGAAGGATGTACAACCATTGGAAGTGGGGAACATCTATGTAGTTTCATCTCTTTATAATCCCCCCAATATTGAATTAAAACCACTCCCCACTGATTTAAAATATGTGTACCTTAACGAGGGAAATAAATTACCAGGGATAATTTCTAATAATCTATCTCAAACCCAAGTAAATCCTTCATTGAGATTTTGAGAGATGATTTCCAAGAAATTGGGTGGATAATTTGTGGTATCTTTGAAATAAACCCAAAATTATGCTCACATAGAACTTTTCATGAGGGATATTACAAACCTATCAGACAACCCCAATGGAGGTTGAATCCCACCTTGATGGAGGTTATGAAGAAGGATATCGAGAAGCTATTGGAATATCAGATCATATATCCCATCTGAGATTTACAATGGTTTAGCCCAATTCATGTAGTTCCAAAAAATTGGCCTAACCACTATGAGTAATTAAATGAATGAATTAATCCCTATGAGAATCTAGAATAGATGGAGAGTGTGCATTGATTTTATAATGTTAAATCAGGTCAAATAGAAAGATCATTTCCCCATTCCATTCATAGATCAAATGCTATAGAGACTTGTAGGGAGAACTCATTATTACTTTTTGGATGGATTTTTACAGTATTTTTAGGTACCCATTACTCCCAATGATCAAGAGAAGACAACCTTTACTTGTCCCTTTATCACTTTTTCATATAAAATAATCCCATTTGGATTATGTAATGGTCCAGGTACATTTTAGAGGTTTATGGTAAGTATATTTTATAATCACATTGAATATTTATTGGAGGTTTTCTTATATGATTTCATAATTTTTAGAAATTATTTAGACCATTGTTTGAAAAATCTAGAAAAGTTTTGAAAACCTGCATTGAAAAGAATATTTTTTTGAATTTTGAAAAGTTTCATTTCATGGTTGATAAATGAAGTGTCCTTTGGATTTTAATTTCCAAAAAGTTCATTAAATTTGATAAATAAAAAATTGAAGTGATAAATTCTTTGCCTTACCCAACTTGTTTGAAGCATGTTAGATCATTTTTTGGACATGCAGGATTCTACAGGAGGTTTATCAAATATTTCTATAAGATTTAGATCCCTATCTCTATATTTCTTTTGAAATACTTTGATTTTAATTTCAATGGTTCATGTAGGGAATCCTTTTATGAGTTGAAGAAGAGGTTGATTACACCACCCATGATGGAGCCCCAAAATTGGGGAGAAATATTTGAGCAGCTTTTTTATGCTTCAAACCAAGTATTTAGAGTAGTCCTTTATTAGATAATTGAGGGAAGTCAATAAGTCATTTTCTATGCCTTGATAACCTTGGATGTGTCTCATTTCAATTACACAACCATAGAAAAAGAGTTTCTCTCATTTTTTTCTCTTTAGAAAGATTTAGATCATATTTTCTTAGAGCTAAAGTAACTTTGTTTATAATCATGGAGATAATAGGTACTTGATAAATAAGGATGAAGTTAAACTGAGTTTAGTTACATGGATGCTATTGTTTTACGATTTTAACATAGAAATCAAAGACAATACGAGATTTGAGAACCAAGTTGCTAATCATTTAAGCAGACTGCCAAACACTGTTGAAGCTAAAATTATAGAAAAAGAACCATTGAATGACCACCTTCTAGGAGAGTAGTTATACTTTGTTGGAGGAGAAGTACCTTATTATTCTTACATGGTTAATTATATGGTAACATCTTAGGTCTCATATCATTTCAACTATCAAAAAATTCACAAACTGAAAGCTGAATCTAAATATTACATTTGGGATGATCCATTTCTTTGGAATATTTTCAATAACCAAGTGATAAGAAGATGTTTTCTTGAGAGTAAAATTGGTTATATCTTTGAGTTTTGTCACACTTTATCTTGTGGAGGAATCTTTATATCTCAAAGGAAAGAAAAGAAGGATTTATAATCTTGACTTTATTGTACTACCCTTTTTAAATATGCTTATGAATTTTTCAAAAGGTGTGAAAAATGTCAGTTTTCATGAAGCATTTCAAAGAGATAAAAAATAACCCAACATCCACTTAAATTTTTTGAGATTTTTGAAGTCTAGGGGTAGATATTATGGGACCTTTCCCAATGTCATTTAGAAATTATTATATCTTTCTTTCAGTTGATTATATCTCCAAATGGGTGAAATAAAAAACCAACAGGACTAATGATGCTAAAGTTGTCTGTGATTTTGTCAGGGCTAACTTATTTTACAAGTTTGGAGTGATTAGAGCCATAATCAGTGATCAATGGACTCACTTTTATCAATAGTTGAATGGAGGTATTTCTAAAGAAGCATGGGGAGAATCATAAAACATTGACTCCCTATCACCCATAGATAAACAGTTAAGCTGAAGTGTCAAATAGGGAAATCAAAGGAATTTAGGAGAATACTGTTAAACCAAATAGGAAGGATTAAAGACATGGGTTAGAAGACACATTATGGTCTTACAGGATAGAATAAAATACCATAATTATAACGAGTCCATATTGGCTGATTTATGAGAAAAGTTTTCATCAACCTATGGAATTAGAGAATAAGGCATATTAGGCTCTAGGGAAGATGAATTTGGATCTTGAAAGTGCTGGGAAATAGAGGATATTGCATTTTCATGATCTATAGGAAATTAGAAAGGGAATATTTTGAAAATTCCAAGATTTAAAAAGAGAGAACAAGAGGGGATCATGATAAGCTGATCCAAATAAATGACTTCCATCCTAGAGACAAAGTGTTATTATTCAACTCAAGACTCATAATGATGCTAGGTAAACTTCATTAGAGATGGGAGGTTCCATTTATAGTTACTCATGTATAACCTTTAGGTTTTGTATAGATTATGAAGGATGGGGAGCATGAGCCAATCAATTTTAATGGACATAAGATTAAGAAATTCCATGGGACTATTCCATCAGATTCATTGGAGGATATCAAACTCCTCTGACCTATTTATTAGTAAGAGCCACCAAGTTGTACCTATCCTTTATAATTTCTTGGTTTCTATGATTAATTTTTAAATATTATTACATGTTACATCCATTTGAATTCATTTAGGGAACTTCATCATTTACGTTTGGGGGATGGAACCTTTGTACTTTATGATTTTCATTTATTTTTTTTCCTGTTTTTCAAAAACAATTGTGTGTGTTTTCAAATTTTTGTGTGTTTCTTTTTCAATTTTTGTGTGTTTTTGAAACATTTGAGGTAAAATTATTATCATTTATTTCATTAAAACCCATTTAAATGAGTGAAATAATTTATTCTATGAAAATGAGCTTAAATGAATACTGAAAATTACTTCGTTTCAAGTTCAAATATTTTGGGAATTTCAGGAAAAGTATTCTGATTTTTAAATCCCATTCCATGTATCACTATATTTATATTCTATATCACTTACTATGAGGATTATAAACTATTTTTTTATATTATTTTTATTCACTTCACTTATTGATAGAACCAACCCATAATTTCTTTAACCAGAATTTGATTTATTCCTGTCAAAACATGAGGGTTTTAGGTACTTTTATTTTAAATGATTAAGGTATTTCATTGGTTTTTAAGCCCTGTTTTCAAGGGAATACTTTTCATTATGGACTTATTTGTAAATTAAATCCTTTCATCCATTATAATCTATGAATATCCTATTAGGTTATCAACATTACAATCCAATTTTCCTTATCCAACCTACTCTTGAAGTGAAATTACATGATCAAATTGCACTTAAGTGTGCGGGGAAGCTGTCTTATGTTGTGCCAACTCATTTGGTAAAACTTTGGGTGGAAAATAAAATTATTAAGATATGTGTTTTATACTGAAAAAAAATTATTCTATTTAAAGTTTTTCCTTTTCTAGAGCTTTCATGATAAAAGAAGTTGTGCATTTCTAGATCTTTTAATGGATGAAGAAAGTTGTGCCTTTTCTGAAGCCTTCAAAAAAAATATGTTTGAGAAGATTGAAATTTGTGCTGCTGAAATGACGAATTCACTTTCCTTGAGTTATCATTATGATGAAACAGATTTTATTCTATGGTTAGTGAGGAGTAGAGAATACTTGAGTGAAAATTAGAATCCTGCAATTTTGTTTCAAAAAGATCCAAGCCCTCCTCATTTGGCCTCAGAATTTTTAACATCTAAATCCTACCAACTAAAAGCCATAGAAAAATCCTACAAATTCCAAATGATAAACACTTTTACTTGAATCTCATCGGGTGGATATGTAGGAATTTATCAATCCTATGGTGACCCCTACGTGAGTTTGGATTAGAAAATCCTTGTTGAAAATTGATATTTGTGAGATGAGAGAAAATTCATGTGAGGTAGGTGTCTTCTGTGCATGGGAGGAGAAATTAAGAGTAAAAATATTGAATAATATAAATGGAGAACTTGTAATAATAGTTTTTAATGAGGCATGATATCATTTGTTTCTTGGTGTGTAATTGATTGATCTCATTGGCATGTGTTTTGAATTTTCTTTGATTTGATTTTGACTTATCCAGGAGTCTAAGTGCTAAGTGTAGGGGAATTGATAGAGATAATATTTTCATTATTTTTCAAGTGTGTTTCAATGATATAATTTCTTCCAATTAATCAATTTTATCTGATTCTAAACATTATAGTATTTTTTGTGGATTTTTGGCTTAATTGTAATTTTTTTAAATTATTTAAATTTATCAGTTTTATGAATCTTCTGTATTTCGGACATATCTTGTACCATTTTTGATCCAAAATGAGTGATTAATTTTTATAGTATTTTCTTACTCATGGGTTTCAACTCTTTTTCCTACATCCTGAACAAATTCGACACACAGTGGACCAAAAAAATAAATTAAATGGAAAAATTGTGATGGCCGACAAAATGGACCCCACCATAGTTAATGAGGTATATATAGGCCTCTAGAACTCCAAATGAAGTTATTCTAGATGGGATAGAAATATAAATTCTCAAATCATGTAAAAAATAAATTTCTTGAAGATATTCGGTCATTAATTTATTTATTGCATGTGCCAAAGTAGAGAGAGTTGAGATGTCTCCTTGGGAAGAAATATTCTTCATCAGTAATTTGAGCATGAATTTTTTTACACTTGTAAAAATCCTATGATATGTTTTAGACTCAATCAAAATAGATAGGGGAACAACTTTCATGAAGAAAATTTCCCATGTTTAGGCAATTTATTAAGTGAATTAAACTCAAAATTTTGAAGGAATGATTCTGGTGGGAAGATTTTCCACCTCTCAACCTTATTTTTATGAGTGTCTACTTCCATTCAAGGTTATTAAAGAAGGTGAAAGAGGGGTTGTTCTAGAGTATTGGACTCTTGAAGTGTTTTTTATTTTTTTTTCTCCTTTATTAGTTTCATTATGCTCTCTTCTTCCCCTTTCAACTCTATTATCCTTCACATAGAGGGGAAAAGCCTTTGAGTGATCGGGGAAGGGGAAGTTTCACTTTTTTAATGTCGGGATCTTGAATTTAAATGTAAAACTATCTTTTATATTGAATGATTTCTATTTTAAGTCGTTAACAGTTCTCTTCATATGTTTATTTTTTTGGTTTTTTTTTATTTATTGTTTATATATTTGGTTAAAGAACTTTTAACTCTCTCCGCCTAGTGTAGTTTGTCTCAATCGAGCAGATTGTGTTAGGAGGTGAGTGTCTACTGATTATTGGTATGTGTGTGGATCTAGTGAAAATTTATAAATTTATAAGGAATAACAATTCCCGATTAGGACTTGCCTTAGTATTTTGGTAATTATTCATGAATTTTCATTCACATAGGAGGGGGTTCCATTATTTCCTTCAACTAAGGGTGATTGATGACTCGATCGAGGATTCTTTCACTTATCATTCAATAGAAAGAGAGGGGAATGATATTTATTACTATAATGACATTGAAAATTTTGATCCTACCCTAACCCCATCAATATCTTCATCCATTAGTGTTCAACATTTCTTTTTTAATTTCTTTATTTATTTTTCAACTCAAAAAATTTCAGAAACAAACTCCACTTCTTTCTCAAACTTAAGGTGAAAGCTTGATTGTTGTGAACTCCTCTATGTAGAAAACTTATGTTAACCACTATACTACATTTTAACATAGGATAAAAAAATTCACACCCTATGATAGGCATGTTTCAAAAACATGGTGTCATTGTCGAGGTGGTGGTTCTAATAATCTTTATTTCTTTCTTCTTTATTTATTTTCCCTTCAAAATTGCATAACTAAAAGATCAAACACTGAATCTTTCCCCCTAGATCCTAAAATTGAAAGAAATGTATTGAATAGACTTATAATCGTTAATTTAAAATCTGAATTTGAGGACATTTTCTTGCATACTAGAGTGAAACTTCAAATGTTCACTTTGATCCTGTCATCATGGCTGGAAATCTAAACTCGACCCTTAGAGACCTCTATGAACCACAATTCCTTAATCAAAATAATAAAATTTCCATTCCAGTGTTGAAAAATTATTTTTATATGAAACATAACATGATTACATTTATTCCAAAGTTTCATGGAATGGTAGGTGAAGATCCAAACAAATATATTAAATATTTCACACATGTATGCTCAAATTTTAGACCCCATGGAGTAGTTGAGAAACAAGTAAAGTTGAAGGTATTTCCATTTTCATTAGAAGGAGATTATATAGAATGGTTTTGTGGTTTACAACCAGAATATTTGATTTAATGGAATGAATTGGGGAGATGTTTCATGCAAATACACTTCCCCGCATCCAGAAGCACAACTACTATAAAGGAGATATATGCCATCAGAAATTCATCTGGAGAAACCCTTTATGAGTACTTGGAAAGATTTACAAGAAGAAGCTAAGGAAACTTCAAGAAGCTAAGGACTTCCCCACTAAGGACACTTCAATAAGATAAGGAATTCCCCACTAAGGACACTTCAAGAAGCTAAGGACACTTCCCCACTTCAAGACATTTAGGATAATCCCTTTCTTGTATTCTTTTAACAAGTATTAATAGATAATGAAAAAAACCTTCTAGATGCATCATCTGGAGGTGCATTGATTGGCAAGTCACCATAAGAAGCTAAGGACTTGACTGATAAGATCTCTCATAACTCACAATAGTTTTATACAAGGGGTAATAGTACAAGAAGAATTCATGAGGTACAAACTTCTAATCCATCACCTTTATTTGAAACTAATCTAGATGAGATAGCTATCTTGGTGATACAGATGGCCATAAAGTAAGAGAGGGACCAACAAGCACCAACTAAGGTATATGGTTTATGCTCATCACCTGATCATTTCCCTAACCAATGTGTTTAAATATAGAGAATGGAAACTTGTGTGGAATTATCTAAACTAAGTCATTTCCAACAAAATCAAGGAAATAGATATCCTAACTAGGTTTAATAAGGATTTGGAAATTAGTAAAATCAAGCTAGACCCCCATTCCAGCAACAATTCTAAAACCCACCACCAATTCAACAAAAGAAATCCTATAATATTCCTTATTAGCACCAACCATCCACTTTTCAAATACCCAATGAGTAACCATCCACTAGTGAATAACTCCCAATTCATAACCAACAATAGATATTTGATATTGAGGGGCTAAAATACACTATAAAATATTTTTCCAATAATTTATAAATTCTCTTGGACTTCCAAACAAAAAATCCTGGGAAAATCCCTTCCCAAAAAATCTCAAACCTAAAAGATAATTTCATCATGATAACAAAAATAAGTGGGAAAGAAGTATAACCACTAGTATCCTATGAACTTGATACAAGACCACCCAGTCTAAGGGAATTTACTGGATTTAGTCTATGTTATCCATGTTCTACTTTCTAAAATATATTATTAGGGAATTTTTCTTTTTTTCCTTAATAATGGTTCATACTAAGCTTGTGAATTTACCAAAGCATATCCCTCGGGAGTTTCATAACCAAGACTGCAGCAAGTCCCATTTTCGTGCACTATTTCCCGTTAGAGTCTAGCTCAAAGAGGTGTTTTCAGGTTTTACCCCTAGGATACATCTATGCCAGAGCCACCTCTACCTGCTTGTATCCAAACATTGATGTATTTTCTTGATAAACCACTTACTAAATACTCACCAAAACATAGGGATGTATTTTATTATACCTATTCTTTTCTCTAATAATTCACTAGGGTTTTATAATCCTAATCCCAAAAATAACTAAACCTATCCTCTGATACCAACTATGACAACCCTGGTCTTTTATTATAAACTTAAACTTGATTTATTACATAAAACCTTCACTTGATACAACATGGAAGATCAAGAGGTCTAGTGTCTTTGGGGCTTAGGAACATTACATAACAACTTAAAACATGATATACAACATATTTATTAAAAACTTCCTTTACATGACCACTATATTCCCTTGTACTTATCATTGCATGGGATAACCTGAGGACATGAATAAGAAAAGGGTGAGCTATAAATCCCAGTAAGGGAATAATCATGGAATAAAATAAGGAATAAAATACATTTTAGACAATAGGCATATCAATAGAGCACAAGAGGAGCATAAACATAAAGGCATGATAAATCATGATAATCATAACATGGAAATGTGGTAACAACACTCAACATGGAATTAGCACGAGCCAAGTCTCATTGAACATGGAGAATGAGTAAATCCTCATTCCACATGAAGCATGAGTAAAACCTCGTTGCACTTGAATTATCATGAGTAAACACCCATTTCACATGACGTATCATGAAACTATACTTTACCCAATGCATTGGATCTCTATAAGGTTTCACCCTTCTTAAACATTTCATTTCATGCATAAGTGTGCCACATGGATCATATAACATGGATTCATAAAACATCATCATTTATTCCATGATAAAGGAATGTAGAATTAATAAAAGAAAAATTATAATCAATAAGTAAATGTGAATAAATTTGAATACCCTTGATAGAAAAATGGGCATGGTATTCACTACACAATGACATTGGCTTGGAAAATCGGTGCAATTTCGGCAGCGTAACGGTGTGACGTAAGAATTCATAAAATGGTTGATGAGAGAGAAAGGGGTGTCTCATAATATGTACATGAAATGGCCAGTAAGGGGCCATATATATACATGTCCCAAAAATTTTAATTTAATTTAGATTCATGATACAAAATAATTGCTTGAATGTAAAAGAGGAGAGAGAAATTCCTTTCGAAATTTCGGCATAGTAACGGGTGTACAAGGGAGGCATTTAGTGAGAGAGAAAGGGGTGTCTCCTCATATTTACATGAAATGGATAGTAAGGGGTTATATAGATACATGTCCCAACAATTGTAATGTAATTTAGAGTCATGATACAAAAGAATTGCTTGAATGTAAAAGAGGAGAGAGAAATTCCTTTCGGAATTTCGGCATAGTAATGGGTGTACATGGGAGGAATTTAGTGAGAGAGAAAGGGGTCTCCCATCATTAAAACATACATAGGGAAGTATGGGGGAGGTGCAAAACCATACCCCAACATTTATAATTGAAATTAAAATGGCATAACAATTTAAAGAAAATTGGACAAAAATGAGAAAGGAAGAAAAAAACCCTTACCTGGAAGTGTGCTTCCAAAGGCTTGGGAGAGGATTGAGAGAGGATTCTTGGGATATTTGGGAACCTTGGGAGGATTCTAGGGATAGTAGGGCAAATTTTTTATGAACTCAAAAGTCTTTGAGTGAGGATAAAGTGGGAGCTTGGGTGGGTTTATATAGGAAATGTGAGGGAATTATTTATTATTTAGGGTTGGAACACCTCACATTAAACTAATTCAAACCACAAACCAGACCATGGTTTTTTCCCATGGTTTTTACCAAAGGGTAGTGGAAAAAAATATTTTATAAGGCCAAAGTCCTAACTTCTTAAAATAATGGGGTTGTTTATGTGGAGGTGAGTCACACTCCCAAGGAAAACAATTTAAAAAGACAAGATATTTAATAAGCCTTGAAGGGTCCATTAATGCTTTGTAAAATAAGTCAAAAAAACCCAAAATCACATTATTTTAATGTTAAAACATATATTGTCCGAACATAAGTCTTATAGTATTTTATTACATCACTATTGGTTCATTATGATGTCATAAGACACATTATATATTTAAATGGTATTTAATTTTTACCCAAATATTTGATTGTCTCAGAAAATTATGAAAAATTAACCGTTGGATAATTTCAACATCCTGGTTCCAGAAATAATATTTATTTTATCTAAATAATTTTCTAAATATTTTAATTTTCACTTTTAAAATAAAAACCGACATTTATCGAAAATTCACGGGTTTTGACAAAAATGGCTTTCAAACCTCAATAAAAATTATGATTGCATTCATAAAATTGTAAAATAATTTATATTTAATGAAAATTAATTTAATAATAATAATAATATTTTATTAAAAAAATATTTACTAAAAAAAATCCATTAATTCATCAAAATAGATTTCTTAGTTGAATATTAACTAAAAACACTATTTGAGCTTTAAAAACTATTTACAAGGTAACAAAAATGACATGAAAATATATTCATTATTATATACAAAAATAATGTACATAAACATAGTGATATGGTCTTGTTACATAACCCCTTATAACACCCTCATAAGACCGAAGGGTAAGGTGTGTGATGGTCACCGACTCTTGGCGTGGCTCAAATAACATTGCTCGGGTGGTAATCTCTATCAACTTCCACTTTTCACGTAGGAAGTCCCACTCGAGCTTAACTTATTGAAGCTTGGATTGGGATTGGTCAAGAGCGAAGCCCAATGATTCCACCTCTTTTCCAAGTTCCAAAAAATGGGCTTCGTATGGGGCACATCTACTGGATGAGGCCATCGCTCCTTTGTCTGAGTAAATTGGATTCGTTAAAGCTCTATATTTATACTAATGATGTGATCATTGTTCAACGACTATATTAGAAATAATCACAATTATTAACAAATAACCAAATATTTTGACATTTTAGATGAACATTTTACATAAAGAGACATTTAAATAGATCAAGAGGGATTTCCATTAATGAATTTTGGGGTTATTACAATAAACTTGAAGAATAAATAAATGCCAAAGGCATATCAAAATCCTCATCACCAATGAATCCACTAGGACCATCATGTTTAGAACCACCATCACTATCATCTCCATTTTCTTCTTCATCTTTTGTTTCTTCTTCCTCTTTATCATTTTCACCATTCTCATTATTTCCATTTTCTCCATATGATTTAGAAGTGCTCTTTAATTTTTCTTCACCAGAAAGTTTTATTTAATCTTCCTCACTTAATTATTTTAAAATAGACTCTCAAATAGGGATAGATCTAGGAGGTCTAGGAGAACCATAATAAATAGTTTTATAACCTTTAGGTTGGTATGGGTCACAAACTCCATCCACTAAACACTCATATTCCTCATCACCATAGGCATCAGCCTCATCTTCTTCCACTTCTAAATACTCAGCCACCTCATTTGACTCCAATATAGGATCTATAATATTTTTCAGTTTGTAAGGGTGGTCAATATGATTGAAATCCTCATAAATCCTATCACCATCATCAACCCAATATCTCTTTCATTGGTTCCAACTTATCTTAATACTTTTTAAAATCGCGTTTGTAATGAAAAATTCTCCACATTTTACTACAATTTCTTATTCCCCAAAAACTATTCCCTTGGCCTCTATAATGGATGAAATGAACATGTGATAAATTATAGGATTTTATTTAGATGATGGCTTTCACATCTCCATCATATGAACCATAAGGTATCAATATAGATTTATCTTTTCTACTATTTTTATAAGACATAAAATTTATACATATTGATACCTCATTATGGTGAAATCACCTTTCCTTAGGCATATCATGTGTTGAATAAACATTAATATAAAACAAAATTCACCATCAAGTTCAATTAAAGTTGTTCTTATTACTATCGCATCTCTAGTAAACTCTGCCAAGGCATCCTGATATACAAAGGTATCACTATCACTTGGAGAAGTTCATTGATAGTCATTTGAGACACCTTCGTGAAGTAATTTAATACATCTTTCCCATTATCTTGAAGTGAAAAAAAAGTTTCTACCATTTATTCTTCTTCTTACCCAGTCTTTATCTTCCTCAAAACTGAACTCGATATACTGATAGAACTAGTGAAATAACCTAGGATAGAAGGGTAAATAGTTATAAGATAACTACTCTACCCATCCCTATCCTTTCATAACTTTAAGTACTAAAGACTTACTCAATAGAAAACACTCGGCATTCAATTTCTTCTCTGGTACCACTACTCGATTTGAAAGCTTTAGGTTCACTAGATCAATATAAGAACTACTCAACTCTCCTTTCTGGTTTTTTGAAGGATGTGACTCATACAGAGAAGATTCTTTAAATCTCTTCACTCTATCCATGGAGATAATATTGGTATGTTCAAACAAATTTAAGGGAAGGCCAAAAGTTTGGGAGAGAAAGGGTCATGGTGAGGATCGAGAGTATGGAGTGAGGGAGTGAGTATTGAAATTAGAAAAGTGTCTAATTTATATCATTTAGAGATTCATAAATTTTTAAATTGAAGATTTAAATAATATTTTAATAATAATAAAAATTAAATAAATTAATAATCCATAAAAAAAATTAACAATAGAGGGTAAATGCAACAGTGGGTAAACCTCCAACGGTGGGTAAACACCAACAGTGGGTAAGCACCAATGGTGGGTAAACACCAATAGTGGGTAAACTCTAATGGTGGGTAAAACTCCAATGGTGGGTAAACACCGATGGTGGGAAAAAACTCCAATGGTGGATAAAACTACAATGGTGGGTAAAACTCCAACATTGGATTCCATAAAATTAGACTTAAACAAAATTAATCATGCCTAATTCATGTTTGATGTAGTTAAGTATCTTAAAATTTAATAGTTTAGTGAAAATATCAACAAGATGATGTTCAGTTTTAATGTATTCAAGATTTATATCCCCCTTTTGAAAATTATCTCTCCAAAAGTGATTTCTTACATCAATGTGTTTTTTTCTAGAGTGAGATATAGGGCTATTAGAAATTTTTATAACACCTTTGTTGTCAAAATTTATAGTGACATGTCGGAATTGATATCCATAGTCTAGAAATTTGTGTTTATCCAAAATATTTGAGCACAAAAACTACTTTTATCTATGTATTCAGCTTTAGCAGTAGATAATGTAATAGATTTTTGTTTCTTATTACACCAAGATACTAGAGACTTTCCCAAAATATGACATGCTCTAGAGGTGCTTTTTATATCTAAATTAAAACCACCAAAATCAGAATATGAATAACTGACTAAGTAAAATGTTTTCCCTCTAAGGTATAATAATTATAAATTGGTTGTATACTTTAGGTATTTAAAAATGATTTTTAAAACAATTGTGACTCTTTTGGGTTTGCTTGAAAATGGCCATACATACACACACTAAACATAATATTAGTACAACTAGCAGTTAAGTAGAGAAGATTTCCAATCATACCTTTGTAACTTGTTTGATCCACTAATTTCCTAGCTTCATCAAGATCTAATTTACAGGTGGTACTCATAGGAGTTTCATTACTCTTACTGTTTTCCAAACTAAAACATTTTAATAGATCTTTAATATATTTAATTTGGTTCAAAATAATTTCATCTTTATTTTGAAAATTTTGAAAACCAAGTTCACCCATTAAACACATTTCAAATTCATTTTGCATCATTTTTGAAAAGTAGGTACATAAATAATTTTTAGAAGATCCAAAAATAATATCATATATATAAATTTGAACAACTAAAACATCTTTTGAAATTATTTTTATAACTAGGGTAGGATCATCTTTACCATTTGAAAATAATTTTCAAATAAGAAAAGAGGTGAGATTATCATGTTAAGATCAAGGAGCCTATTTTAAAACATATAAATATTTTGTTAATTTAAAAACAAAATTTTGAAATTTATTATTTTTAAATTGAGGGGTTGTTCAAAAAAAACCTCAACTATATACTCATTCAAGAATAAACTTTTGACATTCATTTGATATAGTTTGAAATATATATATACTACATAGGCTATTATTATTATAATGGAATCAAATTTGGATACAGGTGAAATGTTTTCTTTATAGTTTATACCCTCTTCTTGAGTATACCCTTGTGCAACTAGTCTAGACTTGTTTCTTACTATTGTTCCAAATTCATCAACCTTGTTTCTAAACACCCATTTAGTTCCTATAGTCATGGTTTATTTATGTCTATCAATAAGTTCCCAAAAATTATTTCATTAAAATTGATTTAGTTCTTCTTTCATATAAATTACCCATAATTCATCATTAATCGCATCACTGATGTTCTTCAATTCAATATGTGGTAAGAAAGCTTTATGTTAAACTAGGTTTCTTAGAGAATATATAGTTTATGTACCTCTATATAATTCTCTAACAACAACATATAAAGTATGGTATTTAAGAGACCTAAAATCTATATAAAAAAAGGGTCGGTGACCTCATGGTCCTCTACAGGTTCAGGTTCTAGAAGTTCCTCAAAACTTGATGAATTTTCTTCTTGTTTAATAGCTAAATCAGAAGGTTTGGAATTTATATTTAAAGTGGATAAATCAACCTTAAGGTTTTATAAATGATTTTTAGGTTTATGTAGATATATCTCATAAAACTTTAATTGTACAGACTCTTCCACGGTCTTGGTTCTTTTAAAAAAACTCTATAGGATTTACCAGAAGTTGAATAACCAAGGAAAATTCCATCATCACTTTTGGAAGAAAAATTGTTAAGATTATCCTTAGTGTTAAGAATAAAGAATTTTAAACCAAAAAATCTAAATTAATTAAGCTTAGTATTTCTACTATTCTAAATTTCATAAGGAATTTTATTTAAAATAGTTCTAATTAAAAATCTATTAATCATATAACAGGCTGTGTTTACAGCTTCTGCCTAAAAGTAGACAGGTAATTTATATTAATTAAGCATTGTATGGTCCATCTCTTGAAGTATTATATTTATTCTTTCTATAACTCCATTTTGATGAGGGGTCCTAGGAGTAGAGATGATATGGTTGTAGCCATTTTATGAGCATAAGGATTCAATGTCTTGATTTTAAAAATCATATCTATGGTGTAATGCCCTGGTTCCAGAAGCCACCTTGAGGCGCTCCATACCTGGTTGGTCACATGGCCTCAAGCGCATTTCCTCGAATGCTAGAGGCTTTAGACTAGAAGCGAGGGCCTTAGGTGTGATAGTGGGGGAACTATGCCATCATTGGCAGAGTACACAGCGGAAGAGAAGATAATAACAATAGTGGAAGCAGTAAAAAATCCATACACAAGTGAAAAGCGAAAGACTAAATATGATAAACAGCAGGAGAACACATATATATATAAATGATTCATGATACATATATGTCTAGGAAAGTAGCCAAATAAATCACAATATTGAAAATAGTACGAAACCAAAGTACAAAAGAAAACAGAAAAAACAACTCCGCAGCATCACAAGCCTCGGCTTGGTCCCATGCTCTCTAACTCCAATGCAATCAAGTACCTGAAGCAGAAGGGCGCTTGACCTTATCAATACCTGCAATAATAATATCTTTTTGGTCTCAAAAGCATGACCCAAATAGGGTGTGAGACTAAATATCTATAGGAAATCACTCTAAGATCTATGCCTAACAGTCAGTGAGTATATGTCAGGTAATAGTACAGTAAGCAGTAAACCATAGGCAGTAATAGGATAATACACAGAAGTAAACAATCCACAGATCAACAAGCAGTAGTGAAGCAAACAGCTAAACACAAACAGGAATCCCTCTGGTAATTACTCACAGCCATCCCCTCTAGACCTATCCAAGAAGTACCAACAACCCTCTGGGCAGTACAATTAGCATAACCCCTCTGGTTTGGTCATATGAAATTATAAGACTCTCTGAGGAAGCATGCTCAGTCAATTCCCCTTATAGTCTAAGGTAGTTAGGGACTCTCTGCGGAAGACAATGCGGTCAATTCCCCCTATAGCCCCAAGATCTTGAGACTCTCTAAGGAATCTCAATCGATCAATTCCTCCTATAGCCTTAGGTTGATCACAGACTCTCTAAGGAATCTCACTCGGTCAATTCCTCCTACAGCCTGGAGTGGTTTATGGAAATTAAAACAAACAAAGACTCTCAGAGGAAGATCACTCAGTCTATCCCCTTATAGTATATAAAGATCATGACTCTCTGAGTAATCTCACTTGGTTTATCCTCCTGTAGTATATAATATCCCAGACTCTCTGGGAAGCTCACTCGGTTTATTCCCTATAGTCTATAATGTCCAAGAATCTCTGAGGAAGCTCACTCGGTCTATCCCCTTATAGTCTATAGCAGCAGGTTCTCACAGCCTCATTCCAGTCAGTGCATAATAATGCTATAAGGACAAATTAAACCTACCGAGCTACTTGGCTAACCAGTCTACAGCATAATAAGCATGTCAGAGAATAGCACTCCATCCTATGGTTACAAGGCATGGAAGATAGGCATAACGTCCCAAGGCTGAACAAGACCAAAAGGTCGTAAACAGAACAAGGCATGGGAAAAACATCCAAGCATAGCAATTATCCTCATACATAACCAAATTACCTCTACACAAGCATACAAGCAAGTCAAGAAAACAACATGGGCAAAACAGTAAACACGCAATACCTCGTTCATGGGTATTGGTGGAAATTGCACCTAAAACTCAAAGACTTTGAATGAAAAGGCACAAACCACCTACCTTGATGATAGGAGATTGATATAATTGAACCATTAAGCTTGAATCTCCTTATAAAATCACATATATACGAAAACGAAAAAAATGTTCAACCCATGATAACTTTCAAAAGAGGAGGAATTGGAAAACAATTATCTATAAGAAGGAAAATCTTAACGTTTCGGTTCCAATGCAATTGACGGCGGTCGATTCGGAGAACGAATTGAGGCTCGGGGGCTCGGAGGAGATTCGCAGCCATACGGGACACTCTTAGTCAAAGAAGCTGGAGAAAAAGCGTGTTCTGGCGATTAGAGGTGACCCCGGTCCATTTAATGAAAAAAATAAAGTACACGACGTGTACTTTTGGAGTACATGATATGTACTAGGATTTTCTGTAATCCGCTTTAAGTGGCCTCCACATCACCCCACACGACTGTGTGTGTGTCCCGGACAAGCCCAGCACACGGCCTCGTGCAGCATCGAAGTACACGACATGTAATTATAAATTACACAGTGTGTACTTCAAAAATTTCCAAAAACTCCTCTTTTCTCAAAAACTACAGAAAAAGGAAAAACATTCCTAAAAAGAAGGTATGTGTTCTTACAAACTTTTCCCCTTAAAGAAATTCATCCTCGAATTTCCCTAGAGAGGCATGGAAGATGAAACCCTGAACAGCTCTGGCCACTGCGATCGTACATCAGCCTCCCTCTCCCAAGTCTCATCTTGTACTCTCCTGTGCTTCCATAGCACCCATACTAGAGGAACAAACTAGACACAGAGAACCTTTGTACTGTGATCAAAAATCCAGATAGGATGATCCTCAAATGATGCATATGCTTCGATCTCAACCTCCTCAGGTTGAAAGTAATGAGATGGGTCTGAAAAGTAACATCGGAGCTAAGAAACGTGGAAGAAATCATGCATATCCTGGTACCTCTGAGGTAACTACAACTGATAGGAAATCGGCCCAACTCTCTCCAACACCTCAAATGGCCCGACGTACCTCAGTGAAAGCTTACCCTGTCTCTGAATCCTCTTGTATCCCAACCTCGGTGCGACACGTAGGAAAACCTGATCCCCAACCTCGAACTCCATAGGTCGTCTCCACTGATCAGCATAAGACTTCTATCGAGACTGTTCCATAACCATCCTCTTCTGAATCAACTCTATCTGCTCTGAGGTCTCCTGAACAAGACGAGGTCCCATCAAAGCTGCCTCTCCTGCCTCCAGCCAACATAAAGGTGATCGGTATGGCCTACCGTACAAAGCCTCATAAGGTTCCATCTGAATAGTTTCTTGAAAACCATTGTTGTAGTCAAACTCCACAAGAGGTATATGATTCTCCCAAGAACCTCCAATGTCCAGAATGAAAGATCGGAAAATATCCTCAAGCACCTGAATTGTACGCTCGGACTGACCATTTGTCTGGGGATGGTATGTTGTACTCAAAAGTACATGTGTACCCAAAGCCTTCAGAAGTCCCTTCTAGAACCAAGAAGTAAAACGTGCATCCCTGTCTGAAACAATAGAGTGCAGAAATCCATGCAGACATACAATCTATCAGATGTACAACAATCCTAGATCATCAATGCTGAAGGTCTCCTTGATTGGAAAGAAGTGAGAAACCTTCGTGAGTCTGTCGATGACAACCCACACAGTGTCGTTCCCTCGAGGAGACCTTGGCAAACCAGTCACGAATTCCATCGCGACATCATTCCACATCCACTCGAGAATGGGTAACTATTGCAAAAGACTTTCTGGTCCCTGATGCTCCGCTTTCACCTGATGAAAAGTGGAACACGTCATGAAAAAACCAGCAACATATTTCTTTATACCAGGCCACCAATACTGGTGGTGTAGATCACGATACATCTTGGTGATTCCTGGATAAACTTCCCAAAATGAGGAATGAAAGTCCCACATAAGCTCCTCTCGTATGTCTACTGGAACCCATACGCTTCCCTGGAAATGCAAGATCTCATCCTCGCCTAATGTCCATCTAGAAATAGGGTCATCTCCTGACATGATTTCCCATAGGATTTGTACCCGATCAAGAAGTGTAGAGGTAAAAACTACAGAAGATAGAAAAGTATACCCCTGTCTATTGTGCAACTCTAAATTCATCTCAGAGAACAGAGCCATAAGCTGGCACTCACTGCTAGCCTCCTGAACTGCATGTATCTGATTTCTTCTACTCAATGCATCATCCACTGCGTCGCCCTTCCCATGTGTATAGGCAAGATCAATGTCAAAGGAATGTAGGTACTCAACCCACCTGTGTTGTATCAAATTTAGATCATGCTGAGTGAAGATGTACTTGAGACTCTTGTAGTTGGTAAACACCACAAAGTGCTCTCCCAGAAGATAATGTCTCCAACAGCATAAGGCATGAACAACAGCTGCCAACTCCAGATCGTGTGCCGGGTAATTCCTCTCATGTGGCCTCAAATGTCGATACCCATACACAACGACTCCATCTCCCTACATAGGAAAAGCTCCCAGCCCGGTACCTGAAGCATCACAGTAGACCGTACAGCTCTTTCTCGGCTCTAGAAATACTAGTATCAGTGCTAACTTCAACCTCCCGTTCATCTCCTGAAAGGATGAATCATAATAATATGACCATAAGAACTTTTCCCCTTTCTTGGTTAGACCTATCGGTGGTGCTGCTAGGTGTGAAAAGTCCTCTATGAAACGTCTGTAGTATCTAGCCAGCCCTAGAAAACTCCGCACATCAAATACATTCTTCAGTTTCTCCCAGGAAACTACAGCTCTCACTTTCTCTGGGTCTACTTATAATCTTGTCTCTGAGATAACATGACCTAAGAAGTGAATCAGATCCATCCAAAAGTGGCATTTCTAGAGCTTAGTATATAACTAATTCTCTCTCAGTATACTCAAAATGATCTCAAGATGGGTAGCATGGTCGTGTTGAGTGTGAGAGTACACCAAGGTATCATCCACAAAAACCACCACAAAGGAATCCAAGTATGGATGGAACACGTGATTCATCAGTTCCATGAAAACTTCAGGCGCATTCGTGAGACCGAACGGCATAACCATATACTCGTATAGACCATACCTACTCCGGAAGGCTATAAGAGGTATATCAGATGGTCTAACATACAATTGATGATAACCAGATCTCAAATAAATCTTCTAGAACGCCCAGTCTTTTCGAAACTGATTGAATAGATCATCGATCCTTGTCAAGGGATATCGGTTCCTGACCGTCAACTGGTTCAGCTTCCGATAGTCCACACAAATCCTGAGGGTGTCGTCTGCCTTATTCGCAAATAGGACAGGCGAACCTCAAGGAGAAGTACCGGGTCGGATGAAACCTTTTTCCTACAACTCCTCTAACTGCTTCTTGAGATCCTACAACTGAGGTGTAGCCATCCTATAAAGAGGAATAGACACTGGTGCCGCTCCTGGAACGAGCTCAATAGAAAATTCTACCTCACGGTCTAGAGGAAAACCTAAAAATTCTTCTAGAAAGACATCTCTGAAATGATCCACCACTAGAGGAATGTCTAACTGTGAAGTCCCCTGGTCATCTAGATATAGACTAGAAATATGGGTTGTAACTCCTCCTACCCATGATGCTCAGGTCCTGCTCGAATCGCCTGGACATCCCACTCACTTATATGAAGAAAGGATCCACCCTCTAGTGATATGAAACTCACCCTGTGGCAATAGCAATCGACGACTGCCTGGAAGGGGACTAACCAGTCCATTCTGAGAATTACATCATAGCTCATCATCTCAAGGATATAGAGGTCCCATATGAAGTGACACCTCACAACCTCAAGAGGGCACTCTCTGCACTGACATACACTAACTGCACTAGTCCCCAAAGGTGTGCCTATATTCAAAGAATCAGTAGAAGAGAAGATTTAGAGACCAAGGCTCTCCACAACAGCAATAGAGATAAAGCTATGCGTAGCACTAGTATTGAAAAGAGCTGAAGATAAAAATGAGGCTACTAAGATCGTACCTAGAACTTTAGAAGGGCCGGTATCTTGCTCCTGATGGGTCTGCTCCACTGAAAATGCCTGGCATGTACTGCAGCCCTGTGACCTTGCCTAACCACTCTGAGCTAATCCACTCTGTTGTCACTGGTAGCCTGGCGACTGACCACCACGGCTGCGACCTCCACCTCGGCCCGAACGGCTGGAAGAACTCCAGTTCCCATATTGGTGAGAAACTGGCGATGCATCTCCTGTACACGGGGTCATAGAAGAACCCCTACCATTAGTTGTAGGTGAGAATATCTGGAAAAAAAACACTGAATGTGGCCCATATTTCCACAAGATCGGCACTCCATCGGGTCTCTCTAGCACTGAGGCCTAGTATGCATACTCCTCCCGCATTGGTAACATACTACCTGGCTGCCCGAAGATACATTCCTCATACTCTGATCTCCTCGAGAAGACTCCCTACAGTGATTCCTGCTATCAGTAGGAGGAACACTTACTCTGGATATCGAAGCGCCCTGGCTCACTGCTCCAGGATCCCTCAGATTGCGATCAGTGATCAGCGCCTAGTTGACCATAGAGGATATCGTAGTTAACCTGAAGATGTTCACCTACGAGCAGATCTCCTGCCTAAGACCATCCTCAAACTTCCTAGCCAGGAACAACTCATCACCTACTGGAATAGGCATGAAACAATGCAGCTCAGTAAAGCAAGACGAGTACTCCATAACCGAAAGAGTACCCTACTCCAGACTCATAAACTCCCGGGCTCGATTGGCCCTCAAGGTCTTCGGGTAGAAGTAATCATAGAAGATGCACCAAAACTCATCTCAAGTCAAACTCTGCTGGCGTCCTGACTGTGAGATCACCTCCCACCACCTCTTGGCAGAGTCTCAGAGCATATAGGTAGCGAGCTTCACCCTCTTCTCTGGAGGTATCTTCAGATGATCGAAAATTTTCAGCATGGCCTCTAGCCATGACTCTACAGCCTGAGGTCCTCCATCCCCTGATAAATTAGGAGGATGTTGCTGCTAGAAAACCCGCATCAACCCTTCCATAGATGGGGTAGGAAGCATAACTCCCAGCAAGGTCTGCATCATCCTCAGAAAGTCTTCCCTAAATTTTGCATTGGTGCCTGAAACTGATATAACCACTGGTGCCAAGGCTGGAACAGCAGGAGGATCTACAGGAGGTCCCTGATCGGCCATATCCAGTGTCTGATCACCATCTAGAAACTGACGTACAACCAGAGGACGTCTTGGTGGCATAGCTTTGAAAGGTTAAAATCACACCTTAGATCAGGATTATCAGAGACTGAGAACACAAGAGTACAAGATGGGAATAAGAGAAAGAAACATTCATGTTTTACAAAATATGACTACACAGCATGTATAAAAACTACACGGAGTGTTCTTTTAAGCCATTTACATGGGCATGTACTTCTGCCAGAATAGGTCGTGTAATGCCCCAACCACACGGTGTGTTGTCCCCACACATGGGGTTTACTTGAACTCTATCCCATCCTCGAGTCTCCTTACACGGCTAACCCACACGGTACTCTTAATCCTAGACTACACAGCGTGTTCACGAAAGACACGGCGTGTACTAGACAAGGTTTCAATGACCCGTGTTGTTAGTTACACGGATGGCTACACGGTTCACTCTTACATGGCATTCTCCCTAATAACACGGCATGTACTTGAAGGTTTTCCCCGACCCGTGTTGTTTGTGACACGGCTGGGTACTTAGGTTACATGTAATGGTGTGTGATAACATGACACGGCGTGTCAAGTCAACGTTTCATCCATCTGTGTCGTTAGATACACAGGTAGACACACGGTCACTACAACACGGTGTGTTCCTGAAGCTTTTTCACAACCTCGTGTTTCTTCCCACACAGTCAGTGACACAGTTGAAAAACTACACGTCATGTACTAATAAAGTACATGCCGTGTATTCTGTTATTTTCTGGGAAGTAGCTCAGAAACTGATCTGAAGCCCAGAAAACACAAAAAACAAGAGTTAAGGTGCCAAATTCTAATCCATGGGGGACCATACTCCCCACGAATCAATGTTTGGCATCTTATACAAGTTATAACAAGGGAACCAGGCAATGATCCACCAAATTCTGGTCCATGAGGGCCCATAACACCTCAGGAACCAATGTTTGGCATCCATCTAAGCAAATAACTATACAAAAAAATTATCTATCAAACAAAAGAGATTCTATCAAATCATCTATCACAACAGCATGCATAATCTACACAGCATCTATCACAACAACATGAAATTTCTAATGCATCCTAGATGGAATGGCAAGAATGCATAAAATGTGATTTCTAACAAGTGTCTATATGATGCATGAGATGGTATACCCTCATCTCATCAGGTTGTGACTGAAATGGAACTGCAATAACAACAACGGTAACAAAAAAAAGCATGTGAATCACCCAATGGTGAAATCAATTCAACTGTAAAATTGAAAAACCTAAAGAAATTGCAATAAATAACGTAGATTGGATTTTCCCTATACACGGGTTACCTACCCCTGGGCACAGATTATTACCAAGTACCTATTCCATTCTATCCCTGACTATAGGCTCCAAACAGTAAGTCAAGAGAAAATTATTCCTCTAATACCACTTTGTAACGCCTCGGTTCCAGAAGCCACCCAGAGGCGCTCCATACCCGGTTGTTCACATGGCCACAAGCGCATTTCCCTGAATGCCAGAGGCTGCTGACTTGCAGTGAGGTCCTTGGGTTTGATAGTGGGTAAACTATGCCCTCATTGGAATAGTACACAATGGAAGAGAAGATATTAAAAATAGCCGAAGCAGTAAACAATCCATACACAAGTGAACAGCGGAATACTAAATATGATAAACAGCAGGTGAACACATATACAAATAAATGATGCATGATAAATATATGTCTAGGAAAGCATCCAAACAAGTCACAATGATGAAAAAAGTACTAAACCAAAGTAAAAAAAGAAAATAGAAAAAACAACTCATCAACATTGCAATGCTCGGCTTGGTCCCATGCTCTCCAGCTCTAATACAATCAAGTACCTGAAGTAGAAGGGAGCATTACCTTGTCTATACCTGCAATAATATAATCTGTTTGGTCCCAAAAGCATGACCCAAATAGGGTGTGAGACTAAATCAAAGTAGGCAACCACCCGAAGATCTGTTCCTAATAGTCAGTGAGTATATGGAAGGTAATAGTATAGTAAGTAGTAAACAGTAGGAAGTAACAGGATAATACAGAGCAGTAAACAATCCAAAGATCAACAAGCAGCAGTAAAGAAAACAGCTAAACACAAATAGGAATCCCTCTGATAATTACTCACAGCCATCCCCTATGGACCTATCCAAGAAGTACCAACAACCCTATGGGTAGTACACTTAGCCTAACCCCTCTGGTTTGGTCATATGAAATTATAAGACTCTCTGCAGAAGCACGCTCAGTCAATTCACCTTATAGTCTAAGGTAGTCAGGGAATCTCTGAGAAAGATCATGCGATCAATTCCCCTTATAGACCCAAGTTCTAGATACTCTCTGAGGTAGCTAACTCGGTCAATTCCTCTTATAGCCTCAGGTCGATCATAGACTCTCTGAGGAATCTCACTCGGTCAATTCCTCCTATAGCCTGGAGTGGTTTAAGGAAATTCAAACAAAGACTCTCTGAAGAAGCTCACTCGGTCTATCCCCTTATAGTCTATAAAGCTCAATACTCCCTAAGGAAGCTCACTCGGTCTATCCTCCTATATTCTATAATATCCAAGACTCTCTGGTAATCTCACTCAGTCTATCCCCTACAGTATATAATGTACAAGACTCTCTGAGGAAGCTCACTCGGTCTATCCCCTTATAGTCTACAGCACCAGGTTCTCACGACCCCATGCCAGTCAGTTCATAATAATGCTATAAGGACAAAGTAAACCTACCAAGCTACTTGGCTAACTAGTCTACAGCATAGCAAGATTGTTAGAGAACAGCACTCCATCCTACGGTCACAAGGCTTTGAAGATAGGCATAACAGCCAAAGGCTGAACAAGACCATATGCTCGTAAATAGAACAAGGCATGGGAAAAACATCCAATCATATCAATTATACTCATACATAACTAAATTACCTCAACAAAATCATACAATCAAGGAAGGAAAACAACAGGGGCAAAACAGTAAACACACAATACCCCGTTCACGAGTATTGGTGGAAATTGCACATAAAACTCAAATACTTTGAACATAAAGGCACAAACCACCTACATTGATTCTAGGAGATCGATATAATTGAACCAAGAGGATTTATTCTCCTTAGAACGTCACAGATCTATGAAAACGCACAAAATTTTCAACCCATGATAACTTGAAAAGGAGAGGAATTGGAAAAGGATGCTCTAGAAGAAGGAAGATCTTACTGTTGTGGTTCCAACACAATCGACGGCAGTCGATTCGGAGAATGGACAGAGGCTCGGGGGCTCATAGGAGATTCACAGCCGTACATTATGCTCTTAGTCAAACAAGCTCGAGAAGAAGCGTGTTCTGGTGATTAGACACGACCCTGGTCTATTTAATGAAAAAAAAAAGAAAATACATAGTGTGTACTTTTGGAGTACACGGCGTGTACTAGGATTTTCCGTACCCCGCATTAAGCAGCCTCCACATCACCCCACACAACTGTGTTTGTGGCCCAAACATGGCCAGCACATTTCCTCACACGGCATCGAAGTACATGGCGTGTACTTATAAAGTACTCGGCATGTACTTCAAAAATTTCCAAAAACTCCTATTTTCTCAAAAACTCTAGAAAAAGGAAAGACATACCTGAAAAGAAGGTATGGGTTCTTACATATGGACACTTCATAAGTCCTTAATTCAAATTCCTCTTATGTTTTATACATATTTAGAATTCTTGGTAAAATAAGATAAAGCTTCAATTTTTTGAGATAAAAAGAATACCCAAGTATACCTAGAAAAGTCATCAACAAGTATATAGGCATAGTGCTTCCCATTTAAACTAGAAACTCTAGATGGTCTATGTAATTCCATGTGAACCAACTCAAGTGGTTGAGAATTTGAAACTTCTTTATTTAATTTAAAAGATATCTTATTCTTTTCCCCTTTTTGTATGGGTTACAAACTTTTTCATTTGGGAATTAATGTTTGGGTAGATCTATGACTAACCCTTTTTAATTAATATTTCTAAGTTAGTGGATGTTACAGTGGCCTAGTATCCTATTCCAAATCCAAGATTCCCTATGAAAGGGACTTAAGAAAGAAATATTTTGTAAAATTAAAGAATTAATATTAACAGTATACACATTTTCATTTCTCAAGGAATTAAATACAAAATCATTTTTATAATTAAAAACATTATAATATTTTTTTTCAAAATTCACATGAAAACTGTCATCACATGACTATGAGATGCTAAGTAGATTATATTTTAAACCATAAACAAAAATTACTTTAGAAATTAAAATAGAGTTAGTGTTACTAGTTTGGACAAGGACAATATTATTTCCTTTAGCATTATCACCAAAGGTGAAATGACCACCGTCAATATTTATCAGGTTATTGAAGAATGATTAATATCATGTTATATACCTTAATCACCCATTTTCCAAGTACCACATATTTCTATAGGATATTTTCAAGAAGTTTACTTATAAAAAAAATATATACCAAGAATGATTTTGGTACCCATATTTTCTTAGTTCTATATATGTTAGTGATTTGAGTCTTAGGAATCTATATGTCTTGATGGGTTTTCTATAAGCTGATTGTAAACTCATTGAAATAAAAACATTATTTGTTCCACTTGAATAAAAACTTTTAGAAAAATTTCTAGAAGTGGGTTTTGAAACAAAAGTGCTCTTAAAAATTCTTATTTTCCCGAGTTGATAATCTAGACCATTAATATATTTAGAAGAAAAAAAATTTCCTATTATTTGAGTGAGATTTTTTCACACCCCAACCTAACACTTTTCAATTATTTTATTTATTTTTGAGTTTCTATTTAATTTTATTACTCTTTGGGTGTCTTTCCCTTGAAATGTGATTTTTTGGGCATGCAATGCATATCGCACAGTTAAGGTGCACGATTTTCTAAACTGTGCGGTAACTGTGAGACAACTACTTCAGTTTTTGACAGAACCAACTGCATGGTTGGTGCATGGTTTTCCAATCATGTTTCCAACCCATACAGGGTTCTCTAGGATCCCAGTAGAGGGTGCACGACTGGTCCACAATTTTCCAAACCGTGTGACCCAAATCGTGCACCGCCAAGTCTTTTTAAAAATGAAATTAAAATTTAAATTAAATAAAAAAAAATACCCTAATATATATCCCCCCTTACCTCACGTGCATCCCCCCTCCCCCCCCCCCCCCCAGACCTCCGACTATGTGAGATCCCCCTTTCCAACAAGCCTCCCCTCTCCCCGACCTCTCTCGATTTCTTCGAGTTTTATGCTCGTCTCACCTATGTATGTGATATTCTTCCCTCTGTTTATGATTTCTGGTGATTTTCCCTATCCATGTTTCCCCTATTTCCTTGGATGAACCCTAGGTTATGGTTTGACTAGATTTTGGTTCTTTCTTTCATTTTTAGGGCATGCGGTGGGTCTCCCATGACATCTTCGTTTGTGTTTTTGAATCCTCCACTAAAGGCGTAGCGATTTGGCCCATTTTGGTCTATCCACTATTGTTTAATAGTGGTTTCTTCCATACCTTTTTATTGTTTCAATTTTTTGGTGATTTTTGGGTCCCTATAGGTTAATTAGATTTTGCGATCACTCCTTGAAGGGTTGCACACACATACATAGGTACATATATATATATATATATATATCCTCCTTGAATATATTCCCTCATGGTGTAGGGAATATGTGCATTGGATTAAGGGGTATATATATATATATACATATATTAGTGTATGTGTGTGCAATTATTGAGCAATCTTCATCAAAGGCATTGAGTGTCGAATTGTTAGGCTTGGTTCTCTCCTTTTGAGGTAGGTCTCCCTGTACATTGACCATTAAATTTAAATAATTATTAATATTTTTCTTTTTTCACCTAGTTTATATACTAATTAGTGATGTACTATTTTAGAATAATTGTTTGACTTGAAATGAATTGGTTTCCCTCTTGTATTATGTTGTATGAAATGGTTTAATTTTATTTTTCACACTAAGTGTTTGATGAAATGACCCTTTGGAATTTATAAATGTGTTTTGGATTTAAAATGGTGGCTTGGGTTTCTTAAATGGGTTTCTAAGTGGATTATTGGTTTTGAAAGTGGATTGTGTTGGTTCTTTTGGAAATGAATTAGTGTTAAATTGGTTTCTTGAGGCATGTTTGGTACCTTTGTAAAATGAATTACTTTTAAAACTCTCTTTGGGAGGCACATCTTGCCTTGTTGGATGTTTATGGGAATGGGTGTTCCTCGAATGGGAGTTCCCCCGTGTGTTGAGAATTGAAGGAAAGAGTGGGAAATCCCTTGGAGTGATTCGGGGGTGATTTTTTTGTGTGTTTTGATTGTTTATAATGAAAATACATGTGTTTCATTTCTTGGTTGGTATTGGTTAAATCACCACTTTTTAGTCTAAACATGGGAACCTAGAATTACAAGTGAATTTTCCTTAAATGATTGTTTCACTAGTTTAGATTATGCACTGGCTAGTGAACCTTAGTATGGACTATCTTCTTTGGGATTGTACCCCTTGGTCAGGACGGGTAAGGTGTGATCGATCATTTGGGCCTTATGATGTCATCCGGTGAGGCATTATTTTTGGATTATTCACATGTATAGTATGTTCTAGATTATTCACAATCTCTTAGGTTCTCCCATGTACTTTGGCACTTAGTTATCTGTGGTGGATGATTGAGGTTCATTGTTTGGTTGGTCACTCTTTCATGCTATTTTCCATTTCCCTTGGGTGATCATTTCTTTTTCCTCCTTGTATGGCGCATCTCTTTGGTAAAGGTGATAAAATTATTTTCAAATGTTAGTGGAAAAAAAGGTTTTTAAATTTTTTTACACTTCCTTCTTCTCTATCCCTTTTTCTATAAAAGTTTAAAGATTTCTTCTTGGAAAATAAACCAGTTTAAAATAAAAAGGGTAATGGACCGTGATTTTATTTAAAGGTAAAATGTGTGAAAAACTTAATTTTATTTATTGTAGTTCAAACTAGAAATTTATTATTATTATTTTTTATGGAAATTCATTTTGTAATAGATTAGTTGGGAATGCCTACTGAGTTTTAATACTCACACCTATACTTCATTCTTATTTTTAGTCTCAGGTGCAAGTTTCAACTTGATCTTCGTCTCCATAGGCAATGTTGAGTCTTGGGATCAGAGTGTGACCCACAAGGTCACATAGAATTTTAGTGTTCATTAGTTCTAGTTGGTTTTATTTTTTAGTTCTTTCTTAGTCATTCTATTTGGTTTATTTATTTTTTGGCTGATATATTATTATTATTTTGCTTTTGTTTATTTATATTGGGTGAAATCATTCCCTTAGTTGCTTTTTTATGCCCTTGGTGATTTTCACTAGCCCGAGAAGATCAGGAACACCTATCAGGCCTTATCACGGAATGACTCGAGTGACCGGTTCAGGGTTGACCGGGGTTGGTTTGTAACAAAATGGTATCAGATCATAGGTTCTTTTGAAGACCTAGCTTTTAGAGTGACCTTTATTATTTGGGTTTTCAAGGTAGATGCATTGGGACTTTCAAAAATGGGGTGTCGGTATGAGGAAGTTTATGTCCAACACATTCTTTACCGAACCTTGGGTTACCATAGGGAGTCAGTTTTTTCATATTTTATTTGGTTCTTGTGGGTTTATTGTTATTTGGGGAAATGAAATGATAGTCAGTCTAGTTGTCTCAGTGAGCTCACATGGCCTAGAAATCCATGTGGAGTGGGGGAAATAGTCTTGAAAGACTCTCTGTAATAGTGGTTTTATTGGCATATGGCTGCCAACCATATATCCAAGTCACCCATCGACACTAGTTTCCCCTAGTGATTTATCTTGGGTATAAGGACCCATCCTTAAACATTACTTAATCTTGAGTTATTTCAAGAATACACATTGAGGATCTTTTCAGGTCTAGAGTTTTATAGAATTAGATCATAAATCATGCATTACATTCGACATTTAAACAAAGTGGTTACATAAAAGATAGTATTCATTTTTTCCCATCAACGGAAACATATTTAAAATAAAACATGGATTCTTTCTTGACACTTCCTTGACACTATCATCATATCATGTACCTTTCCCTTGACCTGTGAAAAACATTTCAAAAACTTGGGATGAGCATAAAAAGCTCAGTAAGGGATATAAAAATTCGTAAAGGAAACATTAGTACATGTATACATAATAATCAATGAAATCATACTTTACTCATAAAACATAAGCACATTAACATACCTCATGAAATCATAAGATTTATGAATAACCCATAGAAATCATAATACATAAAGGTAACTTGAGGCATTCATAACATTATTACGTAGGGAGTAACCCTCATGGTTACGTTTGGAATACCAATCATAGTATATTCCCTAAATCTCTTCAGAGAAACCTTAACGTTTAACCCCTTCGCGTTACCCAATGCATTGGAGAGCTATATCGGGCTCACCCACCCTTAGTTTATCACGAAACCACCTGTCTTCATAAACAATGCCCAAGAACCATAACATAATCAAAGCACATAACTTAAGCATAAAATAAATATAACATTCCCACATTTCAATAACAATATAACATATTAAGATATTGAAATAATGAATCCATTCTAAAACCATTTTCAAAACCATTTAAAACATTTAATAAAGAGATTTTTGAATCAAAGTATCCCATACCACTTTGAAGATTTTAACATTTTAAACCATTAATATCCATATAAATAAATCCTTAAAACCATATTGAAAACATGGATATTAATGAGAAATATTTATAATCATAAATCATTAAAACATTTAAAACGATATTTTAGTTAAAGGGTTTTTAACAAAATGAGAGACACTTGAAAACAAATAATTGAGGAATAAAATTTATTTAGAACTTTATAATATCATGAGAATAAAAGGATTCATGATATAATATGTAAAAGGACAGTATATACACCATATAAGAGTGAATTGGTGCATAAAAACAATGAAGTCTCAATAGAAATGCAAAATGAGATAAAATCCCTTATAAAGAAGGTATCCTTAAATTAAGGATAAATAAATCTCATAATTATGTGTGACAAATATAAATACACCAAATATAAGTGGATATTAAGTATAAAACAATCAGAGTTCATTCACATATATTCATAGGATGAAATATTCAATAACAATAAGTTGAACCCAAATAAATCGAAATTGGGCTAAGAAGTTCCCTTGTAAAATTTCAACAGCCTAACGGCGTCACTTTAAAATTCAAAAAATGAGTTGATGAGACAAAAAGGGCATCTAATCACTTTGAAAGAAATTTTACATCCATAAGGATATATAAGAACATATCCCTACAAAATAATATGTAAATTAAAATACATAACAAAAGAAGTCTTTTAAAAAGAGGAGGGTGAAAGGTCCCCTTACCGATTTGGGTAACTTTCGAAACATAAACCCCATGGAAGAAGGGTCATACAATGAAGATTTAAATACCCATAAATGAAATTTTATTACAAAAAGAGTATAATAATGGGAAGTATATACACCAATCAAAGGAAATGGTGGCAAATGTAGCATAAATCTCACGGGAATAAAAGTGAGATGAAAAATCTCTTACGAAAACTCGGCAGCCTAACGACGCCACTTAAAACTTCCAAAAATGGATTTATGAGATCAAATAGGGTCTCTCATAATATAAACATAAAAATTACAGTATTAGGAATATAAAATAACATCCCCAAACATAAGAAGTATGATCTTAAAATAAATGACATAAAAGAGAGTACTTAAAAAGAAAGAGAGAGGTGGGATCCCTTACGAAAATTCGGCAGCCTAACGGTGCCACTTAAAAATTATAAAAATGAATTGATGAGAGTAAGAGGGGGTATATCATTATATTAAAATACAATTTACTGTATGGTTAATATAAAATAACATCCTCCAACATAAGAACATGGAGCATAAATTAAATGACATAAAAGAGGGTACTTGAAAATAAATAGAGAGGTCGGATCCCTTACAAAAATTCGGCAGCCTAACGGTGCCACTTAAAAATTATAAAATTGAATTGATGAGAGTAAGAGTGGGTATATCATTACATGAAAATAAAATTTAATGTATGGTTAATATAAAATAACAACCTCTAACATAATAACATGGAGAATAAATGAAATGACATAAAAGAGGGTACTTGAAAAGAAAGAGAGAGGTCGGATCCCTTACGAAAATTCGGCAGCCTAAGGGTGCCTCTTAAAAATTCTAAAAATTAATTGATGAGAGTAATAGGGGGTATATAATTATATGAAAATAAAATTTAATGTATGGTTAACATAAAAGAACATCCTTCAACATAAGAACATGGAGCATAAATGAAATGACATAAAAAAGGGTACTTGAAAAGAAAGAGAGAGGTCGGATCCTTTACCTCAAGTCCGACTTGTCTTGTTCATTTCTTTATATTCCTGAATAAGAAAATTTGGTCAATTTATAATTTCTTAATTTACTCCTTTAAATAATATTATTCAGTTCATATCACATATTACAATGTTATAGTAATTGGTTAATATTGTGAGTTTATATCAGACGTTTTTGTCGATGTTTGGTACATGAGTCAAAAATGAACTTGTTTGAAAATGATTGTCCATGTAGTTATAAGTAAATCATCTCAAGAATAGTATTAATTATTTAAATATCATATATATCCAGTAAATATTCATTTTATACTATTCCATAACATTTGGAGATAAAAAGAAATGAAATGTACCGTTCACGGAGACGGTAGGCCGTACGTACGCATGAACGCTACTTTCATTTCTTTGTCATATTAATGGAATTAAAAATAATTGAGACATATATATAGTATAATTACAGTATAATATATATGTTTTATAGGTCACATAAGTTCATTAGTTTCATTATTTATACATTCCATGTATTGCATGAATGAGTCACATCACTTGAGGGGGCGGTAGTCCACACTTCCTCGTATGAAATTATCACAATTTCACAACATGAAAAGAATAAAGGTATGTTTTAAATATAAAATACAGAAGCATATGGGAAACATAAATACCATATATATCATATATAAAATACAGTGACATCATAATGGCCACCATGAAAGGTGTTAAGAGAAGATTGAACAATCATCGTTTCGTGAGGCAGTAATTCGCCATCCATAGAAACAGTATGTTCTTTAACCATTAGACGAAGGTTTGTGTAAGTGTAGCTCGAATACTTAACATAAAAACAACCTAGTATATTAAAGATACTGGTTTTTTTACAAAAGAAAGGAATAAAAAGAGTTTATGGGTTTGGAGAAGCAAAATAAAACAAAAGAACACAAGTGAAGACATTACCTTTAAATCGGGTAACTCCTCTTGGTTTGAACCAAAAGGGTTTCTTGAAGAGAATTATAAAAATTTTGAGACTTCAATGATGAATATAGGGATGTGTAGAGATTAAATAGTAAGGTTTTGGCCAATACAAAGTCTTGAGAGGTTTTTCTAAGGTGGTAGAGGTGGGCGACTTTTATAAGAGAAGAGGAGGGGCACTCTTGGAAAGTTATAAACTATTGCTTTATTATAAAATGATTTTCAGATTTCAAAGGTCACAAAAGGATATATGTCTAGGATAAGATGATAATGTTTAGAAATCCACCCATACAATAGGTTTGTTACAAGTGTAAGACTTAGATTTCACCCTATCTTCTCATTTTATTTAAATCGTTCATTTATGAGGTAATCACTGCATCATCACGGTGTCAAAAATAAATTAATTTATTTAATGTCTAAAAATTATAAAAAAATATCATGATGTAGAAAATATTTTTATATTTATAATTAATATTTATATTCAAAAATATGACTTGTATAACCCCATGTAAAAATTGTTTTAGTAAAACAATACATGTTTGTGACATTTTAATTTTAACTTTAAATAAAAAGTTATTAATGTCATTTTCCAACCAAAGTGGCTCCATGGGGTCCCAAAGTTGACCCATGGATTGTCTTGGTCGTCCATGACTCATCAAATAATGTTAGGATATGTGTCAAGGTCATTTCATATTATTATAACATTATCTTTACCTTAAATTACACTAATTACCTTTAATCGCGATTAATAAAACATAAAAGTTACTATTCAACAAAAAATTATTTTAATCTCATTGAACCACATTTTACTTCCTAATTACAACCATGTATGTAGGATTTTTGAAAATAAAATCACAGAAGTGGTAAAGTTTCATTTAAACGAAATATCAGTTTCTTTAACTACCACTTAGTGGTTTCACTATTCATCAAAAATTGAAGTTTTTCAGAAAAATACCAAAAATTCACCCTAAGATATATTTGATATTCCGAATTCAAAAATTATGTCTATTTTACAAAATTCAACATATATAAGTTTCATTAATTAATTTAATAATTCATTCCCACTGTCAAAACAAATAGCGTGTTTTTAAGAAACAATATCTATTAAAAGATTAACACTAGTTTATGTCCAATTTCAAAGTGAAATTAATTCCAATGGCCACTATTGGATTAAATGGTAAAAATATATTCCAATTACACTTTAAAACCAATTAAAAATATAATCTAACTATATATTTAAATTAGATGAAAAAGCAGTTTTGATGTAAAATGCGGTATTTTTTCACTATTCATTTTAAAAAAATGAACAATGTCAGAAACATACCAAAAATTTAACCAATGTAAATTTCAATGTCCCAATCATAAATAATAAGTTTATTTTGACAAATAGAGCTTATAAAATTGTCAAAATTTAGATTTAAAAAAGGTTCGCCATCAAACGGTGGTAAAACAATCTTTTAAAAATATTAGAGTATTTATTCTTAAAATTGGATTCATTTGGATTTTAAGCCTATAACATTTATTGGATAAATGTAAAAATATTTAACAAACATATGTAATCATTTTGTATTTATTTATTTTCATTACCGCCATTACAACGGCTAGGTGTTAACTATTATAATATAATTATATTATTAGTGTGCAACGTAAGATTTCAAAGAAACTCGGTGTTGCGTATTGGGTACGCCATCAAGCATAGCATTCCCTTTAAAGTAATATTAACATTTTATTCACAAATATTGATAAACATTAGAATGTAATATTATTTATTTACTTGGGATGTTACATCCTTCCCCCCTTTTGGGAATTGCGTCCTCGCAATTTCAAAATTGGGCATGGAAATTTCATTGAAAGTCCCACATGAGAACAAGAGTCAATAAAACTATCACTTTAAAAGAAAGGGATAGAAGTACAAAGGTCGCCTGAGTTAACCCATAATAGGATTCCACGTATGAAAATATGGATATGGAGGATAAAACAAAGGGTCATGTTCTGATGGAGAGTGATAGTAAACATGTCTAGGAGAAAGTTAACCATAAGAAAATCACAAACTTGTGATGGGTTAAACGGTATTTGATTCCCCAGTAGGAAAAGTTAACAGACAACATTTTTGTTTTAAGTTACTCTTCATTGAGGAATTTATTTTTGAGCTTAACTAAATAATAATGAAACATACTTACTTGTCACGTAGACTTTCAACTTTTACTGGATTCCTTAATCAAACTCATATTTTCTCCAAAAGATGAGTATTTAGGAAGACTTGTTCGCATTAAGTGTACTATAATCAACTTCTTGAGAATCACCTAATCCAAAAAAGAGAACTATATATTTCTCATGTCTTTATATCTCAACCAAAACCAAACCAAAAATTTTAGTACGAGGTCAGATAATACCCAAAAAGGATATTTTTTTTACAAAAAGAAAAACTACTCCTAATCTCCAAAATTTGTCAAAAAAACCCAAAGTTCAACGAAGACCATTTAATAATGAATTTGTCCATAAAATTCTTCAAGGTAAACCCAACTAAGATTGAAACCCAAATATTTGAAGGATTTAATCACATATTCTCCCAAGGTACAAATTAACATTTGTCTCCAAATAACATCATTTGCTCTTAAAGTCAAATATTGAAAAGTAATTGACCTAATCACATATCCTCCATGATAGGTTAATAATTTCCATAGATAACCCAAAATAAAATTACTCTTGATTCATAAAATCATCTAACTAAAAAATAATAATTAGTCAAACTAACCAGGGACTTCACGTAGTCCAGTGGTAGGTGATAAATAACAGTCACACTTTGGTTGTGGGTTTGATTCCCACAGCTTTGTCCGACGCGACGGGTTGTCACACGGTCTGTGTGTTTTCCTTTTTCCAAAACTACATAATTCTTAAAACATTCCCCAATAAGAGATAAAATCTTCAAAAATAACCATAACATAATTTAACCTCAATTTTACCTCATGCCTTTCATCTTTCATCATAACATATAGTAACCCATAATTACCTCAAAATTAAGGATCATATAAACCCTAATGGTTACCTTTATAAGAATCATGTGAACTTCTACATCGAGTTGGTTCTCTCATAAAAGAGGAATTAGAGAACTCACCAGGGTTCAAGTGGTTGATCATGACTCCTAATAGTTGGTTTAGAATAACCACGGGATTTCTCATTGAATCCCCCATTTCATCCAGTCTCTTAATCAGAGAACCACCACAGTTTCCTTCAAATCCATTGTCACTTTGGTGCCTGCTAGATCGATCCATTTACTAAAACAAAAATGGTCAGTGTGAGTTTATCCACAAAATAATCATGTACTAAAGAGGAAGATAAACGCTAAGATATACTTATCCAAGTTATCTCAAACTCATTCCAACCTTCAAAAATAACAATGAAACTATCTAATATAATAACCATTGTGGTTATACACAACTTGTCACTTATGCTTAAACAACACTCTAACCTCTAAAGTTATCTAAACCGACCTTTGATACCAACTATAAGGACCCATCCTTAAACATTACTTAATATTGAGTTATTTCAAGAATACACATTGAGGATCTTTTCAGGTCTAGAGTTTTAGAGAATTAGATCATAAATCATGCATTACATTCCACATTTGAAAAAAGTGGTTACATAAAATATAGTATTCATTTTTTCCCATCAACGGAAACATATTTAAAATAAAACATGGATTCTTTCTTGACACTTCCTTGACACTATCATTATATCATGTACCTTTCCCTTGACCTGTGAAAAACATTTCAAAAACTTGGGATGAGAAAAAAAAGATCAGTAAGGGGTATAAAAATTCGAAAAGGAAACATTAGTACATGTATACATAAGAATCAATGAAATCATACTTTACTCATAAAACATAATCACGTTAACATACCTCATGAAATCATAAGATTTATGAATAACTCATAGAAATCATAATATATAAAGGTAACTTGAGGCATTCATAACATTATTACGTAGGGAGTAACCCTCATGGTTATGTTTGGAATACCCATCATAGTATATTCCCTAAATCTCTTCGGAGAGACCTTAACGTTTAACCCCTTCACGTTACCCAATGCATTGGAGAGCTATATCGGGCTCACCCGCCCTTAGTTTATCATGGAACCACCTATCTTCATAAACAATTACCAAGAACCATAACATAATCATAGCACATAACTTAAGCATAAAATAAAGATAACATTCCCACATTTCAATAACAATATAACATATTAATATATTGAAATAATTAATCCATTCTAAAACCATTTTCAAAACCATTTAAAACATTTAATAAAGAGATTTTTGAATCAAAGTGTCCCATACCACTTTGAAGATTTTAAAATTTTAAACCATTAATATCCATATAAATAAATCCTAAAAACCATATTGAAAACATGGATATTAATGAGAAATATTTATAAGCATAAATCATTAAAACATTTAAAACGATATATTAGTTAAAGGGTTTTTAACAAAATGAGAGACACTTGAAAACAAATAATTGAGGAATAACATTTATTCAGAACTTTATAATATCATGAGAATAAAAGTATTCATGATATAATATGTCAAAGGACAGTATATACACCATATAAGAGTGAATTGGTGCATAACAAAAATTAAGTCTCAATAGAAATGCAAAATGAGATAAAATCCCTTATAAAGAAGGTATCCTTAAATTAAGGATAAATCAATCTCATAATTATGTGTGAAAAATATAAATACACCAAATATAAGTGGATATTAAGTGTAAAACAATCAGAGTTCATTCACACATATTCATAGGATGAAATATTCAATAACAATAAGTTTAACCCAAAGAAATCGAAATTGGGTTAAGAAGTTCCCTTGTAAAATTTCGACATCCTAACAGCGTCACTTTAAAATTCAGAAAATGAGTTGATGAGACAAAAAGGGTATCTCATCACTTGGAAATAAATTTTACATCCATAAGGATATATAAGAACATATCCCTACATAATAATATGTAAATTAAAAGACATAAAAAAATAATTCTTTTAAAAAGAGGAGGGTGAAAGGTCCCCTTACCGATTTGGGTAACTTTCGAAACGTAAACCCCATGGAAGAAGGGTCATACAATGAAGATTTAAATACCCATAAATGAAATTTTATTACAAAAATAGTATAATAATGGGTATTACATACACCAATAAAAAAAATGGTGGCAAATGTAGCATAAATCTCACGGGAATAAAAGTGAGATGAAAAATCCCTTACAAAAACTCGGCAGCCTAACGACGCCACTTAAAACTTCCAAAAATGGATTTATGAGATCAAATAGGGTCTCTCATAATATAAACATAAAAATTACAGTATTAGGAATATAAAATAACATCCTCAAACATAATAACATGGAGCATAAATGAAATGACATAAAAGAGGGTACTTGAAAAGAAATAGAGAGGTCAGATCCCTTACGAAAATTCGGCAGCCTAATGGTGCCACTTAAAAATTATAAAAATTAATTGATGAGAGTAAGAGGGGGTATCTCATTACATGAAAATACAATTTAATGTATGGTTAATATAAAATAACATCCTCTAACATAAGAACATGGATCATAAATTAAATAACATAAAAGATGGTACTTGAAATGAAAGAGAGAGGTCGGATCCCTTAAGAAAATTCGGCAGCCTAAGGGTGCCACTTAAAAATTATAAAAATTAATTGATGAGAGTAATAGGGGGTATCTCATTATATGAAAACTAAATTTAATGTATGTTTAATATAAAATAACATCCTCCAACATAAGAACATGGAGCATAAATGAAATGACATAAAAGAGGGTACTTGAAAAAAAAAAGGTCGGATCCCTTACCTCAAGTCCGACTTGTCTTGTTCGTTTATTTATATTCCTGAATAAGAAAATTTGGTCAATTTATAATTTCTTAAGGTCCTCCTTTAAATAAAATTATTCAGTTGATATCACATATTACAATGTTATAATAATTGGTTAATAATGTGAGTTCATATCAGACGTTTTTGTCGATGTTTGGTACATGAGTCAAAAATGAACTTGTTTGAAAATGATTGTCCATGTAGTTATAAGTAAATCATCTCCAGAATAGTATTAATGATTTAAATATCATATATATCCAGTAAATATTAATTTTATACTATTCCATAACATTTGGAGATAAAAAGAAATGAAATGCACCGTTCAGGGAGACGGTAGGTCGTACGTATGCATGAATGCTACTTTCATTTCTTTGTCATATTAATGGAATTAAAAATAATTGAGAGATATATATAGTATAATTACAGTGTAATATATATGTTTTATAGGTCACATAAGTTCATTAGTTTCATTCTTTATACATTCCATGTATTGCATGAACGAGTCACATCACTTGAGGGGGCGGTAGTCCACACTTCCTCGTCTGAAATTATCGCAATTTCACAACATGAAAAGCATAAAGGTATGTTTTAAATATAAAATACAGAAGAATATGGGAAACATAAATACCATATATATCATATATAAAATACAGTGACATCATAATGGCCACCATGAAAGGTGTTAAGAGAAGATTGAACAATCATCATTTCGTGAGGCAGTAATTCGCCATCCAGAGAAACAGTATATTCTTTAACCATTAGACGGAGGTGTGTGTAAGTGTAGCTAGAATACTTAACATAAAAACATCCTAGTATATTTAATATAATTTTTTTGTTACAAAAGAAAGGAATAAAAAGATTTTATGGGTTTGGAGAATAAAAATATAACAAAAGAACACAAGTGAAGACATTACCTTTAAATCGGGTAACTCCTCTTGGTTTGAACGAAAAGGGTTTCTTGAAGAGAATTATGCAAACGTTGAGACTTAAATAATGAATAGAGGGATGTGGATAGATGAAATGGGCAGGTTTTGGCCAAGCCAAAGGCTTGAGAGGTGTGGCTAAGGTGGTATAGGTGGACAACTTTTATAAGAGAAGAGGAGGGGCACTCTTGGAAAGTTATAAACTATTGCTTTATTATAAAATTATTTTCAGATTTCAAAGGTCCCAAAAGGATATATTTCTAGGATAAGGTGATAAGTTTTTGAAATCCACCCATCCAATAGGTTTTTTACAAGTTTAAGACTTATATTTCACCCTATCTTCTCATTTTATTTAAATCGTTCATTTATGAGGTAATCATTGCATCATCACGGTGTCAAAAATAAATTAATTTATTTAATGTCTAAAAATTATAAAAAAAATATCATGATGTAGAAAATATTTTTATATTTCTAATTAATATTTATATTCAAAAATATTACTTGTATAACCCCATGTAAAAATTTTTTTAGTAAAACAATACATGTTTGTGACATTTTAATTTTAACTTTAAATAAAAAGTTATCAATGTCATTTTCCAACCAAAGTGGCTCCATGGGGTCCCCAAGTTGACCCATGGATTTTCTTGGTCGGACATGACTCATCCAATAAGGGTAGGATATGTGTCAAGGTCATTTCATATTATTATAACATTATCTTTACCTTAAATTACACTAATTACCTTTAATCGCGATTAATAAAACATAAAAGTTACTATTCAACAAAAAATTATTTTAATCTCATTGAACCACATTTTACTTCCTAATGACAACCATGTATGTCATATTTTTGAAAATAAAATCACAGAAGTGGTAAAGTTTCATTTAAACGAAAAATCAGTTTCTTTAACTACCACTTAATGGTTTCACTATTCATCAAAAATTGATGTTTTTCAGAAAAATACCAAAAATTCACCCTAAGATATATTTGATATTCCGAATTCAAAAATGATGTCTATTTTACAAAATTCAACACATATAAGTTTCATTAATTAATTTAATAATTCATTCCCGCTGTCAAAACAAATAGTGTTTTTAAGAAACAATATCTATTAAAAGATTGACACTAGTTTAAGTCCAATTTAAAAGTGAAATTAATTCCAATGACCACTATTGGATTAAATGGTAAAAATATATTCCAATTACACTTTAAAACCAATTAAAAATATAATCTAACCATATATTTAAATTAGATGAAAAAGCAGTTTTGATGTAAAATGCAGTATTTTTTCACTATTCATTTTAAAAAAATAAACAATGTCAGAAACATACCAAAAATTTAACCAATGTAAACTTCAATGTCCCAATAATAAAGAATAAGTTTATTTTGAAAAATAGAGATTATAAAATTGTCAAAAGTTAGATTTAAAAAAGTTTTGCCATCAAACGGCGGTAAAACAATCTTTTAAAAATATTAGAGTATTTATTCTTAAAATTGGATTCATTTGGATTTTAAGCCTCTAAAATTTATTGTATAAATGTAAAAATATTTAACAAACATATGTAATCATTTTTTAGTTATTTATGTTCATTCCCGCCATTACAACGGCTAGGCGTTAACTATTATAATATTATTATATTATTAGTGTGCAACGTAAGATTTCAAAGAAAATCGTTGTTTCATATTGGGTACGCCATCAAGCATAGTATTCCCTTTAAAGTAATATTAACATTTTATTCACAAATATTGATAAAAATTAGAATGTAATATTATTTATTTACATGGGATGTTACATTGGGTCCTTTTGAGATTTTGGGTTTTTTAACCCATTAAATTATAGGTTTCTTTCGTTTTTACCTAAGGTTAGCCTGTTATGGTTTTAGGGTGTTTTTATTTAGATTTTAAAATGATGTTTGGTTTGAAAAAATGGTGATTGATTTATCAAAAATGAGATTTACAAAACCAAAAATTTGAATCTTTTGGATAGTAAAATGGGTTTTTTTGAAAATGGGAGTTATTTTTGGAAAAAAAATTGGAGGTTTTTGAAAGGTTTCTAAGATGTAACGTTAGAAAAAAATGAATTTGAAATTTTAAAATGTTTTTCTCCAAAGGTAAGGTGGTTTTAAAATTGGTTGGGGTATTTTTAAAGTGGTTTTGAAAGTGATGATGTTTCTTTTATCTGACTCTTGGTATTCCAATGATTTCTCACATACAAGTATATAGATTCATGCGTGTGTTCAGCGGATGGTTATTGGTATGAGTGGAAAGGTTCTAGAGCTAGAACGGGAATATATATATGTGAGGCTAAATGGAATACCAATGGATGGTGTTTGGTTTGTAAGGATTATTATGTTTTCTGAAAGTGTTCTTCAATAAGGGAGGGAATTTCAATGCTTTAAAAAGTGGAAGAGTGTGATACTGCCTTTTTGTGTTTGTAGTTTTTTTTTTTGGGGGGGGGGTTAGATTTGATGTTTTGGAGGTGTGATATAAATGATGTTTTGATTTTGGGTTTTTTATTTGAAAATGAGATTTGGAATTTTGATTCAAGATATGTTTTGATTTGGTTTCATGATCCCTATTTTTAGATTATGTCCCCACTGAGTTCTAAGGGATTTTGAAAAGCATCTGCAGGTTTTTCTTTCATCACATGTATTTCGGTTGATCAATTCATACTTTAGACATTCATTTTATCTATTTTGGATATGGATCCTAGTTTTCTTAAATATCAGGAGTTTGTCCAGAGGTTCTGAGAGTCGAACCCTCCTCATTTCATTAGGCATTTGGAACTAGGGAAAGCTGAGGAATGGCTATGAAATATTGTAGAGATATTTGTTTGGTTTGAATATCTTGAACCACTCAATATTGAGATTTCCACCTCCATGTTGGAAGGCCTAATTTGGGAATGGTGGAAATATGTTCTTTAGGCCGAACCATAGAAGAATTACTCATGTGGATACTTTAAAGCCTTATTCATCTAGAAGTATTACCCCGATGACATGAGGATACTGATGGGTTCAGCATTGTACTATCTCGAGAAGGGAGATTCAACATTATTGGAGTATTCTAAGAGCTTTTCTGAGCTGTTGTCGTATATCCCAAACCTTGTCAGGGATGAATTTTTTGAGGATTGATTATTTTAAAGGGATCTCCAATCAGAATTCCTTCAGTCTATGACTTCATTCCCTAAAGATTATGAAGAATTCATGAGGAATAATTTTTAGGTAGAAGATAGTTTAGCTATGTCCGGTCAGTTGAGAGGAGGTACAAAAAGTTTGTTATTTTCTGCCTCACCAGATTCATCTGAGATTAAGTTATGGCTATGTTTTCAGTGTGGGAATCCTAGACATAGGAAGTTTTCATGTCACAAATCACTTAAGATCTATCATACCTATGGACGTTTAGGTCATTTGAAAATTCTTTTTTAGGGCAGCACCAGGAAGTGACATGGATCTAGATCCACCCCCTTGGATAACCTTCCAGCTCAGTTGGATGAATGCAGCACTAGGTAAATCTCAATCAGAAGATTATTTTGTTTTAAATTACCTTTTTTTGAAATTAATGTAATATGTGGTGTTGTCTTATTTTAGTTATGGAGAATTGTGTTTTAGGTCTTTTGGGAACTTTATTTTAATAAGGATTGTCTTTGTAAGGTTCTTAATGTTGTTGATGTATAATGGTGGTGTTTGATGTCCCATTCTTCGTTTCTTTGAGTTTTTTTAGTTTTCATTAGGTTTCGAGATTTATTTTGTCTTGAGAAATCAATGTTTTTCTAGAATACTAATATGGGGGGAGACCAACATGGGATGATCTTGTGATGAACCCAACTCTCAGGTGTTCATGATAGAACACTTTCTTGTATTCACCCTGCCCAACCCTGATCATAGTAGTCAGTTGACTTAGATAGTGGGTCATGTAATGGATTACGATGGAGTTCCTAAATAGAACATGATGAGTTTATTTGGTAGTTTCTATTTTAGGGTTCAGGGTATTCCTTTTTGGGTTGTGTTTATAAAAAAGTTAGTCTCTTATTTGTAATGTTTTCATTGTTTATTCGAGATCCTTGGTCTTGTGTGATGTTTTCCTTGGATGTATGGATCCTTTTTAGGATGGTACCATGGTTCCTTTTTTAGATTTCATAGTTATAGGTTTTTAATATAAGTGATTTTTGTTTCTTCAATATTTTAGTTTTTAGGTCTTTCCTTAGAATGTAGTTTATACTTTCCTTGGTCTTGATCAACTGCATATCTTGAGAATTTCTATGAGCAGAAAGTATCATGGTGGGGAGAATTGTCACACCCTGAACCGACACTTTTTGATTATTTTATTTATTTTTTATTTTCTATTTAATTTTATTCCTCTCTAGGTGCCTTTCCCTTGAAATGTGATTTTTTGGACATACAGTGCATGTCACACGGTTAAGGCACACATTTTTCTAAACTGTACGGTAATCATGTGACATCTACTATGGTTTTTGATAGATCCAACAGCATGGTTAGTGAAGGTTTTTCCTACTATGCGGCTAACCCATGCAGGGAGCTCTAGGATCCCAATATATGGCACACAATTGGTGCACGTTTTGCCAAGCCGGGTGACCCAAATTGTGTGTTGCCGAGTCTTTTTTAAAATTAAATTCCATTACCCATCCATTGGGGCCCGTTCTGTGACTACCCCAAACCTGCCTTCCATAGGTCAGGGGCTAGCGACTAGCACTGGAAAGGTATATCCCTAACACCGAGAAGTCTTTGCATTTAAACCTATAAACTCAAAAAAAAAACTAAGCGCATAGAGAGATACAAGAACAAAGTAAATAATATAGTAAACAAGGTGTGTACAGTAAGTAAAGGGGCCGGAATACAAGCCCAGTTGGAAAGTACAAGTAAAACTAAAAACAGCTCCTATGAACACCTGCCAAGGATCCTACCTGAAGGGTAGGTAGAGCTCTCAGACAATTGTCTATGTGGTACGCAATGTCTAAGGTCCACCTCTGAGAAGCCTCCAGACCTGGTTCCCTCAACCAAAATCAGTGTTATCCATCGTCTGCACAAGACACAATAAGGTGCGGGCGTAGCCCGTGCAAGGGTGAGTATAACGATACTTATCAGGGACCCCAAGACCCCCTAAGGTCTCTTAGAACCCACAAAGGATAAACCACTAATCATGAAAACAACAGTCAACCACACTTAGTTATATTCCCATACATATACCTAAGTTATCAAGTATACACATCTCATTCATGAGGAAACACAAGGCCCAACTCTCTAGAAAAAAGCACAAGTGTTCCACAAAGGAAATAATACCACAAAGGTAACACCAACAAGGTAAGTACCACGAAGTTAATTCCATATAGAAGAATACCACGAAGGTAAGTACCACAAAGGTAATTCCACACAAAATAATACCACAAAGGTAAGTACCAAAAAGGTAAAGACTCAACTCACACTAGGTATAACTTAAGTACGAAAGTAGAGATTATTAGTTGTATCGCAAGATCATCTTACTTTGTTGAGAGGCTCTGCTATTGACCCACACAGGATCGTAGATGACCCACACAAGATCTAAAGATGAACCACACAGGATATGGAGATGACCCACATAGGATCGGTATACGCTGACCCACACAGGATCGTTGAGCGCTGACCCACACAGGGACCGAAGATGACCAACACAGGATCTGAAGACTCCTCAAGTGCAGTCAGCCACATGGTTTCCTCACTAAGCATGCTTGATTCTGGTAGGTTCCTATCCTCAAGACATCATTTGATACTTCAACTACCACAAAGTCCCAATAAGAAGTATCTCAAAGGTCTGTCATGTCATAAAAGACTCAACGCGACAGACGGCGCGTCAATCGGACACCCGATCTGTAAGTTATCAATGTTTCCGTTCTGAGGGCCCGGTTGGATTCAGGTTCAATACAACCCGTCCATACTCCAACTTTATCCAAAACTCAAGTGAATTATACCCAAAGTACAGTCTCTATCTAAGGATCCCAATGTCGTAGATGGTTCTTCAAAAAGATTCTCGGTTCTTAAGATATGGCCAAAAAGGCGTGTCTAGGTCCAGATGGGCCCGAATCTGGTCTGACCCAGTCAGACCGACCCATATCGACCCGTCCTGGGCCAACCTAACTCGATCTGAGTCTATCCCATTGGGCCATGGACCATCTAGGCCCAAAAAGGCGGGGCGACCCGCTTGGCACGGCCTGCTCGGTGTGGCCCGCCCGGCTGGGTGCGGTCCACTGTGGCGAGGCCTGCCCTAGCCGGTACCCAGGGGGGAGGCACCCCCCAGTATTCTGAATGGTCCATTGAACCATTAAGCTTCAGCCAACCCAGCAACGCCAAGTTTCACCGTCTGCTTGATTGCGCGACCCGGAAGAGGGGTCCCGCTCAGCGTGACACGGCCGACCAGAAGACTGGCCATCTCTCCTCCCAGCAGCATGATGGCACTATGTCCACCTGCGGCAGGCCGGATGTTAGCCTCCCTTCGGTTGCACCACCGTGGCTAAGTATTCACGGCCCTCTCCTCTACCGGCGGCACGGACATGCGCTGCCCTGCCTCCATGTATTCGGTCGCCGTCCCCTTCTCTACTGTGGTCGACGGGCCACAACCTCCTCTGCTACCAGCGGCGCGGACGTGCGCCACCCCAGTTCCATGTGTCCAATCGGCATATCGGCTGCCGCCTTCCTCTGCCACCTGCTCGAACCACGGTCGGCCGGTTGTCAGTCGTCCTCCTCTTCCGCAGGTCACCGCAGCTTCGTTCTAAGCCCGAAAAATATGATGTTCGTATATTCACGATCCTCGGGTCGAGATCTCTACGTCCATATGTCGTGCTCAACAAAACAATGTGTTTTTAGAACTCTTAATTATTTGGCATTGAAGAACGTATGAAGAACACGCAAAGAAAAAATAGAAAAGATCATGGTATTTTGGTGGATCGATGGTCGTGTTCATTTGGCCATCATCATTGAGAAATAAGAATATGAAGAATCAGAAAAAAGATAATTATCATATCTCAAAATAAAACCCATACCTTGATCTTTGGAGATAGCATGAGGAAGAATACGAAGACGATGAAGACGCCGACGTTCATCGCTCCCTCAACACACTCCTGATCCGAGCTCGACCGTCGGTTCCTCGTTCTTGATCCAGGGTTTGTTCTTCGTTGGAGGAGGTTCTTTCACCAAGAGTTCTCCCAATTCTTCTCTTTGCCAGTGATCCCCAACCAATAAGTGAGGATCCACTTCATTAAGTTAAGTTTATTAATTCAATTAATGTTTCCACATTAATTGGGGGAATACCAAGGGTTACCTCCCATTAAAAGAGGAGTTCGTGTGGTCCCCACCACAAGGATTTAAAAAGGATATTTCAAGAAAGAAAAATAAAAAATTATTTATTTTATTTTTCTTCTCCCATGAAAAAATGAAAAACTAATTTCCACCCTCGACCCACTACGGTCGAGGTGAAGGTCTCCTTAAGATAATATTAGCACTACGAGTTTAATGGTGTCCTCATATTTCAATTCTGAGCATCGGTTCAAATGTTACAAAATTTCACTCATGCATTTACTGAATGTACCTGAAAAAAAGTTTATAAATTCATTCTGGGTACACCGGGCCTCATAATCACGCACCATCAATTTTCGAAGACTTGTAATATTTCCATATATTTTTTTAAAAAAATTACATGGAGAAATATGAGTCTTTACATTCTCCCCACCTTAGGGATTTTTGTCCCTGAAAGCCACACCACAAACTAGGAAAACAAGTAGGGGTACTGAGCACATATCTGAGCCTCCCGCTCTCATGTGCTCTCATGGAGGTTCTTGTGCTACCAACGATCGCGCACCAGAGGTATCGACTGCCCACGAAGGACTCTCTCCTGACAATCCTCAATCTCCACTGGAACCTCTGAAAACGTCACCCCATCGTCAATGTCCAGCTCGCCCCAGTCAATGATGTGTGAAGGGCCATGTACGTATCTCCTCGGCTGGGATACATGGAAAACGTCATTCACCTGGTGCAACTGAGGGGGAAGATCTAGGCGGTATGCCACCTCGCCAACTCTGGTGAGGACCTGTAAGGGTCCTATGAACCTCAGAGATAACTTGTCACCCCGGCCAAATCTTCGCAAACCTCATCGAGGTGAGACCCGTAGGAATACATGGTCACCATCCTCGAACTCAAGAGGTCTCTATCTCTTATCATCGTAAGACTTATGCCTACTCTGTGCAGTCTTCATCCACTCCTGGATGATCTTTACCTTCTCTGTGGTAGCTCGTACAATCTTTGGTCCCATAAGTGCTGACTCCCTGGGGTCAGTCCCGCATAGAGGTGATCTTCAAGGTCAACCATATAATGCCTCAAATGGTCCCATACCGATAGTTGAGTGATAGTTGTTGTTGTACGTGAACTCCACCAAAGGGAATCGATCCCCCCAGTTGCTGTCGAAATCTAGGACGCAAGCACGCAGCATGTCATCAAGGGTCTGAATGGTCCACTCTATCTGACCATCTATCTGAGGATGAAAATTGATGCTCAATATAAGTTGAGTCCCAATCACCTCCTATAACCCCATCCATAATAGGGAAGTAAAACATGCATCACGATTGGAGACAATCATTGAAGGAACTCCATAAAGTCGTACAATCTCCTGCATGTAGAGGCATCCCAAGCCCTCTACTTAACCCTAATATCTGATAGGTAGGAAGTGAGATGACATGGTGAGTTGGTCAACGATCACCCAAATAGAATCATGTCCCTTAGACGTACGTGGAAGTCTTGTCACAAAGTCCATGGAAATTCCATCCCACTTTCACCCTGGAACCTCTAGTGGCTGAACTAAGTCTTATGGAACCCGATGCTCTACCTTCACTTGCTAACAAGTGAGGCACCATGAGACAAACTCTGCCACTGATTTCTTCATTCCTGGCCACTAATGCTGATGCCGGAGGTCCTGGTACATCTTTTCCACTCCTGTATGTACTGTTAGAGGGGACATATGGAACTCCCTCAACACTTCCTCTCATAGAGCTACTGGTACCATAGTATGCCCTCTTAAAAGGATGACGTTCTCCCCACCTTCAAAAAATATATCAGGTGCCTATCCTGTGGATATTTGAGCATGTCATACCTCATAGTTAGTGTCCCCTAGTTGCGCCTCCCAGACTCGCTGAAGGAGTGGGGGAGTGACTGTCAGAGACTAAATATAAGCTACTCCATCTCGATCCATGTAGGATATCCACAAAGAGGCTAGATGCTTAATCGCCTCACTCATCAACTGTATACCAGATCTCCTGCTAAGTGCATATGTTAATACGTTCCCCTTACTAAAAGTATAGACTATATTGAATTCATAGTCCTGGAGGAACTCAAGTCAATATTGTTGTATCAGGTTCAGTTCCTTCTAAGAAAATATATACCTAAGACTCTTGTGATCCGAGTAGACTGTAAAATGTTCTACCATAAAGTAATGTAGCCACATATTCAAGGTGAAAACCACTACTGCTAACTCCAGGTCATGGGTAGCGTAGTAATGCTCATGTTGTCTCAGCTGTCAAGAACCATACATGATCAATGCTCGCTCCTGCATCAGGAAACATCTGATTCTGGTCCCTGATTCATTACAGTAGACTACAAACCCAATTCCCTCCTCTGGTATCCTCAAGATGGGGGTACTCGTCAGTCTCTTCCTCAGCTCCTAGAAACTCCTCTGGCATTTCTCCAACCACACGAAGGGTTGCTCCTTATTCTTCAAAACTGACAAGGGTGTCGCTACCCTGGAGAAGTCTAGTCCAAATCTCCAGTAGTACCCAACCAAAGCAGAAGTCCCTCCCCCTTTAGGGAGGTAAACCTGGAAACATCTTTTGAAAGGATTTCCCCCACACTTGGCTACTTCTTTTGGGAACTGAAAACTCAAAACTCCCGCTTCCATGAGGGTAAGGCTAGGTGACTCAAGAATGATCGGTTGTACCCTCCTTTGCATAAGTTTTTCCTATGCTGCATGGGTTTCCTTTTTTGCTGACCAAGGAAAATCCCATTACAACATTGTAGGTAAACCACAACCTTTTTGCCTAATACAGTCAATCTGAGTATGAATTGTGGATGTCTAGTTAATACCCAAAATAATGTCATAAGACCTCGACACTACCACCAAGAGGCTCCAACCAAAACTCTCACCTCAAGGGTCAGATCACACCATCGGCATAAGTGTGATTATCAAGTCTCATCCCAAAGGTACCTCCAGACGTGAGGGTCAAGTCAACAACTTAACTGGAAACTCTAGGTTTTGGACAAGATTCGTGGAAGAAAGGAATGATATGTACCTATGTCTATTAATACGGAAGTTATTAGTAGACACAGACCGTTCATCGAATCATTCCTATATCCCTTGGGTCACACTCCTTGACCATATGCAGCTACTCCCTTCCCCTATCCTCCAACTCCCTGAGCCTGGTGGGCACCACAAAGGGTGGTGGTTGTAACATGTTGAAATGTACACCACCTCATGCTTCTCTCCTAGCTCTACTTCCACATCTTTAGCCTTGCAGATTTATCTTTACCTATCACTTCTTCTTCCCAAAACATTTTTATATTCCCATGTCTCTGAGAATGGCTCCAGTTTCCTGCTTTCCCACTACTAACATTCACTAATGGTATCCGCTCAGCTAAATAACATTCAACTGCAAAGGTTCTCTCTATCACCCAAACATAGGTAGGAATGCAAAGAGGAATAGTGATGGTTCGGAAATCCTTAAACACACCGTGCTCAGAAGTCTGATCCCCAAAGAACCGATTGTATCATATTCATTAAGTACCAGGAATGGTCAGTACGCCTCGATGAATACTCAGCTACTGACATGTCATCCTTACAAAGTTGTAGAAGCTCTAGAGAACTCTCAGTCACCTCCTCAAGCCATTCCTCAGCTGCCTGTGAGTCGGGATTGCCTCAGAACCTGAGGGGTATCTGATGTTAAAACTCGTGTAAGGCACAAAGCCTAAATGTGTCCTCTACTGATATCGCCGGTTGTAACTGCTGCTCAACGGGTAGTGATATAGAGGACAGACTACCTGAAGGTACTATCTCGGGCAACGGTCCACATACCAAAGCCTCATCACTATGCAGAACATCTTCATGGTCACTCACTGTAAAAGACAAGAAGATAATATCACAATATTCTCTACCGGTGTCTCAACTAGGTGGAAAATTCTAGCCACAGCCTCCAGCCAGTCCTCAACTATGTGGGAATCTGTCTCGCCTAGAAACCTCAGTGGCCTTTGGCGCTAGAACTAGTGCAATGTGCTCAAGTGGCATGCACCCTCTGCTGCTAAGGCTGGTGGAATCGGCTACCCAACAGGTAGTGGTGTTGTTGGTACACCACCTGATGGTACAACTGCCGAAAGGGGGCCCTACACCGAAGTCTCATCGCTCAGTGGGCTATCATCGCGTACTCTACCTAGAACCCTGGCTGGATGGTTGTGTGGATGCATACTAAAAAGGATCAGGTGTGCCATAGTCAATAAGTTATACCTGGTGAGCTGACTCAAAGTAATCAAAAATAAAACTTTCAAAAACACACATGCAATCAGTGTTTTTGTGCACTGAGTCATAAATCAGAAGTCAGGGTCCTGGTGTATGGATATGTCAGCTGCAACACTAACACTATATTCCCCACACTGATAATCACACTCATAACACTTAACATTATTTTTTATTAAAATACCAGAGTCCAAGTTCTTCAGTAGAACCGACTTCTCTTATACCAATTTTTCACGACCCGTCCCTCGGGGCCCGTGTTGTGACTACCCCAAGCCCACCTTCCATAGGTCGTGGGCTGGAGACTAGCACCAGAAAGGAATATCCCAAAAACCGGTAAGGCTTTTCCTTTAAACCTGTAAACTCACACAAACTAAGAACACTAAAAGATACAAGCACAAAGTAAACTAAATTATAAACAGAGTTTGTACAGTAAGTAAAGGGGCTGGAATACAAGGCCAACTAGAAAGTACAAGTAAAATTGAAAACAGCTCATGTGAACACCCACCAAGGATCTTACCTGAAGGGTAGGTACTACACTCAAATGGTCGTCTATGTGGTACACCTTGTCTAAGGTCCACCTCTGAGCAGCCTCTAGACCTGGTTTCCTAAACCTCAATCAGCGTTGTCCATCGTCTGCACAAGACACAACAAAGTGCGGGTGTAGCCCATGCAGGGGTGAGTATAACGATACTCAGTAGGGACCCTGAGACCCCCTAAGGTCTCTCAGAACCCACAAAGGATAAACTAAAAAGCATGAAAACAACAGTCAACCCCACTTAGGTATATTCCCATACGTATACCTAAGTTATCAAGTATACCCATCTCATTCATGAGGAAACACAAGGCCCAACTCTCTAGACAAAAGCACAACTGTTCCACGAAGGAAAGAATATCATGAAGGTAACACCACGAAGGTAAGTACCACAAAGGTAACACCACACAGAAGAATACCACAAAGGTAAGTACCAAAAAGGTAATGCCACACAGAATAATACCATAAAGGTAAGTACCAAAAGGGTAAAGACTCATCTCACACCAGGTATAACTTAAGTACGGAAGTAGAGATGATTAGTTCTATCGCTAGATCATCTTACTTCGTCGAGAGGCTCTACTGTTGACCCACACAGGATCTAAAGATGACCCACACAGGATCTAAAGATGACCCACATAGGATCGGTATGCGATGACCCACACAGGATCACTGAGCATTGACCCACACAGGATCGTTGAGCGCTGACCCACACAAGATCCAAAGATGACCCACATAGGATCTGAAGACTCCTCAAGTACAATCTGCCACAGGGTTTCTGCACTAAGCATGCTTGATTCTGGGAGTTTCTGCTCCTCAATCCATCGGTTGATACTTAAACTACCGAAAAGTCCCATGAAGAAGTATCTCAAAGGTTTGTCATGTCATAAGGGACGCAATGTGATAGACGGCACGTCAATCGGGCGCCTGGTCTGTATGTTATTAGTGTTTTCGTTCCAAGGGCCCGGTTGGATTTGAGTTTGATCCAACCCGTTCGTACTCCAACTTTATCCAAACTCATGGGGAGTATACCCAAAGGGCCATCACAATCCAAGGATCCTGGTGTTGTAGACTGTTCATCAAACAGATGCTCGGTTCTCATGATATGACCCAAAATGTGTATCTGGGTCTAGATGGGCCAGGGTCCAGTCCAACCCGGCCCGACCCGACCCAGTTCGGGTCGACCCGACCCGTTATAGGTCTGGCCCAGATAGGCTGGACCACGGAGGGCTCATCCCGTAAAGGGGGGGCAGCCTGTTCATTATGACCCGATCATTGTTTCCCGCCTGGCTGGGTACGGTCCCCCGTGGCGGGGCCCACCCTAGTCGCTACCCGGGGGGAGACGCCCCCCAGTATTCTGAATGGTCCATTGGACCGTTCGGCTTTAGCCAACCTAGCGGCGCCAAGTGACACCGCCTGCTAGCTTGCGGAACCTGCTGGAGGGGTCCTGCTCAGCGTGATGCGGCTGGATAGAAGACCGGTCGGCTCTCCTCCCAGCGGCGTGACGGCGCCGCTGTCCACCCGAGGCTTTCCAGATGCCGGTCACCCTCCAGTTTCACCACCACGGCTAAGAATCTGTGGCCGTCTCCTCTACCGGAAGTGTGGATGCACACCCCCTGCCTACATGAGGCCGGTCGGCATGTCGGCCTCCGTCCTCCTCCGCCGCCTACTCGAACCGCAGTCGGCCAGTTGACGGCTGCCCTCCTCTTCTGTGGGTCACCACAGCATCATTATAAGACCAAAAAATATGACTTCCGCATATTCACGATCCTTGAGTCGAGATCTCCACGTCCATATGTTGCGATCAAAAAAAATTGTGTTTTTAGTGTGCTTAATTATTTGGCATTGAAGAACGCATGAAGAACACACGAAGAACAAATAGAAAAGATCATTGTATTTTGGTGGATCGATGGGCATGTTATTTTGGCCATCATCAATGAGAAATGAGAATATTAAGAATCAACAAAAATATAATTATCATATCTCAAAATAAACCCCCTACCTCGATCGTTGGATATGGCGTGAGGAAGAAGACGAAGATGATGAAGATGCCGACATTCATCGGTCCCACAACATGCTCCCGATCTGATCTCGAGCATCGGTACCTCGTTCTTGATCCAAGGTTTGTTCTTCGTTGGAGGAGGTTCTTCCACCAAGAGTTCTCTTAATTCTTCTCTTTACCAATGATCCCCAACCAAGAGGTGAGGAGCCACTTCATTAAGTTAAGTTTATTAATTCAACTAACGTTGCCACATTAATTGGGGGAATACCAAGGGTTACCTTCCATTAAAATAGGAGTTCGGGTGGTCCCCACCACCAAGATTCAAAAATGAGGTTTCAAGAAAGAAAAATAAAAAGTTATTTTTTTTATTTTTTTCTCCCACGAAAAACTGAAAAACTAACTTCCACCCTCGACCTACTACGGTTGAGGTGAAGGTCTTCTTAAGAGAATATCAGCGAGTTAAACTGTGTCCTCAGATTTCAATTCCGAGCACCGGTTAAAAAGTTACAAAACTTCACTCACACATTTACTGAATATACATGAAAAAAAAGTTCATAAATTCATTTCAGGCACATCGGGCCTTGGAATCACGCGTCTTCAATTTTCGTTGACTCGTAATATTTCCATATATTTTTAAAAAAATTACATGGAAAAATACATGTCTTTAAATTAAATTAATTAAATTATAATCAAAATAAAATAAAAATAAAAAATTCTAATCTATCTACCCCCCCCCCCTCTAGTGAGCCTCCACTCTCCATGGCCTCTCCTAATTTCTTCAGGTTTTACGCTCAACTCACCTAGGTATGTGCTCTTCTTCCCTCTCTTTGTGCTTTCCAGTGATTGTCCCTCTCCCCATTGCCCCTCTTTCCTTTCCCAAACCCTAAATTATGGGTTGACTGGATTTTGGTTCTTTTATCCATTTTTAGGTCATACGGTGGGTCTCCCGAGACATCTCCATCTGTGTTTCGACATTCACCTCCGAAGGCGAAGCGCTTTGTACCATTTCAGTTCATCTTCCATTGTTTGAGGTTGGTTTCATCCATACCTTTTTATTTTTTCAATTTTATTTAGATTCTTTGGTGATTTTTGTGTACCTATAGGTTAATTATATTGTTCAGTGTCTCCTTGAAAGGTTTCACACACATACATAAGTACGTATATCTATCTATATATATATAGGAGTGTATGTTCATGCAATTGTGGAGCGATCTTCATCAAAGGCATCGAGTTCCAAATTGTTCGACTTGGTTCTCTCCTTTTGAGGTAGGTATCCCTGTGCATTGACCTTTAAATTTAAATAATTATTAATTGGTATCTTTTTAATCCTATTTTATATACTAATTAGTGATGTAATATTTTTAGAATAATTTTTTGACTTGAAATGAAGTGGATTCCCTCTTGTATTATGTTTTTTGAAATGGTTTGATTTTTTTTTTCACATAAGTGTTTGATCAAATGCCCCTTTTTCCTTTATAAATGTGTTTTGTATTTAAAATAGTGGCTTGGGTTTCTTAAATGGATTTCTAAGTGGATTATTGGTTTTGAAAGTGGCGTGTGCTGGTTCTTTTGAAAATAGTTTAGTGTTAAATAGTTTCTTGAATCCTATTTGGTACCTTTGTAAAATGAATTACTTTGAAAACTCTCTTTGGGATGAACCTATTTCCTTATTAGATGTTTATGGGAATGGGTGGTCCACATTTGGGGCATCCCTCATGTGTTGATGGTTGAAGGCAAGAGGGGGGAAATCCCTTGGAGTGATTTGAGGTCGATTTTGTTGTGTGTGTTGATTGTGTATGATAAAAATTCATGTGTTTGATATCTTGGTTGGTATTGGTTGACTCACCCCCTTTTTAGTATGAACATGAGAACCTAGCATTGAGAGATAATTTTTAGTAAATGATTGTTGCACTAGTTTAGATTATGCACTAGCTAGTGGACCTTAGTATAGACTATTTACGTTGGGATTTTTCCCCTCGATCAGGCCAGGTAGGGTTCGATTGAGTGTTTGGGCATTATTATTTCATTGGGTAAGGAATTTTTTTAGGATGAGTCACATGTATAGTATGTTATAGATTATTCATGAGCTTCTAGGTTCTCCCATATACTTCAGCACTTATTTTTCTAAGGCGGATGATTGAGGTGCATTTTTTGGTTATTCACTCTTTCTTGTTATTTTTCATTTCCCTTATATGATAACTAATTTTTCCTCCTTGTATGGTGCATCTCTTTTATAAAGGTGATAAAATTATTTTCAAATGTTTGTGGAAAAAAAGGTTTTTAAAATGTTTTACACTTCCTCCTTCTCTATCCATTTTTCTTTAAAATGTTAAATCTTCCTTCTTGGAAAAGAAACTGGTTTAAAATAAAAAATGGAAATGGACCGTGATTTTCTTTAAAGCGAAAATGTGTGAAAAAACATACTATTATATATTGTAGTTCAAACCTGAAATTGATTATTCTTTTTTTAAAATTAAATTCTTTTGGGAATAGATTACTTGAGAACACCTTCTGATTTTTAATACTCACGCCTATAATTTATTCTTGTTTTTAGTCTCATGTGAGGGTTTAAGCTTGATCTTGTTAGTCGTGGGTGATGTTGAGTCTTGGGATCGGAGTGTGACCTATGGGGTCATGTGGAGTTTTAGTGGTCACTATGTTTAATTAGCTTTATTTTTCAATTCTTTCTTAGTCATTCTATTTGGTTTATTTATTTTTGGGATTCTCTATTATTATTTAACTGCTTTTGTTTAATTATATTGGGATAAATCTTTCCCTTTGATACTTTGTTGATTCCCTTGGCACTTTTTGCCAGCTTGAGAGGGTCGGGAATACCTCTCAGGCCTTATAGTAGGATGACTCGAGTGACCGGTTCGAGGTCAACCTGAGTTGTTCTATGATAGATTTTCTATTCCATTAGTAAATCTCTATAAGTATTTATTTAATTGATAATTTGATAATTTTAGTTCAGTATTTTCTTTCAACAATTGAGCATTCATCTCTTTCTCTGCTGTAAGATCAATTCTAACACTAGCAGATAAAGCATGTTGATTATTCATAATTTTTTATTTGTATTTAAGCTCATTAAAGGTATCTTCAATAATATTGAAATATTCAAAAAATTTCTCTTTTGACATATCATCGTCATTTTCATCCCCAGAATGATCAAAATTATGTAAAGGAGATACAATAGGTACCTCGGGTATATTTTTCATGAAAGACATATTTGATCTGTCAGAATTTTCTTCATGTGTTGATTCTGAGTTTCTATATTTATCCTCAAAGTCACTCCATGATGATTTCATTTCTTTATTATACTTTTTATCCTTATCCTCATACTTCTTTTTGTACTTCAACTTGGGGTAGTTAGCCTTAACATGTCCTTTTATCTTGCACTCATAATAGGTAATTCCATTTGAATTATCATCTCTTTTCTAGTCATTTTCCCAATTTACTATATTATCATACTTTCCCTTATATCTCAGTTTCTTGAATAATTTCTTCTTCTTAAATAAATTCTTAAACTTACAGTCTAAATGAGTTATTTCTTAATCACTATCGGTTGGTTATTCCTCATCACTGGAGCTTTCAACTTGAAATTTTTTCTTTTTATTTCTATTTTTATGTAGTAGTATTGAAGGCTACATATTTACTCTTAGGTTTACTATCCTCTTATTGATTAAATTTAAGATCTTTGTTATACATCATTAACTTCTCAATCAAGTCCTTGACAGGAATTTTATTGATGTTGCAGGATTCTCTTATTAAAACTAATGACCCTCTCCTTCTTTCTGGAATACATCCTAGTAGTCACATAATTTTATCATTTTCTAAAATTGGACTCCCTAAGGATCTCATTACGTTCCCTGGCTCATTAAACCTGAGATACATATCAAAAATAATCTCATCAGGTTTTATCTTAATTGTATCATATTTAATCATATAAGTATTCAATCACATTTATTTAACATTAGTAGTTCCTTCATGAGAAATAGTTAATGTGTACCAAATTTTATAAGCAGTTTTACTATAAGATATCCTATTAAATTCTTCATCTCCTAAGGCAGATTAAAGAGAATTAATACCTTTATAGTTGTTGTTATAAGCAAGTTTGGAAGTATCATCCCATATATTCCTAGCAGTCTTAGGTAATTCATATTTATCCTCTATTTTAGACCAAATTTCAAAAATCATTCTTTCAATATGAATTTTCATTTTTATTTTCCATTGAGAATAGTTATTTCCATTAAATAAAGGAGTTATATTGGAAGTAGAACCTTATTATATATTATCCATTTAAAGAACTAAATTTAGAATTGATTTAAATTTTATATCTTTCAAATAGAACTAAAATCACAGTTGAAAATATTTTGAAAAACCACCGATACCAAATGTTGGTCAGAGTGAGTATCTCAAGAGGGGGTGAATTGAGTACCCAATAAAAATTTCTATTAAAAAATGTTGTAATAAAATTCCTCAAATAATTAAAGATGTCCTATTTAATCAAAATAGTAGATCAATATAAGTTATAAACTTTTAAAATATTTCTCAAATAGTGATTAAGTTATAGTTAAAATAATATAATGAAATTAATTCAAATTTTGAAATAAATTTACTTAATTAAAACCATATATAAACACCAATTAAGATTAACTATAAAAGTAGTGTATTTTTTTACAGCTTAAAATAAATTCAGTTTAAATTTTTGAAAAGAAAAATACAAAAAACACTATAGAATAAATACATGAGGCTAAATCTCAAGCTGAGACCTAATCCTATCCACTTGTAAATAACCTACTTATAAGAATATTATATAAAATAATCTTGATCCACAACCTGGATTGGGTATACACAATATCTAACCAGCTATCCAAGCCACAGAGGGAACTCTTCCACAAAAACTATAGGAAACAATTAAACATAGGCCACACAGGGACCTCTTCCACAACATCGTGGGTAAACCAAAAGAAAAGTGAGAGTTAAAAAGATATTGAATATTTTACAGTTATAGGCCAGGAAAAAGTGTGCATTCAATAAATATAATAAATCTCACACTACTTGAAATTAAAATGAAATAAGAACAATTAACAAGTATAGATGTAGAGAAATTAGTTTCTCTCAATCTGATGTGCTCTGAATATTTAGTCTCCTCTGATGTTGTTTGAAGAGGATCTCGAGCTATTTCTTAGAAATTTTTATAAAAATAGAATATCGTAAGCTCTTTTTTTTGTCAGTATGAAAGGGTATGTATGTTTTTTAAGCTTCACTCTTTCATAGTATGGTGTAGGAAGGATGATTCATGTAAAGCTTTTAGAAAGTGGCACTCTTGAGGTTCTTGAAATAAAATTACAGTTCACTTCTCTATATTTATTTTATCTTTTCACAAGGGAGTCTAATTTATAACATATCAGCAACATGTAGGAACAATCACCTGGATCCTCTACTATTCATACTGATCGACTAACACAAACTTTAATGCATCTCTATAATAGTTTATGAATTTTCATTAAAATAATTCTCAGCATTAAATTTGATAATATAGCCACTAAAAATATTTAATTATAAATAAATATAAATAAGGACAGTGACTTGTCTCAACAGTGAGACAACTCTAGCAGTGGTTCATCATGGTAGCGACTAAATCTGGTGGTGAGTTGGGCCAATAGTGAGTCATCTTAGCATTTTTCCAAATTTCTTGGTGGTAGGTAAAGTCTGATGGTGGATCATATGATGGTGACTCGGGTCAAGCAGTGACTTCTTTTTTGTGGTAGGTATTTTTGATACTTAGTAAACTTTCCATCCTAAAGGTGAGTGATCTCTAAAAGTGGGTCTTTCTAATACTTAGCCAAATTCTCATCCTAATGGTGAGTCTTCCTGAGTGGTGACTCATCTTCAATGGTAATTCATTGCTGGAGGTGACACATCTTTAATGGTGAGTAGATTCTGGCGGTGGGTCTTTCCAACACTTAGCCAAAATTTCTCCAATCTTCTTTATATCATAAAATGATATAATAACACATAAATTTAATTAATATCATAAGAAACATGATTTTTTATCATTAAAATAAGGGTTTCAATAGGCTCATATTTTATCATGTAACATAGTTTAGATTTTACAAATATTTAATAAAATGTTTATGAAATTTATGACACACATACTAAATTGTAAGTGTCATTAAGGACGTAATTATAATTTTATGTTTATTTAGAAGAAAAAGTGTAATTTCCAAAATCATTAACCTATCTATATAATCCATGATTTTTTCTCCATTTTAATATTCACAACCTGAATTTAAGAGCCTCTCACTCCTCCCACCCACTTCCTAGAAAGAGAAGAAATCATTCCAAGCATCCCAATCCAAGAGTGGCATCTTATATTAAAGAATCGGTGCTCTCATGATCATTGGATCATCGAAGGCATCATTAATTATCTACATTAGCACCCTAAAATCAATGATTGATGAACTATCAAGCTTTTGGAGTGTGTATGGATGATCTTGAGGGTTCTAACTTTGGTTCCTTCAAGTAACGATCTCTAAAAGTGAAAACACATGAATTTGATCAAAATAGAATGAGGTACAGTTTTAATTTTGGGTTTTCCACACTAAAATTATTTTTAACATGATCTATGGGTGAATCCAGGAAAGGGGTTTTTAAAATTGATGTTGCGGCATAAAACCAAACCTTAAAAAAATTAAAATACCTTTTTCACACTTCCATGATCCCCCAGTTCCTTAAATTGGAATTATAGGGGGATTTGAAACATTTAAGATTAAATTTTGATTAAATTTTCTAGAATTCAGGTAGAGGTTTTTGATATAGTCCCAACACCACTAATGGCTCATTGATTAGAGATCAGGTGGCCAATTTATTATCATCTGAAATTTGAAGAATGGTTTTTTGAGTTAAAATTAATAATAAAAATAATATTTTGACTGACTTTTCATGTGAATAGTACCTCAGTTACTATTCACATGAACATTAATTCATGGGTGGTTGAACTTCAGCGGTGGTGATGTCGGGTCTTCTATGACACCTTTTAAAAAATTAAAAATTAAAAATTAAAAATTAAAATTAAATTTTTTATTTATTTCTATGTGAATAGTAACTTCAGGTTATTATTCACATGAATAGCATCGTCGGTTATGATTCATATGAATAGTACCTATGAGTTACTATTCACCCGCCTTAGGCCCGATTTTAATTAAGTTTCCCATTTCAATTAAAATCAGCCCTGAAGAAATTCTATCAAATTTCAAAAAATTAATAATAATATTTTTAATTTAATAGAAATTTTTAGGTTTCATAGGTTGCATCGATAATTAATTAGAAATATTTTAATGCTACTTTAATGCATTAAAATACTCTCAAGTTGAAATTTAGCTTATTTAATTTTTAAAATGAAATATTATTACATTTTGACTGATCATGAGTTGAGACTGATCCATGCATGCTTGTTTATTTAATTATTTAATTTTAATAATTTCAATGAAATTTTTTTGTAATAATTAGTTATCAACGATTATTATTTTATGGTTTATGAGTTTTCCCTCCATATTTAAATATATAAAAACCTACTTATCCACATTTTCTATGAAAAAATTGTAGTTACGCATCCTGAGTACCCCCTCACCTGTGTATGAGTATGCATTGTAAAAATGGAAGAGTTTTTTATGACGCGGTTTGAGTCGAGAGACTTCATGGGACCAAACAAGAAGAATGTGTGGGAGTTTAATGGGTGTTGAAGCTTGATTTGATGCTTGGCTCAAGTTGTTCTCATAGGGTCTCAGTTGATCCATCATTTGCTCGATGGATCAACCAGTAGAAATAGCTCACTATCACGTCACTGTTCATTTATTTTATTATACATAGTTAATTGATTGTGAATACGTGGATGATACAAGATCATATAGAATAGTTAATGATAATGCATAGATAAAATAAATGAACGTGTGTAATGAATGTATTCAATTTATGATTGGTTAGATTTGTGAGTGAAATTATATATAACAAGAAAGATAAATAAAATCATATTTCACTCACAAAGAAGATAAAACATAAAAATACATCAAAGGAAATATTAGGTCATTAAACTCCTTTCATCACTTATTTTTTAACAAAAATGGATGTGTGAGGTTCTTATCAGTCCTAGTTGAGGTCCCCTCCTACTACTAGAGATCTATTATGATAGTGATGGGTCAACTTAACTATTTTTAGAATAAAATAAGTAGTCATGGCTAGATTTTTGTGAATTTAGAGGCGATGCATTGATAAATAAAAGGATCTTATTTGATGGAGATGGTTCTCAACTCAATAGATCAATGATTCATGAGTAAATTCAGATGGATAAAAAATACTACCTTGAAACTCTTCTGGTAGTGGTGTATCCATAGCTTGTACTACAAGGAGAGTTTTTAAGAATCCTTTCTACTGTAATACTAGTGACTAAGTATTATGAATCTTGTACTTGAGGACTACTAGTATTTGATTAAGTAGTAGAAGACATTTAAGATAATAAATTCTATAATGTCTAGTGACTATGAATCAAGATAAAAATACTAATTTTCTTAAGTTTTGTTTTTTATAAGAATGAAAAGTAGTACCTCTAATTCGCCACAATAAATTTTTGAAAAAGAATATGTCCTAAATGATACTAATTTCCAAGAGTAGTGTAGGTGCTTACTCATAGTACTATGAGATAAAATAAATATATATATATGTTGAGATCCCCACTACATGTTGATCCACCTCCGGAAAGATGTAAGGGTCATAAGAGAGCTTATAGGATACTCATTAGTGATGCATTTTATGTTTTCATTATAATGAAATCATAATTTTCCAATGAGTTGAAAAATAATCATCAAGATTTAGATGTTATACCATGTTGTCTCATCTTCAAGAAGTTTGTGAGGAGAAAGTAAAGTAAGAAATGAATGAGATGATGATTACACTGAACGCACTTAAATTAAATGATATATCTTGATATTTCAATACATCCCATTCTTATATCCTTATCAACTAATTACTCCAGTTTTTTTAGGATTATAAAATGAACACTATGGATAAAATGATTCATCACCCTTTGGGTGGTAAGGTTTTCCAAGAAGATAAAAACTAAATGAGAGGTTAATCTTTAGTATTTATGGTGAACAAGTTGAAACATAAGGTGAAAAGGCCAATGGAAAGTGTGATTCCAAAGACACATTCTCAGTTTCCTTTAAAGAAAAGAGGAATAGAATCATAAAATAGGTTATTTTTCTTCTCATGTTACAAAATAAGTCTATGGAAGATAAAATGAAATAAATACAAGTATAATAAATTAGAGGATTTAACTTAGTGTATATTCATCAATGTATGTGATGTTTCTATTTTACTTATTGATTATTAGATACTAAATGTGTGTTATATATTTGTATCAAAATAAAGTAACTAAGTAAGTATATAAATGTTACAAGAGGTGAGGGGAATTATCCGAGTGGCTGAGAAAGGGTAATTTTTAAGTTAACAGTGAAAAGTACACAACTTTTAATTGACATGTTTACTGATTCTAGTTGAAATTTGATTATTTATTACCAAAAAAATTATCTCACATGTCTATTGGACATAATGATACATTATTCCATTCTAAAATGAATTTTTTTGTTGTATCTCATATTCAATTATTAGTTCAGAAATACTTGAATCAATAAAAATAAATAATGAATATAAAATGTATAACTCTGTGATACCCAGTTGTGGAAAGATAATTTTTTTCCAATTAAAACTAAAAGTAGTTTTAAATAATATACCCATTGTGGTGTTTATATACTTTGGAGATAAAAACCTCGAGTAATATGAACACATTTACTTATCATGTTTTAGGAAAATAAACCTTTAGAAATAAATGTAAGACACTATACTTCTGGGGCCAGTTCAACTTAATATATGTGAACTATTTCAAGTAGAAACTAGAGGTAAATTCATATACTTTATGAGATTCCATTGAGAAATTTAATAAATTTAAGATTCAAGTATTGAATATTCATGGTTTGAAGTTATGAATTACTTTGAACCCGTGAGTCAAATAATATCTTAACCTATAATTCATCGATCATGAAAATGTAGAGTGGATTTATTCCTAAACTTGTATTTCATTATACACATCAGATCCATGATGTTAGTAAAATTAGGATCAATGATGAGTCTTATATGTCACGACCCGTCCTCGGGGCCCGTGTCGTGACTACCCAAGCCCGCCTTCCATAGGCCAGGGGCTGGCGACTAGCACCAAGGCGTAAATCCCGGTAAAAAGGGAAGGCATTGCCTTTGTAAAGTAAACAAACACCACAGAGTAAACAAGCAGAAGAAGTAAACACTAAGTAAAAGCTGGTACAAGAGTAAGTGCAGAAAAGTAAGTGGGCCAGTATACAAACTCAAACTGAAAGTAAAGTACAACTGGAAGGGAAAACAACAACTAAAAAGTAAAGCCGCAACGCCGAGCTGTCCACTAGAAATCCCACCTGAAGGGTGGGTACATATAGCCTCCTCTACTCCTCGGGTCCAGCCGACCGCTCCGAGTACATCCTGTCTAGTGGTCCACCTCCAGGTACCGTCCTGCTCCACAAGCCTCAACCACGATCAGCGTTGTCCGTCGTCTGCAACCAACACAACGTAGTGCGTGCATAGCCCGTGCAGGGGTGAGTATAAGCTACTCAGTAGGGACCCTGAGACCCCCGAAGGTCTCCCAGAATCCACAAAGGATAATCCACAAAGGAAAGATACAATCACGAAGTAACATCTGACACTGCTTAGGTATATGCCCATACATATACCTAAGTCATCAATTCTCTTTCGGCTCCAACATACGAACCCAAGTACAACCCAGTCCACACAGGAAAGCAAAACGTAAATCCACACAGGATAACACAACACAATCCACATAGGAAAGTAAAACAGGATTCAGCTCACACATGTATACTTCTTCGTATAACGATAAAGATGAACAGATATTTCCATTGATTCATCTAAGTCATTGGACCCACAAAGGATCGATAGGTACTAACCCCCGCAATGACCCAGGAAGGGTCTGACCCACACAGGATCGATAGGTAACTAACCCCCGCAATGACCCAGGAAGGGTCTGACCCACACAGGATCGATAGGTAACTAACCCCCACAATGACCCAGGAAGGGTCTGACCCACATAGGATCGATAGGTAACTAACCCCCGCAATGACCCAGGAAGGGTCTGACCCACACAAGATTGATAGATAACTAACCCCCGCAAAGACCCACACAGGATCGGACCCACACAAGATCTGTAGGCGCTGGATCACACAGAACCGCTGAGCGCTGACCCACACAGGATCGGACCCACACAGGATCGGTAGCACTGATCCACGTAGGATCGCTGAGTGTTGTAGTCGTCATCGTCGTCACAGTCGCAAACACAGCCAGCTCTAGGGTTCCCGCACACAGCAAGCTCGTTCGGGAGGGTCCGCTCCACGAGCCAAGAGGCTGATACTTCAACTGACATATAGTCCAGAGTTGATGTATCCAAAAGTTCCGTATCGTCAAAAAGAACTCAACATCGCAGACGACGCATCAATCGGACGCCCGGTCTGAGAGTTATTGGCTTTTTCGTCCCAGGGGCCCGGTTGGTTTTTAAGGAAAAACCAACCCGACCGTACTCCACCTGCGTCCAAACCTTGGGCGGAGTACGCCAAAATATCCTTCTCACTTAGAGGAATCCAACAAAGTCGATGACACGTCATTCATACGTCCGGAGCTTAAGATATGAGCGTTTCCGCTCCGAGGGCCCGGTTGGTTTCGTGTACGAACTAACCCGGCCGAACTCAAAGTATTCTGAAACCTTGAGTGCAATATACCGAAACGATCGTCTCGATCCAAGGATCGCATCTCAACTGACGGTGCGTCGATCGGAGGCTTGTAACACAAGTTATGGGCGTCCGACCGGAAAAGATTCGGTATTAAGGGGTTCGGGCCCGGTCCGACCCGGCCCGATACCCCCAGGGTCGGACCGAACTGGGTCGACCCGAACCGGGTCCGGGTCCGGCCTGGGCGCAGTGCGCCCAGTGCGCTGGCCGGGTGCTCGGCCAAACGGCCGAGCCGTTTGGAGTGGGGGGCGCCTGCCCCCCTGGTTGTAACCGCGGCCCCCCATTAAGGGGGTCGTTGTGCTGGCCGACCGGGGGTCTGGACCCCCGGCTGCTCTCCTGTCCGGCCGGCCCACCCCGGCCGGCCGGTTTCTGCCTCCACAGGACCGGCGACGGCCGGTCCCCCCTGCTCCGACGCCGGCGGCCCGGAACCGGCCGCCGGTCTCCTTGCTCCGCCGCGGCCCGGAACCAGCCGCAGCCTTGATTCGTCTGGTGCGGAGTGACGGTGCCGCACCTCTCCGTCGCGGCCCCACTCCGGCCACGGTGTTTTTGCGGTTCTCCGGTGCGGCGTGATGGCACCGCGACTTGATTCAATTTCACGGCGCGGCGCGACGGCGCCGCGCATTCCTTGCCGCACGATTCTACGTGGTGCGACGGCACCACGCCATTTTGTTACAATCCGCAAAAAAAACATCATCAATATTGGAGGAGGGTCGGCTGTGTTTGTGCGGTCCAGCCCCCTCTCGTTAGTCGATAGCAAATGGTCATATTTCACGAAGAACGACAAGGTAGGATTCACGAACAAAATAAATAAGTAAATTAAACCCCTACCTCGTGCGAGCTTGAACGGAGGTTCGTCGAACGAGGATTCGTCATGGAAAAACCGTCGTGGAAAGAGACGTCGTGGAAGGAGGAAGTCGCGTCGGCATCGCGGTACACGGCGTCGCGTAATCGGTTTCCAAGAACTCGGCGTTCTTCGTCGGAGACCGATGTGTTCTTCGCGTTCTTCATTGAAGACGAAGAAGTTCCTCAAGTCCTTAGTATTTTCTCCCAAAAACTCCACCACAAGGTTCCAACCCCAAATAAAATAATCTCACCTCTTATTTTATTAACATAACATAACTTTTGAATTTCAAGAGTTTGAAATTCAAACATCCACACTTAACTCTCTTAATTAATAACATAAGTTGTCAAAAATTAATGGTGAGTTGAGTGGGTTTAAGAATATGAAGGGGTAGGGTTCTTGTGGGCCCCACCACCCTCATAACCTCCCTTGGGAAGTTGGGTAGTTACCCAACTTCCACCCAAAGCCTAAAACCACATAAAGAAAATAAAAATTGTTTTTTAATTATAAATTAAACTTCCACAATTTTTATCATCTTCTCTCGTGCAAACGCAACTCCGGAAAAGGCGTTCATAAGCAATTATCGGCACTATGGTTCCATCGGTGCCCTTGGAATTAGATTCCGAGCACCGGTTCAAAAGTTAGAAATTCCCGCTCGTTCGTTCACTGAACGTACCCGAGCTAAACTTCGGATAGAAATTCTGGGCACACCGGGCCTCAGAATCAAGTGTCGTCATAGACTGCGTTCTTGTAAAATCCCAAAGAAAATTAAGAAAAAATTTCCCTTGAATTTTATGGGTCTTTACATTATAAGTGTTAATTTATTATAAAAATGTATATTAGAGTAATTCCTAAACACATATTTCCTAATTGACATAAAATTTGTGATGTTAGTAAAAGAAAGATTAATGGCAAGTCTTTGATGTCTTGAAAAGTCTTCCATAATCTTTTCAAGAAATGCTTTTTAAATATTAGCATTAACCCATAACCATATAACAATTATAATGAAAAATGGATATCATATGAGTTATATTATGAAATAAATCCATTATGTCATAATAATAAAAAATTAGATGCAAATATTTTGTTAAGGTTAAATCAATAAACAAACTTTCATTAAGAAAAACTCAATGTGCATCTAAGGTAATTATCTTAATGATTTCTAAGGATATTATAGAAATACTTGAGGTATAAAAGTTATAGTTGTGTGATATACTATAATTATATAAATGGGTACACATATCTATTTGATATAGGGAGATCAATATTGACTTAGGTTAAGTCAAGGATATAAATTCACAAGTAGTAGTCAAAGGAACAAGTTCCACAAGAGTTCTTGGAAAAGGAATATTTTAGAAACAAATATTGTGTAAGAAGATTAAAACCAAATTTTTATTTTTATATTCAATAATAATAATTGATACCATAAGGTAGTGGTAAATTGAGATCAGTTATGATTGATGAGTTCATATGAATTCAAAAAAATGGATTCCATATACCAAAAACAAGTATGTATTTTGGTAGTTTCTCCAATTGATGTAATTCCCTTAGTGTGTATTCAAGAGAAACTATAAAATGGTGGTACAAGTGTGGTTCCAATAAGGATCGATTGGTTATACCAAATGTTCATGTCTTAATTACACTTCTTGTAGCCACTTTCTATGATCATTATATTTTGCATTAGATATCATGACCACCTTTCTTGGAGGGTGTCTATATGATGCAGCCAGAGAGTGTTGATGACACCAAAGAATGGATATAAGAAATAAAAGTTGTAGAGTTAAATTTATGGATTAATGCAAGAATTTTTATCATAGAATATTATATTGAAATCAAAGTATGTCATGTGTCTATAAGATGTCAATGGGAGTGCCAGAGTTCTCCAAGTGAAATTTGGTGAGAACATATGGAAAATAGTTATTAGACTTATAGTTGTTTAAGATTAGGTTGAAAGAAACTATCATAATATTGATTTAAAGTAGAAACCTAAGTTTCAGGGAACAAATATTTACTATGGTAGATCTATGGGTTACTTGGACCAAATCAAAGTACATATACTAACAAAGTATTAAAAAATACATGTTAAAACAATTTGAGGGGGAATTTTTTCCAATGTCAAATGGAATAAATCTCTCCAAGAATTCATTTATGAGGCATGGGAGGATATGATAATGGTGAGTATAATTATATGCAATTTAATGATAGATCTATCAAATATTTAATTATATATACTAAAAATGTTATTTTCAACATATACATTATAGTAGTAAAATATCAGTTAAATCCAAGAAAACCTCATGGGAAGAAGTCAAAACAATCCAATTGTACTTGAAAAGTACAATGGATATGTACCTAGTAATTAGATTAGAAAGGAATCTAGTTATAAGGGAAAAAACTAGTTTTTCTATGGTTCAATTGGTCAATTTTTATATTTAGGCTAAGGTTATAAGAAATAGAAGCTCATCCAATATATTGGTATCTATGTCTACAAATACCGAGTATGATGAGGCTTCTGATGAAACTAAATAAGTGGTATTAAATACATGAATATTTTTCCCCTTAATTGAATTGATTATATTATGTAAACTATTATCATATTATAAATTATTATTAGCTTAAAATAAAGGTATTAGCTAAGATATCAAGTTTAGAAAGTGGAAAAAAGGGACATACTCAGGGATATCATCTCTTTAGGATTTTTACTCAAGGAGGTGAAGTCACATATAACAAAATAGTCATGTAGGAAGAAATGAAAAACCTAGTGAATAAATAAATGAATAAGTAGAATAATTATCTTATCATGTGAAAGATAACAATGATAGTTAGAAAATTGGCTCTAGTTCAAGTGGGAGTGATTTGAAAGTGGGTACCCTATAACCAACTTGAATAGTAATTTTTTATTACCATATCATATATACAAAGTGTTTTTAATGATATTATCTTACCATAATAGTGTTGATACTTTTACATTAATTATTTACATGGTAATGTTCTTATATTATTTTTCATATCAATGGGATATAGCAGTTCCCAATTATAATGATAACCTCAAGATACTATAACAATAATCATAAATATATGTATTATGGTATAGATACATCATACTAATAGGAAATAGATGATATTGTACAATTAGATTATGGAGGTTCATAATAATTGAGACTTATTCTCATATAGTTTGTACATGGTGATCTTAAGAAGGGGAGATCATAATGATTGACATGCCAATAAGAACACCACATATTTTGGGTTGCATTGGATGTTTCTATCTATGACCATGTGTATTGGTCTATAAACTTGAGATAATTATCAGTGTGCATCATTTGATCATATGCATTAATGCAAGATGAAAACCATGACCTTTATTTTTTTGGTGAGGTAGCTTGCATTGGTTGCATCATTGGTGGCATGGAATTTATTGAATGTTCCAGATAAGATTTTTCACTTCCGAAAGGAAGAGATATCTTGGGAATAGTTGATTAATATGGTAGTATCTTTGTTAAATCCCTGAGAATAGTGATTTAAGGTAAGTCTATTAAGTATGATCATTAATAAATAAATCCTGAAATGATGATAACATGAGGTGTGTATCTAGATTTATAATATATCTCAATATAATGAGATTATAGTACATATAATGTGTTCATATGAGGTTATCATTTCTATAAATAAACCTTATCTCCTTAAGTGTACTTGATAAGTTGCTAGACTCTACTCCTAGTTTTTGAGTAGAATTCATTACTATCGAGATAAAGTCCAAAAGGGTCACACACAAAGCACATTCAAAAGCTTATCCAATTCTAATGAATTAAATTTTAGGAAATTGTGTTCCCCACAATGGGGTTCGTGATATGTCTTATTTTGATATATTGTAAGAAATATATAAATTAAATATTATTCTAGTATAGAATAAAAGTTTTTGAATTTATATACTCAAGGTATTCACATGTGTTAAGTGAATACATGTAAAATATATTTTATGAATGAATAATATTTTATTAAAGATTCATTACTATATTTATGGGATAAGTGAGTCAAGTTGATGGATCATATTTTACAAAAAAAATAGATTTTATATGTTACAAATACATGATAAAATATTTATAAAATTTATGAAATTTATGACATGCAAACTAAGTTTTAAGTGTCATTAATAAATTAATTATAATGTTAAGTTTATTTAGGGGGAAAGTGGTATTTCTGTAATCTAAAACCTCTATATATATTCCATGAGAGGATAAAATTTGTGGTGCTATGAAAAAACATGAATTTTAGATACTCTTTATCCTCCTTCCGACTTCCTAGAGAGAGAAGAAATAATTCTGAGAACCCCAGTTTAGGATCGGTATCCTGGATCGAAGAATCAGTTCTCCCATGATCACTGGATCATCAAAGGCATCATCAATTATTTTCACTAGAACCTAAAAAATAAATGATCAATGAACCAAATTATTTTGGAGAATATGTAGAAGATATAGAGGGTTATGACTTTGGTTCCTTCAATAAATGATCTCTAAAAGTAAGAGGACATGCGTTCAATAAAAATAGAATGAGGTTCAGTTTCAATTTTGTGTTTTATATACTTAAATTATTTTTCACGTGATACATGGGTAAATATAAGAAATGATTTTCTAGAATTGATGTTTCAACATGAATATAAACCCTGAAAAATTTTACAATCATTTTTCTATAATTTCTTAAGCCCTATGTTACTTCATCTTTAACTGTCTAAAGTCTCAAGATAAATACATAAAATTCATAGACAATAATAGTTCTTATTTTCAATATAATTTTGATTCTTTATAAAATATAATGGAAGGTATTTAATAATTTTTGAAAAATCATGATGGTAAGGTAGAAGAAAATTATAAATTTGTTGATGATATGAAGTGGCTAATTGTTTCTTAAAATTTATGATTATAAGAGAAGATTTGGAAATCTGAAATTTAAGAATACAAGATATCTTATCAAGAATGGAAGATAACTGATCAAGAAGAGAAGATATCGGCTTAATTTTTTCCATTCATTTCTCTAATATTTAAAATTATACTATATGAATATATTTTATTTTCCAATGTATGAATATTTTTTCACTATAAATGATTTAAAAAGAAAGAAAGGTTTATGCTTTTTATTTTTATAATTTACATAGAAATTCTATCAAGGATAAATTTATAAAAGTTATTATCTTTTTTAAAAGTGATTATTTATTTAATGTTAATGGAATCTATATTTCATGGGGATCTTATTTCAAAAAAATATGATTAAAACTCATGTTCATTTTATTCCATCTTTTCTTTATTTATTTTATTTTTTAAAAATAATAAAGGGATTTCAAAAATTGATATATTCTGGAGATTTAAAATTTGGATAATTGTCATATTAATGGGGAGAGATAATATATTTTTATAAAGTGGTTAAATTTTAAAAAAAATCAGAAGTTTAAGAACTTGAAATTTTATTTATTTCACAAAGTGTGAGAGGTTTTATAAAAGTAGAGTTTGTTTTTAAATTTTTTTAATCATTATTGTGTTATTCAAGAGGGGATAGATTGTTATTCATAGAATAAATTTATCTTTAGTTTTGAAAATCACATAACACTTATGTTATAATTATTTTTAACTTTAAGGCATTTGTTTTGATTTTTTTTTAAATAGAATGAAAATTGGGTAACCTTACTTTTGGAGATTGAAAATATGGATATCTGAATATTATATCTATGTTACTTTTATTGAATTTATGATCATTGTAGTGGTGTTGGACTAACTATATCAAAGAATTTGAATATATGATGAGTTCATTGGATGATGATGAAGAATATTATCATATAGTTATAAATAATATTGTCAAATGTGGATTCTATCCATTGGAGCTTTACTTATAAATTGAACTATAGCTTTGAGTATTGGAAGAAGAAGGAACACGCTTTGTGAGCTTGTAATTGCATTAAGCCTATAAATTCTTGTTATCTTGAGATCAATTCAGATTGTATTTTATTTCTAATTATTTTCTACTAAGAGTATGTTTGAGATATTTCCATCATAAAACTCTTAGTATTTACTTTGTAATCATTTTGTTTATAATCCTTTGATATCAAGATATTATGATAGGAAGATAGAGCTTCTAGTGTGTGGAAGAATATCTGTCGATCTGGTTGATAAAGGGATTTTGATAGGAAGATAAAGCTTATGGTGTTTGGAAGCAGAGCTACCAATCTGGTTGATTGAGTTCTTCTAAGGAGAAACACAGAGAGTTTGAGTTTGGACACTAATACCCTCTGATAGGCTTATTCCATGGATTTTTAGGAGATTTAAGAGTGACATTATAATAGTTTAAAGTCAAGGATGCCTTTAATTAGGTCTACAAATTCTCCTTGTACTTTAGATAAAAGTATGGTTTATAATATCCTTTAATGGGTATTTTATATTTTAATCATCACACCATGTTTTTTTAAAAATGTTATCATTACTAAAAGTTTATCACTTGTTTTTATTTCCATTGTGTATTTTATTTTTTTCATAAGTTCATAAAATTTAAAGAAGATTAATTTTTTATACACATATTGTTTTACTCTAATTTATTATGAGTTTAATAGAAGTTCATATCTTCTATTAATTTTAATAATTTAGGATGACAAAAATTATTTTCCATGTTTTTTACTAAAATTAACCACCCCATGTTGTTTGTCTACCAAGATAATCTCAGACAATATATAGGGCCTTCAATGTCTAGAAAAATGGATCTTCGAACCATCAATCATTGGATTTTGGGTTACTAAAAATATAATGGGGCAACAATAGATTAGGTCAATACTTGGAGAGGGGTTTGGATTTTCCTTGTTGTCCCATGGGTGGCTGTGTTGTTTTTGTTTTATTATAACCTCTAGGATCTTAATAAAGTATTATCTATACATCTATACATAATATTAATATAGTTATTATTCATAAAATTCCAATTTATACATTTATTATAATATTAATAATACATTTTCATTATATTAACAATACATTTATCGTAATATTAATATATCTATTATAATACATTTATTATAATGTTAACAAATTTATTAATACATTTATCATAATATTAATACATTTATTATAATAAATTCATTATAATATTTTTACATTTATTAATAAATTAATCATAATATCAACACATTTATTAATACATTTGATATAATTAATATTATTTATTCATTATTAGTATTTATTAATTTTTATTATAAACTAATTTTTATTATTTTTAATATTAATTTTTATATAATTAGTTATTTATTTTAATTTTTAAATGTAATTTTTAATTTTTAAAATTCACTAGTAATTGTCAGTGTTAAAGTTAGTGGTGATAAGTCCGTCATTTATCAGCACTTACTTTAGTGCTGATAAAATCTACTTTATCGGTGCATGTTGATAAGAATTGATAAAGTTTAGGCTTTATTAGCACTGATAAACTTAATCCTTTACCAAGACTCAAAAGTGATGATAAAAGTATTCTTTATCATAATTTTTCAATTTAGATATAATAATGGATACTTTTATATTCATTTTTTTAAGTTTTGATAAAACAATTTCCCTCCTTTTAAAAGAACCCTAGTTTTCATGCTACTCCTCTTTTCCATTTAATATCTTACAAAACATGATTCTTTTTGCCGACTTTTGTGGAATATTTTGGAAAAATCAACCCCAAAAATTAATGGTATGATATTTAAAACTTGTTTTTAAAAATTCTTATCTCATCATTCATGTGTTTTTCATGATTTTTTATTGTTATTCTTATATGTAACGTGATTCATTTTTCATTCACTGATCTTGTGTAGTTTTTATTGATTTTTTTATTAAAAATGATTAATTTTACCCCTATTTTGGTAGTTCTTCTCATAATTTTTTGTGTATATATATACATATATATATATATATATAAATGTGTGTGTTTCATATTTTTATATATATAAATATATATCTGTGTGTATGTTTTTTATGTGGGTTTTTGTATTTATATATCTATATGTGTGTAGAATTTTATATATTTATATATGAATATTATTTTATATTATATTTAATATTTATTTCTATTTCTATTCATGTTTATAATAGATTACTATTACATTTAATTGTAATCTCATAAATTTGTGGAACTAAAAAAATCATAGCCAACCCTATGGCTCTCATATCAATATCTTCTGACTTTTCCTAAACTAAGGCCCCCCATTATGTGAACAACTTCCTGACACATTTCATAATAAAAATAGTTAAGGTAAAAAATATCAATCATAAATTTATTTTCTGAATAACACATTATCATTCAACCCTGACTTATCAAAAGAGAATAATACATAAAGTTCTAAAAAACACATGAAAACATCCTCTAATTACTAATATAATTTTAGGCTTAATTATTCTATTTTTAACAAGTATAATTCATATAAAAATCCCCATTTTAATCCACTATAAATAATTCCTCAATCAAAATATCATTAAATAATCATATCCCAATTTATTATCACATTACCTCATTAGAAATAAAATTTCTAGTAAGAAATCATCACTTTAAATTGTTATATTTCCATGATAAAAACCATCATAAAATCACATATAATGATTTAAGTTAATTATATGTATTTATCCCTTATACCCTTATAGTTACACTAAATGATATATTTATTACAATACCTAATCAAAATCAAAACACTACCAACATCAAGAAATTAAACCAAAAAAAATCATTTAAATTCTTTCACTCATGAAATTAATTTATTTATTAATGAATAACACGTTAATATACCATCAAAATAACAATTTTAAACCTCAAATTCATGTTATTTATTTAATTAATAGTAATTACATCAAATTCAAAAGTTACTTTATCATTTTCTTCATTATATGACCATATTATACATGATGTTTAATAATTTTAGTGTTTAAGTATATTTATAATGTTTTCACATCACATACTATTTTATAAAAAATCATTCAATAATGTTATAACTAAATTTTTATGTCACTTATCTCACATAAAGAATTAAATCATTAGTGAAACACACAATTCATATAAAATCAGTTAATTAAACACCAATTAGTTCATGAAGTTACCAACCTCATACTAGGTAGATAATCTGCACCAAGAGATTATTTTTATTTATTCCAAACAAAAATAAATCCAAAATATTTCCAAACTATAAGAAAAGAAGGAAAATTATAACATGACAATGAAAAAATCAAGTTTCTTTTACATAAAAGGACTATATTCTCAATACTCTTACCAAGATAAATTCACCACTACCAACGAATTCTAATTAAACCAAGAAATTAATAATAAATCACCACATGAATGCAAAGAGGGAAATAGATATAATAGAGAGGAAGACATTTATAGGAACCTCCTATAGAAATTTACCTTCCATGAAAATGTATAAAATGACATGAAGTATTTGAAATAAAACCCATGGAAACTAATAAGTGGTTGATAACCATACATGCCATGATACACTATAATGAAATCAAGCTATAATATTTTTCCAATGTATAAAAAAATAGTCTTTATATATTTACACACAAAAATGTATACACACACACACACAAATACATTATTATATATTTACACAGAAATATTTAATTTTTTCACATATCTATGTATATATTTATTATATAAAAGTATATTTATATATAACAATTTTAGTATATGTATATATTTTTTAATGTAATATAAAAAATAGGCTTTATACGTATTCCTTTATATACTTTATATATGTATGTATTTTAATTTATAATTAATTTTTTAAATTTATACTTTATATAATTTATGCATATAAAAATGATACATTATATGCATACCTTTTATGTCCTTATTTAGTTTTTATAAAATACGAATATTTTTTAACAAAATAGGATGGATATGAATTTAAAATGGATGAATGTTAATCTTATGACAAAAGAGTATGAGGGTGGGGTTAAAAGTTCACCAAGTTTGTAACAGATCATATATATGACCCTTCTCAAATCATGTGTTCATGTTTATATTATTGATATTCAAGATAATTTTTTTTGGAGTATTTGAAATAAATTTTGACATATCATAGAATATATTAAAATAATAATTGTTATATTGAACACATGGAAGAACTAAATGCTTTCAGTGACTAGGAAAACACTATAGTTTATGGATCATATGATATGATTAAAACTATAAATGATGATGGAGATCATATTCAGGAAATGAAATCAACAATTAAAGATGGAATTTTTTGATTTACAAAGATGTTTGAGAGTTTAAAGAGTTTTGTAAAGGATTCATAGTATATTGGTTGTACTAAATATACAACATTATGAAAAATAATTAAGATATATAATTTGAATGCTCTCTTGAATGATATGCTACTAGAAAATAATGAGCTTCATTATCTAACATATGATGTTAAACCAATGCTATGTTAAATTAGTATGATCTCTAAAATAATACACATGTTCCCAAATGAATGTATATTGTTTCTCTAATATCATGGATCACTTAAAAAATATCCCAAGTGTGGAGTGCCTTTATATAAGAATTATGAATCAATTCCTTCATAATTTATGCGATATTTTCTAATCATTCCAAGGTTTAGATGACTATATTGATGTTGGGAGACTGATATACAATTGATGTTTCATGAATATATAATAATTCAATATGGGAAACTTCATCACTCAGAATACTCTCCTCATTGAATTAAACTTTACCATGAGTATCATGAATTTGAAAATGATCTAATAAACCTCTATCTTGTGAAATCAATAGACAGAATAAATCCTTTTGGCATAAAAATTATCACTCATAATACATGGTTGGTTATGTTCATAATTTATAAGTTATCACCATGGGTATAAATTAAATTAAAATAAATTTTGTTGTCTTTACTTATATTAAGACCAAAATAATCAGGTAATTATATTGATGTTTATTTTGATCCATTGATTGAATATCTAAAATTAATGTGGGATTCAGGAGTTATTTTTTATGATGCTCATAGAAACAAAGATTTCGCATTGAGATACATGTTGTACAATATGATAAAAAACTTTCCTAATTATGGATATTTTTTAGGATATAACCTAAATTAATGATAGGGTGTCCCATTTGTAAATAAGGTATACTCTTAGTTAGGTTGAAACATTCATATAATAAAAAAAAATTAGATATGTTACATTTTTACCCTAATGGCATAAATACGTACACTAATCTTAGGCAACATTATTAGATGGTAATTCAAAATAAGGAAAAATAATATCTCTATTAAGAGGTGATGAATAGTTTCATAAAGTAAATAAAGTTTTCATAATTTTTGGTAAACCCTTTCTAAAAAAATTAAGGAAATTGGTTGGAAAAGGTTATCAATTTTTAATGAATTACCATATTGGAATTGTTTGAAAGTTATAAATTTTCTTGATTCCATACAAATAGAAAAGAAATATATGTGATAGTTTCATTGGAACATTATTAAATGAACCTAGAAAATAAAATCATTGCATTATGAATAGTTTGGCCATAATTGACATGGTAATAATGTAAGTGTTAGCACTAGTGAAGGGTGAAAGATGGTATTTTTATCCTTTGGTGGATTACACTCTTGATAGAAAAGATTGATTTTAGTTTTTCAACTTACTTAATTTTGTATTGGTTCAATATAGGTATTCATAAAATAAAAATAATATAATATTGATGAATTATTTGAAGTCAAAGGGATTAAAATTATGTGACTAATATATTTTGATGCCATATTTAATGTTTATGGAATTACGTTGCATTATTTATAAAAGTTTCTGACACACATTAACCATATTTTTCTTCTTTTTAAAAGCTATATACTATAAATTTATAAACTCAATGAATTTTGTAACTATGGAAAAGTAAATTTCTTTCCTATTAAGTAAATTAGAGATGTTATTCCAGCCTTTGTTCTTTTATATAATGGTTTACTCACTAGTTCACTTAGTTGTAGATATTTGACTATATGGTCTTATAAATTACATATGTATGTATCAAATTGAATGATATATGAATATTTTGAAAGGTTCATAAAAAATAAAATTCATCAAAAAGGTTTCATTATAGAGTGATATATGTTTGGGGAAGCTATTGAATTTGCAAAGGCTCGCATTTTTCTGGACTGTGAAATTGTGAAAAATTTTGAATTTTTTCTTTCAGATGATCATGCGGTGTAAAATAGTATTTTCTCCTATAATATGATTTTAAATAATTTTTATAAATACTTTTTTAGTCCCAGAATAGTGTGGTCACCCTATGAATAGATTTTGGTGTAAATCTGAGTCGTCCAAATTTTTAGGGAATAATTAATATTTAATGTTTAATTAATTAAATATTAATTTATTTTCACAAGTTCTTTAAAATGTATATTTTGAATGGATAATAATATTGAGATTATATCTCTTTTATTGATTTTATAATGAGGGGTTTTTCCTAGTCAAGTTATAAAATCATGTCGGGTGTCCGGGCCGAGCCCGGGCCATTTTTTCTTTTCTTTTTTTCTTTTCTTTTATTCCTTTTATTTTCATCTATTATTTATTTTCCTCCCCTTATATTATCACATATTATTCCTATGGGATCTTATTAATCATAACCTATATAGAAAATGTAAATGGATATAAATGGAGAAGAGAGAGATAGAAGGGAGGTTTTACCGTAGACCTTGGGAGGAGCCAGATCATCGTGCGACAACTACGGATCATGGATAGGGGAAAATCTTTGTAAGATACCACCCAAAGTTATTATGTTTTTAATTTTTTGGAATAAATCCCCATTTATTTACCTATTTGTATTTTTAGGTACATTTTATGACTTCTAAGGACCCCCATGGGGTTGATCTATGCTTAAATGGGAGAAATGGGAGTTTCGGGCCGATTGTAGGGGTTCTTACTTGGGAAATCATGATAACATGATATGTGGTTATATAAACACATTTCATGTACTATTCCTATTTGGGGAAGATTAATTTTATTAATTACACACAGTGTACTTGGAGTACACACTGTGTAGAGGTACCTGGCCATGTAGCTAAGTACATGGGCAAAAGGAATTTTTGGAACTGCACAATGTGTACCCAAGATACATGATGGGTAGTCGTACTCATCCATGTAGTCGATTACATGGATAGACATTCAATGTAGTGGAAATTTTTCATATAGGTTACATGGATGTACCCCATGTGAGTTTCACATTATGTATAAGTGCATGACCAGTCCAAGAACACATAATCAGGCTATGTGTGGTACATGAGTAGGTACCCCATGTTGGGTACACACTATATACATGTTTTATACATTTTGTACTTGTATTTTTCATTCTAAGTATAGATTAATTACATTCCCATGTGTATCTTTGATATTAGATAATTTGTACTTAGTTATACATGTTGTGTACTTCTCTCTTGCTACAAATTTGAGGGTTTTTTCATGTTTTTACGCCCCTGAGTCAGAAATTGACATATGAGTGTTCCATTTTGAGTATTTTTATATGTGGTTCATAATTATGGGACCCTTATTGTGTTTTGATGAATTTTTATAGGCGCTTAGGGTGATATACTCAATAGATAGGTTCTTCCTCTAGTAGATGGATCCATTTGTATCCTGTGAGTGAGACTTGGAATAAGACCCAGTTGATAGTTTTGGTAAATGGTTAGAGACTTATAATGGGTTCACTAAGGTCCTAATTTAGTGTATCTTGGGACATACCTTGGGTTAGCAGGAATAAAATTTGACTTGATGAGATAGATTGGTTGGTTGTTCAGACTAACCTAGAGTGAGAGCATGAACTAATATTGGCCATGAGCCATCCCTTTAGACCTATGTTCAGTATATTCCCATTGAGTCCAAGAGGATTATTATGTTTCAACCTATAGGATCCCATGTAGGATGCATCTGTTTACATACTCTTATAAGGATCCCCCAAGGTATTCCTTTTCATACGTGCTATCTTATAGGATCCCAAGAGAGATTCCTTAGCTTATGTGTGGACCGTGAGGATCCCAAGTAGGATGACTCTCTAATGCTTGACTTAGGGGGCCTAGTGGGTACCCTAGTTTTTGGACCAACTCTGATAAAGTGTGTTATGGGTTTAAGTATAGATATTAGTGAGTGTCACCTTATAACCCATAGAAAACATGTAAGATGAAGGGGTTGTTGTAGTAGTGATAGGTTTAGGAATTTGACCACCCTCACTCACTTATTTATTCTTTCACTTAGTTAATCTTGATGCAACTATGATTACCAAAGGTGCTTCCTTGTATTAGGATTATGAGATTAATGCGATGAAATATATGGTGGGTATTCCCATAGGTGCTTCCTATGATTTGGATTCTGAGCCTTTTTTATTGACTATTACTCTATCAATATTCCTATAGGTACTTTATAGGATCCAAATATTAATCCCTGCTAATTTAATGTTATCTTATCAGGATGATAAACATGTTACTCGTCATTTTGATTGAAATTAGTGGACACAGTGTTTCATAGTGAACATGAAATTCCATAGTTTTGATTGAGATTAATGTACATGAAGTTCCTTAATTATGATTGATATTAGTGGACATGTCATTCCATGGATGATATTTCAAGGTGGATGCAATTCCATAGATCTCTATATATTGTGATATTTTTGGGGATTGATGACAATCTCCCCGAGTGATGCATAAGATACTCATCAGGGTTGGGGTAGAAACATCATTACTTTATTTTCCATAATTTTCTAGGGAAGGGGATATTGAGTCATTTATTAAATTGATCATGACTTATTACCTAGGATTGGGAGAGAATCCCTAACATATCACCTAAGGGTTATCCCACTTAGAAAATTATTTGAGTCATAATGTCACTATTGCCTATAGGTCAAGACCTAAGACTCGTACATTGGACTGGATTTACATGGATTGAGTGGCATGAAATTTAACTCTATGCTATATTTACAAGATGTCCAAATATTAATTATAATATCTCATTATAGTAATTAGAGGTGAGTACGGGTGAACCCAGGGTTAGGAAATGTATCCCCCTATGGTGACATAACTTGCTCAGAGACATTTTAGTGTTGGATAAAGTAGGTATTGTTGATCAAGATCATGAAACCAAGGATTAATAATGGATTTATTTTATTTATTTATTTCAGTTTTATCTCATCTAGGCTAAGAATATTTCATGAGAATGAACTTGTGGTATGAGATTATAGGTTCACCATTGGGAGTGGCCTACTGATATTTATTTCTAACCCGTAGTATGTGAAATTTGGTGTGAATTTAGACCTTATGTATGATTTTAGATTGATCACAGATGTACGATGGATTGGGATGAGGTCTAGGGTTTCATTATTGAATGATCCAATCATATGGATTCTTATGATCGGGTTGTAGTAGCTCAATAGTGTCATGGAGACCAATTATGTGGTTCATCTTAGAGTTAAAATTAGATTCATGTGCTTTTATTTCCATTTATTTTATTTACTCTTATTTGTGTGATTGACCCAGTGGGTGATCAGTGTTTTACATTTGAAATGGTTATTTAGGACTTTACTATATTTCATTTTATTATTATACTCTGGTTTAAATTTATTTCTTCTGTACTATGATTATTTACTTTTATAAATGATGTTTGGTTATTTACACAGGTTTATTAATCTGATATTAGTACATATTATCCTCATGAACACACCCTAGGCCCTCACTACTAGTAGGTAGCCTCTAGTTTATTGAGGAGGTGCTCTTAAGGCTTTATCACCAACTAGTTTGGTTATTGTTTATAGAGTGATTCATCTGAGGTCATGATAAAGTGGTATTAGAGCTATTACTTTACTATTTTGTTACTATTTGGTATATGGTAGATACAAGTATTAGGAATGTGTTAGAACCTGTTATGGATATTAGGAAGGTGCATCGAGAAGTCCTATTCTAGTAACAATTACTAGGTTTTGGGTAAATGGGGTTTATCTTCTTGATATGTGATATTATAGTTGTATATGACTTTCTCTTTGATTGATTCATATTTTTGGTCGAGTTATTATGTATTATATATTTTTGTCTCTCACCAAATTTTTTAGAGTCTATTGATTGATTTTGAATCTTATCCAGAAGAGGCAATAGGTATTTTTTTAATGAATCGCATTTGGCATGTAAGGTCCACATGTTATAAGCCTTATGGTGTATGGTTTTACTACTAATGATAGAGGATAATTGTTAAGTGTCAAAAATAACCTAAATAATTTTTTCCTTTATAGGTTAGTCATGGAATTCTACTCAATTAAGCTAACTTGTATATAAATTTTCTTTTAGTGGAAAGTCATGTGGATCTACAATGAGACGTTTGATGGTGAGGCTGATGACTCAGTACTCAAGCATAGGATGTGTAGTGACCCAAGTGGTTTTATAAGGTATATTATTCCCAAGAGTTAAACCCCTTGTAAGGAATTATTACTTATATTAGGCTATTTAAACTTTCAAAACAATCTCTATGGTGTTTTCCAACATTTCCTGGAATGAAATTCAACTTAACTGAACCATGTGAGTGATGTATGAAAAAGATCATTGGTACAATGTTGTTCATGTAATTTTGACCATCATAATTCAATCATCAGTAGTTGATTCATTTTTATTAGACCTCTTTTGGGTGCATCCTTTACTTATGTAGTTAACTAAAGATTCATAACAACCTGCATAAATTTTTCTCATCCATATTACTATGATATTTTACTTAATTAAACTTCATTTTTTTTATCTATTTAGATTCTCTAGTGTGATTCGATAGGTACCTAAACTTTTATAGTGAACAAGGAAATAAAGGGGGTATTAATGTATGTGGATTCCTGGTGACTGTTAGTTTATCATATTTTCTAAGTTCTAATTGTAACCCACTAGGTAGTAGTTCCTTATGTGGATGCTCGAAGAGGATCAGGGCCTCGTAGGTTGATGCTTAGTAAGTGGTTCCATTGTATTTATTTTCTTAATTTTGTAGTTACCAATGGGTTGGAATTAAATGGTTTGTCAACTTAAAATTAAAGGATGTTTTCTTCTATAAATTTCAATTGATAACCTGTATAATTGTGACCATGATTTCATGTTTTGGCCCTTGTAGGTTGATATTATCCTTGACTCCCTTGTAGAGGTTTTAAAAGAATATTATATTTCTTACACTAATATAGGTGTGTTGATGATTCCATGTGTTATATGAACTTGGTTAAAGGTTTTACCTTAGGCTAGGTAGTGTGGTATTATGACCCATATTGAGACTTGATTGCTGGGGCTAAGTGGGAGAACTAGGGCCTTTTTTGTGAAATAGGAACTTATAGGTTGACATTTTGTTTGATCAAGGGGAACCTATGAGAGGGGTTAATGCAAGTTTATGATTTCATTTTTAGGTAGTGAGATTGTTTGTACACTTATGTAGAGATTGATGCATGAGAGGTTCTAGGGTTTTATGGTATAAGCTTGATGATGCCTTTGGTTTTTGAGGAATATCTTTGGGTGATTATATATCATGATTGGCTTCCATAGTCAGGACTATTTAGGTGTTTGGCCCTATTGACTAGTGGTTGTGTAGTTAGAAAACAACTTCATGTGATAGTTAGGTATGTAATAAATCATAGAACATGTGAGGTGCTCAATTTTGAAGAGGAGTCCCAAGGAAGATTCTTGATTAAGAAGATTGAAGTGTCGTGTAGTACGATAATATTTTCCTTATGGTGGATTAAGTATGGGAGAATCTTTCAGGTTTTGGATTAGGTAGAATGGTATGGTACACCTATTATATTCGGAGAGATAGTAATGGTATGTATCAGTTATGCATGGTATTTTTTAAATCATAAATTAATGAGTGGTCATGTGCGATCTAAGGACCAATGGTTTCAAATACTTACCACGGGCATGGTTTCCTGAGTTGTGATAAAATAAGAAAATGTCTCTCTATGGTAGAGGAGGAATCATAAATGGATCAACTATTATGGCATGGATAATGTGGATAAATCTTTGTTAGGTGTTGATAGGATGAGAAGCATGGCTCGAGTGGATAGACATGCTTTTGGAAATGGGACTGTTGAGGTTGTGCTCAGGGAGTAGTATAAGTTAATCCATATGGTGGGGAGTTAACTTTTTTCAATTTGAATGTGGTGACCCTCATTATGAGTTTAAAATCAATTTTTTCTATGTGAACCATTCTTAGGAAGGGGGAATGGGTGATTCATGATGTTGCAAGTTGGTTCTTGAGAATGAGAAATTTTGGTTGTTCTAGTCATCACATTTGGTCATGGAAGAAGTGTGGGACATTGAACTTAGAGATTGGTTGCAAGGTGATGAAAAGTGTATTCCTATGGTGGGGAGTACCAGATTGGTCATAGTTGAACATCTTCCTTGTTGAGAGATTTGTATATGTTGTGAGACTCATCATGGGATAGACAATATAATATAGTTGTATAGATTCTTGGGATGATAGAATGGTTATTATTTGACCACTAAGGCTTCTTGGGGATGATAAGGGTTAGGGTTTGGAGGTTTTAAAGACTTGTTTTTCTCTATTGTAAAATTGAGAATAAATTTTATTTTTTTCTTTTAGATGCTCATGAGAGATAAAATGGTATTTGTCCACTAACATATGATTTCAGTTAATTTTTCTAACTTATTTTTTGGTACTATAATAGGTTTTTTACCCTTAGACTGGAGTTTGGTAGAAATTTGATACATTCAAATTTTCATGGAATAATTAATATTTAATATTTAATTAATTAAATATTAATTTATTTTCACATGTTTATTTGGATATATCTTTCAAATGGGGAATCAAATAGGTATTCAATCTCCTTTGTTGAGTCTAAAATTGGGGGTTTTCCCAGTTGAGGTATAAGCTCATGTCGGGAATTGAGGTTGGGCCCGAGATCCTTTTTCTTTTTGTTTTCTTTTTCTTTTCTTTTTATTCCTTTTACTCTCTTATTTTATTTTTTCTCCTCTCCCTAGATTCTTGTGTATACCTATTATGGTCTCTCTATCAATATAACCTAGTGAGAAAATAGAGAGGGAGAGGGAGATTGAGGGAAGAAGGTTGGTGCTTCCATGGAGCTCTAGAGGAGTCGGATCATCGTGCGACAGTTGCAGATTGTGGATACAGGTGAAGGTTTATAAGATTACACCCAAAGGTATTCCATTTTTAATTTTTTACTATAAATCCCCATATATTTATCTCTTCCTATTTTAAGGTATGTTTATGACTGCTAAGGACCCCCATGGGGTCGATCTATGATTAAACAAGGAAAATGGGAGGTTCAGGCTGATTATAGGGGTTCTTGTTTGGGAAATACTAATCAAATGACATGTGGTTTTTTTAACATGAACTGTGTAATCTCCTATTTTGGGAATATGGATTTTTTGAATTACTTGTTGTGTAATTGGAGTACACTCGGTGTAGAGGTACTTAGCCCTATTGCCAAGTACATGAGCAAATGAAATTTTTAAAACTACATATCATGTAACCTAGGTACACACCATGTATTCATACTTAGCCATGTAGTCTATTACATGGATATACATCCTGTGTATGGAAACTTCATTTTGTATGGTATATGGCTAGACCCCGTGTGGGTTACACGCCATGTAAATTACATGTCCAGGCTAAGAACTCATGGCCATTCCATGTGTGGTACTTTATAAGGCTCCTTATGTAGGGTACACACTGTGTACTTGGGTTTTACGTATATTTTAAAGCTAAATTACATGACCAAATAGGGATTTGAGAGTACACATTGTGTACTCGGGTATACACATCATGTACTTCTCCCTTTCTACCCTTTTGAGGGTTTTCTGTGGTTTACCCCCCATAGTCAAAATTAGACATATGAGTAGTCCAATTTGAGAATTTTTTCACATAGATAATAATGGTGGGAATCTTGGGGTTTTTTAAGGAATTTTAAGAGTAATTTTGGGGAGATAAACTCAGTGGATAGGTTTTTCCTCCAGTAGATGAATCCATTTATCTCCTGTGAGTGAGACTTGTAATGAGACCCAGTTGATGGTTGTGATAAATAGTTAGAGACTCTGAATGGGTTCGCCAAGTTCCTCATATGGTGTATCTTAGGATAACCCCCAATTTAGTGAGACTTTTGACATTACATGATGAGTCAAATTGGTTGTGTGTTCAGACCAACCTATAGAGAGACCTTGAACTGAGATGGGTCATGAGTCGTCCCTTTAGACATATGTTCAATTGTTTCCCCATGAGGCCAAGTGTATGCTTATGTTTTTACTTAGAGGATACCATATATGATGCCTCTATTTATGTACTCTTATAAGGATCCCTCAAGGGATGCCTTTTCCTATTTTCTAACTTATAGGATCCTAAGAGAGATTCCTTATCTTATGTGTGGACCTTAAGGATCCCAAGTAGGATGACTCTCTAATGTTTGACTATGGGGACCCAATTATTACCCTGATGTTTGACCAACCCTGAGCAAGAGTGTTATGGGTTTGGTTATAGATGGTAGTGGATGTCACCTTAGAACCCATACCAAACATATAATCCCAAAGGGTTGTGGTAGTATTGATGGGTTTAGAGGTTCATCCACCCTCACTCTATTATTTAATTTTTCACTCAATTACTCTTGATGTATTTTCTTTATTACCAAAGGTGATTCCTAGTATTAGTCCGATGAGCCTAATGTGATGTAATATATAATGGGGATGTCCATAGTTTCTTCCTGGGATCTGAATTCTGAGTCTTTTTTATTGACTATTATTTTATCGGGATTCCTAGAGGTACTCCTAGGGATCTTTCTTTTAATCCCTACTGATTAAATGTTATCTTATCAAGATTATGGATGTGGAAGGCTGAATTGTTCACTAGTAGAAAAATGGTTTTTAACGTCGGTTTTTTTTTATTTTCGACGTCGGTTTTTGTAAACCGACGCGAAAAATGAATAAAATTTGTTTTTTGGCGTTGGTTTTGTAAAAAACCGATGCCAAAAAAACTAATTCATATCATTTTTGACGTCGGTTTTCATAAAAACCGACGTGAAAAATTAAAAAAAAATAGTTTTGGCGTCGGTTATTTAAAAAAACCAACGCCATAAATGAAAAAAAAAATATTTTTGGCGTCGGTTTTTATAAAAACCGACGCCAAAAGGCAATTTTTTTCCTATGTTTTAGATCATTTCCTAAGCTTTGATTTGACAGGTTTTGGACCTAAAACAGAGTTACGGTTCAAAAGTTATCGCCATTAGAAGTTGAACCTATCAAAGTTTTGATTGATACAACTCGTTTCAAAGAAAACATGATAAACATAAATTAAAATCATATAAACCAAATGAAATAAAATAATCATAATACATCAAACATATTTCAATGGTTTTAGGGCCTTCCATAGAAACAATATGTTTTTTATCATCATATAACTTGTATTTAGAAATGAGAATGAATCATCATTATAAGAAAGCTAATCGAGTTTCTTAGAAATGAAGGATAATAATAATAAAGAAAACAAATGAATAGAATATGTACCGTGTTCAAATTAATGATTGAAGTCGCATTGAAATCTTGATTGAATCGAAGATTTTGAAAATGATGAATGAAGGACAAACTGGATATATATGTAGTAAACGGAAATATTTTCAATTGCGTTGTACGAAAATGTAGGCGGGATTTTAAAAAGTTAAACGCGCGTTGTGAAAAAAAATTGAAATTCTGATCCCGCGTTACTCTTTGGCGTCGGTTTTGTTTGAACCCGATGCAAAATAGTATTTACATTGGTCTTTTGGCATTGGTTTCTTAGAAAACCGATGCCAAAAATGTCAATCGATATCCTTTTTGGCATCGGTTCTTAAAAAAAACCGACGCAAAAAACTAAAAAAAATATATTTTGGCATCGGTTTTTATGAAAACCGACGCCATAAAATTTTTAAAAAAAAATCTTTGGCATTGTTATTTTAAAAAACTGACGCTAAAAATTAAAAAAAACTACTTTTCGCGTCGGTTTTTTTAAAAACCAACGCCAAAAACAAAAATTAATTTTTTTGGCGTCGGTTTTTAAAAAAACCGACGCGAAAAGTTAAAATATATTTTTGGCGTCAGTTTTTATGAACACCGATGCCAAAAAATTAAAAAAAAATTACAGTGTTTTAGATATTTCTCTAATCTTTGATTTGACTGGTCGTGGAGCAAAAACGGAGTTACGAATTAAAAGTTATGGATGTCGGAAGTTGACCTTCTCTAAAAGAAGTCTTAAAGAAGTTCAACTTTCAAAGGCCATAACTTTTAATCCGTAACTCTGTTTTAGCTCCACAACAAGTAAAATCAAAGATTAAGAAATTATCTAAAACACTGTAAATTTTGTTTTTAATTTTTTGGCGTCGGTTTTCATAAAAACTGACGCCAAAAATATATTTTAACTTTTCGCGTCGGTTTTTTTAAAAACCGACGCCAAAAAATTATTTTTTGTTTTTGGCGTCGGTTTTTAAAAAAACCGACGCGAAAAGTAGTTTTTTTTTAAATTTTAGCGTCGGTTTGTTAAAAAACCGACGCCAAAGATTTTTTTTAAAACTTTTATGGCGTCGGTTTTCATAAAAACCGATGCCAAAATATATATTTTTTAGTTTTTTGCGTCGGTTTTCTTAAGAACCGACGCCAAAAATTCATCGAAAAAATTATTTCCGTCAGTTTATAAGAAACTGACGTCAAACTGGTGACGTTAAAAATCATTTTTCTACTAGTGGTTGTTGTAATTAGAGGAAAAAATGTTCCACATTAAATAGATATTAATTCAATTTTAGAAGGAATTTGATGGCTATTTAAAGTACCAAGTGTACATATATTATCTTATAATGGTTATGTAATTAAAAACTATAAATTCTATATAAAGGAATATGATTAACGTAGTAATATGAAAAATATTGGAGTTACTCTTGTTGAAAGTGATGCATGTATCTGGTAATAAGAGAAGAAATTCAATTTACATGAATATGTCATACTTTTACATCCTCAAACAAATATGATAGTTATATTATACAATATTCTAAGTGTTGATTATTCGATGAAAATGGGTTGATGATAATATTGTTGTTAAGATCAAATAATTTGGATTTTTGAATATAAATTTCAGTAAGGATGGGTAAGGGTATGAACCATTCATAATGGAATCATGGTAAGTACAAGTATTTTATATCTTAGATCCTATAAATTGAAATTTTCCAATTTTCTTATTGTTGACTAAAACAATTGAAGGATCAAAAAAATCCATTGAGGATGGTCCTTTCATTAGGATATCAAAATCATATCATAGTGGATATAATGTATATGGTGTATTGTAAGTCAAAAGGGACCACAAGTATAGGATTTTGATACTTTACAGAGGATTCAAATCCCTCCAACCGTTAAATAAAAAAATGAGTTCAATAAAAAAAATTAATTGTTAATAATATATAATGTTTTTTCTTGTAATATTATGTGTTCACTATTGTATTTATTTAATATAAATTAAACACTTAACTAATTATGTGGAGAATGGATTCGCTACTTCTTAATTCTACCAACCTTGAGGAATAAAATATTTAAAATGTTGAAATATAGTAAATTTTAGAAGGTGGAAAACATGTGGTTGAAAAAAAATATAGGACCTTCATAGCATAATAGACTCAATAAAAATTATTTAGGTGAGAAATAAAGATCTAAATTTCAAGGTTGGGTGGAATGCATGTGGTAAACCATTTGACCCCAAAAAGTTTATTTTCATTGGTTACATTTGGGTCACTACTCAAATTCATGTGTTGATTGATTTAGATAAGTTGAACAATTTTTTGCCTCCATTGAAGATAATGATTTGGGAAGACATTATGGAAAAATTATGATATGTTTTTTTATTTTAATGAAAAATAAAATATTGAAATATTGATTTACTCTTCAATATCCATTATATATCACATTTATATTAGATTATTATAAGATGAAATTTTTATTATAATGGTCATTGGAAAAGCTCATAGAGACTTTTGTACACTTCTTAAAAAGAATCATCTTAGGGATGTTGAGGGTAAAGTAAACCTTCAACCACTAAATATATATGCAAACATGATAAACTAAGAATAATGGGATTCCTTTTTATCCATTATGAGGATAAATCATTTTAGGTACATTGTAATTGGTAATATTTTATTTTTACATTAATTATGTTGATCACTTTGATTCAGAATTGTTAATTTATGAAATAGAAAGGAAGTGATGAAAATAATTAGTGTGCATCTAAAATAACATACCCATACCATAAAGTTAGGATGGGGTATGTTTCACTTGAAAAAAATGGTATGTGTTTTAAATCCATAGTAAAACTTTTATGTGATATGAAACAATAACATAATTACGTTCCTTTGTTTATATATAAAATGATGAATCATAATTTAAAGCTCTATACATCCTGTGTAATGTGCTATGGGAGGAGTATCATGTAAATAAAAAGCGTCAAATAGTAGAAAAAACACATAGAATGTATAGGAATAATGTGTAAGTAGGACATAATATAATTTTTTATGATTTATAACATTATTTCCAAACAATATTTTATTATTTTATAGTACTTTTTATATCATTTAGACATGAGAATAATCATCATTTATACCTGATGAATGATTGTTTTTAGTGACTATGAAGTTGCTAGAAATATATGGTCATATTAAAGGTGTATGTTTTAGACTATCACCTTGATCATATTTTGAGAAATAAAAAACATAGGGGGTGAAGATGAGATAATTAAAGACATGCATGTACAAATAGAATCTTTAATAGAAAAAGTTAGCTGTAAATTAGTTTTGATAATCCATTTTATTCAAGTGGATCAATGATAAGAAACAACACAACAATAACCACTACATTAAGATCCCTGAACCTTGGTTTTGAGGATAGTCATTCTCGTAAAAGGCCTACCTTAACTAAGTCAATCAATTTTTTCAAAATATTATATGTTAAATGTGAATCAAACAACTATTGATACCTTTATTATACTAAAATTCCTCAGGGTGAAATTGGTTTCAATTTATATCTATCAACACCAATGCATCATCTTTTTTAAATAGGTATAGTTCACAATATTCAATGTGATATTCTACACAATAAATAACTTCTAAAAATCACATGATGGTATGTATTCATGTAGCTCATGAGTTGAGCATCGAGATTCTAACTCCCGATCTGAATATTCACACGGTTAAATGTGCTATTGGAACTTTCATAGAATGGTAATTTAATCTTATAAAGATATATAATTATTATGAGATTTTCCTTTTTCAATTTATTTAATATTAAAACCCATTATTAATTAATGAAAAAAAATGTTTGAATGTAGGTATGGTTTTATAGATGGAGATAAAAAAAGGTAAAAAAAAGGTTGATTCAAGAAAATATAGAGGATCAAATAATAAATCAAAAAGACCACTTGATAGTACCCTTACCCTACCAATTACATTTATATATTAATTATCATTATGATTTCATGCATATAAAATTTTCAAAGATCCAAATATGGCAAACATTTGAATTTTAAAAACAAATTTATGGAGAGGCCATTATTGTGATGTCCTTCGGGTTATAGGTATGTCTTATTTTGGTATTAGTTGTATATTTTTAAGTTATAAAGGATTTTAGGGGTTGAGGTTCAAGAATTTAGAATATTGGTAGAATAAGGATAGACACACGGTTAGTGTGAAATTAGTAGTAGCCATGTGGTAACCGTGTGATATAGCTATGTTGGTTCTAGGGGAATTCTGCATAGTTTGAGTATGGTTTTTATAATCTTGTGAGTTGTCAGAAAAACCATGTGAATGAAAGGTTTTGGGTCTAGATTATATATCATGGATCATGAATGGTTTTTCGAACTATGTTTCTATTCTCGGGTAACCATGTTCTTTTTTTCAATGGGCAGTCTAAGCATGTGACACATGCGAGCTTCTTAAAAATTGAAAATTACAATGATACCCTTAGTCATTCTTAACTCTAATATCCTCCTAATCTCTCATTATCTTAACCCATTCATTCTTTAACACTATGAGGTTCTCCCTTGGTCTCTTGGAGATTCTCTATCAATTTGGGTGGATCTCTTCATGGTATGTGTGAATCTCGTCTCATTTTATTATCTTTTCCCTCGATATTAACTTAATAGTTATTCACCTTATTTTTTGAAAACCTAATGGGATTTTATTTCCAAATATAGAGGGTTTCATGAATAATTAATGATTTTTCTATTGGATCTATGCTTGTGAGGATCAGATCTCTTCATTTTCAATCATTGTTTTTGAAGGAAATGATTTTTTCTCCATTATCAAGGTATGTGTCTATATAAAATAGTTATTTCTCATGGAATATATTTTTTTTATTATATTTACCTTTAGGTTGTCTTGTGAAAATTATTTATTTTAAATATACGAGGTTTATCTTGTGAAATTAAACTTTTTTTGCATGAAAATTGGTTTTGATAAATTTTTTCCTTTAAAAATAGTTTTATGTGAATCAAGTGTTTGATGAAATGCCTAAAATATGGTTTTGAATCTAAAATTATTTTGGAATCATGGGAGTACTAATGAATTTTTTTTAGAAATGTTTTATAAAATTTTGAGCATGGTTTTCTTGAATGCTTCGGGAAAACATAGCACATTAGGAACCTTGGGTGCATTAGGTTATGGACATATGAAAACCTTAGTGAGTTTGAAACCACTAGGTATTATAAATATGTGGTAATTATGTTATGGAATCTAATAAGTTGGCTTGATACTGAGAGACTATAGCAAGAATCTGTATCATCAGGAGTCATGTTATGTCAGATTAGTGTTCCTTGTGTGTCTTAGTTATGTATTCTCATAGGCTAGTGCCCATTTTGTTCTTTGTGATTTATTCTTAGTGTTATTATTGATGATATTATTTATTATTTGATTAATAACTTATTATATTTTGATATATGGATGATTTTGACTACTATCCTCTATTTTATCATTAATTTTGATTTCTATATTCTTATAGATTTTCATATGGATTTTTTAGAAAGGAAATACAAAGGATGATTTATTTAAAATATTTTCAAATTAAATAACTTTATGAAAGCTATTTTTTAAGTTTGAACTAATAGTTTCATGGTGAAATACATTGTATAGATACATAGTGGTATCTTGTGGGGTTTTTACCTCAAACCATGTATATTCCCATGTGTATATATAGATTTGGTTTTGTAGGATATAGTTTAAGGTAAGGAAATCATATATTTTTTCAGATTCTCTTGGTCGATGTCATCTTTTTAGTGAGTTGGGTTGGTGGCGAAAGATGGTCTCATAAAGACTTGGCTATATTTTTGGTTTTTTTTAGGATTATCCTTCTGTATTAGTTTTGATATGTCACATGGTTTTGTACTTATTATTCCATGATGTACGATGGTTTTTTATTTCTATCTTATTATTAATGACACATGTTGTGTTATGGTTTTGGGGTAAAATCATTCACATGGTTTTTACATTGATACTCAGGTGCTTTCCACCAGATCATGGTGACTGGGAATACGCTTAGGTACTCATGGTGGCCAAGCTTAAGGGATGATTCAATTTATCCCAAGTTGGTTCTCTGCAAAATTTTATCAGAGCCAATAATTGTTTCTAGGTGGTTGCTAGACTAGATCTAGGACCGCCAGAACTCCGAGCATAGGTATGAAAGGGTTCTTGGACAGTTCACTTTTGTGTATGGCCTCAAGTTAGCAGGGGTAGTTCGGGATTTTTCATCAATTTTGAGATTTATTTTAGGGTTATTTAAATGAAACTAATTTTGGGTTTATTTATATGAACCTTGTCATGTCCTTTTATTGATTTTCAATTTCTTTAATATGGATTATTGATATTCATTTTTTCAATTCTACGTACACTTGTACTTTTTTATATTTAACCCATGTGGGTTTGGGTCATTTAATTTGAAAGATGGTTTCAAAGGATGGTTGAGAAATCAATTTTTAAATAAAGACTCTTGATTTGGGTTTTTAAAAGTGGATTTCAAAATGGGCCTTTTGATTTAAAGAAGGATTCAGCTAGTGAAATATTTATAAGGTGATTACTTTCATTTAGATAAAAAAGTGTTATGTTTTGAAACATATTTATAGACTTGAAAGTTTTTTCACATTTTTAAGTTTGAAATTAAATTTTTTTAATGTTCCAAACATTTATAAATTTTCCTTTAGTATTTTTGAAATTATTTTAAATTCATATGTTGGATTTTTATCCATATTTAGTTTTCAACAATTGAAAATGATATTTTAAAGAGATATTTGTTTAACATTGAGTTGTTGACTTTGAAATGATTTTAAAATAGGTTCTTTTATAAATTTAAAATTTTTTCTTGAAATTGGTGTTTGTTGTGTTCCCATTTTTGAAAAATTACTTAATGTATCTTTTAAAGGTATTTGATAGAAATGGAAGGCCCTTGGACTTGTTTTGGATTTCAAGGAGGAAGACTCATGTTTTAGAGGGACGGTTTGAAATGTTTAATTGGTTTGTGGTATTTAAATGGATTTTTAAGGGATATTAAAGTGGTTTTTTATAATTTCTCAATATTTTGATCCATGTTTTAGTATTAAATTATCTTTTTCACCTTAATATTAAATGATTTATTATAAAATACCCTCATGATTACCTATTGTGTTGTCCACCCCTTGTGTGACTTGTTGTATCTTTTTTATTCTTGTTTCTCCCCCTGTGAGTGAAAGTTTTTTTATACCATTTATGTATAAAATATATATGGATATTCATTCTGATGGTGATTAAGGGTTGTGGTTTTTGTAAAGAGTTCAAGTGTGATTTCCTAGTACTTGATCTTGATATCTTCAACCTTTTCATTGGAATGGATTTGATGGTTTCATTAAGTCCTAGATCAATTTTTATCATCATCATTTTTAGTTTTTATCTTTTTATGGGGTTACTCATATCTTTTAGGGTGAGTGGGATCCTAGATCTAGAAAAGAGGGTTTTGTTATTCCCATGGTCAGAATGATCTCATGTTTATTATAATATATGTTTCTTGACATCATTGAATATAATTTAAGTGATCTACTTCCTTACACTATGAATAAGTACCATGAGGTTTTCCCTAATGATTTTTCTAGTTTATCACTACAGAGATAGATTGAGTTTTCTATTGAACTACTCCCAAGGATGAGTATCATCTCTTTTTCATATTATTATATGGAACCAACTGAGTTAAAGGAATTTAAATTTCATCTTGAGGATCTTAAGGATAGAGGATTTTTTCACCTAAGTGTATATCCTTTCGATTCATCAGTCCTCTTTGCAATGAAGGTAGATGGAATCCTTAGGGTTTGTGTTGATTATCAAAATCTTAACCAGGTGACTGTTAAGAACAAGTATTTTTTCATAGGATTGATGATATATTTGATCTACTTAGGGGATCCTGATAGTTTTCTAATATTTATATGTTCTTGGAGTACCACCAGTTAATATTCTGAGAGGTGGATATTCCTAAAACAACATTCAAGAGTAGTTATGGGAATTATGAGTATTTGGTTGTTCAATTTGGTCTTACTAATGATTATGTGATGTTCATGGAATTGATGAATGAGATCTATCATTAGTTCTTGGACTATCTTGTGGATATTTTTTGGATAATATTTTGGTGTACTCTAATTCAAATGAATAATGTAGTGATCATCTATATATTGTTATTAGAACTCTAAAATAATATCATCCATATGGGAAAATATCCAGATGTTGGTTTTGGATCCATGAAGTGAAGTTTTCAGGCCATGTTATTGTTGAGAGGTATATCTCAGTGGATACTGAATAGATATAGGTAGTTATTTCATGGGAGAAACACATAAATGGGTCTGAGATTCAGAGATTTTTTTGTCTGGATAGTTATTACATGTGGTTTGTTTAAGATTTATCCAAGCTTACATCTCCTAGGATAGAGTTAACCTAAAAGGGTGTTACATTTGAATGGAATGATATGTGTGAGATATAATTTGATGAGTTGAAGATGAGGGTGACTTAATATCTATTTTTTATTCTTCCAGAACCTGGTTTAGGTTATTAAATTTTATCTGATGTCTTCGTTATGGTATTAGGATGTGTTACAATGTATGGGAAATACGTGGTGGCTTATGTATCTCTCCAATTATTCCCCCATGAGAAGAATTGTCCTACTCGTGATCTTTAATTGGTAGTGGTGATGCATGCTCTCAAGACATGGTTCTACTATCTCTTCTATGAGTGGTTTACTATGTATTTAAATCATAATATCCTAAAGTATATTTTTACCCATAGAAACCTAAAATTATATAAAATATGTTGGTTTGAGTATCTTTAAACATTTTATTTTGATATTTCATATAAAACCTAAAAAGTTAATGTGGTCATTGATGCATTGAGAAAGAAGTTACTGACTCAAGCATTGAATTAATTAGTGGAAGAGTGGTCTTGGATTAATGTTTTCACTAGTATGAACTTTAATACAAAAGTGGTTGATGGTAATGTGTTCATGGATTGTGTGAACACCAATTTTTCATTTGATGATTAGATATGGATTAGGTAAGAAACAGACACTAATTGTTAGTGTTTATGTAAAATCCTTAATGGTGGGGATACCTTAGTTGTTTGGTCTTGATATCTAAATAGTTTTATGTGTTTCTAAGGTATATTGGTTTCTTTGATATCATTGAGGTAGGATTTGATGGATAGTGTACATCAGTCTAGTTATTTTGTGCACCCTAGGACTACCATGATGTATCATAATTTTATACATTTATATTGGTGCCTGTGGATGAGGTGATTGATTATAGATTTTATTTTGAGATGCCTTACTTAACAAAATATTAAGGGGGATCACCATAGACCTACCATTTTTTGTAGCCTTTACCAATTCTAGTATGGTGGTTTATAATGGACTCCTAGTGGGAAGGATGTGATTTGGGTGATCATTGATTGAATTATGAAATCATCTCATTTTCTTTCTAATAAAAAGGGGATTAAGTTGGAATAGATTGGGAACCTATATGTATGAGTGATCATGAAGCTCCATAGAGTGCCTTATATTATTGTTTTTTATAGAGACAAGTGATTTACATCTTAGTTTTGGAAATACTTATAAGAGGTCATGAGTACCAGGTTGAAATTAGTCACAACGTATCACCCTCATACAGATGGGTATACTGGGAGAGATATTTGGATTCTTGAGGATGTACTTAGGTTGTATAGGCTTGATTTATGTGGTTCTTGGTAAAGGCATATTCCCTTAGTTGAATTCTACTACAAAAATAGTTATCATGATTTGATTAAAATGGTACCCATTGAATCATTGTATGGGTGGTTATATAGATCTCTCTTGTTTTGGGTGTAATTGGGAGAATGGACTTTGGTTAGACTGAGTCTTGTTTAAGAAATGAAAAAAAAAATGTACAGTTGATCTGAAAGATGTTATCAATAACTTAGAGTCACTAGAAATCCTTTAAATACCATTTTCATCATTAATTAGGGTTTTCAGTGGGTGAATAGGTTTTTCTCTAGGTTTTTCCTCATTTGAGACATCATCATTTGGAGAAATATAGTAAGTTTCCATTAAGGCTTTTTGGACTTTTTTATATAATATAATGTCTTGAAAAGGTGGCTTATTAGTTTTACTTTATGTATCATTTGACATTAATTCAATATGAGTATCTTATTTACCAATTAATGAGGTATCAACCAAACCTTTCCATGTGATTTAATGGTAGGATTTTGATCTTAATCCCAACACCTTAGTGGTTGAGCATCCAATTTAGATTATGGATCACTATGATAAAGTGTTTCATGTTAAAACAATTCATGTGGTTCGTGTAATGAGGAAGTTCAGAAAACATAGCCATGATACCAGAGAGTGTTAATATTTTATGATGTAACAATAGCCATAACTTTTTTCTAGTCCATAATCTTGAGTTATTTTTAGGGACAAAAAGTGAAACAGTTGGAAGAATTGTGATTCCCTCCGGGCCACATGTATATTTTGGGCTTAATTTTCTCTTTTTAGGTTCTAAACGTTTTTAGGGTCAACGGTTGAGAATTTAGAATCTTAGGAGAAACATTCCAGGAATATTTTTTTTACACATTTGGTAGTAACCATGTGGTGATCGTGTGATATATCTCTATTGATTTTAGTGGTATTCTATATGGTTTGATCATGTTTTGTCTAACCATGAGAACCACCAAGAAAACTATGTAGATGAAATTTTTTTAGTCCTAATGTTGTCTCATGAATGTGAATGGGTTTTATAACCATGTGGATATTCCTAGGTAACTTTATACTTTGATTTTCTAGGGGAAATAGCTACTACATGGTTAGTTCATAGTTTTTCCAGTCATGCGGCCTAACCGTGCGACCCACATGGGTTTAATAAAAATAAAAAATTACCTCAATACCCTTGGTTTTTTTTTAACATTAATATCCTTATAATATCTCATTATATCAACCCATATAGTTCTTTACACTCTAGTTGGTTCTCCCTTGATCTCTTGGTGATTATCTATTAATTTGGGCGGATCTCTTCAATGTATGTGTGAATGAACTCTCATTTCCCCTATTTTCACTAGATCTTATCTTAATATCTCTTCTCCTTATTTCATTGAAACCCCAATGGGATGTGATTACTTCATCTAGAGGGTTTTATGAGTAATTGATGATGTTTCTTATGGATATATAATTGTGAGTACCAAATCTCTTCATTTTCAATCATTGTTTTCAAAGGAAACTAGGCTTTCTCTATTAGCGAGTTAGGTTTCTATGTACAATGGTTATTTCTCATGGAATACCATGTTATTCTTGTATTTTAATTTAGTTTTGATTGTTATAATGATTGATTTGGAATATATAAGGTGTGTATTGTGTAAATTCATTTTTTGGCATTGAAAATGGTTTTGAAATACGTTTTTATTTAAAACAAATATGCACATGATGTGTTCGATGAAATGCCTTAAATATGGTTTTTAATCTAAAATGGGTTTTCAAGCATGGGAGCAGCAATTCTTTGAGTGTGTAAATGTTTTATAAAATTTTGATAATGGTTTACTTTAATGTTTTGGGAAAATATAACACTTTTATAACCTTGGGAGTGTTGGGTTATGGACATATGAAAACCTTAGTAAGTGTGGAACCACTAAGGATTATGGATAAGTGATAATTATGTTGTGGAAGCTAATAACTTATCTTGATACTAAAGACTATGTAAGGAATCATTATCATTAAGATTCATGTTATACTAACTTAGTTTTCTTTGCATATCCTAGTTATATATTCCCATAGTCTATAGCCCAATTTATGCCTTGTTGTTTTTTCTTGGTGTTATTCTCGATGGTAATTTTTATTCTATGATTACACATATGTTGTCTCTTAAGATATGGATGTTTTTACTACATCCCTCTATTTTATCATTCATGTTGATTTCCATATTCTTTCAGATTTCGATATGGATTTTTTTGAAATTAAAACCAAATTATGTTTTATGTAAAAAAATTTCAAATGAAATAGATTTATTAAAATTGTTTTTTTAGCTGGAATTAGAGGTTTCATGGTGACAGACATTATATAGATTTATAGTGGTATTCCACTGGGATTTTACCTCACACCCTACATATTCCATTGGGAATATGTATATATTTTTGTAGGATATAGGTAATGGTAAGGGTATCATGTAGTTCATCGACTTCTCTTGGTTGATGTCATATTCATAGTGTGTTGGGTTGGTGGTGACAAATGTACACATGGAGACTTGGCTAAGGTTTTGGTTTGTTTTTTATATTATTCTTCTGGATTAATTTTGATATGTATCATAGTTATATAATTATTCTTCTGTGATGTACTCTTATATTTTATTTCTATCTTTTTATATATGAGACATGTTGTTTTATTGTTTTAGGGTGAAATTATTCATGTGGTTTGTATGTTGATTCCAAAGTGCATGTAGTCAGCTCATGGTGATCATGAATGCACTTTGGACCACATAGCAATCCATCTTGGGTGATGATTCAGGTTGAATTGGGTGGGTTAATTACAATTAAATACATGATTGGTGTTGAAAATTTAAATGAAATTCTTAAGAATGAATGGATGGAAGACTCAGTTGTGATTGTATACATGAGGTATATTTTTATAATATTTTTGTCTAATACTTGAACCAATATTATAATTATAGGTAATAAAATATTAATATTTTGTACAGTCATGTATATTACAATAATGTAAAGGGAAAAACACTATGAAGAAAAATTTCAATTCATTAATCCTCATGTCACTTCTACACAATAATTTTCATTATAAGTAGAATAAATTTCAAAAATAGCATAATTAGTAGCCATAATAATTGAAAATAAAATAAAAAATGACATATTGTTCTTAATACCTATAACTAATGAGTAAAACTTTATAATATAGTTCTATAAACTATATTTTCTTTATTTTTCATTGCTTATTCCTTTTTTTTTCTTTTTTAGGATGAATCAGATGCTCATTGTGATCAATTTGAATGCTCCATAGATTTATTTTTTGGATCCAAATCATGGATATCCAATAAACTGACCATACATGATGTCCCTTATGAAATCGTAATGCAATTAATTAATAATTTTATAAATAAACATAAAATTATATTTTTTATATTATGTTTAACAAGGGAGTTGTTTAGTTATCATCAAAATCATTGTATGGGGATAGTAAATGTGCATAATAATTCTATGGATTTATAAATTGGATAAATATTAGGTTATATATAATAACATTTCACTATAAAAACATATATCAAAGAAGATAGGTTTTTTTGATCAATAATTTTTCATTTTATGAAAAAAATTCATGAAAACGATTGTGGTTATTACATTTTTAAATTTATGAAATATATCATATTCCTTCAACGAACTAGTATCCCCAAAGAGGAATTTCTATAGGTAATTAAAATTTCATTTAAAATATTTATTAATAATTTTTTATCTATATTTCTCTAGTAATATCAAGACTGTCACCATTCCATATATTCAAAATAGAAGTATATTTTTTTATAAATGAGGGGAAAACTTACATGGTATTATAATGTTTGCATACAACATAATAGTTGATTTCCTATCAAATTTGTAATATTTTTTTATTTTGTAGAGATCATGAAGAGTTGTTTTATCTACAACTTATTTAGTTAATTTTATTATCATTTTAAATTAGTTCATTAGAGAGATACATTATAATTTAATGGTTTCAGTATTATTAGGAACAAGAAAAAATAAACAGTTTCATTTTAGTGAAGGATTGAAGAGTTATATTGTGGATGTGAGATTGAGAGTCCATGTTGTCTCAAAAGTTGTTCTTTTTATATATTTAGGATCATTTATAATTTATTTCAAAGTTTAATAATTCATTTTTTATTTTTGATAATTAACCTCATGTTAATCCAATATATAGTGTGACTGAATTGACTAAAAGTGTATGTTTTCAATTTAAAAATGATATTTTAATCCAAAAGGCATGCAACATACTCAAATAAAAGAAAATACTCTTGTATTGATAATATCCTTTATAAAAATGATTCACGATTCATTTTTTATGTTTTTTAAGTAACTGAATTTCAATCTAACACACATTGTGGTTTTTATGACTAAAAGTGTGTTTTTCCTTTAAAAGTGACATTTTAGGTCAAAACCCATATAACATTCTCAAAAAAATGAGTAAATTCACTCTATTTGTCTGGATACTTTAATAAAATTATATGTGATTCATTTTTTACATATAGGAATTAACCTCATGTCAATATCACACATGGTTTGACCATTATGAATGAAGGTGTGAGTTTTCATTTAAAAGTAACATTTAAGTTCAAAACACATGTCACATAATCAAAGATGAGAAAATTCACTTTGATTTTTATGATACTTTTGTAAAATTATATTGATTTTTTTGTGATTTTTATGAATTAAACATTCGTAAATATGACAAACGGTGTGGCTGGTATGACTCAAAGCTTGTGTTTTCGGTTCAAAAGTATCATTTTTTCTCACAACTCACATCATATAGTCAAAATAGAGAAAAAATGCTTGTATTTTCTTAATACTTTGGGAAAATGGTTTGTGATTCATTTTTCACATGTATGGATTAACTTCACATAAATATGATACATGTTGTGCTTTAATTTACTGAATGCATATGTTTTAAGTATACAAGTGACATTTTAGTCTAAAATTCCCATCATATACTCAAAATAAATAAAATTTTCTTATATTGTCTTGATACTTTAGAAAAATAATCTATGGTTAATTTATGAAATATAGGGATTAACCTCAATTCAACCCAACACAGGGTGGTTAGTATGACTGAAAGTGTGTGTTTTAATTTAAAAATGTCATTTTACTTCAAAACATGCATCAATACTCAAGACCAAGAAAACACACTCAAATTCTATTGATATTTTTTGGAAAAATATTGATAGTTAATTTATGAGATATATAAATTAATTACATGTTAATTTGACACATTTTGTGTCTAGTATTAATGAAATTGTGTGTTTTCATTTAAAATTGACATTTTAGCTTATAGCGCACATCACATAATCCAAAATAGAGAAAAACTGATTATATTATCATGATATATTAGGATAAATATTCCTAATTAATTTGTGATATTTAGGAATTAGCCTCATATAAATCTAACACATGGTGTAGTTGGATTTTTTTTAAATTGGTTTTTTCAATTAAAAGTGACATTTTAGTTCAAAACACGCATCACATACTCAAAACCAATAAAACACACTCAGATTATCTTAATGAATTAAGACAATTATCCATGATTAATTTTTGATGTGTAGTAATTAAACTCACTTAAATTTTATGTATAGTATGGAAAAATAAACTTAAAGCTCATGTTTTCAATTTAAAAGGGGAATTTAGATCAAAACACACTTCAAATACTCAAATATATGTAAATGTTCTTGCATTTTCTTGATACTTTCGGAAAACAATCCATGATTTATTTATGATGTATAGAAATTAATCAGAAATCAATCTAATTCATGATGTGTCCATTATTATTGAAAGTGATTATTTTCATTTAAAAATTACATTTTAGTTTAAAATACACATCACATGCTCAAAAATGATAAAAAATACATTGATTGTCTTAATACTTTAGTAATAAAATCTATGACTCGTTTTTTGACATGTAGGAATTAACCTTGTGTCAATATGACATATGGTGTGACTGTTATGACTGAAAGTTCATGTTATCATTTAAAAGTTACATTTATGTTCAAAATGCACATCACATACTAAACAATGAGAAAATGTGCTCAAATTATCTTGATACTTTAAGAAAATGATTTGTAATTCATTTATGAAATGTAGGAATCAATTGTGTAACTCCCTAACTCGATCCATCAATCCAATCTGGAGATCCACAAGACCTTATGTGTTCCTCCTCATATGCAAGAGGTTGTCAAATATAAATGAGTGTTTAAACATCATTAATGGGGAGACTATACCCTCAGTATCATGGACATATATAAAATAAAAAATAAAAATAAAATATAACAACTCATAGTACCAAGGTATAATCTTAATAATCATAATGTAATATAATATGGAACACATGTTATAAAAGTACATAAACTGGGATTCTATTGTGAAAATCCAAAATATAGTATAAATTACAAGCAAAGAAATAAATAAAACTCTATAGAGATCATTTGGAGTTCATCTCAATCCTGCTACCTGCTCCAGTCTCCAAAACTCAACTATCTGTAGCCACCTCTTACCTTTTTCTGGATCCCTATACATGAAGTCTATGCACACTTCGAGATTCTTGTGCAGATTTTTAGTAATAAAAACTATTAGGACACCAACAATGTGTCATTAACATGTGTGTATAGTTAAAATCAGTGTATTCCATGATAACAAGAAAAGTTCAAGAAATCGTAAACAAATCATACACCAAGCATTCATGTGATAACCAATCCATCATGATCCCCAATCATACCTACTTTATATCCATGTCGTAAGGATAATAAGATGATTTTAGAAGTTAATGATAACTATCCAAAAAGATAGTAAACATTTTACTCGATATCCTCAAGGTATCGAGTCTCTGGTCGGGCCACAAGGTCGACTAGAAAACATATACTTGATATTCTCAAGGCATCGAGTTTTAGCATGTTACTAAATATCTACAGTGCATTGAGTTATAGGTCAATACTAAAGGATTTCATGCTCCTACCATGTGTAAGGCTCCATCATCATCATTGTCACATGTCATGCACACTTCCCCACTAATGGGTAGTCATACCAAGATGGTCCACCTATTATGAATACCAAGATAATACCTCCAAGGTATGGTAAATATACATAACAAGAAAAATCATAATAAGGGAAAACATAACACATCTTCATGATAATATAGTATCAATATATAATAATATTTGATCAACAACATCAAAGGTAACAAGATACACTATTACTACTCATGGAATCAAACATCACACACGGGTATCATGGGCTACACACACACTCACAAGAAAAAACCTCCAAGCATGGTCAACAAGATATGCCATAAAAATATGAGATCAAGGTAACAATAGTATAAAATGGATTCATATAGTATAGAACTTCCTAAATTAAGTTCCTTAATTAAGTACTCCAATTTTCCTCAAAGGATCAAAGCTTGAACCACATTTCACTCCCACTAGATCGCATGTTAAGGATGCCTATATCAGGTTTTGGTTCATCAGAGAAGAGGTTTGGAAAAGATACCCAAGTTGATTGCATGTCAAAAAGGGTGATTCTAGAATCACATGCCTCAATAGATCTATCAATGGAACTATTTTTGTGATATATCAAAAAAATGGGGTGTCAATTCACTAGATCCATTATCGATTCAAGAAGAAATCGTAAATTCATCACCAATTCTAGAATATAGCCTTGGGTCTAGCCAATTAAAATAAATCCAACATCAAACCATTGTCTAAAAAGAGATCCAAGATGATAGTAAAGAATAAGGGAGTCTCAAGATGATCAATCTATGGAAACATACTCTAAAACATCCACCATAAATGAGATATCATGCTCTGGTCAAAATAGATATCATTTACACATCAAAAATTTCCTTTCTTATATCAAAAATCGATGAATTCATTATTAGTTGGAATTAGAATCTATATATTGTGCAACAATATGTTGGATCTATGATTTGTTTCAAGGGAAAGAGGATAGATCAAGAAATAACCCAAAGAACAGAGGTTCTTGCATCACATACCTCAATTCCAGATCTTCAACTCACTTGGATTTTTTGGAATCTAGCTTTAGAGGAGAGGGAATCATGATGGAAGGCTATATTAGTCTCATAAATCGAGATGGATTCTTATAAATAGAATAATGGGTCAAAACAGGACATAAATGGTCTTTAAATATGATTTAAAATCATTAATTTCATGTGCACGTTGTTTGATCACATGGTATGTCAAATTGTGCACCAACCATAGACCCCTTTTCAAGATTTTGGACAAGCCACATGGTTTGTCCACATATTTTGAAAAACTTTTTTCCAACCATGTTGTTTCTATTATAGGTAATTTAATATTTTTCATGGGATTTTTGCACTTTTTTTCAAACCGTGAACCTTAAGTGTATGCCTCCCCTAGAGAAAATTCTTCTAGTTTCATGGTTTCATATAGAATCTATATGGTTTGGACAAACCATTCTCAAACCATTCTCAAACCATGTTGTTTACACTCCATTTTTACATGGGGATAAAAAGATTTAATGTTAGATACCACAATTAGTAAAAGAGTTAAAAAACTCTACCAACCTAGCCTGCACACACCCAACCTAAGTGCTAATGGGCTTGCGCAGTCCATGCTTGTGCGGCCTAGAATGAGAAACCACACCTATTCGTGATCCCTACATGATACACTTGCACATTGGACATGTGTGAGTGACATCCTTCACCCAAGTTCTTGATTTTTCCTAAAAATAGGACTATGGGGGTCCTCAATTAAAGAGGACGGAATGAAGAAGAGAGTTATTGAAGCTCTTCTCACCCAAGTCTCTTTCCCAACTCCTCCAAACCCTTAGGTAGTTCCTTAAGCCAAAAAAAAGGAAAATTAGTAGTAATAAATGGATTGAGGTACCTGAAGGCCTATAATACCAAGAACCTTGAGATGAAACACTCCCCCTAGGCAAAACTACTAGGGTGAAGGACCCCTCCACTACTCAAAACTTGAGCATCGGCCATCCAAAGACACTTAAGGATACCATTTGAGCCTAGAGCAAAGCCTCTCATAAGTTTTTTTTTCTAGGTTGTCCATATCCCAATGATCTATTAATCTCTCACAAGTCTACCATGTGTGATACATCTTCATCTAGCCTGGATCTACCCTATGCGAAGGACATTCTACTCGCCCAAGTCTTACCTATGCGCATCACCTTCTATCTGCCCAGGCCTCACCTGTAAGAGCCATCCTTTGGGCCCATTTTTCATTCCACCAATGGTAGGTCACCTCTTCCCTTATATCCCTCATCCAAGTGGGACCTAGATGAAGACTCTCCCAAAGACTTCATATATTTGTAATAAAATCATATGACACATCAGTATGTTCACTTGATTATAAATTCCCATGTAATGTAGGTCCTACATTTATCCTACCTAGTAGGTGGGACCATTAGATTGTTTTCAATTATAAATTTCCATGGTAATAAGGATATCAACCTTTGGGATAATTATGGGACCTTGGGGTTGAAAATAAGAGAGGAGATATGCACATCAAATCCCTTTCTCTCTCCCTGACTCTCCCAATAAGACTCCACCCTCATCTATCAGCAGAAAAGGATTAAAATGTCTAGGCATAGATTCCTTTTATGTATCTTCCTATTTATTTCCCTTAGGGAGTCCATCCTGAAGTAATCCTATAATATTTCTTGTGGGGTATTCCCCTTCCCTCATCAACTAGTGGAAAAAGAATATTGTGTGGTTTTTATCTCTTTAACTTTATCTTTTTTTTCTCATACTGAGTATGAATCGCATGGTCTTAGAGGTTAGTGATGATCATGAAATTCACATGATCAAATAATTTACTCAATAGAGAGTCCTTATGATGGATACTCATATTGCTTTGACATGGGACTCCTATTCAGTGTAAGCCCCAAAACTGTGTTACCATCTTCCCAAAGGTAAACATTACCTATTGTAAAAACCTTCAAAGGGGCACATTCTTGATGAAGAAACTTTGGGCCTCCTCCATTGGTGTAATCCCTAATAATCTGAACTACATGGGCTTTGATTCATGTTCAAATAGGATACATAGGAAGCCTCCCTAAGGATTAGACCCACCACCCCAATCAACCCTAATCTTCTATGGGCCACATTACCAGTAGGTTTATATCCATATTGGGAGGTTACATACCTTCCAGGACCTCTAGGATGCTTTGGTATAAGTCCCACACCAAAGTTTTTCTAGGAACTTTCCACCTAGATATCCTTGTCGCATGATTTTAAACTTTATAGTTTGTTCCTCGTCACATGAACATAAAAGATATGATGTGTCTTGTTGAGTGGCACTAAAATATGTGTGTTCTGATTCCTTTCATAAGGATACATAGGAATCCCATATCATGGGAATAATCAAAACATCAAAATAACTCTTATCTTCATAGTTGATGATAAATTCTAGAGCTCCCCACTGTGTTGTTTAAAACCAAAATCATAATAATAAATGAAATAAGAATCTATAATCCATTTACAAAAGAGTACCATCAATTTAGAACCTTGGATACATACATATGTATTCTTTTATGAAGAACCTCAGATAAATATAGATGATTCTAAATAAAATACATGTTAATGATTGATAGTTAACTTAAGGGAGACCCTTGGGATTTAATAAAGGATTCATGAATATGTATTAAATATTTAATATAGTCTTAGAGTAGGAAATAATTCCCTTCAAAAAGACATGATGATCCTAAAATACCATCATATTGACCAATTTGAGTCCCTAAGTGTTGGATCTATTTTCCAATGACCACATTCCTTTGAAAAGTAGGTTTGTGAAACATCTTTAATAGGGGAACCATTGGGTGTTTCTGGTTCCATGAATAAAACTCATTAGAAACTACCTAGAAAGGACATAGACATATGTGTTTGATTTTAATGGTCATTCCACCACCACTAAAAAATTCCATTCACACCCCACATGGTTTTCAAGGGAAAAACACATGAACCTTTAAAAAGTATTCTGAAAGTCTCAAAAACCCACCAAAACCTCTCAAAACTCATCTCAATCAATTTATATCTTAGTGAAATATGATTAAAGGTTGAAATTAAACCATAATTTTCCCTTAAAATATGATTTCATTACAATACCCCCTCTAAAGACTTATCATCCTCAAGAATTGTCTCTAGAAATATTACTCAAACAAATTAGGTTGTTGAGCCTGAACATCCTCCTCCCACTCCTAAGTCTCCTCTTGGACCTATCTATGTCACCATAAAATCCAAAAAAGTGGTATCATCTTCTCTCATTGGAATCCCTCACTCTGGTCAACAATCTGCTATGGGAATTCCTCATATGATGTGTTAGGCTCTAGCTCAACATCCTCATAGTTGATGACATATGTAGGATCGGGCATGTATATTTAGAGCTAAGACACATAAAACAAATTATGCATACCTCGATAGTGAGAAGAAAAATCAAGATGGTATACCACTATTCAAATATTCTATGTGATATTGAAGGGTCCAATATAATGTGACACCAGCTTCTCTTACTTCCTCAAATATCACTGGCCTAACCATGGGTTCATTATCACAAAAAATTGGTCGCCTATAGAAAACTCCAATGGTCTCTATATATGGTTGGAAAAATAATTCTTCCTACTCTAAGGGGTGATCAACCTATTTTGAATCATCTTTACCCACTTAGAGGCCTCCTATGCCATACTGGTCCCCAAAACTACTACCTCACAATCCTCATGCAAACAAAGCGTTGAATGATATGTCTCAGCATAAAGAGCCTCATAAGGATTCATTTTTACCGAAGCCTAGTAGCTATTATTGTATGGAAAATCAACCAAGGATATGTGATCATCCCATGCTCCACCAAAGTCTAGTACATAATACCAAAGCATATACCTCAATATAGGAATCATCTACTCTAATTTTCCATCTATCTGGGGATGGTACATTTTTCTCAATCTTAGCAAAGTCCTCAAAGAATTCAATAATACCTTCCAAAACCATGATGTAAAATTTATTTCTCTGTCTGATACAATACTCAAGGGAACTTATTTCAAGATTAGAATCTCACATACATATATCTTTCTTATCTCATTAATTAATTGAGTCTTGTGGATCATTAATAAGTGTGAAAATTTCATTAGTTGATCGATAATCAGCCAAAAAACATCACATATCCTAGAGGTTCTAGGTAACCCCATCATAAATCCCATCGTGACTTCGTCCCACTTTCACATAGGAATGGTAAGTGTCTAGATTAAACCACTAGGATAATGGTGCTTTACCTTTATCCTATGGAAAGTAAGGAAATGGGAAATAAATCCCACAATGTCCCACTCCATCCCTGGCCACTAGAACTACCACCTAAAGTCATGGTACCTCTTTTTCTCTCTAGGATGCACTACCCACATCGAGTTCTGGAAGTATCTCGTTAACTATTACATGATGGAAGTATAGAATGAAACTCTATCATGTATTAGGATTACATAATTATCATCCAATGACCACCTATGTAATGAATCGCCATCTGCTAGTTATTCCCACATCACCAAACAATCTAGATCAGATTCTTGATTAGCCTTCACCTGGTCTACTAAATATTATGTGGCCACTAATATATCACAAGTCATTAATCATTATTCCTTGTAAGAATCTATCCTCTAATCCTACAACAAGCTCATCAAAAACCACTATTACTCTGAAGTTTCTTCACTATGTTCTTGAGATACCTACATATTATAGCTAAGTGCATCTGAAACAGCATTACCTTTACATGGTGCATAGGTCATCTTAAAGTCAAATGTCTATAGGTACTTTACCTAGCACCTATGCCTTAAATTTAGGTAATACTATGGGAAAAATATATTGGAAGATATTATGATATGTATAGATAATAAACCTCAATAAAAAGAGATACTAACACCAATACTTCAAACCATGGACCATGGATGCCATATCTAAGTCATGGTTAGGACAATTTTTACCATGGAGTTATATATGATGTGACACAAAAGATATTACCTACTCCCTTTACATCATTACTACCCCCAAACCAACTCCTAATGCATCGCAATATACAATATATATGATCTTAAGATCAAGAAGAATCAACACTGGATTTTTAGTCAACCTTCTCTTCAACTCAAGAAAAGCCTCCTCAAACTATTCTGACCACTGGAACTTCACCCCCATTCTTTGTAAGTGCATTTATGGGTGTGGATAAATGGTAGAAATCCGTGATAAAGCATTGATAGTACCCCACTAAACCCAGAAAACACTTGATCTCAAACACATTATGGGGTTGTGTCTGGGATATCACCACCTCTACTTTCTCTAGGTTCACTGATATATCGGTCTTTGAAACAATATTCCCAAGTAACTTCAACTCTTGAATCCATAAGTGAAGCTTTGAAAGCTTGTCATAAAGTTTATTTTCTCAATGTGTGCTCAGGACTATATGAAGATGTTTGGAATGCTTCTCTAGGTTAGTGAGAAAATGAGGATATCATCAATAAACACCATAATGAATGAGTCAATATATAGGTGTAAAATATTATTCATGAGGGATATGAACATTGTTGGTGCATTTTTCAGTCGAAATGGAAACATCAAGTACTCATATAGCCCACACCTACTCCTAAATGCCATCTTTGTGATGTACTCATCTATAAACCACAATTGATGATAGACTGATCAGATATCAATCTTATAGAATCACTGGTACCCCTATAACGGATCAAATGGATCTTCAATATTGGGTAAAGGGTTATTATTCTCCATTATCTCTCGATTCGGCTTCTAGTAATTTATGCAGAGTCAAATATTATCATCTTCCTTTCATAATAGGTGCACCCCATGTTGATTTACTTGCACTAATAAAACACTTTTGTTCCAATTCCTCAATCTATATTTTGAGCTCCTTAAACTCGTTCAGTGCCATTTGATAAGGGGTTATATAAATGGGATGTTCACCTAAAACAAGCTCTATCTCAAACTCAACTCCCCTATCAGGGAGGAAGACCTGTGAAGTCATCTAAAAATAAAACCTGATAGAGATCTACAACTGGGGGGAAATATGAGGGGATACCACTAATTATACTAAAAGATACAAGCCTGAAATATGTGTCGTAATCATCTTATGATGACTCAAGTATGGACCCACTCTACTGGCTCCCAACTCCCCTTCATTGGTCATCAAAAACTTCTCCCCATTGTGTGATATAAACGATACCCGTCTTCGATAGGATTCAATGTGGTCTAAAAATATGGTCATCTAGTCCATGACAATAATAAATTATAAGCTTTTCATATCCAAAATCATGAAGTCTCATAGATTTACATAACTAGAGATGACTATAGGTTACTCTATGAATCACTGAAGATGATCCACTTTTGTTCCCAATGCTCTATAAATAGAACGTAAATCAGAATATAACTTGATTGGTAAGTCAAATATTGTAATAACTTGAATGGATATAAATAAATGAGAAGAACAAGTATCAAAAAAAAGTAGTAGACAATGTAAAAGTGATCATGATTGTATATAAAACAGTAGACAGTCCCTCACCACCATCTACTAGAGATTCCCCATCTTTCCACACTGCCAAATATTTTTATGAGGTATTGTGTAGAAATTATAATAATAACTATTCTTTAAACAAATGAAGCCCTATAAAACTCCTCTAGAGGGGGATGAAGAAATAATACTCTAATCAACATGTATACCACTACTCTATTTCAGATCCCCAATATTACTCTTCCTACCACTAGAAGTAACACTCATCACATCAGTAGGAGGTACACCATCCTAAGTACTGAAGGGTGAAAGAAGACAAACTGATGGATCCTCATCTAATCCCTTATCAATAATCAAGGCTTTTTATAGAAACTCTAAGTAATTTGTTAGGTCAAAACTCCAAACATGTCACTTGGTGTTAAAAAGAAGATCGATATCAAACTTCCTAGACTTCTTTGCATTATTTTTTACCAAGAGAGGAGAAAAATGTAGTAGTTTAGTAAAATTAGTGGAGTATGTGGATACCATCATAGATCCCTACTATAACTCCATGAACTCTTGTACCTGGTCCACATTCAACATATCAGTGTAAAATTATATGAATAAAAGGTCCTTAAAGTCCTCCCAAGTGGGACCCTCATGTCTTCCATCCAATCCCATTACATGCCACCATATCCTAGTGGGTCCTTGTAGCATGAACGATGCCAAATTCACCTTCCTATCCTCAAGATTCTCAATGAGTTCAAAGACACCCTTAATGATATTTATCCATTCCTCTGCATCATGTGGTCCTCTAGTTCCCTGAAAGGTAGGTGGATGATGGAGCCATAATTCTCTAGAATAGTTGACCATGGACCTCAGTGCCCCTAATCCCTATGAAGGGACAAGAAGAAAGACTCTTGGATAAGGTGGGATCACTACTTGCATCATTAGAGTAGGTGTGGAAGAATTATATTTTGTACCCTTATGCACAAAAAGTGATATCTTCCAAAACATGATGGAAACATTAGATCGTCTAAAGTTGTTACGATAAATCATAATCATTCTATAGGATCATAAAATGTTTTACCTAGGAGAATACCCATAACTCAATGTATATCCCTATTAGAACTACCCAAGTTTCTCTATCCTTGAACATTATTCATAATCATATATATAAAAAACATAACCACATGATCAAGTTCAACTAAATTATTCCAAAACAAATATATCATATTAGAATAGAAAAAAATATCACTCAACAGAGAATAAAATTTTATCCCAAAAAAATAACATTATTGAAGGCATTAAATTAAATAAATAATATTAAAAACCCAAGATATATATATATTATATGTGATCCTAATTTCTTAATCATGATGCATGAATGCACCTAAATCCCATAAAATTGTAGCAGTGATACTGTCAATGGTAACTCAAAGGTCCATTACACATGAGCTGGTTGGGAACATGATAATCCCCTACCTGAGTTCTATACAACAATCTTCTTTCTACCATATCCCAAGTTAGTCAAAAGAAAAGAATAAAACTATTCACTGATACCATCTTTTGACACCCCGATATGAACCACTAGGTTTGAACTGAAGAACAAAAAGACCTCATGCGTGCCCTCCCTATATGCAAGAGGCTACTGAATAACAGTGAAGGTCTAAACCCTGTCAATGGAGATATTATACCATCAATATCATATCCATACAAAAAATAAAAATATAAATAAAAAATAATAACTCAAAGTACCAAGGTGGAAGATAAATCATTATAATATAATATCAGATGGCACACATTTCATGAAAGTAAATAAACTAGGAACCTAGTTTGGCAGGACAAACTAGAGTATAAAGTGAAATCATATAAATATATAAAACTCTATGGAAATATTTCAGAGTCTATCCAAGTCCCACTACCAGATCCATGCACCACAACTTAACTATCTATTGTAGGCCCCTTTACTTTTCCTGGATCCCTATACATGAAGCCTATACATGCATTGAGATGCTCATGTAGGGTGTGAGTTAAAAAACTCAGTAGGATGCCACCAATTCATCCTTAACATGTGTGTATAGGTATAATAGGTGTATTCCATGATAATGAGAAAATTTTAAGTAATCATAAATAATTATACATATAGTATTCATGTGATAACAAATTCACCATGAGCCCTGACCATACCTTCTTTGGATCCATGTCATAAGGATAATAAAAATATATTAAAAGTGACTAATAACTAGCCACAAATTTGGTGAACATGTTACTCGATATCCTCAAGGCATCAGGTCTCAGGTTAGGCCACAAGGGTATCTAGGGAACATGTACTCAGTATCCTCAAGGAATCAAGTTCCAGTATGTTACTCAGTATATACAAGGAATTGAGTTATAGTATGTGTCTCAATGTAGTTATGATCCTACCCTATGTAAGGTTCCACTGTTGACATTGCTTCACATCACACACACTCTCCCTCTAATGGGTAGTCATGCCATGACGGTCCACCTATTACGAGTAGCAAGACAATACCTCTAAGGCATAGTAAATACAAACAATAGGAAAGATCATAATAAGAAAAATTTATCACATCATCATGAGAATATATTAGCAACATATAATAATATATTATCAAGATCAAGCAAGGTAAAAATATACACTAGAAATACTCATGGAATTAATCATCACACAGGGGTCTCATAGGCTACACACAACCATAAGAAAACAACACCAAGAATGGTCAACAAGTTATGCCATCACAATATGAGATCAAGGTAATAAGAGTATACAAGGGCCTCAAATGGTAAGGAACTTCCTACCTTAAGTTCACTGAGAAATACTCAAAAGTTCATTAAAGGATCGAAGCCTGAACCACATCACACATCCACAGAGAACTAGTTCGCATGTTAAAGATACATATCTCAGGTTCTGATTCATCAAAGAAGAGATTTATAAAATACTCCCAAGGTGATTCCATGTCAATAAGGTTGATTCTAGAATCCCATAACTCAAAGTGTTCATTAATGGAACTAGTTCTGAGATATGTTGAAGAAGAGGACGTCAATTCACCATATCCATTTTTCATCTAATAAAGGATCATGAATTCTTTATAAATTATAGAATAGAACCTTTATACTATCTAATTAACATTGATCCAACATCAAACCATCATCAGAAAAGATTTCTAAGATGAGATTGAAGAAGAAGATTGTCTCAAGAGGATCGATCTATGGAAACTTTCCCAGAAACATACAACATTGACAAGGGTTAAAGTTCTAATAAAAAGGGATGTTGTTGAAAAACCATGAACAAGGGATCAAGAATAGTTTCTCCAGATGCATGGTTCCCTTGAGAATCTTCATGGTTTGGACAAATCGTGATCGAGCCGTGCACCTTCAAAATGCCTCTAAAAGTCTTTGAAACCCACCAAAACCTCCAATAACTCATCCCAACCAATTTATAGCTCAAGGAAATATGATTAAAGTCTGAAATTAAACCATAATTCTCCTAAAAACTGATTTTATTACAAACTCCATGTCAATTTGATACATAGTGTGACCAATATGACTCAAAATTCATGTTTTTAGTATAAAAGTAAAATTTTAGCTCACAATGTGTGTTACATAATCAAACTGAGCAAACATACTCATATTTTTTTTATACTTTAGGAAAATGATCTATGATTCATTTTTAATGTGTATAAATTAACCACACAAGAATATGACACATGATTTGGTTATATTGACTAAAAGTGTGTGATTTCATTTAATAATTACATTTAAGTTCAAAATTCTTGTTACATACTCAAATCCAAAAAAAACGTGTTTGAATTTTCATAATATTGGAAAAAAATAATATGTGAATCATTTATTACATGTAATAATTAACCTCAAGTAAATTTGATAGATGGTGTGTATGGTATGACCAAAAGAGTTTTTTTAAATTTAAAACTAACATTTAAGTTTAAAAAATGTGTTACATACTCATAACTTTATCAAACACACTCATATTTTGATGATAATTTAGAAAAAATATCGATAATTTTTTTTTTGACATGTAGGAATTAGTCGCTCTTCAATCTGACACATAGTGTCACTAATATGAATGGAAGTTCATGTTTTCATTTAAAAGTGATATTTTAGTTCAAAATACATATCATATACTCAAAACCAAGAAAACATTCTCATGTTTTCTTGATAATTTATAAAAATAGTTCATAATTAATTTATGAAGTATAGGAATTTACCACATATCAATATGACATATGGTGTGACTGGTGTGACCAGTGTGGCTCAAAATGTTTGTTTTTAGTATAAATTAACATTTTATATCACAAAACGCATCACATTAAAAACTGAAAAAACCATTAGTATTTTCGTGATACATTAGAATAATAACTGGTATTTCATTTGTGACTTTGAAATAATGGAATATCATTCTAATTAAAATTTATCGGGGATTATATAACATTTTAATTACAATTTGTTTTTTTCTATATACTATTACTAAAATGATGCACTAATAGAAATTCAACCATTAGTGACTGCCAAAATAAATTTCTAAAGGTATTTAGAGACTGCTAACTAACCTCTTTTGGAAATCATAGTTGTACCATTACTACAGGGTAATAGAGACCGCCATTAGAAATCACTATAGGGTTCCACCAGACGAGCACAATAGCAGTCACTGGGAAGAAGATTAGTGACTGCCTATGGAGGTTGCTAATTCTTTCCGAAATTGAGGGAATTAGAAAACATCATAGGCAGTCGTATATTTTGTATATAGTAGTAACTGTTGTAGGAATTTTCTAGTTCTTCCAAAAATGAACAGCATTAGTGACCTCCTTAGGTGGTCGCTATGATGTGGATTTTTTTTTAATTCCATATTTTTTACAGCCACAAAATACCGAAATCAAGAAAACCCACCTAAAAAACATAAAATATAAAATAGAAATACATATAAAAACAGATATCCAAACACTTATAGATCTTCTAATCTTTTGTCTTCATCAGCCTACGTGATAATATACAAAAAAAAATTAATGAAATCAAATAAAAATTAATATATTTAACATTATTCAAATTTATACAGTTAATATATATATAATAATAAAAATAGTTTCTATATTGTTATATATAGAAATCATCACAAATATATAAATGAGGGAAAGCTAATCTGAAATATCTAGTTATACTATTTATCAGTTGAGAATTGACTATTAAAAGTTGAAAACCAAATTTACCACATACTGATCAATATGGGAATCAAATTGATGTACGATTGATTCCAACAGATGAAATATGATTCGAGGAATGTTATACTATCTTTTCACATCTATCAAAATTCGTTATATTATTTTTGATTCCCTGATGGGAGATATATCATCTTAATAACACAAGACAACATTACCCATCATTTTCCATCATACTGGGAAACACAAGCATCTGATGGATACAAATTTGATTCTTACATATAAAAAATATCTCATTGATCATTATCCCATGATTTCATTTCAATCCAAGAGTTTTTTCTTGATACTCTCCCCTTTTACGTGATTTTTCACTTAACTCCAAATTTGAATGACAAAAATCACTTTTGAAAATACTAAACAATTCAGGTATCTGATCCACATGTTGATGCTTAATAAAAAATTTAAATTACTTAAAGATTATTTACCTGAGATTTCATGTCAATCAAAACTTGTTTGGTCAATTTTGACCCCTACACACGTGATTTGACCATTATTACAAAAATTGTAATAAATAAGGAAATGAGCTTTTAATTATTCATACCAATATAGACATTGGATTAACATGCATTTGATTCCAATAGATCACATATTATTTGATTAATTTTCTCATAGATTTTCACATCAATCAAAAGTTTTTTTTAACCCCCTGATAGAAGATATATTATTTTAATAACACAAGACAATATTACCCATTATTTTCCATTATATAGAGAACCAAAAGCATCCAATGGATGTGGTGTTTATTCCTATATATCAAAAATGGACCAGTGATTGTTATACCATGATTTAATTTCAATCCAAGTTTTTTTCTTTCTATATTGGGCTATTTTACGTGATTTTTCACACAAATCCAAATCTGAGGGATGGATGCCATTTTTATCATACTATGAAATTATTCTATGAGATCTACATTCCAATTATTCCTATATATTTTAAATTACTTAAAGATTATTTTCCTAATATTTCATGTCATTCATAGCTCATTTGGTAGGTTTTGGCCTTTACACACATGAGTAGCCCATTATTACAAAAAAATTATTAAATATGAAAATGTACTTTTAATTATACTAAACAATCTAGGAATCAAATTGATGTGTGGTTAATTATAATATATCACATATGATTCAAGGAATTTTATCCTATATTTTCACATCAATCAAAAGTTTTTTGCTCATTTTGACCCTCTGATATGTCATTTTAAACACAAGGAAGTGTTACCCATTGTTTTCCATCATATCGAGTGAATAATAGGGTCCAATAGGATGTTGGTTAGTTCTTAGGGTGTGGTCTAGTATAATTGAATTTATGGGTGTGTGTCAGTTAGTCCCGAGTAGCTGCTATATAGTCTTATGAGAAGGGATTTATTCCTTAGGGTCAGTTTAATGGAGCAGGTAGTATGTATAATGAAGAAAAACCTATATCTGATTCTAGAGTTTGGTCTTATATTTTGAGGTGCTATTTTGATATCCTTTACTTTATCATGTGATTTTTGAATTCAGGTTCTTATCATTCATTTATTTTAAATAAATTGGTATCACTTATAAAGAATAATGTGGGTACTTCATCGTCATATATGAATTTCAATAATCTATTAGAAAATAGAATTGAACAATCCCAAAAGTGTTCATATTATGCTCTACTATTATTGGTATTTCATGGTGTGGGGGACTTTGTGATGTTTTAGGTTTTATAGGTTGTTGGTTATTATGTTTGGGTTGAGACTGGATGTTTCTAGATGGATGATTTTCTTTGGGATTCATGTGTTTGGGGTGGTTGGTGTGGAGACTTATTGTGCTTCTAGTTGTGGTATTGGATGGCGGTGGGATGTAGTTGGGAAGTTATGGTCCCTTCAGTTGGTTTTGAGCCTTTTTTTATGTAGGTTCTGTTGATGGCATTAGTTTCCTTTGCTTGGATCTTAGAGCTAGTCTTGCATGTATGTTGGTTTGTGGCTACTCTTGTATGTATATTCTTACTTAGGTTTTGGTGGGATCACCATGGAAAGAGTAGTGGGTACATTATTTATAGCTTAGATGTGATGATATCACTTTTCATATGGAATGTGTGGATTTGGGCCTTGGTATTGTTTCTTTCTCTATTGTTGATGACCTTCAGTTCATTTGGTTCACCCTTTGGGTGGTTATGTTGTACTTCAATTCCTTTTCCTTTTTATATCCTTTGGAAACCTCTGGGATTTGGTAGTTCTTAATATGAATTATTTCAATGTTATTATGGTAATGAACTAATTAAACCAGTTCCATGCTTATATTGAATTTTATAATAGAAGAGTTACCATTTTATCATTTTTTTTGTTCCCAATACACATTCCATGGAGAGTGAGAGTTCCAAGATTCCAAATAAATCCCTGATTAGGGACAGGTAGGAGTGATCACAACTAATAAGAATTTACTTGTTCTTAGAGAATTTGATGCTAAAGAGCAACAAGTCTTACATCCCATAGTAGAATTATATATTGATCTTCTCCCTGAAGAGTTTTAGTACTCTCTCCAAATAGTTAATTGGAACTTAAAGAGTATAAATTATTATATCCCATGGTGGAATCTTCTCTAGCCTAACCCTGCAAGATTATTTGGTTTGGTTGTTCTGAACCAACACTATCTCTACTAAGTTCCTTACCAACTCTTCAATCAGACACCTTAGTCCAATAAATGATCCATGATAATTAATGGTCCTCCATCCTGTTGTAATCTACCACTCTTGACTCTTAGAAAGCTTCAAATATTCACAAATTACAAAAGCTTCAGTAATTAGTGGACTCTATCTTTCCATAATATACTTATGCATTGAAGTGGTCACCCTCCTAAAATGTTATTTGCAGATAAAACCAAGGCCCACATTTCCTCCTCTAAGAAATGTAGTTTAATTATTTATTTTAATAAAATTATTGGGTTGAAACTCCAAACCTTCACAACACATTCCCTTAAATTATTCCCCCAAAGATAAAAAACTTTAATTCGACTATATCAAAGTTCCATGAAATTATGCACCCATTGAATCCAAATTTCATCATGTAACATCTTTTAATTAAAATTTAATTCATTACAGAGAATCCAAACCCTCCAATCTAAGGAACAAACATTAAAAAACATCTTATTTTTGAGAGTTCACCCAAGAATTAAGAACCTATATTTCCATCACCGAATGATCCGAAACAAGTGTGATGAGATTCCTCACTTTCTCTCATAATGACCTCAAAAAAGGGTCACATAAACAAATAATGAACCACTGACGACACATGGACCTAATAGTGAATAAAATAATTATCCAACATGAAATTCCATCATTATAGAAAATTTATTATGGGTAACATATCATAAAAAATATTCTATAAAAAAGGAAAAACCTTGGGTGAGAGAATCAAATTTCATACAACCTTCTAAAATTTATACCTGGGTAGATGAAAACCATTAATCACAAATACATATCTTTTATTCACAAAATACACTCCATCCTTGGAGAATATCTAAAATAACTTATTTCTATACAGCCATTGACAAGCAAGAATTAGTGGAATAGTGTCATAATATCAATCGTTAAATAATTTATTCACCATATCTAAGTCCCATTCTAAAAAATAATATAGCATTATACCTCAAACAATATCAACCTCTCAGCCATTCTTGATATTATATGATGGAAAACCATTACCCACCCTAGAAACCCAATATTCCTTACAATTTTTAATCCCATTTCTATTAGAAACTCTCTATCTTCCATAAAAATTTATTTCGAACCCTAAAGATGCTAAAGAAAGTTAGGATGTGGGATAAGATTAAAACTTAGAAAATAAAAGGATGAAAAATAATTAGCCTTTAAAACATTCACACAAAAAGAAAAAAAATGTAAAATAACCACCAACATTGATTTTTAAGGAGAGAAAAATTAAAATTATATAAATTTCTTAATCCCTGTCTCCTAGTGCTCTTAGGCCTCAAAAGAAAGTCCTATGAATCCCAATACTACTTTTTTTTCTACCATCAACACTTCCCCATCAGAAACTATAGATAAATGAATGAATATGATTTAAAAGTTTATATAAATACATGAAATAAAATGGAATCAACTGAGAAACATATTTTATCAAAATCAATCTGACTGTCTTTAAAATATATTTCCCCAACCATGAATTACCACTAAACTAAATATCCCCTTATTAGATGTACCAAAGATGGTAGGAAGACCAAAATATTTATTATATATTTCCCTACTTGGTAAAATTTATTTTTAATGAAAATTTAAATTTGATTTGTGACTTTACTAAAAATAAAAAAAATAAAATGAGATAGACAATTTGAATGAGAAACCAGAAATATAAAACAAAACACACCTCTTGAATCTAATGATTCATGCAGGGCCAGGAATGCAACCTCCGTCCGATGTGAAAGGAGACTAAAAAATAAAAAATGTGAATATAATAATAATGGATGTAATAAAAATAAATAAATTCAGTATAAACTTACATCATAGGATCCCTTGCACAATCACCATGTCATATATACTCCTGCAGTGCTCTAATCTCAGCTAAAAGCTATGCATTTACCTCCTCGAAAGCACGCATTTGTGCCTCAAAATTTTTCACATGATGTGTCATCAAATAAATAATAGGATACATATCCCCAGTGCATGAAAATAAAAAATGATTAATCCCCATTCCATAAGTCAAGATGTAGCCATGTTCATCATGACCAATAATGTGATGAAATATCTCATCCCTTTGCATGGAAAGTTGTCATTGGTTCTCTAACAATTATGTTAACTCTACCTCAAATTAAGCCTATGTAATATATAAATATAAATATATATGTATATACATATGTATGTAATTATTTATAATTAGTATACGAACTTACTATAAGAGCTGCAACCTATGTATTATTTTGATCATGAGTCTTCATCCACGCCAACATTTTATCAGTCGATGCACCTTGCTCCCATAGCTTTATACTAATAAGATATAAATATAGAACACAAAACCATATTAAATAATAAATTTAAAATTTTAATAATAAATACATCATTTCAAATTTGGGACACGTGATGAGTCTCGAGCCTGTGAAGTTGTCTCTACAATGCATGATTCTCAGAATAATGCACTGCCACATCCTATATTCAATTAATTCAAATTTCAAACATGTAAAATTCTACACATTATTCAAAATATATAAACCAAAATAAATATACTCACCATTTTATCCTTAGTGGATCAATATTCAACTAACTCACACCATTGATATGGGAGAACGCCACTTGAGACTATATTGATAATGTCTAGGTCAGCCCCATTTGGTACCTAGTGATCCCTCTTAAATCTCCTTTTATGATCTTTACACATTTTATGGGATTTTTAAATACACACTAGTTGAAACTCATTGGTCAACACTCTTATATTATTCTATATAAGAAGAATAATTATAAAAAATTCTACTATTTTTTAAACATAGCTAAGAAACTAAAATGATCCTCTTACCTGAACTTGCATCCATAGACGATCTAATGTATCCTAGGAGAATGAATATAAGTCATGTGTAGTCAATGAAAAATGTTGTGGGTCTCATATGATATGACCTAACTATTGAATAAATTCATGGTCACCCACTCCCACAAGATGGTATGTTTCGTCAAATGAAATTTTAAGGGTCATGTCAGAATTCCATGATGAAATACCATGACTAGAGCCTATCCTACAACAGGAAGAAGTGGTTAAGTATGATCCTATTGAAAATAATTTCGTACATAATTTGACATATGTGCATATATATGTTTAATGATTAATTAAAAAAATAAAAACACATTTTCATTCATACATACCTTGACCCATAGATGCAGATGGCTCTGCCAAATGATATAGATCTGGTGTATGTTCCACTGACATGTCTACATTCATAGAAAAAATTTGTAAAGAAAGGATTCATTTCCTACTATAGTTCCATATAATGTGAACTAAAAAGGACTCATGTACTTTTTATTTATTTTACAAATATTTCATTAAATATGAAGGATTGGTTAGATCAAAACACATTTCTATGATAAGATATGATATTTCATTATTACATAACCTTGAAATCTCATAGAAAGGCTAAATATAAAATACCCATTCATAAAAAATGAGAAAATAAAAAAGCCTAAGATTCTCAACACCAGGAAATAAAAGGTTTTAAATGTTTCTTTCCACTACCAAAAAATAAATATCATCACTATAATATACTAGATAAGAGGCATATATATGTATGAAAATAAAATATGATTTGATATTTCATAAAGAAGGGCATAAAACTTCTACATGTAGAATATTTATAGACTATAGAATAATGATGAGTTAAAAATAAAATATGACTTCACTGCCCATTCATTGTTCATTCATAAAGAGAGGCATAAAGAGAGTCATATGATTACAATGTCCATAAAGAGAGGCATGAAAATAAACTATAATTTCACTATCCATTCACTATCTATTCATAAAGAGAGGCATATGATTTCACTATCCATAAAGAGAGGCATAAAAATAAAATATGATTTTCATATCCATTCATTCCACTTCATCAATCATTCATTCATCCATTTATCTAGGAATTTATACTTCCAAGGAAGGATATTCTATTTCAATCATGAAGGATATTTGTTTTAAATAGTCTATGAGGATAACACTTTTGGTTAAGCAGGTAGCTATTAGTGTTCTATAGTAGAGGGATAACCCTTTTTCATTTGGTCATGGACCTTCCAAATCAGTTTCTTCTAAGATATTATTCTATAATTTCAATAGGATGGGAACTCCAATTTCAATTTTTTCCTTAACACGGGCCACTTATAATGATATTAGTGACCTCACTCAATCAATTGATAGAAAGGTGACATGTAAGGTCTCCAATGGTAATTAATTTGACATGATCGATCCAAAATATCTTGTTTTAAGTAATATTTTAGATTATAATTTTTTTTAAGACTACAAGTCTGGTGAAAGTGGATTCTATCATTGATGATGTCTTTAAATAGGACAACACAAATGATCAAGATAACTAGTGGAAACTTATTAAAACTTCTAGGAGAGTTCAATACATAAGTGGTCAGTGAGGTCATGTGGCTAACCACAACATGATTCTTCACTCTTATACTTTTTTTTGTAACATATATGCTTTTCCATGTATTATTTTTAAATATTATATGGATTGTTTTTTAGACCAAGCGCTGAGATGGCGTGCGATTATGAGGCCCAGTGTGACCAAAATAAATTTTTTAAATATATTAAATAGTATGCATACACAGTTTTCCTGAAAAAGTGAAATAACATCTAAATGGGTGCATGTATCAAAAATATGAGGGAACTGTTGATTTCAGAATAGCAGTTTTACCCAATTCGTGACTTAACTTTTGTCAGAGCAAATCATTTATAGAAAAGTTGTCATGGGCGTAAAATAAATAATATTATTTAATAAAAAAAATTAACACAATGACCTATTTTTCTCTTTAAATACATGCTTATGAAAAATTAACAGGGTTTACCACATAACCCTGTGAATTTTAAGATTTTCATTGGAGCGTGGGAGGATACCCCATTGGGGGACGATGACAGATTTTCAAATCAAAGATCGATGAACCTCGGATTCGATGGATCTTACTAATGAAGATGATGACATATTTGTTCTTCATTAGTGATTGAACCTAATCAAGGTAGGGTTTGTGTTTTAATTGGACTTCTTCCTCATTATTAATTTCTATAATGAATGAAAATCAATCGACGAATGGATTGATTTGCAGGTCGGTCACCTTGCGGGATGGGATTATTTTGCAGGGATTTAGTGGGAGAAATTCTTGTGATTAAATTATTGATGGATTAGATTGTTGTTCTAACAACAAGGAAACAAGATCGATACAAACATCGATTGAGGTTTATTCCTCTCATTTGTTCTATTTCTTCTCTCCCCTAGTTCCACGATTCACCACGAGCGTTCTTCGTTTGGCCCGAGGTTCGACTACTCCAATCGATCAATTGTTGTGCACTCATTTCTTGGCACAATGATCAGATGTCTTATATCTAGGATCTTCATGGAATAATGGAGGTGATAAAACAAAGACAGAGTGATTCAAATGATGGATTATTCTAAATTTTTGTTCTTCAGTGTTCTTCAACGTAGAATGAAGAATGTCGATTCGATTCATTTTGTGAGTGTATATGGTGATGAAACGTTTTGATTTGATGATGGAATGAAAAAAAGAGGTTGGATATTGAGTTTCTTAGTATGTTGGTCGATGGATCGAAGGATAGAGGATTGGCCTAGGCGTGTAGAGGAAGATTTTGGATTTCTAGAAAATCCTTCAAAACATGGCATGTAACCCGTGATTACATGGCATGTGGGCCCCCTTCAGCGGTAGATAGGGTTTCAGGAGGAAGATAAGGATAAAAAGATGTGTGACCCCTATCAAATATTGTATTACCCTCCATGGTTGACTCACTGTATACTTTGAAGATTACACAGACACGGGTTGGAGTACACGGTCACGGACACACTGTGTACTCCCAAATGAACACAGCTTTGCATAAACGAACCAGTACACGGACATAGATTTGGTACACTAATGTAGCCAGACAGCATGGGTAGGATACCATGTGTCTCTACACACCATTTATATCCTTATACATGTCATGTATATGGAGACTACATGTTGTGTGAGTCTCTTCCACATGGGCATAACTTGGGATAGATGGACACACTGTGTACCCCTTGGTAAATGTCATGTAATCCCTTCCAGAGTGCTCAAGGATCTTTGTTTTCTTAGTTTGGACTAGTATAGGTTGAGTATGTTCCCTTGGTCCTTTCCCTTGAGGGTATAGTGAGGCATTACATCCACATCACTAGGTTGTGATCCCCTCTAGAGGTCGATTATGAGATAGAGTTGTGGAATCCATTCATGAGATTGTATTGTGATCCTCTATCATCCTTAGTTCCCAATTTGGAGTTTTTGGAAACAGTATGACCTCCCTGAGCATGGGTTTCGATCCTCCATCTAGCATCCATGAGTTCTAGGCATGACCCCCTATCTGTGTATCATAGTGTTCTTAGACCAGTGTGTCCTCTTTGGGTGGGGCCCAATGAGATAAAACTCTTCATCGAGTTTCTTTGATGATAGAATGTCTTGTGGAGTGAGTTCTCCTAGAACGATCATTACCTCGAGCAGAATATTGTGGATGATAGTTGGTTATAACCGCCTAATAGTGTGATGTCTTTCCTGAGTATATCTGGTTTCTTCGGTTATACATTGACTGTCATATCTTGTATTAAGCTGATTGTACTTTGTGATTCTTATTTAGTGTTTTTGGGGTGTCCTAATGAGTATTGTTATACTCACCCCTACATAGTCTTTTGTCTTCACATGTCATTTCTTGTGTAGACGATGACCATTTTGATGATGTCCTAGGAGGACAGGGAGCGAGTTGAGCGTAGCTAAATCTTGAAAGACCTAGGTGTTTATCGGGAGTGTACTTTTGACTTAGTCATCGCCCTTGGAGTAGGTTGGACTCTTTAAATTTTTGGTTGGGATTGTTTTTTGCCCATTTTCTATTTTCAGTACTTTACTGTCATATTCTATTTTGGGATCTTAGATGTATGCTTTCATTATTTCAGTTGTTTTACATTTCATCATTGTGTGGGCTTGGATATGTGTTCATGTGTACAATTGCTTTAGGCTAATGCCTCCTATTTATGGGATATGCCTACTCAACATTGGTCACCAGCCCTTGGCCTATTGGAGGTAGGCTTGTGGTAGTCACAGGTCAGACCTCGGCAGGTCGGGTCATGATAGAGTGGTATTAAAGGGTAGTTTGGTTCTACTTTAGTACTAGGAGTCATTGATATTAGTTTTATGAAATAGTGTTTAGTGTTTTGAGTTTGGATTTCATGATATGGATTCTTGTATTGGTATGGTGGCCGATGTATCCATACACCAGGACTCTGATCACCTTACTTTCAACTCGATACATTTAAACATTTGGTTATAGGGAAATTTTTTAGTGCATGCATCATATAGAAATGGGTTGTGGTATCCATGTCCTTCTTGAGTCAAATTCCCATATATACTCTTTTAACTGTGGTATGTCTTGTTTTATTTTAGGATGCCTCCATGTAGATAGTCATCCAAGATTCCACCATGTGATCATGAGGATGATCTACTTAGTGAAAATGCATCGGTATAGGGAATTGTACCGAAGATATCACCTCTGGGTGTTTTATAAGCTATACCACCACCCATTGAGAAACAAATATCATCAGCACTACCATATGAGGATTCACGCAAGTTGAGTTCATTGCATGAGTTTTAGAGACATCGACCACCTTGGTTTTGGGGTGATCCAGAACCCCAGGTGGCTAAGGACTATCTAGAGGCAGTCACTCACATTTTCTACCTTGTGAGGATGCCTGCCGATCAGATCGAAGTTCTTTAAATGGTTCTTTTCAATGATCTATGGGGTGAAGGTGGATCTTGGTGACTCAATCGCATGATGTGACAGCTCTCTCATGGATATACATTGAGAGACTCTTCATATAGGATTTCTATCTAGTTACATTGTGTTTGGTACGCATATAGGAGCTCCTGCATTTGTTGTAGGGCAGTATGACCATGGAAGATTATTCGGTGCGGTTTACTTATATCTCACGTTATTACTTGGATATTATATGAGACCAATTATTCATGGATCGAACCATTGATCAGGGTTTTCACTAGGACATCAAGGTGTTAGTGTTATCTCTTAGCATTTCCACCTATGTTGGAGTGCTTGAGAGAGCCTTGTTTGTAGAAAGTTTTCTGGAAGATAAGACACTAGTAGTGGGAGCTAGAAATGGGAACCCAATAGTTGAGAACTCAGTAGCAGGTATCTTAAGGCATTCATAGGGATCCAAGTGGGTCATACACTTCAAGAGGTGATCCCAGGACTTAGTATCAGTGGTTTGGGGCTCTTAGGGTGGCTTGAATCATCCAAGGTAAAGGTGTTATTTCTATTGCAATGGTTGAGGAAATTTTTCATGAGATTTCTTGACCTGTCATATAGCTGATATGGAGATGGTCGAGGGGCTTCCAAGAAAAAGATGAAGGAAAGGGTAGGGTGGTCCACAGGGTAGAGGATGTGGAAGAGGTCTATAAGTGAATCATGATGTGGTTAGAGGTTCGACCTATTACCACCACCACCCCGAGGTGGTCCACGCCAGGCTTAGGGAGCTGGGGGGTAAGGAGGAGGCCAGATACAATCTATGGAGGCCTATAAACTTGAGGATCCAGGGATGATAAGATGTATGATCTATGTATTTTCTACTTTAGTTGTATTATTTATAGACATAGGTGTTATATATTCCCTCCTTTCCACTTATATGGTTCAAAATTTAGAGATTCTGGTTGAGATTTTGACTTAACCCTTGCAGTTGGAGACTCTGATGGGTGGTGACTCAAATATTTCACACTTATGTTGATATTTCAACTTTATTCTTAGAGGTGATAGTTTTGTATGGTATCTCTTTATTGTATTAATTAGGTCTTATGATTTCATTCTTGGTATGGACTGGTTATCTACAATTCATGCCCTGATTGACTATTTTGGGCAGAGGATGTGGTGTGTCCGCAGTGAAAAAATGAGGTTTTACATTGTGGGTTTAAAGGAAACCTTGGATAATCAGGATAAGCTCAAGAATATGAGGGTACAATCAATTAATCATCAGTTATCCAGCATGACTCTAGGGGCAATGGATGCTTTGGGATATCAGTTTCCTACAGTGGTGATGTCGTATGATGGTGTCTGTCCTGAGGACTTACCAGGTTTACCACCCCACTGAGAGCTGGATTTATGCATTGACTTACATCCTGGGATGGAACCAATATCTATACCAGTATATCGTATGGATCATGTAGAGCTTCAAGAGATGATGATGTAATTAGAGGACTTTCAAGATAAGGGCTTTGTGATACCCAGTGTTTCCCCCTGGGCAGCCCCAGTATTATTTTCCAAGAAGGTGGATGGGAGATTGAGTTTATGTTTGGATTACCAATGCTTGAACCATATGAATATGAAAAAAAGTATCTACTACTGAGAATTAATGACCACTTCAATTAGTTGAGAGGGGTGTGATGGTTCTCAAAGATTGACCTCAGATCAGGTTATCACTAACTATGATTACGGGATGAGGATATACTGAAGATGGACTTCAGATATCGTTACAGTCACTATGATTAATTGGTGATGTCATTTGGCATAAAGAATACCCTAGAAGTTTTCATAGGACTCATAAACCATATCTTTTAACCTTTCTTATATTGTTTCATGGTAGTCTTCATCGATGAAATCCTAGTGTATTCGGTGTCCAAGGAGGAGCACATGAGACACTTGAGGATAGTATTGGACACACTCTGAGAGAACCAGCTTTATGAAAATCTCTCAAAGTGTTATTTATGGATTTGAGTGGTCCAATTTCTAGGAAAATTCATATTAGAGGATGGAGTTGCAGTGGATCCATTGAAGGTTTAGGCAATGCTTGCTTGGGAACCACCCAAGAGCATTACTGAGGTGTGGAGTTTCCTTGGATTGGTTGGGTAATATCAAAGGTTTGTACCCGAATTTTCCATAGTGTAAGCACCCTTGACAGCCTTAACCAAGAAAGGTCATCCTTTTTTGTTGATAGAAAAGTTTCAGTGATGCTTTTAGCATATGAGTTAGAGTTTGAAAAGCACCCACATCTTGAGGTTACTGGAGGAGGATGTCGAGTACATAGTGTTCTGTGATGCATCAAGGACTGGACTTGGTTGTGTTCTGATGCAGAGGCAAGCAGTTGTTGCTTATGGTTCATGTTGGTTGATACCACATGATAAAAACTACATGATCCACAACCTTGAGTTAGTAGCAGTAGTTTTCACATTGAATATGTGGTGACACTACCTGATGGGTGAGAAATTTGTTATACACTCTGATCGCAAGAGTATCAAGTATATATTCTCTTAGAAGTATCTTAACTTGATATAGTGGTGATGGATAGAGTTCCTCTATGACTATGACTTTGTTATTTTCTATACTCCTAGGAAGGGGGATTTGGTGGTGGATGCGCTCAGCAGGATATCTTGTTCTCAGTTGTTAGACAAGGCGTCGGAGTAGTTAGCATCATTGCATTTTTCCTTTGTGGACAAGGATAGTGCTTCATATCTTCAATTGATGTTTGTTACCCCACCACTTATATATCATTTTCATGGATTATAAACATGTAGATACCGACTGTGAGACCTTACGTACTCAGATATTCACTAGACATGCTCCTGATAGGTATTCTAATAGTGGGGAACATGCAATCCTTTTTCGAGGACAGATAGTGGTATCGTTGGCGTTGTAGAAGGAGGTGTTACGGGAGTTTCTTAAATCCTATTTTTTTGGTATATCTAGGTGTGTATAAGATGTACCAAGACCTCTTATGTCAGTTTTTGTGTCCATACAATAAGAAAGGAGTTGCAGAGTTTGTCTCTTGATTCCTTACTTTTCATTAAGTGAAGGATGAGCACCAAGTTCTAGCAGGTTTAACCCATCCCATTGAGGTACCAGAGTGTAAGTAGGGTGGAATATCCATGGACTTTGTAACGGGCTTACCACGTACTTCCATGAGACATGATTTCATCTGGTTGATTGTATACCGAATCACCAAGTCATACCACTTCTTATGAATTTGAGAGAAGGGTTCAGTAGAGATATTGGGATGTCTCTATGTGTAAGATATAGTTCGACTCCATGGAGTTCCCCTGATGATCATCTCTGACCATGATGATCACTTAACATATCAGTTATGGAGAGGATTGAAGGAATCCTTTGGAACATAGTTACACTTGATCATCGAGGAGTATATAAAGACTGCATAGATCCATCATAAGTCTTATGCTAATAGGAGAATGAGGCCTTTGGAGTTTAAGGAATGAGACTATATATTCCTGAGGATTACACCTCGACGTGGATTGATGATATTTGGTTGAAGTGTCAAGATATCTATGAGATTAATCAATCCTTCTCAAATTATATGTAGAGTTGGTGATGTGGTGTACCTATTAGCTCTACTATCGCAGTTAGACTGGGTGCATGATTTCTTCCACATGTTGTAGTTGAGGAGGTACATGCACGACCTATCGCACATTATCAACTAGGGCTAGTCAGAAATAGAGGATGGAGATACCTTTGCTGAATACCTGATGGAGGTCAAGGATCGGTAGGAGAGGATCCTCTATGGGTGTTAGATTCCCCTTGTGTGTGTTTGGTATAGCATGAGAACCTTCAAGAGAGAACATGGGAATGGGAGACCTATATGTGATCCTAGTACCCCCATATCTTTGAGTAGTTTTTCTCTTTTCAGGATAAAAACCTATAAGGTGGGAAGAATTTAATGTCTCTAAATTTCTATGTATTATTTTCAAATATTATATGGATTGTTTTTTTGACCAAGCGTTGATACAGCGTGAGATTCTGAGACCCAATATTCCTAGAATAAATTTATGGAATATATTAAATATCATGCCGATGCAGTTTTCCTGAAAAAGTGTAGAAACTTCTAAAAGGGTTATCATATCAAAAATATGATGGCACCATTGAATTCAGAATAGAGGTTTAACCCTAGGCACGACTTAACTTTAGTCGGTATGGGTCATTTATAGAAAAGTTATCGCAGGAATAAAATAAATAAAATTATTTAATAAAAATTATTTTGACACAGTGACCTAGTTTTCTCTTTAAATACACACTTATAGAAAATTCATAAGGTTACTCGTATAACCCTAGGAATTTTTCTAGTGCCATTGTATTGTTGGAAGTGACCCTGTAGGTGAATGATGATAGATTTTCAAATCAAAGATCAAGGAAACTCAGATTCGATAGATATTGACAATGATGACGATGATGCATTTGTTATTCATCATAGATCAAACCAAATCAAGGTAGGGCATGTTTTTTATTTGGATTTATTCCCCATTATTAATTTTTGTGATGAATGAAAATCAATTGAGGAACGGATTTATTTTTGGATCGGTCACCTTGCGGGATGCGATTATTTTTCAGAGATTTAGTGGGAGAAATTATTGTGAGTGAATTGTTAATGGATTCGATTTTTGTTATAATGGAAATGAACCAAGATCAAAATAAACATCTATTGAGGTTCATTTCTCTTGATTATTCTTGTGATTCTCTACCGCAGTTCTGCAATTCATTGTGACTATTCTTCATTTGGCCTAGGTTTCGACTATTCCAATCAACTGATTATTGCACACTTGTTTCTTGGTGAAAAAATCTGATATCATAGATTTGGGATCAGCACATCGTGATGGAGGTGAAAATATGGAGACATAGTGATTTGGATGATGAATGATTCTCAATTTAGCATTCTTTATCATTCTTCGGCACAAAAAGAAAAAAGTTGATTCGGTCTATTTTGTGAGAAGATCTGGTGATGAAAAAGTGTTTGTTCAATTAGGGAATGGAAAAATGAAGTCGGATCTTGAGTTTCATGGCATGGTGGTTGACGAATCGGAGTCTGGAGGATCGGTTGAGGCGTGCTGAGGAAGATTTGGGATTATTCAAAAATCCCATAGAACACAGTGTGTAATCCAAGATTACATAGAATGTGGGCCCCCTTTAGCGGCATATAGGGTTTTGGGAGGAAGAAAAGGATCACACGGCATGTGACCCTCCCCAATTGACTCGGTGTGTACTCCAAAGATTACATGAACATGGGTTAGAGTACACGGTCACGGACATGTCATGTACTCCAACACAAAAACGGCTTGGTGTACACAGACTGGTATGGGGACATAACTTTAGTACACAAACATGACCAAGAGAAATAGGAAGGATATTGTGTATCTCTACATGCTATGTATATCCTTCTACACACTATATATATGAAAACTACATGTCATGTGAGGATTTTCCACATTTTAATAACTTAGGATAGCTGGACACATCGTTTACCCCTTGGGACACATCATGTAATCCCTTCAAGAGTGCATAAAGATCTTTGTTTTCTTAGTTTGTACCAATATAGGTTGAGTGAGTTCCATTGGTCCTTTACCTCAAGGGTAAAGTGTGACATTGCATCCAAATCACTGGGTTGTGATCCCCTATAGAGTCTAAGTCTAATAAAGATTTGTGGCATCCCTCTATGAGACTAGAGTGTGATCCTCAGTCATCCTTAGTTCCCTAGTTGGAGTTTGTAGAATTAGTGTGACCTCCCTGAGCATGGATTCAATCTTCCATCTAGTAGGCCACATCGGTAGGGTTGGTGGAATCATTGACGTATGATCCTCTATGTAGAGGGTTAATCCAAATTAGGTTCATGGTGTCCCCCAACAATTCTGGGAGTGACCCCCTATCTGTGCATCATAGTCTTCTTAGAGTAGTATGTTCTATTTTGGGTGGTTAAAAATGAGATAGACCTCTTAGTGAAGTGTATCTAATGATAACATGTCTCATGGAGTGATTTCTCCCCAAACGAGCATTTCTTCAAGTAGAATTCTGTGGATAATGGTTGGTTATGATCACCTAATGGTGTGGTTTCTTTCCTGAGTATATCTGGTTTCTTCTGTTATAAATTGATTGAAATATCTTGTATTGAGACGACTATACATAGTGATTCATGTTTAGTGTTTTTGGGGTGTACTAATGAGTATTTTTATAGTCACCCCTGCATGGGATTTTTCCCACATGTATCATGTCTTATGTAGATGATGGATTTTTTTACAGTGTCCTAGGAGGACAAGGAGTGGGTGGAGCATAGCTGGACCTTGAAAAAACTAAGGTACTTACTAAGAGTATACTTTTGACTTAGTTATCACCCTTGGAGAAGGTTGAACTATTTATAGTTTTGGTTGGGCTTGTTTTTTGGACTCTTTTCTATTTTCATTACTTTACTATCAAACTCTATTTTGGGATCTTATATTTATGTATGCATTGTTCTATTTGTTTTACATTTCATAATTTTGTGGGCTTGGAGATGTGTGTGTGTGTGCGCGCGCAAGTAATTTAGGCTAATGCCTCCCATTTGTGGGATATGTCTACTCGGTGTTGGTCACCAGCCCCTGGCCTATTGGAGGTGGGCTTAGGGTATTCACAGGTCAGACCTCAGTGGGTCAGTTTGTGGCAGTTTTAGGGGATCTTTAGACTGATTAAAGATCTTTGTATTTGTGTGTGGATAATTGTACTACTTGGGAGAATCTTCTTTCTATTTTAGTGAGAGTACTTGAATTTGAACTATGGAAGATCTAGATTGGTTTTCATTTAAGGTAGACATAGGGTGATACTAAAACCTAATATTGTTTTTTATTGCTAATAATCTATTACGGATAATTATTTTAATTTCATGGTAGGGGGACACTACTAGCATAAAATTTAGATTTATTACATATGCACTAATCTTTATGAATGGTAGTCATTTTTTATGCATTTGATGGTGTAGAGTATCGTTACACATTTTTTTAGTTGGTGGTATTCTTAGGTGTATTTGAAGTGTGACGAAGAGGATCTGAGTGTTTAGTTTGGTTTTTGGAGTCCAATATTCATCCATTTCTATCCATGTTCATTGGTATATATGGGTTCAAAGTGTATAGGTGTTTTGTTATGATGATTAATTTTTCATGGGGGTATGGTAGGGCTACTTAGCGGATAGAATATTTAGAATTTTTATTTTTCTAGTTATTAGCATGATAGGTTCTATAGGATTAATTATATGATAATGTTAGATGTAGGTTATAGTTTTTTATGGGATTACTAGTCTCTATAAATCTTATTTTGTAGCATATGCAGAGTTTAGTGATTTTTCAAAACATGTGATTGATAAATCAATTTGGAAATATATTGTTCTATCTTATGAGGGATGTTATACCTTATTTTCATATATGTATATGATTTCTTAGAGCTATTGATTGGCAACCTCACTGTCACCTTTTGGAGTTTGATTCTAAGTTGGGAAGTTGCATGCTTATTGATCTGCAGTGGTAGAGTACTGGATTCAAAGAAATAATATCCTAGGATAAAAAAAATAAAGGGGACAAGTTTGTAGCAATAGGGGGACAATAATCATCAATGGTAGGACCAAAACATAGGACCAACATGAGTCCCAAATAGTGGAAACATAATAAAATAATAGTATACAGATGGATAAAATGAAAGATGAAGATGGTACATAGGAATAAGGTGCAATAAATTTAAAAAATGATTTAATTGATGATAAAGAATATATACTATAATATAAGAAATGAAACAACCTTATATGGTAAGAGAAGTTAAGGAAGAGAACTATTCATGAAGTAAAGGAAAAGAGGAATGAATTTGGAAACATTTATTGATGATGGGATAGAAAAATATGGACATCCAATACCAATCAAAAAGGTAGAAGTGAAATTAATCTAATGAGGGAATATCATTCTTACATAAAAGGATCTATTTCATATATAAAATTGGAAATTTAAATATTTCTAGAATATTTATTATTAAATAAGATTAAAAATTAGATAAAAATTGAGAAAAATATTAAAAAATTATCAGAATTTAAAACAAAATTAAAAATTAGTTAATAAAAAGAATAATTAGTAAAAATAATAATATCTTTACTATAGTGCTTCCAAGAAATAAATTTTTTTATCAAATATATATTAGTGAGAAAAAATGGGATGTACTTAACCATCTAAAAACAAAACTGAAAATGTGTTATTATATTAACATTAGGATTCAAATAATTCTTTCTGATTAACATTTTATGACCCAAGACTCATACATTTGATGAAATTAATTCTGAGTGAAACTTTTTATTGAAAAATTTTACTTCTAGTGTAGAAGTCTCTCAGTTGTGGGGGGTATGGTTAATATATTTTTATTATTATTTTCTTATCATAGTTTACATAAATTTTATGGTTTTCTTTGTTTTATTATATAAATATTATATGAATTTTTGTTTTTATATTTTTCTTAAAAACAATTCATTTAATTATTTTTACTCTAATTGAAATAATTTTTCATGCATGTATATATTAAATATGGAGAAAATAAATACACACACAAAAAAAATTAAACAGTTCAAAAAAAATTAAACAGTTAAAAAAGGTTTTGAATTGAAGAGAGAGAAAACAATTATACTTTTCATTAAACATGCAAATTGACAATTTCTACTTCAATAGTCTCTCTAAACCAATGATTATATTTTTCTTGTTGAACTATGGTTTGTTGATAAATTTTTTTTACAATAAAATAAATCATATTGGGTTCATCTCATTTAATTAAAAACACTCTTGACCTTGACATTTTCATAGAAACTTTCTAATTTGAATTAGATAGAAAGGTAACGAAGAAAGATTGTTCATCTATTGATGTCAAAATGAAAGGTTCATTACTAACTCATTTATATCTATATAAAATATTGTTAAAAATCACCAATGTAAACTAAAATTGATTGAATTTACTTCCACAAGATGGATCAACCTAATTACTCTTTAAAAATATGTATCTCAAACTATTTTCATATACAACTTCAATGATGTCTTTCAATTAACTATAGTAATAACTAGAATCGACATATGGGCCACCAATGCCAATGTTTTATGTTTCTCATTTTTCATCAACATATTTAATGTGAAATCAAAATCCATTATCATCTAAAGCTTTGTAAAAGTGAGCTGGTATAGATGGACCCTCATCTAGTTGGTTAAATTATTCAGTTAGTGTGGGTTCACCTAACTCCCGTGAGTTATGGACCTATATATTTCATAGAATTCAATAAAAATTTATACAGAAAGATATTAGTACTATAATTCAATCATAATTAAAATACATTTATACATACAAAATCCTTGAACCAATCATGAAATGATGCATAATGGGACTATTGAATTTGATAATCACTCACACGAGACATATCTTATTTTATCTCATTAATGTGTTTCCTTCAAATGATAATGACATGTTTAAATGATCAACTTTATATATGAAAAAAAACATGTAAAAGTTAAAAAATAAAAGTGATAATATACTTACTGCATCAATGGTGCAACTAATGGAGTATTGAACAAGATATATCGATGAGATTGTACCCACTAGATGTTGTCCATGTCAAATATAGTTCCTTATCCAACTGGGCCATCATGAATTCAAAAGGGTTTATCTAATTTTGTTTCAACATCTATAATATATTCTAAAACAATTATTACACTCATCAATAAAGTAACCATTTCCTATTGATTCCTTCAGATGAGCTCTATTACATATGAATTGTTTCATTGTATTCAAATACCTCTCATAGGATACATCTTCTAGAATTGAACTGGTCTATGAGTCATTACTTCATCGATTAGGTTCACTTTCAAGTGAACCATAACATTGAAAAATTAGGGTGGAAATATTTTCTCCACATGTCATAGTGTAAGTACAATTCTATCCTAATTTTTTTTTAAATCACACATTCATTGATTTCTTAAACAAATCTGTATAAAAAATTAATCATCACAATCAACGATTGAACAACATTGGTCAATAAACAATCATGAATTGTGATTGGAATAAATTGTTGAAGTAGTATGTGATTATCATGACTTTTCAACCCTTTTAATTTTATGCTCATCATATTCATACACTTGGAAATATTAGAAGAGTAACCATCAGGCACCTTGAGCATCTTCAAAATGGAAATAAATGTCTCTTTCTCTTTTTTACTAATCATATACTGTGAAGAAAGAATGTATGCCTTGTTTCCCTCACCCAACTATAAATGAAATTATTTACTTAAACTCATTTCTTCTAAATCACATCATACATTAACATGGTCCTTTGATTTCCCACTAACACCTAAAATAGTGAACAATATATTATCACAAACATTTTTTCAATGTGTATAACATCCATATTGTGCCTTATCATGTTAGTTTTCCTATAAGGGATATTAAAAAAATACTTTTCTTTTTCCAATTGTGACTGCATTTTCTACTCACACCATGAATATTGGGTAATGGATAAGCCACAAAATCCTAAAATTCATATACTATTTGGATGTTTTCTTCCTAAATATGCGATAATATTTATACTCATATCATGATCTGTGGTGGTGGGTTGAATTCTCTAGAACCATAAAATGTCACTCTGTCTTTTATGAACCTGTTTTGAGGGGGAAGAAAATTTTTATAGCCCATGTATGTCCATTTCTTAAAATGTTTAATCCATGTATAATTTTTACTTTTATTTTAGTAAGGGTAAGTAAATTCCCCTTTTGTACTCTAACTTGAAAAATTTTCATAAGTTGGGAAGTCATTGATTGTCCACAATAAAGCATCTTGTAGTTTGAAATTTTCATTAATTTCACAGTCATAAGTCATCACACCATCACCCCAAAATTAATTCAACTCATCAATCAATGGCTGAAGGTAAACATCAATCTTATCCCCTCCCCATACTTCTAGGTCTATCAATAATAGTGGAAAATAATAGAAATTTTTGTTTCATACAAAGCCATGATGGAAGATTATATGGAACCAACAATGTGGTCTATGTGTTATGTGTTTCACCAACCATATACCTGAATGGATTGAAACCTTCTATTGCCAACCCCAATCAGAGATTATTACTATCTTTAACAAAGTCAGGGTATCTATGATCAAAATATTTCTATGCACAAGAGTATGTTGGGTGGGTTATCATAACACTTTCCTTATTTATTTCTACATTCCATATCATTAATTTAGAAACTTTAGATTTCATAAATAATCTTTTCAACCTCATCTTCAGTGTAAAGTAACGCATTTACTTTATGGAAATTAGTTTCCCCTATTTCACGGTCTGACTTTAATGAGTCTGATTTTCCCTGTTATCTTTCCACCTGGAAGAGTCAAAGACCATATAATTTTCTAAATAAATAGTTTCCTTTATAAAAAACATAAATTTGTTTGAAACTGAATATTTGGTCTCATATGTGAACCCCGAGTTCTCTATCAACTTATGATCATGGTAATATGACTCATGAATATTAGCATCAGCATGAAGTACTTTTTTCAATAACACTAACAACATGTCGAACAATGTATATAACCACTGATTCAAAGTCTTCATGTGTAAAAACACCACAATAAATGAAAATTTACTTTAATAGGTACACCCAAAATATAATTCAGATTTTATATCATCAAGTATTTCATAAAACCTCAACGAATCATGATATTCACCATAGCATAGATTGATCTCACCGGTCTCAACATTCTAGATGTTAATTCCTTTAAGATCTAACCCATGAAAAATCTTAGTAAAAATTTCATGCATAGGATAAGTCATACTCACATCAATATCCTTATAAACTATTTCTGTATGATTACAATGAATATATTTTTTCTCATAATGAGTCCAACTCTTATAATTTTTTAGAAACCCATTCAAGAATAGGTGCTTTCTCATGATATCTCATTTGAATTGATATCTTTTTTCACATTTTCAACATGGAAAAATAATATAGTCACTTTTAAATCCTCTATTGAAATCAATAAAATTTATAATTACTTCAAAATATTCTCTATATGTTCAATTTGGATGATCAATGATCACATAATGATTCACTATTTTATTTCACCCTTATACCACTGTATTAAACTAGTTTTGTATTGAAAATTAAAAATATAATAACAATTTTCACTTCATGTTTGATTCGATAATTTAATTTTTATCACTTTAAAGAAGGGTAATTTCACTTCTTTTCATGATTTCATTGTAGGTGGAGGTGATTTGGAGGGCCTGGTACAAAGTTGAAGAAAAATAGGCCAAACTGTGTAGGAATCCAAGAACACATGTGGACTCAACCGCACACTACAGCCAATCCATGCATCAAATTTGGATTAAATTTTGTGGGATGGTCTAAACTCTTACAAATATTTTGAAGAAACTCAATCCCAATTTGCCCATTGATGGGATCAACCAAACCAATCTTTACAGGAAAAATAATCTGCACGAAGTCAAAAATTTGGTTCTATATTTTTAAAATATCTCCCAGTTTATAAATTATATAGCTACCAAATTTTACATGGAGATATATAGGAGGTCGGAAAAAAAATATTTTTTACAAGTAATTATAAGGTAGTTTATTATCCCAAATCCATGGTCCAGGTGGTATCATGAAATCTGTGTGCCCAAAGCCACCTCTCATCTTGGATATAAAAAGGAACCTTGGGCACCTCATTTGGGAGTTCACCCATGAAGTAAAGATCTTCTATTTTAGATACCCAAAGGACTCCTCTACTCATTCCTAGAAGTTATTGAGGTTATGAGAAGTGATACTTCAATATATATAGATTCCTCTCTTCATATGGAATTCTAAACTCCTTGTGATCACCAGGGGAGGAACATGATGTAAATCCTGAGCTTTATGTTTGTAATATTTGAATGATATTTTTAATCCTAGGTTTTATATTGTTTTTCTTCATCCTCTATTATTATTTCATTGAGTTATGTAATTTTATTTCATGCTCAAACTCATATGATCATGTTTGGGGTACCCATTCATGTGATGTTTCACACACCGTTCACAACTTCTACTTTCCCATTTCAATTACGGTGTTTGTGTGGTTCATATTGGTCAATTGAACTCTCATAAAAACTTTCATGGCCATGTACATTTATTTCATTCTATCACAATGAAATAATATAAAAGCCTGGATAACTTTTTGAGTTCTTCATGTGTTTCCTTGGTGAGTTTTGGTTATGAAGTTAGACACAAATCACCCTATCATCGGCGGTAGTCGGTGAATCATTTTGTGTTTCCGAACAAACCCTAAGAGGTATCCTAGTATAAAATAAGTAACATTATGGTTTTAGATGTTACAAACCATGGATTAAAATATCAATACCCTATCTCTTAAAAAAATAAAGGATGGGCATCATGATATTTCTCCGGGTTGATCGTGCTTAATTAATCCTGTTAATTTTCACTTTACTGACTGAAAATTACTTTTTATTAAACACAAAAATCAGAGGTACAAGGAAGAAAGACCCCTCAAGGAGGCCAGAAGTGATACAGTTCAAGAGTGTCTTCATGAATAATAACCCTACACTCAAAAGTAAGAGATCCTAAGCTATCAAAGATAACCAGAGTCTCAGCCGCATTACCCAACCAAGCAAGGGAGTCTTCCGTGAAGTTTCCTTCTCTGCAAATATGATGAAAATTATTCCCAAAGTTGGTTTCCATAGAACACCTATGAACCAAGTAAACCAGGTCCCACAGCATGGAATATCGCCCTTGGATAACTCCCACAAGAACTTTAGTAATGTTCCGGCCTTAATCAGGTACGAACCGTTTTTAATTTATTGAAGTCTAATTAATTAAGTGACCTGGGGTGTGCTCCTGTGCACCTTGTTGTGGGTCCCAGGCAGCTTTTTATTTAATTTACATAACTACAGGCTTTTAATGAAAAAATTTATATTGCATGTTGGCGCAATGTTTGGGATTTAAAATAAGTAATTAATAATTGAAAAGAGTAATAAAAGATTTAAATAAGACTTAAATGAATGTAAGAAAGGATATAAATAATTTTTAAAATAAAATAGAAAGGGGGATATGGGAAAAATAAAAAAATTAAAATGGGGGATTTTCATTTTTAATTATTTTTATCTTTTTTCCTTTCCATCCTTTTATTTTATTTTATTCTTTTCTTTTATTTCCTTTTTTCTTTATCTTTTATTTTTCTCTTATTTTTATTTCTTTTCTTTTTCTTTCTTTTCTTTCTTTTTTTCCTCTCCTCTCTCTTTCTCCCTTCCCTCACGTCGCACCTCTCTTCCCCCCTAGGTGGCGCACCCCTCTCACCCTCCTTCGGAAGGTCGTAGCTCCTCTGTCCATCATCTGATCTCTTCACCATTAGGTGAACAGTAAACCCTAGATCAAGGCTAACCTTGTGCAAGTTGAATCATTCGATTCTGTTGTGTATTCTATGTTCAGTTCATCACGAAAGGTTTTTACCCTATTTTGGGTTTTTTCTAAAATCCTTCATTTTCTTCCATTTTAGGTAAAATCAAAGCCTACCATAGATCTTAGAGTCGTCTATGACTACAAGGTAGGGTGCCTACTCGATTCCCCTTCGTTTTGTTGCGGTTTATAAAAATGCATCATTGTGTCGTTAGTCGGTGCCTACGGACTTTGTGCAATTTTTACCCAATTTAATTACTTTAATTGTTTTTCCTAATTGTTTCAGCCATAATCATCTTAAATTAAATTTTTTGATTTTTTGAAACAAGTTCGGACACCCCTTTGGGAATGCGAACATGGTTGGTGTATTTTTTTCGTTAGCCAGGTTTATAAATGTATTAACTGCAGGTATTGTACAGCCCCTTTTTATTGTTTTTAAATTAAATAAATAGTTGTTTGAATTGTTGTAATAAGTTTGGGCACCCCTTTGGGAATGCCGACATGGTCGGGGTGTTTTTCTGTTAGTTGGGTTATAGTTTAATTAATTGCAGGTGTTGCGCAGCCCTTTTTACTGAGATTAAATTAAATAAATAGTTTCTTTGAACATGAACTTGAACTGTTGAATTATTGGCACTTATTTTTATGAATTGTTTATTTATTTTAAAAAGATCATTATCTTCTGATTTTGATATGATATATATTACCTTGTAAGTTTTTATGTTGTAATGTTAAATTTATACCTTGTGATACACTGGTGTATCTGGTTAGTTTTCAAGATATAACTTTATATGATGATTATGTCATATCTACTACTGTAAAAACTTTAATTAAATTTAGGGTGGGGAAAGGAGGTGGTTCGTGTATTAAGGGAAACTCTTAGACCCTTCTTTTCTGACTGGATACCTCTATGTTCTGGGGGCGGTGTCATTTTCTTTGTCGAACCGAGACTTCCCCGGGCTTTCTAATACTTATGAGTGATACTGGTTCCAAAAGGGCCCATTAGGATGGATCCATTGTCAATGTGACTAAGCTAGTCTCGGATGATACTCAACCCCTTTTTGCGAGATCGGGACGGACTCAGGGTAAGCCATGCCTGGAGCGATTCTTGGTCTTTCGAAATATTACCTTGGACGGGCTCGGTGGTATTGGATAAATTGACGGATGTTCTGTAGAGATACCTTTAGGACGGGCTAGGACTCTAACTCTCAACTTGAACCATAATAATTATACACTTAAGGTTTATACTATTTCCATTTGAGTCTCTTGGGAATTGAGATATTCTTCTTTTATGTGAAAGTGCACCTGGTTGACACTTGACTTAGACCCCAAGTTAAAGCACAAGATTGGGGTATACTTATTCCTTGTTTTAACTTGCTTTCTATGTTTTATATATATATATATATCCATGTTCATGAATTCTGCTGACAGGTACCCTTTCAGACAACTAGTTTAAGTTGAAGCAGGTGATTAGGCATGGGTACCGTTTGGAACCCGAGCCGAATTATTTATTTCATTAAACTTAAATTGATTGTCTAAAATTGTTATGTAATGGAACACTACATTTTTATCATTACCCAAAATGGGAAGTTTTATACACTGTAGGTGTCGGCCTACTGGGATTTTATCTCACACCCTGCTTCGGCGTCGTTGACTCCCGAGTAGATTACATTCTCACAGGTATTGAAAAGGGGCACCGTGCTGCTTCTAATGCTTGACTGTTTATTACTGCTTAGGGTGGAGACTGGGGCAGAGGATCGGTCCTTTCTCATGATGAAATTGTTACTTTGTGTCTTTTCTTTTAGTTGATTTTGTGTTTGAGTTCTGTCTTCTGTACTTTTAGTTTAGACCAATATCATGGCATGACATCTTTTTGTGAGCTTCCTCACATGATTGTTATCTTTCAGTTGGATTATTTATATTTCTTCTACTATAGTTTATTCATTCACATGCTTCCACTATTTATTATTTGTTGTTGTTTACTTCTATTGTGATATTATATATTACCTATGAGGGCATAATCTCCCCCGCAGACACAAAAAGGTCCCTCGCTGCTAGTCGGTGGCCTCTGGTGTTTGGGGAGATGAGCTTGAGGTTATGTGACCCATCGGTTCGGCCACCATCTTAGAGGTGAGCCAGGTCGGGACATTACAAAGTGGTATCAGAGCTAATTTTTCCTTTTGTCTTACTGTTTGGGCTAGGCAGGAGACTAAGATATAGGGATTTGGGATGTACTCTGTGCTTGGATATAGCTAACCCATTTATATGGGAAAACTCAAATTCCTGGGTTGGGATTGCAGTTATTGATTATGCCAGTTAGTGTTGAAATTATTTCACCGCTGGGTGACTCACTTGTATTGCATTGTTATTGTGTTGGTATTGTCGAGATAATGGGTTTACCTTTGCAGTACGATGATATGAGTGTAATATATTCCATGCATCATAATAGGCACTATAGTATTTAAATGCCATGCATATTTCCATGCCATATCTACTTTCAGCATGCATTTTCCTGTTTGCATGTGAGTGATGTTGTGCCTAATGGTAAAATTTTGAAATGATGGTTTGTTGAATATAAAGTTATGATAGTCTGTTAGATGTTAGCCTGACTTAACCGAGGAGAGGACTGTATAGCTTGTTTAGTAATCCTTTTGAGTTGTCTCTTCCATATTGAAACCCAACCCTTGATGCGGGTTGTCTATTGTTTAGTGCTCAGAGGCAGGCTATGTACCTAACCTCTTTTGTGCCTTACTTGTTTTTATCACCTTCTTTACTCCTTGTCTAAAGGTGTGTGTTTGGATGTTGTAGAAAAATGCTGCCATGACGTCTTCGTGTTGTGCCTCAGGAGAGTGGAAATAATCACATTCTAGAGATGGTGGGTCATGAACCACCAATGGTACCTCTCATCGAGCCTCCTGTGGAACTACCTCCTGTTTATATTCCGAGGGACCCTGATGCTCAGTTCAGGGATAGTCTCCTCAGGTTTATGTAGTTGGTTCAGAATATCCCTAGACCTTCCCCGTCTATGGAAGACCTCACGTGGGAATTTCTGCAACAACACCCTCCCACCTTCTCGGGGAGTGGAGGCCCTCGTGTTGCTGAGTCATGGATACAACCTATAAGGTCTATCTTTGACCACCTTGATACACTTCTAGAGATAAGGGTCAAGATTTCAGTCTACATGCTCTGTGACTCTTCCAAGCACTGGTGTGATGTTGTTTCTCAGGCTGAGCAGACCAGTGACATGTCTTGGGCTGACTTCCAAGTAGCCTTATATGACCACTTTTTCCCACAGACTCTGAGAGATGATTGTGTGCAAGAGTTTATACATCTTTAGCAGGGATCTATGACTTCGTTAGAGTATTCTACTTGATTCACATAACTTCGGTGTTTTTCCCCATCTCTAACTGGCGACGCGTAGACTACTGCGAGTAATTTTGATGATGGACTTGAGTATACTATCCACTCATAGGTGAACGTCTTCCATTTAACCACTGTTACAGAGAATGTGAATCAGGCTCTGATCTCAGAGCGAAATGTCAGGGAAGCTAAACCAGTGAGCCAGGGCAGTTCAGTTCCAAGACAGGGTGATGGCTCTTCTGGAAGAAGAAAATGCCATTTTGAAAGTGCATGTGGGAGAAATCCTATCCAAACAGCATGTATTTATAGCTCTGTCACATGTTATTAGTGCGGCAGGGATGGTCACAAGAAGTCGTAGTGCACGAGTGATCTGAAGGAGTGCCGAGCCTATGGTAGGATGGGTCACCTTCATCAATTCTATCATTACTTCTCTTCAGCATCCAGTGGTAGAGGATCCACACCTACACATCCATTAGGTATGGGATCTATGACTCCACAGCAGGCTATAAGTTTTTTTCCCACCGGTCAATCAGGTCGAGGTAATGGTGGAGGTCGTGTTCGAGGAAATCAAGTTCAAGATTATCAGCGTTAGTAGAGTGCACTTGCCCGGGCCAACTAGGTAGCGTATCAGAGATGTGGCCCAGGTCTCATGTATGCAGTGAAATCATCACCAGAAGTGAAGAGTGAAGGACCATCTACAGTTAGAGGTACTATTCTAGTAGCCTCTACCTTAGTTTCTTCTCTTTTTTATACTGGCACATCGCACTCCTTTATATCTGTTTCTTTTGTTGAAAGTCTTGGTTTTCCAATTGAGTACCTTTGCAGTGTCATGTCTCTCAATACTTTGCTCGGGGTCAGGGTAGAGGGCATACGCCAGTGCCAAGAGTGCCCCCTCGAGATAGGGGGTACCGTTTTTTTTTGGAGTTTCTATATCCTCAATATTTATGGCATCGAATTCATTCTTGGTATGAACTGGATTTCTCCTTATCGTTCCCAAGTAGATTTCTATTGCCGTCAGGTGTCCTTTACATCCCCTAAGGGCGACACATATATTCACAAAGGAGAATGGGATATACAGGTAGACTGAGCTAAGCCTAAATATATAGGGTTGGGAAGAGTGATAGCCTAGTTGGAAAGTCTCTTCATGAGCGATCAGAAAACACACCTAGTTGAAGTCCCTCTAGTGGTGGACCTTTTCAGGAACGTCTTCCCTGATGATTTCTCTGGATTGCCTCCTATGAGAGACGTGGAGTTCACTATCAAGCTCATGCCAGTTGCGGCACTAGTATCTATTCCTCCTTATAGGATGGCACCAACAGAGCTACATGAACTCAAAAAGCATCTTGAATACCTTGAGGCTAAGGGTTTCATTAGACCTAGCACATTGTCGTGGGGTTCACCTGTCCTTTTTTCCAAGAAGGCAGACAGTACCCTCAGGTTATGAATGGATTATCATCGACTCAACCAGCTCATGGTAAATAATCGATACGCATTTCCTCATATAGATGATCTCTTTGACCAGATCCGGGGAGAAACTATTTTCTCCAAGATTGATCTGAGGTCAGGATATCACCAGGTATGTGTGTGACCATCTAACATACCACGTACATCATTTCGAAGCAGGTACGGATTGTATGAGTATATGTTTATGCCATTCGGCCTCACAAATGCGCCAACAGTCTTCATGGCTCTGATGAACTGGGTTTTTCATCCATATCTTGATTCCTTTGTATTAGTCTTCATGGATGACATCTTAGTGTATTCATGTTCCAGACACGACCATGCAACCAATATTGAGACCGTGCTTATTACACTGAGAGAGCACCAGCTATACACTAAGATCAGTAAATTCCACTTCTGGATTGATAAGTTACACTTTGTGGGTCACATTATATCTGAATCAGGGGTATCAGTTGACCCAGAAAAGGTGAGAATCATGGTTTCATGGGAGCAGACCAAGAGTGTCTTCGACGTCTGTAGTTTCTTGGGGCTTGATGGCTATTACAGGCATTTCATCCAAGATTTCTCCCGCTTGGCAGCACCTCTTACGGACTTGACTAAGAAAGGTGTATAGTTCATATGGTCAGAATCTTATGAAAGGTCTTTTCAAAAATTTAAAGGAAGACTAACCTCAGCCCCGATCTTGATTCTTCCTGGACCTGGTAAGAGCTATACAGTTTATTGTGATGCTTCAGGAATCGGGTTGGGTGCAGTTTTGATGCAGGGTGATTGGGTTGTGGATTATGGATCCTTCTAGCTAAGACCTCACGAGAAGAACTATCCTACCCATGACCTTGAGTTGGCAGTTATGGTTCATGATCTATGCTGTTGGAGACACTATTTTTTGGGCAAGAGATTCATTGTTTACACAGATCATAAAAGATTAAAATATATCTTTACTGAATGAGACTTGAACTTAAGGAAACACAGGTGGGTCAAATACTTGTAGTCCTTCGAATTTTATCTTGATTATACCCCTGGTAAGGGTAATGTTGTGGCGAACTCTTTAAGTCGCAAGACACAAACACAGGTCATGCAGGTAGCCAGTAGTGAGTGGAAGATGATGGCCTTGTTTTCAGAGATGCATCTGGAGGTTCAGTAGTAGAGTGGACAACTGGTTCTAGCAGGTCTTACAGTGACGTCCTCTCTTCTAGATAAATTCCACAGGTAACAGTTGATTGATCCTGAGGGGATCGTTTTGAGGGAAAGAGTTATAGGAGAGAACCCACCTTTTGGTTGGGTTATTGATGGCAGGGAAACTCTCCTTTATTGTGGTCGTGTATGGGTACCTTTAGGTATAACAGAAGAGATGATAAAGGAATCTCACACCTCTATTTGGGCAGTTTTCCCTGGGCTAACCAATATGTATAGAGACATGTTTCGATATTATTGGTGGCCTGGTATGAAAAGGCATATATCAGGTTTCATCACTCGGTGCTCCACCTACCAATAGGTGAAGGTAGAGGACCAGCGACCTGCTGGACCCCTAGAGCCTCTATCCATTCTAGAATGGAAATGTAATGACATCACCATGGATTTTGTTATAGGATTTTCAAGATATCCTCAAGGCAATGATGCAGTATGGGTGGTTATCGATAGGTTGACCAAGGTTGCACACTTCTTTCCTATCTGAAAGACCATTAAAATTGATGAGTTGGGAAGGCTGTATATTCAGGAGATTGTGTGACTTCATGGTGTACCTTGTTCTATTGTCTCGGATAGGGATTCCCTCTTTACTTCATGGTTCTAGCAAGGGTTACAAAATGTGTTGGGTTCATAGGTACTTGTGAGTATTGCATATCACCCCCAGACCGATGGGAAATCCGAGATAACTATAAGAGTGTTAGAGGATATGTTTCAGGCATGTATCATTGATTTTGGAGGTTCATGGGAGAAGAATTTACCTCTTGTTAAGTTTACCTATAATAAAATCTTCTAGGAGACAATTAAAATGGATCCGTATGAGGCCCTCTATGGCAGGCTGTGTTGTTCACCTTTATACTGGATCGAAGCAGGTGAGGCAGCTCTGTTGGGTCCTCATCTCATTCAGGAGACTTCTGAGTAAGTTCAGCTAATTCAGAAGCATATTAATACAGATCAGTCCATACAAAATTCTTATACCAATCGTCATCATAGACCTATGGAGTTTGAGGTGGGACATTGAGTCTTTCTGCGTGTTTATCTGAGGTTGGTTCACAGGCAGATCAGGAGGCAGGGGAAGTAATCACCGAGATACGTCGGGCTGTTTGAGATAGTGGAGAAATTTGGGCCAGTATCTTATCGGTTAATGATACCTCAGAGGTACCATGCCATGCATGATGTTTTCCATGTATCTCAACTCTGACAATATCATCCAGACCCGTCTCATTCTTTTGACCCTGACGATATCAAGATTGAAGCTGATTCATCCTTTGTGGAGCATCCAATCCATATCGTCAAACATAGCATGAAAGTCCTCTGAGGAAATTTAGTAACTCTGGTCTGATTGTTGTGGAAACACAGATGCATTTCGGACGAGACTTGGGAGCGAGATACGGATGTACATGCATGGTGGCTGGAACTTTTCTCTAGCGACGTTCCACTACCCTCAGAAGGGAAACTCGGGGACGAGTTGTCTTAAGGAGGGGAGGTTGTAACGTCCCGACCATAATATGGTATGGACCATTTTTAAATTATTGCAGTCTAATTAATTAATTGACCTGGGGCGTGTGCCTGAGAACCTCGTTGCGGGTCCTAGGTAGGTTTTTAATTAATTTAAATAACTGCATGATTTTAATGAAAAATGTTATATCGCGCATTAGCGCAGTGTTTGGGATTTAAAATAATTAATTAAGAATTGAAAAGAGTAAAAAGAGACTTAAAGAATACTTAAAAGAAATCAAGAAAAAATAAAAAGAAATTCTGAAATAAAATATAAAGGGGGCTACGGAAAAAATAAAAAAAATTAAAATAGTGGATTTTCATTTTTAATTATTTTATCTTTTTTCCTTTCCAACCTTTTATTTTATTTTATTCTTTTCTTTTATTTCCATTTTTCCTTATCTTTTATTTTTCTCTTATTTTTCTTTCTTTTCTTTTTCTTTCTTTTCTTTCTTTTTTTTCCTCTCCTCTCTCCCTCTCCCTTCCCTCACGCCGCACCTCTCTTCCCCTAGGTGGCGCACCCCTCTCACCCCCCTTCGGAAGGCCATAGATCCTCCATCCATCGTCCGATCTCTTTGACATCAGGTGCACAGTAAACCTTAGGACAACTCTAACCTTGTGAAAGTGGAATAGTTTGATTACATTGAGTATTCTGCACGCAGTTCATCACGGAAGATTTTTACCCTATTTTTGGGTTTTTTTAAAATCCTTCATTTTCTTCCGTTTTAGGTCAAATCAAAGCATATCGTGGATCTTGGACTCATATAAGACTACAATTTAGGGTGTCTACTCTCTTTCCATCTATTTTATTATGGTTTATAAAAATGCATTGTTGTGTCGTTAGTCGGTGCCTACCGGCTTTGTGCAATTTTTACCCAATTTAATTACTTTAATTGTTTTTCCTAATTGTTGCAGTCATAATAATATTAAATTAAATTGTTTGATTCATTGAAACAAGTTCAGACACCCCTTTCGGCATGTCGACATGGTTGGTGTATTTTTTCGTTAGTCGGGTTTATAATTTAATTAATTGTGGGTATTGCACAACCCCTTTTTATTGTTTTTAAACTAAATAAATAGTTGTTTAAATTGTTGCAACAAGTCCGGACACCCCTTTGGTCGTGCCGACATGGTCGGGGTATTTTTTTGTTAGCTAGGTTATAGTTTAATTAATTTCAGGTGATGCGCATCCATTTTTACTGAGATTAAATTAAATAAATAGTTACTTTGAACATGAACTTGAACAGATGGATCATTGGCACTTGTTTTGCTGAACTGCTTATTTATTTTAAAAATTAAATTATCTATTGATGTTGATATGATATATATTTCCTTGTAAGTTGTTATGCTATAATGTTAAATTTATACCTTGTGATGCATGGGTGTATCTGGATAGTTTTCAAGCTATGGATTTATATGCTGATTATGTCATATCTGCTACTGTGAAAACTTTAATTGAATTCAAGGCGGGGAAAGAAGGTGGGTCCCATATTAAGGGTCATTCTTAGACCCACCATTCCTGACTGGTTACCTATATGTGTTGGGGGTGGTTTCATTAGCTTTGTCAGACCGAGACTTCCCCGGGCTTTCTAATACTTATGAGTAATACTGATTCCAAAAGGGCCCATTGGGATGGATCCATTGGCAATGTAGATAAGCCATCCTCGGATGATACTCGACCCCTTTTTGTGAGATTTGGGTAGAATCTGGGTAATCTATGCCTTGAGTGATACTAGGTCTTTCGAAGGATTGCCTTGGATAGGCTCGGTGGTATTGGATAAATTGACAGATGTTCCATAGAGATACCTTTGGGATGGGCTCGGACTCCAACTCTCAACTTGAACCATAATAATGATACACTTAAGGTTTATATTATTTCCATTTGAGTCTCTTGAGAATTGAGATATTCTTCTGATATGTGGAAGTGCACCTGGTTGACGCTAGACTTAGACCCCAAGTTAAATCACAAGCATAGGGTATACTTATTCCTTGTTTTACCTTGCTTTATAGGTTTTATATATATGTATATATGTGTGTTCATTCATTCTGTTGACAGGTACCCTTTCATACTACCAGCTTAGGCTGAAATAGGTGATTAGGCATGGGTACCGTTTGGAACCTGGACCGACTTATTTATTTCATTACACTTAAATTGATTATCTGAAATTTTTATGTAATGGAACACTGCATTTTTATCATTGCATGAAATGGAAAGGTTTAGACAGCATGGGTGTCGGCCTACTGGGATTTTATCTCACACCTTGCTCAAACTTTGTTGGCACTCGATTAGATTACATGCTCGTAGGTATTGACAAGGGAAATCATGTTGCTTTTGATGCTTGACTGTTTATTACTGCTTAGGGTGGATACTTGGGTAGAGGAATGGGCCTTTCTCATGATGCAGTTGATGCTTTGTGTCTTTTCTTTTAGTTGACTGTGTGTTTGAGTTCTGTTTTCCATACTTTTAGTTTAGACCTATATCATGGCATGACATCTTTTTGTGAGCTTCCGCACTTGATTATTATCTTTTAGTTGGATTATTTATATTTCTTCTACTATATTTTATTCATTCACATGCTTCCGTTATTTATTATTTGTTATTTTTTACTTCCGTTGTGATATTATCTATTACCTATGAGGGAATAGTCTCCCCCGCGGATACAAAAAAGGGACCTCGCTACTCATCGGAAGCCTCTAGAATTCGGGGAGATGCGCTTGAGGTTATCTAACCCACCGGTCCGTCCACCGTCTTAGAGGTGATCCGGGTCGGGACGTTACACTTCGGAGTCAGACTCCATCGCTACCACTTGAAAACCATAATCCCTATAGAGTGTAATACATGTTATAAGGGCCTTCACCTCCATACCTAAGGATGATCATGCCCCATAAAAGGAACTGAAACCCATGAGAACTAAGCCTCTAGAATCTTGAAGGACCCCTCCACCTCTTATCAAACCTCCCATGAGAGATCTATCCACATTTAATTTCAAGACACCCTACGGGGGTATCCACTTAATCCAGTGGCCCTCCTTCCTATGAGGTGTGTAGACTCTATTGAAAAGGTTTCATGACATCACTGAAAGTTTCTTACATTTAAATAGTTCTCTAAGTTTGAAGAGAAGATATTTTAAGCGCATCTGGAGGAAGGGATAAGTCCTTTTAGAACCCAGCTGAACCTGGTTTCACAATTCCCATGACATCACTGGAATCTGCTTACCTTTCTCTCTTTATTTTTAATATTGGCTTCTTAAATCATCAAACCCCATGTTTTAAAAAATATTATTACTATTTACTCTTCATAATCACAACCTTATTTTTTTAATTAATGATCTAAGGCTTCATCGAGAGACAACCTAAGGTTCCTGCTATACTGTAGAAATTCTAATAAAAATAAACATCTAATTCGACACGCTTGACAACATGATCAAATATTGGAACCATTTTTAGGCACCAAGGTCATTTTTTTACACTTATTTATTTTTATTTATTTTTTATTTATTACCCCTTTCAATATTTCTCCCTTCCCTTTTGATTGTTTTTTTAGTGTTTCTTATCTCTCTCTCTCTCTCTCTCTTCTCTTTATCTCTCTTCTTCTCTCTCTATCTCTTATTCTCTCTCTCTCTCTAAATATATAATATAGCACTCAATTTTATTTTCTCTATTAATTATTCTTAAGTTCTTTTATTTTATTCATATTCCATTAATAAACAAAAACAAGAAGAAAATAAAAAACAAACTTCAAAACTTAATTGCATGACCCGATATGGAAAGGAAAAACTATTTGAAATTGACCTTGAAATTGAAAAGGCACTTCACTCACAAATTAGGTCATCTAAAGTGGGATAGTCTAGTAAAAATTAAGAACCCATTATGGAACCTCAAGCAGTCCTAAACAAATCTAAAAGTGAACCAAATAAAATTCTTGAAAACATGGCTATAAGTAACCGAACCTTGAAAGAACTAACCACCCCATATGTGGTGTACCAACCCATGTACATTCAATATCCTAAGGAAGAATCCAACTTTTAGATAATATTAGGCCTTATCCACCTTCTTCCTAAATTCTATGGTCTTTCTGATGAGAACCCTCATAAGCATATCAAGGAGTTTCATATAGTGTTCTCTACCATGAAACCCCAAAATGTGACTGAATACCTCATTAAGTTTAAGGCCTTCCCTTTCTCCCTTGATGGTGTATCCAAATACTGTATATACTATCTTTCTACCATAATTGGGGGATGGAATGACCTGAAATGACTCTTTCTAAATAATGTATTCCCTACCTCCCAAACTACATCAATTAGAAAAGAAATTTGTGGCATTAGCCTATCACAAGGAGAGGCTATTCATGAATATTGGGAGAGATTCAAAAGACTTTGTTTGAGTTTACCCCTCCACAAAATTAGTTAAAAATTGATAATTCAATACTTATATGAGATAATTGTCCCCATGGATCGTGGAATGATGGATTCTGTAGCTGGTGGATCCCTAGTGGATAAAACTCATATAGTCTCTCGTGACTTAATAAGAAACATGGACCAAAATGCACAAAAATTTGGTAAATGAGAAATTGCACCAACCTAAGGAGTTCATGAGGTAATTCATTAAATCTCAAGGTAAGTAAAACTATCCTCCCATTATAGTGTATTTTCATATTCATTCTAATAATACTCATTTTTTTACTAGTTCCTCCAATTTCAGGATGCATCTGAGTCTTACACAATAGTATTTTTTGGGTGTCCATTTCAACAAGCATCGCCCTTCAAGCAGGAACCATTCATGCCAAATCCAAAACTCATGTGGAAATCACAACTATAGTACTGACACTGAGGCAACTCAACCTACCCTAAATAGAACTAGTATCAATCGGGCCAAGGTATGAAACTTTCTTATCCTTTACCTTTTTGAAACAATCCTCCTACTCCCAAATCTGAACCAATCCTCAAGGATGTGGTGAAGAAAATGGGAACCCAGAACCTCCAGTTCCAATAGACCATACAATCTGTTATTCAAGACCTATGAACTCTAGTGGGAAAATTTGAAAACACAATTGGTGAGATAAAGATGCAAGGTTCTAGACAACTATTATCTTAACCTACTACTAATCCATAATACAAAGGTAATTTTTGTTCAATCACACTTCATTGTGGTAATGAAATTTATTCTTCCACTGATTATACACAAATGGTAATTCACCCAATTTAAAACTCTCTTTCTCTACACATAAAAGTTTCTAATGAATAAAAACATAATAAAAAGGGTAAAAAAGTTATTATTGAGAATTACCCTAAACAATCCATCCTCTTCCTTTCCCCCAAATACTCTCTAAATCTAATAAAAATTTTGATAATTAGATTGATAAAAAATAATGTGTGCATTTAAAAAGTCTCAAGTTAACATTCATTTATTGGATGCATTTAAAAAACTCCCTTGCTATTCCAAATTTCTTAATGATATTTTCACCCATAGATGGTGACTGAAGGGGAATGAGAGAGTCAACCTTGGAAGGAATGTCTCAGCTTTAATCCCATCAATAATGCCAACCAAATGCAAGGATCTGAGAACTTTCACGATAACTTTAACCATAGGAAAGACCATATTTTCTGATTCAATGATAGATTTATGTACTTCAATTAATGTAATGTCTTACTCTATGTAAACTTTCTTATCGGTTGGATAGCTTCAACCAATGGGAATCATCATGAAACTTTCCAATCGGATCACAACATATTCATCAAGAGTGATCGAGGATGTCCTCATTAGAATGAAGAATCTTATCTTCCCTATAGACTTCTATATTATTGAGATAGAAGATACCTGAACCCAAGTACATGCTTCTCTCATACTTGGGAAATTTTTAATTAAAATAGAAAAAATGATCATCAAAATTCACAACAATGCACTATCCATGGAATTTGATCGTGAAAAGGTAAGTTTCAATATCCTTGATGCTATGAAACACCCCATTGAAGAGAAATCTAGTCTTCTGGTTTATTATATGGAAGTTCTCTCTAATGACATGCACGCACAAAATTCTCTTCTTAAACCATACTCTGATTAATTTTCCTATTCTTCACACTTGGATGATTTGAGTTTTGATTCATGTTTTGAGTGTTGTGTGGGTTCAAAAAATTGTAAATTTTTTGATTTAATTGATGAGTGTGTTCATTTTGAGGTACCCATGACCATCAATGATTCTAAATATATCATTTCCATTGATTCTCTTTCCTTAGATAATAAACATGAGTAGATAGACAGTTTTATAAACCTCACTCCCTGTAAATCCAATCCCTTGATAAAAAACCACTGATTTTGGAATTAAAACCACTTCCATCTAATTTAAAATATGTCTATCTTGAGGGAATTGACCAATTTCCCGTCATTATTGCCAGAAAACTCTCTATATATAAGGAATAAAAACTTCTAGACCTTTTAAGAGATTGTAAAAAATAAAATAGGATAGAAATTGGATGATATTTCTAGGATTATCCCATCTATTTGTATGCACCATACACTTTTAGATGATGAGGCTAAACCCATAAGGCAATCTCAACACTGGTTGAATCCTACCCTCTGTGAATTTGTAAAATTAGAAATCAATAAAATGATTTTTTTGGATCATTTATCCCATATCTGAGAGTAAATGGGTTAGCCCAGTGAAAATTGTGCCTAAAAAAACTAGAATAATGGTTGTGTAAAATGAATAGAATGAATTGGTTCTAATGCATGTGAAATATAGTTGGCGAGTCTGTATTGACTACCATCGACTGAATCAAGCCACACAAAAGGACCACTTTCCTCTACCTTTCATTGAACAAATGTTAGAAATATTGGTTTTTAAGTCCCATTATTGTTTCCTTGATGGCTATTCAGGTTATTTTCAAATCCCTATAGCCCCTGAGAATCAATAAAAGACAAAATTTACATATCTATTCATCACATTTTTATACAGGAGAATGACTTTTGGTCTTTGTAATGATCCTTGTACTTTTTAGTTATATATTTTGAGTATTTTTTCTGAGTACCATGAAAATTATATAGAAGTTTTTATGGATTATTTCACATTTTATGGATCTTTATTTGATGAATTTTGGGAAAATATAGGTTTTTTCATCCATTTTTGCATTGAAAAAGATCTCAAATTAAATTATGAGAAATCTCATTTCATGGTTAAGCGGGGGATATTTTGTAGTAATGTGATTTAAAATGAATAAATTCAAGTGGATAAATCAAAAAATGAATTAATTTCATCCCTTCCATATCCAAAAATGTGTTCTTGAGGTGCGATCTTTCTTGGGTCATGCTGGTTTTTACTGCCGATTCATTAAATACTTAAGTAAGATCACACTTCACTTATCCTAGTTATTACAAAAAGATTATGATTTTTAGTTTGATAAAAATTGTAAGGATTCCTTAAATTCACTAAAAAAGAGTCTTACACACCTCCCATCATCCAACCACTAAGTTGTGATCTCTCCTTCAAAGTTATCTATGATGGATATAACTTTGTGTTTGTACCAATTTTATCACAAAGGGTTGAGAAGTCTCCTTATGTCATTGTGTATGTCTCGTATACCCTTGATGCTAACTAGGAAAACTACACAACCACTGGAAAAAAAATTTCTTACAATTGTTTTTTACTTGGAAAAAATTTGTTCATATCTTATTGTGTAAAAAATCATTGTGTTTTCTGATCATGCTACCCTTTAATTTCTCCTTAAGAAAGATAAAGTTAAGTACTACCTCATTTAGTGGATGCTCCTACTACAGGAGTATTACCTTGAGATTCAAGATAAGAGAGGAGTGGAAGATTTGGTAGTTGACCAAATTAGTAAGATTTCCCCACCATTGTACCACCATGTTGACTCGTTCCTTTATATTGAATAATTATTTCCTCATGAGAACCTTTGTGATGCTGTAGACATTACCTCTTAGTATGTGGATATTTTGAATTTTATAGAAGCATCTTGGGTCCCCACTGATTTCAGTACTTTATAGTCCCATAGAATTAAGCATGATTCATGATGGTACATTTTGGATGACCCATATTTGTGGAGAATTTTTAGTGACCAAGTTTTTCATCAGTTTGTCCCTGGCCATTAGTTCACATATATTTTGATCTTCTACCACACTTTGGATTATGGGGGACACTTTAGATCTAAATGTATAGCTTGAAAGGTCCTTGACTCATTACTTTATGGTCCAACATTGTATGGGGATTCCCATCAGTTTTTTAAGTCATGCACATAATGTTAATTCACAGGGAATATCTCCAAGAGGAATGAAATAACCCCAACATCCCATGTTATTCTGTGAAATATTTGATGCATGAGGCATTGAATTCATGGGGCCTTTTCCAAATTCATTTGGATTTGTGTACATCTTATTATCTGTTAACTACAACTCTAAATGGGTGGAAGAAAAGGCTACCAAGACCAATGACTCTTAATTGGTTATTTATTTTTTGAGGTCCCATATTTTCAATAGGTTTGGTTTTCCTATATTTATCATTAGTGATCAAGGTTCACACTTTTAAAATCACAATGTGAAAAACTTTCTTCATAAGTATGGGGTTGTTCATAAAGTATCCAATTCATATAACTCCAAAACTAACGGACATGCAGAAATCAAAAATCATTAAGTTAAAAAAATCTTGGAAAAATGGTACAACCTAATAGGAAATATTGGAGTTTGCACTTGGATGATGCACTTTGAGCATATCATGTAGATTTTAAAACCCTAATTGTAATTTCACCAAAGATAATTATGTTTGGAAAGGCTTTTCACCTTCTGGTAGAGGTAGAGAATAGTTCATATTAGGTTGTTAAACAATGTAATATGAATCATTCATATGCCGGTGAGCACAAAATGTTGCAGATTTAGGATTTGGAATAAATTTGGCATGATGCATATGAAAACTCTTGAATCTATAAAGAGAATACAACAGATTTCATTGATGGGATGATTCATCTGTAGAAGTTTCATATTGGTGAGAAGGTCCACATGAACAATTCCAAGCTAAATCCCCACCCATGTAAGATTTATTCCCAATGGCTCGGTCCTTACACTATTACTAAATCCTCAAAATATTTCCTAAAAGTTTTAAAACAATCCTATAAATGACAGAACTACAGTAGGTCGGGCGTCCTGCAGCACTTGCGAGCTGAGACCGTGACTCGCTATCGAAGGCGGAAGTAGTGGTTGTAGTGGTCGTCGCACATCCGATCATGCAGAGGATCCAAAGTGGTTCTCCCATGGAAGAAACCGTCTGACTAAGATGAAAAAACACACAACAATGTCGCATTAGGTGCGCGACTTCCTTGGTCACCAACTGGTTGTGCACGAATCCTCTCATGCAAGTAACAAGTGTGCACATCCACTGTGGTAGAAAAGGAATTATACAGTAGTGTGTTGCCTTCCTCCGACTATGACTGGGAGCAGAAGCTCAAGCGCTCGAGGCAGAGGATGAAGAACGGCGATGCATCATGTGTTGCAGCTGTGCGTTGACATTGGAAGGGAAGAAACTGTTGCGCACCTCCATTAAGGAAGCAGGAGGTAGGTCGTACCAAATGATAAGATCTAGAAACTCTCTGAACTACTTCTTTGTATTAACAAACAGAATAAAAATAGTAATTGCAGATAATTGCAGATGGATGAAACAAGGAAGAATAAGAGTGGATAAGGAAGAAGAAGAACAATCAAGGGACCCCAGGTCCACTCTCCCAAGCCATATGGCTGAACTAATATAATTATTCCCATTCCTACCCCCTCTCTAACCTCTCCCCTATTTTTATAACCACCTATTTTAACAGAATATTCTTCTATAATGTACAGATGTTTCCAGTTGTACTTTCACCCCTTGATATGACTCTGATTCCCCTTCTTAAAGTATGCCTTCTTATTTTTCTTAACTCCATTGTGCGGAGGTCTGTATCACGTGTTATATGATTGTGTTCCCTTTCTTTATGTTTTCTATTTTTGAAACGTGCTCATATTAATTATTACATCACCTTCGCTTTGGGTTTTATAAATAAAAAAATATTTAATAAAGTTCATAAGCCACCAACTAAATCAGTGGATCCTGACAGTTGCATAAGGATTTCCACGACAACATAACCCCTAACAGATGAGGTGCATCATCCTATATTGGAGAAATCATCTCTCCATTTCGTCTTAGATACCCACTTTTTCCATCCCCCATTGTCCAATGTTGCACTATTTCATGTATCATATTTAAAAACTACATGATATATGATATAAAAAAAATATGAAAACAATATTGCAATGTGATTATCAAAATAAATAAATATCCAAAGAACATATCCTAGTGATATATTTATATGAGCATTGACACATGCCAAAACATAATATAAATCGAATTCGTATAGTGTAGTATAATATTTAAAAAAAATTATTTTCAAATTTTTAAGGAAAAAAATTATAAGTTGGGGGGGTTGAAAATGCTCTAATTATCAACTATTTTAAACGTAAATTTCTATTCACTCTAGAATTACTATCTCAGGAAAAAATTTCAAAGATCAAAGGCACCCGACCAATGACCAAAATCCTATCCATATGGCCATGGATGCCCATGGCTATATTAGAATGTGATACATTGGTGAATGTGTCCCATTGTGGAACCATCTCTACCCTCCAATATGGTCATTGGCACCAATGGACATGGAGAGGAATTTGGTACCACAAGATAATCCAAACTCGTATACTAACATGTCATGTACTAACCTGTTTTCTCATCCCTCAAGGAATGACATCAAGATCGATGTCAGACAGGATTTGCAATGAGTTTTGATAAGCATCCTCTATCATGCCAGTAGTTTCCAACAAGCGCCTCTCCATCTCTGAAATTTTAGTCCCCGTGCACTCCTTGTGTTTCGAAATTGAATCCACCAAATGAGACAGTTGCTCACAGCATATCTCAACATCTTCCTCATTTTTCTTAATAGATTCTTGTTTCTTCGTTTCAAAGACCTGCGCAGGACAAATAAAGAATTATTCATGCATAATTTTGGTTTTCAATCCAGAATACACTCCAAGATACATGCAAACTCCCTGCAACCTTTCTTTCCAAATAATCCAAGTTACGAGACTTGATCTCGACATTTTCTATCAGCATTCTAGCTTCCATTTCATGCATGGATATATAATTCATTGTTTCATTCTTCAAGATGTTCACTTCAGCTTCCATCTACCTGCAAGATATGTGTTGGGGTCTTGAAATGGAAAAATGCATAAAAGTATAGTGCTTGAATTACCCCCATTGATCCCAGCTATTTTGAATAAAAGAAACATCTTTCATCAAAGTTATTTTGGGAATTAAAAAACAGCATTTTACCACCCTAATATGTATGAAAATATTAATTTTTGACTACTACATTCAAAAAATACAGTGCATTAGAAATCTACCCATGATGTTTGTAGTGTCAATATGTTACACCACACCTACTTCATCAATGCGGGAGAGAAGTGTAGTGTTATGGTTCTTTTTTGACTTGATCTCAGTAGTAAGATCAGCAGACTGTTACTGGAGAGAAATTATATCAGCCAGATTTTCCATGGAACTCGACCGTATGACATGGGGCAGGGATTCAATTTTAGGCTTAAGTGTTAATTTTTAGTCAATGCCCAGAACTTCAACAAGTGTCGACCCCTTTGGATTCAACGCGAACTGGGATCCTTCCCTGGGATCTAATCTTGTTGTTATGGATGACATAAAATCCTCTCAATCAGTTGATTATTGCATTCAAATTTTATGACATAAAACAAATTAACTGCTACATAATTTCTCAATAAACTAAGGTTCGAAAAACATGGTAAGAGATCAATTATTTTAATTTTTCATCATTCTCATCAAATTTATGTGAGAAACCAAGAAATTATTCTATAATCACAACCCATACTATGTTGCATGAGTCTTTCCCAACATGATCTAGTGTGGAATTCCAGAGGGATTCATCCTTCCAAAAATCAAGAACAATAAAATGAGAAAAAAAAACTTTTCCTAACCTCGTGATGGATTGATTGCATTCAATTGAAAGTTCCTTCAGCTCCTTGAGCTTGTTCTTGATCAAAGATTCAAGGTCCAGAGTCTTCTCCTTCCACACATTCCTTACACCTTTAAGTTCTTCATCATCCCTCCAGACAATGTGAAGCTCCATCTTCATCCTTTCAGCATCCCTTAAATTCACCTTCTACTCGTCTACTGACTTCTTCAATTTTTCATTCTCCTTACAAATCTTTATTCTCCACTCCTCCTTGACTTTAAACCCCTCCTCCTTCACTTTCAACTCCTTATCCACCTTTTCCGAAACCTCTTTCATCTCTACGACATTGCTCAAAGTGCGGTTCATCAAAGGCTCCTTTAATTCCCTATCCGCCTCCTTCACCCTCAGTGGGGTGGGACAAGATCTTAAGTCCTCCAATTTTTTCTCAAGTTTCTCCACCTGCCTCTTCTACTTCGTCACATTCTCCGACATCCATTTGTATAGAACACATCTACATCCAAAAAGTCATATTCTTTGAAGGAAGCTTCAACAGTTTGGGAAGGGGTTTTGATCCAAAAAAAATAATCCACTTTAACCGATATTCCCTTAGGAACGTCCATACATAACATAGAAATAACACTTGGAAAGGGTGGACAATTATCTAGAGCAGCGGGTGCTGTAGCGAAACTGATTGCAAAAGAGGGGAAATTAGCCACATTAAAATTACCTTCTGGGTTCGAGTGGCATTTCACCCCTAAGCCTGGAAAATTTATGGTCCAGGGAATTCACCGTTTCATCCTCTCCCCTGATGTGGTGCAAGTAACTATCGATGCAGTGTCGGAATAGGATGTCACCGTCAAAGTGCATCCCCGAAGTGGAAAAACCATCATTGTACTGTACAAGATTAACGAGCCATTCGATGACAGCAAGCAAGGGGGGCCATGAACGAGGGGTTTTGGGGGAAAGGAGATCGGATTTTTTGATCTTTATGGGGAAATTGAAGTGCTTGAGGATGACATGGATGTCGTCTTCAGGGCAAGCAGAGGGAAAATGGAGGTGGTTGAGGACAAAGCATAGGGTTTGGGTGATGTCTCTCGTATAAGGGAGGTGGGGCTTCATTGAGAAAGGGATGGAGTTGGAAGAGAGGTAGTCGTTGATGGTGCGGACGGCGGCGAGCTAGTAGGAGCGATTGGAGATAAGGATAGTTGTGACACTTCTGTTGATGGAGTTGGTTGAGGGGAAATTGTTGTTGACATATTCGCGGTAAAAAAACAAATTGAATCGGCGGTGGAAGATTGAGCTGTAAGTAGTCGTTCTGACGGCATCTTCCTCCTTTGGCACCCCTCATCTCTGGCGATTATTGGTTGCTCTCTCTTGCATTCTATGATTTCCCGCATTGCAAGAAAATTTCTAATAGGCAGGCGATGAATTGACCAAGGACAGGTAAGGACGGCGGTGTATAGGTGGGCGACTATGGCAGCCATCGAAAAAAATTGACGGGGGCCGATGCGCTGGCTTCGGCTGTAGTAGGATGACCTAGGGCTATGGTGCAGACTTTGTTGTTCCGGAGAAGTCCATGGATGACGGATCTCGGCAGATTGTTATAAATATGGACATGAGTTTCATGGCCGCATGTTTGTGTGGGATTTAGGAAGTGCTTCGGCGTGATTGGCATGATTGGAGGTGCTCCAGCGTTATTGGCGACGACAGGATGCGAGCTGATCGATAGGTGTGATGTCCTCGGGCGTTTCGCACACAAGCTGGCAATTCTGACATCGGGTGGCGCGACGTGGGATCCCATCGATTTTGGCCTTGACCGGATGGGGTTGTTGGAAGAAAGCTCGGGTGTTGATACAAACATTTATTAATTTTTCATTATTTATAATAATTTAAACTATTCTTAATTTCTTTATACCAAATATTATTAATCTTAAATGATTTTATTAAATTTATACACATTCTTATTAAATTATACCAATTTTAATTAATACATAACGGTTTTATTTAATTTATACTCGTTATTAATAAAATTCAATTATTTATACTAATTAGCGACATATTTAAACAAATGTTTAAAAATATTTTGTCATATATACTAATTTATAATCATTTTAAATAATTTGTACTAATTTATATAAATATTTTTTAATTTATCATAATTTATAATAATTTAAACTATGTTTTATTAATTTATACAAACTTTTATTCATTTAAACTGATTTCCCTAAATTTATACTAGTTTTTATTAATATGTTATAATATTACATAATACATAATAATTTTAATTAATTTAATCACATGTAAACTGATGTTTTACTAATTATTCTAAATAATGTCAGATTTGTAATTATTGTAAATAAGTTATACGATTTCTTATTATTATATACAACTTGTTTTTACATTATACTAATTATCACTAATTTATATTAATTTATACTATAATCTATTAATCTATCATATTTTCAAATAATTTAAACTAGTTTTTTATTAATATTTTTGAAAATATTAAACATTAATACTCATTTTTCTACATATATACTAATTTTAATTTATTTATTGTAATTTAACTTTTTATATAATATTCATTGATTAATTTATACTCATTTATAACTTTTTTTAAAATCATACTAATTATCGAAATATTTATACTAATTTTTAATAATTTACACTATGTTTTTTAAATTTATATCAATTCATTGTAAATTATATCAATTTATAAGATTTTTTATCAATTTATGATAATTTATAGTAATTAAAGATGACTTTATAATAATTTAAACAAATTTATACTGATATATAGGGACTTATACTAATTTATAATAATTTAAACTATTTTTATTAATTTATAAATTTATTTATTAATTTATCTTTATTTAAAATAATTCATAAGAATTTTTTTATTTAAACTATTTTTGTTAAATTTAATCTTTTTTAATTAATCTATACTAATATTAATTAATATATAATATTTTTAATTAATTTATACTCATTTATAATATTTTTTGCTAATGATATTAATCAGCAATAGATTGATAATTACTTATAATAGCTTCTAGTATATTATACTAAATTTATTAGTATATAAATTTTTTATATATATTAAATTAAATATCTATTTTTATAAATTCGTAAGCAATTAAATACAAAAAACTTATAAAAAATATTTTTTTAAAAATACCCTGATATTGGTATGTTGAAGATCTAAACATCGAGAAGGATCTTTGAGAGAATGAGATAATAAGAGGGTTCTCTAAGGGAATAAGAAAATGAGTCTAGTGGGGGTCTATTTATATTTAGATATATTGAGGGGGTGTGAGTCACAAAAATTCATCCACCATTAATTTTTGTGAGGGATATTTACTAGAGTGTGTATTTGAAATGGTTATTTGTGATAGAATACATATTTATCAAAAAAATCACTGCAAAAAATAATTTTTCGGGCCTATCGAAACCTATTTGTGAATGACCATCCTTCATAAAAAAACTTGCTGATAGGTAAATGATTTTTCTGCCAAAACTATTTGTAAAAAATTTATATATCCATTGCAAATAAAAAATTTGTATCATAGTGATTCAAGTGTGACACAATATTTTGTGATTGAATACCTATTCGGTCATAAGAAATTGTCATGAAAATTATTTTCCTCAATGAAATTACTTCTCCATTGAAAAAAAATCACGGGACTATTTTAAATGGAATTTCAATCCATCACAAATAACTCGTCATACAAAATTAAATTTTCCATAGGGTTTCTAGACAAATTTCAAAATTCTAGATGATGAATATGAAAAGATTGAGTTTTAGTGGACCAATAAGAAGAATTGATCACTTTTTTATTCTCTGAAATTCGTCATAGTTTCTACAAAATTGACAAAAATGAATGATGTGTTTTGAAGATGAAATTAATGAAGCTACAAGAGTTGAGAAGCATTCAAGTGACATAATAATTATCATTTTATATCATCATATTTATATCTAGAATAGAAATCATTACTGTTTTTAAATGGAAATATGGATTACATACTGGAACTAGACCATTGAAACACGTGTCATTGTTTTTCAAAATTAAATCATAATGAAATTCATTTATTTTTTAAAATTATTATGATTAAAGCATCAAGATGAAATTATAAACAATAGTTTTGATGAAAGAAACTATTTATGTTGTGGTTTAACACATCACAACATATCTTTTTTGGTATCTAGATAGATTGTTAGTGAATTCCATAATAATATTATATAGTCTATTAAGTGGATCATTCCATGATTATTGGATACGATTTTTACTAAGTGTTACACTGTGGTTTATTCTCTCACCCCTTAATTTTAGATCATATATATATTTTAAAATTCTATTTGATAATGTAAGAGATAAAAACCTTATTTTTATATAGATATTTATAGATATAAAAGTGATGATTTTCAAAAAGAAAAGCAGTGCACACATCTTTGTAGTATCGAAGGAACTTGTGGAGGAATGAAGGTCATCATACCTGCTATTTTGCAATTATTTATTATTTTTATTCATATTTTTCTGATATTCTTATCTTCTAATGTGTGGGAATAATGACCTGATTTTTGGGAGGCATTTTTTAATGAGTCTAGGACAATATTACCACACTATTAAATCTTATTTGATAATATGATGAAAAACATTACACATAGGATATCAAGAACCTCTCATTACCCTTTTTACTAAAGCCCCCATAAGCTATTAGTGTATATAAAAGTGAAACCCATAGCCAACTTCCAATAGTCAATAAGTTGGTGTCCATGAGTTAGGTTATAATATATTCATTATGGGAGTGGTTACCCTAATGAACCCAAGATTAATAATAAATAACCAACAATCAACACCAAACCCATAAATTAAATGACACTAATCCCAAAAAAAATGTAATATACATTGAATTTTATATCAAAAGAAGATATTATCTCTAAAGTAAAAACCCAAAAAACATCTCAGAATGTAGGGAATTCAACCGAACTATTTATCATAAGAAAACAATGTCTATCCCGGTCACCAACATTTCTATTTTAAACTATAGAAATTGTATATAAAGGCATGTGAGAGCATGTAAGTGTACTTATTGGTATCCTACTCAAAAACTCTCTTGTCACTGTGGAAAAAAAACTAAATTCCTAGTGAATAAACAATGAAACTGACTTGTTACGTGTCCCATGTCAAATATCATCTCAACCTCACCAAAACTTTCTAACAAAATATGAATACATGTTATAACAAAGTAATCATTAAATTATAACAAGTAAAATACCCAAAAATAGCTCACCCAATGATCTAGTTTTCATAATATCCTAATATAATCAATACTAGTGCACACAACCATTCCATATCCCCATTATAGAAACATATATCAAATATTGCATACCCTATACACAAACCTTGTAAACATATCATGCCTATATTCATTATAACAAACCACATTCCACATCAACATAAATTTAATCCACATACACATACCACATACCCATACCCATAAAAATTACCACATAACCATAAAAACACACCGCACCTAAAATACGGAGAAGAAGAGGGGGAGTAGTCATGAATCCACAATACCAATATCACTCATAATGATGGTATATCTAGAACCAAAAAATGTATATGTGAATTTTTTTGTGCAACCTCACTCAGGTAGTGGTGCATAATAAATAACATGGCATGTTATGGTATATAGGTACACACAACCTAACTCACGGAGTTAGAGGAACTTTCAATTGAATGCAATCAAGCCATCACGAGGTTAGGCAAAGTTTTTTTCATTTTTTGGTTCTTGATTTTTGGAAGGATGAATCCCTCTGGAATTCCCCACCAGACCATCTTTGAAAACACTCATTCAACATAGTTTGGGTTTTTATTATAGAAGCATTTCTTGGATTCTCACAGAAATTTGATGACAATGATGCAAAATTAAAAGAATTGATCTCTTACCATGTTTTTCAAACCTTAGTTTATTGAGAAATTATATAGCAGTTAATTTTTTTTATGTCATAAATTTTGAATGAAATACTCAACTGATTGAGAGGATTTTGTGTCATCCACAAAAACCAGATTAGATCTCAGGGAAGGATCTCGGTTCGTGCTGAATCCAAAGGGGTTGACACCTGTTGAAGTTCTGGGCATTGACTACAAATTAACACTTAAGTCTAAAATTAAATCCCTGCCCCATGTCATATGGTTGAGTTCCATGGCAAAGCTTCTTGATATAATTTCTCTCCAGCAACAGTCTGCTAATCTTTTTACTGAGATCGATTCAAAAAAAATATAACACTACACTTTGCTCCCACATTGATGAAGTAAGTTTGGGGTAACATCTTGACACTACAAACATCATGGGTAGATATCTAATGCACTATCTTTTTTGAATGTAGATGTCACAAGTTAATATTTTCATATATATTAGGGTGGTAAAATGTTGTTTTTTAATTCCCAAAATAACTTTGATGAAAGATGTTTCTTTTATTCAAAATAGCTGGGATCAATGGGGTAATTCATGCACCATACTTTTATGCATTTTTCCCATTCAAGACCCCAACATATATCTTGTGGGAAGATGGAAGATAAAATGAACATCTTAAAGAAGGAAAAATTGAATTATATATCCATGCATGAAATGGAAGCTAGAAAGATGATAGAAAATGTCGATATTGATTCGCGTAACTTGGATGCTTTGGAAAGCGAGGTTGCAGAGAGTTTGTAGGTATATCGGAGTGTATTTTGGATCTAAAACCAAAATTATGCACAAATAATTCATTATTTGTCCTGTGCAGGTCTTTGAAATTAAGAGGAAGATGTTGAGATATGTTGTGAGCATCTCTCTCATTTTGTGGATTTAGTTTCGAAACACAAGGAGTACATGGGGACTAAAATTTCAGATATGGAGAGGTGTCTATTGGAAACTGCTGGTGTGATAGCGGATGCTTATCAAAACTCATTGAAAATACCATCCGACGTCGATATTGATTTCATACCTTGAGGGTTGAGAATATAGGTTATCTCAAGACATGTTAGTATACGAGTTTGGATTATCTAGTTGGACCAAATTCCTCTCTATGTCCATGGGTGCCAATGACCATATTATAGGGTAGATATGGTTCCACAATGGGACCCATTCACCAATGTAGCACCCTCCAATATAGCCATGGGCATCCATGGTAATATGGATATGCTTATGGCCATTGGTCGGGTGCCTTTTATCTTTTAAACTTTTCCTTGAGATAGTAATTCTAGAGTAAATAGAAATTAACGTTTAAAATAGTTGATAACAAGTGAATTTTTTAACCCCCTAGCTTATAATTTTTTTCCTTATAAATTTGAAAATAATTTTTTTAAAATATTCTACTACACTATATGAATTTGATTTATAATATGTTTTGGCATGTGTCAATGTTCATATAAATATATCACTAGGCTATGTGCTTTTGATATTTATTTATTTTGATAAGCACATTGCAATATTGTTTTCAGAATTTTTTACTAGATTTTTATATATCATATATCATCTAGTTTTTAAATATGATACATGAAATAGTGCAACATTGGATAATTTAGGATGGACAAAGTGGGTATCTAAGCTGAAATGGAGAGATGATTTCTCCAATATAGGATGACCCACCTCATCTGTTAGGAGTTGTGTTGTCGTGGAGGTCCCTATGCAACTATCAGGATCCACTGATTTAGTTGGTGGCTTATAAACTTTATTAAATATTTTTTTATTTATAAAACCCAAATCAAAGGTGATGCAATAATTAATATGAGCACATTTCAAAAACAGAAAACATAAAGAAAAGGAACACAATAATATAATGCCAGATACAGACCTTCGCACAAGGGAGTTAAGAGAAATAAGAAGGCATACTTTAAGAAGGGGAATAAGAGTCATATCAAGGGGTGAAATTACAGCTGGACACATCTGTACATTCTAGAAGAATATTCTGTTAAAGGAGTTGGTTATAAAAATAGGGTAAAGGTTAGCGAGGGGGGAGGAATGAGAGGAATTATGTTACTTCAGCCAGACAGCTTGGGTGAGTGGACTTGGGGTCCCTTTATTGTTCTTCTTATTCCTTATCCACTCTTATTATTCCTTGTTTCATCCATCTTCAATTTCTGTTTTTATTCTATTTTTAATCCAAAGAAGTAGTTCAAAGAGTTGTTGGATCTTAGAATTTGGTCCGACCTGTCTCCTTCTTCCTTAAAGGAGGCGCGCTACAGTTTATTACCTTCCAACGTGAACGCATATCCACAGCACATGATGCACCTCCGTTCTTCATCCTCTCCCTCGAGTGCTTGAGCTGCTTCTCCCAGTCATAGTCGCAGGAAGGCAACGCACTGCTGTCGAATTCCATTTCTGCCATTGTGTACGTGCACAATCGTTACTTTCATGACAGGATTCGCACACAACCAGTTGGTGACCAAGGAAGTTGTTCTCCTAATACGATGCTATTGTGAGTTTTTTCATCTCGGTCAGATGGTTTTTGCCATGGGAGAACCACTTTGGATCCTCTGCATGATCGGACATGCGATGACTACTACAGCCACCACTTCTGCCTTCGACAGTGAGTCACAGTCTCGACTCACAAGCACTGTTGGACACCCGACCTATTTTGTTCATGAGGTGTGATATTTCTTGGTTCATGCTGTTTTTTACTGTTTATTCATTAAATACTTAATTAAGATCACACTTCCCTTATCCTAGTTATTACAAAAAGATTCTGATTTTTTGTTTGATAAAAATTGTAAGGATGCCTTAAATTCACTAAAAATGAGTCTTATATCACCTCCCATCATCCAACCACTAAGGTGTGATCTCCCCTTCTAAGTTATGTGTGATACCTCTAACTTTGAAGTTGTGTCAATTTTATCACAAAGGGTTGAGAAGTCTTTTTATGTCATTGTGTATTCCTCGCATACCCTTGACGCTGCCCAGGAAAACTACACAACCACAGAAAAAAAACTTCTTTCAATTGTTTTTTACTTCGAAAATTTTTGTTCATATCTTATTGGGTCAAAAATCATTGTGTCTTCTGATCATGCTACCCTTCAATTTCTCCTTAAGAAAGATAAAGTTAAGTACTACCTCATTTAGTGGATGCTCCTCCTACAGGAGTTTTACCTTGAGATTCAAAATAAGAGAGGAGTGGAAAATGTGGTAGTTGACCACATTAGTAGGATTTCTCCACCATTGTACCACCATGTTAACTCATTATTTTCCATTAAATAATTATTTCCTCATGAGAACCTTTGTGATGTTGTGGACCTTACCTCTTAGTATGCGAATATTGTGAATTTTATAGATGCATCTTGGGTCCCCACTGAATTCAGTACTTCACAGTCCCATAGACTTAAACATGATTCACGATGGTACATTTTGGATGACCCATATTTGTAGAGAATTTTTAGTGACTGAGTTTTTCGTCGGATTTTCCCTAACCATTATTTCACCTCTATTTTAATCTTCTGCCGCACTTTGGCTTATGGGGGGCACTTTAGATCTAAATGTATAGATTGAAAGGACCTTGACTCAATAACTTATGGTCCAACATTGTATGGGGATTCCCATCATTTTTTTAAGTCATGAACATAATGTTAATTCACAGGGAATATCTCCAAGAGGAATGAAATAACCCCAACATCCCATGTTATTTTGTGAAATATTTGATACATGAGGCATTGACTTCATGGGGAATTTTCCAAATTCATTTGGATTTTTGTACATATTATTATCTGTTAACTACAACTCTAAATGGGTGGAAGAAAAGGCTACCAAGACCAATAACTCTTAATTGGTTGTTGATTTTTTGAGGTCCCATATTTTCAGTAGGTTTATTTTTCCTATATTTATCATTAGGGATCAAGGTTCACACTTTTAAAATCACAATGTGAAATACTTTCTTAGTAAGTATGGGGTTGTTCATAATGTCTCCAATTCATATCACCCCAAAACTAACGGACATGAAGAAATCAAAAATCATGAAGTTAAGAAAATATTGGAAAAAATGGTACAACCTAATAGGAAATATTGTAGTTTGTGCTTGGATGATGCACTTTGATCATATCATACATATTTTAAAACCATAATTGTAATTTCACCATAGAGTATTATGTTTGGAAAGGATTTTCACCCTCTAGTGTAGGTAGAGAATGGTGCATATTTGGCTATTAAACAATGTAATATGAATCTATCATATGCAGGTGAGCACAAAATGTTGCATATTTAGGATTTGGAATAAATTTGGAATGATGCATATGAGAAATCTTGAATCTATAAAGAGAAGACAATAGTTGTCCATGATGGGATGATTCATCTATAGAAGTTTCATATTGGTGATAAGGTCCACATGAACAATTCCAAGATAAAGCTCCACCCAGGTAAGAATTATTCCCAATGGCTCAGTCCTGACACTGTTACTAAATCCTCACAACATTTCCTAAAAGTTTTAAAACAATCCTATAGATGACACAACTACAGTAGGTCGGGCACCCTGCAGCGCTTGGGAGCTAAGAACGTGACTCGCTGTTGAAGGCGGAAGTGGTGGCTGCAGCGGTCATCGTGCATCCGATCATGAAAAGGATCAAAAGTGGTTCTCCCATGGTAGAAACTGTCTGACTGAGATGAAAATACACACAACAGCATCGCATTAGGTATGCGACTTCCTTACTCACCAACTAGTTGTGCGCAACTCCTCTCGTGTAAGTAACGAGTGTGCGCGTCCACAGTGGCAGAAAAGGAATTCGACAGTGGTGCATTGCCTTCCTCCAACTGTGACTGGGATAAGAAGCTCAAGTGCCCGAGGGAGAGGATGAAGAAAGGCGGTGCATCATGTGTTGCGGCTGTGCATTGACGTTGGAAGGGAAGAAACTGTAGTGCGCCTCTGTTAAGGAAGTAGGAGGTAGGTCGGACCAAATGCTAAGATCTAGCAACTCTCTGAACTACTTATTTGGATTAACAAACAGAATAAAAATAGAAATTACATATGGATGAAACAAGGAAGAATAAGAGTGGATAAGGAATAAGAAGAACAATCGAGGGACCCTAGTTCCACTCGCCCAAGCCCTCTGGACGAACTAACATAATTCCTCCCATTCCTCCCCCCTCTCTAACCTCTCCCCTCTTTTTATAACCACCTACTTTAATAGAATATTATTCTAGAATGTACAGATGTGTCCAGCTATACTTACACCCCTTCATATGACTCTTATTCCCCTTCTTAAAGTATGCCTTCTTATTTCTCTAACTCCCTTGTGCGGAGGTCTGTATCACACGTTATATGATTGTGTTCCTTTTATTTATGTTTTCTGTTTTTGAAACGTGCTCATATTAATTATTTCATCACTTTCGCTTTGGGTTTTAAAAATAAAAAATATATTTAATAAAGTTCGTAAGCCACCAACTAAATCAGTGGATCCTGACAGTTTCATAGGGATTGCCACAACAACACAACTTCAAATAGATGAGGTGCATCATCCTATATTGGAGAACTCATCTCTCCATTTCAGATTAGATACCCACTTTGTCCATCCTCCATTGTCCAATGTTGCACTATTTCATGTATCATATTTAAAAACTACATGATATATGATATAAAAAATCTAGTAAAAAATTTTGAAAACAATATTGCAATGTGCTTATCAAAATAAATAAATATCAAAAGCACATAGCCTAGTGATATATTTATATGAGCATTGACACATTCCAAAACATAATATAAATCGAATTTGTATAGTGTAGTAGAATATTTTAAAAAATGATTTGTAAATTTGTAAGGAAAAAAATTATAAGCTGGGGGTTTGAAAAATTCTCTTGTTATCATTTATTTTAAACGTAAATTGTTGTTCACTCTATAATTACAATCTCTGGAAAAAGTTTCAAAGATCAAAGGCACCCGACCAATGACAAAAATCCAATCCATTTGTCCATGGATGCCCATGGCTATATTAGAGTATGCTACATTGTTGAATGGGTCCCATTGTGGAACCATCTCTACCCTCCAATATGGTCATTGGCTCCCATGGCCATGGCGAGGAATTTGGTCCCACAAGATAATCAAAACTCGTATACTAACATGTCGTGTGTTAACCTGTTTTCTCATCCCTCAAGGGATGAATTAAATATCGATGTCAGATGGGATTTGCAATGAGTTTTGATAAGCATCCTCTATCACGCCAGTAGTTTCTGACAGGATCCTCTCTATCTCTGAAATTTTAGTCCCCGTGCACTCCTTGTGTTTTGAAACAGAATCCACCAAATGAGACAGTTGCTCATAGAATCTCTCAACATCTTCCTCATTTTGCTTAATAGATTCTTGTTTATTCGTTTCAAAGACCTGAACAGGACAAACAAAGAATTATTCATGCATAATTTTGGTTTTAGATCCAAAATACACTCTGAGATACCTGCAAACTCTCTACAACCTTTCTTTCCAAAGCATCCAAGTTACAATACTTGATCTTGACATTTTCTATCATCATTCTAGCTTCCATTTCATGCATGGATATATAATTAACTGTTTCCTTCTTCAAGATGTTCACTTCAGCTTCCATCTGCTAGCAAGATATGTGTTGGGGTCTTGAATTGGAAAAATGCATAAATGTATAGTGCTTGAATTACCCCATTGATCAAATGTATTTTGAAAAAAAGGAACATCTTTCATCAAAGTTCTTTTGGGAATTAAAAAATAGAATTTTACCACCCTAATATGTATGAAAATATTAACTTGTGACTACTAAATTCAAAAATGACAGTGCATTAGAAATCTACCCATGATGTTTATAGTTTCAAGATGTTACCCCACACTTACTTCATCAATGCGGGAGCGAAGTGTAGTGTTATGGTTCTTTTTTTACTCAATCTCAGCAGCAATCTCAGAAGACTGTTGCTGGAGAGAAATTATATCAACCAGCTTTTCCCTGGAACTCAACCATATGACATGGGGTAGTGATTAAATTTTAGGCTTAAGTGTTGATTTGTAGTCAATGCCCAGAACTTCAACAGGTGTCGACCCCTTTGGACTCAGCGTGAACTGGGATCCTTCCCCAAGATCCAATCTGGTTGTTGTGGATGACACAAAATCCTCTCAATCAGTTGATTATTGCATTCAAATTTTATGACATAAAACAAATTAACTGCTATATGATTTCTCAATAAAGTAAGGTTCGACAAACATGGTAAGAGATCAATTATTTTAATTTTGTATCATTCTCATAAAATTTATGTGAGAAGCCGAGAAATTCTTCTATAATCACAACCCATGCTATGTTGCATGAGTGTTTCCAAAGATGGTCTGGTGGGGAATTCCAGAGGGATACATCCTTCCAAAAATCAAGAACAAGAAAATGAGAAAAAAAAACTTTTCCTAACCTCGTGATGGATTGATTTCATTCAATTGAAAGTTTCTCTAGCTCCTTGAATTTGTTCTTGATCAGAGATTCAAGGTCCTGAGTCTTCTCCTTCCATGCATTCCTTGCACCTTCAAGTTCTTCAGCATCCCTACACACAGTGTGCAGCTCCCTCTTCATCCTTTCAGTGTCCCTTAAATCCACCTTCTGCTCCTCTACTGACTTCTTCAATTATTCATTCTCCTTACAAATCTTTATTCTTCTCTCCTCATTCACTTTCAACTCTTTATACACCTTTTCCAAAACCTCCTTCATCTCTATGAAATGCTCAAAGTGCGGTTCATTGAAGGCTCCAGTAATTCCCCCTCCGCCTCCTTCACCCTCAGTGGGGTGGGATGAGATCTTAAGTCCTACAATTTTTTCTAAAGTTTCTCCACCAGCCTATTCTGCTTCGTCACATTCTCTGACATCCATTTGTATAGAACCCATCTACATCCAGAAAGTTGTATGCTTTGGAAGAAGATTGTACAGTTTGGGAAGGGGTTTTGATCCAAAAAAAGAATACAATTCAACCGATATGCCCTTATGAACGGCCATACATAACATAGAAATAACACTTGGAAGGGTGGACAATTAACTAGAGCAGCAGGTGTTATAGCGAAACTGGTTTCAAAAGAGGGGAAAATAGCCACATTAAAATTACCTTCTGGGTTCGAGTGGCATTTCACCCCTATGCCTGGAAAATTTATGGTCCAGGGAATTCACCCTCCCATCCTATCTCCTGATGAGGTGCAAGTAACTATCGATGTAGTTCCGGAATAGGATGTCACTGTCAAAGGGCGTCCCTGAAGTGGACAAACCATCATTGTATTATGCAAGCTTAACAATCCATTTGATGAAATCAAGCAAGGGGGGCCATGAACGAGGGGATGTGGGGGCAAGGAGATTGGATTTGTTGAGATTTATGGGGAAATTGAAGTGATTGAGGATGACATGGAGTTCATCTTCAGGGAAAGAAGAGGGAAATGGAGGTGGCTGAGGAAAAAGCATAGGGTTTGGGTGATGTCTTTAGTGGAAGGGAGGTAGGGATTCTGTGAGAAAGGGATGGAGTGGGAAGATAGGTAGTCGTTGATGGTGCAAATGTCGGCGAGCTGGTAGGAGCGGTCGGAAATAGGTATAGTCGTGCCGCTGCTGCTAATGGAGTGGGGCGAGGGTCAGTTACTATTGACAGATTTGTGGTAAGAAAAAATAGGTTGAATTGGCAGCAGCAGATTGAGTGGTAAGGAGTCGTTCTGACAGCATCTTCCTCCTCTGGCACCCCTCATCTCTGTCAATTATTGGTTGCTCTCTCTGGCATTCTATGATTGCACGCATTGCAAGCACATTTCTAATAGGCGGGCGATGAATTGATCGAGGATAGGTAAGGATGGCGGCGTATAGGTGGGCGACCATGTCAACCATTGAAAAATATCGATGGGGGCCGATGCGCTGGCTTCGGCTATAGCGGGATGACCTAGGGCTACGGTGTAGGCTTTGTTATTCCAGCGAAGTCCATGCACGATGGATCTCAGCAGATTGTGATGACTATGGCCATGAGTTTCAGGGCCGCATGTTTTTTTGGGATTCAGGCGGTGCTTCGGCGTGATTAGCATGATTGGCGGTGCTCTAGCGTGATTGGCGATGACGGGATGTGAGCTGGTCGGCATGTGTGATGTCCTTGAGCGTTGCGCACACAAGCTGGCAACTCTGACTTCGGGTGGCGCGACGCGGGATCCCATCGACTTTGGCCTTGACCGAATGGGGATGTTGGAAGACAGATTGGGTGTTGATACAAAAATTTATTAATTTTTTATTATTTATAACAATTTAAACTATTCTTAATTTATTTATACCAAATATTATTAATCTTAAATGATTGTATTAAATTTATACACATTCTTATTAAATTATACCAATTTTAATTAATACATAATGGTTTTATTTAATTTATACTCGTTATTACTAAATTTAAATTATTTATACTAATTACATCATATTTAAACAAATGTTTAAAAATATTTTGTCATATATACTAATTTATACTCATTTTAACTAATTTTTACTAATTTATATAAATATTTATTAATCTATCATATTTTATAATAATTTAAACTATGTTTTGTTAATTTATGCAAAATGTTATTCATTTAAACTAATTTCCCTAAATTTAAACTTGTTTTTATTAATTTTTTATAATATTATATAATACATAATAATTTTAATTAATTTAAACACATTTAAACTGATGTTTTACTAATTATTATAATTAATGTCAGATTTATAATTATTGTAAATAATTTATACTATTTCATATTATTATATACAACTTTTTTTTATATTATACTAATTATAACTAATTTATATTAATTTATACTATAATCTATTAATGCATAATTTTGGTTTTAAATCTAGAATACACTCTGAGATACCTGCAAACTCTCTGCAACCTTTCTTTCCGAAGCATCCAAGTTACAAGACTTGATCTTGACAATTTCTATCATCATTCTAGCTTCCATTTCATGCATGGATATATAATTCACTGTTTCCTTCTTCAAGATGTTCACTTCAGCTTCCATATGCCAGCAAGATATGTATTGGGGTCTTGAATTGGAAAAATGCATAAATGTATAGTGCTTGAATTACCCCATTGATCCCATGTATTTTGAAAAAAAGAAACATCTTTCATCAAAGTTCTTTTGGGAATTAAAAAATAGAATTTTACCACCCTAATATGTATGAAAATATTAACTTGTGACTTCTAAATTCAAAAAATACAATGCACTAAAAATCTACCCATGATGTTTGTAGTGTCAAGATGTTACCCCACACTTACTTCATCAATGTGAGAGCGAAGTGTAGTGTTATGGTTCTTTTTTTACTCGATCTCAGTAGCAAGCTCAGCAGACTGTTGCTGGAGAGAAATTATATCAACCAGCTTTTCCATGGAACTCAATCGTATGACATGGGGTAGGTATTCAATTTTAGTCTTAAGTGTTAATTTGTAGTCAATGCCCAGAACTTCAACAGGTGTCGACCCCTTTGGATTCAACACGAACTGGGATCCTTCCCCAAGATCTAATCTGGTTGTTGTGGATGACAAAAAATCCTCTCAATTAGTTGATTATTGCATTCAAATTTTATGACATAAAACAAATTAACTGCTACAGGATTTCTTAATAAACTAAGGTTCGACAAACATGGTAAGAGATCAATTCTTTTAATTTTGCATCATTCTCATCAAATTTCTATGAGAAGCCGAGAAATTCTTCTATAATAACAACCCATGCTAAGTTGCATGAGTGTTTCCAAAGATGGTCTGGTGGGGAATTCCAGAGGGATACATCCTTCCAAAAATCAAGAACATTAAAATGAGAAAAAAAAATTGTACCTAACCTTGTGATGGCTTGATTGCATTAAATTTAAAGTTTCTCCAGCTCCTTGAGCTTGTTCTTGATCAGAGATTCAAGGTCCAGAGTCTTCTCCTTCCATGCATTCCTTACACCTTCAAGTTCTTCAGCATCCCTCCACACAGCATGCAGCTCCCTCTTCATCATTTCAGTGTCCCTTAAATTCACCTTCTACTCCTCTAATGACTTCTTCAATTATTCATTCTCCTTAAAAATCTTTATTATCCTCTCCTCCTTCACTTTCAGCTCATCCTCCTTCACTTTCAACTCCTTATCCACCTTTTCCAAAACCTCTTTCATCTCCGGGACATTGCTCAACGTGTGGTTCATTGAAGGCTCCAGTAATGCCCCCTCCGCCTTCTTTACCCTCAGTGGGGTGGGACGAGATCTTAAGTCCTCCAATTTTTTCTCAAGTTTCTCCACCAGCCTCTTCTGCTTCATCACATTCTCCGACATCCATTTGTATAGAACCCATCTACATCCAAAAAGTTGTATGCTTTGGAATAATCTTGTACAGTTTGGGAAGGGGTTTTGATCCAAAAAAAAGAATCTAATTAAACCAATATACCCTTAGGAACGGCCATGCATAACATATAAATAACACTTGGAAAGTTTGGACAATTAACTAGAGCAGCGGGTGATGTAGCGAAACTGATTTCAAAAGAGGGGAAAACAGACACATTAAAATTACCTTCTGGGTTCGAGTGGCATTTCACCCCTAAGCCTGGAAAATTTATGGTCCAAGGAATTCACCCTCCCATCCTCTCTCCTGATGTAGTGAAAGTAACTATCGATGCAGTGCCGGAATAGGATGTCACCATCAAAGGGCATCCCTGAAGTGGACAAACAATCATTGTACTGTGCAAGCTTAACAATCCATTCAATGACAGTAAGCAAGGGGGGCCATGAACGAGGGGATGTGGGGGCAAGGTGATTGGATTTTTTGAGCTTTATGGGGAAAATGAAATGCTTGAGGATGACATGGAGGTTTTCTTCAGGGAAAGAAAAGGAAAAATGGAGGTGGCTGAGGAAAAAGCGTAGGGTTTGGGTGATGTCTTTGGTGGAAGGGAGGTAGGGCTTCAGTAAAAAAGGGATGGAGTGGGAAGAGAGGTAGTCGTTGATGGTGCGAATGGCGGCGAGCTGGTAGGAGCAGTTAGAAATAGGTATAGTCGTGTCGTTGCTGCTAACGGAGTGGGGCGAGGGGTAGTTACTATTGAAAGATTCGCGGTAAGAAAAAATAGGTTGAATCGGCAGTGGCAGATTGAGCGGTAAGGAGTTGTTCTGACAGCGTCTTCCTCCTCTGGCACCCCTCATCTCTGGAGATTATTGGTTGCTCTCTCTAGAATTCTATGATTTCCCGCATTGCAAGCACATTTCTAATAGGTGGGTGATGAATTGAACGAGGACAAGTAAGGATGGCGGCGTATAGGTGGGTGACCGTGGCAGCCATCGAAAAAAATTGATGGGGACAGATGCGCTGGCTTCAGCTATAGCGGGATGACCTAGGGCTACGGTGCAGGATTTGTTGTTCCGGCGAAGTCCATGCACGATGGATCTCGGTGGATTGTGATGACTATGGACATGAGTTTCATGGCCCCATGTTTTTGTGGGATTCAGGCGGTGCTCTGGTGTGATTGACGATGACGGGATGCGAGCTGGTCGGCAGGTGTGATGTCCTCGAGTGTTGCGCACACAAGCTGGTAATTCTGACTTCGGGTGGCGCGACGCGGGATCCCATCGACTTTGGCCTTGACCGGATGGGGATGTTGGAAGACAGATTGGGTGTTGAAATAAACATTTATTAATTTTTCATTATTTGTAAAAATCTTAACTATTCTTAATTTATTTATACCAAATATTATTAATCTTAAATGATTGTATTAAATTTCTACACATTCTTATTAAATTATACCAATTTTAATTTATACATAATGGCTTTATTTAATTTATACTCGTTATTACTAAATTTCAATTATTTATACTAATTAGCATCATATTTAAACAAATGTTTAAAAATATCTTGTCATATTTGCTAATTTATGCTCATTTTAACTAATTTGTACTAATTTATATAAATATTTATTAATTTATCATATTTTATAATAATTTAAACTATGTTTTATTAATTTATGCAAAATTTTATTCATTTAAACTAATTTCCCTAAATTTATACTAGTATTTATTAATTTGTTATAATATTATATAATACATAATAATTTTAATTAATTTAAACACGTTTAAACTGATGTTTTACTAATTATTCTAATTAATGTCAGATTTATAATTCTTGTAAATAATTTATACTATTTCATATTATTATATACAACTTTTTTTACATTATACTAATTATCACTAATTTATATTAATTTATACTATAATATATTAATGCATAATTTTGGTTTTAGATCCAGAATACACTCTAAGATACCTGCAAACTCTCTGCAACCTTGCTTTCCAAAGCATCTAAGTTACGAGACTTGATCTTGACATTTTCTATCATCATTCTAGCTTTCATTTCATGCATGGATATATAATTCACTTTTTCCTTCTTCAAGATGTTCACTTCAGCTTCCATCTGCTAGTAAGATATGTGTTGGGGTCTTGAATTGGAAAAATGCATAAATGTATAGTGCTTGAATTACCCCATTGATCTCATGTATTTTGAAAAAAAGAAACATCTTTCATCAAAGTTCTTTTGGGAATTAAAAAATAGAATTTTTCCACCCTAATATGTATGAAAATATTAACTTGTGACTTCTAAATTCAAAAAAGATAGTGCATTAGAAATCTACCCATGATGTTTGTAGTGTCAAGATGTTACCCCACACTTACTTCATCAATGCGGGAGCGAAGTGTAGTGTTATGGTTCTTTTTTTACTCGATCTCAGCAGCAAGCTTAATAGATTGTTGCTGGAGAGAAATTATATCAACCATCTTTGCCATGGAACTCGACCGTATGACAAGGGGCAGGGATTCAATTTTAGGCTTAAGTGTTAATTTATAGTCAATGCCCAGAACTTCAACAGGTTTCGACCCCTTTGGATTCAGCGCGAACTGGGATCCTTCCCTGATATCTAATCCGGTTGTTGTGGATGACACAAAATCCTCTCAATCAATAGATTATTGCATTCAAATTTTATGACATAAAACAAATTAAATTCTGCATGATTTCTTAATAAAACAAGGTTCGACAAACATGGTAAGAGATCAATTCTTTCAATTTTTCATCATTCTCATCAAATTTCTGTGAGAATCCGAGAAATTCTTCTATAATCACAACCCATGCTATGTTGCATGAGTGTTTCCAAAGATGGTCTGGTGGAGAATTCCAGAGGGATACATCCTTCCAAAAATCAGGAACAATAAAATGAGAAAAAAAAACTTTGCCTAACCTCGTGATGGCTTGATTGCATTCAATTGAAAGTTTCTCCAGCTCCTTGAGCTTGTTCTTGATCAGAGATTCAAGGTCATGTGTCTTCTCCTTCCATGCATTCCTTGCACATTCAAGTTTTTCAGCATCCCTCCACACAGCGTGCAGCTCCCTCTTCATCCTTTCAGTGTCCCTTAAATTCGCCTTCTGCTCCTCTACTGACTTCTTCAATTATTCATTCTCCTTACAAATCTTTATTCTCCTCTCCTCCTTCACTTTAAACCCCTCCTACTTCACTTTCAACTCCTCATCCACCTTTTCCAAAACCTCCTCCTTCTCTGCGACATTGCTCAAAGTGCGGTTCATCGAAGGCTCCAATAATTCCCCCTCCGCCTCCTTCACCCTCAGTGGGGTGGGACGAGATCTTAAGTCCTCCAATATTTTCTCAAGTTTCTCCACCAGCCTCTTCTTCTTCGTCACATTCCCCGACATCCATTTGTATTGAACCCATCTACATATAGAAAGTCGTATGCTTTGGAATAAGCTTGTACAGTTTGGGAAGGGGTTTTGATCCAAAAAAAAAGAATCCAATTCAACCGATATGCCCTTAGTAACGGCCATACATAACATAGAAATAACACTTGGAAAGGGTGGACAATTAACTAGAGCAGCGGGTGCTGTAGCGAAACCGATTTCAAAAGAGGGGAAAACAACCAAATTAAAATTACCTTCTGGGTTCGAGTGGCATTTCACCCCTAAGCCTGGAAAATTTATGGTCCAGGGAATTCACCCTCCCATACTCTCTCTTGATGTGGTGCAAGTAACTATCGATGTAGTGCCGGAATAGGATGTCACCGTCAAAGGGCGTCCCCGAAGTGGGCAAACCATCAATGTACTGTGCAAGCTTAAGGAGCCATTCGATGATAGCAAGCAATAGGGGCCATGAACGAGGGTATGTGGGGGAAAGGAGATTGGATTTGTTGAGCTTTATGGGGAAATTGAAGTTCTTGAGGATGACATGGAGGTCGTCTTTAGGGAAAGAAGAGGGAAAATGAAGGTGGCTGAGGAAAAAGTGTAGGGTTTGGGTGATGTCTTCGGTGGAAGGGAGGTAGGGCTTCAGTGAGAAAGGTATGGAGTGGGAAGAGAGGTAGTCGTTGATGGTGCGAATGGCGGCGAGCTGGTAGGAGCGGTCGGAAATAGGTATAGTCGTGCCACTGCTGCTAACGGAGTGGGGTGAGGGGCAGTTACTGTTGATAGATTCGCGGTAAGAAAAAATAGGTTGAATCGACAGCGGCGGATTGAGCGGTAAGGAGTCGTTCTGATGGCGTCTTCCTCCTCTGGCACCCCTCATCTCTGGTGATTATTGGTTGCTCTCTCTGGCGTTCTGTGATTTCCCGCATTGCAAGCACATTTCTAATAGGTGGGCGATGAATTGATCAGGGATAGGTAAGGACGACGGCGTATAGGTGGGAGATCGTGGCAGCCATCGAAAAAAATTGATGGGGGCTGATGCGATGGCTTCGGCTATAGCGGGATGACCTAGGGCTACGGTGTAGGCTTTGTTGTTCTGGCGAAGTCCATGCACGACGGATCTCGGTGGATTGTGATGACTATAGACATGAGTTTCATGGCCACATGTTTTTGTGGGATTCAGGCGGTGCTCCAGCGTGATTAGCATGATTGGCGGTGCTCCGGCGTGATTGGTGATGACGGGATGCGAGCTGGTCGGCAGGTGTGATGTCCTCGAGCGTTACGCACACAAGCTGGTAATTCTGACTTCGGGTGGCGCGATGCGGGATCCCATCGACTTTGGCCTTGACCATATGGGGATGTTGGAAGACAGATTGGGTGTTGATATAAACATTTATTAATTTTTCATTATTTATAACAATCTTAACTATTCTTAATTTATTTATACCAAATATTATTAATCTTAAATGATTGTATTAAATTTCTACACATTCTTATTAAATTATACCAATTTTAATTAATACATAATGGTTTTATTTAATTTATACTCATTATTACTAAATTTCAATTATTTATACTAATTAGCGTCATATTTAAACAAATGTTTAAAAATATTTTGTCATATTTGCTAATTTATACTCATTTTAACTAATTTGTACTAATTTATATAAATATTTATTAATTTATCATATTTTATTATAATTTAAACTATGTTTTATTAATTTATGCAAAATTTTATTCATTTAAACTAATTTCCCTAAATTTATACTAGTTTTTATTAATTTGTTATAATATTATATAATATATAATAATTTTAATTAATTTAAACACGTTTAAACTGATGTTTTACTAATTATTCTAATTAATGTCAGATTTATAATTGTTGTAAATAATTTATACTATTTCATATTATTATATACAAAAAAAAATTACATTATACTAATTATCACTAATTTATATTAATTTATACTATAATATATTAATCTATCATATTTTCAAATAATTTAAACTAGTTTTTTATTAATATTTTGAAAATATTATTCATTAATACTCATTTTTCTACATATATACTAATTTTAATTTATTTATTGTAATTTCACTTGTTATATAATATTCATTGATTAATTTATACTCATTTATAACTTTTTTAAAAATCATACTAATTATCGAAATATTTATACTAATTTTTAATAATTTACACTGTTTTTTTAATTTATATCAATTCATTGTAAATTATATCAATTTATAAGATTTGCTATCAATTTATGATAATTTATAGTAATTAAATATGACTTTATAATAATTTAAACAAATTTATACTGATATATAGGGACTTATACTAATTTATAATAATTTAAACTATTTTTATTAATTTATAAATTTATTTATTAATTTATCTTTATTTAAAATAATTCATATGAATTTTTTATTTAAACTGTTTTTTTTTATTTAATCTTTTTTTATTAATCTATACTAATATAAATTAATATATAATATTTTTAATTAATTTATACTGAGTTATAATATTTTTTGCTCATGATATTAATCAGCAATAGATTAATAATTACTTATAATAGCTTCTAGTAAACTATACTAATATTTATTAATATATAAATTTTATATATATATTAATTTAAATAACTATTTTTATAAATTTGTAAGCAATTAAATACAAAAAAACTTATAAAAAATATTTTTTAAAAAATACCTTAATATTGGTATGTTGAAGATCTAAACATCGAGAAGGATCTTTAAGAGAATGAGAGAATAAAAGGGTTCTCTAAGGGAATAAGAAAATGAGTGTAGTCGGGGTCTATTTATAGTTAAATATATTGAGGGGGTGTCAGTCACAAAAAATCATCCACCTTTAATTTTTGTGAGGGATATTTACTAGAGTATGTATTTGAAATGGTTATTTGTGATGGACTACATAATTATCAAAAAAAATCACTACAAAAAATAATTTTTCTGGCATATTGAAACCTATTTGTGATGGACCATCCTTCATAAAAAACTTGCTGATAGGAAAAATATTTTTCTTCCAAAACTATTTGTAAAAAATTTAGATATCCATTGTAAATAAAAAATTTGTATCATAGTGCATGCCGATGTGACACAATATTTTGTGATTGAATACCAATTCGGTCATAATAAATTGCCATGAAAATTATTTTTCTCAATGAAATTACTTCTCCATTGAAAAAAAATCGCAGGACTATTTTCAATGGAATTTCAATCCATCACAAATAACTCATCATAAAAAATTGAATTTTCTATAGGGTTTCTAGAAATATTTCAAAATTATAGATGATGGATATTGAAGGATTGAGTTTTAGTGGATCAATAAGAAGAATTGATCACTTTGTTATTCCCTGAAATTCGTCATATTTTCTACAAAATTGACAAAAATGAATGATGTGTTTTGAAGATGAAATTGATGGAGCTACAAGAGTTGAGAAGCATTCAAGTGACATAATAATTATCATTTCATGTCATCGTGTTTATATCTAGAATAGAAATCATTTCTGTTTTTAAATGGAAATATGGATTACATACTGAAACTAGACCATTGAAACACGTGTCATTGTTTTCTAAATTAAACCCTAATGAAATTCATTTCTTTTTTAAAATTAGTATGATGAAATCCTCAATATGAAATTATAAACCATATTTTTTATGAAAGAAACTATTTATGTTGTGGTTTAACACATCACAATATATCTTTTTTGGTATCTAGATAGATTGTCAGTGAATTCCATAATGATATTATAGAGTCTATTAAGTGGATCATTCCATGATTATTGGATATGATTTTTACTAAGTGTTACACTATAGTTTATTCTCTCGCCCCTTCATTTTAGATCATATATATATTTGAAAATTCTATTTGATAATGTAATAGATAAACACCCTATTTTTATATAGATATTTATAGATAGAAAATTGATGATTTTCAAAAAGAAAAGCAGTGCACACCTCTTTGTAGTATCGAAGGAACTTGTGGAGGAATAAAGGGCATCATACCTGCTATTTTGAAATTATTTATTATTTTTCATCATATTGTTTTGATATTCTTATCTTTCAATGTGTGGGAATAATTCCATGATTTTTGGGAGGCATTTTTTAATGAGGTCTAGGAAAATATTACCGCACTATTGAATCTTATTTGATAATATGACGAAAAACATTACACATAGGATATCAAGAACCTCTCATTACCCTTTCTACTAGAGACCCCATAAGCTATTAGTGTATATAAAAGTGAAACCCATAGCCAAATTCCAATAGTCAATAAGTTGGTGTCCAGCAGTTAGGGTATAACATATTCATTATGGGAGTGGTTACCCTAATTGAACCAAGATTAAAAATAAAAAACCAACAATCAACACCAAATCCATAAATTAAATGACACTAATCCCAAAAAAAATTAATATACATTAAATGTTATATCAAAATAAGATAATATCTCTAAATTAAAAACCCAAAAAAACATCTCAGAATGTAGGGAATTCAACCGAACTATCTATCACAAGAAAACAATGTCTATCTCGATCACCAACATTTCCATGTTAAACTATAGAAATTGTATATAAAGGCATGTGAGAGCATGAAAGTGTACTTATTGGGATCCTACTCAGAAACTCTCTTGTCACTGTGGAAAAACAAACTAAATTCCTAGTGAATAAACAATGGAACTTACTTGTTACTTGTCCCATGTCAACTATCATCTCAACCTCACCAAAACTTTCTAACAAAATCTGAATACATGTTATAACAAAGTAATCATTAAATTATAATGAGTAAAATACCCAAAATTAGCTCACCCAAAGATCTAGTTTTCATCATATCCTAATATAATCAATATTGGTGCACACAACCATTCTATATCGCCATTACAGAAACATATATCAAATATTTCATACCCCATACACAAACCATGTAAACATATCATGCCTATATTTAATATAACAAACCACATTCCACATCAACATAAATTTAATCCACATACACATACCACATACCCATACCCCAAAAATTACCACATAACCATAAAAACACACTACATCAAAAAGACGGAGAAGAAGAGGGGGAGTAGTCATCAATCCACAACACCAATATCACTCATAATGATGGTATATCTAGAACCAAAAACTGTATATGTGAATTTTTTGTGCAACCTGACTCAGGTAGTGGTTCATAATAAATAAAATGCCATGTAATGGTATATAGGTACACACAACCTGACTCAAGGAGCTGGAGGAACTTTCAATTGAATGCAATCAAGCCATCACGAGGTTAGGCAGAGTTTTTTTCTCATTTTCGTGTTCTTGATTTTTGGAAGGATGAATCCCTCTATAATTCCCCACCAGACCATCTTTGGAAACACTCATGAAACATAGTATGTGTTGTAATTATAGAATCATTTCTTGGATTCTCACAGAAATTTAATGACAATGATGAAAAATTAAAAGAATTGATCTCTTACCATGTTTGTTGAACCTTAGTTTATTAAGAAATTATGTAGCAGTTAATTTGTTTTATGTCATAAAATTTGAATGCAATACTAAACTAATTGAGAGGATTTTGTGTCATCCACAACAACCAGATTAGAGCTCGGGGAAGGATCCCAGTTCATGCTAAATCCAAAGGGGTCAACACCTGTTGAAGTTCTAGGCATTGACTACAAATTAACACTTAAGCCTAAAATTGAATCCATGACCCATGTCATACGGTCAAGTTCTATGGAAAAGTTGGTTGATATAATTTCTATCCAGCAATATTCTACTGAGCTTGCTATTGAGATCAAGTCAAAAAAGAACCATAACACTACACTTCTCTCTCGCATTTATGAAGTAAGTGTGGGGTAACATCTTGACACTATAAACATCATGGGTAGATTTCTAATGCACTATCTTTTTTGAATGTAGATGTCACAAGTTAATATTTTCATACATATTAGGGTGGTAAAATGCTGTTTTTTAATTCCCAAAAGAAATTTGATGAAAGATGTTTCTTTTATTCAAAATAGCTGGGATCAATGGGGTAATTCAAGCACTATACTTTTATGCATTTTTCCAATTCAAGACCCCAACACATATCTTGCGGGCATATAGAAGCTGAAATGAATATCTTGAAGAATGAAACAATGAATTATATATCCATGCATGAAATGGAAGCTAGAAAGATGATAGAAAATGTCGAGATCGAGTCTCGTAACTTGGATGCTTTGGAAAGCGGGGTTGTAGAGAGTTTGCAGGTATCTCGGAGTGTTTTCTGGATCTAAAACCAAAATTATGCACGAATAATTCTTTGTTTGTCATGTGTAGGTATTTGAAATAAAGAAACAAGAATATATTAAGAAAAAAGAGGAAGATGTTGAGATATATTTTGAGAATTTTTCTCATTTGGTGGATTTAGTTTTGAAACACAAGGAGTACATGGGGACTAAAATTCCAGAGATGGAGAGGTGCCGGTCGGAAACTGCTGGCGTGATAGCGGATGCTTGTCAAAACTCATTGAAAATCCCATCCGACATCGATATTTATTTCATCCCTTGAGGGATGAGAAAAAAGGTTAGCACACGACATGTTAGTATACGATTGTGGATTATCTTGTGGGACCAAATTTTTCTCGATGGCCATGGGCGCCAATGACCATATTGGAGGGTAGAGATGGTTCCACAATGGGACCCATTCACCAATGTAGAACCCTCTAATATAGACATGGGAATTTGTGGCCATATGGATAGGATTTTGGTCATTGGTTAGGTTCCTTTGATCTTTGAAACTTTTTCTTAAGATAGTAATTCTAGAGTAAATATAAATTTACGTTTAAAATAATTGATAACAAGAGAATTTTTCAACCCCCCAGCTTATAATTTTTTCCTTAAAAATTAGCAAATCATTTTTTTTAAATATTCTGCTACACTATACAAATTTGATTTATATTATGTTTTGGCATGTGTCAATGCTCATGTAAATATACCACTAAGCTATGTGCTTTTGATATTTATTTATTTTGATAAGCACATTGAATATTGTTTTCATAATTTTTTACTAGATTTTTTTATATCATATATCATGTAGTTTTTAAATATGATACATGAAATAGTGCAACATTTGTCACGACCCGCCCTCGGGGTCCGAGCCGTGACTACCCCAAGCCCGCCTTCCATAGGCCAGGGGCTGGCGACTAGCACCAAGGCGTAAATCCCGGTAAAAAGGGAAGGCATTGCCTTTGAAAAGTAAACACACACCACAGAGTAAACAAGCGGAAGTAAACACTAAACAAGCAGAGTACAACTGAAAGTGCGGAAAAGTAAATGGGCCAGAATACAAACCCAAACTGAAAGTAAAGTACAACTCAAAAAGGGGAAAAACAGCAACTGAAAAGTAAAAGCCGCTACTCCGAGCTGTCCACTGGAAACCCCACCTGAAGGGTGGGTACAGATAGCTCCTCTGCTCCACGGGTCCCACCGTCCGCTCCGTGCTCGTCCCGCCCAGTGGTCCACCTCCGGGTACCGTCCCGCTCCGCAAGCCTCAGCTAAGGTCAACGCTGTCCGTCGTCTGCAACCAACACAACGTAGTGCGGGCGAAGCCCGTGCAGGGGTGAGTATAAGCTACTCAGTAGGGACCCCGAGACCCCTGAAGGTCTCTCAAATCCACAAAGGATAAACCACGAAGCAAAGTACAATCACGAAGTAACAACCAACACTGCTTAGGTATATGCCCATACATATACCTAAGTCATCAATTCAAATACGCTCCAACCTCCGAGCCCAAGTATAACTCAGTCCACGCAGGAAAGTATACGTATTCCACAAAGGAAAGCAAAATATAATCCACTCAGGATTTCACAACACAATCCACACAGGAAAGCAACAGGATTCAGCTCACACAGGTATACTTCTTCAAGGACGATAAAGATGATCACTGATCCATCTAAGTCGTCGGACCCACGAAGGATCGATAGGTAACTAACCCCCGCAAAGACCCACACAGGATCGGGCTCACACAGAACCTGTAGGCGCTGGCTCACACAGAACCGCTGAGCGCAAGGACCCACACAGGATCGGGCTCACACAGAACCTGTAGCACTGATCCACGTAGGATCGCTGAGTGCTGTAGTCGTCGTCGTCGAATCCACACAGGATCTTTGTACTGTCGTCGTCGAATCCACACAGGATCTCTGTACTGTCGTCGTCGCAGTCACAGTAGCAGTCGTAGCAGTAGAACAGTCGCAGCCAGCACTAGGGTTCCCGCACACAGCAAGCTCGTACGGAGGGTCCGCTCCACGAGCCGAGAGGCTGATACATCAACTGTCACGAAGACCAGAGTTGATGTATCCAAAAGTTCCGTATCGTCAACAGGAACTCAACGCAATAGACGGCGCGTCGATCGGACGCCCGGTCTGAGAGTTATTGGCATTTTCGTCTCCGGGGCCCGGTTGGTTTTTAAGGCAAAACCAACCCGACCGTACTCCACCTGCGTCCAAACCTCGGGCGGAGTATGCCAAAAGATCCGTCTCACTAAGAGGAACACTACGCGACTGACGGCACGTCAATCGGACGTCCGTAGCTCAAGATATGAGCGTTTCCGCTCCGAAGGCCCGGTTGGTTTCGTGAACGAACCAACCCGGCCGAACTCAAAGTAACCCGAAACCTTGAGTGCGATATACCGAAACGACCGTCTCGATCCAAGGATCGCGTTGCCGCAGACGGTTCGTCATTCGGAGGTCCGAGGCTCAAGTTATGAGCCAAGAACCGAATCTGGTCCGAAACGGGGGGTCCGGGTCCGGGCCGACCCGGCCCGACCCCCCCCCCTCTGGACGGCGCGGCGGCCGGCGGCGGCGGACGGCGGCGGCGGGCGGCGGCGGCGGACGGCGGCGGCGGGCGGCGGGCCGCGGGGCGGCGGCGGCAAGCCGCGTGGCGGCGGCGGGCCGCGTGGCGGCGGCGGCGGGCCGCGTGGCGGCGGCGGGCCGCGTGGCGGCGGCGGGAGGCACGCGGGGCTAAGCCCCGCGTTTCACAAGGCGGCACGGCTATAAGCCGTGCCTTGCAAAAAAAAACGGCCCCCGCAAGTGGGGGCCGGCTGGATAAAAACCGGGGGGGCTTTGCCCCCCCCCCTCCTTTAAATTGAACCGCCCCCCTTCATTAAGAGGGGGGGGGGTTTTGAGAACCGGCCGGGGGTTTAATCCCCCGGTTTTATGACATCCGGCCGGCCCGCTGGCCGGCCGGTTTTTACCAACGGGACCGGAAATCCCGGTCCTGCCCTCAACTTCCGACGCCGGCGGCCCGGCCGCCGGTCTTTCCTTCCGCCGCGGCCCGGAACCGGCCGCGGTCTTCTCGTCCCGCCGCGGCCCGGAACCGGCCGCGGTCTTCTCGTCCCGCCGCGGCCCGGAACCGGTCGCGGTGTTCGTCGTCCGGCGCGGTGCGACGGCACCGCGCCCCATTCGCCGTGCCATGAATCCTTCCAACGCGGCGCGACGGCGTCGCGTTCTTGAAGACTCTCCTCGGCGAAGCGCGACGGCGTTGCGTAAAATAATTGAATGATCAACCGCGTGGTGCGACGGCACCACGCTTCTTGCTTCCACCCGCATGAATAAACATGAACGTTGGAGGGGGGGTTCGGCCGTGTTCCTGCGGTCCGGCCCCCCTCGTGTTAATAAAAATAACGCAACTTAAGAAAAACATGCCACACGTTAATCTTGTTAAAAGCACGATCAAGAATAAACTGAGGAATCCAAAAGAAATTCGACAACCCCTACCTCGGGTTTAGGATTCAAAGGTTCGGCTACGCTCCGCGGAAGACGGCGTCGCGGAGGTCGGGTGTCGCGGTCGTCGTTCGTCAAATCCGTTGACGAAGTGCTATTCCCGAAGAGACACGACGTTGGCGGATCTTCGTTTGCCGACGAAGAAGGTCCGAGGAGGAAGAAGAGGTCCGAAGATACCGGGTCGCCGAGTCGATGATCCTTGACGAAGAGTTGTCGTTCTTCGTTGAGGATGAAGACGTTCTTCGTTCTTCGTCAGAGCTTGGAGATGAAGGGAAAGCTCTCCAAAGACAAACAAAGAACTCTGAATAAAATAAGAATACCACTTATTTTATTAACACACAACTCAAAAGGATTTCAAAAGTTTGAAATTCAAAAGAGTTAACTCCCAAAATTAATTAAGAGTAACCTAAGCCAATTAATTAGGGGTTAGGTACGTTGAGAGAATTTGAAAAGAAAAGGGGTTCGTGTGGGCCCCACCACACTTAATCCTCCCAAGGGAGGTTAAGTGGGTGTGCGTCCCACTTCCAACCACCTTTGATAGGTTTTTAAATAAGTTAAAATAAAATTTGTATTACACAAATTTTATTTAACTTAACTGAAAAACCCCAAAACGTAACTCTCAACCCGCAACAAACGCAACTCCCGAAAAGGTCTCATTAAGCGAATATCGGCGTTGCGAGTTCATCGGAGCCCTCGGATTTCAATTCCGAGCACCGGATCAAAAGTTAGGAATTCCCGCTCGTTCGTTCACTGAACGTACCCGAGCCAAACTTCGGAAATTAATTCCGGGCACTCCGGGCCTCGGAATCAGGTGCCGTCTGAAACCGCGCTCTTGTAAAATTCTAAAGAAAAATTAAGAAAAAAAAATTCCCTTGAATTTTACGGGTCTTTACATTACTCCCACCTCAGGGATTTACGTCCCCGTAAAGATACAACAAAAACTAGGGAAACAAATGTGGGTACTGAGCACGCATCTGAGCCTCCCGCTCCCATGTGCTCTCCTGGAGATTCCCGTGCTGCCATCTGATGCGCACAAGAGGAATCGATCTCCCACGCAGGACCCGCTTCTGTCGATCCTCTATCTCCACCGGGACCTCCGTAAAAGTCGCCCCATCGTCAACGTCAAGCTCCCCATGGTCAATGATGTGCGTCGGGTCGTGCACGTATCTCCTCAGCTGGGATACGTGGAAGACGTCGTGCACCCGGTGCAACTGAGGTGGTAGAGCCAGGCGATAAGCCACCTCTCCAATCCTGCTGAGAATCTGGAAAGGTCCGATGAAGCGCGGAGATAACTTGCCGCCTCGGCCAAATCTCCGAATACCACGTCGAGGTGAGACCCGCAAGAAGACGTGGTCGCCATCCTCGAACTCTAGTGGTCTCCGCCTCCTGTCAGCATATGACTTCTGCCGGCTCTGAGCTGTCCTCATCCGCTCCTGGATGACCTGGACCTTCTCTGTCGTGGCCTGGACCATCTCCGGTCCCACCAGTGCTGACTCCCCAGGGTCTGTCCAGCACAAAGGAGATCTACATGGTCGGCCGTACAACGCCTCGTACGGTGCCATCCCGATGGTGGAGTGGTAGCTGTTGTTGTACGCGAACTCCACCAAAGGTAGGTGGTCCTCCCAGCTACGACCAAAGTCAAGGACACATGCGCGGAGCATGTCCTCGAGAGTCTGAATGGTCCTCTCCGTCTGACCATCCGTCTGAGGGTGAAAGGCTGTGCTAAGACGTAGTTGCGTACCGAACGCCCCCTGTAACCCCTTCCAAAGCCGGGAAGTAAAGCGGGCATCTCGATCGGAAACGATAGATGATGGCACGCCGTGGAGCCGCACAATCTCCTGAACGTAGAGACGTCCCAAGCTCTCAACTGAGCCATGCTCTCTGATGGGTAAGAAGTGTGCCGACTTGGTGAGTCGGTCAACAATCACCCAGATGGAGTCGTGACCTCTGGAAGTGCGTGGAAGTCCAGTCACGAAGTCCATAGATATGTCGTCCCACTTCCACTCCGGAACCTCCAAGGGTTGTACCAAGCCTGCTGGTACCTGATGCTCTGCCTTCACCTGCTGACAGGTAAGGCATCGAGAAACGAACTCTGCTACAGCCTTCTTCATGCCCGGCCACCAATGCTGTCGTCTGAGGTCCTGGTACATCTTCGCCACTCCAGGATGTACCGCTAAAGGAGAAGTGTGAAACTCCCTCAGCACTTCCTCTCGCAATGTGACTGGTACCATGGCACGTCCTCTGAAAAGGATGTCGTGCTCTGCTCCAAGGGAGAAACCATCAGGTGCCTGTCCCGAGGATATCTGTGCACGCTGTGTCTCACAGTCAGCGTCCCCGCGCTGTGCCTCCCTGACTCGCTGCAGTAGTGGAGGAGTGACTGTGAGAGACTGAAGAAAGGCTGCTCCATCTCTATCCACGAAGGATATCTGCAAAGAGGCTAGCTGCTCCGTCGCCTCCTCGAGTAGCTGAATGCCCGTCCTCCTGCTGAGGGCATCGGCTACTACGTTCCCCTTCCCTGGAGTATAGACTATCTCAAAGTCATAGTCCTGGAGGAACTCGAGCCATCGTCGCTGTCTCAGGTTCAGATCCTTCTGCGAGAAGATATACCTGAGACTCTGATGATCGGAAAAGACAGTAAAGTGCTCGCCCATCAGATAGTGTCGCCATGTCTTCAGAGCGAAGACCACTGCTGCTAACTCCAGGTCATGGGTAGCGTAGTTCTGCTCATGCGGCCTCAACTGTCGTGATCTATAGGCGATCACTGCCCGCTCCTGCATCAGAACACATCCGAGTCCGGTCCCTGATGCATCGCAGTAGACTACGTACCCTACTCCCTCCTCAGGCAACCTCAAGATAGGTGCGCTAGTCAATCTCTGCCTCAGCTCCTCGAAGCTCTGCTGACAACTGTCTGACCACACGAAGGGTTTCCCCTTCTTCGTCAAAGCTGTGAGTGATGCCGCAACTCTGGAGAAGTTCGGCACAAATCTCCGATAGTACCCAGCTAGTCCCAAGAAACTCCGAACCTCAGTCACGCTCCTGGGTGGCTCCCATGCTATCACAGCCTCAATCTTCGCGGGATCCACTGCAACTCCCGCCTCAGAGATAACGTGTCCCAAAAAGTGGACCTCACGTATCCAGAACTGGCACTTCGAGAGCTTACCATAAAGCTGGTGCTCTCGGAGTGTGTCAAGAACAACTCTCAAGTGATAGGCGTGCTCCTCCTCTGTCGTAGAGTAAATCAGAATGTCGTCGATGAAGACCACGACAAACCGATCTAGGTATGGCTGAAAGATCCTGTTCATGAGAGCCATGAACACTGCTGGAGCATTGGTTACACCGAAGGGCATAACCAAGAACTCATAGTGGCCATACCGACATCTGAAGGCCGTCTTCTGCACATCCTCGTCTCTGACTCTGAGCTGATGATAGCCTGACCTGAGGTCTATCTTCGAGAACCACCGTGCTCCCTTGAGCTGATCAAAGAGGTCATCAATCCTCGGTAGCGGATACTTGTTCCTCACTGTCACCTGGTTCAGGCGACGATAGTCAACACAAAGTCGCAAGCTCCCGTCCGCCTTCTTGGCGAACAAAATCGGGGAAGCCCAGGGTGAAACACTGGGTCGGATGAACCCCTTGCCCTGCAAGTCCTCCAACTGTACCCGTAGCTCTCGAAGCTCGGCGGGGGCCATCCGATATGCTGGAGTGGATATCGGGGCTGTTCCCGGGTACAAGTCAATATAAAAGTCTACCTCTCTGCGAGGAGGTAGCCCTGGAACATCGTCGGGAAAAACGTCCGCAAACTGATCCACCACTGCAGGAAAACCAGGACTCCGCACGTCAACTGCTCCAAGGATAAGGCTAGCCAACTGATGAGTGATGGGCTGTCCTCTCCTCCGCTGAAGTCCATCCTGTGCTGCTAAGGCTCCCTTCTCGCCGGTGAAGGTGAACCTGCTCCCGTCGGTGCGTACACATCGCACCTTGCGCCTAAAACAGTCAATCTGTGCATGGACCGTAGACAGCCAATCCATGCCCAAGATGACGTCGTAAGGCCTCGACGCTGCTACAAGAAGATCCCAGCCGAAGCTCTCGCCTCCTAGAGTAAGCTCACACTGCCGGCACCAGTGCGTAATCGTCGAGTCTGCTCCCGTAGGAGTCTCTAGCCGTAAGGATCGAGCCAACGGCTCTGTCGGAATCTCCGAGCTCCGAATAAGGGCAGCGGCTATGAAAGAGTGACTCGCTCCTGTGTCTATAAGAACTGCAGCAAGGGTGGAATAGACACAGATAGTACCTCGAATCATCTCAGGTGCGCCGTGGTCGTAGGCCTCTGCTGCCTGGAGCTGTGCCTGTCGCTGCCCACCAGCTCCCTGTGGTCGGGGTGGACCTCCTGGTGGTGGTGGTGGTAAAGCCTCAAAGCGTCGGCCACCACCAGCTGCTCGTCCAGCTCCTCTGCCTCGTCCGCCTCCTCCCTGCGGACCGCCACGGTCGACCCTCTGCCTCTGCCTCGGTGGTCCATCTACTGACTGCTGCTCCTCGGCACGGCGGGTCGGGCAGTCACGAGCCATGTGGCCCTGTCCGCCGCATGAGTAGCACTGTCTGCCTCTCGGAAGACTGGCTCCGCGCTGTGTGCCCCGCACTGCTGAGCCAGTGCCCTGAGGTCGTCTGCCTGAAGGTCTGGTCTGTCTGGACCCCTGAGTCATCCGTCGACTGCCTGCTGCAGATGACTCTGCCACGTGCCGCCCTGCGGTGGGTCGCTGTGCTGGTGTAGACTCAGCAAGGAAGCTCTCGATCAGAAGGGCCCGCTCCAGTACTCCTGTCTGAGTCGGAATGCTGAGGGAGATCAGCGATGCCCTGATCTCGTGTCTCAAACCCTGCTCGAAGGTCCGGGCCCGGAAGAATGGATCCCGTACCATGTCGGTCGAGTAGCGCGAGAGATCGGTAAACCTCGCCGAGTACTGGGCGACCGTCATGCTGCCCTGCCGCAGCTGTAGAAGCTCCTGGATGCGCACCGCTCGAAGGGTGGCCGGGACGAACTCAGAGCGGAAGAGGCTCTCGAAGTCCGTCCAGAGTAGAGATGCCTCATCGTGCACCTGGAGCATCAAGCTCCACCATCGTCCAGCTGCTGCGTGTAGTAGGCTCGCAGCGAGGATCACCATGAGGTCTGCTGGTGTCCTCACTAGCCTAAACACTCGAACCACTGCCTCCAGCCAGTCCTCTGCTGCCTGGGGATCCGTCTCCCCGCGAAACCTGGGCGGTCGCTGGCGCTGAAACTCTTGCAGTGCGCTGAGGCGACGTGCATCGTCAGCGGCTGCTGCTGGAAGCATCGGGGGCTCGGCGGGTAAAGCTACCGCCGGTGCCACTACTGGAAAAGGGCCCTGCACCGAGGCCTCGTCGCTCGGTGGGCTGTCGTCTCGCTCGACTCTCGGAACCCTAGCTGGCTGCCGTCGTGGGGCCATCCTGAAAAGGAGAACAAGAGCACCATAGTCAGAACAGTATACCTGGTGAGCTGAATTAAGTAATCACAAAGAAAACTTGAGACTTTCATTAAGCAGATCAGTATACCCGGTGAGCTGACACAAGTAATCACAAAGAAAACTTTGAAACACACACGCAATCAATGTTTTCGTGCATTAAGTCGGAAATCAGAAGTCAGGGCCCTGGTGTACGGATACGTCGGCCGCCGCACCAACACTGGACTCCCTGGACTGATAACCACACTCAATAAGCTAAACATTATTGCTTCACATAGAAAAGATCAGAGTTCGCGGTAGAACCGAACTCCTCTGATACCAATTTGTCACGACCCGCCCTCGGGGTCCGAGCCGTGACTACCCCAAGCCCGCCTTCCATAGGCCAGGGGCTGGCGACTAGCACCAAGGCGTAAATCCCGGTAAAAAGGGAAGGCATTGCCTTTGAAAAGTAAACACACACCACAGAGTAAACAAGCGGAAGTAAACACTAAACAAGCAGAGTACAACTGAAAGTGCGGAAAAGTAAATGGGCCAGAATACAAACCCAAACTGAAAGTAAAGTACAACTCAAAAAGGGGAAAAACAGCAACTGAAAAGTAAAAGCCGCTACTCCGAGCTGTCCACTGGAAACCCCACCTGAAGGGTGGGTACAGATAGCTCCTCTGCTCCACGGGTCCCACCGTCCGCTCCGTGCTCGTCCCGCCCAGTGGTCCACCTCCGGGTACCGTCCCGCTCCGCAAGCCTCAGCTAAGGTCAACGCTGTCCGTCGTCTGCAACCAACACAACGTAGTGCGGGCGAAGCCCGTGCAGGGGTGAGTATAAGCTACTCAGTAGGGACCCCGAGACCCCTGAAGGTCTCTCAAATCCACAAAGGATAAACCACGAAGCAAAGTACAATCACGAAGTAACAACCAACACTGCTTAGGTATATGCCCATACATATACCTAAGTCATCAATTCAAATACGCTCCAACCTCCGAGCCCAAGTATAACTCAGTCCACGCAGGAAAGTATACGTATTCCACAAAGGAAAGCAAAATATAATCCACTCAGGATTTCACAACACAATCCACACAGGAAAGCAACAGGATTCAGCTCACACAGGTATACTTCTTCAAGGACGATAAAGATGATCACTGATCCATCTAAGTCGTCGGACCCACGAAGGATCGATAGGTAACTAACCCCCGCAAAGACCCACACAGGATCGGGCTCACACAGAACCTGTAGGCGCTGGCTCACACAGAACCGCTGAGCGCAAGGACCCACACAGGATCGGGCTCACACAGAACCTGTAGCACTGATCCACGTAGGATCGCTGAGTGCTGTAGTCGTCGTCGTCGAATCCACACAGGATCTCTGTACTGTCGTCGTCGAATCCACACAGGATCTCTGTACTGTCGTCGTCGCAGTCACAGTAGCAGTCGTAGCAGTAGAACAGTCGCAGCCAGCACTAGGGTTCCCGCACACAGCAAGCTCGTACGGAGGGTCCGCTCCACGAGCCGAGAGGCTGATACATCAACTGTCACGAAGACCAGAGTTGATGTATCCAAAAGTTCCGTATCGTCAACAGGAACTCAACGCAACAGACGGCGCGTCGATCGGACGCCCGGTCTGAGAGTTATTGGCATTTTCGTCTCCGGGGCCCGGTTGGTTTTTAAGGCAAAACCAACCCGACCGTACTCCACCTGCGTCCAAACCTCGGGCGGAGTATGCCAAAAGATCCGTCTCACTAAGAGGAACACTACGCGACTGACGGCACGTCAATCGGACGTCCGTAGCTCAAGATATGAGCGTTTCCGCTCCGAAGGCCCGGTTGGTTTCGTGAACGAACCAACCCGGCCGAACTCAAAGTAACCCGAAACCTTGAGTGCGATATACCGAAACGACCGTCTCGATCCAAGGATCGCGTTGCCGCAGACGGTTCGTCATTCGGAGGTCCGAGGCTCAAGTTATGAGCCAAGAACCGAATCTGGTCCGAAACGGGGGGTCCGGGTCCGGGCCGACCCGGCCCGACCCCCCCCCCCCTCTGGACGGCGCGGCGGCCGGCGGCGGCGGGCGGCGGCGGCGGACGGCGGCGGCGGGCGGCGGGCCGCGTGGCGGCGGCGGGAGGCACGCGGGGCTAAGCCCCGCGTTTCACAAGGCGGCACGGCTATAAGCCGTGCCTTGCAAAAAAAAACGGCCCCCGCAAGTGGGGGCCGGCTGGATAAAAACCGGGGGGGCTTTGCCCCCCCCTCCTTTAAATTGAACCGCCCCCCTTCATTAAGAGGGGGGGGTTTTGAGAACCGGCTGGGGGTTTAATCCCCCGGTTTTATGACATCCGGCCGGCCCGCTGGCCGGCCGGTTTTTACCAACGGGACCGGAAATCCCGGTCCCGCCCTCAACTTCCGACGCCGGCGGCCCGGCCGCCGGTCTTTCCTTCCGCCGCGGCCCGGAACCGGCCGCGGTCTTCTCGTCCCGCCGCGGCCCGGAACCGGCCGCGGTCTTCTCGTCCCGCCGCGGCCCGGAACCGGCCGCGGTCTTCTCGTCCCGCCGCGGCCCGGAACCGGCCGCGGTGTTCGTCGTCCGGCGCGGTGCGACGGCACCGCGCCCCATTCGCCGTGCCATGAATCCTTCCAACGCGGCGCGACGGCGTCGCGTTCTTGAAGACTCTCCTCGGCGAAGCGCGACGGCGTTGCGTAAAATAATTGAATGATCAACCGCGTGGTGCGACGGCACCACGCTTCTTGCTTCCACCCGCATGAATAAACATGAACGTTAGAGGGGGGGTTCGGCCGTGTTCGTGCGGTCCGGCCCCCCTCGCGTTAATAAAAATAACGCAACTTAAGAAAAACATGCCACACGTTAATCTTGTTAAAAGCACGATCAAGAATAAACTGAGGAATCCAAAAGAAATTCGACAACCCCTACCTCGGGTTTAGGATTCAAAGGTTCGGCTACGCTCCGCGGAAGACGGCGTCGCGGAGGTCGGGTGTCGCGGTCGTCGTTCGTCAAATCCGTTGATGAAGTGCTATTCCCGAAGAGACACGACGTTGGCGGATCTTCGTTTGCCGACGAAGAAGGTCCGAGGAGGAAGAAGAGGTCCGAAGATACCGGGTCGCCGAGTCGATGATCCTTGACGAAGAGTTGTCGTTCTTCGTTGAGGATGAAGACGTTCTTCGTTCTTCGTCAGAGCTTGGAGATGAAGGGAAAGCTCTCCAAAGACAAACAAAGAACTCTGAATAAAATAAGAATACCACTTATTTTATTAACACACAACTCAAAAGGATTTCAAAAGTTTGAAATTCAAAAGAGTTAACTCCCAAAATTAATTAAGAGTAACCTAAGCCAATTAATTAGGGGTTAGGTACGTTGAGAGAATTTGAAAAGAAAAGGGGTTCGTGTGGGCCCCACCACACTTAATCCTCCCAAGGGAGGTTAAGTGGGTGTGGGTCCCACTTCCAACCACCTTTGATAGGTTTTTAAATAAGTTAAAATAAAATTTGTATTACACAAATTTTATTTAACTTAACTGAAAAACCCCAAAACGTAACTCTCAACCCGCAACAAACGCAACTCCCGAAAAGGTCTCATTAAGCGAATATCGGCGTTGTGAGTTCATCGGAGCCCTCGGATTTCAATTCCGAGCACCGGATCAAAAGTTAGGAATTCCCGCTCGTTCGTTCACTGAACGTACCCGAGCCAAACTTCGGAAATTAATTTCGGGCACTCCGGGCCTCGGAATCAGGTGCCGTCTGAAACCGCGCTCTTGTAAAATTCTAAAGAAAAATTAAGAAAAAAAAATTCCCTTGAATTTTACGGGTCTTTACAACATTGGACAATGGAGGATGGAAAAAGTGGGTATCTAAGCCAAAATGAAGAGATGATTTCTCCAATATATTATGATGCACCTCATCTGTTAGGGGTTGTGTTGTCGTGGCGGTCCCTATGCAACTGTTAGGATCCACTGATTTAGTTCGTGGCTTACAAACTTTATTAAATATTTTTTTTATTTATAAAACCCAAAGTGAAGGTGATGAAATAATTAATATGATCAAGTTTCAAAAACAGAAAACATAAATAAAAGGAACACAATCATATAACGCCTGATACAGACCTCCGCACAAGGGATTTAAGAGAAATAAGAAGGCATACTTTAAGAAGGGGCATAAGAGTCGTATCAAGGGGTGAAAGTACATCTCGACACATCTGTACATTCTAGAAGAATATTCTATTAAAATAGGTGGTTATAAAAAGAGGGGAGAGGTTAGAGAGAGGGGGAATGGGAGGAATTATGTTAGTTTGGCCAGAGGGCTTGGGCGAGTGGACCTAGGGTCCCTCGATTGTTCTTCTTCTTCCTTATCCACTCTTATTCTTGTTTCAACCATGTGAAATTTCTATTTTTATTATGTTTGTTAATCTAAATAAGTAGTTCAGAGATTTGAAAAATCTTAGCATTTGGTCTGACCTGCCTCTTTCTTCCTTAACGGAGGCACGCTACAGTTTCTTCCCTTCCAACGTTAATGCACAGCCGCAACACACGATTCACCGCCGTTCTTCATCATCTCCATCGGGCGCTTGAGCTACTTCTCCCAATCATAGTCAGAGAAAGGCAGTGCACTGCTGTCGAATTCCTTTTCTACCACTGTGGATGTGCACACTCGTTACATGCACGAGACGATCCGTGCACAACCAGTTGGTGACCAAGGAAGTCGCGCACCTAACGTGACAATATTGTGCATTTTTTCATCTTAGTCGGACACTTTTTTCCATGGGAGAACCGCTTTGGATCCTCTGCACGATCAGACGTGCGATGACCGCTGCAGCCACCACTTCCGCCTTCAACAGTGAGTCACGGTCTCGACTCACAAGCGTTGCTGGATGCCCGACCTACTCTGTTCGTGAGGTGCGATCTTTCTTGGGTCATGCTGGTTTTTAATGTTGATTCATTAAATAATTAAGTATGATCACACTTCTCTTATCCTAGTTATTACAAAAAGATTTTGATTTTTTGTTTGATAAAAATTGAAAGGATGCCTTAAATTCACTAAAAATGAGTTTTACATCACATCCCATCATCCAACCATTAAGGTGTGATCTCCCCTTCAAAGTTATGTGTGATTACTATAACTTTGCAGTTGTGTCAATTTTATCACAAAGGGTTGAAAAGTATCCTCATGTCATTGTGTATGCCTCGCATACCCTTGACGTTGCCCAGAAAAACTACACAACCACTGAAAAAAAAACTTCTTTCAATTGTTTTTTACTTGGAAAATTTTCATTAATATCTTATTAGGTCAAAAATAATTGTGTTTTTTGATCATGCCACCCTTCAATTTCTCATTAATAAAGATAAAGTTAAGTGCTAACTCATTTAGTGGATGCTCCTCCTATAGGAGTTTTACCTTGAGATTCAAGATAAGCGAGGAGTGTAAAATGTGATAGTTGACCACATTAGTAGGATTTCCCCACCATTTCACCACCATGTTGACACATTCCTTTCCATTGAATAATTATTTCTTCATGAGAACCTTTGTGATGTTGTGGACCTTACCTCTTAGTATGCGGATATTGTGAATTTTATAGAAGCATCTTAGGTCCCCACTGATTTCAGTACTTCACAGTCCCATAGACTTAAGCATGATTCACGATGGTACATTTTGGATAACCCATATTTGTAGAGAATTTTTAGTGACTGAGTTTTTCATCGGTTTGACCCTGAACATTAGTTCACCTCTATTTTGATCTTCTACCACACTTTGTCTTATGGGGGACACTTTAGATCTAAATGTATAGATTGAAAGGTCCTTGACTCAGTACTTTGTAGTCCAACATTGTATGGGGATTCCCATTAGTTTTGTAAGTCATGCACATAATGTTAATTAACAAGGAATATCTCCAAGAGGAATGAAATAACCCCAACATCCCATGTTATTCTGTGAAATATTTGATTCATGAGGCATTGACATCATGGGGCCTTTTTCCAAATTCATTTGGATTTGTGTACATCTTATTATCTGTTAACTACAACTCTAAATGGGTGGAAGAAAAGGCTACCAAGACCAATGACTCTTAATTGGTTGTTGATTTTTTGAGGTCCCATATTTTCAGTAGGTTTGGTTTTCCTATATTTATCATTAGTGATCAAGGTTCACACTTTTAAAATCACAATGTGAAAAACTTTCTTCGTAAGTATGGGGTTGTTCATAAAGTCTCCAATTCATCACCCTAAAAATAACGGACATGCAGAAATCAAAAATCATGAAGTTAAGAAAATCTTGGAAAAAACGGTACAACTTAATAGGAAAGATTGGAGTGTGCACTTGGATGATGCACTTTGAGAATATCATACAGATTTTAAAACCCTAATTGTAATTTCACCATAGAGGATTATGTTTGGAAAGGCTTTTCACCTTTTGGTGGAGGTAGAGAATAGTGCATATTGGGTTGTTAAACACTGTAATATGAATCTATCATATGCACGTGAGCACAAAATGTTGCAAATTTAGGAGTTGGAAGAAATTTGGCATGATGCATATGAGAAATCATGAATCTATAAAGAGAAGACAACAGTTATCCATGATGTGATGATTCATCTATAGAAGTTTCATATTGGTGAGAAGGTCCACATGAACAATTCTAAGCTAAATCTCCACCCAGGTAAGATTTATTCCCAATGGCTCGGTCCTTACACTGTTACTAATGTCTACCCTTTTGGTGCAATATAGGTTTTTCATGAGTAGAGTGGAAGAAGTATTACCGTCAATGGGTAGATACATAAACACTTTTACGAGGATTTTCCAAATCATCCAGTAGAGGAAATCCACCTTCAAGATGTAATATACCAGTGAAACCCACCGAATTTTATCCTTCCTTCTCACATTCTCTTTTATTATAGTGAGGAAACTTCACACTCTAGGTATGGGGGTGGGTACATTCCTCGGTTCGTTGGGAATTTCATCGTCTTTCTTCTTTCTTCTCTTTTTCTCTTATTGCATGGTATTTTTACTTTTCCCCACATTCATGTGTTCATTAAGATTTTCATTGTCTTTATTTTTTTATATTATTTCACATGTTTCATGGTATTTTTACTCCCCCCCCCCCCACTTTGATCTTAAAAATAATATCCAAAATAATTTTTCATGCTTGAGTCAATTATGTGTAAAATTCCATTTTTTTGGAAAAATGTTTTTCAAATGAATGTTAATATGAAATATTTTTCTAGAATTTTTATATTCAAATCATTGTTAGGTGTTTAATGGATTTTTGGAATCCATGCCTCATTAGCAATGAATAATATTTTAATCCCTTACCCGAGAGATATTTTATGCCCTTTATTGCATATTCTTCCTTTTAATCACTTTCATGAGAGTCTCGGGTCATGTAGAGATACTAGAACTTAACATGATTATGTTTTAAGCCATAAAATTCGAGTGTTCTACATTTATGATAGTGGCCATCATTCATTGAAAATACCTTTGTGCAATTGACCTCTATTTTTGGCCACCTTGACATTCTACCCTTCTTAATACTTAGAGACCATAAAATGATGGTTTGGAAACCACATTAAAATCCAATGTATCCCTACCTACCCATCTCTTATATACATTCCTATTTTATTTTCATCAATTTTGAGGGAGATGGTGTTTCCATGGGAATTCTAGGGAAATATTCATTGTAATATGGTGAGTGAAAGGGTGCTTACATTTGTTTTGGGAAGTGGGTTGACAAGCCATATTATGTCATTTTGTTATACATGTTTCCCTCTTTATCTCCAAAAAAAATATATAAAAAAATAAAATAGTTCTACACATAAAAAAATAGAAAAAAAAGAAAAATAAATGGAGAAAATAAGATGTTTACTCATTATTATTCATTACTTGGTTGTGACCCACACAAAAGGAATAAAGGGGAGAGTGAGTTGAAAGTGATACACTATGTGAGAGGTTGAGTGAGTACATTCATTGTGAACACTTGTTTAATTTTTACATGATTTGTACTTAAGAGATTAAACACTCCTATTCTACATCAGAATTTTTTTAAGCATCAAATCCTACCAACCCTTAAACCTTAGAACAACCTATTGGAAATCATCTTGAGTACCACACTAGTTTCTACTGGTAGAGAACTTAGAATCTTGTAAATCATATGGTAAGACCGCATGAACTCTAGGAAATGAGCATAACTCCACTTTTATATGTTCCTAGATTTATGAGGAAAAAATTCTAGGTGATGTAGGTTTCGACATGATGCATAGGTGAAAAAAATGTAATTGAAAAAATTTGAATGTGAGAGAAGAATAATGATAAGAAAATTGATTTCATAAATGATACATGATTTATTTTATTTAAAAATAATATTGGAAGTTTTATCACCTTTGATTTAGGAATGGTACTTGATTAGGATATGTGATTTTTCTCAAGAGTGAAAATGTTTAGGTGTGGGGGTGTGTTCGCGCCACAATTCACTCTTTTATTTCACCCTTATACCACTATATTAAACTAATTTTTGTTTTAAAAATTAAAAATATAATAACAAATTTCACTTCATGTTTGATTCAATAATTTAATTTTTATCACTTTTAAAAAGGGTAATTTCACTTGTTTTTAGATTTCATTATAGGTGGAAGTGATTTGGAGGGCTCGGGACAAAGTTAAAGAAAAATGGGACAAACTGTGTAGGAATCCAAGAACACATGTGGACTTGACTGCACACTACAGCTAATATGTTGATCAAATTGGGTTGTAATTTTGTTTCCTAGTCCAAAATTTAGTGGGAGGCAACTCTTTTGAATAAACCCAAGTCCAATTCATCCATTAAGAGGCCCAACCAATCCAATCTGTCCAGGAAAAAGAATCTGCATGAAGTCAAAATTTTGGTTCTGTATTTTGGAAATATCTTTTATTTTATACCTTATCTAGCCTCCAAATTTGACATGTAGATATAAATGAGGTTGGAAAAAAATTATTTTTCTCAAGTCGTGATAAGGCATTTTACTATCCCAAAACCATGGTCCAAGTGGTATTACTAAATCGGTGTGCCCAAAACCACCTCACATCTTGGCTATAAAAAGGCGCCTTGGGAACCTCATTTGGGAGTTCGACCATGAAGAAAATATCTACTATTTTTTAGATCCAAATGATTCCTCCCCTCATTTCTATAAGTTTTAGAGGCTATGGGAAGTGCTACTTCAACATCGATGGATTCCCCTCTTCCCATGGAGTTCTAAACTCCTTATGATCACTCAAGGAGGAACGTGATGTAAATCCCGAGCTTTATGTTTGTAATATTTGAATTATCTTTTCATTCCAATTTTTTATGTTGTTTTTATTCATCCTCTCTTATTATTTAATTGAATTATGTACTGTTATGTCATGCTCAAACTCATATGATCATGTTTAGGGTACCCATTCATGTGATGTTTCACACACCATTCACAACTTCTTCTTTCCCCTTTCAATTGCATTGTTATGTCATGCTCAAACTCATATGTTATGTCATGCTCAAACTCATACGACCTAAGGTTCCTACTATATTACAGGTTTTATAGTAAAGCTAAACATCTAATTTGACATGCTCGACAACACGATCAATCAATACAACATTTATCCATATTCGTATCTGTACAAAATTCAATAAATTTTGCACAAGACTTTATATTGCATGCATTTTTAGAATTTCATATCATAAAATATATTTAAAATAAAGTCTAACCAACTACATGTGGACTTCAATTCATACTCATCCAAAATAAGAAAACAATTCACAATTTACATGATCATCGCATAATATTTAATTAATTATACATTTTATTTTTTAAAGTCTTATTTTGTATATGACTGAATATTTTGTAGAGAGGTTCTTATAAAACATGTTCAGATAAAATAAATATTTTTAAGAGAAATAAAATGTTGATCAAATAAATATATAAAATAAAACTCAACTGAGATAGTTTTTTTATGAAATGAGATTTTTTTTGTTAAGCTTGTTAATAGATAACGAAATCAGAATAGCCAGTTAAAGGACAAGTAAATATAAAGGAAACATTTAGTCTTGATTATAATATATGAATAAGTTTTCAAAATCAGTATTTTTTTAATTATAGAAAAACTAAAAATAAATATATTGTGTTGGGGACTCTATTTGGTCCATCTCATTCAATAAATCCTCGCAACACAAACCTTAAACTCCAAATGGGTCATCCTAACGAATTCAAGGCATCATCCTCATCATCCTACTCCTTCATTATTAACCCATTTCTTGTTTTTTTAACATCCATGTACTACAAAATTATCAATTATTATCTAGAGTACTTCAAATCATTTTAATTAAATTTTGTAAAATTATAAATCTATAAACTAATCTAAATTTATGAATAAAAATATTATCCATTCGGTGGCCCAATATAAAATGAAGGGTTGTTGGTTGCAATTTGCATTTTCATGATAAATAAAAAAAGTTATCATAATAAGTAAACAATGGTTTACTAATTCAAATTGAGAAAATTATGATAGAAAATAATACTTATAGATCATCCCTAATTAATCAAGTATCCAATATATAATATTATAATGTGTTAATAATTTGAAAATAGTACACACCAAAATATTGTACCACTCATTTGTGTCAACTCCATGATTCTTTTTCATTAAAAACCAGTTGATCAAAACTCGTAAGAGAAGGACAAATGAAGGAGTATTAATCTCTTTCTTGAAAATCTTACACCAAATAATATATCACTTGATGGTGAAATAGTTTATATAACTACTTGTGATAAGATTATGGATCGTTCATCGACTAAAATAGATGACTCAATCCATCATGTATCATTCAAATCAAAGCCACTATTTAATTTCCATACATGTGCATTATACGAAGCATCAATGCATCAATTCATATGTTGGTTAACCATTGATATGTTAAGGTGTAAAATCGATGCATTTAATTGATACATTAAATCATTGTATCTAATCAATCTAGCAGAAGTATATCATTTCCAAATAACTTTCCATACATATGAGGGTGAATTTAATTTTATCAAATGAAGTGTCTAATATTTTAGTTTGATGGAATGACTAATTGTGTATGTGTATTCCTTGCTTATGTATTTCACTCAGGTAAAGCATACAATCAAGGAATACATGTGTATAATATCTATTCCCATGGAACTAAAATCTTGAACTTTTCATTTTAAAAATGGAATTTGACTTATATATAAGGAAATTTATTTTATAACGATAAAGTAACACAAATCTTTAGGGAATAATTGTCATTACCACTCCTATCATCTATAAAAAAGACCAATGAGCCTATAAGTATGAAACATTAACCTAGTTAAAAATTGATAACATAAAAGATAAAAAAACATATCACAAAATAACAAAAAAAAAATTGGTAAATTCAAAATATAATTTTAAAAATGCACTTGGACCATTCTGGGTCAATCACGTGTTGGATTTATATACTTTTTATTTCCACAACTCACAAATTAATCAATAGTTATTGTATATAATTTTCTTGATTATCCAATATTTTTTTCTTTTCGTGTAGATTATATGAAAATAAATATTCCGCGGGAAGTGGAAATCTACAATTCGGGATTTGTGCATTGCTACTCACTAAGCACTACAGAATGAGCAGCAAATCGCGTCATCCTCCATCCCCCGTCACGCAAACCTTCCGCACCTAATTTCCCACAAACAGACAATCACGACACCCGTGCATCGATTCATGCTTCTCCCGCTATTCATTTTTTACCAATCCCACTTCGCCATTCCTTGCGACGGACATATGTCTGCCGCACCCGCTCTGCAACCGCAACAGAGCTCACCCGAGAAGAGATGGGTACCATCAACCGTCCTGACCGAGCTAAAGTTGCAGAGGGGCCTGGCCTTTCCCCTCATACTCACCAACCTCGCTTGGTTCGCCAAGATCGCCATCACCACCGCGTTTCTGGGTCGCCGGGGCGAGCTGGAACTGGCCGGCGCCACCCTGGGCTTCACCTTCGCCAACGTCACCGGCTTCTCCCTCCTCAACGGGATCTGCTCCGCCATGGAGCCCATTTGCGGACAGGCCTTCGGGGCTAGAAATTTCCGCCTCCTTCACAAGACCCTTCCCATGACGATCCTCCTCCTCCTCCTCGCCGCCGTCCCCGTTGGCGTATCCTGGCTCTACGTCGACAAAATCCTTCTCCTCTTCGGCCAGCAGCCGAACATCTCCGCCATCGCCAGAAGCTATCTCTTCTACCTACTCCCCGATCTGTTAGTCTCCTCCTTCCTCTGCCCCCTGAAGACGTACCTCAGCTCGCAGGGCGTCACGGTCCCGATCATGCTCAGCTCGGTCCTGGCCGTGGCCATTCACGTCCCCGTCACCGTCCTTCTGTCACGGAGATGGGGGCTTTCGGGGGTCGCCATGGGGGTTTGGGTCACCGACCTGGCGGTGGGGATTCTGCTGTGCGCGTACGTGGCGTCCGTGGAGAGGCGGCGGCGCGTGGATGGAGGGTGGTGGGAGCTGGGGGGCGGCGACTGGGCGGCGCTGCTGCGGCTGTGCGGGCCCTGCTGCCTGGCCACCTGCCTGGAGTGGTGGTGCTACGAGATCCTGGTCCTTCTGGCGGGCCGCCTTCCGGACGCCGCCCGGGCGGTGGGGGCGCTGGCCATCGCCCTCAACTTCGACTACCTCCTCTACGCCGTCATGCTGTCCCTGGCCACTTCCGCCTCCACCAGGGTGTCCAACGAGCTGGGAGCCGCCTGCCCGGCTTCGGCTCGTCGCTCCGCTCTCATTTCCGTTGGGGCGGCCGCGGCCGCCGGGGCGGCGGGTGGAGCGGCCACGGCGGCCGCCGGGGGGGCTTGGGGGAGGGTGTTTAGCCGCGACGTAGGGACAGTGAGGAGCGTGAGAAGGGCGATGGCGGTGATGGGGGCGGTGGAGGTTGTGAACTTCCCGCTGGCGGTGTGCGGCGGGGTGGTCCGCGGCACCGCCCGTCCACTGCCGGCGCTGTGCGCCACCCTTGGAGGGTTCTACGCGGTGGCGCTGCCGGTGGGGGCGGCGCTGGGTTTTGAGGCGGGGATGGGGGTGGCGGGGTTGCTGGTGGGGCTCCTGTGCGGGGCGGCGGTGTGCCTGCTGCTCGTGGCGGCGATGGTCGGAAGGATCGACTGGGCCGAGGAGGCGGGGAAGGCACAGGTGCGCGTCGGCGGTGACGTGGCCGGCACCGGAGCGGGAGCCGAAAAACGGGGAGGCCAGGCAGGCCACGCATCGCCCACGAGCCTAAGGCCCGTGTCGTGATCCAACCCGTTAAGCCTATTTCATTTATCGGTTAACATAAGAGTCCAGATAAAAATCGTGGCCCGCCTCTTTGCTTAAAACAAAGTCCATTACTCTCAGCCCATTTCCGCCTCTTTGTTTTTTTTTTTTTTTTTTTTATCGTGGCCCATTTTTTTCCTCCTCATTCGAAACTTCCGCTGCAGCTCACCCCAAAAACCAATGATTTAAAGCCTCATATACCTCATAAAATGGGGTATCCAAAATTATTTGAAATTGAAGTTCACTACAACAAGTGAGACTTTAACAACACTAAAAACGGGATTTGTCGGTACAAAAAAATAAGAACCATTAAAAGGGTCCGACTTTGATTAGCGGTAGACAAAACGTCCAATAAAAGCCTATTCATCAACGCTATTCACGAATTACTTTATCAATACTTTTTCTAACACTGATGAAGGAACACTTTATCACCACTTTATCTAGAACAGATAAAAAGGATATTTTTAAACCATTTCTCTAGTATTGATAAAAGAGTCATTTATCAACGTTTTTTAGTGATGATAAAAGGCATATCACCTGTTACGCAGCTACAACCCTATAAAAACAAATCACAATTAGAATACATAAATAGAAATATACAAAAAACCAAATTGAAATACAAATATCACATAGCACCATCATTTCAATTCAAAATTTATGTACAAAATATTTGCATTTATGTCATATTTACAATTAATTAAAAAAAATTACAACCCATATACAAAGTCAAAACTACCAATTTTTTTCAATGATCAACCTCCGTACAAAAGCTTGTAATTGCAATAAAATCAATTTTTATTTAAGCAACAATAAATGAAAAATAAACAAATTTTAATTTTAATGTTATATAATCCACATATGATAAATTATATTGTTAATTACTATATATATTAATGATAATATCAATAAATTATGCATCAGATTGACGTGCGGTCAATTCTCACGCGTAACAAATGAATTATGAATCGTTGTCTTATAGTTTAAAAACAATCTAAGCTCATTTGCTCGGTTTTGGCCACGTAACGCCCATTTAAAACTAAATGGAACTTTTATATTAAAAACGCGTGCTTCGAGTCACACCAAACACATTGTGCGTTGAATTGATATGCAGTCAATTCATACACGTCCCACACGAAATATACATCATTGCCTAAAAGTTTTAAAACAATCCAAACTCATTTGCTTGTTTTTTGATGAGTGATGAGGGTTTTAAAATAAATTGACACTTATATTAAAAACACACACTTCAAGTCATACTAGTCATATCGTCTATCGGATTGACATGATGTCGATTACTACAGTCCGCAAATAAATTATGAATCATTGTCCTAAAATATAAAAACAATCTGAATTCGCTTGCTCGGTTTTGGCTATGTGACGCGTTTTAAATTAAAATCACACTTTTATATTGAAAACACGTACTTCGAGTCATACCGACCACATCGTGTGTTGGATTGATGTTCAATCAATTACTATACATCACAAATGAATTATGGATTATTTTCATAAAGTATCAAAATAATTTGAATGTGTTTGCTCATTTTTTGAGTATGTCACAAGTGTTTTGAACTAAAATGTCGCTTTTATATTAAAAACACGCACTTCAAGTCATTTCGGGGACACCGTGTATCAGATTGATATGTAGTTGATTACTACATGTTACAGATGACTTATGGATCAACTGGGCCAAGGAGGCGGGAAAGGCAGAGGTGCGCGCCGACGGTGACATGGCCGACATCGGAGCGGAAGCAGAAAAACAGGGAGGCCACGCTTCGCCCACGTCTGCTGCAAACATCAGCCCAAGGCCCATGTCGTGATCCAACCTGTTAAGCCTCTTTCATTTATCGGATAACATAAGAGTCCAGAGAAAAAGCATGGCCCACCTCTTTTCATAAAACAAAGTCCATTACTTCCGACCCATTTTTTTCATCCTCACTTTGAAATTTTCGTTGCACCTCACCCCAAAACCAATGATTTAAAGCTTAATATGCCTCATTAAAAAAAATGGGTATCCAGAATTATTTGAAATTGAAGTTCACTGCAATAGACGAGAACCTGAACAACCCTAAAAAAGTGATTTGTCGGTACAAAAAAACTATGACTACCTAAGCACCGTTAAAAGCTTCCGACTTTGATCGGCGCTAGATAAAAGTGTTGATAAAAACATCTTCATCAGTGCTACACAAGAATGCTTTTATCAACACTTTCTCTATCATCGATGAAAAAACATTTTATCAACGCTTTCTCTAGCACAAATAAAGAGAGTCTTTATCAACACTTTCTCTAGTGTTGATAAAAGAGCCCTTTATCAACATTTTTTAGTGTTAATAAAAGTTATATCAACTAATACACAACAACCCTATACAAACAAATCACAATTAGAATCCATAAACTAGAATAGAAATTAATATATAGAAAACCATATTGAAATAAAAATATCATATTGTATCATCATTTCAATTCAAAATTTACATACAAAATATTTGCATTTAAGTCATATTTACAATTAATCAAAAAAAATTACAACCCATATACAAAATCAAAACTACCAGACTTTTTTCAATGATCAACCTCTGTACAAAAGTTTGTCTCTGCAATAAAACCAATGTTTATTTAAGTAACAATAAATAAAAAAACAAATTTTATTTTTTATGTCATATAATCCACATATGATAAATTATATTGTTAATTACTATATATATTAATGATATTATTTGTTAATTATGCAACAGATTGACATGATGTCAATCCAACACATTACAAATGAATTATGAATCGTTGTCCTAAAATTTAAAAACAATTTGAGCTTATTTACTTTGTTTTGGCTATGTGACGTGTGTTCTAAACTAAAATTGAACTTTTATTTTAGAAACACGCACTTCAAGTCATACCGGCAACATCGTGTGTCGAATTGATGCGTGGTCAATTCATCTACATCACAAATGAAATATGGAGCGTTTTCCTAAAGTTTGAAATCAATCCAAACTCGTTTTCTCATTTTTTAACTAGTGATGCTAAATTGACACTTTTATATTAAAAACACACACTTCGAGTCATACCGGTCACATTGTGTGTCAGATTGACATTCGGTCGATTCCTACACATCAAAAATAAAATATGGATCATTATTCTAAAGTTTGAAAACAATATGACATCTTTTGTTCAATTTTGGCTATATGACACGTTTTAAACGACTACTGCAGATGTGACCTTTAAAAAAATATATATTGTATTTAGCCTTATCTAAAACATATTTAAAAAATATATATTATATTTATATCAATATAAATATATTTATATATTTATATCAATATAAATATATTTATATATTGATATATTATTTTTAATGAAATATACATATTTTTGAAATATACCCTTTATCAGCGCTAGTAAAAAAGCAATGATAAAGATGGGTCTTTCTCAACGCCTTTTTTTAGCGCTGATAAAAGTACCCCATTTATCAGCATTTTTTTAGCATTGTTAAAAGCTGACACTGCATAAAGTCATTTTTGTGGTAGTGAACTAAAATGAAACTTTTATATTGAAAGCACGTACTTCGAGTCATATCGACCACATCATGTGTTAGATTGACGTGAAATCAATTCATACACGTCACAAATGAATTATGGATCATTATCCTAAATTATCAAAATAATTTGAATGTGTTTACTCAGTTTTTGAGTATGTCATGTGTGTTCTGACCTAAAATGTCACTTTTATATTAAAAACACACAATTCGAGTCATATCAGCAACACCGTGTATCAGATTGAGGTGCAGTTGATTCATACATGTAAAAAATGACTAATAGGTCATTTTCCTAAAGTTTGAAAATAATATGAGATCGTTTTCTTGATTTTGGCTATGTGACGTGTGTTTTAAACTAAAATGACACTTTTATATTGAAAACATACACTTCGAGTCATACCTGCCAAATCATCTGCTGGATTGACGTGTGATCGATTCATACATGTCACAAATGAATTATGGATTATTGTTCTAAATTTTGAAAACAATCCAAGCTTGTTTTCTCAGTTTTTTCTATGTGATGTGTGTTTTAAACTAAAATGAAACGTTTATATTGAAAACACATACTTTGAGTCATACTCACCACATCGTATATCAGATTGATGTGCGGCCAATTCCTACATGTCACAAATGAATTACAAAGTGTTTTTCAAAAGTTTAAAAACAATTCAAGCTCGTTTGCTTGTCTTTGGCCAGAGATGTGCGTTTTAAATTAAAATGGCACTTTTACATTAAAATCACGCACTTCGAGTCATACTGGTCACATCGTGTGTCAGATTGACGTGTAGTCAATTCCTACACGTCATAAATAAATTATGGATCATTTTCATAATGTTTGAAAATAATCGGATCTTGTGTTTATCGGTTTTGAGCATGTGATGTATGTTTTGAACTAAAGTGTCAATTTTAAACAAAAAACATATACTTTGAGTTATACTGGGCACACCATGTATTAGATTGATGTGCAGTTGATTCCTACACATCACACCATTTCTTATTGTTCTTAGAAGTAGATGATCTTGAATTGACTCACATCCGTGGTGATAAGAAGCTCTCACCATAGATGTGAGTCAATTCAAGAGCACATGCTTTTGAAAACAACAAGCATTTAACCGTCACACCATTTCTTATTCATCTTCAAGCATTATCTTTTTGAAAATTAACTAAATAAGTAGTAGGAAGTCACCTTTTCATGATGTATGTATACATTTTTGACGCATTTCCCTATCCCCCTTATCTCAGTTGCAGCCTCAAAGTCCAATCTCTCAAAAGAAATAGCGGCTTTGGACATGTTACTAGTTCAGCGGAAATTCATAGAGTGTAACCCTCTATTATACTTCTCCTTGAGAAACTAGTCAAAAATAATATATAAGAATTATGATACTAATGATTCACATCCCAAATGTATCTTTAAGGTCATACCCCTTACTAGATCACAAACATTATAGGGTATCACCTAAATTTGATGTCAACAAATATTTTGACACCATGTATTCTGCCTACTCATCTCTAAACAAATTCACTTCTTTTTTTAAGTATGTAGATTGTTGTAAATCTTGGTAGTACTGAGAAAATATAGACAAAAAAATGTTTATTTTTTTTAATAAAATTGTAATTACCTTTAGAAATTATATGCTTAAGGATGTTAGTCTTTTGATGGTATATGATATCTTTCATAAAATTTCAAACACAGTATCCACAATCATTGTCGTTATTTTACTTCAGACACTATAGAAATATTGATCAAAATAAGTAAATTTCTTTGAAATATGTTTTGATTGTTAAATCTTACTATATATACCTTAATTTGATTCCATTTGAAGAAATCTATAGGCTTCTTATGTCCTGTCATCGACCTCATACCATGATTTAGACTATATTTATAGATGTCCCTATCATGACAAAATTCTCCTTAAAACACAAAAAAACATATAATTCAATGTTCATTAATAAAATATTGATTTTAGTGCATTAAAAATTCACAATAGCCATTATGTGTAGTCGATTTGATGGGAATCCATGCATTAGATCCAAAAAATAAACATTTGGGTTATCCAAATTGATTGTGATGAGCATCTAGTTCTTCCTAAAAAAACAAACAAATAAGTAATGAAAAAAATAAAATAATATTTTATATGATTAGATTGTAGATTTTTACCCATACATTGTAGGTATCAAGAAGTTTTCTATTATATTCCTCTCAAATTACTCACTTAGTTCACCTTTTTTCTTTTCAATTTCTTTGAATTCCAAAGAAAGTTTGTGTGTATAAATGATACAGGGATTAATGAGTCCAAATCATGCTTCATAGGGTTTTACCTTTATATAGTAGCAATATATATGTCTGTAGAAAATATGAATAGTTATTAATTGTAATGAACTTAGTAGATCATTTTTTTTGAAAAAACAGATTATGAAAATGTACCTCATGTATATATTCACATATGAGACTCCCATCCATTCAAACTAGATAATCTCATTTATATTCTCAAGACTAACCACATTTGTAATAGAATATCCAAATATTTCTTATTTATATTGAATATAGGACATATTTTCTATCTTTGAATGTTGTTTATAAATGAAATTGTAATGTTAATATATGTGACAGTGGAATTGGTGGGGAGAAGGTTCTCCTGGAAGGTCCTTTTGATTTCTTGGTTGATTCATTATATTTTCTTGATCTGACCTTTTATTTTCACATCGTTTTATCCTTTTATAATACCATATCTCATTTCAGAACTTTTTTCTTCTACCGTTAAAGGTTTTTCATTTTAATTTTTTTAAGGATATACCTAATGTATCTTTATAAGATTAGATATCCATATTGTGGAAGTTCCAATAGCATTATTGACTATAGTAATATCCAAATCATCAAGAGGAACATGCAACTTAGCACTTTTCTTGTGAGTTACTTCAATACCCACTCTCATGTGATCTTTTGGGACTTTTTTATTATATAGTATGTCTCCTAGGATATTATACACCATACCCCTTGCAACAATGTGATGTGTGGGTGTTGATAGATATAAATCAGATAAAAATTCACCCTGCAGAATTTTAGTAATACAAAATTATCAGAAGTTTTTTGATTCATATCTAGGAGAAATAGTAATGAAAAAATTTATTACCATGGGTAAGGTAAGTAGTTGAGGAAAATGGATAACCTCAAATCTAGTGGTATCATTTGGTTCTTCATGTACTGATCTCTGTTCCACTATCAGTTCTCTTTGATCCTTTCACATATATTGGTCTACCAAACCAGATCAGACAATAATATATTTCATGACCTATATTTGTGACTGTAATCCTTTCATTATCTCATATGTATCTTCTTGTAGCTTTATCTTCTCAAAATATGTTTTAGGTGACACTTCAAATCCTACACCTCTAATGTGACCGTATTATTTTGGCCGCTTCAAATCTACTGAAAGTAGTTTTTCTTCTGGTACAATCAATGCTAATTATTATGTCTAAACCATATAAAAAATATGAACATAAATAGATATTTTTATGTAACACTGTTATAAATAATAACGAGTATAAAAAATTACTATTATTTCATACTTACACATGATTCCCATACTGCTTTTATGTTTTCATTGCCTAGCTTACCCTCTTTATTTATGCGGGCCTCCTTCCATAACACATAACATGGGGTGCAAGTGGATTCAAATTTTGATTCATCAATATAAATATAAAAAAGGAATATATATTGTTTTATATCACATAAAGCCTTAATTTTATATTTAAAATATAGAACATTTTATTTTTAAGTGAAGCGTACCTCATCATTGCTTTATGATAGAGGTACATTGGTTTTACTGCACATTGTTTATTTTTTATCTATCATTTGTTATTTCATAAATTATTATTTTTTGAATCAAAGTGGATTAAATAAATAATGTCAAATAAAATATTATTAACTACAATGCACCTGAAATGATTTCTCATTGTGACAACTAATGATATATTTCCACATATATCCTATTATATAATGTGTGCATACGTAACTGGTGGGTGGGGGTTTACATTCCCATAAACAACCTTGAGATGATGCTTTATAAGAAGTGTTTGGAAGTCTCTATAAAATTTTTAGTGACTATTAAGAGATATTTCTTACATAAATCATAAAAAATAAATGAAATATACAAGTGATAATGAAAAGTAAATAAATATTTTATTATATATATATTTTTTGTAAAATGGAGAAAGTATATCATAACATTACCTTAATATCTTCCCAAAGGGTTTCTTTCAATATAGGAAAGACATGGTTCCATGAATCTATATCAATTAGAATATGCATTCTCGTTGTGATCCCAACATAACTAATGAACATTAACTTGTTGGGGTCAATAGGTTAGATGCATTGATTCCATCCAACCTCAAATTTTATACCCTTACTTTTTTCCTTGATAATTTTTATTAACACAATAATGCTACGTCATTATTTTTTTTCATCAACATGCTGTAGATCCCCTAATAATTTTATAGTTTCAGCATCAATCATTTGTTATTCCTCAGGATTGGTAACATCATTACGTGCAGAAGTCATTATCAACATTAGTAGCCAAACATTTAATTTAGATTATGTAAATATAGTATAAAACACATAATATTATGAGGAAAATAATAGTATATTAAAAAACACTTTAACTTTATCATTGAACTCTCTCTCTTTTTTCTTTAAAGGTTTAAGGGATTTGTCTCCTCTAACCAGTATCCAAATCCACTCTAACATAAAATGCATTATCTACATTAGGATCACTATTTAATGATTGCGATATATGAATTAAAGGGTCATCCTCAATTGAATTTTCATCTATACCTACAATTATTTTAGTCTCCAATAGGATAATTGACTCATTCTTGTTTATTAGATCTGAGACATAAAATACTTACACTGCTTGTGATGAAATTATGAATGGCTCATCCTTATACCCTTTTGCACTAAAATTCACCTTCATGAATCCCAATTCATCAACTTTCACTGGACTCCTATAATCAACCCATTTTTAATGTAAAATCGACACTTGAAATGTTATACAATCTAACTTGTATATTTTTTCGATGATGCTAAAATATGACATATTCACATAAATTGGATTTATATCCTTAGAACTGAATATGCGCATCACTTCCACCATAAGTATAACTCTACTGTTTTTCATCATACTTATTTCATATTGTTCCTTTGTATAGAACATATAAGCATTAATTATAAAACCAATGTTAGATATAACATTTAAATCCAGTCCCATGTCTAGCCATTGGATTCATTCAAAAATTGAATTCATATTTTCAGATAAATCATTATAAATATGATCTCAAAACCATCCTATAAACTATTTATTATGTGTATTTGATATCCATCCTTCAGTCCTTGATGGATTCAAATGTCTAAGAATTAATTCGCGTGCTTCAACATATGAAGTTATCTCTGTACTATTATGTAAAATGAAAAGGTGAACTTATGACCACTCCATGATAGTAATTATAACAATATCTCTTATAGAAATCCATTCTCCTATAAGGCGTCTGTTATGATGATACTTTGGGAGACTGATGCTATCAACATATGATGGGTAATCAATATAGAATTCAACATCTTCTTCAACAATATATCATTATTCAATACAACATTATGAATGAAATCGATTCTTGATATACCATTTAAAAATCTTCACATATCATTTAATGGGGTACATTTATCTATAATGGAAAATACCACATAATTGAACCTCTCCAACAAAGTGAACCATCGGGTGGACCATTATATCAAAGAATTATAGTGGAAAACATCAATAATTCATATAATATGAGTAAAATCTCCTTATTAATGATTATAAACTTCACCTAGTATATGAATTTACTATATATGGATTTTAAAAAGATAGAGTTTGGTTAATTTATGTTATAAATTTTTAGGAAGAACACATGTAAAGTGATCGGCATAAGATCTTTCATCAAAACATGACATTTGTGTGATTTTAGACCATGTAACTTCAAATTACTCATTAAAACAACATTATTTATATTTTATGAATACCCTTATAGAACTTTTACACCATTAATAACATTTAAAAATTGTAATTGTTCTTGTCCAGATAGATTATAGGTTATTGGAGGAAGAAAAGTCCATCTTTCACCCTTCACTTGTGTTAACTCTTCCCTTATCTCCATTTCAATCATGTCCAACCTTGCCCTGATTTCATATTTTGTTTTGTTAAGAAAATTTATTAATATTCCAATAACACTGTAAAATACATTTTTTACATGATTGAAATCAAGAAATTTTTTGATTCACAAATAATTATAGTATGGTATTTCAAAGAAAATTGATATCTTTTCCCAACCTGATTTTATAAGGTTTTTTGAAAATGTCAATATCTTTCACTTTCTCAGATAGTTGATCACCTATTAGTGGAGATGATGCTATACCTTTTTCTATATTCTAATGAAATATGATTGTTCTTAATCGATGTTTATGTCATTGAGGTAAAAATTTCTGATATCCTAAAAACACATTCTTTAAGGAATTTTTTAACTAAACCGAGTGTGTAAATTCTTCACAAATTGGACACCCCAAAATTCCTTTAATGCTATATCCTGACAAATTTTTATAACCAGGAAAGTTATTTATCATCCTATATAACATGGATATCAATGTTAATTCTTCACTTATATTAGTATTAGATAAAAAATATAAGGAAATTAACTTAAAAATAGTAGATAAAATGAAGAAACAATTAATTAAATAAGTAGTAAGAATTCACATTTTCATGATTATTGTATACATTAATGAACCATTTTCTTGTTTTCATTATCTCAGTTATAACCTCAAAGTCCAATATCTCATGAGCATGAACAACTTTGAACAAACCACACAAACTCCAATAAAATAATCCACCTGTATAAGAAAATAATTCTTATGTGAGTAATACTAAAAATAAATAAATAAAACATAAATATGAAATAATACATTAACTCTATGGACAATGATTTTATTGTTAAAATATAAAGATTACCTCTATTATTGATTAGAGGTATCATCGTTGGTCTTCCTGCAAAGGTAGTGGAGGGAACATGAAGGAAAGTGATAAATGAAAACACTATATGGGTAAAAAGGTTTTGATGGAGATGAAGTCTATGAAAGTTTTGGTGTATAAAGTCATGAAATATGAACATAAATATTATGAAATAAATAAACTCTACAAGAAATAATTAAAATTAAATCAATGTTTCATTATATAAATTTTCAATAAAATAGATAAATATATCATAACGTTACCTTTACATCTTCCCAAAGGGTTTCCTTCGTTATAGTCTATTATTATATGGTATTGGTAACATCATCATGTGCAGAAAACATTGTCTGCATGAGTAGTCAAACATTTAATTTAGATTATGTTAATGTAGTAGAGACCATAAAATATTATGAGAAAAAATATAGTATATTACAAAAAACTTTTACCTTCTCATTGAACTCTATTTATTTTTTAAAGGTTTTAGGGATTTGTATCCTCTATAAAGAATCCAAATTCCCTCTTTATAGTCCCCTCTAATGTACAATACATTTTCTATATTTGGATTAACATGGAATTATTGTGATCTCCCAATGAAAGGGTCATCCTTGATTGAATTTTCATCTGAGCCTATAGTTTTTTTAGTCACCAATACGATAATTGACCAATTCTTGTTTGCAGGATCTGAGACATAAAATACTTGAATTGATTTTGATTCTATTATGAATGACTAATCCTTTTCCCCTTCCACACTAGAATTCAACTTCACAAAGCCCACTTCATCAACTTTCACTACACTCCTATTGTCAACCCATTTGAAATAGAAAATCAGAACTTGAAATGTTGTATAATCTAACTCGTATATCTGTTCGATAATGAAAAAATATGACATATTTTCATAAATTGGATTTCTATCCTTGGAACCATATATGTTCATCGCTTCCACCACGAGCATAACACAACTATTTTTCATTATAATATGGTAATTGTGTTCTTTTTTTATAGAACATATAACCATTCATTATAAAAATAGTGTAAGATATAATGTTTTCATTTGGTCTCTTGGCTAGACATCGAAGTCATTTGGTAATTGAATTCATATTTTTAGACAACTCTTTATAAATTTGATCTTGAAAATATCCTATAAACTTTTGATTATGTGTATTTGATATTTATCCTCTGACCCTTGATGGATTTAAATATATAAGAATTTCTTTGTGGGCTTCAATGTATGAATCAATATCTTCACTATTACGTAAAATGTAAAGGTGCTCTTGATCTCACTCTGTAAAGGTTATTGTAACAACATATCTTCAGAAATCCCTTCGTATATAAGGCGTCTGCTGTGACAAGACTTTGGGAGACCAATGATACCAACATCTGATAGCTAATTAGTACATAATTCAATAGATTCTTAAAAAATATATCGTTTTTCAATACAACATTATGGATGAATTTGATTATTGACACACCCTTTCAAAATCTTAATATACTGTTCAATGGGGTACATCCATCTGTAATGGATATGACCAAATATTTGAACCTCTTTAACTAAGTGAACCATCAGGTGGACCATTGTATAAGAGAATGATGATGGGAAGAACATATATAATTCACATAATATAACTGAAACCTCCTTATTCATGATTAGAAACTTCTTCAGGTCTATAACTTTATTGTATATGGATTTGAAAAAGAAGTAAAGTCTGGTTAATATATGCCATACATTTTTAGGCAGAATGCAATGGAAATTAACAAACATCAATTCTTGCATCAAAACATGAAATTCATGTGATTTTAGTTCCTATAAATTCAAATTATTAATTGATATGACATTCTTTATATTTTATGAATACCCCTCTAAAACTTTTACTCCATTAATGAAAAAGGAAAATTACAATTTTTCCTATCTGGATAGAGTGTCAGATACTGGAGGAAGAAAAGTATTCCCTTTACCCTTAAACGGTTCCAAATATTCCCTTATCACCATTTCAATCATATCCAACCTAGCCTAGATTCCATCTTTCATTTTTCCAAGAACATTTTGTAATGTGCAAATAGCACTATCAAATACATTTTTTTCTACATGCATGAAATTAAGAAAATGTATGGAATACAAATAATTACAATATGTTAATTCAAATAAAATTGATCTCTTCTTCCAACCTAATATCATAAAGTTTTCAAAAATGTTTTACCAAAAATAGTGTCAATATCTTTTAATTTATCGAACAATTGATCACATGTTAGTAAAGATAGTTTTGTACCATGTTCGATATTCCCATCGAATACTGTCATCAAAGATCAGTATTTATGTCTTCGAGGTAAAAATTTTCAATGTCCTAAAATCACAGTCTTCAAGGAATGTTTTAAATAAACTGAGTGTGTGCATTCTTCATAAACGGGACACCCCAAAATTCTTTATAAATTTGCATAAGCGGGGAATTCATTTATCATCTTCTACCAAATGGGCCTCAATATGATTTTTTCACTTCTATGAGCATCATAAATTATCAAAAATTTATCCCACATCAATTTTAGATCTTAGATCAATGGATAAAAATATACATCAATATTATTATTGGGTGTTTTTGGTTCAGATATAAGCAGAGACAACATAATGAATTTTCGATTTATGAGTAACCATGGTGACAAGTTACAATTTACCAACATAACTAGACATGTACTATAAGTAATACTATATACACCAAAAGGATTTATTCCATCTATAGATAACATAAGAAGGAGGTTTCTCAGCTCATTTCCTAATTTAGGATACTCATAATCAATTTTTTTCCACTGATGAGAGTCTATTGGGTGATGTAGTTTTCCATATTTAATTCTTGTATTATTGTACCATGTAAATTTTCCAGAAGTTTCCTAACATCTATATAGTTTTCTAAAACATGATATGATGATAAATTACCATAAAAATTTCAAAGGGCTTGATTCATCTTTCTTGTATCAATTCACACCACACTTAGGAAATTTTATGAGTGATTTATAGTCCTTACAAAAAAATATGAAATAATTTGGATAGACATGTATTTTTTTAGAGACCATTCCCATTAAAAGTAATATTAATTTAGTGTCATTTGTTCAACAAGGAATATCATTTTCTTATGGTATCATATCATTCAGAAGACCAAGTAGTTGGGTAAAGCTGACGTTGCCCCATCTGCTATCAGCTTTTAAATTATATAACTTTAATACTGATAACATTGTTGTATATATAGTACAACTAGTATAAAACATTATTTAAGCACAACTATTTAACATCTCAAACAACTTTGTACAATCATGAATTTCATCTTCAATTTTCATTTTTATTTCTTTCATACATTCTACATCATCATTTACACTGGTCTTCATATCGAATTATCTATAAATTTAAGTATCATCCAAATTAGTGTGTACATTCAATTTCTCTCCATGTTTAGTCCATCATTTATATATATCATCTATACTATGACAAATAAAATGTTATTACAACTCTTAAAAACTATTTTTTCTTGAATAAAAACAATGTAAACATGGACAAAGGACTTGAGAAGGATTGTTTTCATGCTCCTTTGAAAACTTGATGAACTATTTAACCTCATCCTCATACTCTTTAGTCATATGATTAGTTCCCATCAATTTTTGATTAATATCCATCATATTAGGTTCATGAAATATTCATTTTTTACAATAAATAAATAAATACACACAAGTTATTCATAATCAAAGGAGAATGTTATAAATACTTCTAATAAGGTGAACCCAATATTTGAATTTTATAGGTGATGATTCCTAACCATTTATAATTTTACACATGGGTGTCATGAAAAGAAAAAACCTAGGGTAAATATGTGGTTGTTGGTCCAAGTACTCAATTTGATATTTTGTGGGAAAAAAATGTGGTAATTATAGAATTATTCCTATAACTTTTCTAGGTAAAAGTCCAAAAATAAGTATCAATTGAAGTTTATTAATTTCTTCACTTGGTACATGATGGTTCAATTGGTTCTTTAGTGATAGGGTTATTAGGAACTGAAGTTGATGATATTTTATCTGATGATGAAAAAATCAACTTTAACACAAGTTAAAGAAGTTTCCTAGTGGGATCAACATAGATCTTAATCTAAAAATAATGATTGGAGTATAATCCCAACTACTTGGTATCACCTAAAAAAACAAACCTTAGTGGAACCAACATAGAGAATAAACTCTAAAAAAGTGTCAGTGTCACGACCCCCTCCCCACAAAGTGTACCCCTCCTCGGCCGACAATGTGAGAAGGGAGATAATGACCCCCGAGTCCCGCCTCCAGTAGGCCCCGGGTTGGCGACTAGCACCGAGGGTATAATACACACACAAATGGGAGGCATTACCCTCTAAGAGAACACATGCAGAAGAGAGAGATAGAATAGACTCCAACCAACTCCAACTCATAACTGAAATATAAAAGAAACCCAAGTACATATATGAAATGTCATGCAAAAGTACTACAACTGAAAGGGAAAACTAAAAGTACCCAAAAGAAAGTAAAACGGCAGCAACCACAAGCCCGAACAGCTCCTCCTCCAACCGCAAGCTAGTAGTAACCAGCTTGATCTCCAAACTGCTCCAAGTGACCTGAAAAATAGTTTATATATACATAGGGTGAGTATAACAGTATACTCAGTAGGATCCTCCCCAAGCCTCTCGTGCAAAAGTAAAGAAAGCATGCTAAAGCCCAGTGAACAACAAGTGAAACTAACTTGTTACCTAAACAGGTATACTAAGTTCCCAACCTCACCATGGCTAATCTCACCAAGTAACGCATACAAGAATATAGCATATAGTAAAGAATATCAAGGGTACCCCGCTACTACTTCCCCACTGGTTTGCCGCTTCGCCCCAACGACATACGTCCTGTGCATCTCTCTCCAAAGGCTTGACCGCAGACACCTGGGCTAAGCTCCACACCGTCCTCACAACCAAAAGTAACCAGGTAGTTTTCGAGAGCCACCACAGCTCGCATAACGCGTATCATACGTCGGGTATAATACCTCAAGCCATTACATCCCATACTCCGAGTAAGGATCCTCAATCCATTATAGCCTATACACGTTACACCTATAGTAATCCATAGGATACTATATCCAGAATATATGTGTGTGAAATAACCACAAGCCATTACAGCCCTCTACACACATATATGGGTAAAATTAACCACTATGCCTACCAGCACAAAGATCTACCAAGAGAAGAGAGCGGGGCCAAAGGGGGTAGTCAACCATTCAACCTCCCATCAGAATGTTGGGGAAAACACCCCCCCAGGGCTCAGAATCCCCGGGGTGTCGGTTGCCCTTACCGACAGGGTGGAGTAGCGTATAGAAACACAAAATTACAGAATATATATAACTCACAACCACACTATGGGCATTACCTAGTCATAGGCACAACTGCAGCTAACGTCTCTCAGACTCCAGGCTGCTACTTCTAATACTAGGCATCCTATAAGCACACAACCATTTGAAGAGCTTTATTAGATTACTCCATTCTCATTTTATCAGTTCCACTGTACGTTAATTAATTCTTTAAACATTAATTAACCATGAACAATGTACCACATTAAACTAAATTGGCATCACATTCAAAAACTGCTCCTTTTTAGGATTCACATCACTATTAAATTCCAGTTTCTCCATCCCCGTGGATTATCACCATTTAAACAAACTTCCATTTCAGAATTACTTTTCCATAATCTCAGGCATTCTAGAAAAACATCCTATGCTACTAAACACAAAGGGGCTCAACACTGCGAGTAGATATACTACCCGTCGAGTCTTTGCCGCCTATAGCAAGAGCATAGACCCATCCTCCATCGAGAGGCTAAACATGAAAAGCACGTGGCATACCCCGCACGTCTTCGCCTCCTTCGGAAAGAGGGTAAGCAATACCAGCTGCCTTGAGCAGTGGGGAAAAGTAAAGCAGATAAACAACCAAACCAAACCACCAACATCAAACCATCACATTCATCTCATACCATCATCCTTGGTGTCCTTCCCGACACCCACATGCATAAACCGATGCATCTCGCCACACTAGGCGTCATCTGCCACAACCACAAGTCCCCATACCTCCACATATCACAACAACCATCCAGGCTCACATTAAATCACAAGCAGCAGGAAATCAAAGATCACAAAATGGGATCTCGGCCCTTTAACAAGGCATTCATCCTTCATACAAAATGAGCACTCAGAGCTCCAAACCACAAGGCATTCAGCCTTACAAGCAAGCGGGTAACTCAGAACCCTTTTGAATTTATCGAACTAATAGTTCTTTAATCCATCTTGAATTAACAGATTCATTAACATGCCAATTATTTAACAAATAATTCAGGCTTTACGTTTTTTATCAATTTCCATCATGAACAAGCAACTAATTAAAGAAAATCATAGATATCACTCTATCTAGGAAAACATGAGGCAAACCGTTATCACGGTACAAAGCAACAACATGCGATCAACCAATTATTTTAATCCGGTTCAAGTATTTAATTAGGTCAATTTCATTGTGATCCAAAGGACAAAATCATGCTAATTCTACGATTGCACATACACAATTAGAGAAGCCATGAATCCCCTACCTCGAAGAGTTCTTGACGTCCTTTATCCACACAACGGGCCACAATCCTTCTCTCGCGACAACTGCATCCACCCAAGGATGCCACAGTAAGTCCCAACAAACCAAACCCCATTAGAACCATGGATATTACATGGTAACATGGAAGGGAGAACAAGAGAAGGTGATCCCTGAAGGAATGATGATAAAACATACCTTATATCGAAGATTGATCGACACAGCTCGGTTGCATCCAAAACAGAACAGAACCAATCCTAGGAGTAAAGATTGATTATACAACTCCAACGGAAAGGATTAAAAGGTTCTAGCATCTTGCAGATGAGAACTAGAAGGAAGAACAACGAAGAATAATATCTCATTCCTTTTTAAAATTTTTTGAGAGGCGACGATTTAAGATCCGATTTATTCTCCATTAAAAACGGATCGCATTAACCCACGCGGTTTGACCAAGTAAAAATCTTCCCGGCCTTAGGAATAATTAATATAGAATTTATGGCCTTTGAATCGGTCTTAAAGTCCTTAAAATAAGGTTTTAAAAGTATTTTACGTCAAATAAAACGTCAAATTTACGAAGCTGGAAACACTGTTCACATACTCAAAATTTGGCAAAGTATGGAATCGGTAGCTCTCATGAAGTCTGGAAACACTGTTCATTCGTGAAATTTGGCAAAGTATGGAATCAATAGCTCTTAGGATTCTGGAAACACTGTTCATTCGTGAAATTTGGCAAAGTATGAAATCAGTAGCTCTTAGGATTTTGGAAACACTGTTCAAGTCTACCGATAGAAGTCCACCGATAGAACCTCACCGATAGAAACACTGTTCAAGTCTACCGATAGAAGTCCACCGATAGAACCTCACTGATAGAAACACTGTTCAAGTCTACCGATAGAAGTCCACCGATAGAACCTCACCGATAGAAACACTGTTCAAGTCTACCGATAGAAGTCCACCTATAGAACCTCACCAATAGAAACACTGTTCAAGTCTACCGATAGAAGTCCACCGATAGAACCTCACCGATAGAAACACTGTTCAAGTATACCGATAGAAGTCCACCGATAGAACCTCACCGATAGAAACATTGTTCAAGTCTACCGATAGAAGTCCATCGATAGAACCTCACCGATAGAAACACTGTTTAAGTCTACCGATAGAAGTCCACCGATAGAACCTCACCAATAGAAACACTGTTCACTGAACCTCACAAATACTGTTCATAAAACTGGAAACACTGTTCCCAGAACTAGAAATTTGGCAAAGTGTTAGCCGAGCTACTGCTAGACTGCGGCTACCAGTATACCGAGCTATCAGTACGCCGCGACTACCGGTAAACCCAGCTACCGGTAGGATGCGACTACCGGTAGACCGAGCTACTGGTAAGCGGTGGCTACCGGTAGGCAGCAGCTACCGGTAGACCGAGCTACTGGTAAGCGGCGGCTACCGGTAGGAAGCAGCTACCGGTAGACCGAGCTACTGGTAAGCGGTGGCTACCGGTAGGCAATAGCTAGGGGATAAGTCACCTTGACTTCCCGGAACACCTCCAACACCACATTTTCACAAAGTAATGGACCAGGGAGGTCCGGGCCATTACATTAGATACCTCTCAAAACATTCTCATCCTCGAGAATTAAAAACCAACTCAGAGGAACAGAGGGGTCCGAACAACCACCCCATAAGATACCTCTCATGGGAAAACCACTATGAGTTGTTCGAAAGCTGGAACAAAACTACGACATCTGAGAATATGGAAACAAACAATCCATATCCAAACAATTCAATCATAACATCACACAAAAAAAGGTACATAAATAAAACATGAAAGGTCTAACCATAAAGGAAACATCATTACATGAAAAGAGTTAAACATTAAACAACTCTGGGTACTGAGCACATATCTGTGACTCATGCTCCCAGGTACTCTCCTCCATGCCACCATGTCGCCACAAGACACGAACTAAAGGAATAGAACGCCCACTCAACACCTTCTCCTTGCGGTCTTGGATCTCCACAGGTCGCTCCTCGAAGATTGCATCATCGTCAATATCGATCTCTCCCCAATCGATAATATGAGATTCATCATGAAGATAACGACGGAGCTGTGATACATGGAAAACATCATGTATCCGACTCATCTGAGGGGGAAGTGCTACTCGATATGCCATAGCTCCAACACAAGCCAACACCTCGAAAGGCCCAACAAACCGGGGAGAAAGCTTACTTCCACGACCAAACCTTCACTGCCCACGGCGGGGAGTCACCTTTAGAAACACATGATCCCCAATATTAAACTCTAAGGGTCTCCTTCTTTGATCAGCATATGATTTCTGATGATCCCGTGCTGTCTTCATCCTCTCACGAATCACCTGAACCATCTCTGTTGTATTCTGCACTAGTTCTGGTCCGAGAATTGCTGACTCTCCGACCCCAGTCTAGCACAACGGAGAACGGCATGGCCGGCCATACAAGGCTTCAAACGGCGCCATACCGATGGTAGAGTGGAAACTATTATTGTAAGCGAACTCTACCAAGGGTAAGTGCTTCGTCCATGAACCTCCAAAATCAAGAACACAAGAGCGCAACATGTCTTCAAGAGTCTGGATGGTTCGCTCTGTCTGACCATCCGTTTGAGGATGAAAAGCAGTGCTAAGGCACAGTTGAGAGCCAAAGGCATGCTGGAGACCTCTCCACACCCTGGAAGTAAAACGAGGATCTCGATCAGAAATGATCATCCTAGGTACTCCATGGAGTCTCACCACCTCCTCTAGATACTGCCTCGACAAAACTTCCACTGATCTCGACTCCTTGATCGCTATTAAGTGGGATGATTTTGTTAAACGATCCACTACCACCCATATAGCATCATGTCCTCCCGGAGCTCGAGGTAAACCTGTAACAAAGTCCATTGAGATGTCCTCCCACTTCCACTGAGGAATCTCTAAGTGCTGGAGAAGACCACCAGGAACACGGTGTTCGGCCTTCACCTTCTGGCAGACTAAACATCGAGACACACATTCTGCAACTGTATGCTTCAGCCCAGGCCACCAAAACTGACTCCTCAAGGATCGGTACATCTTCGTCACACCAGGATGTACCACCAAGGGTGAACTATGGAACTCTTGGAGAACCATCTCGCGCATCGCCAAGGGAACAAAAAGCCTGCCATGATACAACACTCGATGTTGTTCATCCTCCGACCAACCATCAGGGGCCTCACCACATACAACTCTGTCTCTCCAAAATTCCACCTCTAGGTCACCCAACTGAGACTCTTCCACCTTCTGCATCAGGGATGACTGCACCGTCATCTGGAAAAGACAATCTCTACCCCCAACTTCTCCCATATCAAGATGCAAAGCTGATAGCTCTTCCATCACTCTCCAAGAATCACCAGATTCACGCACAACATCATTACGTATCTTTCAGCTTAGTGCGTCAGCTACAACATTACCTTTTCCAGGTGTATACGATATTTCAAAGTCGTATTCCTGCAAGAACTCCATCCACCGACGCTGCCTCAAGTTCAAGTCACGTTGGGAGAAAACATACCTCAAACTCTTATGATCGGTGAAAACCACAAAGTGCTCACCAATGAGGTAATGTCTCCACAACTTTAGAGCAAACACCACGACTGCCAACTCAAGATCATGGGTGGCATAGTTGCATTCATGGGGACGCAACTGCCGAGACCCATAAGAAACAACTGACCTCTGATGCATGAGAACACAGCCTAGCCCCAGATGTGAAGAATCATAGAAAAAATCAAACTGGACTCCCTCCGCTGGAAGACAAAGGACTGGAGCACTTACCAACTTCTCCTTTAGATAATCGAAAGCTATCTGACACTGATCAGTCCATATGAACTCTTGATCCTTCCTAGTCAAAGCTGTCAGAGGAGTCGCAACTCGGGAGAAATTAGCTACAAACCTCCTATAATAGCCTGCGAGACCAAGGAAACTTCGCACCTCTGACACGGTCTTGGGGGCTGGCCAAGACACCACTGCTTCTATCTTAGAAGGATCCACAGCTACTCCCTATTGGGACACAACATGTCCCAAGAAACGAACTTCTCGAGCCCAGAACTCACACTTGGACAACTTCCCAAACAACTGATGTTGGCGAAGAACTCCCAAAACGGCTTGTAGATGCTCTGTATGCTCCTCTTCAGATGTGGAGAAAACAAGGATGTCGTCGATGAAAACCACAACAAACTTGTCCAAGAATTCACGGAACACAACATTCATCAACCCCATGAAAATAGCTAGAGAATTCGTCACGCCGAATGGCATTACAACAAACTCATAATGCCCATGACGACAGTGGAAAGCAGTCTTCAGGATATCCTCATCCTTTACACGCATCTGATGATATCCTGACCGCAAGTCTATCTTTGAGAACCAACTTGCACCCTTAAGTTGATCAAATAGGTCATCAATCTGTGGAATAGGATAGCAATTATTTATTTTCACTTTGTTTAATCGACGATAATCGACACACAACCGCAAACTGTCGTCGGCCTTCTTCACGAAAAAGACTGGTGCATCCCACGGTGAAACACTTAGCCGAACAAAACCACACTGCAACAGACCATCGAGCTGTATACGTAGCTCTCGTAACTCAGAAGGGGCCATCCTATACGGAGACATAGAGATAAGATACGCTCCCGGATGTAGCTCGATCCCAAACTCAATCTCTCGTCGAGGGGGTAAGGATACAACCTCTTCTGGAAAGACGTCAGGGTACTCCTCTACGACCCTAGGAAACGCCAACTGTTGAACCTCTGAAGAACTCAGCATCATCCCAGCCATCATGGATGATAAGGATGAAACTCGTCTATGACTCATCCGAGGATCTCTCTCACCAAAAAACACTACTTTCTATCCATCTGCATCAAAGAAAACGACCTTCTTCCTATAGCAATCCACAATATCCTGCACCGAATACAACCAATCCATGCTGAGGATGACATCATATGGTTGTATTCATAAACATAGGAAATCTCCCCAAGAGAGGTGCTGCCCCAACACTAGCTCACAGTCTCTACATACTTCAAACAAGCTAGCTCGACCTCTAACTGGCGTAGTCAACGCCAAGGGCACTGGAAGCCTCTCTACCTCAAGTCCCAAAGAATGGACAAGGGTAGGGGATATAAAGGAGTGTGTCACTCCTGAATCAAACAAGGCATACGCCAAGTTAGAAAACAAGCAAAGGGTACCTCGGACGACGTCTGGCTCGCCTGGAGATGGCAACGCTAGAGCATGAAGCTGACCACGACCACCTCCACGGCCTCTCTGACCCTGATGACGACCACCACCACGGCCGCGCTCTGCTCTCTAAGGAAGGGGAGCGTCATGGGGCTGTCCTCTGCCTGCTCCATCTACCCTCTGGTGATCTAAATTTGGTGCAACCTGCTACTGCTACCTCGGCTGGAACTGCCTCAATGGAGGAACCTAGAGTGGAGCGCCTGGTGCACGATGACTGCTCTGAAAAGTCGGGCACTCCCGCTGCTGATGACCACGACCACCACAAGAAAAACAAGCGCCTGATCCCTTGGCATAGGCCTGAGAGTTTCTGCCTCCGGAGAAACGAGATGGGAAGGGCTGGGACCTACCCCCAGGTGAACGGAAACTCTTCTGTCCTGAAAATCGGGAACCCCAGACCACAGCTCTTCTTTGTGACGAATCATGATGATTCCCCTCTCGTGACGATCCGGTCCTAGCCAAAGTCCTCTCAACAACCTCTTCCCTCGCCAGCACCTCAAGATATGTCTTCAGCATAAATGGGGTGACCTGGTGCTGGATCTATGGACGCAAAGCCTCCTCGAAATGCCTCGCTCTGGCCTCCTCATCTGGTAACAGGTCTGAAGCATATCCTAGAAGGTTCCTGAAATGAATTCCAAACTCTCGAACACTGGAGCTCCCCTGTCGAAGGGTAAGAAGCTCCTGGCGACTGGAGGCCTTCACAGTCGAAGAAAGAAACTCGACTCTAAACCTGTCTTGAAACTCCTCCCATGAGATTGCTGACTCCTCACGATCACCGAGGAACAAGAACCACCACTACCTCGCTGCTCCACGCAGCATCGTCACAACCAAGGACACCCTGTGTTCCTTCCGAGCACGAATCGAACTGAAGCCTATCTCGACCTCCTCCAACCAGTCTTCTGTGATTGCATCTGAAATGGAGCCCTCGTACTTCTGTAGACTCTAGCGCTGAAACTCTTAGAGTTTCTTCCTCCAAGTTTCATCATCGTCAACCTCTACCCGGCGGCGATCTGCTAGAACAGCCTACTGGGCACCTTCTGCGCAAACCTGACGAGGACGTCGACCTGGAGCCATACCTATAAAATAACAACCGTTAGAGATCCTAAGCCTGGAATATGGAAGACTCAACATTACTTAATTAATTATTTTGTTTTATTAATTTTAGGTTACCTATACCAAGGTCTACCCATTCAAAAACAGGTGCAAAGAATAATGATGCATGATCCTTTCCTAGGTCTCTACCCTGCAACCAGTATCACCTTGTTTAGTAGCCATCGTAAACTTAAAGGTCTGTGCAATAGATCATAGGGGGACCTAAACGCCTATGTCTCTGCTGGTCTCCAGTGTTTACCCCACTTGCTAAACATGAATGACACCATTGCCCTACCATCCCATGCATCCTCACCTGTGCCTAACTCCAAACTCCATCCTATCCCTCAACCAGACCTCTGATACCACTCTGTCACAACCCCCTCCCCACAAAGTGTACCCCTCCTGGGCCGGCAATGTGAGAAGGGAGATAATGACCCCCGAGTCCCGCCTCCAGTAGGCCCCGGGTTGGAGACTAGCACCGAGGGTATAATACACACACAAATGGGAGGCATTACTCTCTAAGAGAACACATGCAGAAGAGAGAGATAGAATAGACTCCAACCAACTCCAACTCATAACTGAAATATAAAAGAAACCCAAGTACATATATGAAATGTCATGAAAAAGTAATACAACTGAAAGGGAAAACTAAAAGTACCCAAAAGAAAGTAAAACAGCAGCGACCACAAGCCCGAACAGCTCCTCCTCCAACCGCAAGCTAGTAGTAACCACCTTGATCTCCAACCTTCTCCAAGTGACCTGAAAAACAGTTTATATATACATAGGGTGAGTATAACAGTATACTCAGTAGGATCCTCCCCAAGCCTCTCGTGAAAAAGTAAAGAAAGCATGCTAAAGCCCAGTGAACAACAAGTGAAACTAACTCGTTACCTAAACAGGTATACTAAGTTCCCAACCTCACCATGGCTACTCTCACCAAGTAACGCATACAAGAATATAGCATATAGTAAAGAATATCAAGGGTACCCCACTACTACTTCCCCACTGGTTTGCCGCTTCGCCCCAACGACATACGTCCTGTGCATCTCTCTCCAAAGGCTTGCCCGCAGACACCTGGGCTCAGCTCCACACTGTCCTCACAACCAAAAGTAACCAGGTAGTTTCTGAGAGCCACCACAGATCGCATAACGTGTATCATACGTCGGGTATAATACCTCAAGCCATTACAGCCCATACTCCGATTAAGGATCCTCAAGCCATTATAGCCTATACACGTTACACCTATAGTAGTCCATAGGATACTATATCCATAATATATGTGTGTGAAATAACCACAAGCCATTACAGCCCTCTACACACATATATGGGTAAAATTAACCACTGTGCCTACCAGCACAAAGATCTACCAAGAGAAGAGAGCGGGGCCAAAGGGGGTAGTCATCCATTCAACCTCCCATCAGAATGTTGGGGAAAACACCCCCCTAGGGCTCAGAATCCCCAGGGTGTCGGTTGCCCTTACCGACAGGGTGGAGTAGCGTATAGAAACACAAAAGTACAAAATATATATAACTCACAACCACACTATGGGAATTACCTAGTCATAGGCACAACTGCAGATAACGTCTCTCAGACTCCAGGCTGCTACTTCTAAGACTAGGCATCCTATAAGCACACAACCATTTGAAGAGCTTTATTAGATTACTTTATTCTCATTTTATCAGTTCTACTGTACGTTAATTAATTCTTTAAACATTAATTAACCATGAACAATGTACCACATTAAACTAAATTGGCATCACATTCAAAAACTGCTCCTTTTTAGGATTCACATCACTATTAAATTCCAGTTTCTCCATCCCCGTGGATTATCACCATTTAAACAAACTTTCATTTCAGAATTACTTTTCCATAATCTCAGGAATTCTAGAAAAACATCCTATGCTACTAAACACAAAGGGGCTCAACACGGCGAGTAGATATACTACCCGTCGAGTCTTTTCCACCTATAGCAAGAGCATAGACCCATCCTCCATCGAGAGGCTAAACACGGAAAGCACGTGGCATACCCCGCGTGTCTTCGCCTCCTTCGGAAAGAGGGTAAGCAATACCAGCTTCCTTGAGCAGTGGGGAAAAGTAAAGCAGATAAACAACCAAACTAAACCACCAACATCAAACCATCACATTCATCTCATACCATCATCCTTGGTGTCCTCCCCGACACCCACATGCATAAACCGATGCATCTCGCCACACTAGGCGTCATCCGCCACAACCACAAGTCCCCATACCTCCACATATCACAACAGCCATCCAGGATCACATCAAATCACAAGCAGCAGGAAATCAAAGATCACAAAATGGGATCTCGGCCCTTTAACAAGGCATTCAGCCTTCATACAAAATGAGCACTCAGAGCTCCAAACCACAAGGCATTCAGCCTTACAAGCAAGCGGGTAACTTAGAACCCTTTTGAATTTATCGAACTAATAGTTCTTTAATCCATCTTGAATTAACAGATTCATTAATATGCTAATTATTTAAAAAATAATTCTGGATTTACGTTTTTTATCAATTTCCATCATGAACGAGCAACTAATTAAAGAAAATCATAGATATCACTCTATCTAGGAAAACATGAGGCAAACCGTTATCACGGTACAAAGCAACAACATGCGATCAACCAATTCTTTTAATCCGGTTCAAGTATTTAATTAGGTCAATTTCATTGTGATACAAAGGAATAAATCATGCTAATTCTACGATTGCACATACACAATTAGAGAATCCATGAATCCCCTACCTCGAAGAGTTCTTGACGTCCTTTATCCACACAATGGGCCACAATCCTTCTCTCGCGACAACTGAATCCACCCAAGGATGCCACAGTAAGTCCCAACCAACCAAACCCCATTAGAACCATGGAGATTACATGGTAATATGGAAGGGAGAACAAGAGAAGGTGATCCCTAAAGGAATGATGATAAAACATACCTTATATCGAAGATTGATCGACACGGCTCAGTTGCATCCAAAACAGAGCAGAACCAATCCTAGGAGTAAAGATTGATTGTGCAACTCATACGGAAAGGATTGAAAGGTTCTAGTGTCTTGCAGATGAGAACCAGGAGGAAGAACAACGAAGAATGATATCTCATTCCTTTTTAAATTTTTTTGAGAGGCGACGGTTTAAGATTCGATTTATTCTCCATTAAAAACGGATCGCATTAACCCATGCGGTTTGACCAAGTAAGAAAACATCCCGGCCTTAGGAATAATTAATATAGAATTTATGGCCTTTGAATCGGTCTTAAAGTCCTTAAAATAAGGTTTTAAAAGTATTTTACGTCAAAGAAAATGTCAAATTTACGAAGCTGGAAACACTGTTCACATACTCAAAATTTGGAAAAGTATGGAATCGATAGCTCTCATGAAGTCTGGAAACATTGTTCATTCGTGAAATTTGGAAAAGTATGGAATCGGTAGCTCTTAGGATTCTGGAAACACTGTTCATTCGTGAAATTTGGAAAAGTATGGAATCGGTAGCTCTTAGGATTCTGGAAACACTGTTCATTCGTGAAATTTGGCAAAGTATGGAATCGGTAGCTCTTCGGATTCTGGAAACACTGTTCAAGTCTACCGATAGAAGTCCACCGATAGAACCTCACCGATAGAAACACTGTTCAAGTCTACCGATAGAAGTCCACCGATAGAACCTCACCGATAGAAACACTGTTCAAGTCTACCGATAGAAGTCCGTCGATAGAACCTCACCGATAGAAACACTGTTCAAGTCTACCGATAGAAGTCCACCGATAGAACCTCACCGATAGAAACACTGTTCAAGTCTACCGATAGAATTCCACCGATAGAACCTCACCGATAGAAACACTGTTCAAGTCTACCGATAGAAGTCCACCGATAGAACCTCACCGATAGAAACACTGTTCAAGTCTACCGATAGAAGTCCACCGATAGAACCTCACCGATAGAAACACTGTTCAAGTCTACCGATATAAGTCCACCGATAGAACCTCATCGATAGAAACACTATTCACTGAACCTCACCGATACTGTTCATAAAACTAGAAACACTGTTCCCAGAACTAGAAATTTGGCAAAGTGTTAGCCGAGCTACTGCTAGACTGCGACTACCAGTATACCGAGCTATCAGTACGCCGCGGCTACCGGTAAACCCAGCTACCGGTAGGATGTGGCTACCGGTAGACCGAGCTACTGGTAAGCGGCAACTACCAGTAGGCAGCAGCTACCGGTAGACCGAGCTATTGGTAAGCGGCGGCTACCGGTAGGCAGCAGCTACCGGTAGACCGAGCTACTGGTAAGCGGCGGCTACCGGTAGGCAGCAGCTAGGGGATAAGTCACCTTGACTTCCTGGAACACCTCCAACACCACATTTTCACCAAGTAGTGGACCAGGGAGGTCCGGGCCATTACAGTCAGAGTGGAAACTGGGAGTGAGGTGTAATCAAGACATAAGCAGATTTGGATGTTTTGAATGGGGTTAGCAGGGGGAAGAAACTACTACAAGTAAAAATTTATAGAACCAGAGCACTATGAATGAAAAATAAGGTGAATTAACCTAATTAATAATGATATAAAAATTTCTATTATGTACGACCACTTTTTGAATCATTCTTTAAAGAATGCATTTTTTAACTGAACATGAGGTTAATATTTTATGTTGTAAAATTCCTATCATAGATTTTCATGAAAATGAAAATATTAAAAGGATTGGGGTTCTTTTTCATATTAATGAAAAAATGGGTAGAATTGTTTGATTTTAATCTATGAGATAATGAAAGATACTTGGAACTTGGATTCTTCTCCCTCATGATTGAAGTTCAATTCAAGCCCTCGCTCAAAAATTACCTTATGATGTGGAATGAGTGGGAAACTTCAGGTGAATGACACTTGTTAGTGAAAAAATATCACATATAATTAATTAGAAGATATCTTAAATGATTATACATGAAAGATCTATAAAAATTAGTGATAAATTGAAATCATATGTGACATTTGGACACTTAGAAGTATTAGTCACCCAAACTTGAACTAAAAAAAGTAGTGAGGCTGAGAAGAATCAAGCAGACCAACATAAGAACAAGTTTTATGGTGAACCAGTTGATATCCCCAATTGATGAGGATGTTATCAAGATTACATGAAGTATTTTGTGATGGTGGTTCCATATCAGATATATACAAGGGATGTGTCATCCATTGAGGAAATTATCACAAGGATAAAGACACTGATAAAGGAGAATAAGTGACGGTGACTAAAGACATAAATTTTAAATAAATTATATACATCAATATAAATCAATTTAATTGAAGTTATAAAAAATCTAATAATAAAATATTCACAAATGGAATTACAATAAATTAGTAAAAAACAAGATCTCCAAATATTTTTTAGGCATGGGGTATTTTTAAAACATGATTTTCATTAGAAAATAATACCACATACACCTCTTATGAAATTAATTTAAAAAATAATATTCATCCTATTTAAAGGTTAATTCTATATAAATTGGAATAATTACAATATAAAACTATTTTATAATATTTGACGGGGTAATAGTACATATTTTAACTAGTATAAATTAAATTAATATGATAAATTTAATAGTTGAAAATATTTAAAACATGATTAATATTATATATGTTCTTATAGGATTTTGTAAACCTTTTTTCTAAATATTTATATAGTAAAAGTACATAGTAATATAATAAAGAAACTAAAACAATTGTCTAATTTCAAAGGATAAATTCATTGAAAATTTCAGCACATCAAACTCTTAGAAAAAAATGATTGATTATCTATTTTCATTTTAAAATCAATACAACTAGATTTCAAAAAATGCACATGTACTCCTCATGTGACTTTGATAGATCAATTGAACATTTTTAACTATAAAAATTTAATAGATAATTGAAAAAACATTTATAAACCTATATTGTATTTACACTTTTAGAAAATATGTTAGAAACATAAAAAAATGACAGGTTTATGCACATCCTAATTAGACAGATACACAACATTTACAACAAAGGATTCAAGCACAAGTTAGCCTCATTTTAGAATAATAGTTAATAAATGTGAGGGTGAGGGAGAGGGTGAAGCAATAGTGGATCGAGGTGAGGGAGATTGGGTGGAGAATCAAGGAGTTTAATCAAGGTAAAATTGTTAGCACACGATGTTCAATTTTTTTGGGAAAATTAAAAACACCCAAAGAAGAACTAAAAATGATGAAACAATAAAAGACCTTGAATGGAAGATCATAAGTCACATACCATGGGTTTTGAAAGTGTCAATCGTGTGAGGAGTTCGAGGGAGAGTGATGAAGAAGTTTCAGTTCCGTGAGAGCTTTAACAGCGTGGGTGATATATTCCTCTATTAGGGTTCTATTTAAAAGATCGTAAAGGTTTTTTAGTGCTTTTTAATAAACACTGATAAAGACCCATATTTATTAGTGCTAAAATATAAAGCGCTGATAAAACCAATATTTATCAATACTGAAAAATATATATTTATCAGTGCTCATTGGAAAGCGCTAAAAAAACAATATAATTTTTTTTCAAAAATAAGCAGATATATATTAAAAATGAATAAGTAATAAAAAGGTAAAAATTAATTAACATTATTAATGAATAGATAATCTTAAATCCATGAATGTTATAAATGAGTGAAATTTAATAACTAAAAAGAATAAATTTCAAAAATATTTAAAACATGAATGAGTTTATTAATTATATAAATCATTAAAAAATTAAAAATTAATATATATTAAAATGAAATTAATTGATATTAAGTATGTACATTACAACTATATTAAAAATCTTAAATAATAATGAATAAATATATACAAATAAATATTAAAAATGTAGAAATTACAAAAATATTAAAAGAATAAATATTAAAACTGAATAAATTATAAATAAAAATTAAAAATAAGTTACATTATTAGTGAATAAATAATACTAAATAATATTAAATGAACGAATGTTAGAAATAAGTGAAATTTAATAATTAAAAAAATCATTAGATTGAAAAAATATTAAAAAAAAAACAAGTGTTATTAATTATACAGAATATTAAAAAAAGTAAAAATGAATATATGTTAAAACAAAAATGAATACATATTAATTATATAAATTACGACCAAATTGAAAACATTAAATATTAATGAATAAACATGTATAAATAAATATTAAAAATGGATAAAATTAAAAAAAAATTTAAACAAGGAAAAATTGAAAATGAATAAATTATAAAAATATTTAAAAATAATTAAAATTATTAATAAATAAATAATATTGAAAATGAATAAATTCAAAAAAATATTAAAAAATAAAAAATAGTATATATTGAATAAAAAATTTAAAAATGAAAAAATTTACTGATTATAAACATAATACATATTAAATATATTATGTTAATAATTTTAATTCTAAAATGAATATTAAAATTCAATAAATTATAGAAATCTTATGTGTGTGTGTTCTATATAAAAATACATTAATTACGTATATGTATGTGTGAAATTAATATAACAAACATTTGATATATTTTAAATTGAAAAAATAAATGATATTTACTTAAACATCCATTACTCGATATAATTAATCTATATTTTTAATTAATATTAATTTTTAATTATAAACCATTTTCACTAAATATATGACTTATTTAATTTAAATTTACATATTTTTTATTATATAAATCACAATTAAGAACATATTATATATATTGATATATATATATATATATATATATATTTCTATATTAAAAATATCAAATATATTAATGAATAATTATGTGTATTTTTTTTAAAATGAATAATTTACAATTTTTTTTGAATAAATAAATATTTAAAATCTATAAATTAAAAAAAAATTAAAAAAACACTCAACATTATCAATGAATAAATAATATTAAATGAATGCATGTTGAAAATAGTTGAAATTTAATTAAAAGATGAATAGATTGAAAATATGCTTAAAAAATAAATAAAAGATTAATCATAAAATTTTTAAAAATAAAAATGAATATATATTAATTATGTAAATTAAAACTATATTAAAAAAATTTAATGTTAAACAATAAATATAAAAAACATTAAAAATTTATAAAATTTTAAAAATATTAAACAGATGAAATTTAAAATGAATAAATTAAAAAATACTAAAAAATTCATAAATGAAATAATTATTAATAAAAATGAATAAATTTAATATATATATATATATATTAATTATAAATAGTAATAAATAGTATATATTAAATGTAAATATAGAAAATGAATAAAATGAAATATATATATATATATATTAACAATTTATATTATTTTTGTATGTTTATCTCTATAAAATTAAATTAATTTTGTATATGTATATGTGTGAAATTATTGTATGACATATTAAGTGTAGCATATATAGTAAATTTTTTAAATTAATAATTAAATATTTATTATTTGATATATATTTCAATTTGAAAAAAAATGAAATTGATAAAACAAAATGTATTAATTAGTAAATATTTTTTAATTAATATTATTATTTTTTAATTAAATTAATAAATCGTTTTTCACTAAATATATGACATATAAATTTATCTTATTTATAATACAAATTTTGTATTATATAAATAATATTTAAGAAAATTATATATATATATAGAATTTTTATTTTATATGAAAATTTTAACTAAATATCTTATATATAAAGTGAAAATGTATATTTAGTCATATATAAATCATATTTAATAAAATATGTTATATTTTTATCAATATAAATATATTTATATATTAATATATGATTTTAAATGATATTTTTTAAAAGGAATTTACTCTTTTTTAGTGTTAAAAAAATACTAATAAAGGGTGGTCTTTATGAGCGCTTAAAAAAAGCATTGATAAAGTCACCTTTTATCATCACTTTTTTAAGATCTGATAAAGAACACCCTTTAAAAATGTTTTTTAGTGCTGATAAAGGGTACCATTATCATTGACTTTTTCTAGTACTCATAAAGGCTACCGATGTTTATGATGGGTTTTATAGTAGTGGATTCCATCCTAAAACCCATGGGTAATAGGAGAAATTTCCCATCCAAGCTTATATGTTAGCCATTATCCTTTGCGGAATATGATGTGGGACTTGATTTTTCACCCAAAACTATCAATATAATCAATTTAAAGCATAAAGGAATTTAAAATAAGGCAATTAAGCTAAAGCATTATGGGAAAAATAAAATACTGATTGTAAATAGATAACATAATTTGATAATGGAGTTCAATAATAGCACACAAAGGTGCCCCTATGTCTCCTCCCCTCAAGAAGGCTTGAGAGGGTATATAACCCTATGATTTTAATGAGAATCAAGAACCAAATAAGTCCTTTGATTTTTAATGGAAAAATAAAGAATCCAATAAACCTTAGTTTTAATGGGAACTAAGAACCAAATAAATAATCTCTTAATTTTTAATGGGAAAGTAAGAAACCAATTATGGGAACAAGAGAGAAAAGATATAGTTTTTCTTTTGGAAAATACATTATAATGTGGTCTCTACTCTCACTGGAAGATAAGAAATACAGAAAAGGTGAGAGAGAGAAATTTAAAATGAGAGAGGGAGTCAAGGGGTTATATAATAAAGAAACAAATACTAAAGAGAAGATAAAGAAAGAACAATAATACACAAAGAAATAATGAATCAAATGATGACCAATTATGCTTGATGATAGTTGATGAAGGTCATGCATTAGGATAGTTCCCTTCAATGTTCAAAATTCCCACATTGAATGTTCACATTGTTCTTCTTTGGATTTGGAATCAGAAGATGGAACTTTGAATCTATTAAGAGATTATGAAGCCATAGAACATCAAATATCCCTTTTTTTTTGACACACACTACAATTCAATGAAGTTAAATATCCCTCAAAGACTCTTTTTATAACTTCCATAGGGTACAAGGGTCTAATTAATTGAGAGAAGGTAATTAAGACCTGAAACAAACACTTTTTTAGCACAATAAATTCACCCCTAGACTAGAAATCCTAATTCCACCGGATACATGATAGCCTCCATCAGGTATCTAGTGGTGCTGTTAGAAGTCTTCCAATCTATCTACTCCCACTAGCTGGATAGTGGGACTTATGGAGTTCTGGAGCTACTATAATATGCTACCTACTAGCAGGTGCTTATCTACTATAACAACCTTTAAAGTGAATATTTAATATTATTTTTAAGACATCTAATGGATAGAATCCCCCCTACGATAAATAATTAAAAGAAACACAAAGAATACACTTAAAACAATATGAAACAAGTTAGAACAACATTAGAGTTTTTACGATCATTAGAATAATTATTCTTTAGAGTACAATAATCTCCCCTTTTTGATGATCACAAACACTTGATATTTAAATAAAGATAAGAAAAAAAATATTAAAAGGAAGGAGTTTACCAAATTTACATGAATACATATCTCCCCCTTTATGACACTTTGAAAAATTTTTATCCTCCTTGATGAAACATAATTTTAAATGAACATTATTTTATGTATTACCTCCATAAAAAACTTCTCCCCCTTTGAGGTTATAAAAAAGGAACTTACAAGCAATAGGGTTATGTAGATATGAAAAGATAATTAAAATAAAATTTTAAACAACATTTACAAAATATTTAACTCCCATTTAAGAAAATAAAGACATATTTAACCATAAGGATTCATAAACTATCATACTTCATGATGTAAATTGATAAAGTAATAAATCCCATGAAGCCATTGCATAAAAAATTAGATTCATGCTCAATACAATAACAATACATGAAAAAAATATTCCTTTAAAAAATATAACATTTGAAATAAAGTATTTCTAAAACATATATAATTTTTTTCAAATAATTAAGAAAATATTTGAAAACAATTAAAATAATCATGTCAAGAGAAAGAAAATTTAAAACTTTCTATTGAGAAGATAATTTCAATATAGAACATTCTTAAGAATAAGATATAATTTGAGAAAATTATTTAATAATAGAGAGGATAAATATAGAAAACCATTAAAAATTTCACCCTAAATATAACTATTAAAACATTTAAAAATAATATACTTCATAGATTTAATTTTAGATCTAAACTACATGAAATTTTCCTTTTAACAACATCCTTCTTGAGTTAGATCATCATTTTTTTATATAGCCACCATATGGTAGATCACTTATGTTCAATGTTAAATCCCTATAATATGTAAAAATTTATTTTCTTTTGGTACCCTTAAGTAATCGACAATGTTAGCACATGATTTAGGCAAGGTAACAAATTTTCATAACAAACATGGGATAATATATATTTAGGGACCAGAAATTCCTTATATTTTTGAGATATATTAGAAGAATATTGATAGATTTAGGCCTTAAATATCTATAATTTTTTCAACCACATTCATAGATAATATGGTTGTATTTATAACAATATCTACAAAATTTATTTTAGGAAACACCATTTGAAATAAAGGTAGTGGTATTTTTAAGAAGTTTTATTATCATTTGAAAACCAAAACTATGATTGTTTATTTTAATTAATTGAGAAACAAGGATCATATTAAGTTTTTATTCACCTTTTGTCAACTTTAAAATAGATCTTTTTAGATCCTTGATTTTTTTATTCAAAACTTCAACATCGGGTTGATTTTTTAATTTCAAAATCAAATAATTCTTTTATTTTAAAATAAGACCCTTTTCAATTAAAACTTGATCTTTTTATTCTACCAATTTCTTATATATATTTTTAGATATAAATATAAATAATCAAGTTTATGATATCTATTTGAAATTTTATCTTGGGTATATTTTATTTCTTTATAGGTTTGAGGTCTTGAAGATGAATAAGAGTAATAAGATGAAGAATTAGAAGGAGAGTGAGACATTGGAGTACTAACCTCATCACGTTCCTTGAGATATTCCATGAGTCATTTTTTACTTTCATCACTTGATGAGTATGAATCAATCTAAGTAAAAAAATCATATATTTATTACCTATATTCTTATATTTTAACCTTTTTTTGTAGATTAGTAAATATAGTTTTATATGACCCTTTTTTTTCACTTATAACATGTCACTTTTGAAACATCAATTAGATATTTATTTTTGGAATTATGGGATTATTTATTCTTATTTAGGATTTTTTATATCATTTTGACAATTTTTTCAAGTTATCATTCATTATGTATGTCACTTTTGAAAGAATTATCATCTTTAATTTCTTTAAAATCAATGTTCTTCTTAATTCCTTAGCTTCAATTCCTTCTTTGACTGATTTTTGTTTCATTGTGATTCATATGACCTTAGGGATCCAATGAGTTCATTAAATACCATATTCTTTATATCCTTTGATTCTTGTATCTTTATTACCTTGGGAGCCCATAAACTAGGTAAAAACCAAAGGATTTTCTTTATGAGCATTTTTGTGGACACGTCATCATCGAGAGATTTTCTTCTATTGAAAATGTATGTAAATATAATAAACATGTTGGCAATAGATTCATTTTCATGTATATAGAAACTATAAAAATATTGATGATACATATCTAATATAGTGTCCTTTACCTTATTCATGACTTTGTCTATGGATTCTAAAAATTTACAAATTTCATAATCCATTTTACACAAAGTGACATAATTAAACTCATTACAATCAAGGCCATAATGTAAAGCATTCACATGTTTTCCATTAAGTTAAAAATTTTAAATATCCATTAGAGACAAATTTTCTTTATATTATTTAGTTGTAATATAATCATGAATTAATATTTTCCATACAAGATAACTAATGCTTCTAATATAGGTAAACATGTGATTTTTCAAAAAAGGATAATCAGTCCCATAAAATATAGGAGCCTGTGAAAAATATTTCATAAAAAATAGATCAAGATTTTAAATTGGTTAGTATTTTTTTTAAAAAATGAAACTAATAATTTTTTAAAATAACCACAATTTTGAAAACACAAAGTATTTTTGATAAAAACATAAAGCACCCTTTTGATGTTAACTATTGGTCGGAGATTATGGAAAGAGGGGGTGAATTTATTTTTCTTTTTTAAAATTAAATCAAACAAATAAATTGATGTTATAAAGGATATGAAGATACAATGAAAGAAATCGATATAATCAAAGTAAAGTGTAACAAAATTTAAAATAAGGAAATTAAGAGAAATCATTATGAAAATAAAATAAAATACAGAATGTAAATAAACAACACAATTTGATAATAGAGTTTGTCAATAGAACACAAAGGTTCCCCTCCATCTCATCCCCTCAAGAAGGCCTAATAGGGTATATAACACCTTGATTTTAATGGGAATCAAGAACCAAATAAGTCCCTTGATTTTAATGAAAAAATCAATAAACTAAGAAACCTTGGTTTTAACAGGAACCAAGAACCAAACAAATAATCCCTTACTTTTTAATAAGAAAGTAAAAAACCAATGATGATAATAAGTTAGAAAATTATGGATTTACATTTGGAAAACCCCTTATAATGTTATATAAACTCTAACTATAAAATAATAAATAGGTAGATGGTGAGAGAGTGAAATTAAAAATGGGAGAGGGATCTAAGGGGTTATATAATAAAGAAATAAAGGCTTAAGTGAAGATGAATAAAGAACAAGAAGGCACAAATAATGAATAAACCAAATGAAGCTCCATGGAATTTGATGATAGTTAATGAAGATCGAACCTTAGGATGGTTCCCTTCAATTTTCAAAATTCCCATGTTAAATTTTCATGTTCTTTTTCTTTGGAATTGGAAGAGGAAGATGGAATTTTGAAGTTATTGAGAGTTTATAAAGTTATAAAATATCAAAGAGTCTTTCTTTTGATGCACACTACAATTTGATGAAGTTAAATTCCTCCTAAATCCTTCTTTTATGGTTGAATTTTGGGGTACAATGAATCAAGATAAGGTAATTAAGAACCTAAAGTGATAATTTTTGACTGCCATAAATACACCTTGAGACTAGTAGTCCTGATGCCAGTAGATACCTAGTATCCTCCACTGGGTAGTTAGTGGTGATTCTAGAAGTATCCTGATCTATCTTCTCCCACTAGATATCTAGTGGGACTCCACTATATATATTGTAGAAATTTTGGAGTTTTGGGGATACTTTCATATGCTACCGCTTATTTGGTAGCACTACATTGGCTACCTGCTACTGATCTTCTTCAACAACCTTGAAAGTGGCCCTTTAATACCATTTTGAATCCGTCTAATGTACGAAAGCCTCAATATCATAACAACATAAAAGAAACACACAAAATACACTTAAATCAATATGAAAAAAGTTAGAAAAACATTAGAGTGTTTGTGATCATTAAAAAAATTACACTTTGGGGTAAAAAGTGACATATATATCCTTCATGGATAGTTTAATGTAATGATAAACAATATGAAATGATGTGGGTGACCTTACATAGATTCCTGAGGTTGAAAACTCATTTATCACATCATATATTATTGGATTTAGTTCCACAAAACCAACTACTTTTTTACTTTATATTAATTTTATATTTAAAGAAGTGAATATTAATTTAATCATCTTATCACATATTGATTGTTTTTTCTGCATAACATTGATTTGATAATGTCCCAGAGTATCTGACATGTTTATAAGGTCATAATATTACCCCACTATGATGATAACCACTAGATTCTATGATGATATATATTAAATATAGTTCTATAGTCAGATAACATACTATGATATGGCACATAATACATAGACTATTAGGTGTGAGTACTCATAAGTGGATGAAGATACTTCTCATGAAGTTTACATTTAGTAGTCTCCAAGAAAGAAGATTATGAGAATAGGCACACCTGTAGAAATTCCATATGTTTTGGTGTCATCAGATATTCCTATCTATATATGTGTTTAATAGTCCTTAGACTTTTTGAATATTATTAATGCATGTTATGACTTTCTCACTTAGATGTATTTCCTAAAGCATGATAATAATAGTTCATGGATAAGTTGGTTACATTGGATGTGTCATGAATGAAATATTGTTTATTAATAAGAAGATGAAGTATTTTTCTCTTTTATCTTTGGGTAATTTTATATCTCACCCCTTTGATTGAAATATAATTGTTTCATTAAATTCCATATCCATGGTGTAATGATGTTTATTTTAGATAATCAAATAAATATTTATTGATCACATAGGTTGATGACACATATGTGCAACCTTATTGATGAGATATTGTGACAAATAGATTATATTACACAATAAAGATTTTTATGTGGATGTTGTCATTGCGATATTAAGATCTTTATCTTGGGTGCCTTGACTAATTTCTAGAAAGTAATCTTGGATTTTAGGCGCGCAAGCCTAATACCAATGAGAAATAATCCTAGAGGGTCACACACTAAGTGTTTCCATTGATCTCAATTAATTTATATTTGAATTTAATTAATGGAATAAATATTATTCTCAAGACCTAGGAATAATTTTATTCATGTTTTATTAATATTATAAATTAAATAAATAATTATTCACTAGATTGTGAATAAAATTTATTTATTTATTTTATTTAATATTTAATAAATATTTATCTACTAGTTTGTAAATAAAATATCTATTCAAGAGAATAAAATATTTTATTTGAGTATTCAATAAATTTCAATGAGTTTGAACGGACTAAGACCACATTCAGTGATGAATATTTATTTTCAATCTGAAAAATAATATTCATCATCACGCAAGTTAGTGAAAAATGTATAATAATAATAATATTGTTATTATTAATTTATGAAATTATATTTTATGATGGTTATTATATTATTTAAGGGTCATAAGGAAATTAAAAAAATATTTTTAACCTAAACCCTAACTCTATAAATAGATAATTATGTCTATTGTGTAGGGTTAATCGAGATATAGAGAATTGTTGCACACAATGAATCATCTCTCAAATTATTATTTTTCTCTCCCTTTTAATAATGAGAAACAAAAGAGATATTCCTTTAAGATCAAAGGATGAGTGATCATCACGAAAAACACAAGACAATTTATTCTCTAAGCTAGCACCTGAAAATCAAATAGCATTGCTTGGAGATTAAAGGAGCACACATGGGTCACCAATAGAGGGATTATACCCTTGGATCCTCACATTACAATAAAGGAAACCTGAAAAGGGTCTTTTAAAATATCAAAAATTTCATCGAAGAAAGGATCCTAATATGGGGTATTTATTTTATTCAAAACTAAATAAATAAATTATAAATTTAATGTGAAATATCCTCACTCGAGGTTTCAAGTAACTAAATATTAAAATTTCTTTTAATATATCACCCACCACCACAAGATCCCACTATGACTAGAACCTTAAAGTGGTATTAGATCATCAAATTTTAAATTTATAATTATTTATTTGATTGTTGATCTATACACAATCATGGGCTGCTTTAGCAGTGGAACAATGGTGAAGGCGAGGGGCATACCAATGCTTCTCTTTGTGAGGTACATGGTTTTATTATTAGGAGTCTTCTCTTGGTAGAATTTCTCATTCACCTGGGATCTACTCATCTTTCCGGATCACCCATTCCCTAACTGGGTGGGTGAAATGAGGTACAACCCACCTATGCTGATATATTACTTTTCCGACCCATCGCCGTCTGGGTTGTTACGCTTTGGGATGCTCTGCCATTTCAGTTGGAAATGGTTTCTTTTTGGCTAGGGCTCTCTATAGAGTGACCTCTTCATGGGGATGGGGGTTCCCTTGTGTGGAGGGTTTAAAAAGGCCACACATGGGGATTTCCTTTTTGAAAATAAAATATCTATATGCAATTATGGTTGAATGTATTCATTTCATATTATTCATTCTTTAATCCAATTTAGATTAACATTTTATCAAAATATTAATCAATTTCATTTGGTATTTAATTTTATTAAAGGTCTAAGAACAGATGAAGATCAACCAGAGATTCCATCAGGAAGTGGCAATTTTTTTGGCTGGTAAAACCGGGTTACACGGTGTATAGTCAGAGTACACTCCATGTACCCATGTACATTGCACTTGGATGTGCCATGGTATACAAAACATGTAAAGTAGTTAATTATATATGGTGCATTTATTTCACACTATATATATAAAAAAAAACTAGCACATGAGATGTTGGATTACATGGTGTGTAACTGGAATACATGTTTTGTAGTCTAGAAAATCTAGTGGAATAAATCGCACAATTCATGCTGTTATTATACATGGTAAAAAATTTTGAGACTGACATCCTGGAGAATTTATGATATACACAACATGTATGTGGTGTACATGCTATGTAGTTCATCATTTATCACATCCAAAATACACACCGAGCCATTCAATGAGAACAATAGACACATGACATAAGGGATACATGGTGTGTGGATAGCTTGTACATGCTATGTAGTCCAGCTGAGATATACACCTAAGAATAGGAATTTTTCCTAGGCACATAGAAATCAATTACATGACATGCAGATAGTATGTACATGCCTTGTAGTCTAGCTGAGTTGACACGTTGAAGCCCCAGAAGTGTGATATGAATATACGATAACCGATGTACATGATGTGTATTTGGAGAGTACATTCCATGTAGTATCCCAATTAATGGAAGAATTAAATTACATTAAATTAACAATTTTAGCATTAAAACCCTATTTTATTGATTGGCACATGTTGTGTTTGAAAATTTTATAATGTTTTTTAAAAAATTTAAATTATCAATTAATTTATTGTAATAATATATAATAATTGGTCCTACTATTTATTTTCCATTAATGCATTAATTATGGTTATATCCAATAAGATTCAGATGGTCATTAAGATGAAAGGGAATTAATTAATTAATTATTCAATCAATTAATGCAAGAATGTTTATCTTAATAATAAATAACAAATAAAAAATGAATGTTAACTGGTTTACATTTGCATATGCGTTACATGTATGACCATTCATGAGCTAGACCATAACTAGTGTATGTGTTGGAATTTATTCAGTTCAATTTTTTACATGATTTTGAAATATTAATTATTAAATTAAATTTTATGGCCTACGATTCATCCCTATCTCCATTATTTTATAGAACCTACATTTCAATGGTTATTTATGAAATCCCCATTAATCAATCCTTTGATTCTCCTCACCTTTGCATGAGTTATAAATACACTATAATTAATGGAGTTTCCCAAGGTTCTTGGAGGCAGTTCAAGATGGAACCATAATGATTCCAAGCCAGGTGATACATAGGTGTACAGGTGGAACGCTATAACTCATGCTAAGAACAACACACGTATTTTTTCACTAGGTCAAAGGTTGATTTAATGTATGCTCATTAAATCAACCATTAGAAATTCTCATGAATAGGTCATTTAATTAATTAATTATTCCTATCTATACATTATTTATTTTATGGATATATGACCATAATCACATAAAAAATAAACTAATGTGAAAAAGAATAATTTAAATAAATGGATTATGCATACATTTTTTATCTAACATGGTTAATTAATTAAGTAAAATACACTTAATATAAACATGTTATCTAAAGGATAAACCAAGATAAAATTTATGAATAATAAAATAAAATACCTTAACTAAATATTAAGTCATACATGGACTTATATTACTTTATTAGGAGTGAAACTCAATAGAACTAAGTGTTTGATCAACCCTTGTTAGGAAATTTACTTTTATAAGGGGAGTTCTTATGAAGGTTTTGGGTTAAATTAACCATTTTAAATTAAGAGGAATATCCCTTTATAGACTTGGTGTAATTTGGAGGCAATTGTTGAAGAAATACAAGTCAAAAATTCAATATTGAAGAGTCCACTCAATAAATCTAGGAGTTACAAACCCATATTTAGAAAAGGACTATCTGCATAAATACCTTCAAGTATCATGAACAACCCTTGTTGGGGTTATGCAAAGGGCTATATAGATCCTTTACACTAGAATATCCTAGAAACTAGACATTCTGAGTTCAATGGTGAGAGCTATTATGACTTGATAAAATAGCGGGAGATTTAAAAAAATTAAAATTATTATTATTTATCAAATATTTTTTAATAATGTAAAGTACTAATCATCTGTTTAAATTATTATAAAAAATATAAATAAAAACCACACAAATAGTGTGATCATTCTTTAACTTGGGGAATATCCTTACAAATACAAATTTTTGAATATGGTATAATCATTTATGAAATGAATTATTATTAGGAAGTTTGTATTATGTGTTGAAATCCCCTAATCCTACTATTCCACCCCAGTAGGTGAGAAAATGTGAAAAAGATTACAACTAGAGTTATATTGAGGATTATTTTTATGTATGTTGTCTTATATTATATACTATATCCAAAGAGTTGATAATGCAATATAAATACATGGATTCTCACACCATAATATCACATCTTATTTATTTGGAGAAAGATAAATAAAGGCTTGAAATAAATAAGATCTTCAATTCACTATATATTTTTAAACTAGAAGATGCAAATCATGTTGTTGATCATGCTTTTAAAAAGCTAGGGATATATTTATCAATTAGAAAAATTGGGATTCCAACTAGATAAGAAATATTACATTAATATTATCTTATTATCCTTACCAAAAAAATTATCCTTATTTTTCCAAGTCTGGATAAATGAAATGGATAATTCACTAAGGAAAATGTTGTCCGTACTTCACCAAGATAATAAGGATTGGTTGAAACCTGCTTCTCCACCCCTTGCGGTGAAAAGTATGAAAGACAAGGTTGAAGATCTCATGAATCATCTAAATCCAAAAGATCATATACAACATCCTTCAAAGAGATAACACATTTAAAAGAATAATAATAAACATGAGTATATTTTCTTATTTTGTTGAAATAATGGATATTGGAAAAGAAATTGAAATGAATTGAAGAAGAAAGAAATTGCACCCACTTCAGGTATATTCATCAAGTTTCTATTCGCTGCTTGTGTACTAAATGAAATATTGTTACAACATACATGTATTTAAATATAGGAAAAAAGAAATAATAGAAAGGTTGTAGAGTGAAATCAAAAGGAGATGAGAAAGAGCGATATCTAGGTAATATAAGGGGAGATCACTAATTACCATTGTTATTTTGGATTGATTCAAGTTTATAATAAGTGTTTCCAAAACATTTATCTTAGTGTCTGGATAGAAAAAATGAGTCATTATTTCTTTTTGGAATAAATGTTATTATGGTACTTTAATATTAAACTAATAATTTAGAAACTCTTGAATCATAAATACCCATTACAATGAATGATGAATATAAAATAATACTCTTACCTGATTATAGAAAGATAATTAATTTTCAAATAAATTAAAAATTAGTTGACTTATTTATTTCTATTAAAGTTTTTTTTCTAGATTGAGTTAAGATAATGGATATAAAAAACTACTTATCATGTTTTAGATAAAGAAACCTTTTTAAATAAAGGCATGTCATAAAAATTTTAGAGTTAGTTTAATATATCCATGTGAACTATTCTAAAGATAAAGGTAACTTCATATACTTCATGATAAATTTTAGAAATTCTTAATGAAGTAAATGAGTGCACTTGGTAAAATTAATCTTCAAGATAACATTCCAGAGTATATCTTATCCAAGTAATTATTAATTATATATATGGATTAAAGGTTATACCTAATTAAAAGTTTATTATATACATCAATGTCACGATGGTAGTAAAAGTAAGATCAATGATAAGTCTTATATATATTGTAAATATTCCATTTATCCTTCCAGGACATATTTTGAAAATAGAAGTGAAACAACTAAACATATACCAACTACATTGTCTAATTTATATCATATTAGTAGTGATATAATAAGAATATATTAGAACACTACAAAAAGTGTTTGTTCAAAACCATTTTTTAAAAGTTTTCCTTAGCTACAAATTAACATCAAAACACTATGGTGCATCCAAGTTAATGATCCTATAGCCACTAAGGATATTGAGAACTAATCAAGATCAACTACATTTATATAAAGTAAGCCTATATATTTGATGTTAGTGGGAGAAGACTTAACTTCTATAGATTAAGGTTCTTAATGAAAATAAGTTGGCATATGAATACTTGACTCCACTAAGCTTATTATAAGGAGCAGTTCTAGAGGCATATACTACATAGGGATTTATAACCAAAGAGGTGGTTTTTGTTCAACATAAATGGAGACACATGTATTATTATCTTGGAATAATAATTCTTACAAATAATCAGTAAATGGAAATATGCTAAGGTTGAAATGTATATATATAAATTAAAGTAATTAACTCTATGTATCATTATTCAGGGACTCCATATTTTGAATGTTTATAATAAATGATACTTTTGGTGAGTTTTTAAAAGAAACTGGACATGGATGGTACAATACGGTACAAATAAAGTATGATTGATTATTAAAAGATTTAGTATATGAAAAAACTCATTCACTACTCATCATGACTAAAACACTTTTTGAATTATACCTATCAAAGTATATTTCTATTTTTTTTGAATAGGTTGAGGGTTAAAACCTATTTGTTTAACATAAAAAAGAAAACTCCATTTGAAAATTTGGAAAAAGGGAATCCATTACATAAAATAGAGGCACACAAGCCTTAACGAAACATGACCCAAAGGTCCTAACATGGTCCCTAATGTACAAAGGGAAACATAATATTAGGAAATTGATTTTTAATTCCACCTAATTTAGAGGAACCCTTATGGAAAATTTCTATATGAAGTGACCAAAAAGTAGAACCTATGGTAATGTCTACTAAGAATAACTAAAAGGGTCAGTGACATCAATAAATGCCAATATGATATGTTGATTATGTGCATTAATTTATGAATAAATCATGTATAATGATAATAAAATATTCATTTGGAAATAAATGAGTGACATGTGTCTCTAACTGGTTAGGATAACTATTAATTTTTAAGATAAATATGTTGATAACATATAGAAAACAAATTTTATATATTTATAGTTTGTTAAGACCAAGGAATGATATTTCTACAAGTATGACTTAAAGTATAAACTGTGTTTTGGGGAACAAGATCTACAAAATGGATCTATGAGTTTTTTGAATCTAGTCTCAATACATATATTAACAAAGTATTAAAAAATACATGTTGAAAAATTCAAGACTAAATTTTTATTATCATATAAACCTTTCAGTATATAATTCATGGGAATATGAATATATTATAGAGATTAAAAGAATTTCATAATCTTAAGTGATATTAATTCATCTCATGTGCCATGACATGTACTAATGTTTGATATTAATAATTCACAAATCATAAAAGTTGAATATCAAACAAATCCAATATAACTACATAGATGTTTAGTTAGAACTATTAGAAAGTACTTAAATAGGTAGAACTAGATGAGTTCATGGTATCTAGAGAAGTGGGAATACTGGTGATTAAGGGAATTAAAATTATTTTTATACTTAGATAATTTTTTTATATTATCATAAAAAAAGGATAATTTAATATATAATAATTTTTTTACAGCCAGTGGTTTCCATATCTATAATATATGAGTTCATTGCGGCTTATGATGTAGCTTAAGAATTGGTTTAGAAATGTATTATTCTATGTTTAAGTCATACCAAAAGAAATAGATCTAACATTTTATGATAATCATTGAGTATAGATTTATTCAGGATTATGAAACGGGAAAAATAGGTGTATAATCAGTTATATCACTACTTGATAGATTTTATCAAGATAGTAATGTTGCATTAAACAGATTTACCGTATAGGAATGTGACTTTTCCAACTATAACGTCCCGGGCCCGGGTGCCACTCAACAGGTGCCCCGAACCTGGTTGGTCACATGACCTCAAGCGCATTTCCCCAAACACCAGAGGCTGCCGACTAGCAGCGAGGGCCTAGGCCTGATAGTGGGGAAACTATGCCCTCATTTGTCAAAGTGTAGCGCAACGGAATAATAAAAACATTCAACAAAAGCGGAAGCAATAAACCATACACATTTAAAATAAACAAATGCAGTAAAAGATAACCAACAGTTATATATATAATGATGCAACATGTCTTAAGTTCTAAGAAAATAGCCAGAACATGTTACACAACAATATAGTGCAGTACAATACAGAGTATAACAAAACAAAACAAAACAGTCGGTAGCATCGTGAGCCTAAGCCTGGTCCCATGCTCCCCTACTCCTCAGCAGCAATCAAGTACCTGTATAGGGTCCCTTTCCCTTATCCACACCTGCAGAAATGTAATCTGTTTGGGCCGAAGACATGACCCAAACAGGGTGTGAGAAATAAATCCCAGTAGGCACCCACCAAAGTCCCGTGCCCAACTGTGTGAAAATATGTAACAACAATGTGCAATAGTAAAATGAAATAAAATAAGAAGTACTCAAAAGTAACTAACTTTACCAGTTATATTTCCATTTTATTATTCATTTAATTGTTCATTATAAGGAAACCACCACAGTGAATTTCTATGTAAATAGTCAGTATACTCAGACACGCAATCCCTTACCCTTAGGTAATCAGAAACGTAACCCGAAGGTAATTTCCCATAGGCATAACAGATATTTCCCTCAGGCGTACAAAGTGTCGCCCTTGGGCATAGATTCTATTGCCCACAGGCACGAAAGAAGTTGCCCTCATGCCGAAATAACCACTTCCCTCAGGCTAAAGGTAACACTGCCCTCAGGATAAATAAGTAACTAGGCCATTCCCAACATATGAAAAAGAAATTCATATACAATTCATCTTGAGGAAAAAGTAATGCGCAAAATAAACGTGGCATACCCTCGGGTATCCTGGCCAAACAGCTAAACAGAAGAACGCACCCCCGGGGTGGTCCTGGATCCAAGCAGTGATCCCAAACAGCAGTTTATTATCACATTTAATTACCTATACAATTATAGGTATTTAAAATAGCTAAGACCTCAACCACACAGCACCCCAACATGGGTTCGTGGCACAACGATTGACACAAATGCACAATAGTTGGAAATTAAACACCAAGCCACCTACCTTAAATGCCCCTGAATGGTATACACGTACGACGATCCTCGAATCATCCAAGAACGACGTAGATATGAGGTGAAAGAAATCCCCGTTCAAACTCAAATAACTTCCCTTAGAGGAAGAATTGGAAAGAACGACTTAATAAGATTAGAGGGCTTACCCGTGTGGTTCCAACGAGATCATCAGAGGCGAAAACGGATTCTCGGTGCTCGATCTGGAGATCCTCGAAGGTCCGGCCTCCTATCCCGACTCCTTCTTTCGATTCTAAGAAAATCCTGTGAACAGGGTTGGATACTGCCCATTTTAAGCGAAAAAACAAACTACATGGTGTGTACTATTGACTACATGGTGTGTACTTCTCTCATTTAACTGTTCCTATGGCAGCACCGCCGCACTGTTCATCCATCGACATGATTACACGATGTGTATTTCTGATTACACAGTGTGTACTACTGCTCCGCTAGCAACTTCTTCCACCGCCTTACTATTTTCCTGTCGACTGACTACACAACATGTAAATATCCACTACACGACATGTAGTCGGTTTTTAAACCCTTCGTCACCGAAATGGCTACACAACCTATGTACTCATTCCACACGGCCAAAGTACACGGCGTGTGGAATAGTACAGGGCGTGTAGTCCTGAAATTTAGGATTTTTTTCCATTTTCTTTATTTTCTAAAAAACACTTAAGGAAAAGATAAAATAAGAAACCCATACCTCAAAAAAAAAAACCGAGTTATTACAAAATTGTCCCCCTTAAAGAAATTTGTCCCCGAATTGCCCATCCAAGGGTGAAAAAGATAAAGCTTAGAAAAGATCTGGCCACTGAGCACGTACATCAGTCTCCCGCTCCCAGGTTTCATCCTGCACTCGGCCATGCTGCCATATCACCCGTACGAGAGGAACTTACTGGCCTCGGAGAACCTTCTTTCTCCTATCAACGATACGAATCAGATGCTCCTCAAAGGATGTATCTACCTCAAGCTCAACCTCCTTGGGCTGAAAGATGTGAGACGGGTCTGAATGATAGCGAAACAACTGAGCTACATGGAAGATGTCATGCATGTCTCAGTACCTCTGTGGTAACTATAGTCGATAGGCAACCATACCGACTCTCTCCAGAATCTCAAATGGTCCCACATACCTCGGTGAAAGTTTACCCTGTCTCCTGATCCGCCTGTGTCCCAACCTCGGTGAAACATGCAAGAAAACTCTGATCCCCAACCACGAACTCCAAGGGTTGTCTGCAGTGATCAGCATAAGATTTATGACAAGACTGCGCAGTAGCCATCCTCTTCTGAATCAACTGTACCTGCTCATAAGTCTCCTGCACGAGATGTGGTCCCAGTAAAGCTGCCTCAACTGCCTCTAACCAGCACAAAGGTGATCGGAATGGCCTACCATATAAAGCCTTGCATAGTTCCATCTATATAGTTGACGGAAAAATATTATTATAGGAAAACTCAACTAGGGGTATATACTTCTCCCAAGAGCCCCCAAAGTCTAGGATTCATGCAAGCAGCATGTCCTCAAGTACCTGTATCGTACGCTATGACTGACCATCGATCTGAGGGTGGTAAGCTGTGCTCAGAAGCACCTGTGTACTCAGTTCCCTCTGAAAAATCTGCCAGAAATGATCTGTAAAGCGGGCATCCCTATCTGAAATGATAGAACTAAGAACCCCATGAAGACGTACGACCTCTCAGATATACAACTTCCTGAGATCATCAACACCGAAGGTCTCCTTGATCGGAAAAAAGTGAGATACCTTTGTGAGTCTGTCCACAACAACCCACATGACATCATTGCCTCGAGGTGACCTCAGAAACCCAGTCACAAAATCCATCGCGACATCATCCCATCTCCACTCCGGGATGGGTAACTGCTGTAACAGTCCGGCTGGCCTCTGATGCTCCGCCTTCACCTGCTGACAGGTGGAACATCTCATAACAAAACCAGCAATCTCTCTCTTCATACCCAGCAACCAGTACTAATGTCTCAAGTCATGGTACATCTTGGTAACTCCTGGATGAACTTCCCAAGCTGAAGCATGAAAGTCCCGCATCAGCTCCTCGCGTATATCCCCTAGAACCCATAATCGTCAATGGAAACACAATAATTAATCATCGACTATCGTCCAACCAGGAGAAGGGTCCTCACTGGTCACCGACTCCCATAGAACTAGGCCTTCTAAATTAGATAGCTGTCTCATCCTCACTCTATTTAAGAGGTTAGAAGTCATAGTTAATGATGAAAGATAGTTTTGCCCCTAACTGTCGTGCACCTCCAAATGCATATTAGAGAACAAAGCCATCAGCTGCCACTCACCACTGGCCTCCTGCACTGCCTGTATCTGAGTCTTCCTGCTCAGTGCATCAACTACTGCATTACCTTTACCAGGTGTATATACAAGCTCAAATTCGAAGGAATGAAGGTATTCGACCCACCTTCTCTATCTCAGATTCAAGTCAAGTTGAGTAAAGATATATTTGAGGCTTTTGTGGTCGTTGAAAACCAAAAAATTCTCTCCCAAGAGATAATGTATCCAACAATGCAACACATGAACAACTGTAGCCAACTCGAGATCATGAATCTGGTAATTCCTCTCATGTGGCCTCAACTGCCGAGACCCATACGCAACAACTCGATCTCCCTGCATCAACACTGCTCCCAGTCCAAAACCTGATGCATCACAGTAAACTGTATAGCTCTTCCCTTTCTCTGTAAGTATCAGGACTGGTGCTGATGTCAACCTTCCTTTCAAGTCCTAAAAGTCTGTCTCGCAAGCTTCTGACCAAACGAACTTCACACCCTTCTTAGTCAAACCCATCAACGACGCTGCTAAGTAGGAGAAGTCCTGTATGAAGCGTCTGTAGTAACCATCCAACCCTAAGAAACTTCGTATCTCAAACACGTTCTTAGGATACTCACAGGAAACTACTACTCTCAGCTTCTCTGGGTCTACTGCAACTCTTGCCTCTGATATGATATAACCTAGGAAGTGAATTGGTCCATCCAAAAGTGGAACTTTGAGAGATTATAATATAGCTTATTCTCTCTCAGTGTACTCAATATGATCTCAATATGGGTGGCATGGTCATGTCGAGTGTGAGAGTACACCAAGATATCATCCAAGAATACTACCACAAAAGAATCCAGATAAGGATGGAACACACGATTCATCAGAGCTATGAAAACTGCTGGCGCGTTCGTGAGTCCAAACAACATAACCAAGTACTCGTACATACCATATTTGCTCCAAAAAGCTGTAAGCGTTATATCCAATGGTCTCACGCGCAGCTGATGATATCCGGATCTCAAGTCAATCTTCGAGAACACTCGTGCTCCATGAAGTTGATAAAAAAGATCATAAATCCTTGGCAAGGGATATCGGTTCTTGACCATAAACTCATTAAACTTCCGATAATCCACACAGAGTCTGAGGGTACCATCTACCTTTTTCGAAAAAAGGACAGGCGAACCCCAAGGAGAAGTACTAGGTCGAATAAAACCCTTTGACTGTAACTCCTATAAATATATCTTGAGCTCCTACAACTTTGGTGTATCCATCCTATAAGGAGGAATGGACATTGGCACTGCTCCTGGAACAAGCTCAATAGAGAAATCCACCTCATGCTCTGGAGGTAGACCCAAAAAGTCATCCGAGAAGACATCCCTGAAACGATCAACCACTGGAGGGAAATCCTACCGAAAAGTCCCCTGATCATCCAGATATATACTCGCAATCTGGGCTGTGACTCCACCTCGCCCATGATGCTCTGGTCCAGCTTGACTCACCTGAACATCCCACTCGCCCTTGTATAGAAACTCTCCGCCCTCTGGTGACGTGAACCTCACCCTACGACGATAGCAATCTACACAGGCTCAAAAGGGAACCAACCAGTACATCCCGAGAATGAAGTCATAAGCTGTCATATCTAAGACATAGAGGTCCCATAGAAAGTGACACCCACCAACCTCAAGGGGGCACTCCTTTCACTGATGCACACCAGCCATTCTAGTTCCCAACGGAGTGTCTAGCATCATAACAACAGAAGAAGAAGAAACACAGAGCCCAAGGCTCTCCACAACGAGTACATATATAAATCTATGCGTAGAACCTGTATCAAAAAGTACTGAAGATAAGACAAAAGCTACTAGAATAGTACCTCTTCTAGTAGAAGGTCTGGGATCCTGCTCCCGCTGGGTCTGTTTCACTGCATATGCCTGCCTAGTGCCACGACCCTGTGACACAGCCTGGCTACCCTGAGTTGTCCCACCCTGCTGCCTCTAACATCCTAGTGTCTGGCTACCACAACCATGACCACTATCCCTGCCTGCACGCCCTGACGTATTCCAGTTTCCCGACTGGTAAGAAGATACTGGTCCTTCTCCCGCACGTGGAGTCTATACAGAACCCCTCTCACTAGCCACTGGTAGAAACGCCCTACAAAATCACTGCAGATGACCTATATTGCCATAATCTCGGAACTCCATTGGGTCTCGTGGACACTGAAGTCTCTTGTGCCCCTCCTTACCACACTGGTAGCACATGAACTAGCCACCTAAAACATTCTTCTGGTTAGTACTGCCACCCTAAGATAAGTCCATCTGTCTCTTCCTCTTGCCAGTAGAACTAGTACCTAAAACTGGTGCTGAACCGCCCTGGCCCACACCACTAGTTTCCCGTAGGTTCCTTTATGTAATTAGCTCCTGGTTCAAAATAGCATGTAATGAAGGCAACCTAAAAACATTCACCAGTGCTCAAATGTCATATCGAAGACCATCCACAAAGCGTCTGGATCTCAACATCTCATCACCCACTAGAACGGGTGCAAAACGCTAAAGCTCGGTGAAGTGAGCAGAATAATCTATCACTGACATAGCGCCCTGCTGCAGGTTCATGAACTCTCAAGCTCTATCTGCCCTCAGTGTCTCTGGAAAGAAGAAGTCATAGAAGACTGCCTGAAAATCTTCCCACGCCATGTCTCTATGATGCTCTGACTGGGTGGTAACATCCCACTATCTTTTGGCGGAATCACGCAACATATACATTGCGAGCTTAACCCTCCGCCCTGGAGGCATCTCAAGATGCTCGAAAATAGTCTACATAGACCCCAGACAAGACTCCACAGCCTGCGGTCCGCCATCCCCTGAAAACATAGGCGGATGATGCTGCTGGAATATATGAGTCAGCTCGGCCATAAATTTGGCAGCCGGCGGTGCTCCCTAAAAGGTCTGCATGAACCACATAAAGCCTTCACGGAACTGCGCCTCCGCGCCTGTGTCTGGTATAACGGCTGGCGCCGCATCTGGGTCTACTGTAGGATCCACTGGTATCCCATGGCCTACCATCTCTGGAGTAAAATCGTTGCCGTTCTCCTGGCGAACAATGCGTGGTCATCTCAGCGGCATGAATCTACAAGGTCAAACGCACACCTTAGATCAAGATTATCACACTTTGAAAATGAAGGAACCAAAAGGGGAATAGGAGGAAGAAGGCATTCAATATTTCACAATAAGACTACACGGCGTGTATACTGACTACATGGCGTGTACCTGACTTCTCTTACCCTTCCCGGGTCCTTCTACACGACCAAGCCACATGGATCTCGTTAAAAAACTACACGGTGTGTATATAATCTACACGGCTTGTATAGTGTAATTTTCCAATTGCCCGCATCGTTTGTGACACGGATGAATGCTAAGATTGGTACTACACGACGTGTTACACCTGCACACGGCGTGTACACTACCCCATTTCCCAGCCACACTGTCAGGTCCACACAGTCTGTCACCGGTCAAGACTACACGGTGTGTCCCTCAGGCACACGACATGTACTAGACGAGCTCCTCCGACCTGTGTTGTTAGTTACAAAGCCAGATACACATATCACACTACACGACGTGTTCCATATACACACGGTGTGTACACGAAAGGATTACACTGACCCGTGTTGTTAGTTACACGGCTGGATCCCAGGTCAAACTACATGGTGTGTTCCATAGTAGACACGGCGTGTATGTCTTAAGGTCTCCTCCGTCCGTGTTTGTTAGTTACACGGGCGAACTCTAGGTCAACACTACACAGCGTGTAAATCCGGTACATGATGTGTTTCTCCCCCAAGCATTTCCCTTCCCCGTGTCCCCGCCCACACGGTCTATGACATGGGAAGAGTCTACACTGCGTGTACCTGAAAAGTTTTTTTTCCTTCCAGAATAGAAGAACACACGGCGTGTGTCCAAGGAACTACATGGTGTGTATACTGGGTTTTCCAGACAGTAAGGCTTAGATACTACTCCGAAGCCTAGAAAATACCGAAAAACAACACCTAAGTGCCAAATTCTGATCCACGAGGGCCCATACTCCCTGAGAATCAAAGTTTGACATCTTATACATGTTATACACAAATAAACAAGTCAATGATCCACCAAATTCCGGTTATTGAGGGCCCATACTCCCCAAAAACCAAAGATTGGCATCCATTCTATCAACAGACTCACACGAAAATACCCTATCACATAGTAGGTATTTATCAAAGCAGCTATCACAACAACATGCTTTTTCTAGCACAACAACTATCACAACAACATGCAATTTTCTAATTCGCCTACATGGCATGGAACTCTTCATGGCATGTGATTTCTAACATGTGCCTAAATGATGAATGAGATGGAATACCCTCATCTCATTGGGTTGTAACTAAATAGAACCCATAGATAAAATATAACAGCACAATCACAAGTGCATCACCCAACGGTGAAATCAGATCAACTGTAAATTGCAAAATCAATAAAATTGAAACACGAGGTAAATTGGATTTTCCCTGTACACGAGTTAGCTACTCCCAGGAACATCTTATTACCAACTACCATTTCCATCATATCCTTGACTAAGGCTACAAATAGTAATTCAAAGAAAAGAAACCCTCTGATACCACTTTTTAACGTCCCGGGCCCAGGTGCCACTCAACGGGTACCCCGAACCGGATTGGTCACATGACCTCAAGCGCATTTCCCCAAATGCCGGAGGCTGCCGACTAGTAGCAAGGGCCCATGTCTGATAGTGGGGAAACTATGCCCTAATTTTTCAAAGTATAGCGCAACGGAATAATAAAAAAATTCAACAATAGCGGAAGCAATAAACCATACACATTTAAAATAAACCACTGCAATAAAAGATAACCAACAGTTATATAGATAATGATGCAACATGTCTCAAGTTCTAAGAAAACAACCAGAACATGTTACACAACAATACAGTGTAGTACAATACAGAGTACAACAAAACAAAACAAAACATTTGGTAGCATCGCGAGCCTAAGCCCAGTCCCATGCTCCCCTACTCCTCAGCAGCAATCAAGTACCTGTATAGGGTCCCTTGCCCTTATCCACACCTGTAGAAATGTAATCTGTTTGGGCCGAAGACATGACCTAAAAAGGGTGTGAGAAATAAATCCCAGTAGGCACCCACTAAATGCCCGTGCCCAATTGTGTGAAAATATGCAACAACAATGTGAAATAGTAAAATGCAATAAACTAAGAAGTAATAAAAAGTAACTAACTTTACCAGTTATATTTACATTTTATTATTCATTTAATCTTTCATTATAAGGAAACCACCATAGTGAATTTCTATGTAAACAGTTAGTGTCCTCAGACACACAATCCATTACCCTTAGGTAATCAGAAACGTAACCCGTAGGTAATTTACCACAAGAATAAAAAATATTGCTCTCAGGCGTAAAAAGTGTCGCCCTCGGGCACAGAGTCTATTTCCCACAGGCACGAAAGAAGTTGCACTCAGGCCGAAATAATCACTTCCCTCAGGCTAAAGGTAACACTACCCTCAGGCTAAACAAGTAACCGGGCCATGCCCAATATATAAACAAGAAATTCACATATAATTCCTATCGAGGAAAAAGTAATGTGCAAAATAAATGTGGCATACCCTCAGGTATCCTGGCCAAACAACTAAATAGAGGAACGCACCCCCGGGGTGGTCCTAGATCCAAGCAGTGATCCCAAACAATAGTTTATTATAACATTTAATTTCCTATACAATTATAGGTATTTAAAACAGCTAAGGCCTCAGCCACACGACACCCCAACATGGGTTCGTGTCATAATGATTCACACAAACGCACAACAGTTGGAAATTAAACACTAAGCCACCTACCTTAAACTCCCCTAAACGGTATAAAAAAACGAAGATCCTCGAATAGTCCAAGAACGAAATAGATTTGAGGTGAAATAAATCCCCATTCAAACTCAAATAACTTCCCTTAGAGGAAGAATTGTCCAGAACGACTTAAGGAGAGTGGAGGTCTTACCTGTGTGGTTCCAACGAGATTTTCAGAGGTGAAAACGAATTCCCGATGCTCGATCTGGAGATCCTCGAAGGTCCGACCTCCTCTCCCGACTCCTTCTTCTGGTTCTAAGACAATCCTGTGAACATGGTTGGCTACTTCCCATTTTAAGAGAAAAAAAAACTACACGGCATATACTATTGACTATATGGCATGTACTTCTCTCATTTAACTGTTCCTCTAGCGGCACCACCGCACTGTTCATCTGTTGACATGATTACACAACGTGTATTTCTGATTACAAGATGTGTACTACCGCTCTGCTGGCAGCTGCTTCCACTGCCTTACTATTTTTTTGCCGACTGACTACACGGCGTGTAAATATCCACTACACGGCGTGTAGTCGGTTTTTAGACCCTTCATCACCGACATGGCTACACACCCTATGTACTCATTACACACGGAAAAAGTACACGACGTGTGGAATAGTACACGGTGTGTAGTCCCAAAATTTAGGATTTTCCCCATTTTCATTATTTTCTCAAAAAAACTTACGGAAAAGAGAAAAGAAGAAACCCGTACTTTAAAAAAAAGAACCGGGTTCTTACACCAACCTTAGCCACAGAAACGTGGTAGGACTAGAATCTATGGATACAATTAGTATAAGTATGTTTAATATGTGAGGACTAAGAATTTTTTAGTTGTTGTCTCTAGTAAAAGTGGGAGTTTGTTGGATTTGGTGCTCTATAACTAACTACTTTGTACTTTAGATTACTTGTATATTCAAAGAAGTGAATATTAATTTAAATATCTTATAGAATATTGATTGTTCTTCTGAATAACATTGATGTGATAATGTACCATAATATATTTTTCTTTGATAAGGTCATATCAGTTCCCCACTATGATGATAACCTTTATATTCTATGATATATCTTAAAAATAGTTATATAGTTAGATAACATACTACGATAGAGCACATAGTATATAGATTATCAGATGCAAGTACTCATAAGTGGATGAGGACTCTTATCATGAAGTTTTAATTTGGTAATATCCAATATGATAAATTATGAGAATATACTAGCCAATAGAAATTTTTCATGTTTTGGTGTTATCAGATATTCTTATCTACTAGTGTGTGTAATAGTCTTTGAAATTTTGGATTATTATTAATTCATGTTGTGACTCATACACTTAGATTTATTTCCTAAACCATGATGATAAAAGTTCTTGGAGAGGTTGAATATGTTGGGTACATCATTAATGATATGTTGTTAATTAATAAGTCAAGGAAGGATTTGTATCTTATATCTTTATAGAAGTTGATATCTTGAAATATAATTGTCACATAAAATTATATGGCCATAGTGTAATGAATTTTATTTCAGATATTCAAAGAAAGATGTATAAAGAACATAGGTTGATGAAACATATGTGTAACCTACTTGACAAGATATTGTGACAAAGAGATTATATTACATAGTGAGAATTAATATGTGGATGTCATCATTGCGACATTAGGTTCTTTATCTTTGGAATTTTGACCCATTTCTAAATAGTAATATTAGACTTTAGGCAAGCCCACCTAATTCCAATGAGAAAAAAATCCTTGAGGGCCACACACTAAGTGTTTCTGCTGATCTCAATTAAATTATATTTGAATTTAATTAATAGAATAAATATTATTATCAATACCAATGAATAATTTTATTCAATTTTTATTAATTGTATAGATTAAATAAATATTTATTCACCATATTGTGAATAAAATATATTTATTTATTTTATTGAATTTTTATTTACTAATTTGTGAATAAAATATTTATTTAAGATAATAAAATATTTTATTCAGCTATTTAATAAATTCTAAGGAGTTTGAATTGACTAAGAAAATGTTTAGTGATGAATATTTATTTACAAGATGATAAATGATATTTATCACTATGCAAGTTAGAGCACTCCATAAAAAAATAATATTTTATAGAATGGGGTTTTATGATGACTATTATATTATTTAAGGGTTGATACGTAATTAAATAATATTTTTGACATAAAACTAAATCTATAAATAGATAGTTATGTCTATTATTTGGGGTTAATCAAGATATAGGGAATTGTTGAGCACAATGAATTCTCTATTGAATCCCTTTTTTTTCTCCATATCAAGAATGAGAAAAACGAGAGAGACTCCTTCAAGATTAAAGGATGAGTGATCAACACGAATGATGCGTGATAATTGATTCTCCACGCTAGCACCTAGAAATCAATTGGCATTGCTCGAAGATCAAAGAGGCATGTGTGAATCACCACTAAAGGGATTCTACCTTTGGATCCTCACATCACAATGAAGGAAATCCAAAAAGGGTTTTTTAGAAGATCAATAATGTCATCAAAGAAATAATCCTAAGAAAATGTATTTATTTTCTTTAGATATAAATGAATAAATTATAAATTTAACATGAAAGATCCTCATTCAGGGTTTTGGGAAACTAAATATTAAAATAAATTTTAATATATCTCCCACCACTACACACTTACACTGCACCTGAAACCTTCATCTATAACCATGGATTTATTAAACTTGGTTGAAATTGATGGATATACTACATTTATTCCAACATATCTCAAAATTTTATAAGATTTTTTATTCACAAAATCCTCATTTATTTTACCAATAAAATTAGATTAAAATTTTCAGGTAATTTAGTTATTTTTCTATGTAATATTTCATTTTTTAGAATTTTGGTTAAATCATTATCTTTAAATTTTGATGAAATTTTTCTAATGAATTTATCGTACTAGCTAAAAAATTATCACACGAGATGATAATTTATCATATGAGCTGTTAACTTATCATACACTACTTGGAAATTAGTTCTATCAAAAGAAAAAATCTTATAGATAGTTTGGTATCTTCATGCTGGATTTCATATATTTTATGAAGTAAAATATCCTAAAAACATCTAACATAGGATAATTATCATATGAGGAAGACACAAACGGTAATTTTTGGCCAATCCATTCATCGTATGATGATTAAATTATCATATGAAGTTCTTATTTGTCCTATGAGCTCAAAAAGTTGAAGTAATAATATTTGAAAAAGGTAAATATCATACAAAGGTCAAAATTATCATACGTAAATGAAAAACATCATATGAGGAATGAATTTATTTTATGAAATAATGTTTCTAGTTTTTTTATCCTACGATGACATGATTATCATATGATGATATGAAATATCATACACAATAGACTATATTATGAAGTTGACATTTTATTTCAAACAAAAAATATTTTATAGAGTTAAAATTTAACTATTTCACTAATTATAATATATTACAAAGTTCTGAATACAAAAATTCTCTATGAGGAAGATAAATTCCTTTGAATATGTAGTTATTCAAAGTTAGTTTTTTTTTATTTTATATTTTTAAAAATTTATTACTATTGTAGGAATTTGATAAAAAACCACGAAACTTTAATTTTTTTTGAAAATTATGATGGATAGATGAGGAAAGAATAATTAAATAATAAATCTATTTCTAAGATTTAGAATAGTTCCAATGAAGACCATAATTACAGTCAATAAAAATATCTAATTTTACTATTTTAGGAAATGATGGTCACATTCAAGAACAATGCTTGTCTTTTTGGATTATTCTATTTTCTATTGACCGTTGGAGTATATATGAAATTTGAATTCAAAGTTGATGATAATAAAGAAATAAAACATAAGTGATATAATTTTTTCTGAACATCTTGAACGATACTCTTATTTTCTATACATACAATAGATTCTTTATTTTCAATAAAGAATAAGTATTTTTTATTATTGTTTATTTAAGAACACATAATCCATGGTTACGAGATCTTCTATATTTTTTTCAATGAAGCCTTATTCATTTTATGGAATAACCTTTTATCCTTTTTCAAGTTTCTTCTTACAAATGTGAGTTGAATCTGAATCTCATTTATACAACCTTTTATTTTATAAAAAGTGAACCCTTCTTGTTCTGAGAATGTGAAGGTATTGGATAGGTCTTTTAAAAGGTATATCCCACTAAAATCTATTGAATTTTTTTTTAATAAGTTTCAGTTTCTTTCACTCAACTATCGAGGTTCCTAGTAAATGGACCAACATAGTGAAAATCACCAAACTCAAAGAGAGAGCATTGGTGGAGTAGACTAGGTAATCTTTATTCTCTGAACCATTATAAGTTCTATATGTTATTCTCTTTTATTATATATTTTTATTTCCACTCTATATCTAATAAATGAGTAAATAAAATCTCAATTGATGATTTTAATTGGGGTTAAAATTTTAAGTAGTAAATCTACCCCTTGAGTTATCACACAACTCCAACTGAGACAACAATTGGTACCAGATCTTATGACTTTTGAGTTCTCAACCTTTATTAGTTGAAGTATGAAGATTAATATTATAAAGTTTCTATAATTTCCAATTAATTTCTATGGGAGCATATACCCATTTCAATGGTGAAAAATAGGGCATTTAGAAGGCAATAATGATCATATATTTAATGAATATATGACTTAAAATCATATTTTAAAGTAGTCAAGCCTTATAATCTTCCTTCTAGTGATATAAAAATATGTTTTGTAGTTTAAGAAGCAGATAATGATTTGAATTCCAAGGTTATGGATGTTATCACATGTGGTTTCGGACCAGATGAATTTAATAGAGTATCTTAATCCCACTGCCCATAAAAAGTGGGAGATTATCTCAATTTCTTATGAAGGAACTAAAAATGTTAGACAATTAAGGTAAAAAGATAAAAATATGAAGTTTGGAAATTTATAATGATTTATGGTGATATAATCACTCAAATTAATGGAAGGTTGACCAAAATTTTAAATATTATAGTATCCTTAGGAACTCATTTTCCCGAAACCGATCAAGATCTTATAGTTCTAATAGTATTACCTAAAAATTGTAATGGAATTTCAGCTATCATTAGAAAATATAACTCTATAAAGGATCTAAAGAAGAAAGATATCATTTCAACACTTATGATGTATGATTTTTAAATGGAAGCTGAGTCAAGATATCATATAATAATAGAAAAATATAATACTAACTTAAAAGCATCCAATTCAAAATATAAGAATAAAAATAAAGAGATACCATTTCCATACTCATCTGATGAAGAGACTTTAAGAAACTTAGATTCAGGTGATTATCTTTCTCAATTTTCTAATAATTTCAAGAAGTTATAAAATAATAAAACAGGATTCAAGAAAAACTTTAACAAGTATAAAATTTTTAATGGAAATACCAAATAATTAAGATGTTATGAATGTAATAAGATTGGGAATATCAAGACTAATTGACCTTAGATCAAGGTGAAGAAAAAGTATGAAAAAATTATAATAATGGATTATAGTATAAAAAGGAAAATAAATAAATTAAAAATACATATATTACCTCATAGAACTCTATTTATAACTCTGGTTCTAATTCTAAGGCTATGCATGAAAATCAAAAAAGCTAATATGTGAATCATGGCTTAGTTAGATAAGGTACAACATATTTATCATTCTTCCTATGAATATGAATTTGAAAAATATACCTATGAAATATTAAACGAGTATTATTCTATATTATAATACCACTATTATTTCTTAAATAAAAAGAAAAATCACCTTAAGAAATCAAATCAAATTTTTTTAATGAAAAAGTAGTTTTAAATAGGTATATTTTTGAACTAAAATCTAAACTAAATGAGTTTTATACTAGTAGTGTTTTCCAACAAAACATAATAAAAGAATTAATGGATGAAGCCAAGGATTTAAAATATATTTCTAGTGTTTCTACCAAGGAGGAGAATTATCTTAATAAAATCCTTTATAATAAAAAATAATATAAATAAAAATATAGAATAATAATTAAGGGGGAAATCCCAAGCTGTATAAAAATTATTTTGTGCCTGTTTCTAAGAATAGAAACTGTAAAACATTACCTATTTTTACTGTAGAAAAAATTGACATTATTATGATAATTTTTTTTAAAATATAATCAATTTTTGTGTGTTAATAATAATTTTATTTTTAGAAACTTATCTAACCCTAATTATTAAATTTCTATACATTCTGGAAAGTATAGGAAAATTTTTGTTCCAAGATCATTTTTAGCTAACATTTTTAGACCCAAGAACATTTGGGTTCCAAAACATATTTTTATTTATTTTTTTATAAGGAAAAGGACACAAGAACAAAAATTTAAAATAGTTTATGGAAAGTTTCTATTAAATACATAGGAATGTATATTTATCAAATATTCACTCTTTATCAAAATTTGAGGGTGGCTATGTCATTTTTGTGATAATGAAAAGGGTATGTTTTTTAGATTCATATATATTGGAAATATATAATCATTCCTAACCGATAAAGTAATTTTTTGAATACTTAAATCACAACCTGATAAGTATTTATCAATTTTTTAATAATGTTTTTTTTTCAAATAATTCATATTATCTTTTCAAATAAAAAATTCTAAAGTTTAAATCAACAAGAACTAAAAAAATTTACACTCTAGATATTCGTTCTTTATATAAATAGATTTTAAACTATTTTAATTACAAAATCAATGAATATTGTATTTTTAATAAAAGTATTGGATATTTTAAAATCTATTATTTATGTAAATTATGTAAGAAAAATTTAATTTTAAGTTTTCCAAAACTTAAATTATATAAAACAAAGATATGTGATGCATATCAAATGGAAAATAAATACGAATCACATTTTAAACTAATTAAGGAGAATACTACTTATATAACCATATAATTTATTCACATGGATCTATTTGGTATATCTATAATAGATAGACTCAATATTAAATCATTTGTTTATGTTTTTTTGGATGAAATTTCAATATTTACATTATAATATTTCTCAAGACTTAAAATTGGAGCTTTTACTATTTTTATAAAATTTTGTAATATTGTTCAAAATAATAAATGTTCCAAAATTGAATCTTTAAGAAGTGACCATGGGTGGTGGGTGGGGGGTTATAATTATTAATTCAATTCATTTTGATTTAAATATATCATTAACCATATCTTCTCTACCCCTAGGAAACCTTAATAAAATTGAATTTTTAAAAATTGAAATAGAACCTTGCATGGAATTTCTAGAATAATGTTGTATGAATATAACATGTAAACTTAGTTTTTGATTGATGATATTAACACAACATGATATATAATATATTGGGTTCTAATAATCCTTATCTTAATGAAAAAATAATATGAGCTATGGAATAATAGAAAACCAAATGTTGTATAATTTAAGGTTTTTGTATGAAAAGTGTATATCTTGAAAAACAAGGAAAATCTTGATAAGTTAAATCCAAATGTTAATGAAGAAATATTCCTATATAATTCTATCACTTAGAAAGCCTATATAGTTTTCAATAAAAATCAAGGATAGTTAAATAATACACTCATGTGAAATTTAGTGAAATTCATCCCTTTGAACACAAACCAAACCAAACCAAATTGATGATACAAGTAATTATTTAGATAAATTGAGACTTGGACCTATCTTTTATAATAAAAAGATGATTATGTGGAACATGATAATGAAAAATCCAATCCTGAAAGGGAAGAAACTGATGAACCTAAAATTGTGATGCCTAGATAGTTTAGAACCCTAAAAAACCATCTCTTTTAATATATATTAGGAAAATTATCTGAGAGATTTATTACTACAATAATTTTATAAAACCTTGATTATTTTTTTATTTCCAATAATAGTTATAACCAAAAACCATAGAATAATATTTACATGATGAGAGTTGGGTATTTTTCATGAAAGAGGAATTAAACTGGTTCAAAAGAAATAAGGTGTGAGATTTAGTTGATATAATCTATGATTATATTAATATTGGTACCAAATGGGTATTTATAAATAATAATGATGATAAATATGTAATAATTAGAAACAAGTAAAGGCTATTTTCCAAAGGCTATAATCAAGAGGAAGGAATAGATTATAAAGAAACAATTTCCCCTATTTCTAGATTAGAATCCATTAAGATCCTCTTAAAATATTTATCTCATATAGACTTTAAATTATTTCATATGGACGTTACATCTACCTTTCTAAATGAATTTTTAATATAGTAAATTTATTTTGAACAAATTCTAGGGTTTGAAGACCCTCATTTTCTAAATTTTATTTTTAAACTTAAAAAATATTTATATGATCTCAAACAAGCACCTAGAGCTTGGTATGAAATATTAAGTTTATTTATTTTATTAAATGGTTTTACCTTAGGTTTTTAAAACCCCACTCCTTTTAGAAAAACCTCATCAAAAGATACCTTGTTGGTACAAATTTATATTTATGATGTTATTTTTGAATCAAAAAATACAAAATTATGTAACGATTTTTCAAAAATCATGTAAAAATAATTTGAAATGGTAATGATGGGTGAGTTAAATTTATTTTGTTATTTTTAGATTTACTAAAAATATTTTGTGAATGTTTTAAAATAAATTAAATATATTTATTATTCATTAAAATTTTTTGAACTTGAAAGTAGTAATACATTTTCAACTCCCTTGACTTCTAACATTTAGCTTGATTTAGATGAAGTTGGGAAACTGGTTGACAACAAGCTATATAGAGGAATAAATGAGATATTTCATTATTAAACTAAAAGTAGACCGAGTATTATGTTTTTAGTATATTTATGTTAAATATTTCAATTGAACATAAAATAATATCATTTAACACCACCCAAAGTAACTTTAAGGCATTTAAAAGGAATAATATATTTATCCTTATTTTTTTTAAAAACTTCTATTTTGATTTAATTTTATATTATAATGATGATTTTTGTGGTTGTAGACTATATATAAAAATTATATTTAGAACCTATCACATTTTAGTAAAATATACAGTTTCCTGGTGATGTAAAAAATAATATTTTGTGGCATTACCAACTGTTTAAGCTAAGTACATTACAACTAATAGTTGTTGTGTAATGGTATTGTGGATAAAAAAAACCTTAATGGAATTTAGAATTAATTTTAATCATGTACCAATAAAATTTTCCACCACTAGTCTTATAAACATTTCTAAAAAACCAATAAACCATTCAAGGAACAAGCATATAGATCTAAGATATCATTTATTATGACATAATACTCACAATGGTGATATTTCTCTTGAATTTATTTATACTAAAAATAAATTAAAATAAATTTTTATTAATACATTGTCCACCGATTGGTTTTATTTTATTAAAATAGAATTAGGTATATTTTATTTTATATTATTTCATTTTATTTAATAATTTTAATACTAATATTAGTCATTTAACTCTTTAACCTTTAATATTTAATAATATTTCTTTCATTGCTAAATTTATGTTTAAATCACATGATTTTTATATCATGTAATAAAGTGGCACACCACCCTACCTTTTTTATTTTTTATTTTTTTATTTTATTACATCACCATGTAAGAATAATCTGTGTATTCCATATAAAATATTCATTATTGTATTGAAAACATTAATCTTTTACAAACCTCTAAAATTATCCTCTCCCAAATCCAAATCCTTTTGTCCCTAACAAAATACTGTGAATCTCAAGCCACATCACTCTCACAAATAATGAGAAAGTCAATAAGATCCAAAGTGTAAGTATCTGAAAGTTTGAAGAGGATAAATATTTTGTTTAAAGTGATCAGAAAAAAAGCTATAGATTTTTCTTGGATAGAATAAACCGAATTATTACTAAATAAGGTATTAAACTTAAAAATATTAGAGTTTGTCTTTGAAAAAAAGAGAATTGAATTCTACTATTATAATGAAGGCATAGAGTTTTATGAGAATTACAACTTCAAATTCAAGGATGTTGAAGATTTTATCATATAAAAAGTCAATGGGACAAAGTTATTGATATCATTAGCTAAGTTTGATGAATTTCTTTGTTTCCCATATGAAGGAAGATTTGAATTTGACTCATATTTGGTTAATATCAATGGTGTGTGAACTGTTGAAATTACCACATCTATATTTGGATTACTTGTTGTTGAGAAAAAGAAAACCAAGGATTTAGTGGAAAAAATTAATATTATAGTCAAATTTATTCAGATTTTGATTGCTCATAGAAATGTTGACTTTGAGAAAGTTATCTAGTTATATATTCATCTTATCTATATGTTTTTGGTTGAAAATAAAGTCAACCTACCAATATAAATCTTTAGATATATGTACCATTATTTCCATTAGTCTTGGATGCTTTATAATTTTAGAATAATTCTTATTTTTCTATTTGAAAAAGTTAAAATAAAGTTAAGTGAGGTTATGAAAACTAAGTGTCATGGGATGAATACTCTAAGAGTGGAACCACTTAATAAGATTTGATACTTTTTGAGTCATTATCTATAGAAATTAATTCCCATTGGGGCTAAAGAGATAAAAGAAATACCCACTTTAATTGAGGGGAGAATCCTATTGAATCTAAGGCTATTGTTGTTTTTAGAGATGAAATGGAGGAATCAATGGATGATGAACCTCTGGATAAGAGAATAATAAGAATAATATTTTTATCTAAATAAATTCATTTTCACAATGTTTATCAAGTTAGAATTGAGGATAAACCTACTACTAATATAAAAGATTCTAAGGAAGGTGAATTTGGTCAATGAGATGAATCTTTTGATACTTAGGATGAGATTTTAGAACCTGTTGTTTATGTTTCTTTAAATTAAGGAAATGTTAATGAGAGTTTTTTTTTGGTAAAGATGAGTTTCTATGGACCCAAGATAAATTAAATATTGGTGATGCTTTCAAAAAGATGGTGTCCTTGGAATTTAGTGAAACTAGGACTATTTCCTTGCACTCAGATTTTTTACTCCAATATTCATCATTTATATTTAAAGGAAGATGGATATATTGTAATTGACTATATTGAGGAATTTCTAATTAATAAATCACTCAAGGTTGTAAAATATAAAAAATTAATAAGTCTTATAATATCTAGGAATGTTTTTTCAAAATAAGAAGATGTTGTGGAACCTTCATTGGTTATAAAGGCTAGGAAAATAGTACCTTTAGAGGAACCTTATCCTCTTGTTCTATATAGAAGGATTTTTTATATTATAGTGAAATAACCAGAGAGTTCTATAACCAGTGAATAAATGGAAAACTTTACTGACAATTTTTTTTCATGAATTTAATAATTTGCAGTCTTAAATTAATGGGATAATTAGTCATTTGGTATATTTGAAAGAGAATTATATTTCAATGTTAGATTTTTATACGTTGAAAATTTATATCATAAGCTCAAGAAGATATGATTCATATTCTTCGAAATTTCTAGTCAGACATATCTTATTTTGTTATAAAATAAACCAAGTCCATTTGAATAAATATTAACAATTTAAATAAGATTATGAGTTCATGAAGAGGATTCTATTTTTCATTTCTTCATTCTCAATTGAAAAGTAATCTAGTGTTTCTTCTGCACATCTAAAGAATTTATCCTCAGATTTTGTAATTTTAGATATGAGAATTCAAGAGATGAGATGTGGTTTTATATCATTGGAAACCATTCAAGAATAAAAAAATGATATTACCCTAGTAATATATTATGTCAAGACTAATTCTTAAAAATCTAGGGAGGGAATATAAAGAAATTTAGATGATCTAGTCAACTATATTGAAGACTTATTTTACTCCTTAAAGGATACATTAGCTAAAACCAATGATCTAACTAAAAATTTTGTTACCTTAAAAGGTAAATGGAAATTTTATCTAAACATTATCTTACCAGAATTTAAATCCTCCTTGTAGTAAATATTGAAGGAAGTTTAAGAGCTTTATTCTTCTAATTTCTAGTCTATATAGTATGATAGTATAGTTCCACCAAGTTAGAAGACTGACCGAATGACATAAGTTGAGATAGTTATTTCCAAGGGAAATAAAGTTATTTCCCAACAAGTCATTTCAGATAGTGGTATTTAGGTAATTCTTAATTTAGTTGAGTTAATGGTTTTCACCTATAATGACATTTAAGTTTTGAATAATAACTTTAATGATAGCCAAAGAGTCTCTAAGGATGATCTATTCAATTTTCAAGAACACTTTTGGGTTGATATTAAGAAAGGATTATTTGTATTATTAGATTTCTATTAGTATTCCCTCATTACAAGGCTAAACATGTATGGAAAATATCTTTATGAGTTTAGAAGAAGGGGACCTATAGGATACAATCCTCTTATTTTTGTTTTTATATATGAGTTAGAGGATTAATAATCTATTTCTTTCTCCTCATTTCATTGAAAGGTATATTGTTGCAGTAGTTAAGAAGGAAGAATATTTATCTACTTCACAGATTCCTTTCACCAAATCCTACTTCTCTTTATCTATTGATGATAATGTGATGACCAGAGAGCCATAAATCTACATGATGACCTTATGATTGTGCATAGGAAAATTTAAAACTATTCTATTGGTCTTGGTTCATATGGAAATAATCTTTTCTTATCCATCCCTAACCTTGGAAACTTTTAGCTCAACCTTGTCTTCCCAAAACCTCACATAGATCTATAAAACTAATATAATCTCTACTTGGTTTATGTTTTGGATATTTTACCATATGATATTATAATTATATTCTTTGAATAAATGAAATTAAATGATTTATGATTCCTTTATCCATTATTTATTTTCTATTAATGGATGATAAATATTAATTTATCCTCATATCTATTTTATTTATGTTTTTACTAAATTACTCAAGCTAATTCCAAATTCATAATGTATATTCTCTCAGTTCCTCATTCACTATACTATATCAAATGTGTTTTATTTAACCCCTTTGTTCTTCTTTTTGATATCACAAAAGGGGGAGAATATATAAGTAAATAAAAAATTTACATTTTAACAATTATATTTTATTCTAAAGAAGATAATATTCCAAGATTATATCTTTTCTATGATCAAAATCGATAAAATTTTCTATTTAAATTATTATGGGTTTTGAGATCATCAAAAGGGGGAGATTTTTAGACATACTAATGTTGTTCCAACATATATCAATATTTCATATGTTTTAATGTTCAAAAAATCCTCATTTCTTTTACTAATAAACTTTTATTAAGTATTTTTAGTTAATTAAGTTATTTTTATAAGAAATATTTTGTTTTGGAGTATTTTAGTTAAATCCATGGTTTTCTAATTTGAATAAATTTTTCAAATGAATTTATCATAAAATCTTTCAACTTGTCATATACTGTTAGTAAATTAGTTTCTTTAAAAAATAATCTTATAGATAGACAAACATCTTGATGGTGGATTTGAAAATTTTTGACATAGTAAAATATCCTATGAATGTCTCATGTAGGATAATTATCATATGAGGTAGAATAAATTAACACACATGGTGATTTTTTGGCCAATACATTTATCTTATAAAGATTAAATTATCATACAAAGTGATGATTTTCTCTATATACTTATAAATTTGAAGAAATTATATTTTAAAAAGGAAAATACCATAAAATCTCATAATTATAGTATGTAAATAAAAAACATTGTATAAGTACTAAAATTGTTTTATAGAATAGTGTTTCTAGTTCTTTTATCCTATAATGAAATGATTATCTTGTTAAGAGTTGAAATATCATATTCAATATACCATATTATGAAGTTTAATATTTAATTTAAAGTAAAAATATTCTATAAATTTATTACTTAATTATTTCTTTATGTCTAAAGTCTTACAAAGTTCCAAAGATAGATTTGGTATGTGTAGATTATAGAGTCCTTTGAAGTTATAGTTATTCGATGTGAGTTTTTTATTTTCTATTTCAATGAATTTATCACCATTATTGGAATTTAAGTGAATTACACACCACTTTTATTTTTTAGAGATTTTGATGGCTGGACAAGGAAAGAATAATTAAATAATACATCTATTTCCAATAATTCTTATAGTTTTAATGAAGTATATGATTAAAATCAACAATGATATCTAATTTTGATATTTTCAGAAACAAAGGTCTCATGAAAGACAGAGAAAATATTTTTGGATTATTCAATTTTATCTTTAACATTGGATTATATATGAAATTTTAATTAAAAATATATAACATGCAATAAAGAAAAGTCAAGTGATATAATACTATTTAAATAATGTGAACCATACTCTACTTTTATGTACATATAAGATATTCTTAATTTTATATAAATAAGAAGAACTTGTTTCTATTTTATTTTGAAGAAAACATCAACTAAAATTAAGGGATATTATGGATCTATTCATTGAAGTATTATTCATTTTATGGAAGAACCTATCATAATTTATCAAGTTTCTTCTTTAAACTGTGAGCTGAATTTAAATCTCATTTATACAATTGTTTTATAAAGTTTGAACACTCAATGTTATATGTGTGTAAAGGATATGGAAAGGTATTGTAAAAATGAAGATCCCAATAAAAAATCTTGGAACCTTTTATAATAAGTTTCAATTCATTACACTCAACTGTTGAGGTCATTGATAAATGGACCTGCATAGTGAAAATCACCAAGTGTGAAGAGAGAGTGTTGGTGAGGTATCCTTAGGTTCATCAACGAGACCCAGGTTCAAAACCAGGTAGAGTAATATTTCTAGTACTATATTAGTACTTTAGCAGTACTGTAGTAGTAATGCACACTGTGTGGGTGCTGTAGTAGTTATTGTAGTAGGTACTATTCGGTACTGTAGTAGCTGGAACTATTCACCTTGGGCCATCGATTTGGGATTGGAGTCCTTAATGCTTTCAGGCCACCCAAGCCTTTGGGTAAGTAGGGATTTCGGGCCACCTTTAAGGCCTTCAGGCCACCTCAAGGCCTTCAGGCCACATTCAGTTGCCCCAGAAAAATTCTAAAAAAAAGGAGCAGCCCCAGAAGAGGATTCAGAGCAGGTGCACTCACCAGATTAGAGCCAAATGGATTTTCAGAATGAGAGATTATGGCTATTCCATCGAGACCAGCCTCTGATTGCATGGAAAGCCTAGCCAGATGACCATGCGAAGGTGGAGAGCTACAATCACGATGCAGATGTTGGGGAGGGGCAATTCCTTGTAGGTAGTCTGGTTGAATTCTCTAAGACCTTCGGGTCATGTAATCTCCTAAGCCTATGGGCCTTGTAATCTCTGAGACTACGAGACTTGTAAGGGTTCCCCCTCATCCTCTAAAGGGTGGTTATCAAAAATCAATAAAAAAGAAGGCCTTTGGGCCATTTGGGTGAAGAGAGAGTGTTGGTGGAGTGGACTAGGGTATCTTTTTTCCCCAAACCACTATAAGTCCTTGATGTTCCACTCTTTTATTATCTATTTTTATTTATTTTTATTATCTGATAAAAGATAAAAAAATAGTTTGAGGGATGATTTTAATTATGGTTAACATTTTAAGAACTCAATTCATCTTCCCCTCTTGATTCATTATGCAACTCCAATTAGTAAAACATCAATTATCCAAACTTAATTTAATACTTGAGTCCAACCTAAATTTATTAAACTAGACTCCTCCTTTTCAACCATGATTATCTCAAATTCTCACTACTTTAGTGGAGAATATAAAGATTTCTTCTCTAATTAAAAATACCTAATATGATCACTCAAGTATCCTTAATAATATATACCTCTTCACCTCCCACACAAAGTTATGGAATCAAGCTATTTTTTGATATATTATTAAAAACTTAATCACATCCAAATGTATCTTAGATATTAATAAATATTTTTCTTCAAGTCCTAACACATGCCTCTTTGACCTAGAATGTGGCTTGCAAATAGACATTGATTTTTAAATTACATTGAAACACTGTTTAGTTGTACAAAAATGTTCTAAATTAATAAAAAAATAATAATATCTCTATAAATTGTAACTAAAATAGGAAATGGTGTTCAAATCCCATAAAACTCTACCATATGAAACCCAATTAATTTTAGAATCTATATACCTTACAAGTGAAAATTGGGGATTTATCTAGCTTTGAAGCTATATAACATTTTATCTCTATATTTCAAGACTAACATTATATACAGTATAGGAAGAAAACAGTATAGTGTATTCATAATAAAATATTCTTTATTAAACCATTAAAATATTCTAGTATCAATTGTTTGAGTTAGTTCCATAGAAGAAATTAGTTTTTAATTTAAATTTCTTGTATATTAAATTAATTGAAAATTAATAAATGTTTTATCATATATTGATTGTTATTTTTTGTAAAATTTATATGATAATGTGATAAGAGTATTTTTCACATCAAAATGTCATAAAAATTCTCCACTATGATGAAAAAATTTAAGTGTTATGAAAATATTATAGAACATATAAGTCCTATGGTTGAATGAAGTTATCTAATGGGATATAGAATATGTAAGCTATTAGGTGCTTGATTCTTGTAAGTATATGAGGCTTAAACTCATGATTTTTTCACTTGATAATTTTTTAAAATAGAATATTATAATGATAGACTTTCTAGTAGGAATTCCACATGTTTTTTGTCATTGGATATTCCTATTTATAAACATGTGTATTGATCCTTATATATGAGATTATTATTAGTTCATATCACGATTCATGTATTTTATTATATTGATGAAAATTTTGATGCCATATATTCACGATGAGGTAAGAAACATTGGGTGCGTCATGAGTGATATGAAATTTATGAATAAGCAAATAAAGGGTTTTTTCCCTTCGAAGATATAAATACAATATCTTGGTCCTTGATTGAAATGGATTTGTCAAACTAAATTCCATGGCCATAGTGATTAAATGGTCTATTTTAGTAAGTCAAAGAAAAGGATATTGATCGCATAAGTTAATAAAATGACTATGAAACCTTCTTGATGAGATATCAAGACAAATGGATTATATTATATAGTGATAATTCATATGTAGTTTTTTTCATTGTGACATTAAATTATTCCTATAAGGGTGTCTTCATATCATGACCCGACCCATCACGGCCCACCTGACTGGTGCAAGGACGATCCAAAACTACCCAAATCCCACCTCCATAGGCTAGGGGATTGAAACAAGTGTCTATAGGAATAAATAATATGAGATACCTTTTCCTAATATACCTATATACCAGCATCCAACCATCTCAATACATAAGTGTAGATGAATAATAATAAAAGACAAAAACATCTAGAGTAAAATCCATGAATGTAATAACCTCTATGGAATACTAAAGAGTACGACAATGTAATATGGAAAGTAAAGGTAAAAATACATGCCCAACTAGAAAAGTTTCCCAAACTATAAAATAACTAAAAAATAAATATGGAGAGATCCTAGCTTAAGATCTCCAAGCCTTGATCATTGTACGTTTTCAAATACACCCAAGTATCCCTATGCTTATCTAAAATGACCTCCTACATGTTCGTCATCCACATAAGAAACGACACCTGTGGGAAAATCCAATATAGGGGTGATTATATAAATTCTTAGTATTATGCCTCAAATACTGAAGAGGGAGTAATAGAAGACATGATAGAAGTAGTCAACTCATCACAACGAAGGTATTTCAATTAGTATATGAGACAACAACCATAATGAAAACCTAGATATGCTAAAAAAGAATCCAAAAGGAGATAGAAAGGAGATACACATCTCCATAACCCATCTAAGAATAATTATTCTTCTTGTAGCTCTAAAAAATTCATCTTTGATGCCCAACATATCTTATATTCTTAAAAATAAGTAAGCATGTGGAGCCACACCTTTCCACTTTTATACATAGTCAAGGGAAAAAATATCTAGGTAAAGGACCCATTCCCTAGTACATAAGGATGGTTCCACTGAATAGGTATAGGACCCATGTACCTATACAATAGGAGGGTTCCACTCATTAGGTAGAGGTCCCATGCCCTGGTACAATAGAATTCTTCTACCTAGTAGGTATATGACCCATTACCTTGAACAATAGGAGGGTTCCACTTATTAGGTATATGACACATGCCCTAGTACAACATGAGGGTTCTAATCAGTAGTTAGAGGACCCATATCCTAGTAAAATAGGAGGGATCAACTCTATAGGTAGAGGACCCATCCCTTGATATAAAAATTGGGTTCCACTTAGTAGGTAGAGGACCCATTCCCTGGTACAATATGAGATTTCATATTTGTAGGTATATGACCCATGCCCTGGTAAAATAGGAAGGTTCCACTTAGTAGGTAGAAGACCCATGCCATGGTAAAATAGGAGGGTTCCACTCTGAGGATAGAGGACCCATTCCCTAACACAATAGGAGGGTGTTGGGACCACTTTGTGTATAAGTTGTATTTGTTGTCAATAGTTGTCAATAATGGTCAAAATGAAGAAGGAACTCCAAAGTGAATAGAGTTTGGTTGAAGTGATGATTCCTATAGAATTTTTATGGATTCATAGCATTGGATGCCATGCTTGGTAAATTTTCCATGTTGTTACAAATCAAATGATTTTTGGACTAATCCTAAGTTCACAGAACTTATGTCAAAGGTGACATAATGTTTAGAAAAATGAAGTATCATCCATTTGAGGATGATTGAAGCACTTTGGGATTCATGTTTCAAAAAGAAAATTAAGTAGATGAAAATAGAAGGAAGTTTCATGGGATTGAAATTTGAAGGTGGTATCCTTGAATGAGATTTAATGTTCTAAGGTGGCCATGAAATTTTACACTAGGTAAGTATTTTTTATGTGGTTTCTCAAAAAATTGGGCAGCTAACCGACCCAGCTGGCTAGCCTCGACCAAGGGTACATGCAGAAATCTAGTTTAACCGCACCCAAGGGAAGCCCGCTAGGAAATAAAACCGAATTCATGAGGGGCCGTGTGTAGGTCCATAGGAACGCACGGGGAAAATACTGTGTATATTTGGGCTGAATCTCGCACAGAGGGTGGGCACAAAGTGCGCCCAAAGAGAACATGGTATGAGGCAGCACCGTGGAGGGAGGAGGATAATTCTGAGTGAATGGCAGAGTGCCTTGATTGATATACCGTGCTCGACCCATGTCTTCAGTTTGATGCAGGACAAGGAAATGTGGGTTACTGTTCATTATTTAAAAACACAGGTGTAATCCTGGCCACACATCTCATATGTGGTCATGATCTAATCACTTTAATTCATCTCACCCATGCCGCACATGTTTGAACTGGGACTGTCGATCTCCCATAAAATCTATATAAGTCCCTTTTGTCGTCGTCTTCCTCCTACTGCTGCACAATGACTCCACTATCTCTCTCCAGAGTATAAGACTGATATCCATGGATGATCCCTGGCCATCGAAGGAGTGTCTCGTTATTGAACCAAGACCATGCATGCAATCTACATCTTTCATGCATGAAAATATCTTGAAAAAGGATAAAGAAAATAGAGTTTCAAGGACTCATATTTCTTCTTAGATTTATGGATGATATTATCCTATTGGTGAGAAATTTTCATGATATTCCTAATTCATGCATGTGTTCTGTTTACCAAGAGACCGCTCATTTGAAAAGGAACATCCAAGATATGCGATATATCTTCACGCGAGTTTGAAAATCTTTAAAACCGAAGATCTCAGTTAGTCAAAGAGAGAATCTAGGCTATTCGAATAAGAGATTTGAAGGGAATATCTTATGGGATTTGAACACAAAAAAGGGAGAGACCCTCACCAATAAAATGAGAATCCCCGAGGAAGAATGTGATGATACCATTCATTATCCAAGAGCTCTTGTTCTCAAAATAGAGTCTCTCTATGTTTCCATCTCGCAAAGGGCGAGAAAGAAGAACCAAAATCCTTAAAGTATTCATGAAGAAAAGATTTTATAGGGCTTTGATAAGTGATTTGAACTCTTTATTGTGTTTCGTGAAGAACCACGCTCCGAAAAGAAAAGGGACAGTGCACCACGTCTCCCTTGTCTTTATGATGAACTGAAATTTACAAAACCATTTTGGTTCATGAAGATCTTTAGAGATTTGTGAGGCAGTTCTTGAGTCTCACACTCCCATTGCACTTTTCAAAGCACCACACATCCTGTGTGTGGAAGACCCGTGCATCCCTTGCATGAGGAAGAGTTGTGAACCCTTTGATTTAATAAAGAGAAGGTAATCATCTTCTTGTTTAAATGCTAAATCCATATTGTTTACAGGGGTTATTTTTTGCGAATAAGGAGTTTTTCATGAATATGGGAAGTGCATACATTCATGCATGCATGTGCATTATTTGAAAAACCCCGAGGCAGTTTGTGTGTGACGAGGGATTTTACCCATTTGGGTTTGGTTGTATGTAAAGAATAAATTGAGGAGAAATAGGGAGTCAATAAGACTCTAGAAGATAAGATCCATTAACTTGAAAATGAGATGAATAAGAACATTGATATCAAGGGTTTATATTTGTAATAAAATTACAAGAAGATCAGGGAACATGACTCTTTTCTACAAAACAAAGTTATGATGTATGAAGTAGAAGTTGAAATATTAAAGAAGACTTGTGAAGAGAAGATTATCATGATCTAAGACCATAAGACCATCCTCAAAATGGATTGTCTAAAATTGGAAGCTCAATGTGCCAATCTTGAGAAGACACATATAGATCCCTCACAAAAGAAGGTGACGGTTTCTACTGGTATTCAATGTTCATTGGAGTATTCTAAGGGTAAAAGAACTCCAATATGTGATAATAAGATCACGACTTCACTCAATGATCTATCAAAAGAATATGAGAAAGAAAATGTAACATCCATGCCATCTTTTACCATTTTTTCTAAATTTATTTCTAAAAAAAGTGCATGGTGGAAGAAAAATTCTAAAAAAGTATGGATGAGGAAAGGTGATGAGATACCAACAACCATGGATAAGATGGATAAGAAGAAGAATGTGTAAGGTGGTTCCCTACAGAGATCACAAAACATCAAGAAGAATTCCCAACAATCTAATACAAAAGATATCAAGAAGTCAAGATTTTTGGGTCAATGTTGGTGATGTAATAGATTTGGGAATTGTTCATTGGATTGTTGGTAAAATTCCTTAAATATAAAAGCATAAAGGAAGACCATATCAAATGGGAGAAATCCAGAGAGGAAGAAGCAACATATATAGATACAGAAGTATCTGTATACTACAAACTGATTTGGAAATCTTGATAACATATGTGATGTCTGCAATGAAAGTGGTCACAAGGTTGGTACATGTTTATCTCAAAATGCATCCAAAGATAATAAGAAAATAATATCATAAAATCTATCTAAGAAATAAGAATCATCCTTGGGAAGAAATTAGAAGAAAGTTGCAAAAGAAAAATCTCCTAAGAAGAACCCAAGAAGGAAAAGAGAGAAGACCATGGATTCTAAATCCAATAAGGTGAAGGGTGGTGCATCCAAAAGGACTCATAAGAATGATGTCACTCAAAAGAATCCATGTGTAATATCCAATATTGATGCCTCAAATTCTAATGACCTATTGGTTATATAGCCAAAAGATTTGGAAAGAATGAGGAAAATGGAATATTTATAAGCTAAGGCTAGTGAAAAAAGAAAAAAGAATATTTCACATGAAGATAAATAAGTCATGTGTGTGACGATAAACAAGGCTAGAAAAACTGTTAAAAATTGCATTACAACCCAGTAATAATTCATCAAGAAGATGAAAGTTACACCATGAGATTCTAGTGCTCTAAAAGTACTCGAAGAAATAAGACTCACACAGAAAGAGATGGAATAAGTATTGATATCCACACAAGAAAAGTCATAATTGAAGATCAAATGTGAAAGTGAGAAGAGTGGAGAATCTTGGTTTGGAAAATCATCTCAACCTAGCTATTCACACTAATGAATAAATGAGGATCCACCTTATTCCCTTAAATTATTGTGTATTGTATCTGATATGATAATACTATTAATTGAAGGTAAAGCAATTTCTTAGGGGGGGAACCTAATAAACCGTGATGAGGAGTGTTCCCTTGAGGGGGAGACACATGAAGAAGCTACCAAAGTTATTATTTCAATTAGTATCAACTTCAGTTGGTATAAAATTCAATTAATCTGAAGATTTTTTTAATATTATGTCATTGGAAAAGGTATGTCATTCCTTAATCTCTCATCCTTGGTTACTCAAAATAAATATCATCTTACAAAGGGGGAGTAACTGAATTAATCAGTGACATACGAATAATGGATGTTCCCCAAGGTCACTTATTCATCCCATTGCACTTGAATGCTTTTGATCCATTTGTTGAAGTGAGTGCAGGTGTTTTAGGCTGATTATTACTAAAAAGATTCATATCACATTTATTATCCTCATCCTATAATTAAAGTGAAAAACCCTTGAAGACAAGTATATGAGTTATCATCTCATGAGGTATCATGATTAGTTGATAATGGAAAGCTTTTTTTTCCAAATAAAATTATCTTGTTTTCTATAACAAGCATTGATCAAGTAGATTTAGAGTGAAATGATTGATGGAACATTTCTTAAGTATGAATTGATACCCTTTTCCCATGATCTTTGTATTTCTTGTCAATAGGGGGGAGAGAAAGTGAAATGAAAGTTCAAAAGTGAGAGAAATAAGTGAAGGGGAGAGAGAATATTTTCATTTTTATATTAACACATTCATTTAAGAGAAAATTGAAGTATTTCCAAAAAATACAAAGGGGGATATTTTTGGGACCAATTTGTGTATAAGTTGTATTTTTTTGTCAATAGTTGTCAATAATGGTCAAAATGACGAAGGAACTCCAAAGTGAATAAAGATTGGTTTAAGTGATGATACCTGGAGAATTGTTATGGATTCATAGCACTGGATTCCATGCTTGGGAAATTCTCTATGTTGTTACAAATCAGATGATTGTTGGACTGATCCTAAGTTCAAAGAAATTATGTCAAATGTGACGTAGTGTTTGCAATAATGAAGTATCATCCATTTGAGAATGATTGAAGTACTTTGGGATTCATGTTCCAAAAAGAAAATGAAGAAGAGGAAAATAGAAGGAAGTGGAATGGGCTTGGAATTTAAAGGTGGTATCCATGTATGATCTTGAATGTTCTAAGGTGGCCATGCAATTTTACACTAGGTAAGTATTTTTTATGTGGTTACTCAAAAAATTGGGCATCTAACTGACCCACCTAGCTAGCCTTGACCAAGGGTACATGCGGGAATCTAGGTTAACCACACCCAAGGGAATCCCACTAGGAAAAAAAACTATATGCATGAGGGGCCGTGAGTAGGCCCACACGAGCGCACTGGCCAAAGCCTAGGCATAGTTGGTCCGAAGCTCACATAGAGGGTGGGCATAGAGCATGACTGCAAAGAACATGGTATAGGGAAGTATAGTGGAGGGAGGAGGAGAATTCTGAGAGAATGGAAGAGTGAATTTATTGATATACCATGCTCCAACCATGTATTTGGTTCTATGTGGGACAAGGAAATGTGGGTTACTGTTCATCATTTAAAAACATGGGTGTAATCATGGATGCACATCTAATCTGCAGTCGTGATCTAATCACCGTTGTTCATCTCACCTGCGCCACACATGTTTGAACCAGGACCGTTGATCTCCCATGACATCTGTATAACCCTGCACCATTGTTGTCTTCCTCCCTCTACTACACAACGCCACCACTGTATCTCGCCGGAGACACTACTAAAAATAGGGCTTTTAAAAGTGCTAAAAACCACCTTTAACAGTGCTAGAAAAGCACTATTAATCGTGATGAAGATAGGGGGGTCCACTTTAACAGTGCTAAAAAATAACTGATAAAGGGTTCACTTTATCCGTGATAAAAAGATCACTGATAAAGGTCCCCCTTTATAAGCACTATTTTGAACGATGATAAAGAACACCTTTATTAGCTCTATTTTGAGTGCTGATAAAGGAGTCCTTTATCAGTGCTATTTTGAGTGCTAATAAAGGGGGCCTTTATCAGCACTCAATTAGCACTGATAAAGGCCAAGTTGCCTAAGAAAACCTAGAACCTTCACAAACCATGCACACATGAGACAACACCTGCACACACTGCACCAAACAACACTTGCACACAAAATAGCTGCACAAAACAACACCTACACACAAACAAAACATAGAAAAACAAAACAACGTGCACCCGAGTTTTACAAACAATGATATATACATTTACTTGAAATCATGAATACAAAAAATCACATTACTATATACATTTAAAACAATGTTTTATATGGTTACAATTACAATTATCCAATAAACAGTTAAAAACATTAATGTTTCATCCTTTTTGCATCCATGATCCCCTCTAAAAAATTGTCGTCCATGGTATTAGTTTTTGAACAAATCATCCAAACCTAGGAAAAAAATTGCACCTATATAAGAAAAAAATATCATGTTAGTAATACAATAATGAAATAAATTGAACATTAATATGAAAGAATACATTAATAAAATATAAATTTTTAATAAAAAAAGACACATTTGGGTAGGTAAGGGTCCATAAGACTAGATGATACTTAATACCTGACCTTAATATGGGTTGGTAAGCAGCCATGATAAGCTACTAGAGTAATGAAAAGGAAAAAAGTACACAAAGTACAACAATTAATGATTTTTAGAGGTTTCTTAGTGTATGGACTTTCCCACTCTCTCTTCATAGTCCTCTTAGATGAAGGAACTTCAAAAGATAACTTGAGGTGCCAAAGGTGGTTCTAATGGAGGCACAAATGGTGTTTCCTTTGGATTAGAAACAACCACATCCATGAGCTCCATTTGACTTGGACAACCCTGATCATCAGCCTCTCAGTCACTTTTTGAACCAACTTTGGCCACTGTGTCCCTGGGAAAGTAAACTGGAGAGGTGGGAGGTGACCAAATTTTACTAGCCTTTTAAAATATCTAAGAGAAAAGGAATAAAGGCTTCTCCCCCTGTGACGATGGTGACCGCCAAGTCGGTCCCTCCCCCACTGGAGGTGGAGGGACCTCCTTCATCCTCTAAGAGAGTGATAGCCTCTTTCTCCCCATTCTACAAACCCAAGATCCTTCTACCTTTCCTGCAGAGCTTCCTGTGCCCTAAGGTTCCAGATCTCTATGCAAGGAGCCCTAATTTGACTTTATCAATCGCAGAGTTCAACGATGCCTCGGTGCTCCTCAATCAGACCCTGGTATAGCACGTTTCCCATAAATAAGAGCATCAGTGGAATCCTTTGATAGGTTTGTTTTCAGTTCTTGGGATTTTCAAGAGAGGGAGATGGTGGGTATGCTAAAAAAAGATGCATTTTTATTCGTTTCATGTCAGAGGATGACCTAATCAAAGCTTGGTCAAGTGTAAATCGCTGCTGAAATGGGTACAGATTCTTCGTCCAAAGATGGTATTATGACTTCCATATGAAGAGGGAATCCCCTTCGATGGAGATATGGGAAAGTTTCCCTAATCTACCCCTTCTTTTTCAAAATCCTTCAATCATTAGGATGTTTGGGAACCTCATAGGGAGGTATTTTTCCTCTGATCTCCGGACCACTGTTGTGTTCCATCCTGTTAATCCCCATGTGTGCATGGAAGTGGATGCCTCGAGGAAGCCTCCTGAGTTCGTTTGGATTACCATAGGAGAATAATACCGGTGTAGACAACATGTCGTGTATGAGTCATGGGCTGACTTCTGTTCTGGTTGCAATCATTTGGGACACTCATTAGTGACATGTAAATGTGGGTATGGACATCGGATTTCTGCTAAGAAGAATATGGTCCCAGGTGAGGTTGTTGTTTGTGAGAGCCCCTCGAGGGTCTATCGTAGTGGAAAAAATACAGAGGTGAAATTGGATACTCCTGATCAATCTCACTTCCAGGGTACCGTGAGTATAAGTTTGCAGGAGGTAGGAAGGGGGGTGTCCAAGAAAGGAGTGGGGAGCCCTATCCGCACTGAGGTGTTTTAGTGTGCTGCAAGGGCTTTAGGGTATGGCTTTACCTGTGGTTCTGACCTTAATGTAGGTGTGGAGAGCTTAGACTCTCAGTCTCCCTCTCAAGGTGGGGATTTCCAACTAGATATAAATCTTAATTCAGTTGTGGAACACATTGTCTCTCTTGTTTCTAAGCCTCCATGTGAAGAAGTCACGGTTCCAAAGCCAACTTTGGTTTCTTAGATTAGGAGGCCCACATAGACACTAAAATGATTGCACAGTGAAGAGGATAAACCTCTAGGGAACATATTGAAAAAGGTGGCCTTGCTGACTACTGTAGTGCCTCCACATAACAAAGGGTGGCTTGAGGAAGGGAGTGTGGATGAGCCTCCTGGAATGCAGAAGGTTCACCGGCTATCTATAGTAGTGTCTCAACCTGGAAAATGGAGTCAGAATGAGGGGAGTGTCTTGGGCCCCTTGGACCCAAACATTTTCTTTTCAAAACCCCCATCCTATCTTAAGGATGCATGTATGGGGAAAAATAGGCAGAGCCCCAGTGACCTGGGCAACTGTTTTGGGCCGAGGTCCCCCACGAAAGGCCCAGGGGTTGAGTTGAGGAACCATTTTGATAGTCTGGCTGTTCAAGATCATGATGTGTCTCATGAGGATGATTTAGATGATGACAGTTATATCCAACTCTCAGTGGACAGTTGGGACCATTTCAAAGGGAAAGGTACTAACAACCTTAGAAGGAAGAAGGGACTAAAAGGGAAGCGTGACCCCTGGAAATGCACTATGGTCCATGGGAAAAAACCCATGGGACGTAAAGACTATTCTTACTTGCCCAAACCAATGGAAACCAGGTTGGCCAAGAAAGTGGGAGCAAGGAAAGCAAAGACCTGCAAGATGGGGAAAGTGGTGATCCAAGCAGAGATTCAAATGTGATGGAAGAAGAGGTAGGGGAATTTCTGAAGATCATATTCCACTCCAAGGAAGAAATTATTGAAAAAGTTTTTTCAGACCAATTCCTCAAATGAGGAGATTGTAAGAATGTATCATTATCTAAGATAAAGGTGTGTAATGGTCTTGGACTTTGACAAAATGAATCACCACACTAAGTTCTTTGAGAAGTGATTTGAATTTAATGGGCTGTTGTTCATAGAAGATTTCTTTGGGAGAGATCACACTCCCAAATACCTCTAGCTCTATTTCCACTTGACACAACACTCTACAGAACTCTATGGTCAATGTATTCATCCTATAGTTGTCCCAGTATTGGAATGCGATGAGAAACACCACCATTATTAGATCAGACCCCCACTGACTGGAACTTCTTTCATGGGAACCCCATACATTGTTACCAAATCTGTTGGAACCCTCATTGTTGATGGTGATGGATCTAAGTGCCTAATTTTCCTCCAAGAAATCTAGAGATCTGTTGATATTTTGGAAGATGTTTTTTGTCTGTAATATTACTTTTTGATGATGATAGAGCCCCTGTGCAGGGGAGTTGTGGGGAATTTCATCTGAATGCACTGAACTATCTCCCAAAGTGGTATGATGCATACCACTCGTCAGTTAATTCAACTAGATAAAACACCCTCACATATGGCTAAAAGATAGTCTTAGGATACAGGATCACCCTTTACATTATTGGTAATTTCATAGGTTGGTGCTCCGTATGGTATAAAAAAACCGATCATATCAGTTCACTTTTCTCTTGATCTCCTAGTTCTTTAGTGTGATTAGCCAGACCCCACTGATAATTTATAGAAATTTTCTAAACAGGTAACTTGCAATGTTGTGATAATTAAGTAACTCATATCCACCAATGTGGGCCCCCATACAACCCCACCATAGTTGGAAGGGGATGAATTTACTCATCATACTTGTATCCTAAAATCATCGCACCATAGATCATCTTAATGTCCCATATACTGATGTCAAACTCACCATACATAAAATGAAATGTGTTCATGTATTGAATCTATAAACTGAACAAGTATACCATCATAATTTTTTTGTAATATTTAAAGGTTTGGTAAGACTAAATAGATTCATCAAATTCTATCTTTTTCAACTCAACCACAAACTCTGTGGCAGTACACTGAACCAAGAAGGGACAACCCTGGTTCATCCCAAAGCTTCAACCTGATCGAATAATCCAGCCAAATAACCACCCAAATATCAAATTTGATATAGAATTCTATATTTTTGATATGTAAATATGGTTTTTAAGCTCGAAATCATGTTAGAACCCTTTAAAATCAATCCACATAGGCTTCAAAATTAAGTGCATGACTTGTTCAAAGTCATGTGATCACATGAACATAATATGATCATGTGATCAAATGAACCTGGGAGATTTATATGATTACATGACCCTTGAATCTTTATGCGATCATGTAAATAAGACAAGAATACACAAATCATGGTTTAGGTGAATTACTTTGATTATGGGATTTTTTTATGTGATTTGATCTTGTGATGAGATCACATGATCATTTCACATGAAGCATTCATACAAAGAATCTTATGTGACATGATTACATGAAGAGGATTATGTGAAGTAGAGAAAAAACCTAAGAGATTCTCATAGATCTATGAAATATTGAGTCATTAGTGAAATAGATTTTTCATTACTCTCCTATCTATAGGAAATTTCACAGAATACCAAGAGTATCTTAGAATACTAAAAGAAAAATAAAAGGCCTAGGGAATTGGTCAAGTATTCACTTCCTTATAACAAATTCATTTTTTCTTCTTCTGGAATTTGTATGTGAGGTGTGTATGCATATAGGAATTAATGTGATACAGGTTCTATATGAGGTGCGTAGGCACCCATATTTTTATGGGCATGCATATGTATATATGATATAGGTTTATTTGAGAAATTATTGAGATTAAAGATCTATGGACAATGATTTTACTATGAAAACATCAAGATTACCTCTGTGATTGAGCAGACACATTGTTATTTCTCTTCCTACAAAGGCATGTCACATGGACAGAAATATTCTAAAATAAACTAACCCTGTAAGGAATAATGAAAATCAAATAAAAATTTCATTATATAATTTTTCGTTAAAATATACATATTATATCATAACACTACCTTTACATATTTCCAAATGGTTTCTTTGGTCCAAATATAAGCTAATAATAGAACTAATGATTATTTGTGAACTTTACTACTATTGGTTAACTACCTCTTAGCATACCATTTGATCTTATAGGCATTCTTTTCCTTAGTCCCTAGATTCATTCCATGAAGTAGATGATATTGATACACTGTCCTATCATAACAAAATCCTCATTAAAAGATAATATAATTTATATAACTAGATTTTTAGTTCTAAAATGTTAGATCTAGTTTATTACAAATTAACAAACGCCATCATGCATGGTTGGTTTGTTGCATATCCATGCATTGAATCTAGAAAATAAATCTTTGGAGTATCCAAATTGACTAAAATCAGCATCCAATTCTACCTAAAAACAAAAAAAGGAATAATTAATGAAAGAAATGAAAATATAGTTGATATGATTAAATTGTAGAGTTTTAACCCTACATCGTTGGTATTAAAAAGAGTATGTCATCCTTAATTTTGTTTTCAAACGATTTGAGCAGGGATGAAATTATTGTAGCCAATTTATTAGAATCTATTTCTTCTTTTTAAGAGGTGATGTGAGGACTAACGAGTCCAAATTTTTGTTCATGGGGAAATACCTTCAATTGTTTTTCATATATACACTTGCGAAAAATATTAAATGTATTTAGTCATAATTATCATAGTATATCAGCTTTTGTAAAATCAAATCATGAAAACATACCTCATGTATACATTTACAACTAAGGCACCTATCCATTCATACTCGAGGATTTCATTTACATTTTCAACACTAATGAAATATGATTTTTCCTCTACGTACATATTTTTTTTCAAAATCAACTGTGTGAGCATTATGGTCTATCAAATTTTTATCCACATGATCCTACAATGATATTAACTATAGATATAGAAAGGGTGGGGTGAAGGTGCTCTCAGTAGACCATTTCAATCGGTTGGTTGATCCTTGAGACAGTTTTGAGATGATATTTTGTTTCACCCCTTTATATTTGTCATTATGTAATAACATTCATCGGTTCAGACCTTTTTTCATTAAATGTTTAAGGCTCATCTTGAAAAATAAATTGAAAATGGATACCTCTTTATCGACATGTTTTTTAAAAGAATTGACGTCCATGAGATGAATGTTTCAACAGCTTGTTCGACTATATGAATGTCATCATCGTCATTTAGAATAGGTAGCTCAGAACTCGGCTCATTAGCTACATTAATCGACACTCTGACATGATCTTTTGGAAGTTGTTTGTTTTTTAGCATGTCGTTCCTCATATTGAACACCGTAGCCCTCACAACAAGGCGATAGGTGGGATTTGATAGATATAAATCACAGTCATTTTCACCCTGTAGAATATTAGTATAGGAAAGGTATCCATGTCTATGTGAAACACATTTCACAGAAACAATTATTATAACATTGATTACCTTAGCTAAGTCAGGTTTTTGAGGGTAATGGATTGACTCAAAGCTGGGGGGTGGGTGGGGGGTGGGGCAGGATCTTCACGCACAGGTTGTTGTTGAGTTGTTTCTTCTCTTTGCCTCCCCCCATCAAACTTCCTATAATATATATTTGGTATTTTAATTCTTCTTGAAACATAGATATTGTTTCTCTCATATTTTTCATTTCCTCAGTTTGATCCTCCGCTTGTTTTTCTTTATGAAAATATATTCAGCGTGTCACCCTAAAACCTGCACCTCTGACACGACCATACTGTTCTAGCTACTTTAAGGTCATTAAAAGTATGTCTGCATCTGGTGTGGGTGTTTTTGATTCCCGTGACTATGTTAAATAGAAAATATAGGAAAATAAGTAGTCATTGTTATGTAATAGATATTTAAATGAAATAAAATTTATATTATGTCATACTTACACATTTTTCCCACACTTTTTGTATGTTTTAATCTATCAGTATCCCCTCTTTATTTACACGATCCTCCTTCTATAGTACATGGCGTGGGATGAAAGTGGTTTTCGATTTCGATTCATAGATATACATATAAAAAGAGTAACATTGTTATGGTGTTGTTTTATGTCATATAAAATTATTACGATAGATTTAAATGTCATGACCCGTCCCCCAAGGCCTGTGCTGTGACTACCCCAAGCTCACCTTCCATAGGCCAGGGGCTGGCGACTAGCACTAAAAGGCGTATTCCTTAAAAACAAGAAGGAATTGCCTTTATAACTTGTAAACACTCATAACCAAGCACACAACAAGATACAAACACAAGTAAAATGTATAGTGAAAGAGTGTTTACAGTAAGAAAAAGGGGCCATAATACAAGCCCAACTAGAAAGTACAAGAAAACTGAAAAGTACAAGTAAAACTGGGAAGTACAAGTAAACTGAAAGAGCTCCTGTGAATGCCCGCCAAGGACCCTACCTGAAGGGTAGGTACAACTCTTGAATGATCATATCTATGGTATTACTCGTCTAAATTCCACCTCCAATCTACCTCCAGTCCTGGTGCCCTCGTCCTCAATCAACGCTATCCTTTGTCTGCACCAAACACAACAAGGTGCGGGCATAACCCGTGTATGGGTGAGTATAACAATACTCAGTAGGGACCCTGAGACCCTTGAAGGTCTCACTAAATCTACAAAGGATAAACCAAAAAACATGAAAGAAAATGAAAACTCTACTTAGGTATATGCCCATACATATACCTAAGTGATCAAGTATACCCACCTCATCATGAGAAAACACAATACCCAACTCATTAGCCCAAAGCTCAATTGTTCCATGAAGGAAAGAATACCATGAAGGTAAAACCACAAAGTTAAGTACCATAAAGGTAATGCCACATAGAAGAATACCATAATGGTATCACCAAGAAGGTAAGTACCACAAAGGTATGCCACACAGAAGAATACCACTAAGGTGTCACCACAAAGGTTTTACCACAAAGGTAAGTACCAAATAGGTATGATATACAGAAGAACACCATGAAGGTATCACAAAGGTATGCCACACAGAAGAATAACACAAAGTTAAAGACTCATCTCACACCAGGTATAATTTAAGTACGGTAGTAAATATAATTAGATGTAACTACTGAATCATATTACTCTGTTAAGAGGCAGACCCATGTAGGATCCTAAATCATCAGACCCACGTAGGATCCTAAATCATCAGACCCACATAGAATCCTAGTACATCCTCAGACCCACATAGTATCCTAGTACAATAGACCCAAATAGGATCCTAGAGTAGTCCCACGAGGATTCCTAGAGAAAATCTAAGTGAGACTCTCAAACAAATATGCACAAAGGATCCCAAAGCACATAACCACATAGGATCCCTTTCTTATGTTACATCCAGCTATAGGGTTCCCAAACTAAGCTCTCTTGATTCTGGGAGGGTCTGCTCCTTAAGGAACAGGTCAATAATCCAGCTGCCAAAAAGTCCCATGAAGAAGTATAACAAAGGACCACCACATAATAGGGGTCTCAACACTATATATGGTGCGTCAATTAGACTCCTAGTTTGTAAGTTATTGGCCTTTTTGTCCCGAGGGCCCGATTGGATTTATGTTCGATCCAACCCATCCATACACCAAATTTATCTTAAAATCAAGTGAGGTATACCAAAAGTCCCATCTCTCATCAAGGTTTCCGGCGCCGCTGATGGTTTTTCAAACATACGCCCGTAGCTCAAGATATGGCCGAAAGAGTGAAAAGGGTCGAAGTTGGCACGGGTCCGGTCCGACCCGACCTGGTTCAGGTCGACTCGGACTGCCAGCGCGGCCCGGACCGCTGGGTGGCCCATGGTGTGGTGGCCCATGGTGCAGCGGCCCATGGTGCGGTATCCCACAGTGCGGTGGCCCGCTGCGGCTGGCCAGATGACCAACCCCCTCCTCCGCGCAGCGCGATCGCACACCGTGCCTTCGCTGGCGGCCGACAACGAGTCGAACACCCTCCTCTTGCTGCCATGACATAAGACCACGACTCTTGCATGCTGGGTGGCATGGAAGTAGGCCACCATCCCCTTCGTGCGGTCGGCCGGTGTGCCTGCTGTCGCCCTTGCTCCGCTGCAGCCGACGGGCCGCGATGCTTCTCCGACGGCGTGGTTGCGCCGTCGCCGCCTTCGCAGCTGGCCATGGTGCCGACCTCCATTCCCGAGTCCCACCGGTTTCGGTCACCATCCTCCTACATCATGAATAACACATCAAGAACCACAAATATATTGCGGAGATGTCGGACCATGTTCGTTTGGCCCGTACCCTCCGTGTTAGAGCGATAGCAAGCAACTTAATAATTCTTGAATCACAAAGAACGTCAAGAACGAGTAATGAGGTATTAAAAACAACAAACCCTACCTCAAAGGTTATATTGGAGATCGTCCATGATTTAATATGGATTGAAGTTTGTCGATCACTAAGAAAGCCTCCTCCAATAACGCCGCTTGTTTGATGATCCTCCGTTCTTCGGTTCCTCCTTGGTGAGAACTGTTTTTCCTCAAGAGGCTCCTCTAAGAACACCCTTTTCCAACGATTCCTCCAAAACCCAAGAGGTGAAATGCCAACTTAAATTAAAATAGGTTTATACAATTAGTTAATGTTGGCACAATAATTAAATGGATCAATTAAATGGCACTATTAATTAATTGGAGAGTTGGAACAATTAATTGGGGAATTCTAAGGGTCTTCCCCCACATTAATGAGGGGTTCGGGTGGTCCCCACCATTGAATTCAAATTGGGAGAATTAAAGCACTTGTGGTCCCCACCTCCAAGCATTAAATAGGGATGTTAAAAATAAAAAAAATGGTTGATCCTTATTTTATTTTCATTTCCACAAAAAACATGAAAAATAATTATCACCCTCGACCAACTGCCGTCGAGGTGAAAGTCTCCTTAAGTGAATATCGGTACTGCGAGTTCAACTGTGCCCACAGATTTCAATTTCGGGCACTGGTTCAAAAGTTACAAAAACCTTCTCGCACATTTACTGAACTTACTTAAAAAATTTAGAAATTCATTCTGGGAACACCAGGCCTCGGAATCACACGCCGTCAATTTTCACAGACTCGTAAAATTCCCATATAATTAAAAAAAATTACATGGAAATTTACGGGTCTTTACATTCTCTCCACCTCAGGGATTTGCGTCCACAAAATCCACATCACAAAAAATAGGAAAACAAGTGGGGGTACTAAGCATGAATATGAGCCTCCCACTCCCATGTTCTCTCCTAGAGGTTCTCATGCTGCCAACGAACACACACCAGAGGTATCAACCGCCCATGAAGGACTCTCTATTGTCGATCCTCAATCTCTACTGGAACCTCCGTAAACATCACTCCATCATCGATGTCCAGCTCGCCGTGGTTGATGACGTGTGATGGGTCGTGCATGTATCTCCTCAACTGGGATACGTGGAAAGCTTTGTGCACCCGGTGCAACTGATGGGGAAGTGCTAGGTGGTAAGCCACCTCACCAACTCTGCTAAGGACCTGAAAGGGTCTGATGAACCTCATAGATAACTTTACACCCTGGACAAATCTCCACAAACCTCGTCGAGGTGAGACCCATAGAAAGACATGGTCACCATCCTCAAAATCCAGAGGTCTCCATCTCCTGTCAGCATAGGATTTCTGCCTACTATGTGCAGTCTTCATCCGCTCATGGATGATCTGCACCTTCTTCGTGGTATCCCGTACCATATCTGATCCCATGAGTGCTGACTCCCCTGGGTCATTCTAGCACAAAGTCGATCTGCAAGATCAGCCATACAACACCTCGAAAGGTGCCATCCTAATAGTGGAGTGATAGCTGTTTTTGTATGAAAACTCCACCAAGGGAAAGTGATCCTCCCAGCTGTGACCGAAGTCGAGGACGCAAGTACGCAACATGTCCTCAAGGGTCTAAATGGTCCGCTCAGTCTGGACATCCGTTTGAGGATGGAAGGCAGTGCTCAAATGGAGCTGCATCCTAAAAGCCTCCTATAACTCCTTTCATATCCAGGAAGTGAAACGAGCATCACGATCGGAAAAAATTATCGAGGGTACTCCATGTAGCTGCACAATCTTCTGCACATAGAGGCATCCCAAACTGTCTACTAAACACTGCTCTCTAATTATTAGGAAGTAGGCTGACTTGGTGAGTTGGTCAATGATCACCCAGATAGAATCATGACCCCTGGATGTACGTGGAAGTCCTGTCACTATGTACATGGATATCCTATCCCACTTCCACTCTGGGACCTCTAAAGGCTGAACTAATCCTGCTGGTACCTGATGCTCTGCCTTCACTTTCTAACAAGTTAGGAACCGAGAGATAAACTCTGCTACTTCTTTCTTCATTCTTGACCACTAGTGCTATCGTCAGAGGTCTTGGTACACTTCTATACTCCGCTAGAGGGGATTTGTGGAACTCCTGAAACACTTCCTCCTGAAGTGACACTGGTACCATGGTATGTCATCTGAAGAGGATGAAGTGCTCCCTACCTTCATAAAATACATCAGGTGTCTGCCCTATGGATATCTGAACACGTCGAGCGTCATAGTCAGTGTCCCCACACTGCGCCTCCCTGACTCACTGAAGAAGTGGGGGAGTGACTATAAGAGACTAAAGAAAAGTTGCTCCATCTCGATCCACAAAGGATATCTGCAAAGCGGCCAGATAATCCATCGCCTCACCTAGAAGCTATATACCAGATCTTCTACCGAGTGCATCTGCTACAATGTTACCCTTACCAGGAGTATAGACTATCTCAAAGTCATATTCTTGGAGGAACTCAAGCCATCGCCACTGCCTTAGGTTCAGGTCCTTCTAAGAGAAGATATACCTGATACTCTTGTGATCAAAGTAGACTGTAAAAAGTTCTCTCATTAAGAAATGTCGCCACATATTTAAGGCGAAGACCACTACTGCTAACTCCATGTCATGGGTAGCGTAGTTCTAATCATACTGTCTCAGTTTTTGAGAACCATATGAGATAACTGCTCGCTCCTACATGAGGACACATCCGAGCCTGGTCCCTGATGCGTCGCAGTAGACTACGTACCCAACACCCTCCTTCGGAAGCCTCAAGATGGGGGCAATAGTCAGCCTCTGCCTAAGCTCTTGAAAAATATTCTAGAATCTCTCCGACCACACAAAGGGTTTCCCCTTCTTCATCAACGCTGATAAAGGTGTTGCAACTCTGGAGAAATCTAGAACAAACCTCCGGTAGTATCTGGCCAAACCCAGGAAACTCCGTACCTCTATCAAACTCCTGGGTGGATCCCAAGCAAGTACCGCCTCAATATTTGTTGGATCCACTGCAACTCCAGCCTCCGAGACGAAACGTCCTAGAAAGTGAACCTCTCAGATCTAGAACAGGCACTTAGAGAGTTTACCATAAAGCTGGTGCTCTCAGAGTGTATCCAGAACTATCTGAAAATGATAGGCATGCTCCTCCTCTATCGTAGAGTATATAAGGATGTCGTCAATGAAGACTACCACAAAGAGATTGAGGTATGGCTGGAAGATACTATTCTTGAGTCCCATGAACATTTCTGGGGCATTGGTCACACCAAATGGCATAACCAAGAACTCATAATGGCCATCCCGACATCTGAAAGCCGTCTTCTGCACATCCTCATCTCGTACTCTGAGCTGGTGATATCCTGATCTGAGGTCTATCTTCGAGAACCACCATGCTCCCTTAAACTGATCAAAGAGGTCTTCAATCCTCGGGAGTGGGTACTTGTTCTTCACGGTCACCTGGTTCAGGCACCGATAGTCAACACAAAGTCTCAAGCTCCCATCTACTTTCTTGGCGAACAAAATTAGGGCTTCCCAAGGAGAAACACTAGGCTAGATGAACCCCTTTCCCTATAAGTCCTCCAGCTGTACCCACAACTCACGAAGCTCCGCAAGAGCCATCCGATACGCTGCTGTAGATATCGATTCCATCTTGGGGTAAAAGTAAATGTAAAAGTCCACCTCTCTGAGAAGAGGTAGACCCAAAATATTACCAGGGAAGAAATCCGCATACTGGTCCACCACTACAGGATAGCTCAGACTCTCCACATCAACTGCTCTGAGGGTAAAGCTAGCCAACTGATGAGTGATCGGCTGCACTCTCCTCCGGGTAAGTCCATCCAGTGCTGCAAAGGCTCCCTTCTCACCGGTGAAGGTAAAACTAGTCCCATACATGCGGACACACCGCACTTTGTGCCTAATACAATCAATATGAGCATGGAATGTAGATAACTCGTCCATACCCAAGATGACGTCGTAAGGCCTCAACGCCGCTACTAGGAGATCCGAGCTGAAAATATCGCCTCCTAGAGTAAGATCACATTGCTGACACCAATGTGTAATTGTCTAATCCACTCCTGTAGGAGTCTCTAGCCATAAGAATCGATCCAATGACTCCTTCAGAATCTCTGAGCTCCGAACGAGGGCCGTGGAAATAAAAGAATGACTGGAACTTGTGTCTATAAGCACTGAAACTAAGGTGGAGTAGACACAGACCATACCTCGTATCATCTCTAGAGTGCCATGGTCGTAGGCCTCAACTTCCTAGAGCTAAGCTCGCCCCTCTCCACCTTCTCCCTGTGGTCGGGGTGGAACACCTAGTGGTGGTGGTGGTAACATCTCGAATCGTTTCCCACCACCAGCTGTATAGCCAACTCCTCTGCCACATCCTCCTGCTCCCTGCGGACCTCCTCGGTCAAACCTATGTATCTTCTTGAGTGATCCTTAGACCATCTTCTGATCATCCGTACGATGGGTCAGGTAGTCACAATCTATGTGAACCTACCCGCTGCATGCGTAACACTACCTACTCCTCGCATGACTGTATCTTTCTCCAGTGCCTCACACAACCGAACCTAAATTATGCGGTCCTGCTCCTGTAGGTCTGGTCCTATTGGACCTCTATGAAATCTATCTATTGCCAACTGAAAAAGAATCCGTTACGTGAGGCCCATTGGTGGGTCTCACTGCAGGTGACTGCTCATCAAGAAAACTCTCCACTAAAAGGGCTCGCTCTAACACCCCCGCCTGCGTCAGGATGCTAAGAGAAATCATCAAATCCCTAATCTCCCACCTGAGCCCCTGCTTGAAGGTCTGGGCCTTGAAGAATGGGTCCTGCACCATATCAGTGGAGTAGTGTGAGAGGTTGGTGAACCTCACTGAGTACTGAGCCTCAGTCATGCTACCCTACTGCAGATGAAGAAGCTCCTGTATGCACACCACGCGAAGGGTCGCTGGAATGAACTCTGCCCGAAACAGGCTCTCAAAGTCTTCCAAAGAAGTGTCACCACGTCGTGAACCTGGAGCATCAATCTCCACCATGTTCCTGCTGCTGCATGTAGAATACTAGCATCAAGGATCACCAAGAGATCAGCTGGTGTCCCTACCAGTTAGAAGACTCTCACCACAGCCTCCAACAAATCCTCATCCACCTGTGGGTCCGTCTCACCCATGAACCTGGGTGGCCTCTGGTGCTGGAACTCGTGCAACGCACTCAAGCGGCGTGCACCCTCTTTTTTTGGGGCTGGTGGCATCAGTGGCCCAATGGGTAATGGTATCGCTAGTGCCTCCACTGGTGCCTCTACTGAAAGAGTGCCCTGCACCGAGGCCTCGTCGCTCAGTGGGCTATCATCGCGAACTATAACCAGAATCCTAGATAGCTGTCTATGTGGAGGCATCCTGAAAAGAAACAGGTGCACCATGGTCAATAAGTTATAACTGGTGACCTGACTCAAAGAGATCACAAAGAAAAATTTTCAAAACACACACGCAATCAGTGTTTTCATGCACTAAGTCAAAAATCAAATGTTAGGGTCCTGGTGTATGGATACGTCGACCGACACACCAACACTGGATTCCCTAAATTGATAACTACACTCACTACACTTAACATTATTACCGTTAAAAAGATCAAGTCTTATGTTCTACAGTAGAACCGACTCCTTTGATACCAATTTGTCACGACTCGTCCCCCGGGGCCCGTTCCATGATTACCCCAAGCCCGCCTTCCATAGGCCAGGGGCTGACGACTAACACCAAAAGGCGTATTTCTCTAAAATCGGGAAGGCATTGACTTTATAACCTATAAATACACATAACCAAGCACACAAAAAGATAAGAACACAAGTAAACTATATAGTAAAAGAGTGTGTAAAATAAGAAAAAGGGTCCAGAATAAAAGCCCAACTGGAAAGTACAAGAAAAATAAAAAGTACAAGTAAAACTGGGAAGTACAAGTAAAATGAAACAGCTCCTGTGAACGCCCACCAAAGACCCTACCTGAAGGGTAGGTATAGATCTCGAATGATCATCTCTGCAGTACACCTCGTCTAAAGTCCACCTCCAAGCTACCTCCAGTCCTGGTACCCTCGTCCTCAGTCAACACTGTCCGTCATCTGCACCAAACACAAAAAGGTGTGGGAATAGCCCGTGCAGGGGTGAGTATAACGATACTCAGTAGGGACCTCGAGACTCTCAAAGGTCTCACTAAATCCAAAAAGGATAAACCACAAAGCATGAAAGAAACTGAAAACTCTACTTAGGTATATGCCCATACATATACCTAAGTGATCAAGTATACCCATCTTATCATGAGAAAACACAAGACCCAACTCATGAACCCAAAGCGCAATTGTTCCACGAAGTAAAGAATACCACGAAGGTAACACCACAAAGGTAAGTACCACAAAGGTAACACCACACAGAAGAATACCATGATGACATCACCACGAAGGTAAGTACCACAAAGGTACGCCACACAGAAGAATACCACTAAGGTATCACCACAAAGGTTTTACCATGAAGGTAAGTACCACATAGGTATGCCACATAGAAGAACACCACAATGGTATCACCACGAAGGTAAGTACCAAAAAGGTATGCCACACAGAAGAATACTAGAAAGGTAAGGGCTCAGCTCACACCAGGTATAACTTAAGTATGGTAGTAAAGATGATTAGATGTAACTACTGAATCATTTTACTCTATTAAGAGGCAGACCCACGTAGGATCCTAAATCATCAGACCCACGTAGGATCCTAAATCATCAGATCCACATAGGATCCTAGTACATCATCAGACCCACATAGGATCCTAGTACAACAGACCCACGTAGGATCCTAGAGTAGTCCAGCATGGATTCATAGAGATAATCCAAGTGATACTCTCAAACACAGACCCGCAAAGGATCCCAAATCACAGACCCACATATGATCCCAAAGAACAGACCCACATAGGATCCCTTTCTCATGTTACAACCAGCTACATGGTTCCCATGTTACAACCAGCTACAGGGTTCCCACACTAAGCTCACTTGATTTAGGGAGGGTCCACTCCTCAAGACACAAGTCGATACTCCAACTACCATGAAGTCCCATGAAGAAGTATCCCAAAGTACTGCTACATAATAGGGGTCTCAACGCAATAGATGGTGCATCAATCGGACACCCAGTCTGTAAGTTATTGGCTTTTTAGTCCCGAGGTCCTGGTTGGATTCATGTTCGATCCAACCTGGCTATACCCCAACTTTATCTAAAACTCAAGTGGGGTATTCCAAAAGGTCTGTCTCGCTCCAAGGTTTCTGGCGCCACTGAAGGTTCATCAAACGGACACCCATAGCTCAAGATATGACCGAAAGAGAAAAAAGGGTCGAAGTCGGCCAGGGTTAGGTCCAACCTGGCCCGACCCGACCCGACCTTGGTCAACCCGACCCGGTTTGGGTCGACCTAGCCCATTGGGTCCGACCCGGATCATGGTGCGGTGGCCCGCCGCGGCTGGCCGAATGGCCAACCCCCTCCTTTGCACGGTGCAGTCGCGTTCCGCGCCTTTGTCGGCGACCGATAGCGAGCCGACTACCCTCCTCTTACCGCCGCGACACAAGGCCATGACTCTTGCATGAAAAGTAGCATGGATGTGTATCGCTATCCCCTTTGTGTGTCCGGACGGTGTGTCGGTCGCCGCCATTGCTCCACCGTGACCGACGGGCCACGACTCTTCTCCGGCAACGTAGTTGCGTCGCCGCCATCTTTGCGGCCGACCGTGGTGTCAGCCTCCATTCCCAAGTCCCACTGGTTTCGTTCTCCATCCTCCTCCATCGCAAATATCACATCAAGAACCAAAAAGATATTGCGGAGAGGTCGGACCATGTTCGTTTGGCCCGTACCCTCTGCGTTAGAGCAGTAGCAAGCGGCTTAATAATTCTTGAATCACGAAGAATGTCAAGAACAGGTAAGGGGGCATTCAAAACAACAAACCCTACCTCAAAGGTTCCATTGGAGATCATCCGTAGTTAAAGACAGATTAGCCTTTGTCGATCCCAAAGAAAGCCTCCTCCAATGATGCTGCTTGTTTGACGATCCTCCATTCTTCAGTTCCTCCTTAGTGAGAACTGTTCTTCATCAAGAGGCTCCTCCAAGATCACCCTTTTCTAACAATTCCCCCAAAACCCAAGAGGTGAAATTCCAACTTAAATTAAAATAGGTTTATACAATTAATTTACATTAGAAAAATAATTAAATGAATCAATTAAATGGCACTATTAATTAATTGGAGAGTTGGAACAATTAATTAGGGGATTCTAAGGGTCTTCGCCCACATTAATGAAGGGTTTGGGTGGTCCCCACCATTTAATTTAAATTGGGATGATTAAACCTCTTATGGTCCCCACCCTCAAGCATTCAATTGGGAGGTTAAAAATAAAATAAAAGTTTAATCTTTATTTTATTTTTATTTCAATGAAAAACATGAAAACTAACTTTCACCCTCGACTAACTACCATCGAGGTGAAAGTCTCCTTAAGTGAATATCGGTGCTGTGAGTTCAATAGTGTCCTCAGATTTCAATTCTGGGCACCGGTTCAAAAGTTAAAAAATCCCTCTTGCACGTTTACTGAACGTACTTAAAAAAAATTTAGAAATTCATTCCGAGCACACCGGGCATCGGAATCACGTGCTATTAATTTTTGAGGACTCGTAAAATTCCCATATAATTAAAAAAAAATTAAATGGAAATTTCTGGGTCTTTAAATTAAAATCCGTACTAATTTTTTCTCAAGTGAAGCATACCCCATCCTTACTTTACAGTAGGGGTACGATAGTTTTGTTTCCCGTTCTTTATTTTAAACACTCATTTTCTATTTCATAAATAAAAAACTATCAATCAAAGTTATGAATACAAGAAATGTCAAACAATGTACTACCAGACACAATGTACCTGAAAAGTCTGCTCCCCAAGACAGTTGCTAAACGGATCCCATGATCCTTGGGATATCAAGTTTGCATAAAGAGGAGGTGGGTGCATCTTGATTTTCCCTTCAACATTTTAAGATTATATTTCATTAAAATTGTGCAGAATTTTCTATGAATCCTTACTGAAAATCTTAATAAATATTCCTTGTGTGAGGAATCTACTATAAATGCACTCTATAATGGATGATGGAGAGTAAGTCAATGTTTTAGTATTTTATTTTATTTTAATAAATTAAAGAAATGATATCATAATTTTAGCATAATCTCTTCACAAATTAGTGTCTTAATCCCGATGACAACATGATGCCACGACTGTACATCAATCGACACGCATTACTGAGTGACGATTACAATGTATCTACTAAAGATGGCTTTGTTGGGGTTAACATGTTGGACTTGCTTATTCCATCCCACCTCATATTTGATTCCTTTTGATTTTACCTTAAGTATTTTGGATAACACTATCAAACTACGACACTCTTGTTTTTTGTGCCGTCAGGGTTTCATTTCCTACCATTTACTCAGAAGAATCATCATTATGTTCCTCTGGAGGGCTAGCATCGACATTGGGACCAACAACAATAGGTTGAGAAACCTATTGTACCTCAGCACTAGGACCAACAACAACAGGTTGAGAAACCTGTTATTGCTCTACACTGGGACCAGCAACAACAGGTTGAGAGACCTATTGTGCCTTGTGATTGGGCACATCAGTAGGTGCAGAAGTCATTACCTATAGAAGTGGTTTAACATTTAACTTAGATTACATAAAAGCAGTAGCTAATAGATAATAACATAACGTAACACAATGTATATGACAATAAAAAAATCACCTAATTATTGAACTCTTTTTTTAAAGGATGAAGATATTTGACCCCTCTATCGACTATGTAAATACCTTCATTGTGGTCTTTTCTAACATACAAAAAATCATCTACATTGGGATTGCTGTGAAATGATTGATAAGTCCCAATGAAAGGTTTATCCTCCATTGAACTTTCATCTGACCCTTCAGTTGTTTTGGTCGATAACAGAACAATTGAACAATTTCAGTTTGTGGGATCTGGAACATAAAATAATTTCACTTCCTATGATTACATTATAAATGGTTCATATTTCTCCCCTTCCTTACTGAAATCAACATTAACGAATCCTAATTCATCTATTTTAATAGCACTCCTATTATCAACCCACTTGAATTGAAAAATCATCACTTGGAATTTTGGATAATCCAACTCCCATATTTGTTTGATGATGCCAAAGTATGAAAATTCGCATAAATTGGACTTCTGTCCTTAGCATCAGAAACATGCATCACTTCAGCCACAATTGTAACCCCACTATTCTGCATGATACTATCTTCATCATGTTCGTTAGTATAGAATGTATAACCATTAACTACATAATCATTTTAAGATAATACATACACACTTTCTCCTCCAGCTAGCCATTGAAGTCATTCTAAATTTGAGTCTAGATTTTCATCTAACTTCTTAAAAATATGGTTCTGAAACCATTCTATAAACTATTGATTATGTGTATCTGATATCCATTTTTTAGCCCTAGATGGATTCAAATGCCTAATAATTTCTTTGTGGGTTTAAACATATGGGTCAACGTCTAAAATGTTATGAAAAAAGTAAAGGTGAGCCTAATACTGATCTGTAATATTTATTGTGACAACCTATATTCCAGAAATTCCTTCACCCTCAAGCCACCCAGTGTGATGAGATTTACGTAGGCCAATGATTTCCACACCACACAGGTATTCGATAAAAAATTCAACGACTTCCTCAACAATATATTACTCTGCAATACAACCCTTTGGATGACTTCAAATTTTGACATACCCTTTAAAAATATTCATATACCATTCATTGTGGTACATCCATCTATAATATACAAGATCACATAGTCAAATCTCTCTCATCAAATGAACCATCAAATGAACCATCATAGAAAAGAATTTCAATAGGAAGAACATTTCCAATTCACATAATATGACAGAAATTTCTCTTTATATAGTTAACAATTTTGCTAGGTCTATAACTTTTCTGCATATATCTTTGAAGAAGAAACATAGTTTAGTTAATGTATAGCGGATGTTCTTGAAAAAAATGCAACGTAAAGCTATAGGAATTAGATCTTGCATCAAAACATGGTAATCATGTGATTTCATACCCTTTAACTTTAGATCGCTCATTGACACAATATTCTTGATATTTAATTAATACCCCTCTTGAACCTTTAAATTATTCATGAAGTTTCAAAACTGATATCTCTCCTTCTTGGAAATAGTATAAGCATTTGGAGGAAGAAATGTTCATTTTCACCCTTCACTGGTGCCAACTCTTCTCGTATTCCCATCTCAACGATGTCCAATCTAGCATTAATTCCATACTTTGTTTTGCTATGTGCATTTAGAAACATTATAATGACACTATCACATACATTTTTTTCAACATGAATAACATCAATAAAATGTTTGAAATAGAAACAATTACAGTATGGTAATTCAAAAAAAACTGATCTATTTTTACAACTGGTTTCCATAAGGTTTTTCGAAAATAGTTTACCAAAATTATTGTCCAAATATTTTAATTTCACAAGCAATTGATCAACTATTAGTGGATAAGGTGTTGTACATTCTTCTCAACTTCCATCGAATGATGTCATCCAAGATCGATACTAATGTTATCAGTGTAGAAATATGCGATGTCCTAGAAACATGGTTTTTGATGAATGTTTCAACCTAATTGACTGTGTACCTTATTTTCAAATGGGAAGCCCATGAGTTCCTTTAATTATATATGCTAAAAAATTTTCATAAGTAGGAAATCCATTTATCATCCCGTACAACATGGATCTCAAAGTAAAATATCCATTTTTGTAAGCATCATACAACGTAATCCCACAATAATTTCAAATCCTCAATCAATGGAGCCAAATAAACATCAATATCATTACCTAGTTGTTTTTGTCCTGATATAAGTATAGATAACATGATTTATTTTTGTTTCATACATAACTATGGTGGTAAGTTATAATTTACCAATATAACCGACCATGTACTATGACTGCTACTTTGAAAACCAAAAGGATTCAATCCATCTGTAGATAACACAAGACAAAGGTTTCTCAGCTCGTTTCCAAATTCAGGATACTCATGATCAATTCTCTTCCACTGAGGAGAGTCTTCCGGGTGACATAGTTTCCCATCTTTAATTCTTGTATCTGCATGCCATGTCAATTGCATTTCAGTCTCCTCACTTCTATATAGGTGCCTAAACCTTGGAATGATTGGAAGGTACCATTCAACTTTCGTAGGACTTAATTCATCCTTATTGTATCGAGAAGCACCACATTTTGGGCATTCTTTAAGTGATTGGTGGTCCTTTAGAAACAATATAAAGTCATTTGGGAATGCGTGTATTCTTTGAGAGGTCATACCCATCGAGCGCAACATTCATTTGGCATCGTATGTTTGGATCGGGAGATCATTATCTTCTGAGAGCATGTCATTCTGGAGAGAAAGTAGTTCCGTAAAACTGGCACCACTCCACCCATTTCCTGATTTCAAATTATACAGCTTCAGTACGGCTGACAATGCTGTATATTTAGTGCAACCGGTATAAAATGACATCTTTGCACAACTCTTTAACTTCTCAAACAATTTTGGTCAATCACGAAGTTAATATTTAACTGTAATTTTCATTTCCTCAATAAGATCTTTATCATCATTCACATTTGTAATCACATCCTACATACGATCCTCTTCATTATTCGTGCTTGTAATCATATCACATGATCCATAAAACATAGTGATATCCCAGCCACTACCTGCATTCGTTTTTCCCCGTGTTTATTCCAACATGTATAACTTCGATCTATTCCGTGATAGATTAGGTGTTCTTCAAACTCCCCTAGACTAATTTGTCTTTAATAATAACAACGTAAACACAAAAAAAGGATTTGAGAAGGGTCATATGCATGATATTTTGAAAACTTGATAAACTCTTTCATGCCCCCTTCACACTCTTTTCTCAACTGATTGGCATTCATCCATTCTTTATTCATATTCATCCTATTTTATATAATAATATTAATATCTAACAAAATAATTACACAAAAGATGTTCAACTAGGGTCATAATCCAACTATAATCAATTGAACTAGCTATGGTAAACAATACCCTTACCTCTCTATGCATTACTCAGGACCAAAGTAGATCACCCCCATCTTCCCAACCACCTAATCAATGGAACTAGATATGATAATCCCCCGCACTAGAATATTTTAGTATCCCACATGTGATCTATATGCATTATTGTAAACTGGTTTTTAGTGTTTCTCTAGAAACATAATGTCTCTAGTCAAGAACTATGGTACTAAACTAATAGATTTTATGATTTTCAATAGAGTGCTTGTGGGTTGAAGGATTCATTACATGTGTTGTTATAGTTATTTGACTAGGGTGTCTATAAAGTGTCTCATAGAGTCCTCTAGTGAAGTGATTTTCTAAGATTCAGTGGAATTGTACTAGTAAAAAAGTGGTGGTGCCATTGAAATGGGTAAAGTTTGGATTGATAATCAATGGTGGAAGAACTACAACATGTAAAACAAATGGCATACCAATCATGCCAACAACTAAAACACCGTACAGACACACAATCGTGCTCACAATAACAATACCATGCAAACCAAAAAAATCATAATTTTATATTTTACAAAGAATCCCTTATTCAATTCCATTTGTTAATTCAGGGGTTATCACAAAAATTTTATCATCCTGGGGAATTCATTCATTAGTCAATATACGTAAATTACCAATTTTTATATTTAAATGTTCAATAGGAACCAACCAACATTCAATTCATTTAGTGCGTAAACAAGGACCACCAATGGACATGATTTTTCAACAGGGTGTTTATCCCATACATTTCACAATATAACCATCAATATCAAATAGTATTAACATGAAAATAAGAGGAAACCAATGATTAAAAGGAGAAAACTCACTGCAAAGGTGTTGTTCAGCATGCAACTGAGGTGTATTCGCAATAGAGAAGAGGCATGCAGTAGAGGAGATTTCCAATTAAAAAGAAAACATAAAATGAGAAATCACATGTTAAAAAATTTTATTGGTCAATAGTGGGATTTTATTTTCTATCTATGATATCTGATTCCTATTTTTTTCTTCATATCTACTATTTTCCTAGATGTTCAACTTATGAATGGGACATGTCTGCTTTTTAGGAGAAGGATCACTTTTAATTTACTCTAATTTAGGGGTAAAATATTCCACATTAATTGTTTTTTCCCAGGGGATCATTGCTATCCTGTAGGGATCATGAACGCCTCTTAGGTTAGTGGAAAGTTAGGTCAGTTGTTGGTTATGATACCAGTCTGGGCTGTATCATTACATTTCCAATTGTTATTAACCCTTTTCCATTTAAATATAGGATATTGGGGGGGGGGGGGTCAGACACTAATATATAGAAGAAATAAGAGAGGTAAAAATTATCCTTGGCTCTCTAATAAAAGTGATAAAAGATGAAAGATACAACGAGTGAGGGAGAACCACCCAAGATGAGAGGAGGGATAGGTTGGCATAGTACGAAGGGATTATAAACTTATGTTTTTTTTCATTACTAAGGATATGCTTTTCTCTCAAATATCATGACTGATTATTGATGATTTCTCACTATTGTGAATATTTTTTACATGGATGCACGTAGCCTAATTTACCTAAGGGTGAATATCCTCCACCAACTCAATATTCTTTCTACCTCCCAAAAAAATTGATCACCTTGTTAAAAATCATAATGCATTAGATTAAACTATTTCAATTATTTAACTTGAATTGGGTGTGAAGATCTATGATGACCACTTTGAAAGGTTCTCATTGGAAGAGATAATGAACATTATGTTCACAAGGAAAAAAACAACTATAGAGGTATAGGTTGAGGCCCATAAACTTTTATCTCTAGGAAAATTAGAAAAAGGGAGTTGAGACCAACTCTCTACTAGCCAACATATGAACTACTTTGACAACTGATGAAATCTATCCATATACTTTCCCTTCAATAATTTTTGATGGCTTCACTCTTGAGATGAATCATCTTACACTAGAATAATATCTATTACCTTATAATTTTCTATAACAAACAATACATTGACAAATTAAATGGGGTGAGTCGATGTTTGATCTCTAGTTGCATCACCTAATAAAAATAACACACCCTAGAATCCTTTTAAAGAATACTGTTATAAGTATGGAAAAGAATATTCTTGAAATAAATTTCAAACTATCATATATTGGATCTCCCCTATTAGATAGAAAATAACACATGCAATTATTTCTCCTTAAATTCCAAATAAATGAAATTATCCAATGATTGACTACAAAACATCTCCCATGATATCTCTAGATCCTCATAATCACCAATAAACAAGATCCATTCCTAATGAATAGCTACCAGAAACAAGATAATAAACAATGGAATCCAATGTTACTTTATATAAAGAATCAAAATAAAACAAATCTAAAAATACTCTAACCATATATCTATCTTCTAATTAGGGATATTTCCGTCATAATTAAATAAAAACTAATTCTGAAACTCACAAAATGAATTTCTCTTAGATTTATCCTACTTAGGGATCTCCCTTACACAGTCAATTGAAGCATCCTGAATCACCCCAACCAACTCAACCACAAGTATAGCCCTATTACCATAAAACTACATATCACAATGAATTAAATAATACATAAAACATTGGTAATTTTTTGAAATCAACAACATCAAAGTGGAGGATGATGATTCATCGGCCGAAGGAGGAGGAGGAGGAGGAGGAGGACATAGTGGTGGCGGAGGATGAGGAGAAGTAGGGTCGCAGTGGGGGAGTGATCGTGGAAGAGGAGGAGGAGAAGGTAGCAGCGGAGGAGGGGGAGGAGGAAGGTCACAGAGGAGGAGGGATCATGACAGAGGAGGAGGAGAAGGCAATAGTGGTATAGGATGAGAAGGACAGTCGCGATGGAGGAGGAGGACAAGTCAGCGGTAGCGACGACGACATCAGTGGAGGAGGAGGAGGAGAAGGAGGAGGAGGAGGAGTCACGATGTAGGGTTCATCTTAAATGAAGGCTTGAATGAATGCAATGGAGGAGGGGCCTGTTAGGGTTATTTTATAAAAAACATTGGAACATTTATCAATGCTAGTTAAAAGCACAGATAACTGTATGTTTTATCAGTGCTAAAATAAAAGCGCTGATAAAGATATGACTTTATCAGCGCTAAAGTTTTGGGACCCACACATGCCATAGGATTGTTTACCTATCCAATCCACTCTAACAGTTATCACAATATAGTGGTTAATACATGAACTAGTCATTCCCATAAATGGTAATGATATAGCTACTCTTATTTAGTACTGAAACTTGTAAATATATTGTGTGCATATTTTTATTTCTTTCTATTATTGAATGCAATATGGAAAAGTGAATAAGAGAATCAAGATACTAATAGGTCAAGAGGTTCATGGATAAAAATTTGGAATTAGTTTTAAAAGTCCCCAATACAGATTCACCCCTCCTCTCAGTGTTAGGTATATCCCAAACTGGTCCTCTCAGAAGGTTCCACTCTGTGGATAGAGGACCCATGCCCTAACATAATAGAAGGGATCCACTCTATGGATATATGACCCATGCATTGACACAATAGGAGGGTTTTAATCTTTGGATAGAGGACCCATGACCTGACAGAGTAGTAGGGTTCTACTCTATAGATAGAGGACCCATGATTTGATACATTAGGAGGGTTCCACTAAAACTAGTATGAGGAGTATGGGGAATTTCCAACCTCAACCACTCTTTGATGATCTTGCCAGATAACTTCCATAATCAAGCACCGCCTAAAGAAGCATCATGAAAAGAGAATCTATAATCATATTATCATATTTATAAAGTCACTATGAGGGTAACCATAAATTTTTACTTGAAAAATCACCCAAGATAGGCTACTCATAGGTTAAAATCCGAGTCAAAATGAAGGAGATATGAATGGTAGAAGATCCATCAAGAATTAAATGACATGTGTGTGTGTGGGGGGGGGGGGTCCACACAACATTTGACCTCACCTAACCTCCTATCTGTGTACCCAGTCACGCCTGGATACCAGATCATTCTCATGTATCCCTGGTCATGCGTGTGTACTCCTAGAGTACAAAACATGTCTATACAAAAGCCTGAAGAACACACAAGGTACATCGTTGGTCTTTCGGGATAAAACATCAAACCACTTATACTTCATTGAAAAAAACCCTAAATTTCCAAACATATCATACAGTTATGATCCTCATGGAAAAGAACTCGATATTGACTATTCACTTTCCCAAATCGGACACCCAGTGAAAAAAATGCATTTTTCCATAACATGTACATACGTCACTTCATGGGCCCGAGCCATAAGTACAAAAGGTACCAAATATTGGTATTGAAACAAACACCTCAATATTAGGGTCACAATTCTGTAGAAAGCTCATCAATATAACATCATATAAATAAGATGCATCATATACTAGATTATTTAATAATAATAATAATATTGGGTGCTCCATGGACCCAATCCACGAGTTTGAATTAAATATCCATAATTTCTCCTAAACTGTTCATTTTGATACCATGATCATGATGCCATAGAAGGATCACCAATCCAATTTCGTATAAAGGAATTACATTGGAAATAAGATACCATGATAAATAATAATAATAATAATAATAATAATATTTTATATTATTATTATTATTAAAAAATTATTTTTAAATAAGGGATGTAAATCCATGCACTAAGCCTCCCCCTTCTTCACGCATGGTCTTCATGCCCCAACTGACTTCTTCCTCCCATTTAATAATAATAATATATATATTATTATTATATTAAAACATAAATAAAAGGAAAAGATGATAATAATTTTCCACTTCCACACAGAGGTGTGAACAAGATCTACACCATTACCTTCCCCTTACAACTAGGTGCAATCTCTCTCCTATCACATAATAATAATAATAATAATAATAATAATAATAATGATGATGATTATGATGATGATGATGATGATGACGATGATGATGATGGTGATTATAAATAAACACAACTGTCTTCCTCAAGGTGGCGCCCCATCTTGTTCCATCTTTTTTATTATTATTAAAAATAATAATAAATATCACATATTATTAGTATTAAAAATAATAATAAATGTCACATATTATTATTATTAAAAATAATAATAACACAAAACACCCTCCATGGACATCCAAAAATTGAATTCTAGTCGTTCTTTTCTAGAAAACCATCCATCATTTTTACTCATATAAACCAAGTGTACTAGGTCATGAGAACCCTACTATATGCACCAACACCAGAATCCATCATCGCCGATGGTCAAGATCTATCTACCATTTCTCATAAACACCTATCATTGCACCTACAGAGATATCTTTTCAATTTAAATCGAAAACCACCGATACCCAATAAAAATTTGGGTTCCCATAATAATCAGCATTACTCTATCATGTCTCTAAAAATATAAATCCAAACACATGATTTTAAGCTGTTGTGGAAAAGAATAAATGCAAATTGACATGTATTTTTGGATACCATCGAATCACTGATAAACTAATTACTGATGATGAATGCCAAAAATAGAGGGAGAAATGCACAAGCCACAAAGGTGATAATCATCATTGACTGATGAAATACCGACTAATGATCTATAGGTGTATAAGTATGGGTGATAACATGGTATAAATAAATAAATAGTTGATTTAAACAAATCAAATTATTGGATGGGCTCATGCGAAGGAAAAATAATCACAGATCAGTAAAATAAAATATTAATCTATTCTTAACATTTTAATAAAAAAGTAAAAAACCAAAATTAATGAGACCTATCATGATTATGGATCAATAATTAGTGAATAATTCACATTCTAGCAATAAAGTTGATGATCCTACAGTGTTTGTCATTCATCTCATGATTATCCTTGATCCGATTGTCTTTCATCATTCAATTTCGATATGCCAATGAAGAACACTCTATTCCTCCTCTTAGATCTTGAAAGAGTTATGTAGATAACCCTTGAAAAACCCTTATAAGAGGGTATTTATAGAGAATTGTAATTAGTTCATTTAATGAAACAAACAAAAAATTTATTTATTTATTTTAATCAAATGTACCGTCCAATGACTAACTTAACCATACATCCTGTGCCAACCAACCTTAGGTTGTGCCTAGGGTAAATATAGTATTCTAGACTCAATCGTGGTCTCAAATTTTTGATCCCATTATCCATTTGGGAGTTATCACACTTTTTTAGGAAAAATGTGTGCATGTGATATAAAATTTATTTAATAATATTATAAAATTAATTCTTTGCTCACCGGGCCTCAAAATTGTGTGCTGTATCAGTACCTGGCTCTGAAAATATTCCTAGAAATATTCAAAATTCTTACAAGGAAAAAATAGAGGCTCTATACTATTCCCTTATTCAAATATTTTCATCCCCTAAAAGCTAAAATTAGGAAAAAAGGTGGGGATACTGAGCATGCATCTAGCTCTCCTGCTCCCACAAGACCCCCCAATGGTTTTCCTGTGATTCCAAAAAACATGCACCAAAGGAAAACACTTTCCCATGAAGGGTCTTTATCTATTGGTTCTCAATGACACAAAATCTTTGAAAAAGGAAACTTCACTATCACGATCTAGCTTACCTAGGTTGTTATGATATAACAAGTCATGCACATACCTCATCAGCTATAGTATGTGAAGATCATTGACCACATGGTCTAACTATAATCACAAGGTCAAGAAGCACACCACCTTGATAACCCAATGTAGTAACTGGAAAAAGGGCCTATGATCCTTAGAGATAGCCTACCATCCTGGACAAAGGATATTAGTAAAACAACCCTTCTCTTTGGTGTACTACTAAGGGAAAAAACATCCTCAACACCATTTCCCATAGCATGACCGATGCAACTGACGGTCCATGAACAAGGATTTTATGATCCCCACCTTCAAGGAATCTATTAGGAATATATCCAATGGATATCTGATCATACAGGATCTCCCAATTGATATCCCCAAGTCATTTTTCTCTATATCACCGATTAAGTGAAGGGGTAACAACCGTTGACTGGTGGTATGCTGCACAATCCTCACCCAAAAAGGGTAAAATGCAAAGAGTTAAACTACTCCATCACCTTAATTGACAATAATAGATGGAAAACCTCATTGTGTGAATCTACTACAACAACCATGCCCTAGGTGTCCCTCAATATCATGCTGCCTCAACCTATATAGGTTCCATTATCACTCCCATGTCTAAGAATAAATATCCCAAGAAGTGGACCTTAAAATCTATAATTGACTCCATGAGATCTTTTATATGACAATCACTCTTGAAGCATGTCTAGAACCATCCTCCTATGTATCACATTCTACAAATACGACATTGAGGACATGAGGGTACCATTGAAAAATAATACCATAAAATGATCCAATAAAGGTTAAGGATCCATCTCATAAGTCATGTGAACTCTAATGGGGTTTTAACATGCAAAATGGTATCACTATGAGATCAAAGAAAACAAAAAAAATCTTGGAAGCCCCACTTGATACATCCACCTCTTGAACCTAGAACTAGTGATAACCCATCCTGAGGTCAAACTCTGAGATCTACTTATCCTCCATCTATTGGATGAAGAGGTAATCGATTTTAAAGGGTGGATACTCCTTCTAGATAGTTACTGATGTGGCCTTATTTTTACATAGTTTTCCACATCATTTTTATTAATTTTTAATGATTTAATTAATTATTTTTACACTTTTTATCTAATAAATTCATTTTTGTGTTTTTATAATTAAATTTGTCAAATATTCATTTTTTATAAAAATTTATGTAATTATGGGCCCTTAAATAATTAATTTATACCTTCTTTGTTTTTAATATAATTAATTTTCAATTTTTTTATTTAACCTATATTTTTTTATTTTATTTAATTTTTCATTATTAACAATTATTGAGTTTGATAATTAATTTACTTTTAATTTTTAAGTTCATACAACTTAGTTACGACTTTCCAGACTATCGGTAGCTAAGCTACCGATAGCAGGTTTACATTTGCTCTACTGGTAGCCAGGTTATCGGTACTGTCTATCGTTGAACTTCTTTCTTTTTGCTTACCAGTAGCCTGTTTTTAGATGTATCAGTGACCTTTTTCACCGTTACTCTTTCCTACCGGTAGCTCATCTTTCTAACTATAATGGTTGCCTTTAATTTCTACCGGTGAGCCCTTTAATTTTATTAGTAGCGGTGATTATTTAATCTATATAATCCTTTTTAATTAACTTAGACTTTGTTTTAATAATTAATCTTTTAATTAAGTTACATTATAATAGGTTAGCATTGTTAAATAATGTGTTTAGTCTTCCTGCCAATCACCTAAGTATTTAATATGTGTTTTAATTTAAATAAAATGGTTTGTCCTTAATTTTATTAGTTCAATAAGTCAATTCATTAATTAATTAATAGTTTTTAAACATTGATTATATTATTTTATGTATGTAGATTAATCTTTAATTCATTTTATAATTATTTTAGTCTATCGGTGAGGTAATTAGGAGCTCGTAGTGATTTATTTGGGTCACTGATGTTTTTATTTTTATTTTCTGCTATTCTTTATTTAATATGTTTAGTTTTCTTTTAAATTTGAGTCTCTTATTAATTTAGTTTAACAGTTATCAAGTTTATTAATTTAATTGTATTCAATTAGTAATTTTTTAATAAATTTAATGTTTTTAAGGTTAATAAATTTTATGTTTTTAATTAATGGAATTTAGCATTACTTTAATTAATTATTTTAAGTCTTTTTATTTAATTTATTTAAGTTTTAATTCTATTTTTAATTTGTTTGCAATGGTAAGATTCCATTTTGTTGTACCAATAACCTCTTTTATTCTATCGGTAACTTTTTTCTTCTAACAGTAAACTATTATTTCATGTTCTAACAGTGGGATTTTTATTTTATTTTTTCTATCAGTGAACTTTTTCTCACTGATATACCAATACTGGTAGCTGCTGCTCTACCTCTCTACTTATTTCCTCACCGATACTCTTTTTCCTCACCGATACGTTTTTTTATTTTTCTCACTGATAACCCTTTTTGATCTCTCCATCTATCGGTAGCTCATCCTCACCAATAGGCTAATTCTTCTGCGTGCAACCCTCTTTCCTTTATCCTCACTGATAGACAGCCTCTACTCTGCCTCACCGATACCTTTCACCTACCGATGCATCGGTTTCTCCTTCTCATTCTCACAACTACTGATAGCTGGCACCATCTTCAGAGGCGAAGCCACACCAGTCTTCCAACCCAAGGCCGATGCCGCATTGGTTGAGTCCACTGCGAAGGACCTCATGCCACTGCATAGCTGTTAGAAGAGGTCCGCTGGTTTTGTGGAGCAGCAGCCGCGCTACATCACCCGCGAGAGCTGGGTGTCTGCATGCGCCGCTGTTCTAGAGGGTGATCTGAGGCCGAAGGTGCCACAACAGAGGAGGATCTCTCACTGCCATTTGCTAGGGAGGAAGAAGGTGCCTCCCCGCTATTGTTTGCGCTGGGGCTAAGTCGCCGCCACACTGCTACACAACCGCTGGTCCGCTGGTGTTCGAGCTGAGGAGAGACCTACAACAGCGACTTCATGGAGAAGAATCCCTCCCCCTTGCTACGCCGAATTGGGGGAGGGAAGAAGAAGAGAAAAAAAATATTAAATAAAAAAATAATAAAAGTAAAGTAACAGGAAAAAGTAAAGTAAATAAAAAACAACAAAAGCAAAAGTTGAAGTTAAAAAGTAAAATTTTAAAAAAATCAAATGAATAGAAAATAATTTATAGAAGATATAAATTTAAACAATTATAATATTAATACATAGATAAATTATAAATTGTAATACAAAACTAAATTTATAATAAATTTTAATAATAAAAAATTGTAATACAAAACTAAATTTATAATAAATTTTAATAATAAATTAATTTATTGATTATAGTATAAACTATATAATTAATAAAAATTTATAAATAAATTATAAAACATACTTATTAATTAAAAAAATATTTGAACCTTAAGTAATAATTTAAATTACTAAATTAAAATTAACTAATTAATTAATTAATATAACAATTTAATTTCTTTAATAGTAATAACTAAATTATTATTACAATATAAAATTTTATATTAATTAATTAATTATTTATATTCTTAGTATTTAATAACTTAGTTTAAAGTGTTAAAATTAATAATTTAGTGTTTATATTTATTAACCGAATTAAGTAATTAACTTTTTAATTAAATTATGTTTTACTATATTAATATTTAGTGGATAATTGTATAAATAATATAAAATTAAATAAATTATAAATTTACTTTAGTTAAACTATTAACGAGTTAAAATAACACTTAACTTTGAAATTAACCATTTTTCATTCTTTATGTTTTTTTTATTTATTTTTCTTTTCTAACTTTACAGGTTCATTAAAGGGGCTTAAATGCATCCAGATACATAAAACTAACTTGCCCAAAGTTATTTAGGTGGGCAATTTTAGCGTGACGTGCTTGTCGCGAAAAAACGCACATTTTTCAGTGCGTGGGTGAAGAACTTTCCAAGTCGGTGGAAGTTGTGGCAGTGACATGTAGCAGATGATAGATGATACTTAAGTAGAGAAAGCAGCGTATTTTGGGGAGTGGGGATTCATTCATTCACTCAGAGAGGCACTCACTCGACGAACACACGAGTCCCGGAGCAGAGTAGAGGTCCAGGAGGAGTAATTCATGCAAGAAGAGGGAGTTTTCTTCCTCTGTTTTCTTCCAAATCTTTTCCTATACAATAGAATGGATGTAGTTTTTGATATAGTGATAATGATAAATATTTTAGTTAGCTAAATTTATAGTTCGGGGAGAGTTCTAGTTCTACTGGTAATCAATTTCATCCTTTTTCATTAAACACTTATTCTGTGATTAGAATTGATCGGCGAGATCAGTTCTAATTACACATTTATGTTTCATACCACAATCACTGGATTTTAAAAACTCTATAATCATTCAGCGATTTTGATTATTGAATCATTTTTAAAACAAACAACTCTTAATGAAAACTTCAGTACCTACGGCGAGTTTGTACTGTTGTTCATTTTAAGTCATCTTTCTGGAATTGTACTTCTTTGGAGTGGCGAACTCTAAATTTGTACAATTTCCAAGACTTAACTCCTAGCAAGGAAAGTAAGTCGTCTTTATTTAGTGGTACAAAGCAGTACTTTTACATGAATAGGAAAAACAATTTAAACCAGTAGACTAGAGTAATCCCCGAGCATTCTTTACTGTTGTCCTTTATCAGCATCTTATTTCCTTTTTTGCACCTTATTTTTAGTTGTACTCTATTTTAGTATAGGTATAACAAGTTTTTTTAAAAAATGTGTGGATTTACTTACATTTTATAAAACATATAAAAAATATTAAAAGATATAATAAAATTAATAAAACCACTCTGATGTTGAAAACAATGGAGCTTGCCAAGTTTTTTTAGTGATTAGTGGCCAAATTATCCTTCCCTATGGGTTCGACCCTGCTTACCACATTTACTGTAGTTAGTAGGAATAAAAATATTAAACTTTGACCAGCTTCAATGATAGTTTAGGTCATTTACCTATCTTGGGTGACTACAATCCACACATAACCTCAATCTCTCATATGCTTTTTAGGTGAAAAATATAGGGGTGCCTAGGAAAAATCATTGGGTATTATGAATCCCCCTCTCTGTAGAATCCTCTAACCATACCTCTAGATCTCATATCTAAATAGGGTCATCTGATATAGTAGTGCAGATATAGGGTCATCCCTAGTGCAATTCCATGTAGAAATAAAACTCTCAATAGTGAGGTAAACCTGAGACGTCCTTAAGAATGATCCACTCATACTTCTCCACCATCATAGGAAAATAAAATCTCATAGAATACACTACTCTAAGGGTAATAATAGATAACTGATAAGGAAAAAACTATAAACTCATATGAATGAGTTTATCCTACCCTATTCGGGGATCATTCTTTATCAAAGGGGAGAACTCCAATGCAAAAAACCCGAATCACTGCTATACTCAATGGTATCAATCATCTGGTCGTGGATTGTAAATGACCAACACATACTGATGAAAACATCATAGGGAATTATTGTCACTATGGAAATATTTTCTGTGAGTCTCTCTCTCCCTACATATTCAATTTACACCATCGAAAGAAATGTGTGATCACTAATCCTCTTCATAGAAGCCTATAGAATAAGGGTCGAGCAAAAAGGCCCCAATGGTATCGATAGGTCTCAAATAGGGGATACTTCCATATAAAGTGGATTGATAATACACACAAAAACTGTAATCAGTAGTAGAGAATATGCGAGTCACACCTCAAACACACTCAGAGCCTCAAGGTCACAAGCCTCCATTGCTTGGAGTCATATTTCTTCTTGCCTGCCTATTCTTCTTAATCGGGGCTCACTTAAAAAAATTCCTATAAGAACTACCTTAAACCTACAAGTCAAGGAACTCATCCACCGTAAATCGACACTATCCTCTTTGGGCCGCACTAACTCACCCTCATGATTTTGAATCAAATATCAATAATTCATATCGGTAGGGGAATTGTACCTCTATCTTGCATGTCTGAAGCCACATCAAACATCACCAACATATGGATCCACCAAAAACCCACATCACTTGGGAAAATTATTTTCTCCAAAACCACCATCTAGATTGGTCCCATCTAAGAGGGACATTTAGACCATAGGATCACGCCAGTCCTCAACCAAATGAGAAGGTGGATCCTAGACCACCATGAATCCTTGGTGATCTATATATCTTAATCTCACATAGAATAATCAACACAAGTTCACCATCTGTCAGTACATTTGGAGTTAAAAATCAATCCACAGTGAAGAATGGTTACCAAAGCAACCATCTAATCAGTCAGGGTCCACACAAGATAGAAAAACTATACCACTTCCTCAATTCAAACTTCCACTACCTGAGGGTTTGTATCATCATTGAACCTCAGTTGCCTCCATCATTAAAACTCATTTAATGTGATAATTCTATTAATACTACCATCTTACCCTACTAGAACTATTGAGTACTCAACATAAGAATGATTATATTCCTAATCTATATAAGGATTCATGTGTTTCTCAATAGGTGGTAGCATTTACTAGTACCTACCTAGAGAAAACAACACATGGATGGGTTCCTAAAATAAGGTCTCATCGCTTAATCAGTTGTCTTCATGATACTGCCTCAAAATCCTAACTGGATATCATTGTGGAGTCATATGGAATGGTATTAAGACATACCATGTTCAAATAACATCTCTGAGAGCTAACTCAATAAGGATAGTTAAAAGAAACAATCCTATATGATACATGTACCATTGATCCTTGAAACCAATGTCTCGGTATTCTGAGTAAAAAAGAAGCTAGTTAGAGTCCTGGTGTATGGATACTTTGGCCGCTGCACCAAAAATGGGTTTACTAGCTTGAAAGACACACTCAAGACACTTTGAAATTGTTACCCTATATCCTAAAAAAACCTCATAAGGGGAAAATACTCCAAACACCATACTAAAGTCAAACCACCTTTGATACCAATTTGTACCAACCCAACCCATTGGGGACCACCTAGTTAGCAGAAGGATGAGATACAACCATCAAAAGACCACCTATATAGGCCATGGTCTAATGAAAAGCACCGATATGCATAACTAATATGAGAGTCCTTTTTCCTAATGTACTTGTATGCACACAACCAAAAATATTCATGATGAAATGTAGAGGAATAATAATAAAATACATCAAAATCTGGAGTAAAATCCTTGAATGTAACAACTTATAGGGAATAAAAAAGTGTATGACAATTTAATATGAAAACTAAAGGAAAAAATACATGACCAACCAGAAAAGATGTCCCAACAAGACAAAAAATGGAAAGGAAATGCTGAGATAGCCTGTCTCTATATCTCCAATCCCTGACCACCATCTTTGGTTAAATGCACCCAAGTATGCCTATGATTATCTAAAATCACCTCAGTCCAATACATAATCTGCATATGACATGACATGTGTGGGAAAATCACATGTAGGGGTGAGTATATATATACCTAGTAGGATTTCCCAAAGACTAAGGAGGGATAAATAGAAGACATGATATAAGTAGTTAGCTCATCATAAAAAGGTATGATAATTAGTATATGAGATAAAAACCATAATTAAAACCCATATATGATCAATAAGAAGCCAAAATGATAGATAAAGGGGATCTCTATCTCTATATACCAACTAAGACAAATGATTTTTCTTATATCTTTTAAAAGTCCGTCTCTGATTCCCAGTATCTCATGTGTTTGTCTGAGTAAGTAAGCATGTGGAGCCACACCTCACCACTCTTACACATAGTTGAGGGTAAAAAATATCTAGGTAGAGGACCCATTTCCTGGTACAATAGGGAAGTTCCACTTAGTGGGTATAGGGCCCATGCCCTGGTACAATAGGAGGGTTTCACTCAGTAGTTAGAGTAACCATGCCCTAGTACAATAGAAGGGTTCCACTCAGTAGGTAGATGAACCATGCCCTGATATAACATTATGGTTCTAATCAGTAGGTATAAGAACCATTCACTGGTATAATAGAAGGGTTACAAACAGTAGGTAGAGGACCCATGCCCTGATACAACAAGAGGGTTCCACTCTGTAGGTAGAGGACCCATGCCCTGGTACAACATGAGAGTTCAAATAAGTAGGTAGAGGGACCATGCCCTAGTACAACAGAAGGGTTCCACTATGTAGGTAGAGGACCGATTCCCTGGTACAATAAGTGGGTTCCACTTAGCAGGTAGAAGAACCATGCATTGGTACATCTGGATTGTTTCACTCTATAGATAGAGGACCCATGCCCTGACATAACAGGAGGGGTCCAGTCTATGAATAAAGGACCCATACCCTGACACAACAGGAGGGTTCCACTTTGTGTATAGAAGAATCATGACTTGAAATAGTATAAGAGTTATACTCTATGGATAGAGGACCCATACAATTATACAATAGGAGGGTTCCCCTAAAATTATTACCAGGAGTATGGGGAATTACTAACACTAGCCTATCTCTGATGATCCTGTTTGATCACTTCCATTGAAGAGCACCACCTAACAAATAATCATGCATGGAATATATCATATCATATTTCTAAATCCACTATGAATCCCACCATCATGTTATATAAGGAAAAAACTCAGTATATACTACTAAAGGGCCAAAATCCGAGCCCAAACGAAGGAGATATGAGAGATAAAAGATTAATCAAGAAGTACATGATGTGCAGGTGTTACACATGATGTGTGACCTCACCTAGTATCCTGAATGTATACCTAGTCATTCCGAGGTATCGGGCCATGCCCATGTATCCATGGGAATGCCCGTGTACTCCTAGAGTATATGGCGTGTCTGGCCAAAATCCCAACAAACGCATGCGGTTCGTCTTTGGTTCATCAGGCTAAAACATCAAACCACTGACACATCATTGAAAATGGTCCTAAATAAAAAAATGAATCATACTATTGTTATCCTTGCAGAAAATACTTGATATTTACTATTCACTTTCCTAAATCAGACACCCGGTGAAAAAAACGTGTTTTTCTCTAACATGTATGTATTTCACTTTGTGGGCCTTAGCCATAAGTCTGAAAAATGTATCCAACATTAGTCTTGAAACATTTTCCTCAATTATAGAGTCACAATGCCATAGATATCTCATCAATATGACATATTATGAAGAAGATATGACAGATACTAGATTCTATATTATTATTATTATTATTATTATTGGGAACTTTGTGAACCTTATCCATGAGTCTGAATTAAATATCCATAATTGGTATTGAATTTTCCATCTCCATACCTTGATCACGATGCTACAGATGGATCACCAATCCAATTTTCTATGAAGTACTTACATCAGGACTAAGATTCCATGACCAATAATAATAATAATAATATTTTATATTATTATTATTAAAAAATTATTTCAAAATAGTGGAGGTAAATCCACAAACTATGCCTCTCCCCTTCTTTACACATGGTCTTCGTTCCCCAACTGGCTTCTTCTTCCCATTTAATAATAATAATATATATATTATTATTATTGTTATATTAAAACATAACTAAAAGGAAAAGGGTGATGATCCCTTTCCACTCCCACACCGAGGCATGTACAAGAGGTATTCCATCACCACCATTACAGCCCAGAGAACTCTCTATTCTATCACATTATAATAATAATAATGATAATAATGATAAATAAACATAACTATCTTCTTCAAGGTGGTGCCTCGTGTATCGCCCCCGATCCAACACTCTCTCACATGGCTGAAATGGGTTGGTTATGATACCTCAAGAATGCCTCCACATATGCTAGAGGATTATGACTAGAAGAGGGGGTGTGATATATATAGTAGGGAGACTATACCCCCTAGTTACAAAGTTACAACATAGAGGAAAAATAAAATAAAAATAATAAATAAATATCAAAGTGCGAAAAAATAATAGAAACAATACAATACAACCGAAAACCAATAATAAAAGCCAACTAATAATACAATAAATAATAAAGGGATAATGTAATGATAATATGAAATGTGACTAAATATCATGTTAGAAGTAATAAAAATAAAATACTAATAGAATCCAAAGTCCCTGATCCCGAACCACATATCGGTCCTATCTCCAAACTTCAGGCCATCCATCAAGAAAACAATCAACATCATAGTCCCTTTCCCTTGTCCAATATTATATCCTTGTAATCTGATCGGGTACCAAATGACGACATGAATAGGGTGTGAGTATAACTCATTAGGTTTACACCACCATATCTAAGTATAAATAGTACGATAATAAGTGCATAAAATAATATAATAAATAATTGTATTAATTAATTAAGAAATAAAATTAATACCACATCAACCACCTTTCGCACCATGCTCAATTATCTCTAAGAATGTATCATAGCCATATAATCATAACCATATAACCATCCTAAAATATAACCTACTTATTCACCTTAACTGAATATCTCTAAGAATGTCTCACAACCATTCCACATAACCATAACCATATGCATGGAATAAATCACACAAATATGGCCCGAACATACTTTATCATCATTTCAATAATAAATCAGGGATGAGATTAGTATATAATAATTATAGCATTTATTAGGTCCAAGCCTAGTATATAATCATTTCAGTATGCATCACTAGGCATAGCCTACGATTTAAATATTTCGGCATGTCTCAGGGAATATCCTAGTATATAAGCATTTCAACATGTCTCAAGGCATAGCCCGATATATAAGAATTTTAACATGACTTAGAGAACAACTTGGTATATAATATTTCAGCATGTAAAATGGTCCAACACACTATATAATCATTATAGCATAGAAATCACAACACATGTTATGATAACAAGGATATCACAATATCACATCATAAGTCTCAATGGTTAATTATGAAAATTTTCATTTATATTTCAATTACACATTTCATTTATCCTTTGGTAATAAACAAAAAAAATCCAATCATTTCAATAATTATCCCAAGACAAGGTGAATTTATATCAAGAAAACACCTAAATACCATGTCATGATAAACACACTTTAAGCTATTAAAAAATTCATTGATAATTCAGGGTTCACTCACTTGATTGGTAACCACAAGACAAATCAATAACCAAATGGATCCAAAAAGATTTTATGGAATAATTCAATTCATCATTTAATTAATTTAGGTTCACATTACATTGGTTCAATTTGTACTATTTCACATACTTTCATATTAAACAGACCATAAGGTTAAGGTTTAGACCACATACCTTTAACTAATGATCAACCAACACTTTCAGTATGATTTTCCAATAAGAATTAAGGTAAAGATGATCAAAATAAGGATCTTAGATAATAACCGACCAAGATCAAAACCAAAAACGATGAAGGTCATGATATTATAGCATAACACTTAGAGAAAAAAGGGAGAGAAGAAGGGAAAACTGAAGAAAAACCACTCATCAGGTATCAGATACATGATACAGATGTTTGGATTGAAGAGAGGCACTCAAAAATCACCTAGAATCTACCCTAGGTCCAAGAGGAGGAAACTGCACATGAGGAAATGAGAACAATATATCACACACAACCCTTAAAAAAAATTCTTAGTAAATTACATGGTGTGTAATTCCATTACTCATCTTGTATTTTATTTTAGAGGAATATTTCGAAAAACCCATCAACAAAAATTAAATTTAACCCTAATTGAATTTTATATGGAATGAACTTAGTAAATGACATGTAAACAATTAATTCCCTATATTGGTTTCAAAATATGTATTTGATAGAGTTTACATGACATGTAATACCTTTTTACAACATGTAATTCTCCAACAAACAACATTCATCCCCCTTTTCCTCACACAAGGATCTAAACACCTCCAAAGCCTTCCAAGTATGAAAGACCCTCATAAACCCATTTATATTTGGACTCCATTAATTCTAAAAAACATATATCTCTAAATATTAGATCATTTATCCCAACAAAGTCTCATTATCTCCCAACAAGACTTAGCCACCAAGGTTCAAACGAAAAAACTCTAGGAGGGACGTACCTATAAAAAGACGGGACCTTATAACCCACTTTGTTTCAACTTTTTTTATTAACAATAATAAGAATAATAAATATCATATATATATATATATTTTAAAATAATAATAAATGTCACATATTATTATTATTAAAAATAATAATATAACACACTGCCCTCCATGACCGTTTGAAAGCTTGATTCTATTCGTTCTTTGCTAGAAAACCATCCATCATTTTTATCTATAGAAACTACATGTATCGGGTTGCAGGAGCCCTTCCATTCACACCAAAACTAGATTCCATAATCACCTATGGCTAGATTCCAGCTACCATTACTTAGAAACATCAATCGTTGCACCTCTAGAGAGATCCACTCAATCCGGATCGGAAACCACCGATACTCAATCAAAAGTTGGGGTTACCATCATAATCTCCTTTCCTTCGTCATGTATCTAAGAAACCAAAATATGAACTCATGACTATGATCCATTTTACCAAATAATGAATTAATAATTATTTGAATTCTCAGATATCGTCAAATCACCAATCAACCAATTACTGATGATGAACGCTAATAACAGAGGGATAAAGGAACAAGCCACAAAGGTGATAATAATAATTTTCTAATGCGAACCTATCCAATGATTGATAAGTGAATAATCATGGGTGATAACATGACATGAAAAAAAATCACCGATTAAAAAAAATCAAATTACTAAGCAGGATCATGTGAAGGGAAGATAATTACATATTAATAAAAGAAGATATGAATCCATTCTCAAAATTTTAATCAAACAGGTGAAAATTACAATCGATGATCCCTACCTTGATTATGGATCAATTTTTAGTAAATAATGCATCTGATAGTGATGAAGGTGATAATCCCACCATGCCCTTCATCCGTCTCACAATTATCCTCAATCCTATCATCGTTCACCATTCAATGTCAATCTGCCAACAAAAAACGCTCTCCTCATCCTCTTAGATCTAGAAATGTTTATGTGGCTAACCCTTGAAAAACCATCATAATAGAATATTTATAGAGTATTTTAATTAGTTCATTTAATAAAACAAACAAAAAAATTATTTATTTATTTTAATTAAACATACCATCCAATGAATACCTTAACTAGATGTCCAGTTCCAACCAACCTTATGTCACACCTAGGATAAAACCAATGTTCTAGGATCAAACGTGGTATAATATTTCCAATAAAAGAATCTGTTTTGGATTTATTATACTTTTTATGGAAAACTGCACATGTGTGATATAAAATATATTTAATATTTTTATAAAATTAATTTCGGGATCACTGGACCTCAAAATCATGAATCGTCTCAAAAATTAGCTCTAAAAATATTCCTATATATATTTCAAAGTCTCAAAAGTCAAAAAAATAGTATATACACTTTACTTGTTTCTAGATGTTGATATTGGACTTTATGCATGCCCGCCTAATGCCACTGAGTAATAGGCCCATAGGGTCACACATTTATTGTATCCTTTGATCTCAATTATATTCTATCTAGATTTAAAAATTGAAATAAATGTTATTCTAAAGACTAAAGAATAATATTAATTCAAGATTTATTAATTGTAAATATTTAATCACCATATTCATGTGAATTGAATATTAAATAAATATTTATTTGAAAAACAGTGAATATAAAATTTATTTATTTATCAAATGAATAATATTTATTTATTATTTTAGGTTTGGTAAATATATTGGAAGAAGGAATGGATGAGATAAGAGTTTGGTGGGAATGATATAAAAATATCATTTAAAAAATACTTATTTATTTATTGATATTTTTATTACCCATAAGACATGCACACACCATGAATATAATAATAACAATAATAATAATAATTTTTTTTCATTGTGTTGTTCACTAAGGATTTAGAGATTGATTAAGGGATTATGTGTGATTACCAATACTCTAAAATAACTCTGTATATACTTGGTTATATCATTTCTATATGTGGTGTATTTTGTGAGAAATAATTTATTATGCAAAATGCATCATATCTTAAGAGAATTATCTAAATAAAGAATCTTTAGGGTTCCTCTCAACTCTAAGAGATTTACACTTCTTTCCTTCCTCTCAAGAATAATATAAATCAAGATATGTTACTTCAAGTCCAAATTCTTGTATTATGATTAAGATTAACAACTCAAGGTGATAAAATCATCATCACTAGCACCTAGAGTTCTATTAACGTCATTTAAAAATCAGGAAACACATTTGGACTTCATCTAGATGGATTCTACTTTGGATCTTGTGAATGCAAAGATGATATAACTTGAATGATGTTTTAATTATAAACATATTCATCAAAGAAATATTATCAATACCAAGGTAATTAGTATTAAATTGATTTTTCATTTAATGTGAAAAGATTCACTCCTTGTTTTTGGATTATTTTATCTTTTTTATTAGGTTATATTCATTAGACACGATGTTTAATCTTCAAATTCTTACATTTTTTTCATTATATCCAATGAAAAACCATAAATGGACATAGCCCTGACTAGATTCTTCTACATATGAAACATTAAATTGGTATCCAAGCAATTAAATTCAAATTTATAATTATTTATTTTTTTTATTTATATTCACATTTTTTGTTAGTTTTTAATTTTCATTTTATTCAATATTTATTCCAATTTTGAGATATCTTTTTTATTCACCTTCATATAAACAAGAAAATATTATGGAAGCATGAAGAACATCCAAAGAACCCATTTAGAGATGTGAGATATTCTGATTTAATAACATGGGACTAAATAGTGTGTAACTGATCTATACATTCTATGTACCCATATTCACTACACTAGAAAAAGCTACGCAATACAGACTAGTCGTGTGGAGGAGTATGCATCATCATCACACACCACATGTGGACCAATACCGGATGAAACATGGTTTTAGGGACTACACACCATATTTCTATTGTACATGCCATGTATTTATACATGGTTGGTCCCATTAATTTCATAGAAACTACATGGTAAAAACACACTGTGTATTTATTACACATTTTATAAGGACTTAATGTTAAGAAACATGGGCCAGATGGGGTTTAATGGTCTGTAGGTGGTGTAAAAATCCTATAACCCATTAATATCCATGCATATTACACATAGAGACCCTTTTCCTATATCACATATGACCATAGAAATTGATACATGGAATGTAGCCTATTGTCTAATTCATGTAATGCGTACCCATTTACATGGAGTTCACACCAAGCTAGGATGTACACCATAGAATTAATTTACCTGAAAAAAAAATTAATTGTGGAATTAAACTGAACTACATACTATGTAGTTGGTTCATACATCATATGATAGGGTTTAAAAAATATTAAATTCCTAATTTATTCTATGTTAAATTTGGGACAAAATGATGTGTATGGTAAACATTACAAACCATGTACTTAGTGTGCATGAAAAATTAGTACTTAACACCTATCTGTGGTTCATTAATTGATAGTACACATTGTGAAATTACATGACATTCCACGTATACTAAATTTTGTGTGAGTGCACATTACAAGATGATGATCATGCTAGTCATTAGGTAGTTCATATGGGTACATTCTATGTCACATCCAAGTCCAAAATATGTACATAATTAATTTTAAATAAAATTAATTTATTTATTTTACTTAAAATTACAATAGATGATAATCTATAGGAATTTTCAGATGAAAATTAAGATAAATGAATTAATTTATTAATTTAGGAAATTTCTCTTAATAAATAAGGATTGAAATGAATGATATAATGTTGTTTAAATGTGTATTTATTGCTTGTATGTGACTAATAATGATATTGACTAACCAATGTATGGTTTGGTTTTTTATTTATTTTAATGTTATTTCATGGTTTTTTATATGTGATAAAGTTTTATTAAATTAAATATGATGACTTGTAAGTAATCTCTCCCACATTTATTATATACTACATGTGTGTCTATGGTTTATTTTATGTTTCACATACCCCTAGTTTCCCTCACACAAGTCTGAGTATGAAATATGTAAAAGATGGATCTTTAAGGTGAGGAGGGGATTTAAAACCCAAATCTAGCTGAAACCAACCAAGAAGATACTAAGTTTGATGGTGGAATGTTTTAACTTGATCCAGAACTGTCTTAGAGAGTTTTTACCTTAGGTTTATTGGTTTGTTGATTGTTTATTTATTGTCAAATCGATAATTCAACCATTGGAAATCTCATTATCATGTTACTTTATTTATTTTATTTTTTCAAAGTGCAAGGTTATCTATTTTATGTGATGCATTTTTATATGATTTTAAATGTGATAACATAAACTAAATAAGATAACAAGTCATGTAAGATAAAGTAAAATAAATATAATTTTCATAAATGTTTTTATCAAATACATGGTTAATTAATTATGTAAAATAATCATAATATTAACAAGGAATGCTTATGTATAAAAAAAATCCCTCAATATTAAGTCAAATGTCATTATCAAAGTTAAGATGGACCCATAGTTAATATTTTGGATAAACCATCTTCAGAGAAACTTTTAACTACCAGAGTGTCAAAAATAAAGATGATGGGTTAAATCATTCAAACTTTTATTGAGCGTAATGGATATAGTCTATTCAATGTGATTTTGGGGAATGTTTTGAGGAAATCCAAGTTTGGATTTTATGATTGGGGAGTCCAATAAATTGATCAAGGAGCTATAAGCTAGTTGTTGGAAAGACCAACTTCCTAAATACCTTTTTAGGATTTTTATTGAGATAGTCTGGTTTATGACAAGGGAAATTTGGGTCTTTTCCACTAAAAATCAACGTGACCAGAAATTCCAAGTATAATGGCGAGGGTTACTAATACTTGATAAAATAGTGGAATAATAATAAGATAATTAAATTTATTTTATCTCACATATTTTTTTAATCAAGATAAAGTACTAATTTTTATTTTATTTCATTATAGAAAATGAATATTTCAGTGATATCCCTATGATATATACTAGGTAAAAAAATATCCTTTTCATATGTAACTTCTAAGAGTGGTATAGGTTCTTATACATTGTACTATGATATAAATAGAAGCTTTATATTCTAGAGGCCTCAGTTCCCAATCCACCTATTAAGGAGGTGAGTGAGGAAGATATTTCCATTGACTTAAAACACTTTTATGATATTCTATATTTCAAATGTTTGATGATATCATCCATGACTAATGAACTCCATAAGTCACATGAGAACATGGATAAATATAGCATACTCAAACATCATTATGATCTTTTTAAAGAGAGCGATAAACCTGAGTGTTTTAAGATCTTCAAGGCACTCTTTATGTGAAAAATTATATGAGGAAAACCAGCTATACCTCATGAAGTCAAAATTATTGGCTATATTGAAAATCTAGATATTCTATGGTTTATGACTCCTGATGAATTAAACACCAATATTATAATTTCTTCACTCCCTCAGATATTCTTCAACTTTATTGTAAATCTTAATATGATCAATATTGAGAAGTATCTATTAGATCTTCTTACTATGCTTCTCGAGGTTGATAAGGACTTGAACAATGATAAGACTTATGTACTTATAGAGAAAAAGAGGAAGGGAAAATTAAAAATCTAAAAGATTAACATGAATTATAAAGCCTCTTCATAACACCCAACCAAGATGAGGATAATCATAGTGTAATAAAAGAATGAGGAAACCATCTATTTCATATGTGGAAATAAATACCAATAGAAGAATAATTAAATGATGGAAATAAGTAAGGGGAATATTTAGGTGTACTCATTATTGAGTGAAATCTATTTGTTTTTTAAAATTGGGGTTTAGATATAATTTTTGGTACTCACATTTGTATCCAATTATAGGAACCAAGTATATTGAGAAGTATTTCATGAAGTGAGGTAGATATACAAGCCTCTAACGGATATAAAATTGTTGTAGTAGCTACTTGAGACTACCATATCACATTGTTGGAAATATTGATCTTTATTTTAGAGAACTATTATTATGTTCCAAAAGTTACCAAAAAACATTATTTTGGTATCCAATCTTAATATGAATGGTTTTATTTTCAAATTTGGGAATAAAATTTACCACTTATACAAATATAGAAGATGTTATAGTATAACTCATATAAATAACTATCTTTATGTGTTAGAATATAAAAACTGTTGGTTAAAGTGAGTATCTCAATATGGGGGTGAATTGAGTACCCAATAAAAATTTCTATTAAAAAAAAGGTCAATTAAAACCCCCTATTTCAATTAAAAGTGACCAGTTAATCAAAACAATAGATCGATATAAGTTTTGATCTTTTAAGAGATTTATCAAAGAGTGATTATGTCTCAGTTAAAACAATATGTGGATATTACTTTTAATTTTGAAATAAATTTACTTAATCAAAATTTTATATAAACACTAGTTAATATTAACTATCAAAGAAGTGGTTTTGTTTACAATTAAAAATAAATTTAGTTTAATGATTTGAAATGAAAAAAAAACACACATAGTGGAAATAAAATAAGGGGTTCAATCTCAAGCCAAGACCTATCCCCCTCTACTTAGAAATCACCTACTTCCAAGTAGATAATATAAAATAATCTTGATCCACAACCTGGATTGATTAAATAAACAACTACAATCTTTCTAGGCCACACATGGACCTCTTCCACAATAAATATTGGAATAAAACAAACACAGGCCACACAAGGACATCTTCTATAACACCATGTGTAAACAATTGTAAAGGGAGTTAATAAGATATCTTGTATATTCTATTTATAGTGTAGAAGATAATGTGAATTCAATAAATAGGGTAAACCACACACTACTTGAAACAACAAATAGAAATAGAAAATATAAAAATATAGAAAAGATAGAGATGCTATGTCTGAAGTGATATGAAAGATTGAGAATCCTTGGATGTATATTGGAGATAAATTCGTGTCGTTTCTCTAAAAATTATAGTAAAACAGAGCATCATAATATCTCTATATTTTGAATATTTTAAGGGAATCATATGTTTGATGTGATTCACTCTTCCACAATTTGTTTCAGGTAAGAATGATTCATGTAAGGATCTTTAGAAAATGGAACACTTGATCATGTGTTTGTACTTGGACAACATGTTTTCCTCATCTGCACAAGAGTGTCTTATTTGAATATATAGCACTGTAGGATAGAGCAACTATTTGAGGAACAATCATCTGGATATTCTGCATCCTCATACTAAGTCCCAACATCATTTAATGTCCCCTGAAATAGTTTAAGATTAACTATTAAAATAATACACAACATTAAATTCGATAATATAGTTATCAGAAGTATTTAATTTCAATATCCCAAAATGGAGATGGTGTGTCATTCTGGTGGTGACTCATGTCTGGTGGTGAGTCAAGCCAAAGGCGAGTTAGGCTAGCGGTAGGTCATCTGATGATAGGTTAGGTCTGGAAGTGACTCATGTTCAATGATGAATCATCTTAATGGAGACTCACCTCAAAGGTGACTCGATTGACGTAAGGTCATCTTCAGTGGTGACTCCTTTTTGGTGGTACGTAAAGTCTAGTAGTGACTCAATCTTGATGGTGAATCTTTTCCAGTGGTGATACATTCTTGGCAGTGACTCATCCTTAATAGTGAGTCTTTTCTGGCGGTGACTCATCCTCAATGGTGAATCTTTTTTGTACTTATCAAAATTTTCTCCAAATTTATTTATATTATAAAATTCCATCATAAAACATAAAAACGATTAAAAATATTATTAACATAATTTTTGAGCATTAAAACGAGGAGGTTTGAACAATCTACCCGATTTTGATAATAAAAAATCATGGAATTTTGTAAACCATGTATATAATAAACATTTTCTAAGAATAAAACTACCTAAAACTTTAAAAATATAATGTATGGGTTGAAATTATATTTTAAAACACAAAGGTATCAAAGATATTAATAAATAATCAATATTAAAGATATTTAATAAAGAGGGTATTAAAGGTGCAAATTAAATACATATGGAATCAAAGGTATGGTATCAAGGAATATCATTAATTAATTTATCAAATATATAAAAAAGGAAATGCATAAATTCCATAATTATTTTCCACCTTTTGGGAATATAAAAAAAGTGACAATAAAAACATGAAATGAAAAAAATAAAAATAGGAATAAGAAGGGAATTTCTATTGAAGGGAAAAAGAAGTTGTGTTACATCAAAAAAGAGATACAAAAAAAGTAATAAAGAAGTTCCTATCAGAAAAAAAGCCTATTATAAATGATTCTTATCTTGGGTGGTATGAAAAAGTGATGATTTTACCTTTTTAGATGAAGAGGGCATAAAGGAATAGGCTGAGGAAAATGTGGTTGAGGCTATAGGGAAAATAGGTAGAGAAGGAGGCTATCAGATGATAATATGCCAAAGATACTGGAAAACTTCTTTGGGAGTCAAACTAAAGGGATGTAATTGAGTAGCTAAAAGAGCATGAGGATCTCAGGTAACATCTACTATGAACATATCTAGAGTAGTGGCTAGAGGATTTAGACGAGAAATCACCAAAATAGCATCCCAATCTACCAATACTATACCAAACACATTGAGAAAAGGATTCATTAGATTGATTAAGTCCATGAAAATATTTCTTACTCACACCATGGCACTGAAAAAGTCCTTTTTATCCTCCATAAACAACTTGAGCATTGGGGTCATCACTTTCAGCTGATTGAAATGTTCTTTGAAGTCTTGAGTAATTAGATACATCCTGATGTTCTCAGTAAGGAACTTGAAGTGTCAATTGAGATCATTATTAGTGTAGATCCTCAAAAGGTAATACTTGATTGACATTGTGATAGTCTCTTTATTAGATCTGACTTTATTGAGGCATTATATGAACATATTATAGACATGATCAATATTATGTTTAATATTCATAAAACTCTCCTAAGGGATATCGAGGACATCTATTGAAGCATATCAAATATCTTTCCTAACTACTGATCAAATCAGCTCAACATCCAAGGAAGGAGTGGGAGGTGGAGCACTAGAAGTAAAAGGCACATAAGAAAATGACTAACCTCTCTATAGAGGTATCCATACTAGTAGAAAAAGATGTCCGCATACCCTCCATCATTGATCTCATGGAATCCAGCTCACTAGTAAGTATTCTATTGTCTATTTCAACTTCTTGAATATGTTGCATCTTCTTAGGATAGATGTGGTGCATCAAAATCTCAAACAAATATCTAGAATCTCTTTTAGTGATCTTTGTAACCAAGGGAGGTAGAATATTCAGAATCCCATCAAATTTAAATATAATACTCTCTTTTAAGGACTCAAGGTAAGCTCTTGTAACCACATCTATAGGTACATAAGCAACAGATGCACCGGGAAAGGGTATAGAATCTATCTCAATGGATGTAGCCTTTGTAGGCTCAGATCTAGTAAGAATAATCAAAGGAAATCTTTGTAACTCCCAAACATCATCTATATATTCTACCAAATATCCATTTGGATCTATCTACACTCAAACTAGAGATTTATGTCCCCTATTCTTTGGTGGAATCCACTCATCATCAGAGTCAATATATTCCAAACCAATTATGACATAACCACGGTTCTTCTCCAATTCCTCAAAGGTTGTGACATCCAATGTGGCTAAATACACAACATCTGACTCAAAAGATGTAGTATTAACATATGTCTACTCATCAACTACATGATCAACATGGTCTCCATCAACATGATCAAAATGGTGTCTAACAAGTTTTAGGGACCCCCCTCAAAAAATGCTCCCAACTCATCTCTAATAGCTTTATCAACTTCTCTAACTACTCCGAATGTACCAAAGGACTTTTTTATTATTATAGATAATCCCCCTTTTAAGGGTTTAAGGGGAACCCGTACATGACCCGTAGCCCCAAGGCACAAGGCCAGACATGACCCACAATACATGACCCGAAGGTCCAGAGGCATACCATGCCCATTACATGATCCGTAGGCCCAGCCCACTAAAACTACCCCTCCCAAGTGTCTTGCATCATTGATCGCCTTAGCTCCCCACCTTGCATTACTGATCGGATAGCATTGCCCTGTACAAAGCTGTACGGTGCCTGGTCCCGATGGCGGCTGCCATACCCTCTCATTCTTCCAATCCAGTTAGCTCTACATCTGGTGGCTACTACTCTTGTTACTTTGATCCTCTTCTAGGTCCCGTTCTGTGTGAATTGGGCTACTCCATGGTCTACGTAACCTGAAGGCCCTGAGGCCCGAAGGACTTTGATGACCCGAAGGCCTTGGAGACCCGTAGTCAAACAAGAACTACCAAAGTTCACTAGAGACTATTCATCCTTAGCAACTAAACCTTTGGCTTCCATCATGGTCGAAATAATCTTAGGGTAAATTAGAGAATTTTACCTAGATGATGTTTTACACATCTCCCTCATATGAATTTCCAAATACTTGTACATGTTGTTTTTTATCCCCTTTTCATCATATATAATAGATATACATACTGGTATCATATTTTACTAAAATATCCTTTTATCAGGAACAACATATGCTGAATGTACTTAAACAACAAACAACACTTGACAACAAGATTGTTTGTAGCTGGTATTCTCAAAGTATAATCTATAGTCAGCTCAGATAAAGCATCCTCATATTTAAAATTATCACTATCACTTGAAATCGATCATTGATAATCATTTAAAGCAACATAATGAGGAACTTTAATACATATTTCTCATCAACTTGAATATAATACAACTTTCTTCCCATTTACCCTGCTTCAAACTTAGTATTTATCTTTTCCAAATCTAAACTCGACATTATGATAAAACTAGTTCAATAAACTAAGATAAAACAAGATATCATTATTCGAGAACCACTCTACCCATCCTTAGTCTTATATTACTTTAAGCACCAATGTTATACTTGAAATCAACCGATCATTATTTTCTTCTTTTTCAGGAACTGCTAAATGCTTTGTGAGTTTTGGGTTTTGTGGCACTACAACTAGATGACTCAATTCTCTCCTATGACTCTTCAAAGGATGTGACTCATCAGGATACAAAACTACTTTTGATTCAATCTAACCATTTTGAACAATGTGTAAGGTTTGGATAAGTTTAAGGGAAGTATAACAGTTGAGAGAGAAAGATTCATAGGGAAGGTTTGGGTAAAAGGAAGAGTGAGCACCAAAATTAGATCGAGTCCCTATTTTATGTCATTTAGGGATTCAAAAATTTTAAAAAACGAAATAACATATTTAAATGGAAAAGAAATTAAATAAATTACTAGAAAATATAAATTAGCAACAAAAACTTAAGTTCTAACGGTGGGTTATTCCAACAGTGGGTCAACACCAACAGTGGGTAAACACCAACGCTGGTTAAACACCAACGGTGGGTAAAATCCAACGGTGGGTAAACTCCAATGGTGGGTAAACTCTAATAGTGGGTAAAATACAATTAGCAATGAAGATGGGCCCATAAGGGGCGACGCCGCATTAGGTTTCCCTGTCACCGCCTCTCTTCCGTCACAGATCATCTTCAGATCTGCTCTTTAGTGCTCCATCTCGGCGCTTTGTGACGGCGGTTCTTATCTCAGGGGCGGCGTCATTCTTCGTGGGTACGACTATCTTGGTATTTCCCACTATTTACTGGCCTGCTTCCGATCTACCTCTCTTCACTGGGTAGGGCTCTTTTGGCAGTGCAGTGGCTCCTGCAGTCATCATTCCCGCTCCTCTTGGATGAAGTTTGTCACAACGATTCTGTTCTGAGATGAGTGATTTTGTGGTTGGTTTAGGTGTTCTCCGGGCTCGAATTTGAAGGCGGTGAAGGGATATGGATCTGTTTGCAGCATGGCCTAGCGACTGCTGTTGCGGTTCTGTTTTTTCTCTTAATTTTTTCCCTTTGAATTTGATTTGGGTGTGATTGTGGATGGCATGAGGGATTGAGGCGGCGGTGTGGATGGTTCTGCATGATTTAGGTTTTTGGGATGCATTTGATATGATGTGCTTGAGAGAAGGGTTGCTGTATTTGGGAATGGTTGAGGCTTTATTGTGGGATGTGTTTCATTGAAGTGAGGATTTTGGATGGAAATGAGGACAGTGATAGTTTTCACTACTTTGGATATGCTTGATAGGAGGAAATATTTTGGTTTTGATGGTCCATGGATTAAGTGATTCTGCAACCATTTGTCTACAAGAAGCTGCTTCAGATGAGGTTCAAGGAAATAAGTTCTCATTGTTTCATGGCTTCTCGGAATCAGATATTTTAGAGGGTACGACTTTTTCCATCGGTACCAGACCTGTTCTTTTTGGAGCGGGACAACTAGCCATGCTGCGATGAGACAATGAAAGCTGATTTTAATGTATTTTGTTGCCAAGAGGAGATGATTTCTTGTAGGGAGGGTTGTTCTTAATATTTAGTTTTGGTCTGTTGGGACATGGTTTGTTGTTTAAGTCTTGATGTCATGGGTTTTTCTCCCCTTCTTCCCATAAAAGGGGGTTTTATGAAAATAAAAAATTTGAAGTCCTTCGGGCCGTTGGATGGTAAACTCCAATTGTGGGTAAACACCAATGGTGAGAAGAATTTAATAGTGGGTCCCCAAAAAATTAATTTTAACCAAAATTAATCACGCCTAATCCATGTTTGATATTGTTCATTCTCTCAGAATTCAATGGATTAGTAAAAATATTAGTAAGCTGATGTTCAATTCCAATGTATGAAAGAGTTATACCACCCTTTTCAAAATTATAACTCAAAAATCGATGTATTATTTCAATATGTTTTGTTCTAGAGTGAGACACATAATTATTAGAAATTTTTATAGCAGTTGTGTTGTCACAATTTATTAATACATGCCAGAATTGATATCCATAGTCTATTAGAGTGTGTTTTTCCTCAAAATTTGAGCACAAAAGATACTTGCATCTACATGTTTAGCTTCAGTAGTAGATAGTATGATTGAATTTTTCTTCTTACCACACTACGAAACTAGAGACATTCCCAAAAGACAACATGTTTCATAGGTGTTTTTTTATCTAACTTTCAACCACCAAAATCCATATATTAATAACTAACTAAGTCAAATTTTTATCCTCTAGGGTAGAAAAATCCTAAATTAGTTACATACTTAAGGTATTTAAAAATAATTTTAATAGTTAGTACGTGTGACTAATTTTGGGTTTGGTTGAAAATGAGAACACATACTGACACCAAACATAATGTCATACTGACTAGCATTTAGGTAGGGAATAATTACAATCATAACATAGTAATTGGTTTGATCCACTGGGTTCCCAACTTCATCAAGATCCAAATTATAGGTGGTACTCATAGGAGTTTCACAACTTTTAGTTCTTTCCAAACCAAAACATTTTAAAAGATATTTAGTGTGATTACTTTGATTTAAAATAATTTCATCTTTATTTTTAAATATCTGAAAACCAAGAAATATTTTCAGTTCACCCATTAAACTCATTTCAAATTCATTTTGCATAATTTTTTAAAAATCAGTACACAATGAGTTTTTAGAAGATCCAAAAATAATATCATCTACCTAGATTTGAACAACTAAAACATCTTCTGAATTTTTTTATAAAAATATTAGGATCATCTCTATCTTTTGAAAATCCTTTTCAAATAAGAAAATAACTGAGCCTATTATACCAAGATCTAGGATATTGTTTTAAACTATTTAAATCTTTTGTTAGTTTGAAAACATGCTTTGGAAAATGTGGGTTTTGAAATCCAGGGGATTTTAAACAAAAAAAATCCTAAATTATATAACCATAAAAGAATTATCTTTTAACAACCATTTTATATATTTTTAAATCTATATGTGTTTTATAGGAAATAAATATCATGATAGCTTCAATTATGGCTACCGGTGAAAAGGTTTCCTCATAATCTACACCCTCTTCTTGACTATACCCTAGTGAAAATAGTCTATCCTTGTTTCTTATTATTGTTCTAGATTCATCAACCTTATTTATAAACACCCATTTAGTGCCTATAGTTATGGTGTATTTAGGTCTATAAAAATGTTCCCAAAATTTATTTATTTAAAATTTTTTATGTTTTTATTGCATATACATTACCTATAATTCATCATTTATTACATCAGTGATGTTCTTAGGTTCAAGATGTGACAATAATTATTGATGTTCAACCTGGTTTCTTAGAGAAGCTCTAGTCTATGTACCTATATTTAAGTCTCTAACCACAAAATATAGAGGGTTTTATTTAAGAGTCCTAATATGTTTTAAAAAATATGGGCTGGTTACCTCATGGTATTCAATAGGTTCAGGTTTGGAATCTAGAAGTTCCTTATAACTGGATGATTTTTATGCTTATTTTACAATAGATTCATAAGGTTTTTCATTTCTGTTCAATGTGTATAAATCATCCTCAAGTTTTTACAAAGGATTTTTAGGATCATGTGGATCTATCTCATCAAACCTGACATGGAAAAACTCTTCTATAGTCTTGTTTATTTTATTAAAAACTCTATAGGATTTACTAGAGGTTTAATAACCAATAAAAATTCCTTCATCACTCTTAGAGGAAAACTTATCAATATTATACTTTATGTTAATAATAAGTACTTTTCATTTAAAAACTCTGAAGTAATTAACCTTAGGGGTCCTATTATTCTATAGTTCATAAGGGGTTTTATATAATATAGGTCTAATTAAAACTCTACTAATTATATAGCAGGCTGTATTCACAGCCTCTTCCCAAAAGTAGATAGGTAAGTCATATTAATTAAGCTTTGTTCAGGCAATCTATTGTAATTTTCTACTTATTCTTTATACAAATCCATTTTTCTTAGAGGTCCTAGGAGCATATAAGTTATGGTTATATCCATTTTGGGAGTAAAAAGGACTCAAAGTCTTTATTTTCAAACTAACAAACATGGTCACTTCTTAAGGTCTTAATCTTAAGTCCACTTAGGTTTTCTAAATATCTACCATACTTGGTAAATAATGACCATACATCACTTTTTTGAGCTAAAAATAATACCCAAGTATACCTAGAAAAATCATCTACATGTACATATGCTTAATGCTCTTAATTTAAACAAGAGATTCTAGATGGTCCAAACAAGTCCATGTGAATCAACTCAAGAGGTTGGGAAGTTGAAAAGTCTTTCATTAATTTAAAATATATTTTGTATTATTTACCTTTTTTGATAGGGTTTATAGAATTTATCATTTGGGAACTCACGTTTAGGTAGATCCCTAAAAAAACCTTTCCTAGTAATATTTTTAATTGAATGAACATTACATGGGCCTAGTCTCCTATAAGAAAGCCAATAATCCTTATGAAAATCACTTAAGAAAGTTTTTTTTGAAATTAATGAATCAATATTAACAACATACAAATATTCATTTCTCAAAGTAGTAAACACTAAATCATTTTTAGAATTAAAATCATTACAAGCATTGTTTTAAAATTTTACATAAAAACCATAATAACATAGCTATGAGATGCTACACAGATTGTATTTTAAGTCATCAATAAAAATTAGTTTAGAAATTAAAATTGAGTTAGATTTAAAATTTTTTACAATTCAAATTATTATTTTTAGCATTATCACCAAAGGTGACATGAAAACCATAAAACTTTATCATGTTTTTGAAGCTTGAGTACTATTCTGTCATATTTATGGGACATCCACTATAAAGATACCACAAAATTTTATAGAATATCTTCAAGAAATTACACTACAAAACAATTTTATACCAGAAATGATTTTGGTACCCAAACTTTCTTAGGTCCAGAAATGGTAGTGAATTGAGATTTAGGAACCCATATTTTCTTGATAGGTTTCCTATAATAATATTTTAAATTCTTTGAAATAAAAAAGTTATTATGTCCATTTAAATAATAACTAGTAGTATAATTTCTAGAATTGGATTTAGAAACAAAAGTGTTTATAACAATTCTTCTCTTTACAGGTTGGTAACCTAGACAAATAATATACTTAGGTGCTATTTTTTACCTAGTTTTTGAGTGAGAGTTTATCTACCATTAGTGAATATATCTAATTATTTATTTAATTTCTCATTAGAAAACTTCAATTCTGTATTTTCTTCCAAAAATTGAGCACTCTTTTCTTTTTATACAGCAAAGTTAGATTTGATATTAGTAGATAATTCAAGATGTTTATTTATAATTATGAATTTATATTTAAGATCACTAAATGTATCTTAAATCATATTGAAATATTCAAAAATTTCCTCTTTTGACATATCAATATTATTTTCCTCTCCAAAATGATCATAGTTATGTACAGGTTTAATATTCCAGACTTCATGGAGGTATGAACCTATTTAAATTTTGGTTTAAACAACTTAAACTTGGTTAATGGAATTTTTAGTGAATGTAAGAGGAGGATAGGGGGTGTCTTTGGGGTTTAGTACATGAAATAAAGAGGAATTTGGAAATCCTGTACAAGTTTCATGGTTGGTGCATGGTTATAGGTAATCGTGCACCCAAACTATGTTAGTGAAGAGGTGGGGTGAACGGTTAAGTAAACCGTGTAAAGGGGAGGCCAAACCATGTGAACATGGAAAAATAAATTATGTATGGTTGGTGTATGGTTTTTAAAATCGTGTAGGATCCCTATGTAACCGTGTGACTTAGCCCCCTCTTGGAGAGAGGCTGGAACATGGTGGATGCATGGTTTGGAAAACCACATGGAAAAACCATGCGACCCATTAAAAAGGGACATTTTATCATTTAACCCTCGGGATTTTAAGGTTTATTACCCAATTTATCCCCTCATTTATCTTATATAAACCTTAATAATGAACCATTTCTAATAAGACTTCCCAAGGGTTGATCTCCTTGAATTCTAATCCGTTTAGAGCACCATTGGGTGAAAATAGAAGCTCTAGGTGAATCTAACACTTATCTTTTCTCTCTTTTCCAGATTAGGGATTTTAGTTTTCTTATTCTTCTTTTGAATCCTTAAAAACCTATTTTTCAAGTGGATATTAGGTTGTGGATTCAAGGGGTGGTTGAATTTGGATATGCAGATAAGGTTAAGTGAGTGTCTGTCTATGGATTCGAGGTTGTTGGTCTAAAATTTATATCCCATAGTCTTGATGTTTTTATTTTGTGTATGCATTTGTAATATATTGTTTTATTGTTGTACATGTGATTCCCTTAGTATGGTTTGTTAAAATGGATGGCTAAATTATGACTTAAACCCCTAATGATCCTTATGGGATGCATTGAGATTTATTAGACCAGTTCTAGGGCCACCATGTGGTGTTCCAACATTACCAAACATAGGAAAATAAAATGTTAAGCATATATTTGATTTGAGTTGAATTAGATCCCATGGTAAATATGTTGACATGTTAGTTTTAATGTTAATGAGGCATTAATGGTAATTGTTTCTAGTTTTTAGCATAGTATAAGGGTTTTTTTGGTTTAATGTTAATGGGTTAAATAAGTTATGGATTGTGAAGGGCAATTGGTTGATTGTATAGGGTAGGTGAATGATAAATGGGAAAATTGGGTTAAGGTATGTAAATGAGAAAGTGTAAATGGGTTAAGGAATGTGAATTATTCCATGCGTTAAATGGTTTAATTAATGGTAATTATTGAATATGGTAAATGGGTTAAGATGTGAGAAAGGTAATTGGGTCAAATGGTCCATGCAATATAAATGGTAAATGTGATAATGGGTTAGAGATTGATAATGGTTTACTTGTTGAATGAATTTGAAATGTGAATGGTGTTTAATTTTATAACATGGAATGAAAATGAATTTATGTTAATAGAAATTGATTGATAATATGGAATATGGGAGCATTTTTAATAATGTTAACGGGTTAATGAGAAATTAATTGTAAATGGTAAATATGTCATAAAGTTATGGAATGAGAATGATTTATGTATTTAATGGCTTATATATGGTGATTTGTTTTGTATATTATTGAATATAATTGTAAAATGGTTAAAGTGGTAAATGGTTAAATAATCACGTGCACATGGATTAGTAGTTGTGGGGTATTTGACTTAGGGATCTATGCCCATGGGTCAGGTTAGAATGAGACTATAAACCCCACCCCATATTGCATAGGTTAGGGAAGGGGACTGAGGCTCTATGCCCCTTACATTTTCATTTGACGGGACTTCCTAAACCGAGGCTTGAAGGTAAGTGTGATGTATTTTTTATGAAATTTTTATCCCTAGTGAGATAGGGAACTTGAATTATTACCTTGTACATAGTAATTTATTGTCTTAGGCTGTATTGAAAATGATGAAAATGCACAACCCATGGAACAAGTGATGAACATGGATAAAGTGATTAAAATGGTTAAAGTGAATATGGATAACTATTGGCACATGAGTTGTCTTTTTTTTACCTTTACATTTAATTATTACTTTCATGAACTATATCTTAGACTAAATATTTTATAGACACCATTGGTGGTGGCCTATTAATTTTTACTCACACCTTGCTTGGGATGCCCTGGGTACCCAAGAAGATTTCATGGTTGCAGTACAAGACAAGGGAAAAGGCCCCATACTTGGGAGTGTAGGACCCCGGGACACCCTGAGAGGGGAGGGGTGAATCAGGGTGGCAACTTTTTCTTCTTAAAGTTGTGGATCTTGTTCCCACGTTGGTAGGAACTATGTAAACCTGTATGATGGATATGAACAGCAATTAAACATTCACATGCAGAGAGATGACACAGCTATTTTTACTTGGTTCACCACTAAGGGCTACGTCCAAGGAGCATACGCCGACAGGTTGTCGGTCGTACCTAAATCCACTATGCTTCACTAGCTGCGGATTACAAGTGTTTGGGTACAGACACTCTGTCCCAGGCTCACTGCCTTTACAATTGTTCAGGGATAGCTCACTGCGTCCCTCGGGTCACTCCCGTTGACTCCCCCTGGCTCACTGCCGTTGGTGAAGTCCCACTCAGTTTATAGACATAAAGGTCTCTTCAATAGGTGTGCATTGAAGTTCTTCGTCTCCTGTTCAGCATGAGACATTGCTTGCATCAGGATTCAGATTTGATGCTCCTTTTAGTTCAATCCTTCTTCTTTAGTGCAATGAATGAATGCACTATATCCCCTTGTCTTCGTTTGCCTGAATCACAATCACTGATGTGATTGCTTACTTAATGAAGCTCATCTTACTCGGCGTTGTCAGAATAAGTTCTCCATGTATGCATGAGATCATGCATGTATCATTTAAATTTCTTCTTCAATCTCGCTTTGCACCGAAAGTATCAGGCTATCTTCAGTTCTTGTGCAGCTCCAGAAAGGCGGGCATGCTTCAACAGTGTCTAGGTCTCCTTTTCAAGCACGGTGCGCAAGTCTCCCGGCGGCGCGCAAGTCTCAGGCGCGCAAGTCTAACCTGGCGCGCAAGTGTCTCCAAAGCACTTGCGCGGCTCTGCCTTCTTGAACTTCAAACCTGCGCGACTCACTTCCTTCCTTGCCCAAATCACCTAGGGATCTCAACCATCAGTTGGCGCGCAACCTCTACTTGCGCGACCAAACTGCCACTTGCGCGGCTCAACCACCCGCGCGACGAGAGCTCGAACAATCTCAAAGTCTTGAGCTCCGTGAGAAATGAGGAGGGGTGGTCCAGTATTTATAGGCAAACTGGACCCCCTGCGCGGCGGCGCGCAAGTCATCCATCGGCGCGCAAGTCTTGTCTCCAGTAACCTATGTCGCACAGCTCACTTGCGCGACCAAACCAACACTTGCGCGACCTTCATTCCTTAGCCAAATTTTGATGTTCTGATCCTCAAAAACATATGGCGCGCAAGTCTTTTATCATCCAAGAGTATGGCGCGCAAGTCCCTTTGCCAAAATCACTATTCTTCATCTGTTGATTTTGAGGCCCTGAAATTTGGCAAACACTGGAAAACAGCGCCACCTTGTATCTGCTCTTTTTGTACCGCCTCCAGATCATCCATTCCTCTGTCGATGTTCTTGAATCAAACATAGATCATTGACCACAACTCTTGAACTCGACATGTCACCATGGAATCTCCTTTGTCAACAAATTTGTATGTCGTTTATTTGCTTTGTCGACAAGCACGATCACCTCAACAACACTTCTTCTTGGTGAACTGTATCCTTCAGCAACTCTTTAGCTTTTATCACAAACTCCAATATTGTGATATGTATTCTTTGAAAGAACAGCTTTAGTACCATCATCTTCTATGACAATGTGATGTGCATGGCCATTTCATAAGTCAACTCATTGGCACATTGCCTCCTTCATCAACTGTCATGATCAACTTCATGCAAACCATGTGATTCAATCTGTCACGAAGTCTCTAGCATGGTTCTCATGCAATCATGAGTAATTGCATGGTATTCATCAAAACCCATTGTTCTCATGCAATAATGAGGAATTGCATGGTCTTCATCAAAGCCCATGGTTCTCATGCAATAAGGAGGAATTGCATGGACTTCATCCAAAAACCTCATTCTTCTTTAGTCATCCTTGGATGGATCCTCAGATGGATTATACCTCACATTCTTCATTGTTGTAAACAATGTATCACCATTGACACATGTTCTTTGAACTTACGATCAGCACAACAATCTTCTGAATCACTACTCCTCTACTCCATCGGAGTACTTCATGATCTCCCTCATTGTGAGCTTCCATTCCTCCATTTTATTGGAGTACTTCTTGATCTCTTTCATTTTGATATTCCATTGACAACTATTGACAACAAATACAATCCTATACACAAAGTGGTTCCAACAGGGAGTTGAGTTGGATTGGAATGTGCATGGATGAGGATATGAACTTGGATTTAAGAAACCTTTTGGGGATTCAGATGTCTGTATTTATTTTGGGTTTACTTCACTTTTTTTCACTGTTAGCATGACATGGCATATTTATCATTTGGTTGTGGTTTGTACCCTGTTTGGGAAATGGTTGGTAATGCACATTTCTGGTTTGTTGCTTATTTTTTCCTTTATTTAACATGTTATCTACTATATATTACTCTAGTAAAAGGGTATAGTCTCCCCATGTATCCCATTATACCTTCGCTTCTATCCGAAAACCACTAGAGTTTGGGGACACACATTTGAGGTCATGTGGTGACCCAACTCAGTGCACCGATTTAGTGGATTCTAGGTATGGTACATTACAGAGTGGTATCCTAGGAGTTATTTTCTATGAATTACTATTTTGGAATGTTATATGGGAGATTTGGAAGTATTGAGCCTTGTCAATGAGCTCATGCATGGGAGTAACTAACCCATGTACGAGAGAAAACCCAAGTACCCAGGGTGGTGATTGTTGTTCTTGATGTGTGTTATTACAATTGAATGATATTTAAACATTCGGTGATGCACCTATTGTGTGATGTGACTATTTTATGATATTTTTATCATGGTTGGAATGGAACAATGTTTTATATTCATGCATCATTATAGGCACCTAGGGAAATAGGTGGCATGCATCATGGTAAGCACACATAAGAAGGGTGTGTGGGACATTAAGGATAAAATACATTTCATATTCGTCAAAAAATTAAATAAATTAACATCTAATAAAGATGATGAAAATGGGTAAATGGAACGAATGTTAAAGAATGGTTAAAAGATTGTGCTTAAATTAAAGGTTGTAAATTATTTAAAAATATTGGTTGTAATAAGCTGTGAAATGGGAAATGTGCCTAAGATATAAAGATTTACATTTTTAAAGTGGAAAAAGTTAAAAAGGGATGTATAATAAAAAGGGATTGTGGTTGTATGAGTCAGTTTTTCCCTATTTACCATGACTTATAATAATGATGGTTGAGGGTAGAGTTCTAGGTGTTATGGTGTTCATTGGGATAGAGTTTGCAAAATGGGTTGTTTATGGATAGTGGAGATCTTTATTTGTGTAAAATATGGAAGCTTGATGTTATGTGTGCTAAGAATCATGTTTGGAACTATATATAAATTCCACCATGATTATGTGTGCTGGTTGGGAGACATGATAACATCACCAAGAATGCTCCACCAGTAGTGGATAAAGAGACCCTATTAGTCCAGGGTGACCGAGGAGAGAAATAGTTCCATGAAAACTTCACTCTTTTATGAAAATGATGGAATAGGACGCAGAGAAGTTCATGCCAAACATGTTCAATATGACTAGAGAGTTCCAATTGTAACACCCTCTAATGTTTTATGGAGAGGTTGGAATTGAGTTCTGGGCATGAAACATGTTGTAACCTGAAGGAACATGGGAAGTGGGTATCCCTAGTGTTGTGAAAAGACCCTTTTAATGGGTGGTTTTGGAAGTGATAGTTCCTTAGTTTAGAGACCTTGGTGAGTCTGATATGTTTATTTGAGGGGTGTTCCTTGTTGTAACTTTGGTTAAGCTGCATATTTGTGGTTTAGGGGTATTTTTTGATAACACAAATGTGAGAACCCTTGTGGGTTGTGATTAGGAAGGTTGCGTTGGGTTTTGAAATGGATATCTTGGTTCATGGAACTGTTATCAGTGCTTGTGTTATTATGGCCTTGGAACCTAGATAAATGACTTTATTTGTTGTGCTGGATTCCATGTTCCAGGTTGGGTGTGGGAGAACCACCCATGAGTGGTGACTTATTAGAATTTTTATGTACATGTACTAGAGAGGGGGGCCTAGTGACCTGTTACCCCTAACCCTAGTTTGGGAATTTGGTATCGTTCGACCCTTGGGAGGGACCCATGAGAGTGGTTAGCTATTTTGTAAGTTCTATTAGGTTTGTGAGGAACATGTGGATGTTTTGTATTTGGGAAGGTTTGGGGCTGGCCTAGAGGGATGAGTGGGAAGGTAAATGGTTTTGGGAGACACAATTGAGTTGTTATAATGAGTTGAAAGCCTTTAGAAAATATAGGGTGACCTTGAGGGAGGTTATCCCAATGTTTCTGGTGCCTTGGAATGCAACGTATAAGTGGGTGATTCATAGGATGAATTGATTCCCATTGGGGGTCATCAAGTTTCAATAAAAATATCATGATAATGCCTCCGTTTCTCATTTAAGGAAACACTTGATCATTTGAGGTTGGTTGTAAGGTTGGTTTCAAGGGGAAGGATTGTTACAGTTTCTGAAATAGTAGTTGATAACATTTTATGTGGGAAGTGGTTGGAATTTGGTGGATGATAAAAGGATAACTGAGGTATGGATGGAAAATTTTGATATGAGAGTGAAACCCGATGTGAGGGGTGGTAATGTATTTGGGATTATTATGTGAAAGGTTGGGTTGTTGGATGAGAACATTGATAATGACTCTATTATGATGAGGATAATGAACCCATATTCATGGTTAGTTGTGTAGGAGGGTGTATGGGTGTGGCGATGTATGGATCATGAATTATAGAGTTGGGATTAGTGCATCGTTGTAGGAAGATGTTAGACCTTGAGGGCTTATATGAGGTTCATATGTGGGAAAACACTGGTAAGGCGTGATTCCGTTTGGGATGGGTGAACAGGTGGCCGAGATAAGTGCCTATCATTCTCATGAAACCAAAGCGGTAAGAATGAATATGCAAGATATTTTTGGTTTATGATTTATGTGGAGGGACTTTTCATTTTGGTTGTTAACCGCTAGGGTTGTTTCAGAATAACTCGAGAGGTGTGGTGGTAGTAGTTCCATGAGAAGCATTGGTTCATTGCTACTTCGTAGAGAGTCGGAAAGAGGTCATTATTTTCATTTGAAACCCCACTTGAGTTGTGGTATCTAGGTGTTTATGAAGTATTGGTGAAAAAGAAATCTTATAATTTCAAGAGGTCAAGGTGTCCCAGTAGTGGGATGTGGTATCGATGATGGATAGTTGTGGTGGTGTTAGTTGACAACATCTCAATGTACTTGTAGTTAGTGACGATCATTATAAATATCTTGACATCATTCTAGGTATGATGAGAGAAATATGGCTTTATTCCTAGATACCTAGATGTATTTTGGTTGAATGTGGGGTCTCTTGGAGGTTATGACCATGAGGCAGTGTTAGTGGAGTTGAATGTTGGGAAGTAAACCATCAACAATTTACAGATGAGGTCCTTGTGATGGATTGAAGTTCGATGAATATTGTGGGTCATGTTCTCGGAAATTGGGAACATGGAGAGTTTTATGTTGGTTTGGTTGTTTTTGTGGAATCTAGATGACCACATCCAAGTTTGGTGGGTTCCTCTTGTGTTTGAAGTGTTAATTTTAGAGGTTGGAGTTACTTGAGGAGTGCAGTGGCAAAAACAATCTTAAGGCAGTGAATGGTAAGTTATTCATGGAGGTGTGGAGAAAACCATGGGTTGGATGTCAATGAGAAACCTTTTAGGTTCACGTTTGGGTTCCTTGGTAAGTACCAAACATGCCATGGATGTGGTGGTTGATTGAGCCAAGATTTAGCTTTGGGCTTAGGGTAGTTCTAGGAAGAATCCTAAATTCCTATGTTAGAATCATTGATGGGATGGAAATAGAGTTTGGGTGTTATAACTTCATAAAAAATCAGACATGGACTCGAGTAGGTGGGTTTGGGTGACCTTGTAATGTCGTTTTGGGTAAAGGTATCTTGGATATGTGAAGTAGTGTCATGCCAAGAATGAAGTTGGGTGTTTCCAAGATGATTCATCTAAGGATTAATCAACTCATCTAGTAAAAATTAATTAAGGTGGTGGGATTTCAAATATATTCAGTGGACCTTTTAGAATCATAAGTACGTTTTGAAAGTGTAATGAGTTTTTAGGGAGAACATAGTTTTTCTTAGTCGATGTATGAGTTGAAGAGGTGTTTGTGTTAGGAATATTAATAGCCTCGGTAGGTATGTCAGATGATGGTGATATTCATTATCTGAGGAGGCTCCATGGGCAGGTGTATGGAATATCATGTTAATAGTGAAAAAATCGGTGTTTTAAGACAAGCCATTAGAAATGGTATGAAATGATAAGAAAAGAGAAATGAATGTGGAAAGTTTTAAGACACCAACAGTTTAATGTTTTATGGAAAGTGAATTTCAGAAATGAAGGTAAACTTGAGAGAGGTTAAGTTGTTCTTGGTCTATAATGGATGGTGGATGCATATCCATTTTGGGTAGTTTTGACAGTAAGGATGGATGCCAATTTTGGGTATAGTCTTCATGTATGTCTGGGTGTGGCGATTTGGGAAACACATTGAGTATGTTGTAAAAGATGAGTTGAGGTTACAATGAACTTTTTTAATAGTGGGGGTGTCAAACAATGGAAGATTATGGTGATGAGATAAAGTGCATGGTGGGGAGAACCATAGCGAGTAGTGTTCAGTTGAAGATGTGACTGGTGTTTTGAATTGAATGGCATGGAGTAAAATTCCATCTTGGTGTTTGGGTTGGAAATGAGATTTAGATTGGGTTTTTATCATCTGAGTACTTTAATATGAATGTTGTGCTTGAGTGTGTGGTGGGTGTTCAATTATGGAATGGGAATATTGGGCGTCATTTTATCGATCGATATAGGTCATAAAATGTTGTTGGGAAACCCATGTGTTTTTTTGGGTGGTGTAAAGTTTGGGTCACCATTGTACTTTTTAAAATGGAAAAAAATGGTGCCATGTGAACTGGGTCATGAGTTGCGGAGAGGATTGGGATGATGGGCTACCGATCAGATCTTCCAAGATGGTATGATGCTGTGTGTGATTCAACCTTGTGTTTAAATTTTGGAAAAAGTTTCCAAGGATTCCCTATATAGTTCTTGTGTTTTTTATTTGGTATGAGGTTGATGTGTCCTTTTAGAAGCATCCAGTTTGTGTTGCGGATCACAATGAGAAATTCTTGTACGGAAAGATTGTGCATTTGGTTAGAGTTTTGTGGCAGAATGGTAATGTTTAGGAAGAGACATATGATAAGGAGAGGGATATATGGGTATAGTGGACTGATATTTTTTACTTAGGAAGCTCAGTGATGCTCGGAAGTGAGGCTCAAGGACAAGATGTTATAAGGTGGGGAGGTTGTAAGATCCCGAACATCGTGGAGGTATTATCCCATTTAAATTTTGGTTTAAACATCTTAAATTTGGTTAATGGAATGTTTACTGAATGTAAGAGGAGGCTTGAGGGCGTCCTTTGGGTTCGATACATGAAAGAAAGGGGAATTTGGCCATCCCATGAAAGATGCTTGGTTGGTGCATGGTTAGAGCTAACTATGTTCCCAAACTGTACTAGCGAGGAGGTAGGGTGCACAGTTAAGTAAACCATGAAAAGGGGGAGGCAAAATCATGAGAACATAGATCGATCCATTCCATATGGTTAGTGCAAGGTTTGTCAAACCATGTGGGATCCTTAGGAAACCATGTTACTTATCACTCTCTTGGACAAATGTTGACACATGGTTGGTGCATGGTTTGGAAAACCATGTGGCCAATCTATGTGCCCCATTAAAAAGGGGTATTTTTCCATTTCCCCCTCATGATTTTAAGGTTTATCAACCAATTTATCCCCTAATTTCTTCTTTATCAACCATATAGATAAACCATTTTGGCCAAGACTTACCAAGTATTGACCTCCTTTGATTCTAATCCATTTGGAGTGTCATTGGGTTTAGATCGAAAGTTTAGGTGAGTCTAATTATTCCCTTTTAACTATTTTATGGATCAAAACTTATAGTTTTGTTCTTCTTCTTTTTAATCCTTAAAATCCTCTTTTTATAGAAAATATTAGGTTAGGGATTAAAGTGGCGCTTGAATCTGGATCTACAGAAAAAGTTAAGCGAGTGGTCATTTATGGATTCAAGGTAGGTGTTCTATAAGTTATATCTCATAGTCTTTTTAATGACATGAACTTTTTGAATAATATTTGTTTCCTTTGAAAGTGTGTGTTATATTATATTATGCACAAAAAAACATATCTCTTTAATAATTAAGTAAATATAAAGGGAAATGTGACCCTATTTATTTTACTTTTATATAACCATTGGTCAATTATGACCATTGGCCAATATGACCATTGGAAACTATACTCTTGAAAATAATTTTGATGTCATAATTAGTGTTTATAAGTAAAATTTGACAAAGGATAATGGATACAGAAAGAAGATTTGATGGCCTCAACCAGTAGAGTCGTGTTGTTTGAAGCCCATTTTCTTGATCTTGGGATGGAGGTATCACCATTGGGGGTTTCACTTGACAAATTCCAAGCCGAGCGTCAACAATTGAAGCTTGAATGAAATCACCCACGAGAGAAGTTCAAGTTAGTAGAGATTACCACTCGGTCAATGTTAGTTGAGGCACACCATGAAACTACGACCATCACATACCTTACTCTTAGGGAATATGCAGGTACAATAAGGGGTTATGTATCCTAACCTTAATGTGTAATTCCTTTGTTTAAATAAAATTTCTATTACATCAATTCCCTTTTAAAAATAGTTTTACTTAATAAAATTGAGATGAAATTTGATAATTTGATTTTTCAAACAGAATTTTTACTTCCCAAAAAAGATATAAATATATATAATAAACTAATATATTATGAATAATACTTATTTTAATGAAATATTATGATAAAATACTCTTATTTAAATATAAATGATAAAATATATTTTTTCAAGTGTCATAAATTTTACTATGCATTTTCAATTCACTATTATTTTTAATAAATAAGGATTTTTATAATTAAAATTTATAATTATCATATTTGTGGAATTATTATGATAAAATAGATATTATTTTTGAAATCAAAAGGTTTAAAATAGGTTATGGTGAAATTATGAGAATTTTCTATGAATAGTAAAAACACATTTTGAGTTTTTCAGCATGTTTAATGACATTATAATTATTTAATAATGATGTAATAAATAATTAACCATAATCAAAGACATAAAATATGTTATTTTATTAATATAAAGTATTTTAATAGATTTAAATCAATTTCAAAATCTATAATTTACTTTCCAAATTCTAAAATAGAAACTTTAAATTTAAAAAGGTTATTTTGAGTAAACTTTACTTTTCAATGCCAAAATAAGTAATATAAAATGATTTTAGACTCTTATGAATTAAAATAAAATAATTTTTTTCCCAAATTATCCAATACTATGTTCAAATACCATGGTCAAGCCCATGTTTTTTTATTTTCTACAACCTAGGTTTCTAAGGCCTATATTCAAAAATTAATAAACAAATCCTCCACTTTTTCTATAAACACCCACCAATTTATCCATTTAATTTCACTAAAAATTAACCCTACACAATTATATGATAGTTTTACCTCCCAATGAGTCCTATGAATGTTTCCTAAAGCCCCTAATGACCCAATCCTCAAGTTTTAGGAGTTACTTTTCAAGGTAAAGGGATTATCCTTCTTTTCTCTTCATTCCAAGAACCTCTTTTTGTATATGCCTTATGAATATTATGGTAACTCTATATTATTACCTTTTTATTAAATACATTACTATTAAATTATATTTTATCAATTTTATACCTTTGTCTCCTATATTTTTACCCTTTTCTAAAGGCATATTTTATACCTGTTATGCTACCGAATTTACTTATCAAAATTTCTCTCTTCTCCTTAATAAATTACCTTTTGTTTTATTTTTGTGAATACCCAAACCTCTTTTATTTTATTGGGTTATTAAATAAGATGTAAAAATGATTTATTTTATTCTGTTTTTTACATATATAAAACCCACATTCCCTTTCCGTGGTTTAAAAATGACATAATGATCATGTTTTTAAAGCACTTTTGGAACGCCATGATTTTAATATGAAACCCGTTGCTTTTATTATCCATAGGATATTTATGGAATGATTTATTATGATCTATATAGTTTAAATAAAAATTAATACATATTAAGGGTTCACCCTAATAGTGATCTAATTAATTCGGTAAATAATTTAATCTCTAGAGATGACATGTTATACAATACCTTGGTGAATAACCTTGGAAATTTTTACGAAACTTAGTGATTAACCTTGGTGATATGATTATGAATGTATAAATTAAATGTTATAGCCACATTTCCAAGTTATGATTCATTTTATTTTAATTTTGATATAAATCATGTTCTCTTGTTCATGCCATAATAATATTACTCATGTTCTTATTGATTATCCTCAAGATCACATGTAAGTTGTTTCCCCTTGCTTTCATTTACTGGGACTTATTCTCACCCTTTCTTTTAATGTATGTACCAAAGTTATGAGATATAGTAAATTTACTTAGTATGAATCTTCTAATAGGTATTTCAAGTGTATTATAATAATATTATATGTTTTCATGTATTATGTACATTTTTTCCAAGAAACTAAACTTTAAAAGATCATCTATTTCATACCATGTAATGAAAATTTTATGTAATAAAAGGTAGGATTCCATAGTTGGTATCAAATGAAAATTTATTTATTTATGGAAATTAGGATTTTAAAAATTTAAAAATAGCCCTATAGAAATATTTAAATATATGAAAACATCCTGGTATTTTGGTGAAGTATTAAGTAATTGTTTTCTGAGAAAATAAATACCAATCTGGATATGAACAAGTGTATGTGGGTATGGTACAAATGTATCTAGGGGTAAAACCTGAAAATACTACTTTGAGATATACTTGAATGAGAACTGGTACATGGAAATGGGTCTTGATTCACTCCTGGTTTGAAACTCCCGATGGATATGTTTGGTTAATCACATGATTTTTATGAACCATTATGAAGGATATATTGAAAATGTAATTGTTATTAATGAGTAACATATTTAAGCATGATGTTTTAATACATAAAAGTAATTTAGAAATTATAATATTATTAAAAGAAACACATTTCTCACTAAGGTTTTTTTATTTTAGAAAATAGCGGTAAATAAGATGAACCATGTAAATAGAGAGTTCTATGGACCATGCATTAAAGACCATCCGATGGAATCCAGAATGGAAAACTTCATAAGAATGATGAATCAACTAACTTGAGTTATGAATAATAACTTGAATCAAGACAAGAGACAAGATTCACCATGAAGGGAACAACTTTCTATAGAGTCCTTTATACATGAAATACCACCTTCTTTCAGGGGATATACCGACCTATTGATTGCTGAAAAATGGATAAGCTCTGTAGAAAATATATTTTCTATACTCTGTTTTTCGAAATAAGAGAAAGTCACCTTGGACGTGTACCAATTAGAGGGAGAAGCTGATCAATGGTGTTCATTTATTAAAAATATGAAGCCAAGAAGGGATATTGATGCTATCTAGTGGGAAGAGTTAAGGAGATTATTTTTAAATAAATATTTCCCCCATTCAATGTGAAAAAATAGATAAGGAATTACTTGAGCTAAATCTAATGGAAAATGAATCTGTGGGAAATTATGAGATGAAATTTACAAGACTTTCTCATTACAACTCTAGATTTATCATGTATCCTAATATAAATGTTGATATATTCTTCGGTGTACTAATACCACATATACAAAATAATATACCCAATCAAGACTATGATAGATATGAGGAATAGTGAAAAGTGCTATTAAGGTTGAAATGGAGTTCAAAGAGATTAATTGGTCCCATATATTTAATGAAAATAAGATATCAATGGAGACAATATTAGGGAGGAAATTTGATCACTAAAGAAAATGAAAAAAACTAAAACTTCCCACATGCAAAAAATGTGGGAAAAAACATTTGGGGAACTTTTTGTTTGGGAGTGGGAAATGTTACAAGTATAGAAAAGATGGCCATATAGATCAGAACTATCATAGTGAGGTAAAGCCTCAACTTCTCAACACTAATGAAAAATGAAAGAAGTTGTAATCCCAACCTGAAGTCCAATGATATAAGTGTGGACAATTTGGGAACTTTTTAAACCACAATTCAAATCATAAGGTAATTAGAGGGAATCACCATCAACATCAGCTTATTCCAAGGGAGAAATTTTGGGATTTTGATATCCTGATGCTAGAAGTTGAATCTCCAAATAAGGTGGTGGAATGTACTCTCGTTGTTCTCTTAAATATAGCAAGTACTTTATTTGATTCTGGTTCTATGAATTCCTTTATTTCATCCAAGTTTGCAAAGAATAAATAATCAATCCCTAACATGATATAAGTAGAGTTATTATTCAATACTCCTAGAGGGGCTATCAATGCATCGACAGTGTATAGAAACTCTAGTATTGACTTTGGTGATCAAAATCTCATCGCAAATCTAGTAGTCATTTCCATGCTGGAATTTGACATTATACTTTGTATGGACTATATATCAATATATAATGCTAATATCAACAGTAGAATCAAGGAAATATCAGTATTCTTGAATGGAAAACCTATAGTTATTTTCAAGGGAGATATATATCGACCCGAGCTTTTTCTAGAAGTACTTCCCACATCATTCTTTATGGATATGATCGGTGAAGATGAATATGGAAATAAAAGTATATAAATAGATAATGTTCCCATCGTGCATGAATACATTGACATATTCTCTAAGGAGTTCCCTGGAACTCCCCCAGAAAGAGAGGTAGAGTTCTCTATTGAACTCATACCTAGATCCAAGCCAATATCAAAGACCCCATATAGAATGTAAAATGTGGAGTTGGAGGAATTAAAGAAACAAACCCATGATCTTTTGGAGAAGGTGTTTATCTGACCAAGTGTGTCTCCTTGGGGAGCACCTGTTCTCTTTGTGAAGAAGAAGGATGAATCAATGAGATTATGAATTGATTATAGAGAACTTAATGGGATCAATGTGAATAATAAGTACACTCTACTAAGGATTGATGATTTATTTGACCAGCTTCGTGGGTTCAATTTCTCAAAGATCGATCTTAGATATGGTTATCATCAATTGAGGGTGAAGAAACAAGATATTACAATGACCACCTTACAATCAAGATATGCACATTATGAGTTTTGTTGTTATGACCTTCAACTTGACTAATTCACCTACTATATTTATTAATTTGATGAATAGAGTCTTTAAGAACTACCTTGATAACCTTGTGGTCTTTTTATTGATGATATTTTGATATATTATAAAATTCATAAGGAATATGAGGATCATCTAAGGGTTATATTGAAAACTTTGATAAAGGAGAGGCTAGTTAGAAAGTTAAAAAAATGTGAATTTTGGTTACAATAAATTTCTTTATTGGGGAACATTTTAACTGATAAAGGAATATTATTTGACCCTAATAGGAAAAAGGTTGTGGAGGAGTGGCCTTATCCTATAATAGTAATTGATATTTGTAGTTTCCATGGTTTAGTAGAATATTAGAGGATATTTTTGAAAAAAATTTCATGAATTTATAATCCAATAACCAAGTTAACCTGAAAAGGGGAAAATTTCATATGGATAAAGGAGTGTAATTTTTTTTCCAAGAGATAAATAAGAAATTGTTTACTACACTTATGTTAATTCCACCCTTTATCGGAGAAGGATTCGTTACTTTTAGTGATGCATCTCTGAAAGGGATTGAGTGAATTCTCATGAAAAATGACAATGTGATTGATTATAAATATCAACAGTTAATGTATAATGAGCATAATTATCCAACACATGGCCTAGAGAAAGTCGTGATTATGTTTTTTTCTGAAGATATGGAGGCACTATCTTTATGGGGATAAATGTGATATATATATAGAACACCAATGTTTGAAGTATATTTTCATGAAAAGTAAATTGAATATGAGACAAAGGATATAGTTGGAACTTCTTAAAGACTATTATTTTTTAATTCATTATCACCCCAGAAGTGAAAACAAAGATGTTAATTCATTTAGTAGAAAAAACCCTATTTTTTTTGGCAATGACGAGGATTCAAGGAGATATTTTGATCAAAGACCTAGTAAAATTGGACCTGGAAATCATAAGGTAAAAAAAATAATCTTCCTTATCCCAAATGATTTTTAAACCATAATTAATAGATAAGATAAAGAAATATCAAAGGGAATATCACTTGTTATATAAAAAGATAGAGAATGTGAATAATGGGAAGTTTATTGAGTTCAATATTGATCAAGAAGGTGTACTGGAATTTCGTACAAGGAAATGTTTCCATATATTCTGGAAATAAAGAAGGGGCTAATGGATGAAGCTAATGGCTCTACTTTCTCTATACATTCTAGAAGCATGAAAATGTATAGGGACCTTAGGGATCATTATTGATGGGATAAAATAAAAAGGGATATTTCTGAATACACTATAAAGTGATTGGTGTGTCAAAAAGTGAAGGCAGAGAGACAACTTCCTAAAGGGATATTATAGACACTACCTATGCCAACATGTAAGTATTATAATATCACTATATAATTTTTCACTAGACTCTCAAGAAAATCCAAAGGAAACAATGTAATATGGATTATAGTGTATCATCTCACCAAGACTTCCAATTTCATCTCTATTCAGAAATATTTCTATCTTGAACAACTTTACAAGATTTACATAAAGGAAGTGGTGAGGTTGCATGGATTTACACTTTCTATCATTTCTGATTGTGATCCAAGGTTCACATGAAAATTTTAGAGAAGTATTCAACATGACCCGAGCACCAAATTGAATTTCATTATGTCCTATCACCCCCAAACTAATGGAAAATTTGGAAGGACTATTCAAACACTTATGGACATGCTGGGAACATGCTCAATGGAATTTAAAGGTGGATGTGATCAAAATTAGTTGAGTTCTCATACAATAATAGATTATATTAAAGTATTCAAATGGAACCTTATGAAGATCTATATAGGAATTGATGTAGAAATCCTACTTGTTGGGATGAAGTTGGTGAGATAAATCTTCTTGGGCCTGATCTTGTATAAGATTAATAGAAAAGGTTCATTCCATCCAACAACACATTAATGTTTCTCAAAGTTGGTAGAAGATCTATGCTCAAAATCATTGAAGGGACTTGGAGTTTGATATTGGTGATAAAGGTTTCCTTCAAATTTCACCATGGAGAGAGTCATGCAATTTGGGAAGAAGGGGAAGATTTTCTCTAGATACATTGGCCCTAATTAAATCCTTGATCACATAAGATAAGCGACCTATCAGCTAGAACTTCCACAAAATCTAGCTCAAGTTCTTGATGCGTTCCACATATCTCTCTTAAAAAAGTATATACCTAAACCTTCACATGTACTGAATCCAGAGGTGGTACAATTAGAACATGACCTCTCTTATAATGAGCATCCAATGGAGATCTTGGACCCTATAGAAAAGGTTTTACACAACAAGAATACCCACATCATCAAAGTGTTATAGAGGGACCATAAATTTGAAGAGGCGACATGGGAACCAAAGGATTCAATGAGGTAAAATTACCCACACCTCTTCTCAACTGAGAGAATATATTGAAAATTTGGGGATGAAATTTCTTAAGGGGGAAGAATGTAACAACCCAATTTTTTTTAATAATATTTTTTTCCTAAGAAAATGTGTGTTATATTGTATTATGCATAAAAAAATCATACATATTTAATAATGAAGTAAATATAAAGGAAAACTAGATCCAATATATTTTACCGTTATATGACTGTTGGCCAGTTATGACCATTGAGGTCGGATTGATGAAAAATGCGGGGTGTCCTCTCAAGAGACTCGATGAAAGACTAGGTTATAAAACCTAGTTCTTGCACTTTCGGTGATGATTATTCCTCTCCTCTCTAGATCAACTGAGCCATGGAATCCTTCGACCCTAAATGGGAGTGTACGTTTGATCCCATGACTTCAGAAATGAAGGAGGAAAATCCCCACGAGGAAGCTACTACTACGAATGATACAACTGATAAATACAAAGTAATATCTTTCCTTGATGAACTCAAAGGCATGTATATTCTCAAGGTATCATCTTCAAAACCAAATTTGTGCAAATTTTTTTATGATGGATGATTTTCAGTTGAGGCCAATCCTGAATCACTCCAGCAAAGAGCCCAAATGTGTAAGTTATCGATTATGGGACATATCTCTTACATAAATGGTGATAAACCCTAGACATAATCTAATATTAAAATTCTAATTACTCATTGTTGGGGTTTTTCGAACTGGAAGCTCATACCCTTAAGGAAGGGCTATTTTTACATACTGCTTACTTCCCAGGATGAATTAGATCGAGTCTGGAGAGTAGGGAACATTCAACTCAAACCTGGTCTTCTTCATCTCTCTGATTGGGATTATAGTTTCAATCCACACATGCATAGGAACACTAATGACCAGATATGGGTTAGATTTCATGGTCTAAATTGGTATTTTTGGCACCTGAAAATTTTAAATGGAAAATACTCTTACATAGGCACTCCCCTTAAGATATATCAACGAACATTGAATGGTGAACTAGGCCTCTTTTCTAGAGTAATGATAGAAGTGAATTTAGAATCTAAACTCTCACAGAGTATCACCTTCAATGAGAAAGACTATAGAACAAAAATTAGAATTGAGTATGAGCATAATACCCTATTTTTTGACCTTTATAAGATCATAGGACACTCTATTTTAAATTGTAGACTGGTGAAGAAGCAAGTCACCCAACCAATTGAATCTGAATGGACTGAAATTAGGAAACAAAAGAAGGACAAATGTCCTAACATTGATAAAACAGATCCCTCTATGAGGAAAACTAAAAAATGGGTGAAAAAGTCAATGAATTTGAATACCAATGGTAATAATGGAGGAAAATATTGGGCATAATTAGTTGAAGAATATGACCAAGTAGCTAAAGAACACTACATTATTGAGGAATTATAAGCTGTCATTATAGAGATCATTAAACAGTCTCAACTTGAGCCAGAAATTATGCTGACTGAGTCACACATGAAGGCTGCTACCTCTACCAAGCAGTCCCCTACATCCTCATACACACCTACTGATCTTAGGGACAAAACATCACCTCCTTTTATCCCTACTGGTTTGGGTGAATAGTGTGATGGTATCCCACTGCACACAACTAATGGGGGAGGAGGTCCTATTCTTTATCAGAACTATACAACTTTACAGGCTAGGGATAACACTAGTTTTGCTACTATTTTGGAGATACAACCCACTGTTAAATAGGACAGTGATCCTGCTTCTCCTGAGGTCACATGTAGCCCAATTATTTTGATTTTAGTAGAAAATTGTGACACACAATCCAATGATCCCTATAAAGTCACCCACTACAATTTAACTGCAGACACTCTAACTTTCAAGGAATCAGCTGCAGTTCAGGTTCCTATAAATTATGAGGGTAATGAGGATTCTATTTTCATTTATCCTAACACTTATCCTATTTTTACTATGAGTAAGTAGGGAAAGAGATCCCATTCAAGCTCGACAAAATCTCCTAGAAGATCTTCTAGGAGGAAGGGTTTAGGAAATAAGAGAAAGGGGGGTTCCAACCCCAAAAACATGTTCTAATGAATATTTTGTTTTAGAATTGTTAGGGAATTGTGAACCCTGAAACTTTTATTGTTTTAAAAAGATTTATTAACACTCATCATCCTAAATTTTTTGCAATTGCTGAACCTAATATCTGTTTCTCCTCTCGTTTTTCTCTCATTTGTCAGTCTGGTTATAGTTTCTTAGGTGCTTGTAAAAATGGTTCTTCTATTGAAAACCTTTGGATATTTACTCACTATACTCTCCAAAATGTTAATACTTTTCATATATCAGAGTAGGAGCACACTTGTGATTTTACTATTAACCACTCACACATCTTTTTCTCTCTCATCTATGTTAATAATAGATACCAAGACAAAAGAAAACTTTGGAATGACCTCTCTTACTTAGGAAATTGTCTTCATGACCCTTGGTTTGTGGTTTGTGATTTTAATTTCATCCATGATCCGAGTGAGAAAATGGGACCAACTCACTCCACTATATCTTCAAGGGAGTTTAAATATTTTATTTAGGATAACAACCTTGTTGAAATTAATCTTACCGATGCCAAATATACGTGGTAGATAAGGAATTATAATAGGGTGGTGGCTAGAAAATTAGACAGATCTTTCACAAATGATGTAACTCTGGATAAGTGGAACATCATCTCTAGCACAAACCTCCCAAAACTAAACTCCGACCACCATCCAATCCTAATTAATATCTCTATCAATCACTAGAAGCTTGTTTTTTTCCTTCAGATTCAACAACACTTGTTCTTATGACCCTGATTGTGCTAGCATTATTAATCATTCTTAGGCTGCCATGAATCATTGCAATGATGAATATTCCTATACCACTAAATTAAAAAATCTCAAATAGATTCTTAAAGGCTAGAATAATACCAAATCCAAGAAAATTGAAAATGACATTATTCTTTTCGAAGAAGAACTTAACCAACTTCAAAACATCACTACTGACACCAATTTTGTCACTGATCCACAACATGAAATCAATATTACCACTAATATTTCTTCCTTGATAACATTTAAAGATAACATGAGAAAACAAACTTTCAAAACCAAATGGCTCATTGATGGGGGTAGAAACACTAAATTCCACAACTCTATTCCAAGAATCTGGAAATATAATAGACCTCGTTCCTTCATAAGAGAGGGAGACAACCTATTTGATAACGAGAATAACATTTACAATCATGTAGTCTCTTATTTTGAAAATATCTTCAATGGTCCTACCTATTTCAAGGACTTTCTTCCCGATTTCATCCTGGTTGTGGTCAATGATATGGATAACTATGACAACCCTGCTTTTTATTACAACTTAAACATGCTTTATTACATAAAACTTCACTTGATACAACAAAGAAGATCGAGAGGTTTAGTGTCTTTGGGGCTTAGGATCATTACATAAAAACTTTAAACTTGAAATACAACATCCTTATTGAAAACTTCCTTTACATGACCACTACATTCCTTCGTACTTAGCATTGCATGGGATAACCTGAGGACATGCATAAGAAAAGGGTGAGCTATAAAGCCCAGTAAGGGAGTACACAATGAATAACATGAGGAGTACAATACATGTTAGGCAATAGTCATATCAATAGAGCATAAGAGAGACATGAACATAAAGGCATGATAAAGCATGATAATCATAACATGGAAATGTGGCAACAACACTTAACATTGAATTATCATGAGCCAAGGCTCATTGCACATGGAGCATGAGTAAACCCTCATTGCACTTGAAGCACGAGTAAACCCTCGTTGCACTTGAATTAGCATGAGTAAACACTCATTGCACATGACGTATCATGATACTATACTTTACCCAATGCATTGGAGCGCTATCAGGGCGCACCCTTCTTAAACATTTCATTTCATGCATAAGTGTGCCACATGGATCATAAAACATGGATTCATAAAACATAATCATTTATTCCACGATAAAGGAATGTGGAATTCATACATGAAACTTTACAATCAATAAGTAAATGTGCAAAAAGGTGAATACCCTTGATGGAGAAATGGGCATGGTATTCACTACACAATGATATTGGCTTAGAAAATCGGTGTGATTTCGGCAGCGTAACGGCGTGACATAAGAATTCATAAAAAAGGCTGATGAGAGAGAAAGGGGTTCCTCATCATATTTACATATAATGGAAAGTAAGAAGGTCATATAGATACATGTCCCAACAATTGAAAAGGAATTTAGATTCATGATACAAAAGTATTGTTTGAATATAAAAGAGGAGAAAAAGGTTCCTTTCAGAATTTCGGCATAGTAACGGGTGTACATGGGAGGCATTTAATGAGAGAGAAAGGGGTCTCCCATAATTCAAACAATAAGAGGGAAGTATGGGAGAGGTGCAAAACCATACCCCAACATTCATAAATGAAATTAAAAGGGCAATACAACTTAAAGAAAATTGACAAAAATGAGAAAGGAAGAAAAACCCTTACTTGGAAGTGTGCTTCCAAAGGCTAGAGAGAGGCTTGTGAGAGGCTTCTTGGGAGCTTGGGGCACCTTTAGAGGATTCTAGAGAGATTAGGGCAGAGGTTGGACGAACTTCAAGGGCTTTGGGTGAGGAGGAAGTGGGAGATTGGGTGGGTTTATATAGGAAAGGTGAGAGAATTCTTTATTATTTAGGTTTGGGACCCCTTATATTAAAATAATCCAAACCACAAACCATACCATGGTATTTGCCCATGGTTTCTGGAAAAGGAAAGAGGAAAACAATATTTTACAAGTCCAAGGTCCGAACTTATTAAAAAATTAGGGTTGCTTATGTGGAGGTGAGTCACACTCCCATGGAAATTAATTTAAAAAGGCAAAGTGTTGAATAAGTCTTGAGGGCTCCATTAATGCTTTGAAAAGTGAGTCAAACAAACCCAAAACCTAATTATTTTAATGATAAAACATATATTGGCCGAACATAAGGATTATGGTATTTTATTACATCACCATTGGGTCATTATGATGTCATAAAACACATTATATATTTAAATGGTATTTAATTTTTACCCAAAAATTTGACCGTCTCAGAAAATTATGAAAAATTCACCGTTAGATAATTTCGACGTCCTGATTCCAAAAATAATATTTATTTTATCTAAATAATTTTCTAAATATGTGAATTTTCTCTTTTAAAATAAAAACCAACATTTATAAAAAAATTCATGGGTTTTGACAGAAATGGCTTTCAAACCTTAATAAAAATTTTAATTGCATTCATAAAATTATAAGATCATTTATATTTAATAAAAATTAATTTAATATTAATAATAATATTTTATTAAAATATTATTTAATTCAAAAATCCTTTAATTTAATAAAATATAATTCTTAATTAAATAATAACTAAAAACACCGTTTGTACTTTAAAAACTAATTACAATGTATCAAAAATGACTAGAAATTATATTCATTATTATATACAAAAAAATAATGTACATGAACATGGTGCTACTTATTTGTTACATAACCCCTTAAAATAGCAGCATAAGACCTAAGGGTAAGGTGTGCGATGGTGACAGACTCTTGGGGTTGCTCGGATAACATCACTCGAGTGGTAATCTCTATCAACTTCTATTTTTCCCGTAGACGATCACGTTCGAGCTTGACTTGATGAAGCTCAGCTTGGGTTTGGTCAAGGGCAAAGCCCAAAGACGCCACCTCCTTTCCGAGCTCCGACAAATGGGATTCGTAAGGGGCAATTCTACTGGATGAGGCCATCGCTTCCTTTGTCTGAGTAGAAAATTGGTTCGTTAAAGCCTTATATTTAAACTACCCAAATGATCACTGTTCAACGGCTATAAAAGTAACGGTCACAAATCTTAACGCTAAACTAAAGAAGTTGACATCTTATAAAAAAATAAAGAAACATTTAACTGGATCAAGAGGGATTTTCCATTAATGAAATTTTTGGGTCGTTACAACATTCCCCCCTTAAGAAATTTCGCCCTCGAAATTTTCCTTTTTCCCACACTAAAACAAATGTGGGTAACTTAGCTTCATCATATCCTCCGACTCCCAAGTTGCTTCTTCAAACTTGTGGTTTCTCCACAACACCTTGACGAGGGGCATTGTCTTATTTCGTAGAACTTTTTCTCTACGATCCAAGATCTTCACTGGTTTCTCCTCATAAGAAAGATCGTCTTCTAATTGTACCACCTCAGAAGAGAGTACATGTGAAGGGTCTGATATGTACTTCCTTAAGAGGGATACATGGAAGACATCATGCACCTTGGCCATAGTAGGTGGAAGTGCTAGTCGATAGGCCACAGCCCCAACACGATCAAGAATCTCGAAGGGGCCGATGTACCTTGGACTTAACTTCCCTTTCTTTCCAAACCTCATGACCTTCTTCCACGGAGATATGCGTAAAAACACCATGTCTCCGACTTTAAACTCAAGGTCTCGTCGACGATTATCTGCATAACTCTTCTGTCGACTTTGGGCTGCCTTGATATGCTGCTGAATGGTTTTAACCTTCTCTACCATTTCTTCGACCATTTCTGGTCCAAGCAGCTTACGTTCACTGACCTCATCCCAACATGCCGGTGTTCTACACCTTTTCCCATACAGGGCTTCATATGGTGCCATTTGGATGCTCGAGTGGAAACTATTATTATAAGAGAACTCAACTAGAGGAAGATGTTGATCCCATCCTCCTTTAAAGTCCATTGAGCACGCTCTCAACATATCCTCAAGTGTTTGGATAGTCCGCTCGGATTGGCCATCAGTTTGAGGATGATAGGCCGTACTGAAGTTCAGTTCAGTATTCAGAGCATGTTGAAGACTCTTCCAAAACTTAGAGGTAAATCTTGGATCTCGGTCAGACACAATAGATAGAGATACTCCATGCAACCGTACCACTTCCCTGATATATATCCGTGCCAGTTGATCCAAAGAGAAATCCTCTCGAATAGCAATGAAGTGTGCAGTCTTTGTAAGACGATCCACAATAACCCAGATTGCATTATTGCTTTTGGGTGTCCTTGGAAGTCCGGTGACAAAGTCCATGGTGATGTTCTCCCATTTCCATTCTGGTATGGGCAATGGTTGCATCATCCCCTTAGACTTCTGCCTCTCTGCCTTCACTTGCTGACACACCAGGCACTTTGATGTATATTCAGCGATCTCCTTCTTCATATTATCCCACCAAAAGTTTTCTCAGAGATCTCGATACATCTTTGTGCTCCCTGGGTGAATAGAGAAATTTGAACTATGTGCATCATCCAAAAGTTCCTTCTTCAGCTCCGAACTTGATGGGACACATAGTCTTTTCCCAAACCGCACAATTCCTTCTTCATTAACATTAAACTCTGAGGATTTTCCCTTTTTGATAGCTTCCACTTTTTCTTGGATTCTCGCATCATCCTTTTGAGCATCCTTTAACCTTTCCAAAAGAGATGGTTGAGCAATCATTTGTGAAAGGATTGATGATGTTCCCTTCTTTATGATTCCCACGTCCATCTTCATCAAGTCTAAGAAGATTGGATCCTTCTCAATTCTCATTATTGATAGAATTGCTGGATCCTTTCTACTTAGGGCATCCGCCACCTTGTTCGCCTTCCCAGGGTGGTAATGTATTGAACAGTCATAATCCTTTATGAGCTCTATCCATCTTCTCTGGAGCATATTAAGCTCTTTCTGTGTGAATATATATTTAAGACTCTTGTGGTCAGTATATATCTCACATTTCTCTCCATAGAGATAATGCCGCCAGATTTTCAAGGCAAAGATTACTGCCGCCAACTCCAGATCATGCGTTGGATAGTTTCACTCATGGATTTTCAACTGTCTTGAGGCATAGGATATCACTTTATCATTCTGCATCAGCACACATCCTAATCCCTTCTTCGAAGCATCACTGAATACCACAAAAAGCTCCCCACTTGTGGGTAAAGTGAGCACAGGTGCAGTGATAAGCCTCCTTTTCAACTCCTTGAAGCTTTCTTCGCATTCATCACTCCAAGAAAACTTTACTCCCTTTCGAGTTAGCTTGGTAAGAGGGTTGGACAATCGTGAGAAGTTTCTCACAAATCGTTGATAATATCCAGCTAACCCCAAGAAGCTACGGATATCAGTTACCGATGTTGGCCTCGACCATCCCTCAATTGCATCTGTTTTGGAGGGGTCCACAGATATCCCATTGCTTGTGATGATATGGCCCAAGAATGATACCTCCTTCAACCAGAACTCACACTTGCTGTACTTGGCATAGAGCTTCTCCTTGCGCAAAGTCTCCAGTACAGTTCTTAAATGCTCCTCATGGTCATCCTTGGTTTTGGAGTATATTAGAATATCATCTATAAAGACTACCACAAATTTATCTAGGTAATCTCTAAAGACTCTATTCATCAAGTCCATGAATATTGCTGGAGCATTGGTGAGTCCAAAAGGCATTACTATGAATTCATAGTGCCCGTACCTTGTACGAAAAGCAGTCTTGGGGATATCTTCCTTCTTCACCCTTACTTGATAATATCCCAACCGCAAGTCGACCTTGGAGAAGTATTGTGCTCCACGCAGCTGATCAAACAAGTCATCGATTCTTGGGAGAGGATACTTGTTCTTTATCGTGATTTTGTTAAGTTCACGATAATCGATGCAAAGCCGCATTGACCCATCCTTCTTCTTGACGAAGAGGACTGGTGCACCCCATGGTGATGCACTTGGGCGTATAAACCCTTTATCCAGATTCTCCTGTAGTTGTTTCTTCAGTTCTTCAAGCTCAACCACAACCATTCTATATGGAGTCTTGGATATTGGTAGCGCCCCAGGTATAAGTTCAATTGAGAACTCAACATCTCTTCTTGGAGGAAGACCAGGAAGTTCCTCGGGAAATACTTCAGTGAATTCCCTCACAATAGGCATTTCTTCAAGGGTGGTTTCTTCCTTGGACTCAATCATCTGAGCCAGATATGCGTGCTGATAAGGCAGTAATATCCATGCTTGAGATGATGGAGCTAAAGGAGATTCATCTTCCTCCTGACACTTGTAAAGAATCGGGGGTCGATTCTCCATATGGAGTGTGATTTCCCTCTCCCGACAATTTATGTTGGCTCTATATAAGGAAAGCCAATCCATGCCAAGAATTGCATCAAATTCCACCAAAGGGAGTATGACGAGGTTCGCCGGGAAATTCAATCAACATATTATAACAGGGGAGGACTTATACTCATGGGATGCAATGATTTCCCCATTTTCCATACTCACCGACATCTTTACTTCCAGGATTTGTGGTGGTGCAGGGATTGTTCTACTAAACTTTTGAGATATAAAAGAATGCGTAGAACCTGAATCAAAAAGTACGTTCACTATTCTTGAATGAATAACTAGCGTACCTGTCACCACTTCGTTGTCGGGGTTCACTTCGGCAGAAGTGATGGCAAAAGCTCTTCCTTGCTGTCTTGGAGGTTGTTGATTACCTCCGATAACCCTTGGATTAGGGCACTGATTCGCAAAATGACCCGGTTCTTTGCATTTGAAGCATTGAACAACGCGTTGAGGTTCGAACGGAGCGTTCCTCCCCTCCGTCGCAGCCGCGGGTCCTTCTTGCTGACAGTTTACAGCTAGGTGCCCTTCTCTTCCACACTTGAAGCATTTTCTTGTCCCCCTAAGGCAATTTCCAGGGTGCTTCTTTCCACACTTTTGGCAAGTGGGGTGCTGGAATTTCTTAGCGCCGTTGGATTTATCCATCGGACCACCAGCATTGAAGTCCACCTTCCGCTTCTTGTCCCCATGATACCCCTGTGATTCTCCGATCTCCATTTCAACCTTGAGGGCACATCGGACAATTTCCTCATAGCTGTCGAAGTCACGGATCGCTAATGCTTTCCGCAAGCTAGGCTTCAGCCCACCAAAGAAGCGGTCAACCTTGCATTCGGGGGTAACGACAAAGCCGAAAGCGTATCGTGCAAGCCTTGTGAAGTTTGCCTCGTACGCTCCCACAGATTCCTTATCTTTCTGCTTGAGGGAAAGGAAGTCCCTTTCCATCTTAAGACGGAGGGTGCGTGGAAAATATTTATCGAAAAAAATCTTCCGGAATACCTTCCATTCCAAAGCCTCGATCTCCTCCTCAGGCTTCGTATTTTTGATCAATGTCCACCATTGATCAGCTTCACCCTCCATACGATAAGCCGCCAGGAGAACCTTCTCTTTTTCAGAGCATTGGAGGATGGAGAATATCTTTTCAATGGAGTTGATCCATTGTTCAGCAATCGTGGGATCGGATGATCCACTAAAAGTAGGAGGCCTTTGTCTCATGAAGCTTTCAATAGTGACTTGTTCTTTCTTAGGGGGGGTTGAACGTTCCTCTTGACCAGTGTTTCTATTCAAAACTTGAGTTAGCTGAGAGAGAAGCGTGACAAAGTTTGCAATTCCCGCTCCCATTGGATTGGGCATCTCATAAGTACAATCATCACACTGATCTTCACAACGGTTGTTAGCCCGAGTTCTCCTATTACCGGCCATTGGCTGGAATAAAAGGAAAGTTAGGGGTAACACATAAAGGGTAATCCAAAGACAAAAGTTGATGACTTATAAATAAACATTAATCTCTTTAACTCATGAGTCTATAGGATTCAATCCAGGCTTTTCATGATCTTCCTTCTAACATATATTCTTAGGGGCATTTTTTCACTTAATAAGGGTTCATACTAAGATTGTGAATTTATCAAAACATATCCCCTGGGAGTGTCGTAACCAAGAGTGCAGCAAGGCCCGTTGTCGTGCACCAGTTCTCGTTCGAGTCTAGATCAAAGCGGTGTTTTCGGGTTTTACCCCTAGGATACATCTGTGCCAGAGCCGCCTCTACCTGCTCGTATCCAGACAAGGATGTATTTGTTTGATAAAACACTTAATTAGTATTTACCAAAACTTAGGGATGTTTTTATTATGCTTAGTCTTGTATCTAAGGCTTTACTAGGGTTTCCTAATCCCAAAAATAACTAAACCTATCATTTGATACCAATTATGACAACCCTGCTTTTTATTACAACTTAAACATGCTTTATTACATAAAACTTCACTTGATACAACAAAGAAGATCGAGAGGTTTAGTGTCTTTGGGGCTTAGGATCATTACATAAAAACTTTAAACTTGAAATACAACATCCTTATTGAAAACTTCCTTTACATGACCACTACATTCCTTCGTACTTAGCATTGCATGGGATAACCTGAGGACATGCATAAGAAAAGGGTGAGCTATAAAGCCCAGTAAGGGAGTACACAATGAATAACATGAGGAGTACAATACATGTTAGGCAATAGTAATATCAATAGATCATAAGAGAGACATGAACATAAAGGCATGATAAAGCATGATAATCATAACATGGAAATGTGGCAACAACACTTAACATTGAATTAGCATGAGCCAAGGCTCATTGCACATGGAGCATGAGTAAACCCTCATTGCACTTGAAGCACGAGTAAACCCTCATTGCACTTGAATTAGCATGAGTAAACACTCATTGCACATGACGTATCATGATACTATACTTTACCCAATGCATTGGAGCGCTATCAGGGCGCACCCTTCTTAAACATTTCATTTCATGCATAAGTGTGCCACATGGATCATAAAACATGGATTCATAAAACATAATCATTTATTCCACGATAAAGGAATGTGGAATTCATACATGAAACTTTACAATCAATAAGTAAATGTGCAAAAAGGTGAATACCCTTGATGGAGAAATGGGCATGGTATTCACTACACAATGATATTGGCTTAGAAAATCGGTGTGATTTCGGCAGCGTAACGGCGTGACATAAGAATTCATAAAAAATGCTGATGAGAGAGAAAGGGGTTCCTCATCATATTTACATGTAATGGACAGTAAGAAGGTCATATAGATACATGTACCAACAATTGAAAAGGAATTTAGATTCATGATACAAAAGTATTGCTTGAATATAAAAGAGGAGAAAAAGGTTCCTTTCGGAATTTCGGCATAGTAATGGGTGTACATGGGAGGCATTTAATGAGAGAGAAAGGGGTCTCCCATCATTCAAAAAATAAGAGGGCAGTATGGGAGAGGTGAGAAACCATACCCCAACATTCATAAATGAAATTAAAAGGGCAATACAACTTAAAGAAAATTGACAAAAATGAGAAAGGAAGAAAAACCCTTACTTGGAAGTGTACTTCCAAAGGCTAGAGAGAGGCTTGTGAGAGGCTTCTTGGGAGCTTGGGGCACCTTGAGAGGATTCTAGAGAGAGTAGGGCAGAGGTTGGACGAACTTCAAGGGCTTTGGGTGAGGAGGAAGTGGGAGCTTGGGTGGGTTTATATAGGAAAGGTGAGAGAATTCTTTATTATTTAGGTTTGGGACCCCTTATATTAAAATAATCCAAACCACAAACCATCCCATGGTATTTGCACATGGTTTCTGGAAAAGGAAAGAGGAAAACAATATTTTACAAGTCCAAGGTCCGAACTTATTAAAAAATTAGGGTTGCTTATGTGGAGGTGAGTCACACTCCCATGGAAATTAATTTAAAAAGGCAAAGTGTTGAATAAGTCTTGAGGGCTCCATTAATGCTTTGAAAAGTGAGTCAAACAAACCCAAAACCTCATTATTTTAATGATAAAACATATAATGGCCGAACATAAGGATTATGGTATTTTATTACATCACCATTGGGTCATTATGATGTCATAAAATACATTATATATTTAAATGGTATTTAATTTTTACCCAAAAATTTGACTGTCTCAGAAAATTATGAAAAATTCACCGTTAGATAATTTCAACGTCCTGATTCCAAAAATAATATTTATTTTATATAAATAATTTTCTAAATATTTGAATTTTCTCTTTTAAAATAAAAACCGACATTTATAAAAAAATTCACGGGTTTTGACAGAAATGGCTTTCAAACCTTAATAAAAATTTTAATTGCATTCATAAAATTATAAGATCATTTATATTTAATAAAAATTAATTTAATATTAATAATAATATTTTATTAAAATATTATTTAATTCAAAAATCCTTTAATTTAATAAAATATAATTCTTAATTAAATAATAACTAAAAACACCGTTTGTACTTTAAAAACTAATTACAATGTATCAAAAATGACTAGAAATTATATTCATTATTATATAAAAAAAAATAATGTACATGAACATGGTGCTACTTATTTGTTACATAACCCCTTAAAATAGCCGCATAAGACCTAAGGGTAAGGTGTGCGATGGTGACAGACTCTTGGGGTTGCTCGGATAACATCGCTCGAGTGGTAATCTCTATCAACTTCCATTTTTCCCGTAGACGATCACGTTCGAGCTTGACTTGATGAAGCTCAGCTTGGGTTTGGTCAAGGGAAAAGCCCAAAGACGCCACCTCCTTTCCGAGCTCCGACAAATGGGCTTCGTAAGGGGCAATTCTACTAGATGAGGCCATCGCTTCCTTTGTCTGAGTAGAAAATTGGTTCGTTAAAGCCTTATATTTAAACTACCCAAATGATCACTGTTCAACGGCTATAAAAGTAACGGTCACAAATCTTAACGCTAAACTAAAGAAGTTGACATCTTATAAAAACATAAAGAAACATTTAACTGGATCAAGAGGGATTTTCCATTAATGAAATTTTTGGGTCGTTACAATAACTCTTTTCTTACTAGCATCCTGATTGATTATGAGATCAAAGACATCGTCTTTATCTTAAATACTTATATTTCTCCAGGCCTTGATGGTTTTAATAATGGTTTTTATTATCAATTTTGGGATGTTATTCAAACTGACGTTTGCAGGCTTGTTATGAATTTCTTTTCTAATGGTCTTCTCCCTCATGGGTTGAATGCTTAGTTTCTCTCCTTGATTCCCAAAGTGGATAATGCTACCTAAATCCATCAATTTATACCCATTAATTTAATCAATAACATTTATAAAATTATCACCAAATTTATTTCAAATAGACTATCTTCAATAATTAATAAAATTGTTTCATGGAATCAATTTGGATTTTTCAAGGGCAGGTCCATTCAAGATTGTATTTGTATTGCCTCTGAATGCACTAAACTGTTAAATAATACCAATAAGGGAGGAAATATTTCCATTAAGCTTGATATAAAGAAGGATTTAGATACTATGGATTGGGGTTTTTTTCAAGGTTCTTCAAAAATTTGGGTTTAATGATTTATTTATCTGCATAATTAAAACTCTTTTCATCTCGGCCAATATATCTGTCCTTATTAATGGATCTCCTAAGGGTTATTTTAAATTCAACAAAGGTTTCAGACAAGGTGAACCTCTCTCTGACATGCTTTTTACAATTTTGGAGGACTACTTAAGCAGATTGATTACTCTCCTTGTCGAAAAAAACAATATTAAGCTGATTAAAGATTCTAGGAATTTGAATGTTCCCACACAACTTTTATATGAAGATGATATTATTCTTTCTTTACAAGGGGATAAATGGAATATTCAAAATAAAAAATGTTCCCTCTCACACTATGAAGAGGTTTCTGGTCAAATAATTAATTGGAACAAATCCTTTACCTTTTTTGGGAAAAGGTTTCCTGCTAATAGAAAATCCAATATTATTTCTTATCTAGGTTTTAAAGAAGGGTCCCTTCCCTTCACCTAACTAGGTGTTCCCATATTCTGGGGAAGACCAAAATCTTGTCACTTTTCTACTACTGTTGACCAAATCCTTCACCAACTGCCATATTTGAAAGGAAAATCCCTCTTTATAGCCGGTAGGATTTTTATTGTCAAATCCATGATTATTTCTAAAATGTTCTAATCTTTGATGATTTATAAATGGATTTCTAGTCTTCTTAAAAAAGTAAATGTTTCCATCAAAAAATTTATTTGGAGTGGAAGTACTCTTGAAAGGAAACTGGTGACTATTCCTTGGTCTACTTTTTTGAAAACCTCTAGAGAAGGGTGGCCTCAGTATAAAAAATCTCAAGCTCTTTAATGACTCCTTACAAGCCAGACTCACCTGGAATATTTTTCATAATAACTCTGACTCCATTTCCTTCCGTAAAAATAGATTTCTTGAAAAAATAAAGAAGGGAAATTTAAATTACATGATCTCTTACATTTGGAATTCCATTAAGAATTATTTTTCCAACATCATGTCTAACTCTAGGTAGATTATGATCAGAGACTCTTCCATGAATTTCTATCTTGAAAAATGGGCTAGTGATCCTCTCATTTATATGATCCCCCTAACCAAACTCCTGATTGCACCCATACTATCAAGGAGGTCATTAGCTCTCAAAACCTTAATTTTCCTGATAGTATCAATCATGTCATTGACAACTACCCTTTTTCCAACACTGATGATTTTTTAGTATGGGAACCTTCTCATAATGGAATTCCCGACTCTAAAACTTTTTACAATCATAATATTATTAATTCTGAAGACACTCTTATTTGGATTAAAAAATTTGATAAATTATGGTTAAAACCTTCAAGACTCACTCTGATTTGGAGTATTTCTCACAAGAGGATTCCCATTGACACTTTCCTTCAGTATTTTAGGATCCAGCTCTACTCTAAATGTATTCTTTGTAACCAGCATTGTAACGCCCCGACCCCAGTTACCCAGAGTCAGTGCATTATTACATGACATTGGCATTATCACAAGAAAGATCAAATCTCGAAAGACCGATTGGTTTAGTAGCCTTGGAAACACTAGGTATATTCATAAAGTTTTACATTACATCATAAAGTGAAAAACTAGTACAACAACATAGTCTCCATATCCCATGCTCATATCCCCACATACCATCCCTACAGGTCATTCATAAATTACTTCTGCACATCCTGAGAAAAATAAAACATAGAAAAGGGGTGAGCTCAAATGCCCAGTAAGGATAACAATATAGCGGAAACTTTCATAAATAAGAATAAATGTTTAAGGCAATGTATAACTTAAAACAAAAGCCTTTTAAACTTGAACTTCAACATAGTATGTAAAAAATAAAATAAAATAATTCCATTTACTTATTCACATGGATATTCTACTAATCGAATAATCACATGCAATATCAATTACCACTTTTATAATGATGGAATGTATAATGCCAGACTATCATAACCACATAGCCAAGTCCTCGTGCCAAGACTACAAATAAGATTTTTCCAAGGCCTTGTGCCAAGACACTAGTTTGTCTCATGAGACCTACCGATTCATAGAGGAGCTATAGCGGGCTCCAACCGTCACATATTAAGTCCAATGCATTACCATATGAAAAGGTTTAAACATAATATAAACATTCGTATTAAAAATAGCATACAAAATGTAAATACTTCATCCATAAACCATGAATGGTATAAAAATAACACATCCACAGTCATACATATCAAAAAACCTTCAATACAATATAGAAGTTTTGTTTCATAATAAATCAAATTCAAATAAGCGTAAAATCCATCAAAGGATGTTGACATAAATGAAATCAAAACTATTTTTAGAGAAATATCTCTTTATATTTTGAAATTATTTAAGATTCATATATTTATAAAATATAACATTTTCTTTGAAAATATTCTTATAATCTTGTAAGGTAAGCTTCGACGTTTTTATAATGCCGGAAAATAGCCGCACCCGCCGTATAAGTTAGAAAAAACATTCTTACCTTAATTTTTTCGAAAAGGTTAAAAAGCACCTTGTTTGGAAAAAGATAGAAAGATTCCTTTATAAACCTCTTATAAAAAGTCAAACAAGGGTATAAATGACTTTAAAGCATATTCTAGTAAATATTAAAAATGATTTGAAATTCATTTTTAAGAAACATAGATGTAGATGATAAAGAGATCCCAGTAGATTATTACCTATAAACAACCTCGGATAATGAAGAGATTGAGAAATAAACCCTTACCTTGTAATTTTCCTTGGTTGGGGTAGGTTAAACTTCTATATAATGGTGAAATAATTGTTATTAAATTATAAAAGAATCATATACATTAATATGATATCATATATGATCTTTTAACATTGCTTTGTTAATAATATCTTAGTATTATCGTCGTTTCGGGTGTTAACTTACTCGTTTTCTTTTATATATTTTGTTATGTAATCCATGTTTGTCATGGATAGGTTGTATATTATTCATATCCATAATTATATCAAGTCCTTAAACATTATTTTTAAATCATCAAATGATAATTATACTTGAATGGATATGATGGAGAATGAATCTCATCACGTTCGTGGAGACGGTAGTCCGTACGTACGCACAAACGACAATATCATTCTTTTGATATTAAAATAATATATAAATGGATAGTATATAATATATACAGAATAATTAACATGTTATATTTATTATTTACATGAGTTACACATCATTATTATACCCATCCAAATAATAATATATTGAATAACAATTACACCACGACGTGGAGAGGTAAGTCGTACGTACGCACGTATGGTGACATGTTATTCAAAGGGTGGATAGAATACTGAATATGGTTGTAACATATTTATAATAAAATCACAGTATATATATTATACTGGAGTTATTATTTTAGAATGGTAATAACAAAGGAAGAAGAAGTGGAAGAAGAAAGGAACTTGGAAAAGGGTGGTGAAATCATTACCTCTTCTTCGGGTTCTTCCTTTTGATTTGATCAAAAGGGATCCTTAGGTTGGATTTCTGATCAAACTAAGGCCTCTAGGTTGTATTGAGGGAAGTTGGGAGAGTATTTGGGCAGAGTCTGGCCGAACCAAAAGGCTTTTAAGGTGTGAATAAATGAGAAGGAGGAGTCCCCTTTTATAAGAGGGGTGAGGGGAACCTTTGGAAAAGCTAGAAATATTAATTTATAATAAATTCATATTCAGTTTCTAATGGCTCCAAAGTTGATTATTTAAATGTTAAGGTGGGGGTAGGTGGAAAACCATTAAACAAATAGAATTTAGACAGGTTTGGGTTACTATATTAACCTTATCTTTAAGTATTAACTCTTAGTTAATTAGTTTCACTTTTACAATGTCTCTTTGTATTTTTATATTATATGGTTAATAAACTTACTATATACACCCAAGCGACCCCCAAGTGGTCCATTAATGATATAAATATCATTATATAAGTCTCTTGGACGAACCTTATATTTTTAGGAATTTAATATCAATTAATAATATAACATTTGTTTTAAAAACTCTTTTATGTCAATTTTGACACTATTCAATAGTTGATTTTTGTGAAACTCATAACAGAATGATTACTTCGAATAAAGTTAATTAAATCAATCTTAATATGTCATATTATCCTAGAAAATTATTGTAATTCATTAAAAGTCTCAAATTATATTTATTTGGGTATTTATAATATCAATTATTTTAATTTGTCACTATTATGGTAATTACTACATCATAATTGTGTCATAAATAAATTAAATTATTTAAAGTATAAAAATTATAAATAAAATATAATTATGTAGGAAATATTTTTTGATTTCTAATTAATATTTATAATTGAAAATCCAACATATATAACCCTATGTAAAATTTTTTTTTCTAAAAGATATATGCTTATGTCATTTTTGTACTTATTTTAACTTAATAAAAATTAAGTGTCCCTATCACCTACAAGTGGCTCCATGGGGTCCCAAAATCGACCCAAATATGCCTATGGTCAAACGTGTATAAAAAAATAAGGCTAGGAAACGTTTTAGGGTAATTTAGGATTATTATAATATTATTTTTTAACCCTTATTTATCGGATTTACCCTTCACCATGGTAAATAAAATATTTACCGAAGTAATTATTCAAAATGTCTAAAAATAAAAGTTACATATTTACACAATTTGAACATTCTGATTCAAAATATGGAATCCATTTTTCCAAATTCAAAACATAGAAGTGGCATAAATTAATTTAAAATTAAAATCCCGTTGTTAAAACAAAAAGCGTGTTTTTAAGAGATAATAACTATCAAAAGATTGACACTTGTTTATGTCCGGTTTAATTGTAAAATTATGTCCAATGACCAAAATTGTATTAAATGGTAAAAATATATTCTAAATATTCTTTAAAACCACTCAAATTTAAAATTTATTACTATTAATGATTTTGATTAAAAAAGTTGTTTTAATTAAAATTTAGTAATTTTCACTATTCATCAAAATATTAAAGTTATCCGAAAAGTACCAAAATTTCACCTTAGGCTAAATTCGATATTCCGAATCCAAAAATTAAGTCTATTTTGAAATATAAAATATATATAATTTCAAAAAGTAGGTATTACTATTCATAACAGCTAGTTTGATTGGTTATGGTGTGTTAGAACTCGGTGTTGCGTACAACACACGCTATCACATTATTCAAAGAGAAGCGTACCGTAGAAGCTTGGGGTGTTACATTCTCCCCTCCAAATAATTTAATCCTTGAAATTTCTAGAATACTTATCACATGAAAAGACTCGGGTGGTTCTTCATCATAAGTTCCTCGGGTTCCCACGTTGTCTCTTCCATCTTATGGTTTCTCCACAAAACTTTTACCAGACGCGTCGTCCGGTTTCTTAGTACTTGTTCTCTCGTATCAAAAATCCTGAAGGGCTCTTCGCAATAAGATAGATCAAGTTCCAGTTCTAATTCTTCATAGGTGAGTACATGCGTTGGGTCGGGCATGTATTTCCTCAACAGAGATATGTGGAACACATCGTGAACTTTGGAAAGACTTGGCGGCATTGCCAATCGGTAAGCTACAACCCCAATTCGTTATAGAATTTCGAAAGGTTCGATGTACCTGGGACTCAATTTACCTTTCTTACCAAAACGCATGACTCCCTTCCATGGAGATACCTTCAGGAAAACATGATCACTGACTTTAAATTCCAAATCCTTCCTTCGATTATCGGCATAGCTCTTCTGCCTACTTTGAGCTGCTTTGATGTGATTTTGGATTACCTTCACCTTTTCCATCGTTTCCTCCACCAGTTCTAGACCTATAAGTTTTCTTTCACCAACGTCGTCCCAATAGGTTGGTGTGCGACATCTCTTTCTGTATAACGCTTCATATGGTGCCATCTGAATACTTGAATGGAAGCTATTGTTATAGGGAAATTTTACCAGAGGTAAATACTGATCCCACATATCCTGAAAGTCAAGTGAACAAGATCTCGACATGTCTTCTAAGGTTTGAATAGTCCGTTCTGATTATCCGTCTGTCTGAGGGTGGTAGGCAGTGCTCAAATGAAGTTCAGTCTCCAGGGATTTCTGAAGACTCTTCCAGAATCTTGAAGTAAAATGGGGATCACGATCAGAAACAATCGATAGGGGTACTCAATGAATTCTCAAAAATTCATTAATATATAGTCTTGCTAGACATTCCAGTGGTAGATCTTCTCTTATAGCAAGAAAATGTGCTGACTTGGTAAGACGATCAACAATAACCCATATTGCATCGTTCCTTCTAGAAGTCTTTGGTAGCCCCATGACAAAGTCCATCGTAATATTGTCCCTTTTCCACTTCAGTATGGGAAGAGGTTGCATGACTCCTCTAGGGTGTTGCCTTCCAGCTTTCACTTGTTGACAAACCATACATCTTGACACAAAATCAGAAATCTACCTCTTCATGTTGTCCCACCAAAAATGTTCCTTCAAATCTCTATACATTTTGGTGCTCCCAGGGTGTATATAGAAATTGGAACTATTTGTATCATCCATAAATTACCTTTTTAGATCATGTATATTGGGCACACAAAGCCTCTTCCTGAATTTCAAAATTCCATTTTCATACACAAAATCTCTCAATCTCCCATCATTCACAGCTTTAATCTTCTTTTGAAATTCTCCATCATTACTCTAATAACTCTTAATCCTTTCTATTAAAGATGGTTTGGAAACCATTTGAAAAAGCATTGATGTTTCACCTTCCCTGGTTATTCCCATGTCCATCTTCACTAGATCTATGAAAATTGGATCCCTTTCAATTCTCATCACGTTCAAAACTCCATGGTCTTTTCTGCTCAAAGCATCTTCCACCTTGTTTGCTTTCCCCGGGTGGTAGTGTATCGTACAATCATAATCCTTGAGTAATTCAAGCCATCTCCTTTGCCTTATGTTGATTTATTTTTTTGAGAAAATATACTTCAAACTCTTGTGATCAGTATAAATCTAAGATTTTTCACCATAGAGGTAGTGCCTCCATATCTTCAAAGCAAAGATCACAACTGCTAACTCTAGATCACGAGTAGGATAGTTTTTTTCATGAATTTTCAACTGTCGTTATGCATAGGCAATAACCCTATCATTATGCATAAGGACACAACCAAGTCCTTTCTTCGATGCATCACTATAAATAACGAACCCATCATTCCCCGATGGTAGAGTCAATATAGGAGCATTGACTAATCTTTTCTTCAGTTCTTCGAAACATTCTTCACACTCTTTTGTCCAAACAAATTTAACCCCTTTACGTGTGAGCTTCGTTAATGGGTTAGCCAATCGGGCAAAATTCTAGACAAAACGTCGATAATAACTTTCCAAACCAATAAAACTACGTACCTCAGTTATATTCGTAGGTGCTGACCATTCTTGGATCGCCTTGGTCTTAGACAGATCAATAGAGATTCCATCTTTAGAGACAATATGGCTAGGAAAATAAATCTCCTGAAGCCAGAATTCACACTTGCTAAACTTCCCATATAATTCATGTCTTCTCAGAGTCTCCAAGATAATGCGCAAGTGATTTTCATGATCTTCATAGCTATTTGAGTATACCAAGATATCATCAATAAATACCACCACAAATTCATCGAGATACTCCTTGAAAACTCTATTCATCAGATCTATGAATACAGAGGGTGCATTAGTCAATCCAAAAGGCATTACTGTAAACTCATAATGCCCATACCTGGTTCGAAATGCTGTCTTCAGAATGTCTTCCTTCTTCACACACATCTGATGGTATCCAGATCAAAGGTCAATCTTTGAAAATTATTGAGATCCATGCAGATGGTCAAATAAATAATCAATGCGTGGTAGGGGATAATTGTTCTTTGTCGTTATGGCATTGATCTCCCTGTAATCAATACATAACCTCATAGATCCATCTTTATTTTTAACAAAAAGAGTAGGGGCTCCCCATGGAGAAACACTAGGGTGAATAAATCCCTTATTACTCAATTCCTCTAGTTGTTTCTTTAGTTCGACTAATTCTACAGTGGATATTCTATAAGGGGTCTTCGATATAGGCCTTGATCCAGGAATTAAATCAATGGAAAACTCAACTTCTCATTCTGGAGGATGTCCAGGTAAATCTTCCGGAAATACATCTACAAATTCTTTCACAACAGGTACATCTTTTATTTGAACATTCTTTTACTCACCCACAGTTATTTCATTCACTTCCTCCCCAATAATTGAATTTAGTTGAGCTACTGGGGGTGGATCTAAATAAGAATTAGGTGGTGACGATTCTGCTCTAAAGATAAGGTGTTCCTTATCATCATCATCAAGAACTGTAACCTCTTTCTTCTTACAATAAATCTTCGCATCATAGTCAGAAAGCCAGTCCATACTGAGAATTATATCAAACTCAATCATAGGTATGATGGCGAGATCAGCAGATAAAGAACATTTATGTGCTCTAATGGGGACTGATTCACAAAACTTTGTTGCAATGATACTTCCCTTAGGAGTTTTAACTGACAACTCCCTTGTTAAATCAAATTGGAAATATCTAATTTTCTTAGAAAACTGGGAATATATGAAACAATGTGATGATCCAGAATCAAATAATGCATTTTCTAAACTTGAGGAAACCATTAAATTAACTGCCACCACGTCTTTCAGAGCTTCTACCTTAGCAGTAGTGATAGAATAAGCTTGGCCTTGATCCCTTGGGATTTTCTGAGGTAATTTCTACTGAAGCTTAGGACATTCATTTTCATAATGCCCCATCTCCCTGCAATTGTAGCACTGAACATTGGTAGCTTCCTTCTTCCCCTTGCAATCATGAGCTTAGTGGCCTTTTTCACCACACTTGTAACAGACTCGTGTTCCCTTCAAGAAAGTACCGGGGTGTTTCTTACCACATTTACCACAGGATGGATATTCAAACTTTACCTTCTTCCCCTTATTTCCATTCCCAGATAGATCAGCAGGTCTCTTCTTCTCTTGCTTTGCTTTAAAGTCATAAGACTTAGAGAATTCTTTTTCGGTCTTGATAGCATATGAGACAATGTCTTCGTATGACGAGAAGGATTGTGATACTAATGCTCGACGGAGAAATGGTTTTAACCCATCAAAGAAACGATCAATCTTACTTCTTGGGTTACGTATATAATCTCCATCATACCTTGCTAACCTTGTAAAGTTAGCCTCATACATTGTGACATTCTCATCCTCCTTCTATCTCAGACTCAGAAATTGCCTTTCCATATCTGCTCGGTGGTCGCGAGGAAAGTATTTTTCTAAAAACAGATCTTTGAACTCCATACATTCCATATTTGATACTTCATCATCTTCCTTCTTGTTTTGAATCAATGACCACCATTGGTCAACATCTCCAGTGAGGCGGTAAACTGCCATGATAACTTTTTCCCTTTCACTACTCCCCAAATCCTGAAATATTTTCTTTAGGGAAAATATCCATTGCTCAGCTACTAATGGGTTTTGTACTCCCATTGAACGTTGGTGGTTGTTGCCTCATGAATCGATCTAACATTGATCCTCCACGCTACGGATCAGGGTGCTCCATACGGGTAAGGTTATTATTTATAACCTGAGTGAGTTGTCCCAGTATGGTGATTAGCTGATCGACACCAGTTGCATCACCAGCTCCACTATAATTATCTTGAGAAGGAGGGAAATCCCTACATGGAGTGCGTGCATTGATACAGTTTCCATTTCTTCCACTAGACGCCATTTCTAAACAATGGCATAAACTAGATCAGTTTATGAATCAAAATACATAATCCCATACTTATAAAACACTTAACATAAATTGAACTATTTATGGATATAATCCATAATCATAAAAATGGTTTCTTTGAGGAAGTATATACTCATAAACCCTTCATAATGATTTGTAAAGAAAATGAGAGTTATCCTAAGAATATCCCCCGGGAGTGTCGTAACCAAGAGTGCAGCAAGGCCCGTTATCGTGCACCAGTTCCCGTTCGAGTCTAGCTCAAAGTGGTGTTTTCGGGTTTTACCCCTAGGTACATCTGTGCCAAAGCCACCTCTACCTGCTCGTATCCAGACATGGATGTATTTCTCGGAAAACTCACAAAATCTCTACAATATCAAAATTCTAGGAAGTTATTCTATACTAATCTTCAAAGTTCATCTTAGGTCTACGTGCTATAATAAGAGTTTATCTAAATATAGCTTCCAAGGTTTGTACTAAACTTCCTCTGATACCAACTGTAACACCCCGACCCCAGTTACCCAGAGTCGGTGCATTATTACATGACATTGGCATGATCACAAGAAAGATCAAATCTCGAAAGACCGATTGGTTTAGTAGCCTTGGAAACACTAGGTATATTCATAAAGTTTTACATTACATCATAAAGTGAAAAACTACTACAACAACATAGTCTCCATATCCCACACTCATATCCCCACATACTATCTCTTTAGGTCATTTATAAATTACTTCTTCACATCCTGGAAAAAATAAAACATAGAAAAGGGGTGAGCCCAAATGCCCATTAAGGATAACAATATAGCGGAAACATTCATAAATAAGAATAAACGTTTAAGGAAATGTATAACTTAAAACAAAAGCCTTTTAAACTTGAACCTCAACATAGTATGGAAAAAATAAAATGAAATAATGCCATTTACTTATTCACATGGATATTCTACTAATCGAATAATCACATGCAATATAAATTACCACTTTCATAATGATGGAATGCATAATGCCAGACTATCATAATCACATATCCAAGGCCTCATGCCAAGACTACAAATAAGATTTTTCCAAGGCCTTGTTCCAAGACACTATTTTTTCTCATGAGACCTACCGATGCATCGAGGAGCTATATCGGGCTCCACCCGTCACATATTAAGTCCAATGCATTCCCGTTTGAAAAGGTTTAAACATAACATAAACATTCATATTAAAACTAGCATACGAAATGTAAATACTTCATCCATAAACCATGAATGGTATAAAAATAAAACATCCACAGTAAAACATATCACAAAACCTTCAATAGAATATAGAAGTTTTGTTTCATAATAAATCAACTTCAAATAAGCGTAAAATCCATCAAAGGATGTTGACATAGATAAAATCAAAACTCTTTTTAGAGAAATATCTCTTTCTATTTTGAAATTATTTAAGAGTCATATATTTATAAAATATAACATTTTCTTTGAAAATATTCTTATAATCTTGTAAGGGAAGCTTCTACGTTTTTATAACGGCGGAAAATAGCCGCACCCGCCGTATAAGTTAAAAAAAACATTGTTACCTTAATTTTGTCGAAAAGGTTAAAAAGCACCTTGTTTTGAAAATGACGGAAAGATTCCTTTATAAACCTATTATAAAAAGTCAAAAAAGGGTATAAATGACTTTAACCCATATTCTAGTAAATATTAAAAATGTTTTGAAATTTATTTTTAATAAACATGGATGTGGATGATAAAGAGATCCCAGTAGATTATTACGTATAAACAACCTCGGATAATGAAGAGATTGTGAAATAAACCCTTACCTTGTACTTTTTCTTGGTTGAGGTAGGTTAAACTCCTGTATAATGGTGAAATAATTGTTATTAAATTATACAATAATCATATACATTTATATGATATCATATATGATCTTTTAACATTGATTTGTTAATAATATCTTAGTATTATCGTCGTTTTGGGTGTTAACTTACTCGTTTTCTTTTATATGTTTTGTTACGTAAGCCATGTTTTTCATGGATAGGTTGTATCTTATTAATATCCAGAATGATATCAAGTCCTTAAACATTATTTTTAAATCATCAAATGATAATTATACTTGAATGGATACGATGGAGAATGAATCTCATCGCGTTCGTGGAGACGGTAGTCCGTACGTACGTACGAGCGAAAATATCATTCTTTTGATATTAAAATAATATATAAATGGATGTTAAATCATATATACATAATCATTAACATGTTATATTTATTATTTACATGAGTTACACATCATTATTATACCCATCCAAATAATAATATATTGAATAACAATTACACCACGACGTGGAGACGGTAAGTCGTACGTACGCACGTATAGTGACATGTTATTCAAAGGGTGGATAGATACTTAATATGGTTGTACCATATTTATAATAACATCACAGTATATATATGATACTGTAGTTATTATTTTAGAATGGTAATAACAAAGGAAGAAGAAGTGGAAGAAGAAAGGAACTTGGAAAAGGGTGGTGAAATCATTACCTCTTCTTCGGGTTCTTTCTTTTGATTTGATCAAAAGGGATCCTTAGGTTGGCTTTATGATCAAACTAAGGACTCTAGGTTGTAGTGAGGGAAGTTGGGAGAGTATTTGGTCAGATTTTGGCCGAACCAAAAGGCTTTTAAGGTGTGAAGAAATGAGAAGGAGGAGTGCCCTTTTATAAGAGGGGTTAGGGGCACCTTTGGAAAAGCTAGAAATATTAATTTATAATAAATTCATATTCGGTTTCTAATGGATCCAAAGTTGATTATTTAATTTTTAAGGTGGAGATTAGGTCGAAAACCATTAAACCAATAGAATTTAGATAGTTTTGGGTTACTATATTAACCTTATCTTTAAATATTAACTCTTAGTTAATTAGTTTCACTTTTACAATGTCTCTTTGTATTTTTATATTATATGGTAAATAAACTTACTATATACATCAAAGCGACCCAAAAGTGGTCCATTAATTATATAACAATCATGACATAAGTCTCTTTGCCGAACCTTAGATTTTTAGGAATTTAATATCAATTAATAATATAATATTTGTTTTAAAAACTCTTTTATGTCAATTTTGACACTATTCAATAGTTTATTTTTGTGAAACTCATAACAGAATTATTACTTCAAAAAAAGTTAATTAAATAAATCCTAATATGTCATATTATCCTATAAAATTATTTTAATTCATTAAAAGTCTCAAATTATATTTATTTGGGTATTTATAATATCAATTATTTTAATTTGTCACTATTATGGTAATTACTGCATCATAATTGTGTCATAAATAAATTAAATTATTTAAAGTTTAAAAATTATAAATAAGATATCATTATGTAGGAAATCGTTTTATCTTTATAATGAATATTTGTAGTCGAAAATCCAACTTATATAACCCTATGTAAAAATTGTTTTTCTAAAAGATATATGCTTATCTCATTTTTGTACTTATTTTAACTTAATTAAAATTAAGTGTCCCTATCACCTACAAGTGGCTCCATGGGGTCCCAAAATAGACCCAAATATGCCTATGGTCGAATGTGTATCAACCAATAAGGCTAGGACATATTTTAGGGTAATTTAGTATTATTATAATAGTATTTTTAAACTTTATTTACCGGATTTATCCTTAACCATGGTAAATAAAATATTTACCGAAGTAATTATTCAAAATGTCTAAAAATAAAAGTTACCTATTTACACAATTTTAACATCCTGATTCCAAATATGAAATCCATTTTTCCAAATTCAAAACAAAGAAGTGGAAGAAATTAATTTAAAATTAATTCCCGTTGTTAAAACAAAAAGCGTGTTTTTAAGAGATAATAACTATAAAAAGATTGACACTTGTTTATGTCCGGTTTAATTGTAAAATTATGTCCAATGACCAAAATTGTATTAAATGGTAAAAATATATTCTAAATATACTTTAAAACCACTCAAATTCATAATTTATTACTATTAATTATTTTGATTAAAAAAGTTGTTTTTAATTAAAATTTAGTAATTTTCACTATTCATCAAAATATTAAAGTTATCCGAAAAGTACCAAAATTTAACCTTAGGCTAAATTTGATATTCCAAATCCAAAAATGAAGTCCATTTTGAAATATAAAATATATATAATTTCAAAAAGTAGGTATTACTATTCATAACGGCTAGTTTGATTGGTTATGGTGTGTTAGAACTCGGTGTTGCGTACAACACACGCTATCACATTATTCAAAGAGAAGCGTACCGTAGAAGCCTGGGGTGTTACATTCTCCCCTCCTTCAAATAATTTCGTCCTCGAAATTTCTAGAATACTTATCACGTGAAAAGACTCGGGTGGTTCTTCATCATAAGTTCCTCGGGTTCCTACGTTGCCTCTTCCATCTTATGGTTTCTCCACAAAACTTTTACGAGACGCGTCGTCCGGTTTCTCAGTACTTGTTCTCTCATATCAAGAATCCTGACGGGCTCTTCGCAATAAGACAAATCAGGTTTCAGTTCTAATTCTTCATAGGTGAGTACATGCGTTGGGTCGGGCATGTATTTCCTCAATAGAGATACGTGGAACACATCGTGAACTTTGGAGAGACTTGGCGGCATTGTCAATTGGTAAGCTACAGCCCCAATTCGTTCTAGAATTTCGAAAGGTCCGATGTACCTGGGACTCAATTTACCTTTCTTACCAAAATGTATGACTCCCTTCCATCGAGATACCTTCAAGAAAACATGATCACCGACTTGAAATTCCAAATCCTTCCTTCGATTATCGGCATAGCTCTTCTGCCTACTTTGAGCTGCTTTGATGTGATTTTGGATTACCTTCACCTTTTCCATCGTTTCCTCCACCAGTTCTAGACCTACAAGTTTTCTTTCACCAACGTCATCCCAACAGGTTGGTGTGCAACATCTCTTTCCGTATAACGCTTCATATGATGCCATCTGAATACTCAAATGGAAGCTATTGTTATAGGAAAATTATACCAGAGGTAAATACTGATCCCACATACCCTGAAAGTCAAGTGAACAAGATCTTAGCATGTCTTCTAAGGTTTGAATAGTCCGTTCTGATTATCCGTCTGTCTGAGGGTGGTAAGCAGTGCTCAAATGAAGTTCAGTATTCGGGGATTTCTGAATACTCTTCCAGAATCTTGAAGTAAAATGGGGATCACGATCAGAAACAATCGATAGGGGTACTCCATGAAGTCTCACAAATTCATTAATATATAGTCTTACTAGACGTTCTTGTGGTATATCTTCTCTTATAGAAAGAAAATGTGCTGACTTGGTAAGATGATCAACAATAACCCATATTGCATCATTCCTTCTAGGAGTCTTTGGTAGCCCCATGAAAAAGTCCATCGTAATATTGTCCCATTTCCACTCTGGTATGGGAAGAGGTTGCATGACTCCTCCAAGGTGTTGCCTTCCATCTTTCACTTGTTGAAAAACCATACATCTTGAAACAAAATCAGCAATCTCCCTCTTCATGTTGTCCCACCAAAAATGTTCCTTCAAATCTCTATACATTTTGGTGCTCCCAGGGTGTATAGAGAAATTGGAACTATGAGCATCATCCAGCAATTCCCTTTTTAGATCAGGTATATCGGGCACACAAAGCCTCTTCCTAAATTTCAAAATTCCATTTTCATACACAAAATCTCTCAATCTCCCATCATTCATAGCTTTAATATTCTTTTGAAATTCTCTATAATTAGTATGATAACTCTTAATCCTTTCTTGTAAAGATGGTTTGGAAACCATTTGAAAAAGCATTGATGTTTCACCTTCCCTGGTTATTCCCATGTCCATATTCACTAGATCTATGAAAATTGGATCCCTTTCAATTCTCATCACGTTCAAAACTCCATGGTCTTTTCTTCTCAAAGAATCTGCCACCTTGTTTTCTTTCCCCGGGTGGTAGTGTATAGTACAATCATAATCCTTGAGTAATTCAAGCCATCTCCTTTGCCTCATGTTGAGTTCTTTTTGTGAGAAAATATACTTCAAACTCTTGTGATCAGTATAAATCTCAGATTTTTCACCATAGAGTTGGTGCCTCCATATCTTCAAAGAAAAGATCACAGTTGCTAACTCGAGATCATGAGTAGGATAGTTTTGTTCATGAATTTTCAACTGTCGTGATGCATAGAAAATAACCCTATCATTCTGCATAAGGACACAACCAAGTCCTTTCTTAGATGCATCACTATAAATAATGAACCCATCATTCCCCGATTGTAGAGTCAATATAGGAGCATTGACTAATCTTTTCTCCAATTCTTCGAAACATTCTTCACACTATTTTGTCCAAACAAATTTAACCCCTTTACGTGTGAGCTTCGTTAATGGGTTAGCCAATCAGGAAAAATTCTGGACAAAACGTCGATAATAACCTGCCAAACCAATAAAACTACGTACCTCAGTTATATTCATAGGTGCTGGCCATTATTGGATTGCCTTGGTCTTAGAAGGATCAACAGAGATTCCATCTTTAGAGACAATATGGCCAAGAAAAGAAATCTCCTCAAGCCAGAATTCACACTTGCTAAACTTCCCATATAATTCATGTCTTCTCAGAGTCTCCAAGATAATGCGCAAGTGATTTTCATGATCTTTGTAGCTTTTTGAGTATACCAAGATATCATCAATAAATACCACCACAAATTCATCGAGATACTCCTTGAAAACTCTATTCACCAGATCCATGAATACAGAGGGTGCATTAGTCAATCCAAAAGGCAATACTGTAAACTCATAATGCCTGTACCGGGTTCGAAATGCTGTCTTCGGAATTTCTTCCTTCTTCACACACAACTGATGGTATCCAGATCGAAGGTCAATCTATGAAAAGTATTGAGCTCCTTGCAGTTGGTTAAATAAATCATCAATGCATGGTAGGGTATACTTGTTCTTTATCGTTATAGCATTGATCTCTCTGTAATCAATACATAACCTCATAGATCCATATTTCTTTTTAACAAAAAGAACAGGGGCTCCCCATGGAGAAACACTAGGGAGAATAAATCCCTTATTACTCAATTCCTCTAGTTGTTTCTTTAGTTCGACTAATTCTACAGTGGCCATTCTATAAGGGGTCTTTGATATAGGCATTGATCCAGGAATTAAATCAATGGAAAACTCAACTTCTCGTTATGGAGGATGTCTATGTAAATCTTCCAGAAATACATCTACAAATTCTTTCACAACAGGTACATCTTTTATTTGAACATTCTTTTCCTCACCCATGGTTATTTCATTCTCTTTCTCCCCAATAATTGAATTTAGTTGAGCTAATGGGGGTGGATCTAAATAAGAATTAGGTGGTGATGATTCTGCTCTAAAGATAAGGTGTTCCTTATCATCATCATCAAGAAATGTAACCACTTTCTTCTTACAATAAATCTTCGCATCATAGTCCAAAAGCCAGTCCATACTGAGAATTATATCAAACTCAATCATAGGTATGACGACGAGATCAGCATATAAAGAACATTTATGTGCTCTAATGGGGATTGATTCACAAAACTTTATTGCAATGCTACTTCCCTTAGGAGTTTTAACTGACAACTCCCTTGTTAAATCAAATTGGAAATATCTAATTTTCTTAGAAAACTGGGAAGATATGAAACAATGCGATGATCCAGAATCAAATAATGCATTTTCTAAACTTGAAGAAACCATTAAATTACCTGCCACCACGTCTTTCAGAGCTTCTAACTCAGCAGTAGTGATAGCATAAGCTTGGCCTTGATCCCTTGGCCTTTTCTGAGGTAATTTCTCCTGACGCTTAGGACATTCATTTGCATAATGCCCCATCTCCCTGAAATTGTAGCACTGAACATTGGTAGCTTCCTTCTTCCCCTTGGAATCATGAGCTTGGTGGCCTTTTTCACCACACTTGTAACAGACTCGTGTTCCCTTCAAGCAAGTACCGGGGTGTTTCTTACCACATTTACCACAGGATGGATATTCAACCTTTCCCTTCTTCCCCTTATTTCCATTCCCAGATTGACCACCAGGTCTCTTCTTCTCTTGCTTTTCTTTAAAGTCATAAGACTTAGAGAATTCCTTTTCGGTCTTGATAGCACATGAGACAATGTCTTCGTACGATGATAAGGATTGTGATACTAATGCTCGACGGAGAAATGGTTTTAACCCATCAAAGAAACGATCAATCTTACTTCTTGGGTTACGTATATAATCTCCAGTATACCTTGCTAACCTTGTAAAGTTAGCCTCATACTTTGCGACATTCTCATCCTCCTTCTGTCTTAGACTCAGAAATTGGCTTTCCATATCTGCTCGGTGGTCGCGAGGAAAGTATTTTTCTAAAAACAGATCTTTGAACTCCGTCCATTCCATATTTGATACTTCATCACCTTCCTTCGTGTTTTGAATCAATGAACACCATTGATCAGCATCTCCAGTGAGGCGGTAAACTGCCATGATAACTTTTTCCCTTTCACTACTCCCCAAACCCTAAAATATTTTCTCTAGGGAAAATACCCATTGCTCAGCTACTAAGAGATTTGTACTCCCACTGAACGTTGGTGGTTTTTTCCTCATGAATCGATCTAACATTGATCCTCCACGCTGCAGATTAGGGTGCTCCATACGGGTAAGGTTATTATTCATAACCTGAGTGAGTTGTCCCAGTATGGTGATTAGCTGATCGGCACCAGTTGCATCACCAGCTCCACTATAATTATCTTGAGCAGGAGGGAAATCCCTACATCGAGTGCGTGCATTGATACGGTTTCCATTTCTTCCACTAGGTGCCATTTCTAAACAATGGCATAAACTAGATCAGTTTATGAATCAAAATACATAATCCCATACTTATAAAACACTTAACATAAATTGAACTATTTATGGATATAATACATAACCATAAAAATGTTTTCTTTGAGGAAGTATATACTCATAAACCCTTCATAATGATTTGTAAAGAAAATGAGAGTTATCCTAAGCATATCACCCGGGAGTGTCGTAACCAAGAGTGTAACCCATTGTCGTGCACCAGTTCCCGTTCGAGTCTAGTTCAAAGCGGTGTTTTCGGGTTTTACCCCTAGGTACATCTGTGCCAGAGCCGCCTCTACCTGCTCGTATCCAGACATGGATGTATTGCTCGGAAAACTCAAAAAATCTCTACAATACCAAAATTCTAGGAAGTTCTTCAATACTAATCCTCAAAGTTCATCTTAGGTCTACGTCATCTAATCAAAGTTTATCTAAATATAGCTTCCAAGGTTTGTACTAAACTTCCTCTGATACCAACTGTAACTCCCCGACCCCAGTTACCCAGAGTTGGTGCATTATTACATGACATTGGCATGATCACAAGAAAGATCAAATCTCGAAATACCGATTGGTTTAGTAGCCTTGGAAACACTAGGTATATTCATAATGTTTTACATTACATTATAAAGTGAAAAACTACTACAACAACATAGTCTCCAAATCCCACACTCATATCCCCACATACTATCCCTACAGGTCATTCATAAATTACTTCTTCACATCCTGGAAAAAATAAAACATAGAAAAGGGGTGAGCTCAAATGCCCAGTAAGGATAACAATATAGTAGAAACTTTCATAAATAAGAATAAACGTTTAAGGTAATGTATAACTTAAAACAAAAGCCTTTTTAAAGTTGAAATTCAACATAGTATGGAAAAAATAAAATGAAATAATTCCATTTAATTATTCACATGTATATTCTACTAATCGAATAATCACATGCAATATCAATTACCACTTTCATAATGATGGAATGCATAATTCCAGACTATCATAACCACATAACCAAGGCCTCGTGCCAAGACTACAAATAAGATTTTTCCAAGGCCTTGTGCCAAGACACTAGTTTGTCTCATGAGACCTACTGATGCATCAAGAAGCTATAGCGGGCTCCAACCGTCACATATTAAGTCCAATGCATTCCCATATGAAATGGTTTAAACATAACATAAACATTTGTATTAAAACTAGCATACGAAATGTAAATACTTCATCCATAAACCATGAATGGTATAAAAATAACACATCCATAGTCAAAAATATCACAAAACCTTCAATACAATATATAAGTTTTGTTTCATAGTAAATCAACTTCAAAAAAGCGTAAAATCCATCAAAGGATGTTGACATAGATGAAATCAAAACTCTTTTTAGAGAAATATCTCTTTCTATTTTGAAATTATTTAAGAGTCATATATTTATAAAATATAACATTTTCTTTGAAAATATTCTTATAATCTTGTAAGGGAAGCTTCGACATTTTTATAACGGCGGAAAATAGCCGCACCCGCCTTATAAGTTAAAAAAACATTCTTACCTTAATTTTGTCGAAAAGGTTAAAAAGAACCTTGTTTGGAAAACGACGGAAAGATTCCTTTATAAACCTCTTATAAAAAGTAAAAAAAGGGTATAAATGACTTTAAACCATATTCTATTAAATATTAAAAATGTTTTGAAATTCATTTTTAAGAAACATGGATGTGGATGATAAAGAGATCCCAGTAGATTATTACGTATAAACAACCTCGGATAATGAAGAGATTGCGAAATAAACCCTTACCTTGTAATTTTCTTTGGTTGGGGTAGGTTAAACTCCTGTATAATGGTGAAATAATTGTTATTAAATTATACAAGAATCATATACATTAATATGATATCATATATGATCTTTTAACATTGCTTTGTTAATAATATCTTAGTATTATCGTAGTTTCGGGTGTTAACTTACTCGTTTTCTTTTATATGTTTTGTTACGTAAGCCCTGTTTGTAATGGATAGGTTGTATCTTATTAATATCCAGAATTATATCAAATCCTTAAACATTATTTTTAAATCATCAAATGATAATTATACTCGAATGGATATGATGGAGAATGAATCTCATCGCGTTCGTGGAGACGGTAGTCCGTACGTACGCACGAGCGACAATATCATTCTTTCGATATTAAAATAATATTTAAATGGATGGTATATCATATATACAGAATCATTAACATGTTATATTTATTATTTACATGAGTTACACATCATTATTATACCCATCCAAATAATAATATATTGAATAACAATTAGACCACGACGTGGAGACGGTAAGCCGTACGTACGCACGTATGGTGACATGTTATTCAGAGGGTGGATAGAATACTGAATATGGTTGTACCATATTTATAATAACATCACATTATATATATGATACTGGAGTTATTATTTTATAATGGTAATAACAAAGGAAGAAGAAGTGAAAGAAGAAAGGAACTTGGAAAAGGGTGGTGAAATCATTACCTATTTTTCAGGTTCTTCCTTTTGATTTGATCAAAATGGATCCTTAGGTTGGCTTTATGATCAAACTAATGCCTCTATGTTGTATTGAGGGAAGTTGGGAGATTATTTGGGTAGATTTTGGCCGAACCAAAAGGCTTTGAAGGTGTGAAGAAATGAGAAGGAGGAGTTCCCTTTTATAAGAGGGGTGAGAGGAACCTTTGGAAAAGCTAGAAATATTAATTTATAATAAATTCATATTCGGTTTCTAATGGCTCCAAAGTTGATTATTTAAATTTTAAGGTGGGAAGAGGTCGAAAAAAATTAAACCAATAGAATTTAGACAGGTTTGGGTTACTATATTAACCTTATCTTTAAGTATAAACTCTTAGTTAATTAGTTTCACTTTTACAATGTCTCTTTGTATTTTTATATTATATGGTTAATAAACTTACTATATACATCCAAGAGACCCCCAAGTGGTCCATTAATGATATAAATATAATGATATAAGTCTCTTTTCCGAACCTTAGATTTTTAGGAATTTAATATCAATTAATAATATAATATTTGTTTTAAAAACTCTTTTATGTCAATTTTGACACTATTCAATAGTTTATTTTTGTGAAACTCATAACAGAATGATTACTTCGAACAAAGTTAATTAAATCAATCCTAATATGTCATATTATCCTATAAAATTATTTTAATTCATTAAAAGTATCAAATTATATTTATTTGGTTATTTATAATATCAATTATTTTAATTTGTCACTATTATGGTAATTACTGCATCATAATTGTGTCATAAATAAATTAAATTATTTAAAGTATCAAAATTAGAAATAAAATATCATTATGTAGGAAATATTTTTATCTTTCTAATGAATATTTATAGTCGAAAATAAAACCTATATAACCCTATGTAAAAATTGTTTTTCTAAAAGATATATGCTTATGTCATTTTTGTACTTATTTTAACTTAATTAAAATTAAGTGTCCCTATCACCTACAAGTGGCTCCATGGGGTCCCAAAATCGACCCAAAGATGCCTATGGTCGAACGTGTATCAACCAATAAGTCTAGGACACATTTTAGGGTAATTTAGTATTATTATAATATTATTTTTTAACCCTTATTTACCGGATTTACTCTTAACCATGGTAAATAAAATATTTACCGAAGTAATTATTCAAAATTTCTAAAAATAAAAGTTACCTATTTACACAATTTGAACATCCTGATTCCAAATATGGAATCCATTTTTCCAAATTCAAAACACAGAAGTGGCATAAATTAATTTAAAATTAATTCCCGTTGTTAAAACAAAAAGCGTGTTTTTAAGAGATAATAATTATCAAAAGATTGACACTTGTTTATGTCCGGTTTAATTGTAAAATTATGTCCAATGACCAAAATTGTATTAAATGATAAAAATATATTCTAAATATACTTTAAAACCACTCAAATTCATAATTTATTACTATTAATTATTTTGATTAAAAAAGTTGTTTTTAATTAAAATTTAGTAATTTTCACTATTCATCAAAATATTAAAGTTATCCGAAAAGTACCAAAATTTCAGCTTAGGCTAAATTCGATATTCTGAATCCAAAAATGAAGTCCATTTTGAAATATAATATATATATAATTTCAAAAAGTAGGTATTACTATTCATAACGGCTAGTTTGATTGGTTATGGTGTGTTAGAACTCGGTGTTGCGTACAACTCACGCTATCACATTATTCAAAGAGAAGCGCACCATAGAAGCTTTGGGTGTTACAAGTATCGTGAAGATATTAACCATATTTTTCTCTCTTGTGTTACTACTACTGCTTTGTGGAATTATGTGCTTGATCTTTTTGAATGCATATGGTTACTTAATGATTTAATAAAATCTCAGCTACAAAGTTGTGTGGATCTTAAAGACTCTCAGCAAATAAAGAACCTTTTTTTAACTACTTTTGATGAACTTCTTCATGTTCTCTAGTATGACAGGAATTCTATTATTTATAACAATTACTCACTTAGATTACATTCAGGTCTGATGCGGATCCTCATTGCTATTCGAGAAGCTTCTTCAATTCAAAATGTATTTTGCAACAACACAGTGAGGGACTTCGGGATTCTGTGGCGGTTTAGGGTTAATGGTATTTATCCCCAACCTAGATTAACTTTTGAAGTTTTATAGAAAGCTTCACTTCCAGGATGGATCAAAGTTAATGTTGATGGTGCTTCCAAAGGCAACCCGGGTCCTTCGAGTTGCGGCACTATTCTTAGAAATCACTCCAAGCAGATTATTGGATGTTTTTTATGGTTCTTGTGGCATATACTCGTCCCTGGAGGCTGAAATGATGATCATGATCTATGAAATATCCTTCATCAAGAAATATGGTTGGAACAACATCTGGATTGAAAGTGACTCAATTACTATCATTCATGCCATTTGGAATGGTGTGATGCACCTCGTGTGGCCTCTTACAACACACTGGATGAACTGTCTTCATTCACTCATGGACTTCAACTACATTATCAAGCATGACTTTCATGAAGCGAAAAAGGGGACAGATGGTATTGAAAACATGGGAGTCAACCATGTCACCACGTGGTTGGAAGAACTTCTAGTTGAATTACTACCCCTTTATGATATATATTGTAAAAGAATGTTGTCTTTTAAACTCATGTAATTCCTTGTTTTTATATTATTTTTTTTGCTTTGGTATTTGGCCAAGGAACCACCTTTAAAAAAAGTCAATTATAACCATTGATAAATTTTACCATTGAGAAATATACTCTTGATAATAATTTTAACATTATAATTAGTGTTTATAAGTAAAATTTGAAAAAGGATAATTGATACAAAAAGAAGATTCGATGGCCTCAACCAATAGATTCATGTCGTTTGAATCCCATTTGTTAGATATTGGTAGATAGGTATCATTATTGGGGTTCTCCCTTGACCAAGCCCAAGCTAAGATTCAACAAGTGAAACTTGAATGAAATATCCTATAATATAAGTTCATGTTAGTAGAGATTACCACTCAGTCGATGTTAGCCGAGGAACCCAATGAAACTATGATCATCACAAACCTTACTCTTAAGAAGTACTTGTGTGTAATAAGGGGTTATGTGTCCTGACCTTAGTGTGTAATTCCTTTGTTTATATAAAACTTTTATTCCATAAATTCCATTTTAAGAATAGTTTTTCTTAATAAAATTGAGATGAAATTTGATAAAATTTTTTTTCAAATAGAATTTTCACTTTACAAAAAAGATATAAATATTTATAATAAACAAATATAATATGAATAATACTTTTTAATTAAATGGTATGATAAAAACACTATTATTTAAATATAAATGATAAATAATTATTTTTTCAAGTGTCAGAAATTTTATTATGCATTTTCGATCCACTATTATTTTTAATAAATAAGGATTTTTATAATTAAAAGTTATAATTATCATATTTATTGAATTATTCTGATAAAATAAAAATAATTTTTTAAATCATCATGTCAAAATTAGGTTAGGTTTAATTTAGGAGAATTTTATAAAATACTATATTTTTTCATAAATAGTAGAAATACAGTTTGAGTTTTTTGGTATGTTTAATGAATTAATAATTATTTAATAATTATTTACTAGATAATTAACCACAATAAATGTACTAAAATATGTTATTTTATTAATATCAAGTATTTTAATATATTTAAATCAATTTCCAAATCTATAATTTACTTTCTAAATTCTAAAATAGAACTTTACCTTTAAAAATGTTATTTAGAGTAAACTTTACTTTTCATTGAAAAAATAAGTAATATAAAATTATGGAAAACTCTTGTGGATTAAAATAACATAAAAGGTTTCCCAAGTTTCCAATACCATGGGAAATCCCATGGTTTTTCATTTTCCACCACCTAGGTTTTCAAGGCCTATATTTGGAAATTAATAAACAAATCCTCAAATTTTTCTATAAATACCCACCCTTATATCCATTTACTTTTAATCTAAATTAATCCTCAATGAAGCTATAATAGTTTTACATTAAAATTATTTCTTCTACCATTTCCGAAATCCCCCAAGGTCCCAATATTCAAGTTTTAGAAGTAACTTTTCAAGGTAAGGGAATTATCCTTCTTTTCTCTTTATCTCAAAAACTTTTTTTGTATATGTCTTCTGAATGTTATGGTAACTCTCTCTTATTTAATTTTTTATTCAATACCTTACTATAATATTATGCTTTATTAATGTTATATCCCTGTACCCTCTATTTTTACCATTTTATAAAACAATATTTTATACTCATTTTGATGTCAAATTTACTTCTCAAAATTTGTCTATTATCCTCATGAAATTCCCTTTTATTTTTTTATGAATATGAAAACCTATTTATTTTATAGGGTTATTAATAAATAAGTAAACATGATTTATTTTATTATTATTTTTACATATATAAAACCCAAATTCCCCTTCTATGGGTTAAAAATTATATAATGATCATGTTTTTAAAGTACTTTTGAAACACCATGATTTTAATATGAACCCCATTTCTTTTATTCTCCACTGGTTATTTATGGTATGATTTATTATGATATATGTGAATCACATAAAAATTAATACATATGAATGGTGATCCATTATATAACTTCAATGTATTGGGTAAAAAAATTAATCTCTAGATATGACATGTTATATGATACCTTGGTGAATAACCTTGGAAATTTCTACAACAACTTGGTGATTAACCTTGGAGATATGCTTATGAGTGTATATATTAAATGTTTTATCCACATTTCAAAGTTACGATTAATTTTATTTTAATTATTATATTCCTCATTTTCTATTGTTCATTCTATAATGATATTCCTCATATTCTTATTGATATTTATCAAGATCACATGTAAACCGTTTCCCCTTACTTTCCCTTATTGGGCATTATTACCACCTTTCCTTTAATGTATGTACCTAGGTTATGAGATTTAGTAAATGTATTTATGAGGAACCTTTGAATAATCATTTCAATTTTATTAGAATAATTTTATAATTTTTCACGTATTTTTTACCGTTTTTCCAAGAAACTAAACTTTAAAAGATTCTCTGTTTTGTACAATGAAATGAAATTTTTATGTAATAAAAAGGTGGGATGCCATAGTATTGATGTTTTTTTATGTGTATGTGGTTGTGATATGTTGTACTATTATTGTTCATGTGATTCCCTTATTAATATTCGGTAATATGGTTGGATAAATTATGAATTAATCCCCTCATGATTTCCTTGGGATGCATTGAGATTGATTAGACCAGCTCTAGGGACACCATGGGGAATGCCAATATTCCCGAACCTGGAAAATTTAAATGTTAAGAATATAGTTGATTTGTGTTGAAATAGTTACCATGGTAAATATGTTGACTTTTTAGTTTTAAAGACATGGAGGTACTAATGGTAATTGTGTCTAGTTTTTATCATGGCATAAGGGGTTATTTGATTTAATGTTAATGGGTTAAATGAGTTATGGATTGTGAAGGGTAATTGTTTGATTGTATAAGGTATGTGAATGATAAATGATTAAATTAGGATAAGTTATGTAAATGATAATATGTAAATGGTTTAATTCATGTGAATTATTTAATATGTTAAATGGGTTAATGAATGTGAATTGTTGAATATGCTAAATGGGTTAAGGTATGAGAAAGGGAATTGGGTTAAGTGGGATATGAAATGTAAATGTGATAATGGGTTAAAAATTGATGATGGTTTAAATGTTGAATTAATATGAAATGTGAATTATGTTTAATTGGTTAACATGGAATAAAAATGAATTGATGTTAATGGCATTTGATTGATAATATGAAATAAGGGAGCATTTGGAATAACGTTAACAGGTTAATGAGAAATGAATAGTAAATGGTAAATATTTCATCAAGTTATGGCATGATAATTATTTATGTATTTAATGTTTTATGAATGGTGATTTGTTTTGTGTATTTTTTAATATGGCTGTAAATGGTATAATTGGTAAATGGTTAAATAATAATGTTCACATGGATTGGAAGTTGTGTGGTATTGGACTTGTGGACCTTTTCCCATGGGTTGGGTTAGACTAAGAATCTAAACCCTACCCCATAATACATGAGTTAAGGAAGTATACTAAGGCTCTATTCCCCTAATAGTTTCATTTTATGATACTTCCTGGACTGAGGCTCCAAGGTAAGTGTGATGTGTTTGTTTATGAAATGTTTATCCCTATTGAGATAGGGAACTCAAATTATTTTCTTATGAATAGTAATTGACTAGATTAGAACATATTGAAAATGTTGTAAATTCCTAACCCATGGAATAAGTTATGATCATGGATTAAGTGATTAAAATGGTTAAAGTGAATATAGATAACTAATGGCACCCAAGTTTTCTTTTGTTAACCTTTTCATTTATTTATTAATTTCATGCACTGTCTGTTGGAATAGATATTTTTCAGACACTATTGGTGGTGTCCCACTGAGTTTTACTCACATCCTACTCAGGCCACCACTGGGTACCCGAGAAGATTTCATGGTTGTAGGCCAGGATAATGGAAAAGGCCCTTTGCCTGGGAGTTAAGTTGGGCTTGAGATGTGAATCGATGAGGACCCAGACACAGAGTCAGGAAACATTTTGGGGATTTGGATATTTGTATTTATTTTGGTTTTTCATCACTTTTCACTATTATCATGACAATACATTTTTATCATTTAGTTATGGTTTGTACCCTATTTGGGAAATAGTCGGTAATTATTGTTTCTAGTTTGTTGCTTATTGTTTCCTTTATTTCAATTGTTCTTTTCTATGATTTAATCTATTAAAGAGGGTATAGTCTCCCCACATGACCCATTAGACCCTCAAAACTAGTCAACAACCTTTAGAGTATGGGGAGGCATGCTTGAGGTCCTGTGGAGACCCAACATGGGGCACCAATTTAGTGGCTTCCAGGTTTGGTATGTTACAACAGGTGATACAGTAGGTACCTCAAATATGTTTTTCATGAAATACATGTATGATTTTCTAGTAATTTATTCATGATTTGAGTCTGAGTCACTAGATATTTCCTCATAGGAACTCCTTATGGATCTCATATATTTCTTATATTTTCTATCCTTATCATCATACTTCATTTTTTACTTTAACTTGGGACTATCAACATTGACTTATCCTTTTATTTTTTACTCATAACAGGTAATGTCATTTAAATTATCATCTCTTTTACAATATTTTTTACAATTATATCTATTTTAATACTTTACATTGTAACTCAATTTCCTAAATAATTTATTCTTCTTATAAAAATTATGAAACCTTTTGGCTAGATGGGTTATCTTCTCATCACCGTCGACTAGTGATTTCTCATCACTAGATATTTTAGGTTGGGATTTTTTATTCTATTTTGATGAATTAGTATTGAAGGCTACAAATTTCCTCTTAGGTTCTTCTTCCTCTTCATGATTAACTTTAATCTCTTCCACATTCTTCATCAGATTTACTATTAACTCCTTAACATGTAGTTTTCTTATATCACATGATTCTCTTATTGATACTGATGTTACTCTCCATCTTTTATGAATACATATCAATATTTTCATGATTTAGTATTTATTATACATTGGATTTCACAAGTATCTTATTGTATTCATTATCACATTGAACCTAAGATATATATCAGAAATAATCTCATCAAGTTTCATATTTAATGTATCATATTTAATTGTATAAGTATTTAATCTCAGTTATTTAACATTCATTATTCCTTTATGAGAAATATCTAATGCATCCATTATTTCATAAGAAGTTTTACAAGAAGAAATCCTATTAAAATATTTATCACCTAAAGCATAGTAAAGATAATTCATGCATTTATAGTTATTTTTATAGGCGGTTTTAGTAGAATCATCCCATGTAACTCTATCAATTTTAGGTAACTCATATTTATCCTTTATAGTATTACATATTTCAAAACCCATGCTTTCAATGTAAATTTTCATCTTTATTTTCCATTGAGAATAAGTATTTTCATTAAATAAAGGTGGTATGTTGGTAAAAAACCTTATTGTCTATTTTCCATTTAAATAACTAAATTTAGAATTTATATAAATTTAAGATCTTTAAAAAAAACTAAAATTAAAATTGAAAATATTTTTAAATCCCATGATACCAAATATTGGTTGGAGTGAGTATCTCAAGATGTGGTTAATTGAGTATTGAATAAATTTATTTATTAATAACAAGGTCAATTTAAATCCCCCAGTTTAATTATAGGCACCCAACTAATTGAAACAAAAAATCAATATAAGTTTTTATCTTTTAAGAGATATCTCAAAGAGTGATTATGTCTCAGTTAAAACAATATATGGAAATTAATTTTAATTTTTAAATAAATTTACTTAATCAAAACATTATATAAACACTGTTTAAGATTAACTATCAATGTGGTGGTTTGTTTATAGTTAAAAACAAATCTAGTTTAATGATTTGAAAGAAAACAAAACAAAACAAAACACATAGTGAAAATAAAACAAGGGTTTTAGTCTTAAGTTGAGACATAATCCCTACACTTGGAAATAACATGATTCCATGAATATTATATAAAATAATATTGATCCAAAACCTTGATAAGGTAAATAGACAATAGGTACAATATCACCAGGTTATGTAGGGACCTCTTCCATAATAACCATGGGAATAAAAAAACACATACCACATGAGTACCTCTTCCAAAAAACTGTGGGTAATTTTTTTTAAATAGAGTTAAAAAGATATCTTGTATCTTCCAGTTATTGTTCCCAAGATAGTGTGCATTCAATAAAATAGGAAAATCAAACACTGCTCTAATGTAAATGTAGAAAATAGAAAGATCAAGTATACAAATATATAAAAGATATATTTTCTATGTCTAATGTGATTTTAAATATTAATACTCCTCAAATTCAGATGTGATAGAAGATTTAGTTGTTTCTTATAAAGGTACAGTAAAATAGAGCATTGTAAGCTCTTATTGTTCTGACTATCTGAAGGGAATTGTATGTTTGATGTGCTTCACTCTTCTATAGTCAGTTGTAGGTAAGAATTATTCATATAAGTATCTTTAGTAAATTTTACACTTGATCATGTGTTCATACATGGAAATTATGAATGCCTCATCCACATGATAGTGTATTATTTGAATATATAGCACTACAGGATGAAGAGACCATTCGAGGAACAATCATATGGGTATCCTGCATCCTCATACTAAGTTTTGATATAATTTAATATTCACTGCAATAGTTTAAGATTAACCATTAAAATAATCATCAAAATTAAATTTGATAAAATATTTTTTAAAAGCATTTAATTTAAAAATCCTAGAATAATGACTTTGAGTCATTCTGGTGGTGACACATGTCCAGTGGTGAGTCAGGCCAATGATGAGGCAAGATGGTGGTAGGTCATCTGATGGTAATTTGGGTCTGGTGGTGACTCATGTTCAATGGTGATACATCTCAATGGAAACTCATCTAATGGTAGGTCATCTTCAATTATAACTCCTTTCTATTGTTAGGTAAATTCTAGTGCTGACTCAGTCCTAATAGTGACTATTTTCCAACAGTGAGACATTCCTAGTGCAAATAATCCTCAACGGTGATTATTTTCTGGTGGTGAATCATCCTCAACGGTGAGACTTTTTTGAACTTAGATTTTTTTCCAAGTTACTTATATTATAAAATTCCATCATAAAACATAAAAAATATTCAAAAAATAATCAATATGATTTGTGGTTATTAAAAAAATTAGGTTCCAACAAAAAAAAGTGTTTTAAATCATTAATGAATCTAGTTCACATGAATTATTTCACACCCAACTGTGGAATCATTGGATTGGTCATGTAAAGAAAAAGTGTTTGAAAAAATAATATCAAAATGAGTATTTATATTATTTTTAACTAAAACCACTTGGTTTATTTCATTATATTTTTCAAGAAAAAATGGCCATATATCTATGTATAAGAAAGGATGAAAGGTCCACATAACTTCTTGAATCGGTTCATACAAATTTATGCAGACCATTTAATATTTAAGAAAGATGTAGATATTCATACTTTATAAATTTTATTAATGAATTTAATAGATATGTATATGTATACCTAATGATTTATAAGTTGTAATCCTTTTAAAAATTAAAGGAATAAAAGAATGAGGTTGAATATCAACTTGGTAATAAGAAAAATAAAAATTTCTCAGACCATGGTGGATAATATCTAAACCAAAATTTCATTAATTATATGAAAGAGTTCGAGATCCTATCCAAACTAACTCCTTATACAATAAATTGTAATGGTGTACGTGAATGTAATAACCAAACCTTTTCATACATGGCGACATTGATGATGAGCCACACAAGTCTTCCATTATACTTTTGGGGATACACATTATAGATAATAACAAATATACTAAAATGAGCGCAAATAAAAGAAGAAAGTGGTATTCTATATGAAATTTGGTAAGAAAGTAAACATATGTTGTCACATATTCAAGTGTATAGATTAAAAGTATTTGTTAATACATATTTAGGTAACAAACTTTCATCCCAATTTACAAAGTATATCTTTATAGGATATCCTAAAGAAAATAAAGGATATTGCCTATATGACCCCTCAGAGAAAATAATTATGGTTAAAATATATCCTAAATTTATTTATAGGGATCACATATCTGAAAGTGATAGTGGGAGAAAGGTATACTTCAGTTAAGTTGTGGCTCAAGATAAACAAGAGTTGGCATAAGAATATATCCCATAAATTAATATAGAATAGAACTTTCTAGAGAGGTAAATGCAGCATTGAAGTACTAGAGATGTTAGAGAACTAGAAATATATGATTTTTTAGTATCTAAGGATGGAAAATCTTCATTAGTTTATAATAATGAACCAATGGCCTATAAGTTATTAGTGATAATCATAAAATATTTCATATGGAAATAATACGTGATAGTTGATATGGATTCCATGTTTCAAAACCAAGAATGTATTTTTGTAGATCCTATAGGTGACATAAATTCCATTGTTTGTAAATGGGTATTCAATAAGAAAGTAGTCATGAAAGGTATATCCAAAATTTTTAAGGTTATACTAGTTGAAAAAGGGTTTAAATATTTTCAATACATTAATTATGATAAAAATTCTTAACCATTTTCCTTACTAAAATCTAGTAGAATTATACTTTCTATAGAAGCTTACCATGATTATGATATTTGATAAATGAATGTAAAAATAGACTTTTTAATGGTAAAATTATGGAAGATATATATATATATATATTTAATAACAATAAGGTTTTGTGACTCAAAAAGTTTCTAATAAGGTAAAAAAATTGCAGAGATTCATTTATGAATTAAAGAAAGTTTCCAGGTAATAAAACACTACTATAAGGGAATTTGGCTTCATAAATAATGAAGAAGAGCCTTATATCTACAATATAATTAGTAGGAGTGAGATTTTTTTCTTAATATTATATTTTTATTATATATTACTAGTTTTAAATGAGACAAAAGTCTTATAGTTCGTTAATAAATGGTTGAACACATTCTTCTCCATGAAGGAATTAGGTGAATAAACATACATTGTTGGGATCAAAATCCATCATGATAGATCCAAGTGGTATCCTGGTTTATGCCAAGAAACATACATTAAAAATATATAGAAGATATTTAGTATGGAACAATCACGAGGGGGTTGTTTCCATTATCATATGGCACACATTTCTCCCAAAAAATATATCCTCAAACGTATGAGGAGAGATAGATGATGATAAGAATACCATATAAATTAGTGATATAATCAATTATGTATTACATGATATATTCTGGGATTAACGTTTTCTATGCTTTTATATTGGTAAGAATATATCAAGGATACCATGGAGACCACCATTAAATAGTAGTCAAGACTATCCTAAAGTACCTCAGGCATAATAAGGATATGTTCCTAGTTTATGGAGGGGAAAAGGAGCTATTTGTTAGGGTATATACAAATTATATATTTTTTAAATAGAAAAGGATGATATAAAATCACATTCATGATATATCTTTACCCTCATTGGAGTATCTTGAGCTAGAAGAGATTAAAGAAATTTGTGGTTGCTGATTCTAAAGCAGAATCCAAGTATATTAAAACTTATAATGCATCTAAGGAAGTAGCGTGGATATGAAACTTCATTTAAGAGCTTGATGTGGTTATGAGTAGTAGATATATAATAACACTCTAATGTGATAATATTGTAGTGGTGGCTTTTTCCAAGGAAACAAGGTCACATTATTGGATAAATATCATACAATAGAAGTATCATATCTTGAGGAATTTTTCTTAGAGCGGTGAGGTCAAAATAATCAGAGTTTCTATGGAGGAGAATGTGGTAGACACATATTCTAAATCATTATCTCAATAGAAGCATGAATATCATGTGAGAGATAGAAGACTAAAATTCATTAGTAGTTGAACCTAGTTCAAGTGGGAGTTTTTTTGGAGTTGGTTCCCTAGAACAAATGAATTTTTAATTTATGTTACCTATATATTCAATTAATTAAATATTAATAAATGTCTTATCATATATTTATTTTTATTATATATAACAACAATTTTATAATTTACTTAGAGTATTTTTCACATAAAAATGTTATTATAGTTCTCTTAAATGATACGAATCTTGAAATTCCATAAAATATTATAGAAAATATAAGTCATATGGTTATATAATGTTATCTAAGGGGCCACAAATGACGTAGACTATAAATTTTTTGATTCTTGTAAGTAGATGAGGATTTATCTCATTAAATTCACACATTGTTATTTTCAAGATGGGAGATTATAAAGGTAGATCCTAATGTAGGAATTCCAAATTTTTTATGTCATACGATATTCATATTTGTGAATGTGTGTATTTATTCTTATATTTGATATTATTATTGTTCATATCATGATTCATTCAATTTGATGTATTGATAAAAATTATAATGCATATGTTCATGAGAAATTAGAAAACATTGGGTGCATCATGAGTGATATGGAATTCATAAATAAGTTAATAAATGGGTTTTCCTTTACAATACTAGAAGATGATATCTCAACCCTTTGATTGAAATGGAAATATAAGAATAAATTATATGGACACCATGATAGATCATTTGATTTCAGGAAGTTAAATAATGATATATCAAGTATATGAGTTGATGATACGATTATGAAAAATGATTGGTGGGATATAGAGACAAAGGGATTATATTACACAATGAGTGTTCATATGTGGTTATTTTCATTGAGAAATTAGACTCTTCCTTAATGGGTGACTTTACATATTGCTAAAAATTGATTTTTTACTTTAGGTAGGCTCACTGAATTCCATTGAGGAAGAGGCCTAGAGGCTCCCAAAATTAGTGTATCATTTTATATCAATTATGTTCTATTTAAATTTAATATTTGGAATAAATAATATTCTCAAGTATGAAGAATAGTATTTATTCATGACTTATTGATAACAAAAATTGGCATGGTAAATTATATCTCTAAGAGATTCACCTAGTTTTTCATTGCCTCACAATAGATATCTCCTTAGTACCATCCCCTCAAGTGAGGATCATTTCAAAATTCTAATGGTTGAACTAAAGAACCCCCTATCCTTTGTTTTGGATCATCTGATCCCTTGTATTCCTAGGGATTTATCTTCATCAATACCCCCAATTTGTATCACCCCAAATAAAGTGGAATCATTCAAGAGATATCCCACCTAATCCATATGAAATTTCAAGTTTTAAGTGGTGGATTCATTCCAATCATCAAGCCTTGTTTCTAGTTTTGTTTATGATTATCCTTTACCAAAATTTTTCATTCATTTTATCAATTATGTCTAGAGATAATATTACTCAATAGAGTTCAATGTCAGGGACCACTATTATCTCTATATTCACCTTCATTTAGACTCTAATTTTTCCCATGCCTCATAGTAGGATGTAAATATTTTTGTAACCTCATGGTTTTTCTCTTTCACTATATAGTGTATTTAAAAAAAGGTCGATATTTCAATCATTCAATGGTGTAGATTCACCTTTTGATCTTTCTGTTGAAGTTAGTGGTCTAGAACCAAATACTTTGTACTTTATTCATTAAATAAAAGCCTTATAACATCTTGATTGTTCTTCTACGTGACATGTCATGTGATAATGTCCTAAGGACAGCTATTGCATTAAAGGGTCGTAGCGGATCCCTGCTATGATGAGAACCCTAAAGTGCCATAACAACGTTCTTGAATGTATGTTCTATGGCCGGATGATATTATTTTAGGGACACAAATAATACAGGTCATTAGGGGTGAGGACTCATAAAACTTTGAGGCACCTTCTCATGGTGTGCGCCCTTGGTAATATCCAGGAGGATATTATGAGAACGAGACCCGCCAGTAGGAAATCCACATTTCATATTGTCATTGGATGTTCCTATCTGCGGATGTGTGTATTGGTCCTTAGACTTTAAGATTATTATTAATGGGTATTACAACTCGCGCACTTAGATGTATTAACGAAAACTGTGATGACACACTATTCACAGCGAGGTAGGATACGTTGGGTGAGTCACGAGTAATACCACATTAATAGATAATGCGAGAAAGGATTTGTCCCTTCTGTTCCATAACAGAAGTAGATATCTCAGGCCCTTTGATGGAATTGATATAACCTAAATAAATCCATGGCCATGGTAAGGTATGGGCAAGTTCAATTTAGGGAAGTCAAAGAAAGAATAATCAAGCACATGGGTTGATGGCACTAGCATGCAACCCGCTTGATTGGAGATATCGAGACAAAGGGATTATATTACATGGTAAGCGTTCGTAGGAGGTGACACATCATTGACGCATTAACTTATTTCTCTATGGGTGCCTTGGCGTGTTTCTAGACGCTAACCTTGGACTTTAGGCAGGCACATCCTAATGCCAGTGACAAAGAGGCCTAGAGGGTCACACACTAAGTGTGTCTATGTATCTCAGTTAAATATTAATTTAACAAGTTAAGTAAATATTATTCCCGATTGTGGTTTAATATTTATTTAAGGATGTCTAATCGCATTTATTTTGACACTAGTTATTCGAGAGAATATATTGTGGATGAAATAATATATTTATTAGCGAGTAATGCAGTTACATTTATTTAAGAAATAAATAGTCATTACTCAAGGTCTAATAAATGTGGTGGAGAAAAATGGAAAATAAAAGTACATGCCGTGTATATTAAATATACACGCCGTGTATTTTTATGTAAAATAAGTACACGCCGTGTATTAATTATTACACGCCGTGTAGTTTTTCTAGTTGGGATTTTGAGGATTTAATATTGTTTTATTAAATGATATTTATTATAATCAGTGTGGGTGCATGTCAAGGAATTAATATTTAGACATGGGGGTTTTCAATAAGAGTTAATGAAATAAATAAAACTCATAACACGTTTATTTATTGTCATAACTCTATTAACCTCAAACCCGATTATAAATATCCTCGCAACCCCAACATTTTAAAGGGCCATTGTTGTGCACAACGAATTTGGAAATACTCTCAAGCCAAGAGAGAATTCCCTTTCTACCAAGAAGGCCCTCAAGTTACGAGAGCAAGATCCTCCACTGGATCAAGGCAGTCGAAGGCGGACATCGCAAGCGAAGGTTCTTCTGTGCTAGCACCCGGAGATCCCTTCGGCGACGTCCGGAGATACGTGACACATGTGTGTATAACCGCTAGAGGAATCCTACACTTGGATTCTACGACACAATGACGAATCACCGATTCATGACCAGACACATCAACGAAGAAATAATTCCAATGAGGTAATTCTTATGAATTAGTTAAATTAATTATAATCAACATATATGATCCTCCTAAAGGGTTCTGGGACTCTTCTTTTCTTTTTGTTCTTCGTTCTATTCCAAATATTCGACGTTTTATATCGTGATGGATCTCGGATTGAACGTTGTTTAACGTTAAAATTAAAGTTTGGAAAACCCACCAACGTTATTCCATTGCGCCCGGAACCTACAAGTGGTATCAGAGGGGTTATATCATTGATTATAATTATTTAATTTTTCGTTGGTAATTTACGCATTTAGTAATTTAGTTATTTCAATTCAAGTTTAATCGTTCTGGAAATATGAATATCGAGATCTATTCCTCCTACCTCGTTTCTCGTTCACCTCACAGAAACAAATTTTTCTTTTAATTTTGATTGAAATAAAATAGAGGAACTCATCCGGAGGATCCAAATGTTTCTGGCCGTATAAAACCAGAATAAACGGCGTTTATTTGGAAGTACATGCCGTGTATTCTAGGTTCAATGCATTGACTGATCCTCTAAATCAGGCCGTTTATTGGATTCTTTATAAGAATTTAGGACACCATGTGTTGACCAGAAACAGGTGGCACATGGTTTCCGGAATACACGCCGTGTGGTCCAATGAACACGACGTGTAGTCCCTTCGGGTTAGGGTTGGGTCGTGTACTCCGTACACGGCCTGCCCGGCTGGAAACCGTGTAACGCGGAAACTACACAGCATGTGTCCCACTGTACACGCCGTGTACTCCGAAAATTTCCGAAGTACATTAACAAAACCTATCCCCGGGCATGTACTTCGGATGGACGGTGAAGAAAAAGTACACGCCGTGTAGTCGGAACTACATGCCGTGTACTGACCCAAATTACGCAGATTTATTAAAATTTGTTATTATATTATACAAACCCTTGAGACGTGTGCCATGGTGCATGCGTAAAGCTGAGGCACAACACGTGATAGGTGTTTTATATATATATGTGTTTAATTTAACATCTGCGTAATAAATGGGAATTCACCGGGTTTCCTCCAAGGTACAAGTTACGTACAAGGATAATTTTAAATGAATTTATTTGTTTAAAATTATGATGGATGGGAATCTCAAGGAAATTCAGATAAAGTATTTAAGATAAAAGGATTGATTAATTAAAGATAATTAATTGATTCGAGCGTGATTTATCTTAAACAAGAACAATTAAAGAATTGAATGCTAGTTTTATTTATGTGTAAATATCGTTGCATGTATGAATGATCATGAGCTAGACCGAGACCTTTGTATGTGAATGGTTCATTTTAATTAATTTATTTAAATTAAATTTGTTGGCCTGCGAGCCATCTCCTCATTAATATGTAGGGCCTGCACGCCCAAGGAATCTTTTATGTAAAAACCCCTTTTACCCCTCACCTGCGTGTGAGATAAATGCATATGTAATGGATGGATCTCCCAAGCTAGTGGAGGCGGCTCAAGTCAGGAGCCAAGGTGAAACCATTCCAAGGAGATACAAAGGTGGACAGGTGGAAAGCTTTAAACACAAACCCGAAAGGTTCAAGGTGTTTCTCCCCTAGGTCTTGGGTTAGTTTATCAACCTCTAGATAAACTGACCAATAGAAAATCTCATGATCATACCATTTATTTTATTTCTGTCAGTTGCATGGTTTATTTATTGTGGGTGTGTTGTCACGATCACACAATTAATGAATTAAATGAGCATGCAAGATGGAACTAAAATAAAACCGGCTTATATGTAAATATTATCTTAGACATGGTTAATCACTTAAGTATATCCCACTTAATATTAAAAATAATGTAATCAAATATAATAAAATGGCAATTTAAGTATAAGGATAAAATCCCTCAAAATAAATATTAAGTCGGCATAGCCTTCCATAATCTTGGTTAGAATCAAACCATAGTTCAAAGTGCTTGACCAACCCTAGTTGGGGTGCTTTCAATTATCAAGGAATTATAATTCAAGGTTTTGGGTTGACTTGACTTGGTTCGCATCAAGGGTTGACTACCACAACAGGACTTGGTGTGACCAAGAGGCAAAGGTTGAGGAAATCCAAAAAAGGATTTCAGGATTGGGGAGTCCACTCAGTGGATCAAAGAGATGCGAGTTAATGCAGTTGGCATTTGGAATTCCTACCTAAAACCCTTTAAGTTTCTTGACCAACCCTATTTGGGGTAATGCGAAGGGAAATATGGATCCTTGCCACTAGAATATTCACACAACAGAATATTCCAAAGTCAATGGTGAGGGCTATTGGATTTCGATAAAATAGTGGGTGACTAATAAGTATTAATTTATTTATTTGTCTCAATTTTTGTAATAAAGTACTAAACCTTTGCTCATCTTAATTTTTAGAAACGGAAATAAAATGGCTTCAAACATATCATTGTGAACCATACTCAAAAAAGAAAACCTTCTCACCGGCACCAATTTCCAAGAGTGGAAAAGGCATTTACGCGTCGTCCTTCGCCACAAAAGGAAATTAAATGTGCTGGAAGATCCTATTCCAGTTGCGCCTGGGAAAGAGTCTAGTGATGAGGAATTATCTCTCTACATGAAACACATGGATGATGCCACAGATGTCCAGTATTTCATGCTATCGGCCATGTCTAATGAGCTCTTAAAGCAACATGAAAACATGGACGCGTATAGCATGATGTCTCACCTTAAAGATCTCTACCAAGAGAAGGCGAGACAGGAGAGGTATGATATCTCCAATGCTTTGTTTACCACGAAGCTTGGAGAGTCTGCGCCAGCTGGGCCTCATGTAGTCAAGCTTATTAGATACATTGAACGCCTGGATATCTTAGGGATTAAATTCCCAGATGAGTTGCATACAGATCTCATCCTATCATCACTACCCAAGACCTTCTCTAGCTTCATTGTCAACTATAACATGAGCGGAAATGAGAAGAGTCTATCAGAGCTTCTGACCTTGATTCTCCAGGTAGATAAGGACATGGGGCGTGAAAAACCCACGGTCCTTATGGTGAACAAGAAAAGGAAGGACAAGGAAAAGGGGCTAAAGACTTATAAACGGTCTGAAGCCCCCGAGCACCATCCCTCCAAGAAGGGGAAGATCTAGAGGCAGGGCAAGGAACAGGAGGCAGTGTGTTTTGCATGTGGCAAGCAGGGCCACTGGAAGAGGAAATGCACCCAGAAGCATTGGGATGCTAAAGGTGCGTTTGTTATCGAGTGTAATCTTTCTATTTCTACACATTGGGTATTAGATATAGCTTGTGGGGATCACATATGTATTCAAATGTAGGAACTAAGAAGATTTAGAAAGATCACCAGAGGAGAGGTGGATCTTCGAGCTGCCAATGGCGCAAGGCTGGCTGCGTTGGCTATTGGCGACTACCACCTCTCATTGCCGATTGGGATGATTTTGATTTTACATAACTGTTATTATGTGCCTAGTGTTACCAAGAGCATAATATCTGTATCTTGTTTGGATATGGATGGATTTGTTTTCAAATTTAGAAATAAGGGTTGTATCTTTTATAAGAACAACATATGTTATGGTATGGAACATTTAAATAATGATTTGTATGTATTGAATTATGAAAACCAAGTGTTGGAAATCGATAACAAAACAAACTCACATGAATCATACGTCACCCAGTTATGGCATCACCGCCTTGGTCATGTGAACGAGAAGCGTTTGACAAAGCTCTGCCAAGATGGATATTTAGACTCTATTAAGCTAAAACCACTTGATAGATGTCACGCTTGTTTACAAGGAAAAATGACCAAGCCGCCTTTTGGTGGACAAGGTGAAAGGGCTACAGAGATTCTAGGATTGGTACACACGGATGTGTATGGACCATTTCTAGTAGAAGCTAGAGGTGGATATTCTTACTTCATTACTTTTACTGATGATTTGAGTAGATATGGCTATGTCTACTTAATGAGGTATAAGTCAGAGTCCTTAGAGAAATTTAAGGAATTCAAGAATGAAGTAGAGAATCAGCTTGGTAAGAATATAAAGAAGCTTCGATCAGATCGAGGTGGAGAATATCTGAACCAAGAGTTCATCGATATTCTACAGGAGTCTGGGATTCTATCTCAACTCACTACTCCTTTTACACCAAAGTGTAATGGTGTTAGTGAAAGGAGGAACTACACCTTGTTGGACATGGTGAGGTCGATGATGAGTCATGCTGATCTTACATTCATTACAAACTGCAGCATACACATTAAACCGAGTTCCAACTAAGGCGGAAAATGGAATTCCATCCGAGTTATGGAATGGAAGGAAACCCACTTTGTCGCACACACGTGTATGGGGATGCGAGGCGTTTGTTAAAGCCTTCTCAGGAAACAAACTACCACCCCGGGGCATGAAGTGTATCTTTATAGGATATCCCAAGGAAACAAAAGGATATTACCTATATAACCCTCAAGACAAGAAAGTGACTGTCGCCAGACAAGCCGTCTTTCTTGAGAGGGAGCACATCCTCAAGAAGGATAGTGGGAGAAAGATTGACTTCGACGAAGTTGATGCTCAAGATACACAGGAGTTGGTACAGGAACAAGTTCCATAGGTCCCCGTGGAAGAGGTTCCAGAAACACAAGTACTACGTAGAAGCTCAAGAGAGGTAAGGGAACCAGAGAGATTTGGTTTCCTAGTCACCGAGGATGGTGAATCATTATTGTTGTACAATGATGAACCTCTCTCCTACAAGGAAGCAGTAGAAAGCTCAGAAGCTGCAAGATGGATAGAAGCTCTGAATTCTGAGATGGATTCCATGTATCAGAACCAAGTTTGGGTTCTGGTCGATGAGCTAGTTGATGTAAAGCCTGTTGGATGCAAATGGGTATTCAAAAGAAAGCTGGACACGGAAGGTCAAGTTAGCACCTATAAATCAAGGATAGTGGCTAAGGGATTCAGACATCGTCAAGGAATTAACTATGATGAAACCTTCTCACCAGTTTCCATGTTTAAATCCATAAGAATCATACTTTCCATAGCAGCTTACCATGACTACAAGATTTGGAAAATGGATGTTAAAATAGCATTCCTTAACGAGAACCTTTAGGAAGATGTCTATATGACACAAACAGAAGGGTTTGTGACACCAGGTGAAGCCAAATGGGTTTGCAAGTTGCAGAAATCCATTTATGGATTGAAGCAAGCATCCAGGTCATGGAACATTCGATTTGATGAAGCCATAAAGGAATTTGGTTTCATTAAGAATGAATGTGAGCCATGTGTTTATAACCAGTTTAATGGGAATGTAGTCATCATCCTAGTGGTATATGTTGATGACATATTTCTTATTGGAAACGACGTACCAGCCTTACAGTCAGTTAAGGACTGGTTGAACAAGTGTTTCTCCATGAAGGACTTAGGAGAATCATCCTACATTCTAGGGATCAAGATCATTCGTAACAGATCCAAGAGGCTGCTTGGACTAAGTCAGGGTACATACATTGACCAGATACTAAAGAGATTTAGTATGGAAAAATCCAAGAGGGGATTGGTTTCAGTGTCACATGGATTAAATATTTCTAAGAAAATGTGTCCCCAGACACAATAGGATAAAGATAGGATGAGAAAGATCCCATACGCTTCGGCTATAGGATCCATCATGTGTGCCATGTTATGTACTAGGCTTGATGTTGCCTATGCACTGAGCATGGAAGGCAGATATCAAGAAGATCCATGAGAACAACATTGGACTGCTGTTAAGACTATCCTTAAGTATCTGAGAAGAAATAAGGATATGTTCCTGGTGTATGGAGGAGACGAGGAGCTTGTAATCAGAGGGTATGCTGATGCTGGTTTTCAAACGGATCAGAATGATCTGAAGTCGCAATTTGGATATGTTTTCTGTCTCAATGAAGGAGCTGTGAGCTGGAAGAGTTCAAAGCAGCCAGTTGTCACTGATTCTACAGCGGAGTCCGAGTATATAGCATCTTCTGATGCAACCAAGGAAGCTGTCTGGATTCGAAACTTTGTCCAGGAGCTTGATGTGGTGCCAAGCAGTAAAGATCCCATTACATTGTTTTGTGATAATACTTCAGCGGTGGCTCTTGCAAAATAACCAAGGTCACATCAACTGACAAAGCATATACTCCGGAAGTGTCACCTCTTGAGGTATTTCTATCAAAAGGGTGAATTTGCAGTGAGCATAGTGTCCATGGAAGAGAACGTGGCGGACCCCATGAATAAAGTCCTATCTCAGAAGAAGCATGAATATCATGTGAGAGCTAGCGGGTTAAAGGTTGTTAGCATTTGGCTCTAGTCCAAGTGGGGGTCTGTTGGAGTTAGTGGTCTAGAACCAACAACTTTGTACTTTATTCATTAAATAAAATCCTTATCACATATTGATTGTTCTTCTACGTGACATGTCATGTGAGAATGTCCTAAGGACAACTGTTGCATTAAAGGGTTGTAGCGGATCCCTGCTATGATGAGAACCCGGAAGTTCCATAACACTTTTCTTGAATGTATGTTCTATGGCCGGATGATATTATTTGAGGGACACAAATAATACAGGTCATTAAGGGTGAGGACTTATAAAACTTTGAGGCACCTTCTCATGGTGTGCGCCCTTGGTAATATCCAGGAGGATATTATGAGAATGAGACCCGCCAGTAGGAAATCCACATTTCATAATGTCATTGGATGTTCCTATCTGCGGATGTGTGTATTGGTCCTTAGAATTTAAGATTTTTATTAATGGGTATTACAACTCACACACTTATATGTAATGACGAAAACTGTGACGACACACTATTCGAAGCGAGGTAAGATATGTTGGGTGCGTCACGAGTAATACCGCATTAATAGATAATGCGAGAAAAGATTTTTCCCTTCTATTCCATAACAGAAGTAGATATCTCAGGCCCTTTGATGGAATTGATATAACCTAAATAAATCCATGGCCATGGTAAGGTATTGGAAAGTTCAATTCCAGGAATTCAGAGAAATAATAATCAAGCACATGGGTTGATGGCACTAGCATGCAACCCTCTTGATTGGATATATCGAGAAAAAGGGATTATATTACATGGTAAGCATTCGTAGGAGGTGACACGTCATTGCGACATTACATTCTTTCTCTATGAGTGACTTGGCATGTTGCTAGACGCTAACCTTGGACTTTAGGTAGGCTCAGCCTAATTCCATTGAGAAAGAGGCCTAGAGGGTCACACACTAAGTGTGTCCATGTATCTCAGTTAAATATTAATTTAACAAGTTAAATAAATATTATTCCCGACTGTGGTTTAATAATTATTTAAGGATGTCTGATCAAATTTATTTTGAAACTAGTTATTCGAGAGAATATATTGTGGACGAAATAATATATTTATTAGTGAGTAATACAGTTACATTTATTTAAGAAATAAATAGTCACTACTCAAGGTCTAATAAATGTGGTGGAGAAAAATGGAAAATAAAAGTACACGCTGTGTATATTAAATATACACGCCGTGTAGTTTTATGGAAAACAACTACATGCCGTGTATTAATTATTACACGTCGTGTAGTTTTTCCAGTTGGGATTTTAAGGATTTAATATTGTTTTATTAAATGATATTTATTATAATCAGCATGGGCGCATGTCAAGGAATTAATAATTAGACATGGGGTTTTCAATAAGAGTTAATGAAATAAATAAAACGTATAACGCGTTTATTTATTGTCATAACTCTATTAACCTCAAACCCAATTATAAATATCCTCGCAACTCCAACATCTTAAAGGGCCATTGTTGTGCACAATGGATTTGGAAATACTCTCAAGCCAAGAGAGAATTCCCTTTCCACTAAGAACGCCCTCAAGTTACGAGAGTAAGATCCTCCACCGGATCAAGGTGGTCGAAGGCAGATATCGCAAGAAAAGGTTCTTCCGCGCTAGCACCCGGAGATCCCTTCAGCGACGTCTGGAGATACGTGACACACATGTGGATCACCGCTAGAGGAATCCCACACTTGGATTCTACGACGCAATGACAGATCATCGAATCATGACCGGACACATCAACAAATAAATAATTCCAACAAGGTAATTCTTATGCATTAATTAAATTAATTATAATAAACATATGATGATCCTCCTCAAGGGTTCTGGGACTCTTCTTTTCTTTTTGTTCTTTGTTCTATTATGAAGTTTCGGCATTTTATATCGTGACAGATCTCGGATTGAATGTTGTTTAACGTTAAAATTAAAGTTGGGCAAACCCACCAACGCGCTTCCGCTATGCCCGAAACCTAAACTTTCCACTCCCCTTACATATCATACAATCATCAAAGTTATGGTTGATAATATAAGTAGTTTTATGTGTATTTATGATCATATGTTGTTCTTGATACATGATGGTTTTTCTTTTCTTTGTGTCAATCTTGATCTATCCAATCCCCTTCTTTGTCACATTCACCTTATGGTTGATGAGGAAGGTAGATTTTGGAAGTGCATTATTTATGAGAATGTGCTTCTATTATGCTCATTTTTTGGTCATAAAGGTTACTATATTTCTAAATGACTACATCAAATGAAGCATAAATACACTAAGCTAGGGGATTCTCAATATATCAACTCTTAATCTCCCAATATGGGAAATCCTGTAATTGAGTGTTCTCTTATTAGTGCCCCTAAAACTATAGATCACCCTCTAGATTCTCTTTTCATTCCCACATGTCCTCACTAGATCATTATCCCACTTTAGGGTTGCCCCTATACACTATTTTTTCTTCCCAATTTATTCCCTATTATTCCATGTATTTCAAAAGAAAATCCCCTATGGTGGGGAGGATGTTGCTGCCACAAAACATATAAGACTAGTGCCTCCTTCTCTTGAGGTCATTCTTTATGACATAGAAGAAAAGGATTTACATGGTGTTATTGGGACTTTAAATATAAAATCCTTATATTCTTTGGTTATTAAAGGAGAGATATTCTTGGAGTTGTCACATCCCTCTATTCAGCCCAAATTTGGTGGAGTTGTTCTGTAAGGGTATCAGGCTGATGTGATCTATCTGGTGGCCAATTTTAACTCATTCACCTTCTTGGGGATGCATGAACTTAGGAAGTCCTTGGAAAAATTTACCCTCAAAGAATAAAGACTAATAAAAAAGGGTGGAAATATAAATTGACCAAACATGGTATTGACCTGGTATTTCTTGTTAAATAATAATTGGCTAATGTGTATGGTAAAACTTGAACCCATTTTTTAAATCACTAGTTTTAAATTTGGGAAGATGATTATGACTTTTACTCAGAGGTAGATTCTTTATCTTTTGATCCCTTTCATGATGATATTATTTCATTGTAAATTTTTTTTCTTGGTCCATCACCATCATAAGTGTGCCATTTTTATGGGTTTTCACTCCAGCTTAAAAGTATGTTTTAAAATAATTCAAAACAAAATGAGGTTGAAAGAGGATTTATTGATAAGAAATATCCAGTAACTATATTTATGTGAGTTAAATATTAAATAAATATTTATTAGAAAGACTGTGAATATAATTTTTATATATTTATCAATTTAATAATTTTTATTTATTATTCGAGGTTCGATAAACACCTTGGAAGAAAGAAAAGACTAGTTAAGAGTCCGGTAGGAATGACATGCTAAAAATCATTTAAACTTTTTAAATTTATTTATTGATATTTATATTATCCATGATACATGTGTGAATCAATGAAATAATAATAATAATTTTTAGATGTAGGTATCACTAAGGATTATGAGATTATTTAAGGGCCCATGTGAAATTACCAATATTTTAACATAGATCTCTCTCTCTCTCTATATATATATCCAGTTTTATCATTTCTAAATGTGGTGGATTTTGTGAGAAATATTTTATTGCGCACAATGAATCCTCACTCTAGAGAATTATCTCAAGGAAGTGCATCACTAGGGTTCCTATAAAGTCCAAGATATTTCCTCAACTTATTTCATTCTTCTCAATAATGTGAGATATAAAGAGATGATCCTTTAAGTATGAAGGACTACATTGTGATCAAGATGAAAAATGAAAGGTGATCATATCATTTTTGTTAGCACCCAAAGTTATATTGACATTGTCTGAATATTAATGAATAAATATATATTACCACAAGAGGGATTCTACTTTGGATATTCTTAGTGAAATAGTAATATAACTCAAATGAGATTTGAATGATGAAAATATTCATCAAATAAATAATCTAAAGACCATGATAATTATTATTATTAAATTAATTATATATTTAACATGAAAATATCATTTTCTTATTCTGGGATTCTTCCATCTTATTTCACCAGTTACATTTACTAGAAATGATGTTTACTCATTATATTCTCATATATTTTTAGTCAAATCCAATGAGAAAACATCATTGGGCATGAGCCTGAATGGCTATCACTATACCCTAAACCATCATCAATAACCTTCATTACATTTTATATCAAATCCAATTATTCCATTTTCACCTTGAAATATTATTTTGAACTAAAGTCCATATCATGAGCAATGATATGGGTAATATCACTTAGCATGATTTGGATAATGTTAGAATAAATTTTTTTTTATAAAATCTAGTGATATGGGATATCACACACCACTTATATCTCATATATCAATGTAATTTATAGAAAAAAAGATCAAATCATCATATAATGATGTGTAAGATAAGTAATAACTTGTTTTATTCATTTTTTAAGTGTTAAAAAAATACATGAGGATTTTAGTTTGATTTTATTATATACTGTACAAAATTTTCAACATGCTGTGTTTTTGAGGAAGAATTTTTGAAATTATTTGCGCATGATTAATCATTGGGGATTATATTATTATATTCATAAAGTCTATAAAAGGATATAAACTTTGAAAGTTGATGATTCTGTGTTACAACTCGAGACACCCTGAGTGAGGAGGGGTGAATCAGGGTATAACCTTTTTTGTTTTCTTACATTATATATTATTCCCTTATTATAGGGAATAATTAAAATTTTCATGCTTAGTTTCAAGTCCACTACAAAAAAAAAACGAAAAAAAATGAAAAAAATAGAATAATTATGATACGTGGTTCACCACTAAGGGATAGTATAAGGAACATTCACACAACATTGTGTCTGTGTACCTAAATCCACTAATCTTCACTAGTTTGGTGTGTTGAAAATTTAAGCCATAGTCACTCTGTACTAAGCTCACTAACTTTATAATTAATTTCATGGAATAATGAACTACCTCCCTTAGATTACCTCTAGCAACTCCTTTGATCACTATGTTGGATTATAAACCCCTCATTTTATCATCACTAAGTTCACTTCCATATCTTCTAGAATGTGTGATTTTATTTACATCATGATAGAAATAATATGATTCCATAATATGTTCCACAATCTATAGAATAAACACCATCAATTTACACATAACATGTGAGTGATATGGCGTTCAATTTATAAATTATTCACTCAAAACAGTGCTTCGTGCAACTCCTATACAGTAACACCCTCACTCAACTTCTTCACATGTTTCCCCTTCACATAAATTGTTTGAACACGACCTCAATAAAACTTCCTCACATGAGCTGCTTCATGTACTATTATTTTCAACATGCTTCATGGTAATTCCCCTTCATGAGCTACTTCGTAGGGCTTCCATTCATGAGTTGATTTATACAGTTTTACTTCACAAACTATTTCACACACTCCTTCAATTTGTGATTGATTATACTTATGAAGTCATATGATCAATCCCTAATATTCTATTTATTCAATAATTTATCCATAATAAGTATATTAATAGGGTATTTATAGGTAAATAACCCTAGAAAAAATGGTAGAAAATGAGATTACAATTTTACCCTTCACACTAATCACTTCACATAGTGCCACTTCAGAAATGATTTGGTCATTCATGGTGGAATCACTATCATATGATCATAAATTAAACCCCTTATGTTGGTTCCAAAAGGGGACTAGATACCTTGAGGGGGGGGGGTGAATCAGGGTATGAATATTCTTCTCAAAATTCTTTTTTACCCAGGAGATCTTGACCTATTTATTTCAAGGGTCACTTGTTATGCTCTCTAAGGTTAATTTCCTTTCCAAATTTATTTGATGATGATGCACTGAAAGTAAAGCAGTAAATAATTCACAAGGACACAAATATTTTTACTTGGTTCACCCTCACTGGGCTACACCCAAGGAGCATACAATGACAATGTTCCGATATACCAAATTCACTAAGGCCCACTTCCAAAAATGATTACAATGTTCAGGATAGATCTTTTATGACCAAGATCACTACATTAAAAATGTTTTGGGTATTCTCACTACATCCCCAAGTTTCACTCCCTATGCCTCTTTCTTTGTCTCACTACTGGTGGAAAGGGTCACTGTATTCCTCTTCCTCCTCTCACTACTATTGGAAAAGAATCTACTCACAATTTATCAACTTGTAGGTCAATCACAAATTATAGACTTGTAGGTCCCTTAATTTTCATGAATTCATGCATCCTCAACTATAGGTAGATGCTCTGTTGAAGTTCCATTTTCACCCAAAGATTAATTCCACCTTCCCGAGTACTGTTAGGTACTGAAAAATAATTTCTCAAACTGAATTGAAGCTTTCACAAGATTCCTCTGCAAATCGCGAACCACCTTGTCTCTCCCATGTACTAAGTACTGAGTTTTGTACGCAAACCACCTTCTCTGTGTACTACTACCTCTTATATAGACATCCTATGTCTGCGGACTGCCTCTTCCGAGAACCTCCTTTGGCCACAGATTTCCTCTTCCTTTGTTATCACATACAAATACCACATACCAACTTCACAAACCTCCTCTGCGAAACCCCTCTTGTCCACAAACTGTTCTTTGTTCACAAACTGCCTTTACTTCTGCGTACCGGAGTCCCCCCTCTACGTACTACTCATAGATCTCTCCCTCTCGCATACCAGAGATTCCTCTTCCGCATACCGAGACAAATCCTTTCACATACTATACTTCCTCCTCCACGTATCAGACTTCCTTTGCGGGTTAAGAAATCCCACAAACACCTTTGGAAGAATTCCTTCTGCGTGAACAACTTCAGCCTTCGCAATCCTCCCTTTGTGAGCTAGCTTAAATCTTCGATGAATTCCCAGAGCAAAATATGATTTCTAATGATGTTCCATATCCCCGGTAATAGTTTGGATTAGTGATTCTTGTATAGTCAAAGATATCCACTTAATCCTCTAAACCTAGATTTGCCGAATCTTCAACCCACCGCTTACCAATACTCAAGCCACCGCGAACATCAAGCCATCCATGAACCGTATTCCTCTGTGCTTCATGAACTAACTTTGCTTCTATGCGGTCGACTTCCTCCATCGACTTCAGCCCATCCACGTACCACACTGCCGCTCAACCACGAACCGTTTTTGGTTTCGAGAACCACATTTGTGTACCGTTCCCACTGCCTGGTACGTGGCTGCGTACCCTTCTCGGACATGGTACATGATCCATGTCTAATACTCATCATTCATCTTACTTTTCCAATTTTGTTCACCATTATTCAAAAAAATTCCTGATTTTAAGGCCCCAAAATTTGGCAAACACTGGGAAACTGCACCACCTTAAAAACCTATCTTTGACAAACACCAACCATTCTCATATGCGGTTATATGAATTTGTCAACAAACACTACCAAACCCAAAACATACTGAGAGGATGAATTGAGGGATTTTTTCCCAATAATCTACCCCTTTGGGTTTGTTAACAACTCTTCTTAAAACAATTCTCTGTATTTTTATATATCATTAAAGCTCCTTCTATCTTCAACCATAATTCACTTCATGCGATTAAGATAGCGATCAAGGATTTACTCAACACATACTCTAAGAACACATGATCCATTATAGGCATGAGAAACACAAGTAAATAAAAATTTCATCAAATAATCACTTCCTTTCTGACACCAATTGTTGATACAAAACTGATACCAATTGCTGAGTGCTGGAAGCCTTCTGACACCATTCCAACACCACTCTTATGCTTTTATCATGATCCTCATCTGTCGTGATATCTAATAATTGATCGGTCACTTCTATAATCGTTAGATTTAATGCTCTACCTATCTTATATCTCTTCCAAACATATCTCTTGAAAATAGATTTAGCTCAGCTTCAACTCCCCCTATCTCGCTGCTTCACTTAACAACTTCTCCCCATGAATTTTCTCCCCCTAAATAGTCACACTTTCTCCCCCTTCGTCAAAAAACCCGAAGGGCACTTCAAGGTTGTCTTCAACAAGATAAAGAAAAAATATAAATACATTAGTAAAAATCACATCATACCTCAAGGAGAAGGGGGGGGGGACATCTACACCTTTTCAAGTGCAGGAAGTCGACTGGACTCCTAGAGCCAGTCGATGCCTTTTAAATACTTCTTTGGGTAAGGCCTTTGTAAGAATATCTGTAACTTTATGTTCTATAGGCACATACTCCAACTTCACAATCCCTTTCTCCACCTTCTCCTTGATAAAATGATATTTTATTTCAATGTACTTTTTCCTTGAGTGATGAACTAGATTTTTGCTCAGATTTATAGCACTTGAATTATCACAATGAATTCCAATCAGAGAATTCACTTCAATTCCCATATCTTTAAGTTACTGCTTCATCCATAATAGCTACATGAAACCTTGAGTAGCTACAATGTATTCAAATTCTATGGTGCTCAATGAAATGTAATCTTGTTTCTTTCTTAACCAATAAATACATAATCCTCCAAGATAAAAGGAACCTCCTGATGTTGATTTCATATCATCTGTTGTACTATCCCAATCCACATTTGTATATCCCAATAACTATGGCTGATATTTTTCATTATACATTAGGCCAAAATCCAATGTGCCCTTGATATACTGAAGAATTATTTTTATTGAAATCATGTGGATTGATATGGTATTTCTTTGATACCTCACTGCTTGGAATGTGGAAAATACAATATCAGGACTTGTCGCTATCAGGTACAATATACTTCCAATGATTTTCCTATATTCAGTGATATTAACTTGATTGCCTTCATCACCTTGTGACAATTTCAACTGGGTAGCAACTAGAGTCTTCATCTCTTTGGAATTATCAATTCCAAACCTTCTCAAAACCTCCTTGGAATATTCATATTGAGAAATAAAAGTGCCATTCTTTCCTTATGTCACCTGTAATCCAAGAAAAAATGTCATCTCTCTAATCATCAACATTTTGAACTCACTTTTCATGAATTCATAAAATTGAATGTATTGTGCTTCATCTGATCCACCAAATATTATGTCATCAACATAAACTAGCACCATCATTCTTTGACTATTTTCATTGTTGAAATACATATTGTAATCAACTCCACCACACTGGAAACCGAGCTTTTTTAGAAACTGATAAACCCTTGAATACCATGCTCTTAGTGCTTGATTCAAACCATATAAAGCCTTCTTTAATCAGAAGACTCTGTTCTCATCTTAATGAATGAGAAAACCATCTGGTTTCTCAATGTATACTTCTTATTCTAGAACCCCATTAAGAAATGATGACTTCACATCCATCTGGAAAACCTTAAACTTTATCTGCACTACTATGGCTAAGAATAATCTGATTGTCTCGAGCCTTATAATGGGTGAAAATGTCTCATCAAAATCTATACCCTCTATATGAGAGTACCCTTTTTACACCATTTGTATTTTTTTCGAATGAAAATACCATCTTCATTCATTTTGTTGTGAAAGACCCATTTTGTCCCGATAACATTCTTGTATGCTAGTCTTGAAACAATTTCCCATGTCTGATTCTTCTCAATTTGGTCAAGCTCTTCATTCATTTACTAAACCCAATTTTCATCTCCAGTTGCTTCATCAAATCATTTAGGCTCTACTTGTGATAAATATAATTCTTTCTATAGAGACATCATCCTTCTTGTATACACCGGTGTTGTCTAATCACTAATTATGTCCTGCCTATCAATTTTAGCTCTTCTTGCTAGTCTCTGGGAAGACACTGATTTGTTCTTATCATATGAGTCTTCTTCTAAATCAACATTTTCACATATTATCATACTGATTCTATTACCAATTCATCACTTTCGATAATAATCTTATTGAAACATTGTTGATATTATTTCATAGCTTCTTAGTATCCTAAAAACAGTCATCTGATACCAGATTTTTAGAAAAAAATATAAAATCATGAAGTGCATAATTTTTGTTGCTTCACGACAATCCTTCTTCTCTTGGAGGATGAATAACACCTGAACTGAGGAATGATACCAATATATATATATTCAATGCAACTCATAACCCATGGATAATCCATGTATAACTTTTACAACTCTTTATTTCCAACATAGACTCTTCATCATGTCATCTCTTCTTTCCATAGAATACATACTTTTGATAATGATTTGGATAATTGAAACGTTGTGTTGAATCTGATTAGTAAGTAGAAATCCCCCCCTATGATGTCTAGATCTTCCAGTTATAAGGTCTATTATTTAGACCCACAAACATTCTTCTTATCTTGCCTCATTTAGCCATATAACATTAACTCCTTCCATTGAATTCTTCGAGATGCCTTCTCCAGCTCTGGTAATTGATTTGAATTAGTTGAAATTACGGATCACATCACATAACTACTTTGCATCTTTTGATGCCACTTCCCCTTGGATCGTATCTCCCTTTGAACCTGAAACACATTAACATCATTTAATAGAATTTATATACATATAGAGAGGGGAACTTATGGAATCCTCAATGTGAGGATTGTGGTTGATCTTTATGGGTCTACCCTGTGATTATTTCTTACAGAGCATCACACTCCTTTCGTGATTCTTCTAGCTTCCTTGCCAACTTCAACTGCTCTTTCCATATGACTAGGAATCCATTACCCACATGATGAGTCTTTTTCTAATATGTATATTCTTCAGGCTTGTCCTTTCTCACAATTTGGGGTTTAAACCCACTGGTACACATTTTTGTCTTTTATGTTCCACCAATACGACACTTCCTTTGATTCCTTATCTGAGTAGGAATCTGTCTACTTTTCATCTTCCCTTTCTTCTTCCACCATTGCAAGGATATTCCTCTTTCCTCAACTTCTCTCCATTTCACAGGACAAGCGAATTTTTCAATACATTCTTTGTTCATCTTAATTTTATCAGATACCTAATCCACCACACTATTTCGCACTGGTGGTGAGTCCTCCATTGAATGTGCATTCATCTTACTCATAGCTGGAGTAGATCTCCCCTTAATCTTCCAGGTTTGTTCACATTCTCTCCATGAGAGATATTGTGAGTATGATAAAGAAGGTGATTGATACACCTTTTGTTTATCTCCTTGTGATTCCCCTGAGGTAGTAAACCTATTTTTCAATTTACCACTTTGTCTTCCAGTGTAGGATTTCTCATTATATACCACCAGAGTAGATAATCTCATTTTGAGTTCCTTTTCCTTTACTACTTTCTTCATGCTGCAATGTCTTGCTAAATGCCCATAATCAGAACATATACAACATTTTACAAAAAAGGAATACCTCATTTCATCATTTATAAATCGAGATATTGATGAAACTTGAGTTCTTATTTTGACATTGAGCCCCTGAGCTTCCTGACACATAATCATGGTGTGTCCCATTCTTCCATAGTAATAACATCTGATGAATTCTTTCTTCTGAGAGGCTTCTCTTTCTGATTTCTCATGAAACTTCTTCGTATTCTTAGATTTATTAAAACATCTATCTTCACAGCATGAAATGTATTCCTGATCCTCTGATCAAAAGCTTGATGTATGACCATGAATCCCACACAAATAACACATGATATCATTACTTCCTGTAATGACCTTCTTAGGTCTATCTACAACACCTACAATGTTTTTATTATATTTGGAACTCTTCACTACTCTTTTCATATTATGCATAGAAGGGGGCTCATCATATCCATTTCTAGACTTTCCAATACTATCCGGTCATTGAGATAAGAAAATATGTTCTTGATTCTCCTCAGAAATATCATACTTTCTTTTCATTTTATCATCAACTGCTAAAGGACAATCGAATAATAAGTGTAGTTCATCCTTTAACTTAGGCTTTCCTTTTTCATTTTATTTATCCATTTCTTTCTTGACTGATTCTATCTCTTCCTCCAAATCCTGAATCTTATTATCCCTTGATTCAAGTTGAGCATTGAGCTCTCTTCTGAGATTCTTTCTGCTACTCATCTCATCTTCCAGTTCTCGTGTGAGCTTGTCTACCATATCACTCTAATTCTTCATTTTCAATTTTTCTTGAGAAAAATAATTAGAGAAGAATGAATTCTCTTGTTGTAGCCTTTGATTTTTTTGATCTAGTTCAAAAAGCTGTGTACCAAGATCATTATTTTTGACTTTCATATTCTCAATTACTTTTGAGTTCATATTCTTTCCCTTTTCATCAGATTTTTTGTTTTTCTATCATTGAAGAAAACCTTTGTAACTATTCACCTTGAGAATAATTCTTCTCCCTAAGGTTAGTAGCCACTTCAATGAGCCTTTGATTTAATCCTCTTAGGTTGTTGATATCAATATCCAGTGATTGGAATCAAATATAATTAGATTTAATTTCTTCACCAAATTTCTGATCTAATTCCTTTGTCTCATGGAGATATTTATCTTCTAGACTTCTTGGAGTTTCTTCATCATCAGTAGTTTCATCATCACTTGGTATGTCAAGTTCATCACTCATTCCTAGAGCATCATTGAGTGAGTCTATCTCTTTCATGTCTAATTCATCAAAAACTTTATTCAGTAAACTGTTGGATTCCCTAAACTCAATCACACATTTTCTATAGACACTTCCATGCTGAGGGATACCACTGGACTTCTACTTCTTCTTTATAGTTCTTCTATTTGTCATGGCTCACCAATATAAGAGTAGAATGAATCTTTAACTTTAGAAATTGACTAAACTAGGTCAGTGCACATAAATCCTAATAAAATAAACCTTCCCTATGATACCAATTTTTTGGTCCAAAAGGGGCCTAGATACCCTGAGGTGGGGGGGGGGGGATGAATCATGGTATCAATATTCTTCTCAAAATTCTTTTTCCCCATGGGATCTTGACCTCTTTATTACAAGGATCACTTGTTATGATCTATAATGTTAATGTCCTTTCAAATATTATCTGATGATGATACACTAAAAGTAAATTAGTAAAGCATGCATAAGGACACAAATATTTTTACTTGGTTCACCCTCACTGGGCTACGTCCAATGAGCATACAAGGATAATGTGCCGATGTACCAAATTCACTGAGGCTCACTGCCAATAATGATTACAATGTTCGAGATAGATCTTCTATGCCTAGGATCACTGCCTTTTCAAGGTTTAGGGTATGCTCACTGTATTCCTAAGGGTAACTCTTTATGCCCTTTTCTCTGAATCACTGCCGGTGGAAAGGGTCACCATCTTCCTCTTCCTTCGCTCACTTCTCTTGGAAAGGAATCCACTCATAGTTTATCGACTTGTAGGTCAAACATAGTTTATAGACATGTAGGTCCCTTCATTTCCATGAATTACTGTATCCTCAACTATAGGTAGATGCTCTGTTGAAGTTCCGTTTTCACCTGTAGATGAATTCCACCTTCTTGTGTACTATTAGGTACTGGAAAATACTTTCGCAAACTGAATTGAAGCTTTCACAAGCATCCTGTGCAAATCGTGAACCACCTTGTCTCTCCCGCGTATTGATTACTAGGTTTGGTATGAAAACCACCTTCTTCGCATACTACTGCCTCTTCTGTAAACCTCCTCTATCCGCAGACTGCCTCTTCTGCAAATCTCCTCTGTCCATGGACTGCCAATTCCTTCACTATCACGTACAGATACCGCATACTGACTTCACGAACCTCCTCTGCGAAACCCCTCTTGTCCACAAACTGTTCTTTGTTCACGGACTGCCTTAAATTTCACATATCACTGTCCCCCCTCTACGTACTACTCACAGAAATCTCCCTATCGTGTACCAGAGATTTATACTCCATGTATCGAGACAACTCCTTCCACATACCGAACTTCCTCCTCAGTATACCTAAATTCCTTTGCGAGTTAAGAAATACTGCAAACACCTTCGAAAGAATTCATTCCACGCGAACCACTTCAGCCTTAGTGATCCTCCCTTTGCAAACTAACTTCGGTCTTTGCGGAATTGTTGGAGAAAAATATGCTTTCTAATGATCTTCCATATCCCCAATAATTGGTGGGGTTAGTTATTCTTATATAGGAAAATATATCTGCTTAATCCGCTAAACCAATATTTACCAAATCTTCAACCCACCGCTTACTGATACCCATGCCACCGCAAACCTCAAGCCATCTGCGAACCGTCTTCCTACGCATTCTGCAAACCACCTTTTCTCTTATTCGGTCGACTCACTCTTCTGACTTTAGCCCATCTGTGTACCACAGTCCTGCTCAGCCGTGAACCGTTTTTGGTTCTGCGAACCGCATCCTTATACCGTTCCCATTTCCTGGTACTCGACCGCGTACCCTTCATAGCCATGGTACATAATCCATGTCCTGGTCTCCTTATTCATCTTCCTTTTCCATTTTCATTTGCCATTATTCACACAAATTCCCAATTTTGAGGCCCCAAAATTTGAAAAACACTGGGAAAATGCACCACCTTAAAAACCTGTTTTCGACAAACACCAACCATTCTCATATGCGGTCATCTGGATTTGTCAACAAACACAACCACACCCAAAACATACCAAGAGGATTCCTTGAGTAATATTTTCTCAACACCTTACATACTTATCATAAGACACTTTCTACATGATTCACATAGATTATTCATGAGATTTTAGACTTTGTAAAAACCATTCCCTGAAATATCTCACTACTTCATGTGGGAAAATCCTTCACGGTTTGCAAAATAACTCCTATACTACTTAAAAAACGTACTATACTATATATAATAACCCCAAATCTAGTAAAACAAAGTCAATGGTTACATTATTATAGTGTTATAAGATATAAGGGATCACATCATAGAGGATCACAAAGTTTTCCCATCTTGAGAGACTAAATACATACTTGATTCTCACATTACATTTGAAAAATGAAATACAACTTAAAATTATAGTTAAATAATTATTATTATTTCTAATATATCCCTAAAATAAGTAAAAGTTCACTTCTAGGTACCCCAAGGTTAGGAAACAAAATAAAAGGGTGAGATCTAACGCTCAGTAAGGGATAACTTACAATAGAAGTTATCATAGAATAACTAAGGAATGAATAATATGGTATAGATAAACAATAATCAAATGTTCTATATCATGAAAGATAATTATATACATAGATGTCATAATAATATAAATAATTACATGGATAGAAACAAATGGTTTCATATTTATTAAAATCATAATGTTGGACATCATAATCTTATGGTCAAGGCCTTATGCCAAGACAATATACACAAATTGGTAAGACATATTCCAAATACTCATATTATTTTTTATCATGTGACATAAATATGTATTAGGGTTATATTTTGGGCCCCACATATCACTTAATATGTCTAATTCATTCACCATATGAAATAAATGAATAATAATACAATGCATAATTAACTTTTATTTGTAATCAATAAATATCTGTATTAGAAATAATAAACATATGTGATGTTAATAATTTAATCATTAAATAAATGGAATAACATGATCATAAGAAATCCACAGAAATAAGTTGGATGGTATCATTATATTTTATCCCCAGTAAACATGATATACTTTAAATTATGTTGACATAAATGAAAAACACTATTAGAAGAGCATTAAAAATTTACTTTGAGAAAGAAGAAGAAACGACCTTTACAATTTTATACCCTTTTTAGAAAAAAAATTATAAAGTAAAGGGAATAAAAATTTCTTTAAAAACCCATGAAAAAATAGATAGGGAGTTTCTTAAATAAAATGAAAGAAGGCGATGAGAAAATGTGTTAGTACGAAAAAAACATAAAATAATATTCCTTTCACATTTTGTAAATAAAGTAAAATTTATTAGAAAAATAACTTTTAAATAAAGTTTTAAATAATATAACAATAATACATTTTAAAACATTACTTCAAAATATAAATCTCTAAAAATGTAATTTTAAAAATAAATAAGGGCTAAGTATGCAAATTTGGAGTGAATGATAAAACATACAAAGATGAATATTTTTTTAAAATATATTTATTGAAACTCAAATAATTGAAAGAGTAATATAACTTCATTTTTAAAGTAGGTAATGATAATTATGTGGTTCATATGAAATAATACATTTTTGGATTTTAAAATAAGAAAAGAGAATATTTTGGGAATAAGAGTATGGATATGGAGGAGAAAGATTCCCATAAATTTTAAATTAGAAGATGTGGAATGAAATTACATAACATGAAATTATCAATCACATGAATTTCATGAATTATATGTTTAAATGCAGTCATGGGGAAGTATATACATCACATGAAGTAATAAAGTGTTGAATATAGAACATATATCAATAAATGAAAACCGTGTTGAGAAAACCCTCACCTTTTACTACCAATATTCATGAAAGATATTTAATATCATGTATAATAGAAATAAAAAAATTACTAAATTATTTTAGAGCCTTATTAATAGATATTTAATTTTATACACTTCATCTATAATCATTCTCTCACTACAAAATAATTGACTTATACTAACATAAATTTAGTGACAGATTATATATGTGTTGGTAAAAATGAGTAATTGCAACAGATATTAATTCTTGTTGGTATAAATCGTTTGATACCAAAAAATATTTTCACAAAAGTTAAATCTTTTGGTTTATTATATCAAAACCAATAATATTTTTACCAACAAAATAATATATTATTATTAACAAGAAACCTTTTACCATTATAAAAATATGTGGCTATAAATTATAAAATAATAAACAAATCATGTACTAATTATTGAATATATATTTATTATTTATTTACCACTAATCGTATTTTATTGATAAAAAATACAGTTTATACATTGAATTATAATATTAATAATTTAATAATGTTTCACTATATATATATATAATATATAAAATTAATGATAAATGATTGAAAAAAATAAACTTTAAATTTACAAATTCAAAAAAATGGATGGTTATCAATTACATCTATTTTTTAAGTGTAAATATTTTTCTATTATATATAATTATTTATTACATTTATCACTTTATTGAAATGAAAAAATCTAGGCTGATTCTAATTACCTCCTAAAATCCTAGAAACCCTAAAACTATCAACAGTGGAGCAGGGACGTGGATCTCTATGCTCCCATAGAAATTCCATGAACCATATCATCTAGAATGTCTAGGACATGGTCAAAGGGGTGTTTTTGATATCTATTTTAGAAACTATCGTCGAAGATGTGAACTATATGGGGATTAGGGCTATTGGAGATGACACTGGTATAATCATCAGAAATTTTCAAGTCCTTTTGTGACAGATCATAGGAAATCCCACCAACAGAGCCAAGATGATCCTTAGAATCCCAATTCAATTCTTCCCCACCCCAATGGTTGCTTCTACCTATGAGGCCAATCAAGCTTAATCTAGCAGCCTGATTGTCTGAACTTGGGCTGACATTGTGGGAAAGAAGAGACATGAATAAGGAATAAGAGTAAAGACCCTAGATTTTATCAGTCTTGGAGCTGGTCAGATCTAGATAAATAGGGAGAATATGTGATTTTTCGATCTCTCATTCATGGAAAGGGGATGCGGTTTTCAGGATGTATACCATGTACTAAAGCTACACCATGAAAATATTCTTTCTCTCGAATGCTTTTAGAAACGACTCTCATTCATCGATGATGGGGCTCATGATTCAGAGGCCTAATACACTTCGATTCCATTTTGGGGGAGACGATCTCAGGGACCAGAAACCAAAGGGATTCACAAAGCTCAAAGTCTTGCTATTGAACCCTATAGATAGCATGCTGAAGCATGAGAATAAGCTGCTGGTCCTGAGATTCTAGAAAGAAGATAACTGGATATACAAAAAACAAATACCAGGTTGTATATTTCTGGTAATAGATCCATATTTTACTTCCAATAATATTTCATTAAAGAGTTTGGGGTGATTTCACTGATGGTCCAAGGAAGACATAATGTGCTAGGTTAGGAAGAATTTAATATTTCATTGGTTGTTATGTTTTCATTTGCAAGTCTAGTTCTGGGGAGAGATTTTGGGTTGGTTGTATCTCATCTTGAAGTATGGAGTCTTAAAGATGATGATGTTTTGGATGGCCAGTTGTTTTGTTAATGCCAAAGTTATATGACATTTAATCGAGATGTTTTTTTAAGAGGTGGATTAGACATTGTTTTTTGAACTAGACTATTTGAAATCCAATGAAGTGAATATGAATAGACAACCAGACTAGTAGGTCACTGAGCTAGAGTTAATTGGAATCTTGTGCAGGTGGATAATATGTTTGGAGGGTGAAGATAAAGTGTCATTAGTGGAAGATGAATGTCAAAAACAAATAATGGAAGGTGTTCTCAAGAAGCAAGTAAAGGTAAATTCTATTCAACTGTTACTGTTTTATTAAATAAATAGGCTGAGTAACTCTCATTAAGACCATTCCCATCCTTGGGACCTATTTGCTGACTGTTTTCTTTTTCTCGCTCCCTTTCTTCTAACTGATTCATTCTGTAAAAGAGACTCTCCATTGATGTTCTTTTAATTGGTGTGGCGTTTTTCTTATTAACATGATTTTTCAATTTACTCTTCCCTCACATGATGATATATTCATGTTTTTCTAATTTTTGTATGGATAGACCTAGCCATAACTCTACAAAAAACTTATTGATCTTTGAACATTTTAGTTTCATGCTACTAAATCTATCATGTGCTGTTTTCTCTAAATAATCAATAATTTTTTTGGAATTGTTGCAGTTTTTTATTATGTTAATATCTTATTTTCCTTTCATATTTTGAATTTATATATAATGGAATGAGTTAAAAATATAGTGTCGATTTGAAGAAACATTTAATCATGATTAAAATTTCTGGTTCGTGATAATAAGGCTAGAGCACAATGAGTTTAGATTGATTTTTTGTTTAGAAACAACTATATGAATAAGTTATATCTCTTTGGAAATGAATTCACTCATTGAAATTACATTGAAAGAATCTTTCCATTTAGCGGTGAGAGACATAGTAAATGATTGTTTAATGTGCATTTGAGGAAATAATAAGGAGGAATCCTTTCTACAACAATGAATGATAAATTTAATTGATTAATAAGCTTGGTCAAGTCATTTTAATTCACTGTGGTCATTCTAAAACCATTTTTTTAGCTTCTTTCATTCATAGTGTCATTACATTCATCCATATACATCTCATATATGGGTTTTTATGTTACATCCCCTTGATGTTATTACATTAATAATCTCTTTTGAATACTTTATCCCCACTCTTGGGGGGTAGGACGTGAGGCCCCAGGCCTATGAGTTTACTATGAATTTCTTCCTTGCGTTGTGTTCCACGATGACAGATTTAATTGATATATTATTATTTATAATAATTTAGTTAGATAATAATAGCAAAAATATAAAAATAGTGTGTGTGATTAGCTTGTGGTGAATTACTAGTTTAGAAACTTTGAAATAGATCCATTTTTAAATGTATTTATGTTTTTTATGTGGTGTATGAATCAAAGAACAATGCCTTCAATAGAAGACCCCATATTCTACCAATCGAAAGTCTGATATTTTGGGGTTCCACCTAAAAGAACATTGATCGTAGAAATTCAATGGTTTATTTTTCATTTTTTACTCTATCATTGAAAATAATTTATTGTCCAATTATGGTTATAAAACAAATAATGTAGATAGATCTAAAAATAAATTTTTTTTTTGTCAAATTAAGACAAAAAAGTGGTTGGTCCTTATTTGGTGTTGAAAAAACTAGTTGGTTTATTGTTAATATATTTTAAACTGTTCATCATTTGTAACCAGTTTTAAACTTATTGGGTGTGATCTTATTTTAAGTGACTACCTTATTGGAAGGAATTTATGTTGACTTATGTGATGTTATGGCAAGAAGTTCCTTACCATATTCAGGTTATGATGTTTATATATTATTGGAGTGTGCAGACCCATTTTTCATGTGATAAACTTGATATCATGATCATGTTGATTGGGATATATTAATGAATAATACCTGATCTGGGTATGGGTTATGATAGATTCATCCTACTATATGATTTCCTATTCAATATCATAGTATAAACTAAGAAATTCATTCTGAGATCTCTCTTTATACATTGATTTGCCATATTTTTACAGTTAAGTAAATGAGATAATTTTTTTACTTTGACTTCCTGATGAGATCAAAAGTTCAAGCTTAAATTGTGATCCTAATTATCCTGCATCAGATTCTTGAGTTTGGATGATTAGTTTCTTCCATCCACAAGTGAAAGGGGACCTATTGGAAAACATAATTATTTTGTATATGCTCTTTTGTTGTTTTTTGTGGAGATCATGGAGCGAAAGGCTGCTACTTGAGGATTATCATTAGTACTGGAGCTGGTCACTGGTCCTGGATCATGGATGGGTCTCTGGTGTGCTGAAGGTTGGTATAGATAGAGCTGGCTCATAGGTTATTGGATAGGGATAAGTGGTACTTGGGGGGGGGGGTGATGGATCTTGTTTGTGCGCTAGTTTTGTGTTTCTGTATTGTTTATTGATTATTGAGGTGGCGGTGATGGTTACTATTGGTGCGTTGGTCATGCATTTTTGTATTGTGTATTGATTCATTTTTATTAAATTTTATTATTAATATAATTTTTTTTTTCAATTTTTAACATTACTCTAAATTGTATTCGTATTAATAATTAAAACAGACGAATTATATATGATAAATTAATAAATATAATATGAAATTTTAATAGCAATAAAAATTTACAATCTTTATTCAAATGTAATTTATAAATAGATATAATATGTTGGTAATATTATTACCAATAGAAAAATTTGTAATAAGAATTTGTTGATAATAACTTTAACCAATATATATATTATCTATTGGTATTATTATAATTGTAACAGAACTATTTTATCTATCGCAAAAACATTTAGCAACAGAGTTTTTAACGATAGTTTAGTGACAAAGATATATGTTTTGGTAAAAATTTTTACCAACATAAAATATAATTTTACCAACATATATTTCCTTGTTAGAAAAAGCTAAATATTTTGTAGTGTTTATACAGATACTAGTTAGATATAGTTTATTTTTATCATTAGATGTTAATAATTTTGATTGTTTTGTACATGTTTTATAATAGTGATTTCAGAACCCATTATTTGATACAAATTTCATCATTCCAATATTATCAAAGACATTATAATATTTTTGTTTCAATTATTTATCAATTCCAATTTTCATTCTATGTAATTCATGGGTATGGTGTGTGAAAATGGAATCAATGACGAGTTTATTTTGGGTAATTTACTGATATTAATGATTTACTTTGTAATGATAATTAATTATTGTTTTATACTTAAAAAATATTATAAATGACATATATAACTCCTTAATATCATATATATTCATCAAATACATTTTTAAGACCATCCATGTAAGGTGGTTATGAAAGTGAAATATGCCACTCCATGGAGGCGGTAGTTAGAACATACACACAAATGATGCTTTCATTTTTCATAGAATTGGAGGAAGGTAGAAAATGGGTTATATTTTAAAAATATTAAACATTTTTTAAATATAATTTTATTTTTTAAATACCATTTTATAACTATCTATGTAATATGGTTATGAAAAAATAAATAAATCTCTTTATGGAGGTAATAGTTCGGACGTACGCATGAACAATGTTATCATTTTTTAAGGAAGTGGGAAGGGTAGATAATGAATATAACATTAAAATAATAACATTTCAATATTCTAATAGTATTTATTTAATTATATTATAGTTCAATTTTTTTAGGATAAATATAAATAATAAAAAATGATAATAAATAACGAGCACTCACGTTGAGAATTTGAACCTTCTCTTGTAGGACCACTTAGAATTAGAGGAGTTAGGATTTTTCCTTTGGTAATGGGACAAATTTTTTTATATAGGGTTATAGGGGAAATAAAATAGTAAAATTTTAAAGAGGAATTAAAATTTTATAGTTTATGCGAAGGGGTGATGGAGGTATCCTTTTTTAAGTGGGAGAGATGACACTTTTTCAAATAACTTTAAATTTATTTTAATATCATGTAAACTTCAAAGGAAAGGGGATCAAAAAGTTTAAAATAATGGATATAATATAATTTTTGGTTAATAAAACAATTAATAACACATTTGAAGATAAATTTTAAGAAATTTTAGGAATTTTCTCCTTAGTTTGAACTTTTACTATAATTTATCTTTACCATAGTAACTCAATTTTTAAACCTCGAAAAATTATTTTAATGACCAAAATTAAAATTGATCTTATGAAGTAAATTTAAAATAATAATTTTAATTATAAGAAACAAATTTATGAAATAAAAAATTCAAGGCCGAGAATAATTAATTTTAATATTTGTGCACATAAGTGGTAAAAAAAAGTTTCGAAAAAAGTGTATTTTAAGCATAAAAATTATGTTTAAGATAAAATTATATATTTTATTATTTTCATAACATTAATCTATTTATTACTAAAACAATAAGAGTTATGTGGCTTTCAATTTATTCAAAATCTAAAACCCACCATTTTAATTTTAAAAGAAAAGACCAAAAAATGGTTTTTTATTAGAATACAACATTACTTGAGCTCCAAAATGTTAAACATAGATTTATAAATTAAACATTATATTTTAAATGTATAATTTTACTTATTAATTAACTTATTTATTATAAACAATTTTTATTAAATTTTTAATTCATTCTTATATCCTTGTGATGCCAGTATTTGTTAAAAAAATATTTTTCACTATTCACCAAAAAATTCAACACTTTTTAAAAAATTCCATACATTAACCCTAAGTTAATTTTGAAATGATTAATACAAAAATGAGATAATTTTTTTTATCAAAAATAAATTATATAATTAATAAATTTAACTTTTAAATATTATCATGAATAAAGGCTCTAGAGAGTTCACATTGTGAAATAGTTTTGGGATGTAGTGTTTACCTACTATAGTAGGGTCTCAAGTATTACATCCCCCAAAATAATTTCTTCCTAAAAATTGGGATAAATTTTAACTACTAAAAAATTTTGGGAAATCCTTCCTCATAGCTTCTTCAGGTTGTCATGTTTCAACCTCTAGTTTTCGATTTCCACAAAGGACTTTCACCATCAAAGTTTCCTAATTCCAAAACACTTTCTGTCTAGTGTCAAGTGTAACATACCAAGTAAGTAATGAATAATAGATATTTTTATCTATGTCTATTAATGAATTAGATAGTGTTTTAGAGTCTTAAAATGAAAATAAATCCAATCTTAAGCATGGAATACACTAATATTTTTTAAAGGATTGTTTTACTGCCTTTTGATGGCAAAACATTTTTAAACCAATATTTTGAAAATTTTATAATCTATGTTTGTCAAAATAAACTTATTCTTTATGATTGGGACATCAAAATTTACTTTGTGTGAATTTTTGGTATTTTTCTGACAATGTTCATTTTTTTATGAATAGTGAAAAATACTGTATTTTACATCAAAACTGCTTTTTAATCTACTTTATTTATATGATTAGATTATCTTTTAAATTGGTTTTAAAGTTAAATTAGAATATATTTTTACCATTTAATCAAATGTTGGTCATTAGGATTAATTTCACTTTGGAATTGGGCATAAAATAATGCCAAACGTTTCATAGATATTGTTTCAAAAAAAACCTGCTATTTGTTTTGACAACGGGAATTATTTTTAAATCAATTATTGCAATTTCTGTGTTTGGAATTTGGTAAAATAGATTAATTATTTGGAATCATAAGGTCCAAAATATGTAATCAAGACTCTTTTGCTTTTGGACATTATGAATAGTAACGACGGTAATTATCTTTAATTATCTTGATTAATGAGTAATCAGGTAGTTAAGGATAATAAAATAATATCATAATAATACAAAAAGACCACAAAATGTGTCCTTAGGCTACTGGTTGTCTCATTTCAGACCATGGTATGCCTTGTGCCAAACTTGGGGGCCCCATGGAATCACTTTTGTGAGAAAGTGACTTTTTATCTTTTTATTTTTAAAGAATGTTAAATGTGACAAAGAATGTATCACCTAAGTAAAATATTTTTATTTTTGTCTAAATAAATTATCTTTTGGACTATAAATATTCATTAGAAATCTAAAAATATTTTCTACATCATGATATTTTTTTTATAATTTTTAGACATTAAATTTATTAAATTATTTATGACATCATGATGATGCAGCGATTACATCATTAATAAAGGATTTAAATAAAATGAAATGATAATGTGAAATCTATGACCTCAACATGTCCAAAACATATTGGATGGGTGGATTTCGAACCCTTATCACCTTACCCTCGAATTCTATCAATGTGGGACCTTTTGAATCCGAAAATCATTTTCAAATAAAGTAACATTTCTTTACTTTCCAAGAGTGCCCCTCCTCTCCTCTTATAAAAGGCCCCCACCTCTACCTCCTTACCCACACTCCCAAAGCCTTTGTCTCGGCCAAACCCTACCCATTTTGTCTCTCCACTTCCCTCTCTTACTCCTTGAAGCCTCAATTTGGGCAGAAGTCTTCCCAAGGAAGACTTTGAGCTCAAACCAAAGGGAGTTACCCGATTTTAAGGTAATGTCTTCACTTGAGTCCCTTTGTTTTATTTTGCTTCTCCAACCCCCTAAACTCTTTTTATTCATTTATTTTGTAACAACCCCAGTATCTTCAATATAATAGGATTTTTTTATAAGAAGGATTTGAGCTACACTTACACACACCTACATCTAATGGTTAAAGGACATACTGTTTCCGTGGATGGTGAATTTATGCCTCCCGAAACGATGATTGTTCAACATTATTTTAACACCTTCAAAGGTGTCCATTAAGATGTCACTATATTTATATATGATATATAATATGCTTATGTTTTCCTTAAGCTTCTGTATTTTTCATTTTGGGCATACCTTTATGGTTTCCATTATGGGTAAACACGATATCTTCATTTAAGGAAGTGCAGACTACCGCCCCCTCAAAGTGATTTGATTCGTTAAATACCATATGTGGGACGTATAAAGGATTAAAATATGATATTATATATGATATTATACTAGAATTATAATATACCTTTATATCATTATGATTCCATTCTATAAAATATGAAATAGAAATGAAAGTAGCGTTCATGCGTACGTACGACTTACCGTCTCCATGAACGGTGCATTTCATTTCTTACCTCTAAATGATTATGTAATATTATAAATGCATGTATATACTGTATATATATGATATATACATCATGATTATAATTCTGGATATAATGGATACATGAACAACTTGTAATTATAAAAGGTTTATTTTTGACTCAAGTACCAATGATCGTTAAAACGACCGTTATTAACTTAAATAATTACATAGTGTTCATGACATAGAAATAAGTGATATAAAAGGAATAATGAACTTGAAAAAGGTTATTAAGCAAGTAGAAATTAACTCAAGTTTATTATTCAGGACATTAAAGAACGATCGAGTCAATTCGGACCCGAGGTATGGGACTTCGTCTCAATCTCCTTTCATTGAGGAATATTTTGTTTTATACACAACCTTCTTTTATACGGTGTATAAACCCCTTTGACTTTTACGTTTATTCAAAAGGAATATTTTTTATACGAAGTGTTTACTAAATGAAAAAAGGGAATGTTTTTGTCGTACGTATGCTGCGACAACGAATTCTCCGCCGCCGTGACCATTATTTGAGTTTCGGCTTCCTCTACAAGCCATACCTTTTTTTTAAAAGAAAAATAAATACCATGTTTTACTTTTCTTTTGTTTTGGTATTGAAAATGGTTTTCATAATGTATTTATATCAATGTGTTGTATTGATATCTTGTGATTGAAAGGTGGAAATGTTATGTTTCCTTTATTCATGTTTTATGTGATACGATTATGTTGAGGTTCGTGGGCATTATTATGAAGACGGGTGGTTTTGTGATAAACTAAGGGCGGGTGAGCCCGATATAGCTCTCCAATGCATTGGGTAACGCGAAGGAGTGAAACATTAAGGTTTCTCTGAAGATATTTAGGGAATATACTGTGATGGGTATTCCAAACGTAACCAAGAGGGTTACTCCCTACATAAGAATGTTATGAATGCCTCAAGTTACCTTTATGTCTTATGATTTCTATGATTTATACATGATTGGATGAGGTATGTTAAAGTGCTTATGTTTTATGGGTAAAGTATGATTTCATTCTTATGTATATATGTACCCATGTTTCCTTTCCATATTTTTATATCCCTTACTGAGCTTTTTATGCTCATCCCAAGTTTTTTGAAATGTTTTTCACATGTCAAGGGAAAGGTACATGATATGATGATAGTGTCAAGGAAGTGTCAAGAATGAATCCATGTTTTATTTTAAATATGTTTCCATTGATGGGAAAGAAGAATACTATCTTTATGTAACCACTTTGTTTATATGTGGAATGTAATGCAAGTTTTATGATCTAATTCTCTAAATCTCTAAACCCGAAAAGATCCTCAATGTGTAATCTTGTAATAACTCAAGATTAAGTAAGGTTTAAGGATGGGGCCTTATAGTTGGTATCAGAGGTCAGTTTAGATAACTTTAGGAGTTAGAATTCTATTAAATGATTATCCAAAAATATTTTTTTTATGGTCAAATTGAAGTGATATAGTATTTGAAGATTACCATGTTGCTTCATCTAAGACATGTTTTTTCAGAATGGTTTTCCCGTAGAGGAAACAGGGAAGCAGTGCTAGGAAGGCATGTAGAAGGAAATAACCTTCCGAATAAGCATCCTGAGATGGTCGGAATTGGAACTGAACAGTTTGTTTCCGTAATGGCGTGGTTGACTCAAGCGATAAATGGTGGTGGTATCCATGCACGAGATCAGTCAGATCAACCGCAGAGGAACATGTCAGTGGTGGAACATTTCATGAGGCAACATCTCCCATCATTCAGAGGATCATCTGACCCTGTGCTAGCTGAAGGGTGGATTAAAGCACTGGAGAAGATTTTCGATGTCATGGGGTGTTCAGACAATCAAAAGGTTAGTCTTGCTATTTAACGTTTGGAGGGTGAAGCAGATCAGTGGTGGTCGATGGTTAAAAATATCAGGGACGCTGATGAGATTGATGCTCTCGACTGGGATGAATTCAAAGGTATGTTTCTTGAAAAGTATTTTCCTAAGGCTGTTCGACTTAGGATGGAAAAACAATTCTCAGAATTGAGGAAAGAGGAAGACTCAGTGGCTACCTATGAAGAAAGGTTCACTCGATTGGCAAGGTATGCTCCAAATTTTATCCAAGACCTTGATAGTAAAATCAATCGTTTTTACTCAGGATTAAAGCCAAAATATCAAAGGGCATTAGCTTCTCGTGAGTTTAAAAGTTATGAAAATCTTGTTCGATGTGCTGAGAAGGTGGAAATGGAGTTTTCCGATGATCAAGTGTTCTATAACAACCAGTAGAATAAGAGACCAAGGTGGTAGGAGAAAGGGAAGAATTCTTCAAAAAAGTATGATGGTAAGAAATCTAAGTTTCCAGTTTGTGATAAATGTGGAAAAAGGCATGCTGGGGAATTTCTTCTGAATTCTGAAAAGTGCTACTGATGTGGTGAGATGGGACATAAGGCTCGTGATTGCACTGAAAAAGATAAAGGTGAAGGTAAGACCAAATTTGATTTATAGTTAGTGAAATGTTTTAAGTGCAATGAGATGGGTCACTATGAAAACGAGTGTCCGACAAAGAGCTTGAGTGATGGGAAGCAGTTAGACTACAAGCAGAAAGGGGTGGTGAAATCCTTTGCAACTACTTCAGCAGATGTCGGGCCATCAAATGAAGTTGTATCAGGTACTTCGTTTGTTTTTTCAGATTATGCCAGTGTGTTGTTTGATTCGGGGTCTACACCTTCTTTCATCTCTGAAAACTTTTCCAGTAAAATGGGAATACCATCTCAAGAAGTGACTCCTAAACTTTTGGTAAAAACACTTGGGGGAAATGTTGAGGCAAAAAGTATTTATAAGAATCTTCCTATCCTTATTTGTGGAAAGAACCTACTTGAAAACCTTATTGTTCTACCTCTAGTAGAGTTTGATGTTATCCCGGGTATGGATTGGCTCTCTATTTACCATGCTAAGTTTGACTGTAGATCTAAAGAAGTTTCTTTTCAGAAATACTTTCAGTTTGTGTACAAGAATGAACCCTTACTGTTGATAACTTATCAATAGGCCAAGAAACTTGTAAAATATGGAAATAAATGTTACCTTGCACACATTGTTGAAAACAAGGGAACTGTTCAGATTAATGATGTGCCAGTGGTAAATGAGTATCCTGATGTTTTTCCTGATGAGTTGCCTGGAATAATACCAGATCGAGAAGTTGAGTTTAGTGTTGACTTAGTTCCTGATGCTAAGTCAATTTCAAAACCCCCTTATCTAATGGCTCAAATTGAACTTTTAGAGTTGAAGGAGCAATTGCAAGATTTATTAGAGAAATGTTTCATTCGACCTAGCACATCACCATGGGGTGATCCTGTTTTATTTGTTAAAAAGAAAGATGGTTCAATGAGACTTTTCATTGATTATAGATCCTTGAATAACATCACTGTTAAGAACAAATATCCTTTGCCTCATATCGATGATTTGTTTGATCAGCTCCAGGGAGCTCAGTATTTTTCAAAGATTGACTTGAGATCGGAATACCATCAGCTAAAGGTAAAGGAAGAAGATGTTCCGAAGACCACATTCCATACAAGATATGTCCATTATAAATTTGTAGTAATTCCTTTTGGGCTAACCAATGCACCTGCTGTATTCATGAGTTCTTGGATAAGTTTGTGGTGGTTTTCATTGATGATATTTTGGTGTTTTCTAAAAGTAAAGAGGAGCATGAAAGACATTTAAGGGTTATCTTGCAAACCTTAAAAGAAAAAAAACTGTATGGAAAATTCAGCAAGTGTGAGTTTTGGTTGCAACAAATTTCTTTCCTTGGTCACATTGTTTCTAAAGATGGGATAACTGTTGATCCTGCAAAAACAAATGTTGTTGAAGAATGGCCAAGACCCATAAATGTAACTGAGATTCATATCTTCCTTGGTTTGGCAGGATATTACCAAAGGTTTGTTAGAAATTTTTCACGGTTATCTAGTCCAATGACTAAGCTAACTTGGAAGAGTGTTAAGTTTATCTGGACAAAAGAATGCGATGATTGTTTTCAGGAATTGAAAATAAGATTGGTGAATGCTCTAGTTTTGGCACTACCTTCCAGGAATGGTGAGTTTTTTATCTACAGTGATGCTTCATTGAAAGGACTTGGTTGCATCCTAATGCAGAATGATCAGGTAATTGATTATGATTCCTGACAATTGAAAAATCATGAGGTAAATTACCCTACACATGATTTGGAATTAGCTGTTGTTGTTTTCGCTTTAAAAATTTGGAGGCATCGTTTGTATGGAGTAAAGTATGAAATATATACTGATCACAAAAGTTTATAGTATATATTCACTCAGAAAGAGTTGAACATGAGACAGAGGAGATGGATAGAATTAATCAAGGATTATGATTGTACAATTCATTACCATCCGGGAAAAGCAAATAAAGTGGCTGATGCTTTGAGTCGAAAAAGTAATGCTTCATTAGCAATGTTGCGTTTGGAACGTGATCCTTTGGTTAAGGATTTGATGAAATTTGGCATAGAAGTTGTTGGTGCAGGAAGTTCTTCTATTTTATTTCAGGTATCAGTGAGATCATCTCTATCAGACAGAATCAAGCAAGTATAGAAGCAAGATAGTGAGTTGCAGAAAAAGGTAGAGTCGGTTTAGAAGGGTAAGTTGCCTGAAATCAACCTTGATAATGATTTCGTTTTGAGATTTGGGAAGAGATTTTGTGTGCCTTTTGATTCACAGTTGAAGAGAGAGTTGTTATGTGAAGGTCATAGTTCTCCGTTTTCAGTTCATCCTGGCAGTACTAAGATGTACAGAGATCTGCGGGAGTATTACTGGTGGGATGGAATGAAAAGAGATATTGCTGATTTTACTGTGAAGTGTTTGACATGTCTACAGGTTAAAGCAGAGCGGCAGTTACCGAAAGGGATGCTTCAACCTTTACCAGTGCCAGAGTGTAAATGGGAGAATATATCCATGGAATTTGTTGTGGGATTACCGAAGACATCTTGAGGTAATAATGCAATCTGGGTTATTGTTGATCTCTTGACTAAATCTGCTCATTTCCTTGCTATACGAGATACTTTTTACCTAGATCAACTTTCCCATTTGTATCTTAAAGAGATAGTCAGGTTACATGGAGTTCCCCTCTCCATTGTATCTGATCGTGATCCCATGTTCACTTCTAACTTTTGGAAAGGCCTTCAGAAGTCCTTAGGTACTGAATTAAATTTTAGTACAACATTTCATCCTCAATCAGATGGGCAGTCAGAACGAACAATTCAGACCTTGGAGGATATGCTATGAGCTTGTTCGATGGATTATCAGGGAAGTTGGGACCAACATCTTTCTTTGGTTGAATTTTCATATAATAACAGTTTTCATTCTAGTATACAGATGACACCATTTGAGGCATTATATGGGAAGCGGTGTCGAACTCCAGCTTTCTGGGATGAAGTGGGTGAAAGGAAGTTGATGGGACCAGAATTGGTAGAAGAGTTGGCAGAAAAAGTTCAGCTGATACAGAAACACATGAGAACAGCTCAGAGTAGGCAGAAGAGTTATGCAGACAACAGGAGGAAGGATCTAACTTTTGAGGTAGGTGATCATGTTTTTCTCAAAGTCTCACCATGGAAAAGTGTGATGAGATTTGGTAAGAAAGGAAAGCTGAGTACAAGGTTCATTGGACCATATGAAATTCTGAAGAGAGTTGGATCAGTTGCATGCCAGTTGGCTTTACCTCCGAGTTTATCTCAGGTACACAATGTTTTTCACATTTCGATGTTGAGAAAGTATATGCCAGATCCATCTCATGTTTTGAGTCCAGAGGTAGTTCAGCTGGAAGAGAACCTATCTTATGAGGAACAACCAGTCCAGATTCTTGGCCACAAGGAGAAAGTGTTATGAAAAAAGGTGATTAATCAGGTAAAGATTTTGTGGAAAAACCACATGATGGAAGAGGCAACATGGGAATATGAAAATGCAATGAGGGATAAATACCCCCATTTATTCGATAAGTAAATAAATTGTGGGGAAACAATTTTCTAAAGGGGGGAAGGATGTAACATCCCAAGTAATTAATAAATAATATATATTTTTATCTATTTCTATTAATGAATTAGATAGTGTTTTAGAGGCTTAAAATGAAAATAAATCCAATCTTAAGCATGGAATACACTAATATTTTTTAAAGGATTGTTTTACTGCCTTTTGATGGAAAACCATTTTTAAACCTATCTTTTGACAATTTTATAAGCTATGTTTGTTAAAATAAACTTATTCTTTATGATTGGGACATCAAAATTTACTTTGTGTGAATTTTTGGTATTTTTCTGACAATGTTCATTTTTTTATGAATAGTGAAAAATACTGTATTTTACATCAAAACTGGTTTTAATCTACTTTATTTATATGATTAGATTATCTTTTTAATTGGTTTTAATGTTAAATTAGAATATATTTTTACCATTTAATCCAATGGTGGTCATTAGGATTAATTTCATTTTGGAATTGGGCATAAACTAATGCCAAACTTTTCATAGATATTGTTTCAAAAAAAAACCCGCTATTTGTTTTGACAACGGGAATTATTTTTAAATCAATTATTGAAATTTCTGTGTTTGGAATTTGGTAAAATGGATTACATATTTGGAATCATAAGGTCCAAATTATGTAATCAAGACTCTTTTGTTTTTGGACATTATGAATAATAACGACGATAATTATCTTTAATTATCTTGATTAATGAGTAATCAGGTAGTTAAGGATAATAAAATGACATCATAATAATAAAAAAAGAACACAACATGTGTCCTAAGGATACTGGTTGTCTCATGTCTGACCATGGGATTCCTTGTGCCAAAATTGGGGGCCCTATGAAATCAATTTTTTGAGAAGGTGACTTTTTATCTTTTTATTTTTAAAGAATGTTAAATGTGACAAAGAATGTATCACCTAAGTAAAATATTTTTAATTTTGTCTACATAAATGATCTTTTAGACTATAAATATTCATTAGAAATATAAAAATATTTCATACATCATGATATTTTTTTTATAATTTTTAGACATTAAATTTATTAAATTATTTATGACATCATGATGATGCAGCGATTACCTCATTAATAAAGGATTTAAATAAAATGAAATGATAATGTAAAATCTATGACCTACACATGTCCAAAACCTATTGGATGGGTGGATTTAGAACCCTTATCACCTTACCCTTGAATTATATCAATGTGGGACCTCTTGAATCCGAAAATCATTTTCAAATAAAGTAACATTTCTTTACTTTCCAAGAGTGCCCCTCCTCTCCTCTTATAAAAGGCCCCCACCTCTACCTCCTTACCCACACTCCCAAAGCCTTTGGCTCGGCCAAACTCTGCCAATTTTGTCTCTCCACTTCCCTCTCTAACTTCTTGAAGCCTCAATTTGGGCAGAAGTATTCCCAAGGAAGGTTTGGATCTCAAACCAAAGGGAGTTACCCGATTTTAAGGTAATGTCTTCACTTGAGTCCCTTTGTTTTATTTTTCTTCTCCAACCCCCTAAAATCTTTTTATTCATTTATTTTGTTACAACTCCAGTATCTTCAATATACTAGGATATTTTTATAAGAAGGATTCGAGCTACACTTACACACACCTACATCTAATGGTTAAAGGGAATACTGTTTCCGTGGATGGTGAATTTATGCCTCCCGAAACGATGATTGTTCAACATTCTTTTAACACCTTCAAAGGTGGACATTAATATGTCACTATATTTATATATGATATATAATATGTTTATGTTTTCCTTAAGCTTCTGTATTTTTCATTTTGGGCATACCTTTATGGTTTCCATTATGGGTAGATGTGATATTTTCATTTAAGGAAGTGCGGACTACCGCCCCTCAAAGTGATTTGATTCGTTAAATACCATATGTGGTATGTATAAAGGATGAAACTATGATATTATATATGATATTATACTGTAATTATAATATACCTTTATATCATTATGATTCCATTCTATAAAATATGAAATAGAAATGAAAGTAGCGTTCATGCGTACGTACGGCTTACCATCTCCATGAACGGTGAATTTCATTTCTTACCTCTAAATGATTATGTAATATTATAAATGCATGTATATACTGGATATATATGATATATACATCATTATTATAATTTTGTATATAATGGATACATGAACAACTTGTAATTATAAAGGGTTTATTTTTGACTCAAGTACCAATGATCGTTAAAACGACCGTTATTAACTTAAATAATTACATAGTGTTCATGACATAGAAATAAGTGATATAAAAATAATAATGAACTTGAAAAAGGTTCTTAAGCAAGTAGAAATTAACTCAAGTTTATTATTCAGGACATTAAAGAACGATCGAGTCAAGTCAGACCTGAGGTATGGGACTTCATCCCAATCTCCTTTCATTGAGGCATATTTTGTTTTATACACAACCTTATTTTATACGGTGTATAAACCCCTTTGACTTTTATGTTTATTCAGAAGGAATTGTTTTTATACGAAGTGTTTACTAAATGACAAAAGGGAATGTTTTTGTCATACGTATGCGGCGACAACGACTTCTCCGCCGCTGTGACCATTATTTGAGTTTCGGCTTCCTCCACAAGCCATACCATTTTTTTAAAAGAAAAATAAATACCATGTTTTACTTTTATTTTGTTTTGGTATTGAAAATGGTTTTCATAATGTTTTTATATCAATGTGTTGTATTGATATCTTGTGATTGAAAGGTGGAAATGTTATGTTTCCTTTATTCATGTTTTATGTGATACGATTATGTTGAGGTTCTTGGGAATTATTATGAAGATAGGTGGTTCCGTGATAAACTAAGGGCGGGTGAGCCCAATATAGCTCTCCAATGCATTGGGTAATGCGAAGGAGTGAAATGTTAAGGTTTATCCGAAGATATTTAGGGAATATACTGTGATGGGTATTCCAAACGTAACCAAGAGGGTTACTCCCTACGTAAGAATGTTATGAATGCCTCAAGTTACCTTTATGTCTTATGATTTCTATGATTTATACATGATTTGATGAGGTATGTTAAAGTGCTTATGTTTTATGGGTAAAGTATTATTTCATTATTATGTATATATGTACCCATGTTTCCTTTCCATATTTTTATATACCTTACTGAGCTTTTTATGCTCACCCCAAGTTTTTTGAAATGTTTTTCACAGGTCAAGGGAAAGGTACATGATATGATGATAGTGTCAAGGAAGTGTCAAGAATGAATCCATGTTTTATTTTAAATATGTTTCCATTGATGGGAAAGAAGAATTCTATCTTCATGTAACCACTTTGTTTATATGTGGAATGTAATGCAAGTTTTATGATCTAATTCTCTAAAACTCTAAACCCGAAAAGATCCTCAATGTGTAATCTTGTAATAACTCAAGATTAATTAAGGTTTAAGGTTGGGGCCTTATATCAAGAATATGAACATTCTCTTAATTATAAGTCAAGTAATGTTCCAAATATATTCTGTAAAATGTGAGTACAATCACTGGATCTGGAATGTATTTACTTAATGATGAAATATTGAAGATGTTGTTTACTTTAGATAGGTTGGGTGACATAGTGAATCAGTAAGCTACAACTCTAATTATATCTAGGATTTCAAAAGGCCCAATGTACCTAGGGATTAACTTCCCCATTTTACAGAATCTTATGAATACCTCTCCTGGGGAAACTTTTAATATTACATGATCCCCCACTTGAAATTCCATTTCTTTCCTTCGATTATTAGCATAAACCTTTTTTATTTAATATTATTGTGAATAGTATGCACTTTCATAGTTGTCTCATCAACAAGTTTTTTGGATTACTAGATTAATTTCTCTAACTTATTCACAAAAAGTTAAATTATGAAATCTCTTTCTATATAATGATTAATACAGCGCTATATGGATGCTTAATTGGAAGCTATTTTTTATTTGAGAATTCCACCAGAGGTAGATACTGATCCAAAGTTCCTTAAAAGTCAAGATTACCTAATATCATCATGCCTATTAATGTATGAATAGTCCTTTCAGAATACCCATTAGTTTGGGGATGATATACAATGCTTAAATGTATCTCGATGTTAAGATCATATTGAAGACTCTTCTTGAATTTTTATGTAAACTAAGAGTCATGATCAAATAAAATTTATATAGGTGTACCATGAAGTCTCATTATTTCATTGATAAAGAGCTAGGTAAGGTGCTCAATTGGTAGATCATCCCATACTATTATGAAATGTGTATAATTGCTAATATAATCAACATTTACGAATATGTCATCATTATTCCTTTGATTATTTTAAATTACATTTAAAATATCCATAGTAACATCATACCAATTCCATATTGGTATAGAAAGAGGTTGCATGAATCCCCTAGGATGTTGTCTTTCAACCTTTACCTTTTGGCATACTAAGAATCTAGACACATAATCTATAATTTCCCACTTCATACCATCCTAAAAGAAAACTTCTATTAAATCCTTGTAAGTTTTCATGCTAGTAGGTTGTATATATAAATTTGAGCAATGTGATTCATCTACTAAATCCCTCTTTAGCTATACTACATAGAGAACACATAACCTCTTTCTAAATAACAACACTCTATATTTATTGAATATGTTTATAAATTTATAATCATTCACTACATTAATATTCCTTTATAAATACTTATAATAATACATATAATTATCTATATTTTCTAATAAATATGGTTCAAAATTTTTTTGGAAAAGGAATTATGTCCCCCCTTTCCTAAAAATTACCATATCCATCTTTGATAAATCCCTAAATATAGGATTCTTATTAATCCTCAACATTGTCAGAACTCAATGGTCCCTCCTACTCAATGCATTATACACCTTGTTTTACTTCCCATAGTGGTAGTGTATTGAGTAATCATAGTCCATGGTTAGTTCCTATAATAACCCAGTTTTTTTACATATAAATATTTGGAATATATCTAATATTATTTTTAGAGCCCGACGCTTAGACGGTATGAAATTATGAGGACCAAGGATCCTGTTATGGATATAATGGAAATACTAAATATATTATATCATGTGTGAAATTTTTTTTAAGTAATTAAATAACAAAAAATCAGAGTCTCATATAAGAAATATAATATTTCTGCTGAGTCTAGAATATAAGTTTTACCCTAGGTGTGACACAATATTTTTTGGTGTTGGGTGTTGGGTTCATCGCCACTATGGGAGAAATAATTAAATAAATAAATTATTATTTTATTAAATGATTAATTTAATGCCTAAACAAAAATACCCTCTATAAATATAATGTTATAAAAAATCCCTAAGGTTATCAACATAACCTTGAGATTGGGAGAATATCCATTAGAGTAGATCTTGGAGAACCTTGACGGATCGAGGCTCGTGATCGGTTGTCCGAGGATCAATTCACCAACGAAGCTCATGGATCTCACCAAAGATGACAACATAGATTTTTCTACATTAACGATCAATCCAAATCAAGGTAGAATGTTGTTTTTTGGATTTTATACATACTTTATTATCCCATATTGAACATGAATCAAATCACCAATAATTTTATTCACAGATCGATGGTTGAATATGAGAATTTTTTTATCTTCCAAAAAACAATAGAAATTTGATATTATTGATGATTATTTTTTTATTACTCTTTTTTCATCACTTCTAAGAAAGAAAATCCTGGTCAAAACAAGAATTGATCAAGGTTTTTTCCTCATTATTGTGTTTTATGATTTTCTTCCACCATTATTCTCCCGTTCATTACTTGTATTTATTTTGGTCTACAGTTTGACAAATACCTGATAATTGATCATTTCACAACCAATATTTGGCACAATAAATCAATTCTATGGGTCTAGATTCACGATCGAGAGTATGAATAAGGTGTGATGCGGTGTCATGGGAGATCAAGGGTGGATCATAGGTGCGACCTCCTCCCATGAAAACAATAGTCAATAACGTATGGACCCCTATACCTCCACATTTGAGAATAGCGGTGGTGACCTCATCTCCCCTGTGATAAAAAATGATGATGGTAGTGCATGATAATGACAATTGTGTCGATGCATGGGGATGGTGGTGGAAGGGACTGGTGAAGGTACTGAGCTCCAATATTATAGTGGTTAGTGAATTAAACACCACCTGTGCATGATCCTCTATAATTATTTATTTTATCATAGGCTGGGTTCATGGAATTGTCATGACCAACACTACATGGGCAATGATACCCTATATATCAAGATAATTCAGTAGGATTTTAGGTGTCCCCCAGTAGTACTAGGAGTGATACCTTATCTAGGAGTTAGGATTTGGGAGATCCAATGAGTAATTATTTAGTTATAACCAATGAGCCTGACTTCTTGGATGAGTTCCATCAGTGACAACATGGCTTGTGGAGAGAGTTCTTCTGAATGAGCATTACCCAAAAGCCTCAAGCAGAATCCTTTGGCTGAAAATGTTGGTTGCGACCCCTTGATAATAGTTATCTATTATGAGTACATATGGTCTTAGGAATATTTTTATATCTCATATCTTGATTGAAATACCTGTTTATTGATGAGTTGAATACTTTTGATGCTTTATGTTTGGTTATTTTAGCGTTCCCTACTAGGTATTTTTATACTCACCCCTATATGGGATCTTTATACACATATCATGTCTTATGCATACAACATACCTTCTGATGGATTCTTAGGAAGACTGAGAGTAAGAAAATGTTATTATTGGGCTAGATAGACTGAGGTTATTACTGGTGTTACATTTTATTGAAGTCCCCTCCTACTGATCAGGTTGGATTTTTTTATCATTTTGGTGGGATTATATTTAGGATTTATACTTTCTATCACTTTTTTCATACCCTAATTTTAGAAGTATATATATATGCATGCATTGGTATTAGTTTTACATTAATTTTAACATTGTGTGGTCTTGGATATGTGTGAGCGCGTACATGTACCTTAGGATAATTCATCCCATATGCGTGATATTCCTACTCGGTGTTGGTCATATCCCCTTGCATATTGGAGGTGAACTTGGAGTTGTCACACTCTGGTTATTGCTGGTCAGGTGGACTTTGGTGGGTTAGGTCCTGAAAAAGTGGTATCAAAGGCAGTCGATTCTACCATAGTATCAAAGTTTGTGGGGATTGGTTTGGGAACTAGGGAAATAGTGTTAATGTGTTTTGAGTTTAGATATTAGGCTAGGGAGTCCAGTATTGGTGCAATGGTTGATGTATCCATTCACCAGGACTTTGATAACCTACTTTTTGAATCAATACATGTAGACACTTGTTGTTGGGAAAAAATTTCTGCATACATCATATAGGAATAAGCTGTGGTTTCTATGCCCTTTTTTAGTTATATCTATAGATATAATCTATTGGTCATGGTATGTATTGAATTTTTAGGATTCATATACATATAAAGATATCTAATACTCCACATAAGGACTATGAGGATAGCCCTCATAGTGACGAGACTTCAACAAAGGGTCCTGTACAGAAGGTGGTACCTTCGTTTGGTTTTATAGTTTTTTCACCACCCATCAAGTAGCATGTTACACCAACAGTACTGACCGAGGATGTATGAAGGATAAACATGATCCATGAGTTTTAGAGGTAGATACCTCTTAGTTTTTGGGATAAGCGAGACCCCTAGGAAGTTTAAGACTGGATTGAGGTAGTGACCTAAGTTTCTCACCCTGTGAGGACACCTCTAGATATGATGGTGGTTCTAGAGGTGAGTCTTCTTCAGGACTTGGTGGTGAGATGGAAAATTCTAGTGACTCAGATGCATGATGAGATAAATATCACTTGGTCATAATTTGAGTGTTCCTTTAGGGAGGAGTTCTATACATCCATTCTGCAAAAATTGTTAATATAGGATCTTCTAAAAATATAGCATGGCATCATGATTGTGGATGAGTATTGAAAGAGGTTCACCATCCTCTCATGATACTCTATGGATATGGAATGAGATTATCTATTTTGAGAAAAAAATTTGAGCAGGGCCTATATCGATATATCAGGGATGTAATGATATCTATTTATATTCCCTCCCATACTAGAGTTTATGAGAGGGATTTAGTGGTGGAGAGATTTCTAGTAGAGACAACGCCAAAAGTTGGTGTTGGTAGTGGTAACACTGGAGCTGAGACCTCGGTAGATGGAATCCTATGGTAAGGATAGGGATCTGGGTGTGTGATATGTTTTAGGAGATGATCCTAGGATATAAGGTTTTCTATTCAAGGCTCTCCTGATGGTTCTAGTCAACCAAGATAGAGGCGGTGTTTCACTCATGATGGATAAGGATATATCATATGGGATTATACGACCCATCGTAAATTTGATAGAGACATGGTTAATAGACTTCCCAGGAAGATATAGAGGAAAGAGTAGGGAGGTATAAAGGGTGGTATACATAGAAGATGATCTAGGAGAGTAGTATTATGTGGAAGACAATTTGACCTATTACAACCAATACCCCTAGTTAGTCCACACAAGGCTTAGGGATCTGATAGTGAGGGTCGAGGATAGATACATGCCATGGAGGCCTATGAGCTAGAGACTCCTAGTATGATTCATGGTATGATATTTATCTTTTCTAACTTAGATATAGTTCTAATAAACATAGGTTCAGTAAACTCAATTCTTTACACTTATCTTTTTAAAGACATAGAGATCATGGTTGAGACCTTGGGTAGAATCTTGAACTTGGAGACTTCAATAGGAGGGGATTCAGTGATCACACACTTCTATTGATAGTACGAACCTACTCTTGGAGGAGATAGATTATTATGAGATGTCTTTGTAGAAGCGATAATTCATTACAGTGTTATTTTAGGTATGGACTGGTTATCCACCGTTCATTCCCATATTAACTATGGGATGAATTTTTCTTTCATTTTTGAGAATGAAAATCAGGAAGAATAGGATGGAATCATTTGTAAGAGGATATAACTAATTAATCACAAGTTTTCTATTATTACCCTTGGATCAGTAGATTCTATGTAAAGCCCCAACCCCAGTTACCCAGAGTCGGTGCATTATTACATAACATTGGCATGATCACAAGAAATATCAAATCTCGAAAGACCGATTGGTTTAGTAGCCTTGGAAACAATAGATATATTCATAATGTTTTACATTACATCATAAGGTGAAAAAATACTACAAAAACATATTGTCTCCATAGTCCACACTATTATTCCCTCATAATATCCCTGCAGGTCATTAATAATTTACTTCTTCACATCCTGGGAAAAATAAAACAAAGAAAATGGGTGAGCTCAAATGCCCAGTAAGGATAACAATATAGCAGAAACTTTCATAAATAAGAATAAACATTTAAGGCAGTGTATAACTAAAACAAAAGCCTTTTAAACTTGAACTTCAACATAGTATGGCAAAAATAAAATGAAATAATTCCATTTACTTATTCACATGGATATTCTACTAATCGAATAATCACATGCAATATCAATAACCACTTTCATAATGATGGAATGCATAATGCCAGACTATCATAACCACATAGACAAGGCCTCGTGACAAGACTACAAATAAGATTTTTCCAAGGCCTTGTGCCAAGACACTAGTTTGTCTCATGATACCTACCGATGCATCGAGGAGCTATAGCGGGCTCCACCTATCACATATTAAGTCCAATACATTCCCATATGAAAAGGTTTAAACATAACATAAACATTCGTATTAAAACTAGCATACGAAATGTCAATACTTTAACCATAAACTATGAATGGTATAAAAATAGCACATCCACAGTCAAACATATCACAAAACCTTCAATACAATATAGAAGTTTTGTATCATAATAAATCAACTTCAAATAAGCGTAAAATCCATCAAAGGATGTTGACATAGATGAAATCAAAACTCTTTTTAGAGAAATATCTCTTTCTATTTTGAAATCATTTAAGAGTCATATATTTATAAAATAAAACATTTTCTTTGAAAATATTCTTATAAGATTGTAAGGGAAGCTTCGACGATTTTATAACGGTGGAAAATAGCCGCACCCGCCATATAAGTTAAAAAAAATTCTTACCTTAATTTTGTTGAAAAGGTTAAAAGCACCTTGTTTGGAAAAAGACTGAAAGATTCCTTTATAAACCACTTATAAAAAGTCAAACAAGGGTATAAATGACTTTAACCCATATTCTTGTAAATAGTAAAAATGTTTTGAAATAAATTTTTAATAAAAATGGATGTGGATGATAAAGAGATTCTAGTATATTATTACGTATAAACAACCTCAGATAATGAAGAGATTGTGAAATAAACCCTTACCTTGTACTTTTCATTGGTTGAGGGTAGGTTAACCTCATGTATAATGGTGAAATAATTGTTATTAAATTATTCAAGAATCATATACATTAATATGATATCATATATGATCTTTTAACATTTATTTGTTAATAATATCTTAGTATTATCGTTGTTTCGGGTGTTAACTTACTCGTTTTCTTTTATATGTTTTGTTATGTAAGCTATGTTTGTTATGGATAGGTTGTATCTTAATCATATCCAGAATGATATCAAGTCCTTAGATACTATTATTAATCATAAAATGAGAATTATACTTGAATGGATATGATGGAGAATGAATCTTATCGCGTTCGTGGAGACGGTAGTCCGTACGTACGCATGAGCGACAATATCATTCTTTTGATATTAAAATAATATATAATTGGATGGTATATCATATATAATGAATCATTATCATGTTATATTTATTATTTTCATGAATTAAAAATCATTATTATACCCATCCAAATAATAATATATTGAATAACAATTACACCACGACGTGGAGACGGTAAGGCGTACGTACACACGTATGGTGACATGTCATTCAAAGGACGGATATAATACTGAATATGGTTGTACCATATTTATAATAATATTACAGTATAAAGGAGATACTGGATTCATTATTTTAGAATGGTAATAACAAAGAAGGAAGAAGTGGAAGAAGAAAGGAACTTGGAAAAGGGTGGTGAAATCATTACCTCTTATTCGGGTTCTTCTTTTTGATTTGATAAAAAGGGATCTTAGGTTGGCTTTATGACTAAAGGAAGGCCTCTAGGATGAAGTAAGGTATGTTGACAGAGTATTTGGGCAGAGTTTGGCCGATCCAAAAGGCTTTGAAGGTGTGAGTTAATGAGAAGGGAGAGCGCCCTTTTATAAGAGGGGTGAGGGGCACCTTTGGAAAAGCTAGAAATGTTATTTTATAATAAATTCATATTCGGTTTATAATGGATCAAAAGTAGATTATTTATAGGTTAAGGCAGGGATAGGTCGAAAAACACTCAACCAATAGAATTTATACAGGTTTGGGTTACTATATTAACCTTATCATTAAGTATTAACTCTTAGTTAATTAGTTTCACTTTTACAATGTCTCTTTGTATTTTTATATTATATGGTTAATAAACTTACTATATACATTCAAGAGACCTCCAAGTGGTCCATTAATGATACACCTATCATGATATAAGTCTCTTGGCCGAACCTTAGATTTTTAGGAATTTAATATCAATTAATAATATAATATTTGTTTTAAAAACTCTTTTATGTCAATTTTGACACTATTCACTAGTTGATTTTCGTGAAACTCATAACAGAATGATTAGTTCAAAAAAAGTAGATTAAATCAATCCTAATATGTCATATTATCCTAGAAAATTAGTTTAATTCATAAAAAGTCTCAAATTATATTTATTTTGGTATCTACAATATCAATCATTTTAATTTTTCACTATTATGGTAATTACTGCATCACCATTGTGTCATATATAAATTAAATTATATAATGTCTAAAAATTATAAATAAACTAAAATTATGTAGGAAATCTTTTTAAATTTCTAATTAATATTTATAGTCGAAAATACAACATATATAACCCTATGTAAAAATTGTTTTTCTAAAAGATATATGCTTGTGTCATTTTTGTATTCATTCCAACTTAATTAAAATAAAGTGTCCCTATCACTTACAAGTGGCACCATGGGGTCCCAAAATCAACCCAAAGATGCCTATGGTCGAACATGTATCAACCAATAAGGTTAGGACACGTTTTAGGGTAATTTGTTATTGTTATAATATTATTTTTTAACCCTTATTTACCAGATTTACCCTTTAACCATGGTAAATAAAATATTTACCGTAGTAATTATTCAAAATGTCTAAAAATAAAAGTTACCTATTTACAAAATATTAACATCTTGATTATAAATATGGAATCAATTTTTACAAATTCAAAACACGGAAGTGGCAGAAATTAATTTAAAATTAATTCCCGTTGTTAAAACAAAAAGCGTGTTTTTAAGAGATAATAACTATCAAAAGATTGAAACTTGTTTATGTCCGGTTTAATTGTAAAATTATGTAAAATGAACAAAATTGAATTAAATGGTAAAAATATATTCTAAATATACTTTAAAACCACCCAAATTCATAATTTATCAATATAAATTATTTCGATTAAAAAAGTTTTTTTTAATTAAAATTTAGTAATTTTCACTATTCATCAAAATATAAGTGTTATCCGAAAAGTTCCAAAATTTCACCCTAGGCTAAATTCGATATTCCAAATCCAAAAATGAAGTCCATTTTGAAATATAAAATATATATAATTTTAAAAATTAGGTATTACTATTCATAACGGCTAGTTTGATTGGTTGTGGTGGGTTAGAACTCGGTGTTGCGTACAACACAAGCTATCACATTATTCAAAGAGAAGCGTACAGTAGAAGCTTAGGGTGTTACATTCTCCCCTCCTTCAAATAATTTCGTCCTAGAAATTTCTAGAATATTATTGCATGAAAATAATCGGGTGGTTCTTCATCATAAGTTCCTCGGATTCCCACGTTGCCTCTTCCATTTTATGGTTTCTCTACAGAACTTTTACCAGACGCATCGTCCGGTTTCTCAGCACTTGTTCTCTCGTATCAAGAATTCTTACGGGCTCTTAACAATAAGAAAGATTGGGTTCCAGTTCTAATTCCTCATAGGTGAGTACATGCGTTGGGTCAGGCATGTATTTCCTCAATAGAGATACGTGGAACACATCGTGAACTTTGGAGAGACTTGGCGGCATTGCCAATCGGTAAGTTACAGCCCCAATTCGTTCGAGAATTTTGAAAGGTCCGATGTACCTGGGACTCAATTTACCTTTCTTACCAAAATGTATGACTCCCTTCCATGGAGATACCTTCAGGAAAACATGATCACTGACTTGAAATTCCAAATCCTTCCTTCGATTATCAGCATAGCTCTTCTGCCTACTTTGAGCTGCTTTGATGTGATTTTGGATTACCTTCACCTTTTCCATCATTTCCTCCACCAGTTCTGGGCCTACAAGTTTTCTTTCACCAACGTCATCCCAACAGGTTGGTGTACGACATCTCTTTCCATATAACGCTTCATATGGTGCCTTCTGAATACTCGAATGGATGCTATTATTATAGGAAAATTCTACCATAGGTAAATATTGATCCCACATACCCTAAAAGTCAAGTGAGAAGGATCTCAACATGTCTTTTAAGGTTTGAATAGTTCATTCTGATTGTCCATTTGTTTGAGGGTGGTAGGCAGTGCTCAAATGAAGATCAATATCCAAGGCTTTCTGAAGACTTTTCTAGAATCTTGAAGTAAAACAGGGATCACGATCAGAAACAATCGATAGGGGTACTCCATGAAGTCTCACAACTTCATCAATATATAGTCTTGCTAGACGTTCCAGTGGTAGATCTTCTCTTATAGAAAGAAAATGTGCTGACTTGGTAAGACGATCAATAATAACCCATATTGCATCGTTCCTTAAAGGAGTCTTTGGAAGCCCCATGACAAAGTCCATCGTAATATTGTCCCATTTCCACTCCGGTATGGGAAGAGGTTGCAATACTCCACCAGGCTATTGCCTTCCAGCTTTCACTTGTTGACAAACCATACATCTTGACACAAAATCAGCAATCTTCCTCTTCATGTTGTCCCACTAAAAATGTTCCCTCAAATATCTATACATTTTGGTGCTCCCAGGGTGTATAGAGAAATTGGAACTATGAGCATCATCCAACAATTCCCTTTTTAGATCAGGTATATCGGGAACACAAAGCCTCTTCCCTAATTTCAAAATTCCTTCTTCATACACAAAGTCTCTCAATCTCCCATCATTCACAGCTTTAATATTCTTTTGAAATTCTTCATCATCGGTCTGAGAACTCTTAATCCTTTCTAGTAAAGATGGTTTGACAACCATTTGAAAAAGCATTGATGTTTCACCTTCCCTAGTTATTCCCATGTCCATCTTCACTAGATCCATGGAAATTGGATCCCTTTCAATTCTCATATTGTTCAAAACTCCATGATCTTTTCTTCTCAAAGCATCTGCCACCTTGTTTTCTTTCCCCAGGAGGTAGTGTATCATACAATCATAATCCTTGAGTAATTCAAGCCATCTCCTTTGCCTCATGTTGAGTTCTTTTTGTGGGAAAATATACTTCAAACTCTTGTGATCAGTATAAATCTCACATTTTTCACCATAGAGGTAGTGTCTCCATATCTTCAAAGCAAAGATCATATCTGCTAACTCAAGATCATGAGTAGGATAGTTTTGCTCATGAATTTTCAACTGTCGTGATGCATAGGCAATAACCCTATCATTCTGCATTAGGACAAAACCAAGTCCTTTCTTCGATGCACCACTATAAATAACGAACCCATCATTCCCCGATGGTAGAGTCAATATAGGAGAATTGACTAATCTTCTCTTCAGTTCTTCGTAACATTCTTCACACTCTTTTGTCCAAACAAATTTAACCCCTTTACGTGTGAGCTTCGTTAATGGGTTTTCCAATCGGGCAAAATTCTGGACGAAATGTCGATAATAACCTTCCAAACCAATAAAACTGCGTACCTCAGTTATACTCGTAGGTGCTGTCCATTCTTGGATTGCCTTGGTCTTAGAAAGATCAACAGAGATTCCATATTTAGAGACAATATAGCCAAGAAAAGAAATCTCCTGAAGCCAGAATTCACATTTGCTAAACTTCCCATATAATTCATGTCTTCTCAGAGTCTTCAGGATAATGCGCAAGTTAATTTCATGATCCTAATAGATTTTAGAGTATACCCAGATATCATCAATAAATACCACCACAAATTCATCGAGATATTCCTTGAAAACTGTATTCATCAGATCCATGAATACAGAGGGTGCATTAGTCAATCCAAAGGGCATTACAGTAAACTTGTAATGCCCATACCTGGTTGGAAATGCGGTCTTCGGAATGTCTTCCTTCTTTACACACAACTGATGGTATCCAGATCGAAGGTCAATCTTTGAAAAGTATTGAGCTCCATGCAGTTGGTCAAATAAATCATCAATGCGAGGTAGGGGATACTTGTTCTTTATTGTTATGGCATTAATCTCCCTATAGTCGATCCATAACCTCATAGATCCATCTTTCTTTTTAACAAAAAGAACAGGGGCTCCCCATGGAGAAACACTAGGGTGAATAAATCCCTTATTACTCAATTCCTCTAGTTGTTTCTTTAATTAAACTAATTCTATAGTGGCCATTGTATAAGGGGTCTTTGATATAGGCCTTGATCTAGGAATTAAATCAATGGAAAACTCAACTTCTCGTTCTGGAGGATGTCCAGGTAAATCTTCCACAAACACATCTACATATTCTTTCACAACAGGTACATCCTCTATTTGAACATTCCTTTCCTCACCCACTATCATTTCATTCTCTTCCTCCCCAATAATTGAATTTAGTTGAGATACTGGGGGTGGATCTAGATAAGAATTAGGTGGTGATGATTCTGCTCTAAATATAAGTTGTTCCTTATCATCATTATCAAAAATTGTAACCTCTTTCTTCTTAAAATAAATCTTTGCATCATATTCCGAAATCCAGTCCATACCGATGATTATATCAAACTCAATCATAGGTATGACGATGAGATCAGCAGATAAAGAACATTTATGTGCTCTAATGGGGACTGATTCACAAAACTTTGTTGCAAGGATACTTCCCTTAGGAGTTTTAACTGACAACTCCCTTGTTAAGTCAAATTGGAAATATCTAATTTTCTTAGAAAACTGAGAAGATATGAAACAATGCGATGATCCAGAATCAAATAATGAATTTGATAAACTTGATGAAACCATTAAATTACCGGCCACCACGTCTTTTGGAGCTTCTACCTCAGCAGTAGTGATAGCATAAGCTTGGGCTTGATCCCTTGGCCTTTTCTGAGGTAAGTTACCCTGATGATTAGGAAATTCATTTTCATATTATCCTATCTCCCTGCAATTGTATCATTGAACATTGGTAGCTTCCTTCTTCCCTATGCATTCACGAGCTTAGTGGCCTTTTTCACCACACTTGTAACAGAGACCCATTCCCTTCGAGCAAGTACCAGGGTGTTTCTTCCCACATTTACCACAGGATGGATATTCAACCGTTCCCTTCTTCCCCTTATTTCCATTCCCAGATTGATCAGCAGATCTCTTCTTCTCTTTCTTTTCTTTAAAGGCATAAGACTTAGAGAATTCCTTTTTGGTCTTGATAGCACATGAGACAATGTCTTCGCACGACAAGAAGGATTGTGAGACTAATGCTCGACGGAGAAATGGTTTTAACCCATCAAATAAATGATCAATCTTACTTCTTGGGTTACATATATAATCTCCAGCATACCTTTCTATCCTTGTAAAGTTAGCCTCATACTTTGCAACATTCTCATCCTCCTTTTGTCTCAGACTCAGAAATTGTCTTTCCATATCAGATCGATGGTCACGAGGAAAGTATTTTTCGAAAAACAGATCTTTTAACTCCCTCTATTCCATATTTGATACATCATCATCTTCCTTCATGTTTTGAATCAATGACCACCATTGATCAGCATCTCCAGTGAGGCGGTAAACTGCCATGATAACTTTTTCCCTTTCACTACTCCCCAAAGCCTGAAATATTTTCTCTAGGGAATTTATCCATTGTTCAGCTACTAAGGGATTTGTACTCCCATTGAACGTTGGTGGTTGTTGTCTCATGAATCGATTTGACATTGATCCTCCACGCTACGGATCAGGGTGCTCCATACGGGTAAGGTTATTATTCATAACCTGAGTGAGTTGTCCCAGTATGGTGATTAGCTGATCGGCACCAGTTGCATCACCAGCTCCACTATAATTATCTTGACCAGGAGGGAAATTCCTACATGGAGTTCGTGCATTGATACGGTTTCCATTTTTTCCACTAGGCGCCATTTCAAAAAAATGGCATAAACTAGATCAGTTTATGAATCAAAATACATAATTCCATACTTATAAAAAACTTAACATAAATTGAACTATTTATGGATATAATCCATAATCATAAAAATATTTTCTTTGAGGATGTATATACTCATAAACCCTTTATAATGATTTGTAAATAAAATGAGAGTTATCCTAAGCATATCCCTTGGGAGTTTCGTAACCAAGAGTGCATCAAGGCCTGTTGTCGTGCACCAGTTCTCGTTCGAGTCTAGCTCAAAGCGGTGTTTTTGGGTTTTACCCCTAGGTACATCTATGCCAGAGCTGCCTCTACCTACTCGTATCCAGACAGGGATGTATTAATCGGAAAAACTCACAAAATCTCTACAATACCAAAATTCTAGGATGTTCTTCTATACTAATCCTCAAAGTCCATCTTAGGTCTATGTGCTCTAATCAGAGTTTATCTAAATATAGCTTCCAAGGTTTGTACTAAACTTCCTATGATACCAACTGTAACGCCCCGGCCCCAGTTACCTAGTGTTAGTACATTATTACATAACATTGGCATGATCACAAGAAAGATCAAATCTCGAAATACCAATTGGTTTAGTAGCTTTGGAAACACTAGATATATTCATAAAGTTTTACATTACATCATAAGGTGAAAAACTACTACAACAACATATTGTCTAGATAGTCCACACTATTATCCCCTCATAATATCCCTGTAGGTCATTCATAATTTACTTCTTCACATCCTGGAAAAAATAAAACATAGAAAAGGGATGAGCTCAAATGCCCAGTAAGGATAACAATATAGAAGAAACTTTCATAAATAAGAATAAACATTTAAGGCAGTGTATAACTAAAAAAAATCCTTTTAAACTTGAAATTCAACATAGTATGGAAAAAATAAAATGAAATAATTTCATTTACTTATTCACATGGATATTCTACTAATCAAATAATCACATGTAATATCAATAACCACTTTCATAATGATGGAATGCATAATGCCAGACTATCATAACCACATAGCCAAGGCCTCGTACCAAGACTACAAATAAGATTTTGCCAAGGACTTGTGCCAAGAAACTAGTTTGTATCATGAGACCTACCGATGCATCTAGGAGCTATAGCGGGCTCCACCCGTCACATATTAAGTCCAATGCATTCCCATATGAAATGGTTTAAACATAACATAAACATTCGTATTAAAACTAGAATACGAAATTTCAATACTTTCACCATAAACTATGAATGGTATAAAAATAGCACATCCACAGTCAAACATATCACAAAACCTTCAATACAATATAGAAGTTTTGTATCATAATAAATCAACTTCAAATAAGCGTAAAATTCATCAAAGGATGTTGACATAGATGAAATCAAAACTCTTTTTAGAGAAATATCTCTTTCTATTTTGAAATCATTTAAGAGTCATATATTTATAAAATAAAACATTTTCTTTGAAAATATTCTTATAAGCTTGTAAGGGAAGATTCAACTATTTTATAATGGCGGAAAATAGCTGCACCCACCGTATAAGTTAAAAAAACATTCTTACCTTAATTCTGTTGAAAAGGTTAAAAGCACCTTGTTTGGAAAACGACGGAAAGATTCCTTTATAATCCACTTATAAAAAGTCAAACAAGGGTATAAATGACTTTAACCCATATTCTTGTAAATAGAAAAAATGTTTTGAAATACATTTTTAAGAAACATGGATGTGGATGATAAAGAGATTCCAGTAGATTATTACGTATAAACAACCTCGGATAATGAAGAGATTGCGAAATAAACCCTTACCTTGTACCTTTCCTTGGTTGGGGGTAGGTTAAACTCCTGTATAATGGTGAAATAATTGTTATTAAATTATTCAATAATCAAATGCATTAATATGATATCATATATGATCTTTTAACATTGATTTGTTAATAATATCTTAGTATTATCATTGTTTCGGGTGTTAACTTACTCGTTTTCTTTTATATGTTTTGTTATGTAAGCTGTGTTTTTCATGGATAGGTTGTATATTAATCATATCCAGAATGATATCAAGTCCTTATATACTATTATTAATCATCAAATGATAATTACAATTGAATGGATACGATGGATAATGAATCTTATCGCGTTCGTGGAGAGCGTAGTCCGTACGTACGCACGAGCGACAATATCATTCTTTTGATATTAAAATAATATATAATTGGATGGTATATCATATATAAAGAATCATTATCATGTTATATTTATTATTTTCATGAATTACAAATCATTATTATACCCATCCAAATAATAATATATTGAATTACAATTACACCACGACGTGGAGACAGTAAGCTGTACATACGCACGTATGGTGACATGTCATTCAAAGGATGGATATAATACTGAATATGGTTGTACCATATTTATAATAATATTAAATTATATAGGAGATACTGGATTAATTATTTTAGAATGGTAATAACAAAGAAGGAAGAAGTGGAAGAAGAAAGGAACTTGGAAAAGGGTGGTGAAATCATTACCTCTTCTTCGGGTTCTTCCTTTTGATTTGATCAAAAGGGCTCTTAGGTTGACTTTCTGAATAAAGGAATGCCTATAGGATGAAGTGAGGGATGTTGAGAGAGTATTTGGGAAGAGTTTGGCTGATCCAAAATGCTTTGAAGGTGTGATTTAATGAGAAGGGAGGGTGCCCTTTTATAAGAGGGATGAGGGGCACCTTTGAAAAAACTAGAAATATTATTTTATAATAAATTCATATTCGGTTTATAATGGATCCAAATTAGATTATTTAAAGTTTAAGGTAGGTATAGGTCTAAAACCACTCAACCAATAGAAGTTAGACAGGTTTGGGTTACTATATTAACCTTATCATTAAGTATTAACTCTTAGTTAATTAGTTTCACTTTTACAATGTCTCTTTGTGTTTTTATAATATATGGTTAATAAACATACTATATACATCCAAGCGACCCACAAGTGGTCCATTAATGATAAAAATATCATGATATAAGTCTCTTGGCCGAACCTTATATTTTTAATAATTTAATATCAATTAATAATATAATATTTGTTTTAAAAACTATTTTATGTCAATTTTGACACTATTCACTAGTTGATTTTTGTGAAACTTATAACAGAATTATTAGTTCAAAAAAAGTAGATTAAATCAATCCTAATATTTCATATTATCTTATAAAATTAGTGTAATTCATAAAAAGTCTCAAATTATATTTATTTGGGTATCTACAATATCAATCATTTTAATTTTTCACTATTATGGTAATTACTGCATCACCATTGTGTCATATATACATTAAATTATTTAATGTCTAAAAATTATAAATAAAATACCATTATGTAGGTAATAGTTTTACCTTTCTAATGAATATTTATAGTCTAAAATCCAACATATATAACCCTATGTAAAAATTGTTTTTCTAAACGATATATGCTTGTGTTACTTTTGTATTCATTTTAACTTAATTAAAATAAAGTGTCCCTGTCATTTACAAGTGGCACCATGGGGTTCCAAAATCGACCCAAATATGCCTATGGTAGAACATGTATCAACAAATAATGTTAGGACACGTTTTAGGGTAATTTTTTATTGTTATAATATTATTTTGTAACCCTTATTTACCGAATTTACCCTTTAACCATGATAAAAAAAATATTTACCGCAGTAATTATTCAAAATGTCTGAAAATAAAAGTTACCTATTTACACAATATGAAGATTCTGATTCCAAATATGGAATCCATTTTTCCAAATTAAAAACACAGAAGTGGCAGAAATTAATTTAAAATTAATTCCCGTTGTTAAAACAAAAAGCGTATTTTTAAGAGATAATAACTACCAAAAGATTGACACTTGTTTATGTTCGGTTTAATTGTAAAATTATGTACAATTACCAACATTGAATTAAATTGTAAAAATATATTCTAAATATACTTTAAAACCCCTCAAATTCATAATTTATCAATATAAATTATTTCGATTAAAAAAGTTGTTTTTAATTAAAATTTAGTAATTTTCACTATTCATCAAAATATAAGTGTTATCTGAAAAGTTCCAAAATTTCACCCTAGGCTAAATTCGATATTCCAAATCCAAAAATGAATTCCATTTTAAAATATAAAATATATATAATTTCAAAAAGTAGGTATTACTATTCATAATGGCTAGTTTGATTGGTTGTGGTGTGTTAGAACTCGGTGTTGCGTACAACACACGCTATCAAATTATTCAAAGAGAAGCGTACCGTAGAAGTTTGGGGTGTTACATGCTATGAGTTTCCATTTTCTTGCAGTGGTGGCAGAGTATGTGGGTGTCTTTCTTGAGGACACGTCGTGATTACCTCCCTATAAAGAGAAAAAATTATGCATATTATTTAATCTAATAATGACTCCAATATATTCAATAACATATTTTATGGCCCCCATAGAGATTCATGATCTAAAGATGCAGTTGGAGGAATTATAGAGGAAGGGATTTATCAGACCCAATGCGGCACCCTAGACAACCCTATTTTTTTCACCATGAAGACATACAAGAGTTTGAAGTTGTTTATGAATTAACATCACTAGAACTAGGTGACTATAAATAATAAGTATCCACTACCAAGGATTAGTGATCTATTCAATTAGCTGATAGGGGAGAGATGGTTCTCAAAGATTGACCTCAGACAAGGCTATCACCAACTATGAGCACGAGACATGGATATACAAAATAAAATATTCCTATGCCACTATAGTCGTTATGAGTAATTTTTGATTCCTTGCATCACAATTAATTCCCAAATAGTTTACTTAGGACTCATGAACTATATATTTTATCCCTTTTTAGACCAGTTCGTGATCGTATTCATCAATAATATCTTAGTGTACTTGGTGTTTGAGGAGGAGAATGCATGACACTTGAGGATACTTTTAGATGTACCTTAAGAGAAAAAAAATTATAGTAAAATATTAAACTTTAATTTCTGGATTCAGGAGGTCCACTTCATATGACATATCATATTAGAGGCAGGAGTACCATTGGAACCAACCAAGGTTGAGGTAGTGTTAGCTTTGGATCCACCCAAGAGTGAGACAGAGGTGTAGAACTTCTTTAGGATGACATGATACTATAGCAGGGTTGTTTTCCTAGTTTATCTAAGATATTATCACCCTTTACTAATTTGACTCGAAAGGGACAACCTTTTATCTAGATGAAGAGGCAACACCATTATTTTTAGTAGTTGCAACAAAGGTTGAAAAAATAACCTCATCTTGAGACTATTAGAGGAAGGTTTTGAGTACATAGTTTTCTATGATACCTTAGTGATCAGACTTGGTTGTTTCCTGATATAGAGGAAGGTAGTGATCACCTATGGTTCTTCTTAGTTGATATTTTATGATAATAACTACATGAACCATTATCTAGAGTTGTCAATGGTGGTTTTATGCCTGAATATGTGGCGACACTATCTTATGGGTGAGTAATTTATCATCTATTCTCACCATAAGAGTCTCAAGTATATATTATCATAGAATGTTTTTATGTTGATATAGAGGTGGTGGATAGTGTTCTTCCAGGATTATGAATTCTATATTGTCTACAATCTTGGTAAGGGGAATGTGGTGGTAGATTCTCTCAACAAGATATTTTGTACGCAGTTTGTTGAGTAGGGAATTAGAGCAGTTGGACTCATTGAAGTTGTCCCTAGTGGATTATGATGGTGTAGATTAACTCTAGTAAATGGTTATTACCCCCCAATTTTACATTGTTTTATGGACAATCAACATGGATATAATAACTATGAGACACTGTGTACTCAAATATCTACTATATGTGATCCTGATGGATTTTATGAAGGTGGGGAGCATGTCATCCTTTTCAGAGGACAAGTGATGATACTAGTGGAATTGTGAGAATAGATGATGAGGGAGTTTCATACAAACCCTTAGAGATACATATAATGTCACGAACCAACCCTACCCAGGCTCGAGCCGCCACTACCCCAAGACTGCCTCCATAGGCCAGGGGCTGGAGACCAGCGCCGAAGGCACACAACTCGGGGAGGCCTTTGCCTAAGCACCTGTACACACCCACACGCAGCATACTCAATGCAAAAGTGCAGAGTAAAACTAAAAGTAAAGGAAACTACTATATATATAACCCACAAAGTGCGTCGACCTCTATATAGTACAAGTAAAGTGCTGAAAAGGAAAAAGGGGAAAAACACGTGACCAACCAGAAAAGGTGCCACAACCCGGCAACAGGTGAACAAAAAGAAACAGCTGACGGATCTCCCACCTGGAACCCGGCCACGACCACCGCACGCGGTCCAAGCTCCCAAGCTCCTACGCTCCACTAAAGTCACGCTCCACCTGTCCGTCGTCGGCAAGGGCACACCAAGTGCAGGCAAAGCCCAAGCAGGGGTGAGTATAAAAATACTCAGTAGGATACCCCGAAGGGTCGAGGGAGAAAAAAAGGAGGTACCGAAGGGTGATAAGTAGAGTGAACAAGGAATAAAAAGGAGTAAAACCAAGGGTGCAGTAAAGAGTAACAGCACAACCCATCAAAGGAAAGATAGAAGACTCGTCCTAACACAAGGAGCTAGGAACAGTGAGAAGATGCACTTCTTGTCGAGCTGTCGCTGCCTATAGTAGGAGAGTAGACTCATCCAACCACGAGAAGCTGGACGCAGAAAGCACGTGGTATACCCCGTGCGTCTTCGCCTCTCCTTAAGGAGAGTAGCCAAAACCCAAGGAGTGGGTACTCGAAACATGGTATATACAAATCCATATGCTCTGTCGAGAAGCCCGAACAACGTCGTAAGGGGATCTCCATCCTGTAGCTCAACCCAAGAAAATGAGTCGCCAACAGTCCAAAAAGAAACACCATCAACGATGCCCAGAATCCCGCACTTCTTCCCTGAACCGCAAGCCAAGGGGCTCAATCACCGCACCTTGACACTATCCGCTTTGGGTGACACTCACTCACCCGCACAGTTTTAGATCGCGTCGCAAGAACGCATCTCGGTGGGGAAAGCACCCCTCATACTTGAGAGTTCTAGGGAAAGTCAAACCACATCTCGTCACTGCCCTGTAGTCGAGAGGTCTCCTCAAAGTCAAAGCCATTCCATCACTGACCCGTACAACCAGGGGTCCTACTCCGGTAACCACGGAGGAAAGCCACATACCAGCCTAGTAGAAAGGACTGAGTCCGAAAATGATGACGGATGACCCAATGCCCAGCCTCGCTGGAGGGTAGACCCTAACACATCATCAAGCGAACCACTGCCCAGCCCCGCTGGAGGGTAAACCATAACACATCATCCAGCGATCCACTGCCCAACCCCGCTAGAGGGTAGACCTTATTACATCATCAGGTGACCCACTGCCCAGCCCCGCTGGAGGGTAGACCTGGAATAAGTCAACATGCGACCCACTGCCCAGCCTCGCTGGAGGGTAGACCTAGAACTAGACGACGGGTGACCCACTGCCCAGTCTTTTCTGGAGGGTAAACCCTAGAAGTCACCGAGAAACCCACTGCCCAGCCCTGCCGGAGGGTAAACCCGAAGAAGTCGATGAGTAACCCACTGCCCAGCCCCACTGGAGGGTAGAACTCAGAGCTTCTATATCCATCTGTACTGGAGGGTACACCACCGGCCAACCGAACACGTAGTGGGTATCGCGCAACCACTCAACTCCAGAACAACTCAACCAAAAGAGGTGCAAAGTCTGCTCCAGCACTGGGTTCCACTAGCACCACTACCGGCCAATCCACTGAGAACAAAACCAGGGGAGACCACTCAACCCTGCTAGTCAAACAAACGAGCACAGAGGGACCCTCTATGTCGCGAGAGGTCAATGTGCACAAAGCAGAACACAACACGCACATGGGGCCCACACGTCGTGTGGCCCCACGTCAACCCCAACTGAGCGCACAAACATCCTCAGGTACAAGCAACCACACGTACCTCCAAGCGCTCCCGTATAATCCCAGAGTATAGCTCATCTCTAGCCCAAAGGCTATCGTGCACACGACACCCAGCGTCAACGTGAAGGCGTGACGTAACAACTCCACCTCAAAGGCCCAGGCATGGCCAACCAAAACTTTTGAACCATTTGTATCACTCTCCCAAGAGTGCGCGATCACACGCCAAGGGTCCGCTACAAACATGGTAGGGAGAATCGCCACCGGGGCACCTTTCATGCTTCCACATTTAACAAGATCGCGCAAGAGGCTCCGCACAACCAAACGGATCGCACCGTTGTAATCCTTGTGAAAAAACACACGAGTTAGACTACTCACTCGCCTGAAACAGTCAACCAGTGAAAAATGTACTATTCACCGTGACAAAACTCGTGTGGGGCCCACCCCAAGATCCCGAAACTGAACCAACAGATCACGCCACTACGATCCCCTCGAAAAAACACACGAGATTGAGTACTCAATCGCCCAAAATGGACACCCGGTGAAAAAGGTACTATTCACCGTAGCCAGGTTGGGTGGGTCCCACACCACGTCCCCGAAAAAGGTCGGGCGGACTGTGCCATCGCAAAGCTCTCGGAAAAGCATGTCAAATTGACTGCTTACTTGCGTGGAACGGGTACCCGGAGAAAAAGATGCGTTCCGGTACATCGCACACGAGCGGCGCCACGTGGGACCCGCATCCCGGTCCCGAAACTCAACGAACGGATCGCACCGTTGTGATCCTCTCGAAAATGCACACAAGATGGACTACTCACTTGTCCAAAACGGTAGCCCGGTGATAAAGATGGAAAATCACCATCGACGCCCAAACGACCCTCGTGGGCCCCGCACCATCGTGCCGAATTAGGGCGGGCGGATTGCACCATTCCAATCCCCTCGGAAAGACACCCAACATCGACTGCTCGCACGCCCCGAACGGACGTCCGAGGAAAAAGTCACTAAAAGCTGCACGCAACTCAAAAGACGGGCCGTGGGGCCCGTGCCTTAACCTCGACCTCAACGCCCGGAACCACCCTGGAAACCTCCGCCTCGATGTCAGAGTTCCAACGCCGCTGACGGCGCTTAAAACGGACGTCGGACGTGTCCGCGCCGTCCGAAACAAAATCCCCCGAAGAAACGAATAACCCCTCGTCGTACGTGTCGCGCCACCGAGGCCCCTCGTTTCTGGAATTAAAAATTCCCAAACCATCTCAAAGTGTCCGTCTCGTCGATACGGTTCCACCACCGCAGACGGCACTCAAAACGGACACCCGTAGCGGAAAATACGGGTGTCCGAACACCGAGGGGGCAAGACCCCTGGGGCTGGACCGGTTGGTCAGCCCGGCCTGGGCCGGCCCGCGGCTTAGCCGCGCAGACCGGCCACGAGGGCCGGTCGCGGCCACCACGTGAAGACTCGTGCGGCGCGGGTCTTTGTCGCCGCACAGGGGTCGCGCGCCGCGACCCCGCGGTCGCCGCTCCCTGGCGACCGCCGCCTCGCCGGGTGCTCCGCCAGACACCCCCGCCGACGCCCGATCTCCTTGCTGCCGCGCCCAGCGCCTCCACCGGACACCCGCGCCGATGCCCGCGGACACCGCCTGAGGCCGCCCGCCGCACGCCGTGACACCGCCTGAGGCAGGCCGCCGCGCCAGGGCTCGCCAGACCACCGGAAAAACCCGCAACCTTCGATGACCAACCCTGGCCTCCTCCGAGCTCGGATTTTGATTCCGAAAAATGCGTTGGAGAGATAAAAATGTATATTACGCTTCTATGGGATTTTTTTGAAGGTTTAACATCAAATTGACACATAAAAAAACGGACCAAAGGTAGGCTCGGGAATGAAAACGCAACGAAAACCTCCTACCTCTTGGGCGATGCCCGGAGCTTCACGGGGAGTCTGCCGCCGCGCCGTGCCTTTCCGGAGCTAGTTCGCTGGAGATGCCTCACCGGAGATGGAGGAGGAGAGGGAAGGCTGCCTCCTGCGGCTGTCCAGGTGGGGAAGAAGAAGAGGAAGGGGTGTGTTAAGCGTTTAAATAGAAAACGCTTAACCACCCGCCCGTCGGCCTGAACCCGAACCCTCAGCAGGGTCGAGGTTAAGCCTCCCCTGGGGTAAAAACGACCTCCCGAGCACAACGATTGTCTCAGAATTTTAATCCGATACCCCGTTCAAAAGTTATAAAATTTAACGTCCGAAGCCGCTAAATTACGAAAACGCCCCTAGGGCCATTTTTCACAAACGGCCCGCGCCCGCAAAACTTATACCCCTCCTAGGGTAAACGGCACGCTCCGAAATCAAAGGTGCCCTTAGTTTTCCAATCCGAGCCACCATTTAAGAGATACTCAAGTTTCACCATTAAATGAATAAATAAATAAATAAATTTATCCGTTTAACATTCCAAAAGCGGGCGAGGGGTCCAAAAATCCCGCGCCGACAAGTTTTATGTCATTCCTAGGGTAAACACCCCATTACGGACCCATCCGTACTCTCAGATCTCTGATCTGAAGCTCCGTTTAGGAGTTATCCCATGTATTTGGCGTTTCCAGTGTGAACGCACTGGAAATTTAATTTCGGCCACTCCGGGGCTCGGAATCGCACGCCGTATGAAGGCACTGCTCTGGAATATTATCAAGAATATTAAAAAGTCTTTATCAACAAAAACCGGGTTCTTACATCATTCACTCCTTCAAGCTTTTCGTCCCCGAAAAGCAAAACTAGGGAGCAACACAGGGTACTAAGCCCACACATGGCTTTCCCATACCCAGGAGAACCCACGCACAACTCTGCGTCACCACACACGGACCAAAGAATTTATCTGTTCACGCGAGGTCGGCCCTTGCCAATGTCGTTCACCCACTCCAGACTTTGGGTTTAGGGCAAGGCAGTAGGGTACCTCGCCATCCCTTTGCACGATCTCAAACGGCCCGAAGGCTCTTGGGGGTAGCTCACCTCCCCGAACGAACCTCTACGTCGCATGCCGTGACTGCAATCACCGCCCGCACCTGAAATAAGGCCCGGTGATTCCCTCCTTCAGAATATCCATATGGTGAAACACCCAAGGATTTCTGGTCACGCTAGGTTCCACATTCTATGCTCTCTTACACGCTCAAAAGGCGAAGGAGTCAACACCATCGACTAATGGAAAAGGTCTCACACCTTTTTCCTTACCAACACAGGGTTACACCCAACGCCCTGTGTCACCCAGGTAACACCTCAAACAATGAGCAGGGAGAAACGCCTTTCACATGCAGAGCCTAACAATTCTACTGCAAGAAGTAGAAGAGTCGCAAGGGGTACCTCTCACCATATCGTGCTCTGCAGGATCGTAGACATCCAAAGCTCGCGGTTATCCGTGGTCCCAACCGTCAGTCCCCGGAGCCTGACGTGGACCGCCTAGTGGTGATGGGAAGACCTCATATCGTCGTCCCCCACCTCCAGCTCCTCCCGCTCCTTTGCTAGCACCACCTCTCTGGGTACTACTCCGATCACGACGTCACCTCTGCCGTGGTGGTGCGCCTGCTGCCTGCCCGAAGCTCTCAGCAACTCGGGTCGGGCAGTCTCATGCCAAGTGACCTCGCCCGTCACAAGCATAGCACCGGTGCTCTTTGGGCTACCCTGTTGCCCTCTAGCGCCACTGTGGTGTACGACCATGGCCCATGATCCACTCCCGGAAGGGCATCCTCGGATGAGGCCCTGCGCCTTTTCGCCACATTGGTATACGACCACGTCTCCAAAACCGACAGTGGGAAGGACAACTGCATCGAGGTCCTATCCTCCGACGCCTGCTAGCTACGGCAGACGTCCTGGCTTCGTCACACCCACTTCCACTACCAACCGCAAAACATGACAGGAAGCCCTCTGTCACCAGCAGCTTCTCTAGCACCCCGGCATATGTGGAAATGCCCAAGGGTACTATGACAGCACGAATCTCTCGGCGGAGACCCTGCTCAAACTTCCGCACTCGGAATTTGTCGTCATAGACCAAGTCCGGGTAAAAGCGTGCACGGTCTGCAAAACTAGCCGCGTACTCAGCCACCGTCATCCCTCCCAGATGAAACTGCAGGAGCTCCTGAATCCGAAAGGAGCGCAAGCAAGGGGGGAAAACTCCTCACAAAACAACAACTGAAAGTCGCCCCACGAAAGCGACGACTCGTCAAGAAACCGAGTCACCAGACTCCACCAACGCCAAGCTGATCCAAAGAAAAGGTTGGCTTCCAAAGACACTCTCTGATCTTTCGGCATCTGTACAAGTCTGAAAAGGTGAACCACTGTCTCGAGCTAAACCTCTGCTGCCTGAGGGTCGTGCTTACCACTGAACCTCAGCAGTCTCTACCGCTGGAACTCACAGGGCACGCTCAACCTGCGCTCAAGCTCCACCTGCTCTACTGAAGCCGTCTGCTACTCAACAGGTGGGGGTTCTGCCACCAGCCCACCCGGAGAAAGGGGATCGCATGATGGGTCCTGGACTGTGGCCCCGTAGCTCATAGGGTTGTCGTCACGCACCAAAGCTGATATCTGGGCTGGCTGTCTTTGCAGAGACATCCTGAATATTATCAAGGAGTGCTGCGGTCAGATGAGCATATATGTATATACCGATAACAACAACGATGGGGAGCTGACTCGAGAAGGACAGTCAAAGGCTCAATCCTATGTGATGCACAAAACAATTTTCCCTGCAACAAGTGTCTCAGCATGTCGAGTCGACAAGAGGGTTATCAAGGTCCTGGTGAATGGATACGTCGGCCGCCACACCATCACTGGACTCCCTGGCCTGTGAGACGCTCTCGAGACACATTAACACTATTGCCCTATATCCCAACCAATTCCTCTTTAAGGACGTCCGCACAACGTCCCAAGGAACGAACCACCTCTGATACCACTTTGTCACGACCCGACCCTACCCGGGCTCGAGCCGCAACTACCCCAAGCCCACCTCCATAGGACAGGGGCAGGCGACCAGCGCCGAAGGCACACAACTCGGGGAGGCCTTTGCCTAAGCACCTGTACACACCCACATGCAGCATACTCAATGCAAAAGTGCAGAGTAAAAATAAAAGTAAAGGAAAATGATATATATATATATAACCCAAAAAGTGAATCAACCTCTATACAGTACAAGTAAAGTGCTGAAAAGGAAAAAGGGGAAAAACACGCGCCCAACCAGAAAAGGTGCCACAACCCAGCAACAGGTGAACAAAAAGAAATTGCTGACGGATCTCCCACCTGGAACCCGGCCATGACCACCACACGTGGTCCAAGCTCCCAAGCTCCTACGCTCCACTGAATTCACTCTCCACATGTCCGTTGTCTGCAAGGGCACACCAAGTGCGGGAAAATCCCAAGCAGGGGTGAGTATAAAAATACTCAGTAGGATACCCCGAAGGCTCGAGGGAGAAACAAAGGAGGTACCGAAGGGTGAGCAGTAGAGCGAACAAGGAATAGAAAGGAGTACAACCAAGGGTGCAGTAAAGAGTAACAACTCAACCCATCAAGAGAAAGATAGAAGACTCGTCTTAACACAAGGAGCATGGAACGGTGAGAAGATGCACTTCTCGTTGAGCTTTCGCTGCCTATAGCAGGAGAGTAGACTCATCCAACCACGAGAAGCTGGACGCGGAAAGCATGTGGCATACCCCACGCGTCTTCGCCTCTCCTGAAGGAGAGTAGCCAAAACCCAAGGAGTGGGTACTTGAAACATGGTATATACAAATCCATATGCTCTGTCGAGAAGCCCGAACAATGTCGTAAGGGGATCTCTATCCCGTAGCTCAGCCCAAGAAAATGAGTCGCCAACAATCCAAAAAGAAACACCATCAACGATGCCCAGCATCCCGCACGTCTGCCTTGAACCGCAAGCCAAGGGACTCAATCACCGCACCTTGACACTATCCTCTTTGGGCAGCACTGACTCGCCCGCACCGTTTTAGATCGCGTCACAAGAATGCGTCTCGGTTGGGAAAGCACCCCTCATACTTGAGAGTTCTAGGGAAAGTCAAACCACACCTCGTCACTACCCTGCAGTCGAGAGGTCTCCTCAAAGTCAAATCCATTCCATCACTGACCCGTACAACCAAGGGTCCCGCTCCGGTAACCACGGAGGAAAGCCACAGACCAGCCTAGTAGAAAGTACAGAGTCCGAAAATGCCGACGGATGACCCACTGCCCAGCCTCGCTGGAGGGTAGACCCTAACACATCATCAAGCGACCCACTGCCCAGCCCCGTTGGAGGGTAAACCATAACACATCATCCGGTGACCCACTTCCCAGCCCCACTGGAGGGTAGACCTTATTACATCATCAGGTGACCAACTGCCCAACCCCGCTGGATGGTAGACCTGGAATATGTTGACAGGAGACCCACTGCCCAGCCTCGCTGGAGGGTAGACCTGGAACTAGATGACGGGCGACCCATTGCCCAACCCTGCTGGAGGGTAGACCCTAATAGGTCGTCAGGTGACCCACTGCCCAGTCCTTGCTGGATGGTAAACACTAGAAGTCACCGAGAAACCCAATTCCAAGACCTTCTGAAGGGTAAACCCGAAGAAGTCGATGAGTAACCCACTGCCCAGCCCCGCTGGAGGGTAGAACTCAGAGCTGCTCTAGCCATCTCTACTGGAGGGTACACCACCGGCCAACCGAACACATAGTGGGTATCGCGCAACCACTCAACTCCAGAATAAATCACCCAAAAGAGGTGTAGCGTCTGATCCAGCACTGGGTGCCACTAGCACCACTACCGGCCAATCCATCGAGAACGAAACCAGGGGGAGACCACTCAACCCTACTGGTCAAACAAACGAGCACAGAGGGACCCTCTATGTCACGAGAGGTCAAAGTGTGCAAAGCAGAACACATCACGCACATGGGGCCCACACGTCGTGTGACCCCACGTCAACCCCAACTGAGCGCGCAAACATCCTCAGGTACAAGCAACCACACGTACCTCCAAGAGCCCCCGTATACTCCCAGAGTATAGCTCATCTCCAGCCCAAAGTCTATCGTGCACATGACACCCATCATCAATGCGAAGGCGTGACGTAACAACTCCACCTCAAAGGCACAGGCACGACCAACCACAACTTGTGAACCATTTGTATCACTCTCCCAAGAGTGCGCGATCACACGCCAAGGGTCCGCTACAAACATGGTAGGGCGAACCGCCACCGGGGCACCTTTCATGCTTCCACATTTAACAATATCGCGCAAGAGGCTCCGCACAGCAAAACGGATCACACCGTTGTAATCCTTGCGGAAAAACACGCGAGTTAGACTACTCACTTGCCCGAAACAGTCAACCGGTGAAAAGGTACTATTCACTGTGACCAAACCCTTGTGGGGCCCACCCCAAGATCCTGTAACTGAACCAACGGATCACGCCACTGCGATCCCCTCGGAAAAAACACACAGGATTGAGTACTCAATCGCCCAAAATGGACACCCGGGGAAAAAGGTACTATTCACCGTAGGCAGGTCGGGTGGGTCCCACACCACGTCCCCAAAAAAGGTTGGGCGTACTGCGCCATCGCAAAGCTCTCGAAAAAGCACGTCAAATTGACTGCTTACTTGCATGGAATGGGTACTCGGAGAAAAAGATGCGTTCTGGCACACCGCACACGAGCGGCGCCACGTGGGACCCGCATCCCGGCCCCGAAACTCAACGAACGGATCACACCATTGCGATCCTCTCGAAAAAGCACACAAGATGGACTACTCACTTGTCCAAAACGGTCGCCCTGTGATAAAGATGGAAAATCACCGTCGACGCCCAAACGACCCTCGTGGGCCCCGCACCATCGTGCCGAATTAGGGCGGGCGGATTGCACCATTGCAATCCCCTCGAAAAAACACCCAACATAGACTCCTCGCACGCCCCGAACGGACGTCCGAGGAAAAAGTCGCTAAAAGCTGCACGCAGCTCAAAAGATGGGCCGTGGGGCCCGCACCTTAACCTCGGCCTCAACGCCCGGAACCACCCTGGAAACCCCCGCCTCGATTCCAGAGTTCCAACGCCGCTGACGATACTTCAAACGGACGTCGAACGCGTCCGCGCCGTCCAAAACAAAATCCCCCGAAGAAACGACTAACCCCTCGTCGTACGTGTCGCGCCACCGAGGCCCCTCGTTTCGGGAATTAAAAATTTCCAAAACTATCTGAAAGAGTCCGTCTCGTCGATAGGGTTCCACCGCCGTAGACGACACTCAAAACGGACACCCGTAGTGGAAAATACGGGTGTCCGAACACCGAGGGGGCAAGACCCCTGGGGCTGGACCGGCCAGTCCGCCCGGCCTGGGCCGGCCCGCGGCATAGCCGCGTGGGCCGGCCGCGGACACACGGTCAGCGCGCAGATCGGCCACAAGGGCCGGTCGCGGCCGCCGCGTGAAGACCCGCGCGGCGCGGGTCTTTGTCGCCGCACAGGTGTCGCGCGCCGCGACCCCGCTGTCGCCGCTCCCTAGCGACCGCCGCCTCGCCGGGTGCTCCGCGAGACACCCCCGCCGACGCCCGAGCTCCCTGCTGCCGCGCCCAGCGCCTCCACCGGACACCCGCGCCGACGCCCGTGGGCACCGCCTGAGGCCACCCGCCGCACGCCGTGACACCGCCTGAGGCCGCCCGCCGCGCCAGGGCTCGCCGGACCACCAGAAAACCCGTAACCTTCGACGATCAACCCCGGCCTCCTCCGAGCTCGGATTTTGATTTCTAAAAATGCGTTTTAGAGATAAAAATGTATACTACACATCTATGGGATTTATTTTAAGGTTTAACATAAAATTGACACATAAAAAACGACTCAAAGGTAGGCTCGAGAATGAAAACGCAACGGAAACCTCCTACCTCTTAGGCGATGCCCGGAGCTTCACGTGGAGTCCGCCGCCGCACCGCGCCTTGCCGGAGCTGCTTCGCCGGAGCTGCCTCGCCGGAGATGGAGGAGGAGAGGGTAGGCTGCCTCCTGCGACTGTCCAGGTGGGGAAGAAGAAGAGGAAGGGGTGTGTTAAGCGTTTAAATAGAAAACGCTTAACCACCCGACCGTTGGCCTGAACCCAAACCCTCAGCAGGGTCGAGGTTAAGCCTCCCCTGGGGTAAACACGACCTCCCGAGCACAACAGTGGTCTCAGAATTTTAATCCGAGACCTCGTTCGAAAGTTATAAAATTTAACGTCCGAAGCCGCTAAATTAATAAAACGCCTCTGGGGCCATTTTTCACAAACGGCCCGCGCCCGCAAAACTTATACCCCTCCTAGGGTAAACGGCACGCTCCGAACTCAACGATGCCCTCGGTTTTCCAATCCGAGCTACTGTTTAAGAGATACTCGAGTTTCACCATTAAACGAATTAATTAATTAATTAATTTATCCGTTTAATATTCCAGAAGCGGGCGAGGGGTCCAAACATCCCGTGCCGACAAGTTTTATGCCATTCCTAGGGTAAACACCCCATTACGGACCCATACATATTCTCGGATCTCTGATCTGAAGCTCCGTTTAGGAGTTATCCCATTTATTTGGCATTTCCAGTGTGAACGCACTGAAAATTTAATTCCGGCCACTCCGGGGCTCGGAATCGCACGCCGTCTGAAGGCACTGCTCTAGAATATTATCAAGAATATTCCAAAGTCTTTCTCAGCAAAAACCGGGTTCTTACATATAATTTTGGAAAATATGTACCAAGACATTCATCATCTTTTTTGATGGCTATGGATGAATAAGAGCATAATAGAGTTTATATCTCGATGCCTCACTTGTCAACATGTGAAGGCTAAGCCACAAGTTCTAATAGGTATATCTCAATCCTTTGAGGTGATAGAGTGAAAGTGGGATGGTATATATATGGGCTTAATGATGTGGATTCCAGGATTATATAGAGTAAATGACATCATCTGGGTGATCATAGGCCGACCCACCAAGTCAACCCACTTCTTAGCTTTATGATAGTAGATTTCAGTAGAGAGATTGAAATTTATTTATATACAGGATATAGTATGAATCCATGGAGTTCTCTCAATGATCATTTCAAACACTAATGCTAACTTTACATCATGATTATGGATAGGATTATAGGAAGCCTTTGGTACCCAGTTTTGTTTGATTACAGCGTTTCACCCCCTAATTACTATTAGACTGAGCAGACTATTTAGGTTATTAAGGACATGATGTAGGATTTCATGTTGGAATTCAGTCATATTTTGGAGGATCACCTACTTTTTGTTGAGTTTTCATAAAAAAATACCATTATACCCTTGGTATGGCACCATTCAAGTCTTTGTATGGGATACCCTGCAGGTCACCATTATGTTGGATAGACCAAAGAGAGTCAATAATCATGGGCGCAATGTTGTTGCAAGCGATAATAGATAAGGTGAATATTATCCAAGAGTGGATAAGGACTGAAAAGATCCATCATAAGTCTTATGAATACCAATTATGGATTCCTTTTGAGTTCAAGGAGGGATACCATGTGTTCGTTAAGGTGTCACTTTGATTTGGAGTTTAGAGATTTGGTCAGGGTGGAAAGTTATCCCCAAGGTTCATTAGACCTTTATAGATACTTCATAGAGTTGGTTATGTGGAATACCACTTATATCTATTGCTATAGTTAGACTAGGTACATTATTTCTTCCATGTATCACAACTGAGGTGGTATGTGCATGACCCATCGCATGCCATCGACTCAGGTGAGATGGACATCAAGGATGTGGCAACCTTTATTGAGTACTCAATGAAGACTAAGGATAGACAATAGAATATCCTATGTGGGTGATCTATTACCTTGGTTCATGTCTAGTGGAAACACGTGAACCTTTAGAAGAGCTCTTTGGAGAGATAGACTCAGATGCGAGCCCAATATCCTCATGTTTCTGAGTAAGTTTTTCTCTTTTTAAGATGAAAATATCTAAGGTGGGGTGAATGTAATGTCTTAGTTTTTTCCATGAAAATCTTTAGAATATATCTAATATTATTTTCAAATATAGTCACTAAGATGACATGAAATTATAAGGCTGAATGTAGATATAATAAAAATATTATATATATTATATCACTCACACATAATTTTTTTGAAATAATGTTATAACTCCCAAATGGAGTCTTAGATCAGAAATATAAGACCTTTGTTGAGTCTCGAATATTTTTATTACACTAGGTGTGATATAATCCTTGTCCATGTTGAGTGTTTGGTTTGAGCTCCATCATGGGAGAAATAAATAAATAAATAAATAATTTAATTAATTCATTAATTTAAACCATAAACCTAAATCCCATCTATAAATATATGGTTTTTTTAAATCCCTAGGTTTAGACATATAACCCTAGGATTGAGAGAGGAGCCATTGGAAGAGATCTTGGTGAATAATGATGGATTGAGGCTCATGATCGGTTGCCTGAGGATCACTTTTCTAAGGGATCTCATGGATTTTGCCAATAACAACAACATAGATTTGTTCTTCATCAATGATTGATCCAAACGAAGGTAAGATGTTATTTTTTTGGATTTTATCCATGTTTTCCTATCACATGTCAAATTCAAATTAAATTATTAATAATTTGATTCATGGATTAATGGTTTATTAGGGAATTTATTTATCTTCCATAAAATAATAAAAATTTGATATTTGAGATGATTATTTGGTTATCCATCTTTGTTCATCATTCATACGACAATGAATTGAGGACAAAATGAAAATTTTTCTAGGTTTATTCTTCATGATTGTGTTTATGATTTTCTTCCACCATTATTCACCCATTCATCACTGGTAATTATTTTGGCTAGTGGTTTAAAAAATACATGATAACAGATCATTTTGAAAATGATATTTAGTGAAATAGATTTATTTTGTGGGTACATATTCAGGATTGAGAGTATAATGGAGCTGTGATGTGGTGTAAAGAGAGATAGAGAATTGATCAGAGGTGTGGAATATGCTCATAATAATTATGGACAATGGTGTGTGACCCCCCTCCTACTCTATGAATGGTAGTGATAACCACCTATCTCTTGTGATTGGTGGTGCTCGTAGTGGTGTATGGAGATGATAGTGGTGGAATGCATGACAATAGTGGTAGTGATGAAAACCCCTGTGAAAGAGGAAAATACACAAAATCCCCCTTATGCATGAGATCATAGAAAAGGGTGGGGTATAGAAAATTAATAATAATAATAATAATAATAATAATAATAATAATAATCATCATCATCATCATAATATAATTGGATCTCGTATCTGACGTATCTTCTCTATAAAATGTCAGATTGATGAACCATCTATGACATCATGACCCTGAAATTGAAGCAGTAAATTCAAGACCAATATTATGTACTTAATTTGGGCTCATAGATTATTCTAATTAAGAGCCCATCATATGTGATTTGATAAATTGCATTTTATTCACTGAGTATCCATTTTGGAAAAGTGAATAGCTTGTCTTGAGAATTTTTCCATGAGGATCACAACAACATTATCCGTTTGGAAATTAATTTCCATTTTAATTGTCATATTATTGGATTTATGTTCTATATTTTTGAACCGATGATGATCCATGCATGTTCATCATAATTTTTATAGTCTCACATTTGGTCCTGTAGTAGTCTATCCTGAGCATTTTCCCACATAGAACATGATGATGTTCCTAGTTTTGACATCAGAGATATTACATGAAGTGATGTAAGTAGGATTATTATTTTAGATATTCTTAAACAATATTGGTTGAGTGCATTCCCTTAGTCTATAATTGTGAGTCTATAGTGTGGAATTACATCTTGAGCACCAGATTGTGATCCCCTCTATGAGATGAGTTTCAGATGAAGTAATTAGTGTCCCCTAATAGTTCTAGGTGTGATCATATATCATTATTTGTTTCATTATAGCACTAGTTTATGGAATATTTGTGACCAATACTACATGGTCGACGATTCCCTATCTAGAAGTATACTCTAGTAGGGTTTGTGGTATCCCCTAACGGTCTTAGGAGTGATCCCCTATCCGAGATTAGGGATCTAAGAGATACAATGAGTACTTATTTGATGATACCTGATGAGCATGAATTCTTGGATGAGTTACACCAGTGACATCATGGCTAATGGATAAAGTTATTACAAATGATCATTACCCTGAAGCCTTAAGCAGAATCCTATGGTTTCCAATGTTGGTTGAGACCCCCTGATACTAGTTGTCTATTATAAGTAGATTTTTATTTTCAATTATCATTATGTATCATATGTTGATTAAAATAACTATGTATTGATGATCAGAATATTGTTGATGCTTTATGTTTGGTTATTTCTAAGTCTCCTATTGGATATTTTTATACTCTTCCCTACATTGGATCTGCCCACACATGTCGTTTCTTATATAGATGACAAGAATCTTTATGGATTCTTGGTAGGACCAGGAGTAGTCAGATCTTAGTATTTGGCTAGATATAATGAGGTTCTTAACAAGGTTTCATTTGACAACAGTCCCCTCCTACTTAGAAGGTTGGACTTTATTCCAGTTTTGGTGGGGTTGTATTGGGACCTTATGCTTTCTAATAATTTTTCATACTATAATTTTTGGATTATATATGTATGCATGAATTGGTATCAGTTGTACTTTACTTTCAATATTTTATGGGCTTGGTGATGTGTTCATATATATAGGTACCTTAGGATAATGCCTTCTATACATGTGATATGTCTACTTTGCACTAGTTTCCACCCCTAGCTTATTTGAGGTAGGCTTGGGGTTGTCACACTCAGTTTATCAGTGGCCAGGAGGACCCCAATGGGTCAGGTAGTGATAGTTTTATCCATCTTATTTGACTCATATGGAGATATTTATGAGAGAAAATATACTTCAAAGTTTCATGATCTTTATTTATCTCTCATATTTCACCATAAAGATAGTGCATCTATATATTTAAAAAAAAATATCATAGATTCCAACTCAGGGCCATGATTTGGGTAGTTCTGTTCATGAATCATCAATATCCTTAATGCATATGCAACCACTCTATCATTCTATATACGAACACACCCAATTACCTTATTCTATACAACACTATATATTATAAATCCTTCCTTTCTTGATGGTAAAGACAATACCATTTCATTAAAAATATCCACTTTATCTATTTAAAAATTTATTCACATTTCATTGACTATGTGAATTTAACCCCTTTATGTGTCAACTTGGTTAACGAGTCTGCCAATTAAGAATTTTTTTGAACAAACCACCCATAGTAACATAATAAACCAAGGAAACTATTTATCTCAGTTATTTTTATCAGTGTAGGTCATTATTTGACTACCTTTTTATTTGAAATATCAATATATGTTCTATCATGGGGGACAATATGACCAAGAAAAGAAACTTAATAGAGCCAAAATTCACACTTACTGAATTTCCCATATAATTTATTTTGTCAAAGGGTCTTAAGAATTATTCATAGTTGATTTTAATGCTCTATTTAGATTTTAGATTATATCAATATTTCATTAATGGATATCACTGTAATGTTATCAAGATAATACTTGAATTATCTATTCACTAGATCTATAAAAATAGAAGCTGTATTATTCAATACGAAGAGGATTATCAAAAACTCATAATGTTCATACCTAGTATGAAATTTCATCTTTGGTATATTACCCCCATTCATCATTAATTGATGATAACCAGAGTGAATATAAATCTTTAAAAAATATTGAGATCCTTGATATTGATTAGATAATCCATCAATACATGATAAATGATACTTATTATATATATTAATGGTATTAATATCCATGTAATTTATGAAAAAACTCATAGAAATATCCTTATTTTTCTAAAATAAAATAGGGGCTCCCCATAGTGAAAAATTAGGTTATATAAAGATTCTATCACAAAACTTCTATAGTTTCTTCTTCAACTCCACCAATTCTACTAGATCCATTTTATAGGTAGTCCTAGATATAGGTTTTGTATTAGGTATGGGTTTAATAAAAAACTCAAATTCATTCTCAGGTGGATGTCTTAATAATTATCCTATAAATAAATAAATGTTTTCTTAAATAATAGGTATATAATATATCATTAACATGTTTTTACCATCCATATATATATATATTTTTATCCTCCTCTTATCCTTGTATTTCATTAAGGTGAGCTACAAGAGGTGGATCCATAAATTATCCAAATAAAAAAGAATCTCTAAAAAAATGGATTCTCCACCCCCTTCATAAATAATAATCACATTATTTTGGTAAAAATTATTTATTATAATTTTAAAACCAATATATATTGAGTATTATGTCAAATTCAATCATAGGTATTAAAATAAATCTTATTACTAGTGAATATAAATGAATTTTAAGAGAGATTATCCAATATATCCTTATTGTAATAATATTCCCACTAGGTGTCTTGATTGATAACTCTTTCCTCATAGTATTTGTTGATGATTTAATGTTATCATAAAAAAAAGAATATATAAAAAGTGCATATATATAAAATCAGGTAAAACATTATTTAAATTTTAGTTTATGATCAAATTACTTTATATTACATCATTTTACATATCAACTTCAGCTATCATGATTGCATAATCTTGGTGATACTCCCATATATTTTTTGAGTTAAATACCATTAACTCTTAGAGGATTTATTCAAATAGTCTCCCATCACCTTATAGTTGAATAATTGTACATTGGAAGCTTATTTCTTTCCCATTAATTCATGAGCCTGATAGTATATCTCTCCACACTTGAAGAAAAATCTCATTACCTTTAAGAAGGTTCCATAGACTTTCTTCCCACAACTCTTTAATATTGAAAATTATACCCTTCCATTCTTCCTTTTTATCACATTTTTTATAGAGTGCTCAACTGATGTCTTATTTTCTTGATTTCCTTTTAAAAATTAATACTTGGGTAATTATTTATCTATCTTTATGACACTTTATACTATATTCTAGCATACTAGAAATGTGTGAGAGGATAATGACCATATAAAGGTAGACATTATCCTATAAAATAATTTATTAATATTACTTCTTTTATTATGTACATAATATACAATATAATTTTCTAACATTTTAAAGTTAGCCTCATACCTAATGAAATTTTCATCTTCCTTTGGCCTGATTCTTAGGAATTTCTTTTCTATATCAACTCATTGTTCACAAGGAAATTATTTTTCGAAGAATATATCCTTAAAAGTCTTATATTACATGCTATATATCTCCTCAAACTACTTAGTATTTTGAAACAATGACCACCGTTGATCAACATATTCCTTTAGATGATAAACTATTGTGGTAATTTTATTCCCTTTCAGTACTTCCCTAAGTATGAAATATCTTCTCTTGGGACTTGATTTTCTGTCCAAATACTAATAGATTATTAGGCCCATTGAATTATAGAGTTTAGTGTTGCATAAAGTGGTACAACATTATTACACCATGTTGAGGGTCATCTAGTTGCTCCATATGAGTAATGTTATTTGTCACAACCTAAGTCAACTGCACCAATATAGTTATAATATTTTTATCACCAACACTAGTCTCACTGAATTTATTAAAATTATCATGAGATAAATACCTATATAGTTTATGAGTGTTGATAATATATATTCCTTCTTACATACACTATTTATAAATAAAGGCTTACACTAGATGAGTCCATGAATGAATCCATGAATCAAAAAAATATAATTCTAATTCTTATGTAACACTTAAAATAAATTTAAAATTTATGCAATAAGAAATACCTAAATAATAATAATAGTATCTATAGGAATATATTCAAAACATAATAATATTTTTGAATCCTTTATAATGATTCATAAAGAGAATTTTAATAAACTGAAGAATATCCCCATAGAGTATCAAACCAAATTTGTAGTTAGGCCTATATGCCATGCACTAGGTGAAGATTGATATAATAACCAACCATCATTTTTAGGGATATTACCCCAAGGTACATCTGTTCTAGAGCTTTTATCCACTTGTTTGTATTCAAAAAAATATTTCATTTCCTGGAAACTATAAAATCTATATTTTACCAAAATTTTAGGGTGTTTCCTCATACTTAGAATTATTCTTAGAGTTCATCATAAGGTTTTGTTTTCTACTATATGTTTTCTTAAATCTAGTTCCAATATTTTCTACTAAACTTGCTTTGATAACAACAATAACAACCCCACCTCTAGTAACTCAGATCTAGTGGTTACATTATTAAATTGGTATAAGATACAAGGGATAATATCATAAATAATCACACTGCATAGTAATCTTGAAAGACTAGATATATACATGATTCTCACGTTACATTTGAAAATATAAAATATAATCCAAATTTATGGTTAAATATTTATTATCCATTTTAGTATATCCTTGAAGTTAATCAAATTTCACTTATGAGTACACTAGGGATAATAAAATATTTCATATAACTAATATCATGATATATAAATATATCCATGGATGGAATGACAACATAAATAATCACATGGATAATAATAACTAATTTTATAGAGATACAATGCATAATTATGGACATCATAATCTTATTATAAAGGTCTCGTGCCAAAACATCTTACATAAATAGTTAAGGCATATGCCAAATAAACAAACAAGTTTGTTTAATGTAACAAATTAATGAATATAGAGGCTATTGTGGGCCCTAAACATCACTTAATAATTCTAATCAATTCACCATATTAAAGAAATTATTAATAATACAATTCATAATCAGCTTTACTTATTAATCAATAAACACTCGTATTAGAAATAATAAATAAACAGGATGTCAATACTTTCCCCATTCAATAAATAGATTACCATGATCATAATCCATCTAGAGAAATAAGGTGGATGGTATCATTAGATCATATCCAATGTAAAACATTATAAACTTTAAAGGATATTCACATAGATGGAGAACACCTTCATAAGAGCATTAAAAATTTACTTGGATAAAGAAGAAGAAATAACCTTTACATTTTTCATAACCTAAGAAAATATTTCATAAATAAAAGGTATTATAAATTTATTTAAAAAACATAAAAAATTGAAAAGGAAGTTTGTTAAATAAAATTTATTAAGTTTGATGAAAAATCCAATAGTACAAAAAATGTTTAAACATAGATTTCCTTCACATTTTATAAAGAAAATTAAAGTTAATCAAAAATGAAGTCACAATTCACTTTTAAATACCATTTTCAAGAAGATGAATAGAGGAAATTTTGAAACATTAATTTAAAATAAAAATATAAAAAATAGAATTTTTAAAATAAATAAGGGATAAGTATGTAAATTTTGAGTGGAAGATAAAAGATATAAACACAAATAAATTTTCAAAATATCTTTATTGAAACCAAAATATATAAAATTGTAATGAAAATTAATTATGAAAATAGAAAATAATTATTATTATGGTTATAATAAATAATATATATTTGGATTTCAAAATAAAAAAAGGTGAACATTTGTGGGGAAAATGGAGGAGAAATATTCCCAACCAAAAAGAAACGAGATTAGAAAATAAATCCTTTATCTTTGGTAACTTTTAAATTATAATACTTTTAAGTAAATAAAATTATGTGGAATTGTAAATAGAGTTAATTAAATAAAGGATATGGTACAATATAGTCACGGTGTTGTATATACACCACATAAATAAATATGGTGGTGAATATAGAATATATCTCAATGAATGAAAATTAAGATGAGAAAACCCTTAAATTTTACTCCCAACTTTGATGAAAGATATTTAAACTATTATATAATGAAAATAAACATATTAATCAATTATTTAAGTTCCTTATTCCTGAATATTAACTTTTATACTCTTAATCTGTAATAATTCTTTATACATATATTAGTTATCTATAGTTTATTTTATTTATTAGATGATAATAACTTTGATTGTTTTGTAGGTGTTTGTAATTGTATTGCCTTGACCCTAGTTACCCAGAGTCGGTTCATTATTACATAACATTGTCAAGATCACAAAAGATCAAGTCTCAAAAGACCGATTAGTTTAGTAGCATTGGAAGTACTAGATGCATTCATAAGGTTTACATTACATCTTAAAATGGAAAACTACAACAACATTGTTTCTATAGACAACACTAAGATCCCATAGACTATTCCTGCAGGTTAGACATAATATACTTCTTCAAATCCTGAGAAAAATAAAACATAGAAAGGGGTGATCTTAGATTCTCAATAAGGATAACAATATAGCAGAAACTTTCATAAATAAGCATAACAATTTCAGGCAATTAATAAGACTAAAATAAAATCCTTTTAAACTTGAACTTCAGCATAATATGGAAAATATAAAATCAAATAATTCCGTTTACTTATTCACATGGATATTTTACAAGTCTAATAATCACATACAATATCAATAGCCACTTTAATAATGATGAAATGCATAATGCCAGACTTCTTAACCACATAGTCTAGGCCTTGTGCCAAGACTACAAATAAGATTTTGTCAAGGTCTTGTGCCGGGACACTAGTTTGTCTCATGAGACCTACCGATTCATCGAGGATCCATATTGGGCTCTACCCGTCACTTACTAATTCCAATGCATTCCTCATATGAAAAGGTTTAAACATAACATAAACATTCGCATTAAAACTGGCATACAAAATGTCAATAAATTATCCATAAACCATGAATGGTATGAAATAACACATCCACAGTCAAACATATCACAAAACCTTCAGTACAATATGGAAGTTTTGTATCATAATAAATAAACTTCAAACAAACTTAAAATCCATAAAAGGATGTCGACGTAGATGAAATCAAAACCTTTTTAGAGAAATATGTCTTTCTATTTTGAAATCATTTAAAAGTCACGTAATTATAAAATAAAATATCTATATTTGAAAATATTATTATAATATTTTAAGGGAAGCTTCGACAATGTTATAACGATGGAAAATAGCCGAACACACCATATAAGTAAAAAAAATATTCGTAGCTTAATTTTGTCGAAAAGGTCATAAAGTACCTTGTTTGGAAAATGACAGAAATATTCCAATAAAAACATTTTATAAAAAGTCAAACAAGGGTATAAATTACTTTAACCCATAGTCTAGTAAATATTAAAAATGTTTTAGAATAAATTTTAAAGAAACATGGATGTGGATGATAAAGAGGTCCCAGTAGATACTTACGTAAAAACACACTTGGATAATAAAGAGATTGTGAAATTAACCCTTACCTTATACTTTTACTTGGTCGAGGTTAATTTTAACTCTTGTATAATGGTGAAATAATTTTTATTAAATTATACAAGAATTATATACATTAATAATATATCATATATGATCTTTTAATATTGCTTTGTTAATAATATTTTAGTATTATCGTCGTTTCGGGTGTTAACTGATTCATTTTCCTTTATATGATTAGTTACGTAAGTAATGTTTGTTATGGATAGGATGTAACTTATTAATATTCAGAATTATATTAAGTCTTTAAACATTATTTTTAATCATCTAATGAAAATTAGTCTTGAATGGATACGATGGGGAATGAATCTCATCGGGTTTGTGGAGACGGTAATCCGTACGTACGCATGAGCGATAATATCATTCTTTTGATATTAAAATAATATATAATTGGATGGTATATCATATATACAGAATCATTATCATGTTATATTTATTATTTACATCAATTACACATCATTATTATACCCATCCAAATAATAATGTATTGAATAACAATTATACCACGACGTAGAGACGGTAAGCCGTACGTACGCACATATGGTGACATGTCATTCAAAAGATGTATAGAATAATGAATATGGTTGTACCATATTTATAATAACATCACATTATATAGAAGATACTGGAGTTATTATTTTATAATGGAAGCAACAAATAAATAATAAGTGGAAGAAGAAAGGAACTTGAAAGTGGTGATGAAATATTTACCTCTTCTTTAGGTTCTTCCTTTTGATTTGATCAAAAGGGATTTTTAGGTTGGCTTTCTCACAAAAATAAGGCCTCTAGAATAAATTTAGGAAGGTTGAGAGGGTATTTTGTCAGGGGTTGGCCAAGGCAAATGGATTTGAAGGTGTGAATTAGAGATAAGTGGAAATTCCATTTTATAAGAGGGGTGAGATGCCCCTTAGGAAATGATATAAATATTATTTTATAATAAAATAATTTTCGGTTTCTAATGGAACAAAAATGAATTATTTAAATTATAAGGTGGTTATGTGTCTAAAACCACTCAACCAATAGGTTTTAGAAAAGTTTGGGTTACTATATTAACCTTATCTTTTAGATTTAACTCTTAGTTAAATAGTTTGACATTTACCATGTCTCTTTGTATTTTTATATTATATGGTTAATAAACTTACTATATACTTCCAAGAAAACCCCAAGTGGTTCATTAATGATACAACTATCATTATATAAGTTTTTTTCCAAACATTATATTTTTATGAATATAATATCAATTAATAATATAATATTTTTTTTAAAAACTTTTTTATGTCAATTTTGACACTATTTGGTATTTTTTTTCTAAATTCATAACAAAATTATTACTTAGAAAAAAATTCATCTAACCAACCCTAACATGTTATATTAACCTATAAAATTAGTGTAATTCATAAAAAGTCTAAAATTACATTTCTTTAGATATTTACAATATCAATTATTTTAATATTTCATTAATTAGGTAATTACTGCATCATCATTCTGTCATAAATAAATTAAATTATTTAATGTCTAAAAAATGTAAATAAAATACCATTATATAGGAAATGTTTTTATATTTCTAATAAATATTTATAGTCGAATTTATCTTATTTTTAGCCCAATATTAAAAATGGTTTAGTTATTAAACTTTGAATTTAACACTTTTAACTCTTCTTTGAATCAAATAATAATAAATGTCCTAATCTAATCCAAGTGGACCTAAAGGATCATATTTTATTCCTAAGGTTGTTTTTGGTTGAATTATATTTATAGAATAGAATTAGGACACATGTTAGGGTAATAATAATATCATTTTTACCTTTTATTTCCCTATTTACTTTTAACTGTGGTAAATAAAAGTAAAAATTACTATTCACCAAAAATTATTTTCATCTTATTGAACCACAATTTACTTACTAATATCAACCGTGTATCTCATATTTTTAAAATTCAACTCATATAAGTGGTAAAATTAAGTTTTATGTAAATTTTCAAATGCTCCTAGTTACCTAGTGTCGGTGCATTATTACATAACATTGACATGATCACAAAAGATCAAGTCTCGAAAGACCGATTAGTTTAGTAGGATTGGTATTACCAGATACATTCATAAGGTTTACAATACATCATAAAATGGAAAACTACTACAACATTGTTTCCATAGACAACACTGAGATCCCATAGACTATCCCTCCAGGTCAGCCATAATATACTTCTTCACATCCTGGGAAAAATAAAACATAGAAAGGGGTGAGCTCAGATGCTCAGTAAGCATAACAATATAGCATAAACTTTCTTAAATAAGCATAAACATTTAAGGCAATGAATAAGACTAAAAAAAGCCTTTTAAACTTGAAATTCAGCATAACATGAAAAATATAAAATCAAATTATGCCGTTTACTTATTCACATAGATATTTTACTAGTCGAATAATCACATGCAATATCAATATCCACTTTTATAATGATAGAATGCATAATGCCAGACTTCTTAACCACATAGTCATGGCCTTGTGCCAAGAATAAAAATAATATTTTTTCAAGGCCTTGTGCCAAGACACTAGTTTGTCTCATGAGACCTACCGATGCATCGAGGAGTCGTAGTGGGATCCACCCATCACTTACTAAGTCCAATGCATTCCTCATATGAAAAGTTTTAAACTTAACATAAACATTCGTATTAAAACTGGCATACGAAATGTCAATAATTTATCTATAAACCATGAATGGTATGAAATAACACATCCATAGACAAACATATCACAAAACCTTCAGTACAATATGGAACTTTTTTATCATAATAAATCAACTTCAAAAAAACTTAAAATCCATCAAAGGATGTTGACATAGATGAAATCAGAAACTTTTTAGAGAAATATGTCTTTCTATTTTTAAATCATTTAAAATTCATGTAATTATAAAAGAAAACATTTATATTTTAAAATATTCTTATAATATTTTAAGGGAATATTTGACGATGTTATAATGACGGAAAATAGCCGCACCTGCCGTATAAGTTAAAAAAACATTCTTACCTAAATTTTGTTGAAAAGGTCATAAGGTACCTTGTTGGGAAAACGACAGAAATTTTACTTTCAAACCATTTTATAAAAAGTCAAAAAAGGGTATAAATGACACCCATTGTCTAGTAAATATTAAAAATGTTTTTGAATACATTTTTAAGAAACATGGATGTGGATGATAAAGAGGTCCCAGTAGATAGTTACGTAAAAACAATCTTGGATAATAAAGAGATTGTGAAATTAACCCTTACCTTGTACTCTTACTTGGTCGAGGGTAGGTTAAACTCCTGTATAATGGTGAAATAATTGTTATTAAATTATACAAGAATCATATACATTAATAAGATATCATATATGATCTTTTAATATTTCTTTGTTAATAATATTTTAGTATTATCGTCATTTCGGGTGTTAACTGATTCATTTTCCTTTATATGCTTTGTTACATAACTAATGTTTGTTATGGATATTATGTATCTTATTAATATTCATAATGATATTAAGTCTTTAAACATTATTTTTAATAATCTAATAAAAATTAGTCCTGAATGGATATTATGGGGAATGAATTTCATCGCGTTCGTGGCGACGGTAATCCATACGTACGCATGGCCGACAATATCATTATTTTGATATTAAAATAATATATAATTGGATGGTATATCATATATAAAGAATCAATATCATGTTATATTTATTATTTACATCAATTACACATCATTATTATACCCATCCAAATAATAATGCATTGAATAACAATTACACCACGACGTGGAGACAGTAAGCCGTACGTACGCACGTATGGTGACATGTCATTCAAATGATGGATAGAATAATGAATATGGTGGTACCATATTTATAATAACATCACCGTATATAGAATATACTGGAGTTATTATTTTATAATTGAAATAAAAAATAAAGAGGAAGTGGAAGAAGAAAGGAACTTGAAATAGGTGATGAAATATTTACCTCTTCTTCGAGTTCTTCCTTTTGATTTGATCAAAAGGTCTCCTTATGTTGACTTTATGACTAAAGGAAGGCCTCTAGGATGAAGGTAGGACAGTTGAGAGGGTATTTGGGCAGGGGTTGGACGAGCCAAATGGCTTTGATGGTGTGAATTAGAGAGAAGAAGGAGTGCCCTTTTATAAGAGGGGTGAGGGGCACCTTAGGAAAAGCTAGAAATATTATTTTATAATAAAATAATTTTCGGTTTCTAATGGATCCAAAATAAATTATTAAAAGACTAAGGTGGGTATGGGTCTAAAACCACTCAAAAAATAGGTTTTAGATAGGTTTGAGTCACTATATTAACTTTATCTTTTATATTTAACTCCTAGTTAAATAGTTTGACATTTACCATGTCTCTTTGTATTTTTATATTATATAGTTAATATACTTACTATAAACTTATAAGATAACATAAAATGGTTTATTAATGATACACCTACCATTATATCAGTCTTTTGGCCGAAACTTAGATTTTTAGGAATAAAATATCAATTAATAATATAATATTTGTTTTAAAAACTCTTTTATGTCAATTTTGACACTATTTGGTATTTTGTTTTTTCTAAATTCATAACAACATTATTACTTCGAAAAATATTCATCTAAACAACCCTAAAATGTTATATTAACCTATAAAATTAGTGTAATTAATAAAAAGTCTAAAATTGCATTTATTTGGATATTTATAATATTATTTATTTTAATATTTTTTAATTAGGTAATTACTGCATCATCATTGTGTCATAAATAAATTAAATTATTTAATGTTTAAAAAATATAAATAAAATAAAATTATGTTTGAAATATTTTTATCTTTCTAATAAATATTTATAGTCTAATTTATCTTATGTGTAGCCCTATAATAAAAATTCTTTAGTTATTAAACTTTGAATTTAACACATTTATCTCTTCTTTGAATTAAATAATAATAAATGTACTAATCTAATCCATGTGGAGCTAAAGGATCATATTTTATTCCTAAGGTTGTTTTTGGTCGAATTATACTTATCCAATAGAATTAGGACATGTGTTAGGGCAATAATAATATCATTTTTACCCTTAATTACCCTATTTACTTTTAACCGTGGTAAATAAAAGTAAAAAGTTACTATTCACCAAAAATTATTTTCAACTTATTAAACCGAATTTTACTTACTGATATAAATTGGGTCTCCTGGATTTTTGAAATTCAACTCACAGAAGCGGTAACATTAAGTTTTATGTAAATTTGCAAATACTCATAGGAGGTGGGTAAAAGACGCTAAAAAGTTCAATAAAATTTTTATATATTTAAAATTATTATAAACTAACTCCAATGAATTAAATTGAAATTATATAGGTATTATGTATTTATTTTGACCTAAAATAAATTTAAGTAAAATAAATAACTATTTAAATAAAAATTTGGATTTTAACCTATAACTAAGTGTTTTTCACTATTCATAAAAAATTGAAAGATTTTAGAAAAAACCAAAAATTCACCGTAAGCTAATTTATATATTCCGAATCGAAAAATGAAGTCAATTTTGAAAGATAAAATTTATAAAATTTCAAAAATTGTGTATTACTATTCATAACGGCTAGTTTGATTGGTTGTGGTGTGTTAGAACTCGAAGTTGCGAACAACACACGCTAGTGTATTATTCAAAGAGAAGTGTATCGTGGAAGCTTGGGGTGTTACATTCTCCCATACTTAAAATAATTTCATCCTTGAAATTTCTAGAATATTACTACATAAAAAGACTCAGGTGGTTCTTCATCATAAGTTCCTTGGGTTCCCACATTGCCTCTTCTATCTTATGGTTTCTCCATAGAACTTTTAATCGATGAGTCATCCGGTTTCTCAACACTTGTTATCTTGTATCAAGAACCTTGACGGGCTCTTCACAATAAGACATATCAGGTTCCAGTTCTAATTCTTCATAGGTGAGTACATGCGTTGGGTCAGGCGTGTATTTTCTCAACAGTGATATGTGGAATACATCGTGAACTTTGGAAAGACTTGGCGGCATTTCCAAATGGTAAGATACAACCCCAATTCATTCTATAATTTTGAAAGGTCCGATGTACCTGAGACTCAATTTTCCTTTCTTACCGAAACGTATAACACCCTTCCATGGAGATACCTTCAAGAAAACATGATCTCCTACCTGAAATTCCAAATCCTTCCTTCGGTTATCGACATAGCTCTACTGCCTACTTTGAGCTGCTTTGATGTGGGTTTGTATTACCTTCACCTTTTCCATCATTTCCTCCACAAGTTCTGGGCCTACAAGTTTTCTTTCACCAACATCATCCCAACAGGTTGGTGTGCGACATCTCTTTCCGTATAAAGCTTTATATGGTGCCATCTGAAGACTTGAATGGAAGCTATTATTATAGGAAAATTATACCATTGGTAAATATTGATCCCATATACCTTGAAAGTCAAGTGAACATGATCTCAACTTGTCTTATAAGGTTTGAATAGTCTGTTCTGATTGTCCATCAGTTTGGGGGTGGTAGGCAGTGCTCAAACGAAGTTCAGTATCCAGGGATTTCTGAATACTTTTCTAAAATCTTGATGTTAAACGAGGATGACGATCAGAAACAATCGATAATGGTACTCCATGAAGTCTTAAAACTTCATTAATATATAGTCTTTCTAAACTTTCAAGTGGAAAATCTTCCCTTATAGCAAGAAAATTGGCTGACTTGGTAAGACGATCAACAATGTTCCATATTTCATCGTTCCTTCTAGGAGTCTTTGGTAGCCCCATGACAAAGTCCATTGTGATATCATCCCATTTCCACTTTGGTATGGGAAGATGTTTCATGACTCCTCCAGGATGTTTCCTTCTAGATTTCACTTGTTCACAAACCATACATCTTGACACAAAATCAGCAATCTCCCTCTTCATGTTGTCCCACAAAAAATGTTCCTTCAAATCTCTATATATCTTAGTGCTACTAGGGTGTATAGAGAAATTGGAACTATGTGCATCATCCAAAAATTCCCTTTTTAGATCAGGTATATTGGGAATAAAAAGTCTCTTCCCAAATTTCAAAATTCCATATTCATACACAAAGTAACTCAATCACCCATCATTCACAACTTTAATCTTATTTTGAAACTCCTCATCATCAGTCTAATAAATCTTTATCCTTTGTAGTAAAGATGGTTTGGAAAACATTTGAAAAAGAATTGATTTTTCACCTTCCATGGTTATTCCCATATTAATCTTTACCAGATCCATGAAAATAGGATCCCTTTCAACTCTCATCTTGTTCAAAACTCCATGATCTTTTCTGCTCAAAGAGTCTGCCACCTTATTTGCCTTCCCCAGGTGGTAGTGTATAGTGAAATCATAATACTTGAGTAGTTCAAGCCATATCCTTTGCCTCAATTTGAGTTCTTTTTGTGAGAAAATATCTTTCAAACTCTTGTGATCAGTATATATCTCACATTTTTCACCATAGAGATAGTGTCTCCAAATCTTGAAAGCAAAGATTACAGCTGATAACTGAAGATCATGAGTAGGATAGTTTTTCTCATGAATTTTTAGCTATTGTGATGCATAGGCAATAACCCTATCATTCAGTATAAGGACACAACGAAGTCATTTCTTTGAAGCATCACTATAAATAACAAACCCATCATTCCCCGATGCTAGAGTCATGATAGGAGAATTGAATAATCTTCTCTTCAATTATTCAAAACATTCTTCACACACTTTTGTCCAAACAAATTTAACCCCTTTTTGTGTGAGCTTTGTTAATGGTTTATCCAACCAGGAAAAATTATAGACAAAACGTCAATAATAACTTGCTAAACCAATAAAACTACGTACCTCAGTTCTACTCATCAGTGCTGGCCATTATTGGATTGCTCATGTCTTAGAAGGATCAATAGAGATTCCATCCTTAGAGACTATATGTCCAAGAAAAGATATCTCCTGAAGCCAGAATTCACCCTTGGTAAACTTCCCATATAATTCGTGTCTTCTAAGAGTCTTCAAGATAATACACAAGTTATTTTCACGATCTTTGTAGCTTTTGGGGTATACCAAGATATCATTAATAAATACCACTACAAATTCACCAAGATATTCCTTGAAAAATCTATTCATTAAATCCATGAAGACAAAGGGTGCATTAGTCAATCCAAAAGGCATTACTGTAAACTCGTAATGCCCGTACCTGGTTTGAAATTCCATTTTTGGAATGTCTTACTTCTTCACACACAACTGATGATATCCAGATCGATGTTCAATCTTTGAAAAGTATTGAGCTCCATGAAGTTGGTCGAAGAAATCATCAATGTGAGGTAGGGAGTACTTGATATTTATTGTTATAACATTGATCTCTATGTAGTCAATGCACAACCTCATAGATCCATCTTTCTTCTTAACAAAAAGGACAGGGGCTCCCCATGGAGAAAAACTAGGGCGGATAAATCCCTGATTACTCAATTCCTATAGTTTTTTCTTTAGTTCCACTAATTACACAGTGGCCATTCTATAAGGGGTATTTGATATGGGCCTTGATCGAGGAATTAAATCAACGGAAAACTCAATTTCTCATTCTAGAGGATGTCTAGGTAAATCTTCTAGAAACACATCAACATATTCTTTTACAATAGGTACATCCTATATTTGAACATTCCTTTCCTCACCCATAGTTATTTCATTCTCTTCCACCCTAATAATTGAATTTAGTTGAGCTACTGGGGGTGGATCTTTATAAGAATTAGGTGGTGATGATTCTGCTCTAAAGATAACATGTTCTTTATCATCATCATCAAAAATAGTAACCTCTTTCTTCTTATAATAAATTTTTGAATCATGGTCTGAAAGACAATCCATACTACGGATTATATCAAACTAAATCATGGGTATGACTATGATATCAATAGATAAAGAACATTTATATGCCCTAATGGGGACTCATTCACAAAACTTTGCTACAGTGATACTTCCCTTAGGATTTTTGACTGAAAACTCCCTTGTTAAATAAAATTGTAAATATCTAATTCTCTTAGAAAACTGGGAAGATATGAAACAATGCGATGATCCAGAATCAAATAAAGCATTGGATAAACTTAAGGAAAACATTAAATTACCTACAACTACATCTTTTAGAGCTTCAACCTCAGTAGTAGTGATAGCATGAGCTTAGCCTTGATCTCTTGGACTTTTCCGAGGTAAGTTCCCTTGACTCATAGGAAATTAATTTGCATAATTCCCCATTTCTCTACAATTGTAGCATTCAACATTAACAACCTCTTTCTTCCCCTTGAAATCACGAGATTGGTGGCCTTTTTCACAACACTTGTAACAGAATACAATTCCCTTCAGGAAAGTACCAGGGTGTTTCTTCCCACATTTACTGCAGGATGGATATTCAACTTTTCACTTCTTCCCTGTATTTCCATTTCTAGAGTGTTCAGCAGATCTCTTCTTCTCTTTCTTTGATTTAAAGTCGTAAGACTTAGAGAATTATTTTTCTGTATTGATAGCATATGAGACAATATCTTTGTAAGACAAGAAGGATTGTGAGACTAATGCTCGATGGATAAATGGTTTTAACCCATAAAAGAAATGATCAATATTACTTATTGGGTTACACATATAATCTACATCATGCATCGCTAACCTTGTAAAGTCAGCTTCATATTTTGTGACATTCTCATCCTCCTTTTTACTCATACTAAGAAATTACCTTTCCATATCTGCTCGATGGTCATGAGGAAATTATTTTTCTAAGAAAATTTCTTTAAACTCCCTTTATTCCATATTTGATACTTCATGATCTTCCTTTCTATTTTGAATCAATGAACACCATTTATCAACATCTCCAGTGAGGCGGTAAACGACCATGACAAACTTTTCCCTTTCGCTACTCCCCAAGGCGTGGAATATTTTCCATAAATAATTTATCCATTTCTCAGCTACTAGTGTATTTTTACCCCCATTAAATGTTGGTGGTTTTTTCCTCATGAAGTGATATAACATTGATCCTCCACGCTGCAGATCAGGGTGCTCCATACGGGTAAGGTTATTATTCATAACTTGAGTGAGTTGTCCCAGTATAGTGATTAGTTTATCAGCACCAGTTGTATCACCAGCTCTACTATAATTATCTTGAGTAGGAGGTAACTCCCTACATGGAGTACGTGCATTGATACGGTTTCCATTCCTTCCACTAGGTGCCATTTCTAAACAATATCATAAACTAGATTAGTTTATGAATTGAAATACATAATTCCAAACTTGTAAAACAATTAACATAAATTTAACAGTTTATGGATATAATCCACAATCATAAAAATGTTTTCTTTGAGGAAATATATACTCATAAACTCTTTATAATGGTTTGTAAAGAAAATGAGAATTAACCTAAGAATATCCCCCGGGAGTGTCGTAACCAAGAGTGCAGTAAGACCCATTGTCATGCACCAGTTCCTGTTCGAGTCTTGCTTAAAGCGGTGTTTTTGAGTTTTACCCCTAGGTACATCTGTGCCAGAGTTACCTCTACCTGCTAGTATCCATATAGGGATGTATTTCTTGGAAAACTCACAAAATCTCTACAATACCAAAATTCCATGAAGCTCTTCTATACTAACCCTCAAAGTCTATCTTATGGCTATGTGCCCTAATAAGAGTTTATCTAAATCTAGTTTCCAAGGTTTGTACTAAACTACCCCTAATACCAACTATAACTCCATGACCATAGTTACCCAGAGTCGGTGCATTATTTTAATATATTTTCATGATCACAAAATATCAAGTCTCGAAATACTGATTAGTTTAGTAGCCTTGGAAGTACTAGATACATTCATAAGGTTTACATTACATCATAAAATTGAAAACTACAACAACATTGTTTCCATATACAACACTGAGATCCCATTGACTATACCTGTAGGTCAGTCATAATATACTTCTTCACATCCTAGGAAAAATAAAACATAGAAATGGGTGATCTCAAATACTCAGTAAGTATAACAATATAGCGTAAAATTTCATAAATAAGCATAAAGATTTAAGTCAATGTATAAAACTAAAACAAAATACTTTTTAACATAAACTTATTCATAATATGGAAAATATAAATCAAAATAATTCCATTTACTTACTCACATGGATATTATACTAGTTGAATAATCACATGAAATATCAATAGCCACTTTCATAATGATGGAAAGTATAATGCCAGACTTTTATAACCACATATTCAAGGCCTTGTGCCAAGAATATAAATAATATTTTGTCAAGGCCTTGTGCCAAGACACTAGTTTGTCTCATGAGACTTACCGATGCATAGAGGATCTATAGATGGCTCCACCCATCACTTACTAAGTCAAATTCATTCCCCATATGAAATGGTTTAAACATAACATAAACATTCGTATTAAACCTAGCATACGAAATGTCAATACTTTAACCATAAACCATAAATGGTGTGAAAATAACATATCCACAGTCAAACATATCACAAAACCTTCAATACAATATGAAAGTTTTATATAATAATAAATAAACTTCAATTAATCTTAAAATCCATCAAAGGATGTTGACATAGATGAAATCAATTTTTTTTAGAGAAATATATCTTTCTATTTTGAAATCATTTAAAAGTCATATAATTATAAAAGGAAACATTTATTTTGAAAATATTATTATAAGATTGTAAGGGAAGCTTCAACAATGTTATAATGGAAGAAAATAGCTACACCCTCCGTATAAGTTAAAAAAACATTCTTACCTTAATTTTGTCAAAAAGGTCATAAAGTACCTTGTTTGGAAAATGACAGAACGATTCCTTTAATTTTTTTTTATAAAAAGTCAAAAAATGGTATAAATGACTTTAAAACATAGTCTAGAAAATAGTAAAAATATTTTGGAATACATTTTAAAGAAACATAGATGTGGATGATAAAGAGGTTTCAGTAGATACTTACGTAAAATAACCTCGGATAATAAAGAGATTATGAAATTAACCCTTACCTTGTACTTTTCCTTGATAGAGGTTAGGTTAATATTCTGTATAATGGTTAAATAATTTTTATTAAATTATAAAATAATCATATACATTAATATGATATCATATATTATCTTTTAACATTTCTTTGTTAATAATATCTTAGTATTATCGTCGTTTCGGGTGTTAACTGATTCGTTTACTTTTATATGATTTTTTACATAAGTAATGTTTGTTATGGATAGGATATATCTTATTCATATTCAGAATTATATTAAGTCTTTAAACATTATTTTTAATCATCTAATGAAAATTAGTATTGAATGGATATGATGGGGAATGAATCTCGTCGCGTTCGTGGAAAGGGTAATCCGTATGTACACATGAGCGAAAATATCATTCTTTTGATATTAAAATAATATATAATTGGATGGTATATAATATATAAAAAATCATTATCATGTTATATTTATTATTTACATAAATTAAACATCATTATTATACCCATCCAAATAATAATGTATTGAATAACTAGAACCCCATGACGTGGAGACGGTAAGCCGTACGTACACACATATGGTGACATGTTATTAAAATGATGGATAGAATAATGAATATGGTTGTACAATATTTATAATAACATCACAATATATAGAAGATACTGGAGTTATTATTTTAGAATGGAAAAACAAATAAAGAGGAAGTGGATGAAGAAAGGAACTTGAAAGAGGTGATGAAATATTTACCTCTTCTTCGAGTTCTTATTTTTAATTTGATCAAAAGGTCTCTTTAGGTTGGCTTTCTGACTAAATGAAGGACTCTAGGATTAATGGAGGACATTTGAAAGGGTATTTGGGCAAGGTTTTGCTGAGCCAAAAGGCTTTGGAGGTGTGAATTATAGAGGAGAAGTTCCCTTTTATTAGAGGGGTGAGGGGCACCTTAGGAAAAGATAAAAATATTATTTTATAATAAAATAATTTTCGGTTTTTAATGGCTAAAAAATAAATTATTTAAAGGATAAGGTGGGGATGGGTCTATAAACACTCAACTAATAGGTTTTATACATGTTTGGGTTACTATAATAACCTTATCTTTTATATTTAACTCTTAGTTAAAAAGTTTGACATTTACCATGTCTCTTTGTATTTTTATATTATATGGTTAATAAAATTACTATATACTTCCAAGAGAATCCCAAGTGGTTCATTAATGATATAACTATAATTATATAAGTTTTTTGGGAGAACCTTATATTTTTAGGAATATAATATCAATTAATAATATAACATTTGTTTTAAAAACTCTTTTATGTCAATTTTGACACAATTTGGTATTTTGTTTTTGCTAAATTCATAATACCATTATTACTTCGAAACAAATTCGTCTAAAAAAACCTAACATGTCATATTAACATATAAAATTAGTGTAATTCATAAAAAGTCTGAAATTACATTTCTTTGGATATTTATAATATCAATTGTTTTAATATTTTATTAATTAGGTAATTACTGCATCATCATTGTGTTATAAATAAATTAAATTATTTAATGTTTAAAAAATATAAATAAAATACAATTATGCAGGAAATGGGTTTATATTTCTAATGAATATTTATAGTCAAATTTATATTATGTATAGTACTATATTAAAATGTTTTAGTTTTTAAACATTGAATTTAACACTTTTAACTCTTCTTTGAATTAAATTATAATAAATATCATAATCTAATCTATGTGGACCTAAAGGATCATATTTTATTCATAAGTTTGTTTTTGGTAGAATTACACTTATCCAATATAATTAGGACCTGTGTTAGGGTAATAATAATATCATTTTTACCCTTAATTACCATATTTACTTTTAACCATGGTAAATAAAAATAAAAAGTTACTATTCACCAAAAATTATTTCCATAGACAACACTGAGATCCCATAGACTATCCCTGAAGTTCAGACATAATATAATTCTTTTCATCCTAGGTAAAATAAAACATAGAAAGGGGTGAGCTCAGATGCTCAGTAAGGATAACAATATAGAGGAAACTTTCATAAATAAGCATAAACATTTAAGGCAATGAATAAGACTAAAACAAAAGCCTTTTAAACTTGAATTTCATCATAATATGGAAAATATAAAATCAAATAATGCAATTTACTTATTCACATGGATATTTTACTAGTTTAATAATTACATGCAATATCAATAGACACTTTCATAATGATGGAATGCATAATTCTAGACTTTCATAACCACATAGTCAAGGCCTTGTGCCAAGACTACAAATAAGATTTTGTCAAGGCCTTGTTCCAAGACACTAGTTTTTCTCATGAGACCTACCACTGCATTGAGTAGCTATAGTAGGATCCACCCATCACTTACTAAGTCCCATGCATTCCTCATATGAAAAGGTTTAAACATAACATAAACATTCGTATTAAAACTGGCATACGAAATGTCAATAATTTACCCATAAACCATAAATGGTGTGAAAATAACACATCCATTGTCAAACATATCACAAAACCTTCAATAAAATATGGAAGTTTTGTATCATAATAAATCAACTTCAATTAAGCTTAAAATCCATCAAAGGATGTTGACATATATGGAAGAAGGAAACATGATTAATTTTTGTAGATACCTAATGGTCCACATGAGTGATATTATTAAACCTTAATCCATGTCAACTTTCCTATTTTATTATAAGACAATTTTTGAAATTTTGAATGATAAAGGAGTTGTAAATTAAGGATAAGAATCTATTACTGACTATGATGGATGTTGCATCACCAAAGAGATATGAAAAAGAATGATGATTATGTGGAATCTATGGTAGAGGTAGTGGGTTGATGATAATGATAAAATTTATGAAAGGTTTGATCATGTTCAACATAATTCTAGGCTTAAAGATATGGTTGAACCTGTTCTAGGACTAGATAAAGTGACACAGTACTTAGATAAGGAAGAATATGTAGGTGAGGTATAGAAAAAAATAAGACATCCTATTGATGATAGGGGTGATCCTAATATTACAGTAAGTCCAGAAAGAATCTATATTGGATCTCCTAGACCTCTATAAATGCTTCTTACCAAAAAACCTCTCCTAGATTCTAATTCTAACGAGGATATATAGGAATATGAAGATGTTGAGTATGAAAGTGGAAGTGACATCAAGGAAGATGAAGATAATAGTGAAGATGATGATGAGTAAAATGAATCATAATTGGAATAAAAAGAAGATGTTGAAGAGGAGGAAGAATAGTATGAAGAAGAAGAGTATTAATAAGAAGGTGTAAGTGTTATAAATGAAGAAGAAGAGTAAAAAGAGTAAAGTAGTAAAGCTGGCGGAGAACCTAATCATCTTATAGGTGATCAAGGTCTTGGTGGGGAACCTTAAATTTTGGATAAAATTGATTTATAAAAAAGGATCAAGTTGTGGAATATAAGAAGGCTTCCGTATCTATTGTTGTTGAGGAATAAGTTCCAATTGTTCAAGTGTAAGAACAAGTGTATGTTTTGAAGAGATCACATGTTGAGGGGGAATAACAGTCTAATAGAGTTAGAGTTGACACTCTCACTCCTTATGATTGGATAATAGTGGATGAATGGGAGAGGTTACTTGGATATATCAATTTAGACTTAGATTATCCAAATTAAAATGATGAGACATATTACCCTAAGTGGTATTTGGTTGAAGCGGTAGGTCATGCTCAGATAGTTCCTATTAAAATAGATCCAACAGTGGCTCCTACTCCTACTTCTACTACTTTGGTTTTATCTGTGCCCACTGAATATGTAAGTCAGAGTGACTTCAATGACTTTAAATAGGACTTGTGTTCAATTGTTAGAGAAATTATCAAGCCTCAAAATATACCTATATCTAGTCTTAGTGAAAGTTATTATATTATGATTGTAGAAAGATTTGTCTCTCAGATTCACACTCATATAGTTTCTGAACTTCATGAAGTGAAAATGGAAAATAAAATATTAAGTTTTGAGTTGGTTTCAATCATTCCTATTGTGAAAGGGATTTCATCTGAGTGTGAAACATCCTTGGAAAATGTTTCAAAAGGTCTTGAAGATATAACTTTTGAGGATGATACTCCTCCTCCTCCAAACCTTGATCTGGCTATTTTGAGATCAATAGTAAAAGATGTAGCCAATGAATCATCAAACATTGTTTCTCTTTATTATCCTTATGACAGTGATATGATCAGATCAGTGATAAGAGAAGTACTTCATACAATGATGGGTAGCTTATATCAGGAGATACAAATCAAAATAAAATAGAACAGTGACCATGTGCATGATATGGTAAGGTTTTACATGAAAGGGCCCACTAATGGTCAAGAAGAGATCACTAAGAAAGTAGATTACTAATTTAAAATGATTTATACCAAACACTATTTGGAAAGTCATTTCAAATAATTGGTTAAAAATTTGAGGATCCCTACTATTACTCAAACATTCAGGGAACATGTGAAACAACTCAAGGAGCTGACACCTACGCTTCAAATGTTTATAGAGAACAAAGATGATTTTACTAAGGATGTGGAGAAAGGTGGACATACAAAAATGGATTTCATAAACCTTTTTAATCCATACATGCATGTACAGAGTACAACTATTGTAGCTACAAAATCATTCTCTATTAGACCTCTAACTGAGAACCTTCTTTCAAAATCTATCTACCACTCTATGGATCATTATTTCAGAGCTGTTGTTACTTGAAAACTTTTTTCTCCTCTACCTTCAACCCTTATACCATTTTCTAGGTCTCTTGATCAGGATCTTAATCATCTAAGGCATGTGATATATATAGAACTTACATCCCTTACATCCTCTACTCAAGGTCTCACCCCTACTATGCCTCATGGAGTTTCCATTCATCAAATATATACCTATGCTTGTTCTATACCTGATGTTTCTCCAATGGGCTCTTCTGCTTCTGCTGATAAGGGAAAAGTAGTCCTGTATCCTTGTTTGGAGAAGAGTTGATTATAGGGTGATCATTGATAGGGATATAATTTCTTATTTTTGTTATCCAATGTATTATCCTTTTATCATAAAATATATTATAAATTTTAATCCATTTTATGTTCTTGTTATATGTTCTTTATCATCTCATCTATTTTTTCCCTTTTTGATAATCCCAAAAGGGGTAGAAATATGAGATGGCATTCAATTTTATTTTCTTTTGTTTATCCTATAATTTAATTTCTCATGATATTTATAGTATGTTAAGTAGGAAAGTTAATTTTTACTTTTATTATTATGAATGGCTTATTAATTCCATGATTTGTGATCATCAAAAAGGGGGAGATTATTGGTCTCATCTAGTTTTAATGCTCTAAAATCATTCTTAATTAAGTTCAATTAAGCTATATTATGTTTACTCATGTTTACTTATCTTCTTAATATATTCAGTTAGTATTTCACATCATAAGATAGGTTTCTAATATTTGAATAAGTATGAGTCACCATTAAGGTGGACTCACTGTTGGATATCTTACTAATAATAGAAAAATAGATAAGAATGAGATACCGTTGACATGGAATTACTGATAATATGTCTTACTATTAGTCATCTCACCATCATAAAAAATGTTGAATTCTGAAAAAGGATGAGACATCGTCACTAAAGATACCAATGCACTGAGTCACCTTTGCATCAAGATACCGAAATAATGACTTACAGATGGAATCAAAATTTTCATATGAGTTACCGGTATGAGCTACTGATAGTATGAGTCACCGTCAAGTCGAACTACCATTAGAATGACCTACCATCATAATGACCTACCGTCATAATGACCTACTGATCCTGAGTCGCTAATACTTGTCTCACCATTCCAGATTGCAGAATGCATTAAGTATGAGACACCATTATACCTACCATTCAAAGACACCATCAACTCTTAATTTTTCTTTTAAATTCAAATTTACTTCTAATGATCATATTTATGAAATTTATTACCATTAAGTATTTTAATGGATTTGTATGTATTTTGTAGAAAATATTTATATCAATGACAGAATGCAATACGAGGTATGAGGTACTTAGACATGATCAAGCTCATGATCCTTGTCAGCTTTAGTTTATAAAGTGAATACCATATAAAAAAGGCATAAGTGTGGCTAGATAAATATACAAAGATGATCATTTACCTAAGAATAACACAATAATTTCTTGTTGTGAACACTTGGTGATACTACTGAGAACTAAAACCAAAGAAATTTTTGTAGTGAAAAACTAAGAAATCAGAAGATATCATCGTGTAAACCATATAACAGACTAGAAACAGAAGATAGAAGAAATCATGACACTATATTTTTCTATCTGTTTCTAAAAGTCAACTCGAGCTTCATTTCAAAATAACTTTGAGGAGCCTCAAGATGCATTTTTCAATCTAAAAAACCCTTCTAAACTCTATTATATATATTTTTCTCTTCTTGTGTATTGTTTTTACATTAATATTTTTGTATGTAACTCTATTCTATGTACATAAAACAACTCCTTTGAAAAAATAGAAGTTACATTGATATCTTCACAAACTATCTTTTTACCCCTTACACTCCCACTAATAACTGTAAAAGAGGTCCCTGCGTGGTCGGTTTATTTAAGCACTCCCACAAAAACTATGGAAGAGGTCTAGTTGACCTGTACAGTTGTGTATACTATTGTTTTCCCTGATCTAGGGTGTGAATCAAATATTATTTATATAAACTTATTTGTGTATGGTGATCACCAAGTGGAGAGGATTAAGTCTCTCATTGAGACTGAACATATTGTTTTATTTCTATTGTGTTATTTCAAGTTTATTTTTCTCTGTTGTGTTTATTCAATCATAAAACTTCACTTTACTTTGATAGTTAATCTTGAATAATGTTTATATTATAATTTAATTTTGTAGATATATTTCAAAAGCTAAAATAATAATCCATATTGTTTTAACTGAGAAATAATCACTCTTTAAGAAGTCTTTTAAAATATTAAAGATTTTATAAATCTACTAATTTGTTTAACTGGTCCATTTTTTATTTTAAACTGGGGAACTTTTAAATAATTGTTTTGGGAAAAAAATTTGTAGGAAATTAATTCACCCCCCTCTTGAGTGTTCTAATATGACCAAAACTCATAATCAAATAAAAATAGAACTAGGTGGCCATATATTTCAGAAATAAATTTAAAATTCACAACTAAACTCATCCAATAGGATAAAGGCAATTGTTAGAGAAATTTTAAAGACTTATCCCTAGTTTTAACCCTATTTTACCAATTTTACCCTTATCAAGGTGCCAAATATTTTCCAAGGTTATTGTTAATAATGAAAAAAATAAATTGAACATATTTTCCCAATTAGATCATTATGATTATAAATATGTAATCCATTTTTCAAGATTTAAATCATATAATTGACATAATTTAATTTAAAATTGAACCTAAAAAACATGTTGAAAATCAGTTTTCTAGAAAGAAATGTTTTCTGAAGTATAAAATTTTTTATTCAAAAATTATACATAAAATTAATTCCATCTAACTTAGTTATATTATTCCTAATATAAATGAACTTAATTTACTTTTAAAAACATTTATAACAATATGGAACTTTCTAAATACTTTAAACAAAAAGACAAATTTCATTAAAAATAAATATTTTTCACTATCAATCGGAAAATCAATATTTTTAGAAAATTTTCAAAAATTCACTCTATGATTGTGAAGAACCAAACCTAATCCTTTAGATTCAGAACATAAAAATTCTATGTGTTTTTTTATAAAACAAAACTGAAAAATGCATAGAGCATTTTACATTCTAGCACCTTTTACGATCTTGGTTTTAGAGAATTAGATATATACATTGAAATTTATCAAGATGTATAAAAATAAATTAAAATAAATAAAATTATTCATGTGTTTTAACTCCAAAAGAAAATTCACCCATCTTATAACTTCTAATTTACCTGTAAAAATAATTTTAAGATAAGGGACAAGCATTAAATTTCCCAGTAAGAGGTTTTAAAACCAGTGGAAAATGTTTTTATAAAAACTCTTTTTAAATTTATTATAAAAAAGATTATATAAAATATAAATATTATATATATAAACATTTTAAAAAATAATTATTTTGAAAATTCATTTAAAAAATACATCTTTGAAAACAATTCCATTTCTTATGAATATCGCTTGAAAATAATAATATTTTTATGGATTGAAATGATACTCGATATATATTATAAAACCATTGGGGCAACAAGAAATATCACCAAAAATGTCTTGTGAGGGTGTGGGTTCACTCCCCATTCCTAATTATCCCTCTTGATAGCCAAGTGCCGAATTAAATTTTTAAGAAAACATTTTCAAAAAATCCATCTTTCTCATAAATTGGACAAGAGCCTTAGCCTAGTTGTTGAGGAATCACTAGGTGCATCCAAGAGACCCGAGATCAAATCCAGGTGGAGGCATATTTTCAGGTTTCTGTAGGAGTACTGTAACAGGCACTATTTGGTACTATAGCAGCCAGAACTATTCATCCATCTGGGCCTTCAGGCCACCGGTTTGGTCCTCGTGTCCTGCAAGGATTTTGGGCCACCCAAGGACTTCGGTCCAGTTTATTCTCAAGGCCTTTGGGCCACCTTAAGGCCTTAGGGCCACCCCAAGGCCTTCGGGCCACATGAATGCAGGCCCCAGACACACTACAAAAAAGAAGCAGCTCCAAAAGAGGATTTAGAGTAGGTGTAATCACTAGAGCAGAGCCAAATGGATTGTCAGAATGAGAGGGTATGACTATGCTATCGGTACCAGCCTGTGCTTGCACGAGAAGCCTAGCCAGACGATCATACAAAGGTGGAGAGATACTATTAAGATATAGATGTTGGGGAGGGGCAGTTTCTTGTAGATAGTCTGGTTGAATTCCCTAAGACCTTTAGGTCAGGTAATCTCCTAATCCTACGGGCCATGTAATATCTGAGCCTATGGTCCTTGTAAGGGTTCCCCCTCATCCATTGAAAGGGGGGTTATCAAAAATCAATAAAAAATGAAGGCCTTCGGTCCATTTAGGCATATTTCTCATAAATAACCCATTAAAAACATTCCAAAATCTTAAATATATTATTTTCATGGTATTAAATAATTTAATTACTTATAAGCCTAAAAAATTCACTTTTCAAAGAAAAATTTATGAGAAATCCAATTTTCTATAAAATAATTACTTACATTTAAAAAACCTATTTAAATTAAAACAATTTCTTGTTTTAAGAAGCATGAAATCTCCTGAGAAATTATATAATATGACTATTTATACTAAAATTTATTTCATTAATGAACATAAAAAATCATTTTATACATAAAATAATAATTTTTAAAATATAAACATTAGAAATAAAAACTTCCCCTACCTTGAGTCTGCCTGTCCTTTATCTTCCTCTTATTCAGAAAATCCCTTTGCTTAACACCTAAAGACAACTAAAGATGTTATTTTTACTAAACTAAGACCTATATAATGTGGAGAGGAAATCGGAGAAAATAATTTTGTAGATTATAGTCTATAAAGATAGCATAATGTTATGAAATTAAGTGAAGGAAATAATCCCTTTTTATAATTGTGGTGAGGGGAAATTTAGTAATTACATAAAATATTAAAATATAATAAGTTTATTATAGTGTTAAAGACTTACAAAGGCCTAAAAAGCTAAATGGAATTGAATTTTCAACCAATTTTAATAATTATTTTTCTTATTCAAGCTTTTTGTGATTTTTAAATAATTTAATAAAATATTATATTCATGAAATATAATTTTTGTCAAATTTCACACTATTTAGTACTATAACATTAAAAACATTAAAAAGAGATTAAAATTTGAAAAAAAATATTTTATTATATCTCAGGCATGTCCTAGTTATATTTATAATTCATTCATTAGCTTAATTATCTCATATCATATTTATTTTAATATTTTTAATATCATTTATTTGATTTTCCATTAAATTAATAATTATTTTATCCACGTTTTGGAAGCATTAAAGGTATTTATTTAATCCATAAAAATTAAAAAAAAATCCCGGAATAATATTAATTTATTATATTTAAAATTACTATATTTTGTTGAATTTATCTTCTGTAAAACCATATATTAAAATATTATACTAATTAAAAACTATAATGTGAACAACTTGACTTTCATTTAAATAAAATATTATAAAGAGTCCTAATCACATATAAGTGGATCCAAATGGACATTAATTTAAACCTTGGATTAAAATGATCAATATATAATCTTCCAATAATATTTATTCATGTTTTTGTTCATTTAATGGTTCTTATAATTTTAATTAAAATCATTTTATTGATTTTTCTTCTGCATGCACAAGCACTACATCAGCGTTCAATAAGTATTAAAGTTAATTATTTCATATATAAGAATTAAAAATAAATTAATATCATAAAAATAAATAAATTATGTTCAATATAATAATTTATATTCATTAATTAAGTATATTTAATTATATCCATGCCAAGAAAAATTCTTTAATTTATTCATTTGACTTTTCTTGCCTTATAGAAGCATTGCACAAGACTTTGGACAAGAAACAAGTTATATAACTCTAAAATTAGAAACTATAAGAAAAAATATCAATTATACATAACAATTAATAAAAAAGTTGATAAAATAATTTTTACCACTCAATTATTATCTATAACGAACCAAATTTTACATTATCAATGCTGTGGAGGCATTGCGTGAACATTGAAATTTTTTTTATACTTATCAAGAAATAATTTATAATTTATATGTTATAGATTATTTTTTACATTAATTATATAATAATATCATGCTTTATTAATTACATATGTTTAATAATTTTTTATATCATAATTATGCCTTGAAGATACACCAAAAGATACTGTATTTTATAAAAAACTGTATTTTTTAATATCTAAAAAAAATTAAACATTTTCAAACAAATATAAAAATTTCACCATAGGATAATTTTGATACGATGATTTCAAAAATGGATTTCATTTTATTAAAAAAATTTAAATGTTCCTGAAATTAATTATATTATTTGTTCATAAAAAAGTAACAAAAATCATTTTTGAAGAACACGTATTTCTAAAGATCGACATGACTTTACTATAAATTATATTATTATTTTCTGACTATTTACCTATAAATTTATATTGATTAATACCTAAATATTTATTATAAAAATAATTTATTCTAATTCATACCCACTAAATTAACAACAAAGTTATAATGATACATTAAAATAATAATATTTAGTTATTCGTTTAATCTTGATATGACATATCATATACGATATCAAACATAATTTTTCCATTTAAAATCTCAAGATGTTACAAAGATAATTATTAAATGATTATTTTAAAAATGAAGTTCAAATTTTTAAATAAATTTTCTAAAAGTTACATTCATTAATTATATTATTTACTCTTAAAATGAAATGAAAACTATTTTAAGGGAAAAAATATTTTTGAAGCATATAATGACTTTAATAAAAATTTACTTGCTTCATAAAAAACCCTTATATGTTTTTTTAAATGTTTTATTACTATTTATTCCACTAATTTAATATATAGGTTATAATGGTATTCTATTTTACGGTTCATTTACACTTGGGTTTGTTTTTATCACAAGCTATCAAAGAAATTAAATTTATTTAAAGAGAAATATATCATAAAATATCAAAGTGTTACATGACTACATCAAACCACCAAAAATTTGGTGACGCTCACCAGCTCACCGATGGGATTAAATGGGGAAAACTTATATGTTCTCTCTTGAGTGTTAAGAGTGGGAAACGCCCTCTTTCCACCCTAGCTGCACACATGAGCAAGGGTCTTCCTCCCCTTATCATTCATTTTCCATATGTTTTTTGTATGATCTTGATGTGATTTCAAAGTGGATTCAAGGTCATAAATGGAAATTCACATGATAATGTTAAAATAACACAAATACTTCAAAAAATTCATGTAGCCTAGCTATAGGATGTCTCAAGATGTCATCCACCTACCACCGATCATTGTTTTTTCAAACAGGTTTGGGACAAGTGTTTCCCTCGGATTTTGGGGATGACCTCCTTTGATGGGAGGTTCAAACATTCCGATCCGTTTCTAACAGGTTTTTTCATAGAACTGGAAACATCCAATGATTCCATATCCATTCGTACCTACTTTCCAAAGGTAGGTGCTCATTAGTTTATGGACTGATGAGGCTTAGGAATTTTCATTGGTAGAGAGGATGGGAGGTCAGACTCATCACACCTTTTTTAGGGGAATTATTGTCTACTCCGGGATTATCTTTATATATTTAAGTTATGTTCGTGAATCCTTATTACATTACCAAATATAAAATGAGTTTTCCTTTAGATCTGACAATCAATGATCGATATGTAGGAAATTTAGAGAATATTTTATATGTATTCTAGGTTCTTCATTGATAAAGAATCATCTGTATTTGTTAGAGATTCTTAGTCAATGGTATCCTTTTATACGTAAAAGCCTCTTTGTCCTTATGATGATTATACTGGTTTTAAATCCACTCAGTGGGGCACTTGAAGTTTATTGTCATTCAAAAGGACATGAATTATTTCAAAGTTGGGATCGAACCCGCAGATGGGCTACCTATGTATCCTTTGTTTATAAAAGGAATCAGAACCCATGTAGTTCGAGTAAGGGAGTATGATGTTTATGATTGATGGCTCCAATAAGGATGTCATAATTAATTTTACACTCTAAGCTCACGTGAGTCATTCTCGGTGTGAGAAACAAGAGGTATTGGTAAAGAAATTAGACAATTGTGCCATGAAAGATGCAATCATAAGAAATAATGTGGGGCTTATGTATGTATGACTTCCCAGATAAATGAAGGTTAGGATTTATTTTAGGGAATAAATCCAAGAACAGGGTCCATAAAGGTATATGTGCTTCATGGATATTTTGAATACTCTAACTTGGGGCTTACTCCTTAAAAGGAGGCCCAAATTAGGAGAGGACTTATGATTGGGTTTTACTCCTGAAAAGGAATCCCAGATCAAAGGTAAATTAGGACTGGTTAAGAGAAATTAAGACTGGGGCTTACTCCTAAAACGGAGGCCCAAGTTAAGAGATTTGAAAAATTAAGGGACTTGGGGCTTACTCCTGAAAAGGATGCCCATATTTGAGACTGGGGCTTACTCCTGAAAAGGAGGCCCAGGTTAAGAGAATTATGGTTGAGGCTTACTCCTAAGGAGGATGCCCAGATTTGAGAATTATGACTGGGGATTATTCCTAAAAAGGAGGCCCAGATTAAGGGGTTCTCTCATCTTAAAGGATGAGGTTGAATGAATGAAATATCAAATTTTTAGTGACATAAAGATGTGTAAATCACTAGGTTTTGAGAGATATTCCACAGAGTTCCTTTCAGATAAGGAATACAAATCAAGAAATCATTCCATAAATGGCTTTGAAGAGTGTCTTGAAGATTGAATCTTGAATAGGAGAGGTGGAATGACTTAAGAGGGGTGGAATGGGCAAGAAGGGAACCCAAAAAGGCAGGGGCATGCAAGTCCTGGTAGGCGCGCAGGTACTGCGTGGGCGCACATGTCCTGGTCGCACAGGTATACCTGCACGACACATGGGTACTTGCGCGATGGTTAACCAGCAGAGTAATACTTGAGCGACTCTTGGTTAAAGCCTTTAGAATCCTCTTGAGGTTCTTCCCGAAGAGGGGCGCACAAGTTCTATTGAATGAGTAAGGCGGCGCACAAGTGTGGCCTTTTCCCTTAAGGGATGGCCACTCAGGCGCGCAAGTGTTGATGAGTTTCAACACATAGGCCTTCCTCCCCCTCTTTAGATGTTCCGTTCTAGGTAAGAAATTACCTTAGAAGTGTTTCGGAAGCTTTGAGAAGAGACTAGGGCACCGAGAGCTCAAATCTGAGTTTTTGGAAAAAAATCCTCCTCAAAATGGGGGGCCCACATGGTCTATTTATAGGCAGGAGAAGACCCTGGGTGGTTATCACTTAGGTCGTGCAAGTCACTTGCACGACCATCCTGTGTCGCGCAAGTGGACTTGCGCGACTATGAGGGAACTTGCGCGACCTATGGGCAATGTTCTCCTTGTTCATCCCTTTGTCGATTTTTGATATTTTCTTCAAAGGATGAATAAATTTGTTCTAAGTCATTTCCCTTTACATTCCTTTGGACTCTGTGACAAAAAAGGAGCGTCAACAAAAGTCCCCCCTCAGAGTTGGATCCGAAAGAAATGAGGATGTGACTCTTAGGAAAAAGAAGACATCCAAAGGAAAGGTGGCGCGCAAGTGTTCAGTGCGTAACACTTGGAACGCAGGTTCAATTCACGTAGGGCTACATCCCTTGATCGCGTAGGGTCCCGACCGCATCTATAAATAGAGGGCCTCACTTCCGTACAGAGCATTAGGATTTCCGGATTTCAAACCTTCGAGCTCTCTCCGTGTAGGTCACCTTAGCCGTGTAGGTTGCTCTGTTTTCCGATGTTTCTTTACTTTCGTGCTGTTGTATAGGTATTTGTACTTGCACGGTTTATACTTGCGCGTCAAAAACTAGCGCGGCACACGAACACTTGCGCGCCAATTTTAGACTTGCGCGCCGTAATGCCTTAACCATTTTCTCAAATTTTTTCACAAATTTTATGAAAAATAAACCCATTTAAGAGTTATTTTATTCAACTTTTGTGCAGATTCAATGGCTCCCAAGGGAATTGGAACGACTGATGAACTGGCTAGCAAGCGGATTGATGACATGATGAACATCTTTGTCCATGATTACTATGATATCTACGACATCACTCTCCCAGATTTGGATAATTACTTGAAGAAATATGATCTTAATTTCCCATAGAGTATCTACCTGCCTCTATATGGTCATGGTCATCTGCAAGGATTCAATGTTCCAGATGCAAAGAACTATACGCCTGAAATGCAGCTGCACTGCTACTCCTCTATTTCGTTTATTCTTTGCATTAAGAGCAACAACAATGGTGTGAACTTTCAAATTTGTCCTCCATGTCATTTCCTTACAGATATGAAAATGGAAAACCCATGGGCTGAAATGTTTTCCACTGCCGGTTGGTGTAGAGAAGACAAACATGGCATTAGAGAAATATCTGAAAAGAGTACTCTCTCCAAATGGCTCTTTACTTCCAATGCTCCATTCTCAAATCCATGTATCCATATTCCAAGTCTCTTGGACAGAAACAGAGTCACTGTTTGATCAGCATAAAATTTTATCAAACCGCACTCAAGAACATTCTTTTACAATTGTTCCAATAAGAGCTGGTATCACTGCATCTCTTATGGTATCCAGTTGAATGAATGAATTCCAAGTGGTTGCTGATGAAGCTCGGGATGCCTTAAATCAAATGAAGAGTTATGTTGAAAGCCTATTGTAATTCTTGAAGGAAGAGAAGAGACTCCAGTCTGTGGATGTCCTTCTAACTCTTGTGCATCAATGAAAAAACACTTTCATCTTCACTCATTTGTACCTGCATTCTTTTGCTATATGCTTTAGATTTTTCCTAATCCAATGGGCCTAGCAAGCATAGTTTGATTTTTACTAGGATTAATGTAAATAACCCTACAAACTTTGAATCTTTTAATTTCTCAATATTACACAAATCATTCAAAATGTATGTTTCGTGAGCTGGAACTTGACTTTTATTCAGAGTTCCCTTGTCTTTTGTGGATAGTTTAAAGTCATGCACGTCGGACATAAAGAGGCTAATGTTTAAGGTCAAAATAGCTTTGACCAAATGAATTAGAATTGACTCAATTCCTTGACAATTTATCTGAAAACATAGTACCACACTCAATTTATGAGGGAAAAAATGTAAACTATGACTTAAGAATATTTGAATCTGAGGCATAATATGAAAAAAAAATCATGAGAATAAGTTGTTCCCAAGAATGAAGTTACCATTATTTAACAAACCCATTAGGGGGTTGAATTATGCAGGGCCACCTAAGGGCATTGGCTGCATATATAAATAAAATAGTATATTTTGGCTAATATGTCTGTTATGTAGACTGTTTATGCAAGGCCGCCTATGGGAACGTGCTGCATAGTCAGGAAAAAGAACTCTTAGAAATTTACTTTCCTAGTGCTAAAAGACAGTGAATGTTTATGCAGATTCAAATTTTCCAAAGTATAGAGTTTGCTGTATGGAAAGAGGTAATTGAATATGGAGAAGATATTTCCAAACAAGATTATCGAAGAACTGGATGCATATCACTCCTATGAAGGTCTGACCCAAACGTAGGGAAGGATAATATAAACCATATACTTGAATACTTTCAGATCATGAAAAAGGATATGGGACAAATATGTTAAGGATGGCTATTTTTGCGGATCCCTACATACTGTCATTTAAGACATCTCAGGACAAAAGAGGAATTCTTCACAAGAATGAAGTTACCACTATCCGACAAACCTGTTAGGGGGTTGAATTATGCAGGGCCACCTAAGGGCATTGGCTGCATAGTCAGATAATAGTATATTTTGGCTGAAAAATCAGTTACAAAGATTGTTTATGCAAGGCCACCTATGGGCACGTACTGCATAGTCAGGAAAAATAACTCTCAGAAGATCGACATTTTTGTGACTAGAAGTCAAGAAAAGGGTTATAAAGATATGAAAATATTTAAGGTTAGGATTATGACACATAAAGATGGGTATTGTCCAATGTATACAGAGATACACAGATCAATGCTAACCATAATCATGTTGTGGCTGGGTCCTGAATTGAAATGTTGGACTTCACTACATATCCCATAAGGATGAGAATCAAGCTATACTTAGTTCTTAAACTACAGTTTAACGTCGTGTGGGAAAAAAGGATTAGAGATCTTAGTTTAGGGTCATAGAGCTTGGACCATTGTAAGAAATACACAGTGTGTGTTTTCATGGGGACTTTTCAGCCAAGGGACTGGAAGTGGAATTTGGGGTTAGGCCCAAAGACTTGGGGATGGATTCGAGGGACACTCGAACGTTCCTACGTATCCCATAAGGATGGGAATCAAGCCCACGTAGTTCTAGAAATACCCTTTGTACAAATTTGGTTCGTACATGTGAAGGGTGAAAGTGGAATTTAGTACAATGATGGTTTAACCCAAGATAAAAGGTTTGGGCATTGCCATGTATGCACGTAGTCTTTGAAATGAAACATGATTGAAAAATCATTGTAAATAATGGTTCCCTCCCAGGTGAGGGTATCAAAGAATATTGTAGTTTATTGTCATACTGGACAAAAGTGTTGTATAGTTTAACGTCGTATAACAAGGACGAAAGTGAACCAATGTAAAGATATTGATTCTAAGGGCGGTTTCACGAATTAACATCGTATGAGATGGAGATGAACCGATGTGAAGAGATTGGTTTTGGGCTTGAACCTTGGGAGGTTGCCTACATACCCAGCCTAGAAGGAAAGGATTAAATTCCGTGTAGTTAAATTAAAGAATGAATTAATGATCAAGTTGTTCTTGAGGACAATGACCTAAAAAATGATGTTGTTGGGACTTACACATGGTTAGCGGCCCAAAGAGAGTGTTATGGTTGAGGTTTTCTCTAAGCTCACGTGATTCATACTCAGTGTGAGAAACAAGAGGTAACAACAACCTTAACAATGCATAGTTTAATGTCATGTAGGACATATAAAGGGACTATGCAGTTTAAAGTCTTACAGTTAGGACTATTGGGGCTGGACAGTTTAGTGTCATGTAGCAGGGACAAAGTATAGTTTAATGTCATGTAGGATATATCACGGACTTTCTGTACAGTTTAGCATCATGTAGTTAGGACGATGGGGACAATATAGTTTAACGTCATGTTGGATGAAAGGGAAACTGTGCAGTTTAATGTCATGTAGCGAGGAAAAAAGAGTACACCATTTAATGTCATGTTGGATGCATTGGGGATTTTTTCCACAGTTTAGCGTCATGTTGGACGAAAGTGTGAATAGTTTAAGGTCATATGCATGGACCGTGGATGGTGCAGTTTAATGTCATGCTGGACAAAAGTGTAGTTTAAGGTCATACAGGACCTTTGATGATTATGTAGTTTAACGTCTTTCTGGACGTAAGGGACTTCTATACAGTTTAGCATCATGTAGTTAGATATCACAGTTTAACATCTTGCTGGACGTAAGGGACTCGCAAATAGTTTAGGGTCATATGCATGGACTGTGGATGACGCAGTTTAAGGTCATACAGGACCTAGTTTCAGTTTAAGGTCATACTGAACCATTTAGGTAACTTTTTCACAGTTTAACGTCATGTGGGATGAAATTAATACAAATAGTTTAAGGTCATATGTATGGACCATTGCTGTATATTTTAACGTCATATAGCAAGGACGGAAGAGGGACTTTACAGTTTAATGTCATGCAGTGAGGAAAAATTAGGGAATTTTTTTTCCATAGTTTAACGTCATGTGGGATGAAATTAATACAAATAGTTTAAGGTCATATGTATGGACCATTGCTGTATAGTTTAATGTCTTGTAGAAAGGACGAAAGGGGGACTTTTCAGTTTAATGTCATGTAGTGAGGACAAATTAGGTATTTTTTTCCATAGTTTAACATCGTGTGGGACGAAATTAATACAAATAGTTTAAGGTCATATGTATGGACCGTTTCTGTATAGTTTAACATCATATAACAAGGACGAAAGAGGTTTTGTGTTTATACAAAATACTTCTTCAAAAATATGGCATTGGTTGGAGTAGTGATGAGTTCTCCATCCATCGAGATTAATGAATAAGCTCCATTAGAGTAGACCCTATGTATTGAATAAGGTCCTTCCCATTTTGGCTCAATCTTGGGAGGTTTCTTTCCTGGTATCATTGGAGTTTTGAGAACTAATAACAATTCTCCCTAAGTGAACGAACGAATACGAACTTTTTTGTTAAAAGCTCGTGCTATTTGATTCTGATAGGCTTCCAAGTGGTGCAAAGTGCACAATCTTTTCTCATCTAACCGTTCAAATTCATTCAATCACTTTTGGGATTGTTCATATGTAGATGATTGATCACAAATGGCAACTCTGAGTGAGGGTAGTTGAACTTCAATGGGAAATACGGCTTTCGTTCCATATACCAATGAATATGGAGTTGACCGAGTTGCAGTGCAGGTGGTATTCCGATAAGCCCATAAAGAATGAAAGAGTTTATTTGGCCATGACCTCTTATCTTTATCCACCATCTTTTGCAGTATATTTGAAAGAGTCTTGTTAAAGGCTTCTATCTGGCCGTTGGCCGCTGCATGATACTGAGATGAATGGTTGGATTTGATGTTGTATTTTTGATACAACTTCTTCACCTCGGATGAACAGAAGTTAGTGCCATTGTCCGTCAATATGGTATGTTGGACACCAAATTTGGTAATGATGTTAGACTTGATGAAGATAAAAACGCATTTATAACTGACTTCATTGAGAGGTATTGCCTCTGCCCATTTGGAAAAGAAGTCAGTAGCAGTAAGAATGTACTTAAACTGCTTGGCCGTAGCCGAAGGGTAAGGTCCCACCACATCCATTCCCCAAGTGGAAAATGGCCATGAGTATTTAGCTGTATGAAGCAACTCTGGAGGTTGATGAATAAATTTGGCATGTACTTGGAATGAATGACACTTCTTTGTGAAATATACACAATCTCATATCATTGAAGGCCAAAAGTTTCCAGGCCATCGAATCTGATCAGGCAGTCTATGTCCAGACTGGTGGGCACCACAGACTCCTGCATGCACTTCTTTCATGACAGCCATTGCCTCTTCACCATAAATGCATCTGAATATAACTCCATCAAAACCATGTTTGTAGAGAATTTTCTCTAGGTGATCTAGGCTATCATAAAGAGTAAAATTGACCACACGTCGCCGGATTTGTTCTTTCTCAACTCTATCAGGTGGAAGTGTTCCATTTTGAAGGTATTCCCTGATAGGTTACATCCATCCTGTAGTATGATCATACGGTTCAAGAATGGGACAAATTTCATTAATTTCCTCTATTCTGATTCGAACATAGGGTGAAATTACATGACGGTGGGCAATACTGATGGTTGTCTCGTCCTGATTTGGATATGCCAGAGCTGTGGCTATATTAGCCAGTGCATCAGCTTGAGCATTTTGTGATCTTGGGACATAAGAAAATGTCGGTTCCAAAGGGAATTACTCCATTAAATCTCTGACGTAATCATACAAAGGGATTAGTTCTTCTTTTCTGATGGTATAATCCCCATTGAATTGTTTGATTACCAGGTCTGAATCACCTTTCACCTTTAAGTGATTCACTTGATCTTGAAGTGCTAATTCCAAGACTACGATGAGAGCTTGGTATTATGATTCATTATTGGTACCACCTTCCCACAATAAGAAGGAATAAGGTAACACTTCCTTTTTTGGAGAAATGAGCACAATTACTAAGACAACTTTTATGAATTTAGGATTTTCCATTTTACTCCCTGTTGGACTTCTGGAAGCACCATCAAAATACATTTCCCATGCCTGAGGACTTTCTTAAATAGAGAAGACTTCCTCATCATGGAGTTCAATATATGAAGATGTTTCTTCCACTGAAGGGTGTTCATCCAGGAAATCAGCCAGAGCTTGGCCCTTTATCGCCTTTTGAGACACATACTGAATGTTGAATTGCTGCAAAATAACTACCCACCTTGCCAGACATCCTGTAAGCATTGGATGACTAAGGATAAATTTGAGAGGGTTATTGCGAGATACCAATTGGACCTCGTGATGTTGCAGGAAGTGTCTCAACTTATGAACTGCAAAGATTAATGCCAGGCAGCACTTTTCAATACTTGAATACCGGGTTTCTGCTTCAAGCATGGTTCGACTGAGATAGTAGAGGCTATTTTCATTCCCAGCATCATTCTTTTGAGCAAGAAAGGCACCCAATGATCACTCTAGAGATGTCACGTAGAGGATAAGTGGTCTTCCTTCAACAGGTGTCATGAGTACCGGTGGAATCAATAGGTATTTCTTGAGAATATCGAATGCTTCTTGACATTCTTCAGTCCACTGGTAAGTGACTCCCTTCTTCATTAATTTGGTGAAGGGTAAACTTTTGCCTGCTAAATTGGCGATGAAACGCCGAATATAGGCTAAGTGTACTTGAAGTCCTCTTAATTATTTCAAATTTGGATGAGGTGACATACCAAGGATTGACTTGGTCTTCTTAGGATTGACTTCAATACCACGATGGCGTAGAACAAAACCGAGAAAGTTTCCTGAGGTTACCCCAAAAGAACATTTTAAGGGGTTCATCTTCAAATTATATTGTCGAAGCTTGCGGAATATGAATTCCAAATCAGCCAATTGATTAGAACATTTTTTGGATTTAACTACCAAATCATCTACATAGCATTCAACAATCTTCGCTAAGAAGAGTTTAAAGATACGATGCATGGCATGCTGATAAGTTTCAACTGTATTCTTTAAGACAAAGGGAATTACCCAATAGCAAAACACACCCTGAGGGGCTCTGAAGGCTGTATATTTCTCGTTTTCTGAGGCCATTCAGATCTGATTATATCCGGAATATCCATCCATGAAGTAAAGTGCTTCATAGCCAGCTGTTGCATCAATTAAAAGTTCTGTAATCGGAACTGGGAAATCATCCTTAGGACAATGCCGATTAAGATCTCTGAAATCAATGCAAACTCTAATTTGTCCATTATTCTTCTTTACAGGGACAATATTAGCCAACCATTTGGGATATTGAACTTCTATGACGAAGTTATCTTTGATAAGCTTATCCACTTCAGGTTCAATTTTGGAAGCGTAAGTTGGGTGTGTTCTTCTTGCGGCTTGCTTAAATCCTCGATGTTCTTCTGGTAAACCCAAATGATGAGTAGCAACATCAGGATCAAGCCCGGGCATTTCTGTATAGTTCCAGGAAAAAATATCTCTATTTTGCTTTAGAATAGAAATATACATCTCTTTCTCTTCAAGAGTCATGGCCGCACTGATTAAGGTGGGGCGTGGATCTTCTTTTATACCCAGATTTATTTCTCTAAGTTCATCCACAGTGGTAGAGATACCCTCTTCAAATGTTGGATGAGCATCTATGAGATTTTACTCTTCTTCTTCATCATGTATTATATCTTCCATTTCTACTTGCATAGTAGATGATAAAGTAGAAATTACATGATCCGAAGAGATGTCAAAATTTGCATATCTTGAAGAAGAAACTTCCATTTCCGACCCGATTGATGATGAAGGGTCTTATTTGGGTAATAAAGAGGAGATGATGGATTGAGAATAAACATCATTGTTCACCTCCGATGTTGCTATAACTTTTTCTAGACTAATTGGCGAAGCATAGACTTTTTGGATTTCAGAAGATGAAATGAAGACGTCACCATTTGTGCTTTCATCACTGCTTGGTAGATTACTAATTTCTCCCATGTTGTCTGGCTCGATTACCATAATTGACATTATGGATCTTTCCATAAGAGTATTTTGATTTGGGTATATCTTTTCAATTTGACTGATAGGCAACACATTATCTATACTCACATGTGTAAATGGATTTACTGAAATTTTCTCCAAACCATATGGAGCATTAAATTTGGTAATCTCCTTTGTTGTGGATTTCTCCCTTCCCTTCATGTGATAGAATTCCGCCTCAATGTATTGAGACTCACATTTCTTGAACGGGGACTTATCACCATACAATGTCCCAACTTGACCATCGAAACAATATTTGAGACATTGATGGTATGATAAAGGGATATCTGCATGTTGATGTAGCTAGGGTCTTCCAAGCAAGATGTTGAAGGCTGAGTCTTGATCAAAAACCATGAAATCTGAATTGGATACAAGATCTCCAAACTGAGTTCTGAGTGTAACTTTGCCCCAGTGGTTCTTGTTCATTTTTATCATATCCTTGTAACATCATGGTAGAAGGAGATAAATCAGATTCTGTGAGGCCCAATCGACGAAGTGTACGAATGGGCATGAGGTTGACTCCTGAACCATTGTCAATGAAATTTTTCAGACGTCTACGCCATTGACCTTTCCAGACAAGTATAATGTTCTAATATGTCCATGAACAACATCATCTTCATTAGTAAAAGATATTATTGCATGGAATTCTGTAGGATTATTCTCTATGTGATAGACTTCAGCTGTAGCAATTTCAGTTTCAAACTCCTGAGGACTTGAAAAAGCCTCGATGAGTGCTTGCCGAAGATCTTTTGATAGATTTAGAGCATCCAGAATTGATAACATGGCTGTTACTTGGGCCAAGTGTTTCAATATATCATAATTTTGATCTAGAGGTCTGCGTTTCCCAATAGGAATATGTGGTTTAGCAAGTACCTTGGAAGAAAATGCTTTGGAAGTTGATGCATCTTATATCGGGATAGGAGTTGGAAATATACCTGGTTTTGGAAGATTAGACTGATTAAATCCATTTACTTGCTGAGAGGAAGAAGATGGAACCTTCAACCGGTCTTTAAAATAACTATTCTAGGACTGATTTTTCTATTGGTAGAAGAACTTTCTTGTTCTTGATGAGCTCGCTGAAGGGATCTACCATGAGTTTCTACTGTGTACACAGTTCTATCAGGGGTAAAATTAGAATAGTGGCTTCTGAAAGATCCACGTCTTCCCCTGTATCTTGCGCCCCTGGAATTTCCTCTGATTCCTCTGTTTGATACAGGGAATTCAAGCTCATTGAAATCGAAATTGCGACTGACATATGGATCTGTTAATTGAATCATATTAACAGAACCAAAGATTAAATCTTCGTCTGATGAAGACTCTGCCTGATTAGCCTATTTAGGCTGTGCCGTTTAGTGGGGAAGTGCCCATGGCTTTGAATTAGATGGAATGAAGTCCTCCAAATTCAAAGACAACTTAGGCTTTGACACATACTCATCTTCTTCTGATTCTTTTTCTTTCTTTAAATCATGCCGTTTCTTTGAGGACTTTCCCTCTGACGAAGAGTGTTTTTCCGAAACATTCATTGCAGAAAACACAATTGGTTTCTTTAATTGTGTTCAAAAAATAGCATGAGTTCAATTGATTGTCTTTATGACCATCCAATCATCATACTTCTATGCATTTTTTCTTTTGAATTCTTCCCATTCGCCTTTCTCCTCTGGAACTGTTGCAGTAACACATGCTACCGGAGCTGAAGAACCTTTTAGTTTGACTTGTCCCGAGTCGACCATCTTTTGCAGGAGGTCTTTGAAGACAAAACACTCCTGGATGGGATGCCCCAACATTTGACTAAAGGGGAAATAATTGGGACGATCTTTATCTCTTTTCTTTTTTGGCCTCTTGGGCATTGGCAATTGAACCAAATTGTTTTCCAGAGCCAAAATGAAATAACCAGGAACTTGTTCATTTTGGAAAGAGTATGTTTTGCTCTTCAGATCCCCAAATTGTTTTTGTCTTTGATCTCTTTGATCGTATGGATGAAACAGCCTTTGTTGTTGGAGCTCATAAGGTGGAGCCCTTCGAGAAGATAAAGGTTTTGAGGTAGAAACTGGTAGAGGTGATTGTTTAAGAATAACTGTAGCAGTTTCTGCTTTACCCATTATCCTTCCTAGAGCTGATGGAATTACACGAGATTTATCCTTAGCTTGTATAAGGGAATCTTCAATCTGCTGAGCGATTGAAGTAAGGTCTCGAAACCCTCCTGTGTATTTCACAGGGATTAACGGTGTGCGTAATTTGTCACACATATTTTCCACACAGATTGGCAACAATTTTTCTTGAGGGAGTGCTAAACTCAAGGAAAATGTTAATCCCTTCCATCGAGCAATGAAATCAGAGACCCTTTCATTCTCCCTTTGCTTACAGTTTGTAAGATCGAAAACTATTGTCTTTGGAAAAGTTGAGCTGAACTGAAGGAGGAATTTTTGGTGAAGATCCTCCCATCCGGTAATTGATCGGGATTGCAAGCTTGTATACCAGACAAAAGATGGTCCTTTCAAGGTTCGCAAAAAGTATCTGAGTTTCACTACTTCTTGCTGCTCCGGAGTTCCCATCATAGGATCGCAACAAGACACGTAATGCATCAAATGCTGTTCAGGATCGCCTGATCCATTGAAAATAGGGAATACAGGGTTCCCAAAACTGGATAGAGGAGAGATTGAATCTACCCATTCAGGGTAAACTTCCTTTTCTGGTTGAACTTGTGCACGTTTCCTTTCCATAGTTTCTAACCGAGTTGTTAATGACTCAATAGTAGTTATTAACTTTTGAGAAAAATCCGGTTGAACTTGGACTTGGGTAGGTGAAATGACTGGAGTTTGGACATATGTGGCGATTTGTGCTGCAACTGATGGTAGCACTGCCAACTGTTTTTGCACTTGACCCGTAGGATTAGACCTGTGAGGGTGTACTGATAGATGAGGATATTCTTGATCCATCTCAATAGCTGCAACAAATTCCTTTGGCTGACTGACTCCAGCATGATTAAGAAGAATAATACACTGAAGTAGTTCTGCATTAAATCTTATTAATTCCTTCATTTCTTCCTCCTATTGTGCAAACCTTTTCTCTAGTGAGAGCGATTGACCTTCTCCAGAGGAAGGATATGTAACCTGGTTCTTTCCCTTCCCTTTGTTGGATCCTTTTCGGAGAGGGGGAAGTGGGTTACTCGAAGGATTTCATAGGTTCTGAGTAATCCTTTGACTTCGTTTACTCACACCTTCTTCATTTGTGTCGGTATGTACATCTTCTTGAGCAGGAACCTCTTCATCCGAGTCCCCTGAGTGAGCCTCATCTGGTGGATCAACAACAATGACATTGATGACATTGATTGATGCATAACTCATCGCATCCATTCTATCAACATTTCTGTGATATTGTATTCTTCCATGTCTTTGATGATACATTGCCTTTTGTTGATTCAATCCCTCAGGAACTTCTTGACGAACCGTAATTTGGAGGGAATCTCCTGATAATTTGGCTCTTCATTCCTCTTGAGGCTTCTTCCCCAATCGAGAAAAAACCTACTTTCTCTGAGGAGGGGATTGATGATTTAAAAAAGTCCCCAGTCCAGTGGACTGGGGCTGTTCCTTCTCAACTCCTCGAATCTTATTTTTTGATTCTGAGGGTTGGTTTAAAAGAGTCCCCAGTCTGGCGAGCTGGGGTGGATCTTGACATGCTATGTCTGAGACTTTCTTAAAATCTCTCCTGATCTTGCGAACCTTAGTCTGGAAATTAGCTGGATGCATTAACCTGTATCCACTTTTATCACCCCGTTAAAAAGACCGTTGGATGATTTCTGACACTTCTATCACTTGGTGACATGCTTTCTCCAAACGAGAGGCCTGTTCAATATTCTCGTTTTCTTGATGCAAGATTAATTAAACAACTTCTTCTCTGTATTCTTGATTTTGAGAGGAACTAGTTGAAGCCTGTTCTTGGACAAGCTTTTGATTACAAACAAATCCCATTGACTGTGGCCGGCCATGGGAAATAACATTTCATGATACCATTTTCGGCGGGCTTTGCTGACTGGAGAGCACCGTGAAATGCAGTGCTCCATGAACACCCCATCCTATGACACGAATACCAGATGAGGCATTGGAAATTAACTGACGCAATCTTCTTAATGTGCCAAAGCATGAATGTTGAAGGGCTCTCTGCTGCTTTTAAGCCTTCGGATATCAAGAGACTGATAGTGATGCCAAATCAATCTGACGTTGTAACCCTTATATTATCTTAATATGATTTTCATATTCATCATAAGATAATACTTTCTTTTTCAACTGACAAAGAGTTTTCAATATGTTGAGACGAATATCATGAATTTCATCTTCTTTCAACATTTCTGGAATGTCATACTGAGAGTCAGCCAAAGGCCAAAACATGACTGGCACTTGACCTTTCGCAAGTTTTTTTCTCATGTTCAGCATTTCTTCTTTATCATTTGATGAAGATTCTTCTACCTGATTTGACCAGAGTTGGTCTTTCCTTGTTTCTTCATTGGATTCAACAGGACTAGTAGAGAAATCATTGATCAAACTAGAAGATGCATGACTTAGGGGTGGTTCGGAGAATGACCTATACCCTTGACTATCTTTTGATTGAGGAAGTATTTCACCTGCTAGCGATGAATTCAAGCTTCAGACATGACTGGTTTCGCATTTCCAAGTTCTTCAAGATAAGAGGGCTTTCTCAGCACTACATTTTCTACTGAAGCATTTTACGGGAAATGTGAAACACTACTGCGGAGAGGACTTTCACAGCGAAATTCATCATTATGGGGAGGACCACCATAATGGGTTACATCAAAAGATGAAATCTCTTGCTCCATGGTCTTCTGACGACACTGAGGGTTCCTGTGGCTCTCATATGAAGATGAAACTTCGAGATTGACCGAATTGTCATGAAGCAAGACTTCATGAGGAAGTGTTTGTTGAAGACCTTTGGAATTAATGTTACCAATATTTGGAAATGAGGGAGTATAATCTTGAATTTCAACAGATAATTGTCTGAGGGATTCAAGAACTCTAGCATCGAGCAAGGCCTTGTTACAGATTGGCTCTTGATCTCCTGACTGTGCTGGGCGGGTCTTTTTCTTATACGCCTTCTTACTCACCTTGGAAACCACTTGTTGATGAAAGTGGCTGCTCTGAGTAGGTGTATATGCCTGATCAGGAAAGATGGCCAGGTTAGGCTGACGATCTCCACTCAAATCAGGTGTATGTGCCTGGCTTGGTTGTCCGTATGATATGGGGGAGTATGCCCCACAACCCTCTTGGATAGGAACAGATGTGTGTGTCTGTTCCGGAGTGAATTGTTGATGTGTCACTCCACTTGTAGGGATAGATTTATGTGTCTTTCCCTGAGATGCCGCTGAAGTTGTTATAATATCCTGACAGACATCCAGAATATGAGCAGGGATTTGCTTATGCTCTTTCACCATTAATAGAATATGTTTGGTGACTTCAGCTACTGGAATAGGAATATAAGTCCATTCAGGGCTTGGAGTAGGTGTATGTACCCGCTCTTGTCCTCCTTTTCCTGTCAGTGAATCCTGACAGTACTCAAGTGTGGGGGTAGAGAGTTGAGTCTGCCTCCTATTTGTTGTCGGGGCTTTCCGACTAACTTCTCCGAATGCTACCAAGTGAGACTGTTGGTAGGCTTGATTAGTACTAGCAGGTGTATGTGCCTGCTGATTACACTTTGCCGAACGTAGTTGACAAGATCCATCATATGTAGTCAGACGATCCTGCTGACTAGCTGATGATGTATAAACAGGTGTATGTTCCTGCCTATAGTACTCCACCAGAATTGCCTGGCGGGATTGGTGTGATGCTGCCAGACGAGTCTGCTGGACAGCGGAATTAAAACGGGCAGGTGTGTGTGCCTGCTCGTTTCTTTCCACCAAGTTAGGTTGGTGGACTTCTCCAGAGATGGCAGAGATGATAACCTACTCACTGTTAGCCGGACTTCGCCTCTGGCGATTCGCCTTGCCTGCTCGGGTTCGAGGAACCTGAGCCGAACGCCTGGAGTCAGTACCCTCATCATGTTGAGGGCGCACTGCTGCACGAGTCTGGCGGCGATTGTTGGTGGGATCCCTCAGGAAGGACTCCTGTCTGTTTGAATTAATGCCCTGAGGGACCTGCTCATTCACCTCCCTAGAATAAGGGAGCGAATGGTGATTGCGTTCTGGGGATAATGACCCAAAATGGTTGGAGACGGTAGTCAGCACCGCCTGCTTCTTGATCACTGGTCGTCATTGTCCGGACGACCGATGTGAGTTGTTTACTTGGAGGGCTTGTCGGGCAGCCTCCAGAGTTGGGATGGTACCGTGTTGACGGTACTCCTTAACCATCGCGTTTGATACCCAGCGTTGAAGACACTGAGTAGGTGATATCATCCTTAGAGCGGACGACGATCCAGCAGGAGTAGCAGCAGTGGCATTTGCAGTAGCAGTTTTCACAGGTGTGAACTTGAGACCATCCATTCTAGAAATGCAGAAGATCTTGGAAAAGAGTGACTGTTTGATATAACAGACGTAATCAAGATAAATTCAGCCACTACATCTTTTGGATGAGCACATATGTCAATGATTGTTTTTGTTGGCCCTCTTATTAAGTTTTAAATAAGGGCCTAACAAATAGGTAAAACATCATTTTAACTTGGTTAAGGATTAATGTCAGGTTCACTATTTTTGTTTCCCTTGGATTTCAGGGATGACCTCCTTTGATAGGAGGTTCAAACATTCCGATCGGTTTCTAACGGGTTTGTTCGTAGAACCAGAAACATCCAATTATTCCATATCCATTCAGACCTACTTTCCAAAGGTAGGTGCTCATTAGTTTATGGAATGATGAGGCTTAGGAATTTTCATTAGTCGAGAGGATGGGAGGTCGGACTCATCACACCTTTTTGAGGGGAATTATTGTCTACTCCAGGACTCTCTTTATAGATTTAAGTTATGTTCGTGAATCCTTTTTACATTACCAAATATAAAATGATTTTTCCTTGATATCTGACAATAAATGATCGATATGTAGGAAATTTAGAGAATCTTTTATATGTATTCGAGGTTCTTCACTGATAAATAATCATCTTTATTTGTTAGATATTCTTAGTCAATAGTATCCTTTAATACGTAAAATTCTCTTGGTCCTTATGATGACCATACTAGTTTTAAAGCCACTCAGTGGGGCACTTGAAGTTTATTTTCATTCAGAAGGACAATAATTATTTCATAGTTGGGATCGAACCCACAGATAGGCTACCTACGCATCCTTTGTTTATAAAAGGAATCAGAACCCACGTAGTTTGAGTAAGGGAGTATGATGTTTATTATTGATGGCTCAAAGAAGGATGTCATTAGTACTTTTACACTCTAAGATCATGTGATTCATGCTCGGTGTGAGAAACAAGAGGTATTGGTAAAAAAATTAAACAATTGTGCCATGAAAGATGAAATCATAAGAAATAATGTGGGGATTATGTATGTATGACTGCCCAGATAAATGAAGGTTAGGATTTACTTTAGAGAAGAAATCTAGGAACAGGGTCCATAAAGGTATATGTGCTTCATGGAGATTTTGAATACTCTAACTTGGGGCTTACTCCTGAAAAGGAGGCCCAAATTAGGAGAGGACTTATGATTGGGTTTTACTCTTGAAAAGGAATCCCAGATCAAAGGTAAATTAGGACTGGTTAAGAGAAATTAAGACTGGGGCTTACTCCTAAAAAGGAGGCCCATGTTAAGAGATTTAAAAAATTAAGGTACTTGGGGCTTACTCCTGAAGAGGATGCCCATATTTGAGACTAGGGCTTACTCCTGAAAAGGAGGCCCAGGTTAAGAGAATTATGGTTGGGGCTTACTCCTAAGAAGGATGCCCATATTTGAGAATTATGACTGGGGATTATTTCTGAAAAGGAGGCCCAGATTAAGGGGTTCTCTCATTTTAAAGGATGAGGTTGAATGAATGAAATCTAAATTTTTTAGTGACATAAAGATGTGTAAATCACTAGGTTTTGAGAGATATTCCACAGAGTTCCTTTCAGATAAGGAATCCAAATCAAGAAATCATGCCATAAATGGCTTTGAAGAGTGTCTTGAAGATTGAATCTTGAATAGGAGAGGTGGAATGACTTAAGAGGGGTGAAATGGGCAAGAAGGGAACCCAAAAAGTCAGGGGTGCGCAATTCCTGGCAGGCGCGCAGGTACTGCGTGGGCGCACAAGTCCTGGTTGCACAGGTATTCTTGCGCGACACATTGGTACTTGCGCGATGGTTAACCAGCAGAGTAATACTTGAGCGACTCTTGGTTAAAGCCTTTAGAATCCTCTTGAGGTTCTTCCAGAAGAGGGGCGCGCAAGTTCTATTGAAGGAGTAAGGCGGCACATAAGTGTGGCCTTTTCACTTAAGGGCTGGCCACTCAGACGCGCAAGTGTTGATGAGTTTCAACACTTAGGCCTTCCTCCCCTTCTTTAGATCTTCCGTTCTAGGTGAGAAATTACCTTAGAAGTGTTTCAAAATCTTTGAGAAGAGACTAGGGCACCGGGAGCTCAAATATGAGTTTCTGGAAAAAAATACTCCTCAAAATGGGGGGCCCATAGGGTCTATTTATAGGCAGGAGAAGACCCCGGGCGATTATCACTTAGGTCGCGCAAGTCACTTGCGTGACCATCCTGCGTCGCGCAAGTGGACTTGCACGACTATGAGGGAACTTGCGTGACCTATGGGAAATGTTCTCCTTGTTCATCCCTTTGTCAATTTTTGATATTTTCTTCAAAGGATGAATCAATTTGTGCTAAGTCATTTCCCTTTACATTCCTTTGGACTCTGTGACGAAAAAGGAGCGTCAACGCCAAGTTGGTGTCGATGGTTCTCTATGGACCACCCGCAGGATGTTGGCTTTGGTTATAGTGCAGTGTAATGAAATTATTGGGGATAGGGTGCTAATGTAAGATAGGAATTCATATCATTGGCATTGGGTGATATTAGATGGGAATTAGTAGAGCTTCCAGACCTTGGAATTAAAATAGAAAGATTTAATTTCATTTAGGTGATATTACATATAATCCCTTTAGTATTTATGCTTTCTAATATGTGGCAAGTGAGGCCTATAATCATCAATATAGGTGGAACTCTTCTAATTAATCATGTTTTTGGAGTTAAATTAATAGTTAATTTAAATTGAAAGGATTGATTATTTTAATTCTTTAAGATAAATGAATAAGTTATTTGGCCAAGATGGTTCTAGGGAACTGGCTTGACACCAAAAAAACTGATGGTTGAGGTCTTAACTTGATATTTTATCTTAAATGTATGAACCCATCCTAACAAGTGTAACCTAAATAAGAAAAATGAGTTGAATCAAGTTTAGTAGACCATTATTTAGAGCCTTAGACACCCCCTATAGTGGTGTATAGTGACATAGACATACTCGAACCTTGTATACCTAGAGGGAAGGTCTAATTTTATGTATTAGTGTTATTGGGCTCATAGTATTGACCTGAGTTGTGTTCCCCCATATGATGTGACTAGGCCTAGATAGATAGACCCTGTATAGATCAGGATTGAGTTGGGTGAGTTTATTGACTTTGGGTGAACATGAAGACCTAGATGGGGCTTGTACCATATTTTAGAGAATTTACAATGTGACATACCCCTCTTAGTAAGTGAGGTCATGCTACCTTGATGAAACTTTTTAGTAGGAGAGTGTCCTCTATGAGACAGCTTGTGACCGTAGACTAGGCTAAGACTGGGAACCCCAAGTAGGGTTTCCATTCTTATGTAGTAACTTAGGGGACCTAAGTAGGTGCCTCACAGTTTAATGAACCATGAGAGGGTGTGTACAGGAATGTGGTTTGATGATTGTGGGTATCAAATAGAACATGAATTAATAGTTTATCCTATTATGGTTGTGATTATGATAGGTCGTTCACTAGATAGGTTGACCTATTTATGTGACATAGGTTAAATAGATGACCAAACCCATTGAGATGTTGTGGAGGAAGTGATTCCATCCGTCATGTATTGAAATAAATTTGATTACTTGTACTTTATGCTTGGATTCAGCCTATGATCCTACTACTTTGGAACACCAAATATAACCTACTAGGTTCAATGATCATGAATGATTAATATATTGATTTATTAGGGCGAATAAATCATGGAGCCTGATATTATGAGATTCAAAAGATACTAGGATCTGGCCTTTGAGGTCTATATTTATTAACTAGAGTGATTTACCTAGGAATCGATCATAGATATTAATACTCATATATTCCCTACAAATGGTCCTTAGATCTGGTGATGACACCGTCTGTTATGGGAAGAATTGTACATGATCCTTGGATCTAATAGTTATTCATAATTTTATGGATCACTCAGGAAAACCTCCCAGGGATTTAAATTTAATCCTTTATTGGTTAGAATGGCCATATGAATGCTTAGAGATACCCTAACATTGGCCGAAGTAAGTTTGTTCAATCAGTGTCATAGACCTAAGGATTAAGGATGTTTATTGGACTTGTCCCAGGTTATATGTGTATTCCATTAGGGAGGTGGATATTTTTTGGTTAGCACAATTATCATGACATGCTTATAGATATTATGGAACTGGCCAAAGAAGGTACTAGAGTTTTTTGTTTTATTTATATATTTTTCTATAGTTTATTTATTGATGATAGTTGATCATGTCACATGAACATATTACATCATATTTTAGTTAGTATGGGCCCATTTTTGTGGTTCCCTACTCACTTTTTTACTCACACACTACTCGGGTCACCATTTCTCATGGGCACACAAGTAGTTCTCATATGGTTTTTTTAGACACAGTTAGGCTACCGACTCTTGATCAGGTTTTCCCCGGTTGAATATTATAGCTCTTAGAAGATCAATAGATCAAGATTTGGCACATATCGAAGTTATGGTGGAGCTTGTACTTTATTTCTTTTTTTTATTATGTAAATGTGATCATTTTAGTGGGTGATAGATCTTGTACGCCTATGAATTCACATTTTCTTTTTTATAAAATGTCTTATTTTTATTTATTACATTGTAATATTTATTTTATTCTAGGTATGATACTTGGTTATTTACCAGTTATTTATTACTCTAATATAGGGGGTATATCCTCCCTAAGGTTTCTCCTCAATCCCCCACTATTAGTCAGTAAAATCTAGATTCAAGGAGGTGTGAATGAGGTCTCATAAAAGTCTGTTCTAGCCATTGTTAGGAGTGAGTCGAGTTAGGGAATTAAGGGTGGCTTCAAGTTGTCTTCATTCGAGTGAAAAAATGATCCTTAAAAGGGGTTTAAAATAAAAACCATGAAAATAACTAAAATACCCCAATTAAAAAATATGTCCTAGGTGCACCAAGTACCCATTCACCCGATGTCAGCTACCCAATTATCTATCAGGTACCCAATTCCAAGAACTAGACACCCATGTCCCTAAGAAGAGAACACCCCCTACATAGATGGCTACTGAGTACCCTATACCACCAAACTAGGTTCCTTGGGGCTCGATACAGCCAATTACTAACCCTTTTCCACCTCATGTACCCCAAAATCACTTTGAGCCACTTGCTCATAAACTTATAATTAATCATTTAAAAATTTTCGTTATCTACCAATTATAAATCCAAATTAAGAAATTAAAACTAGTATTAGTTATTATTATTTGGAAACTAGTTCATCTATCCTTGCTCACCAATATAAACTAGTGAGAGTTGTTATAGTCCACTTCTTTGTGATTCTTAAAATGCACAATGAAATGTTTTTAATTTTCAAAAATGTGGATAAAACTCTAAATTTTATATAAACTTGATACATGTAAGTTTAAAAATTAATATATAATCACATAAGTATTAAAATTTTCTCAATTCTTTTCATTTTAATAACATACATTAATTATTTCTATTCCTTATTATTTCTCAAAATAAAAATCTTCATCATATTGATTTATTGAATTTATAGTGTTTTAATATGTTGAATCTAAGAACCATAAATTATATTAAAAACGTTGTAAATTAGAATATATTTTCAATGTAACTGATGTTGAAACATAGAAAAAAATTAGTGTTATGAGTTAGGTTCAATGATGGATATTTTATATGGTTCCTATAATAATTTTTTATTATTAATGGGGAAAAATCATTATTTTCACAAGTAAATTATAATATATTTTTGGAATTTCATGTGGAGGAGTGCTGGGTGAGGGATTTTATGAGTGATTAATTCTCCACTCAATAGAGGCATAAGAAGTTTGAGTCTATTAATGTTCTTCATGAAATAAAATGAAAACCGAAGGGAAAAAGATAGAATTATGAAAAAATAAGGAGCATTAAACATAAAAATAATAACATAAACTATATAAATAAGTAAAAAGACATGTATTTAACATGATTTAGACAAGTTTGGTCCTTTATGAATGATAAAAACCCCACCTCAAATCAATTTATTATGAAAGAAAAACAATAATAGGCGTACAATGGACAAATAAATAATGTTGTGTCTAGAGATACTACTTGAAGATAGAGTTCTTATAGTTTTAGGACTCATGATTAACTTGAGATGATGGTATGGTATATACTATAATCTTGTAATGAATCAATCACTCACACATAAGACTAATGCAAACAATTATTTACAACATAGAAACAAAACAATAAGAATGGTCATGCTTATAAGTACAAGCCTACACCAGAACATGGAAGTGAATTTACAAAAGGTTGAACAATGTTTTTAGGGTTGAAAAATCCACTAAACACTATTTTAATCCGAATATTAGCTCATAGAGTAAAAATTATCCACCAAAACAAAACTATGAAGAATCATGCATAGTTGATCCATTAGGTAGAGAAACATATTTCAATTCTCTCTTAAGATCCCTTTCTTTCTCTCTCTCTAACTCTCTATTCCCTCGGTGAAAATCAAAAAATATATGTAAAGTGAATTGTAAAAGGCTATCGTGAGGAAGAAATATAACTATAAATAATGTCATGGATATTAGATTAATGATATTGCAAGGGGATAGGACACATGTGTGGTTGAGTATTCATATAAGTTTCACAAATCCACTTAATCTAACAACTTTTGAATAACTATGACTTTAAAGTGACAAAAGATTCTTGTACACTAAGAAGTGGTCAAAAATCATGGATATCTTTGATGGTCAAGAACGAATCCTAGAAACAAACATCACACATCTAGAGCCATCAAATCAATGTAATCAAGGGTTTATATTTTCCCTATTAAGAGACAAATAGATTCCATAATATTAAGTGGTTTCCTTTATCAACACTAAAATGAAGTTTATAAATGAATGGGATTTTTAATGATAAATAAAGTGATTATAGAGGTTGAAATTTATCAATACTTTTTTAGAACTGATAAAAGTTTACCCTTTATCAACACTAAAAAGCATTGATAAACGGTACACTGAAAAATATATTTTTTATATAAATATTTATTTGTTATTATATATGATTTATAAAACAATAAATATATATTTCTATATGAATTCAATATACATATAATCATTTATACTTAATTATAGTTATATATATAATTATATATATATTTATATATAATAAAATGTTTTGATATGAATTATACAAATAAATATATAAATACATTAAATATAGTTCACATTTAAACATATTCTATATTTATACTCATATTATATAATATATAATATACATATATATATATATATTTATAATATATATATATATATATAATATACATATATTTATAACATACATATATTTATAATTACATGTTTGTGTGTTTACATATATATGTATATGCTTATATAAAAATAAAAAATACAAATATATTAAAATATAAATATACATAAAAAATGTATATTTAAAAAGATAATTAATAATAAAATAAAATTTTATTATCAATATTATTTTCATAATATATATATATATAATCATCAAAGTTAAATTAAGCAATTAAAATATTTAATAATTTATTTAAATACATAAAAAATGTATACAAAAATGTAATATATTATAATTTTTTAAATAATTATATTGATATATAAATGAGAATATATTTATTTAAAAATATTTATATATAAGTTATGTAAATAAATATAAATATATATTAATATAATAGTTTGTTTAGTGACACAAATCCTTGATATGGTTTGGAGAGTTCACGATGCAATAAAAGAAAAGATTGAAAAATATGGGGGTCAAAACATTTCTGTATATAAAATTTGTGTGTGTATATTTATATGTGTGTTATTGGATCACATGAAGAGTGATACATACTGAGAGGGGGTTGATCAGTGTGTATATATATTTAAACCCCCTTAAACTCTCAATCTTATTTAATGACTATTCTCAAGATTCACACCAATGAAAAAATGAAGTGGACACAACACATTTGTTACTAAGGTTAACGTCCTTTAAGGATAAGTAAGTCCTCAGTGTTATGTGGTTATTATCTTACGCACACAACACCCTTTGTGTTATCAAAAGGAACTCAAACAAGAGTATTACCTTGAAATCGTACAACTTTTGGCACCAACTAGTTATAATCTTCCTTCTACAGAACAAAAAAAAATCTTTTTGAAGAATGATCATTGATGAATATATTAGTCTCTACATGGACTCTAATTTTTTTGATCTTTTTCATCTTTCCTTCACAATAATATCTTGTGTTAGTTTTAGTTATTATTCTTTGATACAACAACGTATCAATTCATCTCTCTCAAAATTATCAAAAATTGTCTTTCTTCATTTCTGGTTATTTATAATCACTAAATATTGTGTGAATATTGTTTCCATATTAGTTATAAAAATTTCCTTTAATCTAGGTGGGACATATAGACTCATTCAAATTCACTTAACTTCGAGTCAAGGTCCTCGTTTTAATCCTCTTTATGACCCGGTCTTACTTCCCTCTTGAAATATTTAAAGTATCATGGACTCAAAATATAAAAAAATCCCACATATTTAAATTTATTTTATATTTTCACATGTTCATGAACCACATATCACCATGAAATGTATCAAAATTTGGATCTCCCCATGTTGTACCTTGGTCAATCTTGTACTGAGAGCTTCTTAAAGACACTCAGAAAAAATAACCATAATGTGGTCCACCTCATCGTCTCTCATAGGTGTTCTTATTTTCTAAAATTCCCACCGCTATTATTTGGTTTTCATTTTTTCTTGTTTTTCTATAGTGTGGAACCCATATTAAAAACTCATCAGATATGATCATCATCAGGTTCACCAACACATCACACACTAACACACCATTTCTAAAAGGTAAAATTTTTTCTTGGAACTCTCATCACTATGTTGTGGTGTCCACATGCATTTCATTTATCCATATGGTCAAATTATCTCATAGTTCAGCATACTTCAATAACTTTTAATAGTGACCGCTATAGTGTAACTGCTAAGTGATGTTTGGTTCATATACACAGTGAAATCCACTATGGAATTACCCTCTTTAAATTCTCATTTCACTTTCTCTATTTATATATGGAGTGTTGGAATGGGTTTCCTTTGATTATATATAATTCTTTATCTATTTCTTTGTTCTTCTTAGTTGGAATCATTATCCATGTGTGATCCTGATGTTTGATCATTGAAGAATAAAGAAATTTCATCAACTAATTTTAATTCACCATTTATTTCAAATATTCCATTTCTAAAATTCTTATAATTAAACCTTAAAATGATGTTTAACTAGTTGGTGATGATGAGTATAAAAATTAGTTCATGTGTACATGATGAAAAATGATGTATAAACAGACCACAATCATGTATACATAGCTGAGAATTCATGTGTACTCAAACTCCTAATCATGTATACGCAGATAGAGGGTGATGTATATGTAAACTCAATCATGTATACACAGTTGATAATTCATGTTCATACAAACTCCAAATCATGTATACATGGATTAATAATGATTTATTTGTAGACTGAAATACTTAGCCATATTTTTTATCCAATTTTTGAATTCCATATTTCACTCCAACTTCTATCAAATTGTGTAAACATCACTTTCATCATTATAAATTTCCATTTCCATGATTTTCTTAACATAAATCATTAGGATTATCATAAAATATAATTTTTATTGAAAAAAATGAAACACCATCCTAAAGAGGGTTCAAAAATATCCCCTTTAGATTTGTTGTTAATACTAAAAACTCCTCTTCCCCTTATTAACAACAAAACTAGAGTGAATATCTATTGGGTATCAACTCAAAACTTTTAAAGGTAAATTTATCATGAATCAATAATATCTAATTATATGTGGTCTATAACTTTTTAGAAAATAAGAGAGACTAAATAAATAATAAATTAAGGACTTAAGAACAACTCATCATTTCCTATAATATTCTATGTGCAAACAAATGAATAAACTAAAAATTTAAAATGAATTTATTTTCTACATCACTTAACATACATATTGAAATAATTCAATAATAGAGGAATCATATATATCACCTAAAAACAATCATCACCTCAAAAATTTGAATAAGAAATGATAGATTTTGGAACTCAAAAAATTACATACCTTAATGATATGGAGTAGGATGCACTCTAATATGTATCCATAACTTCACAAATTATTTAGTTGTGAAATGTTTTGTAATAATAGAAATAAATTGTTTTAAAAGAGAGTAAATTCCAGCCTTAGAATACCCTATCCAACATTATCTTTTAGGAAATGGTGCATTATCTCAATGTTTTTTACCTATTGTATTGTATTGGATTTTTGAATAGAATTATGGGACTCCAATTTTCAAAACATATAATTAAAGGATAGGTAGATTCAATAGTCAAGTATTTGAATTGTGTCTTCATCCATATCATCTATATAGCTACTTGTAATTCAACTACATATTCAGTCTCTGTAGAGATGTGTGTTACTATTTATTTCTTATTTTAATTCCATAAAACACAACTTCTTATAATGAAAAATAGTCCACAAAATGAATATTTATTATCATCAATATCCCTTGTTGAAAGAGAGATGCCGTGGGTGCCCTCAAATGATATTCAGTTTTAGGTTACTTAGGTACAGCAGAGTGGCTGACCAAGGTCATCTCTCAAAGGAGGAAGTGAATTTAAAAACTTATTAAAGGTATTATAAAAAAAATAGAATTGAATTAAAACACTAGTTTAAAGGATGGGGGTTGTTTATAGTTTATAAATCTAGAATAAGTTTTCTAGAAGAATTTTGTATATATTTTTTGTTTTTAATTTTGAAATGTAGGTTGATTAACAAAGCACAACGAGAAGATGTTTTTTTTAGAAAAATATTTTAAAAGGCGTAATTGATCTAACTCTACCTATTCAATCAATTATTTATCATTATAATTTAAATTAACATCCACTTAATTATGATCCCTTAACTTGTTAACCCCCGAACCCTACGAGAATTAACCTTACCACAAAGATTGAGTGAATTAAACCCTAGGTTATCTTCGGAACATGTAATCGCAGCACCCTTCTTTTATTGATGTTCTAAGGATAGATTATGGTCAGTGGTAAATTAAGGCACATATCCATTCTGTAAATGAGGACTAATTGAGTTTAGGGATTATATTTTATCTCTACAAATTAATCCCATGTGGTTTTGAATTACCGGTTAAGGTTTCACTCTCACAATTCACACAATTCCCGACCTCGCGTGTTTTGTGTTAACTATTCAATTGCTTTATTAGTTTAATTTAAATTAAAAACTCAATTAATATATAATAATATTTGAATTACAGTATCTCATTTATTCAAAATAAATGAATGAATAAGGATAGAGGTCGATCAATTACTAAAGAGAACTACTCTTCCATGGGTGGTGTAGTCATCGTAGAAACGTTTTGCATTTGCAACGGTTTATAAAGGGTGTAACCCAATCTATTTTCCACTATTTATTTCCAAAAAAAATAGGAATATTAAGAGAAGAATAAAATTTAAAATAACATAATAAACGGAAGAAAACTAAGAGTTTATTGAAAGAAGAAAATCATTACAACATGAAGAAGAAGGAGAAGAGGAAGGCTTGATGAGGGGATCCTTGCTTCAAGAGCTACCCCTATTACAATTGTTGGAGAATTGGAGTGAAACCTCTTATATTCTGCCTTAAACTTCCCAATTCACGTCCCAACCCCACAAAATGAGAAAAACACCAATTTATATAGTGGTAGGGAGGAGAGGTTACAAGTGGTTTCAAGTGTGAATGTGGAAATTCGGCCAAATATTTTAATCCAACTTGAACGGCCTATTTGACCACTGAAACGCGTGAATAAGCTCTTTTTCCAGAAGTATCATATGTGAGGATATGGGTAATCTATCCCCTATCAAATTTGGGGCTCAATCCAAACCCAGATGAATGGGTTATGGCCAAAATACAGAAGCTTTTCCATTTTGGCATGTCCAGCCCACCTTTGACTTTATAGCCCAATTACTCCATCCAAATGAATTATTTTTATCAAGTGTCATGAATAAAAGTTGTTGAAAATGAAGTAAGGAACACATGTTCAAAATATTAAGTTCAAATAATTCAAATAAAAATATTTATGGTTGAAATACTACAGTGATTTTGAAAGGGTAAAACTGGAATTTTCATCAAATATTCAAATGAATGATCTAATCCCAAATAGTTTCTAATTGAACATATTTAACACAATGTGAGGAAATTATATCATTTATAATTAATAAAATATTCAATAAAAATGTGTTTTATCACTTTTTTAGTTAGCATTAGTAAATCCAATCAGATTCATTTCACCTAACTTTTATACATCAGTCCATATTTGAAATTATTGGAGATATATCTTAAGATCCTATTTTCAACCAAAATATGTTTTTCATTTTATTATATTGGTTCCTAGAATAAATAGTGAAAACATATACAATTTCATGCATTTATTTTTCCAAGTACATAAAACTTATGATAAAACTTCTAAATATCTATTCATTAATAATTATCCATTAATTATCCTTTCTCAATCTTGTATCAACATGATTTGGTGAGGACACTCATCTAGATTCCTACATGTCAAACTTATTTATGATCCCATTTGTATATTTTTCATATGAGAACAAAAAATAATTTCATCGTTGAATAATTATAATCCCAAAAAATATCATTTCTCTAAGCATTTACATTTTAAACATTTAATTAATATGCCTTGATAACTCCTTACAAAAGATTTCTTCATTATGATAATATATTATATCATCAATATAAACAATCATAAAGAGTATTGTGGTGTCAATATTTTTTCATATGAAAATTGTTTTCCAACCACCCTTTATAAAATATCATTATTTTTAGATACTCATCAAACTTAAAATACCAAGATATTAAATCATAATCCAACCCATAGAGTGATTTATTTATCTTACATACCTTGATAAAATATGAATCTAGAATAAACCATTCATGTTATTTCATACACACTTCTTCACCAAGATAATTATTTAGAAAATATGATTTAATATCCAATTGAAATATTTTGAAACTTCTATAAGTTGAAATATCTAGAAATATCATTATAGATTCAATTATTTTTACCGAGGAAAATGTTCCATCAAAGTTGACCCCTTCAATTTTGGAACACCCTTTATAAACTAGCCTTTTATTTTTTCTAGACACTTCACATTTATTATTCATATTATTATAAAAGACCCATTTTTCTATAATCATATTATTTTATTTAAGTCTAGGAATACATTCCCATATCTCATTCTTTTCAATCTAGTCAAGTTCTTCCTTCATGGATTAAACCCACCCAATGTTCAAATTCTTCCTCAACTATTTGAGGTTTAACCATTGAAAATAGATAGGTATGACTAGTTTTCATGACATTTCTTCTTTTTTGTATGCATTGATTATGATATTAAATCATATTCTCAACAATAACATGTTTTCTCAGCCTCGAATTTTCATTTTATGCTTATATTATTCATATTAATCACTCGAGAATGTAGAATATGTATCTTTAGATTAAATATATGTGTTTTTTTTATTTTTTAATAGACTGAGAGATAAAAATATCATTCTCATCATCTATAATGATTCTATTCATAATTCCTTCTTCATTTTCAAGAACTAAAACATCATTACTTTCAATAATTCTTTCAGATTTCTTATTTTTACAACTATAAGAACTTATAATTAGAGTAGAACCTATGAAAATTATATCTTCATAATTTTAATAAAAACTTCCTATGCTTTTGTATACTTTATTAATCAAACATGGAATTCCAAAGACTCAAAAATGTTTAACATTTTTCTTCTTTTTAAAATGCATCTCATAGGGAATAATATATGAGTTTATCCTAATGAGTCATCTATTCTGCATTATTCCGGATGCGGTGATTGATTACAACTACTAATACCTTGAGGTTTCATGCTCGACCATCATGGTTCTAGAAATATAAATAAAGATATTAATCTTTATTTTAACCAATATATTTTTATGAGAAGTATATAGAGAACTAAATTCATATTTGATTCCATGTTTGTTAAGATATTTACTAAACTGTTTATTGGCACATTTACTACCGTTATCTGATATCAATTTATTCAAGTAAAAACTTGTTTGATTCTATATGATTATTTCAAATCTCATGAATTTGTTCAAGGATTTTTATTTATACATCATAAACATTATATATTTAATTATAGTGAAATAATTAATGAAAGTGGGGAAATAAATACCTCTATTTAATGACATATTATTCATAGGTCCACATACATCTATGTGAAAAAATTTAAGTGATTTTGATATGTGAATTTCACATCAATTTTAATTTTTATCCACAAATTTCCCAAGTTTAAAAAAAATAATGATATATTTTTAAAAAGGTTAAATTCATTATACATATTATTTAATAAACTTATTCATATTATTTTGGCCATGGTGACCAAGCATTAAGTTCCATAAATAATTTTCTACTTGCTGACTAATGTAACATCCTACACTTTCTTCCCCAACTTGAAACAAATTTCAAGGGTTTTTTAAGACACTTATTACAGATACTCCATATTTTATTTTTTTACTAGGAATTAATTTTTCCAAAATATAACCTCATTTATAGCATCACATGGTTGTGATACACTGATTTTTTTTATTCCATCAATAAACAAAACACTCTCTTGAATGATTTGAATTTTACCAATGTTTTTTATTCCAATACATTTGATATTTTGTGAGATTTTTTTTCCAAATTTCATAGATCCTTATTCAAATTTATCAAAATTGTAAATGTTTTTTATATCTCCTATCACGTCAGATAAAAATAAACCTTCCATTATCTAAGGTTTTTTATATTTACAAGATTTAAATGCCACTTTAACTATATTTTCCTATTCCTCAATCTAAATTTGATTCTGATTACTTATAAACATATTACACATATATTCATCTGAGCTATAATTTAAAAAAACATAAATATGAGGTGTTCCCTTGTTGATAACCTATTACACACACCTTTATGAGACTTACAAATTTGTTTTCTTTACTTTTAATTTCTACTCAAGCTGTTGAGTACTTTTATGTGTTCTCATCCATTATTGTTGTCTCTCCCTTGACTGATAATCTATTCCCAGTCATTACAGATTGACATTTATCATTTTATTCTTTATTATAAGTAATTTTATTTTATAATTTTACTTATATGACTTTCACTTTTAATGTATTATCTATATTTTATAAGAAATACATATATTGGGTCGCTTGGATAATTCTATTTTCACTTTAACATCCTTGTTTTTGTTACATTTATTTTTCTCTTCCCACTTCTAAAATTATATAATCGATTTTTTTAGTTTGTCCACTTTCTTATCCCCAAGGATAATGGTAAAAATCATGTCTTTAATTATTGTTTACTTCTTTGAAAAAACATGCTTTAACATCTCAATTTCTTTGATCAGACTATATTTTTCAACTTATAATTGACTTTATTTATATGAGCCTCCTTTTACCCATTTTTTGTCTTATATTATCCTTATTATTTATTTCAAAAAAAATATTTATATTCTTATTGTATATGTATCATCCCATATTTTTTCGATTATAATAAATTCTGAGGGAATTTTGACCTTTTGGAGTTTAGTGGACAAGCTGTTCTTTGAATTGAACTTCATAAAATAATTCTGAATGTTGGAAACAAAAAAGTGTTTTTATATAGTTGGGTAATGGTTAAATAGGTTTATTGTATAATACTTTGAGTTTTTGTAGTGCCTAATCTTTTAAATGTCATGTTTGGTAGGTCTTCACAGGTCGTGCGGTTTGTCTGAAACCATACGCCCCCTGCAAAAAACCGTGCGTCTTGAATCAGTAGAGCACTAAGTGTCACCTGAGCTATGCATGGTTTACCCAAAATGTGCACCCAGCCAATGTGGGTAGTGCCACTTAGGTAGTAACAATGAACTATTCATCGCATGGTTGGTGCATGGTTTGGATAACCGTGCAGCCCAAACTGTACGTAGTGTTTTTCAAATAAATTAAACTAATTAAATTAAAATTAAAATGAAAATAAATTAAAACCTAATTTATGCTACATACCATCCTATTTCACATGATTCACCCTATATATCTTAGTCACACACAAATACCCTCTTGGCCTCCTCTATTCACATTGTTTGCACTTGGTTTTCTATACATTTCTCATGGGATTTTTCGAGGTATAGTCTCTGATTCCTTCTTATTTCCATTTCCGATGGTTTTCCTCTCTCTTGTCACCCTATTTCCATTCTTCTGAACCCTAGGTCATGGTTTGACCAAATTTTTGGGGGTTTTCATATGTTTTTAGGGCATGTAGTGTCTCTCGAGACATCTTCATGTGTTTTTTGGCTTCTACCACTGAAGTAAAAGTGATTCGGTCAATTTCAACTTGTTATCACTTCTTGAGGTAGGTTTTCTCATATTACTTTTTCTGGACCAATTTTATTTGGGTTCTTTTAGTGTTTTTGAGACCCAATTTTTTTCATGGTGCATTTTGGTAATCCTAGAGGTTGGTTTGAGTCACCAAGGTTGATAGTGGCTTACCCACATAAGCATAGGTAGGCATATATATATGTAAGTTCTCCTATTATACATATTCACCCATGGAGGAATGAATATATATATTGGGGATAAGAATGATTATTTATATATATGAAAAATATATACGTGTATAGGTGTAAACTAGTATATTAATATATAAGCATATATGTACGGATACCCTTATACATATTCATGGACATGTGAATATGTACATATGGGCTAGGTTTCCTTATATACATGTGAAGGTTCATATGCTCAGAGGTAGGAAAGCAAAACATCGAGTGGTCACTGATGAAAACATCAAGTGTCGATATGTACAGATGGTATTATTCTTCTTGAGGTAGGATCCCCTTCCACTTTCCCTTTTAATTAAAGAATGCATCAATTTCTCAACTTTTTCACCTTCTTTGGATATTAGTTAGTGTTGTATGATTTTTAGAATAGATTATTCTTTAATGATAATTGAGTATGACTCTTGAAATGATGTTTAATTATTATAAATGAGTTTTTGGTAAACAATGTCATGTTTTCTAATAAAACCCCTCGATGAGGTGCACTCTATTCAATTGAAAAATGATGTGTGCACTACCTTGTAGTTTTGTGCTTATTCTTAGGATTAATGATGATTGTCTTTTGAAATATTCCATAGTTGGTGGATTGAGATTCATTCCTCTCACCGTATATTTGAATTCTTATTCTTAATTCTTATTCTTAGATGTGACATGATTTATATTTAATTTTTATACACATTGTTTGGATGGATTGAGTTGACTACCATACTTGGACAATATTTTTATATTGAATCATTTAAATATCATTGATGATATGTGATTATAGGAATGTTAATTCCATGTTCCTATGATTGTATTACCATTTTTATGCCTAATTCATGTTTCCTAGTGATCATATCTTACATCCTAGATCTTATGAATGTGTTTAATGTCTTGTGCCTTTTTATAGTATGATTTTTGATACATGAATAACTTGGTAGATTTTGGCATGAAAATTTTATTTAATGGTGTGAAATTATATAAATGTTTTTCCTTTTGATATGTTCCTTGAATAATATTTCTCACTTACTAGAGGTTGAGAGATAACATGGGTCCCGAATTAAGTATTCCAAGGATGGAATCATCGTGCTCAATGGGATTGTCTTGACGTGTTAGGAGCGATACTTTATCTTGTAAGGTAGGGTATCTAGGGAAAATTTTTTTACTAGTAGGTGAGTCTGGTTCTCTAGGGGAGAAACCAAGGAATGGTCTATTTAGAAAGATGGATATTCCACGACTCGGGTGATACTTGGTCCCTTATGTGAGATACTTGGTACAAGATGAGAGTCACCATCACTGAGTGATACAAGGGACACTGTATGGGTCTCCTTGGATAGACTCAAATGTATTGGGTTAATCTGAGATACCATCGTGACCCTTGGGATTCTGTTTAGATCACCTTGGATGGGCTCGAGACTCTAATAATGGATTTGATGGAATAATGGAATGCATATTTTCTTCATTTTTCATACCCCTTGTATATTTTTAGAATGTTTAAATATTGACATCATGGTGTGACCTCCAACATAAATCATAGGCATGGGGTATTATTCTTTACATTGGTAAATGATTTTGTATGGGCCAATTTTTACATTATGAATTAAATAGGTACCTCTTTTCAGATATCTAGCTTAGGCCAAAGTAGGTGGTATGGGACATGTATCCATTTAGGAACTCGAACCAAGTTGATATTATTTTATTTTTTGTCACTCTACATTTATAATCTATGAAACATTGTCATTTATTTATTTGTTACATGAAACTAATTGTTCTAGACTCCATGGATGTTTCCTACTGAGATTTATATCTCACACCCTAATTTGGAACAATTTGACACCCGAGTAGAATTTATGATCGCATGTATAGATTAAGGGAAGAATTCAACTTCTGATGCTTGATTAATTTACTATTTTAGGATGGATTTTGGAGGCATAGGACAGAGCTGATACTTGAGATGTCCGTGGAGATATTATTTGGGTAGTTATTCTTTTATTACATTGTATTAATATTTTTAATTATTAGATCATGTACTTGTAGCATCACTTATCATATATGCATTGTTTTAAATTGTTATTATCCAATGTTATAAAATTATTATATTACTATTATAATGTTCTAGATTTAATTATTATTTATTTTTCTATTTTTTATTGCTTTACATCGGTTATACTGTTGTTCAACTCTTAATATGAAGTTATAATCTCCTAACCGCACCACCATTGGACCCTCACTTTAGTCAATAGCCTTTAGTGTATCGAGAGGTGTGATTGAGGAATGTGGTAACTAGTCCGACTATCGGTCTAGTGGTCAGTTGGTCTAAGAAATTACAATGTGGTATTAGATATTCTTTTCCATTGTATTTTTTTCACTATTTAATAGGAGAATAGTTATGTGTCAGTTCTTGGAAAATAGTCATGTCTGGGTCTGATCACCCCATCCATGAGTAAAAATCCAAGTGGTCGGGGTTGAGATCATTGTTCATGATGTTTTTGTTATATTTGTTTTTTATTTTACATTGAGTTATTAGAGTATTTTCCACCAATTACTGATTTATGAGGTTTATAATAATCACCCTTGTCTTGGTATGACAAGGAGAAAGCATTATATGAATCATTATAGGCACATAGGATTTTCATTCCATGCATATTCCATGCCACATGGTTTTCATCATTAGGTTGTTTGAAATTTTTGATGTGCCTTGTGTGCCATTTTCCTTCCTGTTTTATGTCATGCTTACTTGTTATGAATTGTAATTTTGTTGGAATGTGTGATTACTTACCCCATTTAGGTGAATTATTTAGTGTGATTTCTTAAATTTCCAGGATTTTTTGATGTTTATAATAGGTTGAAACATTTTTGTTGTGAATCAATAGGAGTCAAATTATAATTCAAATGGTGCATGAGAACCTTATAAGTTGGAATTTGATGACCCATATAACCGAACCATTGTTAACGTTCTTAATATACATAAATATTATTGAATAAATGTAAAAATTGTTTAATTTTCCTTTTATTCTAAACAAAATGGTTACAGTTAGATGGAACCCACCTTTAACTTTTAAGGTGTATGGGTTCTTTATAAGTTGAGGTTATAACCCATAAAACTGAACCACATGTTGTGAGAATTTTACATAGAAATTTAGTAAATATAAATGTTGTTAAATCTTGAACATAAATGTTTTGGTTACCTTTATAAGAGTTTTACATTCTTTTATTTGCTCTTAATTACATGTGTGAAAAAATATATAAATGAACAACTTGACCCAATTTGGTTAATTGGGGAAAGTTGTTAATAAAATGGAACCACTAAGGGTGTTTAAAAAAATATAAGTGCTTATTTGGTTCAAGTTTTTTTACTTGAACCCAAAATGCATTTAAGGGACCCTAGTAGGTCACCTTTTTCCATAAAATGCCTAGTTCCAAACTCCATGGGGGTATGTTATGCTATATGAAGGCGGTTAATTAAAGTGTCCACTTTTGGTGGTTCTTCTTTAGAATACCCCCTTGAATTAATAAAAGACCTTTTAATCTTATTTGACCTATTGTTGTGTGAGTCCTTATAAATAAAATTAATGATGTTTAAATGGGAATATGTGATAAGATGGCCAGATTTAAAATAGAAGGACAATAAAAGACGATGTTTAAAAATAATTTTAACACAAAATTTGAACTTTTACTTGTAGATTTTCCAAACAAGGTACCTAAGTCTTTTCTTTATAGCTCATAATTGTTTTCCTTAAGGTGTAACGTTGAAATGTTTAAAGAGTCAAATGAGTTTTAGTTTAATGCCTTAGTATGGAGACTTAAGTGGTGTTTTATCCTAACCCTTGTGTGAGGGTAGTTTAAATACTTCCTTCCTTTCTCCATAAAATAGGTGCATGAGTTTTATTTTAGGCCTCTTTTCCTATGGTTTGGGCTTAGTTGTTTCCTCTAAAGCTTAGTGACATTATCCAGTGTAAACCCTTAGTAGGGTCGATGCTTTCTATTTTGGTTAGGGGATGACCATCACAGGTAGTGCCCTCAAACTCTTTGAAGATCTTATTGATTTCCTGTGAACAATCCCTCTTGTGTGGTATTATTCAGGTGCTATAGTCCCATGTAAGACTCTTGGGTTCTAAAATGAATCTCTTGTTTTGACGGGTGGTTGTGTGATGTTTAATCCTTGCACTGAGTACTTTCATTTCAAAATGATCAGTTCAAGTATGATAGAAATTCCAAGGTCATGATCAACTACTTAGTAGGTTGTGAGACCCTTATTTTTATTTTTTTGGTGTTTTATGACTTGATACATCTTCATTCAGATTAATAGTCATATGGGGTAATATGACTGTGAGTTAAATATTTTGGGAAGGCCATTTTATGCTTGACTATATATGGCCATTTACGCCTCGGTACAATGTTAAGGATGTGTCATTCTGCTTCTAAAACATTGGATTATTTTTTTTCGATATACACAATACCTATCATCTTGTTAAATGGTACATAGAACTGTAAATTTTATTGTTAATCATTTAATCTAGAGTTTTTATTCCTTGAATGCCAGTCAAATATCTAGTATAGAGACCTATGAATTGATAATGGTATCATATTGTCGTAATGTTCAAGATGATATTTTAAGGAAAATTTGTTGTAGAAATTGCTGGACAGTTGTTTTGGCCTTTACGCCTAATGCCTTGATGCATGTGAATGTGACTCGGGTGAACGACTTGGTGTGGATCTAATATTTCACCCTTAATATCCACGTTCTCTATCTTTTAGTTTAATTATTGTTAAAGAATGATGGTCACCTCTAGAACTATGGAAAATGGTTTATGGAGCATGTTTTTTGGAATGATAACTCTTTATCTATAAATCTGAGGTTGAGGAAACTTCTAAGGTGGGGAGCATCACATCTGTTCTGGTTAAATGTGTCCTCTAAGTAGAAGACACATAACCAAGAAGTACCTTATTGAATGGTAAGTGCTTCTCTTTGTATCTCTTGGGGCCAGTGATATGGGATCGTGCTAGTTATTGGGAGGTAGTATGGCATTAAATGGTTGGATGTAGATGCAACCTTTATAAACACTGTTGGTTAGGGATGTACTTCAGTGTTTGTGAGTAAACATGATGGAATGAATTTTTTGGTAAAGGCATCGTGGTTAGTTGATGGTGATGTGTCAGTAAAGGTAGTTGATCTATTTTAGGGAAATCAAACAATAATGGTCTGACAGTCCTTCCCTTGATTTTATTAGGGAATGTTTGAAAGGGTATGGAGTACTCCACCCTCCTTATAGAAAAATTTTCTGGGATCCTTTTTGGAGATCATTGAAACCTCTTAGTGTGCACTTGGATTTAAGGAGACCATGTATTCTGTCTTGGTATCATTTGGGTACACTAAGATAGCGTTATTCTTACACCATGCTAATGTTTTAAAAGTTGTTGGGATTTATTGGGTGGTTTCTATTAGTATGTGCTTCGGAAGTATGGTCGTTATTAAAGGCATGGTCAGTACTAAGTGATACCTGGTTTTCCCAAGTAGGAATTTCCTTGATGAACTCATGGACTTCAGATGTCAGTTTGACTTAATTTCCAGGCACATGCCACTTAGGGGTCGGTCGGCGGTTGTGTTTTATGGATGTTTGGATTGAACTGACACCTGTCTTGTTTTCTTCGATTACAGTTTTAATTGTATGAGCTCCTTGGATTCTAGATGTTGACTTTAAGGTTTCCCCAGAATTCTATTGGGATCAGAAGGAGTGGTTTTACCATGATGATTCATATATATCATATCGAGTAATTTTCCTATTATTGTGATGTGGAATAATAGCTTATGTATCCTTTTGTATAGAGAAGTCACCAAAATATATTTATGAGATTTAGTAAGTGTTATTTTAGAAAATCACAAGCTATCTTTGTTTAAAATGTATCGGGTATAACTTTTGAAAAATTCCATACATCTAATCTGATCATTTTGAGAGTGGTCAGCCAATAGTGTCTTGACTTGTCATCCTATGGTTTCATTTAAAAGAGGTTATTTTGGACTTAGATCTTTGATTGGTTCATGTTTTGTGTTATGTGTCGTGAGTGTCATTGAAACGCTTTGGGAACGTGTTGAAAGACAATTACAATGATGTGGATATCATGGTTCAGAGTTGGCCTTTAATGTAGAAACTATGGTGAAGAACCATAGGCTGATTATATAAAGATATGATGTGTAGATCATGTCTCAAGTTGGAATGTCTTGGTTAAGCTCTGTCTCAATTCATCGTTTGGATTTCAGAAGTTTGTTTAATTTTCTATGGCTTATGTGAAGTGTGTTAAGCTAATTTTTGAAGATGCATTGGGAATTTGGAAACACAACATGGACTTTTGAACAAGACTTCATGACCCAAGTTGGTTGAGTGATGTTCTCTTTATTTTCTAAAGGCTTCTTGAGGATGGGAAGTTCTAATTTGGGGAGGTTCTATCATCATATGTTTTCGAATCAAATGAAATTCCAAGGGAATTTTTAAATTTTGAAATTTAGTGGATGATTCGTTCTTTTAACCGAGCTTTGTTACATAAACATAAAATGTGGAACACTTAAAGTTTTTTTACTTGGTTAAAGGTCAGATAGGTTTCTTAGGTTCTCCGTTGAGTTTCAGGAGTGTCGTGCATAGGAAATCCCAAGTTTGGAAGGGCTGCATAGGGCACACAATTTTTCTAAAACCGTGCATCCTTTAGAAGAAAACCATGAATCCTGAATCAGCGGAGCAATAGGTTTTTCATGGTCTATGCATGGTTTACCCAAACCATGAACCTATCCTTCATTGGTTGTTCCCCTTAGGTAGTACATATGCATAGTTCATCGCATGGTTGGCGCACGGTTTGGATAACTGTGAAACCCAAACCATGCATAGTGTTTAAAAAAAATAAATTAATAAAATAAAAATAAATTAAAACCTATTATACCCTCCCACCCTCCTAATTTTCATGAAGAATACCCCAGTAGATCTCTCAACCGCACATGAATCCCCTATTGGTATCCTCTCTTCACATCATTTACATCCATTTTTCATCAGATTTTTTTATATAATTATTTGAGGTATGGTCTCTGGTTCCTTCTTATTTCATTTTCTAGAAGTTTTCTCTCTCATGTTACCCTGTTTACATTTGACAGAACCCTAGGTCATGGGTTGACCAGATTTTTGGTTTTTCTTCCATTGTTAGGGCATGTAGTGAATCTCTTGGGACTTCTTCATGCATGTTTTGGAATCCACCACTGAAGGCGAAGCTCCTTGGTCTATTTCCTATTAGAATTTCCAATTGGGATAGGATTTATCCCACATCATTTTCTAGACCAATTTTATTTGGGGTCTTTCTGTGTTTTTGAGTCCTTAGTTTTTTTCCATAGTGTGTTTTGGTCATCCTTGAGTTGGGTTCGAGTCTCCAAGGTTGAAGGAAACTTACCAGCATATACATAGGTAGACATTTATATATACATGTTCCCCCATTATATATATATATATATATTAACCCATGGTGGAATGAATATATATATCAGGGCTAGTTTTTCTTATGTATATAAATGAAAAATGCATACGTGTGTATGTGTAAATGGGTATATTTATATAGACACATATATATGTAAGGATCCCCTTGTATATATTCATGGCCATGTGAATATGTACATATGGGCTAGGTGTACTTAATTATATGTGAATTTCCATATGATTAGAGGTGGGGAAGAGTAGCTTTGAGTGGTCTCTTATGAAAACTTCAAGTTCCAAAGTGTTAGGCTTGGTCTTCTTCTTCTTGAGGTAGGATCCCTTTCCATTACCCTTTTAATTAAAGAATGTATTAATTGATCACTTTTCACACCTTCCTTGGATATTAGTTAGATATGTATGATTTTTAGAATACATGATTATTTAATGAGAATTGAGTATGTCTCTTGAAATAATGTTTAATTATGCTGAATGAATTGTTGGGAAACAATTTCATGTTTTATTATAAAACCCCTCAATGAGGTGCACCATCTTCAATTGAAAAATGTTGTGTGCACTGACTTGTAGTTTTGTGCTTATGCTTATGCTTAGTGTCGATTGTCTAAATACATATTCCATAGTTGGTTTGATTGAGATTCATGCCTCTCACCTTATATTTCAATGTTTATGCTTAATACTTCATCTTATATGTCCCATGTTTTATATTTAGTTTTTATGCACGATGGTTGGATGGATTGAGTTTAATGTCATGCTTGGACTAGCTTGTTAGATCGAATAATTTAAATCTCATTGATTAAATGTGATTAGAGGCATGTTAATAACATGTTCCTATTATTGTATTTCCATTTTTTATACTGAAGGCATGTTGCCTAGTTATCATATCTCGTTTCCTAGAGTTTTTGCATGTGTTTAATTCCTTGTTCCTTTTTATAGTTTGAATTGTGATAAATGAACCTCTTGTTAGATTTTGGAATTATATGTTTATTGAATTGCATGAAATTATATAAATGTGTTTCCTTGTAATATGTGCCTTGATTACTATGGATCACTTACTACGGGCCGAGAGAGATCATGGGTCCCAAATTAAGTATTACAAGGATGGAATCACTGTGCTCATCGGGATAGACTTGACTCACCAAGAGATATACTTTGTCTTGTCAATTATGGGATCTCTGGGAGGTTTTTCTTACTCAGGGGTGAGGCCGTCTCCCTTGGGGAGAGACCAAGGATGGTCCGATTTGGAAATAAGGCTATTACATGCCCTAGGTGATACTCTATCTCCTATATGAGATACTTAGTACAGGCTTAGAGTCACCATCCTAGACTGATTCAAGGGATGACGTATGGGTCACCTTGGATGAACTCGGTGGTATTAGGTTAATCATAGATATAGTATAAACCCTTGGGATTATATTTAGAGCACCTTGATAGGCTCGGTACTCCACAAATAGATTTTATGGATCAATGGAATTCATGTATACTTTATTTTTTATGCCCCTTATATATTTTTTAGAATGTTTATATATTGACATGGAATTGTGACCTCCAAGTGAAAGAAAAGTCCTGAGGCCTTCTTCTTTACATTGGTAAATGATTTTGTATGGGCCAGTTTATAAATTATAACTTGCACAAGTACCTCTTTTTAGATATCTCGGTTAGGTCGAAGAAAGTGGTATGTGATGAGTGTTAGTTTAGGAACCTAGACGAAGTTGATATTATTTTGTTTTTTATCACTCTGTATTTATACACTATGAAACAGTGTCATTTATTTATTTATTTCAGGAAATATATTAACCTAGACACCATGGGAACTAGCCTACTGAGATTTATATCTCATACCCTACTCAGGCGATATTTGGAACCCAAGTATACTTTATGATTGATAGTATGGATAAAGGGAAGCTCGTGACTTCTGATGCTTAATTTATTTTCTTCTTTATGATTAATTTTGGAGGTAGATGACTGAGATAGTGATCGATATGATCATGGATCTAATCTTTGGGAAGTTATTATTTTATTACATTGTATTTATATTTATAATTATTATTTATTTCACTTGTAGAATCATTTTTCATACATGAATTTTTTTTAATTTTTGTTGGTCACTTTTATACAATTATTATATTATTCTTCCACTGATCTATATTTTATTATTATTTCCTTTGCTGATGTTTATTTATTAATTCCGTTTATACCATTGTGAGACTCTGACCATGAGGGTATAATCTCTCCACTGTACCACCATTGGATCCTGGATGCTAGTCGATAGCCTCTAAAGTATGGGGAGGTGTGCTTAAGTCTATGTGGCAACTGGTTCAACTACCATTTTTGTGTCTAGTAAAGCCGAGATGTTATAATATATTTTTTAACAATTTATTTTCCCCTGAAACATATTCATTGTTGTATTGTGAAAAATATTCTGAATGTTTCACCTCTTCTTACTCCTGTGCCATTAGCTCTCTTTGAGATACACCTATAGGAACTTCCTCATAATCATCACCACTTTATTCATTGTTAGATATCCATTCCAAAATGAATATAAAATTCAGTTTGATGGAACCTAGGTATATATTATTCTTTTCTTTTGATCGAGAATATAATAAATCTATCATATTGGTGATCTTCTTAGTATCTTCTTCATTATTATTTTATCCTATAATTATCATAGGTAAGTTGGTTGATAAATGGAGAAACTAACCATAATTAAAACACTTAAAAGGAATTTTTCCTCTATATTTACCTCTTACTCCTCATTTAAAATTCATTGACATGAGAGAATGGGTTTTAGAATAATCTTCCATATTTTCTTTTTCATTCAAGTAGTCGTACTTATATTCCATCTTTAAAACTTGGAAATCTCAAAAATCCATTTCCTTTTCCTTATTACCAATTCGTTTAAGAGAGGTTCGTATTCTTATTTCATAATTAATAAGAGTTCAAAATGTTTATCAATTTTAAATTCATAAAGATATATATCAGTAGTTTATTTGAACCCTCTAATAAGAATAAAAATCAAGTCTAACTTGGTAAAATTTATCCACAGTTTCATCCTCCTATATTCTAACATCTTTAAACTATTGTCAACTAATTTGAATCTTTTCTTCTTTTAACTTTTTGTTTCTTTCATAAATGATATAAATATTATTCCATATAGAATTAAATATTCTATACCCCCTTAACATTGTTATATCCTTTTTTATAAGGAATATAATAACACATTTTTGACCTTTCCATCATTTTTAATGTTTTTTTGTCATCCAGAGACCATCCTGTGGTTTTATCTAGAATAGTGAATCCATATTGAATAGAATCTGGAATATCAATACCTATTGAAATAATATAAGGTTCCATCATCTCTTTCAAGGAATGAAACACATTTCTATCAAATTTTAGGATGAAATTTCTATTAATATAATTATATTTATTCATGATAAGTACTTGAGAGTGATAAGAGGAAAAATTTATCTGGTACCAATTATTGGATCACAAAAATGGTGATACACTCTAATAGGGGGTGAATAAGTGTTTATATATATTTAAGTTCCCTAAAAATCTCATTTTTATTCAGCACCTCTTCTCAAGACTCCAATCGATGCTAAAAGGAAATGGACATGACAAATGTGTTAATGAGGTTCACCTCATTTAATGATGACTATAAACTTGGTGTAACATAGTTATTATCCCACACACATAACACCCTTCTTATTATCAAAAGTAACTCAAGAAAAGGTATGAACTTGAACAGATATAATTTCTTGAACCAAATAGTTACAATATCTCATTAACAAAACAAAAAACTCCTTCTAAATAATTACTACTGATAAATGTATGATCATTAAAATGGACTCCAAATTTTTTTATATTATTCTTATTTCTTTCAAGGAAATATCTTATGGGTGTCCTTGATTCTCCTACTTCTAAATAGTAGTTTACTAGTTCATCTCTCTAAAAATTTTCAATATTTCTCTTTCTTTATTTTTTGTTATTTATAATCACCAAATATAGTGTGAATATTTTCTTTATAATAGTTATGGAAATATTCTTGAATCATGGTATCTTATATCAACTCATTCACACTCATTTAACTTAGACTCAATGTTCTTCTTTTAATCCACCTTAAGACCTGGTCTTCCATCCCTCATGTGATATTTGAAGTATCATAGACTCAAACTATCCAAAAATCCCACAACTTACAATTCATTTGATATTTTAAAATATTAATGAAGCACTAAAAACCACAACATGTCCTCAAACATGGATCTACTTATGAAGTAACTTGGAGAATATTATGTAAAGAGATTATCAAAAGTCACAATAAAAGTGAAACATGATCTGGCCAACCTTATCATTTATCACAATGATTTTTCTGATCTAAAATTACGACTATTATGATGTAGTTATCATTATATCTTCATTTTACTGTGGTGTGGAATTCATCGTAGAAACTCATCTAAAATTATCACTACCAAGGTTACCTTCATGTTAAGTGTTAACTCACCATTTATCAAAGGTAAACATTCTTTTTGGATTACTCATCACTATTACATGGTATCTATTTATATTACATTTTCCATTATACTCAAAATATATCATAGTTTTACATGATTTGAGATCATACCATGGTGACCACTATTATATATCCCCCAATTGCTTCCCATTTCACATAAACAACAACATCCACTATGGTGTGCCCCTTTTAATCTTCTCATTTCAATTTATCTATATCTATATAGAGTTGCGGTGTGAGATTCCTTTGATTTCAATTATCCATTTGATTTTGATATTTAATTTCTAAAATTCTCACAACACAGATTCGAATGATGTTTGTGTAGATGGATATGATGTGTAAACATAGTAGTTCATGTGTATATTAAAACAATTATCTATACATAGACCACAATCATGTATGGATATCTTATAATTCATGTGTACGCAAACACCAAATCATGTATTTTCATATAGAGAATGATTCATATGCAGACTCGATCCTGTATATGTAATTGATAATTCATGTGTATGCAAACTCCAAATCATGTATATGTATATGGAGAATGATATATATACATCATCTAAGACTTAGTCATATTTTTTCTCCAATAAAAAAATTCTAAATTTCACTTCAAATTCCATCAAATGGTTTATCAAACACTTTCATTATTGATGTTTTTCATTTCCTCGAAGTGTGACACATCAATAATCAGGCCTGTCATCACATATAGCATGTTTTTGACAATAAATACAACACCATACTCAAGAGGGTTCAATAGATGTATGTACATGTATGATTATATATATATGTATGTATGTGTATAAGTGTGTATGTGTGTGTGTAAATATATAAATATGTATATATGTGTATGTATGTATGTATGTATGTGTGTACATATGTGTATGTGTATGTGTACATATGTGTATGAGTATGTATGTGTATGTATCTGTATATATGTGTATGTGTATGTATATGTGTGTATGTATGTATGTGTATGTGTATGTTTTTGTATGTATGTATGTGAATGTTTATGTTCATGTATGCATATGTGTGTATATAGACATGTATGGGTATGTGCATGTGTATGTGTATGTGTATGTGTATGTGTATGTGTATGTGTATGTGTTTGTATGTATGTGTATATATTTATGTATGTCTATGTTTGTGTGTGTGTGTACATGTATGTATATATTTGTGTATATATGGGTATGTGTATGAATGTGTATGTGTATGTATGTGTATATATGTGTATATATTTGTATGTGTTTGTGTGTGTGTTTTTTCATTTGTATTTTAATGTAAGTGTATGTATGTATATGTGTATGGGCTTTTATGTGTATGTTTATATATGCATGTGTATATATGTATGTGTGTGTATGCATGTATATGTATGTATGCCTGTATATGTGTATGTGTGTATGTGTGTGTATGTGTGTGTCTATGTGTGTGTGTATTTATGGGTATGTGTGTGTGTGTATATGAATGAGAGAGAGAGAGAGTGTGTGTGTGTGTGTGAGCATGCGTGCAACTGGGTACATAAAAGGATGACTTTAGTTCTCCTATATATCACACACACACACATCTCATTATGTTTTTAGACACCCCACACACAATTATAATTGAATAAATGGTCATATATATATATATGAGAAATTGAAAAAATGAATCTTCAAATCGTTAATTGAATTTAAATTATAAAATGAAGTTACAATTAGAATTTTAGTAAATTTATAATTAGTTTTTATATTATTACAATAATAAAAGTAATAATAATTATTTATTTTTAAGTAATTTGTTTAGTAATGTATATTTTAAACCTTTTTTGTATATACATATTAGAAAATTTATATACTTAAATAAATAATAATATTTTTAATTATAATCTAACTTTTTAAATATAATTAATAATTAATTATATTTTTTATATTCAATCAATACAAAATTTACATCTATATAATTCAATAGTTGTACTAATATATGTATATATTAGCAATGTGTTGGACGATGTCAATACAAAAGTGTATTTTCATAGGCACTGTTAACAAGAAAAGTAGGCACACCATGCACCCAAATATAGGGGTAATATTCAGGAATATCGGCACATGAATGACCAATAATTGGTCTTTAAAAGGGTCCCTCCATGTGTTGTTGGTTTAGCTAGATTTCACACACATGTAGGAGTTGTTTGGGTTACAGTTCCCAGTTGTTTCCAAATAAGTAGGGGCGATGAGTACCGTTGATGTTAAAAAAGCATAATATGACGCACAAAGCAAAAAAATGTTGCTATTCAAAAAACTTTAGGCCATATGAAAGTTATCTCCATTGATCCATTAAAAAGTGGTCCTTTGGTCCACAAATTATTAAGCCATTCCATCTATAGAATGGGGGCCTTCACCTCATAAATGTATTGTTGAGTAATATATTGGATTTATAATTCTTCTTAAATTGAAGATTTTTTTAGTTTTTTTGTATTATAGAATGAAAATCTAGTGTCCTTAATTTCCGAGGGTGAAAATCTAGAGATCTAAGTCTTCTACACCAGTCACCTTCACCAGATTTACAAGCATAGTAGTGGTGATGGACTAATTCATCTAGAATATTTGAAGCTACACTAATTTCAGCAGATAATGAAGAATAATATTCCAATGTATTTATAACCTATCCCAGATAACACATATTCTGAACATTGTTCGTTTTCCTATAAATTAAAATACATCTTCTAGGACTGGAAGAAGATAGAACACACTTTTTGAGCTTACACTCTCTTGAATTCAACAATAACTTATTATCATCATAGCACTTTCCATTGTATTTTATTTCTAAGATTTTTTTTAAAATATTTTATTTGAGAGTTTTTCATTATAAAACTATGAGAATTTATTTTGTAATATTTTGGTTTCAAACCATTCTATATCAAGGGATTCTAATAGGAATATAAATCTCCTGGTGTGTGGAAAAAAATCTATTGATATAGTTGATTGAGGGTTTCTGAGGAGGAAGAGAGAGTGTTTGGGTTTGGATGTTGATACCACATGAGGAATTTATGTTGATGTCTTCTAGGAGATTATAAGATTGACCTTTCTATAGGTCAATGTTTAGGATACCTTAAATCAGGTCTATATATCCCTTTTATACTTTGGATAAAAGTATATTTTATAAAATAATTTAAGAGGCACTTGATTTGTTAATAAGCACTATGTGTTTTATTAATTTTCACTATTCCTACAAGTTCATTATTTTTTTTCTATCTTCTTTATATTTTACTTTATCATAAATTCATCAAATTATGACAAGCTTAATTTCCAATACACATATTTGTTTTACGTAGATTTACTATGTGCCGAATTGAAGTTCATATCTTTATTTAGTGTTAATACCTGAGATGGGAAACAAATTAAGTCATATTTTTTACTAAAATTAACCCACTCCTATTGTTTATATGCTGAAAAAATATGGGTAATTATCTAGTATTATAGTAGGTCTCTTTGTTTGGGAATTAGCATAATATTATTCTTTTTATTTCTGCTAGTTTATTAGAATTTGGTTTTTAGTTTCCTTTGAAAAATAGTTTAGTAAAGTTTTTGTTGATGGAAGGAATACATGCTGAATCTAATAGAAATATTAATCCAAATCATCCTTTTATTTTTAATGGTAATGATTATGAATATTATAAATATCATATAAATAATTTTTTTATTAACATTTAAGTGGAATTGTTTCTAATTTTAACATATTGTTACATGATTTCAGTAAAAAGGGTTCTATATTTATTAGAAAGTAGAAATCTATATTTTAGTTGAATTTATGAGTGATGAACAAATTTAATTGTGTTAATTAAGGGAATATTTATAGTCAAGTTTCATCTTTTCAAAACTACCAACATAATTATAAAGAAGCTGGAAGTTACATACTTTGGAACTCTAAAGGTCTTGCAGACTAATCAAGCCATGCTTAGGGATTATTATCAAGTGTTTTATTTTTTACTAGGTGAGAATTTAGCTCAAATTCATAAAAGGTTGATAAAAATAATTAATATTCTACAATAACTTGGAGAGAATTCCTTATCATATGAACAACTTATAGAATAATTTATTGATATTCTACATAAGAAATGTGAGTCCATAGAGACTAATATTGATGAAATGAAACATATCACTAAATTAAGTCTTCAAGACTTGATTATAAAATTAATGTAGCATGAGAGTGTAGTTTACTAGGATCAAAAAAATCTCCTCCTTTTGTTTTTCTGAGGGTTAGAGGTGTCAAGGGGGTGTTTAGGCTCTCATTCCCTTTGAAATTTTTAATTTTTCTCACATGGTCATTTGATGGAACATGTTGTATCTTATTAATTCATGAGGTTTATTGGTTCCTTCATGTGGTCATTTGGTTACTTAGTGTGGTCAGTTGGTTACTTCCTATGGTTGGTAGGTTCCTTCATGTTTTAAGTTGGTTCCTTCATGGGGTCATGTAGTTCCTTTATAAAGTCAGTTGGTTCCTTCATACATTTAGTTGAGTCATTCATATTGTCAGTTGGTTTCTTTGTGTGGTCGGTTGGTTCCTTCATGTGGTCAATTTATTCTTTCATATGATTTATTGTTCCTTTATGTGGTATGATTGATCTTCATTAAATATTTTGGATCCTCATGTGGTTTCTTAGTTTGGTCACATGGTCGATCCAATAGTTTTCAAATTTTTAAAATTTTCAAAATACCCAATTTTTCTAGAATGGAATGGAAAATATTTCCAACATAAAATAAGGAATTTTAGGGATAAAAAATCATTTTTAAATATACTAAGTGGGGATTTAAATTTTTATTTGAATTATTTGACCCTGATGGTTTTAAAGGAGTCATTCCACATTTTTTAAATGAATATGAATTTAAAGATATATGGAAAATGAAATTTGACTATGTTAATTTTTAGAGTTATTCAAGAACATGTATCCAGAATCTTAAAGTATGATATTTCCTCTATTTTATTGTTTTCTAATTTATTTTGATCCTAGATGGACTAAAAAACTTTTATTAAACCTTTATTGTTGTTTTCTTTCACCTAGATCCTTCCTTTTTGTGATTCCAGGCATGTTTATAGACCCTTCCTTTATTTTTTGCAATATCATGTGACGTTTAAGGTAGGATTTTGTCTATATTTCTTTTTTTATTCTCTTAAAGTGTTTTTTTATTAATCCCTTACCTTCATTATATCTAAGAAGAGACATCATCTTCTTTTCCCCCTATTTTCATTAAATCATGTTTTAGAGCTTTTTTCCCAGTTGACTATATTTGTTATCTTATTATTTTGTGTATATGTGTAATTAATATGCTTTTATTTTATAGTGGTTGGGTTTTATGGATTAACTAATGAATAAAATTATATAAAATAAATTTGAATTGAAGGGTATGGGGGTGTATTAACATGTTTAACTAGATTAATTATTATTTATAAATGATGATTATTTAATGAGGTTGTGAGTTGTTTCCATGTGCATGTTGTGAATATTATGAATTATCATCCCTTATTATTGATTAATACCCCTTAATATGATTTTTTAAACCCACCATTCATAAAAAAGTTAATATATATATCTGGATAAGAATTGGTTTCCTGTGTAAATAAGAAACACTATGAAAATACTTATACATGATAAGATGATTTAATTTGAAAGCCCACTATAAATGAATTTTCATGAAATATTATCATTTATAATTTCTTACTGTGTTATTCAGGTATGTTTTCTATTATCCCTATAGTCGTGTGGGCTATGTTAGGGTTGTATGGTGATGGTGGTTACCGGTTCAGATGATGTATGTGTTGTGGGTAATGGAAGTGTAGTGGTAGATATGTTGTTGCTGTAGTGAGAAGGTTGGTTTGTAGTGTTGGATTTGTTTGTATATGTGATGGTTTTTTTAGTGAAGTGAATAGGTGGTATTATGGTGCCTCATTTTATTCTCCTGAAATTATTTGAATATGAAATCGTTAACAATAAAATTAAAAATAAGACATGAATTTAATAAATATGGGCCATAAATTCATGTTCAGATAATAAATTAATTAATTGAATGTTAATAAAGGGGTTTTAACTGAATGAGAACTAAATATGGGTGTTGGATTTATTGGTTGTATTTAAATATTAGGTTAAAAGGTTAATGAATGAATGAGGGTTGTCAATGCAATGATTTTGAAATATGGTTCAATTTGTAATTGAAAGAAAGAAAATTGCGTGTTGTGTGTGTTTATTCAGGTTGCATTAGTGGTGGAAGCATGTGGTAACAATAATAAAGTGTTTTTGATAGATGGAGATGATGAAGTATTTATGTGTAACCTTTTGGCCAGGATTGTGTTATTTCTATGTAAATATATATATACATGTACTTCCATGTTACTTTTATATTCACCTTGCTAATGTCGAGAACTATGTATTGACACTATATATTTTGGTGGGTGTTTTCCCTAATATCCATATAATGAGAAAGATATGTATAATTACCTATATTAATTTCTCTTACTTCAGTGGTAGTATCAAGCAATGGTTCTGTTAGTAGCAGATCCTTGACCTTGATGATGACACAGTTGGTGGTGATGCCTAATGAAAAGAGGGTGTGCTATATAGTGGATTTCATGTGTGGTAGGAGGGAACTAGGTTGATATCATTCACAGTCATCATACCACACTTCGTTTTTTGTGATTTAATATTTAGATGTGTGATGATTTGGATGATGATGTGGTAGTGGGATGAGATATGTTTATGATGACATTGATGTTAGCACATGATGTTGGGCTCCACATGAGTTCGGGGTAGGTTGGATTTCGACCCAACCCACATCAGTGATGAATGGACGTGTGCTGATAAGATTTCATGGAAGGGATGGGAGTATAGGATGTTTGACATTGGGGCATGAGAGAAACAATTTAGTGTGGGAAGTGGATACATGGTTCCTTTATCAATGTTCTCTTATTAAAATCATAATATTTTTCTATTTTATTTGGTGAGCGAACCATTGTGAGTCTAAGATGGTTAGTATACCTATTTAGGTGCTTGTTAGTTCTACTATTTTTAATTAGTAAATTAGTATAATATTTTCACATTTAAATAGAATACATTGGATATGATCTTATTGATTATCCATTTTATGTTCACACTATGTATATAAACTACTTCTTAGGATTCCAAGAGGGTTTTGCTGACTGATCTAGACATTACTAGCTTGAATTTCCAATCGATTATGGAGTTATTTCTATATGTTTCCCTTGTTAGTTTTACTTTTTAGACTTTTTTATTTATTTCTTGACATGAACATGTGAATGGTTTTGATTCTATTATGTTATATGAATAATGTTTTTGGTAGTTTCTCATATTTTATCTTCATTCTTTTTATGTAATGAGGGAAATTTCTCCCATATGGGTGTTTTACATCCTTAGTTCTAATAAAAAACATGATGCCTACTAGATATGGGACGTTAGGGTCCCTCATTCTCTTCACTACTAGAATAGGAGGGGTACCAGTGGAGGGGGGGGGGGGGGTTGTGATTGATATTCTCTTGAAAAGAGATACTGAAAATAATAATAAGAAAAATGGTGTTTCATTTATATCTTTCAGATGGTTAAATCATGGAGTATGTAAGGGTAATATTAGTACATTTAGAGATAATATTTGTGTTGAGGTGAGTGGGGGAGAGATTACTCAATTTTCTAGAATAATGGGTCAACATTTGAGGAATATTTTTTCATAAAGATAACTGAAAGGGAATAAATGAGAGTGAGAATAAACATGTTTTATTAGAACCTATTTTCTATGAATATAGAAAGCAGGGACATATGTAGAACCCCATTCTTTTTTTGGTTGTGAAAATGAGGGTAAATTTGATTTTTTTATTCTGGGAATTCATGAGGTGTAAACTGGTGATTTACTATATCATATAACCCCATATAATTTTTCTGACTATTCCATTGATCTCGGAACATGGTGATTACCATTGGGATGGAATTTGGTGAATTTTTTATTTAGGTTATTTTTATAGTATTTTAACATTTATTAATTTTAAATATTAATAATTCATCTACCTAAATGTTTATATCTTTTGAATGGGGCCTTGGATTGAAATTACCCCACTATGGTTGAATTTACAATGGGAGGTTTTACCTATATGAGGTGTAAATACAGTTTGAGTTTTGGGTCCCAAGATGAATGTTTAAATTAAATTAAATTAATAAAATTATTTAATTTAATTAATTATTATCTTCCCCACCCCTAGTTCCTCTACACACTAAATGGGGAAAGGTTTCTACCATTTTCATGTGATGCTATGCCGAGAGATGAAGGGAGAGAGTTATGTGCCCGTTTCTTTTGGGAATTCAACCAGATTCTGACGATGATGTTGTGGCCCTAAGCATGGGTCTGAGATCAAAGATTCAGTGGTTTCCTCAAGAGGAAGATTATTTTTTTTATTGTTCCCCTTTTTGTTTCCCTATTTTTAAATTCTATCACGAAATATGGATTTGTGATGGGTGATTTGTTTTATGGTGGGGTTAAATTTTATTAATTTTAATTTTTATTGGTGTTTTTAAAAGAATCCAAAAATTGGTTTTTGTGTTGTGATTGTTCTAAGAATCAAAGGGGGAAGAAAAAGGGTGTAATTATAAAGGGGCGAGGTCTTGAATAAGGGTACAATGGGTTACCCCAACACGAAGAACCCCTTATGTGCAAGGGTAAGCAAGGTTACACTTATATGTATCACCCTCCCTTTCATAACCTGATTTAACTTTACACGGTGGACTCCCCTATCCATTAGGGTAATTGAAGTTACCCTTATTAAGGGGGTCCCCTGTATAAGGGTAAGAATTTTTCAAAAAAAAATCAATAATATTTTTTCCCATAATTATTGGGAAATTATTTTAAGATGAAAATGGATTTTGTGGGATTACAATTAATTAATTTATTCTATTTAAATTTATTGTGTAATTAATTATAAAATAAATCATTATTATTTTTTATAATTAATTAAATCTTATAAACGAAATTATGGAATTGTATTGACAGATGATAGTTATTCATAATTGGAAGAGCTTTGACGAGGGTGATTGATGTCCTCTTATAAAGGAAATAACTTTGTATGAGGTTAGTAGCCCCTTGAACATACCCATTTTAGTAAATTCATTATTATTCATATATATATATATATATATATATATATGGAATGTGATATGCAGTATTTCCACCTATGTGCGATCAACCTTTAATTTTAATGAGCTATTTTATAAATGAGATAAATTACTTTGTTAAAATTAACTAATTATGAATGAATTAAACAAATAACTAAGGGCCACAAGGGTCCCTTATACACTAGCTTGATTCCACAACCATGGATAGCTGAGTCCATGATTAGAATAACGTTCCTTGATATGCCTGGACCCTCAAGGTTATAAATTATATGAATTGTTTTAGCTTAGTGACCCTTAATATTGGTTCCCTTAGATCAATTATGGTGGGGAGAGTGACGAACTTGAAATGATAGGTATGATTAGGCTATGTTGGAACCTTAAGATGTTTTCAAGCCTATGGTTTTTTAGATTATCTTGCGGTAATAATTGTTCCTCCACTTGTATATAAACACTAGGAAGATATTCCCTAGGCAGTTTGATGGTAGGTTATGAGAATTTAATTACCTAGGATAATTTTATAAGTAAGATGTGATTTATTCCGTTTATCTAAAGTGATATCGGTATTGAATTACCTTATATTCTAATTACGACTTTATATGATTATGATGATGTTGAGGGATGTTATTCCCTCTTAGTGATGTGTGTTGACACCATAGTTGAGATTTAAAGCAAGGACTTAGATAGGGTGTATGTGCTATGATGCGACCTAGGGGATTCTACAGGGTTTCACTAAGTTATACTACCCCTGAAAGGGGTTTATATGGGTATGGGTAGTGATTATTTCTATTGTTACCTTGTAAGATATTATCTAGTAAGGGATTCCAGGATAAAGAAAGGTCATGTACTTGAGAGACTAATCCTGGTTATACGAAAGAAGTTGGTCCAATGGACAATCCATATTAATAATAATATTACTATTTAGAGATGTCATTGGGTGGATGCAAGCCACTAGATATATAATGGTATGTAAGGGATTGCATCCCTAAGATCTAGTGAACATACCTAATGATATTATACAAGATTCCTAGGATTCTAAGGATCATGAGGTATACCTATAAATTATGATATTATAGAAGACGCCTAAGATTCTTAGGATCTTGTGGGATTAAAAATGATATTTATATTATATGTGATTTCTTAGATGATTAGGATCTGTTGGGGTGACTAATGGTAATGATATTATAATATTCCTTTTATTACCAAGGATGTAGTTGTTGGCCTAGGGAATATTATGGGATTCCTAGAATTCCCAGGATCTAGTGATTATACATGAGAAAAAGTTCCATAAGATGCCTAGGATAACCAGGATCTAGTGATAACCTAATGTAATGGGATTCATAGGTTACTTCCTAGGATTCATCTTGAGTTGTGTCTATCTAGGATCCATTAGGTTCTTCTTAGGATTCAATGTTATATCTAGTAGAGGAATGTTCATGAGATCCCAAGGTCACACTTGTATCCCCTTGAGGGTTGGTGACATGATTAGAGATATCTCCCACTGATTAAAGTAGGTATAATCAATCCTTGGTGTCATACTATAACTTGAGGATCAACTATAGTTACATTATTTATGCATCCAAAAATAATTGTTTATTCAACTGAAAATATCACATGTACACACACTAATTTTATGGTTATTTATATGACCTTATTGGTGGTGTCGTATTGAGTTATAATCACACCCTACTTGGTAATCATGTAACATGGGTACTTGATCAAAATTTACTGATCACTAGTACATGAAAAGTAAAGGACCTGGTGTTACATGTTGAGTAGGTTATCTTGGAAGAAGTCTGGAGGATGAAGTTTTAATGGGTGGGTTATATGAGTTGGGTTGGAGGCTAGTTTTCTTTAATTATAGTTTATCATATACATGATTTTTTATTTATTTATATATATATTTCCATGTTTATCTAAAATTAATCTATTTTATTTACTACATCATATGGATATATTTATTTATTTCTATTATAGACTACAGGGGCATGTGGGTATCCTTGTTTAATTTCTATAGGTTTTTGAGACATTCATTAAATGGAAGGGTCATTATAAATGATTAGTAGATTTGATCAGGACCCCTAGGACTTATATTAGAAGCAATTGTCTCCCGATGACTATTCTAGGCCCTTGCGTCTAGTTGGGATCCTATAGCTTATTAGGAGGTTCACCTAAGGTCAAGTAGAATCCCCACAAAGGTGTTATTTGGATGATCCTGGATAGGGTGTTACAATGTGGAATTGAAGCATGTTTTAGGGTGGTATTATTTTGGTTAATGATAGAGACTTTTTTTTGAAACTTGGTAGGTTGGCCAAGAATCTACCTATCCAAAATGAAATTGATTGAAACCCAAGTTACCTGGAGATTTCCAGTGTTTACACTAGTCACTCTAAGTTGAGTGAGGTGTGGTTTAGACTAATAATCCCAGTGTGGGATGGATGAGACTCAAGTTGATTCGTAAGGATCAGTTGAGATATTGTTAGTTGTCCATGCATCATGTTTGGTACATAAGGTCCACATGATACACATATTCTTACATGTGATTGATATCACTAATGAAGGAGGTTTAAACTATTAAATTTTTTAATAACAACATATGTGGTTCTTTACTATATAACTTATTTTTGGAATTCTACTAAACAAAACCATGGTGTGGTTTCTTCTGATGACATGTCATGTGGATGCTTTGACATGATTCTCCCTGGTGGTGATGAATATTCAGTCCCTTTAGTCAGGGATGTATAAAGACCCTTAGTATGCCAAAATTAGAATTTGATGCCTTAAAGTTAAACACCCTGTCGATGGTTATCATATCATTTTAGTTACTTAAAGTGTCTAAAAACCCTATATAGTGTTTTACCATATAACTTCATGGTGGAATTTTATTTAACCTAACCGTATGACTATGGTTACTCAACATAGATCTTCTAGAGAAATTTCGGTATATATATACATATACTGATAGATGATACCATAATTCTCAAGGAGGTAGTATTATATGTGGATTCCTTGTGAGAATCAGTGTTATAATAGGCTTATGAATTGTCAAGTAATTTATGATATATAAATGTGAAATCTTATGTATGTGTTTAGTTAATGAGTTGTGTGTGATAATCAAGATGGGAATAGTTAGGTTTTTCCCATGAGTTGTGAAAAATTTAGATACAATTCATGGTTTAGATGGCATATCCTATTACTGATGAGATGAGACTCAAGATATTGGTGATCCAAGCATTATGATTGATAATCACGATACTTTCATTACTGTTCTTGATACGTGGTTTGTGATCATGACCCAAGATAGGGTTCGATCAGGATTTTAAGAACCTTATATATGTGGATCATGGCTTGATGCTTCAGGTTATCAAATTAATGCATGTGTAGTTTTTCAAGGTATGTGATATAGGAATGGAAGATACCTTGAGATTTCATGATGATGATGATGACCTTAAGTCTTAGTTCTTTGGTAACAAGATCTAGTTCTGGAGGGCAGGATCAATAGGACGCATGAAACTATTTATTTTGGGCATTAATCCAATGAGATATTGATTATGTTCCTATCTATTCATATAAAGGATAAATAAATAATGATTAAATAATTTTGATAATATAACGACACCTAAGTAGTGGGTTATCATGTGATAGAGAATGGCATGAGTGAGTTACCTAATTTTAAGAGGAGTGTTGTGGTCTCTTCTGATTCTAAAAGATTAACATGCATATGAGCATGGTCAATGATTTAGCTATGTGGGCCTAGGTTTAATGATGTTCATCTACTATATATGTGAGTCAGGATACACAACTAGATAATATGCGAGTGTACACCTATAGAGTTTTGATGAGTTAAATATAGTACATACTGGTTATGAATAGTTCTATTAAATTGAGTATTGGTGAGTAACCTTGTTTGGATCAAAGACCGATGGGTTTAATGAAACACTCATAGGATTAGAGACCCATAATTTTTATGGAAATGAAATATAAAATGTTTCTTCATGGTATAATAGACATTATAATTTAGATTGGGGTGCGGTGGCATATTGAATACAAGATTGATCCTAGAAAGGTGTTTCTTGGGATGAGATAAGCACTCCTTAGGAGGAGAAACATGTGTATGATAATGGAACAAGTTTAGGTTTCACTCAAGGATTGGTATAAAAAATCCATATAGTGGGGAGTGAACTATTGACTGTTGAAGGGGGTAACACTCATTGTATTTTCATTTAAGATGATTCTAAAGATGATGTTCCTTGTGAGTTAGGAACGGTTTGTGAGTAATGATTCATGTTGACACTCAGTCTCGAGAAGGAAAATCATGTCCAGTCATTATGTGTGCTAATGAATATATCATGTTTTGTGAAGGTGCCACCCTCATATTAGTAGGGCCATAGATATAGTGAGACTTATACTTGGATAGTTAATGTGGCACTGGGGTGATGGTGAGAATATAGGTTCAGTTTATTTATTTCTTTGGTGAATAGTAGTTTTGATATTTCACTATGGCATTAGAAAAAGTCCACATGTTGGAATCGGGATAAAGATTAAATTTATGTGATCTAATCCTGATTCAGATTAAGTGTTGGTGATCGAGTGAGAGTATGATGGTAGATTATGATGGTTGACGATTTAACCATATTGTTACACCAAGACTTAGGTTCAGACTTCAGTATGGTATTCTGAATGATCTTATAGTTCCTTTGAGGATTTAAGAATAATGTTTAGAGGAAAAGTTGGCATATCAGTAGTTTTGATTGATAATATTTTTATAATGGTCTTCTAGAGGTGGAAGAAACAATGTTTTTCATAACAATAGATGGAAAGAGATGGAAACCACACTGATCATGTTGTTTGAGCACAAATAATGCATTTCAGTGAGGTATTTTGATGGTGGAGAGAACCATGGATTGATGTAGGACCTTATGAGACGATTCTTATAGTGGGGAGTACTATAAGACCATGGGTGATTTGATTGTTGAAAAATATTAGGACCAAGTTGTGATTTGGTTGTATTTTTTTTCAAGCGATCAGTATACTAAATAAATAAAGGTTATTGTTAAAGATGATGAATGTGAATTCAGATTGAAAGGGATTGAATGAAAGAATAAAGGTATTTTGATTCATTTTATTTTAATCAAAAAATTTATTGGTTTCAAATCATTCGTATTGAGGACTATTTTGAAAGGAATCAGATCCATGTTTTTCAACGAAATAGGAATCACTGAGAATGTCTATTGTAATGAGAAAAATAGGATTTGAAAGTGAAAACATCTTACTGAAAGTAGATGGTCATCATATTTACTTTGTTTTGTGGAAACAATTGTTTTTAATTTTTTTTTTCAAAAGAATCAAAACCATGTTAATTGGGAAGATGATTTTCTGGTTTGTATTTCATATAAAACATGATTTGATGTGAGAAATTGTGATGAAATCTTGATAGAAGAAAGGGGGAGTGAAAGAGATTTTTCCAATCGAAAATAATTGTATTCAGATTGTTTTTTAAAAAAATCAGAAAAGAAAGAAGTGGTGCCTATTGCTTTTGAAAACAATAAAAAAAAGAAAGTAGTGGTGCCTATTGTTTTTCAAAACAACCAGAAAAGAAAAAAATGGTGCTGATTGTTTTTCAAAAAAATCAGAAAATAATCGTATCCAGATTGTATTGATTGTATTTCAAAATAATTGGATACCAAGTAGAAGTGAAAAGTGATTTTGATTGAATAGTTAATGCCAATTGAAAAGGGTGATGTAGATGGGAAAGGTGATGCCAATGGTAATTGTGCTGATCAAAGTGGTGTCGATGGAAGATGAGACATTGATTTGTTTTCAAAACAATTGTATTCGGGTATAAGAAAAGGAATGAGATGGTTTTGATTGAGAATGAATCATATTCAGATTGTTTTTTATCTTATCTGGGAAGATCATCCTTATCAGATTGTATTGTATCGTATCCGGGAAGGTCTTTTTATTTAGATTTTATTTGATCATGTCTAGCAACCATAACCATAATGATGATATCTAGATGACCATATCCAGCATGATCGTAATCAGGATGATCGTATCCAGCAATCATACCCAAAATGATCATATCTAGGATGATTGTATACTTCATGATCGTAACTAGGATAATAGTATCCATACCATTTGTATTCATAAAAGATCATGCTTGGATTGATATGAAAAAGATAGAATCAGTAAGGGATGGAATTTTACAATACTTTCCAGTTTAATTTAGAAGATTCTAAAGTTGATACTCAATGCATTCAAAGTCATGAAGGAAGTCATGATTCAAGGAAAGGTTTTGAATGGGATGATATTTTTTCTCACGAGGTTAAAAATAAAAGAAAAGAAAGTGTAGAATAATGAATAAATTATCGAGGGGGAACATTTTATTTAAAAGAGTGACTATATCTCAATATGAAAAAGTTCATTTCTTAAAAAGCATTCAATTGGTATGGTTTCAAGCATTGTTTTGAAGAAATCAGTATGAGAGAATAGGATTCAGACCCATGTATTGCTCATCATTTTTAATTTTATTGAAAATAGAAATGGGAGTCTGGAAAAGAAGAAATGAAGATTGTGGAAATTTCGCGAAGAATCGAGAAGCATTGACAAAGTCATAATTGCTCTTAGATTTCAAGAGAAATTCAGATTTGGGTGAATTTAAGTGAGCGGGAAAGTGTTGTGGCATTCTTTCCTAAACATGTTTTGTGTCACCTATAAAAGGCATGAAGTACATTATACTTGTTTGATTTGTGTAAGAGAGAGGGGTTCTGGGTTTCTAGAGACAATTATAGATCAATTCTGTTCATATTGAAAATTGTTTTAGGTGGTGTTGATTTATTTGTATTCTATTCAGCTTAAAAAATTGTATTCGGGAATTGAAGTGGTGCCGATTCTACTCTATTGTTTTCTATCTGAAAATGTGAATGAGAGATTTGTATTGAAAGAATCAAACTGGGATCTTTGTATTGAAAGAACCAGACTAGAATCTATGTATTGAAAGAATAGGAATGGGATCTTTGTTTTTAAATAATAAGAATGTGAGATTTGTACTGAAAGAATTGGGCTGAGAGATTTGTTTTGAAATAATTGTACTGAGAGATCTATTTTGAAAGAATCAGACTCAGAAAAGATCAGACATAGTATTTCATAACAAAGTCCAGGTGGTTCTTACCTTTCTTCTGGGTAAGGAAATGAAGAATTGTTTTACAATGGATACATTTGGTAAATTGAAAAGAAGTGCCGATAACATGAGCTATTACAAAAGAAATTGTATTTCCCTATTGTGCTAGGAGGGTGAACATGCACTGGAGGGATCGTTTCATAGTGCTACATAAGTGTAAGGGTACTTCCTACTCGTTGCAATCCAAGGATTATTTTCTTAGTGGATTTTATGGTATTGGATCATTTCCAAACCATACCAAGGACTTAACTATTATTATTTAATAGTAAACCTTGTAAATATTTTTTTCCTTTGAATGTGTGTTGAGTTTGTTTCAGCAGTGAATTGAAATCTATAATAGGAGGTTAAGGTTGTTTTAATTGAAAAGAAACATAAAAGAAATAGAGTATAACTGATTCACCCCTACCCCTATCAGTGATACATTACTCCAATTGTGCACTTTCAATTGGTATTAGAGCGAGGTTACCTTCACTATTCTTTGCTGACAGAGAACGTGAAACGTGTGAACAATAAAGGTATTCCAGTTTTTTATGGAAATAACTATCATATGTACAAGATAGAATGTTTCCATATCTTCTGTATATCATTTATGATGTTCTTGAAGCTGCAATAGTTGGGTTTCCACCCATTTATGATAAAACTCCACTTACACCAATTGATAAGAGACATATTGAGAATGATGGAAGGGTGAATAATGCTATATTTTCATCACTTTTTGAAAGTTAATTCTTGAGAGTAAAATATGTTTCCACAACCAAAGGTATATTGGATAAATTGAAAAACATATATGAAGGGAATGAAAAAGTGAAGAAGGAAAAGTTACAAATTTAGAGATTGAAGTATGAAGATCCTAATATGGATGAGAATGAATATGTTGGGGACTTCTTTACTAGGGTAAATGACTTAGTAAGCAATATCAGATGTCTTGGTGAAAAGTTGGATGATTCTACTGTGGTTGAAAAGATATTGAGAATCCTACCTAAAAAATTTGATGAAAAAGTTTCTTCATTGGAAGATAGAGATCCTGAAATATTATCTCTTGATGATTTACATAGTACTCTCATTACTTATGAATTTATAAGGTATAATTATAAAAAAGGGAAAACTAAATTTTATAGAGAAATTTCTTTCAAGGCTTATAATAAGGAAAATAATATTCTTGAAGAAGAAGAAGGTGGATATTCTGACTCTGAAAATGAGGTATGTAAAAATCTTGATTCAATTTTGTCTTTGTTTTCTAGGAATGGTCAAATAGGCATATTAATTTATAAAGGGAAACATACCTTAAAGTGTTTTGGGTGTGGATCCATTGAGAATTTTGTTTCCAATTGTCTTTAAAGAGTAAATGAAGAAGAAAGTGATGAAGAAGAAAGTGAAGATGAAGAAAGAAACCCAAGAAGATCATGGAAGAAAAAGGGTGATAAAGAAAAATTCAATTCTAAGAGGGAAGATAAGAGGTTATCCAAATACAAAAGGAGAATATTTTTGTCTGAGGAAGATTATAGTGAGGATGTAACAACTGATAGTGAAGACAACATGTTCATTTCAATAGTTAATGAAGAAAGTTATTCCAGTAATGAAAGTAGTTGTGCTGAAGAAGAAAAAGAAAAAAGTAAAGCTGAATCTGAAAATTCCATTGAGAATGTTGGGGAAAATAATTTTATTTTAAAAATTAATGATGATAAATTTATATGTAGTAGTTATGATGAAGAAGAAAATCAACTTGAAATTTATTTTAAATAAGAGTTGAAAGAATGTTTGAGAAAGAGCAGAAGACTTAAAAACCAAAAAAATATATTGGGAGATGAATGCTCAAGAAACCAAGAATGTTTTTTTGATGAGAAATAAAATTTTATTAAAGATATTGATGATTTGAATAAGTATTTTGAATATGAAAAGAATCGTAATGTGCATTTGGAAGTGAAACTGAAGACAAAAGAAGAAGAGTTGGAACTTTTCCAAAAAAAATCTCTGATAATGAAAAGAAAAGTAAGTTTCAAAAACTCTATCATTTAAGTTGGTGAATGTTATCATAATGATAAACTTTATAAGGTTAAAAAAAAGTTACCTTCAAAGGGTGATAAGAATAATGGAATTGTTTTTGAAAAGAAGAAAGCTGGGAATGCTATGCATCTGTCCAAGACCAACAAGGTTGTGAATGTTTTGAAACATTCCGAATCAGGAAATGTTTTGAATACTTATGGTTTAGATAATTCAGAAAAGTAAAGGAAGAATCTGATTGATAATAGAAAGGTTTGTGGATTGGAAGATAAATAGAGTAAGGTGGATGAAAAACACATTCAAAATTCTAGACAGTATTGAAGTTTTAGAGGAAAATACTCCTTTAATGGATATTGCTGATATTGCGGTGGATTTGTACATACAGAGAACATGTGTTGGTTTAACCAACAACACTACTATTATTACATAGGTTATAGAAGGCATGGTTTTAGGGGGATTCAATTATATCAAAAGAATAATCCTAAGAAGGTTGTTTTGAATAAATCTGGGAAGAATGAAGTAAAGATTGAAAATAGGTTTCAACCATTAGAAACTATTTTTGAAAGGTGTGAGAAACCTAGAAACCTTGCTAAAGGATGTTTTTTTATTACTGGCACAACAAAAGATTCTTGAAAATTCTCAGAAGCTGGATGTTTTGAAATTTAAGAAATACAGATATGCTAAATTTCAAAAGAAAGAGTGCTTAGTTTTTTGGCCAGAACACATTGAAATGGATAGTAAATAATAGGAATCATAAAATAAAGTGAAAGAAGAAGGAAGAATCATACTTATGAAGATATGATAAATGCTAACAAAAATTTATCCACAAATGATGAAGATGAGAAAGAAGAGCATGATATCAAAACCTATTCAACTATCTTTCCATACCAAAGGATAGGAATGGACAACATGGAACATACTGATTGTAACATAGATGTTCCTAAATATAAAGATAAGTTTACATCCTTAATAAGAAAATTATACATATAAGAATAAATTTATTACAAAACTAGATAAGGATGAACATAAAGAAGACAACACATCCAATGAAAAATCCAAGAAGAAGATGGAGAAGGTAAGACTGAGAGAGAACTCTCAGTCTGATTATTGTTTCTAACAAACAATCGAGGTTACTTCTTTTTCCCAATATCTTTGTATACATGTGCTATCATGAAGGTAATTAAAGGAGTGTAAATAAGGAAGATATAATTGATGATTCTTTTATTTTTCTTGCAAAATAAAGTAATGAGTATGTGAAAATTTTTGTTTTGAAAAGCTGTGTTTTTATACATTTGAACATTCTGATGAGTTTGTTGAGATGGGTGCAGATTAATTTTTTCTTAGAAAAATTCCTTCAAGAATTGCTCCAATCATGAGAATGCTGAAATAGGTATGGAAAAGGTATTACATGAAAGTTGTGTTAAGGACAACATTGATCACCTTGATTATACACTCTTGTTTTCTACACCGAGTTCGCCCATGCAGACTTAGATTTTCTTAGTTAAAGGTTCTTTGTTAAGAAAATCATGTGATACCCATGTCAAAGAAAAGTTCCAACCTCTAGAAATGGAGATCATTTTTAAATAAGTGAGAAACTTATTATGATGAACCCTTTGAATTTTATTTTCAATAAGGGGGAGGTATAAGAGAAAGGGTGAGAAAGAAATGAAACAATACCACTTATTGTTTTCATATGGTTGAAGTGATTGAAGTGGGTATTGACAACAAATACAAAGGGGGAGATTGATAGGAACAATTTGTGTTTTGGTTGTATTTTTGGTCAATATATCATTATAATAAAGAAAGAAAGGTTGTTTAGAATGATGATGAATTGGAATTTGGATTGAATTGGATTGCAATAAAGAAGAAAGGTATTATGATTCATTTTGTTTTTAGAAAAAATTTATTGGTTTCAAATCTATCGTATTGAGGAATATTTTGAAAGGAATTAGATCCATGTTTTTAAAATAAATAGGAATCACTATGAATGTCCATTGTAATGGGAAAAAGAGGATTTTAAAGTAACAACATCTTGCTGGAAGTAGATGGTCATTATATTTACTTTATTTTGTGGAAACAACTATTTTGGGTTTGTTTTGAAAATAATCAAACCCATGTTAATTATGAAAATTATTTGCTAGTTTGTATTTCATATAAATAATGAGTTAATGTGGGAACTTGTTATAAAATCTTGATAAAAGAAAGGGTGAGTGAAAGAGATGCTACAAATCGAAAAAGAATTATATTCAGATTGTTTTTCAAAACAATCAGAAAAGAAAGAAGTGGTGCATATTGTTTTTCAAAACAATCATAAAGAAAGAAGTGGTGACTATTATTTTCCAAAACAATCATAAAAGAAATTAGTGTTTTCTATTGTTTTTCAAAACAATTAGAAAACAATTGTATCTGGATTGTATTAATTGTCTTTAAAAACAATTGGATACCAAGTAGAAGTGAAAAGTGATGCTGAATAAATAGGTAATGCAAATTGAAAAGGGTGATGCCGATGGGAATGGTGATTCCATGGGTAAGTGGTGGCGATCAAATTGGTTCCGATGGAAGATGAGATGCTGAATTTTTTTCAAAAAAATTGTCTTCAGGTAGAAGAAAAGGAAGGAGATGGTGTTGATTGAGATTGAATCATATTCAGATTGTTTTGTATCTTATCTGGGAAGATCATCCGTATCATATTGTATTATATCATATCTAGGAAGATCTTTTTCTTTATATTGTATTTGATCATGTCCAACAATCGTAACCAGGATGACCATATCCAGAATGATTGTATCCAGCATGATCAGAACTAGGATGATCGTATCCATCAATCGTAACCAGAATGATTGTATCTAGGATGATCGTATCTAGAATGATCATAGACATAATAATAGTATCAAGACCATTTGTATTCAGAAAATATCATGCTTGGATTGAGATGAAAAATAAAGAAGCAGGAATGAATATAAATTTACAATACTTTCCAACTGAATTAAGATGGTGCTAAATATGATCCTCAATGCATTAAAGTCATGAAGGAAGACATTATTCAAGAAAAGGGTTTTAATGAGATGATATGTTTTCTCAAGAGGGTCAATAGAAAATAAAATAAAGTGGATATTGATGAATGAATTATTGAGGGGGAGCCTTTCATTTAAAATATTAATTGTATCTAAATATGGAGAAGTTCATTTCATCAAACACATTCAATTGGTATGGTATCAATCATTGTTTTGAAGAAATCAGTAAGAGAGAATCAGATTAAGACCCATTTATTTCTTGTCAATTGTAATTATATTGACAATAGAAATGGAAGTTTGGAAAACAAGAGATGAAGGTTGTGGAAGTTTCGAGAAGAATCAAGAAGCATTGACAAAGTCATAATTACTCTGAGATTTTAGGATAAATTCAGATTTTGGTGAATTTAAGTGAGCGGGAAAGTGTTTTGGGATTCTCTCCTAAAAATGTTTTGGGTAACCTATAAAAGGAATGAAGTACTTTATACTTGTGTGATTTGTAGAAGAGAGAGATTCTCTGTGTTTCTAGAGAGAATAAGAGATCAATTCCGTTTAGATTGATTTTTTTTGGGTGGCGCCGATTCAATTGTATTCTATTCGGCTCAAACAATTGTATTTGGTAATTGAAGTGGGGCCAATTCTACTCTATTGTTTTCTATCTGAAAATTAGAATGGGAGCTTTGTATTGAAATAATTAGACTGGGAAATTTGTATTGAAAGAACTAGTCAAGGAGCATTGTATTGAGAGAATCGAACTGGCAGATTTGTATTGAAAGAATCAAATTGTGAGCTTTGTTTTGAACGAATTGGAATGGTAGATTTGTATTAAAAGAATTGGACTAAGAGCTTTGTTTGGAAAGAATCGGACTGGGAGCTCTGTTTTGAAAGAATCAGACTTAGAAAAGATCGGACTCAGTGCTTCATAACAAAGTTTAGGTGGTTCTTACCATTCTTATATTTAAGGAATTAAAGAATTGTTTTACAATTGAATACATTTGGTGAATTGAAAAGAAGTGCAGGTAACATGAGTTGTTACAAAAGAAATTGTATTTCCCTATTGTGCTAGGAGGGTGCACACACACTGGAGGGATTGTTTCACAGTGCTACACGATTTTAAGGGAACTTCATACTCATTATAATCCGAGGATTATTTTATTAGTGGATTGTATGGTATTGGATCATTTACAAACCATAATAAGTACATAACTATTGTTATTGAATAGTGAACCTTTTAAATATTTGTGTTCCTTTGGATGTGTGTTGAGTTTGTTTTTAGTAGTGAATTGGAATCTCTAATAGGAGGAGAAGGTTGCTTCAATTGAAAAAAAAACATAAAAGAAAAAGAGTATAACTGATTCACCCCTTCCCTTCTCAGTGATACATTACTCTGACTATTCACTTTCAAAAACATGGTGCCTCAGGATAGACATGTGTTAGTTGAGTGTTATCTCAATAATTCGGTAAAGATGACGGGCAATAGCTCACCTTTTGATGAATGATGTGCCTAATGTTTGGAGTTGTACATGAATAGATATATCAAAATATTAGTTTATAAAATGATTTTTATGAATTGATTATTTGAAGAGGTCAATGAGACTTATCAAATATTTGAAGTTTTATAGTGGGGATATTGTGATACCCCATGCTTTTCTAGGCTATGAAAATAATGTTAAATTTGATTTTTTTAATTTCTATACATTTTTGAAGGGTAAAATGGTAATTTACCATATTAAAAAACCCCAGATAATTTTTAGATGATTCCATTAATACCATATTGGGTTATTAACCTATTGGTATAGAATTTAGTGAGATTCTGATATGGGGAATTTTTGGAGTATCTTAATATTTATTAAAGTTAAATATTATTTATTTTTTCTACATAAACGTTGATATCTTTTGAATGGGGTGTCATATTAAAATTTCGAATCCATGGTTGAGTCCAGAATTACAGGTTTTACCTAGGTGATGTGTAAACATAGTTTGGGTTTTTGGTCATGAGAAAAGTGTTTAAATAAGTATTTAAATTAAGTTAAATTAATAAATTTAATTTATCTTAATTATAATCTCTCCCCCAGTTCTTTCCTCTACACACTGAAGGGTTAAAGGGTTCTCTCCTTTCCATGCGATTTTATGTTAATAGGATAATGGGAAGAAGAAGGTGTTAGTTTCTTCAGAAGAGTTCGATCAATGATGTATCATGATACAATGGCTATGGGCATGGGTCTAAGCTTAGTGATTCAGTGTTTTCTACATGATATAGGCCAATGTTTCCAATTTTTCCCTTTTATTTAACTGTTTTTAAATTCTATCTTGTGATTTGGATTTATGATGGGTGATTTATGGTATGGTGGGGGTTAGATTTTATAAATTTCAATTACTGTTGATGTTCTTGAAGGGATTCACAAATTGGTTTTTTGTACTGTGTGTGTTCGATGAATAAAATGGGGTAGGAGAAGAGTGTAGTGATAAAGTGGTGGGGGGGGGGGGCTCACATATGAGTAAGAGGGGTTACCCTTACATAGGCCCCCATCGCTACGTAAAGGTATCTGGGGTTAACCTTATGTAGTTTATATATATATATAAATTTTAATATATGTATATATTTTTCAGTGTATTATAAAACATAGACATTATATAAATTATTTTAAATACCTTATATATGTATTATAATTCATAATTATATTTTCTAAAGTTATAATTTATATAATTTACACATGTAAAAAATGATACATTATACACATACCTTCCATGTTATTATTATTTTTTATTAAATATGAATATTTTTGAACAAAAAAATATGGATATAAATTGAAAATCGATGGATTCCCCTCATATGAAAAAAGAGTATGAGCATGGGGTTAAAGTGTTTGTTAAGTTTGTAACAAATTGTTCATTTTACCCTTCTCAAATCATGTGTTCATGTTTAAATTTATGTTATTCAAGATGAATTTTTTCAGATGAGTTAAAAGAACACATGGTCCATCACATAATAGATTATTGTAATAAATGTTATAATAAACAAGGGGAAGAACTGAAAGTTTCCTGACAGAGAAAACACTATAGTTTATGGATCATCTAATATGACTACAACTATAAATGGTGATGAGGATTATATTGAGGAAATAACAACAATAGTTAAAGATTACCTTTCTAATTATCTAAATTTGTTTGAGAAGTTAAAGAGTTTTGTAAGGATGTAATTGTATGTTGGTTGTACAAAATTTAAAAGATTGTTAACCAGATTAAATCTATATAATTTTAAATCTTTCTTTAATGAAATGATACCATAAGATAATGAGTTTTTATCAAACATACACTATGGGAAAAAGTGAGAATTTGAGACGGGTCATTTGCGACAGGTCAGTGTCCCGTTGCAAATAGTCAGTCAGAAGGGCTTTTTTAACGACGGGGTGATGGTTCCCGTCGCAAAATGTTTGGCGCGCAATGTGCACCAAACCGTGAGAAAGGGTATTTATGACAGACCATAATAGCATGTCACAAATACCCAACAGTGTTTTTAGTATTTGCAATGAGATTTATATCCCGTCACAAAAGACTTTTTAACCACTGTCCCTAATTAATAGGGGTGGTGAGCATTTGTGACAGGTCTCGCCGTAAAAGGTACTTTTTTGCGATGAGAGTCCCATTTCAAATAATTCTGTCGCAAATAATCTAACCCATATGTACCCCACCTGATTTTTTCCCCATTTCACTCAATTCTCTACTCCTCTCTCTCTAATGGAAAATTTTCTCTCAAAAATTTTCATAGTTTAAAATTTTAATTCGGTATATTATTTGCAACTTATATCCTTCGAAAACTTCAGATTTAAGGTATTTATCTATTTCTTTTATTTTTTAATTAATTCATTTTATTTTATTTTAGTTATAATTGGTGATAATTAGATAAAGATAAATTAAATTAGAATTTGATAGTTTTATTTATCATTTTTCATGTTTATTTTTACAAATAATTAGGTGTGATTAGTATGAATTATTATTAATTAATAGTTAATATATTAATAGTTATTTATTAGTAATAATTTGTATTAAATTGTAATAATTAGTAATAAATTATAATAATTAGTATTAATTTATAATAATCTGTAAGAAATTGTAATAATTAGTAATAATTTGTAATAAATTGTAATAATTAGTAATAAACTGCAATAATTAGTAATAAATTGCAATAATTAGAAATAAATTGCAACAATTATTAATAATTAGTAATAATTAGAAATAAATTTTAACAATTAGTAATAAATTGTAATAATTAGTAATAAATTGTAATAATTAGTAATAAATTGCAACAATTAGTAATAATTAGTAATAATTAGTAATAAATTGGAATAATTAGTAATAATTTATAATAATTGGTAATAAATTGTAATAATTGGTAATAAATTGTAATAATCGGTAACAAATTGTAATAATTAGTAATAAATTGTATTAATTGGTAATAAATTGTAATAATTAGTGATAAATTTTTATAATTCGTGATAAAATCTAATAATTAGTGATAAAATGTGATAAATTGCAACAATTAGTAATAAATTGTAATAATTAGTAATAAATTGTAATAATTAGTAATAAATTTTAATAATTAGTAATAAATTGTAATAATTAGTAATAAATTATAATAATGTAGAGACCCGAAGCTTGACGTACATGGACATTACATTACATTTGTGGAATACTTAGTACATAACAAAAACACACACTAAAGGATCGTAATAGTTTAGTGTCTTTGGAAACTCGGAACGTAATCTTCTAATCGTGGTGAAAGTTCTACAATATCTCCCATAAAGGTCATCCCTTTTTTTACCTAAAACCTTTCTTTATATCCTGGGGAAAAGAAAACATAAAAGGGTGAGCTCAAATGCTCAGTAAGGGTAAACAAAAGAAATATCAATCACATCATATATATAAGAACATAGCTTTTGGAAATCTTAACCTGCAAAAAAGCTCATAATATCATAACATGGGATAAATCATAGAAGTGAAATGTAATCCCATTAATCATAACTTAATACATGAAACTTTGTGGCATACACACATAATCATAGAAAATCATTTCTTGTTAGTCAAGACTCATTACCAAGACTATCTTAGTGGACAAAGTCCCTTTCTGAATCGAGTAACCCTCGTTTCAGTCCAGTTTCACTGAACCGGTATAACCTACCATTTCAGCCATGTCTATCTCATGAGATATAAAATCTTTACCCAATGCATTGGAGGGAGATATAGGTCCCACCCATCTTATAATGAATCCTTTCTTATGTGTGCCACATAATCATAAATCATACATCATTTCATAACCCATGTAATAAAAATGGGATTCTTAAAACAACATGACATCATAAAACCATTCATATAAGATAAAGGAATTCATCAACATAATTCCATCACAACATAGTCAAATCAATGTAAAAATTTGTATAGAAACAGAACCCTTTATTATCTTAGATGGAAAATAATTTTGATAAAACACTTGAAATGAATTCTTGAGGAAAATATCCTTTCTTCTTCAAAATCAATTTCTTTTCACAAAACATCATGCAATTTTTAAAGAAAGAGATTTTATTAAAAATAGTCATGAAATCTTTTGGAGGAAGCTTCATGAAAATAAGGCTTTATAAAACCGTAAAAATCCATTCATGTCGTTTAAGTTAAAAAAAACATTCTTCGTACTTTTGTCGGAAAAGTTAAAAAGTACCTCGTATGAAAAAGCGACAAAAGATTCCTTTCATATTCTTTACTAAAAACTCACCAAAGAGTAAAATTGGATTTAAACTATTGTAAGTGGATGGAAACAATATTACATATTGAAGGAACATGGATGTGGATGATAAAATACACCCCAGTAAATACTTACGAATAAACAATCTCGGATAAAAATGAGATTGTGATATTTCCCTTACCTTAGGTCCGATTTGCTTCGTATGTGTCCGAACCTCCTGTATAATGATTTAAATAATGTCATTGACTTATTACAGAATCATATTCATTGTTATGATATCATATATGGTTCACTTATGACATTATATTACCCGTTCTTTTGTAAATTCCATGTTAAAGAAGCGTTTTGGGTAAAATCATTTCATTTATCGTAGGTGTTTTGACTTGTTGTTCTTGACATCATTATTACTTATATCATGATTTACTTACTTCCAGAATATAAAATATGATTTATATATCATATATATTCACTATATATATATATATAATAGGTAGATAAATAAAATGAAAAACACCGTTCATGGAGACGGTAGTCCGTACGTACGCATGAACGTTGTTTTCCTTTCCTTATTGTCTTGAAATGGAAGTAAGTAGATGACATAAATATGTATATATATACATAAATCCAGTAGCTTTATAATTTCATATATTTCATTATTATTTCTTATATATACTTTATAATCATTCTTAAATGGTTAATATGGAGAATGAATCTCATCGCGTCGTGGAGACGGTAGTCCGTACGTACGCACGAGCGATGATATCATTTCTATAAGTATTGAATTGAATTGGAGTGAATTATACAATATATCAGAATCAATATGATGTTGTAATAACTATGTATAGTTATTCTTTACACCATTATACCCATCTATGTAAGGTGGTGGTGGAAAATAGATTACACCACGGCGTGGAGACGGTATTCCGTACGTACGCACGTGCGGTGATTTCTTTTTCCGTAGGATGGATAGATGGTGAAATAGGGTTGTTTCATACTTATAATAACATATCAGTATATGAGTGATACTTATGTTATTACTTCATAATGAAACAACCTAAGAAGAAGAAGTGGAAGAAGAAATAAAGATGAAAGAATTGGTAACGGTAATTACCTCTTCTTTGAAGTGCCTCTTTGAGACCTCCTCTTAGGGCACTAGAATTGGTCTTTGAGGAAGACCAGAACCTCTAGGATGTTTCTAGGGAAGTGGAGAAGAGATTTTGTCAGGGGTTGGCCGAGCTTGAATGCTCAAATTGGTGTGAGGAGGAGGGGGAGGAGGTGTCCTTTTATATGGGAGGAGAGGGGCACCTTAGGAATATCTCAAAATATTATTTTATATTAAAGTCAAAATCGGTTTATAATGGTTCCAAAGGGTCTTATTTCGAAGCTAAAGTGGGGATGGGTCGAAATCCTATCAACCAATATAATTTAGACAAGTTTAGGATATTATTTTAACCTTATCAATTAGATTTAACTCTAAGATAAATAATTTAACTTTTACCGTGTCTTTTTGTTTTCTTTCACTATATGGTTAATACACTTACTATAACATGCCAAAAGAACCCAAAATTGTATATTATTAATAAATATATCCTTATCTAAGTCATTTGGCCGAACCTTAGATTTTTAGGAATAAAATAACAATTAATAATATAATATTTTATTTAAAAACTATTTTGTGTCAATTTTGACACTATTTGATATATGATTTTTGTGAAAGTCATAACAGAATTAAATGTTCGAACCAAGTTGATTAAATCAACATTAATATATCAAGTAACCTAGAAAATTAGTGGAATTCATAAAAAGTCTTTAATTACATTTATTTTGGTATTTATATTATCAACTATGTCAATATTTCATTAATAAGATAATTACTGCATCATCTTTGTGTCATAAATAAATTAAATTATTTGATTTTTAAAAATTAAAAATAAAATACCATTATGTAGGAAATCTTTTTATCTTTCTAATGAATATTTACAATCGAATTTATCTTATGTATAACCCCATATTAAAAATAATTTACTTATTAAACTTTGATTTTAACTATTTTAACCCTTCTTTAAATAAATTAATAATAAATGTCCAAATCTAATCCAAGTGGGCCTAAATGGTCATATTTTATTCCTAAGTTTGTTTTTGGTCGAATTACACTTGTCCAATAGAATTAGGACACGTGTTAGGGTAATATTGATATCATATTTACCTTTAGTTACCCTATTTACTATTAACCGCGGTAAAAAAAGTAAAAAGTTACTATTCACCAAAAAATTATTTTCATCTCATTGAACCACATTTTAGTCCTTGATATTAACTGTGTCTCTTGGATTTTCGAAATTCCATTCACAGAAGCGGTAAAATTAAGTTTTATGCAAAATTCAGTTTTTTAACCTACCACTTAGTGATTTCACTATTCATCAAAAATTGAAAGTTTTCAGAAAAATACCAAAATTTCACCCTAGGCTAATTTCGATATTCCGAATCCAAAAATGAAGTCCATTTTGAAAAATAAAATTTATAAAATTTCAAAAAGTGGTTATTACTATCCATAACGGCTAGTTTTAATAGCATATTGTTGTTTAGTGAAACTCGGTATTGCGTACGACGCAAGCTATCGAGGAAGGTCGTGATTGCGTGTAATGGAAGGAAAGTCAAGAATGCGTGTTGTGCAAGCTCTTTTTGGTGTAGCGTACAACACAAGACATTAATAAAATTAAAAATAATAGTTTTCATAAAATCTCGGGCTGTTACATTCTACCCCCCTTAAAATGAATTTCGCCCTCGAAATTCGTCGGGGTTATAAATAGTTTACTATTCGAAAGTTTCTTTAATAGAAACCCACATCGTAAAAAGGAATACCAAAACATGGATTTAAAAACTAAAGTATGAAATGTAACAATTACCCAAATAAACTAATCACTGGGTTTCCACATAGGTGAAAATATGGATATGGAAGAAAAATCTAACCATCATGTTCTGATGGAGAGTGGTAGAGAACATGGCTATGGAAAAGCCAGTAATCACAAATCCATAGATTTGTGATGATATAAGGTACCATCTGATTCATCAGGTATAAGATCACTAGGACAACATTTTTGGTTTTCAAGATCATTTCCCTAAAGTTGAAAATTTGCTTAGAATAAATACTTACTTTATTTTGGTATAATCTCACTGTTGTTCGTGCCTTGAACAATTTCCACTTCATCTCTTAAATAAATGAAGTTGAATTTGTTATTCATGAAGTGTTAGCAGATCATGTGATAGAATGACTGTTCATTCCATCTGTCTCAAACAAAAGGTTAGCAAAAGTTATTAAATATACATAAGTCATTCTATAGTGAGATTAATCATATACGGTTCCTAAAATGGACTTATACTACATATATCATACTGCTTAATATAATAAAACTAGTTTCTACTAAACAGGGACTTCCTGTAGGTCAGTGGTAGGCGATAAAGGCCAGTCGCACTTCGGTTGTGGGTTCGATTCCTACAGCCTTGTCCGAAGCGATGGGCTGTCGCCCGTCCTGCAGGTTGTCCTTTTTATAAAACTATATTACTATAACATCCCATCAATAATATCGAAAAAACTTCTATCCTTAAACAATACTAACTTATGTCCAACATAATCCATTCTAATCTTTAGGCTTATCCATAATACTCCAGTCCACTCTCATAACATAGTGAAAACGATTACCAGAGATTTAATACCATCGTTGATCCCCATATATCATAAGATATGTTTTTTTGGTCACATTCCAAACATTCAAAGTCCTTAATCATGTATTCTCTTGAATACCCATTGAACCTTATTGAAAACATGAGTGCTGTTAAAAGTTAACTCTTTCCACATACCAAAATCCTCAAAATTATTTATACTCAAACCATGATATCACTTAGTCCTTATATCAATCATGAGCTCATGAATACAATCAAACATCTCATTGTCTTCTTATCCTTTCATTATGCACTTATCATCTACTTTCCAAAAGTATCTGAATAACCTTTCATGGTTACTGGTACCATTCATCATACACTTAAGGAAAGACAACAATGTAACAATCCTTAGATGTCTCCTTATTCCAACACTACACATGATAAACATGTAATCATTCCACTACATTCTTAGACCATTGACCGAGCTTCAACATTTCTTTCATCTCACATATCATTTGTAGTTTCTTCATCATCGTCAACATAAATACATCCCATACGACCATACTGATTCTCTTCATGAGACTTTCCCTTAGGGCATTGGTTTGCATAATGCCCGTATATTCCACATTTAAAGCATTTTACCATTGTTGATGTCGTAGCAATACCATTATCCTCATCCATTTTGTTAATTGAACCTTTTCCTTTGCACTTACTTGCTTTGTGTCCTTCTTTTCCACACCCAAATCATCTTCTAGTTCCTTTGAAACATTCTTCTTGATGCCTCTTCCCACATGAATTACATAGGGGAAATTGAACTTTCTTTCCTCTATGATCTTCATGAAACTCCATCTTTCTCTTATTAGCCGAGTCAGGAAACTTACCAAATTTTACTTTATTGATCATATTATGAGATTGCTGATTCAGCATAATAATGATGTTTGGACTTCCAAATCCCATTTCATTTTGTTGCTCATGAAAAATATCATTCCATTGTCCATCATATCCTCCATTATCGTGAATCACCTTGTTTCCAGCCATTTTCTAAAACCCAAAAAGAATAGTGTGAGAGGAAAAAATCATGCTAGGGAAAACAACATAACAAAGGGGGAGTATCCTCAATATCTAACTTCATAGGTTAAATTCTATGATCGTTACCATAGTTCTAGGACTATATCTTATATGTATACTTATCCTTAGGGACATCCCTAGACATACCATAGAAATATCTCTAGGGATCTCACTAACGTTTTCGTATCCTAGTTTCCAAAGGTTGACTAAACCTTTCCTCTGATACCAACTGTAGAGACCCGAAGCTTGACGTACATGGACATTACATTACATTTGCGGAATACTTAGTACATAACAAAAACACACACTAAAGGATCGTAATAGTTTAGTGTCTTTGGAAACTCGGAACGTAATCTTCTAATCGTGGTGAAAGTTCTTCAATATCTCCCATAAAGGTCATCCCTTTTTTTTTTACCTAAAACCTTTCTTTATATCCTGGGGAAAAGAAAACATAAAAGGGTGAGCTCAAATGCTCAGTAAGGGTAAACAAAAGAAATATCAATCACATCATATATATAAGAACATAGCTTTTGGAAATCTTAACCTGCAAAAAAGCTCATAATATCATAACATGGGATAAATCATAGAAGTGAAATGTAATCCCATTAATCATAACTTAAAACATGAAACTTTGTGGCATACACACATAATCATATAAAATCATTTCTTGTTAGTCAAGACTCATTGCCAAGACTATCTTAGTGGACAAAGTCCCTTTCTGAATCGAGTAACCCTCGTTTCAGTCCTGTTTCACTGAACCGGTATAACCTACCATTTCAGCCATGTCTATCTCACGAGATATAAAATCTTTACCCAATGCATTGGAGGGAGATATAGGTCCCACCCATCTTATAATGAATCCTTTCTTATGTGTGCCACATAATCATAAATCATACATCATTTCATAACCCATGTAATAAAAATGGGATTCTTAAAACAACATGACATCATAAAACCATTCATATAAGATAAAGGAATTCATAAACATAATTCCATCACAACATAGTCAAATCAATGTAAAAATATGGATAGAAACAGAACCCTTTATTATCTTAGATGGAAAATAATTTTGATAAAACACTTGAAATGAATTCTTGAGGAAAATATCCTTTCTTCTTCAAAATCAATTTCTTTTCACAAAACATCATGCAATTTTAAAAGAAAGAGATTTTATTAAAAATAGTCATGAAATCTTTTGGAGGAAGCTTCATGAAAATAAGTCTTTATAAAACCGTAAAAATCCGTTCATGCCGTTTAAGTTAAAAAAAACATTCTTCGTACTTTTGTCGGAAAAGTCAAAAAGTACCTCGTATGAAAAAGCGACAAAAGATTCCTTTCATATTCTTTACTAAAAAATCACCGAAGAGTAAAATTGGATTTAAACTATTGTAAGTGGATGGAAACAATATTACATATTGAAGGAACATGGATGTGGATGATAAAATACACCCCAGTAAATACTTACGAATAAACAATCTCGGATAAAAATGAGATTGTGATATTTCCCTTACCTTAGGTCCGATTTGCTTCGTATGTGTCCGAACCTCCTGTATAATGATTTAAATAATGTCATTGACTTATTACAGAATCATATTCATTGTTATGATATCATATATGGTTCACTTATGACATTATATTACCCGTTCTTTTGTAAATTCCATGTTAAAGAAGCGTTTTGGGTAAAATCATTTCATTTATCGTAGGTGTTTTGACTTGTTGTTCTTGACATCATTATTACTTATATCATGATTTACTTACTTCCAGAATATAAAATATGATTAATATATCATATATATTCAGTATATATATATATATAATAGGTAGATAAATAAAATGAAAAACACCGTTCATGGAGACGGTAGTCCGTACGTACGCATGAACGTTGTTTTCCTTTCCTTATTGTCTTGAAAAGGAAGTAAGTAGATGACATACATATGTATATATATACATAAATCCAGTAGCTTTATAATGTCATATATTTCATTATTATTTCTTATATATACTTTATAATCATTCTTAAATGGTTAATATGGAGAATGAATCTCATCGCGTCGTGGAGACGGTAGTCCGTACGTACGCACGAGTGATGATATCATTTCTATAAGTATTGAATTGAATTGGAGTGAATTATACAATATATCAGAATCAATATGATGTTTTAATAACTATGTATAGTTATTCTTTACACCATTATACCCATCCATGTAAGGTGGTGGTGGAAAATAGATTACACCACGGCGTGGAGACGGTATTCCGTACGTACGCACGCGCGGTGATTTCTTTTTCCGTAGGATGGATAGATGGTGAAATAGGGTTGTTTCATACTTATAATAACATATCAGTATATGAGTGATACTGATGTTATTACTTCATAATGAAACAACCTAAGAAGAATAAGTGGAAGAAGAAATAAAGATGAAAGAATTGGTAACGGTAATTACCTCTTCTTTGAAGTGCCTCTTTGAGACCTCCTCTTAGGGCACTAGAATTGGTCTTTGAGGAAGACAAGAACCTCTAGGATGTTTCTAGGGAAGTGGAGAAGAGATTTTGGCAGGGTTTGGCCGAGCTTGAATGCTCAAATTGGTGTGAGGAGGAGGGGGAGGAGGTGTCCTTTTATAAGGGAGGAGAGGGGCACCTTAGGAATATCTCAAAATATTATTTTATATTAAAGTCAAAATCGGTTTATAATGGTTCCAAAGGGTCTTATTTCGAAGATAAAGTGGGGATGGGTCGAAATCCTATCAACCAATAGAATTTAGACAAGTTTAGGATATTATTTTAACCTTATCAATTAGATTTAACTCTAAGATAAATAATTTAACTTTTACCGTGTCTTTTTGTTTTCTTTCACTATATGGTTAATACACTTACTATAACATGCCAAACGAACCCAAAATTGTATATTATTAATAAATATATCCTTATCTAAGTCATGTGGCCGAACCTTAGATTTTAAGGAATAAAATAACAATTAATAATATAATATTTGATTTAAAAACTATTTTGTGTCAATTTTGACACTATTTGATATATGATTTTTGTGAAAGTCATAACAGAATTAAATGTTCGAACCAAGTTGATTAAATCAACATTAATATATCATAGTAACCTAGAAAATTAGTGGAATTCATAAAAAGTCTTGAATTACATTTATTTTGGTATTTATATTATCAACTATGTCAATATTTCATTAATAAGATAATTACTGCATCATCTTTGTGTCATAAATAAATTAAATTATTTGATTTTTAAAAATTACAAATAAAATACCATTATGTAGGAAATCTTTTTATCTTTCTAATGAATATTTACAATCGAATTTATCTTATGTATAACCCCATATTAAAAATGATTTACTTATTAAACTTTGATTTTAACTATTTTAACCCTTCTTTAAATAAATTAATAATAAATGTCCTAATCTAATCCAAGTGGGCCTAAATGGTCATATTTTATTCATAAGTTTGTTTTTGGTCGAATTACACTTGTCCAATAGAATTAGGACACGTGTTAGGGTAATATTAATATCATATTTACCTTTAGTTACCCTATTTACTATTAACCGCGGTAAAAAAAGTAAAAAGTTACTATTCACCAAAAAATTATTTTCATCTCATTGAACCACATTTTAGTCCTTGATATTAACTGTGTCTCTCGGATTTTCGAAATTCCATTCACAGAAGCGGTAAAATTAAGTTTTATGCAAAATTCAGTTTTTTAACCTACCACTTAGTGATTTCACTATTCATCAAAAATTGAAAGTTTTCAGAAAAATACCAAAATTTCACCCTAGGCTAATTTCGATATTCCGAATCCAAAAATGAAGTCCATTTTGAAAAATAAAATTTATAAAATTTCAAAAAGTGGTTATTACTATTCATAACGGCTAGTTTTAATAGCATATTGTTGTTTAGTGAAACTCGGTATTGCGTACGACGCAAGCTATCGAGGAAGGTCGTGATTGCGTGTAATGGAAGGAAAGTCAAGAATGCGTGTTGTGAAAGCTCTTTTTGGTGTAGCGTACAACACAAGACATTAATAAAATTAAAAATAATAGTTTTCATAAAATCTCGGGCTGTTACATTCTACCCCCCTTAAAATGAATTTCTCCCTCGAAATTCGTCGGGGTTATAAATAGTTTACTATTCGAAAGTTTCTTTAATAGAAACCCACATCGTAAAAAGGAATACCAAAACATGGCTTTAAAAACTAAAGTATGAAATGTAACAATTACCCAAATAAACTAATCACTGGGTTTCCACATAGGTGAAAATATGGATATGGAAGAAAAATCTAACCATCATGTTCTGATGGAGAGTGGTAGAGAACATGGCTATGGAAAAGCCAGTAATCACAAATCCATAGATTTGTGATGATATAAGGTACCATCTGATTCATCAGGTATACGATCACTAGGACAACATTTTTGGTTTTCAAGATCATTTCCCTAAAGTTGAAAATTTGCATAGAATAAATACTTACTTTATTTTGGTACAATCTCACTGTTGTTCGTGCCTTGAACAATTTCCACTTCATCTCTTAAATAAATGAAGTTGAATTTGTTATTCATGAAGTTTTAGCAGATCATGTGATAGAATGACTGTTCATTCCATCTGTCTCAAACAAAAGGTTAGCAAAAGTTATTAAATATACATAAGTCATTCTATAGTGAGATTAATCATATACGGTTCCTAAAATGGACTTATACTTCATATATCATACTGCTTAATATAATAAAACTAGTTTCTACTAAACAGGGACTTCCTGTAGGTCAGTGGTAGGCGATAAAGGCCAGTCGCACTTCGGTTGTGGGTTCGATTCCTACAGCCTTGTCCGAAGCGATGGGCTGTCGCCCGTCCTGCAGGTTGTCCTTTTTATAAAACTATATTACTATAACATCCCATCAATAATATCGAAAAAACTTCTATCCTTAAACAATACTAACTTATTTCCAACATAATCCATTCTAATCTTTAGGCTTATCCATAATACTCCAGTCCACTCTCATAACATAGTTAAAACGATTACCAGAGATTTAATACCATCGTTGATCCCCATATATCATAAGATATGTTTTTTTGGTCCCATTCCAAACATTCAAAGACCTTAATCATGTATTCTCTTGAATACCCATTGAACCTTATTGAAAACATGAGTGCTGTTAAAAGTTAACTCTTTCCACATACCAAAATCCTCAAAATTATTTATACTCAAACCATGATATCACTTAGTCCTTATATCAATCATGAGATCATGAATACAATCAAACATCTCATTGTCTTCTTATCCTTTCATTATGCACTTATCATCTACTTTCCAAAAGTATCTGAATAACCTTTCATGGTTACTGGTACCATTCATCATACACTTAAGGAAAGACAACAATGTAACAATCCTTAGATGTCTCCTTATTCCAACACTACACATGATAAACATGTAATCATTCCACTACATTCTTAGACCATTGACCAAGCTTCAACATTTCTTTCATCTCACATATCATTTGTAGTTTCTTCATCATCGTCAACATAAATACATCCCATACGACCATACTGATTCTCTTCATGAGACTTTCCCTTAGGGAATTGGTTTGCATAATGCCCGTATATTCCACATTTAAATCATTTTACCATTGTTGATGTCGTAGCAATACCATTATCCTCATCCATGGTGTTAATTGAACCTTTTCCTTTGAACTTACTTGCTTTGTGTCCTTCTTTTCCACACCCAAAGCATCTTCTAGTTCCTTTGAAACATTCTCCTTGATGCCTCTTCCCACATGAATTACATAGGGGAAATTGAACTTTCTTTCCTCTATGATCTTCATGAAACTCCATCTTTCTCTTATTAGCCGAGTCAGGAAACTTACCAAATTTTACTTTATTGATCATATTATGAGATTGCTGATTCGGCATAATAATGATGTTTGGACTTCCAAATCCCATTTCATTTTGTTGCTCATGAAAAATATCATTCCATTGTCCATCATATCCTTCATTATCGTGAATCACCTTGTTTCCAGCCATTTTCTAAAACCCAAAAAGAATAGTGTGAGAGGCAAAAATCATGCTAGGGAAAACAACATAACAAAGGGGGAGTATCCTCAATATCTAACTTCTTAGGTTAAATTCTATGATCGTTACCATAGTTCTAGGACTATATCTTATATGTATACTTATCCTTAGGGACATCCCTAGACATACCTTAGAAATATCTCTAGGGATCTCACTAACGTTTTCGCATCCTAGTTTCCAAAGGTTGACTAAACCTTTCCTCTGATACCAACTGTAGAGACCCGAATCTTGACGTACATGGACATTACATTACATTTGCGGAATACTTAGTACATAACAAAAACACACACTAAAGGATCGTAATAGTTTAGTGTCTTTGGAAACTCGGAACGTAATCTTCTAATCGTGGTGAAAGTTCTTCAATATCTCCCATAAAGGTCATCCCTTTTTTTTTACCTAAAACCTTTCTTTATATCCTGGGGAAAAGAAAACATAAAAGGGTGAGCTCAAATGCTCAGTAAGGGTAAACAAAAGAAATATCAATCACATCATATATATAAGAACATAGCTTTTGGAAATCTTAACCTGCAAAAAAGCTCATAATATCATAACATGGGATAAATCATAGAAGTGAAATGTAATCCCATTAATCATAACTTAAAACATGAAACTTTGTGGCATACACACATAATCATAGAAAATCATTTCTTGTTAGTCAAGACTCATTGCCAAGACTATCTTAGTGGACAAAGTCCCTTTCTGAATCGAGTAACCCTCGTTTCAGTCCTGTTTCACTGAACCGGTATAACCTACCATTTCAGCCATGTCTATCTCATGAGATATAAAATCTTTACCCAATGCATTGGAGGGAGATATAGGTCCCACCCATCTTATAATGAATCCTTTCTTATGTGTGCCACATAATCATAAATCATACATCATTTCATAACCCATGTAATAAAAATGGGATTCTTAAAACAACATGACATCATAAAACCATTCATATAAGATAAAGGAATTCATAAACATAATTCCATCACAACATAGTCAAATCAATGTAAAAATATGGATAGAAACAGAACCCTTTATTATCTTAGATGGAAAATAATTTTGATAAAACACTTGAAATGAATTCTTGAGGAAAATATCCTTTCTTCTTCAAAATCAATTTCTTTTCACAAAACATCATGCAATTTTAAAAGAAAGAGATTTTATTAAAAATAGTCATGAAATCTTTGGGTGGAAGCTTCATGAAAATAAGTCTTTATAAAACCGTAAAAATTCGTTCATGCCGTTTAAGTTAAAAAAAACATTCTTCGTACTTTTGTCGGAAAAGTCAAAAAGTACCTCGTATGAAAAAGAGACAAAAGATTCCTTTCATATTCTTTACTAAAAACTCACCGAAGAGTAAAATTGGATTTAAACTATTGTAAGTGGATGGAAACAATATTACATATTGAAGGAACATGGATGTGGATGATAAAATACACCCCAGTAAATACTTACGAATAAACAATCTCGGATAAAAATGAGATTGTGATATTTCCCTTACCTTAGGTCCGATTTGCTTCGTATGTGTCCGAACCTCCTGTATAATGATTTAAATAATGTAATTGACTTATTACAGAATCATATTCATTGTTATGATATCATATATGGTTCACTTATGACATTATATTACCCGTTCTTTTGTAAATTCCATGTTAAAGAAGCGTTTTGGGTAAAATCATTTCATTTATCGTAGGTGTTTTGACTTGTTGTTCTTGACATCATTATTACTTATATCATGATTTACTTACTTCCAGAATATAAAATATGATTTATATATCATATATATTCAGTATATATATATATATAATAGGTAGATAAATAAAATGAAAAACACCGTTCATGGAGACGGTAGTCCGTACGTACGCATGAACGTTGTTTTCCTTTCCTTATTGTCTTGAAATGGAAGTAAGTAGATGACATACATATGTATATATATACATAAATCCAGTAGCTTTATAATGTCATATATTTCATTATTATTTCTTATATATACTTTATAATCATTCTTAAATGGTTAATATGGAGAATGAATCTCATCGCGTCGTGGAGACGGTAGTCCGTACGTACGCACGAGCGATGATATCATTTCTATAAGTATAGAATTGAATTGGAGTGAATTATACAATATATAAGAATCAATATGATGTTGTAATAACTATGTATAGTTATTCTTTACACCATTATACCCATCCATGTAAGGTGGTGGTGGAAAATAGATTACACCACGGCGTGGAGACGGTATTCTGTACGTACGCACGCGCGGTGATTTCTTTTTCCGTAGGATGGATAGATGGTGAAATAGGGTTGTTTCATACTTATAATAACATATCAGTATATGAGTGATACTGATGTTATTACTTCATAATGAAACAACCTAAGAAGAAGAAGTGGAAGAAGAAATAAAGATGAAAGAATTGGTAACGGTAATTACCTCTTCTTTGAAGTGCCTCTTTGAGACCTCCTCTTAGGGCACTAGAATTGGTCTTTGAGGAAGACTAGAACCTCTAGGATGTTTCTAGGGAAGTGGAGAAGAGATTTTGGCAGGGGTTGGCCGAGCTTGAATGCTCAAATTGGTGTGAGGAGGAGGGGGAGGAGGTGTCCTTTTATAAGGGAGGAGAGTGGCACCTTAGGAATATCTCAAAATATTATTTTATATTAAAGTCAAAATCGGTTTATAATGGTTCCAAAGGGTCTTATTTAGAAGCTAAAGTGGGGATGGGTTGAAATCCTATCAACCAATAGAATTTAGACAAGTTTAGGATATTATTTTAACCTTATCAATTAGATTTAACTCTAAGATAAATAATTTAACTTTTACCGTGTCTTTTTGTTTTCTTTCACTATATGGTTAATACACTTACTATAACATGCCAAACGAACCCAAAATTGTATATTATTAATAAATATATCCTTATCTAAGTCCTTTGGCCGAACCTTAGATTTTTATGAATAAAATAACAATTAATAATATAATATTTGATTTAAAAACTATTTTGTGTCAATTTTGACACTATTTGATATATGATTTTTGTGAAAGTCATAACAGAATTAAATGTTCGAACCAAGTTGATTAAATCAACATTAATATATCATAGTAACCTAGAAAATTAGTAGAATTCATAAAAAGTCTTGAATTACATTTATTTTGGTATTTATATTATCAACTATGTCAATATTTCATTAATAAGATAATTACTGCATCATCTTTGTGTCATAAATAAATTAAATTATTTGATTTTTAAAAATTACAAATAAAATACCATTATGTAGGAAATCTTTTTATCTTTCTAATGAATATTTACAATCGAATTTATCTTATGTATAACCCCATATTAAAAATGATTTACTTATTAAACATTGATTTTAACTATTTTAACCCTTCTTTAAATAAATTAATAATAAATGTCCTAATCTAATCCAAGTGGGCCTAAATGGTCATATTTTATTCCTAAGTTTGTTTTTGGTCGAATTACACTTGTCCAATAGAATTAGGACATGTGTTAGGGTAATATTAATATCATATTTACCTTTAGTTACCCTATTTACTATTAACCGCGGTAAAAAAAGTAAAAAGTTACTATTCACCAAAAAATTATTTTCATCTCATTGAACCACATTTTAGTCCTTGATATTAACCGTGTCTCTCGGATTTTAGAAATTCCATTCACAGAAGCGGTAAAATTAAGTTTTATGCAAAATTCAGTTTTTTAACCTACCACTTAGTGATTTCACTATTCATCAAAAATTGAAAGTTTTCAGAAAAATACCAAAATTTCACCCTAGGCTAATTTCGATATTCCGAATCCAAAAATGAAGTCCATTTTGAAAAATAAAATTTATAAATTTTCAAAAAGTGGTTATTACTATTCATAACGGCTAGTTTTAATAGCATATTGTTGTTTAGTGAAACTCGGTATTGCGTACGACGCAAGCTATCGAGGAAGGTCGTGATTGCGTGTAATGGAAGGAAAGTCAAGAATGCGTGTTGTGCAAGCTCTTTTTGGTGTAGCGTACAACACAAGACATTAATAAAATTAAAAATAATAGTTTTCATAAAATCTCGGGCTGTTACAATTAATAAGTAATAAATTGCAACAATTAATAATAAATTCTAATAATTTGTAATAAATTGTAATAATTAGTAATAAATTCTAATAATTAGTAATAAATTGTAATAATTAGTAATATATTGCAATAATTAGTAATACATTTTAATAATTAGTAATAAATTATAATAATTAGTAATAATTTATAATAATTAGTAATAAATTTAAACAATTACTAATAATTTTAATAAATTCCAATAATTAGTAATAAGTTATAATAATTAGTAATAAATTATAATAATTACTAATAAACTATAATAATTAGAAATAAATTGTAATAATTAGTAACAAATTCTAATAATTAGTAATAAATTCTAATATTTAGTAATAAATTCTAAAAATTAGTAATAAATTGCAACAATGAGTAATAATTAGTAATGAATTCTAATAATCAATAATACATTATAGTAAATATAATAAATAGTAATAATCAGTAATAAATTATAACAATTAATAATAAATTGTAATAATTAGTAATAAATTATAATAATTAGAAATAAATTGTAATAATTATTAATAAATTGTAATAATTGGTAATAAATTGCAACAATGAGTAATACTTAGTAATAAATTCTAATAATTAGTAAAAATTAGTACGAAATTCTAATAATTAATAATAAATTCTAATAATTAGTAATAAATTCTAATAACTATTAATAAATTCTAATAATTAGTTATAAATTCTAATAAATTGCAATAAATTATGATAATTAGAAATAAATCGAAATAATTAGTAATAAATTGAAATAATTAGTAATAAATTGAAATAATTAGTAATAAAAAACAATAATTAGTAATAAATTGCAATAATTAGTAATAAGTAGTAATAATTTCGAATAATTAGAAATAATTATTTTTAAATTCTTATAATTAGTAATAAATTCTAAAAATTAGTAATAAATTCTAATAATTAATAATAAATTATAATAATTTGTAATAAATTCAATAATTAGTAATAAATTCTAATAATTAGTAATAAATTCTAATTATTGTTAATAAATTCAAATAAGTAGTTATAATTATTAATATATTCTAATAATTAGTAAAAATTATAATAATTAGTAATAAATGGAAATAATTAGTAATAAATTGTAATAATTAATATTAATTACAAAAATTATTAAAAAATAATAATAAATTATAATGATTCTAAAAAATAGTAATAAATTGTGATAATTAGTAATAAATTCTAATAATTAGTAAGAAATTCTAATAAATTCTTATAATTAGTAATAAATTGCAAAAATTAGTAATAATGTAACACCCCAAGCTTCCATGGTATGCTTATATTTGAATAATACAGTAGCGTGTGTTGTACGCAAATTCGAGTTCTAACACACCACAACCAATGAAACTAGCCGTTATAAATAGTAATACCCACTTTTTAAAATTTTATAAATTTTATCTATCAAAATGGACTTAATTTTTGGATTCATAATATCGAAATTAGATTACGGTGATTTTTTTGGTATTTTTCTAAAAACATTCAATTTTTGAGGAATAGTGAAAAACACTGAGTCATTGTTTAAAACCAACTTTTTATTTAAATAATTATTTATTTTATTTAAATTTACTTTAGGTCAAAATAGATACATAATACCTATATATGTTCAATGTAATTCATTGGATTCTGTTTATAATAATTTTAGATATATAAAAATTTTATTGAACTTTTTACCGTCTTTTACCTACCTCCTAGGAGTATTTGCAAATTTAAAAAAAAGTTAATTTTACCACTTCTGTGAGTTGAATTTTAAAAATTTGAGAGACACAATTAATATAAATGAGTAAAATGTGGTTCAATAAGATAATTTTTTTTGGTGAATCATAACTTTTTACTTTTATTTACCACGCTTAAAAGTAAATAGGGTAATTAAGGGTAAAAATGATATTATTATTACCCTAAAACATGTCCTAATTCTATTGGATAAGTATAATTAGACCAAAAAAACCTTAGGAATAAAATATTAACATAATTGGTCCACTTGGATTAGATTAGGAAATTTATTATTATTTAATTCAAAGAAGAGTTAAAAGTGTTAAATTCAATGTTTAATAACTCAACCATTTTTAATATAGGGTTACACATAAGATAAATTAGACTATAAATATTCATTTGAAAGAAAAAAAAATTTCCTACATAATGATATTTTATTTATATTTTTTAGACATTAAATAATTTAATTTATTTATGACACAATGATGATGCAGTAATTACCTAATTAATGAAATATTAAAATAATTGATATTATAAATATCCAAATAAATGTAATTTGAGACTTTTTATGAATTCCAATAATTTTCTAGGTTAATATGACATATTAGGGTTGGTTAGATAATTTTTGTTCGAAGTAATAATTATGTTATGAATTTAGAAAAAACAAAATACTAAATAGTGTCAAAATTGACATAAAAGAGTTTTTAAAACAAATATTATATTATTAATTGATATTATTTTCCTAAAAATCTAAGGTTCGGCCAAAAAAACTTATAAAATGATAGGTGTATCAATAATGAACCACTTGGGGTTCTCTTGGAAGTATATATTATTTTTATTAACCATATAATATAAAAATACAGAGAGACATGGTAAATGTCAAACTATTTAACTAAGAGTTAAATCTAAAATATAAGGTTAATATAGTGACCAAAACCTGTTTAAAAACTATTGGTTGAGTGGTTTTCGACCCATCCCCACCTTATCCTTTAAATAATCCACTTCGGATCCATTAGAATCCGAAAATTATTTTATTAAAAAATAATATTTCTAGCTTTTCCTAAGGTGCCCCTCACTCCTATTATAAAAGGGCACTCACCCTTCTCTCTAATTAACACCTTCAAAGCCATTTGGATCGGCCAAAACCTACCCAAATACCCTCTAAAATATCCTCCATTTATCCTAGAGGCCTTAATTTAATACTAAATCCAACCTAAGGTTCCGTTTCGATCAAATTAAAAGGAAGAACCTGAAGAAGAGGTAAATATTTCATCACCTATTTCAAATTCATTTCTTCTTCCACTTCCTCTTTCTTTGTTGTTTCCATTATAAAATAATAAATCTAGTATCTTTTATATACTGTGATGTTATTATAAATTTGGTACAACCATATTCATTATTCTATCCATCCTTTGAATGACATGTCACCATACGTGCGTACGTACAACTTACCGTCTCCACATCGTGGTGTAATTGTTATTCAATACATTATTATTTGGATGGGTATAATAATGATGTGTAATTGATGTAATTAATAAATATAACATGATAATTATTATTTATATATGATATACCATTCAATTATATATTATTTTAATATAAAAATAATGATATTGTCGCTCGTGCGTACGTACGGATTACCATCTCCACAAACGCGATGAGATTCATTCCCCATCGTATCCATTCAAGACTAATTTTCATTATATGATTAAAAATAATTTTTAAAGACTAAATATAATTATGAATATGAATAAGTAACATCCTATCCATAACAAACATTACTTACGTAACAAAACATATAAAGGAAAACGAATCAGTTAACACCCGAAACGACGATAATACTAAGATATTATTAACAAAGAAATGTTAAAAGATCATATATGATATCATATTAATATATATGATTCTTGTATAATTTAATAACAATTATTTCACCAGTATAAAATAGGTTAACCTACCCTCGACCAAGGAAAATCACAAGGAAAGGGTTAATTTCACAATCTCTTATTAACTGAGGTTGTTTTTACGTAAGTATCTACTAGGACATCTTTATCATCCACATACATGTTTCTTAAAAATGTATTTCAAAACATTTTTACTATTTACTAGACTATGTTTTAACGTCATTTATTCCCTTGTTTTACTTTTTATAAAATTGTTTAAAAGGAATCTTTCTCTCATTTTCCAAACAAGGTACCTTATGACCTTTTCGACAAAATTAAGGTAAGAAATTTTTTTAACTTATACAGTGGGTGAAGTTTTTTTCCGCTGTTATAACATCGTTAAAGCTTCCCTTACAAGCTTATAAGAATATTTTCAAATATAAAAGTTTTATTTTATAATTATGTGACTTTTAAATGATTTCAAAATAGAAAAAAATATTTCTCTAATAAGGTTTTGATTTCATCTATGTCAACTTTCTTTGATGGATTTTAAGTCTGTTTGAATTATTTTTATTATGTTACAAAACTTCCATATTGTATTGAAGGTTTTGTGATATTTTTGACTGTGGATGTGTTATTTTTATACCATTCATGGTTTATAGATAAAGTATTGACATTTTATATGCTAGTTTTAATACGAATGTTTATGTTATGTTTAAACCTTTTCATATGAGGAATGCATTGGACTTAGTAATTGACGGGTGGAGCCCGCTATAGATCTTCAATGCATCAGTAGGTCTAATAATAAAATCTAGTGTCTTGGTACAAGGCCTTGACAAAATCTTATTTGTAGTCTTGGAACAAGGCCTTGACTATGTGGTTATGAAAGTCTGGCATTATGAATTCCATCATTATTAAAGTGGCTATTGATATTGCATGTGATTATTCGACTAGTAGAATATCCATGTGAGTAAGTAAATGGAATTATTTTGATTTATATTTTACATATTATAATGAAGTTTATGTTGAAAAGGCTTTTGTTTTAGTTTTATACATTACCTTAAATGTTTATTCTTATTTATAAAAGTTTCCGCTATATTGTTATCCTTACTGGGCATTTGAGATCACCCCTTTATATGTTTTATTTTTCCCAGGATGTGAAGAAGTATTTTATGACTGACCTGCAGGGATAGTCTATGAGATCTCTATGTTGTCTATGGAAACAATGTTTTTTTTAGTTTTCCATTTTATGTTGTAATGTAAACCTTATGAATGTATCTATTACTTCCAAGGCTGCTGAACTAATCAGTCTTTCGAGACTTGATCTTTTGTGATCATGACAATGTTATGTAATAATTCACCGACTATGGGTAACTAGGGTTGGAGTGTTACAATTGGTATCAGAGGAAGTTTAATACAAACCTTAGAAACTAGATTTAAATAAACTCTGATTAGAGTACGTAGCCCTAAGATAGACTTTGAGAATTAGTATAGAATAACTTCCTAGAATTTTGGTACTGTAGAGATTTTGTGAGTTTTATAATAAATACATCCCTATATAGATATGATCAGGTAGAGGAGGCTCTAGCATAGATGTACCTAGGGGTAAAACCCGAAAACACCACTTTGAGCTAAACTCGAACGGGAACTGGTGCACGACAACAAGGCTTACTACGCTATTAGTTACGACACTCCCGGGGATATGCTTAGGATAATTCTCATTTTCTTTACAAACCTTTATAAAGGGTTTATGAGTATATACTTCCTCAAAGAAAACATTTTTATGATTATGGATTATATCTATAAACTGTTCAATTTATGTTAAGTGTTTTACAAGTTTGGATTTATGTATTGCGATTCATAAGCTAATCTAGTTTATACCATTGTTTAGAAATGGATCCTAGTGGAAGGAATGGAAATTGTGTCAATGCACACACTCCATGTAGGGATTTACCTTCTACTCAAGAAAATTATAGTGGATTTGTTGATGCAACGAGTGCTGATAAGCTAATCACCATACTGGGACAACTCCCTCAGGTTATGAATAATAACCTTACCCGTATGGAGCACCCTGATCCACAGTGTGGGGGATCAATGTTAGATCACTTCATGAAGCAATAAACACCAACATTCAATGTGGGTAAAAATCCACTAGTAGCTGATCAATGAATAAATTCCTTAGAGAAAATATTCCACACCTTGGGGAGCAGCGAAAGGGAAAAAGTTGTCATGGCAGTTTACCGCCTCACTAGAGATACTGATCAATGGTGGTCATTAATACAAAAAAATGGAAGATGATGAAGTATCAAATATAGAATGGAGGAAGTTTAAAGAAATTTTATTAGAAAAATACTTTCTTCATGACCATCGAGCAGATATGGAAAGGCACTTTCTGAGTCTGAGGCAAAAGGAGGATGAGACATGTCGCAAAGTATGAAGCTAATTTTACAAGGTTAGTGAGGCATGCTGTAGATTATATACATAACCCAAGAAGTAAGATTGATATTTTATTTGATGGTTTAAAACCATTTCCCCATCGAGCATTAGTCTGAAAATCCTTCTCATCGTAAGAAGATATTGTCTCATGTGCTATCAAGATAGAAAAAGAATTCATATGACTTTAAAGCAAAGCAAGAGAAGAAGAGATCTACTGAACCAGATGGAAATGGAAATTAGGGGAATAATGGAAACATTGAATATCCATCCTGCAGTAAATGTGGGAAGAAACACCCTAGCACTTTTCTGAAGGGAATGAGAGTCTGTTACAAGTGTGGTAAAAAAGTCCACCAAGCTCGTGATTGCAAGGGGAAGAAAGAGGCTATCGATGTTGGATGCTAAAATTGTATAGAAAGAGGGAATTATGTGAATGAATTTCATAAGCGTCAGGGTAACTCACCTCAGAAAAGGCCAAGGTATCAAGGCTATGCTTATACTATCACTACTACTGAGGTTGAAGCTCTGAAAGATGTAGTGGTAGGTAATTTAATGGTTTCCTCATGTTTAGCCAATGCTTTATTTGATTCTGGATCATATCATTGTTTCATATATTCCTAGTTTTCTACGAAAATTAGGTATTTCTAATTTGATTCAACAAGGGAGTTTTCAGTCAAAATATCTTAAAGGAAGTATCATTGATACAAAGTTTTGTGAATCAGTCCCTATTAGGGAATATAAATGTTCTTTATCTGCTGATCTCATCGTCATACCCATGATTGAATTTGATATAATCCTCGGTATAGATTGTCTATCCGACCATGATGCAAAAATTTATTGTAAGAAGAAGGAGGTTACTATTTGTGATGATGATGATAAAGAAAACCTTATCTTTAGAGCAGTATTGTCACCACCTAATTCTTATCTAGATCCACCCCCAGTAGCTCAACTAAATTCAATTATTGGGGAGGAAAAGAATGAAATAACTGTGGGTGAGGAAAATAATTTTCAAATAGAGGATTTAACTATTATGAAAGAATATGTTGATGTGTTTCTAGATGATTTACCTGGACATCCTCCAGAATGAGAAATTGAGTTTTCTATTGATTTAATTCCTGGATCAAGGCCCATATCGAAGACCCCTTATAGAATGGCCACTATGGAATAAGTGGAACTAAAGAAACAAATAGATGAATTGAGTAATAAAAGATTTATTCACCCTAGTGTTTCTCCATGGGGATATCTTGTCCTTTTTGTTAAGAAGAAAGATAGATCTATGCAGTTGTGCATTGACTACATGGAGATCAATACTATAACAATAAAAAACAAGTATACCATACCTCGCATTGATGATTTATTCGACCAACTTCATGGAGCTCAATACTTTTCAAATATTGACCTTCAATCTGGATATCATCAGTTGTGTGTGAAGAAGGAAGACATTTTGAAAACAACATTTCGAACCAGGTACGGGCATTATGAGTTTACAGTAATGCCTTTTGGATTCACTAATGCACCCTCTGTCTTCATAGATCTAAGGAATAGTGTTTTCAAGGAATATATTGATGAATTTTTAGTGTTATTTATTGATGATATCTTGGTATACTCCAAAATCTACGAAGATCATGAAAATCAATTGCGCATTATTCTAAAGACTCTTAGAAGATATGAATTATATGAGAAGTTTAGCAAGTGTGAATTCTGGGTTCAGGAGATTTATTTTCTTGGCCATATTGTCTCTAAGGATGGAATCTATATTGATCCTTCTAAGACAAGAGCAATCCAATAATGGCCAGAACCAATGAGTATAACTGAGGTACACAGTTTTATTGGTTTAGCAGGTTATTATCGATGTTTCGTCTAGAATTTTTCCCAGTTGGCTAACCCATTAACAAAGCTCACACGAAAAAGGGGTTAATTTTTTTTTGGATAAAAGAGTGTGAATAATGTTTTAAAGAATTTAAGAGGAGATTAGTCAATGATCCTATCTTGAATTTACCATCAGGTAATGATGGGTTTGTTATTTATAGTGATGCTTCAGAGAAAGGACTTGGTTGTGTCCTTATGTAGAATGATAGGGTTATTGCCTATGCATCACAACAACTAAAAATTCATGAGAAAAACTATCCTACTCTTGATCTTGAGTTAGCAGCTGTAATATTTTCTTTGAATATTTGGAGACACTATCTCTATGGTGAAAAATGTGAGATATATACCGATCACAAGAGTTTTAAGTATATTTTCTCACAGAAAGAACTCAACATGAGGCAAATGAGATGGATCGAACTACTCAAGGATTATGATTGAACTATGCACTACCACATGGGGAAGGAAAATAAGGTGACAGATGCTTTGAGTAGAAAGTATCATGGAGTTTTGAACAATATAAGAGTTGAAAAGGATCCTATATACATGGATCTAGTAAAGATGGATATGGGAATCACCATGGAAGGTGAAACATCAATAATTTTTCAAATGGTTGCCAAACCATCATTAATATAAAGGATAAAGAGTTATCAAACCGATGATGAATAGTTTTAAAAGAACATTAAAGCTGTGAATGATGGGAGATTGAGTGACTTTGTGTATGAAGACAGAATTTTGAAATTTGGGAAGAGACTTTGTGTTCCTGATATACTTGATGTAAAAAGGGAATTGTTGGATGATCCTCATAGTTCCAATTTCTCTATACACCCTGGTTGCACCAAGATGTATAGAGATTTGAAGGAAGATTTTTGGTGGGACAACATGAAGAGGGAGATTGCTGATTTTGTGTCAAGATGTATGGTTTGTCAACAAGTGAAAGCTGGATGGAAACACCCTGGAGGAGTCATGCAACCTCTTCCCATACCTGATTGGAGATGGGATAATATTATAATGGACTTTATCCTAGGACTACCAAAGACTCCAAGAAGGTGCAGTACAATATGGGTCATTGTTGATCATCTTACCAAGTTAGCACATTTTCTTACTATAAGGGAATATTTACCACTTGAACGTTTAGAAAGACTATATATTAATGAAGTTTTAAGACATCAGGGAGTACCACTATCAATTGTTTCCGATTGTGATCCCCATTTTACATCAATATTATGGAAAAGTCTTCAGAAATCCCTAGACACTGAAATTCATTTGAGCACTGCCTACCACCCCCAAACTGATGGAAAATCAGAACAGACTATTTAAAACTTAGAAGACATGTTGAGATCATGATCACTTGACTTTCAAGGTATGTGGGATCAATATTTACCTCTAATATAATTTTCTTATAACAATAGCTTCCATTAAAGTATTCAGATGGAACCATATGAAGAATTATACGGAAAGACATGTCGCACACTAACATGTTGGGATGATGTTGGTGAAAGAAAACTTGTAGGCCCATAACTTATGGAGGAAACGATGGAAAAGGTGAAGGTAATCCAAAACCACATCAAAGCAGCTCAAAGTAGGCAGAAGATCTATGCTAATAACCGAAGGAAGGATTTGGAATTTTAGGGAGGAGATCATGTTTTCTTGAAGGTATCTCCATGGAAGGGTGTTATATGTTTCAGTAAGAAGGGAAAATAGAGTCCCAGGTACATCAGATCTTTAGAAATTCTAGAACGAATTGGGGCTGTAGATTACCGTTTGACAATGCCGCCAAGTCTTTCCAAAGTTCACGATGTATTCCACATATCACTGTTGAGAAAATACATGCCTGACCCAACACATGTACTCACCTATGGAGAATTATAACTGGAACCCAATCCGTCTTATTGCAAAGATCCTGTCAAGGTTCTTGAAACAAGAGAACAAGTTTTGAGAAACCAGATGACTCGTCTGGTAAAAGTTCTATGGAGAAACCATAAGATGGAAGAGGCAACATGGGAACTCGAGGAACTTATGATGAAGAACCACCCAAGTCTTTTTATGAAGTTATACTCTAGAAATTTTGAGGATGAAATTATTTTAAGGAGGGGAGAATGTAACACCCCAAGCTTTAATTGCACACTTATCTTTGAATAATATAGCAGTGTGTGCAGTACGCAACTTTGAGTTCTAACACACCACAACCAATCAAACTAGCCGTTATGAATCGTAATACCCACTTTTTGAAATTTTATAAATTTTATCTTTCAAAATGGGCATAATTTTTAGATTTGGAATTTCAAAATTAGCTTAGGGTGAATTTTTGGTTTTTTTGAAAACATTCAATTTTTGACCAATAGTGAAAAACACTAAGTCATTCTTTAAAACCAACTTTTTTATTTCAATAATTATTTATTTTATTTATAAATTTTTAGGTCAAAATAGATAAATAATACCTATATATGTTCAATGTAATTCATTGGAGTTAGTTCATAATAATTTCAGATATATAAAAATTTTATTTAACCGTTTACCGTCTTTTACCTACCTCCTAGAAGTATTTGAAAATTTACATAAAACTTAATTTTACTACCTCTGTGAGTTGAATTTTGAAAAATACAAGAGAAATGGTTAATATCAAAGAGTAAAATGTGGTTCCATAAGATAAAAATAATTTTTGGTGAATAGTAACTTTTTTACTTTTATTTACCACAGTTAAAAGTAAATAGGGTAATTATGGGTAAAAATGATATTATTATTACCCTAACACATGTCCTAATTCTATTGGATAAGTATAATTCGACCAAAAAAAATATTAGGAATAAAATATGAACCTCTTTGGTCCACTTTGATTAGATTAGGACATTTATTATTATTTAATTCAAAGATGAGTTAAAAGTTTTAAATTCAATGTTTAATAACTACACCATTTTTAATATAGGGTTACACATAAGATAAATTTAACCATAAATATTAATTATAAATATAAAATTATTTCCTACATAATGGTATTTTATTTATAGGTTTTAGACATTAAATAAGTTAATATATTTATGACACAATGATGATGCAGTAATTACCAAATTAATAAAATATTAGAATAATTGATATTATAAATATCCAAATAAATGTAATTTGAGAATTTTTAGGAATTAAACTAATTTTATAGGTTAATATGACATATTATGGTTGGTTAGATGAATTTTATTCAAAGTAATAATGCTGTTATGAATTTAGAAAAAACAAAATACCAAATAGTGTCAAAATTGACATAAATGAGTTTTTTAAAAAAATATTATATTATTAATTTATATTCCATTCTTAAAAATATAAGACTCAGAAAAAAGACTTATATATTGATAGGTGTATCATTAATGAACCACTTGGGGTTCTCTTGGAAGTATATAGTAAGTTTATTAACCATATAATATAAAAATACAAAGAGACATGGTGAATGCCAAACTATATAAATAAGAGTTAAATCTAAAAGATAAGGTTTATATAGTGACCAAAACCTATATAAAACCTATTGTTTGAGTGGTTTTAGACCCATACCCAAATTATCCTTTAAAAATCCACTTTTTAGCCATTAGAAACCGAAAATTATTTTATTATAAAATAATATTTCTATCTTTTCCTAAGGTGCCCTTTACCCCACTTATAAAAGGGCAGTCACCCTTCTCTCTAATTAAAACCTTCAAAGCCATTTGGCTCGGCCAAAACCTTCCCAAATACCCTCTCAACTATCCTCCATTCATCCTAGAGGCATTCCTTTAGTCATAAAGCCAACCTAAGGAGCCCTTTTGATCAAATCAAAAAGAAGAACCCGAAGAAGAGGTAAATATTTCATCACCTCTTTCAAGTTCCTTTATTCTTCCACTTCCTCTTTATTTATTGTTTCAATTTTAAAATAATAACTCCAGTATCTTCTATATAATGTGATGTTATTATAAATATGGTATAACCATATTCATTATTCTATCCATCCTTTGAATGACATGTCACCATCCATGCGTACGTACAGCTTACCGTCTCCACGTCGTTGTGTAATTGTTATTCAATACATTATTATTTTGATGGGTATAATAATGATGTGTAATTGATTTAAATAATAAATATAACATGATAACGATTCTTTATATATGATATAACTTCCAATTATATATTATTTTAATATCAAAATAATGATATTGTCGCTCGTGCGTACGTACGTATTACCGTCTCCATGAACGCGATGAGATTCATTCCCCATCGTATCCATTCAAGGATAATTTTTATTAGATGATTAAAAATAATGTTTAAAGACCTAATATCATTCAGAATACGAATAAGAGACATCCTATCTGTAACAAACATTACTCACGTAATAAAGCATATAAAGGAAAATGAATCAGTTAACACCCGAAACGACGATAATACTAAGATATTATTAACAAAGAAATGTTAAAAGATCATATATGATATCATATTAATATATATGATTCTTTTATAATTTAATAACAATTATTTAACCACTATACACGGGGTTAACCTACCCTCAACCAAGGAACAACACAAGGTAAGGGTTAATTTCACAATCTCTTATTATCTGAGGTTGTTTTTACGTAAGTATCTACTGGGACATATTTATCATCTACATCCATGTTTCTTAAAAATGTATTTCAAATCATTTTTACTATTTACTAGAATATGGGTTAAATTCATTTATACCCTTGTTTTAATTTTTATAAAATGGTTTGAAAGGAATCTTTCCGTCGTTTTCCAAACAAGGTACCTTATGACCTTTTCGACAAAATTAAGGTACGAATTTTTTTAACTTATACGGCGGGTGTGGTTATTTTACGCCATTATAACATCATCCAAGCTTTCCTTACAATCTTATAAGAATATTTTCAAATATAAATGTTTTCTTCTATAATTACCTGACTTTTAAATGTTTTAAAAATAGAAAGAGATATTTCTCTAAAAAGGTTTTGATTTCATCTATATCAACATCCTTTGATGGATTTTAAGTTTGTTTGAAGTTGATTTATTATGATACAAAACATCCATATTGTACTGAAGGTTTTGTGAAATGTTTGAATGTGGATGTGTTATTTTTATACCATTCTTGGTTTATGGATAAAGTATTGACATTTAGTATGCTATTTTTAATACGAATGTTTATGTTATGTTTAAACCTTTTCATATAAGGATTGCATTGGACTTAGTAAGTGACGGGTGGAGCCCGCTATAGCTCCTCGATGCATTAGTAGGTCTCATGAGATAAACTCGTGTCTTGGCACAAGGCCTTGAAAAAATCTTATTTGTATTCTTGGCACAAGGCCTTGACTATGTGGCTATGAAGATATGGCATTATGCATTCCATCATTATGAAAGTAGATATTGATATTGCATGTGATTATTTGACAAGTATAATATCCATGTGAGTAGGTAAATGACATTATTTTGATTTATATTTTCCATATTATGATTAAGTTTATGTTGAAAATGATTTTGTTTTAGTTTTATACATTGCCTTAAATGTTTATGCTTATTTATGAAAGTTCCCGCTATATTGTTATCCTTACTGAGCATTTGAGCTCACCCCTTTCTATGTTTTATTTTTCCCAGGATGAAAAGAAGTATATTATGACTGACCTATAGGGATAGTCTATGGGATCTTAGTGTTTCCATGGAAACAATGTTGTTGTAGTTTTCCATTTTATGATGTAATGTAAACCTTATGAATGTATTTAGTACTTCCAAGGTTACTAAACTAATCGGTCTTTCGAGACTTTATCTTTTGCGATCATGCCAATGTTATGTAATAATGCACTGACTCTGGGTAACTAGGGTCAAGGTGTTATAAATAATTAGTAATAAATTCTAATAATTAGTAATTAATTTCTAATAATTAGTCATAAATTTCTAATAATTACCAATAATTACTTATAATTACCAATAATTAGAAATAATTAGAAAAACTATAAATAAATACTAATAATTAGAAATAATTACTAATAATTATCAATAATTAGAAATAATTAATAATAATTATCTATAATTAGCAAGAAATTGTAATAAATTGTAATAAATTGTAATAAATTGTAATAAATTGGCATAATTTTCTGTGGATTGGTGACTCTCTTCTGCCCGACACCTTATCTCCTTATAATTTTATTCTACTAAAATCACTAGGAAAAATCAATCCTCACGTACAAATATCCATTTTAGTATGCACGAGAATAGAGGGAAGATCTACAAGACCTTCCTGCTCTCCATTCTCTTGCATATGAAAATAGATATACGTACGTCAGAATAGATTTTTTATACTAATTTTAGTCGGAATAAGTTTCAATGAAATGAGATATTGGAAAAAAGAGTCTCTTTTTCTCGATGACTCATCTCATTTCAACTTTCTTCTATTGAAATCACTATAAAAAAAATCGTAATAAATTCTAATAATTAGTTATTATTAGTAACAAATTGTAATAATTTTTAATAATTAGTACTAAATTCTAATAATTAGTAATAATTAGCAATACATTATAGTAATTAGTAATAAATTCTAATAATTAGTAATAAATTTTAAAAAGTAGTAATAAATTCTAATAATTAGTAATAAATTATAATAATTATTAATAAATTCTAATAATTAGTTATGATTTGTAATAAATTCTAATAAGTAGTAAGAAATTTTAATAATTAGTAATAAATTATAATAATTAGTAATAAATTGAAATAATTAGAAATAAATTAAAATAATTATTAATAAATTACAATAATTATTAATAAATAGAAAAAATTAGTAATAAATTGCAACAATGAGTAATAATTAGTAATAAATTTTTATAATTCTAAAAATTACTAATAAATTGTAATAATTAGTAGTAAATTTTAATAAATTATAATAATTAGTAATAAATTATAATAATTATTTATAAATTGAAACAATTAGTAATAATTTTCAAAAATTAGTAAGAAATTCTAATAATTTGTAATAAATTCTAAGAATTCGTATAAATTCAAAAAATTTGTAATAAAATGAAACAATTGACTAAATAGACCGAAGACCGTAATTTTTATTGATTTTAGATAAGCCACCTTTTATGGGTAAAGGGGGGGGGGACCGAGACTTCAAAAACATCAAGACATGAAAAAAAATTCAAAAACCAAGGGGTTGAAACCCGGAACAAGACTACGCAGAAGTGCCTCTACCCCGCATCAATGTCATTAAGGCACGCCTCCACCAAAGCATGGCTGATCAGCAAGCAGTCCTATGAAAAAATGCACGGGCATGGTACCGATGGCTATGCCATACCCTATAAATCTTCTGAATCCGAAAATTCATGCACAAAGAAGACCACCAGCTCTATCATCATCTGAAGAAAAACCTTGTAGATTGTTCGAGGTCCCTAATAGAATCACATCAAGGTGTAGAACCCATAGAACATTCAGAAAATAAACAACAAGAAGACCAGCATCCCAGACACAATTCACCTCAAATCCCGTCACCGCCATCAGAACCTCACATAGGAGCCGCAACAAGCCACCCAGAGCTCTCACTCTATCGGAGAATAACGGGGAAGATCTCAACATTGACACAGAAGATCGGATGAGGACCATCCAGCACCACAGACCAAGAGATCGAACACCAAGCCAGATCCCAACAGAAGACAGGGTCAGACCCCAACATTGGATAGAACCGGAATCCCCTCGCAGCCTAGGGACCCGATTAGACAACCCATTGTCAGACCCCAGGCCTAGAAACCACCACAAAAGACCCAAAGCCTGAACACCATGATGGAGCCTCTGAGGAAGATGAAACCCGACTGCCCTGCATTAGAATATCGGACCAAAATCCTTCGTCGCAACATAAGACAACTAGTTTTACAGTAGAATCTCAAGACCGCGCAACCACCTCCATCATCGCGATGCCGGACAACCGAGCCCGAAGGACTACATCGCACCACCGCAGAAACCCAGGAGCCCGACCATCAGGCTGAGGATGACTGAAAATGCAACCAACCTACCCCAGAATGCCAGATCTTGAACCTCTCCGTCGCTGTAATGCCTACCAACCAGGCCCGAAGACAAACTGTGAGAAACTAGCTCCATCGCCATAACGCCAGACAACCAAACATAAAGAACCACGTCAAAACACCCCCACACCGAGAACACAATGAGGAAACACTGGATAGGAAGGTTGCAGAAAAACCCTAGATAGAGGAAGAAGGCGGCAACGAGGGAAGACCTAAATTCACAATGCCTTTTATGGGCTCATCCCCAAATCTTGGAATGAAATAAATTGAAACAATTAATAATAAATTCTAGTAATTAGTAATTAATTTCTAATGATTATCGATAATTACCAATAATTAGTAATAATTTGAAATAATTACTAATAATTAGAAATAATTAGCAACACTTTGCAAGAAATTGTAATAAATTATAACAAATTGCAATAAATTGGCACAATTTTCAGTGGAATGGAGGCTCCCTTTTTTCTAATGCCTTATCTAGTTGAAATTTTTTTCTACTGAAATAAATATGAAAAATCTCTCCTCAAGTATGGATATCTATTTTCATATGCATGAGAATAAGAGCAGCATGATGAGGCCTTTCTAGTGTCCATTATCATGCTAATGAAAATGGATATGTGTACGTCGAAGAAGATTTTTCAGATTGATTTTAGTCAGAAAAAGGTGCAAGGAGAATAGTTGTTGGGAAAAAGATGCTCTTTTTTCCAACGACTCATCTTCTTACAAATTTATTCTAGTGAAATCACTATTGAAAATCTCCTCTGATGTATGGTTATCCATTTTTGTATGCAAGATAATAGAGAGAAGTGAGATGAGGCCTCCCTACTCTCCATCATCATGCATTCATAAATGAGTATCCATACATCAGATCATATTTTTCATAGTGATTTCATTCGAAGACAATATAGATGAATCATTGGGAAAAAGAGCTGCCTCCAATATGTTAGAAATTATGTCATCGATATTTAGCAATTATCGATAAAAATTATCTATAATTAATAATAATTATTGGTAATTAGTATAAATTATTATAAGTTAGTGTATATTTGTATAAAAAGTTTAAAAATACTATAAATAAGAATGAAATAATAGAAATTATTATAATTTGTTAGAAATGGGAATTTAATTGTATTCTCTTTTTTGGATAGTGTCTTTATTATATCAAATTATACAAAACAAATTAATTATTTTATATTTTTTAGAGAAATATGGAATAAGGAAGTCAAAAATAATTATTATTAGATGATCGTACATGGATAAATCATCCCAAAAAACTAAACTATTCTAGTTTAAATCATGTATATATTGAGGGTGTTGAAAATTTATTATCATTTTCATCATCAAAAAAATTATTTTCTTCAGAAGGGGAAATTATGTGTCATTGTAAAAAATGTGCTCTGAGGAAATTTGAAACATTTGATAATAATGAGGTCATTTATTTCATTTTGTTTTTCAACTAGATAATGTTTTTTGGTATCAACATGGTGAATGCAGTTCTAGAGAACATACTATTAATTTTTTTTCCAGATCCAACATGGTTTCAAAATTTAGTACATGATGTGAATGGTCCATTTTTTAAACAACATAAAATTCAAGATGATATTAATTTAACTTCTAAGATGGAACCATCTCAATTTTATGAGTTATTGAGGTTCGCTGAGGATTCCTTATAACCTGATTACAAGACAAGAAAATTTGAAGTAGTTGATAAATTTATGGCTATTAAATCAGATAATGGAATGCCAGGTAGCTATTTTGATCAAATATTATCTTTGGTAAAAACACTACAACCTAAAGAAAATGTGTTTCTATAAATTTCTATGAAATTTAGAGGTTGGTTCGTAATCTGGGTCTTGGTTATCAGAAGATTCATTCATATTCAAATTATTGCATCTTATATTATGGTGAAAATGAGTCATTGGATAGCTTTCCCAGATGTGTAAAATCAAGGTATAATGAGGCTCAACAAGGGAAGTATGGATTGATTCATGTAAAATAATTGAGATATTTCCCACTTATACCCAGATTGCAGTGTTTATTTATGTCTCAGAACACAATGACATTGATGTCATGGAACAAATCCAATATTCCAACTAGTAAAACTTTCAATCATCTAACTAATGGTGATTCATAGAAACATTTTTACCAAGTGCATTCATGTTTTTATTTAGATTCCTGAAATGTGTGATTAGGTCTTTCTTCTAATGGTTTCTGTCCATTTGGTTCTTACAATAGTCTGTATTAATGTTGGTCTGTATTTATAAGTCTGTAAAACTTACCTCCTTGGATGTTGATGAAGGAATCATATATATTTTTTACCTTATTAATTCCTAGAAATTAGAAAAAGAAAATAGATGTTTATGTGGAACCATTGATTTATGAGTTAAATTCATTATGGAGTAATGGTGTCAGTATATTTGATATTGTTGCGAAACAAAATTTCTTACTGAAATCTACATTGATGTGAAAAATTAGTGAATTCCCTACATTTGACATGTTATCTGGATAGAGTACACATGGTCCAAAATCATGTTCATTCTATATGAGAGACAAAAAAGTTTTTATGATCTTCAATGGAAACAAACCTTATTTTTTCGATTGTGATCATAGATTCTGTTCAACTGATCATCCTTTTCGGAGGAACAAATATCATTTTAGAAAAACACACAATTGAAAGAGATGGACATCCAACAATGATATCAGGTATATAGTTAAAATCAATTGTTTCTTCATTACCTCCCATAACATCTGTACCAACAATAAATAAATAGAAAATTAATAGCTTTGGGAAAGAACACAATTGAATAAAAAGGATCTTTTTTTTGGGATATACCATATTGGTCTGATTTTTTGGTCAGTCACATGTTGGATATCATTCATATTGAGAAGACATATTTTGATAATTTAGTTCATACAGTTCTGGATACACCAGGTAAGACTAAAGATAATGTAAAGGAATGATTAGATCTTTCCCAAATTTGCAGGTGACCAAAACATGAACTATTTGAAAATTTCATATCGTAGAAGTTAATGAAGACAAAAGAAGCTTATAGAATCTTCAAAGATAATCAATTATTATTTTTTCATTGGATTATATATTTGATACTTATAGATGTTTATTCTTCTAATTTGGGTAGATATGTGAGAAATGATCATATTATTGGATTAAAAAGTCATGAATATCATGTTATAATGGAAAGACTTTTATCGAATGGATTAAGTGATTTGTTGAATTCTATGTTTTGGAATGTGCTAACAGAAATATCATATATTCCCTGAGACATTTGTGTGGTGATAAGTGACTGTGATGAATTAAGTAGACTACAAGAAGATGTTGTTTTAATTTTATGTACACTGAAAAAAATCTTCTCGACGGATTTATTTAACTCAATGGAACATTTGATAATAATTTTTACACATGAATAAAAATGTTGAGGTTTACAGTTCTGATGGATGTACCAATTTGAGATATGCATGCAAAAATTGAAGAAAAAAGTATGTAACAAAGTATCAGTTGAAAGTTCAATTGCAAAATCTTATTTTCAAGAGTAAATTTATTTTTTCTACTCTCATTACTTTCAATTTGAATATACCTAAAAACACAACTATATGGGCCATAATGAGGGAAATGTTGATGATGAAATAGGAAATAAATTATCAATTTTCAATCAGCCTAAACTTGTCTTTGGTGGAGTTTATAAACAATGACTTTTAAATGATGAACATCATAGAGCTCATACATATGTTCTGTTCAGCTGTGAATAAATAACCCCATTTATATAATGAGTGATTCTATCACTTATTCTATAATTTTTGTTATGCTAAATTAATCTTATTTTATTTGTAGGTTATATGATAACCATATTAAGAAATAACTTTCACATATTACATCAGCTGCTCTTGAATAACGCCGAAAAAAAAACTTTTCTCACTGGTTTCAAAAACTGTAACCTAAATTATATTTTGTTTAACATATAAAATAAATTTATTATATGTTTTATTGATAATTTCTTTACAAGTTTTCAGGTATCTCAATATTCTGATAAAATTGATAATCCATTGTGTGTATTGAGTAAGAAAACATAAAAATGGTCAAATATTATAATGCATATGTGGTGAATGATTTTCAATTTTATACACATGCATATGGGGAATCAAAAAAACAATGAATAGTGGTGTTTTCTTGAGAAGATCTCATCATAGAGAAACTAAAGTTTACTTTTATGGTATGTTGGAAGAAATTATTGAACTGTGTTATCTGGGACAACATTACATAATGATGTTTAAATATTAGTGGTTGGATACTGAGAGAGTCTTGCGTGTTCATCCAAACCATGGAATTTTTGATATTAAATATAAAGTTATTTTTGCAGAAAATGCATTATTTTTATTGGATCATCAGACAAATCAAATTTATTATTCAAAATATTGTTCTAATTCAAGAGAGTTTAGTTATTTGTGGAGAATAATAAGAATTAAATATCAGAAAAATCAGTTTACTCAAAGTAAATTTGGTTCCACTGAAGTGGAAGGATTTGAAAATTTTCAAGAGACTGCTCCAAATCCATATTTTTCATGAAGAGACATGAATATTGATGATGAAACCCCACAGTTAAGAGTTGATGGTGACAATGATTTTAATGATTTTACAAATGAATTCGAAATGACAAGAGATGATGAAACTATAACTCATATGGAAATTAACAAGACTGAGGAGGAATATAATGACATTGACATTGTCAGATATGAAGATGACGATGAAGATGAACACTGACATAGGTAAATGATGGTTATAATCATATATAATATATATCTATATATAATAGTTGTTTTTAACTATTTTATAACAAAAATAATTTCGTGTTTCAGATGGATGAGGATCTATGTTGTCTATTCCAAGAAGCTGATCTACCTTTGTACTAGTAGGACGTTGGATCATCTGACCCTCAAACTATTGGTAGTTTAAGGGGGACTTAGAGGGGGTGTGGCCTTATGTGATTGATGATTCCTGACCCTATACCCGAGTGACGTCCATGTCTTGGCTTTGATCCACACGTGCAGAGGTATGTTTACCTATGTATTTTAGTTAGTTTTAAATAATTTATTTATATACTAATTGTTTGATTATTTGTTCCTTTTTTCACAGATTTATGCATATAGCTACTAGATAGGGGAGTGCTGTATTTTACAATTATTTTTCTGAAGAATGGGTCTCATGTGATCAGATTCCCATTGATGTGCATAACCACATGTTTGGTCATAGGCTGGTATGTAAATAAATAATATTTATTTTAAAATTAATTTAATTAATAACTTGATATGATAAATTATTTGCAGGGTTTATGGTATCTTATTGACGAGAGCATGTCTAACGCTATCTGTAAGGCATGGAAGAGGAATATGTGTCAGTATTACAGTAAGTTTTTCCACAATTTGAGAAGCAAAACAATGATCAAAGCAGAAGTGACAGAGTTTGATGAGTCTTATCACGCCCACTGACCTGATTACATTTTGTCTTAGTTTTGGGATGGATTATGTTCATAATGGTTGGGTGGTCATTTTCAAAGTAGATCATTGAAAAGTCAACAAAATAGGGGGAAACTGGAGGTGACACATAGAGCCAGTAGTAATATATTCAGTACACATATGGAGCATATGGTATGTCCTTTTTTTAAATATTTTATATAACTTTAAATGTAAACGGTTTATTTTATATTCGTATAGGCAGTCAAAAAACCCGATATTATGGAGTTAGACATTTATAAGAGGATGTACAGTGATACGAAAACTATAGAGATTAGAGGTTCTTGCCGATATGATATTGTGGTTAGTATATTTTCTTTTTGAGTATAAAATTTAACTGCAAATAATATTTTAACTATTTTAATTTTAAATTTTAATTAAAGGAGTCATATGAGGCCACAACATCTCAAACACAGACTAAGATTCTGGTCGAGACCAATACTCAGACCAGTGCCCATAGATTTGATGAGACAACATGGATGTAGGCAACCCAGTATGCATTATAGAATAGTCAAGTTGTTAGTATCATCTCTCGATTAGTGCTTGTGAATTATTATGTCACCACTACAATGCCGGCATCTAACTCAAGAGGAGCTCGTGGAGAGTCATCATCTTCTGCTGTATAGTATCAGGAGTAGCTATGATCTCAGAATTAGATTATTGAGAGTATACATAGGGAGCAGGAGCATATGCGTCAATGGGAGAAACAAGAACAGTAGGAAGAGCTCTTACAACAACAACAACAACACCAGCAGTAGTAGCAGCATAATATTCAGAAGGAGGGGCATCGATGGCGATAATAGTAGGAGCAAGAGCAGTTAGAGTACATGCGACGTCTGACTCGTGGTTTTGGGATAGAGTTCCCTCCACCATCTCCTCTAGCTCCTCTAGATGACCCACCCCTAGTGATCTATTTATTTTTTATGAGAAAACATTTGAATGTAAATTTTATTTTTTACATTAATGATCTACATTTCTATATAGTGAATTTTTTATGTTATTGAGAATATTACATTTTTTATTATTTTATTTTTTTTATAATAATTATTTTTTTATTAATTATTATTTTTAATTATTTTTTTTATTATTTTGTTATATTTTTTTGTGAATATTGAGGTTTTCATTATTTTATAATTTTTTATTATATTAGTAATATCAATATTTTTATTTCATTAATAATAATAATAATATTATTATTATATTATCAATATTATTATTATTATATAAAATTTATATAATAATTTATTTTATTTTACTAATATTAATATTATTATTTCATTATTATTACTATTATTGTTATTATTATTATTTTATTCAATTTTTTTAAAACTTTTTTGCAATGGGTCCAATCATAAAAAATTGTTTCAAAAACTCGGTAAGACTTTTTTCGATGAGTTTACCACCCCGTTGCAAATAGTATTTTTGACGGACCCACACAATAATATATTTAAAAAAATACAAGAACGCTATTTGTGACAGATCCCCATCCCATCGCAAATAATTTTTTTTCGATGGGCCGTCACAAAAAAAACTATATTTGCAATGCCCTTTTTCTGCAATGAGGCATCTACAACGGGCCCCCTTACAAAAGGGTATTTGTGATGAGATCCCATCGCAAGTACCCCATTGTAAATACACCCATTGAAAATGTACCAATTTACTTTAGTGATATGATGTTAAAATAATGATATGATCAATGGGTATGATCTCTAAAAGAATACATGCATTTCTAAATGATAGTAGTTTGTTTCTCACTAATAATACTATTTTATTTTCATAAAACCTATTTTAAATGATGAGTGAGAACCTAAAAAAATCCCTACTAGATATCTATACACTATTCTATGAAATAAACATCAACTAAAAAAGACTAAAAAAACACATAATGAGTTTAATCTCAAACCAGAACCCAAGATAATCAACCAAAAATGCAGATTCTCATTGCCGCCTATATCAGAAAATGAACTACTACCCATAAGTCATCAAAACCACTAAATACACCCCTGAGGCCACACTAAGCCACCACTAGGTCAACAAACCTACACAACAACGTGAATGGAAGGAAACCACACCCAATAGGGAGGACTAATAAGGTGAAGGATTATCCCAAAATAGAAAATTCATTCCCTTCCCAATGTAATATTAGGGTGTTAGAATCATGTAATTAGAGAATAATCCAGATAGTAGGTAATTTATACCACATTGGATCCTCATATAATATCTTTTCAAGAAAAGAATCCATCAATTCCCATATCTTAATGAAATCCTCCTTAATGATATTCCTTTCATTAAATCTATGAAGTAAAATGTGGTTCTGAGTATTTATCACTGCCATTTGATTCTTGGTGCATCTTTCAAAACTCTTTCCTTCATCATTATTTGGTATTCTCTGTATTCTTTGATAGTTAAATCACATTCCACCATTTTTTCCCTGGGGTTTACTTGTAATATCAAATAGGTAGGTTTGAAAAGTAATGGTTCTTAAAAAGGTCCAAGTGACTCTCCACTCCCAATATTGTCATAATTTTGGCCTTTCTCCACTATTTATCAATCCATATTCAAAAAAATTATTGATTCCACCTATATGATTTCCATGAAATTCTCTTGTGTATCAGGTATCTCTTAATGGCTGGGAATATGATCATGGTCTATACGATCCACAAGAACTGTTGTGGAAATATGGGCTTGTTTTTTTAACAAAAATACCCTTACATGTGGATCTATTTACCATTAGTTTCGGAAGATACAATTACACTTTATGAGATTTAATTTTCTTCACCTTAGTAACTGGGTGATCACCAACTTTGATGGCCCTTTGATTCCATTTCTTCATTCCATTATTGTAGTGATTTTAAGGTTGATCATCCTCTTAAATCTTTAAAGAAGTATGAGGATTTTAAGAATGTTCAACTATCCATACCTTAAACTATGAAGACTTCTTATTTTTAGGATTCCCACCCTTCTTGGACTTTTTATTACTAACTCATTTCCAGCCCCTAAATCATCAGCATATTCCAAACCATCACCTAAATATAAGAATCTATTTTGAAGGAGAAATACCTTGGAGAACATAGAGTTAGAAGGGTTTTAAAATACATGGCTCATAAAAGTGGTATCACCCTTTTTCATGTGAACTTGCTAATGGAAGTTGGAGTATGGCCAACACCTTTATAGGACCTAACCCCTACCTGATATTATATGTATTATTCTGTAGTATCAATATAAATATTGTATTATACCCCCATGAGATATGTTTTTTAACCTTACTGAAGAAATAATCATCAGGAATCCCCGAGGTAGAAGCCACCAAATTTGTACAGGATCTGATCCCTGGAAAATAGGGGTTGGAGAAAGGAACAGAAGGGTGAGAATTGGTTATAGAAAAACACCTTACTATAATAGATCTGTCAATATCTCCCCCCCATGTTAAAAATCTACTTCTTCCATGATCTAAAAACTTTCATGAGGTGCATCATTAACCCTGGTATCCATTTAAGAGTTTTCATAATCAATTTTAATATATGGAGGACCAAATCGATGAACCATTGGTTGATGTCTAAAGGACTATTGAATGCGGCCTAGATGATTACAACTAGAGAAAAATTCCACCCAATTATTAAAGGCCAAAAATTTCTTGAACCAAAACTCTTATTCAATATCAAGCCACACAAAATGAACCAGAGGTTTTGAAAAATACTTTTCTATGAAAATGTGTGGAGAAATCAGATGATAGAGGAATCAGGATCTATCCTCAAAACACATAAATATTCCTAGAATATTACCTAAAACATGAGTATATAATTTTTTAAAATATTAAAGGGAGTCCTGGAAAACTTACCCAAACTAGTGCATTCAAAGGATCTTGATTCCAATAAAAATTTTAGGACCAACATCAGTGGGATAACAAAAATTTGCAGAATGAAATATTTTTAGAGGACTAGGAAAGGATCAGATATTCCTATAGATGAATGAAAATTAGGAGATGATGGGGGTATAGAAGATTTATGATCGTGTTCTCTTTCATATTCCATGAATTTGAGATGAAATCATCAATGGTTTCAAACAAAGGATGATTCCAAACCATGAACACCACACTATAGAATTTGAGATAGGTTAAAGCCTCTATGAACCCCCAAAGGGAAAGTAAGAGGAAAGGAAACCTTGATTGAAAGAGGGGGACTTCTGACTGAGATTAATTCTAGGGAAAGGTGGAAGATAGGATGAGGCTATAAGGTTATTGAACTAGATATGTATAGAGAAACACATCCCCCTATTTATATGGGGATGGATAGAGGATAAATTCATCTTCTTTAGTCTATTAGAGAAATAGAAGTAAAGAAATGATATTGAAAAACCCAAATCCTCATTTTTCATCTTAATTTCAAATCCTAGATCCTCGATTGTTGTAAAATTCTAAACATTATTTCTCAAGGACCATGCATCAATTTAAAAATGTCCTAATTATGATGCAGGTTGATAAAATAATTATGAATAAATTATTTTAGAAGTTTTATGATATTTTATAATCATTTCAAGGTTTAGATGAATACATGGAAGTGGGGATACTGCATTAAAATTGACATGGAATGAAAATATAATAATTAAATATGGAAAAATTCCATCTTCTATTAGACTCGCCTCAGTGGAATAAAATTTATCATGAGTATCCTAAATTTGGAAATGAGTCAAGAAAAATCCATTTTTCACTATCTACAGATGGAATGAATTCTTTTGGTCTTCAAAGTATCACTCATAGTACATGATTGGTTATTTTTAAGAATTATAACTTCTCACTATGGTTATACATAAATAACCAATATGTTATACTATCTCTGATTATATCATGATTAAAAAAAATAGGTAATGATATTGATATTATTTGGATCCATTGATCTAAGATATAAAATTAAGGTGGGATTTTGGTGTTATCTTGTATGATTCTCATAGAAACAAATATTTAACATTGAGATCTATGTTGTATAGGATGAGAAATTAATTTCCTACTTATTGAAATTTTATTCGGTATAACATTAAATAAATGTTAGTGAGTCCCATTTTTTAATAAGGCACACACTTAATTAGGTGGAAACATTACTCAATTATAATTTTTCTAGCACATCAAATTTTTTTACCCCAAAGTCATAAATTTTGATCCTTGAATAAATAATTAAATAAGAATGTAGAATAAGGTACAACACCATTTTTATAAGATGTGATGAAAAATTTATAATGTAGAAGATATTGTCACATTTTTTGGTAATTTTTTTGAAAAAAATTATAAAAATTAGTTGGGGAAAAAGATAATTTTTTTGAATTACCATAATATAATTGTTTGAATTTTATAATTTCTCTTGATTCCATGAATGTAGAAAAATTTATGCCATAGTTTCATTGAAATGTTATTAAATACACCTAGAAAAAAATATATTTTATTATGTCTTGGTTTGACATGGTTTTAATGGGAATAATGTAATATTTGGAACTAGTGAAGGTTGAAAGATAGAATTTTCATCTTCTAGTGGCTTACACTCTTTCTAGGAAATATAGATTTCAGTTTATAAAATTAAATAATTCTATAAATGTTTTATATGGGTATTCATAAAAAATAGTGAATATTTTTTTGATGATTGATTTTAAGTAAAATTGTGTAAAATTAATTTATTTCCATGTTTTGATGTAAGATTTAATTCATGTGTATCTCTATTGCATTCTTAATAAAAAAATTTAACACCCATTAACCTAAATTTTATTATTATAAAAGTTATATGATTTAATGTTATTGACTTGACAAAGTTTACAACTATAGAAAATGAAATAATTTTCATATTAATAAAATTAAATATGTTCTTAAAATTACCATTTTTTGATATAATGGTTCAATTACTGGCCCACTTAATAAAATATATATGACTATGTGGTCCTATACATTATATATATATATATCCAATTCATTAATATATGAATATTTTTAAATGGTGCATCAAAAATAGAGGCCAATAAGAAAGTTTTATTATAATGTTATATATTTTTTAGGAAGATATTGAATTATGTTTTGACTAATCATTCGATGGGGATAACATTGGTCTCCTAAAATATCATTACAAAAAGTGCCTTATGGGTGAAGGAATTTCCAAAAGCGATAATATTTCAATTACCATTAAAAAGTGGGAGAAGACTCACTATTACATTTTACATAATAGTATATAGGTTTCACCATATGTTGAATCCAACAAAGTAATTCTTATGAATTTGAATCCATCATGGGATAAAATATGGATATTAAACACATATAATAAATAGTTTATAAGATGGTTTCAAGACTAAATTCTTAAAGAGTTATTTTGAAAATTTGAATTCAATTTTATAACAACTTTAATTTCTATATACAGTACGAAATGTTAATATATTATCTTAAAATGGTCATGAAAATAATTGTTATACATTCTATAAAAAATAATAAGATGAATGTAGTATAATGAAAAATAGTGGAATTACTCTTGTGGAGAAAGAGATTCTTGTATCTGGTACCAAGGATTGAAATCAAATTTATGTAAATATGTCATAACTTCAAATCATTGAACAAATATGGGATTTAGATTATATTCAACTATCTATTTTTTAATGAAAATGGGTTGATGATGGGAGTGTAGTTAGAATCAATAAATAGGGATTCATTAAAGTGAATTTTAGTAAGGAAGGGTATTGGGAAAAATCATGTATAATGAAATCATAGGAGATAAAAGTATTTTATTCCATGAACCCTATAAATATATTTTATTCAATTATTATTTTTTAACTAAGACAACTATATGGTCAAATAAAAATTCCGTTGAGGATAGTCCTTTAATTGGCATGTCAGAATCATATCATGATTCCCTCAATAGATATAGTGTCTTATAATTTAGAGGGGACCACAATGATGAGATTTGGATACTCTATAGAGGGTTCAAATCTATTCAAACATACATTAAAAGCAGAGTTCAATAAAAAAGTTAATTTGTTTAATATATATTGTGTTTCATTATAATATTATGTGTTCACTACTCTATTTACATAATCTATATTAAATTGTTAACTATTTCTATAGATAATAGATTCTCAACTTGCTGATGCTATCTACCATGATTAATAACATATTGACTATGTTGAAAAAAAGAAATTTCAGAATGTGAACATCATATGAATGAACGAAAATATAGGAGTGACAAAGAATGAAAAACGTAACAAAAATTATTTAGGTGATAAGTAAAGGTATAAAATTCAAGTATGGATGCAATTAACATGGAAAACCTTTTCACCCCAAAAAATCTATCTCAATTAGTTTCATTGGGATCACTAATCGAATGAATATATCAATTGATATAGATAAATGGCATAGTATTGTGTCTATGTTGAATATAATGATCTGGGAAATTATTAGGGTAAAATTTTGATGTATGTTAAATATTTTACCAAAAAATAAAATAATGAAACAATGATTTACTATTCATTTTCCTTTATATAGTACATTTATACTATATTATTTTTGGATGATATTTTTATTATAATGGTCACTATAAAGGCTCATAGATCCTTTCATAAACTTCTTATGATGAATCATCTTATGGATTTTGGGGGGGATGTAAACTCTCAAAAATTAGATATATATGAATGCATGATAAACTAAGAAACATAGGATTCTTTCATTTTATTCTATGAGAAGTAATAATTTTATGTATATTGTAATAGGTAATATTTTATTTGAAATTAATTTAATTAATCATTTTGATCTATAATTTTTATTTTATAAGATTAAAAAGGAGCGATGAAAATAATCAGCATACATTTAAACCAACACACCCCTACCGTAAATCCAAGATGGGGTACACTTCACTTGAAAAAAGGTATGTATTTTAAATATGTAGTAAAATATTTTTATGGTTTGAGACAACAAAAAAATTATATTCCTTTGTTTATGTAAAAAACAAAGAATCCAAATTCTAAGCTACTTCCATCCCATTTCATATACTATGGAAGGATCCTCATGTAAATAAAAAGGATCCAATAGTAGATGAAAATAAATATAAATTATGGGAATCATGTGTAAGTTTAGGATAATATAATTTTTTTAATTTAAAATATTATTAAATAATGATATATTTTTATTTTACTATATTTTTATATGGTTTAAACACAAGAATCATCATTAGTTTTACCTTATAAATGATTACATTTAGTGTCTATGAAGTGGGTATAATAGTATGTTCAAGTGAAATTTTTTGGTCTTAGAGTTTTTCCTTAATCATATTTTGTGAAAGAAAAGACACAGGGGGATGAAAATGAGAGAATAAAACACATATATGCATAAATAGATTCATTTAAAGAAAACATTAGTTGGAAGTTTGGTTTGAAATATAAATTTATTCAAAGGGATCAATGATAAGAAACAACACAACAATGACCGGTACATGATGATCCACAACCCCTAGCTTTGAGTCTAATCATTCCCATAAAAGTCATACATTACCAAAGGTTATCAATTTTTTTATAATAGTTTTTTCTAAATGTGAATCAAATAAATATTGATACATTTCTTATACTAAAATTATTTTAGGAAAAATTGTTTGTGATTTATATCTAACAACATCCATAGATCATGATGTTTCAAGAGGTACAGTTTATAATATCCAATAAGGTATTCTATATAATAAAAACTTCTAAAATATCATGTGATTATAGGGATTCACACAGTACATGAGTCTAGAATCGTGATTCATACTCCCCTTGATGATCTAGATGTTCACATGGTCAATCATTCTACAATAACTTTTATAGCATGGTTGTTTAATATTATAGTGATATATATTGACAACGAGGTATGTATTTTCCAATTTGTTTTATATTAAAAACCCTTAATAATTAATTAAAAATATCTTTAGTAAGAAATGTTTTTTAGACATCGAAATATAAGGGTAAATATAAGGCCGAGTCAAGACAATCTATAAGATCAAACAATAAATCAAAAGTACCTTCCAAGACTGTCTTTAACCCCCACTTCCATTATTGAATTTATTCAAATTACAAGTACATGTTGATACAATGTTCAAAGATCAAAATAAAGACTACATTGAATTTTAAGAATAAATTTATAGAGAGTAAATTACAAAAATGATTGGTATTGAGAATATAAATAAAATTTTCAACAATGAATGAATGGTGGCCTCGGTTGTGAATATATACATGAGGTGCATTATTATTATTATTTTGACCATAATTGATCTACTATGATAATTATAGTTAAAATAATGTTTATATTTTATATAGGTTTATAAATCATGACCATGTAAAGGGAAAAATATATGAATAAAAATATGGATTCATTAGTCCTCATGTCACATCAAGAATTTTCAATAAAAGTAGAAGAAATTCCATGAAAAGCACATTTAGTAGCCACACTGTTTGAAAATAAAATAATAGATGATAGGTTATTCTTAATACCTATAATTCATGGGTAAAACTCTATAGTATAATTCTATAATATATATTTTCATTTTTTCATTACATAATCCTTTTTTTAGAATGCATTGGATGCTCATTGTGATTAATTTGGATACTCCACAGGTTTATTTTTTGGATATAAAGACATTATATCCAATAAATTTAGTATACACGATCTACCTTATGAATTTATAATACAGTACATTAATTATTTCACAAATAAAATTCAAATTAAATGTCTTATATTATGTTTTAACATGGGTGGTGTTTAGTTATTTTCGAAATCAAGGTTTGAGGATAACCAATGTGAATAAGAGGCCTTTGTATTTATATAACTAGATAATTTTTAAGGTATATATAATAAGATTTAACTATCAAATGATATACCAAAAGATATTACTTATTTTACTTAATGTTCTTATGGAATCTGAAATAATGAAATAACAATGATTATGGTTATTGTATTTTTAAATTTATGAAATATATTATATTCCATGAACAAATTAGTATCCCCAAATTATTATTTATGAAGGTAATTAAAATTTAATTTAAAATATTTACTAACCATTTGTTTATATATATTTATCCATTACTACCAGGGTTGTATCTAGTCCACGTATACAAAAGTAGAAATATGTTTGTTTAGAATTTATTGGGAAGATTTAATGGTGTTATAATGATTGAAAATATCATGAATATGTTATTTCATATCACATTTTTATTTTTTCCAAATATATGATGATGTTTTGGTTTATCTATTGTTTATTTAGTTAATTTTATTATCATTTTAAATTATATAATTAAGGAGATAAATCACAATATAAAGGTTTATATCTTAGTGAGATAATAAAAAATATATAGAGTTTCATTCTAGATAATTGTTGAACATTTCTATTATGGATATGAGATTGGGAGTCCATGTTGTTTCAGAAGTTGTATGTTTTTTATATTTAGGATCTTTTATTCTTTATTTCAGAATTTTATAATTCATTTGTGAGGTGTAGGAATTATCCTCATGTTAATATGACAAACGATGTGTTTTGATTGACTGAAAGTGTAGGTTTTCAGTTTAAAGTGATAACTTAGTCCAAAATGCATGTCACATACTCAAAAACAAGAAAACATTATCATATTTCCTTGATCATTTAAAACAATGATTCATGATTCATTTTTGATGCGTTGGAAGTAAATGAATATCATTGTAACACGTATTATAGCTGGTATTCTTGAATGTGTGTGTTTTCATTTAAAATACACATTTTATTTTGAAACTCATGTTGCATACTAAAAAACTATGAAAACACACTATAATTATATTGATACTTTATGAAAATGATATGTGACTCATTTTTGAAATATAGGAATTAACTTCATGCCAATTAACACATGGTTTAACCATTTTGACTAAAAGTGTGTGTTTTTATTTAAAGGTGATATTTAATTTAAAATCACTCATTACATACTCAAAACCACAAAAACATACTCCGATTTTCATGATAGTTTAGTAAATTTATCTGTGATTAATTTTTCATGTTTAAGAATTAACCACTCATCAATGCGTCATATCGTGTGGCCATTATGACTCAATGTGAATGTTTTTAGTAGAAAGGTATAATTTTATATTGAAACATGTTTCATACAAAAAAACAAGAAAAACACTTATAATTTCTTTACAATTTGGTAAAATTTTATGTGTTTAATTTATCACAAGTAGGAATTAACCTCACATCAATATGATCCATGGTGTGGTCAGGTTGATTGAAAATGTATATTTGAAGTATAAAAGTGAAATTGTTAGTATAAAAAATCCATCACATACTCAATAAAAGTAAATGTTCTTAGATTATATTTATAATTTAGGAAAAAAATATATGATTCATTTGTGACATGTAGGGATTAACCTCAAGCCAATCTGACACACAATGTGGTTAGTATGACCAAAATTGATTGTTTTAATTTAAAAATGGCATTTATTTCAAAACATGTGTCATACACTCAATAATAATAAAAAAAACCTTGAATTTTATTTATATTTTAGAAAAAATATTGATTTTTCATTCTTGACATGTATGAATTAAATTTATGTCAATTTGAAAAACGGTGTGACCAGTGTGAATGAATGTGTCTGTTTTCATTTAAAAGTGACCCCTTAGCTCATAGCACATTTCACATAGTCAAATTTGGTAGAAAATGAATGGATTTTATTGATATGTTAGGATAATGATTCTTGATTCATTTATGATGTTTTGGAATTAACATCACATCAATCTAACACATGGTACGTTGGATTGAAGGAAAATTGGTGTTTTCATTTAAAAGTGACATTTTAGTTCACAACACACATCACATACTCAAAATCGATCAAATTTTTTTTATTATCTTGGAACATTAAAAAAATTATCCATGATTTATATGTGATGTGTAGAAATTAACCTTACTTAAATTTTACACACATTATGGCCAGATTGACTTAAAGTTCATTTTTTCAGTTTAAAGGTACATTTAGTCCAAAAAATGCATTCCACTCTCAACTTTTCATAAACATGATTATATTATCTTGATAATTTATTAAAAAAATACATAATTCATTTGTGATTTTTTGAAATTAACCAAACTTCAATATGATGCATATTGTAGCGAGAATGACTGAAAGTGTGTGTTTTCATTTAAAAGTGACACTTTAGTACAAAACGTGCATAACATGATCAAAACCAAGAAAATATACTAAGATTTTATTAATACTATAGTACAAAAAATCCATAACTCATTTTTACAAGTAATAATTAATTTCATTCAAGAACCCTTCAAATGATAAAATTAAAGGAATGAATGTAATTTGGGAATATTAATGTTGCGAGCAACCCTTGGCCTATTCCTTAAAAAACACTCAAAACTTTTCATGTCCTTTTTTTTATTTTCCTTTGAGTTTGGTAATTCTATAATTTCCTTTACAAAATATCTATAATGTTTTATTTGATCAATAAAAGTTCTTCTTACGGGTTTTAGTCATGGAAGAACCCCCACCCTCTCTCATTTTCCTTAGCTGTTTCTTTTTAAAATTTATTATTTTCAGGTATTACTTTTACTACTTAGATTTGAAAATAATATTTCCTAAGATTTCTGAAGTAACTAAATAATTTTTTTAAATGATAATAATATGGAAATTATCAATGAATGATAAATAATAATTACCATGCTTAACTCAAATTATTCAAGAGAGATAAAATATTATTGCACGTGAAATTATAAATATTCTTTGAGAAAGAAAATATTAAGAGAATGATAGAGCTTAAATGGATAATTTGGAAATTATCCATGAGAGATAAAGTATTATCACATGTCGAATTTTAATTATAATCTAAAATAATCTATAATTGTCAATAGACTATAGTATGAAATTATCATTTTTATTCTAGATTACCCAAGAGAGATAATATATTATCATATGTGGTGTCTTTATTTCTTTTGGAATCAGTTATAAAAATCCTTAGTGAAAAGTTTAAGTCAATGAAAAAATAAAAATGATTTGTGTGACATTACATGATGAACCTTGGAGATCATTTTCAATGAGTTTTATGTAGTAATCCTTTGATTTTAGTGCATGTTTTATATTTGTTCTTAACATGTCATTTTTCATGTGTGTGTATCCAATGAGACTTATGTAAGATTCTTGTTCAAATGAGCCGTGTGTGTGTAACCTTGACCTATGCTTTTTTTTCTTGAATATGAATTTTTTTAAGATGACACTGCATGACTTTTTGTGATGTTGATTTATAATTTACATATTGTATCATATGTATTATTTTTATGTCTTTTTTGAATGAGTGTGTGGTGGGGGATATAGGTCCATTTCCTGAGAGATGGGTGTGTTAGGTATATGGTTAGGATTTGTTGTAATATCACTATTAATGGATTTTTAAAACATGTTTGGTACGTTCATGAGGTAGAAATGTGTTAGTTTGACCATTGAGGTTTCTTTTGTCAGGGTGTTGAAGCAGGTAGAGATGGTCCTCGAGGTCCTGTAATGTGTTTTTTACTTGTGTGATATATTATTGTTTATTTATGTACCATTTTTATGTTAATGAAGTTCACTTATATATATTATTCACTAATGTTAATGTCTAATGGTGTTATCCTACCAAGTCTGATACTCACCCCCTACACAGGTATTTAAATGCACACATATATTTCATTACTAGGAATATGGTGAAGGGAAAGGGCCTTGCGGTGGATGGTTGAGAAATTAGATCCAAAGGATACAAAAGTTGCTATATTGAGATTGAGAAGGATGTATGATACTACTTTTATTTAATAGATTTATTTATGTAAATTGGATATTTTTTATCTTTATTTTATTTATTTGACATGTTAGATTGATAATACATGGGTTGGTTTTTTTTATTTTCTCTACATTGATGTTTATAAAATTATTTATTATTTTTATATTTATTTTTATCACTAGAATTATTTATCCTATGACATGATACTGAGAGTATAGTCTTCTCAATGATTGAATTAGACTCTCACTGTTAGTCAAGAAAATCTTTCATACTGGGAGGCACACATGGGGTCATGTGACATTCTGATTTAGACCTAGTGGTTTGAGTTGGGGTGTTACAATATTCACATGGCATCAACACATACAAAAAATATTCATTTATAATATAAAGCATGTATATTTTGTAATTATATTCCAAAAACATAACTAGAAAAGACTAAAAAATTATATAGACACATATGAAAAATAAAAAGACCAAATTCTAGAAGTGGTAACTCTATGGGTAAGTGTAAATATTTGATGAGGCATTTATACATTTCTACATCATTGAGAACTATGAACTGAGCAAAAAATCATGTCATCCTACAGAAAACCTCACACAAAGCTCCCATACTTAATTTTAAGCAAATAGAAAATCACAACACCCATGCATAAATTATTTCTTCTCTTGATATATCATCCCCTATAAAATTTCCACCAATCCCACTTCACCATTTACTATGATGGACATATGTCTACCACACCCACTCTGAAACAATGACTAGGTGATAAAATATGGATACCCTCAAGAATCCTGACTAAGATAAATATGAAAATGGGTATGTAACTTCTCTTGATAGTCCTGAACCTCACATGCTTCACTAAGACATTCATCTTAACAACATTTCTAGGCCACTAGGGTGAGATGGAACTAGCCAATTTCATGCTGTATTTTACCTATGCAAACCTCAATCACTTCTCCCTCCTCAACAAGATATGCTTCCCCACGGAAACCTATTTTAGATAGGCCTTCGGGGATAAAAGTTTCTACCTCCTTTACAAGACCCTTCTGATGAAAATTATACTCCTCCTACTCAATGCCATTCCCATCAGTATATCAAAGCTTTATATCTATAAAATACTCCACCACTCTTGCTAGAAGATAAAGATCTCAACCATCTCTAGGAAATATCTATACTACCTACTCCCCTACCTAATATTATACTCCTCACTCTACCCCCTAAAGACATACCTCACCTCATAATGAATCATGGTTTTGATCCTACTCATCTCAGTCATGGTTATAGAAATTTAGGTCCCCATCACCATTATGTTATCCCAATGATGTTCTAGGGACTATATCTACTACCAATGTAGTTATTAATATTAATGTTTCTTAATTGTTCATAAAAATTTGAATTAATTTCTAATTATATCAATTTTTTGTTTAATGTAAAAAATATAATATATTAGTGGGTTTTAAAATAATGTATAATTTATGATTTAAAAATCATATAAAAAATATCAGTATAATGTACATTGGTGTATTAGGTGATCCTTCATGCCACATATAGTTTTATATACAATGAATTCACACCATGTTTGTTGATGTTTATACTCTGGAATACACACCTCATATGTAGAATCTCTAGAACCTATGTCTACATAATCCTATGTGATAGAAGGTGGATCTACAATCTCCTCACCAGAACCATATCCTGGATGCAAAGATAGTGGATTCTAACTCAAACTCCCCCCAACATGTGAAAAATGTAGCTATTGTGCAGTGGGTATATGTGGATCAGATAAAAATAAACATTGTAACACATACCATTAAACCTCTGTCTTTGTAGAAAAATTTAACACTCCAATATATTGTGATGCTTCAGGGCCATATAGATAAATAACACGTGGTTGTGGTTTTGTCTTTATCTATTCCTGTATCTGTTCCTTTGGTTATGGCTGTGTATGTGGATGTGGATTATATGTAATAATATGTGGAGAAAATCTAGCTGATCATGATGAACATATCCTCCTATGACACATCTATATCTATAAAAGATGCATCATCCCCAATAAATATATATTAGGCACACTTCCCTTAGAATATCCAGAAACATCAATGAAAATTCCATGATGATTCTCATCTATGGGAAGAAGTGCTCTATCACTACTCTATAAAAACAAGTATGGTCAAATGTGCTTCCCTCTGTAGGATTAGAGATGAAAATGAGTTATGAAACATGGGAATCCTGAATAAAATTATACAGTTACCTAAAGTTAATAAAAAACTATTCAATAGTGGAAGGAATAATTATTACCAACTAATGATAGCCACATTAGTGTCTTGTAAGATATATTAATGTTGACATGTGGTATCAGGACCCATAATCCAGCTGATCTAATATATGCATGTATACTATTACTTCCCTTCATAATTGTGATTCACTCCATCTGTACCACATCTTAATATATTATTCTTGATATCACCTTAGGTTGAAGTCTTTCTTCCCTAATATTTTTATGGAATTAAGTGAAAGAAAATGATCGGTCGATACGAGAGTGGTCTAACAGAAGCTAAATTTACTCATAAATCTATCAAAATGATGCCAATCAACAATTGGAAAATGAATCATAGGTACAATGAATGAGATGAAAATAAGAATCCTCATACAATAAGGTTGGATACTTTAGGTGATAGGCTCAATATATGACATCCATGAAACCTAAAATATAGAAAAAACATGAGAAATTAATAAATGAAGTCATTTAGACTACATAATAATAAGTTATCTATATAATTAATAATTTTGTACATCATTCAGATGAAAACTATCCATCATAAGTCAGTAATCATGGATATCATGTTTGTAGATATGTGAATATTAATGTTTCTAACTCTACCTTTAGGTAAAAATTTTATTCTTATATTTGAAAATATAAATTTATAAATTTTATTTTCATATGATAAATAATAAAAAACATACCATCATCTACGCATGTACTCTCATAAAATATTGATTGACAATGGCGTGCGGGCATGTGGAGAGAAGTGAGGGATTAACTCCCATATCCATAACTAGATAATAATAACACATCCTATAATCTACATCTTGTCGATACAACATGCACTACACAATGCTATGTATGTATAAGAAAGATATGAATACCCTTAGTTATATATTCCAATATGGTCTAAGTCCTCTAGTAACAGTAAATACACCAAGTGGACAAAATTTAGTGTAGTTATTAACAAAGATCATACCTATAATAAGTCTCATAATTTATTCATGTAAAAATCTCATCATGATAATCTAGTCAGCATCATCAACTAGATGAGTGAAGTGATTTTACGTCCATGGCATGTGTTATCTACTCCCAAAAACATGACTTCCATCATCTTGAACCACTATTCGTAGTAAAATGTTAACTAAATCAAACTCATCTACACTAAATAATCTTATCATAGTTGCACCCTCAATGGGGAGGTCCAATATAATGGACACATCCTCAGTAGTAATAATAATATCTTCCTCTGGAAAATGAAATGTATGTGTCTCTAGCCTCCATCCTTATACTAGGTCAGTAATGAGATGATGATCAATGAATATTAAGTCACACATTACAACACCATATAACCCATAATGATAAAGATAAGGGATGATGGAAGGAGGTGGTGCAATATGATGTAAATTATGAGACCTATATACACTCAGAGAAGTAACCTAGAATCCGTTTATGACTATCCATGAAACATATCTATCCTAGAATGTGAGAAATGGAAGGCCCTCCATTTATACATTTGATATTATCTATAATTTTTATATGTAATTAAATAAAAAATTTAAAATATTAAAAAAACTACTAGAATATAAATGTGTTAGACAATTATCATTCTTAATTAAGTATTATAATGAAAAAAGAGGTAAACAAATAAATGTGATGACTTTTTACAATTTCATATTTTAATGATCATCAATCATGTTTAATTTATTTATAAATAATTATGTGTATATTGATCATGATGAAAGTCCTTCATAGTAAAATAATATTAATGATATATTCAACAAACCATGCGATTTCAAGGACATATTTAAAGACAACTCATTTAGAGGATGAACCAGTTTTTATACATTTCTTATATGTGTTTAATTTATTAATAGTAGAAATACCATAAAATTTATTTCTTATTCAAACTAAAAATGAAACAAACTAGAAATGAAATAATAATTAAATAAAACAATCCATAAATGAAATAATCAATAAATGAAAAATCTTGAATACAAAAAAAATTGCACAAGCATGATAAAATAGATAATCTCAATCAAAGATTCTATGAAGTGGAGCCCATTTAAGATGATTTGGTACATTTTTTATGATTATTCATTTATGTGTGAAAAATTCTATATCATAGTTCTACCCCATGTTATCAAGGCTAGTCCATCCCATTTCTAATATGAGTAAACATTGGTTGTCACTAAGGGAAAAACCTGATAATCTCAATCACCACAGTCAGCTGAGAGAAGGCAAGGTAAAAGTATAAAATTTCAAAAAATTATTTCTAATTTAAACCAGAAATGTAACACTATATAAATTAAACAAATAAGAAATAAAAGAATCCATAAATGGAAAGCCTTGAATACAAAACCTTATAATGTTAGGGACCACAATCGGCTAATCAGCGGGCAAGGTGATATTATGAAAATCTTCAACATGCATACAAGGTTTACTATAACTATAAAAAAATTTTCTCAGGTGATAAAACATGTCAACATAGGGTTCCCATGATAATTTCACTGATGCACAAGTTGTATTGACATGTGAATAAGGATATCTTAATTTTTGGGAAGAATCGCAATCACAATACCTTCCTTCCCAACCATTGTTTCCTATGAGTGGGTTATTTCACTATGATACCTCAATGTTTCTTCCAACCTAGTAAAAGGTTAAAACATGAAATGATGAAGCATCATAGACTATCTCATCAATGTCTCTTTTGAAATTATGAACAAAACACATTCCATGTTTCATCCTATGGTAGACATGTTGGGACCATTCAAAAAATTACTTCCGACATATATAATTTTTTTTATGTATTAACCCTATGATAGGTAGTTTAAAAACACCCTTGAAGACCCCATTTATTCACTCCATAATATTAGTGGTCATATGGACGTATCTCCCACCACCATCTTATGATAATTACTATTTCTCCTTTGAAATCAACATCATATAATCTTATTCATCTTGATTATCCATTTAAATATATTCAAGTCACTGATCAAACTTTCCTTGTTTGGGATCATATAAAGAAACTATAATATAATAATATTTAAAAGGTTATTAATTTTTTTCCAAAAAAATATAAGTTTAAGAAAAAAATACCCAATATGATGATCATCATCCTTATTGCATCTTCTATGAAATGATTATTCACATTACTAAAAATATGAATTATCCAAAACTGATGATAAACATTTGGTTTTAACTATAAAAATCCCCCACTATTAAAAAAACTATAATTTCTCGATGATGATATAATATCAGACACACTCCCTGGATTTGTGTAACATGAATGCATATACAGGATATAAACCATCTCTATGATTCAAAATTGTACTTTTCAACAGTAGAAAATGTAAGTTGTAGAGGAGAATAATTACTTTCCTATGTGAAAACAATAAATAGAACACCTATATACTTACTGTAAATAAAAGTTCAATCACTTTGAATTATTATTTTTTCTATAAGAAAATGTAGTGATACATGAATTTAATTCCTAAAAATCCTACAGAACCTCACCTTTGTTTGATCAACTAGATAATCGAGGGAGACTTACCCAATAGTGTCTAGATAATAAATAAGATAATTATTGAGAGACAATAATCCCATTAGTTGTGAAAACACTACATATAGTTCAATACAATCACCATATACTTGAAAAATTTCCTTTTTCTTTACATTCCATGCTTTTTCATAGGATATCTTGAATTTGAAAAACTATTGCACTCATTCTTGGATAAGGAACATATGATCATCTGAACATGTTCATATCATTTCTAAAATAATAGTCAATATAAACTCTACATCAAGTGATGAGTGGTGAATGATATGACTTTATACAAACAAGTATATGGGCCTTCTAACTGAGTTATCTTCAAACACAAAAAACATTATCATATATTTCTTGTATTTTAAATTTATATTATTTGCCATATTTGTTACATAGAATGATGCATTTTTCCTTCTAGTACTCATCAACCAAAAATAAAAACTATTTCTCTCAATGGTATTTGTTTAGAGCATTTTTCAAAGCACTTTTACTTTCAAACTCTCATCCAACATATATGATGTTATCATTTGATATATATGTGTTACCTATAATTATAGAGAATTTAGTAGTTGGCGTAATGAAATCCTAATCAAAATGTTGTGCGTGGGACATTCCTTTAAAAAAGGAAGTCAATAATGTAGGATGATTACCACTAATTGGTTGTTTCCTATCTATCAAAGGAACCTCAGAAGGTTCAATCCCTGTATCATCCTCACATACTTTATATACTTTTGCATCATCAGATACTTCATCATAAAATAAAGTCTCATTAATTAAGTTAGGAGTATCAATGGGGATGTACCCTATAGTTATTTCTATATTTTTATCTTATTTTCATAATTTGTTTCTATTATCATAGTAATATGAGAAGATAATGAATGATAATGTTTTGAAGGACTAGTATCAACTGATCTTTCATAACATGGTTCTGTAGTAGTAGGAAACACCTCATTAAAAACACAAAGAACCATATATAATTCCATTAAACCATTACTACATTATTTCCTGAACAACGATGATGCCTCCACCCAATCCTCATCATCAAGTAGATAATACTCAATGTTCCATAGATGATTAATATATTGAAGATTGAAATATGTAATTTAAGTAATTACTTGATCAAACCTCATTTTTAAATGACTATGAATCTTCATATGAACTTCATCTAATGTCACACATTCACAAATATTTTACACTCTTGTAGGTAGAAATATTTAGCTAAAACTATGATCGGTATAAATTACTTCTCCATTTTAGTATATTGATTCATAATTGATTACCTATATCATTTTTAATAAAATGATATATAATACATCATCAAATGTAAACCTTGTTTTAATTGGTTCTGATTAAATAACTGTTACAGGATATTAAGTCTTTTTATATTAATTGTATTATTATTATTTGACAAACCAACCAAAACCTTGGGGGGGACTCCTGGAGCCTCTACTATCTCACATTTTAGCAACCACAAGTCTCCTTTTAGTCATGGTTTAAAAATATAGCATTAAATAATAATTCATCTAATCAAATTACCTTTTATTACAATTTTACTCAAATTAAAGTGAGGTGGTCTAGGGTTTTGATATACATAAAATTTTTATGATAAAACACATGTCCTTACATACTTAGAGTTAGGGATGACACACAGGTCATCAATGAGGAAAAGAAAAAATAATTATTACAAATTATATAACCGCATACAATAAAAACATGACATGAAATTTCAATCAAATATTGGCTTGTCATCTCAAGATTAGTCAATTATTACAAATTAAAAAATTGAATGAAAAAAAATTGACATGAAATTTCAATTATACATTGGTAGGTCGTCTCAAGATTAGTCATCATAAAATACTGATAACATGTTTTATAGGATACTTATTATGTTATAAATATTGTAACATAACCCATAACTATATTTAATATATATCTATATATATCTATTTATATTTAGATATTCATGAATATTTTTCACTCTTGTAAGTGATAAACTATATCTAAAACCCTGATCGATATAAATAAACTCACTATTAAATTATATTGACACAGACATGATTACCTTTAATTTTTTTCAATAAAACATTATACCAGACATAATAAAATGTTTAACATGTTTTAAAAGGTTATGATTAAATAACTATGACTTGATATTGAGACTTTTTCTCAGGATTGGTTTATAAAAATTTGATAAACCAATGAAAAACTATGGGGAAATTATGAAGTGTCTATCATCTCTGATTTTAGTAACCACCAATCTTCTTTCAATCATGGTGTAAAAATCTAGCATCAAAGAGCTACACCACTTATAGAATACCCTTTTATTTCAATGTTACTCACATGCAACATAGGGGGTATAGGGGTTTAGGATATATGAAATTTTTATGTGAACACGCACATCCTTACATAATTAAAGAGAGAGGGAAGACATGTAGGGAATTAAAGAGGATAATAAAATGAAATTATTACAAATTTTATAACCACATACAAAAAAATAAAAAATGAAATTTCAATCATACAGTGGCCGGTCATCTCATGATCAGTTATCACACAATACTCTTAATATGTTTTTTGGGAGGCTTATTTATATTACTTGTTTTTAAATACCAATATATATATATATAATGATGTCTTTTAAATATGCCTAATTTTATTATTCAAATATTCTATTTAAATAATGAAACATATATTATCTCATTAATGATATGCATTTTTTTCAATTAATTTATGATATACATGTTTTTATGAAATATATTTTTGAAAAAATAATTAACTAGAATACATTTATTTAACTATGCACCTAATAATATATTATATATTTATTTAATTTTCAATCTATTATATATATATACATTTAAATATATATAAAACTATATTTATTAATTATTTAAAATTATATATATATATATATATATATTTATAAACAAATATAGTTTACTAAATTAATATATTATTATTTTATACATAACTATATTTTTTTATTAATTATATTTAAAAAAATTAATTAAAAAAAGTAATATAACGTACACTTAAATAACCAATAAATTATTACAAACTTGTGTTACTTTCAATATAATAATATTAGACAAACATATATAATTTTCTTGAAGTAATTATACATTCCAAAATTTGAATAATTATATTTTATACATAATTACTTGGAATATTAATTATGTATAATTAATATGATTTAAAAAATATTATTATTAGTATTTTATTAATAACACAATTAATTATATATATACATATAATAATATATTTTATATTTAACTAAATTTAAATATGATAAGTAATATAATATATATATATAATTATGTTCAAATAAATTTAATAATATTTTTTATAAATAATTATTAATAATATAATTTTTATATAATATTTAGGTAAATTCAAAGTATTTAACTATGTATAACAACTATTAGATTTGAAATTTTTTTTACTTTAAATATCCTATATAATATTTTATATACATATAAATATATTCAAATGTAATTATTCACAATTTCAATTAAAATTATATACAATTTTTTAAACACTAATATTTCTTTATACAGAAATTGTATTTTTACCTACAATTTAAATTATAAAAACACTATATTTAATTTTCTAAATCATTCAATATAAATTGAATCATAAAAATAAAAAAAATTAATACAAAAATTAAATCATACTAAGAACATTAATTCATACATTCATACAACCATACATTTTAAATAAATAAATTATACAATCAAAATAAATAAATAAATTAGACAATATAAAATTTAAAATAAAAATCTTACCTTCTAAAAAATAGGGAATATATGTTTAGAAAGTGATATGTAAGAGTTTTGTCATAAAATATAGGGTGGTAATAAATGAAATAGAGGTGGGAGACCCTCTATTTATAAGATTTTTTAGCAAGAGGCGTGAATCTCGTTCAGGCTTCCTTGACGGAGGTGGTAGAATGAATGTCATTCATTCCTCATTTATCGTATTTTTTTAATACATGAAATTATATACAATTTTATATTATTTAAGAAAGATAAGAACTATTAAAAAAACTCAAAACCACGTCTCTGTCACTGTACAACTATCCCAAGGATAAGGGATTTTGAGGGTCCCCATGGGTATTTGGATCACTGGTTTGGAAGTAAAAATTTTGTTGTGAACATATATGGAATCCATATAGAGGAAATGGAGTGGGGATTGTGGGTGTTGGGAACAGAGGATGGCTATTGGGTGGAGCTACTATGGTTGTGTGAGCCCTGTTTCCTCCCCACCTGACTGGAGTGTTTGTGCTAAGAGATCTTGGTCCTTCAGTATGCCACCTCCCAGACACTGCCCAAGAGGTGGAACAGTGGCCATGACCCTCATCTTTGACTACCTTATCTATTCCATCATTATATCACCCAATAGTGCTTTTATTACTTGTTGTAGAAATGGTCATGAGGATTTACTAGTCCATAGAGGTGGGGAAGGCACAAGTGTGCACCGACGGTGATGTGGCTATCACCAGAGCAAGAAATGAAAAACAGGGAGGCCAAGTAGGCCACACATCACACACGTCTACTGCAACCATCGAACTAGGTCCCATGAAATGAGGCAACCCATTGGGACTTGGTTAACATGTCTAACTATAAAGGAATATCTTGTAATTGTAAACTATCAATAATCCTCTTTTAACCCAATTATGATATCCTAGACTTCAGACATTGTAAGAGTTATCCACTTGTAAGGTTCAATAGAAGTATTGTCAAAATAGATTGGAAAATAATTTTTAATAATGATATAATTTCCCACATTCCTCTTGGGTGGTCTAATTAGAAATTCATTCCTTGAAATTTTAATTTAAAAAATTGGGAATCCAAACTCATTGAGAATTATTTCTAATAAATTTTTACGTGATATTTGGTTTTTGTGGATGATTTATGTCATCATGTTTCATGGAACATTTTTAACATTTTAATAATGAGTTTTAATGTTTTTAATCATTTTATCCATGTAATTTATTGATTTATTAAAATATGGGTGATTTTTATTTGAATTATTAATTATGAGAAATACAGCTAGAAATTATTAATTTGAAAGTTTGATTTTTAAAATGAAAATGTTTGAAGTTTTTATTTAACCTTATGCATGGAATATGGGATGGGTAAAGGTAAAATATATCTTACCTTTATGTAGGATAGACTTAAAGCACTATGTTATGGTAAACATTGGATTTTCTAAACTTTGTAAAGGTAAAGATAATGTTATGTAAGGGTACCCACAGATTACCACCACTACGTAATGGTAAATACATACGATGTGTGAAGGTAATGGTGAAATGTAAGGGTCACATGACCAAAATGTAATGGTAAACTTGTGGATTTTAAAGTCTATGTAAAGGTACGTTAGGGTTGTATTATGGTAAGAGTAAGACATTGTGTAAAGGTACCTCAATTTTTAAATGAGTTATATAATGGTAACAATGATTTACTATAGGATACATAAAAAAACCATGTCTGCATAAAGTTAACTAAAAATAAATTAATTCAATATAATGTTCACTTAGATTGAATTTAAATGTAACTTCAACTTCTCAAAATAGGTGTAAGTGTCTTTGAACCTCCACTACTTCCCTGTTTCAGCTATTTCAATGTCTAGGTATCATTTTGGAAGTTAACAGGAGGGATATAAGCTACTAGAGAATCCACACAAACCATTACACAAGACAAACTTATGTAATGGAATCCATTACAGGTTAAACCGATGAATAATATAGAGGATATGCCATGGGTTGATCTAATCCACCGTGGACCGATGTGATGAAGATGAAGTTTCACTATAGGATTTTCCAACATAAGAATGAAATGGTTATTCCCTCATCATTAAAAATGAAGCTAAGGTTTACAAGGGAAGTATAGATTTATATGCATGTAGAAAAACAATTGAATCAGTTATGGGATGAAAATTTTCTATATCAGAGTAGACTAATACATCACATATTAGCTACGTAGATTTCCTACATAATAAAAATGACTATGTGGATCGGTTACATGAAATTTCACATCACAAATTTAGCTACATGAATATGGGAAATTCCATAAATCACTGATATGCAATCAGAACCACTTCAGGTGAATTTCATCCCTTCTTAAAAACAATTGTGACACCCACTCCCATACACATGAGCCTGATTTCAAGATTAAATGAATTTCCACATGGATAATGAATTTATTTTAAAATAAGGATAACGGATGTTATGAATCTAGATATGACAAAAGAGGAAGATATGTAAATATGATAAGTAAAAGTTACACACTCTCTCTCTTATATAGAAGAATTAAAAATGAAATATTTTTATTGATTAAAAAAAGAGAGGACTTTGACTGATTAAAAGAAAGAAATATTTTAAGATTTGAAGAAAATATTTTTGGGATTCAATGATGAAAAATTAGGATATAAATGCATATAAAATTAATAGGACATGTTTTTTTAGAGGAAAGAGACACACACACAAAGAGGAAGATCATAGAAGACTTTGCCTGTATCCTTAGATTACTTTTTTTTTCTTCATGATTTTATTTGTTTTAATATGCCTTCTACCCCTAAAAAATCCATTGTTTCTTCTATAATAGAGGTGGTATAAATATAGAGTTATTGGGGAAAGGGAGGTGATTTATTTGTGATTCTTGAGTCTAGTATCATGATTCGTAAACATTGATATATTTTTACTATCAATGGTTTTAAATATTTTATTAAAAAATTTAATTTGAATATGATCTTGTTTTTTATTAAATTTAATTATTAATTATCATCTTCAATAAGGGATTATTTTCTCCCTCTAATTGGTTTTGGATTACATCGACTTATTGGTATAAAGCTAACGGGAGAGTGTTTTGTGATTACTAAACATGTTGGGAAGAGGTAGTGGTAAAACTTGGTGACTTGGGAATAAAAATACTTGATTGGGAATTGCCTAAGTAAATCAACGGGGATTAATTATGGATTTCACTCATTTGAAAGAGAATGGTCTAGAGAAATAAAATTTTTAGGACTATTATCATTATAATTAAACTTGATCAAAGGTGAAAAGGGGAAGGGATTGTGGAACCTTTAATTAAATCAATTAACATGTGAAAGAGATTAAATTTTATGAAATACTATGAAAATAATATAAATTGTAATACAAGATTAAATTTATCAATTTTTCTTATATTTGGTTAATTATGTTTTGTTTAACTATTTAATTTTCATATAAATCAAAATATTCTTGGTTAATTTTTTAACCATCATAGCTTTATTAGAGTGGTAATCCATAGAGATGACATAGTTTATTACTACTAATATATCAATTATGTAAATTGTTTTCTTTTTTTCACACCCCATGATAGGTTTGCATCAAATCTTGCTACCTTTTCCATGGATAATGTTCCAATCTAACTTAGATTTTTCATGAATATGACCTCTAATAAAGAATTATTTCCTTTTAATCTTGAGATATAAATTACCTTACTAAATTGAAATAGGAATCTTAATTTAGATAATAACTTTTGAAAAATTAATATGGTGGAATTGAGTGATAATTATAGTGTTCACTCCTATCCCATAATCATGGAAATAAACCCAAACCAAACATTATGAGACCTTTATGGTCCACAATTTTTTAATCAAGAAAATGAATTTGTTATGTAATCTTTGTAAAAATACTTTTAATTACATGTTAATATGATTCTAGTGGTACCTAAACTCCATGATCTAGTTGAAGAAAATACAAAACAAAATATTCAAAAATTTATCTTTTTTTTAACATTTTAGGCCAAGAAGAGTTTCTAAAGATCATGTCAAGTAAAGGTAATTCCAATTTTCAATTTAAGGAGATTCAATGGAGTGGTTGTATAGAATACAACCTATATATATCTATGACAAGGAATACCTCCAATGTTACTTCATGAAATTATTTTTCCCAAACTATTAGAGAAAAATGGAAAATAATGGGCTCTATTCCATACAAAAAGAAACCATAGAAATTCACTGAGTATTGGTAAATATTCATGATTCATTGTGAAATTTTCCCCCATCAAGATATGTAATAACATCACTTTATATTCTTACTCTACCAAGTACTATAAGATAATGAATAGAACCTATTGGATGCATCATCCTGAGGAGATTTGATTAATAAGTCACCAATGGAATCCAGGATCCTGAGATAGCACAAAATTCATATAAATTCATAAAAAGAGGTATACGTACAAGAGGTATTCAAGAGGTAAAAAAAAATCCAATTCACCATCTTTACAGGAAACCATAGTTAATGAAAGGTAAATTTTAGTGAGAGAAATAGTAGTGGAGTAGACGAGCGAGCAATATGCTCCACCTTTGGTTTTTGGTTTGTGTTAATCACCAAACCACTTTACTGATCAATGTGATAAAATTCAAGGCATGGATAGTTGTGAAGCCAGTTTTAAACCAAGGAAATTTCAAAAAAAAATCAACAACATAAAAAATTCCATGATCCCTACTAGTATTTGGAATCTCAAAAAACAAGCCTAGATCCCCTTTTAGAATCAATACCCATATAATCCACTATATTAATGAAAATTATAGAACCCAACCCCTTTCCAACAATCATAAAAATAGACATACAAGAATAAAACTTATTAACTACCTTCTTTAAAAAAAAATCATTATGACAATATCTCAACTAAATAACCATCATTTAAGAATAAATATAAATGATCCAATGTTTAGGGTCTAGAATATAGGATACATAATATGGAAAAATATTTTATAAGTCTTATGGAAATTTTGAAAAAAAATCTAGGGATATTTCTACCGTAAATAGTCCCAAATACGAGGGGGAGTGTAAGAATGATCACAAAAAGTAGTTGAATGTGTATTCAGCTACCTGAACCTAATGAATTTCATGATGAACCTGAAGATAGAAAGGCTGAGAATCCAAAACAGATTCTTGAATATCAACCTGGCCAACCAAGAGAATAAGGTAAGAAAAAAGAATAAGTGAGGATAGGGTTTTAGAAGAAAAAACAAGAAACACCTATTTAAAACAAAAAAATGAAATTAAGGTTATTACCCTACCATTTCCTTCTAGGTTTACCCAATAAAAGAATATGGAAGAATAGAAAATTCAATGGGAGATTCAAGAAAACTTTTAAAAGGTTGAAATAAAAATCCCAGTTGTGTAAGCCATCTGTAAAATTCCCAATTATGAAAAATTCATCAATTAACATTTCAATAAAAGGAAGATAATTTTTTGAAACGATAGAATAATCTTAGCATGTAGTATCTCAGCTATTATCACACCACCATTGCTTAAAAAGTTTCAAAATCTGGGGAATACTTTCTAATCTCTACCCCATTGGTTCTTTAAAATTTTATGATGATTTATATGATCTTGGTTTTTCTATAAATGTAACACCTCGCTATTTTTTTTATATTTGAAAATAGGATAGTTTAATCCCCCAAGAGTGGTGGTCCAAAATGTAATTATATTAGATATTTTTCCAGCAAGAGTCTTGGATGATGTTCTAGATGAAGTGAAAGATCTAATTTCTCTGGACTACTTCTATGTTCTTACCATTGTGAAAAAAAAACACTGATGAATTCACCCATTATTTTGAGAATATCATTCCCGAATATGGATAAGAAAATAATCAATTTACATCAAGGAACCCATACTATAGAACATTTTGAAATCACAATTCACTTCAAAATTATTCACTCCATGAATCAACCTTCAATAAATCATTTTCCCTTGGTAATTTCTCATAAATATGACACTGAACTTATTAAAAATTCCTGTATGACTCATTAATTCTTAGCCTTATAAGATGAATGTTTTATTAAAAATACCACGAAATAGGTGAGTACTCCAAAATATGGATGTTATGATTTTAAGTTGGAAGAAGATATAAAATATCATTTGATAAATGTTTTATTAAATTAATAATAAGATGATATGATTAATTTTATATAAAATATTTAATATTTAAAAGTGATAGACTTAAATTCAGTCTCATCTCCTGAAAAATCCTTGATTATGGAAATAAATCTTCTCCCATGTGATTTCAAATATTTATTTCTCATTGAAGGATACAAATTTCTATTAATAATTTATAATAAACTTTATATAACCCAAGAAAAAACCATTATTTAAATTCTAAAAATAATCATATGAGTTATAAGGTGGAGCTTAAGAGACAGAAATAAAATCAACCCTAAAATTATCTCACCAAAAATCTTATTAGTGGGGATTAAATATCTTTTAAGAACCCACAAAAGAGGCTAAACCTACTATCATGGAGGTAGTAAAGATGGATATAGAGAAATTATTAGTATTTGATATCATATACCCAATTTCTTATTGGAAATGGGTTATCCCTGTCTATAAAGTTAATAAAAAAACCAGTTTGACCATCATGGAAAATGAGAATAATGAATTGATTCCCATGTGAGTTTAGAATAACAGGAGAGTGTGTATTGATTATAGTAATTTGAACCAATTCACTTGAAAAGAACACTTTCCCATCACATTAATTGAAAAAATTATATAGAGGTTACCAGTAATAACACATTATTGTTTCTTGGATAGATTTTAAAGATATTTTTAGTTACCCATCACCCAATAGGATCAATAGAAGAAAACATGTACATGTTCTTGTGACATCTTTTCCTAGAAAAGGGTTATATTTGGGTTATTCAATTCACTAGGTATATTTAAATAGTGGATGGTATGTATAGTTTTAGATCTTATGGATGATTTTTTGGAGGTATTTCACAATTAATTCACTGTATTTAGAAATTATCTTGATCATTGTTAGGGAAATATAGAAGTGGTGTTGAAAACATGCATTGAAAATAATCTTGTTTTTAATTTTGAAAATTTTCACTTTATGGTTGAGAAAGGGATAGTATTATGAAACATTTTTTAACAAATATGTGTTGAGGTAGATAAATACAAGGTTAGGGTAACAAATTATTTTCTATATCACACTTTTGTGAAATATGTTAGATATTTTTTTATCCATGTTGTATTTTATAGAATATTTATCTAATATTTTATAAAGATGTCACTTCCACTTTTTATATTAATTTTAAAATAAGTTGAATTTTATTTTAATGATTAATGTAGGGAAGTAATTGATGATTTGAATCAAATGATGATTATCCAACCGATAATGAAATCACCAAATTAGGAAAACCCATTTGTGTATCATTTCAACCCAAAAGCCACTAAAAATGATACACTGATCCTTTTGGACACTGGGCATCAAGTGTATCCCCATAATCCAAATGGTGTCTACTAGCAGTGTGGGTTTAAAGGTGGTACAATGGGTATACTATACCCACTTGATCAGACATAAATACAATGAAAACCTATGTAAATGAAATTAGTGGAATATAATAATAACAGATAATCAAAATTAAATAATAGATGATTGTACATGAACATGATACATTGTACGACAAGTAATAAAACCATAGATAAAGTTAATAAATATATAAAATACTCGAAAACCATCTCCAATATAACCATGAGTGTCATATCTATAAGGCCTTGAACTTAAACATTACATAATATTTAGTTTCTGTTAATAATTCATTCTCTTATGTTTGAGGATCTTTTTAGGTTTAGAGTTTTTGTGAATTTGGACATAACTCATACATAACAAAACCATAAAATAAAAAGTGGACTCTTCTAATCAAAATGTTTATAAATTACATTCATAGCAGTGGGTTTGGTGAAAAAATGAATCTCCAATGTAATTTATAAATATTTTATTTCCATATAAAACTATTAATAAAATTATTTTTAAAACATGACATGGAAGATAAAGAGAGTTTGAGGGAAAAACATTAAAATGTAATTTTTAAAGGAAATGTCCCTTATCACTTGGGAAATACCTAAATTGTAAAAAATATTAAATAATAACATTAAAATAAATTTAAATATCATGATATAATTTTTCAAATTAGAGGCATATAAACCTTATAAAATAATATAGGTGCATAACAATAATTTACACCTCAATGAAAGAAAATTGATACAATGTCCCATACCTTGGGTTCTTCTTGTCACACATGTGTTTATCTTCCTGAATAGTAAATTTATGTTAATTATTTACAAGATTTAAAACCTTTTTCAAGTTTATTATTTCTTTTATTTCACTTATTACCAAGTTTAATAAAAATTTCTTAATCAATTAAGTTTAATTTGTGTATTTTGACCATATTCGGTTAATGTGTCAAAAATGAATTTGGTGGGTCGACTATGGTCAAAGGGGTCATTGTTTAAATATCCCCAAAATTATAATAATTAAGTGTTAATAATATTTATATATCAATTATTCTTTAGAAAATCATGTAATATGGTTATGAAAAATGAACAAACGTAACAATCATGATGACAGTAGACCGTACATGTGCATGAGTAACGTTTTTGTTTTTTAATGATCATTACAGAAAGAATATAAGTAACAATAATATTTCCATAATGATAATTATATAATAAATACCATATTATTTAATTATATATATCATTATTGTGATGTGGTGATGAAAAAAATAATAATTCCCTCACTTCAAGGAGGCGGTAGTCCATACATCCACGAACAACATTATCACTTTTTTAGTGTGTAAAAATGTAATTAAGAAACTGATATATTATATTTAAATAATGATAATAATTTCATGAGTATAATAACTATGTAATTTATATCATATATATTCAGTATAGTTAACCTTATTACCTTCCATGTAACATATTAGTGAAAAACACTTCACACCACTTCATGAGGCGGTAGTCCGCTGTACACAGAAGCGACATTACCATATCTCCTACAGTATGAAATATAGAAGGGTGTATATGATATAATGAATACAGAGATATGATTATATTATAAATATAATATATATATAGTATTTCCTTCATTATTCCCAACCATGAGAGGAGGTAATGGAAAAATGAATAACATCATTTCGCGAGATGGTAGTCCTCCGTACACATGAATGATGATCTCATTACCCATTTAATAGAAGTGTGCACATTTTGACGTTTTAAAATTATAAAAACATATAAGTATATAGAGGATATTTCATTTATTATATAAGAATGGTATAAGAATAATTTAATGGGTTGGAGAAGGAAATAAAACAAAAAATCATGTTGATGAAGGATACCTCTCCTTCGGGTAAATCTTTTCGGTTTGAACCAAACACCTTACTTTGTTGGATTTATGAAAAACTTAAGGATTATAAGATTAGGGGAGGAAATTTGAAAAGTGATTTGGAAAGTTTTGGTCAAGAAAAATGGTTATATATGTGTGAATTATTGGGGATAGTGAATTATTTTTTATAGTGGATGTAGAGTGGCATTCTTGTAAATACCAAAAAGTGAACACTATTGGGAGGTCTCCATTACCTCACGTGCCACCAATAATTATAATTTTTTTATAAATTAATTTTTATGGTCTAAATATTTCCATTTAATAGGCATTGGACAAGTTTTGGATCAATTTTACACCTTCTCGATTTAGATTAACCAGTAAGTAAACTCGTTTTTACCTAAATCACTATAATTAATTTTAATTTCTTTTGTTAATATTTTTTGTCAAAATATATGTTGAACTTACTAGAAATTATAAATTATTATTAATATAAATATAAATAATTTTTTTACAAATTTAAATAACATAAGTGGCTAAAATTAATTTATAATTAATACCGCAGATGGGATGAGAAAGTGAGTTTTTAAAGTAAAAAAGTGAAATGGTTTACAAAGTTTTTATATCAAATTTATATAAAAAATTGATCCAAATGAAATAAATTATATTAATATATATATATAATATAATTTAACTTTAAAACCAATTTAAATTATAACATAACATTATAAACTATAACATAACATTATAAACTATAACATAACATTATAAAATATTTAGACGAAAAGACAATTTTCAATTAAAATTGAGTATTTTTCACTATTCATCAAATAGTGAAACTTTTCAGAAAAAACCCAAAAATTAACTCAAATCTAATTTTCAAATTAATATTAAAAAAAATAAGTTTATTTTTTCAAATATAATTTATAAAATTTTCAAAATTTCGTTTTAAAAAAAGCATTCCATTAAGAGGTGGTAAAACTAGTGTTTTAGAAAAATATGGCTTTTTAAGCATAAAATTGAATTCGTTCTTATTTTATTCGAATAAAATATATTAGATTAATGTAAAAAAATTATAAAATATAAATTTCATTAATTTAATTTATTATGATAAATGTTTTTGGCGTATAGAAATAGTTTTTTTATAAAAACATTTCCTTTATTAACAACTGGTTTTTTATATTCATCTCTAATTAATTGGTAACCAATGATTTCAACCATATATTATCATAATTCAGTTAATTATATTTATACCCACAATTCCAAAATCAATTTTATATATTAAATATTAATATTATATTGTTGTTTAGTAAAACTCGGTCTTACATGTAACACAAGTTATCCAAGAAACACAATTTTGCGTGTCACGCTTGCTAATCATGGTGTTGTGTATAACACAAAATAAAAAATGTATTTCATGTAACAAAATATATTAAAAAATTTAATTCAATTTTAAATAATATATTTTATAAAATCATAGGATGTTACATCATACCCCCCTTAAAATGAATTTCACCCTCAAAATTCATCTTGGATATCAATGGTTTGACATTTTAATTTTTTTTTATAGAAACCCACATCATAAATAGTTAATAAAATATCATATTAATAATAAATAAATGTTTTTAAGAAATTAATCTGTAATAAAACATTCTATATTTCCAATTAGGATAACATAGGTGGGAATGGAGGAAAATCACAAATAATTATTTAGAGTGATTGAGGTCATTGATCACAAGCAAGTGAATGATCAAGGAAAAGTTGAGGGCCTTAAAACCATAAATCTGGGAGGATTGAAAAGAAAAATGATTCATCAAAATTGAAGGTACTAGGATACCATTTTTTTCAAGATCACTTTCTTAAAGTTGATGAATTATTTTACTATCTATGAATATAAATAAATACAATTACTTGATATATTACAATTTCATAAGAACAATTTTATTTTCAAAACATCACCAGTAATATAACAAACATACCTAAAAATAACCTTAATCATTAAAGATAATATAAAACCCAAAGGTTATCAATACCTTAGAACTCATATCCAAAAGTAAAGGTATACTTATCATTAAACTAAAGCCTTACATAAACTTAAACCCAAAAAAAATATCCCAAAAATTCCTTAATTAATTTTTCATCTAATCACTTAAAACCTTATAAAGAGCTTCTAAAAACTTAAACTTATTATTAACCATTTAAAAGTACCAATCTCATTGGATCTGTCACCACTTCAGTAGATGTTACAATATCAAATGTTATGGTATAAAATAATTTCAAACTTTTTTTTTCTTATGATCATGATGATTTTTACCCTCAGTAACTTCAGACACATGTCATCATAATGTCTAAACTCATTGTAACAAAAAAATATCACTATTTACTAGAAATTTATAATCTCATTATTTTATTTTTCACAAATTCTTTGTTTTTAATTCATGAACTTTTTGACAAAACTTACCACACCAATAACACTTCCTAAATTTTGGCATACATTCTACAAAATATATTTTGCTACAGATGGAACATGTTTTGGGATTACCTCAATAATTTTTAATTGGTTTCTTCTCCATTTCCATCCACCATGGAAATTTTTTTCTCATTTCATCTCATTCCACATATGTGTCAGAAAACTCTATCTCAACTTTCTTAGCACAACTATCACCATTTGCATAAATTTTATAATATAATGCATCCAATGCTCTTTAAAAGAATGGTTTTAACCCTGAGTTTTTTTTATTTTACTATCATTTTCTCAAATAAATTCTTTCATATACCTTTCCAATATTGTGATTTTTTATTCATATATATCCACATAATATTTATCTTTTTCCATCAATTCCTGGAATTATTTCCCCATCATAAGCCAAAAAACCTTAGGGATATATTTATCAAGTAATATATTCTTAAATTTTACCATTATATATTATCATGATCATCTTTCTCTATTTTATTAATGACCAAATATCACTATTGATCAGCTTCACCGTCAAAATTATAGATCAAAAGAGTTTCCATTTTACATTCCAAATATCCCATGAATCTAAATATATTCTCCATGGAATTGACCCATGCTTTTACCACCACTAGGTTAGATGATCTATTGAATGATGGGGTTTTTGGCTCATGAAATTAACCACTATAGACATGTTCCTTCATGGTAGATTGGGTTCATCTCTAGCAAGGATTCCACCACCATTTATATCTTGTGTAAAATGATCCATCATTGTACTAAACTATTTTGTTCCAATTCCAACCATCACAAGTTTCTCATTTAGAATAATATCCTTATTTTTGTTCCTTAATACTATATATTCCCTATTCCTTATGTGGAAAAAAATTAGGAATATACATGGTTTAGATGAAGCAACATAGAAATCTTAAAATTCCACATCATTTTAACTTAATAATAATCTCTTATAATTGAATGATATTAACACTATCCTAATATCTAAATTTATCCACACTATCCTTTTATACCAAATATAAGTCCCCGAAATTAAATATTTCATAATATTTAGTTTTAAGTTAAGAATTCATTCTCTTACATTTGAGGGTCTTTTCAGGTTTAGAGTTTTTTTGAATTATGTAATAAATCATACATAACAAAACCATAAAATACAAAGTGTAATGTTTTGATTAGTATTAATTTTTTACATAATAAATATTTTTTAATATAAATCATGGTTTCTTTCATGGAATATCTCCACGAATTACAACTTTACTTATTTCTTTACCGTACCCATCCTTAAGTCCTAATAAAATCACATAAATTTTTTTTATGTGCACAAAATCTCAGTAAGGGAAAAAATAACAAGGAAAACCATAAGTCTAGTAAACACATGAAATCTAATATAACATTTACCTTCATATTTAATGTTAATTATGAAAATGAAATAAAACGTTTTCTCAATAAAAACACACATTTTTATCAAAGAAAATCATTAAAACCCGCATAAATAAATTAAAATTCTACTAGGTGAATTAGAGAATCATATAAATAAAACCATTTAAAAACTATTTTAATTTGAATAAACATAAATCTAAGTTCCAACATTATCATTACCCAATTTATTGGATTTATAACGGGGATCATTCTTTGTATAAGCTATATTGGGCAAACCCGTGAGCTGTAATGGGGCTAAAACCTTCTAATAAGCTATATTGGGCTCACCCAATTCATATAATTCTCAAGTAACATATAATTAATAAAAAAAATTAATAATAAAACCCTTTGAAAAAATATTTTAAATTCATATGAAAAACACTTTCGAAAAAAATACCACTTTCTTTTAAAAACCCATTTTGAATACTGAAACATAATTTTCCTTGAAAACCAATTTTTAATCACAAAAATAACAAAAAATGGAAAAAGGGTTTTTAATTTAATAAAACATGAATTCTTATAAAGGAATATAGATATAAAATGACATTCATGGTGGCAGATAAGTAATTTTCATCATGTACATTAATAATAGAACATCCCTTTTGTTGTTTGTAAAAATGTTTCATATAAAACATGTAGAAATATTACCTTTATAAAGAATATAAATAACGTAAAGAGAATAAAAATTTACCATATAAATATTTTATTTCTATACAAAACCATTTATAAAAATATATTTCAAAACATGGACATGGAAAAAATAGAGTTTGGGGGAAATACATTAAAAGAGGGGGTTATTAAAGGAAAAGTACCTTATCACTTGGGAAACACATGAATAATAAAACCCATTAAATAATAACATTAAAAAAACTTTAAATATCATGTGAATATATAAATTCATGATATAACTTTTCAAATGGGATGTATATACACCTTATAAAAGAATATAGGTGTATAACATCAAAATATTCCTCAATAAAGGGAAATTGAGACCAAGTCACTTACATTGAGTCTGACATGTCACATGTGTATTTATATTATAGAATAATAAAATTATGTTAATTAGTAACTTGTTTTAGAAGAATTTTCAAGTCTATTATTACTTTAATTTCACTTATTATAATGTTATATAAAATTACATAATCAATTAAGTTGAAGTCTGGTTTTTTGACCGTATTTAGTTTACATGTCAAAAATGACTGGTAAGTTGACTATGGTCAAAATGCTAATTATTTAAACATATATTGGATAATAATTAGTAAATAATCATAATATTTATATATAAATTATTATTTTAAAACTGATCATGGAAATGGTTATGAAAAATGAACCAATATTACAATCATAGAGAAGGGAGGCTATACGCACACATGAGTAACGTTACAATTTTTCAATGATCATTACTTAAAGAAAGTAAGTAACATTTATCTTTATAGAATGATAATTATATAATATATACCATATAATTTAATTATATAAATCATCCTTGTGATGTTGTGATGAAAAAATGTATAATCACATCTCTTCGAGGAGGCCGTAGTTCACACGTCCATGAATGACATTATCATGTTTTCAATATGTGAAAATGTAATAAAGAAAATGATATATTATAGTTACAGAAAGATAATTATGTAATTAGTATCATATATTTTTCATTTATATAATATTTATTAATTATATGTATGTTTATTACCTTTCATGTGACATGTTATTGAAAAAATATTCACATCACTTTGCGAGACAGTAGTCCACTGTACCTATGAGCGACGTTATCATATCCCCTAGTATAAAAATGTAAAATGGATGTATATCATATAATGAATCCAGAGATATTAATATATTTAAATATCTTAGATATCATATAAAACTAATATTTACATCATTATTTCAAACCATGGGAGGTGGTAGTGGAAAAACGAATGACATCGTTTCGTAAGGCGGTAGTCCACTGTACACACGGATAATGATTTTATAAACCATTTGATATATGTTTGTGTGTTTATAGGTTATAACAATAACATAAAGAATAATTATATTTAAGATAATTTTATTATTATATAAACATGGTATAATAATAGTTTAATGGGGTGTAGAAGGAAATAAAAAAAATGCACATTGATGAACCTGACCTCTTCTTCAGGCAACTCCTTTTGGTTTTCACCAAATGCCTTTATTGGTTATATTTTTTCCAAAGTAATGGTTATAAGATACAGGTAATGAAGTTTTGAAGTTATTTTAGTAGGTTTTGGTTGATAAAATGGTTTGGGTGTTGTGAAGAAGTGAGGAGAGTGAATACCCTTTTATAGTGAAGGAGGAGTGACATTCTTGGAAATACCAAAGAGTAAACATTATTGGGAGGTCTCAATTACCTCATTTGTATCCCATAATTATAATGTTTTATACATGATGGTATATTTTATAAATAGGTCCATAAAATAGGTTTTGGACATTTTTTGGGTCAATTAAAGACCTTTTCTTTTAAGATCAACCATTAAGTAAACTTTTTTTTACCGTAATCAAAATAATTAATTTTAATTTCTTTCACTAATATTTTTTGGTCAAAAACTAAGTTGAACATACTAGGAATTAATATTTATTATAATTCAAAATATTAAATCCATTTTTCCAAATTAAAATAATAAAATTATCTAAAATTAATTTAAAATTAAACCTGTATACTGGATGAGAAAGCGAGTTTTTAAGGTGAAAAAAGTTCAAAAGTTTACAAAGTATTTATATCCAATTTATATATAAATTTATTCTAACAAACTGAATTTAATTAATATATATATATATAACTATATATTTTATCCAATTTAAATTTAGAACCTATTTAAACTATAATTTAACATTATAAATTATTTAGACGAATATATCATTTTCAATTATAATTTAGTATTTTTCACTATTCATAAAAAGATGAAACTTTTCAGAAAAATGCAAAAAATTCACCCAATGCTTATTTTGAAAATACTATTTCTAAAGAAGAAGTTTTTTTTTCAAATAAAATTTATAAAAGTGTCAAAATTTAGTTTTAAAACAAGTATTCCCTTAAAAGACAACAAAGTTGACTTTAGAAAAATACTACATTTTATGCGTAAAATTGGACTTGTTTTTATCTTATGACTATAAAATATATTGGATGACAGTATAGATTTTTTATAAAATATAAATTTCATTAAGATCATAGATTAATTTTCTTTATTAATATAAAACTCCTTTGACAAATAAAATTAGTTTTTTTATAAAACATTTCCTTTATAATAAGTTTTTTCTTTATATTCATTTATAATTAATTGGTAACCAATGAATTTAACCATATAATTTATTAATTAAGTTAATTTTTTTTATAACCAAAATTCCAATTTATAGGTGATATATTAAATATTAATATAATACAGTTTTTTGGTAAAACTCAATCTTTCATGTAACACAAGTTATCAAAGAAACCCGATGTTATGTGTAACACAAGCTAAAATTGGTGTTGTGGGTAACAAAAGATAAATTGTGGCTAACATATAACAAAATATATTAAATAATTTATATTAATTTTTTAGAAAATATTTCATAAAATCTTGTGATGTTACAAGATCATTCATATGATCCTATACTCCATACTTATAGAGACCCATACTTTACATACGCTGATATTACTTCAAAATTTAAGTATATTCATTATATTGTATAATAAATACATGACAGGACCGTATAGGTATAGTGTCTTAAGAAACTGCGAAGCATAAAAAATAGGTTCATAAAACATCTACATTGTCCCCCACTTATTTCTTCATAACTAGACTTATTTTTGTCATATGATACTTAATACCATTCGTCAAGACCTAGGGAAAAGAAACATATGAAATGGTGAAATAAAATGATCAGTAATAGTATACAAGGTAAATATTAATCATATCATAATCATAAGACATAAGAAAGCAGCATTTTAAAATCTTACCATGCATACAAAATATCGTGATATCATGTCATGTGATAAAAGTTCATAAGAATTAATGAACATAATCCCAAAGGTCATAACATAATACATGTAGTTTTTTGGAATACACATAATCATAGAAAATCATTTCCATGTTAGTCAAGGATCATATCCAATACCATCATAGAGGACAAAGTCCATTACTAAACCGTTTTTACTTTTCGTTACAACCATGTATTACTAAACTAGATTTACTTGTCGTTCCAGTCATGTCAATCTCATGAGATATTAATCTTTACCAAATGTATTGGATGGAGATATAAGTCCCACACATATCATAATGAAATCCTTCTTACGTGTTCCACAAAAACATAAATCATTTATCATAGCATAACCCATGAAATAAATTGTGATTCTTAAACATCATTCCATCATAATCCATATAAAATAAATAGATTTCATTAAAAACAATTCCTTTATAAAAACAATCAAATAAAATTAAAAATAGGGATAGAAACATAACCTTATATTATCTTAGTTGGAATTTTTTTTGATAAAACACCTAAAATTAATTCTTGAAGAAAATATCCTTTCTTTTTCAATAACATTTTCTTTTCTCAAAATGACACACAATTTTAAAATAAAATATTTTTTTTGAAAATAAACATGAAATCAAGTAGATTAAGCTTCATGTAAATAATGTTTCATGAAAATATAAAAATCAATTCATGGCTTATAAGTTAAAAAAAACTTTATCCTCGTACTTTGGCCAAAAGAGTAAAAAAGTACCTCAAATTGAATAACGATAAAAAATTCCTTTCATAACATTTAATATAAATTAACAAAAGGGTAAAATTAACTTTAAGAAATTTTATAGGAATATAAATAATATTACATAATTGTGAAACATGAATGTGGATGATAAATATACCCCACTAAATACTTATGTATAAACAATCTCAATTTAAAATGAGATTGAAAAATTATCCCTTACCTAAGGTATGATATAATTCATATGTATTTAAAACACTTTTATAATGATTTTAATAATTTTATTTACTTATTATAGAATCACAATAATTATTATGATATCATATATTATTATATTATCATCTGTTTGTTAGTAACATTTCATTGTCACTCGTTATTCAAATATTAACTACTTTATGTTATTATGCAAGTTTTGTCGGGTAAGTTCATGTTCCAATTATTAGATTATGATTATATCATTTAAATAATGACATTATAAAAATGTATATAATATTTATTCATTACATTTATGAATATAATCATGGTTTAATGAAGATCGTGTATAATGAATCACATCGCATCATGGAGACGATAGGCCGAATGTACACACAAGCAACAATATCATTCCCTTAATAGTTAAATGATATGTAATTGGATGAAATATTCATTATAAAGAATAATTATCATGTTATATTAATTATTTAAATCCATTATACTCATCATTATAATCATCCAAATAATGAATTATTTAATAACAAATTACACCACAGTGTGGAGAAGGTAAGCCGTACGTACGCACACATGGTGATATTGTTATTCGTAGGACGGATAAAAGGAGGTATAAGGTTGAACCATAATTATAATAACATATAATTATGTATAATATACTATATTTATTACTTAATTATGGAAACAACATAATAATATGACGTATAAGAATAAAATAATTTTGAAAGAGGTGATAAAAAAATTACCTCTTTTTTGAGTATCTCCCTTTGATTTGCACAAAAGGTCTCCTTAGGATGGATTTATACCAAATGTGTGGCCTCTAAGAGGAAGGGAGGGATTTTGGGAGTTTTTTTTATCAGAATTCGGATGATACAAGGGTCTTGAGAGGTGTGATTAAATAGGTATAGGTGGTGGCCTTTTATAAGTGGGAGGAGGGGCACTTTTGGAATGTTTTGAAATATTATTTTATTATAAAATTATTTTCGAATTATAATAGTTTCAGAGTGATAAATTTGTATGATAGGATGATTATGGGTCGAAATCCTCTCAAACATTATATTTTAGATAAGTTTAGGTCATAAAATTATCCTTATCTTTTAGCTTTAACCCTTAGTTAAAAACATTAACTCTTACCATGTCTTGTATTTTTATACTGTATTGTTAATATAGTTAATATAAAATTACAATAGAACCAAAAATGGATCATTAATGAAATTTTTAACATTAAATAAGTCATTTGACAAATATTATATTTTTAGAACTATTATATCATTTAATAAAATAATATTTATTTTTAAAACTCATTTATGTCAATTTTGACACTATTTAGTAATTGATTTTTCTTATAGTCATAAAAACTTTATTCATTCAAAAAAACTACATTAAATTGAATATAAAATGTCATATTATTCCAAAAAATCATGGATGGCATCTTAATGTTCAAATTTTATTTATTTTAATATTTATAAAATCATTTATTTGAATCTTTCATTAATAAGGTAATTAGTGTATCATCATTGTGTCATAAATAAATTTATTTATTTATTGTCTAAAAATAATAAATAAAATACCATGATGTAGGATATAATTTTATATTTATAATTACTATTTATAATCCAAGAAATCAGATGTATAACACAATATTAAAAATATTTTAGTAAAATATACATGTTAATATTATATTTCTCTTTACCTTAAATTTAAAATTCTAAAAGGTCATTATCACAACCAAGTAGCTCCATAGGGTCTTAAAATTGATACAAGTATGACCATGGTAGGAAATATCTCGTCCAATAGGATTATGATACTTTTTAGGGTATTTTTTAATTATTATAATATTATTTTTTACCCTTATTTAACAGATTTACCCTTTAACAAAGGTAAATAAAAATAATTACAGAAGTTTCTATTTATAATGTCAAAAAATAAATTATTCCTATTTACAAAAATTGGAACTTATGATTACAAATATGGAATAAATTTTTCTAAATTAAAAACACAAAATTGGCAGAAATTAATTTAAAATCAATCCTGTTGTCGAAATCAGAAAACATGTTTTTAAAAGTTAAAACATTACAAAAGATTGAAATTTTTTTACATATGAATTCAATATAAAATTAATGATAATGACATAAATTATAATTAATGATAAAAATATATTCTATTTTTACTTTAAGACTATTCAATATTATAATTTAACTATATAAATTATTTTGATGGAAAAAGTTGTTTTCACTTAAACTTTAATGTATTTTTACTATTCATAAAAATTTGGATGTTATTAGAAAAATATCAGAAATTCATCCGAAGTAAATTTTTATATCCCACATTAAAAGAAAATTTTTATTTTTTCATATAAAAATAATTAATGTGTCAAAATATTTATTTAAAAGGTGTTCTCCATTCAAAGGCGTAAGATTACCCCTAAAGAATATAGGTTTTTATACAAAAAATAGGGTTTATTCCCACCCTATTATTAAAATATCAATTGGATGAAAATAATATATATCTCATTAATTTCATTACCAATATTAATTCACTCAAAAATAAAAATATAAAATTTATATGATTCATAAATAATTTATATCCAATGAATTTACAATTCATTTCCATAAGATAGTTATATGTTTCCATGCTAACCTAATGGCTAGGTTATAACTATAATTTGGTAATAAAGGAATATCACAGTTCATTTAAAATCATGATTGTGTGAAATTCAAGCCACTGAGGAATAAAAAATAGTTAAAGAAAATATTTCATAAAAAAATATGGGTGTTGTATTATAAAACCCTTAAACTGAATTTCTCCCTCGCAATTCATCACTCGAAAACAAACAGATGAGGATACCTCTCCCTCACCATCTCCTCAAGTGCCCATGTAGATAATTCAAATTTGTGGTTCCACTATAAAACATTAACCAAGCAAGTGGTCTTTTTTTGTATAACTTTTTCGCTATGATCCTAAATCTCTATTAGTTTATAAGAAAGATCTTGATCCAGTGGTATAACTTCTGAATTTAGTACATGTGAAGGATCATATATATACTTCCTCAAGAGATATATATGGAACACATCGTGAACTTGACATAGATTTGGTGTATGTTCCAATCGGTAATCTACCTTCCCAACACGATCTAGAATTTCAAAATAACTGATATACATAGGGCTCACCTTTCCCTTCTTTCAAAATCTCATTACTCTCTTCCAGAGAGATATTCATAGAAACACATTATCACCCACTTCAAACTCTAGATCTTTTATTTGGTTTTCAGCATAACTTGTTTGTCGACTCTGAGCTGCTCTTATGTTTTGTTGAATAAAATTGACCTTTTCTTTCATTTTATCAACTAGATCAGGTCCTAATAGAATTATTTTCCCAATGGTATGTGTTGATCCCAAACACCCTTTAAATCTATATAGAAAGCTCCCAAAATGTCTTCCTGAGTTTTAATTGTCTTCTCAGACTGACTATCTGTATAAGGATGATAAGAAGCATTGAAACTTAACTCTTTTTCTATATCCTTCTGAATACTTCACCAGAACATCATGGTAAACCTAATACCCTATCAGATATAATGGAAAGTGTAACTCCATGAAATCGTACCACTTTTTATATATATCCTAGAAAGTTGGTTAAGATAGAAATACTCTCTAATAGCAATGAAGTGTACCGACTTCGTAAGACGATCAAATATAACCCAGATAGCATTATTGCCTTTGGATGTTTTGGGAAGTCCGACAAAAAAGTACATAGTGATGTTTTACCATTTCCATTCTGGTATGGGTAACAGTTGTAACATCCCTTTATACTTATGCCTCTCAGACTTAACTTTCTAACAAACCAAGCATCGAGAAACTTATTCGGTGAAATCTCTTTTCCTGAAATCCCACCATAAATTCTATTTTAGGTACATATACATATTTGTTCTTCCAGGGTGAATAGATAATGAAGAACTATGATCCCAATCCAATATATCCTTATTTAATTCTGTTATGGGAGGAATAAAAACCCATTTATTGAGCCTTATTATTTCATCACAATCAAAGTTGAATTCAGGAACATTTCCCACCTTGTTTTGTATCTCTATATCATTCTTCTACCCCTCTTTAATATTAACTTGTATAAATTGTTGAACATTCATTTGAGAAATATAATATTTCCCCATTACTATATAATCTCAAGATCCATCCTTTGAAAATAGATAAATATTGGATCTTTTGTGATCCTCATCATGGATAGGCTAGCACTGTCTTGTCGACTCAAAGCATCTGCAACCATGTTCACTTTCCTTAAGTGGTAACGTATTGAGTAGTCATAATTATTAATAAAATCTAACCATATTATTTGGAACATAATCTTCTACTTTTATGGGAAAATATATTTTAAACTTTTATGATCAGTATAAATATCACACCTTTCACCATAAAGATAATACTTCTATATCTTTAATGAAAAGATTACCGAAGCTAACTCTAAATCATGAGTTGGGTAATTTTTCTCATGTATTTTCAACTTCCATGAAGCATAATCTATCACCATATCATTTTTCATGAGAATAAATCTCAGCCCCTTCTTGGATGCATCACTATAGATCAATAAAACTTCTCTACTACAAGGCAGTGTGAGAAAAAGTGCACTGGCTAACCTTCTTTTTAGTTCTTTGAAATTATCTCCACATTCTTTTATGCATAATAACCTGACTCATTTCAGAGTCAACTTGGTGAGTGGATTATATAATCATGAAAAATAGCAAAATGTCAATAATATCCATCCAAACCAATGAAACTTCATATCTCAGTTACCTTTTTCGGTCTCATCCAACTTTCAACAACTTCTATTTTTGATGGATCCATGGATATCCCATCTATTGAGATTATGTGACCCGAAAATAAAACTTTTTAAATCCAAAATTCAAACTTGGTAAATTTTCAATAAATCTTATATTTTATCAGGGTCTTCAATACAATTATAAAGTGGTCTTCATGTTCTTACTTCCTCTTCAAATGGATAAGAATATCATTTTTAGTGACTACCACAGAATGATCAAGATAGTCTATAAATACTCTATTCCTTAGATCCATGAAGATAATGAAATAATTAGTAAGACCAAAAGTCATCACTATAAATTCATAGTTTCCATACCTTGTATAGAATGTTGTATTTGGTATATCCTCCTTCTTGAAACTTAATTGATGATATCCTTAATGTATATCAATCTTGGAAAATTATTGAGATCCACGTAGTTGGTCGAATAAGTCATCAATGCGGGGAAGAAGATATTTGTTCTTGATAGTGATCTTGTTAAGTTTTCAATAATTAATGCAGAGTCTCATTGATATATCTTTCTTATTAACAAATAGAACAGGTTCTTCCCATGTTGATTCACTTGGGTGTATGAATCACTTATCAAGATTCTCTTTGAGTTGCTTCTTCAATTCTTGAAACTCAATTGCAGCCATTCTAAAATGTGTTTTTAAAATAGGCATAGCACCCGATATGAGTTCTATTGAAAACTCAACTTCAAAATTTTGTGGGAGATCTAGAAATTCTTCTAGAAATACATCATCAAACTCCCATACAATGGGTGTATATTAATCATGAGTTTTTCCCCAACCATTTGAGATAAATAACCTTTTTTTATTGGAAAAAAACCCATAAGATGGAAAAAATTTCTATTGGAAGTTTATATTCATCCTTGAATCGATAGATAATCATAAATTGACCTGGAATATAAAATTTAACTTCCATTATTTGGAAATTTATATGATATCCGTATAGAGAAAGCCAATCCATGCCAAGAATCACATCAAATTACACTATTGGAAGGATCACAAGATTTAAAGCAAGCATTTTCCCATAAACTTCAATCAAAGAAGAATTATAAACTTTTTATGTGACTGTTGTGCCATTAAGAGTCATCACAACTAACTTAACATCTAATTGTTGAGGTAATATGATGATACCCTTAGAAAATTCTTCAGAAATAAAAGAGTGGGTGGATCCAGAATCAAATAAAACATTTTCTACTTTAGAGTTGATGGTAAGTATACCTTTCACCACTTCATTATCATACACCACACTACCGATAGTGATTTCATGTGAAATTACTTTTTATTTTGATTTAAGAATTTATTGATGTTGATCATCATCAATAAACCTTGGATTGGGGCATTGATTGGCATAATTCCACATTTCCTTGAACTTATAACATTAAAGTGTAGGTGGTGCATACTATATAGCCTTTTCTCTGTTCGCAAAATTAGACATATTTTTTCCATCACATTGACATTCAACTGCCTAATTACCTTTTTTTACACACTTAAAAGATTTACCAGTCCCTTTAAGACACTTTACTCCATGTTTCTTTCCACACTTTGAACATAAGAGGAAAATCATTTTCTTTTTAGTGTGGTCTTTAGAATTTCCTTTGAATTCAATTTTTCTCTTCTTATCAAACCCATATGACTAATGGGTTACTTAAATACTCATATAAACCTTGAGAGAATATTGAATAATTTCATAATATCTATTAAATTCTCTTATATCTAATGCCCTTCGAAGAATTGGTTTTAAGTCACTAAAGAATCGATCAATTTTAATCTTAGGTTGAATAACAATTCCAGAAGCATACCTTGGAAGTCTTGTAAAATTTTCTTTGTAGGTACCAATAGATTCATCATTATTTTTCTTAATTTCAAGGAATTAATTCTCCATCTTTTTTTAAAGAATACAAGGAAATTACTTATTGAAAAATATGTTCTTGAAATTGTCCCATTCTAGGGACTTAATTTCATCTCGTTGCCTTGTATTCTTGATAAGATTCCACCATTGATCAGCTTCACCTTCCAAACGATAGATTTATAAGGTGACATTATCATGTTTAGAACATTTTAGAAATAAAAAATTAATTTTAATGGTACTTATCCATTGTTCATGTAGAGACCCAAATCTTGACGTACATGGACATTACATTACTTTTTCAGAATACTTATTACATAACAAAAATAGACACACAAGGACTGCAATAGTTTAGTGCCTTTGGAAACGTGGAACATAATCTTTTAATCTTAGTGAAAGATCTTCAACATCTCCCATAAAGATCTTTCACTTTTTGTTTCCTTACCTAAAACCTTTCTTTTAATCCTGGGGGAAAATAAAACATAAAAAGGGTGAGCTCAAATAATCAGTAAGGGTAATCATGGATAAAATAAAACATACCATATACATCAGAACTTAAAAACATGAACATAATGTTTAAACATCAAAATCTTGAGAAACGACACAAAACTTGGAAGTATATAAGGCATAGATCATAATAGAACATAAATCATGATAAAAGAGCATGGTAATAAAACATGTAATTGTGGAATACATTAAGCACATGTAATGATTTCCATAGTGTCCAAGGCACTGCTGCCAAGACCATCTTAGTGGAAAAAGTCCCTTTCTGAATCGAGTTCACTCCTCGTTCCAGTCCTGTAATACTGAACCAGATTAATTTACCGTTCCAGCCATGTCTATCTCATGTGATATAAATCTTTACCCAATGCATTGGATGGAGATATAGGTCCCACCCATCTCATAATGAAATCATTCTTACTAGTGCCACAACATAAACATAAATCATTCATCATAACCCAAAGAATAAAATGGGTTTCATAAACATCATCCCATCAGCACATAATCCATATAAAGGAAATGGATATCATTTCATAATAAGAAAGGTGAAACCATGTAAATAATAAAGACATTATACTTGAAACATACACATATGAAATAATGTCATCTTAGATGGATAATGGTTTTGATAAAACACTTGAAATTAATTATTGAGGAAAATATCCTTTATTCTTCAAAAACAATTTCATTTTACAAAACATCATGCAATTTTGAAATAAAAATATTTTGTTGAAAATAGTCATGAAATATTTTTGAGGAAGCTTTATGAAATTAAGGCTTTATAAAACGGTAAAAATATGTTCGTGCAGTATAAGTTAAAAAAAATTCTTCTCGTACTTTTGTCGAAAAAGTAAAAAAGTACCTCTTAAAAGAAAGATTCCATACATACCATGTAGTAAAAGTCAAAAATGGGTAAAAAGGACATTAATCATACATGAAACCATTTTTAGAAAATAGAGACATGGATGATAAATATAACCCCAGTAAATACTTACGAATAAACAATCTCGAATAAAAATGAGATTGGAAAAGTTATCCCTTACCTTAGGTCTGATATGCTTCATACGTATCCAAACCTCCTGTATAATGATTTAAATAATGTCATTGAATTATTATCTAATCATATTCATTGTTATTATACCATATATTGTTCACTTATGACTTTATATTACCCGTTCATTTGTAAATTCATGTTAAAGTAACATTTTGGGTAAAATCGTCTCATTTGTCGTCCGTGTTTTAACTTGTAATTATTCATATGATCACTTAGATCATGATTACTTACATCCATAATGTAAAACCTGATTTATATATAATATATATTCAGAATATACATATATATAATGGATCGATAAATGGAAAGAAATACACCGTTCATGGAGACGGTAGGTCGTACGTACGCATGAACGCTATTTTCGTTTCCTTATTGAATTGAATGGAATTAAGTAGATGACATAAATATATATATAAATAAATACAGTAGCATTATTATTTCATATATTTAATTATTACTTATTATATATACTTTATAATCATTCTTGAATGGTTATCATAGAGAGTGAATCTCATCGCGTCGTGGAGACGGTATTCCGTACGTACGCACGAGCGATGATATCATTCCCATGATCGCCGAATTATATTAAAGTGTATGTATAATATTAAATAATAAACATCATTTTAGAATAATAATATATATATTTATTACTTTCTCCATTATACCCATCCAAGTAAGGTGGTGGTGGAAAATAGATTACACCAAGGCGTGGAGACGGTATTCCGTACGTACGCACGCGCAGTGATTTCATTTTCCGTATGATGGATAGATGGTGAAATAGGGTTTTTTAATACTTATAATAACATATCAGTATATTAGTGATACTTATGTTATTACTTCATAATTAAATAACTAAAGAAGAAGAAGTGTAAGAAGAAATAAAGTTGAAAGAATCGGTAACGGACATTACCTCTTCTTTGAAGCGCTTCTTTGAGACCTCCTTTTACGGCACTAAAATTGGTCTTTGAATAAGACCAGGACCTATAGGATGTTTCTAGGGAAGTGGAGAGGATAAATTGGCAGGGGTTGGCCGATCTTGAAGGCTCAAAGTGCTGTGAGGAAGAGAGGGAGGAGGTGCCTTTTTATAAGGGAGGAGAGGGGAACCTTTGGAAAAACTAAAAAAATTATTTTATTATGAAGTAATATTCGGTTTTTAATAGCTCCAAATTGAGTTATTTAGAAGATAAGGTGGGTATGGGTCGGAATCCTCTCATCCAATAGAATTTAGACAAGTTTAGGTTTCTATTTTAACCTTATCATTTAGATTTAACCTTAAGTTATATAATTTTACTTTTACCGTGTCTTCTTGTTTTCTTACACTATAAGGTTAATAAACTTACTATAACAAGCCAAACGAAACCAAAGTTGTTTATTATTAATATATATAACATTATCTAAGTCATTATGCCGAAGCTTAGATTTTTAGGAATAAAATAACAATTAATAATATAATATTTGTTTTAAAAACTATTTTATGTCAATTTTGACACTATTTGGTAATTGATTTTTGTGAAAATCATAACAGAATGATTAGTTCAAAAAAAGTTAACTAAATAAATAATAGCATCTCATATTAACCTATAAAATTAGTGGAATTCATAAAAAGTCTCAAATTACATTTATTTTGGTATTTATAACATCAATTACGTCAATATTTTATTAATAAGATAATTACTGCATTATCTTTGTGCCATAAATAAATCAAATTATTTAATGTCTAAAAATTACAAATAAAATAACATTATGTAGGAAATATTTTTATATTTCTAATGAATATTTATAGTCTAATTTATCTTATATATTAACCAATATTAAAAATTATTTACTTATTAATCTTTGATATTAACTATTTTAACCCTTCTTTAAATAAATTAATATTAAATATCCTAATCAAATCCAAGTGAGCCTAAATGGTCATATTTTATTCCCAAGGTTCGTTTTGGTCGGATTACACTTTTCCAATAGAATTAGGACATGTTTTAGGGTAATAATAATATCATTTTTACCCTTAATTATCTTATTTACTTTTAACCGTGGTAACTAAAAGTAACAAGTTACTATTCACCCAAAAATATTTTCATCTCATTGAACCACATTTTAGTCCTTGATATTAACCGTGTCTCTTGGATTTTCGAAATTCCACTCACAGAAGCGGTAAAATTAAGTTTTATGAAAAATTCAGTTTTTTTAACTACCACTTAGTGGTTTCACTATTCATCAAAAAATGAATGTTTCCAGAAAAATACCAAAAATTAGGCCTAAGATATATTTGATATTATGAATATAAAAATGATGTCTATTTTATCAAATTCAAAACATATCAGTTGCATTAATTAATTTAAAAATTAATTCTCATCGTCAAAAGAATAGCATGTTTTTAAGAGATAATAACTATCAAAAGATTGACACTTGTTTATGTCTGGTTTAAATGTGAAATTACATATGATGACCAACATTGTATTAAATGGTAAAAATATATTCTAAATATATTTTAAAACCACTCAAATTAATAATTTATCACTATTAATTATTTCGATTAAAAAAGTTGTTTTTAATTAAAATTTAGTAATTTTCACTATTCATCAGAATATGAAAGTTATCCGAAAAGTACCAAAATTTTACCCTAAGCTAATTTAAATATTCTGAATCCAAAAATGAAGTCCATTTTGAAATATAAAATTTATAAAATTTCAAAAATTGGGTATTACTATTCATAACGGCTAGTTCATAATAATATTATAATAATATCTCATTTAGTGAAACATGGTATTGTGTACTACACACGCTATCGAGGAAGATCTTTACTGCGTTTAATGAAAGCCAAGTCTGGGATGCATGTTGTGCATGCTCCTTTTGGTGTAGCGTACAACACAAGACATTAATGAAATTAAAAAGAATATTTTTCATAAAATCTCGGGGTGTTACATTCTACCCCCCTTAAAATGAATTTCTCCCTCGAAATTTGTCGGGGTTATAAATGGTTTACTACTCGAAAGTTTCTTTAATAGAAACCCACATCGTAAAAAGCAATACAAAAACATGGCTTTAAAAACTAAAGTATGAAACGTAACGGTTACCCAAATTAACTCATCATTTGGTTTTCACGTAGGAGAACATAGGTGAAAATATGGATATGAAAAAAAAATCTTACCATCAAGTTCAAATGGAGAGTGGTAGAGAACATGGATATGAAAAAGCCAAAAATCACAAATCCATAAATTTGTGATGATCTAGGGTACCATCTGATTCATCGGATATAAGGGCACTAGGACAACATTTTTGGTTTTCAAGATCATTTCCCTAAAGTTGACGAAATTGGAATTAGAAGAAATACTTTCTTGATTTTGGTATAGTCTCACTATTGGTCGTTCTTTCCACTTCATATCTTAAAGAAATGAAGTTGAATTTGTCATTCGTGAAGTGTTAGTAGATCATGCGATAGAATGATGGGTCATTCCATCTGTCTCAAACAAAAGGTTATAAAAGTTATCAAAAATACATAAGTCCATCTATAGTGAGATTAATCATATATGGTTCCTAAAATGGACTTATAATTCATATATCATACTGCTTAATATAATAAAAATTGTTTCTACTAAACAGGGACTTCTTGTAGGCCAGTGGTAGGTGATAAAGGCCAGTCGCACTTTGGTTGTGGGTTCGATTCCCATAGCCTTGTCCGACGCGATGGGTTGTCGCTCATCCTACAGGTTGTCCTTTTTCTAAAACTACATTACTATAAAATCCCATTAATAATATCGAAAAAAGTTCTATCTTTAAAAAATACTATCTTATTTCCAACATAATCCATTCCAATCTTTATCTAAAATACTTCAGTCTAAGCTCATAGTATAAAGAAAACGATTACTTGAAATGTCATCAACCAACCATCATTTATCCCCCATTATCTTGTTGGTCACATTCCAATCATGTGAATACCTTAATCATGTATTCTATTGAAAAATGAATACCCATTAAACCTTAGTTAAAACATGAATGCTGTCAAAAGTTAACTCTTTCCACATACCGAAATCCAAAAATTCTATATACTCAAACCATGATATAACCTTCTCCTTATATCAGTCATGAGCTCATGAATACTATCAAACATTTAATTTTCTCATTATCCCTTCATTATGTTCATATCATCTACTTTCCAAAAATACTGGTACCATTCATCACACACATTCAAAACTTAAGGAAAGACAACAGTGTAACAATCCTTAGATGTCTCTTTATTCCATAGTATCATGAGATTACTTATACAACATTAGACTTGATAAACATGTAATCATTCCACTACCTTCTTAAACCATTGACCGAGCTTCATAAATTCTTTCATCTCACATATCATTTGTAGTCTCTTCATCATCAAAAACATAAATATTACCCATATGAACATACTGATTCTCTTCATGAGACTTTACCTTAGGGCATTGGTTTGAATAATTCCCTTACATTCCACATTTAAAACATTTAACCATTGTTGATGTCGTAGCAATACCATTATCCTCATCCATGGTGTTAACTGAACATTTTCCTTTACACTTACTGGATTTATGTCCTTCTTTTCCACACCCAAAGCATCTTCCAGTTCCTTTGAAACATTCTCCTTGATGCCTCTTCCCACATGATTTACATAGGGGAAATTGAACTTTCTTTCCTCTATGATCATCATGAAACTCCATCTTTCTCTTATTAGCCGAGTTAGGAAAGTTACCAAATTTGAGTTTATTGATCATATTATTAGATTGTTGATTCGGCATAATAATGATGTTTGGACTTCCAAATCCCATTTCATTTGGTTGCTCATGAATAATATCATTCCATTGTCCATCATATCCTCCATTATCGTGAATCTTCCTATTTCCAGCCATTTTCTAAAACTCAAAAAGAATAGTGTGAGAGGAAAAAATCATGATAGGGAAAAAACATAGTAAAGGGGGAGTACCCTCAATATCTAACATCTTAGGTTAAATTCTAAGATCGTTACCGTAGTTCTAGGACTATATCCTATACGTATACTTATCCTTAGGGACATCCCTATACATACCTTAGAAATATCTCTAGGGATCTCACTAATGTTTTCGCATCCTAGTTTCCAAAGGTTGACTAAACCTTTCCTCTGATACCAACTATAGAGACCCAAAGCTTGACGTACATGGACATTACATTAATTTTTCGGAATACTTATTACATAACAAAAACAGACACACAAGGACTATAATAGTTTAGTGCCTTTGGAAACTTGGAACATAATCTTCTAATCTTGGTGAAAGATCTGCAACATCTCCCATAAAGATCTTCCACTTTTTGTTTCCTTACATAAAAACTTTCTTTTAATCCTGGGGGAAAATAAAACATAAAAAGGGTGAGATCAAATTCTCAGTAAGGGTAAGCATGGATAAAATAAAACATACCATATATATTTGAACTTAAAAACATGAACATAATGTTTAAACATCAAAATCTTGAGCAACAACATAACACATGGAAGTACATAAGCCATTGATCATAATGGAACATAAATAATGATAAAATATAACGGGAATAAAACATGTAATTGTGGAATCCATTAAGCACATGTAATGATTTCCATAGTAGCCAAGGCACTACTTCCAAGACCATCTTAGTGGACAAAGTCCCTTTCTGAATCGAGTTCACTCCTCGTTCCAGTCCTGTAATACTGAACCGGATTAACTTACCATTCCATCCATGTCTATCTCATGAGATATAAATATTTACTTAATGCATTTGAGGGAGATATAGGTCCCACGCATCTCATAATGATATCATTCTTACTTGTGCCACAATATAAACATTAATCATTCATCATACCCCAAAGAATAAAATGGGTTTCATAAACATCATCCCATCAGCACATAATCCATATAAAGGAAATGGATATCATTTCATAATAAGAAAAGTGAAACCATGTAAATCATAGAGACATTATACTTGAAACATACACATATGAAATAATGTCATATTAGATGGAAAATGGTTTTGATAAAACACTTGAAATGAATTATTGAGGAAAATATCCTTTATTCTTCAAAATCAATTTCATTTCACAAAACATCATGCAGTTTTGAAAGAAAAATATTGTGTTGAAAATAGTCATGAAATCTTTTGTAGGAAGCTTCATGAAATTAAGGCTTTATAAAACCGTAAAAATCCATTCGTGCCGTATAAGTTAAAAAAAATATTCTTCTCGTACTTTTTCCGGAAAAGTCAAAAAGTACCGTGTAAAAGAAAGATTCCATACATACCATGTAGTAAAAGTAAAAAATGGGAAAAAAGGACATTAATCATACATGAAAACATTTTTAGAAAATAGGGACATGGATGATAAATATAACCCCAGTAAATACATACGAATAAACAATCTCGGATAAAAATGAGATTGGAAAAGTTATCCCTTACCTTAGGTCCGATATGCTTCGTATGTATCCAAACCTCCTGTATAATGATTTAAATAATGTCATTGACTTATTACAGAATCATATTCATTGTTATTATATCATATATGGTTCACTTATGACTTTATATTACCCATTCTTTTGTAAATTCATGTTAAAGTAGCGTTTTGGGTAAAATCGTCTCATTTTTCATTCGTGTTTTAACTTGTAATTATTCATATGATCACTTAGATCATGATTAATTACATACATAATGTAAAACATGATTTATATATAATATATATTAAGAATATAAATATATATAACGGATCGATAAATGGAAAGAAATACACCGTTCATAGAGATGGTAGGTCGTACGTACGCATGAACACTGTTTTCGTTTCCTTATTGAATTGAATGGAATTAAGTAGATGAAATAAATATATATATACATAAATCCAGTAGAATTATTATGTCATATATTTAATGATTACTTATTATATATACTTTATAATCATTCTTGAATGGTTATCGTGGAGAGTGAATCTCATCGCGTCGTGGAGACGGTATTCCGTACGTACGCACGAGCGATGATATCATACCCATGATCGTCGAATTGTATTAAAGTGTATGTATAATTTTACAGAATCAATATCAATTTACAATAATCATATATATTCATTAATTTCACCATTATACCCATCCAAGTAAGGTGGTGGTGGAAAATAGATTACACCACGGCGTGGAGACATTATTCCGTACGTACGCACGCGCGGTTATTTCTTTTTCCGTAGGATGGATAGATAGTGAAATAATGTTGTTTCATACTTATAATAACATATCATAATATGAGTGATACTTATGTTATTACTTCATAATGAAACAACTAAATAAGAAGAAGTGTAAGAAGAAATAAAGTTGAAAGAATCGGTAACAGACATTACCTCTTCTTTGAAGCGCTTCTTTGAGACCTCCTTTTAGGGCACTAAAATTGGTCTTTGAAGAAGACCAGGACCTATAAGATGTTTCTAGGGAAGTGGATAGGAGAAATTTTCAGGGTTTGGCCGAGCTTGAAGGCTCAAAGTGGTGTGAGGAAGAGAGGGAGGAGATACCCTTTTATAAGGGAGGAGAGGGGTACGTTTGGAAAAACTATAAATATTATTTTATTATAAAGTCATATTCGGTTTTTAATAGCTCCAAATTGAGCTATTTCGAAAATAAGGTGGGTATGGGTCAAAATCCTCTCATCCAATAATATTTATACAAGTTTAGGTTTCTATTTTAACCTTATCATTTAGATTTAACCTTAAGTTAAATAATTTTACTTTTACCGTGTCTTCTTGTTTTCTTACACTATAAGGTTAATAAACTTACTATAACAAGACAAACGAACCCTAAGTTGTTTATTATTAATATATATAACATTACCTAAGTCATTTGGACGAAGCTTAGATTTTTAGGAATAAAATAACAATTAATACTATAATATTTGTTTTAAAAACTATTTTATGTCAATTTTGACACTATTCGGTAATTGATTTTTGTGAAAATCATAACAGAATGATTAGTTCGAACATAGTTAACTAAATCAATAATAACATTTCATTGTAACCTATAAAATTAGTGGGATTCTTAAAAAGTCTCAAATTACATTTATTTGGGTATTTATAACATCAATTATGTCAATATTTCATTAATAAGATAATTACTGCATCATCTTTGTGTCATAAGTAAATTAAATTATTTAATGTCTAAAAATTACAAATAAAATACCATTATGTAGGAAATCTTTTTATATTTTTAATTAATATTTATAGTCTAATTTATCTCATGTATAACCCTATATTAAAAATTATTTACTTATTAAACTTTGATTTTTACTATTTTAACCCTTCTTTAAATAAATTAATATTAAATGTCCTAATCTAATGCACGTGGGCCTAAATGGTCATATATTATTCCCAAGGTTGTGTTTTTTCGAATTACACTTATCTAATAGAATTAGGACATGTGTTATGGTAATAATAATATCATTTTTACCCTTAATTATCTTATTTACTTTTAACCGCGGTAAATAAAAGTAAAAAGTTACTATTCACCAAAAAAATATTTTCATCTCATTGAACCAAATTTTAGTCCTTGATATTAACTGTGTTTCTCGGATTTTCGAAATTCCACTCACAAAAGCGGTAAAATTAAGTTTTATGAAAAATTTAGTTTTTTTTAACTACCACTTAGTGGTTTCACTATTCATCAAAAAATGAAAGTTTCCAGAAAAATACCAAAAATTAGGCCTAATCTATATTTGATATTATGAATTCAAAAATGATGTCTGTTTTACCAAATTCAAAACATATCAGTTGCATTAATTAATTTAAAAATTAATTCTCTTCGTCAAAACAAATAGCATGTTTTTAAGAGATAATAACTATCAGAAGATTGACACTTGTTTATGTCTGGTTTAAATGTGAAATTACATCCAATGACCAAAATTGTATTAAATGGTAAAAATATATTCTAAATATACTTTATAACCACTCAAATTAATAATTTATCACTATTAATTATTTCGATTAAAAAAGTTGTTTTTAATTAAAATTTAGCAATTTTCACTATTCATCAGAATATGAAAGTTATCCGAAAAGTACCAAAATTTTACCCTGAGCTAATTTCGATATTCCGAATCCAAAAATGAAGCCCATTTTGAAAGATAAAATTTATAAAATTTCAAAAAGTAAGTATTACTATTCATAATGGCTAGTTCATAAAAATATTATAATAATATCTCGTTTAGTGAAACTCAGTATTGCGTACTACACACGCTATCGAGGAAGGTATTTATTGCGTGTAATACAATCCAAGTCAAGGATGCGTGTTGTGCAAGCTCCTTTTTGTGTAGCGTAAAACACAAGACATTAATGAAATTAAAAAGAATATTTTTCATAAAATCTCGGGGTGTTAAATTCTACCCCCCTTAAAATGAATTTCACCCTCGAAATTTGTTGGGGTTATAAATGGTTTACTACTCTAAAGTTTCTTTAATAGAAAAACACATCGTAAAAAGGAATACAAAAACATGGCTTTAAAAACTAAAGTATGAAACGTAATGGTTACCCAAATTAACTCATCACTGGGTTTTCACGTAGGAGAACATAGGTGAAAATATGGATATGGAAAAAAAATCTAACCATCAAGTTCTGATGGAGAGTGGTAGAGAACATGGCTATGAAAAATCCAACAATCACAAATCCATAAATTTGTGATAATCTGGGGTACCATCTGATTCATCGGATATAAGGGCACTAGGACAACATTTTTGGTTTTCAAGATCATTTTTCTAAAGTTGATGAAATTGGAATTATAAGAAATACTTTTGTGATTTTGGTATAGTCTCACCGTTGGCTGTTCTTTGGACAATTTCCACTTCATATCTTACAGAAATGAAGTTGAATTTGTCATTCGTGAAGTGTTAGCAGATCATGCGATAGAATGATGGGTCATTCCATCTGTCTCAAACAAAAGGTTATAAAAGTTATCAAAAATACATAAGTCCATCTATAGTGAGATTAATCATATATGGTTCCTAAAATTGACTTATACTTCATATATCATATTGTTTAATATAATAAAAATAGTTTCTACTAAACAGGGACTTCCTGTAGGCCAGTGGTAGGCGATAAAGGCCAGTCGCACTTCGGTTGTGAGTTCGATTCCCATAGCCTTGTCCGACGCGATGGGCTGTCACCCGTCCTGTAGGTTGTCCCTTTTCTAAAACTACATTACTATAACATCCCATTAATAATATCGAAAAAAGTTCTATCTTTAAAAAATACTATCTTATGTCCATCATAATCCATTCCAATATTTATCTAAAATACTTCGGTCCAAGCTCATAGTATAAAGAAAACGATTACTTGAAATGTCATCAACCAACCATCATTTATCCCCTATTATCTTGTTGGTGATATTCCAATCACGTGGATACCTTAATCATGTATTCTCATGAAAAATGAATACCCATTAAAACTTAGTGAAAACATGAATGCTGTCAAAACATAACTCTTTCCACATACCAAAATCCAAAAATTCTATATACTCAAACCATGATATAACCTCCTCCTTATATCAGTCATGAGCTCATGAATACTATAAAACATTTAATTTTCTCCTTATCCCTTCATTATGCGCATATCATTTACTTTCGGAAAATACTAGTACCATTCATCACACACTTTCAAAACTTAAGGAAAGACAACGGTGTAACAATCCTTAGATGTCTCTTTATTCCATAGTACCATGAGATTACTTATACAACATTACACTTGATAAACATGTAATCAATCCACTACCTTCTTAAACCATTGATCGAGCTTCAACAATTCTTTAATCTCACATATCATTTGTAGTCTCTTCATCATCATAAACATAAATATTACCCAAACGACCATACTGATTCTCTTCATGAGACTTTACCTTAGGTAATTGGTTTGCATAATGCCCGTACATTCCACATTTAAAACATTTAACCATTGTTGATGTCATAGCAATACCATTATCCTCATCCATGGTGTTAACTGAAACTTTTCCTTTTCACTTACTGGCTTTATGTCCTTCTTTTCCACACCCAAAGCATCTTCCAATTCCTTTGAAACATTCTCCTTGATGCCTTTTCCCACATGATTTACATAGGGTAAATTGAACTTTATTTCCTCTATGATCATCATGAAACTCCATCTTTCTCTTATTAGCCGAGTCAGGAAACATACCAAATTTTAGTTTATTGATCAAATTACGAGATTTCTGATTCGGCATAATAATGATGTTTGGACTTCCAAATCCCATTTAATTTGGTTTCTCATGAAGAATATCATTCCATTGTCCATCATATCCTCCATTATCGTTAATCTTCCTGTTTCCAGCCATTTTCTAAAACCCAAAAAGAATAGTGTGAGAGGCAAAAATCATGCTAGGGAAAAAAACATAGTAAAGGGGGAGTACCCTCAATATCTAACATCTTAGGTTAAATTCTAAGATCGTTACCGTAGTTCTAGGACTATATCCTATATGTATACTTATCCTTAGGGACATCCCTAGACATACCTTAGAAATATCTATAGGGATCTCACTAACATTTTCGCATCCTAGTTTCCAAAGGATGACTAAACTTTTCCTCTGATACCAACTGTAGAGACCCGAAGCTTGACGTACATGGACATTACATTACTTTTGCGGAATACTTATTACATAACAAAAACAGACACACAAGGACCGTAATAGTTTAGTGCCTTTGGAAACTTGGAACATAATCTTCTAATCTTGGTGAAAGATCTTCAACATCTTCCATAAAGATCTTCCACTTTTTGTTTCCTTACATAAAACCTTTCTTTTAATCCTGGGGGAAAATAAAACATAAAAATGGTGAGCTCAAATGCTCAGTAATTGTAAGCATGGATAAAATAAAACATACCATATACATTTGAACTTAAAAATATGAACATAATGTTTAAACATCAAAATCCTGAGGAACGACATAAAACATAGAAGTACATAAGGCATAGATCATAATGGAACATAAATCATGATAAAATAGCATGGGAATAAAACATGTAATTGTGGAATCCATTAAGAACATGTAATGATTTCCATAGTATCCAAGGTACTACTGCCAAGACCATCTTAGTGGACAAAGTCCCTTTTTGAATCGAGTTCACTCCTCATTCCAGTCCTATAATACTGAACCAGATTAACTTACCATTCCAGCCATGTCTATCTCATGAGATATAAATCTTTACCCAATTCATTGGAGATATATATAGGTCCCACCCATCTCATAATGAAATCATTCTTACTTGTGCCACAACATAAACATAAATCATTCATCATAACCCAAAGAATAAAATGGGTTTCATAAACATCATCCCATCAGCACAAAATCTATATAAAGGAAATGGATATCATTTCATAATATGAAAAGTGAAACCATGTAAATCATAGATACATTATAATTGAAACATACACATATGAAAAAATGTCATCTTATATGGAAAATGGTTTTGATAAAACACTTGAAATGAATTATTGAGGAAAATATCCTTTATTCTTCAAAATCAATTTCATTTCACAAAACATCATGAAATTTTGAAAGAAAAATATTTTGTTGAAAATAGTCATGAAATATTTTGGAGGAAGATTCATGAAATTAAGGCTTTATAAAACTATAAAAATATGTTTGTGCTGTATAAGTTAAAAAAACATTCTTCTCGTACTTTTGCCGGAAAAGTCAAAAAGTACCTCGTAAAAGAACGATTCAATACATACCATGTAGTAAAAGTCAAAAATGGATAAAAATGACATTAGTAATACATGAAACCATTTTTAGAAAACACAGACATGGATGATAAATATAACCCCAGTAAATACATACGTATAAACAATCTCAGATAAAAACGAGATTGGAAAAGTTATCCCTTACCTTTGGTCCGATATGCTTCGTACGTATCCAAACCTCCTGTATAATGATTTAAATAATTTCATTGACTTATTACAGAATCATATTCATTGTTATTTTATCATATATGGTTCACTTATGTCTTTATATTACCTGTTCTTTTGTAAATTCATGTTAAAGTAGCATTTTGGGTAAAATCGTCTTATTTGTCGTTCGTGTATTAGATTGTAATTATTCATATGATCAATTAGATCATGATTACTTACATCCTTAATTTAAAACATGATTTATATATAATATATATTCAGAATATACATATATATAATGGATCCATAAATGGAAATAAATGCACCGTTCATGGAGACGGTAGGTCGTACGTACGCATGAACGCTGTTTTCGTTTCCTTATTGAATTGAATGGTATTAAGTAGATGACATAAATATATATATAAATAAATACAGTAGCATTATTATGTCATATATTTAATTATTACTTATTATATATACTTTATAATCATTCTTTAATGGTTATCATGGAGAGTGAATCTCATCGCGTCGTGGAGACGGTATTCCGTACGTATGCACGAGCGATGATATCATTCCCATGATCATCGAATTGTATTAAAGTGTATGTATAATTTTAAAGAATCAATATACATTTAAAATAATCATATATATTTATTACTTTCACCATTATACCCATCCAAGTAAGGTGGTGGTGGAAAATAGATTACACGAAGGCGTGGAGACGGTATTCCGTACGTACGCACGCGTGGTGATTTCATTTTCCGTAGGATGGATAGATGGTGAAATAGGGTTGTTTCATACTTATAATAACATATCAGTATATGAGTGATACTGATGTTATTACTTCATAATTAAACAACTAAAGAAGAATAAGTGGAAGAATAAATAAAGTTGAAATAATCGGTAACGGACATTACCTCTTCTTTGAAGCGCTTCTTTGAGACCTCCTTTTAGGGAACTAAAATTGGTATTTGAAGAATACCAAGTACTCTAGGATGTTTCTAGAGAAGTGGATAGGAGAAATTTTCAGGGTTTGGCCGATATTGAAGGCTCAAAGTAGTGTGAGGAAGAGAGGGAGGAGGTGCCCTTTTATAAGGGAGGAGAGGGGCACCTTTGGAAAAACTAAAAATATTATTTTATTATAAAGTCATATTCGATTTTTAATAGCTAAAAATTGAGTTATTTCGAAGATAAGGTGGGTTTTGGTCGAAATCCTCTCATCTAATAGAATTTAGACAAGTTTTGGTTTCTATTTTAACCTTATCATTTAGATTTAACCTTAAGTTAAATAATTTTACTTTTACTATGTCTTCTTGTTTTCTTACACTATAAGGTTGATAAACATACTATAACAAGACAAAAGAACCCCAAGTTGTTTATTATTAATATATATAACATTATCTAAGTCATTAGGCCGAATCTTAGATTTTTAGGAATAAAATAACAATTAATAATATAATATTTTGTTTAAAAACTATTTTATGTCAATTTTGAAACTATTTGGTAATTGATTTTTGTGAAAATCATAACAGAATGATTAGTTCGAATAAAGTTAACTAAATCAATAATAACATGTCATATTAACCTATAAAAGTATTTTAATTCATAAAAAGTCTCAAATTACATTTATTTGGGTATTTATAACATCAATTATTTCAATATTTCATTAATAAGCTAATTACTGCATCATATTTGTGTCATAAATAAATTAATTTATTTAATGTCTAAAAATTACAAATAAAATACCATTATGTAGGAAACCATTTTAGCTTTCTAATGAATATTTATAGTCGAATTGATCTCATTTATAACCCTATATTAAAAATTATTTACTTATTAAACTTTGATTTTAACTATTTTAACCCTTCTTTAAATAAATTAATATTAAATGTCCTAATCTAATCCACATGGGCCTAAATGTTCATATTTTATTCCCAAGGTTGTTTTTGGTAGAATTAAACTTATCAAATAGAATTAGGACATGTGTTAGGGTAATAATAATTTCATTTTCACCCTTAATTATCTTATTTACTTTTAACCGTGGTAAATAAAAGTAAAAAGTTACTATTCACCAAAAAAATATTTTCATCTCATTGAACCAAATTTTAGTCCTTGATATTAACCGTGTCTCTCGGATTTTCGAAATTACACTCACAGAAGCTGTAAAATTATGTTTTATGAAAAATTCAGTTTTTTGTAACTACCACTTAGTGGTTTCACTATTCATCAAAAAATGAAAGTTTCCAGAAAAGTACCAAAATTTTACCCTAAGCTAATTTCGATATTCCAAATCCAAAAATGAAGTCCATTTTGAACGATAAAATTTATAAAATTTCAAAAATGAGGCATTAATATTCATAACTGCTAGTTCATAATAATATTATAATAATATTTCATTTTGTGAAACTCGGTATTGTGTACTACACACGCTATCGAGGAAGGTCTTTATTGCGTGTAATGCAAGACAAGTCAGGTATGCATGTTGTGAAAGCTCCTTTTGGTGTAGCGTACAACACAAGACATTAATGAAATTAAAAATAATATTTTTCATAAAATCTCAGGGTGTTACAGTTCATCCACTAATGGATCATAAGACCTAGTAAATGAAGGTGGATGTTGCCTCATGAAAGAATAAACATAATTTTCTCCCTCCTTTTCTTGTTTGGAATTCATGCATGATTAATATCTTGATAATGTTTTGTGAGAATGGCTATAAGATTTTTCATTCCAGCTCCCATAACATTTGGTTTCTCAGGGGGACAATCATTGCTTTTCTCGTCACATTCAGCATTAACGTGGTACCTTCAGGTACTAGCCATTGACTAAAACCAAGAATCATAGTGTGATAAACACTAATCATAATAGGAAAACCACATAATCAAGAATAAAATTTCAATTTAAGACACTTTAGGTTTTATCCTAGGTTATTCATGGTCATTTTTTAAACACTAGGGTTGTATTCTATACTTAGACATATCCTTAGGGTTCTTACTAAGGCTTTCTCATCCTAGTTTCCAAAGGTTAACTATACCTTTCCTTTGATACAAACTATAGTGAACCATAATTTACATACATTTATATTACTTGAAAATTTAAGTATATTCATTAAAATACATAATAAATCCCAAACAGGGTCGTAGAGTTATAGTTTCTTTAGAAACTAGGAATCATAAATATCTGGTTTATAAAACATCTACACTGTCTTCTTCTTATTTCTTCAAAACTAGACTTCTTTTTGTCATATAATACTTAATACCCTACTTCATGACCCGGGGGAAAAGAAACATTTTAAATGGTGAGATCAAATTATTCGTAAGGGTATACAAGGTAAATATTTATCATATCATAATCATACTACATAAGAAGATAACATTTTAAAATATTATCATGCATATGAAATATCATGATATCATTTCATGGGATAAAAGTTCATAAGAATTATTGAACATAATTCCAAAACTCATAACATAAAAAAAGATGTTTTTTGCATACACATAATAATATAAAGTCATTTCCATATTATCCAAGCCTCATACCCAAGACCGTCATAGTGGGAAAATTCCATTACTCAACCAGGTTTACTTTACATTCCAGCGCAATATTACTGAATTATATTTACTTGTCATTCCAGTAATGTCTATCTAATGAGATATAAATATTTACCCAATGTATAGGAGGGGGATATAGGTCCCACCCATATTATAATTAAATCATTCTTACATGTTCCACCAAAACAAAAATCATTCATCATAGCATAACCAATAAAAAAAATGGGTTTCCTAAAAATCATTCCAAAATAATCTATATAAAATAAATGGATTCCATAAAAACAATTCCATAATAACAAAAATAAGAAAATTAATAACAGGGATAGAAACATAACCATATATCATCTTAGATGGAAAATAAATTTCATAAAACACTTGAACTGAATTCTTGAGGAAACTATTCTTTCTTCTTTTAATAACGTTTTCTTTTCTCAAAATTCCATGCAATTTTTAAAGAAAAGAATTTACTTGAAAATAAAATTCAAATCATGTATAATAATATTCATGTAAATAAGGTGTCATGAAACCATAAAAATTCATTCATTCCATATAAGTTAAAAAACATTCTCCGCATACTTTTACTGGAAGAGTCAAAAAGTACCTCAAATCGAATAACAACAAAATATTACTTTCATACAGTTTAATAAAAATTCGAAAAAGGGTAAATTTAACTTTAAAAATTTGTATACGAATATAAATAATATTACATAATTTGTAAACACGAATATGGATGATAAATATACTACAATAAATACTTACATATAAACGATCTCGAATAAAAATGAGATTGCATAATTATCACTTACCTAAGGTCCAATATTATCTATATGTATCTAAACCTCCTATATAATGATTTAAATATTGTTATTGACGTTTTCATAAATATAATCATTTTTATGATATCATATATGATTATATTATCATTATTTTGTTAGTAACATTTCATTAACACTTGTTATTCAGATATTAAATTTTGTATGTACTTTTGAAAGTTTTGTCTGGTAAGTTCATGTTACAATTCTTCGGTTATAATTATATCATTTAAAGAATAATATTATAATAATATATATCATATTTATTCATTCACTTTATTTATATAATCATGGTTTAATGAATATCATGTAGAACGAATCACATCACATCACGGGGATGGTAGGTCGTACGTACGCACAAGCGACAATACCATTCTCTTAATGGTTAAATGATATTTAATTGGATGGAATATTAATTATAAAGAATAATTATCATGTTATATTCCTTATTTAAATCCATTATACTCATCATTCTTGGGATGGATAAAAGGAGGTTTAAGGTTTTCCCATAATTATAATAAAATATCATGATGTATAAAATACTATATTTATTACTTTAGGATGGAAAAAACATAACAAGAGTAAGTATAAGAAGAAAATAATTTAGAAAACGGTGATAAAATAATTACCTTTTTTCAGGTATCTTCTTTTTATTTCAACAAAAGGTCTCTATAGGATGGATTTATGCCCAATGTGTGGACTCTAAAAGTAAGGGAGGTATTTTTGGATCTTATTTGAGTAGAAGTTGGATTATCCAAGGGTATTGATAGGTGTGAGTAAGTGGGTATAGTTGGTGTCCTTTTAAAAGAGGGGGGAGGGGCAATTTAGGAATGTTTTGAAATATTATTTTATTATAAAATGATTTTAAAATTATAATATTTTCAAAGTGATAAATATGGAATAAAATATGAGTATGGGTCCAAATACTCTCAAATGATAGATTTTATATAAGTTTAGCTTACAAAATTATCCTTATCTTTTAGCTTTAACCCTTAGTTAAAAATATTAACTCTTCCCATGTCTTCTTGTATTTTTATAATATATGGTTACTATATTTACTATGAAATTCAAATAGAAAAAAATGGATCATTAATGACATTTTTAACATTATATAAGTCATTTGTACAAATCTTAGTATTTTAGGACTATTATATCATTTAATAAAATATTATTTATTTTAAAAACGCATTTATGTTAATTTTGACACTATTTAGTAATTTATTTTTCTTAAAGTCACAAAAAATTTATTAATTCAAAAAATCCACATTAACTCAAATATAACATGTCATATTAATCCATAAAATTATTGTATTTCATTATAATGTTCAAATTATATTTATTTTAACATTTATAATATCATTTATTTGAATTTTTCATTAATAAGGTAATCACTGCATCATCATTGTGTCATAAATAAATAAATTTATTTAATTTATAAAAATTATAAATAAAATACCAAGATGTTGGAAATAATTTTAGATTTATAATTAAGATTTATTGTCAAATAAATCAGTTATATAACCCTGTATAACAAATTTTTTATTAAAAGAAACATGTTTATATTATATTTCTCTTTACATTAAATTAAAAATTATAAAAGTCATTATCACACCCAAGTGACTCTATGGGGCCTTAAAATCCACACAAGGTTTATAATGGTTGGAAATATCTCATAAAATAAAATTATGACATGTTTTAGGGTAGTTTTATATTATTATAATATTATTATTTTTTAACCTTATTTACAAGATTTACCCTTTATCCATGGTAAATAAAAATAATTATTGAAGTTACTATTCATAATGTCAAAAAATAAAAGGTACCTATTTACACATTTTAGACCTTATGATTCCTAATATGGATTTTATTTTTCTAATTTGAAGATACATAATTAGAAGAAATCAATTTTAAATCAATCCCTCTGTCGAAAAAAGAGAACGTGTTTTTTAATGTTAAAACATTGCAAAAGATTGAAATGTTTTTACATATGAATTCAATGTAAAATTAATCATAATGACATAAATTATATTGATTAATAAAAATATATTATATTTATACAATAAAACCTTTAAATATTCTAATTAATCATATTAATTATTTCGCTGAAAAAATTTGTTTTCACTTAAAATTTAATGTCATTTTACTATTCACCAAAACTTAAATGTTATCAGAAAAATAATGAAAATTCATCCGAAGTAAATTTTTATATCCCACTTTAAAATAAAATATTTATTTTTTCATATAAAAATTGTTGATGTGTCAAAATAATAATTTAAAATGGGTTCACCATTCAAAGGCGTAAGAATACCCCTAAAAAATATAGGGTTTTTTAAAAAAAATAGGGTTTATTAACACCCTTTGATTAAAATATCAATTGGATGAATATAATATATATATAATTAATTTAATTACCAATATTAATTCACTAAAAAATATAAATATATCATTTATATTATTCCTAAATAATTGATATCCAATGAATTCACAGAGCATTTCCATAAGTTAGTTATACTTTTTCCCGTTAAACTAATGGCTAGGAAATAAATGTAATTTATTACAAAGGGAATCTTGATATTTGTTTAAACTCACAATTTTGTGAAACAAAATATACTAAAGAATAAAAAATATTTAAAAAATATTTTATAAAAACATACGGTTGTTACAATACTAGTCCAGAAGGATAATAAAAATCCACTATAATCCAGGAACCTGATCCTATAATCCTAAGATATGTTTGGGTACCCCAATGAAATGGAGATCTGAATAGGGTAGTAGTACACCACTAATGGTTCCTAATTAATAATCTAGTTTTTTCATATAAATTGAGTTTGTGTGAATATGATATCAATGATGATGTAGTAAATATATAAATCACATCAGAACGTGTTGCATATGGGATACCAGACCGACACTACCTTCTTCGGTCTAAGATGGGCGTCTCTGAAAAAATTTTAACTTATATATTTATAAGTATAAATCCATATATATAAAGATATATCATAAAATCCCAGTGTAATTTTCAAAATATAACAAGTCATCCTTAATAATATAATATAGAACATGGACTGGTCCCCAAGAATATTCTTTAATATAGAGGATTCATCCTTTGGATGAATACATTTTCATTCATAGGTATTAATGAATAATTATTTTTCACTTAATCATATGGATTCCTGGGCCCATCCAAGGTGATCTATAAACTTTAATTCCAAGTATCGAACCAAGAGAGCTATAAATACCCTATATTGTAAGAGTCCTCCCAAGGAGATCTATACCTGGAATCCCAAGTATCAATCTAGAGAAGGTGAAAGGCATAAACCTTTGATCCCATCCTAGGTATCACACATATGGGGCCAAGTTTTGATCGTGGAATTGTATAACCATATTTCCTACTAGGCTCATCCACAATAACTCCCCTAGGGAATCAGTATCGCTCATTGGTACACAAGTCATCTTCCAGTGAGCCCATCCATGGTACTCTATTAAAATAAACCAAGTATTGATTCTTAAGTATTTATATCTCAACAATATTTTTAATTATAACTAATGACTATCTCATACAATTCATTCTTAAATCAAGACCCTTGTATCACCCTCATCTTGATTTAGGAGAAAGTTTACATAAGTCTTAACTCATTATATTCAACAAATAATTTTAATTACATTATCCAAGACATATAATATGAATATTATAAATCCAAAAATAAATGACAAAGTCCCAATACACATAGTCTACCATTTACTTTTATTAGATTCAAATTCCATTATAATTAATTAAAAATTAATCCACACACCTGAAAGGTGGTTTTATTAGAGAACATGATCTTTTATTGAATGAAACACTTAATTTTGTTTTAATATCTCATACAAGAGAAATAATTAAAAGGTAATTCAAAACACAAGTTAACCATTTCTTTTATAAAATTTAAAAGTAACACACCGTAAGGGTGGTCTAGAAACAAGGAAGATAATGAAAACTTCTATAATAATTAGGCTAACCCACCATCAAAGGGGTGGTTTAGGTTAAGGTAAAAACCTCTATCCATATCAAAGGGGGTCTAAAACATAACACAAGGTGGTATAAGAATTTAATTAAATTCATTTCATAATTTAAAATCAATATCCAGAAAGTCTAGAATTCAGAGCATTGACAATATCCTATAAGTATGTAACTTTAATGGAAATTCATATATAACCCCTAACTCATTCTTATGATGTTCCACTCACCCAATATAGATAATTTATTTGAGTTTGAACTAAATAAATCCGAGGAATCATGAAAAGCCTAAAAAATAGTGAAAAATAGCTCGCATGGATTTATTATTCTCCATGTGGAGGTAAAAAAATTACACAATCATGAGGAGTCAAGAACTTACCAATACAGTTCCAACGCAACTTACAGTTCTTGATTCAGATATCGGATGAGGGAGATCTCCCAAATCATAGGATCGGAGGGAGGGTGCTCGAGCGGCCTCCCTACTGCATGTGAATGTTAAAGAAAAGAGGTAGAGGAAAAGAAATAATATTAAGGCGAAAAAGGTCTTTTCTGTCCCATTAATGATCCTTATTGTTTTTCTGCATGGTTTGGAAAATAGTGTACTAACCACGTAGACATCACTACCCAAAACCAAACCCCTTTCAAATGGGGTTCATAGTTGGTCCGAGTGGGTTTTCAAACTATGCACCTAACCATACATATCTACTAGTTAAGTGGAACTAAGGGTGTGTGATAATTTTTAGGTTTATGATGATTCATTTTTAAGTGATTTTTAAAAAAATTAATGTTTTATTTTCAATGATGAATTTATTGTGTTTAAATATCTATAACCTAAAAATGTTTAACCTCTAGATATTTATTCTTTGTGTAAATATAATGTGAACTATTTTAATATTAAAATCAATAAGTCATAGATTTGTTATATAATTTTCGAATGTTATAATGTTTATACTTTATGTAATTTTTGTTAATATAAAGTTAATTTCATATTTACCTAAACATAAATTAGATAAAAAGAATATTTGTGATGTCTGTCAAATTGGGAAGCAACACGAATCATATTTCAAACCAATTGAACATTATTATATTTCTATACCCCTATAACTTATTTACAAAGATCTGGTGGGGTTATCTAGAATAACTATCCTCAGTGGTAAATAATTTTTTAATGTTTTGGTTAATGATTTTTCAATATTTTCTTGGGTATAATTCGTGAGACATAAAATTTAAGCTTATACTATTTTTATTAATTTTTTATGATTTTTAAAAATGAAAAAGTTTTTAAAATTGTGTCCTTAATAAGTGACCATGGGGATGGGGGAAGATTGCAAATTTTGAATTCAATTCATTTTTTTCAAAATATGGCATTAAATGTACCTTCTATTCCTATTAGAAACCTCAATATAATGGTGTTGTTGAATGTTGAAATAGGTCCTTTCAAGAAATTACTAGAACATTTTTATGTGAATATATCAAACTACTCACTTTTAGGTTAAAGTTGTTAACACATCATGATATTCCATCAATATATTTTTAATAATGATTATATTAAAGAATATATCCTATGAGAAATAGAATAATAGAAAACCAAATGTTAGATATATTATGGTTTTGGGATGCAAAGTGTATATCTTAAACACCAAGGATAATATTTTTATGTTCAATATAAAATATGATGAAGGAATATTCTTAGGTTTTTCAGTGAATTTTATATCCTATATAGTTTTCAATAAAAAAACATAGATAATTAAGGAAACAACTCATGAGAAATTTAATTAAATTAATCCCTTTAAGCACACAAAAAATAAAATTGATGATGTAAGTGATTATTTTGATAACTTGAGACGTGAGCCTCTCCTTGAAATCAAAATGGATGATGTCATGGAACATGATCATGACAAATGTAGTCTTGAAAGGGAAGAAAATAATGAAACTTGAAGTGTTATGATTAGATAGCCTTTAAACCTGAAAAAAATATCTTAGAATCTATAAAATTAAATTAGAAGAGGGATTTAGGAACAAATAAGTATTGGAAACCTTAATGAATATTACAATTTCCTATCCCTAATAGAAATTAAAACCATATAAAAATATTTACACGATGAGAGTAGGGTAATTTCTATAAAAGATGAATTAAAAAAGTTCAAGAGGAATAAGGTATGAAATTTATTTGACAGACCCCCTGATTATCTTATTATAGAAACTAAATTGGTATTTAGAAATAATTAGTATGATCAAGGATATTTCATTATAAAAAAGGATAGACTATATTCCAAAGGCTATAATCAAGAGTATATAATAGTGTATGAAGAAACATTTTCTATTATTGCTAGATTAGAATCCATTAGAATCAACTTAGAATATTCATCTCATATGGAATTTAAATTAAATCATATGGATGTTAAATATGAATTAAAAAATATGGGTTTTTAATGGAGGAAGTTTATATTAAATAACCACCATGTTTTTAAGACCTCCATTTTCCAAATTATATTTTCAAAAAATCCAAAGGTTTCTATGATCTCAAAAAAGTACCTAGAGCTTGGTTTGAAATATTAAGTTAATTCATTTAATTAAATGGTTTTACTATGAGTTTAAAAATCCCTACTATTATTAAAAACCTCACCAAATAATACCTTGTTGGTACAAGTTTATGTTAATTCAATTATTTTGGGTATAGAAATCCAAAAAAAATTGTAATGATTTTTTAAAACTCATGAAAAATGATTTGAAATGAGCATGATGGGTGAGTTATTTTTCTAATTATTTTTAGATTTACCAAAGATATTTTGGAAATTTTTAAAAAAAACATTAATACATATATGATTTATCAAAAAGGAGTTTTTCTCAAAAGTAGTAGTAATTTTCAAACCCTCGTGGGTTCTAACATTGATATATTTTGGGATAAAGTTGGGAAACCAGTTGAAAATAAGTTAAATAGAGGAATAATTAAAAGTTTGATTTATCTAACTGAAATTATACTTGATATTATGTTTTTAGCATGTTTATGTGAAATATTTCATGAAAAACCAAAGGGATTCCATTTAAAATTTACCAAAATAATTTGAAGGTATTTAAAGGGAACAATTTGTTATCCTTGCCTTTTATAAAAACTTATAGGATTTAATTAATTTTATATTTTCATACTAATTTTGGTGGTTGTAGACTAGATATCAAAATTAAATATATAACCTGTCACTTTTTTGGAAAATATATAGTTTCTTGGTCAAGTATAAAAACAACATTCTATTACACTATCAAATTTTAAAGTTTAGGATATTACCATTGATAGTTTTTGTGCTAAATTATTGTGGATGAAACACATATTAATGGACTTTGGATTTAATTTAAATCATGTCCCAATTAAATTCTATAAAACTAGTATTATCAACATTAATTAAAAACTGATAAACCATTAAAGGTCCAAACATATAGATTTAAGCCATCATTTATGTAGAGATCATACACAGAAGGGTGATATTTCTCTTGAATTTATTTGTAGTGAAAATAAATTAGTGGATATTTTTACTAAGTCATTTCCTACTGATCAATTTTATTTTATTACAATTGAAAGGGGTTTATTTTATTTTAAATGACTTTTTTAATAATTTTAATTATAAATTTATACATTTAACTCTTTAACATTTAAAATTTTATTATTTTTCTTTCATTGACAAATTTATGTTTAAATTACCATATTTTTATGTCATATAATAAAGTAGAATTCAACCCTAACTTTTTATTTTATTTATTTTATTTTATCACATCACATTGTAATATGAAACTATGTATTACATAGAAAGTATTAAATCTAGCCTAAAAAATCATGAGGTTTTTCAAACCTCTAAACCTCTCTTCTTCCTAATTCAAAACCGTTCTTTCCTTAACGAATCCTTTTGAAACTCAAGACCTTCAGTCTTGTAGAGAATGATAAAGTCAAGAAGACCCAAGTAGGAAGTTTTAAAAAATTTTAATAGTTAAATGATATTGTTTTAATTTAAAAGTTAAAAGGCTATATATTTTTCTTGTATAGACCGAATTGAATTGTTACTTAAGAATGTATTAAACTTCCAAGAATGATAGTTTCACTTTGAAAAAAGTATCAATGAATTCTATTTTGATAATGAATCTATAAGGTTTTATGAGAATTTTGATTTGAAATTCTTGGATGCTTAATAATTGATCATATTAAAATTCAATGGGATAAGATTCTCGCTATCATTAATGGAGTTTGTTGAAGCCTTTTAATTTCCCATTTGATGTAATCTTCGAGTTTAACACTTATTTGGTTAATATCGATGGTGTGTGACTAGTTGAAATTATGACATCTTTATATGGATATCTTATTATTAAGAAAAATATAATCAATGATTTATAAATTAAAACAAAAATTATATTCAAATTTATCCAAACATGGATCTCATAGAGAAATAGTGAATTTAAGAATGTTCTCCAACTTGATATTCATCTTCTTTATATATTTTTTATTAAAAATAAATTCAACCTTCTGAAGTGAATATTTAGATATATATACCATTATTTCTATAGGTCTTGGATAATTTATCCTCCTATAAAAATTCTCACTTTTCTTCTTGGGAAAGATGAAATAGATCTAAGTGATATTATGTAGACTAAGTTCCATGGGATAAATACTAAAGGATCATTAATGCTTAAGAATATTGGATACCTTTTGAGTTATTCTATAAGGAAGTTATTACCTAGTGTTTTTAAAGAGATAAAGGAAATAAATTATCATATTAAGGGGGATAATCCTATTTAAGATGAGGATATTATTGTTATTCAATATAAAATGGAAGTCTTAAGGGATGATGAGCCTCTTGATATAAGAAGAAGATGAAGAAGATTTTCATCTTAATAAATTTATTTTCTAAATATTTTTCAAGTTAGAATTGAGGAGAAACCTGATGTTAATATAGGAGCTTCTGATGAAGATGAAGTTGGTCAAGGTATTAAAGGTATTGATTCTTAGAATGATCTTATTAAACCTAGTATTAAGGTTTATACACATTAATAAAATATTAATGAGAGTTCTGTTGTTAAACTTATGTTGATAAGGACCCAAGATAGAGTATCTCTTGGTGCTACTCTAAAAAGGCTGGTGTTTGTGGATGTTAATGAAATTAAGAATATTTAATTTCACCCCAATGTCTACAAAAATATTAATCATCTAAATTTTAAAGAGTCTAGACATATTATACCAGACTATCTTCAGGAATTTCTATTTAATCAATCACCTAAAGATGTTAAATTTAAAAAAATATCAAGTATTACAATCTCTAAGAATGTTGGTTTGGAAGAAGATGCTACTGAAAAACCTTCATTGGTTAAAAAGGATAGGGAAAGTGGACCTCCGGATAAACGTACTCATCTTGGTCTATATTAGAGGACTGCCACTCATATAATAAAAGAAACTAAGAGTTGTGAAACTAATAAATATTGGAAAAAATTAACTAAAAAATTTATTGATATATTAATTATATGTATTCTAAATTTGACAGGAAAATGATCCAAGTGGAAGATCTAAAATGGTATTCTATTTTAAAGCTAGATTTTTATGAGCTAAAATAGGTCTTTAAATTTCAACTAGAGATGATACAAAATCTTAAATTTTTTCAATCACACATTACTACTTTATTTCTGGATGAAACTAAGTTTGTTAGAATAGGTAATAATTATTTCAAGAAGATTATGATCTCTTTGTTTTATTTCATGAATAATATTCCATTTTTTTGCTTCTTCATCCTCACATGTAAAGGAATCAAGTACTACTTTTTTAGATCTAATGAATTTACCCTCAGATTTAGTGCTTTTATATAAAATAATTCAATATTTTTGATGTGTTATGTTATCTTTTGAATCCATTCAATAACAAAAAAATATATCACTTATGAACTATATATTGTCAATATTAAATCTCATAAAGGTAGATATTGAATCTTAGAAATGTTTGATGATCTAGTAAAATTTATTAAAGAAACATTTTCCACAATAAAGGAAACTTCATCTGAAATTAATGATCTAACTGGGAAGATTATTACTTTAATAGTTCAATGGGAATCTACTCTAAACATTATCCTACCAGACATCAAAGACTCCATATAGAAAATCTTTATGAAAGTTTGATATATTTATTCCTCTAATTATTACTCTATACATTCTAATATTGTAGTTCCACTAGGTGAGAAGTCTGATTGGAATATTGAAGTTGATATAGTTTCATCAAAAGTTAAGAAAGTTGTTTCTCCACTATTCATTTTAGATAGTGGTATTCAGGTGATTCAGAATTTCGTTAAGCTACTGAGTTCACCATTAAAGGCATTAATTACTTGAATAATAAATTGAATGAAAACGACATGGTCTCAAAGGATAATCTCTTCAGTTTTTAGGAATAATTTGGGGATAAAATTAATAAAATATTCATTGACTTATTAGGTTTCTATCGGGATTCTATTATCAAATGTCTTGAAATTTTTGTAAATCCATGTCTATGTTTAAATTATGAAGACCACTAATAGTGAATCATCCTACTTTATTTGTGGATATCTATTAGAGGCTTAATAATCTATTTACTCATCCTACTTCAATTTAATGGTATAATATTATAGTGGTTATAGTAGTTTATGAAGAAGAATATTCATTTACTCTATAGATTCCATTCACTAGATTTTTATTCCCTTTATCTGTTGCTGATAAATTTGATGAACAGTGGGCTATCAAATTACACAATAAAATTATGACAGTGCATAGAAGACTTTTTGAAGATTATATTAGTCTTGGTTTATATGGATCCAATATTTTCTTATCTATCCCTAACCTTATAAGATTTATTCCTAGATCTTTCTTTACAAAGCTACACCTTGATTCAAAAGACCAATTTATTTTCTATTTGGTTTATATTTTGTCTATTTTACCATGTGAAACTATAATTATATTCTTTGAATTAATTAAATCCAGTTATTTTTTTATTATTTTCTATTTTTTACCTATCATTTTATGTTTAATATTTAATTCTCCTCACATAAGTTTTATTTTTGTTTTTATTAAATCAATCCCAGAAAATTCCAAATTATATTCATTTCTATAATGTATAATCTCCTAGATCCTTATTAACTATGCCATATTGAATTTGTTTTACCTCACTCCCTTTTTCTTATTTTTTTATATCACAAAAGGGGTAGAATATATGAGTAAAAAAATTACAATTTAACACTTAAATTTTTTTCTGAAGAAGAGGAAATTACAGGATTATATCTTTCTATGATGAAAATATATAATTTTTAATTTTTAAATTATTATGGGTTTTTTGATCATGAAAGAGGGGGATATTATATGACATACTAATATTGTTCTTACATATCTCAATATTTAATATACTTTGATGCTCAAAAAATTACAATTTGTTTTAAAAATAAACTTATGTAAAGTGTTTTTTGGTAATTAAGTTATTTTTCTAAGAAATATTTTATTTCTAAGAATTTTGGTTAAATCCATGGTTTTCAATTTTAAATAAAATTTCTTAATGATTTTATCAAATGAGATGAAAAATTGTCATATATGATGATAATTTTTCATGCAACCTATTAATTTTTCATATGTTTCCAGGAAATCAATTCACTAAAAAAGAAATCATTTTATAGATAGTCAAAAATCTTCAAACTCAATTTCATATTTTTGATAAGGTAAAATATCCTATGAAGGTATCATGTATAAGAATGATCATATAAGGAAAAATAAATTCATTTGAACTAAGTTTTTTAGACAAGTCATTCATTTTAAAAAGATTAAATTATCATATGATTTGTTGATTTTTTTATGTGCTCAGAAATATTAAGTACTAATATTTAAAGAAGGAAAATATCATAAAAAGATAAAAATTATCATATGTATATAAAAAATAATACAAGGACTAAAAATATTTTATAGAACAATGTTTCAAGTTCTTTTATCTTTTAATGATAGGATTGTCTTATGAACATATGAAATATCATATACGTTGGACTATGTTAGGAAGTTAAATATTTGCTAAAGTAGAAATATTATATTAATTTTAAGAAAATTTATTTCTCTAAGTCTAAATTAATACAAAGTTCTGAGGATAGAAATGTTCTAAGAGAATTATAAAGTCCTTCAAAGATGTAGTTATTCGAAGTGAGTTTTTATTATTTTGTTCATTAAAAGAATTTATTACCATTATTGGAATTATCAAGAAGTCCAATCCTGTTTTATATTTTTTATAAATCATGATGGTTGTAGGAGGAAAGAATAATTAAATAATATGTATACTTCTAAGAATTCATGTAGTTTTAATGAAGACCATCAAATTATTTAACAACAATATCTTTTTTTTATTTTTCAAAATACACATACAAACATATTCAGTATTTTTTGGATTATTCTATTTTCTCTTGACCATTTGAGTATATATGAAATTTAAATTCAGGATAAATGAAAAGTAAGTATGAAAACATGAGTGATAAAATACAACCTAAAAAATGTGAACGATACTGTTCTCAAGCTATTATTTATTTTCTATGAAGAAAATGAACTGGATACTATTGTTCTTTGAATGAAATTTCAAATACAGTTGAGGTATCTTATGAAGATATTTATTAAATACTTATTCATTTTTTATAATAACATATCATATTTTATCAATTTTCTTATTATAACTATGAGCAGAATATGAATCTCATTTCAATGAATTTTTATTTTCAAAAGAGTGAACACTCATTGTTTTGAGTGTTTGAAGGCCTTGGATGGGTATTATTAAAATTGAGAGCCTATTAAAACCCATAGGAACCTTTTTTAACAAGTTTTATTTGCTTGAACTTAACTTTTCAGTCCTTAGTAAATAGACCTATATAGTAAAAACCACCAAGATTTAAGAGAGATCACCAGTGTAGTGGGCTTGGGCATCATTTTTTCCTGAACCAATATGATTCCTTTGTGAAACTCTTTTCTTCCCTATTTTTATTTTTAATACTTATCTAATAAAAGTGTATGTAAAAATTCAATGGATGGTTTTAATTGGGGTTAAAATTTTAAGAACTCAATTCCCCCTCTCTCAAGTCATTGTGAAAATCCAACTTAGACAACCAAAAATATACAAATTTCATTTAATTAATATATGAGTTCTCTATAGGAAAGGTTAAATAAAATTATTTTTCAGTGAACATTGTATAATGATGTTTCATAACATCTTAATTTTCTATCCTCATCATTAGCAGTCTAATCAATAACCCATTCTCAAAATATTAGTGTAACCTGCTCCTTTTCATCACTCATTATCTAAAATTCTCACAACTTTGGTGGAGCATCCAAGAACCTCTTCTCAAATGAAAATACATAAAATAATCACTCAAATATTCTTAACAATATATAACTCTTTACATCCCACAAAAAAATCATATTATTTACATGTTTTTTGATATATTATAAAAAAGTATCTAGCCTAAGTGAATCATACCTATTAATTAATATTTTTCTTAAAGACCCAACACATGCCTCCTTGACCTGAAATGTATCTTGTAAATGAAGATTCATATAGTTTGTATGCAAGAGGAATTTTTTTTATATTAAAAATATTTAAAATAAAATTTATTTTTAAATTTCATTGAAACACTGCATAGTGTCACACCAATATGTTAAATTAATGAAAACAAAACAAGATATCCATTAATTTTAACTAAAATGGGAAATGGTACTCGATCTTAGAAAACTTTACCAAATGGAAACCAATTTATTATAGAATCTATATACCCTAAAAGTGATATTTGGGGATTTCATTGAATTTAAAATATAATATATTTTATCCCTATATTTGAGTACTAACACTCTAGATAGTCTAGGAAGGAAACATCCAAAAGAATTTATAATATAGTCTTATGTATCAATCATTTGAATTATTATAGGACTAATTGGTGGAGTTAGTGCACTAGAAATGAAAACTTTTTTACTTTAAATTGCCAATATATTCAATTAATTGAAGATTAATAAACGTTTTATCAAATATTGATTATTATTTTTCATAAAATTTATGTGATAATGTCTTAAGAGTATTTGTCACATCAAAAGGTCATAAAAATTCCAGACTATAATGAGAACCTTGAAGTTTCATGGAAATATTATTAAACATATAGTTCCTATAGTTGAATGAAATTATCTAATGGGACACAAATGATGTTGAATCTCAAGTTCCTGATTCTTGTAAGTAGACAAGGCTTCAACACATGAAGTTCACATTATGTAATTTAAAAAATAAGAGAATATAAGTAGATATCTTTAAGTAGGAATTCCACATGTTTTTTCCATTGGATATTATTTCCTATGAACATATGTATGTTAGGCCAGAAAGTTGGTAAAATTTGGTCTATAGGGGGTGGGTGGATAGAAAAAAAAACTAATTTTAAAGGGATGGATTAATTGTTTTTACAGTTAATGATCAAAGTTAATTATAAGAGTTAGTTAAAAACATAATAAAAGAATTCACACAAGGATTTTTATATCGGTTTAGTCCAAATTAGAAGTAGACTAATCTTATACCTCCATAAGTTGTGAGAGATACATTGTGCACTACCTGGTTTTTAAAGGGGAATCATAACCTGATTACAAGCTACTTTTTTAGTGGAAGAATAACCAGACACCTAAATTTGTATGGGGAGTCACAATCCAATTGCAACTCTTACTTTAAAATATGTAATTCACAGCATGAATAGTCCTAGGTTTAGAATTTTAAGTGTCACAACCTGAAGATAGAAAATTATTTTATATGTAAAACCATAAAGAGAACATGAAAGAATATGAGAGATGGAAAGAAGTGTTACAGACTCAAGAAACCATAAAAAATAGATAAAATAAGAATCAAACACAGGAACTAGTTTTTAGGTATAGTAAATGCTTTAATCATCAAGGTAGTATATGTGCAATACATTTTTTCAACACATAAGAGATTATACAGTAGTAGTGATAAATGTTCAGCATAAACATAATGTACACCCCATTTTTCTCTTTGCACTATATCACTTAAAAATATGAAAATTATTGTCAAAGATGTATCATATCCGAATTATTTAACTTATTCACTTATGTAAATCATCAAAGATTAATACACTTTTTTTAAAAAAATTCTGAGTAGTAGTTAGAAAATTTTAAATTCAAATTGAATAATACCATAATATCATAGAGAGAGATAAATTAGGATATTATCATTACAAATTAATTGCTCATCTCATGGATGAAATTTAAAACAATAAATATGGATTCAAACCAATTTTAATTCATATGTTAAATACTTTAAATGGTATAAAATATAAAATGTCAATAAATGATCCCATGAGAATAACAAGTTTGAAGTTTGAAATATGAAACTCAAAAAAAATATTTAAAACATGTAGTTAATGTGCAGATAAATTCAAAAATTAATAACACTTCATTAAAGATATTAAAATAATTTTGAATGCAATTCATTTAATATAATATTAACTTAAAATCAATCGGTTCAAATAAAACAACATAAAACTATAAAAAACTATTTTTGAGTTTCAAGCTATATCTTGCATTCATTAAAGTGGAACAACCTTTGATATTCTCAAAACATGTTTAAAACAATGGGAAACATTTTATATAGGTTCTAAAAATGAATATTAATTTATATTCATTAGAATAGTTTTAGAATATGAAATAAACATGCAGAAAATTGACATATGGAACATAATAAAAAAGAGTATAATTTCCTATAGGATTTATACTAAACTACATATCATAATTCATGCAGGAGAATTTCACATAAGTGAATTGAACATGCATATGATTCATATAAGAGAATATATGTTGGAAAATAAACATATATGATTCATGTATGGTAAATATACGTAAGAGAATCCTGTAAGGGATTTGAGTAAGTGAATTCATCATGTAAGGAAGTCACAAAGCGAATTTTTGAAAACGAAAAACAGATTGTATTTTATAATTTCAATCCGAAAAAAGGCCTAGATACCTAAATAATCATATTTTGGTTTTTTAAAATATATTTATAATTTTTTTAGATTTTTAAATAATAAATAATCACCTAAAGCATATTAATACAACTTAGGTTATGATTAAAAAGAGTTTTAAAAAATAAAAAAATCAAACTAAAAATATATAGTGACTTAAAACACAATTTTTGACATGATATATATTGATTAAGAAGTTCATATATTCTTATAAAATGTATATAATCTTTTTATATTTCCCAAAAAAATCACTCAATTTGTAGATCTATATATCAAGATATATTTGAAATGTAGAGGGTATTAAATTCTATAAAATTGGGTACATGGTTCAAAAATAGGCCATGTGAATTTCATTTGGCAATGTGGATTTCCAAAATGACTTCTTGGGAACAAAAAATTTGATATATGAGAAAAGTAAAAACAAGTTTAAATGACCTTTTAAGGTCCCAAATTACTTAGTTAGCCTAGGAACTCAAAAAAAAACTTGTGTAACATATGATGAAAAATAAAAAACATTAAATCTACAGATAAATTAAGCAATGAATAAAATGATATGACCAATATTTTGTATAAATTTATTAATATACAATTAAAAGATATAATAAATGCAATAATATTAAAACATACAATTGAAATCAATTAAAAATTTAAATATAAGACAATATTAAACAAGAATGATAGGATTTCTAGTAAAAAAACAAAAAAAAAACATTCAAATACTTATACAAATAATTTCCCCCTTTTTGTTTGATTATAACTTATAATTAAATTATACATGAATTTTTTTTAAACTTTTTTTGGGTAAAATGATAAATATTTTAAAAAATAATATTTTATGCAAACTGAAGGATTAAACATTAAGTTATCATTATATAAGATATATGATAGGTTTTAAAATAGTTATAAAATAAACAAATATATAGAAATATTAAACATAATTAATTTTAAAAAAAAGATTCTAGGTTTTAAAGGTTTCTTATAAATCTAAAATTTTCATCATATAAAAAAACAAAAAAATTCCCTAAAAAAATGAATATGTAAAATTATTAAAATTTCAACATTCCAATAACAGATTTATGTTATTCAAACTGATAAAATTATAAAGACTTAGAGAAGATATCCTCAAGTTTATTTTAAGTATATATAAATTCAAAAATAATGTAACCCTTATTCACATGATCTCTAATAGAATAAAATTTAACATTGATATTATTTTTTCGAGAATACTTTAAAGGATTCATAGAAATGGAAATTATATATTCAAAATCACAATAAATAGTAAGTTTACCAAAAAACACATATATATTTATTAATATATAAACATTGAGCATAACAACTAGTAGAAAAAATATACCCATCTTCTGTAGTGGATTGATAAATAGATAATTGCTTCTTATAAGACCAATAAATTAAACTCATTATAAAAAAAGAAACTTACCTGATGAGATTTTATGATCAATTATACAACCTCCAAAATCAATGTTATAATAAGATATTAAATCAAAACAATTATACTTAGGATAATATAAACCCAAGTTAATGGTTTCTTTAACATATCTAATTATTATTTTTATAGATCTAATGTAACTCTCTTTAGTATTAGTTTGAAATCCTTCCCATAGAAAAGCAATAAACATAACATTAGGTATAAATTTAGTTAAATTAATTAATCTACCTGTTATACCTTTATAAAATTTAATATTAACATATTTTCCATATTCCTCAATATCTAATTTACAACAAGTACTCATAAGAGTTTTTATACACTTAAAAGAATCAAGACCAGTCCTTTTAACTATTTTTTTCATACTTCAATTGATTAATAAAAATATAATATCTTATTTTATAAATTTTATATCCAATAAAGAATATTAATTCTCCCATTATGCTCATTTCAAACATAGATGACATCAAATTAGAACATCATTAAAAATAAATTCACTAGAAGAACTGAAAAAACCATATCATCATCATAAATATTCAAAATTAAAATATCATATTAACTTATTTTGATAAGACGTTTATGGTCAACATTACCATTTTTAAGACCACTATTTAATTGAAAAAATAAATAATTTCATACCAAGCATGGTATGATTATTTTAGACTATACAAACATTTAGATAATTAAAAAATGTGACTAGAAAATTTCTTATTTTCAAATCCAAGGGCTTGATTAAAATAAACTTCTTCAGTTATAAATTTTTTTAAGAAAAATCTTTTTACAACCATTATAAATAACATGAAAACTTGAAAAAAAGAAAAATATAATAATATTCTAATATAATATAACCCGGAAATATGTGAAAATGACTCTTAAAAGTCTATACCTTCTTCTTGAGAGTTTCATTGGGAAACACGTCTGGATTTGTTTTGGAAATCTACCCAGATTCATCCAGCTTGTTTATAGGGATCATTTAGTTTCGATTACCTACTTATCCCCAAGAAAATCAACTAAATAACAAAATTTATTTCTAAAAAATTGATTAATATAATGTTTTATAGAAATAATCCAATTTGAATCATTTAAATCATCATTAAAATTATTTTGAATAAAATTATAAATAAAAGAAGAATTAGAAAAACATTATAACAAAATTTCTAGTTTTAACACTTGATTCAATATTATTAATAACATTGTCAACAATATAAGATTTATGAATCTTCCATGATCATGGATTAGGCTTAGAATGAGTATAATAACCCTCAATTTATCGATCCTTATCTTGATGTTTTTCTTCAATAAAATCAAAATCTCAAAATTCATCATTTAAAACATTTGAAACATAATTTAAATTCACATTAATTTCATCAAACATAAAATGAAAATAGTATTCAACAATCATAGTTATTTTATTATAAACTCTAAAATATTACTATTATTATAATAAAAAATAAAAAAAATCATTACTTTTACCATAGAATTTATCTAAATTATCTGATGAATTTAAAATAAAAATTTTACGTCCAACACTCTAAAATAACCGACTGTAGGATTTTTACCTTTATGTAATTCATGATATTTTTTCTTTAACAAAGTTAAATCAATAATTCTATTTTACATTTAATAAGAAAAAAACTACCTCAACCCAAAAGTATAAATGAAATTTATATTCACTTAACATAGTTATGCCCATTTCAATAAGAATTCCATTTCTCTATTCCACAACACCATTTTTGTTGTGGTGTTTTAGGAGTTGATAAAATATGGAAATAATTATTATTTTCACAAAATTTTGAAAAACCTAAATTTTGAAATTCACCACCTTTATCACTATGAATAGAAAAAATTAGACAAATCTTTTCATTTTGAAATAAATTATAAAATTTAATAAATGTAACTAAAGTATCATTCTTATGGGCAAAAAAATAAACCCATGTAAATATACTATAATAATTAACAATAATTAAAGTTTTTTCTTTCCTACAAGTCTAGATATTTTAGTTGGACCAAATAAATCAATATGTACTAACTGTAAAGATTTATTTCTAATTATGTTATTAGTAAGTCTAAAATAAATTTTATGTTGTTTCCCAATCATGAAAGCATCACAAACATGAAACTATTTTTTCTTTATGGTAGGTAACTGTAATAAATTCTCATATTTAGGGAGATTATGTAACAATGTAAAATTAAAATGATCTAATCATTGATAGAAAATAATGTTGTCATTCTGTACTACATTCAAACACTTAACATGTTGAATAGTTAGTTTAGAAAATTTAACAGTATAAATATTGTCCTTTCAAATATAAAATAATAATATATAATTATTATAAAAAACTAAATTCTTATTATTTTTAAATTTTACATACATTCAATCATTACATAATTTATATATACTAATTAGATTATGTTTTATGCCTTTAACATATAAAATATTATAAATAAAATTAGAATTTTAAATATTAACTTTTCCAAAACATTTTACTATACCATTGGAATTATCTCCATAATGTTTTTTGTAAGTGGTAAAAATTGATGTATCTATATTTATATTCCCAGAGAATCCAGTACCCATGTACCATATTTTGTTCTTAATACATTTAATTAATTTTTCCTACAAAAATCAATTATATAAAAAATTTGGTACCTAAAATACTTTGGGTTCAATAGGATTTATAATAAAAAAATTATTTACCCATATAGAACCCAAACAAGTATTTTATGGTACTCTAGATAAAAAATATTTATAAATATGATTTTTCTTAAATCCAAAATACTATTTGAATCTATGAGAATAATAATTAACATAGTGACATTTCATTCTACAATTAAAACATGTAATAGTATAAGTACAACCATTTTTAATTTTAATAAAATGATTTCAATACATTTGAGGTGATCTCTTATCATATCCAATGCAATATTTATTTTTATTGAATTTATTCAAAGTCATAATATTATGATATTTTTCATGATCTAGAATAAAATAAAAAACATTTATTAAGACTTATAACTTCCTTTTTCAAATTTTCATTCAAATATTGTGTGTATGAAAATTATCAAAAATTCTTGAATGATAATTATAAACAATATTTTTTAATTTTATATTCTCTTTTAAAAGAAATTTATTTTTTAAAATAATCGTTTCATTATTTTATTTATTCTTATTATATAAATTAGAATCTATGAAAATATATTTTCTCAAACTTTCAATTTATTCATATATCACATAAAATTTTTTATTTTTAGAATCATAATCCGAATCAAAACATCCAAAAAAAATCCAGCACCATGAACCTTATTCGGTGAATCCATGAAGAAGAAGTTATAAGATTATTTCTCATTTAAATATTTTTCACTAGAATCTGGTTCTATGGTATAAATCTAACTAGTTTTTAAAGAATTATTTTATTTCCTCTGTAATTTTCTTTATTATTTAGTTTTTGACTGACAAGATTGATATTCCCTTTCTTTATTTACTCAAAAAAGTAACAACTGATGTATTATACTTAGTATAACCATTCTTATCTCCCTTGTGTTTTTTACTTTGGGGGGGTGGGTGGGGGTTCTTCTGAATATATTCTTGAATCATTTATTTTTCATTATTTGTATACTCTATTCATAATATGGGACATATCATATTTTTCACTATCTTTTATATCAAAATCAGAAGAATCATTAGAAACAAAATTCAAATATTTAAAATCTACAAATTTTCTTTTTTTTTGTCTCCTATTAAGAAATATTCTTATATTCTAATTCATACTACAGTAGTGATCCAATCAATTCATCAAGATTGTACTCTTTGAAGTTATTTCTTTCATTAATGTCGCCAATTTTTGTGTGCCATTTCTTTGGTATAGATCATATAAATATTTCAACAATTATGGTGTTTTCTAAATCTTATCCAAGGGAGTTCATTCTATTCAAAATTATTTAAAATTAGTGGAATATTTGATTTACTATTTCACCTTCACCCATCTTGATGCCTTGCTACTCAGCTTAAAGCATTCCAAGATTAGTTCTTATTGGTTTTTATTATCCAAGGAAAGATAATTATATAATTTTTCAAATATCATGATCCATCTTAAATGTATACACATGACTAAACATTGTTTTATTAATATCACAATATAAAATATATATAATTTTGAAATTTAAAACATATCTAGTAGAAGAATTTCCTATAAGTGTATTTCGATCAACTTATGGTAGTGTGTATAATTTTTTCATGATCGAACAATGTTCTATGCTTCATTTCTTGAGTTATTCCTCTATTAGAGTTCTTTAGTATCAATAATTTTTTCCATCAAAGTGAGGTGTCTTCTAAGTAATACAAGAATTTTTTTTGATCATTATTTATATCATAAATATCTTGAACTTATTTTATGAGATCTAGGAATGTGTTATCATAATAAAATTTAATCAACAGACTCTATATAAGGATTATATAATTCTAAAATGAACAACCGTTGATACCAATTTTTTGGTCAGAAAGGTGATAAAAGATGGTTTAGAGGGGAGTGAATAGACCAAAATAAAATTTCAAAGTGATGAATTAATTAATATAAAATTTAATAATCAGTGTTAATTAAATGTGTTAGTTAGGAGTTGAATAAAATAATGAATACAATGATTTTTATACTGGTTCAGTCCAAATTGGATATATTCTAGTTTTATACCTCTCTACCCAGTGATATATACATTGAGAACTACCTAATTTTTAAATTAGAATCATAATCCGACTAAAATAATTTTTCTTGTGTAAAAATTACCAAAAAAATTAACTTTTATATAGAAAGTCACAAAACAATTACAAACCTAAATTTAGACTATGGGATTCACAACATGAACTTCATTGATTTTAGAATCTGGGAATCACAACTTGATGATAGAAAATGATTTTGTATGTAAAAGTGTAAAGGGAAAGTTAAAGCACAAGAGAGATGGGAAGAAGTGTTTCAAACTCAAGAAACCAAAGTGAAATAGATAGAAGAAGAATTAAACATAGGAATTGGTTCTTAATTATAGGATCTTCTCACATCATTAAGGTAGTATATGTTGAAGACATTTTTATTCAACCCTTGATAGATCAACATATAGTAGTGATAAATATTCAACACTGGTAGAATGAACACACCACTTTTCTTTTCACACTGTATCACATGAAAATAAGAAATAACTTGTCAAAGATGTATCATATTAGAATTATTTCACTCAATAACTTGTGTACAACATAAAATCTCAATTACCTTTTAAAAAAACAAACTTAACACTGCTCATCAGTCATTAGATAATTTTAAATACAAATAGAATAATACAGAAATAATAGAGAGATAGAGAGGAAGAAAAATAAGGATATTATCATTTCATATTAATCACTCAACTCACAAATGAAATTTAAAAAAATAAATACGAAAGAATTTTTTTTTGAAATAATCCATTAAATAATTTAAATGTACTAAAAAATAATTGGTCGATGAAATATCTCATTAAAATAGAATGTTTGACGTTTAAAATAAGAAATTTATAAATATTCCATATAAAATGAGCAGTAAATATGCTAAGAAATTCAAAACTGAATAATATTGAATTTAAGATATTAAAAAAAAATTAATTTTTTTAACATAATATAATATTATTTTTTAACCAATATAATCAAATAAAACAATATAAAACTACAAAAATTGGGTTTTGAGTTTCAAGTTCTACATTTCATGTGTGAAAATAGAACCACATTTGATCTTCATGAAAATAAGTTTAAAATAATTGGAAACATTTCACATAGGTTATAAAAAATTAATATGAATTTATAAATTAATTAGATCAATTTAAACATATGAAATGAACATGCATCAAATCGATATAAGAAACACAATAAAAATAGAGTATATTTTCTTGTAATATTTCTATTGAACCATGTATACAAATTCATATAGTTGAATTCACATAAGATAATTGAACACATATACTATTAATATAAGTAAATATATGTAAGAAAATACACATAGGTGATTCACTTAATATAAGGACCTGGCCTTAAACATTACTTATTATTGAATTAAATGAATAATTCACATTGAGGATCTTTTCAAGTTTAGAGTTTTAGAGAATTAGGACATAACTATTACATCTCAAAGATTACAAAGTAGACACATCTACTCAGCTTCCATTTTTTTCACAAAAAATAAAAACTCTTGAACAAAAGAGTCATGTCTAGTTCCTTATTTTAGATAGCCTGACATTTCCTTGATCCCATCCTTGACCCTATTCAACTTTATGTCCCGTGAAAAACATTTCAAAAAAACTTGGGATGAGCATAAAAAGCTCAGTAAGGGTTATAATAATACGGAAAGAAAACATTAGTCCATGTATACATAAGAATCAATGAAATCATACTTTAATCATAAAACATAAGTAATTTAACATAACTCATGAAATCATAAGATTTACGAATAACTTATAGAAATCATAAGACATAAAGGTAACTTGAGGTATTCATAACATTCTTATGTAGGGAGTAACAATCATGGTTACGTTTGGAATTCCCATCACAGTATATTCCCTAAATCTATTCATAGAAACCTTAGCGTTTAACCCCTTCGCGTTACCCAATGCATTGGAGAGTTATATCGGGCTCACCCACCCTTAGTTTATCACGGAACCACCCATTTTCATAAAAAAATCCCAAGAAACAAAACATAATCATAGCACATAACTTAAGCATAAAGGAATGATAAAATTACCACATTGAAATAACAATATAACATTTTAAGATATTGAAATAATGAATCCATTCAAAAAAACCATTTTCAAAACCATTTAAAACATTTAATAAAGAGATTTTTGAATCAAAGTGTCCCATACCACCTTGAAGATTTTGACATTTTAAACCATTAATATCCATATAAATAAATCCTTAAAACCATTTTGAAAACATGGATATTAATAAGAACAAATCATTAAAACATTTAAAATGATATTTTAGTTAAAGGGTTTTTACAAAAATTAGAGACACTTGAATACAATAATTGAGGAATAACATTTAATCAGAACTTTATAATATCATGAGAATAAATGGATTCGTGATATAATATTCCAAAGAACATTATATACACCATATACGTGGTAATTGGTGCATAACAACAATGAAGTCTCAATAGAAGTATAAAATGAGATGAAATCCCTTATAAAGAAGGTATCCTTAAATTAAGGATAAATCAATCTCAAAATTATGTGTGAAAAGTATAAATACACCAAATATAAGTGGATATTAAGTGTAAAATAATAAAAGGTCATTCAAACATATTCCAAGTATGTCATATTCAATAACTACATGTTGAACCCAAAGAAATCGAAATTGGGTTAAAAAGTTCCCTTGGTAAAATTCGACAGACAAATGGCGTCACTTTAAAATTCATAAAATTAGTTTATGAGAGAGAAAATGGTATCTCATCACTTGGACATAAAATTTACATCAATAATAATATATAATAACATATCCCAACATAAAAATATGCAAATTAAAAGACATAACAATATAAGTCTTTTTAAAAGAGGAGAGTGAAAGGTTCCCTTACCGATTGGGGAAACTTTCGAAATGTACACCCCATGAAAGAAGGGTCATACAATGAAGATGCAACTACACATAAATGATATTATATTATACAAATAGTAAAATATTGGGAAGTACATACACCACACAAAAGCAAATAGTGGAGAATGTATCATGAATCTCACGAGAATAAAAAGTGAGATGAAAATCCCCTTATGAAAATTCGGCAACCTAACGGTGCCACATAAAACTTCTAAAAATGGATTGATGAGAAAAAATAGGGTCTCTAATCATATTAAAATAAAATTTACAGAAATATTAATATAAAATAACATCCCCCAACATAAGAAAGAGGATCTTAAAGTAAGTTACATAAAAAGAGTACTTAAAAATAAAGAGAGAGGTAGGATCCCTTACCTCACGTCCGACTTGTCTTGTTCGTTTCTTTATATTAATGAATAATAAACTTTGGCCAATTTATAATTGCTTAAGGTACTAATTTAATTATTATTATTCAGTTCATATCACATATTACAATGTTATAATAATTGGTTAATAATATGAGTTCATATTAGACGTTTTTGTCGATGTTTGGTACATGAGTCAAAAATGAACTTCTTTGAAAATGATTGTCAATGTAGTTATAAGTAAATCATCTCCAGAATAGTATTAATGATTTAAATATCATATATATCCAGTAAATACTCATTTTATACTATTCCATAACATTTGTAGATAAAAATAAATGAAATGCACCGTTCATGGAGACGGTAGGCCGTACATACGCATGAATGCTACTTTCATTTCTTTGACATATTAATGGAATTAAAAATAATTGAGAGATATATATATTATAATTAAAGTATAATATATATGTTTTATAGGTCACATAAGTTCATTAATTTCATTCTTTATACATTCCATGTATTTCATGAACGAGTCACATCACTTGAGGGGGCGGTAGTCCACACTTCCTCGTATGAAATTTTCGCATTTGCAAAACATGAAAAGCATAAAGGTATGTTTTAAATATAAATTACAGAAGCATATGGAAAACATAAATACCATATATATCATATATAAAATACAGTGGCATCGTAATGGCCACCATGAAATGTGTTAAGAGAAGATTGAACAATCATCGTTTCGTGAGGCAGTAATTCTCCATCCACAGAAATAGTATGTTCTTTAACCATTAGACGGAGGTGTGTGTAAGTGTAGATCTAATTATTCACATAAAAATATCATATTTTATTTAATATACTGGTGTTTTTACAAAATAAATGAATAAAAATAATTTATGGGGTTGGAGAAGCAAAATAAAACAAAATAACACAAGTGAAGACATTACCTTTAAATCGGGTAACTCCTCTTGGTTTGAACCAAAAGGGTTTCTTTAAGAGCATTATTCCAAATTTGAGGCTTCAATGATGAACAGAGGGATTTGGAGAGATGAAATGGGCAGGGGTTGGCTGACCCAGAGGCTTGATATGTGTGGGTAAGGTGGTAGAGGTGGGGGCCTTTTATAAGAGAAGAGGAGGGTCACTCTTGGAAAGTTATAAAATATTACTTTATTATAAAATGATTTTAGGATTTTAAAGGTCCCAAAAGGATATATTTCTAGCCTAATGTGATAATGTTTCGAAATAAACCCATCAAATAGGTTTTTTACAAGTGTAAGACTTATATTTCACCCTATCTTCTCATTTTATTTAAACCGTTCATTTATGAGGTAATCACTGCATCATCACGGTTTCATAAATAAAATAATTTATTTAATGTCTAAAAATTATAAAAAAATTATAATTATGTAGGAAATATTTTTAGATTTCTAATTAATATTTATAGTCAGAAATATGTCTTGTATAACCTCACGTAAAAATTGTTTTATTAAAACAATACATGTTTGTGACATTTTAATTTTAACTTTAAATAAAAAGTTATTAATGCCATTTTCCAACCAATGTGGATCCATACGGTCCCCAAGTTTACCCATGGAGTGTCTTTGTCTTCCATTACTCATCCAATAAGGTTAGGATATGTTTCAAGGTCATTTCATATTATTATAACATTATCTTTACCTTAAATTACACTAATTACCTCTAATCGAGATTAATAAAAATTAAAAGTTACTATTCACCAAAAAATTATTTTAATCTCATTGAATCGCATTTTAATTCCTAATTACAACCATGTATGTATTATTTTTTAAAATCAAATCACAGAAGTGGTAAAGTTTCATTTAAACGTAAAATCAGTTTCTTTAACTACCACTTAGTGGTTTCACTATTCATTAAAAATTGAAGTTTTTCAGAAAAATACCAAAACATCACCCTAAGATATATTTGATATTCTGAATTAAAAAATGATGTCTATTTTAAAAAATTCAATATCTATAAGTTTTATTAATTAATTTAATAATTCATTCCCACTGTCAAAAGAAATAGCGTGTTTTTAAGAAACAATATCTATTAAAAGATTGACACAAGTTTAAGTCCAATTTCAAAGTGAAATAAATTCCAATAACCACCATTGGATTAAATGGTAAAAATATATTATAAATGCACTTTAATCTCAATTAAAAACATAATCTATCCATATAAATAAATCATATTAAAAGGTTGTTTTGAATTAAAATGCAACATTTTCACTAAAAATGATCTTTATCAGAAAAATAACAAAAATTTACACAAAGTAAATTTTGATGTCCAGATTATAAAGAAGGATTTTATTTTGTCAAATACAACATATAAAATTGTCAAAAGTATATTTAAAAAGGGTTCTTCATCAAAAGGTTGTTAATCGACCTTTTAGAAGATTTCTGCTTAAAATTGGATTTATTTGCATTTTAAGCCTCTAACATTTATTAGATAAATGTAAAAATTGTAAAGACCCGTAATTTTCAAGGGAATTTTTTTTTCTTAATTTTCTTTGGAATTTTACAAGAACGCAGTTTCTGATGGCACCTGATTCCGAGGCCCGGTGTGCCCGGAATCATTTTCCGAAGTTAGGCTCGGGTACGTTCAGTGAACGAACGAGCGGGTTTTTCTAACTTTTGAATCGGTGCTCGGAATCGAATTCCGAGGGTACCGATGGAATCGAAGTGCCGGTATTTGCTTAGAAATGCCTCTTCCGGAGTTGCATTTGCTCGGGTGTGGTTTTTAATTTTTGGGCTTTATGTTAAGAAATAAAATAATGTGGTACAACAAACTTTATTTTATTTCACTTGAAGCCGCTTAAAGCCGCTTAAATCCACTTAAAGATTCTTAAGCTGAGTTGAAGCGGATAGGGTGGAACCCAAAATATCCTATCGTCTTGGTAGGATATTTGTGAGGTGGGGCCCGCATGAGCCCCACTGTTTCTTTTCTGCTAAGTAACGCACCCGCGAAAACCCCTATTAAACGAAAGTCAACTGGGGCGTTTCTTAATCTATTAAATGCTCCTTTTAATTGGGTGGTTAATTCATTGAAATTAATTCTATGAATTAATTTGTTCGTTTCTTAACCTGTTTTTCAACCGTTGGCATATTAATAAAATAAGACCAACACGCCTTTCTTCTTGGGTGCAATTTGTTCAGAGGATTTGGAGATTATGTGCCTTCATCCTCCTTCGCGAAGAATGCGAAGAACGCGAAGAACGCCGGCCTCCGACGAAAGGCGATGAAGAACACCCGACCCCTAGAGATCGACGCGACGCCGATGCTTCTTCCGCGATGTTCTTTCTCCGCGACAGATCTTCGATCATCCGTTGAGGTAAGAGAATGCGGTCCTTTTTATTCTTTGTTGATTATAACATCAACATGGATTTAATTGTTATAATTAAATCTGTATGTCCTTGATCCTCAGAGTTCGTCGACGTGACGCCATATACCGTGAAAACGCGACGCCCTTCCGCGACGCGGCGATCATCTTCTACCGCGACAGTCAATTCCTCGAAGAACTCGTCTGACGACTATGATGAGGTAGGGGTCGTTTTGAAAATGATTTTACCTATGTTTGTTTTCCTCCAAGGAAAGAACATGGACCAACCAATTAACAAGTTAGTCCGCATATTATTATTGCGGGTCGTGGTTGATCAATTGATGGGATTTTGGGGTGTTGTTTCAAAACGCTAACGCGGTGGGTGCGGACCAACGAACAAGTCTGAACCCACCGCCCTTTGTTCTTGGTGTGCGGAATGGCGGATTATGACAAAACGTGTTGCAGCGACTATTTGTTGATTCCACAGTGAAGGAAGGGACCTGGGATGAGCTACGGCGCAGACGGAAGTGAAATCAGACCACCGGAGCAACTCCGGTGGCCCGCAGACTCCACCGGGGCGCCGACAGCCGGAGGCGGCGGTACCCCGGCGCGCCGCCGGACGGAGCCGCCACGTCTGAAGCCGCGGCAGCGGCCGACCTAACCCACGACCGCGCGGGTCCGGCGAGACACGGGACGTGGCTTTGCCGCATCCGCTGACCAAGCGCGGCCCCACGCGGGGTCGCGACTCCTCTTTCCGTTGGGGCAGCACGCCCCGCGGTTTCCTCGCTCGGCCGCTCGGCCGAGCCAAGCCGAGCCGACCTGTTGATTCGGGCCGGGTCGTGCCCAGGCCGGGCCGGGCCACTCCGGCCGGGCCGGGTCGGACCGGACCCGGATCGGGTCCACCCAGTGGGGGTCGGGCCGGGTCGGTCCGGGCCCAGACCCCCCTTTCCCGGACCATTTCGGTATTTTGCTCATAACTTGATCTACGAGCCTCCGAACGACGTGCCGCCAGCGGAGATGCGATCCTTGGATTGAGACGGTCGTTTCAGTATATCACACTCAAGGTTTCGGAATACATTGGGTTCGGCTGGGTTGGTCCGTACACGAAACCAACAGGGCCCTCAGAGCGGAAACACTCATATCTTGAGCTTCGGACGTCCGATTGACGTGCCGTCGACTTTGTTGAATTCCTCTAAGGGAGATGGATCTTTTGTCTTACTCCGCCCAAGGTTTGGATGCAGGTGGAGTATGGTTGGGTTGGGTTTTCCTTAAAAACCAACCGGGCCCCTGGGACGAAAAAGCCAATAACTCTCAGACCGAGCGTCCGATTGATGCCCCGTCTGCGACGTTGAGTTCCTATTGGCGATACAGAACTTTTGGATACATCAAATCTGGACTATGTGTCATTTTATGTATCAGCCTCTCGGTTCATGGAGCGGACCCTCCTGAATGAGCTTGCTGTGTGCGGGGACCCTACAGCTGGCTGCAACTACTACTGTGACGACGGCGACAGTACAGAGATCCTCAGTGGATGCGACTGCGGCGATGATGAAAACAGTACGGAAATCCTCCGTGTTTTCGGCAATGACCACTACGGTACATCTTGGGATACGTCAACTCCGGACTACATGTCAGTTGATGCATCGACCTCTTAGCTCGTGGAGTGGACCCTCCCGGAACGAGCATGCTATGAGCGGAAACCCTAGAGCCGGTTGAGACTTGACGACTGCTGATCAAACGACTCAGTGTGTTACGGATAGCTCAGTGGGGAGCGCTTGGTTATAGCGACAGACCCACGGTGGAGGAGCGCTTGGTTGTAGCGGCAGACCCGCAGTACTCAATAGAATGAGTACCTCTGGAGGCTATGAGGGGGAGCGCTTGGTTGTAGCGGCAGACCCACGACGGAGGAGCGCTTGGTTGTAGCAGCACGGGGGAGCGCTTGGTTGTAGCGACAGACCCACGTCGGAGGAGCGCTTGGTTGTAGCGACTGACCCGTGGTACTCAACAGAAGGAGTACCTCTAGAGGATATGAGGGGGAGCGCTTGGTTTTAGCGGCAGACCCATGGTGGGAAGCGTTTGGTTGTAGCAGCAGGCCCACAGTACTTGATAGGTGGAGTACTACAACAGTCCAAGGTTAGAGGGAAGCGCTTGGTTATAGCGGCATAACCACTGTACTTGATGGAGAAGGAGTTTCCCAATAGCTTTGGGTTCAACTTCATGATCGATCCTGTGTGGTTCATTGCGGGGGTTAGTACCTATAGATCCTTTGTGGGTCGATGGCTTAGATGAATCAGTGGCTACATCTGATCATCTCTAACATCATATGAAAAGTATACCTGTGTGAGCTGAATCCTGTTTTTCTTTCCTTTGTGGATTGTGTTGTGCTATCCTGTGTGGATTTATGTTTTTCTTTCCTGTGTGGACTGGGTTGTACTTGAGCTCGGATGTTGGAGCCGAGCGAGAATTGATGACTTAGGTATATGTATGGGCATATACCTAAGCTGTGTTGGATGTTACTTCGTGATTGTATCTTTCCATTGTGGTTTATCCTTTGTGAATTCTGGGAGACCTTCGGGGGTCTCGGGGTCCCTACTGAGTAGCTTATACTCACCCCTGCACGGGCTATGCCCGCACTATGTTGTGTTGGTTGCAGACGACGGACATCGTTGATCGTGGTGGAGGCTTGCAGAGCAAGACGGTACCTGGAGGTGGACCACTGGGTGGGACGTACTCGGAGCGGTCGGCTGGACCCGAGGAGCAGTGGAGGCTATCTGTACCCACCCTTCAGGTGGGACTTCCAGTGGACGGGTCGATGTTGTGACTTTACTTTCAGTTGTTGTTTTCCCTTTCGAGTTGTACTTTACTTTCAGTTTGGGTTTGTATTCTGGCCCACTTACTTTTTCCGCACTTACTGTTGTACCAGTTTTTACTTAGTGTTTACTTCTTCCTGCTTACTCTATGGTGTTTTTTGTTTACTTTACAAAGGAAATGGCTTCCCTTTTTCCGGGATTTACGCCTTGGTGCTAGTCGCCAGCCCCTGGCCTATGGAAGGCGGGCTTGGGGTAGTCACGGCATGGGCCCCGAGGACGGGTCGTGACAAAAATATTTAACAAACATATGTAATAATTTTTTAGTTATTTCTATTCATTCCCTCTATTAAAACATCTAGGCATTAACTATTATAATATTATTATATTATTACTATGCAACATAAGATTTCAATAAAACTCGTTGTTGCGTATTGGGTATGCCATCGAGCATAACATTCCCTTTAAAGTAGTATTAACATTTTATTCACAAATATTGATAAGAATTAGAATGTAATATTATTTATTTACCTGGGATGTTACATCCTTCCCCCCTTTTGGGAATTACGTTCTCACAATTTCAAAATTGGGCTTGGAAACTTCATTGAAAGTCCCACATCGGAACAAGAGTTAGTAAAAATATCACTTTAAAAGAAAGGGAGAGAAGTACAAAGGTCACCCGAGTTAACCCATACTAGTATTCCAAGAATGAAAATATGGATATAGAAGAGAAAACAAAGGGTCATGTTCTGATGGAGAGTGATAGTAAACATGTCTACGAGAAAGTTAACTACAAGAAAATCACAAACTTGTGATGGGTTAAATGGTATTCGATTCCCCAATAGAAAAAGTTAACATACAACACTTTTGTTTTATGTTACTCTTGATTGAGGAATTTATTTTTGAGCATAACTAAATCATAATGAAACATACTTACTTGTCACGTAGACTTTCAACTTTTACTAGATTCCTTAATCAAACTCATATTTTTTCCAAAAGATGAGTATTTAGGAAGACTTGTTCGCATTAAGAGTACTATAATCAACTTTTTGAGAATAACCTAATCCACAAAAGAGAACTATATATTTCCCATGTCTTTAGATCTCAACCAAAACAAAACCAATAAGTTTAGTACAAGATCAGATAATGCCCAAAAAGGATATTTTTTTACAAAAAGAAAAACTACTCCTAATCTCCAAAAAATTTCAAACAAAACCCAAAGTTCAACTAAGACCATTCAATAAAAAAAAATTCCATAAAATTATTCAAAGTAAACCCAACTAATACTGAAACCCAAATATGTGAAGGATTTAATCACATAGTCTCCCAAGGTACAAATTAACATTTATCCCCAAATAACATTAGTTGCTCTTAAAGTCTCATACTGAGAAGTAATTAACCTAATCACATATCCTCCATGATAGGTTAATAATTTCTATAGATAACCCAAAATCAAATTACTCTTGATTCATAAAACCATCTAACTAAAAAAATAATTAGTCAAATTAACCAGGGACATCACGTAGTCCACTGGTCGGCGATAAATACCAGTCAAACTTTGGTTGTGGGTTCGATTCCCACAGCTTTGTCCGACATGATGGGTTGTCACATGGTCTGCGTGTTGTCCTTTTTCCAAAACTATATAGTTCTTAAAACATTCCCCAAAATGAGATAAAATCTTCAAAAAAAACCATAACATAATTTAACCTCAATTTTATCTCATGTCGTTCATATTCCATCATAACGTATAGTAACCCATAATTACCTCAAAAGTAAGGATCATATAAACCGTAATGGTTACCTTTATAATTATTACATGAACTTCCATGTCGAGTTGGTTCTCTCATACATGATGCATTAGAGAACTCACCAAGGTTCAAGTGGTTGATCATGACTCCTTATAGTTGGTTTAGAATAACCACGAGATTTCTCATTCAATCCCCCATTTCATCCAGTCTCCTAATCAAAGAACCACCACAGTTTCCTTCAAACCCAATGTCACTTTGGTACCTACTAGATCCATCCATTTACTAAAACCAGAAATGTTAGTGTGAGTATATCAAAAAAATCATTATGAACTAAAGAGGAATATAAACACTAAGATATACTTATCCAAGTTATTTCAAACTCATTCCAACATTCAAAAATAACAATGACTCTATCTAATATAATAACCATTGTGATTATACACAACTTGTCACTTAACACTCTAAACTCCAAAGTTATCTAAACCGTCCTTTGATACCAACTATAAGGACTCGACCTTAAACATTACTTATTATTGAATTAAATAAATAATTCACATTGAGGATCTTTTCAGGTTTTGTGTTTTAGAGAATTAGGACATAACTATTACATCTCAAAGATTACAAAGTAGACACATCTACTCAGATTCAATTTTTTTCACAAAAAATAAAAACTCTTGAACAAAAGAGTCATCTCTAGTTCCATGTTTTAGGCAGCCTGACATTTCCTTGATCCCATCCTTGACCCTATTCAACTTTATGTCCTGTGAAAAACATTTCAAAAAAACTTGGGATGATCATAAAACGCTCAGTAAAGGTTATAACAATATAGAAAGAAAAAATTAGTATATATATACATAAGAATCAATGAAATCATACTTTACTCATAAAACATAAGCAATTTAACATACCTCATGAAATCATAAGATTTACGAATAACTCATAGAAATCATAAGACATAAAGGTAACTTGAGGCATTCATAAAATTATTACGTAGGGAGTAACCCTCATGGTTACATTTGAAATACCCATCATAGTATATTCCCTAAATATCTTCAGAGAAACCTTAGGGTTTAACCCCTTCGCGTTACCCAATGCATTGGGGAGCTATATCGGGCTCACCCGCCCTTAGTTTATCACGGAACCAAACGTTCTCATAAACAATGCCCAATAAACAAAACATAATCATAGCACATAACTTAAGCATAAAGGAAAGATAACATTCCCACATTGCAATAACAATATAACATTATAAGATATTGAAATAATTAATCCATTCAAAAAAACCATTTTCAAAACCATTTAAAACATTTAATAAAGAGATTTTTGAATCAAAGTGTCCTATACCACCTTAAAGATTTTAAAATTTTAAACCATTAATATCCACATAAATAAATCCTTAAAACCATTTTGAAAACATGGATATTAATACGAAAAAATAATTAAAACATTTAAAGCGATATTTTAGTTAAAGGAATTTTACCAAAATTAGAGACACTTGAATACAATAATTGAGAAATAAAATTTAATCATAACTTTATAATATCAGGAGAATAAATGGATTAATGATATAATATTCCAAAGGACAGTATATACACCATATAATAGTGAATTGGTGCATAACAACAATGAATTCTCAATATAAATGTAAAATGAGATGAAATCCCTTATAAAGAAGGTATCCTTAAATTAAGGATAAATCAATCTAAAAATTATGTGTGAAAAATATAAATACATCAAATATAAGTGGATATTAAGTGTAAAACAATAAAATTTAATTCACACATAATCAAAGGATGACATATTCAATAACTACATGTTGAACCCAAAGAAATATAAATTGGGTTAAAAAGTTCCCTTGGTAAAATTCGACAGCCTAACGACGTCACTTTAAAATTCATAAAATTAGTTGATGAGAGAGAAAATGGTATCTCATAACTTGGAAATATAATTTACATCAATAATGATATATAAGAACATATCCCAACATAAAAATATGTAAATTAAAAGACATACCAAAATAAGTCTTTTTAAAAGAGGAGCGTGAAATGTTCCCTTACCGATTTGGGAAACTTTCGAAACGTACACCCCATGAAAGAAGGGTCATTAAATGAATATGTAACTACCCATAAATGAGATTATATTATACAAATAGTAAAATAATGGGCATTAAATACACCACACAAAAGGAAATAGTGGCCAATGAAGCATGAATCTCACGAGAAAAAAAAGTGAGATGAAAATCCCCTTATGAAAATTCGGTAGCCTAACGGCGCCACATAAAACATCCAAAAATGGATTAATGAGATAAAATAGGGTCTCTCATCATATTAACAGAAAATTTACAGAAATTTTAATATAAAATAACATCCCCAACATAATAAAGAGGATCTTAAAGTAAGTTACATAAAAAGAGTACTTAAAAATAAAGAGAGAGGTAGGATCCCTTACCTCAAGTCTGACTTGTCTTGTTCGTTTCTTTATATTATTGAATAATAAACTTTGGTCAATTTATAATTTCTTAAGTTCCTCCTCTAAATATTATTATTCAGTTCATTTCACATATTATAATTTTATAATAATTGGTTAATAATGTGAGTTCATATCAGACGTTTTTGTCGATGTTTGGTACATGAGTCAAAAATGAACTTGTTTGAAAATGATTTTCCATGTAGTTTTAAGTAAATCATCTCCAGAATAGTATTAATGCTTTAAATATCATATATATCCCGTAAATATTCATTTTATACTATTCCATAACATTTGGAGATAAAAAAATGAAATGCACCGTTCATGGAGACGGTAGGCCATACGTACACATGAACGCTACTTTCATTTCTTTGACATATTAATGGAATTAAAAAATAATTGAGAGACATATATATTATAATTCCAGTATAATATATATGTTTTATAGGTCACATAAGTTCATTAATTTCATTCTTTATACATTCCATGTATTGCATGAACGAGTCACATCACTTGAGGGGGTGGTAGTCCACACTTTCTCATATGAAATTATCACGTTTACACAACATGCAAAGCATAATGGTATATTTTAAATACAAAATACAGAAGCATATGGAAAACATAAATACCATATATATCATATATTAAATACAGTGACATAATAATGGCCACCATGAAAGGTGTTAATAGAAGATTGAACAATCATCATTTCGTGAGGCAGTAATTCGCCATCCACAGAAACAGTATGTTCTTTAACCATTAGACGGAGGTGTGTGTAATTATAGATCGAATTCTTCCCATAACAACATCATATTATATTTAAGATACTTTTTTTATTACAAAATAAAGGAATAAAAAGAGTTTATGGGGTTGGAGAAGCAAAATAAATCAAAAGAACACAAGTGAAGACATTACCTTTAAATCGGGTAACTCCTCTTGGTTTGACCCAAAAGGGTTTCTTAAAGAGCATTCTACCAAAGTTGAGGCTTCAATGATGAAGAGATGGATGTGGAGAGAATAAATGGGTAGGGTTTGGCCGAGCCAAAGGCTTGAGAGGTGTGGGTAAGGTGGTATAGGTGGGGGCCTTTTATAAGAGAAGAGGAAGGGCACTCTTGGAAAGTTATAAAATATTACTTTATTATAAAATGATTTTCGGATTTTAAAGGTACCAAAAGGATATATTTCGAGGATAAAGTGATAAGTTTTTGAAATCCACAAATCCAATAGGTTTGTGACAAGTTTAAGACTTATATTTCACCCTATCTTCTCATTTTATTTAAATCGTTCATTTATGAGGTAATCACTGCATCATCACGGTGTCATAAATAAAATAATTTATTTAATGTCTAAAAATTATAATAAAATATCATGATATAGGAAATAGTTTTAACTTTTTAATTAATATTTATAGTCAAAAATATGACTTGTATAATCCCATGTATAAAATTGTTTTAGTAAAATAATACATGTTTGTGACATTTTAATTTTAACTTTAAATAAAAAGTTATTAATGTCATTTTACAACCAAAGTGGCTCCATGGGGTCCCCAAGTTGACTCGTGGATTTTCTTGGTCTTCCATGACTTATCCAATAAGTTAATGACATGTCTCAAGGTTATTTCATATTATTATAACATTATCTTTACCTTAAATTACACTAATTACCTCTAATCGCGATTAATAAAGCATAAAAGTTACTATTCACCAAAAAATTATTTTAATCTCATTGAACCACATTTTACTTAATAATGACAACCATGTATGTTGGATTTTTGAAAATCAAATCATAGAAGTGGTAAAGTTTCATTTAAACAAAAAATCAGTTTCTTTAACTACCACTTTGTGGTTTCACTAATCATCAAAAATTGAAGTTTTTCACAAAAATACCAAAAAATCAGACTAAGCTATATTTGATATTCCAAATTAAAAAATGATATCTATTTTACCAAAATTCAAAATATATAAGTTTTATTAATTAATTTAATAATTCATTCCCGCTGTCAAAACAAATAGCATGTTTTTATGAAACAATATCTATTAAAAGATTCACAATAGTTTAAGTCCAATTTTAAAGTGAAATTAATTCCAATTACCACCATTGGATTAAATGATAAAAATATATTCTAAATACACTTTAATATCAATTAATAAGATAATATATCCATATAAATAAATCAGATTAAAATGAGGTTTTGAATTAAAATGCAACATTTTCACTAAAAATGATCCTTATCGAAAAAATAACAAAAATATACACAAAGTAAATTTTGATCTCCAGATTCTACAGAAGGATTTTATTTGGTCAAATACAACATATAAAATTGTCAAAAGTATATTTAAAAAGGGTTCTCCATTTAAAGGGGGTTAATCGAGCTTTTAGAAGATTTATGCTTAAAATTGGATTCATTTTCATTTTAAGCCTCTAACATTTATTGGATAAATGTAAAAATATTTAACCAATATATCTAATCATTTTGTAGTTATTTCTGTTCATTCCCTCCATTAAAATGGCTATGAGTTAACTATTATAATATTATTATATTATTAGTGTGCAACGTGATATTTCAAAGAAACTCGTTGTTGCGTATTGGGTACGCCATCGAGCATAGCATTACCTTTAAAGTAGTATTAACATTTTATTCAAAAATATTGATAAACATTAGAATGTAATATTATTTATTTACGTGGGATGTTACACTTAAGGTAAATTGATGTAGGTGAATCATGTAATGGATTCACATAAGTGAATTCATCACATAAGTAATTCACACAGGTGAATTCCTAAAAACTGAAAACAGATTTCCTTTTAAGATTTTAAACAAAAAACTAGATAAAGGCAAAATCAAATTTTTTATTTTTTTAATATAAATATAAAATTACATTATTTTTCTAAATAATCAAGAATCACCTTAATTATATTTATATAACTCATGTTATGATTAAAAATAGTTTTGGAAAATATAAGAAATTAGGCTGAAAATATATAGTGAATTCAGACCTAATTAGGGACATGATAGATATTTATTCATAAGTTTATATCTTATAATAAATGTACATAATATTCTTATATTTCCAAAAAATTAATAACTCAATTTGGATTTATTTATATCATGATATAGTCGAAATAAATAGGGTTTATGATTTTTAAAATCAGCAATGTGGTTCACAAATCGGCTACATGAATTTAATTTGGCTACATGGATTTCCAAAATGGCTACGTGGAATAGTATTTTTGTTATATGTGAACATTAAAAAATATGTATAAATGGAATTTTAAGGTCCCAAATGTATTATTTATCATAGGAGCTTAAATTAAAACTTGTAGAACATGTTGTGAAAAATAAAAACTTGAAATATAAAGATAAATTAAGAAATTAAACAAATGATTTGATCAAGATTAATTATATTTAAATATATATACTATTAATATATAAACCCTATCCTTTTACACATATTATTACATGATTTTAATAATAATTAATATCAAATTATTATACAAGGATTGTAAAGTATAATATCTTGGAGATTGGGTACATAATTAAACATCATGAAACCAAAATAAAAACCTCTTTTATTTAAAATTAATAATGATATCTTATACCCATTTATACCTTATATCAACATAGGATAACTTGGGTAATTCATGAACAAAAGGGACGAGCTAAAATTCCTAGTAAGAAAATAAGCATATGAATAAAACATAACACAAGGGTTAAAATAGATAATATGATGACATAAAGGCATGAAACATGAATAAACATATGGAATAATGACATGTATAATATTGGAATATATAATCATGTCATAATTGTATTGTGTAAACAAACTATAACACGAAAAAAAACATGAGTCAAGGCTAGCTTCTAAGACATGGTGTAAAAAGTCCCGTAAAGGAATCTAGTTCACTCTATGTCCCAACATGACGTATGAGGAGACTAAGCATTACCCAATGAATTTTAGAGCTATATGGACACACCCATAATAACAAGTTCATGAATATGTGTTCTACATGAATAATAATACCTAATAAATCAATCAAAAACATAAGGGTTACTCATAGAAATAATTGGGTATCATAATCATGCCAAAAGGCATAACATAAGGGAATATAATAATGGTGTCGATGAAAGAAAACATTTAAATCATAAATGGAAATTAATAAGGTAATATAGTCATGTATAATGATAAATACATCCAATTTAAGTGTAAACATGTAAAATAGTATTTAAGAAACCTTAGAAATGAAACATTTTAGTACGATTTAAGGAAAATATTAAAGAAAATTTAAAGTGGAAAAGGAATATTTGTTTTTATAGAACCAGAAATTAAAAAGGTTGGTTTTTCATGATAAAATGAGGGATTTTAAAAAAATAATGGTTTCTTAAAACAAATTATGTATGGTACTTGAAAATGGGTAAGAAATTGGGATGTTTCCTTTAATTGGGATTGCTTTTCAGAAATAATTGAGAAACAAACCTTATTAAAACATGTATATCCCTAAAAAAGAAGGATGAAATAATCTGGATACATGATTTTGTAACATTTATACAGTATTTATAATAATTATATAAAAATAAATAATATTTATATTAGCTGAAAGAGGGATAAATCTTATCCTTGAAGAAAAATGGAGGTTCGAAAATAAACTCTTACCTTATATCTGAAATGGCTCTGCACTTGATTTTAAAGTCCTAGATTCTCAGATTAAATACATTAATTAAAGAATTAAGAACCTATAATACATGTATTTAATTTCTTATAATTTTATTAAGTTCATTTATGTCCCTTATGATGGGTTATGAAATTCAAGTTCATCATTTAGAAGCGTTATTTTTCCTTAGTTTTCATGATCTATTTACTTATATACATGTACGAAAAATCATGTAAAATTAGAATTGTTGTCTAGAATTGAAGTTATATGTTATTAATGAACATAAATAAGGTTAAATTATCTTATAAATCATTTGTTTATATGGTATGATTATGAATCATTATATAAATAGTTAATGATAATTGTTTGGATTAATTTGGGCGGTTTTCGTTCACAATGAACATGTTTTGTTTTATTATTTAACATCATGTATATATAATGATTAAAAAACATTATATAGGATTTAATAAATATATTATAATTTTTCTTAACTTTATAAAATGTTTTTATGACTATAATTTAATGAATTATTGGAAAATAAAAAATTTTCATCTGTGAAGGTGATAATTTCACTCCTCACGAACGACATTTTCATTTTTGGAATTAAAGGAAGATTAGAGTGATTTAATGATGGATTATTACATTAGAATAATAAAATCATATTATATCTAAGGTAATGGAAATATCATAACATTTGGATAAGGGTGGTGAGGATAATATTAATAAAATAACTTGAAAGGAAATTAAATGAAAAGGATAGAAGAATTTACCTCTTAAATTTCCCCTCCTTGAAAACCTATTTTGGAAAAGGTTTTGATATTTTTATGAGACCAGGAGCTCATGGATATAGGAGAGGGGCATAGTAAGATTATTGGTAATAATTTTTAAAAGTCTTAATATATTTTAAGGTGGGAGGAGAAGTGGTGGTGAGGGGTGGTATTTATAGTGGAGGAGATTAGTGTTTTCCTATTATCTTATTCATTAGTTTATTATTTTGGCTCAAGACTATGAATCGTTTGAGAAATGAAAAAAATATAATAAAATAATTAATTTAAGTTATATATTATGTTTATTACTTCAATGATGACTCAAGAAATATTGTATTTAATTTATAATGTATATATGTCGTAAATTACCATATTTTACTATTCACAAAAGGTTCTACTATTTTAGAAAAATCCCAAAATTTCATCCTAGCCATTTTTCAAAGTTTATAATTAAAAAATATAATCAATTTTCTGAAACTAATTTACTAAATATAAGAAATTTAATTTTTAAATAAAAAATTTATTTACTTGGAAAATACCAATTTTGAAATTCTAATTGATTTTTAACGCTTTGAAAAATTAATTAAGGTCTTATAAAATTATCTTATAATAATAAGATAACAAAATATTAATTTATGAATTCATTTTATGGAAATAAATTTTATTTTGAATTATTAACTTAATCATAAAATTGTAATTAAATATTTATGACTTACAAAAATACCTACACTTAATTAAAAAATTTTAAACCATTTATTTAATTATATTGTGATATAATTATATCATATATTCATCTATAAGATGCCTAAATTTTATTTATACTTTCATGGTTGAGGTTACTATTATATTGGATGGTTTACTATTCATAAGTTTGATATTACTACTCTAAAGGTTAACTTACTATTTCATCGATATAGGTTCTTTTACTTATAGAAATGCCTTTTATTTAGTCTATTAATTTTTAAAATTTGTATTGTGTTATTAATGTGATTTTATGTGATTTAAACTATATGACATAATTATAATAAGGGAATTTGCATTCATATAATTTTGGTTCATTACAATTAAAATATATAATAAAGACAAAAAGATTAAAAAATTTAATTAAACATAATTACACATTGAAAAGTATGATAATATTAAATAAGAATGAGAGGATTGTTAATCAAACAAACCAAAAATACATGTAAGTACTTGAAAAAAGTGTTTGGATCCTTAAAAACTAGATTATTATTACTGCATATCATGAGTCATGTACATTGATGTATTGATTAAAATCATTATGCTATATGTTCATAGTGAAATATGATATGTTGGGTGCATCATGAGTTATATGACATTGATGAATAATTCAATAAATGATTTCCACTTCGAAGATCAAAATATGATATCCTATTAATTTTTTTGAAATGGAATTTTCAAACAAAATTCCATGGTCATGGTGATAAACAAGTACATTTCAGGAGTCTAATAAAGACAAATTGAGCATATAGGTTGAAGTCATGAGTATGTAAATTACTTGATAAGATATTGAGACAAAAGGATTATATTACACAATGATAATTTATATGTAGTTTCTATCATTATTACACTAACTTACTCCTATAAGGGTGCCTTTAAATGTTTTTAATATTGGACTTTAGGAAATACCACCTAATTCCCCCGAGGAAGAGGCCCAAGGGGTCACACACATAGTGTGTCCTTGGATAAAAATTTAATTATATTTGAATTTAAAAAATTAAATAAATGTTATTATAAAGACGAAGTAAAAAATGTTTATTCTGGTTTAATTAACTGAAAATATGGACATGTTGTAGGCAACTCACTTTGGGCCTTCAAGCTATGTTTTGGATTTTGAGCCTGTGGGCCTTCGAGTCATGAAGTTTTGGGTTCTTGGGCCTATGGAACTTCAGGTCAAGTTAGGGTTACCTCTTAACCCCATTTAAATGATGATTTTATTTTTTCTAATAAAAGGGGTATCAACCCTAACCTATTAAAAAAAGTATTAATTGTAACGCCCTAACACTAGAAGTCTGAATTGGTGCATTACTAATTACATTGGCATGATTATGAGGAATTAAATCCTGAAGTAATGATCAATTTATTAGTCTTGAAGAAACTAGATACATACATGTAACTCATATTACAATGGGAAAGGTAACAAAATACAATACATAAAAAAAACTAATAAACTACATCCATAAGAACTTAATAAATGGTATCTTATTCATAACTTATTAAAGGTAAAAAAATTAAATGGGTGAGCTAAAATACTCTGTAAGGGTTAGAAATAGTGAAATTATGAATAAAAAATAATTGAATCATAATCAAATTGGCATAGTCAATATGGAACGAGGAATAAATAAATAACACACTCCATTAATAAACAAAGAATGAAACAACATCCATAGATTTTCTTCATAGTGAATACCTCATTGATAGTAATAATTGAAAATGAATAAATATAATTATTATTAATTGGAATTCATTTATATGGAACAAGATACCACTATACCGTCTAAATGGTTTATGTTTGTGGGTAGATTCTCGTCTGATTCTATTTTGGAAACAAACTCAAAGGGATTGTCACCAACTGATTTGTCTCATGTGACCCATTGATGCATTGAGGGGATATAGAGGTCCCCTCCCATTAATTCAAGTCCAAATAATTATTTATAAATATATTTAATACAAGTACAATATGTCTTATCAATATCCATATAGAGTAGAGGATACAAATTCATCAATATTTCAATAATTAAAACAACATTCCAAATAAACATTGCATATAAAAGGGTATACGGCTTAAGTAAATAATAATGTCCATGAAACTAGAATATGGATATATAATATATTTAAAATTTAAAATGAAAAATGATCTCAAAGGGGCATTAGGTAATCCACATAATAATGATTAGGTGCACAATACCAAGTAAATCACAATGAAATGGAAACCGAAACAAAGTCCCTTACAAAATTTTAATCAATCGAGTTAATAAAAATCAAGTGAATAAATGAATACAATAAATATAAAAAGAGTAATTATATTATATATCAAATATAAGTAAAAATGCACCACATACAAGAAATAGGTGGTGAACAATGGAAATCTCACAGAAATAAAAGTGAGATGGGAAACCCCTTACCTTATGCCCGGATGTGTTCTTTGTTTGATCTTAATGACCTGAATAATCAAATTTAGATTCATTAATTAATAATTCTAGAACCACATATACTTTTAATTTATTTATTTAAACCTTTTTAGGTTCAATAATGGTCTTTTTGATGGATTTAAGAGGTTCAATTTTATTGTTATGGAAGAATTTTCTTCATTGGTTTTCATGATCGGTTTACTTGCATTCATGAATAGAAGTTCATTTAAAATGTGGTTAAAAATATATAATTTTTAATATATATTATTAGTGAAATTACATATATATAAATTATCTTATAATTATTTAGGTTATATACCACGAGGACGGCTCATTGGATAAAAGTTAATGATAAACGCTTGGATTAATTTTGTTGTTTTGTGCATAATGAACTTGTTTTGTATTATTATTTTATATAATGAGTTTGTAAGGATTCTAGAGCATGAAATACGATAAAATAAAAATATTATGATATTTTTGACCCATTTTAATTTTTTTATGACTAGTATTTAAGATATTAATAGAAATTGAAAACTCGTCGTCCTTGAATGTGATAAATTAACACATCTCAGATGGTGTTTTCATTTTTAGTATAAGAGGAGGGGTAAAAGAGAGATGATGATGAAATATTCCATTAGAATAATAAAATTATAGTTCATTTAAGTTACTGTAATTATCATAGTATTTGGATTAGGGGTGTTGAGGACCGAGCAACAAAAGAATGGAACTTGTAAAAGATGTTGAAAGGAAAAGGAAGAGAGGTTCACCTCTTGAGTAATCCTCCTTGACAATCTACTTTGGGCCATTTTTTTGGACTTTTAGTGATACCATAAGGTCTTAGACATAGTACAAGGTCTTGGGAAGTTTATTTGGTATAACTTTGTCAATGATCAAACCTTTAGTGGTCTGATAGGATGAGGGGGTGAGGGGTTGTTTATATAGTGAAGGGGAGGAGGGTTTTCTTAATATTTTAATCATTAGTTTATTATTTTTCTGTAAGACAAAAAATAGTGGTGATTCGATGACCAAAAATAGAAATAAGTTTATTTTAGATATATATTTGGTTTTCTACATAGCTCATGATGTTAATAATAGTGGATTTAAATTATATTATATTTATACGGTAAATTAATGTATTTTACTATTCACAAAAAATTCAAGTATTTCAGAAAAATCTAAAAAATTCACTCTAACCATTTTTTGATATGTAGAATCCAAAAATGAACTCCATTTTTTAAAAATAATTTTCTAAATATGATAAATTTAATTTTTAATTAAAATTATCATTTAATTGAAAAATACCTACACTTAAAATATTCATCTTCATTTTTAAGGTGCCTAAATTTTATTTACAAATTTATGGGTAATGTTACCATCAATTAGGGTCATATTACTATTTATAAGGTTAAATTACTATTCATAAGGGTAAGTTAATATTCATAAGGGTAAGTTACTATTCACTGAAAATTATATTGATTCTATCAGACTCCAAATATCACCCTGATCACAACTGTGTATGTTTGTTTCCCGAAATTCAAAACACAGAAGTTGAAAATTTAATTTTAATATCTAATTTATGACTATCTCCTATAATAAAAAAGTGTTGTTTCACAAATACTATGTGCTTCATTAAATATTGGCTATCTAATGTATTGGAATTATTTAAGAGAAACATACAATAAAATGTTTGGGGTGTTATATTCTTCCCACATTCAAAAATTTCATCATCAAAATTAATTCCCTTTAAAATGATGTGGGTGGTTATTATTCATAACATCCTTAGGTTCCCATGTTGCCTCCTTTATTTTATGGTTTCTCCAAATAACCTTTACTAGACGAGTCATCTAATTTCTCAATACTTTCTCTCCAGTGTCAATAATCTCGATAGGCTCTTCATAGTATGACAAATCATGTTCCAGCTCTATTTCTTCATAGGTGGGTACATGTGTTGGGTCTGGCATGTATTTTTTTAACAATGACACATGGAACACATTATTAAATTTGGAGAGACTTGGTGTCATTGCAAAATGGTAAGCTACAACTCCAATTATTTCTATAATTTAAAATGGTCAAATGTACTTGGGTCTTAGTTTCCCTTTCTTTCCAATCCTTAAGACACCCTTCCACAAAGATACTTTTATAAAAAAAATAATCTCCTAATTGAAATTCCAAATCCTTTCACTGGTTGTCAGAATAACTCTTTTTCCTAGTTTTGGATGCTTTAATATGTTCCTAAATTTTCTTTAACATTGCATCTATGTCTTTGATAAGTTTTGAGCCTAAAAGTTTTCTCTAGCCAACCTCATCCCAAAAAGTTTGAGCTAGACACCTCTAACAATATAATTCTTCATAGAGCACCATTTTAATTCTAGAATGGAAACTATTATTGTAATAAAATTCCACCGAAGGCAAGTATTGATCCCACATACCTTGAACATTAATAGATCATGATCTCAACATTTCTTATAGTGTTTCAATAGTCCTTTCATATTGTCCGTCAATTTGGGGGTGATAAGAAGTACTCATATGAAGCTTAGTATCCCAAGCTTTCTGGAGAATTTTCTATAATTTTGATTAAAACTTGGGATCTTGATTGGACACAATCTATAGAGGTACACCATGAAGTCTTAAAACTTCATCAATATAAAGTCTTTCTAGGCTATCAAGTGTCAAATACTATCTTATATAAAAGAAATGTGTTGATTTTATGATATGATCAGAAATTACCCATAATAAATCATTTCTTTTAAGTGTCCTTGGTAGTCCTATGAAGAAATCTATCGCAATTTCATCCCACTTCCACATAAGAATATGTAGAGGTTTCATGGCCCCTCTAGGATGTTGTCTCTCGACCTTCACTTGTCGATAAACTAGACACCTTAACACATAGTCAGTAATTTCCCCTTCATTTTATCCCACCAAATATGTTTCTTCAGATATCTATACATCTTAGTGAAACCAAGGTGTATAGAGAAATTTCATCTATGAGAATCATCTAATAGTTCCCTTTTTAGCTCAAGTACTGATGGAATACATAATCTCTTCCAAAATTTTAGAACTCCATCCACATACACAAAGTATACCAATCCTTCATCCTTAATAGATTTAATTTTATTCTTTAGATTCTCATCATTAGGTTGAGATATTTTTATCTTCTCTGGTAAATATGGTTTAGAAATAATTTTTAATAGGAAATATATTTCCCCTTCCATAATGATTCCCATATCTATATTTAGTAGATCCATGAATATAGTATCTCTCTCAATCATCATTTTGGTTAAAAGTCCATGATATTTTCTGCTTAATGCATCTTGCACCTTATCTTCTTTTCCAAGGTGATAGTGTATTGAACAATAATAATCATTGAGTAACTCTATCCATCTAATTTTCCTCATATTGAGTTCTTTATATGTAAAAATGTATTTCAAACTCTTGTGATCCTTATATATCTCACATCTTTAACCGTAGAGATAATGTATCCATATTTTCAGAGTAAAGATTACGGCTACTAACTCAAGATAATTAGTTAGATAATTTTTCTCATGAGTATTCAACTACCTTGATTCATAAGAAATAACTTTATCATTTTTCATAAGGACACAACCCAGTCCATTCTTTGATGCATCACTATATATCACAAATCCATAATTTCAAGATGGAAGAGTCAAAATTGGAGAATTGACCAATATTATTTTCAATTGTTAAAATAATTTTGTACATTATTTCATCCATACAAACTTAACCCCTTTACATGTGATTTTGCTTAGTAGGTAATCCAATCAGGAAAAAATTCTGAACAAAACACTGATTGTAACCTGCTGAGCCAATAAAATTACAAACCTCGGTTAAGTTCATTAGTGTTGTCCATTCTTGGATTTCTATTTTCTTCACAGGATTGACTAATATTCCATCCTTAAGGACAACATGGCCATGAAAAGAAACTAATTGAATCCAGAATTCACACTTTCAAAAATTCCCATACAATTCATTTATTCTAAGTGTTTTAAGAATAATCTGCAAGTGATTCTCGTGGTCTTTTTAGCTTTTGGAGTATACTATGATATCATTGATAAATACCAAAACAAAGTTATCAAGATATTCCTTGAAATCTATATTCATTAGATCCATGAAAATATAGGGTGCATTAGTCAGTCCAAAAGGAATTACTGTAAACTTGTAATTCCCATACCTGGTTCGAAATGTAGTCTTTGCAATATCTTCCTTCCTCACACATAGATGATGATATCCAGATCTAAGGTCAATTTTCAAAAAAATATTGGGCACATTTAAGTTGATCAAATAAATCATCAATGTGTGGTAGACGATAGTTTTTCTTTATTCTAATAGCATTAATTTCCTTATAATCAATGCATAGCCACATGGATTCATCTTTCTTCTTGACAAAGAGGATAGGGTATCCCCATTGAGAAACATTAGGTCAAATAAATCCTTTTTCACTCAATTACTCCCGATGTTTCTTTAGATCCACTAATTCCATAGTGTCCATTATATAGGGAGTCTTTGATATTTCTCTTGCATTAGGAATTAAATCAATAGGGAACTCAACTTCTTGCTCTGGAGGATTTCTAGGTAAATCTTATATAAATACATAAATGTATTCATTCAAAATAGGTATGTATTCAATTTTTAGATTTATTTCCTCATCCATAGATATTTTCTTCTCGTACTCTCAACAAATTGCATTCAGTAGAGCTATTGGGGGTGGATCTGGATAAAAATTAGATGGTGAGGTTTCTACTCTAATGATAATGGATTCTATACCATTCTAAAAAATTGTAACCTCATTCTTCTTGAAATAGATATTTGCATAATAATTTAATAGGCAATTCATACAGAGAATTATATCAAATTAAATCATTGGTATGATGAAAAGGTTAGCAACTAAAGAACATTTATGTTTTATGAGGGGGACTTATCGATACATATTTATTGCAATGATACATCCCCTATGAGTTTTGACTGAAAAAATCATTATTAAATAAAATTGGGCATGTCTAATTTTCTTGGAAATCTAGGATGATATAAATGAAAGTGATTATCCAGAATCAAATAAATCATTGGCTAAGTTTTAAGAAACAATTAACGTACCTTCCACCACATTATTAAGAACTTCAACCTCCGCAGTTGTAATCGCATAACCTTTCCCTTTCTCTCATGGACTTTTATAAGGTATGTTTCCTTGGATATTAGGGTAATCATTTTCATAGTGTCCCATCTCTCTACAATTTTAGCATTGAACATACTTGACTTGTCTCTTCCCCTTGCATTCACTAGATCAATGGCCTTTTTCTCCACACTTATAGAAAACTCCCATTCATTTAAATAATTTCCTAGGATGATTATTTCAACAGTTCTTGAATAATGGAAATTTCTTCATTCCCTTATTCTTCATTGGTGCTTAATATTTTCTATGGTTATTAGAATGCCTCGTATTATCATGATTTCCCTTGAAAAACTTTTATCTAGAAAATTATTTCTTCTTTTTTATGGAAGTGAATACAATTTCATCGTATGATGAAAATGTTTGAGAATTTAATGCCCTTTGAAGACATGGATTAATAACTTCAAAGAAATGATCTATCTTTTCTTCCAAATCATATTCAAAATCTATAGAATACCTAGAAAATCTTGTGAAGGTAGCTTCATGCTCCACAACACTATCTTCTTCCCTTTTTTTTGGATAACCAATCTCCTCTTCATTTAAGTTCGTTGTTCACAAGGGAAATGTTTTTAAAAGAATATTTCCTTAAATGTTTTCCATTACATATATTTTATTTCTTCTTCCTCTATGGTATTCTAGATCAAGGATCACCATTGATCTGTATCACCCTTGAGGTAATATAATTCCCGTAATACCTTTCATTTTCATTGCCTTTTAATTACCTAAATATATTTTCAAGGGAATTGATCCTCTTCTAAGATACCAATAGATTAGTAGTCCCACTAAAATATGGGAGCTTCTACCGCATGAAATGATCCAATACAGGTGTTTCATGGTTAATCGTTACAGCCTAAGTAATTTTTCCCAATATATTCATGATCTAATCTGCTCCAACATTGACTGTGTTGACTTTCTCAATGGGGAAATCCATACATTGTTTGTGGGTATTGATTCCCCTTCTTCAATTAGTTTCCATCACTAAATAATTTCATACACTAAATTAGGTTGTAATTAATAATTTTTAACTAGAAAACACTTAACATATTCTAATTTTTTTTCATGACTAATCTCATAATCATAAACATTGTTTTTATTTACTTTTAAATAATTCATAATGGTGTGTAATGAAAATGTGAATTATCCTAAGCATATCCCCCAAGAGTGTCAAACTAGGTGTGCAGTAAGGCCCATTGTTGTGTACTAGGATACCCTGGGTCAAGCCCGAAACTCCTTGTTGGAGTTTTTACTCCTAGGTACATTGGTTCTAGAACCACGTCCAATTGTATTGTCTAGGCAGGGATGTATTTTCTAGGACAACCCACATAATCTCTACTTTACCAAAATTTGAGGACGTTCTTCTATGATTATCCTCAAAGTCTAACTTAGGGTTATTTCCTCTAAACTATGTTTCCTAAATCTAGTTTTTAAGGTTTCTACTAAACTTTCTATGATACCGAATATAATACCCTGAACCCAGAAGCCTAGATATGGTGCATTACTTGTTACATTAAAATGATTATAAGGGATGAAATTCCGAAGGAATGATCAGTTTAGTAGTCTTGAAGAAACTAGAAACATACATGTAACTCATATTATAATTGGAAGGTTCAAAAATACAATACATAACAAAAACTAATAAACTCCATCCATGAGACCTCAATAAATGGTCTCCTCTTCATAACATGTTGAAGGTAAAAAAATGGAAGGGGTGAGATAAAATGCTCTGTAAGTGTTAAAAATAGTCAAATCACGAACCAAAAATATTTTAATCATAATAGAATTGGCATAGTCAATATGGCATGGTGAATAAATAAAAAAGACACATCATTAATAAACTTGGAATGAAATTGCATCCATAGATTTTTTCATAGTGAACACCTCATGGATAGTAATAATTGAAAATGAATAAAGAGAATGATTATTAATTGTACATCATGTATCTAGCACATGATACCATTATACCATCAAAACAATTTATGTCTATGTGTAGATACCCATCTAATTCTGTTTGGGAAACAAACTCGAAGGGTTTGTCAGCAACTGATTTGTCTCATGAGACATGTCTATGCATCAAGGGGATATATCGAGACCCACCTATAACTACAAGTACAAATCATTATTTATACATAGATTTAATACAAGTACAATATGCCTTCTCAATATCTATATAGAGTAGAGGATGCAGATTCATTAATATTTCCATAGTTAAAACAACATTCTAAATAAACACCATATGTAAAACGTTATACGACTTAAAAAATAATCAGATTCATGAAACCAGAATATGGATATATAATATATTTAAAATTTCAAATGAAAAATGATCTCAAAGGGGTAGTAGGTACACCACATAAGAATTATTAGGTGCACAATACAAATTCAATCAAAATGAAATAAGAACTGAAACAAAGTCCCTTACAACATTGTAATCAAGTGAGTTAATAATCATAAAGTGAATCACTGAATACCATGAATATAAAGAGAATCATGATATTATATATAAAATGTCAGTAAACATAAACTACATACAAAAACTAGGTTGCGAACAATGGAAATATCATAGAAATAAAAGTGAGATGAGAAACCCCATACCTTATGCCCAAATGTGTTCTTCGTTTGATCATAATGACGTGAATAATCTAATTTATCTTCATTAATTAATAATTATATAACCTCCTCTAATTTTAATTGATTTATTTTAACCTTATTAGTTTTATTAACAAACTTTTTAATGGGTTTAATAGGTTCAATTTTATTTTTTAGAAGCATTTTCTTCCTTGGTTTTCAGGATCATTTTACTTGTATTCATGAATGGAAGTTCATTTGAAATGTGGTTAAACATATATAATTATTAATATATATTATTAGTGACATTAAATTGATATAAGTGATATTATAATGATTTTGGTTATATACCATGAGGATTAATTATTATAAAAGAGTTAATGAAAATGCTTGGATTAACTTTGTGGTTTTGGTCATAATGAACTTGTTTTGTATATTAATTTTTAGAATAAGTGTGTAAGGATTAAAGAACATTAAATAAGATAAAATAAATTTATTCTGACCTATTTCAACTATTAGAAATGTGTCATGACCATTCTATAATATAGTAAAAAAAATTGAAAACTCATCGTCCTTGAATGTGATAAATTAACAAATCTCGGATGGTGTTTTCATTTTGATTATAAGAGGAGGAGGAAAAGAGTGATGGTGATGAAATATTCCATTAGAATAATAAAATTATAGTTCATGTATGTTATAGGAATTATAATTTAATTTGGATGATGGGAGGTGATGAGAGAGAAACAAAATATGGATCTAGTAAAATAAGTTGAAAGAAAATGGAAGAGAGGTTCACCTCCTGAGTACTTCTCCTTGAGAATCTTCTTAAGGCCTTTGTTTTTGGCCTTTTGGTGATACCAAAAGGTCTTGGATATAGGGCAATTCTTGGGATGTTTATTTGGTAGAACAAAGGCAAGGATCAAATCTTTATTGGTGTGAGAGGAAGAGGGGGGTGAGGGGTGTTTATATAGTGGAGGGGAGGAGGGTTTTCTTAATATTTTAATCACCAGTTTTTTATTTTTCCCTAAGACAACAAATAGTGATGATTCAATGACCTAAAATAGTAATAAGTGAATCTTATTTTTATATTTGGGTTCTTACATCACTCATGATGTTAGGAATAGTGTATTTAAATTATAATGTATTTATATGGTAAATTAATGTATTTTACTATTCACTAAAAATTCATGTATTTTAGAAAAATATCAAAAATTCACCCTAACCATTTTTATACATTTAAAATCCAAAAATGAACATCATTTTTTCAAAATAATTTCCTAAATATGATAAATTTGATTTTTAATTAAAATCATCATTTAATCGAAAAATACCAACACATAAAACATTCATCCTCTTTTTTGAGGTGCCTAAATTTTATTTACGCATTCATGGGTAAGGTTACCATTCATAAGGGTCATATTACTATTCATAAGGTTAAGTTACTATTCATAATGGTAAGTTACAGTTCACAGAAAATTAATTTGATTCTATAATACTCAAAATATCACCTTGATCACAACCGTGTATGTCTTTTTCTCGAAATTCATAACACAGATGTGGAAAATTTAAGTTTAATGGATAGGTTATGACTATATCTTATAATAAACAAGTTTTTTTTCAAATAGACTTAATGATTCATGAAATATAGGCAATATAATGAATTGAAATTATTTAATAGAAACATACCAAAAAATTATTAGGGTGTTATACTTATTTAAAAAACAGTGACTATAATATTTATATATTTATCTAATGAATTCTATTTATTTATTATTAAACTTTTGGTAAATATATAGGAATAAGTAAGGGATTAGTTATGATTCTGGTGGGAATGATATACTGAATATCATTTAAATAAAATTTAATTAATTAATTTATATTTATATTATTAGATTGACATGTGCACATCATTGAAATAATAATAATAATAATAATAATAATATTTTTAGATATGGTGTTCACTATGGTTTAAGGTATTGATTAATGGTATATATAAAATTACCAATACTCTAAAATATCTCTTTATATACTCAATTATATCATTTCTATACGTAGTATATTGTGTGAGAAATCATTTTTGTGCATAATTCATCCACTCTCTAGTGAATTCCCTCAATAAAAAATATGTAGGGTTCATCTTAATTATGAGAGATTACTTCTACTTATTTTATTCCTCTTAATAATGATAAGAATCTAGAAATGATCCTTTAATCCATTCAGTCATATTATTCATTCTAACACCCAAAATTCAATCAGTGTTGTTCAAAGATCAAGGAATATTTGTGGGTTACCACTATAGGTATTCTACTTTAGATCCTCTTGGTGTATGTATGATATAACACAAACAAGGTTTGAATGATCAACATATTCATAAAAGAAATAATCTCAAGGCTGAGGTAATTATTATTATTATACTGATTAATTTAATGTGAAATGATCTTATCCTTATTCTAAGATTATTTTTTCTTTTTTCTTAGGTTATATTCATTATACATGATGTTTAATCTTCCCATTATTATAGATTTTCCATTAGATAAAATGAAAAAACATCACTAGACATGGTCTCGACCAACTTCCACTACACATGGACCTTTCAAGTGGTATCATTATTATCACATTCAATTTTTTATTTATTTAGTTTTTTTGATTGATATACAAATTTTTTGTTAGTTTTTCATTTATAATTTATTCAATATTTAATCCCAAATTTAATATTTATCCTTTTTTCACTTTCATATATCCAGGAACATGTTGAAAAACCATAATGAACGTCTGAAGAACCCATTAGGACGTGTGAAAGATTTTGACTGGATAACATTTCACTACACAATAAGTAACCAATTAGTACATGTCATGTACCCAAATTCACTACACTAAGACAAAACAAGTAATACATGGTTGGTCATGTGGAAGATTATACATCATCTTTACACTCCACATGTAAAATAATACTATTATGCACTTCGTTTTAAGGAATACCTACCACATTATTATTGTATATGAAAATAGTCCAACATTGTATGCCCCACAAATTTCATATAAGATACAAGGTCAAAAATGAATCATGTAATTACTACAAATTGGGTAAATAATTAATGATGAGAAGCATGGTTCATATGGGATTACATTGTATATATGTGTTGTACACATCGTGCAACCCATTAAAATACATGTAGATTCCACACCAAGGCTCTATTTCTACATTGTGGATTACCATAGAAAGTGATACATGACATGTAACTCATTGAATAGTCCAAGTAATGCATACCCATTTACATGGAGTGCAAAAAAATATAGTCTATAAACTATACAATTAAATTACATGGAAAGAAAATAAATTGTGGAATTAAATATAACTACATGGTGTGTAGTTAGTGTACACATCATGTGATAGGATTTAGAAAATATTAAATTTCTAATAAATTTATTTTTAAATTCATAACTACATGATGTGTGTGATCATAATTATACACTGCATACTCAATGTAAATGAAAAGTATTACATGTCGCATACACTAACACATATTCATGGGTTATTAATTGAAAGTAGACGCTTTGTAATTACATATAATTCCATGAATTCTATATGTAGTGTGATCACACAGTACATGATAAAGATAATTCCAATCTCTAGGTAGTTCAGACAGGTATACACCATGTAACCTCTATGTACACACCATGTACTTAATTAATTTAAAATAAAATTAATTTGTTTAATTTGTTTAAAATTACAGTGGATGAGAATATCTATGACTCTTTCGATGCACATTAAGATAAATTAATTAATTAATTAATAAGATAATTAATTAATTAATTTAGGAAATTTATCTTAATAAATAATGATTTAAATGAATTCTATCTAGTTGTTTTAAATGTTTATTTGTTGAATGTATGTGACTGATCATGCACTTAAACAACAAATGTATGGTTTTGATTTCAATTTAATTTATTTTTTTCCCATGATTTTTTGTATGCGATAAATTCTTATTCAATTAAATATAATAATCTTTAGTTCATCCCTCATACCTTTATTATATAGGAAATGTGTGTCTATAATTTATTTTATGTACCACATACTCCTAATTCCCATCACATGTGTGTGAGTATAAAACAATTAAAATATGGATCTCTAAAAATATGAGGTTATTTAGAACTTTAGTCGAGGTGAAACCAACTAAGAAGATACTAAGTTTGATAGTGGAATGTTGTAACTTTATACAAGCCTAACTTAGAAATTTTTTCCCCAAGGTTAATTGGTTGATTTATAGTTCTATTGATAAATCAACCATTAGAAACCTCATGATCAAATCACTTTAATTATTTTATTTTTTAAAAGTTCAAAGTTATCTATTTTATACGATACATGTTAATATGATTTTAAACATGATTACATAAATTCAATATGATGATGATACATTTAGGATAAAATAAAATAAATTGATTTTTCATAAATTATTTTATAAAATACATGGATAATAAATTATTTAAAATCCACATAATATTAATAAGTCATGTTTATGCATAATAAAAAAACCCTTCAATATTAACTCAAAATCCATTATCTAAGTTAATACAAACCCATAGTTAAAGTTTAATCTAGACCATAGTCAGGGTAACTTTTAAATGGTAGAGTGTCATAAGAAAGATGATGGGTTGAATTGACCATACTTTTATTCTGTGTAATGGCTATATTCTATTCAATAAAAATTTGAGTCAAGTTTATGGAAATCCAAGTCTGGATTTTTTTATTGATGAGTCAACTCAATTGAACAAGGAGCTATAAGCTAGATATTATAAATACAACCTAACTAAATACCTTATTATAATTTACATGGTTATAGTTTGGTTAAGTGTAGATAAATATGGGTCCTTTCAACTAGAATTTCCATGTGATAGGAATTTCCAAGTCCAATGTTGAGGGATATTGTTACTTAAAAAATAGTGAATGTCTAATAAAATAAGAAAAATTATTTCATTTTCTATATTTAGTTAACCAAGATAAAGTACTAAATATTATATTATTTTATTATAGAAAATGAAATTTTCATTTATATCTATATGATCTATAATAGATAAATACAATATTATCATTGGAAGTAACTTTTAGGAGTGGCACAGGTGACTAACGACTGTAATGTTATAGAAATTGAAGGTTTTTTTTGATAAAGGCCCTGGTTCCTAATCCACCTTATAAGGAGGTGAGTGAGGAAGATCTTTTTTTAATTAAAACACTTAAATGATGAACTTGATTTCCATAGTTTGATTCTATCATCCATAACTTATTAACTAAAATATTCCCATGAGAACAAAGATGCATATAGAATTCTCAAACAACAATATGATATTTATTAAGAGAGTTAAACATTAGTTGTTCAAGATATCCAAGGAACTCCTATGTGAAATCTTGTATAGGTTACACCAACTTGGACTTATGTGGCCAAAAATATTGACTATATTGATCATCATTACATTATAGGGGTTAATATACCAGATGAATTTTACATCGATCTCATAATTTCTTTACTCCCTTATAATTTCTACATCTTTGATATGAATTTCAATATGATCAACATTGTGAAGTCACTCCTATATCTCTTTACATTGATTCTACATTTTGATTAAGACATAAATCATGAGAATACTTCTATAAATATGGTGAAAAATAGCTATGGAAAACTCAAATTATGTAAGATTAACTTGAAGTCTAAGGCCTCTTTGCAATGCATGAAAAAGAGGCAAGAAAAAGAGTAGAATATAGTTTGTTCCACATGAGGAAAGAAGTAACACTATAATCATAATTACATCATGTAAAATAATCAAGGGTAAGCTTCATGAGTGTTTTTATCGAATTCAATCTAATTGTTTTTACAAATTTGGTATTAGATATAACTTAAGATTCTCACATTTTTATCCAATTATAAAAACCATGTAGATTAGGAATAGTTGCATAAAGTGTTGTTGATCTGTAGGCCTCAATTGATGCTAGACTCACTGTAGTAACTATTTAGGACCACCAAATCATATTTCCCATAATATTTTTCTTTATTTTAATGAATTTCTATTATGTTCCGACATTTACCAAAAACATTACTTCGTCATCCATTCTAAATATAAAAGATTTTATTTTTAAATTTGGGAATAAAAGTTTCTACTTATAAATAGATATCTTATTTTATGTTATGAATCATATAAATAATGTACTTTATGTGTTATAATACAAAAAACAAATTATTGGAAATTTATAAAGAATCTAGTCTACATTACTCATTTCACACCCAACTGTGGCATCATGGGATAGGTCATGTAAAGGAAAAGTGCTTGAAAAAATTATATCAAAATGGGTAGTTAGATTATTTTAAAATAAAACCAATTGGTATATTTCATTATTTTTTACAAGTAAAAATGACCAAATCAACATTTAGTGGAAATGGTAAAAGGTCCAAAGATCTTATTAAGTTGGTTTATACAAATTTTAGTATATTATTTCCTACTGATACAAGGGGTGGATATTCACACTTCATAACTTTTACTGATGAATTTATTGGATATGGATATTTCTATATAATTAGGTATAAGTCATATTAATTTTAAAAATTTAATGAATAGAAGAATGAATTTTATTATAAACTTTATAAGAATATAAACAAACACTACTCAAACCATGGTAGATAACATCTAAAAAAATATTTCATTGATTATATAATGATGTTTGGGATCCTATCCAAACTAACTTCTCCTTATACACTAATTTAGATAATATTTTAATCATTTTTTCTATGTATATAAATAATTTAAACCCTTATAATTTATCTATTTTTTCTTATTTTCATCATTTCTGGATTATTGGTGTGTTTTGTGCTAAAATGTTTAAAAATATTATAGAAGTTTAATTGACTTTTATCACTTTCTTATTTCAAGAATAAATTTTATAATATTTATCAAATTGTAGTGATTCATTTTTTAATGGATTAATTTTTTTTGTATTTAACTTATTATTCTATAGATAGAGAAAATTAGAATTTTCCTTGGATCAAAATAACCAATCAAATTGAAAAATATTTCAGGATGACAAAATAAATCCAACATCAGTAAGTGAATAATAAATTAGGCTAAAGAAATACAATTTTTTGATTAAAAATATATTTTAAAGAGAACTAGATTCCATGTTTGACCATTTAATTTTACATTGATATTCTCTCATTAATTCTTCCATTTAACATGCCAAATTGGAGGAATATTTATGGAATTTTCAACTAGGAAAAGTGTGACTAATTAATTAATAATTCACATATTTTATATGAGTAAAAATACTTTTTAATATTTATGGTAAAGATAAAACTCAATTTTTAACAACTTATAAGAATAAAACATGGTGAGTTTTGATGATATGGTGGGTAGAATAGGACCCACATTTTGTATAAACTGTTTTGGATGATAAATTTTCTATTTTCGCTTTTCCCCTTATTTCTTATTATTTTTCTAATTCCTTATTTTTTCCCATTCTTATTGGTTACCCTTACCATAGAGGGGGTGAAATTATGAGTTATTGGGGATGGGGAGATTTTCTATTTTTTAATTCACGAGTTCTTGTTCTTTGATGGATAAAATTTATTTTTCTCTTATGTGAAGTTTCTTTCACTTTTTAATAGTGATTTCTATTATCAAGTCGGATCATATTTGGTTTTTGATTATATTGTTGATTTTTATTTGGTCAATCATAATTATATACCTCTTCCAGGTTCAAGTTTATATATGACGGAATAGATCAGGTCTTAGTGGTGAAGTACTTGATGATCGTTAGTACATGTGGGAGGGGTAGTGGATATTCTTGATTGTTTTGGATTAACAAGACCAGATCGGGTATATCCTAAGTCAATTAAAGATATTCACTACATCTATCTCTCATAAATAAGGAGAGTAAAAAACTGATATCTTACTAAGGTTTACTCTAACCATCACCATTTTACCAAGGGAGTGAGTGGAAGCGATCACAAAATCTCAATTTAATAGACTGGTATAAGAGGATTATATAATTTGTAACTAGGATAGAACTTCATTAGGAGAACTGACCATGAACTTATCACCCTTCTCATATCATAGTTTTCAATAACTTTATCTATCAATTTTTGTTCAATATTTTTTCTTAATTACATGATTTTTTTGGTTTCTTTAGTTTGTTTTCAAAAATCAACATTCCAAATAATCAATGAAAAGTGAAAACTATTTTGTGTTCACTTATCTTGGGGAGACTACCTAGGTATAACCACTAGAATATACTTCAGTAAATAAAAATTTCTTACGCTCCATGATAAGTGTACGTCATATAATATAATGGAATTGTGTAGTTGAAAGGAGGAACCATACCTTTTTATACATGGTAAGGTTGATGATGAGTGAGATAAGTATTCTATTATTTTTTTGGGAACACACATTATAGATAACAAAACACATACTAAACTAAGTTCCAACTAAATCATTAAGTCATATTACATATGAATTTTTTTATGGAAGTAAGCTTGTATTGTCACATATTCAAGTGTGTGGATGTGAAGTGATTCTTAATACCTTTTATGGTAAAAAAATTCCATCCCCATGATATAAAGTGTGTCATTATTAGATATCCTAATGAAACTAGAGGATATTACCTATATGAACCCTCTAAAAAATAATTATGTTTAAAATATATCCCATATTTTATGATAGTAAGAACATATACAAAATATATAGTGGGATAGAGGTAGTCTTAAATAATGCTTCAGATCAAGATAAACTAAAATTCTCTTAGGAACAGATTCCACAAAGCCCTATTGAAGAGGGTGTTTTACAGACACAATTTCTATATAGAAGTACTAGAGTGGTTATAGAACTAGAAATATATTATTCTCTAGTCACTCAGGATAGTGAATCATTATTAGTTGATAATAATGAGTCAATGGATTAAAAGGATGTAGTGAGTGGTATAAAATCCTATATATGAAAAGAATTCATGAATTCTGAGATGGATTCCATATACCAAAACTAACTCAATATTTTAGTAGATACTTTAGTGGATGTAATTTCCAATGTTTATTAATATATATTCAAGAAGAAACTATACTTTAATGGTTTAATCAACATCTATAATGCTAGAATAGTTGAAAAAATGTTTAAGTAGTGTCAAGAAACTAACTATGATAAAAACATTTCACTTGTTTCCTTGCTAAAATCCAATAGGATTCTACTTTTCATAATGTATTACCATGATTATAATAATTGATAAATGTATTTGAAAAACACCTTATTAATGGGGTCCTTGTAAAATATTTATATATGGAATAACTATAAGGGTTTGTGTCTCAAAATCAAGACAGTAAGGTATGAAAATTTTATATATTTATTTATGAATTAAAGCATGAATCTAGGTCTCGGAACATTCACATTTATAATTCCATGACATAATTTAGTTTCATAAAGGAAGAATGTAAGCCTTGGGTATATAATATATTTAGTGAGAGTGAGATTATTTTATTAATAGTTTTTTGATTATAATATATTACTAATTATAAATGAGACATTAATATTATATTTTTTAAAACATGGTTGAACACATGCTTATCGATGAAGAAATTAGATGAAACAACATAAATCCATGGGATCAAAATCGATTGTGAAATATACAAGAGGCTTATTGGCATAAGTAATGGAATACTCATTAAAAACATATAGAGGAGATTTAATATAGAATAATCCATGAGGGGATTATTTCCAATATCACACGACATATATCTCTCAAAGAAAAAGTGTCCTTAGAAATAAGAGGAGGGATAAAGGATGATACGGGTCACATATTCATTGGTGGTAGGTTTAATCATGTATTCTAATCTATGTACCAAGATTAATTTTTCCAATTACTTAATCATGGTAAGAAGATATCAAGTTGATCTAGGAGACTTCCATTGTATGGTAGTCAAGACTATCCTAAAGTTCCTCAAGTGTATTGAGGATGTATTCTTATTTTATAGATGATATGAGGATATAGTCATTTGGGGATATACAAATGTCAGTTTTCAAATATATCAGGATGATATGAAATAAAATTTAGTATATCTATTCACCCTCTATGGGGGATCTATGAGATAGAAGATCTAAAATTAGATTGTGGTTTTTGGTTCTATAGCAGAGTCTGAGTATATTATAGCTTTTGATAAAACCAAGGAATTATGGTGGATAAGAAACTTAAACCATGAGCTTGATCTTATTACAAGTAGCAGAGATCATATCAAACAATATTGTGATAATTCTATAATAGTTGTTCTTTCTAATGAGCTAAGGTTACATCAATTTTTGAATCACATAAAAAAGAAGCATCATATCTTGAGGAATTTTTCTCAAAGAGATGAGGTCAAAATAAGTAGAGTTTCCATAGAGAACAATATGTAAGACTAATTGATTATGTTATTATCTCCTTATAAGGATGAATATCATGTGAGAAATAGTGGACTAAAACAAATGAATTTTTACTTTATATACCTATATATTCAATGACTTTAATATTAATAAATTTCTTACCATGTATTTATTTTTATTCTACATAACATTAATGTGATAACATCCTTATAGTATTTTAAAAATTAAAAGGGTATATAAGTTATCTTCCATGATATGAATCTTAAAGTTACATGATAATTTTATAGAATATATAATTCATATGGTCATATGATGTCATTTTATGAGACATAGTTAATATATACTATCAAGTAATTTATTATTGAAATAATATAAGGCTTTATCTTATGAAATTCACACTTTTTTATTTTCAATATGGGAGATTATAAGGACAGACCCTCAAACAAATGAATTTTTACTTTATATACCTATATATTCAATGACTTGAATATTAATAAATTTTTTTACCATGTATTAATTTTTATTCTACATAACATTAATGTGATAACATCCTTATAGTATTTTAAAAATTAAAAGGGTATATAAGTTATCTTCAATGATATGAATCTTAAAGTTACATGATAATTTTATAGAATATATAATTCATATGGTCATATGATGTCATTTTATGAGACATAGATAATATATACTATCAAGTAATTTATTATTGAAATAATATAAGGCTTTATCTTATGAAATTCACACTTTTTTATTTTCAATATGATAGATTATAAGGACAGACCCTCAAGTAGTAATTTTATATGTTTTGTGTAATTCTATATTACTTTTTGATAATATGTGTACTGATTATTAGAAATGATAGTATTATTAGTTTGTATCATTAGTCACACACTATGATGAACCGATGAAAACTATGATGCCATATATTAATGACAAATTAGGATGCATTGGGTGCATCATGAGTTATATAACATTAATGAATAAGTCAATAAAGGATTCCCTTCTAATAAAAGTAGATGATATATTTACTATTTTACTAAAATGAAACTATCAAACTAAATCCCATGGACAATGTGATAGATGGGTTAATTTCAAGAATTAAAAGAAATAAATATCTAGTATACATGTTAGTGATATTAGTATGCAACATGATTGGTGGGATATTGAGGAAAATGAATTATATTATACAGTGAGTGTTCAAATATAATTATTATTGCAGTGACATTAACTTCTTCCACTATGTGTACATTTACATGTTGTTAAACATTATTGGAATTTAGGGGAGCTCACCTAATGCCAACATGGAAGAGTCCTATAGGGGAACACAATTAGTGTATCCTTTTATCTCAATTAAATTATTTTTTAATTTAATATTTGTAAAAAATTAAATTCTAAAAAACAAAAGAACAATATTTATTCAGGATTTATTAATTGAAAAAATTGTAAATGGAATTTAGATATCCAAGATCTTCATCTAGTTTTGTCATCGCATCATGATAGATACCTCTTCAGTAACAATCCATCAAGTGGGTATGGTCCCATAATTCACCAATCAAAGAACCCCCAACTATTATTCTTTTTTTATATCTAATGAGCCCTATACATCCCATGGATCTCTATTCATAAAATCCCCCAATTACCCTAGTATTTATCACCCTTAAATATTTTATGTCATTCAAGGGATATTTGGACTTCCCCATATCCACTTCCAGGTTATAGACTATGGATTCATTCCACTCATGAATCCTTGTTTCTAGGTTTGTCTCAAATCATCTTGTACCATATTTTTTAACTGTTTTTTTTCAATGATGGATAAAGATGATATTCCCAAATAGAGATTAGTGACTTGGACCACAACCATCTCTGTATTTATCTTACTTCAAACATAAATTTTTCCCTTTCCTGGTAGTCATATGTTAGGATTTATAGTGCTTCATGGGTTTTCATCATTCATTGGATAATGGATTTCAAAAAAGTTCAATATTTAAACATTTTATGGTGTGGATTCACCTTCTAGTCTTGCCACTCCCCATCCAGATCTAGTAATACTCAAAGTTATGGATAAAAGGATAAATAGTTTTATGTGATTTGAAGATCTTATGATGTGTTTGATATATGATGAGTTTTACTTTTTTTATGTTGATAGTGATCTCTCCAAGCCCCTTCCTAATCAAATTATCCTTATATTAGATGAGGAAGGGGGATTTTGGTAGTAAATTATTTATGATAATTTGGTTGTGTCGTGATCATTTTTTTCCATAAAGTTCATTGGACCTCTAGCTACCAATATCCCAGGAGGCATGGACACACTAAGATAGGGGTGCCTCTATCTCGCAACCCTCAATTCCCCCAACATGGATGAGGTTGATTTTGAGAACTATCCAATTTTTTCCCATTAAAATGTTGATAAACCTATAGAGATCCATATATATTCCCATATGTATCATTATATCATTCACCAATGGTGGGTTTCCCCCATACACTATTTTTTCTTCCCCATTTATCCCCTGGATTCAATGGATTGTAAAGGAAAATCTTGTATAGTGGTAAACGATGATGGTGCCAAAAATCATGCAAGACTAGTTTCTCCTTCTCTTGAGATCATTTTTTGTGTGTGGAAAATAGAAATTTAAATGGAATTGTTGGGCCTATAAATACATATTCCTTCTTATATTTATCTACTAAATGAAAGATCTTACATGAGTCCTTACTTCCCATTATATAGCCCAAAGTTGGTTGTAACAACCCATATTTTCACAAAGGTATGGATCATTTGTTTTTCAATTTTAATTCTTTGTTTAATCATAATAAACATGAAATATGGCCTAAGTAATTTATTAGGATCATCAGGGGATTGTTCAGATCCTGAAGATCCAGAAAAATGGGAAAATATTTGGTAGCATGATTTAGATAAACCATGCAGCCTAGCTTGCATAATTTTTCTAAAACCGTGAGGTTACAGATAGTGGAACTTGTAGGACACATGATTTTTATGTTACCAAAAAACCTAAGGTGCACAGTTTTGTAGGGTTATTGATATTTTTGATAAATCATTTTTACATGGTTTTCCCATGGTTAGACAAACAATGTGCCTAAATGTACGTTGTTCCTCTTTATAGTAGTTAAATACGCATGGTTTGCATGGGGTTTTCAAACTGTGTGCCTAAACCATACATGCCTTATTTTCAAGGTGAAATTACTATTTTCATTCATTTAACTCCTATTCATATTTTTATTTTCCCTTCCCCATTCCAGCATGAAACACCTCTTCTACCTCTCATTAATTCTTCTCTCCTTTGATCTAGGAATCCATGTAACTATCTAATCAAGAGTCTGATTCACGGCCTTCTAAAAGCATTGGATCCATCTCAATAATCCCTAAATCATCTCTATTACAATATAAGTTTATCTTGGTGTCCATCATGCTATTTAAGTGAAATATCATTTACCCAAATTTCAGTGTGTTGGTTCATTTCTCAGATATCTTCCAACTTTCTTCCAATATAAGGTCGATATCGAGAGAGGAATCATCTATGGGCTTGAGGTAGGTGGTCACATAATTTTTCCTTTAAGTTATGTCACTTTTTAGCTATGTTGCTGTGTTGTATGACAACTTTTTCTGAGTGTTTCCAATTATTTGGTTCCTTCATATCAAATTGATCCTTTCACCATGAAACATGTTTTTTGAACCTTTTTTAGTGAATTAGAAGTGTTTGACACCATTTATGGACACTCCTTGGTTATGCCTAGTCAATGTTCTCTTTATGGTTAAATGTGTTTATGCCTGATTCACCTCATAAGTGTTTTTCATAGATTTTAAATTTAATTTCTATTGTAATGTGAATGTTTGTTTGAACCAAGGGTGACTCCCATGTGGTTGGTCAACCTAGGCTTGAAATTTCCCCTGTAGGAAATTCCATTAATGGCCATGGAATATTCTATATTCTCTATGAGTCTTGTTAATTGAACTTTCCATGTATTAGTATATAAAATGGAATATAATTTTGGATGGTTAATGCAAGGTGGTTTCCATACTCTAATTAATTATTTAATTAAATGAGGTGATTTATAAGGGTGGTATGACCACACCTATTATTTTTTAATCAAATGTAATCGATTGAATTGTAAATACTTATTTTATACTGAGCCTGATTACTGATATTCATGGGAGGTAATGACTTATTCCTTATTTTATAAATGTAATTATTCTTTGTTATGGATGTGATACAATGGTAAGGGATTGATGTTCATGGAAGTATCATGCCTCCTTTCATCAGAGGCTAATCATGACATCTCACACCATTGAAACTATCAGGACGGTGGGATTTATGTGTCACATTCTATTCTTCAAGTGATGACATGATGGGTCACTCACCATATCGAGTGTTCTTCATAAAATATCACACTCTTATTGGGATATTAGGATTTTTCCCTATTTCCTGAGCTTATAGGCTCATTTGAATGGTCATGGACATTTTAGTTATGCCCTAGTCCAGCCAGAAAATAGTATTCCATGTATATGGAAACTGATATCCACACGTACTGGGTTCATATAGGTGGATGCAATGTATAATTAAAAAATATATATAATTACTGTATATATAATAAATTCTCATAGATTTTCTTCTGGTCATGAGATGAAGTAGGTAGACCCGCCAGGTGTCCTATAGGAACCTGACCGTGCTGGTTAATTATTTCAACATTGATTTCCTATCCTATTTATACATGTAAACTGTTTAGTTAAGATCACTACTTGGATTACACATAGACACCATTAGTGGTGTCCTAATGAGATATTTATCTCACACCCTACTTCTAATAGCTTTTTAACCTAAGAGTATTTTCTATCTACATGTATTGATTTTGGAAAAGGCCAAGTTATAGGTTGTTGATATGCTTTCCTATAATCGGAGATTAAGAGCATAGGACTGAGTAATCGATCAAGATTCTAGTGGAGTAGATTTTGTTCTTTTTATATTTTTGTATAGCATGATTATATTCATATTCCCTTATTCCTATTGTTTTATATCAATTTGTGATACATCCATTTATTGACACTTCCATTGAGGATTTTGATACAATTTTTAGTTGTCCAGTTCTTTTTATATTCTTTCACTTATTTATCGTTTAATTTGTTCATTTATGTTTCTGATAATGTTGTATGTTTATTGTGTATCCATTATGCCAATAATATAAGAGGGTATAGTCTCCCCACTATACCACCTTCACAACCTCTAGCATATGGTGAGGTGTGCTTGAGGCCATGTGACCCACCAACTCGGGACAAGGGTTAAGTGGATCTTTGGTTGGGATGTTTCAAAGTGATATTAAAGGTAATTTTTTTTACTTTTCCTTTATTTTTGTGTATTTGATAGGATACTAGAAGTTAAAGTAATTTGTACTTCGACCCTATTCTTGTACGTAGCTAACCCATGTATAGGGGAAACCCAAATTACCTGGGATGGGTAATAGTTTTTATTGATTATTACATTTATCATTGACATGAATTCACTATTGGCTGAAAGATTTATCTTATGATGTAATTGATATTGGTATTATTGAAATGTAATTTTTTTACCTAGAATCAATGAAATGAGGATGTTGTATTCCATGCATCACTACAAGAAAAAAAATTGACTAATATGGCACACATTTTTCCATGCCATATTTAATTTCAATTCCCATTTTTTTGTTTAATATTGATAGTGCCTTGAATATGTATTAAATTGTGTTGAAACTTCTCATAAGGATTGGAAAACACAATTGAAACTCAAATTGTCTTCTTTAACCTAACATTGTTCTCTGAAATAGGTTAAAGAAGACACCTTAAGCATCCAAGTATGGAATGATGATCAATGGACCATTGGTCACATGGGATGGAACATGTTATGGTGTGGGTTAAGTGGATGCCATATTTTGGTTCATAAAGAGTATGGGCCCTTATGGATTGGGAATGGAAATCCATATAATTCAACAATTTTAAGGTGATTTTTATAATTAAATAAGAAAAAATTCAAATTGATTATCACACATAAAGTGAAATTGGTTATCCTATACATTTGAATCCGAGATTCATATTTGAAACTGGGCTTATTTGTGGGTAGTGGGGTATCTCTTACATTCTTATGGCATGATATGGGTTTTTCTACTGTTTATATGTACCTTTTTGAGAATAAAGAGAGGCATGATCATTTCTATATAAAGGATTTATATCTTTTTTAGTTTGTATCTACAATCTCCTAGATTTCTTAAATTTTTTCTGAGGTGTTCATTTGGAATTGTATCATTATGCCACCTTGATGTCCTCCAATAGCATGACCTGAATGTGGTGATGACCATGTACCTAATGTGGCGGGCCGTGAGCCTCTAGTGATTCCTCCAATAGAGCCACCAGTAGATCCTCTTCCTATTCCAAATATGGTAATTGATTCCCAATTCTAGGAAGGTTTTTTATGTATGCTAAATTCCATGAAAGTGGGTTTTCAACCAACCCTGAGAATGGTAGATTTGACTTGCAAATTCTAGTAGAAGCATCCTCCCACCTTTTCAGGGGATAACAGGCCTCATGTTGTAGAGTCTTGGATCAAATAAATTATATCTATATTCAAGAATATAGAGATGCCTCTAGATCATAGGGTCAAGATAGCAGCCTATATTCCATGTGATTCATCCAAACAGTGATGGGATGTTATCACCTAGGTGGATGAGCATTGTGATATGGTATCGGCTAACTTTCAAATGATCAGCTATGACTAATTCTTTCCACATGCTTTGAGGGGTAATAGCGATAGAGATTTCATAGACCTGTATTGTGAGAGAATGTTGGTTATGGAGTACTCTAACCATTTCATAGAGCTATAGAAGTTTTCTCCTACTCTAGCGAGGGATGATCTGATGAACTCCTGGAGATTCGAGGATGGGCTAGTTTACACCATCCGATCAAAGTTCAATATCTTCATATTTACTACCATTTTTAAAATTATCAAATTGGTCTTTATAATAGAGCAGAACCTGAGGGAAGCTGAAGGTGTGAGTTAGGGCAGTTTGGAACCTAGAGATATCAATGGTTCATCTTCTAAGTTAAAGAGCCGATTTGAGGCTACTTGCGGAGGTAGTGGAAGTCACGTTCCACGTACAGAATGTATCTTGATCTGTCACCAGTACAATAAGCTAGGAAACATGATACCTCAATGTTTGTGGGATTAATTCAAGTGTAGAGGTTGTGGTAGGATGGGTAACATCCATTTCTTCTATAGGAATTTTCATCCAGTGCCTAGAAATTGAGTATTATCACTTACTCCATGATCAGAAGAATGGCCAGTAGGATCATACCAGACATGCAGTAAGAATACCACCCTCTAATCAGGTCGAGGAGGTTGTATCCAGGATTATGATTCTCAGTTCCAGTAGTGTCGTCTTGCTCATGGGAGTCAGAAAGATAATCAGGGCCATGGTACAGGTCAAATTCATACAGTATAGCCTATGTGAAAGAAGAAAATATCAATATCTTCTATAGTTCAAGGTACTATTCTAGTTTCGTCCACTTTAGTGTCTACTTTATTTGACCCAGATGTGTCTAAATATTTTATATCTGATACTCTAATAGGAATTCTAGACCTCGATATTGAACACTTTCATGATGTTATGATGTTAGACACCTCATTAGGTTTCCAAAAAGAGGGTGTTTTCTATTCTAAGTAATTCCCCCTTGAGATAGATGGTTACCTTTTCATATAGAATCTTTATGTCCTTGAAAGGATGGTCTTTGAAGTAATCATCAGGATATACTAGTTTGTTCCCTATCGATACCACATTGACTGCTATCATTGGATAGTGAATTTTACCTAACCAGAGGTTGGTAGTCATACACATAAGAGAGAATGGGATGTGAAAACTACACAATTAGGACCTTAATAGTAGTGGTTGAGTAATGTGACAAATCATATTGCAAGTATTTTTCTATATAACTAGGAGTTATGCCCCTCTATTTTTCCTCACGTAGTGTAATGTTTTCTAGATGTATTTCTTGAAGACTTCTCTGGTCTATATCTAGTGTGAGAGGTAGATTTTACCATTTATCTTGTGTTATGAGCATCACCAGTGTCCATTCCTCCTTATACGATGGAACTTAAGGAACTTTTGAAGATAAAGAATAAATTAGAGGATCTAGAAGATAAATGATTCATAATCCACAAAAATTATCCTTGGGTTTAAGAAGTTATTTTTTCTAAGATGGTAGATGGTACCATTAGGCTTTGTGTGGATTACCATAGGTTGAACCAACACACAGTAAAAAATCGGTATCCACTATTTAGAATAGACTTCCGCTTTGATTAGCTCCAAGGAGAGAAAGTGTTTTGAAATATATATTTGAGGTTAGTCTATCACCAGGTTCATTTCATGAATTTTTACATACCTCACAATACTTTTAGGAGTAGGTATGGTCTCTACAAGTACATGATTGTGCTATTCAGAATCACGAATTCACTAGCAGTCTTTATGGTTTTTATGAATCAGCTTTTACACCCATATATGAAATAATTTATGCTAGTATTTCTTGATGATATCTTGGTGTATTAAAACTCCAAAAATAAACATGAAATCCATATTGATTTCATGTTTAGTACACTAATAGTATTATGGGCTCAGTAAATTTCACTTTTGGATCAACAAATTCCACTTCTTGGGTCACATTATATTGGAGTCAGAAGTTTCAGTAGACCCAGAGAAAGTGAGACTTGTAGTTTTATGGTTTTATCCCAAAATATTTTTTGACATCAAAAGTTTATTTTGGATATCTTGATATTATAGATGATTCATCCCATATTTCTCACACCTTGCAGCACTACTTACTGTCTTGATAAAGAAGGGTGTGAAATTAATATGGTCAGAAGCTTGTGAAGATGCCTTTCACGAGTTGGAAGGGTCGTTTGACTCTAGCACCAATGTTGATTATTCTATATCCATGAAGAATCTATATTGCATACTATGATGTATCGAGTATCAGGCTTGGATTGGATATGATATAGGATGAGTGAGTTTTTTTAAAAATTATCATCAGTTTTGGCCCCAAAAGAAGAATTACCTGATGTACAACCTTGAGCACATTGTTTTGGTGCATGCCTTACACTATTGAAGACACTATTTACTTGGATATAATTTTGTTGTGTTCACTGATACAAAATCCTCAATTACACCTTTAAACAATGTAATCTGAATCTTAGACATCACAAGTTGGTTGAGTATATTTTTTCATTTGATTTCAAGCTTGTATACAAGCCTGGTAAAGGCAGTTCTATGGTTGATCCTTTGATCCAGATGACTCAAAAAATGGTAGTTTAGGAATATAGTGGTGATTAGTATCTCATTGACTTATTCTCTGATATACACAATTAGGTTCAAGAGGACCATGGTCAAACTATATTACATCCTTAGTAGTGACCTCTACTCTTTTTTAATGGGTAAGAATACAATAGTTATTTGATCCCAAAGGAATTTTCCTAAGGTAAATTGTATCATATGATGACACAAATTTAAGATGGAATGTGGATATAAATGATAAATTATTTTTTCCATGGGTGTGTATGAATACTATCATACATTAGAGAGGATCTAATGTATAAATTACATGCCTCGGCATGGGCAGTTCATCTTAGTGTCACCAAAATCTATTGGGATCTACAGTGCTAGTACTGGTGTCCTGTAATGTATTGTGAAAGTACTAGATTCATCACACGATGTTACACCTATAAATAGGTAAATAAAAAAACAAATGATCAGTAGGGATTTTACAGCCATTGTCTATCCTCTAGTGAAAATGGGATGATGTTTTTATTAAATTAATGACTAGTCTTCCCAGATCACCTCATGGAAAAGATAAAATTTGGGTTGTCATTGATTGTTTGATGAAGTTCTCACACTTCTTACCTATGCGAGAGACCTTATCAGTAGATGATCTAGGAAGGTTGTATGCCAGAGATATTTTATGCCTTCATGGATATCCTTATTCAATCACTTATGATAGAGACACCCATTTTACGTCATGTTTCTGGTATGGATTGTATATAGTCTTACATAGATGCTTCTGAGAATGGACTATCACTTAAAAACCAATGGAAATATATATTGTATGATCCAGGTGCTAGAGGATATGCTCTATGAATGTGTCCTTGGATTTAGGGGTTCTTGGGAGAAAAAATTCCCCTCATTGCGTTTTCTTATTATAAAAAATTTCAAGCTACCATTGAGATGGACCCTTATGAGTCCTTATATGGTAAGCCTTTTTTATCATCTCTGTACTAGCTAGAGGTAGGGGAGGAAGATATGGTTGGGCCATATATCATGCAAGAGACTACAGAGTGAGTCTAGTTGATAAAAAATTGCATGATGATAGCTCAGTACAGACAACAGTCATATGCCAATAAACACTGGTGACCTCTTGAGTTCAATTTCTGAGATCATTTTTTCTTGCATTTATCACCTAGATTAAAGAAAAGGATTATTTTAATGCTGGTTAATCTCTCAGCATAGTTTTTTGGACCCTTCTAGGTTTTGGAACAGATTGGACCAATGGCTTACTAATTGAAACTTCCTCAGAGATACATGTCTATGAATGATGTTTTTCATGTATCTAAGCTTCACCGATACTATCCAAACCCATCAAATGTCTTTCAAACTGATGAGGTTTAATTAGATATGGATGCTTCCTTCCAATAGTATCTGGTGCCTATTATTGATCAGATTATAAAGACACTTTGAGGAAGGTTAGTTCCTTTGGTACAGGTTCTATGGAAGCACAATCAGTAAATGATGATACATGGGAGAAGGAAGCTGGTATATGAACTTAGCAGTCATATCTATTCTTGGAAGATACCTCTTTATGCTCATAATTCCAACTCAGGGATGAGTTACTTTAGGGAGGGGATGCTATAATAACCCCTCTTTTCATGAAGGTATGGATTGTTTGTTTTAAAATTTGAATTATATTATTAATCATTATAAATGTGAACTATAGTCTAACGAAAGTCCTAGGATTTTGCAGGGATTTTTTTGAGCATGGAGTTCTATAAAAATGGGAAAATACTAGGTCACATGGTCTATTTGAAATTATGTGGTTACAGACAGTGGCACTTGTAGGCCGAATAGTTGGTCTGTAACTGTGATACCTGAGTCACATGGTCATGTGAGTCTATTTAGATTTAGTATAGTGCCTTTTTTCATGTTTTTTACATGGTTATAAAAATCATGTGCCTAACCATGCATCCTACCCCATTATAAAAGTGACATTTTCATGGTTTCTTTGCAGTTTAAAAACTATATGCCCCTTGTTTACAAGATTAAATTATTATTTTTCCTTCATTTAAATATTAATCTTATTTTATCTTTTCATTTCCCCATTCTAGTGTGCATAACCTCTTCTCCTCCATGTGACTTATCCCCTCCTTTGATTTAGTAATCTATGTAACTCTCTGATCTGAATTATGATTCGTGATTCTTTGGAAGAATTGGATCTATATCAGTAATCCCTCAAATCCTGTTACTTCCTATCTATGTTTATTATAGTATCCATCCTGCTATTTAGGTGAAATAACATTTACCCTATTTTCAGGTTTTGTATCATTTCCCAGATCTCTTCCAATGTGATTTGAATCTGAGGTTGATATCAAGTGAGGAGTCATCTAAAACTTTGAGGTAAGTGGTCACATCATTTTCCCTTTGAGTTTCATCACTTTGCAGCTACCCTGTTGTGGTGCACACTTTATTTTTCTAATAATTTCATTTTATTCGGTTCCTTTATATAAAATTGATACTTTCACTTGATACATGTTTTTTTGAACCTTGTTTAGTGAATTAGAAGTGGTTGAAACCATTTATGGACACCCCTTGGGTGTGCCAAGTTAAAATTTTTCTTATATGGTTAAATATGTTTTTGCCCGATTCCCCTCTTAATTGTTCAACTTAACTTTTATATTGACTTTCCCTTGTAACATTAATGATTGGTTGAACCAAGGGTTACTCCCATGTGTTTGGTCAACCTAGTCAGATAATTTCCCATATACGCAATTACCTTAATGACCAGGGAATATTCTATATTCCCATTGAGGTGTACGAATTGAACTTTCCATGTCATAGTTAATGAAATGGAATTTAATTATGGATGGTAATGCATGGTGGTTTCATTACTCTAATGAATTGATTTAATTTATTGACATGACTTATAAGTGTGGTATGACCAAACACATTCTTTTTAAATTAAATTTAGTCAATTGAATTATAAATAATTATTTTATATTGATCATGATTATTAAGATGCTTGGGAGTTAATTCCTCATAACTTATTTTAAAAATGTAATTACACCTTTTTATAGTTGTGATACAATGGTAAGAGATTTCTGAGCATGGAGGTATCACACTTCCTCACATCAAATTTTGATCATGATGTCTCTATCCAATGACACTGTTAGGATGGTAGGATTTATGCACCACATCCCTTTATTTGAGTGTTGAAATGATGGATAAATCGCTATTCCAAGTTTTGTTCATGTTGTCTCAAACTCTTATTGGGATATTGGGCATGTACCTTTTTTCTTGAGCTTATAGGATTGTTAGAATAGTCATGCATGTATAAGTTATTCCCCAGTCCATTCATCAACTAGTATTCCAAATATGTGTCCACTTAAGACTGCACGTACTTGGTTTATGTAGGTGGATTCACTATATAATTAAATTATATAAATTATTACTATATACATATATAGTGATTTCTATGACATTTCCTTCCATCCATGAGTGAAAGTAGGTAGAAAATCTAGGTGTCCTGTAGGAACCTGAGTGGGATGGTTATTTATTTCAATATTTTTTTCCTATCCTATTTATACTTACACACTATTTAGTTATGAGAACAAATTGGATTACACATAGACATAGTTGTTGGTGGCCTACTGAGATCTTGATCTCACACCCTACTTGGGATTCCTTTGGTACCTGAGAAGATTATCAATATGTAGGTATTGATAAGGGAAAATTCCTAGTTATAGGTTAATGACATGCTTACCTATAGTTGGAGATTAGGAGAATCAGGCCAAGAATTCACTCGAGATGCAAGTGGATCAGATTTTCTTTACTTTTTTAAAGCATGATTGTATGTGTGTTCCCCTATTCCTCTTTTTATATATTAGTATTCCATGAATCCATGCATTGAAACTCACATAGAGTCTTTTTATATTATTATTATTTGTTTAGTTTTATTTACATTTTTCCACTTATTTATTATTTTTTTCAATTATTCTTCTCTTATTATTGTATGCTTATTGTGTGTCCACTATTCCACTCTGATAAGAGTGTATAGTCTTCTCACTGTACCACCTTCACACAGTAGCTTATTTTTGGTAGCCTATAGTGTATGGGGAGGCACACATGATTCCATGTCATCCAGTAGCTCAGGACACGGGTTACTTAGATCACAGGTCGAGACGTTACATTGGTGGAGTGGTTCTGTAAGGTAACAAATTCATTGTGATCTATCTGGTGGCCACTTTGAACTCATTTCACCTTCTTAGGGATTTATTCACTAAGGAAGTACCTATAATCCTTTCCCATCAAAGTAGGAATCCTTATAATAATGGCCAAAATTAGGAACTGACCAATATTGGTATCAAACCAAGATTTTTTGTTAAATAATAATTGGATGATGTGTATGGTAAAACTTTCACCCATTCTTCATATTTATAGTTCTAGATTAGGGAAGATTATTTAGACTTTTAATCAAAGATAGCTTCTTTAACAATTTTTTTCAAGATGAAATTATTTTAGTTTATTTTTTTGTTCTTGGTCCATAATTTCTATAATTGTGATATTTTCTATAGGTTTCCACTCCACTCTAAAACTTTATTTTAAAAATAATTCAAAAAATGAGCTTGAAATAGGTATTATTGATAAAAAAATATCCAGTCACCATATTTAGTATAGTTAAATATTAAATTAATATTTATTCTCAATACTATGGGCATAATATTTATTTATTTATAAAATGAATAATATTTATTTTTTATTCAAAGTTCAGTAATTATCTAGGAATATGGATATAATGATTTAATAGTAATGTGGGAAATACTAAAAATAATAATAAATTTTAATTTATTTATTGATATTTATATTTTCCATTAGAAATGTACATTTCAAGGAAATAATAATAATTTTCTTATTTGTGGGAATCTCTAAGGATTAATATATTGGTTAAGGAATTATGTGGAATTATTAATACTCTAAACTATCTCTATATATACTTAGTTTTATCATTTCTCTATGTGTTGTAATTTGTGATAAATCATTTGTTATGAACAATGCATCCCATACCCAGATAACTATCTCAAGGAAGAACAAATCTAGGGTTCCTATTAGGTCTAAGATATTTCCAACACTTCTTTCCTTCCGGTCAATAACGAGATAAATATAGATATGATCCTTGAAGTATAAAGGATTTTTTTGTGATCAAGATAAACAATTTATGGTTGTCAAATCATTTGTGCTAGAACCTAAATTTCCATTATAATCTTCCAGAGACTAAGGAAAATAGGTGGATTATTACTATATGGATTATACTTTGGATCTATTTAGTGTAACACCAACACAACCTGAAAAAGATTTTAATGAACAATATATTTACAAAAAAATATCATAACCAAGGTAATTATTCTTATTAAATTTATTATAAATTTAACATGAAAATATCCTCTCCTTGTTCTAGGATTAGTACTTATTTTTTATTTAGTTACATTTATTAGACATGATGTTTACTCATTATGTTCTTATAGTTTTTCTATTAGATCCAATGAAAATGCTTAATTGATCATGGGCTTGATTGGCTTTTGATACACCATAAACCATCATAAAAATCATTTATTCCATGTCATATCAAACCCAATGGTGTCATGTTAAATTTTGTGATTTATGTTCACTAAAATCCATATCATGAGTAGTTATATGGGTAATATTTGTTAACATGATATGGATAATGTTGGCATGAAATATTTGATATCATATCTAGTGATATGGTACATCACACAACATTTCCAACTCATATCTCCATGTAATTTATCAAAGAAATTTAATTAACTCATCATGTAATTAATTTTAATATAGGTAATAATTTATTTCATTGAAAATTTAGGTTCTAAATAATACAAGATGATTTTAGGTCGATTTTATAGTATACAGTATAGAATTTTCAACATAATATGATTTTTTAGGAAGGATTTTTGAAATTACAAGAACATGATTAATCCTAGGGGATTCTTGGATTAGATAAATGAATTATATAAAAGGATATAAACATTGAAAGTTGATGATCCCATTCTACAACCCAAGACACACTAAGAGAGGAGGGGATAATCTGGGAGTGAATTTTTCTTTTTATTACATTAATTATTTTTCAAAAAAAATTAGGAACTTGTTAAACTTTTCATAGTCCATTATTAATCCACCATAAAAAAATAGAAAATAGAAAATAAAGAATAGTTATTTTACTTGGTTCACCATTAAGGGATAGTTTTATGGGAATGATAAAAATATTGTGTTAGTGTACTCGAATCGATTAATATTCACTGGTTTGGTCGATTAAAATTTACATCCATAATAACTCTATGCTAAGCTCACTATCTTTTCAATTAAGTTTAGGGAACAGTGAACTAACCCCTTTAGATTACCTCTATTGAATCTTTTGATTAGTGTATTAGATGATAGAGAAATGGATTTATCAATATTAAGGTTGCTTCCATATCATTATAAATGTGTTCTTTGGTTTATATAATGGAATTGAGAATGTGGTTCTATAATATGGTCCTAAATCTCCTGAATACCCACTATCAATTTATATTTAATATGTATGTGGTACAGTGTTCACTTCATAAATTCTTTACTCAAAATAGTGCTTCATGAAACTCATATGTGGTACCCCCTTTCTCAACTTCTTTATGAGTTTCCCCTTCACATAAATTTTTTACACATATCATTATTCAAACTATCTCATGTGAACTGATTCACATACTATTCTTTGAAAACTACTTCACTGTAATTCACCATCATGATATTATTAGGGGGACTCCCCTTCATGTACCACATAACAGAACTTTACTTTATGAAATGCTTCACACAATCCTTTGATTTAAAATTGATTATAATTATGAAATCATATGATTTATCCCTGATATTCTCTTTAGTCAATCATAAATCATTAATGAGTTGATTAATTGGGTATTTATATGTAAAGACCCCTTGAAAACTTTGTAGAAAATGATATGAAAATTTCACCATTAATTCTAATTAGTTTCCATAACACCACTACATGAATGATCTATTCATTAAAGGTCCTCATAGAATCACCATATTCTGATCACTAATGACAACCCTTGAGAACTTATCATAGTACACAATCTACAGGATTGAAAAATATTCCTCATGATACTTTGAACTTTATAAATATCTTTCCCCAAAATATCTCACTGGATTCGTGTGGGAAAATCCTTCACGGTTTTTAAATTGACTCCACTACTTCATAAATGACCTATGTTTCATGTAACAAACCAAAATCTAGAAACTCAAAACTGGTGGTTACTTTATTGCACTGTTATAAGATATAAGGGAACCAATCACAGAGGATCACACAGTTTTAATGTCTTAGGATATTAGATAAATACATGATTCTCATATTACATTTTAAAAAAGTAATTAAAACAAAAAATTATAGTTCATACATTATTATTAATTTTATAATATTCCGAAAATAAAATAATGTTCACCTCTGGGTACCCCAGGGATAAGAAAAAAAAATAAAACAGTGATCTGTAATGCTTAGTAAGGTATAATGTACTGTAGAACCTATCATAGAATAACCAAGGCATGAATAATATGATAGAGATAAAAATCTATCAAAATTTTTATATAACTAATATCAGGAAATATTAAAATATCCATGGATGAAATAAAAATATAAATAACCACATGGATGTAAACAATTTGTTTCATATTGATTAAAAATATAATATCGGTTATTATAATATTATCTCCATGGTCTTGTGCTAAGACATCATACATAAATAGGTAACACATGTTCCAAATACCCAAAATAATTTATCTCAAGAGACTTACTGATACATAAATGGGATATTTTGGGCCCTACCCATTACTTAATATGTCAAATTCATTCATAAAATTAAATAAATGAATAACAATACAATTCATAATCAACATTAATTTACAATCAAAAAACATATCTATTATTAATAATAAACATATGGGATTTCAATACTATCCTCATTAAATAAATGAAATAAAAATATCATAATCCGTCTATAAAAAAAAGTTGGATAATATCATTAGATCATATACCCAGTGAAATATGAGAAACTCTTAATCATGTTGGAATAGATTAAAAACACATTTAAAATAGCATGAAACATTTACTTAGAGAAATAATAATAAATTAAATTCACATTTTTATACCCTTTCAATAAAATAATTTATTAATAAATGGAATATAAATTTATTTAAAAAATCATGAAAACTTAGACTGGGTGTTTCTTAAATAAAACTAAAGATGGCGATGAGAAAATGTGCTAGTATGGAATGTTTTTAAAAGAATACTCCTTTCACATTTTTTAAATAAAGTCAAAGTTAGTCAATAAATAAGTCACACATCACTTTTAAAAACAATTTTCATGAAGAAAAATCTAATACCATTTAAAACATTACATCATAATTTAAAGCTCAAAAAATGAAATTATGAAAAGAAATAAGTGATAAGTTTGTAAAAGTGTAGTGAAAGATAAAAGATACATACATGACTAGTTTTTTAAAATATATTTATTGAAACACACATAATGAAAAGTTTCATAAAAAATAATTTTTATAATATTTAAGGATAATTATGTGGGTTAAAATAAATAATACATTTTCATATTTCAAAATAAGAAAAGAGAACATTAGTGGGAAGAAGAATATGGATATGGAGGAGAAAGATTCCCATAACATTTAAATTAAAATACTTGGAAATAAATAAAATGATTTAGAATTCATAATCACATGAATTAATTTTAGGATATGCTGATATATATTCATAGGGTAGTATATATTCCACATAAAGAAATAAATTGGTGAATATAGAGCATATCTCAATGAATGAAAATTGAGATGAGAAAACCATTTCCTTTTACACCTAACTTTCACGAATAATATTTAACATTTTGTGTAATAAAAATAACCAACTTAATAACTTAAATAATATCCTTATTCATAACTATTACCTTTTATACTCTTAATTTATAATCATTCTATACACATATATTAATTAGATATAGTTTATTTTTATCCTCAAATGTTAATAATTTTTATTATTTCAAACATGTTTCATAATGGTGGTGTTAGACAAAATTATTTGATAAATATTTCCTAATTACCAGATTATTCAATATATTATATTGTTTCTTTTAAATTATTTCTTCATTCCCATTTTAACTTCATTGAATCTTTGATTTTGGTGTGTGAAAATTTAATCCATGATGATCTTATTTTGGGTAATTTACTGATACCAATGGGTTACATTATAATGCTAATTAATTATTTTTTATCATTATAGAATCTTATAAATTAAATATATTACTTATTAATATCATATATATTCATAAAATGGATTTTTTTAAAACCATCCATTTAAGGTATTTATGTAAATGGATTACATCTCTCAATGGAGGTGGTTGTTCGCACGTACACACATATGTCATTTTCGTTTTTCATAGAATAGTATAGAGGTAGAACAAGGTTTATCATTAAAAAATATAAAACATGTAATAAATATAATATTTATTCATTAAATACCATTTTATAAGGATACCAATAATATAACATATGAGAAATTAAATATATCATTTTTTGAGAAAGTAGTCTTCACACACGCACGAACAATGTTATCATTTTTATAAGTGAGAATGGTAGATATTTGTTGTACTATTAACATTAAAAAAATAGTATAATAATAATATTTATTTGACTTATATTATAATGGTTAAAATATATCTTTATTATAAAGATAAATAAGATAAAAAAGTTAATATGTGATTATTACACATGTTGAGAATTTGAACTTTATCTTGGAGGACCTCTTAAAATTGAAGGATTTAGGGACTTTCATTGGTTAAATGGATAATATAGGAGGAATATATTTGGTAAGTAAAAATATATATGTTAAAAATTAATTTTAATTTTAAATTGTATGTAAATGGGTGGTGGATGTCTCATTTTATAAATGAGAGAGATGACACTTTTGTAAATGACTTTAACTTTATTTCAATTTCATTTTACTTTCAAAGAAAAGTGGCTCCAAAAGTATAAAATAATGAAAATAGGTTTATTATTGGTCAAGAAAACCCTTCATGAAATATTTGAAGATAAGGTTTGAGAAATTTTATGTGTTTTCTAATTAGTTTTATCTTTTACCATAATTTAATTATAACATGATAACTCATTTTTTAACATCGGAAAATTATTTTAGTGACCACAATTAAAATTGATATTATCACATAATTTTAACATTATTATTTAAAGATGAAGAATTATTTTATTAACTAAAATTTTCAAGGATGACAAAAATAAATTTTAATATTTGTGAAACAACGCTTAAAAATATTTTTTAGAAAACTGTATTTTTAAGCGTATAAATAATGTTCAAGACAAAATTTTCAATTTTGTTGATTTTTATATAATTAATGAGTTTTTACTAAAAAAATAAGACATATATATTTAATGTCAAGAAAAAACAAAAATTTACCATATGAATATTTAAAATAGAAGAATAAAAAAACGTTTTTTACTAGAATACAACATTACATGACTTCAAAAATGTTAAAATAGGTGTCTAATTTAATATTTAATATTTTAAATGTATAATTTTACATATTAAATCAATATTTTATTATAAATATGTTTCATAAATTTTTAATGAATTCATGTATCTTAATGATGACAGTATTTGTAAAAACTATATTTTTCACTATTCCACCAAAAAAGTCAAAATGTTTCAAAAAGTCTTGTAATTTCAACCAAATATAATTTTTAAATTATTAATAAAAATGAAATTATTTTTTAAAAAAAATAAATTTTAGAATTTAGATTCTTAAATTTTAAGTATTATCATGATTAAATTCTCTCAAGAGTGAACATTGTGCAGTAGTCTTAGAATTTAGTGTTTATTTTATATAGTAGGGTCTCGGGTATTACGCCAGCCCCCATAAAATTTATTCCTAAAAAAGGGATAAATTTTAGATATTAAAAAAATTAATCCTTATTCATAACTTATCTAGGCTCCGATGTTGCCTCATCTATTTTATGATTTCTATAAACAACTTTCATCAGCCAGGTTTCCCAATTCTGTATCGCTTTCTCTCTAGTGTCAAGAATCAAGACATTCTCTTAATTAAAGATAAGTAAAGTTATAAATCTATTTCCTAAGATGTTAGTATATTAATAATATTTTACATGTATTTACTTTGAAATGAAATATGGAAAACATTTTGTACTTTTGATATGTTTTCTGGTATAAAAAAATATATAATCCATAACTCTAATTATCTCTAGGATTTAAAAAGTCCAAGTGTACCTAGGGATTAACATCCTCATTTTATCGATTTCTATAAATCCATTCTATGGGGAATTATTTAAAAATACATGATACCCCAGTTTAAATTAAATTTATTCAATTTGATTATTAGTATAGACCTTTTTTCTTCTTTGATATCATTGTAAATAGTATATACATTCATAGTTGTCTTCTTTTCAATTTTTTGGCCTCTTGGTTTCTTTTCTCCAACTATTTTCCAACAAGTTGAAGTAAAAAATATCTTACCATATAATTATTTAAACAATTAAATAAAGATTCTTGAATGGAAGATATTATTGTATTAAAATTCAAAAATATGAAAATAATGATCCCACATTCATTGAAAGTCGAGAAAACATGATCTTAACATGACTTCTAATGATTGAATAGTTCGTTTAGAAATCCAATCTATTTGAGAATGATATGAGGTTCTTAAATGTATCTCGGTTTCTAGATACTTTTGAAGAGTATTATAAAATTTTAAGATGAACAGAGGTTCAGGATCAATTTTAATTGATTTAGGTTCACCATGAAGTCTCGTAATTTCATTAATATAGACCTGGTTAGGGCACTCAATGGGTAGATCTTCCCTTACTAAAAAGAAATGTGTATAATTTTTACACTGATCAATAATGAATTATATAATATCATTATTTCATGTAGGATTTTAAATTACATTGGAAAAATCCATAAAAACATTTTCTCACTTCTATACTGGTATATGTAGAGTTCGCATGACTCCCCTAAGATGTAGTCTTTTACACTTTACCTACAATTACACTAAGTATATGAAAACATATCATACAATTCTTCACTTCATACCATTCCTTAAAAAATATACTCTTAAATCCATATAAATTTCTACATTACTAGATTGTATAGATAAATTTGAGCTATGTTCTTCATTAAATATCTCCATATTCAGATCTTATACAGATAGAACATATAACCTCTTTACAAACATCAACACTCTATCTTTATATATGAAGTTTATAAATTTACTAGCATTAAATAATTAAATTTTGAGGACCCAACCCCCAGAATTCTAGGGACCAGTTTTTGAAAACATGATGTATGACTTTCAACAAAAGCATTCACTGATAAACTATACATCATGTCCCATACTGAGGATCGAATTCAGTTCAGGTTCTGGGAAACCAGACACTTCTTTCATAATTATTTATCCCAAACTGATACCAGAAAATTTTCATTTAAAAATGTAGGGTGAGCATAAGAATGCCCATTAAGGGGTTTTAGAATAACATAATATACTAATATAACATTTTAAAACATTCTTTAAATCATTCCATAAAACATTTCTCTTAAGAAAAGTTGTAAAACATGTAATATATCATAAAAGTGCTCAATTAAAAACATGCTAATAGAATTACAAGGATACATGATTCAATTGTAGGCATGCTCATTTAGAGTAATAAATAAAAGACATTCTAAACATTTTTGGCATATGAATATGTAAGAACAAATTAAACAGCTAATAGTAATGAATAATCAGGGTTACACGTAAATGTAATAACTTCATTTTCATACACTAAATACTAATTCACAAATTTCATATGCCATGCCATAAGCATTTAATTTTCTGATACTCATAAGTACTGGCTCTTAACCATGGATATTCTACTTGCCGAATAATCACTTGGTTGGTCACATACTAACACAATATGAGATAATGTATAATACCACACTTTAATTTCTATGTCAAGGCCCTGTGCCAATACCTAGGGGATAACTATAACCGTACCCCAACCTGGATGTCTTCAGAATTTTGGTGACAAATTCCATGGTGATGTTCTCCAATTTCCATGCTGGTATGGGCAATGGATGCATCATCCCCTTAGACTTCTGCCTTTCTGCCTTCAATTTCTGACACACTAGGTACTTTGATGGATACTTAGCGATCTCCTTCATATTATCCCACCAATAATTCTCTCAACGATCTCAATATATATTTGTGTTTCCTGGGTGAATAAATAAATTTAAAATATGTTCATCATCCAAAAGTTCCTTCTTCAGCTCTGGACTTGATAGAACCCACAGTCCTTTCCCAAATCTCACAATTCATTCTTCATTAACATTAAACTCTAAGGATTTCCCTTTTTTATAGCTTCCACTTTCTTAAAAATTCCCACATCATCCTTTTGAGTATCCTTGAGCTTTTCCAAAAGATACGGTTGAGAAATCATTTGTGAAAGTATTTATGATGTTCCCTTCTTTATGATTCCCATTTCAATCTTCACAAATCTAAGAAGATTGGATCATTTTTAATTCTCATCAATGATACAATCTCCAGGTCCTTTCTACTTAGAGCATCTTCCACCTTGTTCACTTTCTCAGGGTGGTAATGGATTGAGCAGTCATAGTATTTGATCAACTCTAACAATCTTCATTGTAATATGTTCAACTCTTTCTGTGTGAATATATACTTGAGGCTTTTGTAGTCTGTATATATTTCAAACTTCTCCCCAAAGAGATAATGCCACCAAATTTTTAAAGAGAAGATCACCACAGCCAACTCCAGATCATGTGTTGGATAATTCTACTCCTAAACTTTAAATTACCTTGAAGTAAAGGCAATGACTTTGCCATTTTTCATCAACACCCAACACAAGCCCTTCTTCAAAGAATCACTGAATACCACAAAAATTTCTCCACTTGTGGGTGAAGTGAGAATGGGTGTAGTGATAAGCCTTTTTTTCAACTCCTTAAAGCTTTCTTCACATTCATCAGTCCAATAAAACTTTAATCCCTTCCGAGTTATCTTGGTAAAAGGTTTGGACAATCGTGATAAATTTCTCACAAATCATCGATAATATCCAGCTAACCCCAAGAATCTATGGATATCTGTTACCGATGTTGGCCTCGACCATCCCTCAATTGCATCTATTTTGGAGGGATCCAAAGATATCCCATTGCTTTTGATGATTTTACCCAAGAATGAGACCTCCTTAAAATAGAACTCACACTTTTTGTACTTTTCATAGAGATTCTCCTTCTGCAAGGTCTCTAGTACAGTTCTTAGATGCTCCTCATGATCCTCCATGGTTTTGGAGTATATCAAAATATCATCTATAAAGACTACCAAAAATTTGTTGAGGTAATAACTAAATACTCTATTCATCAGGTCCATGAAGATTTATAGAGAATTAGTGAGTCCGAAAGGCATTACTATGAATTCATAGTGCCTGTATCTTGTACGAAAAGCAGTCTTGGGGATATCTTCCTTCTTCACACTTACTTGATAATATCTCGACCAAAAATCCACCTTGAAAAAGTATTGTTCTCCACGTAGCTGATCTAACAAATCATTGATTCATGGGAGAGGATAATTGTTCTTTATATGGATTTTGTTAAGATCACGATAATGGATTCAAAGGCGCATTGACCCATCTTTCTTCATAACGAAGAGGACTAGTGCACCCCATGGTGAAGCACTTGGGCATATAAACCCTTTATCCAGATTCTCATGTAGTTGTTTCTTTAGCTTCTAAAGATCTATAATACCCATTCTATAAGGAGTCTTGGTTATTGGAAAGACCCTAGGTATAAGATCAATTGATAATTCAACATCTCTTCTAGGAGGAAGGCCATGAAATTCCTCTAGAAACACTTCAGCAAATTCCCTCAAAATAGGCATGTCTTCAAGGATGGTTACCTCCTTAGACTCAATCATATGAGCCAAATATGTGTGCTCATAGGGTATTAATATCCATGATTTAGATGATGGAGATAAAGAAGATTCATCTTCCTCTTCGCACTTGTATAGAATCAGGGGTTGATTCTCCACATGGAGAGTGATTTCTCTCTGACGGAAATTTATGTTGGCTCAATATAAGGAAATCCAATCCATGCCAAGAATTGCATCAAATTCCATCAGGGGGAGTATTATGAGGTTCTCCAGGAAATTCAAAAAATATATTATGATATGGGAGGAGTTATATTCATGGGATGCAATGATTTCTACATTTTCATTACTCACTAACATCTTTACTTCCTTGATTTGTGGTGTTGCTGGGATTGTTCTACTAAAATTTTGGGATATAAAAGAATACGTAGAACCTGAATCAAAAATTATGTTCACTATTCTTGAATGATGAACTAGCATACCTGTCACCACTTCATTTTTGGGGTTCACTTTGGCAGTAGTGATGGAAAAGGCCCTCCCTTGCTGCCTTGGAGGTTGTTGGTTGCCTCTAAAAACCATTGTCTTAGGGCACCGATTTGCAAGATGCCTTGGTTATTTGAATTTGTAGTAATGAACAACACATTGAGGTTTGAACGGAGCATTCCTTTCATCTGTTGCAGCCGTATGTTTTTCTTGTCGACAGTTAACAGCTAGGTTACCTTCTCTTCCACACCTAAAGCATTTCCTCGTCCCCTTTAGGCAATTTTCGTGGTGCTTCTTTCCGTACCTTTGGTAAGTGGAGTGCTGGATCTTCTTAACACCATTGGATTTATCCATCGGACCGCTATAATTGAATTACACCTTTTTCTTATAATCCCCATGATACCCCTAAGATTCTATGATCTTTATTTCGACCTTGAGGGCACATCAGATAATTTCCCCATAGTTTTCAAAGTCACGGATCACCAACATTTTCTGTAGGCTAGGTTTCATCCCACCAAAAAAGTGGAAAACCTTTCATTTGGGGGTAACGACAAATATGGAGGTGTATCATGCAAGCCTTGTGAAGTTTTCATCATATGCTCTTATAGATTCATCTTCTTTTTTCTTGAGGAAAAGAAAGTCTCTTTCCATCTTAAGCCAGAGGGTTTGTGGAAAGTATTTATCAAAAAACATATTTTGGAAATCCTTCCATTCCAACGCCTCGATCTATCCCATAGTCTTCATATTTTTTATCAATGTCCACCATTGATTGGCTTCACCGACCATAAGATAAGAATCCATAAGAACCTTCTCTTGTTCAGAACATTGAAGTATGGAGAAGATATTTTCAATATATTTGATCCATTGTTCGACGATTGAGGGATCATATGATCCATTAAAATTAGGAGGCCTTTGTCTCATGAAGCTCTCGATAGCGACTTGTTCTTTCTTAGGGGGGTTGAAAATTATTATTCACCCTTGTTTCTATTCAAATCTTGAGTTAAATGAGAGAGAAGTGTGACAAACTTCATGATTCCCACTCCCATCGGATTGGGCATCTCATTTTCACAGTCATCACATTGATCTTCAAATCGGTTGTTAGTCTGAGTCCTCCTATTACTGGCCATTATCTGGAATAAAAGGAAAGTTAGGAGTAACACATAAAGGGTAATCCAAGGACAAAACTGATGAATTATAAACATCTTTTATTTTCTTAACTTATGAATCCATAGGCTTCAATCTATGCTATTCATGATCCACTTTCTAACATGTATTCTTAGGGGTATTTTTTTAATTCCCTTAATAAGGGTTCATACTAAGCTTGTGAATTTACCAAATAATATCCCCCAAGAGTATCATAACCAAGGGTGTAAAAATTCCCATTTTCATGCACCATTTCTAGTTCAAGTCTATCTTAAAGTGGTGTTTTCGAGTTTTACCTCTAGGATACATCTGTGCTAGAGCCGCCTCTACCTGCTCGTATCCAGACAGGGATGTATTTTCTTGATAAACCACTTACTCAATACTCACCAATACTTAGGGATGTTTTTATTATACTTATTCTTTTATCTATGTCTTCACTAGGGTTTTCTAATCCTAATCCCAAAAATAACTAAACTTATCCTCTAATACAAACTAAACAACCCTGCTCTTTATTATACACATAAACCTGATTTATTACATAAAATATTCACATGATAAAACATAGAATATCGAGAGGTATAGTATCTTTAGGGCTTAGGAACATTACATAACATCTTTGAACATAAAACACACAACATATTTATTGAAAACTTCCTTAACATGACCACTACATTCCTACTTACTTATCTTTTCTTGAGATAACCTGAGGACATGCTTAAGAAAAGGGTGAGATATAAAGCACAGTAAGGGAATAATCATGGAATAACAAGAGGAATAAAATACATGTTAATAAACAGTCATATCAATGTATCACAAGATAAACATGAACATAAAGTCATGATAAATCATGATAATCCTAACATGGAAATGTGGCAATAACACTTAACATGGAATTAGCATGATCCAAGGCTCATTGCACATGGAGCATGTGTAAACCCTCATTGAACATGAAGCAAGAGTAAAAACCCATTTCACTTGAATTAGGATGATTCAAGACCCATTTCACATGGAGTATCATGATACTATACTTTACCCAATGCATTGGAGCGCTATTAGGGCACACCCTTCTTAAGCATTTCATTTCAGGCATAAGTGTGTCACATGGATCGTACAACATGAAATCAATAATATTAATTTATTCCATGATAAAGAGATGAGTAAAACATACATTAAGGTTTATAATTAACAATTAAATGTTCATAATGTTGAGTACCCTTGATAGAGAAATGGGCATGTTATTCACTACACAATGACATTTTCTTGGAAAATCGTAGTGCAATTTCTACAGCATAACATCGTGAAATAAGAAATCATAAAAAATGGTTGATTAGATATAAAGGATTGTCTCAAAATATTTACATGAAATTGATAGTAATGGGGTCACATAGATACATGTCCCAACAAATGTAATGTAATTTAGATGCATAATTCAAATTAATTACTTGGATGTAAAAGAGGAGAGTGAAATCCCTCACGGAATTTCGGCATGGTAACAGGTGTACATGGGAGGAATTAATGAGATATAAAGGGGTATACCATAATAAAAAACCTAAATAGGGAAGTATGGGGGAGGTGAAAAAGCATACCCTAATATTTTTAATTGAAAAAAGGGCATAACAACTTAAAGAAAATTGGACAAAAATTAGAAAGGAAGAAATCCCTTACTTGGAAGTGTGATCACAAAGGATTGGGAGATTCTTGAGAGAGGCTTCTTGGGAGCTTGGGGAACCTTGGGAGGATTATTGAGAGAGGATGGAAGGGGTTAGTCGAACTCTAAAGGCTTTGAGTGAATAGGAAGTGGGGGCTTGTGTGGGTTTATATAGGAAAGGAGAGGGAATTTTTTATTATTTAGGTTTGGGACACCTCACATTAAACTAATAAAAACCAAAAACCAGCCCATGGTTTTTACCCATGTTTTTTTCCAAATGGTAGTGTAAAAGAATATTTTATAAGGCCAATGGCCGAACTTCTTAAAATAACAGGGTTTCTTATGTGGAGGTGAGTCATACTCTCAAGGAAAACAATTTAAAAAAATGTTTTATAAGCCTTGAAGGGTCCACTAAATCTTTGTAAAATAAATCAAAAAAACCCAAAATCATGTTATTTTAATGGTAAAACATATATTTTCCTAAAAAATGTTGATATTATTTTATTACATCACTATTGGGTCTTTATGATGTCATAAAAAACATTATATATTTAAACGGTATTCAATTTTTACCCAAAAATTTGACTGTATCAGAAAATTAGGAAAAATTAACTGTTGGATAATTTCGACATCCTGATTCCAGAAATAATATTAATTTTATCTAAATAATTTCCTAAATATTTGAATTTTTACTTTTAAAATAAAAACCGACATTTATAAAAAATCCATGGCTTTCGACAAAAACTACTTTCAAACCTTAATAAAAATTACAATTGATTTCATAAAATTATATGATCTTTTATATTCAATAAAAATTAATTTAATAATAATTATTATATTTTATTAAAATATTATTTAATTTAAAAATCTATTAATTCATCAAAATATATTTCTTTCTTGAATATTTACTAAAAATATTATTTTTTCTTAAAAAACTATTTACAAAGTAACAATAATAAAATGAATTCACATATAATAATACAAGAATAATGTACATAGTCATAGTTCTACGGTCTTTTTAAATAACCCCTTATAACACCTGCATAATACTGAAGAGTAAGGTGTACGATGGTGACAAACTCTTGGGGTGGCTTCGATAACATTGCTCGGGTGGTAATGTCTATTTACTTCCACTTATCCCGTAGTCAGTTCCGCTCAAGCATAACGTGTTCAATCATGGCTTGGGATTGGTCAAGAACGAATCCCAATGACACCACCTCCTTTCTGAGCACTGAAAAATGGGCTTCGTACAGGGTAAGTCTACTAGATGAGTCCATCACTTCCTTTGTCTGGGTAAATTGGATTTGTTAAAGCCCTATATTTATACTAATCATCTGATCAGTGTTCAATGGCTATATTAGCAACGGTCACAATTCATAATGATATTTTAAAATCCAAAAACATAAAACCAATGAGGTTCACATTTTATATAACCACAATAAGACATTTTATTAGATCAAGAAGAATTTACATTAATGAATGTTTGGGTTGTTACAGATAGAATCTTTATTATTTCTCTAGATGGTTTATTATTATGTTGATGAGATGTTTATGAAATTCATTCACTTTACATGGTTTATGATATGATGATATAATGAATTCTTTATGATCTTTTGGAACACATATTTATTGTTTTTTATGTGATGGGTGGATCTAGAATTATATATCCCTCTAATACATTGGTTACAACCTTATATTTCATGAGATAATAATGGGAAATGAGTTTATGTTCTCGATCCACTTTATGAAATAAGTAGGGGTTCCTTATCCAATATGAAATGGGAAACATGTGGTAATGTCTGGTCAGCTATGATATGATGTTCTAAGTAGTTAACCTTGAAATATGATATGGTTTCAAAACCTCTAATGGTTCCATAATCTTATAAAATTTTGATAAACTTATGATTTGAATATTGTGAGTTGGTTCCCTAGACCCATCACATATATGAACCTCATATTACCATTATATTTATAAATTTCAAAATATAAAATTTTTACGTTACCATAATAGTGTTGAAACTTATAGAGACAGTATATTTATGGTAATTTCCTTTGATTACATATAATATCAAAGGGTTATAATAGTTCCTAGGTAATAATGAGAAACAATAGATACCATGATAGTAATATTAAAATTATGTCCCATGTTCTAGATACATAATATTGATAGGACAAGGATGATGTGTGACCATAAAGTGTTGTGGTATCATAAGATTTGATACTTCTTCTAATGAAGTTCACACTTGGTGATATCGAGTAGATGACATCATTAGGATTGACCCACCAATACTAACACCACATGTTTTAGGTTTCATTGGTAGTTCCTATCTATAAACATTTGTAATGGTCTCCTGAATTGAGTTTATTTTCAGTTTATACCATCTGATCACATACTTTGATGAAAATAAAAAACAATGAAATTGAATTCATGTCAAGGTAGATTTTGTTGGGTGTGTCTTTAGTGGTATGGAATTGGTTGAATGATCAAGATATAATTTTTCACTTCCAAGTTGAGGAATTGATATCTTGGACCTAGTTGATCGGTATGGTAGTACCTTCACTAAATCCATGGTCATGGTAGAAGAAGTTAATCTTGTCTAGTTAGATCAATGAATAATAAAAAAAGTATGGATAATGAAATAAGTTGTGCATCCTTCATATTAAGAGATCGTGGGACAAAGATATTATATTATATGGCATGTGTCCATATAAATTTTTTCATTTCTACAACTATTCCTTATCTATTTGGAGTCCTTGATGGGTTTCTAGACACCATTTCTCATTTGTGAATAGTATTCACTACTATTAAGATAAGGGCCTTGGGGGTCACACATAATAGAATATTCAATAGTTTACCATATTCTTATGAATAATAATATAGGACATAGTGGGCCCCAATATGGGATCCAATATATATCTCAGAATAATTGATCACCAATGAATAAATAAATTCATTTTTATTAAAGTATGGAATAATTAGAGTTGTATTTTTTAAAGTATTCACAAGGAATTAAGTAAATACACGGAATAATATTTTTTTTAAAAAAATGTGGTCATATCCTATTATTATTATGAAAGAAAAGGCCTATTTCTATCTGGGTAGTGGGAGACCCATTACATAGCCTAAAGGCCCAAGGCCAAGTGGCCCATGAACAAGGCCCAAGTCTCAGTGCAGCATCATGACTACATCATCCTACTAGTATCAACAGGCATGTGTCATGCATGTGTCATGCTTGTGCCACCACCTGCATCATAAACCCCCAATGGGATTTATAGGATTCAAACCCTGGTCTTTTGGATGTAGGATTATGGGGTCTACCACTCAGGTTCCACCCCCAACTACACATGGAATAATGTTTTATGAACATCTATTATTTTAATATTTAAGGTTAATTTAATATTTACGAGAATTAAGAGTCGAGTTAATGGCTCAATTTTATCACGTAACTTGTTTATTATACATTACAAGTAGGTGATAAAATATATATAATTTTTATGACAAGGTAATAGTGTTATAAAATTTCATTTATTTATTATTTAGTTCATGTTACATTTATGTGGTCCTTAGAACCCATTCAATGTAATTTAATTCCACTATATAAGTAGGATAAAGTTCATTTTTGGGTATTATTCATACCCAGAAATTTGAGAGATCCTTTCCCATCATTCCTTAATATCATAGAGAGAAATCCATTTTTAAGGAGTTCGATATTTGATAACTATCATGGATAAAAGTAAAGGAATCTTGGTAATCATTATAGTGAAAAATATTAGATATTTTTTCTAGCACCCATAATTTGATGACCAGTTCTCAAACATGATCTTGAAGTGTGGGTGGATAATATAGAGGAGTTCATCATAATATACTTCAACTAATGATTACTTAAAATTAATTATAGTTTAATTCTACAAAAATATGAATAAGGTAATCAATGGTTTAATTTTTTTGATTAATAAATTAATGAGGAATCCTTGGACCTCTATCAGGGATCTGATCATTGAATATGATGAATTTTTGGCACTATGACGATGAATTTTTTTAAATCTTTGGCCTACCAACTTCTTTTTCATTCCGCGGTACAAATAAGGGCTATCAGAGTGATCGTGTCATTTTTATAAGAAAAGAAAAATTAATTTTCCTAAAATCTAATTAAAGGTGTTTGTTTACTTCCTAGAAAAAAAACCATACATATACTTGATTTTGAATGGCTAAGGAAATTCCATCCAAAAAATTTAATTCGGATAAAAAACATGGCTATTGTAGGTTAAAATTGTATAATAGCCAATTTTCTCTAAAAAACATTTTTCCCAGAACATTATTTCTAAATAGTGGAAGAGATTACACATGATATTGAAATTTAATAAAATAATAATATTAATATTAATTTTTCAAAATACTAAATGATGTATACTTTTTTAATTTGAATACACATGGGTGGAGGTGGTCCATAATTTAAAAATATAAAAAAACAATAGAGAAAATATTATTTAGGAATCTATCATCCACCCCTCACTAGTGCCTTTTCTTGGAAAGCTCACCATTATCAGTCTTCCTAGCCACCACTGTTATAGGATCCTGGATTTTATATGAGGTAAAAAGTATTTTAATTTTGGGTTCAATTATATGGTTTTATCCTTTTATAAATACCAAATTAGTTTTTATGGGAAACGAGGGTGTCAGTAACTTGTTCAAGGCCTCGAGTCCTGAATTTTAATAGAAACAACTAGGATGAACAGTTAGTATGAAATCTGTCACCCAGTTTACATAGTTAGAAAAAAACCTATATGGTCATATAGGGATCTACATAGGTGAGTACATGAACTATGAATGGTTTTCTTAAACATGCACTACAGTCCATCTGGGGTGTATTCCGTATGTAGAGGGGGATTCATGGGTAGATAATGATTATACAAACCGTTCTCTCCAACCATGCATGCCACTATCCTTGGATAGTAGCTAGTGCATAGTTGGAACATGGTTTAGCTGACCATATGACCATACTATCTTCTACTTTTAATTTTGAGTGAAATAATTATTTTTTCCCCGATATCCATTTAATTAACCCCCTCCTTTTCCCCTCACATTTTATGCACAACCGGCCCTCCCCCATGAATCACCTCCTACATGGATCTACCAAGGCATTGAATCCATTTCCTTATTTATAATCTATTTATCTTACCATCGGTTTCATTTGATAGATAGTGGTAATCTCTTCACTCCTCTTCCTTTCTTCCTTAGTTTATCTCACATTATTTTATTCTATTTTTTTTCAAGATGATATGCTTTATTTTCAGGTCATTTTCCTATTTTGGTGATTTCTTACACACTATATTGAAACAAAGGACAAAAATGGATGATGGGTTGTCTACCAATATATGGTAGGTGGCCCAGTAATTTTCCCTAAAAATATTGTTTGGTTTTATTATGTGTTGTTGTGAAAAATGTTATACTTTTCCATAGAAACCTATAGAATATGTAATAAATTAAATTAAATGGTTTCATATATCAAATGTAACCCTTCTTACCCGTGAATAATTTCTATGGGGTGATTACCTTGACATAAACCACCATTATGGTTGTGACTTCCTTCAAGGATTAGTAGCCTTATTCAATATAACTGAATTAAATATCTTTATTTCTAGGTGTGTGAATAACCTTGTTATATTTATCTATTTTGGGTTTTATACTGAACTAAAGGATATGATAGGCTATATATTTGGTCGTTATGCTTTATTCCATAGCTTGTTAATCTGTTTTAAATAAATTTTCCCACTTGGTTAAAGATTATTATTGTTAATCCTTATTATATGGTATTAGTTCCTTATAGTTAAACCATACCTTCATGTCAAGATGAGGGAAACACAAGGATCCCAACTTAAGGACAACTTGGACATGATCATTTTTATTTATAATTAAAATTACTAATGATTCTTGATGTACAAAGAGAGATACTTGGATACTATACAGGATGCTCTGGATGAGCTCACTAGGTGGATAATTTATTTACCAATGAGTGATACTAGTTCCCTTGGCAGTTACCTAGGATGGGATCAGTGGGCGATATGGTCATATCAGGCCATGAGTGATATTTGGTCCCCTATATGGTATACCTAGGATGGGATCATAGGGTCATGTTTACACAACACTAAGAGTGATACTTAGGATTCCTTTTAAAAATCACCTTGTCCAAACTCTTATAGTGATGGGTATTTATAGTGCTCCTAGATTGATACTTGGGTTCCTCTTTATAGATCACCATAGAAAATATTAGGATTCCTTTTTACTAAATTCTAAGGATGGATTTTATATTAAAGAATAAAAATAGAAACTATTAAATTAAGTACACGACCTCCAAGAAAAATAACATGTTTGGTTTTGATACATTATTTATGATATATTTTTATGACCATTTGTACACCCATATCATGCTTGTACAGGTTGAATTTGGTTTAGAGATATTTGCCTTAGGCCGAAGTAGGTAGTATCATTGGTTTTTCTATGAGGAACCTAGTATAATGTTGTTTATTTATTTACTACCTTACATTTATTATTTACCTACATACTATTCATTTTATATGAAAAAAATAGATTATTTGGCATGCCATTTGTGGTGGCCTATTGATTATATCTCACACCCAGTTCAGGTTTCCTATTGTACCCAAACATACCTAATAATTGTAAGGATAGAAAAATGGAATTTCCCAACTTCTGATGTTTTATTTTCAGTACTATGATGGTGTACGATAGTAGAGTACTAAGCCTATGTTCAAGATTATAGTAGAGGAATATTTTGTTATATTTTCTTCTTTTTTTAGTATGTTGTATATGTCTTTACCTCTATTTCATGTTTTCTTCCTTTTTGTTTAGAATCATGACATGATCATCGATTTTGTATATGATATTGATTTAGCTTCTAACTGTTTATTTATTTGGATGAATTATTACTCCATTTCAAATTATGTATTATTATTTCTTTTATTTATAATTATTATTTAGGAATGTACTACACTCTGATTGAGATGGAATAGTCTCCTCATAGTCACACCCTAGTACCTTGCTGCTAGTCAACATTCTCTATAATATGGGGAGGCACACTTGAGGTCATGTTGACAATTTGTTCTTCTACTTTTATCAGTGTGTACTCAGACGAGATGTCATGAAGTGGTATCAGAGCTATCTTCTTCCTTTTTACTACTGTTTGGGTATCATACATGAGATTAAAAATGTTTCAGAATTTGGTAACGATCCTATTCATATGAGTAGCTAACCCACGTATAGGGAAGTCCAAAATTACTTAGGATGTGATATTATTGTTATTGGTTGTTCTTGTTTTAGTTCTATGGATTTCACCATTGGGTGACACACATGTTTTGTGATGTTATAATTCTAGGAAAATTAAGGTTCACATGTCATGCATTATTCCATGCCATATTTATATTACTTTTTGCATTCACTGTTATTTTTGTGAGTTCCCTAATTTTTATATCTAGAAATGTTCTAATGTTTCTTGGAGGGATAGAATAATTGGATTAATTAAAGTATTTGCTTTATTTTAAATGGGTTTTTACTCTATAGATTGATGATGTTTCCTTAATTAACCAATTATTCTTTGTTTGATCTATGAACCATTGGTTCTATGGGTTGAAATGTTAGATTATTTTTATTTCATGAATGTAAATTGAATTTTATGAACCATGTACTTCTATAAATTAGGAATGGTAGTTCATTCAATCAAATCATTATACATGACCTATTACATCCTGATACCGAACATAAAGTTCTATTCATAGTTACAAGGTGTACCAATGAAATTTTTTTAAGGATTATGGGCCTTTATAAATTTGGAATTCTGACATAGATAACTGGACTGTGATATCTTTATACATATAAATTAGTATGAACATAAATAAATTTAAACTTTTAAATGAAATGGTTTCTGATAAATCATGATTCCAATTACAAAGTAAAGGGTGTTTTCCTCTATACCTTATAATTGATACACCATATACCAGAACCTCTACTGAGTTATATGAGACCTTTACCCTGAATCAGTCTTATTAGTGGGAATTAGTTAGCATCTATTAAGACCTCTATGACTTTTCTTATCACCTAGGACTAGCTTTAAGATTAGGTAGAGAGGTGTGACTCATTTATAGGAATTTTTTTTACTTATCATTTTCTATTATCATTGATCTTATGTATTGTTAAATATTTTCTAAGGTGTGTGTTTTGAAATTATAGAGATATTCCACCCTAATTTCATTGAGTTGTGTGCCAAGAGGGTGGTGATAACCATGATACAAAGGTGGTGGGACTTGAAACATTATAATTAAATCGAATAGTGACACTAGAGTCACCTCTTACTGATCCAAAAATGGGTGCTGATGATCATATTTGAGAGAGATTATTGAATTATATACAGTCTATATAGGGATATCCATGACCTTCCCATATAATGGAAATGTTGACATGAGAATTATTGTAGCGGCATCCTTCCACTTTCTTGGGGGATGGCGGTCCTAAAGCTACTGAATCATGGCTAGAGGCCATGTTATAAATCTTTGAGCATATGGAGATACCCCCAGAGTTTATGGTCAATATTTCCACTTATATTCTATGGGACTCCACCAATTATTGGTGGGGTGTCATCTCTCAGGATGATTATCATTAGAGTATGGTCTTGGTGGACTTCCAGACAACCTTATATGATTAATTCTTTCCACAAACACTGAGAGAATATTTTATCAGGTTAGTCAGGTTGCATCTCAAGTTCATGGATCAGGACAAATATATGAATTGTAGCTTACACTTGAGGATCATAGTTCAAGGCCTTCTACAGTTTGAGGTATTATTCTTGTAGTCACTAATATGGTATCTGCCTTATTTGACACATGTCATTCACACTCTTTTATATCTGGGGAAACGAGGGAAATTCAATTCTTAGAAATGTATTACTTATAAATAATTATGATTCTTGAAACACCATTATGGGTTAGTTTAGGGAGTTTGTGCTAGTGCAAGGAGTTCCCTCTTGAGATATATGGATACTTATTCTTCTGTAATTTCATTTTCCTCAAGATGATAGGTTTAAAATTCATATTCAGAATGTAATGGCTAGTGCCTTATTGTAATCATGTCAATTTATATCATCGAAGGGTATCTTTTACATCATCCAAGGGAAGAGATTACATTTATAAGGATGAATGGAATGTGTATGAGAGTCGATCTGGACCCAAGAATTATGGGCTGGGTGCAATGACTGGCTAGATGGTTAGCCTATTTATAAGTGATAAGGTAATGAAATAGATAAAATTCCCTCCTTTCGTTGAATATTTTATGGAAATATTCCCTGATGAATTTTCTAGGTTATGTATAGTGAGAGAGGTGGAATTCACTATTGTGATAGTTCTAGAGGAAGCATCAGTGTCCATTCCTCCCTATAGGATGAAACCTGCATAGCTTTAGAAACTCAAGATGTAGTTGAAAGTCTTAGGAACAAAGTGTTATAGACAACCTAGTACTTCTCCATGCGGTTCACTAGTCATTTTCACCAAGAAGGCGTACGATAAACTCAAGTTGTGCATCGATTATTGCTGGTTGAACCAGATTATGGTTAAGAACTGATATCCACTTACTCTTATAGATGACCTCTATACCAAGCCTAAGGAGAGACAGTTTTCTCCCAGATTTATTTGAGGTCAGGATAATATCAGTTGAGGGTGAGACTATCAAACATACCATGTATTGTTTTCTGAAGTAGGTATGTCTTGTATGAGTACCTGGTTATTTCATTCGACCTTATAAACATGCTAATGGTTTTCATGGTTTTGATGAATCAATTTTTTCACTTGAATCTAGATTAATTTTTTATGGTCTTGATGGAAGATATCTTGGGGTATTCTCATACTCGACCCAACCATGGAAAACATATTGAGATCATTATATATACACTATGATATCACTACCTATATTCTAACATCACTAAATTACACTTTTGGATCAATAAGTTTCACTTTTTTGATCATTTCATTTTTGAGGTCGAACTATCTATTAACCCAGAAAAGGTGATCACTATGGTTTCTTGTGAGCATTCTAAGAATTTATTTGACATACATAGTTTGTTGGGGATGAATGGATATTATATGCACTTTATTTAAGATTTTTGATTCCTAGTAGAACCTCTTACTGGTCAGACTAAGAAGGTTGTGGAGTTCTTGTGATCTGAATCCTGAGAAAAAAACTTTCAGGGAGATCAATTCATTTCATACAGGTCGCAACAGTTTTGGACTCATGAGTATAACTACCCAACACAAGATCTCATTCTAGAAGAATTTTTCCATGCCTTATGTTTATAGAGACACTTTTTTCTCAGAGAAAAGTTTGTGGTATATACATACAAAAAAAATCATAAAGTATATCTTTACTTAGAGTGACATGAGTCTCAGATAGTGGATATGGATTGAATACCTTCAATCCTTATATTTCCAGGTTTCCTATAAACCTAGTAAGGGAAATGTAGTTGTCGATGTGCTTAGCAAGAAAACTAAGGAACATGCCATTCAGGAAGCTATCGATGAATGGAAGTTGATGACCCTCTATTCTAAGGTGAATATGAATTTTTAAGAGAGTCCTTAGTGGTATTTTCTTTTATACTTAGTAATTACCTCTTCAATTTTTAATTGGGTAAATATAAGGCGATTTTTAGATCCTAAAGTTTTGTTCCTACAGGAATTTAATTTAGGTTATGACCCTCTTCTGAATTAATTTTTCGACCAAGATATGATATTTCATGCCCATGGACATATCTAGGTTTCTATAAACATGCAATATGATATGATGAGAGAATTCCATGCCTCTAAGTAGGTAGTGCACCCCAGTATTTCCCAGATGTATATGGATATGCACCTCAAGTATTTGTGGCCTAGGATGAAACATCATATCATAGAACTAATCACAAGGTGATCCACCTATTAGTAGGTGATGGCAGGATAACCTTGGATCACCGGCTTGTTAAAACCCTTACCAGTCCAATAATGGAAATGTGATGATGTCAAGATAGATTTTGTGACTATTTTAATGAGGTCACCTTGATGTAATGATGTGGTTTGGATAGTAATCAACAAACTAATGAGGGTTTTCCACTTCCTTCATATTAGGAAGACCTTCTCGGTGGATGATCTTACTTTATTGTATGACTGTGATATTATATGACTACATAGATTCCCTCGTACTATCGTTTTAAATAGGGAATCTCATTTTACATCAAAATTATGGTAAGGGTTACTAAAATATTTAGGTACATAGGTGATTCTAAGCATTGATTTTCACCCTTAGACTGATGTCCAGTCAGAATGGACTATACAGGTTTTGGAGGATATACTCCAAGGATGTGTACTTGAGTTTTAGGATACATGGGAGAAACATATACCCCTTATTGATTTTTCATTCAATAATATCATTCAGTAAACAATTCAGATGTCTCTGTATGAGGCCTTATATGGTAGGTCATGTTGTTCACCCTTGTGCTGGTTAGAGATAGGGGTGGCAGCAATGCTGGGTCCTCATATCACTTAGGAAACTTTATAACATGTGAATTTTATCAAAAAGTGGATGAATACTACTTAGTATAGACAAAATATTATATCGATCACCATAGAAAAACTATGTAGGTCAAGTTTGGGGATCATTTTTTCTTGCGATTATCACCCATGCTTGAGAATATGAAAATATAAAGGCAAGGAAAGCTGAATCCTAGGTTCATTAGACCATTTGAGATTTTGGAAAGAGTCAGGATGGTAGGCTATTGATTTATAATACATAAAAGGTGATATTCCATGCATGACTTCTTCCATGTTTCACAGCTTTACCATTACTATGTCGAATCATCTAATACTATTGATCCCAGGGATTTTGAGTTAGAGGTTGATACTTCTTTCAAGGAGAATCATATTGACACCATTGATCAGAGCACAAATCCTATCCCAGGCTGATATGTCCCTTTAGTATGGGTTATATGGAGTCACGACTATGTACAAGATGAGATCTGAGAGTGGGATGCTGACGTACGGGCTCAGCGGTCAACAATATTTTTACATTAAGATTTACCACCTTTGGAAGGGAAACTCAGGGATGAGTTGTGTTAAGGGAGAAGACTATAAGATCCTAGATTTTCAATGAGGTATGAATCATTTTAATTTTGGATTTAATTACTTGGTTTTATCTATTTATAATTTCCTAATGAGTTTTTGGAGGAAACGAGGGTATCGAGGACATGTTTAGACCCCATAGCCTTGACTTTTGGATTAAACAATTGGGAATCATGGTTAGTATAAACCATGAATCCCAATCCACATGGTTATAAAAACCATTTGGGTGATATATGAATCCAAATAGAAGAGATAATATACTACACATAGTTTTATAAACTATTAACTACAGCCTTTACAGGGTGTGTTCCTTAGGTATAGGGGATGCAAAGGTAGAGAATAGTTAAAAAACTGTTCCCTCCAACTATAAAATCCACTCTCATCAGATAGTAGTTTAAGCATGATCGGCACATGGTTTAGCCAATTGTGTGGCCAAACTATGTGACTCTTTAAGTTTTGTGTGAAATGAATATCTTCCCCCTCTATCCTTTTAATTAACCCCTCATTTTCAACTCACTTATCACGCACAACATGACCTCCAATATGAAACACATCCTCTATGGATCTTACTAGGATTTGAAGCCATTTACTCATCTGAGCATTATTTCCCTTAGTGTTAGTTGTGTTGGATAGCTAGTGGTAAGTTCTCCACTCCTATTTCATCCTTCCTTGGCTTATCTTTTTGTATTTTGTGCTATTTTCGTGTGAGATAATATTCCCTATCTTTAGGAAATTTTCTCATTTTGCAAACTTCATCCATTATAACTCAAATCAGAGGATGAAAATGGACAAGAGGTCTTATACCAACCTAAGGTTAGTGGTTTATTCCTTATCCCAAAAATTATTTTTCTATTATATTATTCTTCATTGTTTCAAGCACCATACTTCTCCGGTTATGCCTAAATAATGTTTAATAAATTAAATTAAATGGTTCCCCACATAAAATTTAGCACTATATAACTATGGATAAATATCACGGGGTGATTACCTCGACATGATCCACCCCTGTATATGTTCCTTCCTTCAGGGATTAATAACCTTATTCCATAGAACCGAATTAAATTGCTTTATGTATGCATGTGTGAATCACCTTGTTATATGTGTGTATGTATATATATAAATTGAGTTTTGTATTGAACTAAAAGATATGATAGGATATGTGTTTATCCCTTGAGCTTCATTCCGTAACTTAATTACTTGTATTAAATGAATTATCTCACTAGGTAATAGAGTATGATTGTAAAGTCCTGTTAAATGGTATGAGTTATTAATAGTTAAACCATACATTCATGTCAATATGGTGGTGATACAAGGGTCCCGACTTTGGGAAAACTTGAAGAGGATCATCGTTCTTTATAATTAAAATTAAATATATATCTTAATATTCCAAGAGTGATTCATGGATGTTTTGTATGATGCCTTTGATGGTCTCATCATGCAGATCACTTATTTATCCATGAGAAACAATGGTTCCCTAGGGGAGTTATCTTGGATAGGATCAGTGAGAGATATTTTTATACCAATCCAATAGAAATACTTGGTCCCCTATGTCGTATACCTTGGATAGGCACATAGGGTAATGTTTACACTATGCGGAGAGTGATACTTGGGATTAATTTTTTGAATATCCTTGGAAAAACTTTTATAGTGATGGGTATTTATAGTGATCCTTGAGTGATACTTGGCTTCATCTTTATGAATCACCTTGGATAGGCTCAAGATACATTTTTTAAGTTATAAGTATGAATTTAATATTAAAGACTAATAATGATAAAATATTAAATTAAGGATGCATACGCCCAGACAAATAACATACTTGGGTTCTATACAGTATTGATTATTAATTTTGATGGACAATTTTACACCCATATTGTACTTGTACAGGTTGAATTTGGTTCAGATATATTCAAATTATGATATTGTAGGTATTTTCAGTCAGATATCCCATGAGGAACCTAGTCTGATGTGGTTTATTTATTTGTTTCCTTATAATTATTATTTACCTGCACTGTGATCATTTAATATTCATTGACTAGATTGTTATATACATAGTTCTTGGTAGACTATTGAGTATAACTCAAACCATATTCAGGATTCGTATGGTACCCAAATAGACCTCATGATTGCAGGGATAAACAAAGGGAATTACCAAGATTATAATTCTATATTTTTAGTACTAGGATAGAGTATGGTAGTAGATGATTGATCCTATGATCAAGATGCTAGTAGAGGAAGATTTTGGTATTTTTTTATTTTTTTTAGAATTTTTTATATGCATATACCCCTGTATCTTATGAACTTCCATTTTGAATAGAATCATGGCATGACCATCAATTTGGTATATGAAATTGATTCAAGTTCCACCTATTTATTTATCTGGATGATTTATTACTCCAATATATATTATTTATTATTGTTTAGGGTGTTTACCATTATTATTTACCATTGTGATACACTCTAATGAAGAGGGAATAGTCTCTCCATAGTCACACCCTAGGAGCTTGCTTCTAGTTGGTAGCCTCTAGCATACGGGGAGGTGCACTTAAGATCATGTGGCCAACTGGTTCAGCTACTGTGATCCGGGTGTGTCGGGGTAGGACATCATAGCTTCCACCTCTGACTAGCCCACTGGTCACCGCCTCATTATCATCCTTCCTTGGAGGAACCTTGATTCAAGCCTTCCATACCCCCTACAATCACCACCCATGCCACCTACCCCCACTATCAGTCATTATTGCACTTTCATCACCTGGATGATACCAATTCACCACCACCAACTATGCCACCTTGACCCCACTATAGATAACCCTTTCGATTACCTACCATAGTACCCAGCCATCCATGACTATCTCGGTGACTCCCCAGCCCCTCCATGGTTACCAGTGAACCCCCCCCCCATCATTTGGGTCTCTCATGAGTCTTTATTGACCTAACCCACCTCGTAACAGACTTGGGTGGTTTTTCCCAACCCAAAATTTCCCTACATGGGTCTTCCCTACCAATAAATGTGTTTGATGGGTTCTTCATAGCCCAGAACGGGTCAGTTTGGGTTCGAACCGACCTAAAATTGGCCTAGGAAGGTTCTGGGGCCAGTGTAGAATTTTAAATATCCAAAATATTAATTTATTAATTTTCAGAATTTAATAAAACAGTAATAAATTTATTATTTTATAATTTAATTTAATTTTGGAAATATATTGAATTAAATATGGGGCTAAAAAATATCTGTATTAAAACAAATAATTAAATTTTTCTCAAATGTCAATTTATTTCCATTTAATTTTATCACTAATTTATTTATCTATATACTAGTCTTGAGCATTGGATGTCCATTGTTTTGTTTGAGTTTACTTTTTTAGTTAATTAATTATTTCAACAATGTGATGAATGTAATATTTTATTAATTTTTTGATGGTATGCACATTGTCTTTTTTTATCTAATATGTATAAGGGCCTCAACATCCATCTGTTTCTCTATATGTATATCAAGCTTCCCAATACCCCCTCTCTTGTGTGAGAGTATGATTTTACTATTGAATATGATGCTATAAGACATATACCATACCAAGACTGGGTAGTATCCTAGATAAGATGTGAAAACACTAGACCAAGGGAGTGTTTTTTTATGAGTCTATAACTGACTTGAGTATTATACTCCTAAGTCATGGTTGATCTAATGCGTTTAAATGGATATACCAATATAAAATTCTAAATATTAGTCAAAAGTTTTTTTTAATTTATTCATTTTTTATTATTTTATTAATGTGCATGTTTGTGAGAAATACATAGAATAATAAACAAAATAAATAAATGAATACATGATTAATGTTTTATATTAATACATGGTCAGTTGTGAGTGAAACAAAATTGTATGAAATATTTAATAAAAAATGATTATATTCCTCAATATATAATAAAAATATCAATGTAATATTAATTTATAAACACATTTTTTTTTAAATTTTAACAAAATTGGGTGTATGGGGTGCTTGTCATCCCAAAATGAGGGTTCCTCCTATTACTAGGGAGTTCTTATGTAAACGATGGGTTAACTAAAAAAAATATGGTAGAAAATATTTATCCATAGATAGTATGTTTTCTACTTATAGGTAAACAATTGAGGAAATACAGGTTATGATTCTGATAATCTTTGACTTCACTCAACAGTTCAAGAAACCGCGAGTCAATACAATTAGACATATCAGTGCCTACCATGGAACTCTCTAAGTAGTATAACCATTGCTTGAAATATGAGGATAGGTTTAAAGGATCTTTTATACTATAATACTCATGTGACTTGGCATTCCCAATCTATAAGTGAAGGCTACTAGGGTTCAATAAAATAGTGGGAGAAATTTAATGATTTCATTAATTGAAAAAAATATGTCTAGAATGTAATCAAAATAAATTACGAACTTCTATGCTTATTTATTGTAGATAAAATGGAAATCAACATAACTAGTACATTTTTACAATGCTAAATTATATAAAAGTAAAATATCATGATAGGTAATAACTTATAGGATTTTTATAGCCAATTGCATATAATATTATGCCAAGAAAGGAAGCTTTATGTGTTGAAGTTCTCACTTCATGACAACCCTCCTCTAGAAGAATGAAAGGTGGATAAAGATAAATGTAAAAGTCATATAGATGATGCCCTATATATACAATGTATCATGTTTTCATCTATGTCTAGTCGACTATAGAAAATGCATGAGAAATAATATGCCAACAAGATGCTAACTCGTATCCAAGAGTTATATCAAGATAGAAAAGGGAAAGAAATTTATGGGATATCTAGAGTATTGTATAGGTTAAAGATAATAGAAGGGAATAAATAAGGATCTCATGTACTCAAGATGATTAGGTACATTAAAATACTTGAAGCCCTTAGATTCAAACTAAACTAAGAACTAGAAACTGATCTCATTATTTCATATTTATTGCAGATATTTTTGAATTTTATTGTTAACTAAAATATTAATAACATGAAAAACTTACTCCCAGATCTATTGGATTTAGTTCATAATGAGATGATAAGGATATAAAGAATAAAAATTATTTAGTCCTTATATTGAACTATAGGATAAAGGGAAATTATAAGGGGTCTAAGGCTAATCCCAAGTCGAAGACACTGATGTACCAACCTTCTAAAAAGACAAAGATATAGAGAGAGGGAAATTAGTAGGAGTCTATCTACTTATCGTGTTGTAATAAAGGCCATTGGATTAAGAATTGCAGATCTGGGAGAAAGAATCAAGGTGACTCTTCTACTTCAGGTATTTTTTCAATAAATTCAATTTATTTTTATCTACAAGTTGGTTATTAGATATAGTATGTGGCACATATGTTTGTATTCATATACAAGAACCAAGTCGATGTTTGAATATTTCAAAGGGTGAGGTGGATCTTTTAGCTTCAAATGGAGTGATACTAGAAACCTTAGTAGTGTCAAATTATCATATAACTTTTCTCAGTGTTTTAGTCCTTATATTAGGTAATTATTATTATGTTTCTTCAGTTACCAGCAATATAATCTAAATGTCTATTTTAAAAACCATTGTATTTTTTTAAAAATTTTGGAATAATTTTTTTCTCTTTTATAAGGATAACATTTGTTATGGTATGAAACATCCAAATAATGGATTGTATGTACTTGAACTTGAAAATATTATAATGGAGATCAATTATAAAACCAGTGAGAATGAATCTTATAACACCCACCCTTGTAAATTTATGCTTGATCATGTAAAAGAAAATAGTTTATAAAAATTACATCAAGAAGGGTTTTTAGACTCAACTAGTTTAAAACCCCTAATTGTATATCATGTTATTTTACAAGAGAAAATGACTGAAGCACGTTTCTTTAGGAAAGGAGTAAAGGGAACTAAATTACTATAATTTATTCATATCGACATATGTGTTCTATTTCTATTAGAGTAAAGGTATGGATTTTTACAATTCATTACTTTTACCAATGAATATAGTTGGTATGGATATATCAACTTAATGAGGTACAAGTAATATTCCTTTCAAATGTGTAAGGAATACCAATGTGGAGTAGAAAACCATCTTGGTAAGAAGATTATGGAACTAACCTCAAATCTAGATAGAGAGTATCTTATACAACCATTCATTGACCACTTAAAGGAGTGTGAGATAATATTCCAACACACTCCTTATAAACCTCATCAAAATTGTGTTAGTGAAAGGATTAATTAGACCTTTCTAGATATGGTTAGATTAATGATGATTTAGAAAACTCTTCCATTATCCTTTTTGGGAGATACATTGCAGACAATGGTATATGCCCTTAAATTATTACCAACTAATGAAAGGAAAGGAATTACATATGAGTTTTGATATGTAAAGAAACCAAATATATCACACATATGTGTATGGGGATGTGAGGAATTTTTCAATACTATACCTAGTGAAAAAATCACATCTCAAAGAAAAAAATGAATCTTTATATGTTATCCTAAATAAATCAAAGGATATTACCTATATAAACCCTTAGATAAAATATTATTGTGGAAAGACATTAAATATTTCATCAAAGGGAGCATATTTCTAATGTAAATACTAAGAGAAAACATGAATTCAATGAGGTTGATTCTCCAGATACATAAGAGTTGGTATGAGAATAATCTACACAAGAGACATTGGGGGATGAAGATATTCCTAATACATAATTACTACAAAGGTGAAGTTAAGAGGTTATAAAACCATAGATATATCATTTTCTTATCATCAATTTAGGTGACACATTACGCCAAGATAATGATGAACCTATAACCTACAAGGAATTAGTAGAAGGAAATGATGATTATAAATACAAGTAATCCATGAATTCTAAGATATAATCCATGTAAAAAAGTCTATTATGGATATTATTAGATCCTCTAGCTAATGTAAAACCAACTGGGTATAAATGGGTATTCAAGAAAAATAAATAAATGGATAGTAAAGTGAACACATATAAGTCAAAACTGGTAGTGAAGGGTTTTAGGAAACATTAAGTCATACACTTTGATGAAACATTACCACCAGTTGAAATAATAATATCCATCATAATATTATTTGAAATAGTAGCCTTACATGATTATAATATTTGGAAAAGGGATATAAAAAGTACTTTTTTGAATGAGAAGTTAGTTAAGTATTTCTATAATATTAAACCAGAAGGGTTTATTAAGTCAAAGAGTGCCAATAAATTATTTATGTTGTAGAAATCCATTGATGATTTGAAATAGGCATCATGATCATGGAATGTTCATTTTGATGAGGCTATAAAGAATTTGGTTTTCTCTAGAATGAAAGTGATCCATGTTTATATAATAAGGTTAATGGGAATACATTTTTTCCTTTTATTATATGTTGGCGAGATATTAATTATGAAAAATGATGTTAAATTCTTAGAATTAGTTAACACTTCGTTAAATTAGTTGTTCTTGATGAAAGATTTAGATGAAAAATCCTATATTTTAGGGATCATGATCTATCAAGATATATTTTAAAGACTGCTTGTACTATGTCAAAATACATATATTGACAAGGTACTCAAAAAGTAAAATATTGAAAAATCTAAGAGAGGTTTATTTCAAATGTAATACAGTATCAATATATATATGAAAATGTTTCCACAAGCATAATAGGATATTGCAAAAATGAGTAAAATCCCTTATGCCTCAGTAGTGGGATCTATCATGTATTCCATGCTATATACTTGGTTGGATGTTTCCTTTTCATTAATCATGGAGGGAAGATATCAACCTGATCCAGGAGAGATTCATTATGAATTTATAAAAAATATCATGAAGTACTTGTGGCATACAAAGGATATTTTTATAGTGTATGCTAAAGATAAGGAACTCTGGTTAGGGGATACATTGATGCTGGTTTCCAAACAAATCATGATGATCTGAAATCATAGTAAAGTTATGTATTTTATTGAATAATGGTGCAGTGATTTAGATAAGCTCAATGAAAACTATAGTCATTGAATATAAAGAAAAATATGAGTATATAGTGGATTTCGATATAGATGAGGAGGATGTATGGATATGCATAATTGATTTAGTAATTGGTGTTGTTCATAGAAATTTAGAACCTTTTCCAGTTTTCTATGATAATACTACAACAGTAGTGATTTCCAAGGATCCCAGGTCACACCAAAGGACAAAGAATATACTTTGAATGTTTTATCTATTAAGGTATTTTACCAAGATAGGTGTAGTCGCAGTTATCAGAGTAGACACAAAGGAAACCAAGGTAGACCCCTAAACTAAAGACATATTGGGAAAAATCCCTCCTGGTGGTGGTTTAAGGTTCTTAGACAAATTGTGTTGTTTAAAAAGTTAGTCACTGATGGTTTAGTATATTTTTTAGAAAAGTGGGTGTTTTGAAGGTGTAATAGTTTCCCAGTGTTTTCCATATTTTTTGGCCTCAGAATAGTGATTTTTTTATGGAAAAGAAGGATTCTCACATAGCATTTTTTTGGACCACATAGTACCTAAAATATTTTGTTCCAGTTTATATATAATGTCATATATACCACAAAATATTGTGAATATGTGAAAAATATAGTAAGTATTCGGAACCTTGTAGTGAAATTAGAAAAGGCATGGATTCCACATAAATTATTTTCTATGTGAATTGCAAATGGAATTTTTCATTTTCTGTTGAAGGCAATGAATTAGAAGTTATCACCATGGGTGTTTTCATTTGTGAAAAAAGGTGGTGTTTCTTAGGTCATCGCTAGGGATATCATGCACTATGCAAACCATAAAGTGAGTAAGTTTTAAGATGAATCTCAATCCTCAAATGATTTTATCATAATTTTGATTATTAGGTTCTCTAAGTTTCTTTACCAATATAATGAAAACATATTCGCATGATTAAGTAGACAAAATTTCATTAGAAATAATTATCACTATGAGAATTCAGCTAAGTCTGAAAGTATTTCACTGAGTAGTTCATCTCATGAAGGAGGCAGTCCATAAAGAAAGGTCAGTTCATGAAAGGTGTTTGTTGGGCACTATATTCCATAAACGAGATAGTGATTGTGATGTGTAATTTTTCAATGAGGTAAATGAAGTTCATGAATCAATATTATTATGTGGTGTAAGGGTTTTCATAAAGAGTTTTAATTAGTTAAGGAAAGAACAAAAATAGTTCATCGAAGGACTCTTCACAAATCAATTATTTTATGGTGAAATTTATTTCATATATTGGGTGAAGATGGAGCCTTATGGAACACTATGTGTGAAATAACTCAGAGGTGTTTCAGATCAATAGAATAATCATCTGAAGTAGTAATGCACAATTTATTTGAGAGATAAGTGATATTTAAAATTGTGATAGGTTATAAATCCGGAGGGATGATGAGTCTGCTCCAAACCTTGTAACAATAGTGCGATATAATGCATTTAGTACATTATCGCATTACCTTTGTATAATCGTTGTATTTATCCTAGGGAGGGTAAACCATTTAAAAATTTTATGTGCTATACATGTTTTAATTATAATTTATTCTGTGTTACGGGAATGAGAGAGAATATTGTTTTGTTTAATGATGGAATAAGATCCAAAGAGACAATTATTTTAATTTTTCATACTCTGATTCACCCCCTCCCCCTCTCATAACATTTAACCTAGTTGGGATAAAATTTGGTATCAAAGGGAAAGGTTAAAATATATGTTTCAATCTTAGTGGTTTTTATGGAGGTTGTTAATCACAAAAGTATTCTAGTCTTTGATGGAAAAAAATAGTTGTGGATGAATTGGATGTTTAAATTCTTCATATCATTAGGTATGGATTTATTTACAGCTAAGATACATGATATTTCCGTTAGTGTGGGTAGTGGAGTTTTATTAGAAGTAGAATTAAGAGAATTTGTTGTTGATACCAAATGAATCAATGCCTTATGAGAAGCTTTATCTAACATAATATACATGATGGTGATGTCATGTGAGCAACACATTCCATGTGTGAAAATATTCTAAATATCTATGAAGTTGATACATAAGTTTGAGAAGTTAAATTGAAGGCTCTGCGGAACAAATTTGAGGACTTGATAATGTGACCCCAATGAGTCTATTGATGAATTCTTTGATCGATTGAATGTTATTTTGGATGATATTAATAGTCTCAAAGAAATACTCGATGATTTTTGGATCCTTAAGTGAATCTTCATAATTCCTTCACCCCAGTTCATTTTTAAAGTCTCTATACTCAAGGAGAATGGTCTAAAATATTTGACATTAGATAGTTTACACAATATTATTTTTTCATACCAAATGAGAAATAATGATAATGAGGATATGAAAAAAGGGAAATCCAAAGAGGTGGAATTCAAGGGTATAAAGAAACTCACTATAGAGGATGGTCAGAAAGAAGAAGAGGTGGATGATTTTATGTCATTCCTTTCCTTAAATCTATAAATAGGAAAATTAATGTTCAAAGGTAAAATTCCACACATATTCTTTTGATGTGGAAAGATCAAACATCTTTCAATATTATTCCCCAGGAATTTTTAAGACAATTATGAGGATGAATAAAAAATACCCATGAATAATTCTTCAACCTATATAAAAGGTAAGAAAATTTTAATATAATTTTTTCAAAAAGAATAATATTCATTCACAATAAAATGAATGTTTTGAAGAATATTTGGTTGAAGAGATAGATTATTGTAAGGATAATGAATAGAATGTTATGGTGGAAGTTGTGGGTAACTCCCATATAAGGTAAGAAGGTGATAATTATAAAAGATAAGTAAAAGGAAGAGTTGACCACTAGGTTGAATTAGAATATTCTCTTAAGGAGATAGATGTTTGGAGTGAAAAAAACCCCAACAGAGTTGTTGACGATGCCAAACTCTATATGCAACAATAGGAAGAAGATAAGTCTATGAGAAATGATTAAATTGAAGAGATCGAATACAAAAACCCAGTGAAATCAGAGAATGTCATTCTGATCAAAATCAGAGTTAAATAATAGACCATAGTTATCGATGGGTTGAATAAAACAACAAAATATCATATCAAATGTATCAAATAACATAAAGGGTAAGATGTTAGACTATGAAAAAAGGTAAACTATCAATAGAAACTCTTAACTCCTGGTATGATACTGAGAATAAATGTGTCACAGGTGATAGAAAAATGGGAATTAGAGTTCAGATGTCTAGCTCGACAATCAAATAAATTTTAAGAAAACAAAAATCACTTCATAATGACACTTCTGATATGGTTATCGATCACAAATAGAAAGAATTTATGGTTATTATAAGACCACAAGCACCCACTACAAGGCTGAAGATCAATTTCGGTATGAATCTGAATCAAAATATTCAGAGATCCCAAAGGATGAATAATGGTTCGCCAATTTTGTATAGAAATATACCTCATATCAGGTGTCACTACTATGAAAAATTAGACACTCTCAAAATGTATTTTTCATAGTAAAGAGGTATATATGAGTGTAAGAGAAAAAAAGGTAGCCAAATGGAGTTCACTATTTCAAAAAATGATTTTGATAACCACTATTTTTTGGTGTGGAGTATTTGAACACATAGATAGTAATCGTTCATAAAAAATGAAAATGAATGTGTCAAAGTAAACCTAAAGTGTTCATAATCAATATATTAAAGAATCGTCGAATGAGATGAAAACAAAAAATCTATTTATTGCTCTACAAGATAATGATGGTCCATCATACTCTGAGGAATATCAACAATACCATTCAACACCAATAATGAAGTTAATAAAGTGGATCAAAAAGAAAAGATCTGAGTAATAAGTGGATGTATATATTTCTTTGAAATAATCAGATCATAATGGTGTATAGATACCTAAGACTTGATGCACATCCCATATATCTAGAAATAATGATCTTTTCCTTGGCATCAAATATGATAAAAAAGGTGTTGTCAAATTTGGAAATGATGAAGTTCTAAAGATTATTGGCTTAGGGAAATCTAAGTTTGGGAAAAAGGATATGATATATGTTGATGTCTTGGTTATAAAAGTTGTCATTCACAGTTTATTTAGTGTTATTAATTTATGTGATTGGGGAAATTCTATAATATTTACCAAGAATTTGTCTATAAGAAAAGGAAAATATGGTTTAATTGTTTTACAAGGAAATTGAACAATGATGAATCTTTTGTGAAAAGATAAGAAGATATATTCTTTCAATCAAAAGAGAAATAAAACATGGTTTGGTGTAAATGGATTATCCATATATTCCATCCATCCCTAGAATATCTAGTAAAATTTGATACAGCTCAAGATCTCCCCAAGATATCACATGATCATACTCACTCATGTAATTATTTTCAACAAGGGATGATTATCCAAAATATGTACAATGAAAAAAACAAAATATATCCAGAGTGCTTGAATTGATGTATGCAGATGTGTGTGGACCTATCTCACTAATATCCATTTTTGGGAAGAGTTATTATGTGTTTTTCATTGATGATTTCATTAGGATGACATGGGTATTTTTAATTTTCCAAAAGTTTGAAATATTCAGTTGCATGGCACACAATCATAGGGAAGCATAATAGATTCTTGAATAGAAGATTCGGAATTTTTGACCTGATAATGGTATAAAATTAAAAAATATCCAAGTGGAATATTATCTCAAGAAACAAAGGATAAAGCCCCAAGTTTTGTAACTGAGAACTCCTAAAAATGGAGTTCTGTAGGGGAGAAATATGATCATAAATAAAATGTAAAGAACAATTCTTATTGAAAAGGACCTACTATAAAAATTATAGAAGTAGTCTTAACATCAGTCTATATGTCCAATAGGTATTTTTTGTGTCAAAAAGAAGAAAATACTTTATACGAGCTGTAGTAAAAAAAGTATCCATTATTGAAATATATTGAAATCTTAGATAGTAAGTTTTTTATTCTCAATAAGAAGAAACGTATAAAGTTTGAGTCTCATGGATATGAGGGGATATAATTTTACTACTTATTAAAAATAAAATAATACAAATTTTTTAACAAGAATATGGGAAAAGTGGTTAAATGTAATGATATCACTGTATTAGAAAATTATCATACTCTTCAACAACATAGTGAACAATTTCCTGATGATAGTGATAAAAAGAAAAGAAACATAGGAGGATTAGAAGTGGAGAATGATAATTCATAGGAAGATACTGATGATGAGTAGGCTGAAATCAAATTTGTATCTACACAGAAGCTGAAGAGGCAATACGAAATTGATAGGAAAACCATTATTGATGATTAGGTAGTGCTAGTTCAAACATAGAGAATGTATAATTTACAATAGTCTTATTTTCTATATTAGGTGGAGACAAAGTGTTTTGAAGAAGCACCTGGAGATGAAAATTAGGTTTAGTCCATTAAAGAATAGCTTGACCATATTGAAAAGACCCCTACATGGAATATTGTTTTGAGACTGATATATAAGAATGTCATCAGGATTAAATGGGTGTTACCAAAAAAACTGAATGAGTATGGAATAGTAATTTGGAACAAAGAATGACAGGTGTTAAAAGGGATACTCAAAGATTGAAGTAATCGATGTAGATGAATCATTTTCACCTGTTTCAAAGTTGTATACAATTCAATTATTCTTGTCCATAACTTTGAAAAGGAAATGTAATGTTTTCTAGATAGATTTCAAAAATGCATTTATGATTGGGTTTCTAGTGGGAGAGGTGTACATTAAAAAACCATATGGTTTTCTTTTCCATGATATGTGAACAAATTTTGTTGGTTAAGGAATGAACTATATGGTTTAAAGTAAGCACCTAAAGCATGGTATTAAATACTTGATCATTTTTTGAAGAAGATCTGTTTTAGGGCGATGTATTTGATTTCTATTTCTATGTAAACAATGAAAGTAATCAATAGATTATGTTTCTTTTTTATGTAAACAATATAATATTTGGTGGATTAAATTAATCATAGAGAAAATAGTTTTTAGATTTCAAAAAAAGTGAGTTATTAAGGTCAATGATATGGGGAAATGACATTTCCCTAAGTTTAAAGGCAATGCGAGGAATAAATGGTACATTAATTTCTCAATAAAAATATTCCATAGAGGCTCTGAGAATATTTGGAATGTATAATTCCATGGAAATAACAAATCTTGTGGCTACTAGGATGAAGATATCGTGAGATGATGAATGAAAAGTGGTTAATATCAAATAATAAAGGAAAATCACTAGAAGTCTTTTGTACTTAACAACCACATGAACAATATTTTTTCCCCACATTCCAATCTGTACTATATCAAATTAATCCCAAATAAATCCACTTAATTGCAGTGAAAATATTACTTTGGTATATTAAGGGAATAGTGGATTTGGTTAGTTGTACACTGATATATCTCATTAATATTTTTTGTTTTATGAAAATACAAGCTGGGAAAGTTCAAGAGATGATATAAAATCACCATCATTTGGTTCTTTTTATTTTAGTTTATTGTGTATTTCTTGGCTAAGAAAGAAATAAGATTTAATTTCATTTATAACCATAGAATCTTAATATATTGTGGTGACTTAAGATTTCATGCATTTATTATTAATGCAGAAAAATCTTGTTGGTATGGGATTTGAAGAAAATTCTTTGATTGGAATCCATTATGATTATTCAAGTGTTATAAATATTAGAAAAAATATAGTCCATCACACAAATATGAATCACATTAAAATAGAGTAATGATTTATCAAGGAGAAGGTATAGCATAGACTTGTGAAGTTATAGTATGTTCCTATAGAACTATAGGTTACAGATATTACGATGAAGGCCATATGCATAGAAGACTTTAAATGTCTCCAACTGCATCTTAGAGTTCAATCAACTTCACACACTTGAAAAAGTGTGGTCATGGGACCCCCTCTCCCTAAGGTATGGTGTTATTTTCCCATATGTTATTATACGTGTTATTTATAATGTTGCATCACAAAAATAGTGAACTTTGGGTTCATTTAAAAGGGGGGATATCTTTTCAATAAGGGGAAAAGTTGATAGGGGGAGTATTTAAGTAGGGGAGTTTTAAATATGATGATGTTCAAGTAGTTTATTTAACGAATATAAATCATTAAAGAAGTTCATGATTCATGAAGATTGTAATATGTTGATAAAGAATGGTGTATTCTCATATACCATGTGTGGTGTGGCAGTTGGTATTTAGATTGGTATATCAAGTGTTTTGAGAATGAAGTGATTCATTGAAAAAAAATTTCATGATACTCTTGTTTCTCACACCAAGAATGGATAATGTGGGATTCGAGTGTGTGTTTAGTAAATCTCGAATCACTTCGTTGTATAACAAAGCATGAGTGATGGTTGTAGAAGAAAACATGTGTATGTTTGATAATAAAAATGACATTGTAGTATTTTAAGTGTTTTCAATATATTCATAGGGGGAGTTTTGGGAAAAATACTTCATGGTGGTGAGTTAAGGTTTTTGGGATCATTGTGTTTGTTGAAAATCCAATTGCAAATGGTCCAATAGATTTGATAGAAAATTAGTTGTTTTGATGGTGGTGCAGTTTCCTAGTGTTTTTCATATTTTTTGACCTCAAAATAGAGATTTGTTTTAGTGAAAATGAAGGATTATTTCATAGAATTTTTCGTGGAAAACATTGAGAATAAAATATATTGGGGTGGTTTTTTTGTAAAAATATTTAGGATGATATAAGAGTTTGACTATGGGAACTACATAGAAAGTATGACGAATAGTGGAGTGAAATTAGAAAAGAAATTGTTTCTACATAGCAGTTGTGCTCTGTGAACTACAAATGGAGTGTTTTGTCTACGTTCAAAAGTAGTGAATTAGAGGCCACTACAGAGGGTGTTTTCATTTGTGTATGAATGTGGTGTTTCAGAGGCTGCTGCAAGGGGAATCATATGCTACACAAATCACATAGAGAGTGCAGTTCATGGTGACGGTAAAACCATAAAGGATTTTATCATAATTTTTATTAGTGGGTTCTCTATCTTTCTTTACATACATAAAATAACCCTAATAAATTGATTATGTAGAGTTAATTTCATTAGAAATAATTATCTCTATAAGAATTCGGCTGTGTTTTAAAGTAATTTGAGGAGCGGTTCATCTCATGAAGGAGGTAGTCTGTAAACAAAGTTCAGTTTTCAAAAGGTGTTTATTGGAAGCTATAGTCCATAAAGTAGAAGGGGTTATAAAGGAATTATTCATCCAAGAGGTAAAGGAGTCTCACGAGTTACTCATGCTACATGGTGTAAGGGTTTTCATGAAGGTTTTAAATAATTTCATGAAAGAACAAGAACATTTTGTGAAAGGAATCTCTATAATTCAATCTGTTTAGAGTGAATTTTATTTCATCTATTAGGTGAAAATAGAGCTTCATAGAAAACTGATGTTTGAAACAATTCTGAGGTGTTTCAGAACAACATAATAATTTTCTAAAAGGGAAGTGCTCACACTTCATTTGAGAGAGCAGTGAGCTTTCAAATTGTGATTGGTTGTAAAACAGGAGGGATTTTGAGTCTGATTGGAACCATTTAATATCATTATTATTTAGTTTATTTGGTACATCCAAACATTTACTTTGTATTCTCCTTAGACAGAGCCCAGTGAGGGTGAACCAAGTAAAATGTTTGTGTCCTGTGCATGTTTTAATTCTCATCTGTTCTATGATGTGGGAAGGAGAGAGAAGAATGTTTTTTAATGATGAAATAAGATCCAAAGTGATAATTGTTTTCATTTTTCATACCATGATTCACCACCATCTCATGGTATTTTACCTAGTTTTCCAAATAATCCATATTTTAGGAGAAGCATGATTTTCTAATGAGAGCTAGTGGTTTGAGTATTGTTAGTTTTTGGATCTAGTTTAAATGGGAGTGTTTTGAGTGGGTTCTCTAGACCCAACTCTTGTATATACTTTAGATTTCCATTAAATGTATATAGTTTGATATATACATGTTTTTATCGTACCATATTAGTGTTTTTACTTCTGTGACTACTATATTTTTGTTAATTTATTTAGATTACATATCATATCAAAGGGTATTAAAAGTTCCCAGACTATAATGAGAACCTAGAGATACCATGACAGTAATCTTAAATTTATTTCATATGGTACAGATACATCATATTGATAGGACACAGATGATGTTCAGCCATCAGGTGTTGGAGTCTCATAATCATTAAGACTTCTTCTCATGAGTTTCACACTCGTTGATCTCTATTAGATGATATCATGAGGACTAACCTTCCAAAATTAACACCACATGTTTTAGGTGTCATTGGTAGTTTATATCTGTGAACACTTTTAATGGTATCCTAGAAAGATATAATTATCAGTGTATACCATTTTATCATGTACTTTGATTCAAGGAAAAATACAACATTGAATTAATGGTGAGGTAGCTTATGATGGGTGCATCTTTGATGGTATGGCATTGGTTGAATGATCAAGGCATAATTTTTCACTTTTGTATTGAGGAAGTGAAATCTCAAACCTAGTTGATTAGGATGATAGTACCTTCAATAAATCCATGTCCATGGTAGAAGAAGTTAATTCCTTCTAGTTATATCAACAAATAATAAAGAAAGTATGGAATATGACACAAGCAGTGCATCCCTCATTTTGATAAATCATGAGACCAAGAGATTATATTACGTGGTGTGTATTCATATGAAGGTTTTCATTACTATGACTATTCCTTATATCTTTAGGGTCCTTGATGGGTGGCCATACTTCACTCTTAATCTATTAATAGAATTCATCGTTATCGAGATAAGGTCTTAGAAGGTCACACAAAATATCATATTCAAAAGACTACCCTACTCTAGTAGATAGGAATATAAGACATGGTGAGCTCTACCCCGAGGTCCAAGATTTATCTGAGAATAATTGATCCAAAATGAATACAGAAATTAATTATTATTCAAGTATGAAATATTTTTAATTGAATTTATTCATTAAAAGTACTCACAAGGTATTAAGTGAATACATGTAATAATATTATATAAACAAATATTATATTAATATTCAAGGTTAATTTAATATTTGTAGGAATTAAAAATCAAGTTAATGACCCAATTTTATCACATAACATATTTATCATATATTACAAATAGGTGATAAAATAAAAATGATGTTTATGATGTAGTTATATCATTATAATGTGTCATTTATTACTTATTTTTTTTTCATTACTTATATGGGGGCCAGAGAACCCATTTTGGTAATTAACTTCCACTATATAAGAAATATATAGTTCATTTTTGGGTAATATTAATACAAATGAATTTTATATCTCTTATATCCTCCTTCCCACATCCTATAGAGTGAAATCCCTATTTGAGGAGTTCCATATTCAATCATTGTCACTGATCAAAGGAAAAAAATTGTGGTGATCATCATGATGCTGATGAATTCATCAAATATTTGTACTGGCAAAAAAATTCAATGATTGTAATTAATGTGGGATCTTTAAGGATGTATGGAAAATATAGAGGGCTTTAACCTTGAATCCTTTGAGAAACAATCCATGGGGAAAAATTTCAGTTTAACATGACACTCATACGAATGAGGTAATAATTAATTTAATTATTAGGCATAATAAATTAGTGTGAGATCCTTAGACTATTTCCAGGGCTCATATTACTAGAGAATACAAAGTTTCATCACTTTAGTGATGATAAATTTTAATTCCCCAAACCAATAGATTATGTTGTGTTCCTGAGTACCAACATTGAACTCATGGCACATGAATGGTTTTTTTATAATTCCCAAATCTTATGTCATACTAATGTTTTATTCCATGACTCATGATTGTGATATATAAATTGTTGGTTATGATTTTATATTTAATATCGCATGTTCTCATTCCATTATGATCATGATATGTTTACCTATAATCATTTATTGATATCTCTCATGTTTACAATTATTGAGAATCTGTGCTCACCCCTTTTTATATTTTATTTTTTTCCCTGGTTATAATGAAGTGTTCTGTTTATGATGAGTAAAGAAGGGTACCATATGTCAAGAAAGATATTTTTGATGATGAATATTATACTTAAATAAGGTGTTTAAGTATCAATTCCCCAATTACAGTACACCTTTATGATTATTAGGCATTTTTATTTGGGATATATATTGAATATTCATCAAAATGATGTAAAATATATGTATGAGATTTTTGGGTCACAATATTAATAGAACCAAAATTCACACATAATGAATTTCCAATATAATTTATTTTCACATAGGGTATCAGGAATTATTTATAGATTATTATTTTTATCTTCATAGTTTTTAGATTATATCAATATTTTATTAATGAATATCACAATGAAGTTATCAATATAATCCTACAATTATCTACTTAGTAGACCCATAAAAATAGAAGGCGTATTATTCAAACTGAAGGGAATTAAAATGAACTAATAATTTCCATACCTCATAAAAAATCCCATATTTGGTATATCATCCTTATTAATACTTAACTGAGGATAACCAGAGTTATTATCAATCATCAAAAATACCGAGCTCCTTGATTTTGATAAAATAAGTCATTAATACTTAATAAATGAGATGTATTTTTTATATTAATAAATTTCATCTCCCCACAATTGAGGCACAACCTTATATACCCATCCTTCCTTTCCAAAAATAAATAGGGGCTCCCCACGGTGAAACACTATGGTGTATAAATACCTTATAAAAGAACTCCTATTGTTGTTTCTTCAACACTGCCAATTCCATTTGTTCCATACTATATGGAGCCCAGGATATAGGTTTTGTATTAGGGATTAGTACAGTAGAAAACTAAAATCCATGCTTGGTTGGATAGCTCAATAATTATCTGGTAAATATGTTAATGTATTCCTGGATAATAGGAATATATTCTATCCTTAGGATGAATTTTCCATCCATAGATAGTTTTTCACTCTTTTATCTCCCAGTTTTCATTAAGGTGAGATATTGGAGGTGGATCCATAAATCATTCAGATAATGAATTCTATCTTGAAAATAACCGCAGTTGGGGTCATGGACTAGTGGTTAAGGCTTCCATGTAATCCTACATCAACTAGGGTTTATTTCCTAGAAACCCAAAAATTTGGGGATTTATAGGTTTTAGGTGACATGTGGCATGGCTCGTTTCAATTTATAGGAAACATTGGGGGTGGCAGTCATGGTGATGTGTGAATGAATTCAGTATTCGGGATGGTGGGTCGACTGTGGTCATCAGTGTGGGAGGAAATGGTCACCAACAGGCGATCGGTCTTGGGGTCAGATGATGGAAGAAGGTGGTATGGTGGCTCCTACATTGGGGGGTAATGGTTAGTGATGGGAGAGGGATTGGTGATTTAAGGTGAATGATAGAGGAACTACTCATTATGTGATGGTGTGGTGATGTAAAGAGATTACTAATAGGCTGGCTGTAGACAGGCAGGATACAGTGGTGTCAATGGGATAGTACTACAAAAAAAGAGATGGTGCAGTCTTAGACAGAAGATTTAATTCAACACAAAATATGGGTTAGATACCAAGGCGTAATTTCATATGAGGTCAGAGAAAAGAAGATCAACCACCTGCAAGTCCCTCAAATTTTGTTGTTTTAGATGGTATGGATTTTCCATCTGTATCGGGCCCATGAAATCATGCATTGGTATTTCTTGTTGAGTAGCCTTATAGATAGTCGTTGTGGAGAAAAAAATCATCATCTAAGGTGGTAATTAATGTTGGGTGTTTGTTAATTGGGCCTAATATGGTCATGTATTTAGGCTTACTGCCTCTGGGTTATCAGGACTATAAATTTTACGCCTCAAATTTTAAAAAGGGGTTATCCAAAAATTGATAAAAAAAATTGAAATCCCTTGGGTGTTCTAGAAGGCTCTTAAAAATAATTGACTCTCAACCCACTTCATAAAAAGTAATCTTCTTCTCTCAGTAATAAATTTTTGAATTATACTTTGAAATCCAATACATATTGACGATTATATCGAAAAAAATCATAGGTATGAAAATAAAGCCTACATATAGGGGATATCTATGCATCTGAATAGAGAATGTATGATATATCCTTACTTAGATAAGATTCTCACTTAATGTATTGATTTAAAACCATTTTCTCATAGTGTTAGGGGATGATTTTATGTTCTCAGAAAACATACAAGATATAAACGTGTGCGTAGATCCAAAATGAAATAAATAATTAACTAAAATTTCTATTTTCATCTAATTACATGTTATCTCATAATTTGGGATTTCATCTTCATCTATAATGTTTACAAAAACTTGGTCTTTCATACTTAAACATTTTTGCAATAAATTCCCTCGAATATTGGGGAATTTATTCAAATATTTCCCCATCTCCATACAATTTAATCATTAGACATTGGTAGATTATTTATTTCCTTTTTATTTATAAGCTAGTGGACTTTCTTTGCTTAAAGTAAACGCACATTCCCTTCAAACATGTTCCATGATGTTTCATTTTAAAACTATTATATTTTGGAAATTATACCATTTTATTCTTCACTTTTTCCATATTTTTTTAACATAGTGCTTAATCATTCTATTATTTTCTTGATTTCCATGGAAAGAACAAGACTTGGATAATCATTTATCTATCTTGATGGTAGTTTATACAGTATTATTGTTTACTAAAAATGTCTGAGAGACTAATTCTATTCTAAGGATGGGGTTAGTCTATAAAATAATAGATCAATATTACTTTCTAGATTACATACATAATTTTAAATATTAGTTGATAACTATTTAATGTGAGATTCATATTCAATAACGTGTTTATTTCCCTTTTATCTTATTTTGAAGAATTTCCTTTCCATATTAGCTAATTGTTCTTAAAGAAAGTATTTTTTAAAGAATATATCCATAAAGTTATTTTATTTCAAGCTATATATCTCTTATAACTCGTTATTATTATGAATAAATTACCACTATTGATAAAAATATCCATTTATATGATAAATTACCATGACAAAGTTTTCCCTTTCACTACTTCTCAAATTGGGAAATATATTCTCTAGTAACTTAATTCACTATATATCTAATAATGGATTATTATTCTTGTTAAATGATTGAGTTTTTTGTTGTATAAATAATTAAGATATTGTTGCACCATGTTGGGGGTAAAAAAATTTCTCCATAACAGAAAGGATATTGGTCATAACCTGAGTAATATTCCTCAATATAGTTATAATTTTTTCAACTCCTACACTAGTCTCATTTACTTCATGAACAGTCTCATTAGGGAAATCCATATATATGTTATGGGTGATGGTACTATTTTTTTCCTTTATATTTTTACCTTTTCTAAATAAAGGATTACACTATATTAGTTCATGAATGACTCCAAGAATAATAGTATATAATTTTGAATCTGGTGTAATACTTAACAATAATTAAACATTTATGCAATATAAAATCCATGAATCATAATAATAGTATCTTAAAAATATATTAAAATCATAAATATGTTTTGAATCCTTTAAAATGTATCATAAATATCACTTTAATCAACTAAAGAAAATCCCCTAAGAGTGTCAAACCAGGTGTACGGTAAGGCCTCTTTTCCATGCACCAGGTGAAGATTGAGATAATACACAACCATTATTTTGAGGTTTGTTAACCCAATGTACATCTATTCTAGAACCTGTATCCACTTGTTTGTATCCAAAAATGATTTCATTTCCAGAAAACTATAGAATATGTATTTCACTAAAACTTTATGATATTTTATTTTACTTAAACTTATTGCTAAAGTCTATAATAAGGTTATATTCTCTAATATATGTATTTATAAATCTATTTATCTAGGTTTCTACCAAACCTATTTTGATACTTATAGAAACTATACCACCTCTAGTAACTAGAATCTATTGGTTACTTTATTACATTGGAATAAGATTAACGAGATCACACTATTTAGTAGTCTTGGGTGAGTAAATACATACATGATTCTCACATTACATTTGAAAACAAGAAATACAACTTAAAATTATAGTGATAAATTTATTACACCTTATATTATATCCTTGAAATCAATAAAATTTCACTTATGAGTACCCAAGGGATAAAAAAATAAATAAAAGGGTGACCTCTAATTCTCAGTAAGGGGTAAAATATATAAAAAGATATCATAGAATAACCAAGGAATAAATATATAGAATGGATAAAAAATAATCAAATATTACATATAACTAATGTCATGAAATATGAATATATACATGAATTGCCTACTAACATAAATAGTCAAATGGATAGAAATAAGTGGTTTCAATGTCATATAATGTATAATTATAGACATCATAATCATACCTTTAAAGCCTCGTGCTAAAATTTCCTACATAAATATGAAATGAATATGCCAAATACCTAAAAAAGTTTGTCTCATGAGACATATTGATGCATCTATAGGATATTATAGGCCTTTTACATCACTTAATAAGTCAAATTCATTCTTCATATTAAAGAATTTAATAACTATAAAATTCATAATTAAAATTCCTTATAAATCAAAAAACATCTATATTGAAAGTAATAGTCATACGATATATCAATACTTTAACCATTAAATAAATAGAATAACATGATCATAATATATCCGAAGAAATAATTTGGATGGTATCATTAGAGAATATACCCATCAAAACATGAGAAACTTTAAATGATGTTGACATAGACTAAAAACATTTTTATTAGTGCATTAAAATTTTACTTAGAAATATAATAAGAAATACCCTTTTTAGAAAATAGTTTATAAATAAATGGGAATTAAAATTTCTTTGAAAAAAATAAAAACATATAGAGGAAGATTCTTAAATAAAATTGATGAATGTGGCGGAAAAATTAATTAGTTTAAGAAACATTTAAACATAGATATTTTCTACATTTTATAAATAAAGTAAAAGTTAATCAAAAATGAAGTCACATATTGCTTTTAAATACCATTTAAAATAAAAAGAATATAAAAGTTTTTAAACAATAATTCAAAATAAAAATCTCAAAAAATTGAATTTTTTAAATAAATAATGAAAAATCTATAAATTTAGAGTGGAAGATAAAAGATAAAAAGAAAAATAATTTTTCAAAATATATTTATTGAAACCCACATATTTAAGAGAGAAATAAAACATCCTTTAAAATATATATAAATAAAATTCTGAGGGTTATAATAAAAATTATATATCATTATATCAAAATAATAAAGGAATACATTGAAGGGAAGAAGAATATGAAAATGGAGCAGAAATATTGTTGATAAAAAAGAAGGGATATTGTAAAAGAAATCATTACAGCTTTGAGAAATTTTATATTAGAAGCCATTAAAGAAATTAAAGTGATATAGATTTTTCAACATCATGTATTAAATGATGATTTTGGAAAAATATAGTCTTGGGGTAGTATATAAACAACATAAAGAAAGATGATGGTGAATATAGGCCACATATCAATGAATGAAAATTGAGATGTGAAAACATATACCTTGTACACCTAACATTCATGAAAGATATTTAAAATCCTATATAAAAAATATTATTAAATTATTTATTCTCTTTATTCATAAATATTACATTTTATAATATTTATCAATAATAATTCACTATATATATACTAGTTTTCTATAGTTTATTTTCATCACCAGATGTAAATAATTTCGATTATTTCATATTCTTAGATAAAAATTTAATAATTACTAGTTTATTTGAGATATTAGATTTATTTTTCAATGATTCATGAAGTCTCATTTTAATTTAATGGAATTTATGGGTATGGTTTGTGAAAATGGAATCCATAATGATCTTATTTTAGGCAATTTGCCAATATCAACGAGTTACATTATAATGAGAATTAATTTTTATATTATCCATTTTGAATATTTTAAATTAAATATATTAATCCTTAATAACATATATATTCATAAAATATATTTTCAGAACTGGTCATATAAGGGGGTTATTAAAAAAATGCATCACTACATGGACGTGGTAGTCTGCATGTACACACAGTTGACATTTTCATTTTCAATGAATGATAGAAAGATATAAAATGGTATATATTTTAATAATAATAAATATTTTATAGATATCATATTTATTCATTAAATATACTTTTATAACTAATCATGTAAGTTGGTTGTGAAAAATAAAATATATCACTCTATGGAGGCGGTAATCTGCACATATACACGAATGACGTCCTCATTTTTAGAAAGAAGTGAGAAGGGTAGATAATGGTTACACCCGTAAGATAATAAAATTTTAGTATAATAATAATACTGATGTAATTATATTATAATGGGTAAAATACATTTAGAAGAGAAATATAAATAATAAAAACATATATAATAATTTATTAGGACTCACATTTAAAATTTGAACCTTCTATTAGAGGACCTATTAGAAATGGAAGATTTAGGGATTTTGATTTGGTAAATGGATACCGAATATTAAATAGGGGTCTAGTGAAAGTATAAAGGAAAAATTTTTAGGAGGAATTATAATTTTAGAGTTTATGTAAAGGGGTGGTGGAAGTCTTCTTTTATAAGTGAGGGGGATGAAACTTTTATTAATACTCTTAACCTTATTTCAATGTTATGTCACTTTCAAAAAAAAGAAGACCAAAAATTGTAAAATAATAGGGATAATATGAGTGTTTATTTTTGAAACAATTCAAAACATTTTTCAATATAATTTTTAATGTATTTTAGGATATTTCAATTTGGTTTTATATTTTATAATAATTTACTTTTACCATTGTAGCTCATTTTTTGGCCTTGATAAATTATTTTAATTATCATAATTAAAACTGAACTTATCCCCTAATTTGAACATACAGATTTAAAATATGAGATTTATTTTATAAAAAAAATTAAAGGCTGAGAAATATTAATTTTAATATTAGTCCACTCAAACCATAAAAAATATTTTTAGAAAAAGTTTATTTTTATGTATAAAAATTATGTTTAAGAAAAATTTATCAATGTTTTTGATTTTCATAAAATTGTTTATTTCATTACTAAAAAATTGGTGTTATTTATAATTTACGGAAATAAAAAACCAAAATCCACCCTGATAATATTTAAAATAAAATAAAATAAAAGTTTTTATTAGAAAAAAATATTACTCTAATTCCCAAATGTAAAACATAGGTTTTAAATGTATAATTTTAATTATTAAATATATATTTCATTAAGAATTTTTTTTTCAGGAATTTTCAATTCATTATTATATCCTACTGATGTAAGTATTTGTAAGAATTATATATATCACTATTCACTTAAAATAAATCCTTTTTAGAAAAATCCCATAAATTTACCCAAAGTTAAATTTGACATGATAAATTGAGAAATGAAATATTTTTTATCAAATATAAATTATATATCTTATAAATATGTCTTTAAAATATAATCATGAAAAAATTATCCTTATAGTACATATCATTCAATAGTTTTGTGATGTAGTGTTTATATGGTATCGTATAGTCTCGAGTATTATATCACACGTACTATATTTATGAACTACCAGTCATGAAATTCCTTCATGGCCATGTAAGTTCTACGTGAAAATAATTTAATTTCTCTTAATTATTTACAAAATTTTACAAAATCTTTCGAACTCAGGCTAATTTTATTCCATTTTCTCCAAAATTTAAAGGTATATACAAATGATAATTCCTATAAATTTTAATATCTAGAAAATTTAGAAAACAATAGGAATATTTTCCTGATTTCTTAATGAAACTTATTTCATAGTGAGTCCCATTTTCCTGTGATAAATTTATTCCTTCAAACTCAAAAAATACTTAATTTTTATTTCAAACTTCCACTTCATATAAAATATCTCCCTTGATGAACTTGGAAATGGATTGACAACAAGTACAACATAATATCAATCGTCATAACAGGTCCCCTTAGTTCCAAAATTCTCCCCTTTTGGTTTTTTAGAAATCCAAAGTGAATTTATAAACTTACCACATTAGAAAACCTTTATATTATAATAAAATATCTCATTCATCACTCTAAGTCTACATAAGAATTTTTAAGTGTATAAAAATTGCTTAAGAGAGCATTATAAGGCTCAATATATTCATCATTATATAACTCTTCCTATCATTATTCTTATTCATTTTTTTTTCCTTACACAAACTTTATAATGATGGATCATATTTCCCCCTGACATTCACACCAACTAATCACCCTGAATATGAGGGTGCAATACTGTAACCCCTTATTTTATTTCAAGTGAAATACTAAAACCACTTGTTAAATTCCACATCATTCTCCACCTTTGAAAAGAAACCTAAAAGGGAAAGGGAACTCGATAAAGAAAATATACCAAATAAGTAATTAGATTTAAATTAGGGGAGGGGAAAAATCTAAACCTCCTCAATTTGAGGTATCTCGTGAATCCATATTGATGTCTGCCAAATGAGTATCAAAAAAACTACAAGTGAAGAAATTATAGAAACATGGGTATTATTTTCTCCGCAAAAAAATGGATGAAAAGGAGGATTACTCTCACGGATCACGTAACCTTTATAAGGACACATGATTTCATGGCCCTCAGAAGGTCATGCGAGCATATAGTGCACAGTGCATGATCTTCTCTTGATCATACAAGGACCCTTTAACCTACCTCCCTATTTTTGTGAAGGCACCTAGACAATCACTAATGATCATGTGAAGGCTTCCATACAATCTATTTTGATCACATGAATTTTCAACCAACAAGAACTTGATAATCATTTAAAACCCCTAGTAAAATAAAGGATGAAAATATGTAAGAGGTTGAATCATATTTTGGTCATTTATTTTCATGTGACACGCTTATGTGATTCTCAAGACCCTGTGGATCCCTTGGGGACATGTCCACCTTATCGTACAAGAGTGCATTGGCATATCACCTTTTTAATGTGAAGGACCTAGGACCCATACATTCAAGGATGTGATGGCCCCATAGCTCCACATAAAAGTAGAGTGGTTTCCCATGAAAATGATTTTCCATCACCACACGGTCCATTATTGGTCATGCGATGCATCACGTACAAGGAGAGATACTATCTTCAACAATAATCACACGGTTGTGAGAGATCTCCTATCCTTTTATAATAAATATAGAAATAAAATGGGAAATGTAAAAGATTATAGAAAATAAATGATACGATGGACTTAATTTAAAAGGGTTCATACACCCCAGGTGATCTCCATTGATCCCATGAGCCCCCTTGAAAAGACATCATGATCTTGTGAAGGCCTTTAGACATATTATCCTAATATCACATAGGCTTCTTTGACAATATTCCTTAGTCTCGTGAATGACGACAAATAATTCATCTTTAATCACATGAAAACATTTTCATGAGAATACTAATCACATGAAGACTCCTAGAGATGTTGATCTAACATTAGGAAATTCATTTTACATGTCAACATGGTTAGGTGAAATCACTTTGATCAGTCAGGGTCCAATAAAAATAGAGACGGACAAACATTATCATGGTCGCATAATATCATAAAACTCCATGGATGGCCTATAGAAGTGTTATATGAATCATATGAAAACAAATTCTCTCCACTAAATCCAGATCATATTTGTGAGATACGCACTGTATAAGGTGGTATATTACAAGTGCGGTGAGGCTTATAAATCCCCCAAAAATAGATAATCAATGTAAGGTATGAATAGATGATGGAGAGATCTAAAAGTGGACTTATCATAATGGAAGGTCACATAGTATTGAAGTATTCCACTAGAAAAAACCCTAGTTAATAGCCTAAAGGATCACAAGATATGAATATGTGATTTTCATGATCACTTCCTAGATCATGTGAAGGACAACCAGTGTGTCATACAGATTATACGAAGGGGGTTCTACTTGTTGAATGGGTCATGTGATACCTAAATAAGACTAATTCTAAACCAAACATGGGGAAATACATAATAAAGACTTAAAAGGTAATAATACTTATGTACAGACAAGTATTCTATCATTTGAAGGAATCATGCACTTCGCATTACCTATCAGATAATGAAATGATTACAAGAAGTTTCAACAAGATCTTTCCAAGTCCTTTAGGAGAGTCATACAAGTCTCGAAAAACCCTCATTAATTGTGTGCCAAGTCTCATGAAACCCTTGGTACTTGTCATAAAAGTCTCAAAAAACTAAAAAATATTTTCATCCGAGTATTGCAGTACCCTATGGTCATGTTTTCCAAGTCATGAGATGACCCAAAAACATGTCATCTAGTTCATATAATGAAACTCATACATTTCACTGAATTATCTTGAAGTCCTATGAACATATCAATCAAGTCATGAAAAATCACTAAGAAATGTTAGTTAAGTCATTTAGTATCCCAATGGTATGTATGTGTTAATTATACTATAACCTTCTAGACATGTCATCCAGGTCTTTCAAAGTCTTCCCAGATTTCCATTCATATCATGAAACAACCTACTATACATGTCATTTAGTTCTTTTATATCCATCTAGGATTATCACTCAAGTATTGTGACATCCTCTAGACATGTCATCCTTGATCATGCGATGTCTTCTAGAAATAATACCCAGATAATATGATGTACTTTGGAAAATTAAAATGAAACATATGATTGTATTTGGACATGTCTGTTAGGAAACCATGACATGTCTGAACATCTTCCGACATGTCTGGTAGACAATTAGGACATGCTAGACATAAAATCAGGACATGTCAGGAAGACGCCCTAAGACATGACAACCCTACCTGATGGAATATTTTTGAATATACCCAAATTGAACTATGAGAACTATGATTCCTACTACAACCAAGATATATAGGATTCCTTCCAAAGGAACGATATCAAATTGGAATCCACCTCGGTGTAAGTACGTTCCTGTCTCTAATATTCTAACCCTTGAGATCCAATATCTCCCATGGACTTTTCATTCTTCTATATCCACAAGTGGATTGAAAAGACAATTGAACTACAAGAACTCAGATTCCTATTATAACTAAGATACATAGGACGCCTACCTAAGGTCTGAGCTCTAATGAGAATCAACCTCAGTGTAATTCCTTCCATATCCAAATTAAACTATGATAAATCAAATTCCTACTATAATCAGGATACGTAGGATGCCTCTTTGAGGCTTAAGCTCTAATGAGAATCCACCTCAGTGTAATTCCCTCCATATCCAAACTAAACTATGATAAATCAGATTCCTTCTACGACCAGGATACATAGGATGCATCCCTAAGGCCCGATCTCTAATAGGCATCTACCTCCATGTAAGTACCTCTATGTCTCCAACATTATAACCATCAGAATCCAATCTCTCCCATAGGTTTATCATTCATCCTCATCCATCAGTAGACTAGGAACCCAATTTAAATTTGAAGAATTTGATTACAAACATAAATAGGATATATAGGATTACTTCATAAAGGCCTAATCTCCATAATAAACACTCTTTCGAGTCCTCCCTAGTACATAACTCCCGCATCCATATGCAGTGAGACTGATTACTTAATATCCCGTGTTTCCCACATTGAGCATGGATCACTTGGGCTTATTCATTTGAAAAGATCATATAATTTGCATCATGAACCTCTACCATCTAGGGAAACCTGATCATGTAATCCCCACTCAATTCCATAACATAACTTCCCCCGTATAAGGGCATCCACCTTTGGGTAAGTCCCTAGGGCATGATAAAAATATGATAACTCTAATTTTTTCTATAATCAAGATTTATAGAATTCCTTCTTGAGGCGTGATCTCAACACCTGTGACCTAAGTTCCCTCATATACGTCATTTTTCCATGATGTTAAACTACAAGGGTCTAATGAACAACATGGGTTTTTATTCCTTTAATAAAAAAGGTACATAGGAAGCCTCATTAAGGTTCAATCCCCTCAAAAAATATTAATCACCTCCCTGGATTGTAGTAAACTCTAGAGTGCTTGGTTATATGGATTGAAAATATAAAAAACTATCCATTAATAGGAAAAAAATTCATAACCTCAGATACATACAGATGGACTCATTAATAGACCCCTTGTTTACACATGGAAGGTTTCAACACTTGATCATTTTATTAGGGTAACCAACACCATATCGAGATTAGTAATAGATTCATGAACATATCTTAAATTTATAAGAGAATCTATGAGTGGGAAAAATTTCCCTCAAAAGGGTATGATGATCCCACCTCCCATCCTCTCAACCAATGTGATTTCCAAAGTGCCATTGGGTCTAAAAATCTAATTGACTACCTGCATTTGGAAGAAAGGTCCAAACTAAGTTATGGATATGGGAACCATTGGGATTTTTTGTAAAAGTATTACATGGTGAACCCAACATGTAGAATTGTGTAGTACATTCAACCCCCCTCAAAATAAATCACCAGACATCTTCAAAAACCCACCTTTCCCATGAAAAAAGTTGAACCTGATGTGAATATCTCAAATAATAAAAATGATTGTTTTACAAAATTTACTCAAGGTTCTCATAAAATAATTACATCCTCACTATGAAAATTTCATGTCAGAAAAATGGCCAAACTAGGAATAAGAAAGGATAATTGGGATACTTGTGCATATCTGATTGAGCATGTATCATGCCTGTGATGGGGTACTTATCTATGACCTTTTTCCTTGTTGTATTCATGATTACAAATACTTCTCTCACAACTAACACCCTGACTCAATATCATGTATACATATAACGACCATTATTGAAAATAATCTATGGTTATAACCCTTATGAGCTACAGAACGACCTCACCCACCTGACACCTATATCATCAGGTGGAGAATGAAATGGTATGGGAATACCACCAACCTGGTACAATCCTTACTTTTGATGCTGCATATGAGGGTCTCCAAATGTTGAAACTAATGAGTCCACATTATCTAAAAAAAGTTGTAGAAAATTTAATAGAGCTTCTTTACATAGAAAATTTCTTTGAAAGCTTTTCCCTAGAGTACAACAATCACTACCTTCATTATCTAATGAAGTGGATCCAGGAGTCAACTACAGATCCCTTCTAGTTCAAGAGCCACCAAGGAGAGATCATGTTAACCACCATCTTCAACACCATCTTGTTGGTAAACCTTAGTCGCATTCTAAGGGATACACATGACACATTTCTACCCTGGATTCCCATGAACGGACACCAAGGATGTCACATTGAGAATGGAAATCCTTGGATAACAAAGAGTGGTCTCATATCCATGCTTCCTGTGATGATTCCCATCAGTATATTCTGGTGATATCCATCAAGCGGGCTCATATTCATGCCTACTCAGAGAAATTATTCAAGAATATTACTGAAAAAATCATGGTGAGTGACATATCCGTACCTCTATGTATAAAGTCCATTAATGTATTAAAATGTCATAATGAGGATAAAAGTGTTATCATACCCCTACTTTAGTTTAAGATATATTCCAGTATATATTAGAGATAGAAAATGTGTAGGTTTACATTCATGCACACACTTTGATAAAGTTTCACTACATACTAGAAATAATTGAAGAACTCTACTGGCACATTTTGACACTGATACATATAAAAGGATACACACATATTCTTATCCTTATTTCATAGGGTATCACAACACTATGATGATAATGAAAAAATAGTTTCTTCATAGTAAGTACATATTATTGATCTAATCTAAGAGGATTATCATAATATTTTGATAAAGGAAGAGGCACTAGACCGAGATCATATTCTTATTCCAATCAGAGCTCACTAAGTGAGAGTGGAATATTCCTCAATATAGGTTCACATTAATATAAAAAAATATCAATGACATATTCCAAATGTTCCATATTGGGCCCATATTTTTATTCCAGTTGGGGATCACCAAGTGAGAGTGGAACATGCCTTGGGATAGGCTCATATTTATATCAAATAAGACTGGAGGCATAATCTAAAAGCACTAGACTGGGATCATATTTGAATTCCAAATGAGGCTCAATAAGTGAGAGCGGCACATTCCTAAAGATAGGCTCATATCATTATTGAAAAATACTGGTGGAATATTCTAAAGGCATAGAATCAGGTTCATATCCCAATTCCAACAAGGGCTCACCAGGTGAGAGAGGAACACACCTTGGGGAAGACTCTTATTCCTTTCAGTGTAGCTACATTGAATATTATAGTAGCTCAAGAAATCTTGGTTCATATCCCTATATTTTTCGATGAAAGACTATGCTAGCATCCTTTAGAGGCTATAAAAGAGGAGTCTTATATCCCTTATTCCATTCCGGAGGTCATTTGGCATATTCTGATAGGGAATGTATATTTGGACTGGGTTCATATACCCAATTCATCCAAGGTTGATTGACATATTCTAGCAACCACCCATAGGAAGAATCATACTCTTAATGATAATACATAAGCTCATTCTCATACTCCCATGACTTTTTATTAGTGAGATAATATTCCCACAACACCAGAAAGTTATCAAAATATTTCAGCAACCATTATACAAAAGGATCATATCCTTTCTTTGTCTTAAAAGGTACCTTGGCATATTCCAGCCATGATGTAGAATAAGGCTCATATGCCTAATCTGCTCAATGTCAGTGTCATTGAGGCTATTAAAGAAACATTCTCAACACCTGAAGGGTTTGTAGACTCTTCAAATGAATTGAAAGGTGATCATTACCTCGATAGTCCTCATCATGGTATTGCGGAGACAGATCATAGAGAATCTACTCTAGACATCCTCCATTGTCAAACTCATCACATTGATATCTCACTTAGACAATGAATTCATTCCCTTTCCCATTAACCTCGGTATAGAGAGGTTCTCAAAACATTGGCACCTTTGTATAGAGAGGTGCTTTAAATGCCATGGTCAACCATATATAGTTCCCCATCAATTACTAGCAACCCTTAATCCTAGTCAATAAGTGACCTAGGAAAGTGACCTATGTGGTATGAATAGGTGGAGTCATATAAGGATTATGAAAAGGAATTTGAAATTGATATATGGAGAGAGTTAGCCGGAAACAACCTCACAACCATGTTATGGCCCCTCACCACCTTTCACTATGAGATCCTAGATTATCTAATAAATGAGTATATGCCTTAAATATGCCAAAATATGTGGGAAAATCATTAGTGATTAAAGGATATACATCTAGATTATCTAGGATATGAGTATCACCTTTATACCAACAATACACTTTATTGTCAACTGAATATGGTTTCCATTTCCATAACTCAGAACCCAGTAATGTTAGAGTTTGAAAAACCTCTATGTAGTGTTTGTCCCTATATAATGAAATATCTCCTTCAATTAATTAACAGAGCCCATTCATATGTATGTATCTGATGATGGGTGAAATATGGAGCATTACACTTTACTATTTCTCCAGAATAATAAGAACCCCCAGATACAGTGTCCTTTAATGTCATAGCCTCTAGAAAAATTAGTGGGCCGAGTAACATGTGAGCTATTTGGTGACTAAAATGGAATGTTATAACTTTAAAAATGTTATGGAATCATGAACAGAGTGAGGGGGATACCAATAAATCTTTTAAATTCCATTAAAACCAACTCATACCTGATCACAACTACTCCAAATTAAATGGATCATAATAGCAGCTGCCATATAATCCATCTAGAAGAAAACCTAGCCAATCAAGACAATAAAATATTTACCACTACCTATACCCCTCATATCATAAATACATGAGAGGATTTATAAAATACTATTGGTATCTTCAAATCAACCCCATCCCATAGGGTTGGAGAAATTTTAATCTCAATCATTATCATCTTGTTCATCACACTTTGAGAAGGTCCTGGAGAAATCAATGGTGATTCTTGATCAACCACATCCCACTAGGATATGTGCATTTATATCATAATTCACATTGCCTGAATTTTCAAAATCTAAACCTGAACCATCAAATCATCTAAAATAAGATCAATAAATGCTAATGGAATCCCCAAAAAGTCTATTTCACATAGGGATAAGGGAATTTTTATCATCATCATCACCATAGAGGTACTCAATCTTCTCTAGTTTGGGATGTAAATTTTGATGGTCTACATCCCATATGTTCCTCTCATCATATGAACAAACTTTACTACTTAGGGCCCATTTGAAAAACACAATTGGAAACTCCCACATGGTCACTATTCACAGACCAATATGGGAGTAGAATATCATAAAGGTAATCAAAATCTATTGGGGGATTAATCCAAAAGGCCTAATATGTCTAGGGGTCATAAAAATGACCTTGATGCATGCAGTGTAGAATCACCCTATTGGGTTGAAAGTAATGGGACAACTACCATTTCTAGATACACCCCAGTAAATGTCATCGCCAATAACACAAAAGATAATGTGGATAAAGACATAAATACAAAGTGATGAAATATAGAAAACATATATTGAGATGAAGGTGATCTAGATGCACCAACTGAGGTTGTACACACACAGAATAAAGGGAGAATACTAAACTTGAAACCTCAAAATATTGAGCCTCTACCTCTATGGTAGAACACTACAAAATATAAAGGAAAATGTTTGGATACACCCAATCACTACCAAGAATATCCAAAATTCCTTCTATAGAGGAACAAATAGAATAATATGAGAATGAGATTCAAAATATTAAAAAACTCAATGGGGATCTACTCAGGGGAAACATTCCCATTGGTTATTATCTTCAAAAAAAGACAAATATCCCTCCACACACATATTATAAAAGAGATGATCCACCTTCAATAGCATCATCTGAGCATTATTCTGACTCCATATCTAGCAAGATGATCTATATAAATGTGGAAGTCAAAGATGATCATGACTTCCCTCCATTATGATGATAGTATCTCCCCCACTATAGTGATCATTTAGTTTTAAAATGGATAAAAATTCAGAAGGATGTGAAAATAAGGCCACCTCATCAAACCCCACTCACTCTTTGTAGACATGAGGCATCTTAGATAGAATTACCTTCAGAACTACTCAATGTCATTAAGTACCTAGATTCTCAAATGGAATCCCACAATGGGAGATACACACCTATGTAGCCATAAAAGAATCCATATCCTTAATGGTTGGATGAAACATTTCCCCCACACAACTTTGGTAATCCTACCTTCTCAACCTTTGATAGTTAGGGAGACCCAAAACAACAACTCACAGATTTTATGTCTCAATGCAGCTAGATGATGGGACCTCAAGATCATAAGGAGGTGACCAAGAATAGGTGTTTTTTATTGAATCTAGTAGGTCCAACCATTATTTGGTATATCCACATCCTAGAAAAATCCATTGTAGGATGAGAAGACCTTTTTTGTTAATTTCATTATATATTTATCTCCACACTATGTAAAATAAACATTTTTGACCTTATGAACTATTAGAAAGTAAAAAATGAGAGGGTTTATAACTTCATAGCTAGATGAAAAGGTTTAACCTATTAAATTAGTATCCCTCTCTCATAGGAGAAATTTTGGGAGATCTATGAGAAAAAAATCTAAAATGAGTTTCAGACACCCCTAATCCCAATGAAGTAACCAAAAGGATTGGGTGAGTTTGCAGTAATGGAAAAATGTGTGGAAGATTCTATTTAGCATACCCAAGATAAATCTTAGACCATGCCTTAAGCATAGAAGAAAACTCTTGTAAAGGAATAAAATGATGTTGTTAAACTCAAACCGATAGCAATTCCTGTCCAAGAACCACAGATGGCCCTGAATCACCCAACGCCACCATTAAATCGGCAGAAACAACAAAATCACCCTTGACTAGAAGAAAAAATTGGATCATGGTCACCTGGGATTTGAGGAATGGATGAATAAAGTATTATCATTCTGAAATGATAAGTTCCCTAGTTATTTTCTTGAAACCATGGTAAATAACCTACTCAAGATTCCACATCCTAGAAAATCCAACTAGTTCAACATCCCTGATCATATTGACTACTGGATTTTCTTTAGAATATTGGGTCATAGCATCTAGGATTTATTCAACTTAAAATACATTCTCTAGTGCATGGTTGATTACAGACATGTGTTGTTGGAAAGATCCCTAGTGTAGGTAACTTGTGTAACCATCTCCCAATCATAAGAAAAAGGTGATTAGGAAAAACTTTTAGCTAGGCATGGGAAAAAGTTTGATAACTGCATGAATTGAATGATAGTTTAATGAGCATAGGCCAATCTGAGATCATATCTTTTCAAACCCAAAATGATCCCATAACCTAGGTAGATGACATTATAAAAACCTCCCATAGGTGGATGCAATCACCGAAAATAGGAAGAAATGGTATAGGAAAAGTCATATTCAGCTTTTATAGAAGCTCTAACTCTTTCATATTTATTTCCTACAATGTATGAAGAATGGAAACCACACCACAAATGGGACCCTTATCAGATGAAGATATCATATTTGGTTTTATTAATGTAATACACTAGGAATAACCCTTCTTTAATGATGAATATGCCTAGGAATAGGAGTTCCTCATACCAAACTAGGGATCTAAGGGCTCAAAGAATAGGGGCCAAGGATATATGGGATAACATGGGTGTGCTCAGAACCAATATCTTGATCACATCCCTACATAGGAAATATATGCAGCTGAGAATCATGGGAAATCACTCCATCAATCCCAAAAGAAACAAATAGGTTCCTTAGAGCCCTACAATAGTTGTTCAAGCCCATTAACCTTTTCACTATCTCCCTGTAGGTGTGAATTTTTTGATCAATTCATAAAATGAGGAAGGTCCACATGACATACACTAATGGAAGAATATGTTCCTCACACCTCAGCCAAAGAACCATGCATGTTCACTGTGAACACCTCAGATCATGAGACAAATAATAAGTAGCAACTCCACCTTGGTAAGTGCTAATCTATAGAAAAAAATCATGGCGTTATGAAATAATTTTTGGTTTCCCTAGAAAATATCTCAATCCTAGATGCACTCTATATTTCAAAAAAACTCATATAGTAACATTTTAAAGATCTTTGGAGCCCAAAGGTGTTCGGGAGAAAAGTCACTATAATCAAGTGTTATTGAGTGGAGACTATTCCATCAGAATTACATGTTTCCAAATCATTCATAGATTATGGTTTGGTAGAGGTTATCTAGGGATATATCATATCCCTATAGGTTTCAGGAAAACTTGATAATGTTAACACTTGAATGGGACTGATTGAAAATGGTTTTGGGATTAACCTCACCCAAATATAGACACTTCGGCATGTGGGATATAGCGAGGTAGATTTATCTCCAACAAATCTAACCATTCAAGGGTACGATAATAGTGAGTAAATACCTCTCAGGAAGATCAACCTCAAGGTTTAGTTTGACAATCTTGCATCTAACAATGGGTTCATGGTTATCCAGAAAAACACTGAATATAATGTTCTTCTCATAAGACTTTGTCTTCATAGCCATGTGGTGGTACCTCATCATTTTATAAAGGATTCATATACCCCGTTTATGGGAAGGCCAGTATACTGTATATTGATGGTTCCCCCTTCGTGTCTTGTGAATCCACATATACTGAAAAAGGTTTTTATAAAATGGAGGGAAAACAACCAATGGTTGATGAAAATACATAGATTGAAACTCTCAATGGCTTGGGGACCACACCTATAAATCCCTGGTGTATGATCGATAAATATTACATGATACCCATAAATTTGATTGAGGTAATAGACTTAATCCCATATTCCCAAGATCCTCCTAACCCTAGTGATAGCATGAAAGAAAATAATTAGCTCGGGTGTCTATATGGAATGACTCCGGTAGTTTAGGGTGACATTGATCCTACCCATGGTCTCTTTTTCCTCAATAATGATATATATATAATAAGACTACCTACCATATCTAAAAATTCTTCTACAAAATTAGATGTGGAAGAAGAATAGGATTACCTCAGGAATAATCTTCTTACATTTGAGGAAGGAATCTCTAACACCATCGATGACCTCAGGTGGGTAAATTTGGGAATAGAATAAGACCATCAGCCTATGTTGATTAGTTCCTCCATTCCTCTCAAGCGGTAATAGATGTACATTTAATTTATAAAGAAATATCAATATTTTTTATCTTTGAATTATACTAAAATTCCTAGATTGAACATAGATGTGGATACTCACCATATTAAATTACCAGATAACCATCGAGGTTTCTAGTAAGAACACTACAGGACGCACCCATCTCACACCACTAATGTAGATTCAGAAGTTGATGAATTAATAAAATACAACTTTTTCCAAAAAGTTAAATATCCAATATGGCATGTGAACATATTCTCTATAAATTAAGAGAATCGGTTGATTTTGGTATGCATCGATATTAGAGATCTTGAATGACATTACCTGAAGGACTATTTCCCATTACCGATCATATAAATCTTAATCGATGAAACCACTAGCTTTCAAGACCTTTTCTTCATGTATGAGTACTCAGGTTATAATAAAATAAATATGGCCCCTCAAGGTGAGGAATTCACTACCTTTAGGTCACTTTAGGGGATATTTTTCTCTTATTCCAAGCCCTTTGAGTTGAAGAATGTTGGTGCTACTTATCAACATTCTAAGAATTGTATATTTAAGTCCTTATTTTGATGAATAACATAATTTTATGTTGATTTCCTGGTATTCAAATATTGATAGTGGTGTGATCACTTCATGGATCATCAAACAATATTTGAAAAGTTTTTGTACTAATATATGAAGTTGAATCTGCTAAAATGTGATTTTGGTGTGATGTCAAGGAAATTCCTTGGATTTGTGGTGCTTCACCACAACATTCAGGTTGACCTCAAAAATAATAGCATAACTATAGAAATTTCACCCCTTGGAATCTCAAATAAATAATAGGGATTTAGGGGAACCTCACTTACATTCATAATTTCATAGAAATACTGAATGAAAATTTTCTCCCCTTCACATAGCTAATGAAGAAGGGAATCACCTATTGATGAGATGAAAACTTTCATGAATCCTTAGAGAATCACAAGAAATACTTATTTTACCCACCAGTCCTGATGCCACTAGTGGAAGTAAAGACAATAATCTTATATTTTTTCATCATAGAATGATCACTTCGTACTCTCTTTATATAGAAAAATGATACAGGGAATGAGAAAACCCTATATTACCTAAGCCTAATGATTCTAGAAACTAAGACCTAATATTTTGATATTGAGAATAACTACCTTGTGCTCATTTTTTCACTAAAAATATGCAGCATTACCTGAAGAACAAAAAATTACACCTAGTCTTTTGTATTGACCCTATCAAGTACATCCTTAAATTTCCTATGTTAATTACGTGTGTGGTCTGATGGGTATCCATTCTGCAATAGTATAAAATCAAGTTTGTGACATAAAATTCAAAAAAAGTGAAGATATTGGCTGATTTTATTATGGAACATCCTTCCCTAGAAAGTACACTAGTGGAAAATGAACTTCTACATTAGGAGGTTTTATATACCAATGGAACTCACCAAACATGGGAGATGTATTATAGTGGCCCCTCTTGGAGTCTTATCGTAAAAACCATAGGGAACCCAAAGCTCAACTAGGTCGGCCTACATATTATATTTGTTTCTACATAAAAAGAATTTTTTCTCTACTCTTTATCACTATCAAAAGGAGGTACGAATAATGATGCAAAATTACAATCCCTCATTGTTGGCTTGTAACTAGCCATACAGCTATAGATAGACTATCTAAACATCAAAGGGGGTTCATAGCTAGTGATAAGCTGGATAGATAGTGAATATTCCATCAAGAAGGAATAATTTTCCCCTCTCACTGGCTATGTTAGAGGACTGGTGGAAGATTTCCCTTTTGAACCCACATTACATCATATCCCCTGATCATAGAGTGTTTCTACCAATGCACGGGCTAATATAGCCACAGTTTTGGCTAAGTCTAATCATAATGAGGGGTTCATATAAATCACACACTTAAGAATGGTATCATTGATCATCATTTGTGATATGGAGAAAATAAATCAGATCAACACTACCCTAGAGCATGATGAACTAATATCCACCCCTAGGTGAATGAAACCATAAATGTTGTCTTCAAAATTGGACCCTCCCTTTAGACGGAGCTAGAAGAGAATAGATTCAACTTCAATAAGTGAACGTTACCCTTCAGGATGGTCCAAATGAGAATAAAGACCTCTAAAAATTAATATTTTATGGAATCTTAGTCATATTAATATCATAAATAGAGATTCCCACTCTCATGGAGGAAGTCCATATAGGATCTTGCAACACTCATCAGTCTATGGACAAGCTCTCCCATACAATTAAGAGGCTTGTTTATTAATTGGAAGCAATGATATAAGACTATGTAGAATTCACCAAGAAATTTTATGCATTCTAGATTAATGGAAACTTCATCCATAAAACTTTGGAATTATTACATACAGCTAAATACTCATTGTCATTTTCCATGCGAGGAATAGAATTTGTGGGTAAATATCCTCTAGCTGAGGTTTTAAGTACATCATTAATTCTAACAAATTATTTTGAAAATGGGTGATGTAAATACCCATTAATTAATTCAGAATGAATAACATCATTAAATTTATGAAGTCTAAAAATATTAATAGGTTTAGAGTCCATCACATGATATTGAAGGACAACGACACCATCTTTTTCTCTACCGAGTTCGAGAAATAGTACTAGGAGTACAACATTGAGTCTAAAAACTCATCCATCTATCATGATTTATAAAATGGATGGATTGATACATCTAATAAGACTTTGTAGAATATACACCAGAATATGGTAGAGAAATACATGAAGTCATGGTCGGTCAATCTCCTCCAAGATTTATGGTCATATAGTACCACCAGACACACTATTATGTAAGAAACTCTATATTCATTGGTGTTTGGAACTAAGGTAGTATATCCCATAGAATTATAGTATCCCTAACTATGAATATCTATAAATGGAAAAATTCTGGATGATGAACAATTATAAATGTGGTTGGATGAGTTGTAATAGCTTGATGAGAAAAGGTTGCATACACTGCATAACCTTGAGGTCCATCAGAATCAGATCATATGAGCCTTTAATAAAAGGGTTCTAATCTGTTTTTCCATTTAGGGAGAACTAGTATTGTCCCTTAGAACTGCAATGATACCAAGGAATAAACCTCCAAAGATGGAACCCAAATATGAAGGTACTTATATCATACATAATTTCTATCATAATAGAGAATACTCACTGGAAAAAATGTACGGGGAACTCTTCATTCCCCCCAACAATATGAGGTTCCTCATAAAATACTTTTCATAAACTTTATCAAATCCTCCCACATCCAACCACATGAAAATAAACTGTTTGGATGATGTCTTGGTCGCATGATGTTAAAATTAACAAGAAGGAATGACCACATGATGTTAAACTATGAGGAAATCTTCATGGTCTCATGACATTAAAACTGTATGATATGTCCCAACCACATAACATTAAATTGTATAGAGTAAGTCCTAGAAGCAATATTTTAAACTACATGGTTTCTTTCATCCTATTCGCATGACGTCAAACTACATAAATACACCTAAACACATGACGTAAAACTATATAGAATACTTCCTAACCACATGGTGTTAAATTGTATAGAACACATCCTTACCACATGAAATTAAACTATATGGGGATCATCATCTCATAAATGATTCATCAGGCATAGGATAGATCTATGAAAAAGAGAAATGAAGTACTCCCATCCCTATGTGAGAGTCAGATCCACATATAGTATTCCCACATTTTAGAAATATGTGTGGCTTGATTCCTACCATTATAGGATACATAATGACTCCCAAATTTCTAGGATTTGGGCCAACCATGATACTTATTATTTCACATCGGTTACCCTTCTTCCTTAATGTATGACATTAAAATTCATGGATGACATCCTCACTAGATTGACATTAAACCACATGGTTTTTTGAGAATTACATGTGGATTGATTCTTTCAATTATAGGATATAGAGTGATTCTCAAATCTCCAGGCTTGGGTTTAGCCAAAACATTTCTTCACTCTTACATCGATTCACCATTTTCCTTATCACATGACATTGAACTGCATGATTGATGTCCTCAACACATGACACTAAAATGAATGGTTTTCTAAAACTACATACAGCTTGATTATCTTTCTAATGAGATACGTAGGGATTCTTAGATCCTATATCTTAGAGCATCCCCCACATGATGAAAAATTCCTCTATATTTTAATTACCTTTGTGTGGTGAAAGAAAAATTTGCCACTCCATGTTTATCACACTGAGAATAGCTCATGTGGGATTAGGAATTATGAAAAAGGCTCCCCCCTGGGATTGAGACATATAAACTCATTAAAGGGTTTTAGTGATCCTGAATACAAGACCCTAAAAGGCACACCATAAGTCCTTACTACATGATGTTAAACTGTATGGTAGGTGTCTCTTGCATGGCGTAAAACTATATGTTGCTATAGAACTCTACTGAGAAGACCATTATCTTTGGTTTTGGTCTCCCACCACACCTCCATTTAAGAACTACATATGTCTTGATTATTTCCATTTTAGGATATGCAGTGGAACCCATATCTCTAGTCTTGGGTCTATCCATAATATTTTCTTTTTTATTTTGGGGAACTTGTACCCTTTCCACATGAAGATATATGAGATGGTTTCTCAAGAAATATGTAAAACTTGACTCTTATCATCATAGTATATGTAGTGATTCATGGATATTCAATATCGAGTCTAGCTGAAATAATAAATGGGAAAAATGTCTTCCTCTTTGTATGGTTCATACCTGGGTAAAGATTTTCCTATTCAAGAACTAAGTGTGGATTGATTATTGTCACCATAGGATACATAGTGATGCTTGAATCTCCAATCGCGGGTCCATCTGCAGCAATCAATGGGATCAATCCCCCCCTCATGTATGGGTTTGGCCTTTATAGAGAGTTTCCCACTCAATAACAAAGTGTGTCTTGATTATTATCATTATAGGATACGTAGTGATACCCATATCTCCAATCTCGGGCCCAGATGTAACAATGAATAGTAACAATTCCCCCCTCTATGTATGGGTCACACTAGCTTGGATATTATCTCATTAAATTACAATATATGGATTGATTCCATCCACTACATGATATGTACTGATTCCCGGATCTCCAATCTTAGGTCCAGCTATAATAATTAATGGGAATAATTTCCACTTTGCATATGGGTCATACCTGCATAGAGAATATACTATCCAAGAGTTATGTGTGTCTTGATTCCTATCATCACAAGATATGTAGTGATGCTCAAATCTCCAATCCCAGGTCTAGCTACAATAATAAACATGAACATGCCCCCCCCCCATTCATATGGGTTAGACCTACATAGGGATATTTTATACAAGAACTATGTAAAACTAGATTCCTTCCATCATAGGATATATAGGGGAACCCAAATTTTCAATAATGGGTTTATCCACAATATATAATATGATTAAAACACACCCCCAACTTCATATGGGTTGTACCTATGCAGTAAGCCATATGATACCCACTCTCAGGAAATTTCACCGAATTCATAGTTGTCCCTTGTACCTCATGATAAGAATTGATCATGAGAGATTATGCAACCAAAAAGGCTAATATGGACAATGTGATAGTGACACGCTATAGATCGGGAAAAAAATCCTTACTGCATGATGTTAAACTGGATGACAAACAACCTTTCAACATGACATTAACTATGTGGAAAATGTTCTTGTCACATGATGTTAAACAATACATCATATACATCCCCACTACATGATGTTAAAATATGCAGGATATCACTCATCTCCATTTTATATCAAAGGACCATAAGAGCTTCACCACATTCAACTAGATAATGGGGTTTGTTCATCATTTTTTATCACCTCAACCCATAAACAACCCTTATTGTCTTTAATGCCTTGGGTTGCTGCAAATCTTCCATAAACCTTGGAAAAATATAATCGACTTCAACAGATCCTTTTTTTGACTAAGTATGTATGCATGTGTCTTCTACATATGAGATTCTAACCATCAACCAAATGTTTCATTGTCTTTCCAAAAGTACTTCTTGATCCTTGTGATCCTTAATTTCATGGTAGCGAAAAGCGAAACCTTAGGGTGTTTTGGTTTATCCCTGGTATGATTTTTCCATATCATCCTCATGACCCAAAAACCTTGAGCCATGATTTCTAAAATTTTCACCTCATTATCAAAATCATGTCAGAGTACTCTTGACCATGGGTATCCTAATTAGGTTCTTGTCTAACATTCCCCTCAAACCAGGTCCATGTGAGTCACAACCTTAATATTCCTTCAAATTAATAATATTTTCTTGACCATAAACATTATACCTTAATGGTCTAAATAAAAATACCATAAACTTCTAGTGAAATAAATAAAAAACATTTCAGGTTGAAAAATCTCAATGGGAGGCCTAAGAAAAAGTCAAGTCTTGGCTTGTTAAAATTTTAAACTCTAGAGTTTATGAAAAAGATGGAGATCAAATAAATAAGGCATAAATATCATAGGAATCACTTTGTGACCATAGTAAAATCTGATCCATTATCACTAAACACCTTGGTCTAGTAAAAATGTAAAGTAATGATTTTTCATATCTCCTCGCCATGATAACGTGTTCATTATGTGGTGACACAACTTTTAGGGTTCTCAAACCCTCCTTGAATATAAAATTTTCCATAAATAAAACTACATGATTTGAGCACCCCAGATCATTATAAATATTCCATGGCCCTTGGAAAAAGATACCCGACTTTAAGAGACCCTATGTTTGATTATTCATATATGCATATGGATTCTTTATATTAGCTTTTAGCTATCAAAAAAATGTGTCATTATCTTGAAAAAATGACATTCCAATACTTATGAGCTCTAACACTACCATGGTGTAATGCATCTTCTTAGGGTGTTTTGGGTCATACCTAATATGATTTTCCCATATCATCTTCATAACTCAATAACTTAGGACCATAATTTGCAATCCTCATAGTAATCATATTCAACTGGATTTTAAATCCTTAATGTTACATCAATGTGTTTTGTACCTATTATTAAATAAGTAATGAAACACACCATTCCCAGACCTTTTGATGGCCTATAACACATTATTTGAAACCACATGGTGTGGGGCCTAAGCCTCCATATAAAAAACTAAATTTCTCTAGGATGACAAAACCCTTTTTAAATATCTTTTTATCCATATCAAACTTCATCACCCAAAATTTTGAGCCTTCACAAATCTATTATGACCCTTGTAAAAGAGTTGGGAAACCTTTGTTTGACCATGCTATCGACACATGAAGGTTTTGGCCTATAAAACATAGGAATCCTCTATTTATAGAAAAGGAAATATAATCCTTGTGAACCTTGAATGTATTGTTTCATAAACTGGAATCGTAGGGTGTTATGATTCTTCCCTAGTATGTGTTACCCATTCTATATTCATCGATTCAAACTTCTGGGTTATGAATTACACCGCCTATATTATAGCTATCTAGGTGGACTTGTATTCCCTAATATTTTACCATAAACCTATAATATCTTCACAATAAACCATGTATAAGAGTTTGGAAACCTTTATTTGATAATGATATCATTGTATAAGGGATTTAAACTACCAAAGAGAGGTATCTCCTCGTTAAAGGAAAGGAACTTTGATCCTTTTGAGCCCTAGAAACAGCATAGTGAAACTCAGCACCTCAGGGTGTTTTGGATCATCCCTAAAATGTCTGACCCCATTCCATATTCATTAGTCAATTCTTGGAAGTAAGAAATTAAACTACATAGTATTTGATTTTCTAGCAGTAAGTATTTAAAATTCATAGAATATTTACATCCTTATTGCATGATATTAAACTTCACGACAGACTTCCTTACCGCATGACATTAAACTACACAAAGAACACTATTTTGTATATAGTATATTACCAGCAATAAAAATACTAAGCTAAAACACCCAAAACTATATAAATGGAAGGACCGAGCTAAAGGACCCTAAAATATATAATAATAATGGTCTAGTTTTCAAGACCAAAAAAGAAAAAATAATTTTTAGGTTAAAAACCTGAAAGAGGGCAGCCTAAGAAAAATCCATGTCCATGCCCACAAATCCTTCCACTATTTGAAGCATAAGAAAAATTTAGGAAAATATGAATAAAAATATATAAATATTTTGGTCCCACCATGTGGCCTTAGAAAAAATAAATCTATGCTCTCTAAGACTATTGAATGCATCCAAAGATAGATCATTATCCCTCCAATACATTCATACTTTACCCAAATTATCATTTTTTAAATCATGTTATCTCAAGATAACTAAAGAATGCACATCGATGAGAAATATCATGGTGGTGGGAATTCATGAGAATTTATTAGGAAAAATATATTGTGATTTAAAAATTAAAATCCAAATGTTTAGGTTTTGATGATATAAAAAGCATGGGTATTTTTTACAATGAATTAAAGATCAGATTAGTGAAATGATGTGCACATCATGAATAAAAAAAGAGAGGTTGGGAAACAATATGAAAAGTTTAGAAAATTCATTCATTGATAATATGTAAAAAATGATGAATAACTAAACTCTGAATCCACTTTCAAGATTCTATCAATAATGAAAACTATAGTGATCTAATTATTGTAATATTTGAGTGGATTAATTGACCAGGTTGGCCAGAGTTTGTCAAGAAGTGGTGATTGAGTGATAAAGTGACGTTCACATTACTTCTTTTACTATTTCCTAAGGAAGAAGAGTCTCAATAAGAGAAGATAGATCCTAGAATCTTTTTTGGGTATTTTTTAATGAGGATTATGATGTTGAGAGATCAAACTTTAAGCAATCTATGATCTCTTCATGTATCACTATCTTTGTGGTCAAGGCATCCATTTGGGCATGAAGATCAAATATTATATAATGACTCTATTCCAAAACCTCTAAAGATTCCATCATTAGTTAATATATGGGATTCCCATCATCAAAATCATGAAATCCCCTTTCTCTAGTAGTGAAATATTTTCGATTCAAAACAATTTTTTGAATGATGTGATATAGCGGCTGGAGATAAAACCCACTCTTCCCCCAAATCATGAAAAGGAAATAAAATTCCTTCCTCTTGGTCGTGAAATGTTTCCAAGTGAGTATTAGTGATTGTGGTTTTAATTTTCTTCTATACTATCTAGAATTATGTATGATTCTATGAAATAGATGAATTAGGTACATTTCAAGGGGGGAAATGGTTGATTTGACAAAGAATTAATAGAGGAAGTCACACGTGATCTTCCCTCAAAGATTCATCATCCATAACTCATATCAAAGGACCAACTTCTTTAACAAATTCTAACCCACTAATGGTATGTTCATCACCAGGATAAGGATACTTCCTTGAAGGCTTTCATGAGTTTGTAATCAAATCCATCATTTCTACAGATAAAAGGGTTAGTGAAACACATGGTTTTTTCACCTGAAATACCAACCTATCTAGCACACCAACTATGTAGGATTTCTATCAATCCTGGAAATAATAAAAAGATAAAAATATAGGGGTGCCAATAGGTAGAAGGATAATATTTGTTTTTGTATCCACATGTTCTAATATTATCCAAAAATTAATAAATAATCATTGGTTTCCATTATCCTAACATGCAAGCTGAAGGAAGGGTAGAAACACTTTTAATGAAACAAAACTAGAAGGAGAAATGTTAAGGGGTATATTATTATCAAATAACCTTTTAATTTGAAGTATAAAATTGAAAGAACACAAACACCCATGAAAGTCCCAACTTGTAGGAGACCAAAAAAATTCAAGGGGTGAAATAAACAGATCCTGAGAGAGTCACATCTAACTATGATCACACACTCTCGAGGAAGGGAACCCACACTAGAAAAGGATAAAAACTTATCATCATTAGTGTAACTTGAGGCAATAAAATATTACACCTTATTTCCATCTCTCCATGTGTGATATAAGAATGTTCAGTTGTCGATGAGGTGTATTCATCTTTAGATATGATAAGATATGGATCTTAGAGTGGTGCTCATGTTTTTGAGATAACTGTAAAGGATTTTGGAATTAGTTCAATGTTTGTGTGATAGATATTATTGTACATATAGAACTGAAGACCTTGTAATAAATCCCAAACCTCTACTTGGATAGAATACCCACTTCCAAAGTTCACACTGAAAGAAGCTATCACATTACCTCTTGTGTCCCAGACTACACCACCCCCCATCATTGCACACATGATAAATGCGACATAAATTTTTAGCTTCAACTCATCGATGAGAGGGTTCAAATATATCAAATGAACCTTATTAATATATATTTGTGTTGTAGGGGTGATTTTTATACTTCTATAAGTATCTCATTAATGGAGTGTCTTTCCATTTTTTTAAATTTATTCCCGGGTCAGAGATCAGCCACCATGTTTTGGCAACTAGATCTATTCTAGTGCATGGGAGACCCTCCACCTAGTCTTTGTTTTGATCCTCCCAAATATATGAGCATCCATCAGAAAATATCATGGTTCTCTCTTTCATCTCTAAACTTCCTTTTCCCACCCTTTGGAACCACCTTTATATAAAGGTACCACCTTGAAGAACATAGGAAGATAGACCAATAAATTCTTCCATAGAATCCCAAAACTATAGTTTACCATTCTATTTCATAAAATAGGTTATTTTTTGATTCAATACTTGGGTATTGAAAACATAGGCATTTATGGAATGCATAAATCCATTTCTAACTCACCTCCTCATTAGTGTAAATTTTGTGGTTCTGAATGCACCATATAATAAAAATATACTTCAAAGGAATATCCTTTCACCATAGAGAATCAACACACATATTCCACATGTGATTTTTAGAGATGATATATCGGTATTCCTTGTCCCAGTAGGAACCTAAATTTGAATCCTTGAAAATGCAGTGTTCCGGCTCATCTGAGATATTAATGAGCTGAAAAATCTAATGATGTTTCATGTTGAGGATGGCCTGAGTAAAATTAGGATAAACACCGACCAGGAGAAAAACTATATCTATTGTTGGGAATCCCAAAAATCCTAACGATATTCCCACATTTTTATGATTTTATAAAATGATTTTCCCCTGGCCGATAATCTAGCATGCATGTTATTGAAAACGTGGAATATGGCTTTTCATAGTTTTCTATAAATAAGAGGAGTTCCTTCTCAAAATACCCAGATTATTCTCATACATTCCCATAATAAAATTAGTGCATTTTCAATAATTGGAATGGTTATTGCAGGATATAGAGTAAAGTTGAAACAATTAGAATGGATTAACATGATGACAACCTCATCAGGGATTAACATCATTACCTCAACCCTACAAATTTCTAGTAGCTTGGGGCTGAAAAAGGAAACAAGGAGACTGATAGTGATATGTTATTTTTTGTTGTGAAAATTCCACCGTATTAAGACAAATAAGAAATATAAAAGACCACAAATCCTATAGGGGACATTACCTTCCAGGATATAAACCATGAGCTATTAGTGGCATGAAAGAGTTGGTACAACTAGATTAAGAGGTCACCCCTCTATTAATCGAGTTGTCATTACCATTGTACCAACTCATATTTCTGAGAGTGCATCCCCAGTTGGTAAAATCCACTCATTCAATAACATGTCCATGATACTTTTCATCCTATGTCTTGGGGATATCTCCAGTATCACAAGTTATCCCAATGTGGTATATCTTATGGCCTCCAAGATTTCCCAATTTGAGATAGGGCTATCATGAACCTTCTAGGAAAGGTGTTGGTGAGGTCATATAGTTGTTGTCCAAACTCTACCATGGAAGATAAAAATGATGATCCAATATTTAAAGGATATGAGTGAGAATATATTCAACTCCTTTCTCAAATTCTCTTTCACAATGTTCATCATGTCCCTTTCTAAAACTAGTTTCTATGTAAGATCATCCAAGAAATCTGCAGTAGGAAGGAACTAATCATACATTTCCCCAAGGGGGGATATCCCACCCATATAAAAGATATACCAAAGGATAATTCCTACTTATTAAAGGGATATATAGAATAAATTATCACCAGGGCACAAAAAACTAAAAATTTATTTAAGAAAATCCAATTGACGATAGATAATGAACTAAGAAATCCATATGGCCTCATAGAGGTGATTAGAATGTAGCTAATTAGAAAATTTTGAGAAGCTCTGTCTCACACAGAATGAACATTCCCATTCATCAGAGAAATTTGCACCATGGGATAGGTCCTACTTCAATCTCTATGCACTTTTTATATTATTCAGGGAGAAGAAAATATGCTCAAATAACTTAAAGAAATAGTATTTTTGGTGAAATCACAACTATTCAGACCCTTAGGGGAGTTCACCATCATATAATATGACCCCTAGGACTGTACCATGTTCAAATGACCACCCTTAGAATAATAGTTTGAAAATAATAAAGGGGGGATGACAACTAGAGAGATTGAATGTTTTGGTTAGGTTAGGGGATGAAAAAATTATTCAACAGACCAAATCCACATAAAGGAAGTTGGTATGACAAAGGGTATATCTCGAGTTCATATGAGAGAAACCTCTTCGGAACCTCATCATCAGAGTGCACAAGATACTAAGGGTCTGTGTTTCAATTTCTAATAATATTTTCCATTTGTTTGGCCATGTTGGAAGTTTCCTGAGAGCTAGAATCCATCTTTACAAATCATGAACACATATCATACAAGTGGAGGAATAATAAAGAAAAAATTCATAAATCCAGTAGCATCAAGGGAATTTCATGAACCATTAATGGATTTGTGATCGCATAACCTGATATAGGTCTCACAAATTGTACGAACCACGGGGGTCTCATGAAGCACATGACCTGTAAGGGATATATCCACCATGAGACCAATTATAAGACTTAGAATCATGTTAACTTGAGATGTTCATGTGAACTATATAATGGTTAAGTGATCATAAGACCAAGATAAGAGATCCTACAAAACTTGCATGATGGTCATATGGAGAAGGACCTAGGTAAAGGGTTTAAATTTTACCAAGAAGTGATTCATAGTTTTTTTAAACAAGGTTTGAGTCAATGAATTTATTGTGATCAGATCTCAAGAAACAATTCTGACCAAACAGCCTTGTGGATAGTTCTCACAATCATTTCTTATGGAGTGGTATTGAGAATGAGATCATGTGATGAGTTCATCTGAAGGGATCATGTAATGTATTTGATAACAAGAGATATAAAAGTTATGATCACCACTGAAATGAGATAAACCTCACCCCCTATTTATAGGGCACTCCATGGAATTACAAGGTTCACCTAGTAGACCAAAAATTTCCCAAGCCACAGATTAGCGGTAGCCCTAAAAAATAGGTGGGAATTTACTCTCCTCAGAACTAATTCCTTATCCCAGTGGACATCTCTTATAGGGGAACATAAACTTTAGAAGGACACACAATCACATGAACCTTGGATGGTCATGTGAGTAAATCATCCATAATGCATGATATTCTCTTAATCATGAAAGGTCCCTTTGATAAGCTTCCATGTTCTTATGAAGGAACCTAGAAATTCACTGATGATTTTGTGAATAACTATAGAAAATCTAAACCAAATCATGTGACTTTTCAACCGATAGGTACCTGACAATAATACAAAAACCCCTTGTAAAATAAAGGATAAAAATATACAAGAGGTGGAATCCTTTTACAGCCCTTGATTTTCATGTGATTCACTTATGTGATTCGAAAGACCCCATAGAGACCTTGGTGACATGTATACCTTATTGTGCAAAATCATGTTGGAAGATCACCTACATCATACAAAGGAACTCATCCATGTCCATTTGAACATGTGATACCCCCGTGGTTCCACAAATAAGCATAGGGGATATCCATGACAATGCTAATACATCATCGCAAGGTCCATTATTAGTCACATAATGCATCACATATAATAAGAGTTATCGTATTTGAAAAACCTCACATGACTACGTGAGATCTCATATCCTTATAGAATAAAGAAGGAAATAAAAATTGGGAAAGGAGAAAGCTTCTTGAAAAGTGAGGATGTAATGGACTTCATGTGAAATATTTCATACACCCTGGACGATCACCATTGGTCACTCAAGGTCCACCTCAATAATATATATAGCAAAATCTCATTGGACTTCATGCGAAAGGGGTCATACACCCTAGGCAATCACGATTGATCAATAAAGGTCCCCCTAAACAATATAGTATAAACTCATGAGGCCCCTTATATATGTTGGCCTAATCTCAAGGAGGCTCCCTTGAAAATACACCTTAGTCTCACGAATGACCCCAGACAAGTCATATTTGATCACAAAAAAGTCTTTTCATGAGCATCCTGGTCTCACAAATATTTTAGACATGTCAGGCTGAGTTTTTGAAGTTATTTTGACATGTAAACATGGTTATGAGAAATATCATTGATCAAAAGGGGTATAATAATCATCGTGATGGTGTAACATTCTCACATTCATTGAATATCATGTGACACTATGGATGGACCATGGAAGATTTATGTGAATCACGTGAAACCAAAGTCCCTCCACTAAATCTAACTTATATATTTGAGATATGTGTTGCATAATGTGGAATATAACTAGGGAAAGGAGGCTTATAAATCCCCCCCACACACCTCAACACAAAAAAAATCTAATCCATAGAAGGTGCACAAAGAGAATTTTGATAGCATAAAAGAGGAATTCTCATAATGGAAGATCATGCAATCTCAAGGTCTTCAAACAATTAAAACATAAGGAATGTACTAAATGATCACACGACATGAATTTGTGCTTTGTGTGATCAGTTCATAGATCATGAAAAGGACTCCCTCTACATTATACGGATTATATGAAGAGGTTCAGACATATTTACTAGGTTATGTGATACCTAAATTATACTTATGCTTGAAAAACCATGGGTGACATGCATAACAAAGACCGAAAGGTAAATATTACTTACACATAGATGAGTATGATGTTATGATAATTCATTACCCACTTTGCATGACCAATCCAGATCATGAAATGTCAATAGGAAAGGTCATCCAAATATCACAAATCCCTCTCAGCATGTTATCCAAGTCTCATAAAACCCTCAAGACTTGTCATCCAAGACCCATGAAACCATAAGGACATGTCAGCCAAGTCTGATGAAACCAATAGATCTTGCCATCCAAGTCTCACGGTGCCCTCTGGGAATGTTATCCAAGTCATGAAATAAACCCCTAAAATCCCATCTAGATCATACAAATACACTCAAATTTGTCACCAAAGTCTCACAAAGTCCTCCAATCATATCAAGCGAGTCACACCATTGTAATAGGACATGTCATCCAAGTCATACAGTAACACCAAGGCATGTCTATGTTGATCATTCAACAACCTTCTATACATGTCATCCAGGTCTTGGGAAGTCCATTGGGATTTCTAGTTAGATAAAGTGAAATCCTATCAGATGCATCATATAGGTCTTGTGTATCCCTCCAGGCATGTCACCCAAGTTGTGTAACACCCTCCGTACATGTCATCCTTGATCGTGTGATGTCTTCCAAAAATTCCACCCATATCATGAAATGTTCTTTGGAAAATAAAAATGGATCAGGAAATTATCTTTGTAAATGTTTGTTACACAACCAGGACATGTACAGTCATCTTCAAACATAATATAAAGACAATCAAGACATGTCAGGAAGACTATCAAGACATGTCTGGCTGACACCTTGGCACAAGATAACCCTTCCTGGTGGACATATTCAAGGATAACCTAAAATTTTACTATGAGAACTGTGATTCCTTCTACAATAGTGATATTTATGATTCCTTCCTAAGGCTCAAGATCAAATAGGAATCCACCTCAGTGTATGTAGGTTTGTTTCTTTGACATTCTAACCATTAGGACCCAATATATCCCATTGACTTATAACTATTCCTTATCCACTAGCGGATTTAGAAGGAAATTAAACTATGAGAACTATGATTCTTGTTAAAACTCGGATACATAGGACACCTCCCGGAGGCTTAATATCTAATGGGAATCCAAATTAGTGTAAGTACCTTCATATAAAAATTGATCTATGGGAACTATAATTACTTCTATAACAAGGAAACATAGGATGCCTCCCTGAAGTTTGAGCTATAATGGGAATCCACCTTAGTGTAATTCCCTCAATATCAAAGCGGAACAATGAAAAATTTGATTCATGTTATAACTAGGATACGTAAGATTACTCTCTGAGGCCTGAGCTCTAATGGGCATCTAATTTGGTGTAAGTCCCCTCCATGCCTCTGGTATTATAACCATCAAGATCCAATATCTCCCATGGGATTATCATTCTTCCCCATCTATCCTCAAACTGGGAATCCATTTGAACTATGAATAATCTAATTCTTTTTGTAACCAGGATATGTAGGAGAATTTTTTAAAGGTCCAAGCTCCATATTAAACACCTCATAAATTCCTCCCAAAAACATAAGTCCCAAATCCATATGTGTTGAGACTTGTTACTTGTTATCCTTTATTTCCCCCTTCAATCATGTATCACATGGGATTAATGATTTGTCATGATAATATCATTCACATCATGATATGCTACTATCTAAGGAAAGATCAACATTTAAGACATGTTTAATGGAATAAAATTTTTTCCTTTATATAAGGGCATCCACTATAGGGTAAGTCCCAAGGATGTGATTGAACTATGAGGAATGTAATTCCTTCCATAACAATGATATTTAGGATTCATGATTAAGTCTCGAGCTCAAATACTAGTGCCTAAGTTCCCTCTTATACATGCTTTCTGCATGAAGTTAAACTACATGAGTCCAATGAACTATGTTGGTTTTGATTCCTATTATAAATAGGATGCGTAAGATGCCTCATAAAGGTCCAATCACAGCCTTGAGATATTCATCACCTCCTAGGATGAAAGTAAACTTTAAAGTGCCTGGTTATATGGATTCAAAATATAAGCATCCATATATAAATGGGAAATGGATGGAGAACCTCAGATACATACAGATGGACTCATTAATAGACCCCCTATTTATAGATGGAAGTTTTCAATGCTTGATTGATTTTTAGGGTTACCAGTCTCATATCAAGTATTGGAAGAGATTCACAAACATATCATAAATCTACAAGAGTCCTAAAGTAGTAAAATATTCCACCCAAAAGTGTTTGATGATCCTGACCTCCCATCCTCTCAACCAATGTGAGTTCCTAAGTGCCATTCGGTCTGAAAAACAAATTTACCGTATACCTTTAGAAAGTAGGTCCGAACACAATTACAAAAATGGGAATCATTATGAGTTTTGTAAAAGGAAACATAGTGAACCTAACATGAAGAATTATGCATCACATTCAATCCCCCTTACAATTAATCAATGGGAATTTTCAAAAACCCACCATTCCCATGAAACAACCCTAGTGTTCAATTGATGTTTCTAATGATTGGCCTGGCCAATGTCTTATTCATGATTTATTTCACTTGTTCATTAGTTCCAACATGCCTCACTATGAAAATTCCTTAATCAACATTTTATTTAATAACGTGATACTAGATCATAATATGCTTGATATGAGAATGTTTTACTATATTTTTTATGAGATTAATGACACTTTGTTATCATATAAGATCACCAAAGGTTGTTTTACTTATTTACTAATATTTAATAATTGTTTCTTCATCCACTGAAGATAAGTACGAGAATTGGTTATGAAAATGTATTCACCCTCTATCAGGATCAATGAATTACATTTTTTCTTTTTTCTTAACCACCCTATACATTTATTTTTAATGAAAAATTCACCACCACATGCAGAATTTTGGTCAAACACATCTTCAGGCTAGTCTTCGTCTACAAATTAAGAAAATTTATAATACTTCTTTGAAACAAAATTCAATCCATAATTTATATTACTTTAGATGTTCCTCATAATCTTTTTAACTATTCCAAGTTATTACTCCTTTTAATTTATTTAAAAACATGCCCCCAGACATGTTTCAAAAAAAATATCTGGACAAGTTAACATCAAGTATACCATGTTTCAAATTATCCTCTAATATAAAGTAGGATACATAAATTCCCATCCTTATACTTTCCAATCCCAGTTGTAACTATAATCATTTTTTATATTACTTTATAATCATGCATATAAAATGTATTAAAAATATATTTCATAAAATTTTCTTTATAAATATAATTATATTTCTCTTTTTGAATGACTTACAAGCCCATAAAATAAGTAAATTTGAAAATCATGAAAATTTCAAATTATAAAATAATAAAATTAGAAAATTTCTCCATAGATTCATTCCTAATACAAAAAATAATAATTTAATTAACATATCCCATCACCGTAAACTATTATTACTTGGACGTATTTACAAAGATATTATGATAAACACTAGTCCCTTTGAATTCAACATTATTCAAGTATTTTTCTAGCTATGTATACCATGCTCATGGTGCTTGATTTAGACTGTACAATGCATTCTTAAACTTAATCAATTTATTTTCATCATTTAAAATTAGGAAACCCATTGGATTTTCAATATAAATATCATCTTTGATAACATATTTCAAGAATGATGTTTTAACACCAATTTCATATATCTTGAAACCTATTCAATTTTACATATCAATAAAGAGCTAGATTGACAAAATTTAATACACTAGTGAATATTTTTCATGAAAATCAACTAATTCAGCCTATGCATCGCCCCTATTAACCATATGTTCTTTATTTCATAACATATTTACATTTTCATAAAATATATTCTTGAAGATACACTTTGTCTTGATCACATTATGATGATTGAGACTATCTATGAGTTCTAAAGTTTGGTCTTTATTTATTTTATCAATTGTTTATTCCTTATTCTAACACATGATTCACTCTTTTCTACATATTTAAATGATTTTGCTTCCACCATTGATTATAATGCATAATGCTCGGTTCTATTCATTCTTAATGTTCATATAGGAGCAGTTTGATATCAAATTATGTTTTATAGATCAACACCCATTATCTTATTTCTAATTTGATTAATAGGAAGAATTTATTAGGTATTTTTCTTCTATTTTTATTCATTATTTTATACTTCATAATTTGTAGAACTTTTTATAACCATAAGAGTTGTATCAACTTCATAATCTTCATTACACAATTTATCAAGGCTTTAACATCTAAAATTATTTCCATATTTCTCTTTAATGAGTTTGATTTCATTAATCTCAACAATTTTATTCATCCTCTTATTGAATAATTTAAAATACGTACTCTTTATTGAGTATCCTAAAAACACTCATTTTTTCACATTACCATACTTTCCCTAATTTCAATCATTTTTTCCAATTGTTTCTCATACTCTCAAAAACATGAAAATATCTTAGTGATGGCTTACTTCCATGACACATTTCATATGGTGTTCTTTATTTACATGGGCTTATCTCTACTAAGTTTTTCACATAAACCATAACTTTTACTTCATCCCTTAGGAAATGTTGAGAGATTCTGCATCTGATGAGAAATGTCTTAGCTATATTGCGCACCTATTGATTTCATCATTAAATAACTCTTTTTTGTTGTGGAGTTATCATTTTGGATACCATTTTATTAATTACTTATTTTATAATCTTATTTTCAAACTCAATGGATGTCTAATATGTTACATTATTTTATTTAAGTATCATGATTGTCCATCTAGTCTCATTTTTAACTCTTCTTTGATACCTCTTTTTCCACACTTTAACTTCTACATTACTCTATAAGAACATAACATAGACAATTATAATATAATCATAAACAAAAGGTATGAAATATATCTCTAAATGTGATTCTATTTGATTAATTGGTTCATATATGTCTATGTACACCAGATAGATTAGATTAGATTTCCTTTTTATTGATACAGATTTCATACCATTTTCTTTAAATACATGCATCACACGTATTTTCATGATCTTGCTCCAAATTTTAAATATCCACTACTGAATTTAAATTAGATAAGTTATCTATATTATATTAGTGAATGTGTCCAATCCTCTGATGTCACAAGTTGTTCTACTCTTCAACTATTAAGAGACAAGTGTTATCTTTGATATATAATCAATATAGATTTCCACTTGCACTCAAACATTTCCTGATTGAGTTCTTGGTCTTGAATTTGATTAGGAAACCCTCTGGTTTAATGTAATCACTAGAACAAGTTCAAAAAGTTTCCTCATTATTAAGATTTTTGGTTTTTAACCAGACAGATAAAGAAACTCAGTCTTTTTTACCTCATCACTTTCCAATTGGGTATTATCACTTCTTCTGATTTTTATAGCTCCTTGATTTCCTAAATATAGTGTTTTATTATATATTTCCTATAAATTATTTATCACGTTGATTTTTCAAATCATATGTTATGATCACCCACTATAAAAGATCCATCTTCTACAATTATTTATAACTTTTAGAGAAATTTCAGTAAGATTGACCTTCTCTCTTTTCCTCTTTTCCTTCCACATTATACATGGTTGAGTTGAGGCATAAAATCACATATCCTATTATTTTTTATCTCTGGTAGTGTACTAAAACTATTATTCCGATAACATTAGAGAGTATCAATTTTTTAAATTGACCTTATTAGATTTGTTTTTCATTCACTTACCTATAACTTTTATTATAGTAGTAATCATTTCTTCCCCTTTCTGTACAGTCAATTGTTTTTCCCAAAATTAGAACAATGAAATAAATATTTATAAAATAAATTAATTTTATGAGATAAAAGATATTAACTCATTTTCCATTTCAGAAATTTAAATATTTCTCCATTCAAATAGCTCTTCACCACTTTATAGTAGTTCATAGTGTGTCTTAGTAAGCCACAAAATTGATATTTCATAAGAAAAAATATCTTCTCTCTTTCAGTCATCTCTACATCCCCATAATTCATAAAGATACTTGATTATTTAATAATACTCAAAGAGTGAGATTTTGTACTAACCCTCTGATTTCTTTTTATCATATTCATTATTTTATTTTTAAATTGGTTGTTAATGTTGACACTAGAATCACTCACCATAAGCTTCCATTTTTTTGTTCTGTTGATTTTACAGCTTTTGATATCTTGACAGCATAACTGATTCTAATTTTAACCATGAAAGTAGGGATTTTTTCATTCAAAATTTTCTCATCCCCTTATAATCCTTATTTATCCATTTCAATATTTTTATAGAGGGGAACATATAAAATTGTATTTTATAATTTTATTTACATGACATTCTTTAGCCTTAAATTTACCCCTTAGTGTATCAACTTCTTTAAGAGCTTAAAACTTCTTATCACTCTCTTTTAAATGATAATTAAGGTCATAAATAACCTTATCTTGAACTTATATCTTTAGTTTTAATTCCATAAATTCCTTTGAGTTAAATTAACTAACTTCCTGATCTTTTAGTTCTTTGTCACATTGATCAAACTCAAATTCAATCAAATCAATATTCTCAGTAAATTCTTTTAGTAAAGAACTTATTTTATAGGTTTTTTATTTAGATATAAATCTCTTTAAGAGTCCCCTCAAGTTCTACCCTGATATCAACCACACCTTGTGGTTATTTATCTTCCACCCATTCATATTCTTCTTTTTCAAGCGTTTCCAATATAACATCTTTAGTATATAATTTCAATTTCATTTACACTTACTTTAAATAATATATATTACCATCTTACACTTTTTTAGGTTGGAATTATGTTGAATAAAAAATATGTGAGGGGTGAATTGTTTCCTTTTAAAAACACTTGAATAATTTAAAAACTATCCCCATTTGTAATTTGTAAAGAGATAACATTCCAATTTATTTTAAAAATATTATGCAAAAAAATATATAGAAATGAACACAACACTTTCTATAGTGGTTTGTGGGGGAAGGATCACCTAGTCTACTCCACTAACACTCTCTCTATAATTTTTTTGATTTTCATTGGCATAAAATTTTCCAAGGGATCTCAACAATTGATTGAATGTAACTAAATCATATACAAAATCTTTTAAAAGGATTCCAATACATCAAAAAATAGTACTTTAAACACTCCATGCTATAGTATTAAAAACCAATAATAATTTTCTTTGGTTTGATAAATTATCTTTGAACGTATTCAAAAAATGTTCAGATAACACAACAACAGAAAAAAAAACATCTTAGAAGTAAGACTAACACATAATAGGAGATTATAACATTTATGTATCCAAATTGTATCCCTTAAAATCTTCAAGAAAAAACTTCTGATGTATTATAGATAAGTACAATAGTAGTTATAGCTGAAAGGATAATCTCTTGAATAATAAGATATGACAAAAATTTGGAAAAAAGTGATATTTCTTTTTTCATATAGATTCAAAAAGATAGCACAATAGACTATTAATCATTGATATCTCTATTTTGAAATAACACACTAATAATAAAATAACATTCCTAATTTAATTATGGCCAAAAATTGGAAAAAATATCCAAATAAATCATGGTCTTCAAAAATATTAGTGTATTTAAAATTCAAAAATAAACCATCCTTGAAAAATCATAACTTCCGTTTAAAATTATAAAAAAAATTCCATTGTGGAAGTGCCTCTGAAATGGTCTTTGAATCACTTTATAGAGATATTTACTCTAGTAAAACTTTAACGGAAATATAGGAAATATCCAAAATTGAAATTCCAAAGATAAATCATTCAGTGTGGGTATCATCTATGTTAAGATAACTCTAAAATTATGGTTCAAAAAATATGTTTGATTCTAAATGTAGAATACCAAATCATGAGGTTCAACACTAACATTGGGTTAATATACCATACATTATATACTCAAACATATTGTTACTTCATGAATGCTAGGTTCCCAAACCTAACATTTAGGTTAAACATGAGGTTACAAAATTGAAATTAGGTACTCAAATTTAATGTTCCTTATTAAAATGTAGGTTCCTAAACAAAATTTTTAAATTAAACATGGGGTTACAAGCATTGGTTTGGATACGAACATTAGGTTGAAACATAAATTTTTTAATAGTGACTCTAGACTTCTTCAAAAAGTCTAGAATACATTGTAGAATAAAATTTCAGCCAAATTATATGTAATAAAATTACAGAATTATAGGTAAATGAAATAAATATTCAAATAAATATTATGCAAAAATTCACTTAATGTAACCTTATTAGTAAAACAAATGATGGTGTCTGTCAGCATAAAATGCAATGAGAAATGAATAATAAATTATTGGATCAACAACCATATTCCCAAAAATCTCTACATTTTTTATGATAAAATACAAATAATTTAAAGAAAAACAAAATAATTATTTGTTATTAATATACCAAAAAATATTTTTATGTAAAAAAAATATTATAAACTATGTTTAAGATGTTGGATTTAATAGTTATCTAGATTTCTCCCCTTTTTGTGGGATCAAAAATAAATTATATAAATGGATTAAAACATATTTAATTTATCACAAAAATACATGTGAATGTTATATAATAAAAATTTAAGGTTATACTGAAAATAGATTGGTTTAGAAACATACAACAACAATGCATAGAAAATAAAGACAAAACAAAATAAAATAATAATTTCTTTTATAAATAATCACGGATTACAATAGATTTTGGTTTAAGGATAAATACAATATGGTTCAAAGTGAGTGTAAGGAAAAGATATCAGTTCTTTATAGAAATAGGATTCCAAGGTTAAAGAATCTCTAAGAGTTTTGTGCATAGCCTTCATCTCAACCATAAAATCCTTGATATTATGATTCATTGTGTTTTCCCACTATTTCATCAGAAACCTATATTCTTGACACATATTCAACACTTTAACTATATTCACCTTTATAAAATTATAAACTATCCTAGAAGATAGTAAAAATATGTCCATCATTTCTCTTAATTTTTTGACCAAATTTATAAAAGCTATCTCTATATAAGTCAATCATTCAACTTATTCTTTCTGATCTTCCAACATAGTACTTCCAGGCACACTATCACATTGTGAACTTCAAATATTTTAATCCATATATGTAAGATCACTAGATAAATTATTTAACCTTATTAACACATCTATAGATCTTGATCCACCCAAATTATATGCCCTTACCTAACTTGAACATGGTTCTTTTACACTTTTAAATTAGTTATCCAAGAACTTATTAATCACAAAAATCAAATGTTGAAATCATTTCCCTATTCATTATTTCAAACTAGTTTGAGATATATCATTTAGAGGAATTATAATATTCTCTATAAATTTATATTTCCTTTAAACATTGATATTGAGTCTAGTGATTCTCAAATTATAATCTGGAAATAGATGAAATTTTTAGTTTGTAAATATAAATTTGAGACTTATCAAGCTCTACCAATAACTTAAAAAATTCATCCATTAACTGGTTATACATAGAAACCATACCAAATACATCTGATGATGCCTTCTCAATCCTTACAAAAGGTTCTTCAAATTTAACCAACTAAAATGATTGAACTTCTACCTCATCACTAGAAGGATATTAAATTTCTTCGATCACTTATGTATCCTTAGAACCTTCTTCTATAATTGTTTACATAAACTTTCTACTAAAATAAAATGATAGATCCCTAATTAATTTAGTTATATAAGAAATAGTGTTACTCACATGCTCTGTATAAATATATTCTTCAATATGAATATTTTCATATATTCTTTGAGATCATTGAGAATTAGTGGCTTTCTCTATTGGTTTTTTTACCTTTAAAAACTTTATCATATCTTTATTTATCTATAAGAGTTGGATAAACAACCTCTTATACAACAAACCCAATAGCCTTCTCAATTTTTTCTTCCAAAACTAGAAACGGTTGATCATCTTCTTCAACCCACTCAACCTGATCAATGGGATTATGTGGTTCTCTTCTCCTAAGCCTTTGAAAAATAATATCATCACATTATTATTTAGTATAAGGTTATTGAATAGCTATAGAAAATAGAATAATTTCCCATATCTTAGCTAGAATATTTTCATCTAATACTTTCCTCCTTATAGTGAACATAAAAATGTTGGTAGCACCAACATTTTAATCCTCTAAACCCAGAACTTTACCTCTAACATCTCCTTGCACTTTATATTATCAAAACTCTTCTGTCTAAGGCCTTATAGAACTAGTTAACTTTAAACTTCTATGATCTTCCTTGAGCACTAGATTTCTCTTCCTTGTTGGAACCAACTGGCACCAGCTTACCTCTCATGACACTCTAAAACAAACCAAACATTATTAGAGTTTTAGTAGAAAAAATACTACTATGATGAAATATTAACCCTTTCCTGATATCAATAATCATCCCCCTCTTATAAAGAAAAATAGACACTAATATACCATAGGGATTAAAGGATATACTGGAATATTTTTGATATAAATTATTCATGTCTCTCAACATGAACCAAATTATATTTAGTATGTGGTTTCTTAATATAAGAAATATCATATACATTTCTATAAAACTAATTTTCTCAAATTCAATAATCCTCAAAACTACTATTGTCTTTAAAAAATTAACCAATATCTTCTTATTAGCTTCCAAATCCTTCACCAGTATCCCTTTAATATTATAATTCTCTAAGATAAAGGACATAATTTCCTCATACTTATGAATTACATCTGTGATATATCTTAGAGTGAAATTTAAAATCCTTTAATGGGGACATTGAAAGATCTAATCCATTTCTACCGACAAGATCAAAAACTCTTTATCACTCACTTTTAAAGAGATTACATCTTAACTTTCACTAAATTTATACTGGGAAATTTCATAAAAACATTTTAATTATCTTTAAAAAACATCCTCAATGTTTCATTAATTTAACATGAATTCCAATACTTTGAAACTTAGCATCTACATCAACATTAGATCTATTTTAAACAACCACTCAAAGTCCATGAACTTTCCCTATAGCACTTTCTGCTCAGAACTTGAAGGCCTCTATCGCTTCACACCACTAAGACCAGCGTCATTTTGTCTCTCAATATTCACCATCATAAGAAATAGAATATTTAAAGTTCAAGAAAACTAGGGTTTGAGAGATTGGGAGCTCAAGATAATGAAAATATAGGTTTTAAGGTATGAGAGATGCAGACGGATTAACTTTGATGGTTTTAGGTGATCGTTTGGTTTCCTATACCAATAATTCAATGCAATCATTTAGGCATTTAAAAAATAAAAAATTAATATTTTTAAAATAAAATAATAAAATTAAATTTTAATAAATATTATTCAAAAATAAAATAAATATTATAAACATTATAATCAAATAATTTTAAATAAATAAAGTTATTAATCTAAATAGAGATTAATAAGTATATTAAAATATTTAATTAAAATTAAACAATCCTAATTTCCCCTTAATAAAATCTAAACTTGAAGTGGTAAGTTTTTTAGTGAAAATATTAACAACTTTATTTTCAATATTAAAAAAATATAAATAAATACCACCATTATATATATGATCCCATAGAAAATGATTCTTAATATCAATATTTTTAGTCCTAAAAGGACTCACCATATTTTTTGAAATATTTATAGCACTGATATTATCACATAAAATAGGAACATGATCAAAATTAAGTCCAAATTATATAAGGGTGTGTTCCATCCATAATACCTATGTACAAAAACTACCAAAAAATATGTATTATGCTTCGTCAGTGGACAATAAAACAAAATGTTTCTTCTTACATGACCATGAAACTGGGGACTTTCCTAAAAAGTGACACGTTCTTGAGGTGTTTTTTTCTACATAATATAATATCAAGAACCATACTGAATAACCTGGTACACTGATACTTGATCTGCTCCTAAAATAACCTAAAGGGTGTTTATGACCCCAACAAGTTTGAGATTAGTACCTAGTATCAACAATAAATAAAAGGGAATGAATTTTACCACAAGATCAACAAAAGAATATATAACATTAGAACATGAACAAATGAATAGTTGCTATAACAAATACTCATCTAGGAGAAAATAGTACAACAATTAGTTAGATAAACAACCCAAAGAAAAACATCATCTAAAAGATGACATACCATCCACAAAGAAAGAGTCTCAAAACCCCTATGCAATAAGTGGGATATAGATCCAACGATCACCACCATCTTTCTGGGTGCCATGAATCAATCACACCCATCACATTTAAGTGGTGAATTACCTTTTCTTGGACCTAACATAACTTAATATACAAACACCTGAAGGTAAAGGTAGGTGTTGATAAAAAAACCCAGTTGTATTCCACCAAATCTTCAATAAGAAATTTTATTAATAATATACTATTTTTTATAACATTTAAATATAGATGAGGCATGGTAAATTATTTTTCCACATTTCTAATTAAAAAATTATTTCAAAATATGTAGATAGAAGATATATTAAAAATAATCTTAAATGAAAATTTTTCAAAAAAATGGAAAGGATATGATTAATGAACTTCCATAATCATTTTCATGTGATAATAAAATCCAAACCAAGAAATATATTCATAATACCTAAGATAATTTAGTTTGTGTCTATAGGCTCCTCACACTACTTATTAAATTAACATAGCTCAATGTGTGTGTTAACATCCCTAAGGCACATGCCATTGGGATAATCAATCAACACCCCATTCAGGGAAATCATGCCACATTTGGTTTAGTTAGAGTTATCATCATCAATCAATTTATAGGGATTTAAAGTCCTATTAAGATTATACTAATAACACCCTGACTAATCAAGCTCAAATGTACTTCAATAAATTAGTCAATAAAGTAAAAATAAATTCATTTCAAATAAATTCAACATCCACAATTTCAATTCCCAATTTCAAGTAAAACATGCCATTTAAATTTCAAAACCAAAACAAAGGTTTTCATAAAATTCATTAGTTTCAAATTCATAATTAATTTAAACTATATTTCTCAAGTTTTAACATAACATCACTTTAATCCATTTTCCTCAATTTACAACATATTTTATAATCCTAAAAATATAGGTTTTACTTAAAAAATAACATGCCTTCAAAAATCAATAAGAAAAATCCTCACAATTCAAGGTTTAAAAAACAATATAAAATACATTTCAATTCAATTAATAAATTTAGTTTTCAAATGTAGGGAAATTATTTATGTAACTTACTACCTTTAAACATGAGATCAATCGATAAATCATCCATAATAAGATCATCAAAGGAGAATCGAAGGCAAGGAAGATCGAAGAGGAATCATTGGATTCAAGATCTAACAAAACAATGATTCAATCCATCAACAACATGAAGATACATTACTATAAAAAGGAAGATAAAAAAATAGAAGAGGATTCCCAAATCAAGATAGATTTCACTAATCATATAGTGATAAATCTCTTCCATTGACACTTTGATTCACAAGATTTGATGTAGAAAGATCCAAGAATTATACTAGAGAGTCTCCAAAATCAAAATAATTGAATTAGAATTCATTAGGTGAATTTTAGGATATAAAATAGGGTCCCATGATTTTAATTTTAATTTTTAAGGGATTAAAAACCCATTGGAATATTTTTTATCTAATCACAAAGTTAGTACGAACAATGCTCCTAATCGTGCACCCTCACTAGGATTTTGGAAAGAGTTAACGTTTTGTCCATGCAGTTAGGCATACCATGCACCAACCATGCATACACCAATAGTAAAATCTTGTATGTTTTGGAGGAGTGGACAAACAATTTTTATTAACCATGTGCTACCATCCATTAACTCAAGATAGGGAACATGATTCATTTGGGAAAACCACATGGATTTCCCCAAACATGTTCGAACCATGTACTACCTCAAAACAATTCAAAAATCGTCAAAAATCCGAAAATGACTCCATTAAAGACCCAGACAAATTATTATCAAAAATAGGGTCAATAGGTACCTAAAATATGATAACATGATGTTAAAACCTCCCCTCCATAAATAATTTATTCCCCAAAAAAGTTTTCCATGTCTCATTGCCAAAGAGTTTAGACCACTTCTCTATCATCAGTGCCTCATGCTACCATATATCATGTAAATTAAAACCATGAAACCATATAATTTCGACCAAAGGTATATAATTACCATAAAGGACCTTCATTTTAGAATCAACACTATGAACTGGATACTCAGTCATGAATAAATATGGTTCTGCATCAAGATCCTCTCAACTCAAAACATTAGATGGATCAAAGATAAAAATTTTGAGTTTGGATATATGGAACCTGTTACAAATAGATCTCATATGAGGTGTAAAATAAAAGGATAATCCAGCCTTCCAATCTGATTCACAGCCTAAAAGGGTCCCATGTATCTTGGTGATAACTTTTCTTATTTTCCAAGAATCCAATGACCCAACTAAGGTGAAACTCCAAAAAAAATAGGTCACCCTTTAAAAAATTAATCAGAAATCAATGATGATCAACCTAATATTTATATCATCTCTCTGGTATCATCATTATCTAATGAATAAATTGAATCTTAGTCACTGTATCTTGAAAAAACTAAACCAAACTAAGGAATATTCACCAATCTCCAACCATTACAAAGGAGAATTACATGGTTGTCTGTAAAGTTTTTTAAAGGCTTCCATCCTAAAGGATGTCTAGGAATTTTATTATGGTAAAACTAAATAATTCCCAAGTGTATATCCCAAGATCCATTGAAATAAATTATTCAAGCACAAAGAGCATCTTTAAGAATCTTTATAGATTATTCAATACAATTATCCATCTTCATATGATATTATGTACTTAAACTCACCTAAGATCCTATTTCCTCCCAGTGGCCTCTCCGAAAATTTAGAATTGAAACAAGTATCCCTGTGAAAACTATAATAGATGGATCTCCATGAAATTTGACAATATTCTACATGTACATACGTCCCATGTCCTGAACATTCATTGTATCATGAACAAGGATAAAGTGATCCAATTTAGTTAGTTGATTGATCACTACCCATATTAAATTATTCCCTTGATATGTATGAGGCAACCCAACATTGAAATACAATGGAATCTTAACCTACCTACAAGTCAAAACTAGAAGGGGTGAAGTAAACCAGAAGTATTTCAATCCTTGGACTTGACTTTTTTGAAATAATAATAATGGGAAACAAAATTAGTGATGCCACATCTCATTCTTGGACACCAAAATCCTCACCACATGTCATAGAATATCATAATTCTACTAGGTAGTACTACCCATAGGGAATTATAGAAATTCCCCATTATAATTTGTTTCATGGGAAAAGGTACAATGTGCCAATTTTGAAAATATAAAATACCCTCATAAGAGAACTACCACTCACTGATGTTCTCCCCACCATAAATAGATTCCCTAAATCCATATAATTCATCATCAAGCTGATGATCCTAAACAATCATATCAATAAGGGAGTAGGTCATCTTGACACCAGTTAACAAAACATTGGTCACAACCTCTTGAACTCCAAAATGTATGAGAGAAAATATATCTATAAAATTCTATTATTCTGATGATTCTTTCATATCATTGGTCATATTTTTTCTGGTCAAGGCATCAGCAATGACATTCCCCTTATAAGGGTGTTAGTGATGTTTAAATCAAAATACACAAGGTCATCCACACAACACCTCAATCAGATATTTATATATTTATACAAGAAGATATAATTCATACTCCCATGACTAGATTAAGCAATAAACCTTTCTATGAAAAGTTAATTGTACTAACTCTTAATAGAATGCATCATATATGTGAGTTCAAGATCATGGATAGGAGATTTCTTATCATGTGGTCTAATCTATCTGGAACCATAGGCCTCCATGTGATCAACATACCTAAGAACATAGCCCAAACCAAAACCTGATACATTAAAAAATACTACATATCCCTAACCATCCCCTAGAAGAACCATAATTGGGGAATAAGTTAGATGGTGCTTTAAATCATAAAAATAATTCTGACACCTTGAATCCCATAATAAATTTACTCATTTCCAAGTGAGAGTGGTAATTAGAGAATCCATATTTGATAAATCTTTGACGAACCTATGGAAATACCTTACTAATCCCAAGAATCTTCAAATATCAATAATGTTTTGTGGTTGTTCAAATTTCATAACATCATTGACCTTTTCAGTATCAAATAAAATTCGATATTATAAAACCACATGTACCAATAACTTCAATTTTCAAATCTATAAATCACATTTTGATAGCTTGGAATAAAGTCTGTGATCCCTCAAAATTTTCAGAATAGATCTTAGATGGAACAAATGATCCTCCTTGGTTATAGAATAAGCTAGGATATCATTCCAAAATACTACCATGAATGAGTCAAGGTACTCATGTAATATCCAGTACATAGGTGCCATAAAAACTAAAGGATAATTGGTTATATCAAAAGGCATAATAAGGTACCCATAATGGCCATATATAATGCTGAAGGTGGTCTTAGGGATGTCATATTCTTTGATTCTCAACTGGTGGTAACTAGACTGAAGATAAATCTTCAAAAACCACTTCTCCCTTTTCAACTAGTCAAAAAATAATTAATCAATGTAAAATAATATTTTTTATTTACCGTGACATGATTTAGTTTTTGAAAAAAATAGATAGGTGAAGTTTCTTATCATATTTCATTACAAAATGAACTAGCACCACCCATGGTGACATGATCAGGTGTATAAATCCTTTATCCAACATTTCATTTTACTGATTCTTCAACTCTATCAGTTATATTAGGGCCATATGATAAGAAGTAATAGAGACAATATGGGTTCCTGGTATTAAGTCAATGGAAAACTCTACTTCCCTTACTAGTGTAAAACTACAAAAGTCATTTGGAAACACATCAGGAAACTCTAAGACCACTGTAATAAGATCACTACTCGAGGATTATCACTCTAGATAAAAAGTAATCACAAACATTTCCCTACTCAATTCTAGAAAATGTGGTCTAACTATACTCGACCTCAGGTCCCATTCTCCTTGGAAAACATGACACACCCCATCAAGAGTAAGAAAATAGACCTTTTGAAGATAACAATAAATTCAGAATTTATTAGCTATCATCCAATCCATCACAAGAATAAAATCAAGAGTTTTTATGTCAAGGACAAGAAAATCCTAGATGATCTCGGTCTCTGGTAAAGATATGGAACAAGAAGGTCGTCAGAGACCCTTCTATTTCTTCATTCCAAGGGGTGTTGTAATATCTATCATATAAGGAATAAAATCCCTAGGAAGGTTTATAAAATTCAAAATATGAGTTTATATGAATGAATTATACTCAATAATATCTAATAAATAAGACGCTAAATATGAATCTATAGTGATGGAACCTCTCACTGTCTCTCAACTCGCATTGACTTCATTTGGCGACTCTTCCACTAAATGAAAAAAGATTCATTTCAGATGCTTGTATATGGAACCTCATATTTTTTGAAGTATCTGATTATAATATAGTATCATTAGATGTTGATAATCTCTTTTCACTATGTGGGGTAAAAATTACATGGCATAACTTCTATAAGTTCCCTTAGTGACCTCATGAACCACAAATCTTTAATACCTCAGTACAATCTCGCTTCGAATACCTAACTTTTCCACACTAAAAATATAGTTAAAGGGACTCTTCTAGACACTAAAAAAGTTCTAGATTATTCCTACTATAGAGATCCACCCTGAGAATCATCACTAGTTATCTTTACTATAAATGAACTAACATAACTACCACTAGTGTTATGAAGAACTCACATAAACCCTGATATACGAGACATGTCAAGATAATCCATCAATGCCAAATCCATCATGTCTGCATAAGAAGTGAGATTCATCATGAAAACAAAAATTGGATATCAAAATAATGTACTATCTATAATATTTAATCCTTATGCTTCTCATCCATCACTACCTCAGGAAAAAACAAAACAATTTAAATTAATTAGTTCACATACTAAGTCATGGTAATATAACCTTATTGAAGATTAAGAAACTTCAAATATATCCCCAGAAACATTGTCTCTGGATTGATCTATTATGTGAATAGATATATGAAGTATTTCTACTCTATTCCCTCATGTTTATTCCCTATAACCATCGAATCCCAACATATCCTACTAGGACTTTCATGTTTTAAGGTAGAAAATTTCATTTTTATAGAATCTGGAATTTCAAAGAACTCAAGAATAAGTTTAATATATTTCAAAAAATCATATACCCCTTAAGTTTCATATGAGACTTGGAAATTATGTGGTTTATTCTAAAGAAACACTTGACCAAGATCAGTAGGTTCATCCCATTGAGGTCCAAAAGTTGGATCCTGAATGGGAGAAAGTGCAGCTACCCATCCCAAAGCTTGGTTGGCGTGAAACACTATATCAATGAGGGTCTGTTAAAAATTCTTCTTGGGGTAATGGTACTATACAATATCAATATGAAAAATGAGAACATCAGCAAATATACCCAGATCATCAACTCAGTCAAGAGACACACGAATATCATTTCCATCAAATTTAATTCAAAATGTTGGGATTTCATCATACTTAGATAAAATTTAGGGAAATTACTAGAATTAGATCAATTTATTCCACAAGGACACTATTTACAAACACCCTTAGTGACTTCAGGATTGTAACGATGATAGATGGCCAGGAACTCACTCATAACTACCCTAAAAGTCCCAAAAATCCAACTGCATGTCTACCAGGACATCCCAAACTACATAATGACAACAATGAGGGATACCAAAACTTATATTTTCTTGAAACAACCTGAATACGTACACTAATACCTGATCCAGTCCTAATATAGCCTGAAGGTAATTCCCGATCCCCACAGGTTTGCGACTACCACCTAGAATTAATAATAAGTCAAAGGGAATGATTTTTTCCAAAAAAAAATAAAATAATATATAATATTGAATCATAAGGGAATGAAATTTTTTTTATTTAAAACACTCTTCAAGGAGAAAATATAAACATAAGAAGTCAGATAAATAACCCAAAAAACATCATTCAAAATATGACACAATTTCCACCATGAAAAATTCTAAAAACCCATTTGCAATAAGTGTACCATGGATCCACTAATCAACACCATATCTCTAGGTACAATGAATAAATCAAAACCTACACCATCAAGTGATGATTTCCCCTTTCATATACCTATAATAACATAATCTAATAAAACCAAATGAAAAATCTAGGATGTGATAAAAAATATCCTAGTAGGATTCCACCAAATTTTCCATAAAAATTTATAATACAAATAAACCATTTATATTTAACATTAAATATAGTAAAGTAATGGTAAATTTTTTTTACACATTTCCAATCAAAACATTCTTTAAAAATAGGTATAATAAATATATATCAAAAATAGGATTAAATTAACATTTTCTATAAAAATAGATTGGATGTGAATAAATCTGTTCTATAATAACCAAAATGTAATAATTGAATCATAAGAAAGAAACATTTTTATAATCATTAAGGTAATTTGGTTTCTGGATATAGGATTATCTCACTACTCAGTAAATCAACACATCTCAATGGGTGTTCACTTGTCCCTAAGTTTTAATCCATTGGGATAATCAATCAGAACCCCATTAGAGAAAATCATACTGAACTTGGTTTAGTTATAGTTTTCATTGGAAATACATTTCTAGGTTTCTAGATCCCCGGCATGCTCATCATAATCACCCACTAACTACTTAATATCAAATTTTCTTCAATCAATAAACAATTCAAGAGAAAAATCATTTATTTCTAATCAATTAATCATTCAATGTCAAGTCTGGGATCAGCTGTCGTATGGGTTTGAGAGGATGTTGATGGAGGTACCTGATCTGTAGGTTTCATCCTTAGCATGGAAATTATTCAGGGATACCATATCAGGTTAGGTCCTGTTTTCTGTCAATCACTTTGTTTAAGTTGGTGGTAGGGTGGTTGGCTTAAAGGAATTTTTGGGAATTCCTTGCTGCGTTTGGATCTTCGTGTTGTTTTTTTGGATGTGTTGTTTATTTTCCATCAGTCTACTTGGGTTCGATCCGGATGGGGATTAGAGCATGAAGACTTCACCAACACTGGACTTTTGGATCTGGATGCTTGAAAGGGTATGACTTTGCCATCGGTTCCATGCCCGTGCAATTCTGCACGGGACTGTTTGCCGAAGAGTCGTGTTTCGGTGAAGGTTTGGGGTCAGGATTTATTTGCTTGGGTGAGGCTGACTTGGTGGTTTGTTCTGGAATTGTTTTTTATTTTGGTGTCTGCTGGTTGTATTTTGTTCCACGGTTTCTCACTTTTCCTTTAAAAAGTTTTGTTGAAATAAAAAAAGTAATTTTCAGAGAATCATTCAATGTTTCAATGATAAATTTCAAATTCAACATGAAATTTCAATTTCAAAACAAAAACAAATGTTTTCATCAAATTCTTGTATTTAAAATTCATATTTAATTTAAATTTTTTTCCCTAATAGTCAATTTTAAATCATTTCAATCCATATTTTATCAATTATAATCATATTTTTAAATACTTATAAAATATTTTTTATTTCAAAAATCACTTTTATTTTAAAACAATTATAAAATCCTCACAATTAAAGGTTTATAAAACAATTGAAAATAAATTTCAAATAAAGAAAGAAATTTTGGTTTCAATTGAAGGGAAAATATTTATATAACTACCAACCTTTAATCACAATATCAATTGATAAATTACCTGTAACATAAATCACCAATGTTGAATTGGAGGAAAGTAAGATTAAAGAGGATTCCATAGAATCAAGATCTATGAAAATGAGAATTCAATCCATCAATAACATGAGGTTTCATTACTCTTAAGAAGGATAGAAAGAATGATAAGATGATTCCAAAATAAATATGGATTTCCTTTACCTTATATGGATTAATATATTTCATCAACACATCAATTCATAAGATAAAAAAGTTTAAGGAGTCAAGAATTCCTCTGGAGAGCCTCCAAAAGCCAAAGGATCATATTAAGATTTATTATGGGGATTTTAGAATGTAAAATAGGGGCCATAGTATTTTAATTAAAAAAAATTAGGCGATTTAAAACATGTTTTTCTTGGTTTGGTGGTCAGGCCACCTGGTTAGTACTAATCCTGCACCTTACCATGCACACTCATAGGGGTTATGTAGATGGTGCACAATTTGGACATATGTTTAGATAAACCATATGTTAACCATGAAAACCACAATATCAAAGTCCACATAGTTTGGAGATGAGTTTTTGTGTTTTTTACTAACTGTGTTCCACCCTCTAGTTCCTTTAGAGAGGTCACAAAGTTTGTTGAGCCAAATCGTAAATGTAACGACCCAAACTTTCATTAATGGAAATCTCTATTGATATAATTAAATGTCTATTTATGTAAAATATTTATATAAAATGTAAAATTATTTATTTTTATGTTTTTTTATTTTAAAATACTATTAAGAATTTTGACCGTTGCTAATATAGTCATTGAACAACGATCACATGATTAGTATAAATATAGGGCTTTAACAAATCCAATTTACTCAGACAGAGGAGTGATGGCCTCATCCAGTAGACATGATCCATACAAAGCCCATTTGTCAGAGATTAGAAAGGAGGTTGCGTCTTTGGTCTTTTCTCTTCACCAAGCTCAAGCTGAGCTTGAATATTTTATGCTCGAGTGGGATCACATATGAGAGAAATGGAAGTTGATAGGGATTACCACCTGAGCAATGTTATCCGAGCCACCCCAAGAGTGTGTCACCATCTTAATCCTTACTCTTTAGTCTTATGCGAGTGTTATAAGGGGTTATTTAACATTACCTTAGCACTATGGTTATGTACATTATTTTTTTATATAATAACTAATATACTTTCATTTTATTATTGTTACCTTGTAAATAGTTTTTAAAGCTCAAATTGTATTTTTAGTTAAAGTTAAAATAAGAAATATATTTTGATGAATTAATGGATTTTTGAATTAAATAATATTTTAATAAAATATTATTATTATTAAATTAATTTTTATTAAAAATAAATGATCATATAATTTTATGAATGCAATTGTAATTTTTATTAAGGTTTGAAAGTCATTGTTGTCAAAACCCATGAATTTTCGATAAATGTCGGTTTTTATTTTAGAAGTTAAAATTAACATATTTAGAAAATTATTTAGATAAAATGAATATTATTTCTGGAATCAGGATGTTGAAATTATCCAGTGATTAATTTTTCATAATTTTCTGAGACAGTCAAATTTTTGGGTAAAAATTTAATATCGGTTAAATATATAATGTGTTTTATGACATCATAATGACCAAATAGTGATGTAATAAAATAAAATAGACTTTATTTTCCAAAAATATATGTTTTAACATTAAAATAATTTTATTTTGGGTTTGTTTTATTTATTTTACAAACCTTTAGTGGACCCTTCAAGACTAATTAAACATTTTGACTTTTTAAATTATTTTCATTGGGAGTGTGACTCACCTCCACATAAGAAACCCCATTATTTTAAGAATTTCGGACTTTGTCATTATAAAATATTATTTTCAACTTCCCTTTTCCAAAAAACATATGCAAAACCCCTGAAATGGTTTGTGGTTTGGATTAGTTTAATGTGAGGTGTCCCAAACCTAAATAATAAAGAATTCTCTCACATTTCCTACATAAACCCACCCAAGATCCAAATTAATTCTCACTCAAAGCCTTTAAAGTTATTCCTACCTCTTCTCTACTCCCTCTAGAAACCTCCCAAGGTGCCCCAAGCTCCCAACAAGCCTCTCTCAAGCCTCTCTCAGGCCTTTGGAAGCACACTTCCAAGTAAGGATTTTTCTTCCTTTCTCATTTTCGTCCAATATTCTTTAAATTGTTATGCCCTTTTATTTTCAATTATCAATGTTGTGTTATGATTTTTCACCTCCCCCATAATATCCTATTTATGTTTTAATGATGGGATACCCCTTTATCTCTCATTAAATTCATCCCATGTACACTCGTTACTATGATGAAATTTCGAAAGGAATTTCTCTCTCCTCATTTATATTCAAGCAATTCTTTTGTGTCATGAATCTAAAGTCCATTACATTTGTTGAGACATATATATATATATATGACCCCCTTACTTTCTATGTCTTTTAAATGTGTTGAGACACCCCTTTCTTTCTCATCAACCATTTTTAGGAGTTCTTATGTCACGTCGTTATGATGCTGAAATTGCATCGTGGTTTTCCAAGCCAAAGTCATTGTGTAGTGAATACCATGCCCATTTATCTATCAAGGGTATTCACCTTTATGAACATTTACTTATTGTTTAAAGAGTTTCATGTATGTATTCCACATTCATTTATCATGGAATAAAATATTATGTTGAATGATTTAATGTTGTATGATCCATGTGGCACAATTATACATGAAATGAAATGTTTAAGAAGTGTGTGCCCTTATGGCGCTCCAATGCATTGGGTAAAGTATAGTATCATGATACGTCGTGTGAAATGGGTGTTGACTCATGATAATTCAAGTGCAATGAGGTTTTACTCATTCTTCATGTGCAATGAGGGTTTACTCATGCTCCCTGTGCAATGAGCATTGGCTCATGCTAATTCCATGTTAAGTGTTGTTACCACATTTACATGTTATGATTATCATGCTTTGACATGCCTTTATGTTTATGCTTTTCTTGTTCTCTATTTATATTCCTATTTTCTAAAATGTATTTTATTCCTTAATTTATTCCATTATTAATCCCTTACTGGGCTTTATAGCTCACCCTTTTCTTATGCATGTCCTCAGGTTATCCCATGTAATGCTAAGTACGGGGGAATTTAGTGATCATGTAAAGGGAGATTTCAATAAAGATGTTGTATTTAATGTTTTAAGTTGTTATATAATGATCTTAATCCCCAAAACTCTAGACCTCTCTATCATCTATGTTGTATCAAGTGACGTTTATGTAATAAATTATGTTTAATTGTGTAATAAATAGCAGGGTTGTCATAGTTGGTATTAGAGGATAGGTTTAGTTATTTTTGGGATTAGGATTATAAAACCCTAGTAAAGCCTTATAGACAAGACTATGTATAATAAAAACATTCCTTTGATTTGTTGAGTGTTTAGTAAGTGGTTTATCAAACAAATACATCCATGTCTAGATACTAGCAGGTAGAGGCGACTCTGGCACAGATATATCCTAGGGGTAAACCCCGAAAACAACACTTTTAGATAGACTCGAATGGGAACTGGTACATGAAAATGGGCCTTTCTGAAATATTTTTTATGACACTTCTAGTGGATATGCTATGGTAAATTCACAAGATTAGTATGAACCATTATCAAGGGACTAAAAAAATGACCTAAGAATATATGTTAGAAAGTAGATCATGGATAGCATAGACTGAAGCCAATAGGTTTCATATGTTAATAAAATAAAAGTTATTTATAAGTCATCAGTTTTTTCCTTGTATTACCCATTATGTGTTACCCCAAACTTTCCTTTTATTCTGGCCAATGGTCGATAATATGAGGACTCGGGCTAACAACCTACGTGAAAATAAATGTCATGACTGTACTAATGAGATGCCCAATCCAATGGGAGCAGGAATAGCGATCTTTGTCATGCTTCTCTCTCAGATAACTAAATATTTTAATAGAAACATGGGTTAGGAGTAATTTTCAACCCCCCCCCTAAGAATGAACAAGACCCTATCGAGATCTTCATGAGACAAAGGCCTCCTATTTTTAATGGATCATCTGATCCCTCAATCTCTGAAAAATGGATCAACTCCATTGAAAATATATTCTCCATTCTCCACTATTATGAAAAAGAGAAGGTTCTCATGGCTGCCTATCGTATGGAGGGTGAAGCTGATCAATGGTATATGTTGATCAAAAATACAAATCATGAGGGGGATATTGAGGCATTGGAATGGAAGGATTTCTGGAAGATGTTTTTTGATAAATATTTTCTGCACACCCTCCAGCTTAAGATGGAAAGGGACTTCCTTTCCCTCAAGAAAAAAGATGACGAATCTATTGGAGCGTACAAGGAAAACTTCAAAAGGCTTTAATGATACACTTTTGGCTTTTTCATTACCCATAAATGCAAGGATGATCGTTTCCGGTGGGCTAAAACCTAGCCTACGGAAAGTGCTGGTGATCCGTGACTTCGACAGCTATGAGGAAATTTTATGATGTGCCCTCAAGGTCAAAATAGAGATTGGAGAATCTCAGGGTTATCATGGGGATAAGAAGCGTAAGGTGGACTTCAATTTTGGCAGTCTGATGGATAAATCCAATGGTGCTAAGAAGATCCATCACCCCACTTTCCAAAGGTGAGAAAAGAAGCACTCTGGAAATTCCCTGAAGGGGATGAGGAAATGCTTTAGGTGTGGAAGAGAAGGGCACATGGCTATTAACTTTTAGAAAAAATACCCACAACTGCGATAGAGGAGAGGAATTCTCTGTTCGAACCTCAATGTGTGGTTCATTTCTATAACTACAAAGAACCATGGAATCTTGTAAATCAGTTCCCTAAGCCAAGGGGTTTCAGAGGCAACCAACAACCTCCAAGGCAGCAATGGTGAGCCTTTTCCATCTCTACTCCCGAAGTGAACCCCAACAACAAAGTGGTGACAGCTATGCTAGTTATTCATTCAAGAATAGAGAACTTACTTTTTGATTCAGGTTCTATGTATTCTTTTATATCTCAAAAGTTTAGTAGAACAATCCCAGCACCACCACAAATCATGGAAGTGAAGATGTCGGTGAGTACGAAAAATGGGGAAATCATTGCATCCCATGAATATAACTTCTACCCTATCATAATCTATGGATTGAACTTCCTGGTGAACCTCATCATACTCCCTATAGTGTAATTTGACACAATTCTTGGCATGGATTGTCTTTCCTTATATAGAGCCAAAATAAATTACCGTGAGAGGGAAATCACTCTCTATGTGGAGAATCGGCCCCCGATTCTTTACAAGTGCAAGGAAGAAGATGAATCTTCTTTAGCTCCGTCATCTAAATCATGGATATTAATGCCCTATGAGCACACGTATCTAGCTCATATGATTGAATCTAAGGAGGTAACCATCCAAGAATACATGCCTATTATGAGGGAATTCTCTGAAGTGTTTCCTGAGGAATGGTCTGGTCTTCCTCCTAGAAGAGATGTTGGATTATCAATTGATCTTGTACCTGGGGTGTTGACAATATCCAAGACTCCGTATAGAATGGATTTTTTGGAGCTTGAGGAGCTAAAGAAACAACTACAAAAGAATCTGGATAATGGGTTTATACACCACAGTGCTTCACCATGGGGTGCACCTATCCTCTTCGTCAAGAAGAAGGATGGGTCAATGCGCCTTTCCATTGATTATCGTGAGGTCAATAAAATCATGATAAAGAACATGTATTATCTCCCAAAAATTGATGAATTTTTTAATCAGCTATATGGAGCACAATACTTCTCCAAAGTGGATTTGCGGTCGGGATATTATCAAGTAAGGTTGAAGAAGGAAGATATCCCCAAGAATGCTTTTTCGTACAAGATACAGGCACTATGAATTCATAGTAATGCCTTTAGAACTCACTAATGCTCCAGCAATCTTCATGGCCTTTATGAATAGAGTCTTTAGATATTACCTTGACAAATTTTTGGTAGTCTTTATAGATGATATTTTGATATACTCCAAAACCAAGGAGGATCATGAGGAGCACCTAAGAACTATACCAAAGACCTTGTGGAAGGAGAAGCTCTATTAAAAGTAAAGTAAGTGTGGGTTCTGGTTGAAGGAGGGCTCATTCTTGATCCATATCATCACAGGTAATGTGATATCTATGGATCCCTCCAAAACAGAAGCAATTGAGGGATGGTCTAGGCCAACATCAGTAATGGATATTCGTAGCTTCTTGGGGTTAGTTGGATATTATCAGCGATTTGTGAGAAATTTCACATGATTGTCCAACCCTCTTACCAATCTAACTCGGAAGGGAGTAAAGTTTTCTTGGAGTGATGAATGCGAAGAAATATTCAAGGAGTTGAAAATAAGGCTTATCACTACACCCGTGCTCACTTTACCCACAAGTGGAGAACTTTTTGTGGTATTCAGTGATTCTTTGAAGAAGGTAATGGGATGTTTTCTGCTATAAAATGAAATATTCATTGCCTATGATTGAAGGCAATTGAAATTTCATGAACATAACAATCCAACACATGACCTCAAGTTGGCAGTAGTGATCTTCGCTTTGAAAATTTTATGGAATTATCTCTTTGGGGAGAAGTGTGAAATATATACGGACCAAAAAATCCTCAAGTATATATTCACAGAGAAATAGTTGAACATGTGCCAATGAAGATGGTTCGATCTGATTAAAGACTATGACTGCTCAATCCATTACCACCCTGGGAAAGCGAATAAGGTGGTGGATGCCCTAAGTAAAAAAGGAACCAGTGATTCTATCATTGATGAGAATTGAAAAGGATCCAATCTTCTTAGATTTGATGAATATAGACATGGGAATCATAAAGAAGGGAACATCATCAATCCTTTCACAAATGATTTCTCGACCATCACTTTCGGAAATGTTAAAAGATCCTCAAAAAGATGATGTGGGAATTCAGGAAAAAGTAGAAGCTATCAGAAAAGGGAAATCCTCAGAGTTTAATGTTAATGAAGAAGGAATTGTGAGATTTGGGAAAAAACTATGTTTTCCATCAAGTCCGGAGCTGAAGAAGGAACTTTTGGATGATGCACATAGTTCAAATTTCTCTATTCACCTAGGAACCAAAGAGATGTATAGAGATCTCTGTGAGAATTATTGGTGGGATAATATGAAGAAGGAGATCGCTAAATATACATCAAGGTGCCTGGTGTGTTAGAAAGTGAAGGCATAGAGGCAGAAGTCTAAGTGGATGATGCAACCATTGCCCATACCAGAAGGGAAATGGGAGAACATCACCATGGACTTTGTCACCAAACTTCTGAAGACATCCAAAGGAAACAATGCAATCTGGGTTGTTGTGGATTGTCTTACAAATGCTACACACATTATTTATATTCAAGAGGATTTCTCATTGGATCAACTGAAACAGATATATATCATGCAATTAGTAAGGGTTCATGGAGTACCACTATCTATTGTGTCCGATCGAGATCCAAGATTCACCTCTAGGTTTTAGAAGAGTCTTCAACATGCTCTGAATACTAAACTGACTTCATTACAACCTATCATCCTCAAACTGATGGCCAATCCGAGCGGACTATCCAAACACTTGAGGAAATGTTGAGAGAGTGCTCAATGGAATTTAAAGGAGAATGGGATCAACATCTTCCTCTAGTTGAGTTATCTTATAATAACAGTTTCCATTAGAGAATCCAAATGGAACCATATGAGGCCCTTTATGGGAAAAGGTGCATAACACTGGAGTGTTGGGATGAGGTCGGTGATCGTAAGATGTTTGGACCAGAAATGGTCGAAGAAATAGTGGACAAGGTGAAAATCATTCAGCAGCATATCAAGGCACCACAGAGTCGACATAAGAGTTGTGCAGATAACTGTTAATGAGACCTTGAGTTTAAAGTTGGTGACATGGTATTTCTACGCATATCTCTATGTAATAAGGTCATGAGGTTTGGAAAGAAAGAGAAGTTAAGTCTAAGGTACATCGGCCCCTTTGAGGTTCTTGATCGTGTCGGGGCTGTGGCATATCGACTAGAACTTACACCTACCATGGCCAAATAACATGATGTATTTCATGTATCCCTCTTAAGGAAGTACATACCAGACCCTTCACATGTACTCTCTTCAGAGGTGGTATAGTTAGAGGATGATCATTCTTATGAGGAGAAACCAGTGAAGATCTTAGATTATAGAGAAAAATTTCTATTGAATAAGACAACACCCCTTGTCAAGGTGTTGTGTTGAAACCACAAGTTTGAAGAAGCGGTGTGGAAATTAGAGGAAATGATGAAGTAGAGTTACCCATATCTATTTTAGTATGGGAAAATGAAATTTCAAAGGTGAAATTTCTTAAGGGGGGAAGATTGTAACGACCCAAACTTTTATTAATGGAAATCCCTCTTGATCTAATTAAATATCAAATAAAATTTCATCTTATTTGGTTTTATGTTTTTGGATTTTAAAATACTATTAAGAATTGTGACCATTTCTAATATAGTCATTGAATAGTTATCACATGATTAGTATAAATATAGGGCTTTAACAAATCCAATTTACTCAAACAGAGGAAGTGATGGCCTCATCCAGTAGACGTTCCCCACACAAAGCCCATTTGTCAGAGCTCAGAAAGGAGGTTCTGTCTTTGGGCTTCGCTCTTGACCACACCCAAGCTGAGCATGAATATGTTAAGATCAAGCAGGACTGCCTACGAGACAAATGAAAGTTGATAGAGATTACCACTTGAGAAATGTTATCCGAGCAACCCCAAGAGTCTTTCACCATTTCACACCTTACTCTTCGGTCTTATGCGGGTGTTATAAGGGTTATGTAACTATTGAGATGGTATGTGAGTATGATATACTCTATAATACCAAATTTAGGATCAAATATGTAAATATGAAATGCTCAAATACAAGAGGGGGGTTAATTATATATTTTAAAAATTCCTTTGTAACTTTAAAAAATATTATGTTTAACAAGGTTAAGTAAGATAATTCACAAAACCTCTAACTTCTAATAACTTACTTGATTCATGAAATATTATTCTGAGAAAGCAATTCTAGAAATGTGATTCCAGAAATGAAACATAATGAAAGTTTACAAAGATGAAGATTCTACCTTAAAGCGTATAGACTCTAACTAAATCAGAGTACAAGTATAAGGAAGTATAAGATAATTATACTTTCCTCAACAATAAAAATGTAGTGGAAAAACATATAACAAAACAAGTAATAGTAGTTAGTCTTTTAACCCAAAGAGAAGGGTATCCTACCACCTTGGATAAAGGTCCCTTGATTTATACTTTCAAGAAAGTCTATCTTACCCACACAAGGGTAATCCCTCGATATGAACATCAGATTCTATCTTGCTATCCCCGCAAGCCCTCAACTATCAGGTAGTCAGAACCTCTGTCTTCCTTAGCAAGGAAGTCTTCAACGTCAAGGTAGTCAGCACCTCTATCTTCCTATCCCCAAAATCCCTCCATTGTACACAACAAAAAATGGAGTCGAACAAAGAAAATATGAACAAGTAGTTTAGTACGCACAAGGCAATGAGAGTATCTCTCTAGAAAACACTTCAACAACATGTGGTCTCTAGAGTCATAGAACCCTATTGAGATCTTTCAAATGACCCCCAATTTATAGGCATATCTTCAACGGTCGGCTCCCTCCTCCAACGGTCATATTTTTCCTTGAATTTTGTAGGGACCGTACACATGTCACTTAAACAATGGTTAGTGAGTAACTGAAATCACGACATCATTTTATAACTAATCAAGTGTAAGCATAACCAAAAAACTGATATTCGGAATTTAAGTAAATAAATGTTCGGATTCTAATGAAAAATGAATTATGAGTCTATAATACAAGGATATTTAGATTCTTTTTTCTCAGAATTAGGAACCTGAATTCTATAGAATTCCAGAGTCTGAATTTCAAGGAAATTTGGAATTTGGATTCACAAGTATTTGGAACCTAAACTTACAAAGTTTAGAGTCGGAGTCCATGAGAATTTGGAGTCATAACTCATAAGAGTTCAGAGTCTGAATTCAGAGAACTTGGAGTCAGAACTTAGAGAAGTTCGTAACCAGAATTCGTATTCGGAATTCGGAGTCAGAACTCAAAAAGTTTGTATCCAGAATTCGTATTCAGAATTCAAAGTCAGAACTCAGAAAGTTCGTAACCAGAATTCTGATTCAGAATTTAGAGTTAGAACTTGAAAAGTTAGTATCCAGAATTCGTATTTAAAATTCAGAGTCAGAACTCAGAAAGTTCATAACCAAAATACTGATTCAGAATTCAGAGTCAGAACTCAGAAAGTTTGTATCCAGAATTCATATTCAGAATTCAGAGTCAGAACTCAGAAAGTTCGTAACTAGAATTCTGATAATTCATATCCTAAAATAGAATGCTTCATATCTAATTATTTATAGGATTCTAAGGTTTTGGTTTCAAATCTAATTTTACACTTATAAATATTATTATATGGACAATGAAACATGGTAAGGATAAATTTCCTTTGGGAAGGAAATTTTCCTTATAGAAGTAAAACAAAGGGTAAAAAAGATTTTCCTTAAGATAAGGTGTTTGTGATTTTCAAAATAAGAACGAATGGTAAATTAATAAGGAAACCTTAATGACTCAACAATATACCTTTTGAAATAAGGAATGGAAAATTCATAAGGAAAACCTTATTGACTCAACAATCTCCCCCCTTTTGGAAAACACAAACACCCTTACGAAAAAGAATATAAGGACTTAGAAAAAAAATTCTAGACATTGAAAATAAAACTTATCTCCATTTATATATGAAAAATGGTGAGTACAAATAACTCCCCCTTCGGATTTTTAATACTAAGGATCGTATTCTAGATTTCTGGAATGTGAGTTTTCATTTGAATGTGGAAAACTTCGTAATGAAAAACTCCCCCTTAGATAAACTCCCCCTTACTTAGGGATATTTCTTCTATTCTTAGAATTCTTTTTCCTTCTCCCACTTTGTGATTTTCAAAAAGATTTTGTGGTAATGGAAAAAAAATATAGTAGCTGAAATATTAGTACAAACAACCAAACAAAAAACGAGCAACCAAAATTTCATTGATATTGGAAGTATTCATACAAGGAAAAATAGGTACAACAAAAGATCATATTTTAATCTATTTTTCTTCTTTTCCTCGGGAATAATCTTCTTCAAAATGGTTTTAAACATCTCGAATTCCTTGTGATCTTCCTCAGATGTCTTCTCTAGAGATTTGATTCTCTCTTCCTAAGACTTGAGAACTTTTTCTTGGGCTTTTAGCAACTCATCTTGCTTCACAACCTTCTCTTCAAACTCAATCTGGAGATCTCTTTCCCTCTTCCAGATTTTATCTACAGAGTTCAATTTTCTATTAAATTCTTTCACCTCTTGAATCCAAGTATTTTGTCCTAGATTTAGCTTTTCCTTAAAGCTTTTTGTAAGATCTTTGATTTTGGTGTCTTCAGTATCAAAAGCTTCCTTGAAATCTTCTTAAAATTGATCAAGCTCACTCATTTCTTGAATTGACTTCTTTGACCAGCTGGCTATCTTCTTACATGACTTTATGTGAGATTTGTAGCCTATGAGGAAAGTTTTGAAATATAATTCCACCTTGACACAATTTTCCATCATCATGGACACCTAATCCAATTTCAGATTAAGAAAATGTTGAAGCATCTGGCATCTAGAATCTATGCTTGAAAAAAGTCGGAACGGACCCGGCAAGCTTCTTCAAGGATTGTTCAACAAAATAATGACCAAGCGAAGATGATTCAAAATCTGAGACTCTTCTTGGTAAGGATTGTTTTTCTAACTCAACAAGCTTCCTCTCTGAAGTTACAACAACCTCCTTCTTCTTCATAGTTGATTTTCTAGGATTATCAACCAACACTTTTTTACCCTTATCAATTCTCGGTACGGCTTCTTCATTAGGGGATTCATGATCACTGTTAGACAGCTGCACAACTCTATCTTTATCTACCTCTTCTTTCTGATTTCTAGCCTGGGCATCCTCAGGATGAATGAAATTACGATTTAGACTTTCTTCTTCAGAAAACTTATCAACTTATTCTACACCTTTCTCTTCACCCTTCTTTTCATCCTTATCTTCATTCTTCTCTGGAGTGACAATATTAGAGGATTCGGCTTCAGAAGTCCAGAGTAAAAAATTTTCGGATGGGGTTCCCTTGTCTTTATAATCTTCAACATGATTTATAAGATCACTAGTGTCACCACTCCCTTCTTCTTATTCTTCTTGTTCTACCTCTTCAACTTCTTCAACAAGTTTTTCTTTATCTTTTTCCAGAGTGAAGAAATTTCTCCCTGGAGTCTTAGGGAATGGTTCTACTAGGAAGGTTTTCGGTACGAAATTTTTTTCAGATGCTATTTCAGTATCCCTTAGAAGTGATTGATAAACTTAGGCCTCATACATTTTCTTGTTAAGATTATTTTCCCTGGATTTCATCTCAATCACTTCAGCAGTTGATTCTTTCAAGCCCTTAGCCTCAGCAGGATCCAAACCGAACTATGGCTCCCCCAATTTTCTATTCTTCTAATCCTCCCTCCATTTTTCTAAAACCTCATCTAGGTATGATTTCTACTTCTTGGGTTTAGGAGGTGAGGATTGTACTTCCATATATTTAGGATTTTTTCCTTCTACTTCCACTTCCTTCATCTTTCTTTTCTTTCCAGCCTTCTTTGATGGTTCATATTTTTCAGAATTTTCTAGAATGACTTCTGCCTCTTCCAATGGTAGATCATAAAACACTCCTGACTCCTAATAAAATCCCATATTAATTCTCTTCAAGGTTTCTTCACTTACAATTATAAATTTACAATTTCTTGGCTTGGAACTGCAAGGGATCTTGAATGATTCAAGACACCGAATAATCACCTTGGAAAGTAAGGCAGGATACATAATAATCTGAGCTCTCAAATTCCCATTTTTGATATTCTCTATCATAATGATAATTTGCCTCATAAAATTTATTTTCCATAGATTTACCAAGAAATCCAAGATATATATTTCACTTTTCATTAAGGTGTCCTTATCACCTTTTCTCGGTAAGAAAAATCCTTAAACCCATAGCTTCAAGATCCAATTGTTGATAGATAAATGAGTAATCTTTGCGGTCTTGACATCTGATAGTCCAAGAAATTCCAAATATTTCACCTTAATAAAACTTCCTTGAACAACCAATAGATTTTGAGAGAAAAACTCGGTTTCCCCTTCATATGAAAGCCCCAGCAAGCTAGCAGACTTGGTGTAAGAGAGTTTATAATTTTTTTGATAACTCTTGGAGGAAAACTTTTCCCTTCCATCTTCCTTAAAAAAAGAAAATGACTCATAAAATTATATAAGAAAATTCAGATACACAACATCTTGAGATCCTATCTTTGATATAGATACACTCTCCCATCCATTAAGCTTGATATTATTTGAAATAATAGAATCGTATTTGAAGAAGTTCGGATGGACCAACTTTTCCTTATACACTTGCCAATTGGAGATTAACTTCACGGTAGACATATATTAAGAAGAGTCTTCTGCAGACATTCAGATTGGAGGAACACTGAGAGATTCGGAACGGGCTTAAGAAAGGGGGGGGGGAAACTTCAGCATGCGAGATCATGAAAAACGATGTGGGACAACCCTTTGGGGGTCCTTTATATAGGCGATGGAGGTGACCTTTCATCTTCCAAATCAAATCTAGTTGAAAAATCTCATGATCATACTTAATGGTTGATATGATAGCCACAAGTAAAAATTGGATAGGATCTGATCTTTTGAGATTTTAAGAAAAACTAAAATCTGAGAATTTAAAATATAAAAGAAAAAATCAGCAATGAAATAATGACTACGAAAACTTAAGAATGAAATCATACCTTCCAGATTTCTAGGAAGATTATTCGTAATAGGTTATATTCTTCTTGAATAACTTTATATTAAAACAAATTTGACTACGAAAAACTTATTACGAAAAATCTATGGTCGAAAATTTTATTGAAAAAAAATTGAGTACCAAAATTCCACTATGAAAATTTGAGTACGAAAATTTCCATTATGAAAATTTCGAGTATGAAAAATTCTCATTATGAAAATTTTGAGTACAAAAAATATTCATTATGAAAATTTAAAAAAAACTTACTATGATAATTTTCATTATGATAATTTAAAAAAAACTAACTAAAAAAAATTTCATTATGAAAATTTAAAAAAAACTAACTACGAAAATTTTCATTACGAAAATTTTGAAAAACTAACTACGAAAATTTTCATTACAAAAATTTTGAAAAACTAAATATGAAAATTTTCATTACGAAAATTTTGAAAAACTAACTACAAAAATTTTCATTGTGAAAATTTTGAAAAACTAACTATGAAAATTTTGAAGAACTATCAAACAAATGTACTCCCCCTATGAAAAGGAGTTTATTACTGTAAGGAGATTGGTGTAACAAGAAGTTAATCAAGGAAGATTACCTTATGGTTATCATTCCTAACTACTATTTAATGTATTCAAATCTATCTAACGGTAATGATTTTGTGAAAATATCAGCAAGTTGATCTTGTGTTCCGATAAAATGAAGAATGATATCTTCTTTTTGTGTGTGATCCCTAAGAAAGTGATGTTTAATATCTATGTGCTTTGCACGAGAGTGATGTGCAGGGTTTTTACTAAGGGAAATGGAACTTGTATTATCACACATAATTTGTGTTTTGGTAAAACTTATACCATATTCTTTGAGTGTGTGTTGCATCCACAATACTTGAGCACTACAACTTCCATCTGCTATATATTCTGTTTCCGCATTGGAAAGTGCTACTGAGTTTTTATTCTTGCAAGACCAAGAGACTAATGAATCTCCTCAAAAATGAAAATTTCTTGATGTACTCTTTATATCCATTCTACATCCACCAAAGTCAGCATCTGAAAAACTTTTTAAAACAAAATCATTTCCACAAGTATAAAAGAGTCTTAAATCCATGGTTCCTTTTAAGTAGAAAAAAATATTTTCACTGCCTTTAAATGAGATTCCTTAGGATTAGATTGATATCTTTCACAAAAGCATACTAAAATAACTAAGTCTGGATGATTAGCTGTCAAGTAAAGTAAACTTCCTATCATACCTCTAAAAGATGTTTGATCTACTGGTTTCCCAGCTTCCTCAACATCAAGTGTGTTTGAGGCACCAATTAGAGTAAAAATACTTTTAGTGTTGTCATATCCATAATTTTTTAGAATATATTTAATATACTTATGTTGAGATATATAGATTCCTTCTGGTTTTTGAGAAATTTGAAAACCAAGGAAAAATGTTAACTCACCCATCATACTCATTTCAAACTCAGATTTCATTAGATCCAAAAAAGAATTGGTTAATGATTGCTGAGTTGAACCATATATGATTTCATCAACATAAATTTGAACAATCAAAACATTTTTCTTGAATTTCTTTATAAAAAGGGTTGGATCTGCATTTCCCTTAACATAGTTATTTTGAATCAAAAAACTTGTAAGTCTATCATACCAATCTCGAGGGGCTTTTTTAAGACCATACAAAGCTTTGGTAATTCTAGAAACATGATCATGATGTTTTGTATCTTCAAAACCAGGAGGTTGTTTAACAAAAAAATCCTCTTGAACATAACCGTTAAGAAAAGCACATTTCACATCCATTTGAAAAAGTTTGAAATTGAAGAATTCTGCAAAGGCAAGTAAAATATTAATAAATTCAAGTATAGATATTGGAGAATAAGTTTCTTCATAGTCTATTCCTTCGTGTTGATTATATCCTTTAGCAACTAATCTATATTTATTTCTTACAATGACTCTATTTTCATCACACTTATTTCTAAAGACCCATTTTACTCCAATAACAGAGGTTTCCTTAGGTCTTTCAACCAAGGTCCAGAATTTTTTCCTTTAGAATTCATTTAGTTCATCTTTCATAGCTTTAATCCAATCATCATCACCTAAAGCATCATGAGTTCTTTTTTTCTAATTGGGAAAGGTATTCTAGATGTTCTAATTCATTTCTTAAGGAACTTCTAGTCCTTACAGGTTGATTTACATCACCAATGATGCTATCACTAGGATGATTCTTTAGAAATGACAGATTTGGGTTTTTTAAAACCATTTTCATCAACATAGGGTAGAAAATCTTCTTGGGTAAATGTTTCATTAGTATCTTCTTGAACATTTTCTTTATCAGAAAGATCTTCTATCAAAGGTTGATAATCAGTTTTTGAAAACACATCTAAGGATGTAGGTTGGGGTTGTTTAAAAACAAAAGGATTTGTTTCATCAAATTTAACATATACTATCTCTTCAATAGTACAAGTGTTTTTATTGAAAACTATATAATCCTTAGAAGTTGTGGAGTAGCCTAAGAAAATTCCTTCATCAGATTTTGGTGCGAATTTATGTATATTGTCTTTAGTATTCAGAATGAATACCTTGCAACCAAAAACCTTAAAGTAGGAAAGTCTAGGTTTTCTATCATTCCATAACTCATAAGAAGTTTTATTAAGAAAAGGTCTAATCAAAACTCGATTTATAGTATAACAAGCAGTACTTACAGCTTCGGCCCAAAAATGTTTGGCTATAGAATACTCACTCAACATGGTTCTTGTTATCTCTTGAAGAATTCTATTTCTTCTTTCAACAACACCATTTTGTTGAGGTTATCTGGGTGCGGAGAAGTTATGAGTAATGCCTTTTCTACTACAAAAAGTTTCAAAATAAGAATTTTGAAATTCTCCACCATGATCACAATGAATAGTTATCAATAGAAGGTTTTTCTCATTTTTAACTTGTGATCTAAAACTTTTGAAATAAGAAAAAACATTAGACTTCCTTGCTAGAAAATAGACCCACGTAAATCTAGTGTAATCATCAACCAAGACAAATATATCATAACTGCCCCCAATGCTTTCAGTTTGTGTTGGACCAAAAAGATCCATATGCACTAGCTGTAATGAATCAGTAGTTTAGACTTCACTGGCTGATTTAAAACTTGATTTATGTTTCTTGCCATATTGACAAGGTTCACAAACTTTATAAGAATAAAATCTAAGCTCTGGTAGATCCTTAACTAATCTTTTCTAAGAAAGTTTTCATAAGTTACTAAGGTTACAGTGTCCTAACATTCTATTCCATAACCAAGAATTATCTTCCATTATACTAAGTAAAGGTAAGTCTTGGCTCCTAAGGTCTTCTATGTTTATTTTGTAAACATTCTCTTTCCTATGGGCAGAAAGAATAAAATCTTCCTTAGAATTGTGTACTAATCACTTGTCATTCCTAAAATTCACAAGGTAACCTTCATTAAATAGTTGCCTTATGCTAATGAGGCTATTCTTAAGACCCTTAACAAATAAAACATTTGAAATCAAAGTTTTTACATGAAGAACAACTTTACCTATACCAATAATTTCTCCCTGAGCATTATCTTTGAATGTTTCTTTTCCTCATTTCGTCTTGATAATCTTTTCAAAATATTTTTTGTTACCAGTCATATGTCGGGATCAAGAACTATCCATGTACCATGTATTGCTATTGGTACCTTCTCTATTTTCCTAAGAAAAAGAAAAAAATTAGGTTTTTTGAATCCAGACTTGCTTGGATCCAGAAATTTCAGAAAGCAAAATTTTTGGCACCCACATCTACTTAGAAAAATAGGCTTTATGAAATCTTAAAGAATGGGTTTTGTTTAGAAAACAATTATTTTCCCAATGTCCACCACACTGACACTTAGTGCAGAATGGATCACTTTGAGGAACAAAATAATTGTTACTAAAAATCGGTTTAGAACCAGTATAACCAAAACCAGAACTATTACATAGAGGTCAGATTTGGGAATACATTTTATCAAAATTTTCCTTACCTAAGGTAAAGTTTTACAAACACTTCATCAAGGAAAAGATTTTGGATTTTAGTTTGATAACCAAGTTCCTGTCTTGAAAAACATTTGGATTTGAATTAGAGGTAGGATCGAAATCATTTTTCTTAGAAATTATGTTTTCTAGATATTTAGAAAGTTTATTCTTCTCAGAATTTACTTCCTTAAAATTTTTTGAAAACTTTCAAAATCAACATTTTTCTTATCAAGATATTTGGAAAGATCTGATATTTTCTTATTAAGAATAGTATTCCTAGAATTTTTCTTATCAAGTTTTGTCATGAGTTTTGGATTCTCAATATCAAGAAGTTTGGAAAACCTAGAAACTTCTTCACAGGTAGGTAAAGTATTATCTTCATCCAAAGAAGATTCTTTATCTAAAGAGTTATAATATTTACTATCATTAGAATTCAAATATATATTGTTCAATGATTCAGCATTGTGTACCTTATCCATTAAGAAATGATTGTCAATAAGCAATCTGGATATTAGACCAAGATTCTTTTGTCCAGGAGATTCATAATATGAAGATTCATCTGAATATTCCCCACCACTGGCACTCCAGGTGTCATTAGCTTTCAAGACTTTCTTATCTTTAGCCTTGTAATACTTATTTTTATTTTTCTCAGAATGCTATTCCTTTCATTCTTTTCTCTTGAGCATGGGGAAATCAATACTTATATGTCCAGCTCTTTTCATTCATAACATGTGACTTCTGAATCTTTCTTGTCTTTCCTTTCCATTTTCTTATATCTGGATTGAAAGTTCCTTTGTCCAGCTATCTTGTTCATCCTTATAGAAAGATTTTTTAATTAATTCTCTGAGGATTCACTTCCACTAGATTCAGATTGGATAATAACCTTCTTCGATTTGGATCTAGTAACTCTCTTAGGAGTCTTGTCTTTTATATGATTAGATGTTGTAGTAAAAGCAGCACTACTATTTCCATTATTCTTATTTACATTATCATCATCTCTCTTCATTCTAATCTCATGTTGAAGAAGAGTTCCAAATAGTTCATCTAAGGAAATCTGGGTAACCTTTCTGTTCTCATTTATAGTTGTCCTCTTGGATTCCCACTCATTCGGCATCATGTCTATGATCTTATCAACAAGAGCTTAATCATCTAATACTTTCTCACCCATGGATTGTAAACTATTCAAAATAGTCATGATCCTTTTTTTCACCTTACATATGGGTTCTCCATAAGGAAAATTAAAACAATGATATTCATCTCTGAGCATGGCTCTTCTTGTTTCAATAACTTTGTAAGTTCCAAAGTGAGTAACTTCGAGTTTCTTCCATATAAAATTTTCTCCTTCAGAAGATGAAATTTGGCTATATATGTTTCTAGTCATAGAGAAAATCAACGTATTGCGTACCTTATAATTCATTTGATATTTATGCTTTTCTTGATTGGTAAAGGTACTAACTTCATTGTCAGGTATTTTATATCCTCCAGTAAGCATAAAAATTTATCAACTCCAGTATTGATAATGAAATTCTTCATACAATCTCTCTAGTATTCATAATCATTTCCATCAAATATATGTGGTCTAGTTGGATTGATATTTTCTATGGAACCAACATTGATTCCTTCCATTTTCAAGAAAATTCTTTCCACACAAAACTTGTTAATAGAAAAAGTTTGTAAACAAGGAAAATATTCCTAAGAAAGTAAAATATAAAACAAGAGTATCTCTAAGAAAAAATGAATCCGAACTATATGAGTCTGAATAACTGATTCTGAAAAACTGTGAATCTAGAAGTTCAATTCCAAGAATTATCTGCTAAACCAAATCGTGAGATTAATTCAGGGTTAACCTCCTATGATACCAATTGTTCAGATGGTATGTGAGTATGATATACTCTACAATACCAAATGTAGGATCGAATATATAAATATGAGATGCTCAAATACAAGAAGGGGGTGAATTGTATACTTTAAAAATTCATTTGGAACTTTAAAAAATATTATGTTTAACAAGGTTAAATAAGATAATTCACAAAGCCTCTAAGTTATAATAACTTGCATGATTCAAAAAAATTTATTCCGAGAAAGAAATTCCAGAAAACTGATTCTGGAAATAAAACTTAATGAAAGTTTACAAAGATGAAGATTCTACATTAAAGTGTAAATAATCTAACTAAATCAGAGTACAACTATAAGGAAGTATAAGATAGTTATACTTTCCTCAATAGTATAAATGCAGCAGAAAAACTTGTAACAAAACAAGTAATAGTAGTAAGTCTTTTAACTCAAAGAGAAGGGTATCCAACAACCTTAGATAAAGGTACCTTGATTTATACTTTCAAGAAATTCTATCTTACCCACACCAGGGTAAGCCCTCAATATGAAGATCAGAGTCTGTCTTGTTATCCCCGCAATCCCTCAACTATCAGGTAGTTGGCACCTCTGTCTTCCTCAGCAAGGAATTCCTCAACTTCAAGGTAGCTGGCACCTCTGTCTTTCTATCCCCGGAAGCCCTCGATTGTACACAACAACAATTGGAGACGCAAAAAGTAAATTTGAACAAGTAGTTCAGTATGCACAAGGAAATTAGAGTCTCTCTATAAAAAAAACTTCAATATAATGTTGTCTCTAGAGTCATAGAACCATCTTGATCTCTTTCAAATGAGCCCCTATTTATAGGCACGACTTCAATGGTCGGCTCCCTCCTCCAACGGCCATATTTTTCCTTGAAGTTTAGAGGGACCTATACACATGTCACTTAAAAAATGGTTAGTGAGTAAATGAAAGCACAAAATCATTTTATAACTAATCAAGTGTAAGCATAACCAAAAAATTGATATTCGGAATGTAAGTAAATGAAATTGTGGAGTCTAACCAAAAATGAATTCAGAGTCTATAATACAAGGATATTCAGATTCTGTTTTCTAGGAATTCAGAACATGAATTCTATAGAATTCCAGAGTCTGGATTTCAAGGAAATTCAGAATCAAGATTCACAACTATTTAGAACCTGAACATACAAAGTTCAGAGTCGGGGTCTAGGAGAATTCAGAGTCAGAACTCATAAGAGTTCGGAGTCTGAATTCATAGAACTCAGAGTTATAACTTAGAGAAGTTCATAACCTGAATTCGTATTCAGAATTCAGAGTCAAAACTCAGAAAGTTTGTATCCAGAATTCATATTCAAAATTCAGAGTTAGAACTCAGAAAGTTCGTAACCAGAATTCTGATTCAGAATTCGGAGTCAGAACTCATAAAGTTCGTATCCAGAATTTGTATTTATAATTCAAAGTCAGAACTCAGAAAGTTCATAACCAGAATTATGATTCATAATTCAGAGTCAGAACTCAGAAATTTCATGTCCATAATTCGTATTCAGAATTTGGAGTCAGAACATAGAAAGTTCGTAACCAGAATTCTGATAATTCGGATCCTAAAATAGAATTATTCATATCTAAGTATTTATAGGATTCCGAGGTTTTGGTTTCAAATCAAATTTTACACTTAGAAAAATTATGATATGGACAATGAAACAGGGTAATGATAAATTTTCTTTGGGAATGAAATTTTCCTTATAGAAGTAAAACATAGGGTAAAATGAGATTTTCCTTAAGATAAGGTGTTTTTGATTTTCAAAACAAGAAGGAATGGTAAAGTCATAAGGAAACCTTAATAACTCAACAATCTCACTTTTAAAAGAAGGAATGTAAAATTAATAAGGAAAACCTTATTGACTCAACAGTAACAAGTCCTTAGCACTATGATTATGTACATTATTTTTGTATATAATAATGAATATACTTTCATTTTATTATTGTTACCTTTTAAATAGTTTTTAAATCTCAAATAGTATTTTTAGTTAAAGTTCAACTAAGGAATCTATTTTGATGAATTAATGAATATTTTAATTAAATAATTTTTTAATAAAATATTATTATTATTATTAAATTATTTTTATTAAATATAAATTATCGTATAATTTTATGAATGCAATTGGAATTCTTATTAAGGTTTGAAATCCATTTTTGTCAAACCCAATGAATTTTTTATAAATGTCTTTTTTTATTTTAAAAGTGAAAATTAACATATTTAGAAAATTATTTAGATAAAATAAATATTATTTCTAGAATCAGGATGTCAAAATTATCCAATGATGAATTTTTCATAATTTTCGGAGAGTCAAATTTTGGGGTTAAAATTTAATACCGTTTAAATATATAATGTGTTTTATGACATCATAATGACCCAATAGTGATGTAATAAAATACAATAAACTTTATGTTCGGCCAATATATGTTTTACCATTAAAATAATGTGATTTTGGGTTTGTTTTATTTATTTTAAAAAGCTTTAGTGGACCCTTCAAGACTTATTAAATATTTTTTCTTTTTAAATTGTTTTCCTTGGGAGTGTGACTCACCTCTACATAAGAAACCCCATTATTTTAAGAATTTAGACTTTGGACTTATAAAATATTGTTTTCCAATTCCCTTTTCCAAAAACCATAGGCAAAAACCATGGGACTTTTTGTGGTTTGGTTTAGCTTAAAGTGAGGTGTCCAAACATAAATAATAAATAATTCCCTCGTATTTTCTATATAAATCTACCCAAGCTCCCACTTCCTCCTCACTGAAAGCCTTTTTAGTTATCCCACCTATGAACTACTCTCTCTAGAATCCTCAAAAGGTGCCCCAAGCTCCCAAGAAGCCTCTCTCAAGCCTCTATCAAGCCTTTGGAAGCACACTTCCAAGTAAGGTTTTTTCTTCATTTCTCATTTTTGTCTAATATTATTTAATTTATTATTCCCTTTTAATTTCAATTATAAATGTTGGGGTATGGTTTCAAACATCCCCCATAATTCCCTCTTTATTTTTTAATTATGGGAGACCCCTTTCTCTCTCATTAAATGCCTCTCATGTACACCCATTACTATGCTGAAATTCCAAAACGAATTTATCTTTCCTCATTTACATTCAAGCAATTATTTTGTATCATGAATATAAATTCCATTAAATTTGTTGGGACATGTATATATATGACCCCCTTACTATCCATGTCATTTTAATAAGATGATTCACCCCTTTCTCTCTCAAAAACCATTTTTATGAGTTCTTATGTCACATCGTTGTGCTTCCAAAATTGCACCGCGCTTTTCCAAGAAAAAGTCATTGTGTAGTGAATACCATGTCCATTTCTCTATCAAAGGTATTCACCTTTATGAACATTTACTTATTGCTTAAATAGTAACAAGTATGTATTCCACATTATTTTATCTTGGAATAAAATATTATGTTGAATGATTCGATGTTTTATGATCTATGTGGCACACTTATGCATGAAATGAAATGTTTACAAAGGGTGAGCCCTTATAGCACTCCAATTCATAGCATAAAGTATAGTATCATGATACATCATGTGCAATGGGATTTGAATCATTCTAATTCAAGTGCAACGAGGTTTTACTTGTGATTCATGTGCAATGAGAGTTTACTCATGCTCTGTGTGCAATGAGCCTTGGCTCATGCTAATTCCATGTTAAGTGTTGTTGCCACATTTCCATGTTATGATTATCATGATTTCTCATGCATTTATGTTTATGCCTCTCTTGTCCTCTATTGATATGCCTATTGTCTAACATGTATTGTATTACTCATGTTATTCCATGATTATTCCCTTATTGGGCTTTATAGCTCACCCTTTTCTTAAGAATGTCATCAAGTTATCCCATGCAATGCTAAGTACGAGGGAATGTAGTGGTCATGTAAAGGAAGTTTTCAATAAAGATGTTGTATTTCGTGTTTTAAGTTGTTATGTAATGATCCTAAACCCCAAAGACACTATACCTCTCTATATTTTTTGTTGTATCAAGTGAATTTTATGTAATAAATTATGTTCAATTGTGTAATAAAAAGAAGGGTTGTCATAGTAAATTTTTCCCAAACCATGTGCCCACTATGCACAATGTCACAAATTTCAAAAAATCTGTGACAAGCTCTAAAAATGAACCGAGATAAGACCAAAAAAAATATGGTCAAAACAACAGTCAATAAGTACATGAAATATAATAATGGGATGTTAAATATATAGACTCCAGGATCAGTAAATAAATATGAAATTAAATGAAAACTATATCTTTTTATAAAGAAAGGGTAAAGAAATAATTTCTTTTAAATATATCAAAATCTTTTTAATTGTAATTAAATGGGACTCTTTTGGATTTGATTGAAATACTACACATAATAAAATAAAAAACATGATTTATTGTCTAATATAATAATGATATAGAAAAATACCTATCATACCTCTATATAACACTGCTAGAATTATTGATTATTCCAATAATTAAAAACCATTTTTATAGGTTGGAGACTCAATGGTATAGCCTATAACAACAGTTATCTAAACCACTAGCTAATTGGATATTGGTATAGGCCTATACCAATGGTTTTCAGTGAACTATTGGAATTTTTTTACCAATAGTCTTGATAAAACCATTAGTATAGCTCTCTACCAATGGTTTAAATCCATTGAAATATTCCTATACCAATGATTCTATCAAAACCATTAGTATAACTCTATGAAAATGTTTTTGAAACGGTTGGTATAGACCCCCCCCCCCCTCAATTACATAATCAAAGAACCCCCATCCTACCCAAACAGCCATTATAAGCCACTATAAATAACAACAACATACCACCTTGGTCAATTACTTGAAAACAATGGTCAACAACCAATATAAAAACCATGATAACACAAGAAACCAATTAATTCATTCATCCAGTTATAAAAGACAATCAAATAATCATATATATTCATTTTGAACTAATAATAAAACATTAAATGTCATAAATATTAGTCAAATTTTAAAGGATCAATTTGTACCTCATCCAAATCACCCTGACCATCATCATTGTCATCCTTACCGTCATCCTCACCATCATCCATGCCATCATCCTCACCTCCATCCTCAACATCATCCTTTCCATCACCATCACCATGAACATCATAATATTAACCACCACTAGAACCACTACCCAGTTCACTATATAACACACTCATCGTTGACATATATGAAACACAAGACACAGAGGTATCTGGTGGAAGTGATGGACATTATACTCCCATAAATTTAATAATTTCATCATTGGCCCTTCAATTCCATTCATGCTCCTCGTTGTCCTTTTTTTGCTTCCACAGCCTTAACCTAAGAATGTGCTTCCCATGCATTAGTTTTTTCCAACTCAGTGCTAATAGAACTAGCACCTGAACTGGGACAATATATAGTTGGGTAAATTCTCTTTTTTGGTCGACAACATACTCTTCCATGATGTTCATCTCCCAAAACCATATTTAAATGATCTTTTTTTCAAAATTTGGTAGTGTAATGCTAAAAAAGGGCCTCTAAATCACAGTGTTACAAATAAAATTGGACTATATAGTTAAAAAATATACATTAAAATTTTAAATCAACAAAGTAAAACTTATAATCGGTTGTTGTTTTGGTTCATTTACCACGCTTTCATCTTTCTTCTTTATTTTTGAGAAAACAATTTTTATTGAGTAACATGTCCTTTAATATTAAAGACATCCCTCTATAATTACATTTAATATAGAAAACCTTAATTGAAAATAGGTTATTGATAATGAATTTCATAACTAAAATCAAATGGATATACTCAATGTTGCAATATGATTATTGTAATGATTGATTACTCTATTCTAGTATGATATGAGTTGGTTAAAAAATAAATATTATATAATAAATTGGGAGAATTGAGAATATGGTTAAATAATAAGTTTATAAATTTACTTAAAGTTGAATTTTAGGATTATTGTTTGTATAAATTATTTTCATTAATATACGGGAAATTTAATTAAATAATAATATAAATGGAATTTCTATATTGAAAAAAAAACTAATCAAGATTAAATAGATGTATAATATGGTAAAATAGAAATTTTAAATGTTCTCTAGATGTTTTCCTATTTGGTTTTCTATATTTCTATGATTTAATTTTAATGGGGTTAAAATAACAAAAATAAAGGTAAATTTTTCATTAATGGATATTGATAAAACATATAATAAATATTGGTGTATACTTTTTAAAAAAATATAGATGAAAGAAATGGATTTATTATTTTTTTGGTTAAATAATTTGAATGTTTAGTTAGAATCAGAGTATGTAAGGTCATCTTGGTTTTTATTCTTGTTTTTTTATTTAGTTTTACATGGTATAATTTTATTTAGTTGTTTTTAATTCAATTTGGTTAAGTATGGGTCAATTCAATTTATTTTGGTTAAATTATATTCAATTTATATTAATGACGTACCATTTTATTATGTTAAGATTATTTTTTCATCTTAATTCATTTTGGTTTATTCTAGATTAGTTTTATTTATTTTAATTCACCTATATTTGTTTATAACATTTCATTTCAATTTAATTTAGTTTTTTTATACCCCGTGTGATTATGTTTGGTATATATTATTTAATATTCATTTAGTTAAGTTATATTTCATTTGATTTACTTCAATTCAATTCAATTCAATTTTAATTGTTTTAGTGTTCTTTTTTTCATTTTTTTTTTAATTTTTTGGATCATGTTTAGACTAGTATATTTAGGTTTTTTTTAATGATGGTTTCACTTCCAGTTAGGTTGGTTCAGTTTCATCAGATTCAAATCATTTCAATTTCGTATTATAGAAAATCAATTCATTATTAATATAGTTATGTTTTATATTGGTTTTTTCATGATACATTTATTTGGTTTTGTGCCTCTATTATTATGGCATCCCACCTTTTTATTACATAACTTTTCATTACATGGTATAAAAAGACGATCTTTTCAAGTTTAGTTTCTTGGAAAAAAAGGTACCTAATACATGAAAACTTAAAACATTATTCTAAAATAACTTGAAAGAAATATCCATGGGTTCACTCTAGGTTAATTTTACTACATATCATATCCTAGGGACACACATTAATGGAATGTGGTGATCATGAATCCCAGTAAGGGAACAAGAAAGAGAGACATATAGCATGTGATCTTGAGACATATCAAAATGAACATGAGGCATAATGATTAGGAAAATTAAATAGGCATATCATAATAATAATAAAATGAAACATAACATTTAAATGTGGATACAACATTTAAATGAGACACTCATAATCATATCAACATGGTTTATCACCAAGGTATTCTAAATGAAAATTACCAAGGTTACTCACCAAGGTATCATAAAATATGTCATCTCTAAAGATTAAATTATTTAACCAATGAATTAGAGTGCTATCAGGGAGAACTATTAATATGTATTAGTTTATATGATCCGCATAGATCATAATCAATAATTTAGTTAATAACTAATAGATAATAAATAATTAGTTTCTTATCAAAATCATGTCATAAAAAGGGTTTAATGACATGATCATTACGTCATTTTTAACCCATGAAAAGAAGTGTGGGTTTATTATGCATAAATATCCAAATAAAATAAATAATTTTTAAATATAGTTTAATAACCATGGAAAATAAAAAGGATTGGTAATCCACACAAAAAAATAAAATAGAGTTTTCTAAGGGGAAGAGATACATTTTGAGAAGTAAATTCGACAACATGACAGGTATAAAACATGGTTTTAGAAAAGGGTAAAATGAGAGGGTATATGGGTATATCATTAATAAAATAAAATTCTTTTAGTAATGGGATAATATAAAGTGGAAAAATGAATTTTCTTGGAAATTGGAATGCATAGAAAAAAAATTAATCTTGAATGGAAAAGAGAAGTGGAGATTTCCCTTACCATGAAGAGTTACTCCTAGATCTTGAGTAATGGGACATTTGGGGCTTCAGGACACCTTGTGCGGTCTCCCTGGGAGGTAAAATAACAAGAAATTCATGGAGGATGGATTTTAAGTGAATGGAAATGGATAAATTGGTGGGTAATTATAGGAGAAATAGAGGAATTGTTTAATGATTTCTAAATATAGGTATTTAAAAACTAGGTTGTGGAAAATGTAAAACCATTGGCTTACCTGTGGTTTTTGCTCATGGTTTTGAACATTTGGGTTAAATTTTATAATATTTTAAACCAATAGAACTGAATACTATTTTTTAAAAATTCTTTTTGAATTAAAAAGTAAATATTCTACAAAGTTATCTTTTCAAAAAACCAATTTTTTTATACTTTGGAAGGTCACTTATAGTTTTCAAAATTGATTAAAATATATTAAAATAAATAATATTTAATAAAATAATATATTTTAGTGTTTTATTGTATTTAATTAATTATTACATCATTATGAAATAAATATTAAGTCATAAAATATATTGAATGCCTAAAACTATTTTTTTTACTATTTACGAAAAAATAAAGTATTCTAGAGAATTCTCATAAACTCACCCTAACATAATTTTGAAATGATGATTTAAAATATAATGTTAATTTTTATAGTATAATTCTATAAATATAATTATTTTCAATTTTAAGTATAAAAAACCTTATTTATTTAAAAATAGTATTTTTTTAGGCACAATCAAATTTCTGACACTTATAAAAATTTCTTCAAACTTTATAAAAATATGTTATCAATTATTATTTAAGTAAAAGTGTTTTAAAATTAAATTTAATTAAAAAAATATTATTCAGGATACATTGGTTTATTATAAAAATTTATATATTTTCTAGAAAAATACAATTATGATTCATTTGTGTCCAAAAATAATTTTATCGAATTCATCTCAATTAAACATAGATTTTATTAATAAATACTATTATTAAGATGAATTTATGGAATAAAAATTTATTTATAAGAAGGAATTTAAACTTTATGTAACTAAGGTCTAGAAACATAACCACTTATTACACCCGGATATTCCCTAAGGGTAAGGTGTGCAATGGTCTTAGTTTCATGGGGTGGCCCAGCTAACATCGGCTGATTGGTAATCTCTACTAACTTGAATTTATCCCATATGTGATTTCATTCATGCATAAGTTGTTTAAGATCATCTTGGGAATGGTCAAGGTAAATCTTCAATGATGATACCTACCTCCCAAGTTATGACAAATGGGATTCAAACTACATGACTCTACGGGTTGAGGCCATCAATTATCCTTTCGTTATCAATTAAACTTTTTTATTACAAGTTATAAACACTAATAATAATGGTAAAATTATCAACCAATGGTGTAGTGTCCAACATTCATATTGACCAACAATAATATTTTACCAATAGTTATATAAAAATTGAATCCCAGTGGTAACATTTCCCTTTATACCCTATAAATACCACTAATTTTTTTAGAATTCACTAACATTTATCTTAAATTTATATTTTCATTTTCATAAGATGTGAATTTTTTAACTGATATTTTTTATTTCAATATAATTTTTAATGGGGGAAATGATTTTAGTAGATTTGGGTGATCCATACTCTCTTGTTTTAGTTATTCTATTTTATATTATTTGTCTAGTTGTAATGTTTGGCATTTTAATTGGTTTAATAACTGACTAATGTAATGATCATTGTTAATGATATAATATTTTTTTCTTTCTATTTATTTTGTATTTGTATAAAATTACATAAAATTATTCATGAAACAAATATCATTTAAAAATAATAATAGGTCATTAAATTTTTCCCACCTTAAGAAAACTCATCCCTGGAATTTCAAATCATTTTCTCAGTTGAGAAAAAGTTAGGGTTCTTTTCTTTCATTGTATCCTATGGTTCCCACTACACTTCTTCTTACTTATTGTTTCTCCACAACACTTTGATGAGGTGGGTTTTCTTATTTTGTAGAACCTTGTCTCTATAGTCCAAGATCTCTACTGAGTACTCCTCATAAGAGAGGTCATGTTCCAGTTGTACCACCTTTGGATTTAGTACATGTGAGGGATCAACTATATACTTCCTCAAGAGAGATACGCAGAATAAATAATTAAATTGAGAAAGATTTGGTGGAAGTGCTAGCCAATAGGCCACTTATTCTATGTTATCAAGGATTTAAAAGGGGCCAATATACCTACGTATAAGCTTATATTTCTTTCCAAATCTCATGAATCTATTCCATGGGGATATATAAATGAAATCTTTTCCCCCGATATCAAACAACAATCCCCTTTGATGATTTTCAACATAACTCTTCTACCAACTCTGACCAGCCTTTATATGTTGTTGTATAGCATGAACCTTTTCTGTCATCTCTTGCACATGATCGGGCACAAGAAATTTCCTCTCACCAAATCTATCCTATCAATTAGAATTTATACATTTCTTCACATATAGAGCTTAATATAGTGTCATTTGAATACTCGATTGGATGTTGTTGTTGTATGAGAATTAAACTAATGTAAGTTGATCATCCCATCCACCTTTAAATTACATTGATCTTATTCTCAGTATGTCCTAGAGTATCTGAATAGTCCTTTCATATTTTCCAATAGTTTGGGGGTTATAGGCCATTATGAAATTCAATTCATCATTCAAAACAAGTTGGAGACTTCTTGAGAATTTAGATGTGAACTTTGGATCAGGATAAAAGTTTATAGAAAGTTTCACCCCATAAAACCTGACCACTTATTTTACATGTATCTCGGTATGTTATCCATTATATAAATCTTCCCGAATAGTGATTAAATGGGAAGTCTTGGTGAGACGATCCTCTATAACCCATATCACATTATTTCATTTGGATGTTCTTGGGAGACCAATGATGAATTCCATAGTGTTATTGTCCCACTTTTATATTGGTATGGGTAGTGGTTTCAATACACCTTTAGGAATTTTTTTCTCTACCCTCACTTGATGACATACCAAACACCTTGCAGTGTAGTCAAGAATCTCCCTTTTCATATTATCCCACCAATAATGATCATGAATGTCCTTATATATTTTAGCGATACTAATATGTATTGATAATTTAGAGTTATGAGCTTCAACCATCATCACCGTATTTATCTATGGGAGATATGGGACACATATATTTATATGAAATTTCAGTACACCTTCTTGATCAGTATTGAACTTAGGAAACTTCCCATTATTTACGTCATATATCTTTATTTGTAACAATGTATATTCTATTTAATATATATTGATCCTCTCTAGTAATGATTATTTAGAAATAATTTCATATAGGTTTGATGATGTCAATTCCCTTGTGATTCCCATGTCTAATTTTACTAGGTCCTTGATCAAAGGATCTCATTGAATCCTCATCATTGCAATCAAGATAGGTTCTTTCCTACTTAATTCATCAGTGAATTTTTTTACTCTTCTAGGGTGATAATGAATTGAACAATCGTAGTCATTAAGAACTTCCAACCATATCCTTAAACTCATGTTTAATTACTTTATAATTAAAATATACCTCAATATTTGGTGGTCTATGTATATATAACATTAATCCACATAAATCTAGTGCCTCTATATATTTAAAGAAAAAATAATAGCATCTAGCTCTAGGTATTGCATAGGATAATTTTTTTCATGAGTCTTTAACTGTCGAGATGCATGAAAAACCACTTTTTCATTTTTTTATGAGGAAACACAGAAGAAATTTCATAGATGAATCCATTTAAATAATGAATCCTTCTCTAATAGATGGTAGAGTTAACACTGGTGAAATAACAAATATCTTATTTAGTTCTTGAAACTTTATTCACAGCACATGAGCCTCATCCCGATTGGTGAGGACTATGAAAGTGCATCCAAGAGACCCAGGATCAAATCTGGGTGGAGACATATTTCTGGGGTACTTTAGAAGTACTTTAGAAGTCACTGTATCAGGTAGTGTTTGATACTATAGTAGCCAAAACTATTCATCCATCTGGGCCTTTGGTCCACCAGTTTGGTCCTCGGGTCCTGCAGGTCTTTCGGGCCACCCAAGGCCTTTGGGCCAGTTGTCTGTCAAGGCCTTCAGGCCACCTTAAGGCCTTCTGTCAACCCCAAGGCCTTCGGGCCACATGAATGTGCAGATTTACTAGTTATAATATAGGGTACAAGGCTTCAGATGATGATCAGAGTAGGCACAATCACCAGAGCAGAGCTAACCAAAATTGGAAGAAAGAGAGGGTATGGCATTACCACCTGTACAGGACATGTGCAGCTCTACACAGGATATCTATCTGACCAGCCTTGGGAAGGGGGAGTGCTAATATCATGACATGTGATGGGGAGGAGCAGTTCTAAGTTTTCTTGTCTGGTTGATTTCCTATAAGACCTACGATTCATATAATTGTATCTAAGAATTCAGGCCTTGTAAGGGTTCCACCTCATCCCTTGAAAGGTGGATTGTCAAAAAAACAATAAAAAAAGGACTTCGTTCCATTCAGTTAGTGAAACATTCTTCACACTCCTTTTTCCATATTGACTTAGCTCTTTTCTGAGTTAAGTTGATTAGTGGATTATAAAGTCCTGAAAATATTTTCAAAAACCTTCTCTAATATTCTTCTAAACCAAGGAAACTAAGAATCTCGATTACTATTATAGGATAAGTCCACTCCTATATAGCCTTTGTCTTCACAGGGTTAACTGATATTCCTTCATTGGTTATAACTTTCCCCAAGAATGAAACATATTTAACTAGAATTCACATTTTCTTAATTTTCCAAAAAATATTATCCTTCCTTAGAGTTCCCAAGAAACCCCTTAGATTATCCACATTCTCCTTGTTCCTTTTAGAGTATATCAGAATGTCATCAAAAAAAATAACCATGAATTTATCAAGTAAGTCCTTAAAAACTAAACTCATCAAATCCATAAATATAGAAGGATCGTTAGTCAAAATAAAGGGTATGAAAAAAAAAACTCATAATGCCTATATCTTGTTCAAAAGTTAGTCTTTGGAATATATTTTTTCTTCACCCTCAATTTATGATACTCAGATTAGAGCTCAATATTAGAGAATAATTGAGCCCCACAAATCTAGTCAAATAAATCATCAATCCTTAGTAGCGGGTAATTGTTCTTCAATTTGATCCCATTAAGTTCTCTATAAGCAATTCATAAATACATAGATCATTCCTTGTTCTTTATAAATATAATAGGTTCTCCCTGAGTAAGCACACTTGGTCGGATAAATACCTTATCTAGAATATCATGAATTTGTTTCATTAATTCCTATAACTCTAAATTTTCCATTCTATATGGGGTCTTTGATATCATCTTGGGTCTAGCTATGAGTTTAATAGTTAACTCTACCTCTCTTTCTGGGGGAGGTATATTTATATCTTTAATAAATATGTTAATGTATTCTTGAATGGTGGGAACATTCTATATCTCTATACTTTCATTTCCTTCTCCATATTCACTGATAATATCTATATAGAAGTCTATGGGAGGTGCTTCTAGACAAATATCAGGCTGGGATTTCTGTCCTTTAAGAATAAATATAGGTTTTCCACTCAAGGATACTAAAATTTATTTACTTCTATATTTTATCTTAGCATTATACCTTGAGAACCAGTCCATCCCTAGTATAGTGTTGAATTCCACCATGGGAATAACTACTATATTTTTAATGATATTTTACTCACCAAAGTTAATAATAGAGTTTCTATACACTTTTGATTCTAGGATAATTCCTCCTAGAGTCTTGATTGACAACACAACTTCTAGAAGTTTAAGTATTGATTCTATATTCTTTGCAAACATGGATGAAATAAAAGAATGCATAGAACCAGAATTAAAAAAAATTATTTACTAGATTTGATAGAACAATGAGTGTACCTACCACCACATCATTTGGAGCCTCCACTTCAGCCATTGTGATAGAAAATGATTGAACTTTCTCCCTTGGCCTATGTTGAGGTTGATGGTGGTTCACCTCCATTATCATCAAATTTTTAAATTGATTGGAAAAGTGATCAAGATGTCCACACTTGATGAATTAAACTTCTAGATGGGCCTAGATCATTTTCCCTTTGTATTTACTATTGATAAGTTGAGGCTTCACCTCACCGTGATAGTTTCAAGCTATACAGACATCTCTTCCGAACTTATAGAACATTATACTCCCAAGTAAAAAGATCTATGAATTCTTATTCCCACATTTGTTACATGTGGGAAGTTGAACTTTATGTCCTCCTCTTCCATGATCAAAGTTCTTCCCTAAGTTTGTCTTCGTTTCTCTCTTATTCTCAAACAATATATGTGACCATTTCATATATCCAAGATTCACTTCAACCTTATAGCACTCCACAGTATCTCCTAGTAGATTTTGAAGTCTTTATATTCAAGATTCCTTCACATATGGGGTCTTAGTACACTAAAGAATCTATCAACCTTTCCCTTAGAATCCATAATAAATCTAGTGTTGTATCAATAATTAATTGTAAAGTTTATCTCATATCTTCCCACTGATTTATTTTCCTTCATCTTTAGTTCAAGGAATTACTTCTCCATTTTTGTTTACATCAAATGGAGAAATTATTTATTGAAAAATATTCCCTTAAACTCTTCCCACTCTATAGCAACGATCTTCCATCTTGGCTTCATGTTTTTAATCAATTTCCACCATGGATCAGCTTCGCCTTCTAACAGGTACTCTTCCAGGTTGAATTTCTCTTGCTCCAAACAAAGAAGTACCAAAATGATCTTTTTTATAGAGATTATCCATTTTATAGTAATCAATAGATTAGTATATCCACTGAAATAATGTTTTTATTAATTCATGAAGGACTCAATAGAAATTTTTCCCCTTCAAGGTGAATCCTATCACTTGACTTGATTCAAGTTATTTTTCACAACTTCTGTTAGTTGAATCATCATATTTATAAAGTTTTTCATTCCATCTTCTATCAAAACACAGTCAGTGCATCATCTATTGAACTCGTCATTTACGCAATTCCTCTTATTTCCCTCCATTTTTTCTAAAATAAGAAAACCTTAGTGAGAAACATGTTGCATTTATGAATCTTAAAATTATAAATGTATTTTATGTCTTAAAACACCATGATTAAATATTTTATTAATCTAATATAGTTAAAATTACATTTTATATATATCCTTTATAATGGTTCATAAAAATCTTGTGATTAACTAAATATATCCCCAAGGAGTGTCAAACCATGACAGAAACAATGCTTATTTTCATGCACTAGTTCCCATTTGAGTCTATATCAAAGGGATTTTTTTGGGGGTTACCCCTAGGTACATCTATGCTAGAGCCACATTCATTTTTTATTATCCAGAAAGGGATCCATTTGCTCAGAGAACAATTACTTATCAAAATACCATAAGTTTTTTCCTATATTTAGACTTTTCCCTATGGTTCTTCATAAATATTTCAAGTCGTAATTTCTATAAATAAATAAACCATTATTTTATACCAATTATGTAATACCTCCTCTTTATTATATAACTTTTCATTACATGGTAAAAAACATAGCATCTTCTCATGTTTAGTTTCTTGGAAAAAAGGATTATAATACAAGAAAACATGAAAAATTATTCTAAAACAAGTTTAAATACATATTCATGGGTTCACTATAGGTTAATTTTACTGCATATCATATCCTTGGGACACACATCAAAGTAAAGGGGTGAGCATGAATCCCAATAAGGGAATAAGCAATAGATGCATATAGCATGCGATCTTGAGATATGTCTTTAAGAACACGATGCATAACGATAATGCATGAGAAAGAGGCATATAATAATAATAATAACCTGAAGCATAACATGGAATGTTTCAATAACATTTAAATGATACATTCATAGTAATATCACTATATTTTATCTCTAATGTGTCATAAATTAAAATTACCAAGGTTTTTCACCAAGGTATTGTAAAACATGTCATCTATATAGATTAAATTCTTTACCCAATGAATTAGATCACTATCGGGGTACAACTATCATATTTATTAATTAATTTTATCTACATATATCATAATCAATCATTCCATTAATAACCCATAGAGAATAAGGAATGAGTTTCTTATCAAAATCATTGCATAAAAAAGTTCTTAAAGACATGATCATTACGTCCTTTATACACCCATAAAATGGTAGTGTGGGATTATTACATTTAAATACACAAATAAAATAAATAATTTTTACACCTAGGTGAATACCCATGGAAAATAAAAAGGTTTTGGAATCCACACAAAAAAATAGAATTTCTTAAGAAGAATAGAGAAATTTTGAGAAGTAAAGTTGGCAGCATGACGGGTATAAATCATGGTTTTAGAAAAGGGTAAAATGAGAGGGGAACACGATATCCCATTGATAAAAAAAATTTATATTAATGTGATAATATAAAGTGGAAAAAAATAAATTTTCTTAGAAATTTGAAGACTTTCTACAAAAACTGCTATTGAATGGAAAATAGAATTGAATATTTCCTTTACCTTGAAGAGTTACTCCTAGATCTTGAGGAATGGGACCTCAGGGGATTTATGGAACATAGGGGATATTATTGGGAGGAAAAATCACCATAAATTCTTATAGGATTAATTTTTAGTGAATAGAAATGGAGAAATTGGTGGGTATTTATAGGGGAAGTGGGGGAATTGTTTAATAATTTCCAAATATATGTCTTTATAAACTAGGTAGTGGAAAATGAAAAACCATTGAATTAATCATGGTTTTTCCTCATGATTATGGAAATTTACGTCAAATTTTATGATATTTTAAGCCACACAAAATCTAACACTATTTTTTTGATACTTATTTTTTCATGTAAAAGTAAATATTCCACAAAGTAATGTTTTTTTTAAACCAAATTTCTCTTCTTAGGCTTTGGAAAGTTACTTATGGATTTAAAAATTGATTAATATATATTAAAATACTTAATATTAATAAAATAACATATTTTAGGTTGTTTATTGTTTTTAATTAATTATTACATCATTATTACATAAATATGATTTCATAAAATATATTGAATCCCTAAAACAATATTTTTTTACTATTTACAAAAAAAAATTATTTTAGAAAATTCACATAAATTCACCCTAATCTAATTTCAATATGAAGATTTGAAATATACTATTTATTTATCCATAATAATACTCTAAATATTTGAATTTAAAATTTTAAATATAAAAAATCTTATTTATTCAAACATTGTAGTTTTTAAGGCATAGTCAAATTTCTGACACTTATAAACATTTCCTAGGACTTAATAAATGTTTTTTGTCATTTATTATTTAAATAAAAGTTATTTAAAAGGATATTGTATTAAAAAAATATTACTCAAAATACCTTGGTTTATTATAAAAATTTTATATATTTTCTATAAATATATAATTATGTTTCATTTTCATCCAAAAATCAATTTAACAAATTCATCTCAATGAAACATATATTTTATTAATAAAAACTATTCTTAAGAGGAATTGGTGGAATAAAAAATTTATTTATTTGAATGAATTTACACTTTATGTTACTATGTTCTGGACATGTAACCCCTTATTACACCCACATAATCCATAAGGGTATGGTGTGCAATGGTCAAAATTTCATGGGGTGGATCATGTAACACCCCAAGCTTCCACGGTACGTTTCCTTTTGAATAATGTAATAGCTTGCATTGAACGCAACTTCGAGATTCTAACACACCGTGACCAATCAAAGTAGCCATTATGAATAGTAATACCCACTTTTTAAAATTTTATAAATTTTATCATTCAAAATGGACTTCATTTTTGGATTCGGAATGTCTAAATTATCTTAGGGTGAATTTTTTGCACTTTTCTAATAACTTTCATATTTTTATGAATAGTGAAAAATACTAAATTTTAATTAAAAACAACTTTTTAATAAAAATAATTTATAGTGTTAAATTATAATAGATTATATTTTTAGCATTTAATCTAATTTTGGTCATTGGATGTAATTTCATATTTAAACTGTACATAAACAAGTGTCAATATTTTGATAGTTATTATTTCTTAAAAACACGTTTTTAGTTTTGATATTGGGAATTAATTTTAAATTAAATTCTGCCACTTCTGTGTTTTGAATTTGAAAAAATGTATTCCATATTTGTATAAAGTAGGTCCGAATTGTGTAAATATGTAACTTTTATTTTTAGACATTTTAAATATTTACTTTAGTAAATATTTTATTTTCCATGAGTAAAGGGTAAATATAATAAATAAGGGTAATATATAGTATTATAATAATATTAAATTACCCTAACATGTATCCTAATCCTATTTGATGATACATATCCGACCATGGGCATCCTTGGGTCGAATTTTTGACCCCATGAAGCCACATGGGTGTGATAATAACATTTTATATAAATTAATTTAAAGTAAAGACAAAAATGGAACAATCAAATATTTTTTAGTAAATAAATTTTTACCTGGTGTTATATAAGTTATCTTTTTAACTATAAATATTATTTGAAATGATAAAAATATTTCCTAGATCATGGTATTTTATTTATATTTTTTTTACATAAAATAAATTAAATTATTTATGACACAATAATGATGCAATAATTACCTCATTAACAAATGATTTAAATAAATAAGATTATAAATATTAAAATAATATCCAAAACCTGTAAAATTATTATTGTATTATTTTATTTAGACCATTATTCATATTAACTTTGATATTAATGAATATTTGACCTTTTGAAACTGAATATGAGGTTAAAATAAAATAATTGTTTCAAACTTTCCTAAAGAGCCCCTCCACTCCCTTATAAAAACCCTCACCTCCTACCCATTTCTCAAACTTCTTAAGCCTTTGGCCCATACAATCCCTAACCAAATATCCTCCCAACATCCATAAATTCATTATATAGGTCTTACTTTAGTCTTAAATATAACCTATGGATCCCTTTTGATCAAATCAAAAGGAAGAACCCGAAAAAGAGGAAATAATTTCACCACCCTCTTTTAAGTTCTTTTCTTCTTCCACTTACTATTTCTTTGTTGTTTCCATTCTAAAATAATAACTCCAGTATCTTCTATATACTGTGATGTTATTATAAATATGTTACAACCATATTCATTATTCTATCCATCATATGAATGACAAGTCACCATACGTGTGTACGTACGGTTTACTGTCTCCACGTCGTGGTGTAGTTGTTAATCAAATAAACTATTATTTGGATGGCTATAATAATGATATATAATTGATGTAAATAATAAATATAAAAACTTAATTATTCTTTTTATATGATATACCATCTATTTACATACATTTTTTAATCAAAATAATGATTTTGTCGCTCATACGTACGTACGGATTATCATCTCCACGAACGTGATGAGATTCATTTCCCCATTGTAACCATTAAATAATAATTTTAATTTGGTTATTAAAAATAATGAATAAAGAACATAATCTCATTCTAGATAAGAATCAAATAAATACTATCCATTAAAAAATACGGCTTATGTATCAAAATATATAATGGAAAACGAATCAGTTAACACCAGAAACAACGATAATACTGAAATATCATTATCAAAGCAATATTAGAAGATCATATATGATATCATATTAATGTATATGGTTATTGTATAATTTAATAACAATTATTTAACCATTATATAGGAGGTTAACCTACCCTTTACCCAAGGAAAATAACAAGGTAAGGGTTAATTTCACAATCTCTTTATTATTCGAGGTTGTTTTATGCGTGAGTATCTACTGGGACCTCTTTATCATCCACATTCGTGTTTTCTTAAAAATGTATTTCTAAATATTTTTATTATTTACTAGACTATGGGTTAAATTCATTTATACCCATATTTTATCTTATATGTTTTGAAAGTAATCTTTCCATCATTTTCCAAACAAGGTACTTTACGACCTTTTCGTCAAAATTAAGGTAATAATGGTTTTTTAACTTATAAGGTGAGTACGATTATTCTCTGCCATTATAACATCTCCAAAGATTACCTTACATGATTATATTAATATTTTCAAAATAAATGTTTTCTTTTATAATTATGTGACTTTAAATGATTTCAAAAATAAAGAGATATTTCTGTCAAATATTTTTGATTTCATCTATGTCGACATCCTATGATGGATTTTATACTTGTTTGAAGTCGATTCATTATGATACAAATATTCCATTTTTATTGAAGTTTTTGTGATATGTTTGACTGTGGGTGTGTTATTTTTATACCATTCATGGTTTATAGTTAAAGTATTGAAATTTCATATGCTAGTTTTAATAGGAGTGTTTTTGTTATGTTTTAACCTTTTCAAATGAGGAATGTATTGGACTTAGTATGTGACGGGTGGAGCCCTCTATAGCTCCTCAGTGCATCAGTAGGTATCCTGAGACAACTATATGAGGAATTGGCTAAGGCCTTTCCCAATTTTATATATGGTTTTGGCCGAGGCCTTAATCATTTTTAGATGTCTTGGTCGAGGCCCTGACAAGATGTTTCAGAATGTACGACATTATACATTCCCTCATTAAGAAAATAATATTGATGGATCATGTGGTTATTTGGCTAGTAGAATACCCATGACTATGTTTTATTATGGAATTATTTACTCAGCACATATTCCTGCCATAAAAGTGTTCATGTTTATTATTTTTAAAGGAATGTGTTTTCAATTATTCACCATGCCTAATATTTATATTATCTTTCGTTGTATTGCTTACCTTTACTGAGCATTTGAGCTCACCCATTTCTTATGTTTCATTTTCCCAAGATATGAAGAAGTTATTTATGAGTGACTTTCTGGAATAATCTAGGAGGCTTGGATGTTTCTAATGTAATAAATTAGTGTTGTATTTCTTTTAAAGTTGTAATGTTGAACTTATGTATGAATCTTGTTTCCAATAATACTAAATTGATCTGTCTTTTGGGACATGATTTCCTTATGATCATGCAAATGTTATGTAATAATGCACTGACTATGGGTAACTGGGGTCGGGGCATTACAGTTGGTATTAGAGGAAGTTTATTATAATCCTTGGAAACTAGATTTAGATAAAATTTGATTAGAGAACATTAACCTAAGATAGACTTTGAGGATTAGTATAGAAGAAATTCCTAGATTTTTGGTAATGTAGATATTTTGTTAGTTTTCCAAGAAATACATCCCTGTCTGGATATAAGCAGGTAGAGGCAGCTCTAGCACAGTTGTACCTAGGGGTAAAACCCAAAAACACCGCTTTGAGCTAGACTCGAATGAGAACTGGTGCACGACAACGGGCCTTACTGCACCCTTGGTTACAACACTCCCGGGGGATATGCTTAGGATAATTCTCATTTTATTTACAAACCATTATGAAAGGTTTATGAGTATATACTTCCTGAAAGAAATCATTTTTATGATTATGGATAATATCCATAAACTATTCAATTTATGTTAAGTATTTTACAAGTATGGTATTATGTATTTCGATTCATAAACTAATCTAGTTTATTCCATTGTTTAGAAATGGTGCCTAGTGGAAGGAATGGAAACTATATCAATGCACGTAATCCATGTAGGGATTTCCCTCCGACTCAAGATAATTATAGCAGAGATGGTTATGCAACTGGTGATGATCAGCATATCACTATACTGGGACAACTCACTCACGTTATGAATAATAACCTTACCCATATAGAGCTCCATGATCCACAACGCAGAGGATCAATGTTAGATCGCTTCATGAGGAAACAACCACCAATATTAAATGGGAGTACAAATACATTAGTATCTGATCAATGGATAAATTCTTTAATGAAAATATTTCATGCTTTGGGGAGTAGCAAAAGGGAAAATGTTTTCAGGACAGTTTATCACCTCACGGGAGATACAGATCAATGGTGGTCATTGATTCAAAACAAAAAGGAGGATAAAGAAGTATCAAGTATGGAATGGAGAGAGTTTAAAGATATTTTCTTAGAAAAATACTTTCCTCATGACCATCGAGAGGATATGGAAAGGCAATTTCTGAGTCTGAGGCAAAATGAGGATGAGAATATCGCAAAGTATGAGGCCAACTTTACAAGGTTATCAAGGCACGCTGCAGATTATATACGTAACCCAAGAAGTAAGATTGATCATTTCATTGATGGGTTAAAACAATTTCTACATCGAGCATTAGTATCGCAATCCTTTTCAACATACAAAGATATTATCTCATGTGCTATCAAGTTAGAAAAGGAATTATTTAAGTCTTACGAATTTAAATAAAAGAAAGAGAAGAAGAGATTTTCTGAACACTCTAGAAAAGGAAATAAGGAAACAGAGAATAAGGGAAGGGTTGAATTTCCACCCTTTGATAATTGTGGAAGGAAGCAACCTGGTGCCTTTCTAAAAGGAAAAGGAGTATGCTACAAATGTGGATAGAAAGGACAACATGCTGGTGATTGTAAGGGTAAGAAAAAATCTACCAATGTTCAATGCTACAATTGCAGGGGGATGGGACATTATGAAAATGAATGTCCAAAGCGTTAGGTAATATTACATCAAAAATGCAAAGGGATCAAGGACAAGCTTATGCGATCACTACTGCTGAGGTTGAAGCTCTGAAAGGAATGGTGCAAGGCAATTTAATGGTTTCCTCAAGTTTAGAAAATGATTTATTTGATTCTGGATCATCACATTATTTCATATCTTCCCAGTTTTCTAAGAAAATTAGATATTTCCAATTTTATTTAACAAGGTATTTTTTAGTCAAAACCTTTAAGGGAAGTATCATTGCAACAAATTTTTGTGAATCAGTTCCCATTAGGGCATATAAATGTTCTTTATCTACTGATCTCATCATTATACCCAAGATTGAATTTTATATAATTCTCGGTATGGATTGGCATTCAGACCATGATGCGAAAATTTATTATAAGAATAAGGAGGTTACAATTTTTGATGATGATAAGGAGTACCTTAACTTTAGAGCAGAAACTTCACCATTTGATTCTTATATAGATCCACCCCCAGTAGCTCTACTAAATTCAATTATCATGGAGGAATAGAATGAAATAAAAATGGGTGAGGAAAGGAGTGTTCAAAAATAATATGTATCTATTATGAAAGAATATGTTTTTGTGTTTTCAGAAGATTTACCTGGACATCCTCTAGAGTGAGAAGTTGAGTTTTCCATAGATTAATTCATGGTTCAAGGACCATATCAAAGACCCCTTATAGAATTACCACTGTGGAATTAGTGGGACTAAAGAAACAACTAGAAGAATTGAGTAATAAGGGATTTATACGCCCTAGTGTTTCTCCATGGGGATCCCCTTTCCTTTTTGTTTAGAATAAAGACGGATCTATGAGGTTTTGAATTGAATAGAAGGAGATCAATGCTATAACAATAAAGAACAAGTATCTTGTACTTCTCATTGATGATTTATTTGACCAACTTCATGGAGCTCAATATTTTTCAAATATTGACCTTCGATCTGGATATCATCAGTTGTGTGTAAAAAAGGAATACATTCAAAAGACAGCATTTCGTACCAGGTACGGGCATTACAAGTTTAGAGAAATTCCTTTTGGGCTAACTAATACACCCTCTGTTTTCATGGATCTAATGAACAGAGTTTTCAAGGAATATCTTGATGAATTTGTAGTGGTATTTATTGATGATATCATGGTATACTCTAAAATATATGAAGATTATGAAAATCACTTGCGCACCATTTTGAAAACCCTCAAAAGAAATGAATTATATGGGAATATTAGCATGTGTGAATTATAGCTTCAGGAGATTTATTTTCTTGGCCATATTGCCTCTAAGGATGGAATCTCCATTGATCCTTATAATACAAGAGCAATCAAAGAATGGCCAGCACTGATCGGTATAACTGAGGTACATAGTTTTATTGGTTTAGCAGGTTATTATCGACGTTTTGTCCAAAAATTTTCTTGGTTGGCTAACCCATTAACCAAGCACACGTGTAATGGGGTTAACTTTGTTTGGACAAAATAGTGTGAAGAATGTTTTGAAGAATTTAAGAGAAGATTAGTCAATGCTCCTATATTGACTCTACCATCGGGGAATGATGGGTTTGTTATTTATAGTGATGCATCAAATAAAGGACTTGGTTGTGTCCATATGCATAATGATATAGTTATTGCCTATGCATCACGACAGCTAAAAATTCATGAGCAAAACTATCCCACTCATGATCTTGAGTTAGCAGCTGTAATTTTTGCTCTGAAAATATGGATACATTATCTCTATGGTGAAAAATGTGAGATATATACCGATCATAAGAGTTTGAAGTATATTTTCTCACAGAAAGAACTCAACATGAGGCAAAGTAGATGGATTTAACTACTCAAGGATTATGATTACACGATACACTACTACCCAAGGAAGGCAAATAAGGTGAAAGATGCTTTGAGCAGAAAGGATCATGGAGTTTTGAACAAGATGAGAGTTGAAAAGGAACCTATATACATGGATCTAGTAATTATGGATATGGGAATATCCATGGAAGCTGAAACATCAATACTTTTTCAAATGGTTGCAAACCCATCTTTACTAGAAAGGATAAAAATTCTCAAACTAAAGATGAGGAATTTATAAAGAAGAATAAATATGTGAACGGTGGGAGATTGATCGACTTTGTATATGAAGATGGAATTTTGAAATTTGGGAAGAGACTTTGTGTTCCTAATATACCTGATATAAAAAGGGAATTGTTGGATGATTCTCATAGCTCCAATTTCTCTATACACCCTGGGAGAACCAAGATGTATAGAGATTTGAAGGAACATTTTTTGTGGGACTACATGAAGAGAGAAATTGCTGATTATGTGAAAAGATGTATGGTTTCTCAACAAGTGAAAGCTGGAAGGAAACATCCTAGAGGATTCATGATTCCTCTTCCCATACCTGAGTGGAAATGGGATAATATTACGATGGAATTTGTCATGGGAATAACAAAGACTCCTAAATGGAATGATGCGATATGGGTCATTGTTGATCGTCTTACCAATTTAGAACATTTTATTGCTATAAGAGAAGATTTATCGCTTGATGGTTTAGAAAGACTATATATTAATGAAGTTGTAAGACTTCATGGAGTACCCCTATTGATTGTTTCTGATCATGATCCCCGTTTTACATCAAGATTCTAGAAAATTCTTTAGAAATCCCTGGATACTGAACTTTGTTTGAGCACTGCCTACCACCCTCAAACTGATGGAAAATCAAAACAGAATATTAAAACCTTATAAAAAATGTTGAGATCGTGCTCACTCAACTTTCAAGGTATGTGGGATCAATATTTACCTCTCGTATAATTTTCTTATAACAATAGCTTCCATTCAAGTATTCATATGGCACCATAAGAAGCGTTATACGAAAAGAGATGTTGCACACCAACTTGTTGGGATGATATTGATGAAAGAAAACTCGTAGGCCCAAAACTTATTGAAGAAATGATGGAAAAGGTAAAGGTTATCCAAACCCACATCAATGCAGCTCAAAGTAGGCATAAGAATTATGCCGATAACCGAATAAAGGATTTGGAATTTCAGGTTGGAGATCATGTTTTCTTGAAGGTATATCCATGGAAGAAAGTTATATGACTCGGTAAGAATGGTAAATTGAGTCCCAGGTACATCGGACCTTTCAGAATTCTAGAACAAATTGGGGTTGTAGATTACTATTTGGAAATGCCTCCAAGTCTTTCCAAAGTTCACAATGTGTTCCACATATCATTGTTGAGAAAATACATGCCTGGCCCAATGAATGTACTCACCTATGAGGAATTAGAACTGGAACCTGATCTATCTTATTATGAAGAGTCTTTAAAGATTCTTGATACCAGAGAATAAGTGTTGAGAAATCGGATAACTCTTCTGTTAAAAGTTCAATGGAGAATCCATAAGATGAAAGAGGCAAAGTGGGAACCTGAGGAACTTATGATGAAGAACCACCTAAATATTTTTATGTGGTAGTATTCTAGAAATTTTTAGGATGAAATTATTTTAAGTAGGGGAGAATGTAACACCTAAATCTTCAATGGTATGTTTCCCTTTGAATAATGCAATAGCTTGCATTGTACGCAACATCGAGATTCTAACACACTGTGACCAATCAAAGTAGCCGTTATGAATAGTAATACCCACTTTTTGAAATTTTATAAATTTTATCATTCAAAATGGACTTCATCTTTGGATTACAAATATCAAAATTAGCTTGGGGTAAATTTTTGGCACTTTTCTGATAACTTTCATATTTTTATGAATAGTGAAAAATACTAAATTTTAATTAAAAACAACTTTTTTAATCAAAATAATTTATAGTGTTAAATTATGATTTTGAGTGGTTTTAAAGTATAATTAGATTTTATTTTTACCATTTAATCTAATTTTGGTCATTGGATGTAATTTCATATTTAAACTGTACAAAAATAAGTGTCAATTGTTTGATAGTTATTATTTCTTAAAAACACGCTTTTTGTTTTGATAGCGGGAATTAATTTTAAATTAATTTATGCCACTTATGTGTTTTGAATTTGGAAAAATGGATTCAATATTTTTAATCAGTAGTTCCAAATTGTGTATGTAGGTAACTTTTATTTTTAGACATTTTCAATATTTACTTCAGTAAATATTTTATTTACCATGAGTAAAGGGTAAATATAATAAATAACAGTAAAATATATTATTATTATAATACTAAATTACCTTAACATGTGTCATAATACTATTTTATGATACATATCTGACCATGGTAATCCTTGGGTCGAATTTGGGACCACATGGAGCCACATGGGTGTGACAATGACATTTTATATTAATTAATTTCAAGTAAAGACAAAAATGGCATAAACAACAAAAATAGTAAATAAATTTTTAAATGGGGTTATATAAGTTATCTTTAGACTATAAATATTATTTTTAAATCTAAAAATATTTCCTATATTATGGATTTTTTTTAAATTTTTTCTACATCAAATAAATTAAATTATTTATGACACAATAATGGTACAATATTTACCTCATTAATAAATGATTTAAATAAATAAGATTATAAATAATAAAACAATATTTAAAACATGTAAAATTATTATTGGATTATTTTATTTAGACCATGAGTCATCTTAAATTTGATATTAACGAATTTTTGACCTTTTGAAACTGAATATGAGGTTATAATAAAATAATTGTTTCAAACTTTCCTAAAGAGCCCCTCCACTCCTTTATAAAAAGCCCCCACTTCCTACCCATTTATCACACTTCTCAAGCCTTTTTATCATACAAACCCTACCCAAATATCCTTATAACATCCTGAAATTCATTTTAGAGGTCTTACTTTAGTCCGAAATACAACCTATGGAGCCCTTTTGATCAAATCAAAAGGAAGAACCCGAAGAAGAGGAAATAATTTCACCACCCTCTTTTAAGTTATTTTCTTCTTCCACTTCCTATTTATTTGTTTTTTCCATTATAAAATAATAACTCTAGTATATTCTATATACTGTGATGTTATTATAAATATGGTACAACCATATTCAATATTTTATCCATCCTATGAATGACATGTCACCATACGTGTGTACGTACGGGTTACCGTCTCCACGCCGTGGTGTAGTTGTTAATCAAACAAACTATTATTTGGATGGTTATAATAATTATGTATAATTGATTTAAATAATAAATATAACATGCTAATTATTCTTTTTATATGATATAACATCTATTTACATTCATTTTTAAATCAAAATAATGATATAGTCACTCATGCGTACGTACGGATTATCATCTCCACGAACGCGATGAGATTCATTTCCCCATTGTAACCATTAAATAATAATATTAATTTGGTTATTAAAAATAATGAATAAAGAACATAATATAATTATGGATATGAATCAAATAAATACTATCCATTAAAAAATATGTCTTATGTATCAAAATATATAATGGAAAACGAATCAGATAACACCTGAAACGACGATACTACTGAAATATCATTATCAAAGCAATATTAGAAGATCATATATGATATCATATTAATGTAAATGGTTATTGTATAATTTAATAACAATTATTTAACCATTATACATGAGGTTAAACTACCCTATACCCAAGTAAAATAACAAGGTAAGGGTTAATTTCACAATCTCTTTATTATCTGAGGTTGTTTTATACGTGAGTATCTACTGGGACCTCTTTATCATCCACATATGTGTTTTCTTAAAAATGTATTTCTAAAGATTTTTAATATTTACTAGACTATGGTTTAAATTCATTTATACCCTTATTTGATATTATATGTTTTGAAAGGAATCTTTCCGTCGTTTTCCAAACAAGGTACTTTAAGACCTTTTCAACAAAATTAAGGTAATAATGTTTTTTTAACTTATACGGAGGGTACGATTATTCTCCGCCATTATAACATAGTTGAAACTTCCCTTACAATATTATAAGAATATTTTCAATATAAATGTTTTCTTTTATAATTATGTGACTTTAAATGATTTCAAAAAGAAAGAGATATTTCTGTCAAATAGTTTGACTTCATCTATGTGAACATCCTTTGATGGATTTTATACTTGTTTGAAGTCAATTCATTGTGGTACAAATATTCCATATTTTATTGAAGTTATTGTGATATGTTTGATTGTGGGTGTGTTATTTTTATACCATTCATGGTTTATGGTTAAATTATTGACATTTCGTATGCTAATTTTAATACGGATGTTTATTTTATGTTTCAACCTTTTCATATGAGGAATGTATTGGAATTAGTATTTGATGGGTGGAGATTACTATAGCTCCTCGGTGCATCAGTAGGTCTCATGAGATAACTAGCCATGGAATTGGCAGAGGCCTTTCCCAATTTTATATATGGTTTTGGCTGAGGCCTTAATAATTTTTAGACGTCTTGGACAGGGCCTTTACAAGATGTTTCAGAATGTTCGGCATTATACATTCCCTCATTATGAAAATAATATTGATGGATCATGTGGTTATTCGACTAGTAGAATACCCATGACTATGTTTTATTATGTCATTATTTACTCAGCTCATATTCCTTCCATAAAAGTGTTCATGTTTATTATTTGTAAAGGCATGTGTTTTAAATTATTCACCATGCCTAATATTTATGTTATCTTCCGCTTTATTACTTACCCTTACTGAGAATTTGAGCTCACCCCTTTCTTATGTTTCATTTTCCTAGGATATGAAGAATTTAGTTGTGAGTGACTTGCAGGCATAATATAGGAGGCTTGGATGTTTCTAATGGAATAAATTAGTTTTTTATTTCTTTTCAAGTTGTAAAGTTGAATTTATGTATGAATCTTGTTTCCAATAATACTAAATTGGTCAGTATTTCAGGACATTATTTCCTTGTGATCATGCAAATATTATGTAATAATACACCGACTCTGGGTAACTGGGGTCGGGGCATTACAACTTGGCTAACATCGACCGAGTGGAAATCTATACTAACTTGAACTTATCTCATAGGTAATTTATTTCAATATTCACTTTTTTAAGCTCATCTTGGGCTTGGTTAAGGGAAAACCCCAACAAGGATACCTCCCTCCCAAGTTCTACCAAATGGGCTTCAAACAGCATGACTCTACTGGTTGAGGCCATAGATTATCTTTTATGTTTTAATTATACTTTGTCATTACTACCTATAAACACTAATTATAATGGTAAATTATCAATCAAGGGTATAGTTTCCAATATTCATATAATGGTAAAATCTCAATGGTCACATTTCCCTTTATATACTATAAATACTACTTTATTCTTTCACTCAAAATTCACTATAATTTCACTTAAGATTATATTTTCATTTTCATAATATATTGATTGGTTTAGTAATATTTTATCTTATTTCTATAGAATTTCATTGGGAGTGATGATTCTAGTAGATTGGGGTGATCCATACATTCTTATTTTAGCTATTCTATTTTATATTTTATGTCTAATTGTAATGTTTGGAATTTTAACTGGTTACATATCTGACTGATGTAATGATCATTTCTAATGAGATAAAAAATGATTTCTATTTATTTTTTAATTGTATAATATTATAATAATTTATTTAGGAATAAAATATCATTTAAAAGGGGTTCAAGTCATTACAATTATATGTTTATTTAGTTTTATATCAATTCAGTTCTAGTTGATTTAGTGATAGTCAATTCATGTATATTTAGTTTGTCTTGATTAACCTTATGATAGTTATATTTCATTTAATTTGTATAATGTTGAAAATTATTTTTATGATTAATTCAATTTAATTCCTTACTGATTGATTCTATTTTTTTGGTACAATTAGTGTTGGATTTTTTGGTTCAATTCAGTTTGATTCAATAAAATTAATTTCCATTCCAGTTGAATTTTTTGGTTTTTTTATTATGGTTTGGTTTTTTTCTGGTTTATAATTTCAAATTATTTTATCTTGTTTGGTTTCTATTTGATTCTCTTTGGATTAGTCATTGTATTTTTTTCAGTTTATATTCATTATTTTTATTTTTGTTTATTTTTTGTATATTTCATTGTAATCAAAGTTGGTTATATTTATTCAAGTTTAGTTCATGAATTTTTACATTTATTTGATTAAATGTTTGTATATTTAGTTTGGTTTAGTATAATATTAAAATCACACAGCTGTGTGGTCCTTTCCTTTTATAGTTTATGGGTAGTAAAATATTTTATTGAATGAAAAATTCATCCATGTGGAAAAAACATGAGATTTTATAACTATGAAACTATCACATAATGGATACCTATAAATATTATGATTTAGAACCCATAGTCCCCAACTTCTTCATTATTTCTATTTAATCAATCACTAAACAGAGGAGGGGTTTATGTTTATATTGGGGCCTTCACCTGGTGTAAATTTTATAGATGCCTTTGAATGGTCCTTAAAGGTCCACAAAATTTATTTACCACCATTATTATTTGATTCCAAAGATAATTTATTATTAGTTTCCCTATATGTATAACTTCTACCTACTATATAAATAAGTGGGTTTCATCCTCTGATATATCTATAAGTATAAAAGAAATATTATTATTATCATGCTATAAAATGAATCCATTCCTTCATGTAATATCTAGGATGATTTTGAGAAAACCCCACTTTTTGGCTACAATCTCATTGGAAGAAACAAATATCCATAATAAAAAGGAAATTTAACTATACTTAGACATACTCTTTATGTATTGGGTTAAAATATTCCTGGATTCCTACATGTCAATGTCGATAGTGAGAAGAAAAAAATGCATCCCAACTCTGAATGTTTTGGAAAATATATTCCATAAATAAGTTAAAATTTTGTATACACACAGAATGAACATTCCATATTAATTTAATAGTTATGGTCCATCTCAAATTATCAAGCTTTATAGGCATGTTTCAGATTGGGTGGCTATTGTCGGTCATAAACTCTCTAATATTCTTTTAGACAAACAATTTTTTTACTATGATGTTAGCATATGGTCAACATATTATTTTGATATTTTCAATTCTAGAAAATATACACTCAATTATTGATCATTTCAGTTAGGGAAAATAATTATATTCTATAGTTCCCCTCTATAATTTTTGAATAGTTGGGTAGTTTTGAAACTTGGGGGAAATGAGTCTCAAAATTTTATTACCATATCTTGATCAAAATTATGACCATTATAGTGGAAGATTTAATTATTTGGATAATGTCAATAAACAATGTTGATTCAAATGATTATCATGTACAAGTTTATTCATGGTTCATAGTTGATCATCCCATATATATTATATACAATAGAGTGATCATTTTCATTGTACCATGTCTTTCAACTGGGAAAATACAAATTGAAACAAGATGTTTATAGGGCCCCATTATTCCTTTATATTGTATTCCTAATTTCTATTTAATTCATGGTTATTGTGTGTCATACCTATTATGATGTGTTTAACTCTAAGGCATCTTTTGATGTGTAAAGAGCCTCACTTTTATAGGTTGTTTTTCAGAGGAAATTTAAAATTTTAATTTTGATGAGGTTTTTTTAATAACTGAGACTTTTACTGAAATATTGATAGATTAATCATCTCTATGATGTGTTTTTGGATGTGGTTATAGGTAAGTAGAGTTCTTTTTTAGGCTCTAGCATACTTTATAGAAAATTTGGTTAGACCTAGAATGAAATTTTACTATAGGTACACCATCATAGGGTGGAAAATTAGGAAGTAGACTCTATGGTGGAAGGTGAAATTCCCTCATGTAGGGTGTGATTCCTAGGATAGGAATGAAACTTGAGGCTTTTAAATGACAAAAATGACTATATAGAAACAACCAGGTTAGTTTTTCTAATCAGTTTAGTACCTAAGGGGGGATAACTATGGTAAATAGGGAGAATGGTAAAATGAATTGTATGGATGTTAAACTGATCCTTGATGGGGTATAAAGATTTTATGAGTTTCATTTTAATGGTTTATGTTGATACATTATAATCAAATGAAATTTATTTATTTTTTAAACAGTGAAAGTGTTTACCCAAAGTCTATATAAGATTATTTTTTATGATATATAAGTGTAATATTAAAATATTTAAACTATGTAGTTTAGGAAAAATTATATTGTTTGTGTAAGTATTATATATAAGGGATGAATATATAAAAGTGTTATTTTATAATAAAAACAATAAAATATTATTTGAATTTTTATTTTTTTTTATTGCATATATTTTTAGTCACATAAATTTGTAGATAGAAACATATAGTTATAATAATTGATTGATTGGTGTTTAAGTGAAACAATTGAGATAAAATCAACCATAACAAATATCATAAAATCATCTAAATATGAATTTACGTGACATGCTCACAAACATAACAATACTAATCCTGAAAGTTTAGTACACACTAAATACTTTCAATAATAAACTAAAGAATACATGATCATTTATCTATCCCAATTAGAAATGGAATGAAATATAGAGGAAACAAAAGAAAGTGAAAATCCTAAATAAAAATAATGGAAATCATAAGAGGCATCCCACTCTCTTTTTCTATAGTATCCTAACTAACATATATAAAATTTACACATGATTAAGATGTTATATAGGATTCCAAAAGATATTATTCTATGTTAAACATTACTTTACACTTCCCGGTAATAAATATATATTTCACATATCCCAAAGTATCTAATTATTCAATATAGTTGTTTTAAAAAAAATATAATTAATCTATATAATTTAAAATTGAATAAATTTGATATTCATAATTTATTTAAATAGAAAAATTGTAAATGATTGGCATTCCCACTTTCTCTCATGGTCTGTCTTTATAGTCCTCCCTAAAGTGTAGTGGTCTTTTATAGCATCCTTATTTTTTTACTTATTCCTAATACTTCCTAAAAAAGAATTTAAAATAATAAAAAACTAAGTGTTAATGAAAATCATGGTAGTTTTCATTCAAAAACATCAACTTTTATTACTACCTTGAAGTCGATACTCTTCCAAAAAGAAATAATTTCCTGATAATATGCTACTAAAAACTCATTCATGATAGGAGTGTCCTCTAAGTCCATACCAACTTTAGCATTCCAGCCACTATACATCTCATGCTTATATTCTCTCCATATCTCACCTAATTCCATGAGTCATTTAATATCTATAGCCTCACCATCGAGAAAATCATAATGAATATGGAATCAAAATATTAATTCATATTAACAAAATAATATTATATCATTAAATCCAATGAATTTTCTTTCCCATATTTGTGCCCAAGCATGATCCTTTACTTCATTTGGAAGGTTTCTCTAGGAGTGACCTGACAGGAATGATGTCAGAGCATTTGGAAAGAATCCCCATAAAACTCCTATATTCTCAACAAGTTTTTTCAATCATTTGATTGTATTAGTTATATTCAACAATCAGCTTTTGTGTGCCAATTCCACACTGTATGAATGTGTGTATTCCCATTCCACCTAGTGGAAGATCCAACTATGGAATAAAAAAACAAATATTATATCAATACAAATTATAATGAAAATAAATTGTAGTTAAAAAAAATTACTAGGGTTCTATAAATATACCTGATAAAGTTTGATCAGTGGGTTCTTCTAGATCCATAGGCTATGAAGAAACATCAACCTATATAAAAGGAGTGGGACCCAATGTCTGCTTCGGAGGCTCAGAATGTGTTGAAGCTGAAGTAAAATGATCATGAATATCGAAGATTATGGAAAATTAATTATAAGGAAACTAATATGGCGTATACATTTGTGTAAATGTAAAATATGGATGGGGAGTATGATCCATTTTTAGATAAGGTAAATATAGGCAAGTAGGATCAGATGAAAATAGTGTAAAAAACATAGGCAGCCTAAATATCCTAGGTTCCACTAATGGAACTATGGGATAAGAATTTGTGATATATGGTATGTCAGAGGAAGGTACAAGGGGTGATCGGGAACACTGAGTCATGTGTATAGCTCTAGTACCCCCCCCCCCCCCCCCCGTATCAGTTGGCTGATCATTGGTACCACTAGGATCATCAAGGAATAACTATCACCTATGTGGCATATCCTAATTAAAATTAAAAAACAAAAATAATCACATGACATTAAATGTTATTGATATATATATTTGAAATAAAATACTCACAACAGGCACCAAAAAAGGGATGGCAATCTCTCTCATTCGATGATTATTATCTATCATCTTTTTCCTTCATATCTCTTCAATTTTTTTCATTTCCTACATTTGAAAAAAGGAATTAATTATAAATAAATAAATAATGTGTAATATAAATAATAAATAAGATGGGATATTATATAATCTTGTGTTTTTGAACTGGAAAAAAGTACGATGGTTTTTGAACTTTTTCGTTTACTGGACAGGTCGTTTTCAGAACTGGACCATGGAACAAGATTCCAAAAGTTAGATCACTCTTAAGTGATGTTTTTGGATTGGTTAAATCCCCAAGAAGTCTCCCGAGTGGCTTAAGAAGTTTCAAGAGTGTCAGACCAGAAAAAATTCAAGTTTTAAAGGACATAAAAGGGAACACAGTTTTCACACAGTCTGCTAAATCGTGAAACCCACTACTGGTAACCATGTGACCCTTTTTAAGAGGGTAAATGTCCTTCCCCGTGAGTTGTGCATGGTTTCCTAAATCGTGTACCTAGCCCATGCAGGGTGTGTGTCTTGGAGGCAGTATACTCTGCACAGTTTGCACATGGTTTGGGAAAATGTGTGGGTCAAACCGTGCGGATGGGTCCTGTTAAGGATTTTAATTATTTGAAATTAATAAAAAATGAAATTAAAATTAAAACTTAAAACACTCCACTCCCCCCTCTCTCACCAGATCTGGAAACACCCCAAAGGGGGTTCCCCTTCGGCGCACAGCAATGCCTCCCTCTATCCTCTCTCATTCTTTGATTTCTTCGTTGTTTTATTCACAAATCTCCTTCAATCATTCATTGTAAGCTCATCTATTCCATCACATCCCTATTTTTGGCCGGATTTTGGCCTCTTTGTCACCTCATAGGGTTCTTCTGAACCCTAGGTTCCTTGGGTTGACCCTATTTGGGTTTCCCTTCAATCATAGGTCATGTGAATGGTCTCTTTGGGTGTGTTGGAGTGTGTTCTAACAACCACCATCGAAGGTGATGCAGTTCGCCTCATTTAGGTTCTCCACTACCATCCATAGTGAGTATTTCTCCATGAAACTTTATTTTTCACCTATCAAATTAGTGCCTTTATGTGTTTTATGGTTCCTTTTAATTGTTGTGTAGTGCGTTGGGCTGTTTCATATGGTTTCGAGTCACCAAGTCTAGGGATACTCACCTGTGTATCCATAGGTAAGCAAATATATGTATGTGGGTTCCCCCATTACGTGGGTAAATATCCATGGCAGTGATTACACATGTATGGGGATAGGTTTTCCCATTTATATATATATATATATATATATATATATATATGCATCTATAGGTGAGTGTAGACGGGAATGTGTATATAATCATATATGTGAGGATCCCCTTGCACATGCCCATGGCCATGTAGGTGTGTACATAGGGGCTAGGTGTCCTCACATGTATGTGAAAGTGTGTATGCTTAGTGGGGGAGCAGCTACTTTTAGTTAGAAAGCTCCAAGATCCAAAGTAGATAGTTTGGTTCCACCCTGAGGTAGGGTCCCTTTCCAAGTCCCCAATTTTATAAATTCATTAATAAATTGTTACTGCACTTTTATTAGAATTTTAATTCATGTAGTGAAGAATCTATATTTAATTCTCTTAAATTCAATTTGGCATGTTTCATATTTATAATGCTAAAGGTGATAAATGATTTCTGTGATAAGTAATATCATGACTTTATAATAAAACACCTCCAATGGTGGTGTGCTGCCTTCAAGCTAAAAAGTAGTGGTTAGGTCTTGCTTTATTGACTTGTCGTGTTTATAATCCATATGCATTGATTTTATGTTGGAATATAGAATGTTTACAACATGGCCCTAATGGAATTAGAAAAACTAAGTTTCCCTTTTTAAAATTATTAAAGGACCAAGGCATCGTCGAAGTGTTTGGTCCAGTTTTTATATTGGAATTACCCATGTAGGTAATTTCCTTTTTCCAGGGATACTTGGAGCCTTATAAATGCAATTGACATGTTTCGATAAATGTAATGAGTTGAGTTAAATGAATGGTTAATGCTTAATTATTGACCCTCCAAACAAATCACCAAATTGTTTTCAAATGTTTTTAATGATAATATCACCATGGGTGACATGTGGGTTCCCAAGTAGAAATGCCATGGATGGACCCAATGGGATTTCATACTCATACCTTGGTAGATACATGGATTCCTATGTAGGAATTACATGGATGGACCTATATTCATGAGAGATTAATTGGTTCCATGTATGTGGAAACCCTTACCATGTTAAGGGATGGTAGTGGTGTGGAACTTGACTTTTGAAAATGTCTTAATCTATTTTTCTAAATGGTTGCATGGTACATGGCCTTATCACTCTAATGAAAGTCTAGGCTAGGACCAAATGAACTTATTGATTAACTATAACTTGATTAAATGGTTGCAATTATACTTTTCCTATCCACAGTAATGGGAGACAAGAATTGGACCAATAAATAAATGGTTGCAACTCTACTTGACCTATCCACACTAATGGAAGGAAAGACTTGGACCAAATGAATTAATACATGATTTCCATATCAAAAGTAATGAGTTGACCTAGCCTCACCTTGGATTCTGAGAGGATAAAACCTTGGGACTTGGGAACCCCATTACAATTCAAGGATATAGTTTTCTTAGGTTGATACCCACCTAGACTCGAGTCCTTGTCTATTATTAAATTATTATAGGATTCCTTGGATACACTCCTTGGTTCTAGCATTGACATGTTGGTGCCAAGGTCACATCACATTGGTCCCTGTCATTTCTTAGCCCCATTTTACCTTGGTCTATCACCTTGGACTTGGTAGGCGCCTCATTATAGAATGCCTTGTATTACGCTCCTTGTATTACACTCTTACCCCTTAGCTAGACTCAGATACTACTGAGTTATCATTCCGTGATATCTATGTTACCTTGGTTATTACCTTGGAACTCCCTCACCGGATATCATTTTCAGGTTTCCTTGTTACATATTTTAAAATTCACTATTTTATATTGTCATTAGGTGATGTCATTGCTGGCTATACCTCACTTGACTGATTAACATAAAATGGTAATTACTTAATTAATGAACTGGTTACATGTTTAGACACTAGCTTAAGGATAAATAAGGTACTTGAGTTTGTAGTTACCTTGTACTGATTACTTTATTTATGCATGCCTACACACTATTTAATTTATATTACACTGGTAGGATTCGGCTAGACACCGGTGGTGTAGGCCTATTGAGATTTATATCTCACACCCTAATCGGGCTATGTAGTACCCCTGGTTTCTAGTATTTAACCCTTTATTGATGTTTTTAATGGTTTTAAAGTTAATGGTGTTGAATGGGAGAGTCTGGAGAACTTGGAATGATGTTTTAAGGAAAAGGGAAAGTTGCACGATCGGCACACGATTTTTCTAACCGTGCAGCCAAACCATGCGCAGTGGGTCTTGGAGGCAGTGGCTTCCACAAGGTCAGCGCACAACTTTCCTAACCGTGTGGACAAACCGTGCGAGAAGGGTGGCTGAGGCAGTAGCTAACGCACGGTTAGCGCACGGTTTGTCAAACCATGTGGACTAACCGTGCAGTCACTTAAAATTAGATCCTTAAATTGTGGATCTAACTCATTTTGCTTCTAATTTCCTCATTAAAGCTCATAAGTGTCCCTAACTCAGGATTTTGGTTCTCTTAAGGTCAAGGAGGGTTCTCCCATTGTTCCAGAGGCAATCTAAAGGCATCTCTTGGAAGATCAAAGCCGTATTCTTGAGGTATATGATCGTTCTCCTTCGTTCTGGAATGGTTTCTTAGATCTACTTAGATCTACTTCTTTTCTTCTCTCGGTTTTTTAGATCTATGCCTGGTATGGGTAGATCTAATTGTTTGTATGAAAAATATGATGATATTTGGTCTTGTTTGTGTTAGGTGAAGAAATCTAAGGAGTATTCTTGGAGATTTGACCAGGTTTTCTTGAGTGTTCTTCGATCGTTGCTTGGTTTCTCCTTTTTGTTGAGGTGGGTGGCTTCACTCTCAACTCCTCTTGTTAGAATTGGTTGTCTTAGTTTCAAATTGGTTATTTGAATGGAATTTATTGTGAAAAGCATGGAATAATTCTTCTTTAGTGATGATTTATGGTTTTGATGAAATTGTGAAATCATGGTGAATTGCGTGCAAAGTGACTTGGATATTTGAATTTAAAATGTTGATTTTAAATTATGAAATTTCTGAAATTGTAAATGGTTTGATGAGAAATGAGTTTTCAATAAAAATGGTGTTTTATTGAAATGGTTTTGATGGATTTGGTTTTCAATAAAAAGGGAGTTTTATTGAAATGGTTTGAATTGGTTGAACACACTTGGTTTTGATGGAAATGGTTTTCAATAAAAAGAGTTTCACGGAGAGAAGAATGTAAGGAATGGCATCATTGGTGAGTTCCCGTGTTGGTGTCTCCTCCCTTATCATGGAGAAAGAAGGGGATGGAGAAACTGGGGTCGCCGAGTTGATATTCTTCGTCGGAGATTTGGCGTTCTTAATTGAGGAAGAAGTTCTTCAAAAACACTAGCGTTCTCCCAATTCCTCCTCACACAAAAATTCTAACCAAAATAAAATAAGGCTTCTCCTTATTTTATTTCATTTTTTCATGCATTCAAAATTAAGAAATTCCAATTCCAATTCTCCTCATTAATTAAACCTTGATTTTTCTAATTAATTAGGTGATAGGTTGGAAAGTTTTAATGAGGGAAAAAGGGCATAGGAAGAGGTACACATTTAAAGGATACAAAAATTAAAGGGGAGTTTCCATGTAATTATCATGGGAGTTCAAAAGGGGTTAAGGGGTTATGGAATGTGAAAAGGGTGGGGATCATGTGGGCCCTACCTCCCACTAAACCACACATGGGAAGTTGGGTGGTTGTGGGCCCCACCAACAACTTCCCATGGGAAAATTTAACTTTCAAGGATAAAAAAAATAAAATTGTACACAATTTTATTGACTTCTTATTTAAACTCCAAAATTTAACTCCTTCTCCATTGAAAATTCATCTATGGTAAAAGTCCTCTTAAACAAATACCGGTGCTACTAGTTCATCGGTGCCCTCAGATTTCAATTCCGAGCACCGGTTCAAAAGATAGAAAAACCCGCTCATTCGTTTACTGGTCGTACCCGAGCTAAACTTAAGAAATTGATTCCGAGCACACCGAGCCTCGGAATCAAGTTCTGTCAGAAGCCACAGACTCCTAAATTTCCAAAGTATTTAAGAAAAAAAATTATTTGAAATTTTCGGGTCTTTACATTACTCCCACCTCAGGGATTTATGTCCCCGTAAAGCTATATCATAAACTAGGGAAACAAAAGAGGGTACTATGCACGCATATGAGCCTTCAGCTCCCATATGCTCTCCTGGAGGTTCATGTGCTGCCAACGAATGCGCACCAGAGGAATTGACCATCCGTGTAGGACCCTCTCCTGTCAATCCTCGATCTCCACCGGAACCTCCGCAAATGTCGCCCCGTCATCGATGTCCAGCTCCCTGTGATCAATGATATGTGTCGGGTCGTGCACGTATCTCCTTAGCTGAGATACGTGGAAGATGTCGTGCACCTGGTGCAACTGAGGTGGAAGGGCCAAGTGATAAGCCACCTCGCCTACCCTGTTGAGAACTAGGAATGGTCTGATAAAGCGTGGAGATAACTTTCCTCCCCGGAAAAATCTCCTTAATCCACATCGAGGTGAGACCCATAAGAAAACGTGGTCGCCATCCTAGAACTCCAGTGGTATCTGCCTCCTATCAGCATAGGACTTATATCTGCTCTGTGCAGTTATCATCTGCTCCTGGATGATCTGCACCTTCTTCATCGTAACCTGGACCATCTCTAGTCCTACAAGTGCTGACTCCCCAGGGTTAGTCCATCATAGAGGTGATCTGTATGGTCGGCCGTACAATTCCTCGTATGGTGCCATCCCGATGAAGGAGTGGTAGTTTTTGTTGTAGGAAAACTCCACCAGGGTTAGGTGATCCTCCCAGTTGGGACTAAAGTCAATGACACATGCACAGACCATGTCCTCGAGTCTCTGAATGGTCCTCTCCATCTGGCCATCCATCTGAATGGTCCTCTCCATCTAGGTCGGTTCGTGCCCAACCGGGCCGGACCCATACTCGGGTCGGGTCGCCTGGTTCGGGCCGACCCAGGGGTAATGGGCCGGGTCGGACCGGGCCAAGACCCCCCTTTTTACGGACCATTTTTAGTTAAATGGTCATATCTTGAGCTACAGACCTCTGATCGATGCACCGTCAGTTACGTAGAAATTCTTGGATCGAGATGGTCATTTCGGTATATTACACTTAAGGTTTCGGTGAACTTTGGGTATGGCCGGGTTGGTTCGAACACGAAACCAACCGGGCCCTCGGAGCAGAAACGCTTATAACTTGAGGAACAGACGTCTGATTGATGTGTCGTAGACTATGTTGGATTCCTCTTGATGAGAAGGTTCTTTTGTCATACTCCACTTGATGTTTGGATGTAGTTGGAGTACGGTCGGGTTGGTTTAGCTTATAAACCAACCGGGCCCCTGGAACGGAAAAGCCGATAGCTCTCAGACCAGACATTCATTTGCTGAACCATCAGCGGTGTTAGTAATCTCATTGAGAAAAGGTCCCTTTGAGTATAACCTAGGAGAGTTTGGGGTACAGTTGAGATGCGGTCGGGTTGGTTCGTATACGAAACCAACCGGGCCCCCGGGACGTAAAGGCTAATAACTCACAGACCGGGCGTCAGATTGATGCGTCGTCTATTGCGTTAAGACCCTTGTGACGAGGTGGTATGTTTTGATACTTTTTTGTGGGACTTTGTGATACTTGGAGTATCGACCAGTAGCTCATGGAGCGGATCCTCCCGGAGATGAGCATATGGAGTGCAGAGACCTAGTAGTTATGGACCTGACGACTGCTTGACCGATTCGACTTGGACTGAGTCGACTAGCCCAATGGACAGAGTGCCTGGTATTTGGCAGCAAACCCACAACAGACGGAGTGCCTAGTAGTTAGCAGCAGACCCGCGGTACTCGATAGGAGGAGTACCTCTGTGGGATATTAGGGGAACCGCTACTGTGTTTGGGCGGCAGACCCCTGGTGGGGAGCACTACTGTGTTTGGGTGTGGACCCGCGATACTCGATAGGAGGAGTACCCCCGCAATCTAAGGATAGAGAGTAGCACCTCAGAGTCATGACAGAACCACTGTACTCAATAGAGGAGGAGTTCTCCAGCAGCTGTGGTTTCGACATCATGAATAAAATCCTGGTTTGAGCTGAGTCAATGACCTTTGTGTTTTCCTCATGGTTGAGATGGGTTACTTGATAACTTAATTATATGTATGGGTATATACCTAATTAGTGGTTATCCATTGATTTCATATCTGTGTGATACCTCATGATTGAGATGGGTTACTTGATAACTTAGGTATAAGTATGGGCTTATACCTAAGTAAGGGTTATCTGTTGGGATCATTCTTGTGGTTATTCTTGTTGGGTTTTGTGAGACCTTGAGGGTCTCAGGGTCCCTAATAAGTATCGTCTTACTCACCCCTGCACGGGATATGCCCACACCCCATTTTTTTGGTTACAGACGACGGACAGTGCTGACAGAGGCCGAGTGAATGAGGACTAGATAGTACCCGGAGATGGACCTCACGACGAGTTGATAACTGGAGGTGGACCACACGACGAGTTGGTACCTGGAGGAGGTTGATGGATGAGGGCACTGAGGAGGCTATCTGTACCTACCCTTCAGGTAGGATTCGAGGTGGACGATCCAGGAGTTGTACTATCTATACCTACCCTTCAGGTAGGATCCAAGGTGGACGACCTAGGAGCTGCATCCATCTTCCAGCTGTTTTCCTTCTTTAGTGGTACTTTTTTTCAGTCTTGGTGGTACTTTTCAGTTGGGTTTGTATTCTGGCCATTTTACATTTTAGCACTTTCTTTTGTACTTAGTGTTTACTTCTGCTTGTACTCTATGGTGTTTGTTTACTTTTATAAAGGCAATGCCTTCCTTTTTTATCTGGATTTACTCTTTTGGTGCTAATCACCAGCCCCTGGCCTATGGAAGGTGGGCTTGGGGTAGTCACGGAACGGGCCCCGAGGACTGGTCGTGACATGTCATAACGAAGCATGCATGGTTGATTTCACAGGTTTGTGAAATGGTTGGGTTGCCAAAACGGGATGTTTTTTAAATGGTTTAGAAATGTGGTTTGTTATTTTTCTAGAAAAATAACGTGTTGGAAAATCCGGTTTAAATTGCACTATGATGTTTTTGAGCATGGATGGTTTCGGAAAACATGATTATATTTAGTTATAAACTACTTTGCTGAAAAAAATTTATATAAACTATTTTTATATAAATGCGGCTAACTCTTCTATCCTAGTGGCGTGAGTAGGGAAGTCATTGGGGAAAACCTAATGAGTTTTATACTCACCCCTGCTTTGGCACTTTGGTTCTTTTGCAGATGTTGTATTCCGAGACACAGGTAAAGGTAAATCATCTCATTAATAATGGATCGTGGTGATGTTTGGGGAGATGGTGTGGAGCTTTGAGCTTGTGGGCCACGGAGTCGTGGTTTCTTTTGAGAGTCTCATGTTGTTCCTCTGCTGTGTACCTTAATGTTTCGGTTGGTCTTCCGTTGTTGTGTACTCTGATGTGGTTTAATATAAATGAAGTTGTTTATTGGTCTTTCATTGTTTCATGCATCATATGGTGAATGGTTAATGGATGGTTTTGTTTTCTTAAAGGGTAAATCGTCCACCAATTGTATTTGAAACCCTTTGGCATTTAAGCAGGAAGTCATATGCTCAGTTGGAAAAGGAAGCTTCAGAAGAATGGTAATTGATGTCGGTCTTAGCCGACATTCATGTGGAATGTGAAAACCGAGGTGATGTTGTGGTTTTCTTTTCAGCTACACTTGTTCCTGATTTGGTGGAGATAGTAAAGGAGGAACAGGCATCCGATGTAGACTGTGGTGCAATGAGTCCAAAACTCAATGGTGGGGAGACCATTGAGGGATGGAAGCTGGATGGGAGTTCAGTCTTGTATTTCAGAGATCGGATTGTTGTACCCATGGTTTCTCAGGAAAAACTCCTTCATTATTACCACCATTCAAGATGGGTTGTACATCGGGGTACACAGAAGATGTATAAGGTGCTAAAGGCGTAGTTTTGGTGGAGCGACATGAAAAAGAAGGTGGCCGAGTTCGTCTCACGAGGCTTAACTTGTCAGCATGTTAAAGCAGAGCATTAGAGACCAGCTGACATGTTAAAGTATTTACCTATCCCAATGTAGAAATGGGAGCAGATAGCAATGGATTTTGCTACAGGTCTTCCAAGAACGGTCCAGAAACACGATTTCATTTGGGTTATAGTGGATCATCTAACCAAGTCGGCCCATTTCATCCCTATTCATGAAACCCATACGGTGGAAGATCTTTCAAAAATCTATATCCGGGAAGTGGTAAAGAGACATGGTGTACTAGTGTATATAGTCTCAGATAGAGATTTGAGGTTCACATCTCGTTTCTGGAAATCATTATAGCAAGCCCTGGGGACTCAGTTGACGATGAGCATGGCGTATCATCCTTAGACTGATGGGAAATCCGAGTGAATGATACAAACATTTGAAGACATTTTGAAAGCTTGTGTAATGGACTTTGGTGGCTCATGGGAGGAGAATATACCCTTAGTGGAGTTCTCATACAATAACAGTTATCATGTCTTGATACACATGGCTCCGTTTGAATCATTGTATGGGCGTCCTTGTCATTATCCACTATGCTGGGTGGAAACTTGTGAAACTTCACTAGTTAGGCTGAGCCTTGTGAAAGAAACAACGGAGAAGATGCAGTTGATTAGAAAGAGGATAGAGATGGCTCAAAGTCATCATAAATCTTATGCAGATCACCGTCGCAGACCGTTGTCATTCATTGTGAGTGATCATGTCTTCTTAAGGATATTTCCAAGACTTGGTCATCATCATTTTGGGAAACAGGTCAAATTAACTCCTCGATATATAGGCCCTTTTGAGATATTGTAACGGGTTGGAGAGGTGGCATATCGGTTGGCATTACCACCACGATTCAGTTCGGTTCACAATGCGTTCCATGTATCTCAGTTATAGAAGTATCAACCCGATCCGGACCATGTGATCAGATGGGATCACGTTGACCTAGAGCCGAATTCTTCTTTGGTACATATCCCGGTGTGGATTGTGGATAGGAAGGATAAATTCTTGCATGGGAAAATCATCGGTCTAGTGCGGGTTTTTTGGCAACATGGTTAGATTCAAGAAGAGACTTAGGAACGCGAGAAAGAAATGAAAGAGTAGTGGCCAGAACTCTTTCAAACAAGTGATGGTTTTCTACTTTCCTGGGATGGAAAGTCCAATAGTGGGAAGAATTTAGTACCCCTGGTTTTTGGTATGTGACCCTTTCTTGATGCTTTTCATGGTTTTAAAGTTAAAGGTGTTGAATGGGAGAGTCGGGAGAACTTGTAATGATGTTTTGAGGCAAATGGGAAGTCGCACGGTCGATGCACGGTTTATCTAACCGTGTGGCCAAACCGTGCGTAGTGGGTCTTCGATGCAGTGGCTTCTGCACGGTCGGCACATGGTTTGTCTAACCATGCATCCAAAATATGCGAGAAGGGTGGATGAGGCAGTAGCTAACGCACGGTTAGCACACGGTTTGTCAAACCGTGTGGACTAACTGTACGGTCACTTAAAATTAGATCCTTAAATCGTGGATCTAACTTGGTTTGCCTCTAATTGCCTCATTAAATCTCTTAAGTGGCCCTAACTCAGGATTTTGGTTTTACTAAGGTCAAGGAGGGTTCTCCCATTATTCCGGAGGAGATCTAAAGGCCTCTCTTGGCGAATCGAAGCCGGATTCTTGAGGTATGCGATCGTTCTCCTTCGTTCTTGAATGGTTTCTTAGATCTACTTAGATCTACTTATCGTATTCTCTCGGTTTCTTAGATATATTCCCTTTATGGGTAGATCTAAGTGTGTGGATTCCAAATATGACGAGATTTGGTATTGGTTGTGTTAGGAGATGAGATCTAAGGAGGATTCTTAGAGATTTGACCAGGTGTTCTTGAGCGTTCTTCATCCGTTGCTTGGTTTCGACTTTTTGTTGACGTAGGTGGATTCACTCTTGACTCCTCTTGTTAGAATTGGTTTGATTAGTTTTAAATTGGTTATTTTAATGGAATTGATTGTGAAAATCATGGAATAAATCTTCTTTAGTGATGATTTTTGGTTTTGATGAAATTGTGAAATCTTGGTGAGTGACTTGGCTATTTGAATTTAAAATGTTGATTTTAAACTATGAAATTTCTGAAAATGTAAATGGTTTGATGAGAAATGATCTTTCAATAAAAAGGGTGTTTTATTTAAATGGTTTTGATGGATTTGTTTTTCAATAAAAAGGGGGTTTTATTGAAATTGTTTGAATTAGTTGAACACACTTGGTTTTGATGAAAATGGTTTTCAATAAAAGGTGTTTTATTGAAAGGTAAATTTTGGCATGATTGTTGGAAATGTGTAGTGTGTGTTTATATTGCATTGTACGAGGCTTGGTTGAAATAGGACCTTGTTCTCAGTTCCAAATGTTTAATGGAACGATGGTAACTATATGTATGAGGCTTGGTTGAAATATGACCTTGTGCTCGGTTCCAAAGGTGTAATGGCACATGGTAAATAATTACCTTGTGACGACTTGGTAGATTGACGAGAGATTGCTCATGAGTATGGAACTGTCATAATGAAGCATGCATGGTTGATTTCATGGGTTTGTGAAATGGTTGGGTTTCCAAAACAGGATGTTTGTGAAAAGGTTTGGAAATGTGGTTGGTTATTTTTTTGGAGAAATAACGTGTTGGAAAATCTTGTTTAAATTTCACTTTGATGTTTTTGAGCATGTATGGTTTTGGAAAACTAGTTTATATTTAGTTATAAACTTCTATGGTGAAAATGTTTTATATAAACTATTTTTATATAAATGTGGCTAACTCTTCTATCCTAGTGGCGTGAGTAGGGAATTCATTGGGGAAAACCTACTGAGTTTTATACTCACCCCTTCTTTGGAACTTTGGTGCTTTTGCAGATGTTGTATTCTGAGACACAGGTAAAGGTAAATCATCTCATTACTAATGGCTCGTGGTGATGTTTGGGGAGTGTTGTGGAGCTTGGAGCTTGTGGGCCATGGAGTCGTGGTGTCTTTTGAGAGTCTCATGTTGTTCTTCCACTGTGTACCGTGATTTTTGGGTTGGTCTTCTGCTGTTGTGTACTCTGATGTGGTTTAATATAAATGAAGTTGTTTATTGGTATTTAATTTTTTTCATGAATCATATAGTGTATGGTTAATGGATGGGTTTATTTTCTTAAAGGGTAAATCATCCCCCAATTGTATTTGAAACCCTTCAGCATTTATTGCCAGCCTTTGGCATCTTAGGGATGTCTCTTAAGGCCAAGTAATGACTCGTTGCACTTTCAAGCCAATGAGAATTAGTGGGTCATTACAGGATTCCATTTCCCTAGGGTACCTGAGTAGACTTTCTTGTTCACAGAGTCTTGGACCTTGCTTGTTGTTTTTTTCTTGTACCTAGGAGTTCAGAGCGAGGGACTGAGCTGGAGCTCAAGATGCTCATGGAGAGTTTTTTTGGGCTTTTGGTTCTTTCCTTTACTTGAGTCTTACATTATATTGTATTGAAAATCATGTTTTATTGTTTATTATTATCCTTAATGTATCAATACCATGTCATTCATTCATCTATTGTGTAAACATGCATTGGACACTTTTGTTAATTATATTAAATATGTCTTATGATGCTTTATTATTGTTATTACTGCTTCCGTTGTTGATTGTTATTTACTTTGTTATACCATTCCACAACTCTGATAAGAGGTTATAGTCTCCCCACTGACTATCCTTACACCCTCACTGCTAGTCGGCAGCCTCTGGCATATAGGGAGATGCACTTGAGGTTATGTGGTGACCGGTTTAGCAATCGTCTTAGTGGTGAGCCGAGTCGAGACATTACAAAGTGGTATCATAGGTGGTTTTTCCTTTTGTATTACTGTTTTGGGTTGGTAGACATGAGACTAGGAAAGTGTCGGCACTTGTTTAATAGTCGTGCTTGGGACTGATCACGCCATGTACAGGGAATGACCAAGTGGTCAGGGATGGGATTGTTTGTTATATTTTCTGCTGTTATAATTGATATGATTTAACCTAGAGTGATTGGTGTACATTCCACTACTTATGATTTATGGAATTATGAATATTACCCTTGTCCTGTTATAGAAAGGACGAAACATACATGCATCATATTAGGCACTTATAAATTCACATGTCATGCATATATTCCATGCCATGTAGTTGAATTTGTAGGTTGTCTACTAAGTATGATTTTTTGCCTTATTATTATGCCATGATTAGATTTATACTTGTTTAGGTAATACATTAGCATGCCTTCTTCACTTACTATTTGTTATCACATACTTCTGTGATTAAAATGGCATGATTCTGTGATTTAAGATTTTTGCTCTGTTTTAGCTGCTTGTAGTGACATGACATGATAGCTTACTTTGATATATGTAAATGGTTTTATGGACTAATTTTATTGGTTTTTGTTATAACGGGAGATAATTTTTATTTGTAAGGTGTGCGGGTGCCTTATTTTTTTGGGAAAACGTAACCCATGTAATTGAACCATTGTAAAAAAGACTACTAAATTAAATTTTTAAGTGAAGTTGGTTTTGACTAAAGGGATCCAAATTCCAAATTGTAAGGTGTATTGGCAATTTGAAGGTTGGTAGATGGACACCCATATAAATTGCACCATTATGTTTGATCATGTTAAATTCTGAATCGACATTGCTATCGATTAATGGGATCCATCTTTTGATCTATGAAGTGTATGGGTGATTCAAGAATTGGGAAATGGAAACCCATATTAAATGTGATGACAAGATGCCCTGTGAAATGATTATAAATTTGAAATACATTTATTTTTTATCTGAAATCAAAATGGTTAGCTTTTAAAATTAAACTGGACCCAAGTAGGTCAGTTGGGGAATGTTTTTATGAGATGACATGTTTGGGTGTTTTAATTTTAAATATTTTTGGAAACTATTATTGGGTTGCATGATTAATGAACCGATGTTGACTTAGTGGGACCCTTGTAGGTTTCCTTAATTATTAAAAGGAATTTAGATGCTAAATTACCTATTTATGATGTCATTTTAATAAATGTAAATATTTAAAAAGGATGTTTTATAAAACTTGTCTGTTTTTTCCTTTGGGGTGTTGGTTAAAATCAAGTTCCTTGTGATTTGGTATTGAAAAATGGTACCTTGAAGTTTTAATTAAATATTTTTATGATTAAATATTAAATGTTATTAGATATAAGAGGCTTAGAAATAGAACCTGTAGTGGTGTCCACTATTTAAAACCCTCATGTAAAGGGTAGTTCAGACTTCTCTTTGAGTTGCCTTGGAACTGAAGCCTCAGTACTATTCATAGGCCTTCTTTTCCTTATCAATGGATTTATGATCAGATTTTTAGCCTAGTAAATTTTGTTTGACGTGACCCGATTTTAGGGTTGACTCTTTTTCTCTATAATTAGAAAACTAGTGGTAGGTAGCACTCTCGAAACTTAAATTCTTTGCTAGTGTTGTGAATCTTTTCTCACTTTTTGTGTCGTTCGTTTGTTGTTGTCCCAAGTAGGACTTTCCATTTATAGTGACACCCTTGTTTAGATGGGTGGTCATGTTTTTTTTACCTTGTTGTGGGTCTGAGCATTTGGTAGTGCTCATTTTCAGTAGGTTAGACTTTCCTTGGGCATGGTTGGTTTTTCGTTGGTCATTTGACCCTTTCTTTTTCTTAGTAATGGATGAATGGTTATAGAATCATCCAGGATGATAGTCGTATGAGGCAATATGACTCTAAAATGAATCTTATTGTATTTTTTAGTATGGTATTAGGCCATCTCTAAGTATAGTGACTTGAGCGTTAAATAATGAGTTTCATTCTAATACTCAAGATTTTTTTCAAAAGACTCATGTATTTTGACACGCCAATCACGATTTTATAATCTAGTGTACTTATGAGTGGCTAGTTTTCTTCTCTTTTTGGATATGACACTCCTAAGGTGGGTAGTGTTTTGTTGAACCTAGTAAGTGTGGCCTTCCATGTAGAGGGGTCACAGCCTAATAGGACCATTGGAAAATGGTCAGCCTCTCTTGAATGCATTTGAGGCATGTTGGTGTTGTTTTATGTCACTGCTTGATTTGTAGCCGACTTTGATCTGTTTGACTATTTTAATTCCCGTTTTTTGGTGTGTTTTACTAGAAACACAATCTTAAATTATCTTAGTATACTCTTCTTAAGAGATTAGTGTGTCCCCTATCTTGATGTTGTCCTCTGTGCACTAAGAGAGCATCGGTCTTATGCTATGCTAAATCTTTAAAAGTTTTTGATATTGTTGGATGATATTTTTCAGTGTTACATGCTAAAGTGTGGTTCTTATCAAGGCTTGGTAAGTCTTGAGTTATTCCTAGGTTCCCACATAAGAACACCTTGGTCTAACTCATGGACTCCAGATATTCCCTTTTTTTTGTATCATCTTCCTAATCTTGAAATCTTTGAGATAAATCGGCCAAGTGGCTCGACTTCTTCCCTCTTCCTTTAGTTCAATGTTTACAGTTGTAAGGAGTCATTTTAAAGCACATTTCCAAGTGAAGAAAAGTTAGGTTTTAAGGTCGGTAGTGTCTTATGAGATAGATTTCACAACCATTTTCTATTAGGTTGATGGTGATTCAACTGTTTATTTTAACAAAATAATTCGAGGATTGTGGTAACAACACTCAGTGTTGTTCCTTGTAAGACAATTCCAATGGTGGAGGTACTGTGGCTTGGGTTTGACCCATTCCTTAAGTTAATTCCTATGGTGGGAAGCACTGCTGGTCGAGTGTTATCGAGTTTATGACATGATCTCATCTCTTTCTCAATGTAATCAATTAATCTTTGTTTCTATGTTTAAGTTGAACTCTGAGTGTTGGATATGGTTGTAAAGGTTGAAGTGTAGAATGTGTTGGAAATGCTTAAGGTGCATTGGGAATTGGTAAGGCAATGCAACCATTTGAATGAAACTTCATGACCCTTGTAGGTCAGATGATGTTGCATTGTTCCCAAAGTATTCTTGGGGACAATATGTTTTTAAGGTGGGTAGATTGTAGAATACCGTGTTTTTTGAACCGAACAAAACTACGAATGTTTTTTAACTTTTTCATTTAATGCACGGGTTGTTTTTAAAACCGAACCTCAGAATGAGATTCTAAGAGTTGGATCACTCCTGAGTGATTTTTTTTGTCATGGGTGAATCCCCGAGAAGTCTCCCTAGTGGATCAAGAAGTTTTGGTAGTTTCGGACTCGAAAAACTTCAATTTTTAAAGAACAGCAGAGGGTGAACGGTTTACACACGGTCTACTAAACCGTGCATCCCACTACTGGTAACTGTGCGACCCCTTTTTAAGATGAGTAGTGGCCTTGCACATGGGTTTTACATGGTTTCCTAAACTGTGCACCTATCCCATGCGAGGTTTTTGTCTTAAAGGAAGTACACTCCACACAGTTTGCACATGGATTGGAAAACTGTGCGAGTAAAACCATGTATACAGGTCCTATTAAGGATTTTAATTGTTTTAAATTAAAATAGAATTAAATTAAAATTAAAAATCAAAAAAATCCCCTCTCCCCTCTCTCTCTAGATCATGAAACACGCAAAATGGGGGTTCCCCTTCGATGCACGGTGAATCCTCCCTCCATCCTCCCTCATTCTTTGATTTATCTATCTATTACTTTGCAAATATCCTTCAATCCATCATGGTAAGATCCTATATTCTATCCCCTTCCTATTTCTAGCCACATTTTGGACTCTTCATCTTCTCATACGGTTTGTATGAACCTTAGGTTCCTTGGATTGACCCGATTTTGGTTTCCCTTCGATCATAGGTCGTGTGAATGATCTATCCTGGTGTGTTGGAGCATGTTCTGGTAACCACCACTAAAGGCGACGTAGTTCACCTCATTTTGGTTCACCACTTCCATCCAGGGTGAGTATTTCTCCTTGAAACTTTGTTTTGCACCTATCAAATTATGTCCATTATCTGTTTTAAGGTTTCTTTTAATTGTTGCGTAGTGCGTTGGATAGTTTCATGTGGTTTCAAGTATCCATGTTAATGGAGACTCGCATGCATATGCATAGGTAAGAAAATATATGTATGTGGGTTCCCTCGTTAGGTGTGTAAATATCCATGGTAGTGATTACACACGTATGGGGATAGGTGTTCCCAAGTATATATATATATATATATACATCTGTAGGTGAGTAGAGGCGGGAATATGCATATAAGAATATTTGTGAGGATCCCCTTTCACATACCCATTGTCATGCAGGTGTGTGCATATGGGCTAGGTGTCCTCGCATGTATGTGAAATTGTGTATGATAAGTGGGGGAGAAGCTTATTTTAGTTAGAAACCTCCAAGAGCCGAATTGGACGTCTTGGTTCCATCCTGAGGTAGGGTCACTTTCCAATTACTCAATTTTATAAATGGATTAATAAATTTATTACTGTACTTTTATTAGAATTTAAATTCTTGAAGTGAAGTATCTAAATTTAATGCTCTTAAATTCAATTTTTCATGTTTCATATTTAAAATACTAAAGGTGATAAATGATTTGTATGATAAGTAATATCATGATTTTATAATAAAACCCCTCCAATAGAGGTGCAATGCCTTCAAGCTAAAAGTACAGGTTAGAACTTTATTTCTTAACTTGTCATATTTATAATTCTTATTCCTTGATTTTATGTTGGAATATGGTATGTTTAGGGCATGTCCCTAATGGAATTCGAAACACTGAGCTTCTTTTTTTAAAATGATTAAAGGACCAGGGCATCGTTTATGTGTTTGGTCTAGTTTTTAGATTGGAATTACCCATGTAGGTAATTTCCCTTCTCCATGGATACTTGGAGCCTTATAAATGCAATTTACATGTTTTGGTAAATGGAATGAGTTGAGTTAAATGAATGGTAAATGCTTAATGATTGACCATCAAAAAAATCACCAAATTTTTTTCAAATTCTTTAAATGCTAATAACACCTTGGGTGACATGTGGGTTCCCAAGTAAGAAAGTCATGGATGGACCCAATGGGATTTCATACTCATACCTTGGGAGATACATGGATTCCCATGTAGGAATTCCATGAATAGACCCATGTTCATGAGAGAGTAATCGGTTCCACGTCTGTGGAAACCCTTACCATGTTAAGGGAAGGTAGCGATGTGGAACTTGACTTTTAAAAATTCCTTAATGGATTTTTCTAAATGGTTTCATGCCACTTGGCCTTATCACACTAATGAAAGGCTAGACTTGGACCAAATTAACTTAATAATTAACTACAACTTGATTAAATGGTTACAATGCTACTTGGCCTATCCACACTAATGTAAGACAAGTCTTGGACTAATAAATGATTGGTTGCAACTCTATTTGACCTATCCACAATAATGGAAGACAATTCTTGGACCAAATTAATTACTACATGATTTCCATATCAAAAGGAATGGGTTGACCTGGCCTTGCCTTGGATTCTGATAAGAGAATACCTTGTGACTCAAGAACCCCATTCTGATTTAAGGATGCGGTTTTCTTAGGTTTATACCCACCTAGAATCTAGTCCTTTTCTATTCTTACATTACTACATGATTCCTTGGATTCACTTCTTGGTTTCAGCATTGACATGTAGGTTCCATGGTCACAGCCCATTGGGCCCTATCATTTCATAGCCCCATTTTACCATGGTCGATCACCTTGGAGTCAGTAGGAGCCTCATTATGTAATTCCTTGGATTACTCTCCTTGGATTACAGTCTTACTCCTTAGCTAGACTCAGATACTACTGAGTTATCATTTCATGAGATCTACGTTTCCTTGGTTATTTCCCTGGAACTCCCTCATCGGATATCATTTTCAGGTTTCCTTGTTACATCTTTGAACCGTCACTATTATATATTGTCATGAGGTGATGTAAGTGCTGGATATGCCTCACTTAACTTATCAACATAAAATGGTAATTATTTAACTAATGAACTTGTTACATGTTTATACTCCAGCTAAGGGCTGAAGTCGGTACTTGAGTTTGTAGTTACCTTGTACTTCTTACTTTATTTATGCATGCCTTCATGCTGTTTAATTTATATTACAGTGTGAGGATTGGGCTATAAATTGATGGTGATGGCCTACTAAGATTTATATCTCACACCCTACTTGGGTATCAATTACACTGGGGTACCTGAGTAAAATTTATTGTTCACGGGGCCATGGACCATGCTTGTTGTTGTTTTCTTGTACACGGGAGTTAGGAGCAAGGGGCTGAACTGGAGCTCCAGATGCTCATGGATATCGCCTTTGGGATTTTAGTTATTTCCTTTACATGAGTCCTATATTTTATTGTATTCAAAATCATGTTGTATTGTTTACTATTTTCTATAATGTATCAATACCATGTCATGCATTCATCTATTGTATAAACTGGAACTGGCCACTTTTTTTCATTATATGAAATATGTCTTCTGCTGCTTTATCGTTGTTATTAATGTTTCAGTTGTTGATTGTTATTGCCTCTATTATACCACTATGTAACTCTAATAAGAGTTTATAGTCTCCCCACTAACTATCATTACACCCTTGCTGCTAGTCGGCAGCCTCTTCCATATAGGCAGGTGTTCTTGAGGTCATATGGAAACTGGTTCTGCCACCGTCTTAGTAGTGATTCAGGTCTAGACATTACATATATTACTTTATTAAGTAATAAAAATTTTCAAAACAAATATATGATACATAGTGATATAACATAAGAATTTTATATTTTTTGGGGAATAATATCAAAACATAAAATACATTTCATAGAAAAATCAATACATTCAAATTATCATGTTTAGCGTGGGTATGATATAGTTTTATTCTATTCTCAATTCAATCCAATTCAATTTTAGTTAGGTAAATTTTTTTATTTGGTCAATTGATTAGGTCATTTGTCCATTTTATTGGGTTAGGTCATTTGGTTCATATTTTGGTTTAGTTTATTATTTTTAATGGGTTTGATTTTATTTTTAATTAGTTTAATAAGTTTCAACTCAATTCATCTTTTTTTTTGTCCCAATTTAATTTTTTCAGTTTTTTTTGGTTTGGAAGATTCTAATACTTTTCAAATCAATATTAGAAAATTAAACTCAAATAAAATTGAAACCAGTATATATTGAAAATTCACATGATGGTAATTATGGATACAAAATATTTGAAATCAATAGTAAAGTAATTTGAATAGTAGTATCAACCTTAAGAACTCAAGTCAAGATAAACCAAAATAATGGAGAAAATAGATGAATGATTCTATATTTTTTCCACCGCAACATCATATTCACAATTATATCTGATAATAAACTATTAGAGTCATGATAAGTAACAAATTGATTAGGGCTAATGGAAATAGGTATGGATTTAATTTTATCATCACCATCACCAAAAAAAATGTCTTGGAATTACTTCAGAAACGACACTAAATTGAGGTTGAAGATGATATTTCACATAAAAATTTGTTTCTTAATTGATGTCAATATATATGGCTCATCAGTAGTAAGAGTTAAAGTCATGTTAATAAATCAAAATCCACAATCATCAATAAATGTTTCATGCCTCCTCATTGAATCAAAACACTTTCATTTCAAAAAAGTTACATGACCATGAGGGTAATAATACAATATTATTATTTTCACAATGAATCCATAATAAGATATATTTTCAATTCAAGGTGGTATTTCTGATACACTGGCATAATATTCGATTCTGGAAGTTACCATAACACCATCATGTTGTATCATGATGTTCATTTCTCCTCCAGTGATAATATATTTGTACATATTTATTACAATTGATTTTGATTCACAAACCATAGAATTAAGACCAAAATCCAAAGCTCTTATTTCATCAAAGATAGAATCATCAAGAAAACTCAATACCTGAAATATAAATTAATATTAAAATTAAATAAATATTAATTTATTTGATATATTATAGTAATACTTCTACCTTTAATTTAAACCAATAAGAAAACTCTTTTCTATGAAAAGTCTCTCCTTCTCAAATATGAAGAATTAAGTTTTATATTTATAATTTGTTTATTCTACTTGTAGAAAAAATAGAAATAGTTTACTAGAAATTTAAAATCAAATGAGATGAGATAACATATATATTTTCTATTTACTTAGTTTATGTAGTCATCAAACAAATCACAATTAAACAAAATTGTGTGATGTGTCATCTCCATCTACTCAAGGATTAATGTGAGCGATATATAGGATCCAACAATTCCCCAAGTCTATGGAAGTGATGGAAAATTGGTTCAATTTTTTCATACTTCTCTTCTTCATTTCTCATTGGTTTTTTCATCTCGTAGTCACATCAGACAAATACATTGCACATAAATCCATACATTCTTGATCCATGCAACTTTTCATGATGAAACCTTAGGGATGATTCCTATTACAAACATAATACTTCAATGTGCACATATTTATTTTAGTTTGATACATCCAATGAAAAGAAATAGGTCCTCCAAGAAGTATTTCAGTTGGATTATGGATAGTTAGATGCATCATTCATGTGGAAAATTATAGAGGAAATGTTTTCTCTAACTAACAAAAAATTAATGTTGACTCTTCCAACATTTTTTGAAATAAATACTTGGAAAAAATCTTAGCACAAATATATCTATAAAAATTGAATAACTAAATAAATTCCACCCTTATATTATTGGATAGTACATGTCATATTACTATTAGAATCAACTCATGTATAAGTATGTGATAATCATGATTCTTCAGAGATTTATAATTCAAATCTCTTATGTTGACCCATTATGATATGTTTCTTGAATAGACATAAAGAACTATAATAGTCTTTAATACTTACAGAAATTGATTTTTTTTCTATAGGTTTCATCACCTAAGAAGCACATAGGACTTTCCATATAGTTTCACTGATACACAAAAGATGTAATTCTGGTTCAATACCCTAATCCACTAAGTATTTATAATATCGTAAATCATCTTTTTTTCTTTCCCTTGATATTTATAATAATTTATAGAAACATAACACATATAATTTTTTTAATGTTCATTGAATCTAATTAATGACGTATCAAATTGGTTGACCAATAAGGAGACTCAAAAAAGATAATTTTATTCTTCTAATTTTAATTTGTTTTAGTGGAAACACTCTTTATATTTATATATTTAATCTAACCCTTTTAGAATGAATAAATAACATCTTGAAATTAATTAATCACATCATTTCCAATCATACACTAAGGTATATTTTCAATCTCAATTGTATTTTCAAACCTTCAACGATTATTCCTATATGGATGATCTATTGGTAAGAATCGTCGACACCCCATAAAACTAAAACTACAATGAAATTTAAGATTTATGGATCATGTGTTCTTCATACAAATAGGACATGATATTTTTCCTTTAGTTCCCCATCCAGATATCATTTCATAAGCACGAAAATCATTTATCATCCACTTAAGCACAACACGCATCTGAAATATGTCTTTAGAACATACATTATATGTCAGCACACCCACATTCCAATGATGATTCAACTCTTTTATTAAAGGTTGTATGTATATATCTATATCATTTCCTATATTTGAAGGCCTATATATTAGTATACTCATCAAAGTGAAATGTTTTTTCATGAAAATTCATGGATAAAGGTTATAAATGTTTATAAAAACCATCAATATGCTATGCTAATTAAAAACCCTCGCAAATGGATTAAAAACATAAAATTATAGACCCAACCTCACATTATGAACATCATCTACAAAATTAGGATATCAAGTATTAAATTTCCACCATGAATATCCATCTATAGGATGAATGAAGAAAAAATTATCCTTCTTTCTCTTAGTATAATGTCATCACATATTTATTGATATTCCATTAGACATGAAAAGATTTCATAGTATCAGAATCGATGGAAAGTTCCACATTACTTTATGTGAAACACAAGATGGAGTTCTATCAGTATGTGGATTCCATCAAGATGTGCCATATTTTATACAATCATTTCATTTAGAAGTTTCTACTATAATAAGCTACAATATTTTGTGAAAGAATGAATTTTACTTTAATAAAATAAAAGTTCATCAACTAAGTTCATTCCATAAAATGGTTTAAGAGGATATAAACATCATCTAGAAGTAAGTACTTCAAAAAGTTAAGAATATAATTGATGGTTGTATTATAAATCCAATACATGGTTTCCCCATGAAACAGTCAAATTAAAAAAATTAGCCTTTTTATTTACCACATTGTCGATATATTGGAGTTGTGGTAGCATCATTCAATTTATTCACCCTTTCAACATCATCATTTTCATTTCACGAATCATGTGTTCTCATAACGAAGTCTTATTAGGTTGGAATCATTTTTTTATCATCATGGTGAATAAATAAAAACCATTCATCTAATAAACTCTTCAATCCCTCCCTCTCATTCGAATCATAAAAAAATTAGATAGTATTTTCTCCCCATTATGAGACTAGACATTGTGGTTTTTTTGAAAAAAATATTTTTTTATATGGTACCTAACTTCTTCACAACTTAACCAAGCTCTTATAATAAAATTATAACATGATAAATTTATGTGAGCACTATAAAAAGCATTGTTAAATGAAAAATATAAAAATCTATCCAACTTGTTTTGAAAATCACTTGAGATATGATTAGTTTCATACATCTAACTTCTATCCATTTTGTAAAAAATATTATATGTAATTTGGTAAAATTAATTAAATAATATTGAAATTAAATCAAAAAATCTTTAAGGAGATGATAATTGTTCACATTATATGAAACCATAACTGACACATTAGTCTATATGAGAATCATAATATAAAAGATGGAAAAATGTTATATATATATAATCCTATAAATATAAAACCATGATATTAAATTCAATTATATCAATGAGTAACAACTATACATAATACTACCCAAAATTTTGTTTATAATTACTATTTTTATTTTTTTCTCTTATTATATTCACTTTTTAAATAATATTATTATTATTGTATAAATTCATATTTAAAAGATTACTATTTATTAGTAACCATATTATGTGTAGTAAAGTAACTATGTGACTTAATTAGTATTTAAAACAATTTAAAATTAATTGATTGCTTGTTATAAAGGTTCTAATTAGTTTTTTAGCAGTTCTTAGCAAGAAAAAGGGCCCCATGTGTGAGGTAAATAACCAGTACACTTGGATAGGCCTACAAAGTGAGGAACATGTGTTTATTAAAGAGATAATTACTTTTATTATAAGATAAGTGGATTTTTAAACCTATCCCATTAGTATTATACATGTTTTTATATTGATTTTGATATGTGTAGTCTATCCACATTGTGCAATTGACCCTTTTTTAAATTGATGAATTGTATATTTTATGATGATATATATGGAGTTGAATTGAATAATGTACCAAATCCATAAAGGTTCAAGGATTTTATTATGAAAATGTTTCTTATGAAATATAAATACCTAGGGGTCTTATTTAAATGAGTTGTAGCTGAGTGAATAAATTAATGAGGCATAAAGTTCATTCATATAGGTGCCTTAGTGACTCTCCCATTTAATAAGGAAAAGTGATAGAATAGCTACCAAATTCTTTTATTTTTCTTTAACCATCCCCATGATAGTCATGCAATGTGGCATTAATAGAACAAGCATTAAATTTAATCAATTCTGATCAAGTTAGATAAATTCATGATAGTTCAGTTTTTTTAGTGTGTTTGATTATTTTTTATTCTAATTAGATTATTTTGTTTCATTTTAGTTCAATTTAATTTAGTGTGGATCACTTCATCACTAGTAGTTTTAGGATGGTATTGTTCAATTTTATTTTATTCGGTTTGGTTTTTTTGGATGGTTTGGTTTTATTCAATTTAGTATTATCCAAATTATTTTAATTCATTTTTGTTATGTTTAGTTAGGTTTGATTGAATTTGATATATTTCATGTTAGTTTAATTTGTTCTATTCACGTTGATTTGATTCTATTCAGTTTTTTTTGGTTAATTATATTTAATTAGTTTCATTTAAATCTAGTTTCAGTCAAGTTAGGTTATGTCAGTTTTTATTGATTTGGTCTATTTTTATAAGGTTGGGGTTGTGTATATTTAGTTCAAGTGCATATAGTTTGGTTCAATTTCATTTGATTCAATTTGGGATAGTTTGATTCATAGTGGGTTAGTTTGGTTCAAATAGATTCTATTTTGTTTGTTTCAGATCACTTCTATTTGGTTTGGTTCAGTTTTATTTGATATTGTTAGGTTCAATTTGGCACAATTTTGTTCTATTCAAGTTTGGTTGGTTTGGATTGGTTTAGTTAAAATATTTTTATTTTTAGTTTTGTTTCTCAGGTTGGTTTAGTTTAAATCTATAATATATCATTTTTGTTGGTTAGGTTCAGTTTAGATAAGTTTAATTATTTTTTCTTCACTTTGGAATTATTTGATTTAATTTGTTTATAATATATTCAATTTTTTTTTTCTTTAGGTTATTTTAATTTGGGGTTTTTTGTTTTTTTGGGGTGGGTTTTGAATAATTCAGTACATTTAATCTAGTTGGTCTTATATTTTCTATTTGATTCAGATCAGTTTTTCTTGGTTCTATTTTTTCTTTTTGGTTTGGTTTTGGTCTATTTAATTTTTTGGGTTTGGTATTTTTATTTGGTTTGGTTCATTAAATGTCTATTAGGGTTTTATTTAATATTGTTTAATTCAATTAATTTTTGTTCATTACTATTTAATTTCATTTATTTAGGTTCAATTTTGTTAATTTATTTTTATTTTAGATCATTTTGATGCATTTTAGTGTATTTTAGGTCTACTCAAGTATATTTGGGTAAGATCAAGTTATTTAAGTTCAATTTTGTTTGTTTGGTTGAGTTGGTCCGGTTATGATATAGAGAGTATTGGCTAGTTCGTTTAGGTTTTAGTGTGTAAAGGTTTGATTTGTCTGGTTCATTTATTTTCAAGACTAATTAGGTTTTTTTCATTCAATTCAGTGTTCTTAGGGTCTGATCAATTAATTTTAATTTAGTTTATTTGGTGTTTATTTAGGTCTTCATGGTACATTTCACTTTTTTTAGTTTGGTTAGGTTCCATTTTTTATGTCATGTTAATTTAAGTTAATTTGGTTATGTTTGGTTAGATTTTATTTTGATCCATTTCGGCCCATTCAAGTTAGGTTGGTTTCATTAAGGTCAACTCAGTTTAGTTTGGATTGGGTCTATCTTAATAATTTCCATTTAAGTAGGTTTGGTTCCCATTTTTTATTTGGTTTAGTTCAATGTAGTTTGGGTTGGGTCTGGTCAATGTGGTTTGATTCTCATCAACTCAATTTGTTTTATTTTTCTTTGATTGATTTCATTATTTTTCAATTATATGGAGTTTAGTTTCATTTAGTTTGGTTTCTTTGTCAAATTTATGATGATTCGAGTTAATTTTTGTTCTGTTTGATTGTATTCTAGGTAGTTTGTTCCTTTCATTTCAAATTAAGGTTTTTTTACATAAAATTAGTTCATAACAATTCTATTTAGTTCAGTTAGGGTCTGAATCAAAATAGAGGGACTAGATCATAACTAAACCAAACCAACCTAAATCATAGAATACTAATGAAAACAAAAATGAACTGAATTGAACCAAACATAATTGAACGCGACTAGCCATAATGATCAAATCTTAGCAGAATAACACCTAAATCGAATAAAATTGGACTAAACAAAATCGAACCAAACTAAACCAAAATAAATCAAAGAAAAAAATAATGAACCAATCCAAATTGAACGCAAAAAACCCAAACCAAACCAAATTGTTCTGAACTAACCCAAATAGTCATGAACTGAATATAAATCAAACCAGATTAATCAGGATGAAAATAAATTAAATGTGGACAATAAAATGAATCTAACATAGTGTTTTACACCTAGAATAATTATGAAATTTATGGTTTATAGAATACCTAAATGATTTTTAAGTCACTAATTTAAGATTAAAGAATAATTAGATTAAATCAAGAATATGTGGGAGATCATAGAGGGTTGGTTAGAAAGTGGAAAACCGATAGCCACTATGACTAGGTTTCTAGATGATAGCAATAAATTTATAAGAGCAGGGTGATCATGTGGTCGGGTATTTTGGTAAGGCATATTCTATGATTTTTTTGAAAATATACATATATCCATATTTATACCAATAGTTTATTTTTTACCGATGGTTTCAAAAAACTATTGGTTTTTAGTTTACTATCCCAACTGTTTTTTAAAACTATTGACATAGGCTTTATAAAATCTTCTTATCCCAATGGTTATAATGAACTATTGGGATAGGAAAATCTATACTAACCATTTTTTCAAATTGTTGGTATAGTCCCATGGGTATAGTCCCATGGGTATATCCCATATTTCTAGTAGTGTAACTTGTTGTCAACTAGTTTTCCCGCTTCATCCAAATCAAGTTTTATATTAGTACACATAAGATTTTTATATGGATTAATATTTTCATGTCCAAAATTTTTCAATAAATCAAAAATATATATGAATTGATTTAAAATATTTCTAAAATCCTTTTGAAAATTTGAAATCCAAGAAATAAATTTAATTTTCCCATCATGCACATTTCAAAAACTTTTTTCATAAGTTTTGAAAAATTATTATAAAGATTGTGATTAGTTGAACAAAAAATAACATCATATATATAAATTTGAACTTATAAAGTATTAGAAGAATGGTTTTTATTAAAAATAGTAGGATCATCTAAACCTACTAAAACCCATTTTCTAAAATAAAAGAAATTAATCTTTTATACCAAGCCCTTGGTTCTTGTTTAAGAACATAAATAGATTTAGTAAGTTTAAAAATAGAATTTGTTTGATGAGTATTTTCAAATAATAATGGTTGTTCAATATAAAATTCTTCTAATAAATACCCATTTATAAAAGTATATTTCACATGCATATGGTATAATTAAGAATTTATATGATATTTATAAGACAAAAGGATCATAATGGATTTAATCCTAGAAACAGGGAAAAAGTTTCCTTATAATCTAGTATTTCCTTCTATTTGTAACCCTTACAAATTATCCTAGATTTATTCCTTATAATTATACATTGATCATATTTCTTATTTATAAATACTCATTTAATTTACATCACTAGATAGTTTTAGATATTATCAACTAATTACAAAACTATATTCCACTTAAACTAATTTATCTCTTCCTATATAGCCAGCATCCAACACCCAGAATCTAAGGATTCTTCTAAAATCATAGGTTTAAACTAGTAAATAAAGGAATAAAACTAAAATAGGTTTCCAAAATTCATCTAAGTCCTAACTCATTCATCTAGGTTTCATATAATAGTTTCTAAAGGCTAGTACTTTAAATTCCTAGATGGTAAAGGTAATACACTTTTAGGTTCCTAAATATATTGTTTTATTAAATGTAATGATTCTGATCATGTTCCAATTTACTTTCAAACTTATCATTATAATAATAAATCCCTAAGTTATTTAAAGAATCAATATTTTCTCTATTTGAATTCTTTTTTGATCAAATGGATCACTTTCATCAAACTTCACAGGAATAGATTATTAAATTATCCTTGACTTTTTATTAAATAGTCTATAATCTTTAGAAGTATAGAAATACCCAAGAAATATTCCTTCATCATCCTTTGGTTCAAATTTACCACGGGTTTCCTTAATATTTAACATATACACATTACATATAAAAAAATTAAAATATTCAACTTTATATTTTATATTATATCATAACTCATAAGGTTTGTCTTTAAAAATATATCTAATAAAAACTATATTCACTATATGGAAAAATTTATTAAAATCTTCTACCCAAAAATAGATAGGTAGACCATATTAATTCAACATAGTACTATCCATTTCTTAAATGGTTCTATTTCTTCTATTAATAATTCCATTATATTGAGGTGTACTTGGAGAATAAAAATATGATTAGTACCAAGGTTTGAGAAAAAATAATTAAATTCTTAATTATCAAATTCTCCTCCATGATCACTTTTGAATTAAAATATTTTCAAATATTTTTCATTATAAAAAAACTTCCAAAATCTCTCAAAAATTGAAAAATATTCAATTTTAAACTTCAAAAAGTAAACCCAAGTAAATTTCAAAAAATCATTAACTAATACAAAACAAAGAATATATCATCCAATATTGCTACACTAGAAGGACCAAAAAATAATGCAAATAATTTATAAAGGTTTAAATGTAGAAATCATGATAATTTATTTTAAAGATGACTTAATATGCTTGGCAATTTTTCATATATCTTTAAGTAGTTTTTAATAAAACTTAATATGTGAAGGATTAGAAATTAATTTCTTCTTATATAATTTAGATAAATAAAATACATTATAATTACCATGTATCTAAATACATATATAGGTATTGCTTAATTTATCACATAAACAGTTTATATTTTTTTACATAAGGAACCAAGTTCCAAAGTATAAACATTTTTAGTTCTAGGTGCTCTAAACTTAATAAATTTATACTTAAAGATATAACAATCATTATTTGAAAAATTAATATTAAATACAACATCATAGAGTTGAGATATATGTATTATATTATGCATCAACCATTTAATATAGAGAATTTTTTTTATCAAAATACATTTTGGATCACTAACTAATCAAACTCAAATGACCTTCTCTTTAATATTGTCACCAAAGATAACAACAAATACACCAAATTTTGATAGTTCATGGAAATTGGATAAGTATCCACTAATGTGACTTGAAAATACATTATATATATATTGTATTTCATTTCTATACCTATGGATTTTTATCTATAGAAATTTCCAACATAAACTTATTTTAGTACCCAAATGCTCTAGGGTCCTGCTATATTAGCAAGAAATGATCTGGGAAGCCGATCTATTTAAACTTTCACAAACTAACTTTAGATAAATATAAAGAAACAATATAATTTTTAATAATACTAATCTAAAGATTAATTAATAAAAAATATTTATATATTTTCCTCTAATTAAACATTAAGAACATCTTACTTTTGATATGTTTTGATTATTTGAATTAGGAACAAAAAAATTTCTATACATCTCGGGTTTCTTTCTATTAATACTAATTTCATATACATTTTTTTCACTAACATTATTTCCTATAATATTATTTAAATATTATTTTCCATTAGTAAAAACACTTGTAGTGCCTTTAAAAGATTACACTTCATCCTAAAACTATATAATTTTATTTTCATGTTTAATGCATCTTGAATTAGATTTCGTTAATTTTTTTTATTCTATTTTTTATTTTAACATGGTATCTTTCACACTTAATATAGAATTGTGGATATTCTTTATAGATTTATTAATTTTATTCAGGGACTACTATTTTTTTCTATATATAATAATATTAGACTAATTTATCATTTGTATAGTTTCTAGAATTATAATAAAAAACATAAGAGTAGTAAGATTGTACCACATATTATTTATCCATAAATTACATATTTTCATTATAATTTTATTGATACTATTATTATTTAAAAATCAAAGGGTTTTTTAGTCTTCAAATACACCCCATGTATCCTTTATTTTTTTTATTCACAATATTCCTTTATCTGGATCTTATTTTCCATCTTATCATTTTTTTTATTTCATTCTGCTATGGTAAAATAGGTTTGATATTCACCCAACTACTTTAATTCACAACATTTGAATTCTTTTAGACCAAAACTATTTTTCTTGGAATCATTGAATGACTTCTTGAATCCTTTCTTCCTTTTATAAAACTTTTTGAATCTTGTTTCTAAGTGAAAAAATACCTTTATATAATTTGAAAAACATGAATCAATGGATAATAAAACATCTTATTTTGACTTCTTTTTACTTTTGGGAATAAAAACATTAAAATATGTATTTTTATTTTCGATCATTCTATGATCTTCAACGTCAGATTTCATTTCAAATTCATACATCATGAGAGTGCCAATGAATTCATTTATTTTTAACTCTTTGAACAAAGTTGATTGTCAAATTATGGTAGATATTCTTTCCCATTTAGATGGTAAAACTCTAAGTACCTTTAAATCCTGATCTAGTTTTGTAATTGAGGTCCCCATAACAGCATTTAAAATTTTAGTCAATCTTTCATTCATCTTGGCAGTACTTTCACCATCATACATTCTAAAATTATTAAATGTTAATTTAGAATTAGTATACCTTAGTTTCTAGACATTATCATTCCATTCATACACAATAGTTATTACCTACCAAAATTTATAAAAAATAGCACACTGATAGATACAATTGAATTCATAATGTATAAGTCAACAAATGATTTAATTCATGGCCCTTGAATTTAGATCATATTTACATTATTTGGTAGCATCTCATTTTTTTTGGATCATCCATTAGAATTTCATATCGATTAACAACCTTCATGTATTCATTTAAACTTAGTTCCATCAAATAGATAACCATTAATTCATTCTAAAATATATAAATTTCAACATTGAAATACAGATTCTTGATCATTGACGTACCTTCTTTAAGTTAATACATTAAAATATTTATTCATCTAGATCTTTGACTCAATATTGAAAGAGAATAATAGGATTATTCAAAAGCAGACTCCTCTAGTACCAATTATTAGGTTGAAAAGATGATAAAGACACGGGGTGAATTGTGTCCTTTTAAAAACACCTGAATAATATAAAACCATTCCCTATTTGAAATTTGGAAATTGATATTGTTCCATTTTATTTAAAAATATTATGTAGCATAATATAATGAAAATAAAATCACAATTTTTATTGTGGTTCCGGGAACAAAGATCACCTAGTCCACTCCACCAAAACTCTCTATGTATTTGGTGATTATCACTAGAATATACTTTTCAGTGGTGTATTTAAATTTGAGTTCAAGAAACTACAAATTGTTTCAAAATATTTTATAAGGATTCAAATAAGACAAACAACATTATTTCAAACATTCCACACTTGAGTGTTGAAAACCAAAAGAGACTGTATTTGGTTTAATAAATTCTCTTTGAAAGTATTGAAATGTAGATGTTTCAACTAACGAATGTATATATATTCTAAGTAATAAAATAAATACTTCAAATAACTCTACTTAGGAATAATCTATAGGTTATAATATAAATTGTAAAATTAACAAAGTATCAAAAAATTAACTTCTTAGAAGTAAGAAAAAACACACACAAAAATAATATAACATGCATGTATCTAAATTTTATTCTTTAAAAGATTCAAAAAAATTTAGTTGATATATTATAGATAAGAACAGTAGTAGTTATAGAAGAAAGGATTATCTCTTCTATAAAAAATCATTCGATGTCAAATTTATAAAAAAATGATATTTATTTTTCACAAATCTTTATCAAGGAAAAAATAGTATTTTAGTTCATTGAAGTCGCTATTTTTAAAAAATATTTTAGAATTAAATCAGTAGTTCAATATAATTCTAGTCAAATAGATCATGAAAAAACTCCATATAAATCATGATCTTTAAAGTGATTATTCTAATATAAATTTGGATTAAATTATCCATGAAAAATAAAAACTTGCCTTAAAAATAGGAATGTATCAATCCATTGTTCAAAATACACTAAAATGGTATTTGAATCACTTCATTAAGATATTTACTCTAGAGAAATAAAAGGATAAATCTCAAGAATATCCAAAATTTGAATCCCATAGATGATGGATTCAATGTGGGGTTTCTCTGTTTGAGGATAAATCAAATAGTATGATTCAAAATGTATGATTAATTCATAATGTATAATACCAGGGAGTGAGGTTCAATACCAATGTTCAGTTAAAATAATGAATTTTAGATACTCAAATGTGGGGTTTCATTACTAAATTTAGGTTACCAAAACTAACGTCCAGTTCATATGTGACATTCCAAAAGTGAAGTTAGGTACTCAAACATGATGTTCCTTATAAAAAGGTAGGTGTTAATTCCTAAATTTTATCTTAATCATGGGGTTAAAAATATAGGGTTGGATACCAACATTAGTTTTCAATATAACTTCCTGATAATTAATTCTAGACTTCTTTAAAACATCTAGAATACTTTGTAGAATAAAATTTCAACCAAATTATAAGTAAATAGCTTCCAGAATTTAAGTGAAATAAAATAAATATTAAAATAAATATAATCCTAAAATCCATTTAATGCAACTTCATTAGTAACACAAATGAGGGTGTTTTTGAGCATCAAAATCAATAATAAATTAAAGATAAATTGTTGAATCGGCATCTATACTCCCCCACACTCTTTTCTAAAAAATCCATTTCTTTAAAACTTGTTTATAGATGAACTTTTCATTTTTTTGTCTTTTTGGGAGTGAATATCTTGTTGGATCATAATATAGATGTAATTGTATATTAGATGTAACAATACAAGAGGGGGTGAATTGTAGGTTTAAAAACTTTGTATTTAAACACTTAAGAATGAACTTAGTTTAAGAGGTACTAAAATAATACAATTCACAACCAATAAAATTACCATACAGGTCTTGGATCCGATGGATATGATATATTGTAATACCACAAGTAATGAAAAACAATTGTATTTGAATTTAATACAATGATCAGAGTAATAAAAATGTAAATGATTCAACCATACAGTTTATAGAATCCCTTAATAAAATATGTAATTAATGAATTGTAATTGAAGAAATTACAACATAAAATAATATGAATATAAATAAGACACAAAGTGATTCCCTTTCTATCATAAATAGTAATAGAAAAGAAAAGGTATTGCAATTCTTTTATCCCAAATAGTAGGGTATCCTTTCACCTAGGATAAAAGTTTTGTCTTACCACCACCTTGGTAAGCCTTCGATACGATGATCGGCATGAATATCTTCCTATCCCTAGAATATCTTCATTAATAAGGTAATCAACACCTCTATCTTTCAAACAATTGAAAGCCCTCGATATGATGATCGACATCACATCTTCATGTCCCCAAAATCCCTCGATCATTATCACAATGATCAGTTACATAAATCAAAACAAAGAACTTATATAAATATAAGAACTTATAACAAGCAGTTAACTTCTTGTATCTTCAAGGATTTCTCACGAAGTAATAGATAAGTCACATCATCTATCTCTAGAACACGATGAAAGAAAAAATTGTGTATTTTGGTTCAAATGACCTCCTATTTATAGGCCTTAGATTCCAACAATCATATTTCCTCCAACAGTAATATTTCTCTGAAAAAATCTAAGGGACTTGGAAACCTTGAATTTCAAAGGTCAAAACAAATAGAATACACAACATAATTTTGATTGGTAAATAACCAACTCAACAACATCATTTTAGTTAGAAAATAGTAAGTGCAAAAGTATGAAACAATGAGTATGAGAAACATGTAAACGGTATTGAAGTAAAATATGAGTGTAAATAATTTCATAAATGCAATACATAACCTGGTTACTAGGATTATCGTGATAACAATGCATATCATGATTACAATTTATAATCTTGTTAAAATTCTTAATATGAATATGATACATAACCTTATTACAATTCTTAGCATGGTTACGATTCTTAGCATGGTTACGATGCACGATATTTAATAAGGTTATGATTCTTGAAAAAAAATCATAATATGAGTATGATACATAACCTGGTTATGATTCTTGGTTACGATACATATTATGATCATGATATGTATCATGGTTATGATACTTGACCTGCTACGATGTAGGACCTAGTAACGATACATTACCTGGTTACGATACATAACCTAGTTATGATACATAACCTAGTTACGATACATGACCTATTAATGATACATAACCTAGTTATGATACATTACATGGTTAGGATACATAACTTGGTTATGATACATAACCTGGTTAGGATTCCTGATTATGATGCATATGGTTACGATGTAAAACAAAGTGTGTGATTACAATTATAAAACAACATATCTGGTTATGTTGTGAAACAACAGACTTGATTATGGTAAGAAAAAACATGTATGAAAAACAAAGTGAGTGATTACAATTATAAACCAATAGACATGATAAAAAATATATGTGATTATGATATGTGTGCTTTTTTATTTTCAAAAAAAGATTGATGGGAAAGTCGAAACCCATTTTGACTCAACATCTCTTCTAAGGCTTATATCTAAATTCCACTTCACTTTATTCATCATCAAATATTCTTGTACACTATACTTAAATGTGCCTAAAATTTACACATTAAAAAATCCAAGGGGATCTTACCTTCAAATATACCTTTAACACTTGAATTTTCTATCCATAAAGGACTTAAACTCATCATCTACATCCTCCTAAATATCACTACCTTTAGCGAGGTTGTGTGAGTTTATAGCTTTGAAATATGTCAACTTATTTGAGTGACTAGATGTATATTCAGGCTTAACACTCATTTAATACACAACTATACCTCTTTTTAGATCATCCAATGATAGTTTTTAAAAGTTCCTTTCTTAATGTCCTGGAAACATTGAATTTTACAGTGGCAGATACCTCCATAATATTTTATTTACAATTTAACAAAATTTTAATTATTTATGGATTCCCAAAATCATTCTAAAAAACTCAATGATTTTGTTGAATAATCCATAAAAATATTCATATGGGTACATATTCAAATAATAAAACTTATTGTGTAATACTTAAAGATTATCCTTGTTTAACATGTTATAAATTTCAAAAATGATGGAAATTTTTGCCACATGTACTTGTAAATAGTGAATCTCAACACATTCCTATAGATTTTATTTTACAAATCTCAAAATAATTCATTTTGGTATTTTTAAACAACATCAAATAGTTTTATATCAATTTAGTCATGGACAATTTCGATATATCACTAACATGTATCACATGTATTGTATAAAATAAATAATCTAGCCCAAGAGTTCATAAGTGTGATATAATCATATTATTACAAATATGAAAATTGATTCCATTAAATAGAGGTTTACCTTTTCCATTAATTGTGTTCTCCATACTAAAGATATTCAAATAACAAATTCAAGGTCTAATACCTTGTATTTGATACCACTTGTTGCAACCTTATACACCCTAGGATGGAATGGGCGAATCAGGTTGTGAAATTTTTATTTTAGTTATATTGTATCTTTTACCCGTATTGGTTGTAACATGTTAAACTTGTTGTATTTATTTTCATATCGACCAAAAATAAAATACAGAAATGAAAAATGGAATAATGATTTTACTTGGTCCACAACTAATTGTTAGTGCAAGGACCATTCAAATGGTGTTCTATTGGTGTACCAAAATCCAATACTATAAACTTGTTTAGTGAATTAAAATTTTCAATCATGGTCACTTCAGGCTAGGATAAATATAATTACAGTCATGTTTATGGAATAAAAAAATATCTTTATCAGGTCACCTTATTTGACTCCTCATTTTCTCCCTATCATAGATGGTGGACCCCTCAGTTTATCGACATGAAGGTATCTTCTATATCATTAGGAATGTGATATTTTATTGGAATAAATAAAATATAATATGATTTTATAATGTATTAATAAATCTTACAAATAAGCCCTAATAATTTATGTATAATATTTTTACTGTATAGTGTTCATCATGTAAATTCTACACTAAAAATTGTACTTCATGCAACTCTTACACAACACACCTTCACACAATTCCTCGATGGGTTACCACTTTGTGTAACTACTTTATTCATAACCTCACATAACCTCACGCTATCTTCCTCACAAAATATGATTTTCATAATGTGGTTTTAGAAATTATTCATGGTAATTCCCCTTTGTGAGTTTCTTTTGGGGACTCCCCTACCTGAGCTACTTTATGAAACTTTTTTAGATGAACTGAATGGAACACTATAAATTTTCAATAGATTATACTTCTAAAATCATTTTATTAATCCCTAATCATCTCTTTATTATATCATCAATCTATAATGAGTATATTAACATTGAATTTATAGGTAGATACCCTTAAAAAATTTAGTAGAAAATGAGTTGGAAATTTCACCCTTCACAATAATCACTTCATATAGCACCACATAATTAAAAATTTATCAATTAAAAATCATCATAGAATCACCATTTACTACTTGAAAAAACACCCCTTGTGTCCATAACATTTGAAAATTTATACATGGTTCACATAGCTCATTTTTTATATTTTTGAAATTTTAAAAACCATTCCCTGAAATTTCTCGCTACTTCGTATAAAACAATCCTACACAGTTCACAAATTGTATCTACTATTTCATTGAAAATGAACTGTATTGCGCATACTACCTCCATGAACTTCCTGTTGGGAAATTTATTTATGGATGTGTAAGTGCTATGTAAAAATCCTTCTATTTAAATTAATTATTTTCATAACTTTACAAAATCCTCCAAACATATGATAAACTTTTCCCTTTTTAATAATCATGAAAAGTACTTGCATATGATAATTTATCCAAAATATATATAAAAACCCAGGTATTATTACTAATAAATTGGTTTTATGCTTTACTAATTTTTATCCTAACTCTATGGATTCATAATAATATTTATAATTATAATAGTATTTGAAATAATTTTATTAAATTTTTGAACATGAATGATTTTTCATTTGAAAAATAAATAGTTTTTATTCTAAATAAATTATTATTTCATAAAATATATGATTTTATTTAAAATTTAAATTTTTATATTTTAGAAATTTGATTAAAAATACAATTCATTTTTTCGTTTCAACATGTTAAAATTTTCATATGGTCATTTTTTTGTATTTTTATGAGAATGTTGGTTTTTTGGTGAATAGTTAAAAAAATATAGTTTTTATGAGTACATTATATTTTATGACAATAGCATTATATAAATATGAACTAAAAAGTTGTGAATATTATGTAAAAAATCATACATAATGATATAAAAAATATCATATGATTATTATTCAATAAATATAAATTAATTTTTTATCAAGATAATATGAAAAATAATTATCGATACTAACGTGTTGCTTCCACCAATTTGAAAAATTAAAAGTTAGTGTTTTATGATAATAATTAAGATCTTATAAGTCTATTATAAAATTTAAAGTTAAATATTATTAATAATAAATTATTTTTATCTATTTTGTATAATTTTAAATTTATATAATAAGATAATTATCCAAATTCTTAGCTAGAACTTGCGCAAGGTAAGAAAAGTCAGGACTCTTATTTTAAGAATATTATCACGATGTAAATTATAATAAATAATTTTATGAATGTTTTATATGATAATTTTTATGAATAATAAAATATATTTATGCTAGTAATTTTTTTGAATATTTAATAATAAGATAATTATCCAAAATGCTTTCGCAATGTTGATGCAACACTTGTGAAAGTATAAGAAATTTCAATGTAAATGGTTTTAAAAGTATTTAAAATGATATAATTTAGAAAAATTATAGTTCTTAATGGTATTTAGGGATAAAAATTATATTTTAGAAATTATTTAAATGTTTAAATCAAAATTCTATATTTATCTATAAAATTTTAAAGTTGAATTATGAAAGTAACCCTAAAAATTACTTTAAAGGGTATTTAATGTTAATAAATAATTTATAAATTTATAAAAAAAATAAAAAATATTATATTCAGTAATTTTAATTAGGTAATGGTCTATATTATCATCAATTATAAATTTTTTATCCACTTACCAGTCAAAAATTACATTCTTAACACTAAAAAACTATATATTTTCCAAAACACTTTTGACATTTTCCTATTAACAGGGACTCATTTGAACCATTCCAAGACACATATCAAGTTATATTTTTTATCCATATTCTATCCCAATACCTCTCTAATCTTATCTTTAAATATTAATAAGTCTATGAACTTTCTAGAAACTCATTCTCTAAAATATTTTGACTCGATCTGAAGGAGGTGGTTCAAGGATCATGGTAAGAGTTTCCAAGTCTCTTTTTTTCCTTTATTATTTATGATTTTTTATATTAAAAATATTTTAAAACTTATATTATTGTGTTAACATGTTTATATTCTCATTTTAATAAAATATTTTTGATCTATCAATAATTAAATATGATCCATTACCCAAATCCAAACTCATTTTCATAATATATTACTACATCAAAATATTGTTTTTTCAAAAAATATGTTTTTCATTTCAATTATCCTCTTACTCTTTTAAATAACATAAGTAATATCTTAATTCTAGTATAAAATAGTATATTGGTTATAATATTTTTTATAAATCTCATGTATTTATTGATTTTTCCCTTCTTTTGAACTCTTCTAAAAAAATATCTCTCACTCTTATAGTTTTATGTTATTTATGTGAAAGATAATATTTTCATAAACTTATATCTTCTATTGATATTATTAAAAATTGATTTAATGATTTAATATAATATTAATGCTCAATAAATAATATTATTATGATTTTGGGATGGTAAATTAGAAATTATAACCATGAAATTTTAGGTTAACAATTGTTGTCATTTTTTACCATTAAAAACAATCTTTTTAGGGGAAGATTCACTAAATAATTGACATTTCCTAAAATATAGAATTCACTTAGTTATAAAATGATATGTAAAAAATACCTTTAAACTTATAGAGCTTTTGTAAACCATGTACAATAACTTTGACTATTACCACCAAGCCACAAAATTTTTGAAATTTATAAATTGAATGATTACAAAAAAAACTTATATAAACTATACTAATTTGGAAAATGAATGAAACATCATAATAAATAAAATAAAAGGTATAATATTAAGAGAACTAAAATTAAAATTATTCTTAAGAAATTAAATAATTAATATAATTTTATTATTAATGGGGGTAGAGGATGTATTAGGTTAGTCAAGACTCAAGGGAAGGGGTTTATTTTTTAAACCTTTAATTAAAATGTTATGAATTTCTCCTTTAAAATATTTTTAATCCATATTAATATTATTTATTTTTTATATAATTATATTAATATATACTTCTATGATTTATTAATGTCATTTTTTATTATCCAAATATTTCTTTAAAAATAAATGAAATAAACTATTTTCATGTTTTCTCTGTGGGACCTTTGTTACAAAATTGTAAAAGAAATATAATATTAAAGATATTATAAATAAAATATTTTCCTTTAGTATACGTCATTTTTATTTAATATGATTAATATACATGTTTTAATGGACTCCCAATATAATTTCTATTCTCATTGTTTTATAAAAATATTTATTTTGAAAAAAAAATCCATTAGAAACGCAAAGGGTATTTCTTCTTATTTTCTTGGTTCAACTAAAAATGCTTGTTTGTATGGTTTCAAATGTATATTTTTATGATTTTTATAGTTAAATGAAATATCTTATGTGTTTTATTATTTTTATGGTTCTAGTACATTATGTATGATGATGGGTAGGTCTAATGTATCCCTCCAATGCATTCGGTAATTATTTATTCTCTTGATAAAAATATATTGGTGATAACCAAAAAGGTTATTCTATTTTAAGAGTGATTGTATGGATTATTATAAGAGTGATTGTGAATATAACGTCCCATGTAAACTTTTTGATTTCCTTATTGCCTTTGTGATTTAATATAAGATTATTTTAAGGAACTATTTTAGAAAACATATTTCTTTCAGTTTTGAAAGTAATTTTATATTCCTTCATAAGATCAATGTTATTTGAAAATACATTTTTAATGGATTTCAAGTATTTCAATGGCCTAACAAGTTTTATTTACTTTTATATCCTTAATGAGATTTATTTTATCATACCAAGTTTTCAAATTATTTTATAATGTTTATGGGTGAGTATGAATAATAATTGGGTCAAGTTTTGGATATGTAGATTTGTCTTGAATCAATAAAGTTCCTTATTTTAATAACTTTATTTTTTGGAAAAAAATATATATATTGATTAAAATTATGTCATTTTAATTATAAATTTCATAAACCCACCCCCAATGGTACCCCTTAGAGGCCAATAATGAAGAGAAGAAGTGACCCCCAAATCCTACCTCTAATAGTGCCAAGGTTTATGATTAGAAATGAGGGAATAAAATATAAAATGGAAGGAATTACCCACTTATATTAGTTTAAGGACAATAAATAAGAGTAGAAACACTAATAAATACCATAAAATATAAAATAATATAAGATACATGATAATAAATACAAAAATTCATGTCAAGTCATATGGAAGGAATCTCCAAAATGAATGTGAAAGATACTCTTATAAATTATCTCTAACAGAAACCCCAAATCCAAGTTAGCTCAGTCCATCTTAGTTATAAAAAACATCCTAATTTCTTGAAAATAGTTTATATATACATAGGGTGAGCAGAACATGTATACTTAGGGGGACCCTCCTCAAGAAGTCTCCTACAAATGTGGGAAAAGCATATAAATTCTATAGTGAGTAAAAATTATAACTAACATAAACCTTACACATCAAATACCCATTCATAGCCTCAAAAAAGTTCACTCACTAAGAATCACATCCATGGTATACTAAAATAACATTATAAAAATATAATAATAGGCTCCATGAAACAAATTCCCCATTGGTTTTCCTCTCTCACACCCCAACATCAAACATCTTGTGCTCCCATCCCATCATGCCTGATGTGTATTAGGACACAACCCTACCTATCCCAATTCTCAAAGGGTCCAATATCTTTGTTTTCATCACATAAATTCTCATCACATATCATCACATCATAACAACATCACATCCACATCCATTACCTCAAAACCAGAGTAGTAGAGTGTTGTGAACATGAATGACATCAACCTTATTCCCTCCTCCTACCATGCATGACCCCAACCACATAACCATAATCCTACTACATCATCAATTACACCATATTACACTACCACACCTTGAAAGATTGTAATAACCTCAATACATCACAATCAGTCTACTGTTAAATGGAGAGTGGGGAAGAGGGGGTATTTAGCCTTCCTCATTCACCAACCTAGATATTAGAGAAACACTTGGAACAAAAACATTTGTAATCAATATAAAATACTTGATCCAAGTGGGGTGTGTTTTTAAATCACAAGAAAATAAATTATATATTATATATATATATAATCTCATCCTAGGGGTGCACACAAATATCCTTAAAACAACTTATCTATTCCACCAGTTCATCACCTCTACCCATCCACAACCATCACTGCCTCTAAAACCCAAACTATCCAATAACCATATAAAATAGCTATAATAACCATTCACCATTAAATTTTTATGCAGTTTCTAGGCATAGAATAAGGGCCTTCAATGGGTGTTATATTAAAATTTCTTTTGACATAGAGTTGGCTGAAACATGAAAAGATGATCTTTCATGTTAAATTTATAATTTATTTATTTATGATTATAAGAAATGATTACCTCGTCTTAGGATCCTTTATTCAATGATATTATTGATTTTCCAAAAAACCCTTTCTGGTTACCAAAATTACACTATAAAGATTCATGTATAGAATATGTCTAGCAATGATGCACACATTCTCCTTTGATCTTTGAGTGATGATAATTTATTTTCTGGTGCTATCATGGTGAATCAATTTCCTTATGTTATTAGTCTTAATCTCTCTAAGATGATCCAAGATTTAAGGAATTATTATCATTCATAAGAGGATGAGGGAAGTAAAATTTGGGAGAGAATTCTGTTGTGTACAATGATTCTGAATTCTTAATTTTTTATTAACCATAAATAATAGACATAACCATATATTTATAGAATTAGAGCTTAAGTAAAAAATATTATTTAATTATATAATATCATTTAAATAAAATGATAATCTTTAACAAACCTCATTCCATATAATAATAATATTATTATTATTTTATGGAATGAAATAAATTGCACGATGATAAATATATTTTTACTGGATAGAAAATTAATATTTATCAATAGATGCAGTCTTGGTGAGTTCATCATACTTAGAATTTATTTAATACATGAATAAATATTTAATTAAATATTATATTCACCAATAAATATTTTTAATTGATAAAAGTTGAATAAAATTATTCCACGGTCTTGAGAATAATATTTATTATAATAATTATATTCAAAAGGAATTTAATTGAGATCAATTGAAACACTTAGTGTGTGACCCTATAGGATTCTTTTACTTTGGAATTAGGTGGTCTTTCCTAAAGTCCATGATTAATATCAAGTAATGGAGAAAGTAACTCAAGACAAAGAACTTAATGTAGAAACATCAACAACCACATATAAATGATCATCGTATAATATAACCCCTTGTTCATAATATCACATTAAGAAGGTTTCACATTTGTTCTATATAACTATGTTCTTGATACATCTTTCTTTATTTATCTTAAAAAAACACATTGATACACCATGTCCTTGGAATTTATTGTGAAAGTTATATTCCAATAAAAGGGATAAGATATTGACTTCCATAAATATGTAAGAGATAAATCCTTCCTCAACTTATGCATTAAAAACATGTCATTCATGACGCACCCAATTTTCACTATTTCCCACCAACATATGGAATGACTATTTTCATTAATAAATCTAAGTGAATGAGTCCTGACATGTATTAATTATAATCTTAAACTCTAAGTATTATTAAAAAATCTCTAATATAGGAATATCAATTGTCACCAAAACATGTAGAATTTTTAAAGGATGGTTTATTCTCATAATCTCCCATCTTAGAGATTACTAAGTGTGAAATTATTGAGGATAAGAATCATCAATTCATGATTACTCACACATGATATTCAATATACTATGTTCCCCATCATATTATGTTATCTGATCAAAAAAATATACTTAAGAATGTATTCATGTTACTTCAAGGTTTTCATCATAGAGGGGAACTACTATAACCTTATCAATGTGACAGATACCCTTGGACATTATTACATCAAATTCATGTAAAAAATGAACAATATATAATAAAATGTTTTATTAATATTAAAATTATCAAAAATACATGTAATAAAAGTACAAAAAAATCATGGGACACTAACTCCAAAAAAACTCAAACTTTGACTAAAGCAAAATTCCCTTGACTTTTAGTCCCATAGACCTCACATGATAATAATATTTCTAATGAGTCAAGTATTTATTCAAGAGTTACTCCATGTTGTCTTCCAAGGAAATTTCTCTCAACAAAACTTCACCTCTCTGAGAGGAATCACTCAATAGATGATACTTATAAAGTATATGATTTGTCTATTACAATGACCTTGGATCCTTTTCAATATTTAATAATGTAGTATTATCACAATAGAGTGTGATAGGATCATTACTTATTGGTACCATGTCAAGAACTTTGATGAAGTTTTGTATCTATACTTCATATTTATCTGGATCAAAAGTTAAAATATACTCAAACTCTATTGTAGAATCTGTAACCACAACCTACTTTGGGATCTTCCAACTCATTTCAACTTTATTCAAAGTGAAGTTTCATCATTTCTGTAGTTTCAAATAGTCTTTATATGTTTGTAAAATTTCATATGAATATCCTCTAATGACTAGTTCCTTATATCCTCCATAGACTAGGAACATATCCTTACTATGCACCATATACTTAAGGATAACCTTGACAGCCATCAAATGGTGTTCACCTAGGTCATCTTGATATTCTCCTACCACAATCAAGGTGTAGGAAACATCTAGCCTAGTACATAACATATCATACTTTATTGAACCAATCATTTATGAGTATAGAATACTTTCTATTGTCTATATTTCCTCATGTTTCTAAGGATATATTTTTTTAGAAAGATGAATTCCATGGGACATTAGAAAAAATCACCTCTTGGATTGTTCTGTACTGAATCTCTTCAATATAATTTCAATATATTTATATTTAATTAGACTTATAATCCTATTGGATCTATCACGTTAGATATTAATCCCAAAAATATATATTGATTATCCTAAGTCCTTTATAGAGAATCCTTTATTCAATCAGGCTTTAGCAGTCTGTAATACTTGTTTCTCATTTCTAATAAGTAGTATTTAATTAATATGAACTATTATGAAAATGACCACACTCCAATTAAACCATGTATAAAAAAAAATTTCAAATTCATTATTTATGAAAACAAATTTTGTTATGGCCTCATCAAAACAAATTTTCCATGACCTAGATTTTTTCTTTAACCCATAAATGGATATTTTCAATTTGTAAAATTTTTTGGAATCCTTTGGAGTCACAAACCCTTCTAGTTGTGTCATATAAACATCTTCCTAAAGGTTTTCATTAAAAAGGGTTGTTTTGAAATCCATTTTATTAATATCATAGTCATTGAAAGCTGCAATAGAAAGTATAATTTTGATGTATTTTAGCATAGAAAATAAGGAAAAGGTATTTTCGTAGACAATGTCTTTATGTTTTTAAAACATTTTTGTAATCGATCATACCTTATAGGTACTAACATGTACATCCATGTACAGTTTCTTCTTGAATACCCATTTACAACTAATGGGATTTACTTCCACTGGAGGATCTACCAAAATATAGTCTTGGTTTTAGTACATGGAATCCATCTTAGAATTCATGGATTATTATCATTTGGAAACATTTCTTCCACTTAATGATTCTTTGTAGGTTATATGATCATTATTATAAACTATTAATTATTCACCATCTTGAGTGACTATAAAAACATAATGTATAAGTTCTATAACCTCTATTATAATCCTATGTAGTATTTTTTCTATGGAACAATTTCTTCTACCATGGAGATTTGTTGAATCTCTTCCTATACCAGATCTTGAGTATCTTAATCCTGGAATTCATCAAAGTCTATCTCACTCCAACTAGCTATTTAAGATATTTTATCCCCCTCAAGTAATATGGAGTTCCTTTCTAATATTACCTTTTTTATAAGGTTCCATATAGTTAATATACCCTTATTTGCTTGGGTATCCTATAAAGGAACACTTTATGCATCAGGTGAAACTTTCTTACCTAAAGAGTTCATAACAAATTTTTTTCTAACCCCACACATGTAAATTTGAAAACATAGTTTTTCTTCCACTCCAAATTTTATATTGAATAACACTTATCAATTTAGTTGGTACTTAGTTTAGTATGTGTGTTTTTATATGTAATGTGTATCCCCAAAAGTATAATTGAAGATTCACATGAATCGTCATTGAACACACCATGTATAATAAGGTCCAGTTCCTCCTTTCACTTATACTATTCTATTTAGGTGTATAAGGAGTGAGTTAAAATAAAATTCCAAAATCAAGTAAATAATCATTGAAGTATTGATTGAGATATTTTCCATCATGGTTTAAGTGGAGTTTATTAATCTTCTTACCAAGATGGTTCACAACTTCATTCTTGTATTCCTAGAATTTTTCAAATGAATTTGACTTATACATCATTAAATCGACATATAAATATCTACTAAAATCATCAATAAAAGTTTTGAAGTATAAGTACCCACCCCTTTATTCAATAGGAAATAGTTCACACACATCGATATAAACTAATTCAAGGATCTCATTGGCTCTTTCACATTTACCAATAAATGGGGATTTGGTTATTTTACCTTGTAAACATGAATGATATACACAAAGTGTTTTTAGTTCAAAAGAATCTAAATATCCATCTTTGTTCAATTTGGTCAAAAAATTCATTTAAATTACCTAGCTAGTGATTCCAAAGTTTGGTGTGGTATGAGTCATGTGAAGTAGTTTTGTTATCGATTTCCAGTACTTGGTTGGTGTATTCCAAAACATAAATACCTTTATTTAAATGTTACTTACCATAAAAATGTTATATTTATAAAAGAATCAACACTTATTTCTGAACATGAAAATAAATCCATCTATATCAATTCTAGATATGGATATAATGCTTTTGGTAATAGATGAAACATAATAAAAATTATTCAAACCCAAGATAAATCTAGTTGGAAATGTGAGGTGTTAGCTTCCAATAACTAAAATAATTAGTTTAGATCTATTAGAAGCTAAAAGATCTACCATTCCTCAGTCAATGTTTCTAAATAAACTTGGTTCTATTATTTGAATAAGTATATGAGTACCCAAAACTATATCTAATACCTAATTTTTATAAAAAGATATATTTCACTTGATAAAAAATGAAATTGAATATTCTTATTGATTCTTAGGTTGGGTGATTTTTTTCTAGTGGCCATTATTTTCACATGAAAAAAAAATAGAATCCTTCTCCCTTTCTTTTACCTTGATATTTTTCTTTTTTGAAGGGTGTGGAGAAGATTTGGGCTTAGAGATCTTCACCTTACCTTTCTAATTGTTCACCATAAGGATAGAATTATTTTTTCAATTTATCTCCTTATCTACCTAGTGAATAATATTGATGATATATAAGTGATACTTATCAATTTTTTTCATATTAAAATTCAAAAAAGGGTGGAGAAGCTCAGAGAGAGTGATTCCACAATGTGATTGGTACATTGTTCCTTAGGGAGTTTAAACCCTAGAACCTATAGGTGCTCAATGTAGCCAATAAGTTTGAAAACATGAGGCCCAGCTGGTGTAACCTTTTCAATATTACTCTAAAAGAGTGCCTTAGATATCTCAAAAGGTTCCTATATTTATCTATCTTAGTATATACCATGGAGGTTCTCAAGCATGCTATAAGAATCCATGTTTTCATGAGACTTCAAGAGTTCACTAGAAAAGTATGCTATCATCAAAAATTGAATTTCAATCATGTCATTGTTATGTTTTTCATAGAAAATGAACTCTAAATCACTCACCACCTTGATAGGCAGATCGGGCATTAAGGATTCTAGTATTTAAGAATTCCATTCAAGGTACAACACAACCAGAAGTTATCTGAACCACTCCTAGAAGTTACTACCATTGATGAGATAGTATTTCTCAAAAATCAATCACCTGGATAGTGTGGATGATGAAATTCCATTTATTTGACAATTTTAAGAGAGTATATTATTAGTAATTTTCTTAAATAAAAATGTTGTGATAACTGATAATAAATAAATTTTAATTAAATCTCCCACTATTTTATCAAGTACCAATAGTCCTTACCATTAAATTCATAATTTCTATTTTCTTGTAAAGTTTAGTGGAAATGATCCATATGCCTCTTCTAATAACCCTATAAAGTGTTTTTAAAGCTATATGAAGGTATTGAGGTAGGAAATTTTTTTCAAACTATGGTTTTTTAGATCCTTGATCCATTGATTGTATTCCCTAATACATAAAATATTGACATGGATTTTCCTAACCCTTTTCTCCAAACTCATCCATTTCTAGTGAGGTATACTCATCTTGGTGTAAAATGGTTGAGTAAAACCAAACCCATCATAATAAATACCTTTATAAAAGTTTTTTTCCTAACAAGGGTTGGTCAAACACTTAGTTCTATTGGTTTCATTCCCAATAAATTACTGGAAGTCCAAATATGACTTAATATTTAGTTGAGGTATTTTCTTTTTTATGAAAAACATTATCTTGTTTTATATTTTACATGAATTTTTTATATTAAATGGACTTTACTTATTTTATAAACCATGTTTGATAAAACATTTACACACAAACCATTTATTTATATTCCATGTTTTCCTATTGATTCATTTATTTATGTGATTGTAGTCTTGCATCCATAAATAAATAATTCATAAGAGAGAAATAAATAAATGACCTGATCATGAGATTATATAAAGGTTTATTTATTGAGACAATAATAAATCAACCTTTAAACTAGGGTAATAACTCCTTATACCAGTTTTGGCACAAGTAAAAACATTCCACCTTTCTGCTTGTGTATCACCTAGGTTGTTTGCATCTTGGTTCCATCCTGAACCACCTCCATGATCCTTGATACACTCCATTAATTACATTTATTTATAAATAATTCATATGTGAGGGGTACCAAAGGATTGGATAAAGGTTAATTACATTAATAACCTTGGGCATGCAGGTCCTACATAATAATAGAGAGAGGAATGAATTGCAGGCCATCATATATAATTTAATAATTAAATAATTAAAAACTTGTGAAATAAATTAAATTAAGTAATACCGACACATAAATAGGTCTTGTTCAAGCTCATGAATGTTCATACACATGGAACATATAAGTAGAAGTAACACTAGTCAACATTCATTAATATTAACACTTTATTATTAAGATAAATTCCCTTTCATTAATTATTTCCCTTTCATCTTACTGACCATAAGAGTTCTCTTATAGATACTCATCATTAATTGAATTAATGAAAAATAAACATCACAAATAGTAATCATATATTACTACAATAAATTAATTGATCACTAAACTATTCCTTAAAACCATTATTAAATAGTCAAACACAATAGGTGAAAATCAATATAATAAGGTTTTAATACTGCAATTAGTTATTTAATGTAATTTAATTTTTTCTTTTATTATGAGACTAAATGGTATGTACTTATGAGTTATACACCATTTATATTGTCTTTTGTGTACCTAGGATACATTCCTAGGGCTTTGGTGAGTTCCTCAGATGAACTATATAGTGTGTACTAACCAACTACACATTGTGTGTTCTGCTTTCCATGTGCTTAGGATATATTCCCAAGTATTTGGTGTGTATCTTAGAGGATTACATGGTTTATACTAACGATATATATATCATGTGTTCTAATTTCCCTATGTACATTGAACCTGCCAAAGGAGTCATCATGTTGATCAAACATGGGACTATATGATGTGTATAATCCAGCTACATGCCATGAATCTCACGTGTCGTGGGTCCGTATAACTTGCTGAGGAACTAAAAATATATTTATTTTTATATAGTAATTAATGGAATACATGATATATATGATGGATACATATTTTTTAATCCATTAATACTTAAGGAGGTCAGTATTAAATGATTTTAATCGTGTATTTTACCACCTAGTTTTCATGAGTTTCGCCACTAAATTGTGTAGACTACACAATGTGAACTCCATCTACACACCATCTAATCTTACATTTCACATGGTAGGTTGGCCCAGTTTAAACATGGTGTGAAATAAATGCACCATATTTAGTTACTGCTCTGTACGTCATGTATTTATCGATACGGGTAGGTGTAGTGAACTTGGGTACACAATGTGTACTCGGGCTACACATTGTGTAATCTCATGTTATCTGGCCAGAATCATCAACACTTTCTGATGTCATCTCCAGTCATTATTCATCTATTCTTAGTCTTTTAGGAGACTGAAACATGGAACAATGATGATTAAAATGTCACAAAATTTTTTATTATAATCATATTAAAGAATCAATAATTATTGAAATAAAACTTTGACCACAATTGAACATATAGATAAAAAATAAAATAAATACTTATAAATTTAAAACATAACCCATCTGATACCACATGTTATTTCTAGGAACAATAGAATAACCTTTGGTTGGTGTTATATTAAAATTTATATTAATATAGATATTCCTAAAACATAAAGAGAGGATCATTCATGTTAAATTTATAATTAATTAATTTATGATTGGAAGAAATAATTACCTCGTCTTAGGATACTATCTCTTATGGATGAGCATGTACCCTAGTGGTACAGGCTCCTGCTTGGCATCCAAAAGACCCAGGATCAAATCTGGGTAGGGGAGAATTTCCGGGGGTACTGTAGCGGCGGAAGGACTGTAGCAGGTACTGTAGCGGTGGATGTACTGTAGTAGGTACTGTAGCAGCACGGGTACTGTAGCAATACTGTTCACTTAGGGGTCATTTGGGTCAAAAAATGGGCTTTCAAGCCTTGAATTTAGGCCACTTGGCCTTGGGCCTTTGGGCTATGTAATGGGTCTCCCTCTACCCAGTCTAAAGAGGTATTTGCTTTAAAAATAATAAATTGAGGCTTCGGCCCCAAATTTTAAAAAAAACTATCTCTTATAGTGTTATTTATCATATGAAAATCAGTTCGCATTACATTCATTGTTTCATAAGGATTCAAGTGTATAATTCATCTAGAAGTAATCCATATGCACTCCTTTGATCTTCGAGACACACCAACTAATTTTTGAGTGATAACGCGGTGAATTGATTGTCTTGAGTTATTCATCTTAATCTCTCTAAGATTCTTTGAGCTTGAAGAAATTATTCTCATTTTTTAGAGGAGGAGAGGTGGAAAATTATAGAGAGAATTATATTGTGGGAAACGATTTTAAACACTCAATTTTTTATTAACCCTACACAATAGACATTACCATCTATTTATAGAGCTAGGGTTTAGATTAAAATATTATTTAATTTTATAATAACCCTTAAATAATATAACAATATTCAAAAAATCCTATACCATCTATTATTATTATTATTATTATTTTATGGCATTCACAAACTTACGCAATGATAAATATATTTTTATTATCTAGAAAAATTAATATTTATCAATAGGAGTGGTATTGGTTTGTTCATCCTCCTTGGTATTTATTTAATACCCAAATAAATATTTAATTAAATATCTTATTAATCAATAAATTTTTGTTATTGATAAAACTTGAATAAAAAATTTCTTGGTCTTGAGAATAATATTTATTCTAATAATTAAATTTAAATAGAATTTAATCTAGATCAATGGAAACACTTTGTGTGTGATCATCTAGGATTATTCCTCATCTGAATTATGTTATCTTTCCTAAAGTCCTAGATTAATGTATAGAAATGAGTCAAGGCTCTCAAAAGAAATCACATAATGTTGCAATGTCAACATCCACATACAAATACTCAAAGTGTAAATCTAACATATGGAGTAATGGTTTTGTGATGCACCCAACATACCCAACTTCCAACCAACATATAGAGTGATGGTTTTTATTAGTAAATCTAAGTGTACAATTCATGAAATTTATTAATAATAATATTAAAGTATAATAACTATTATATATTCTCATGTATAGAAATATCTCATGATATAAAAACATATTGAATTCTTATTAGAAGGTATGTTCTCATAAACTCCTGTCTTAAAGATAACCAATTGTGATCTTCATGAGAAGAATCCTCATACGCTTATGAGTACTCACACCTGACAGTCTATATACCACATTCCCCATTATAGTACATTATCCGACCACAAAACCATATTTAAGAATATCTTCAGGGAACTTTAAGGTTCTCAACATAGTATAGAATCGTTATGACATTATCAATGAAACATATAACCTAGGACATTATTACATCAGAATCATGAAGAATAATAAAAAATATATAATAAGATGTTTTATTGATATTCAAATTATCAAATATACATGTAATAAAAGTATAAATAGTTGTTCCTAGGAAACCAACTCCAACATTTTATTCCTTCATTCGCTACATTGTAAATTCTCATTCAATAAAAAAAAACTAGCTTTATTAGACATTTATTTTCAATAATCAAATAAATATCATTCTCATCCATAATCCACATTAATTATAATCTGTTAAACATTTATTCATGAATTTATATCTTTATTACAATAAAAATCTATTTATATATATCCATATCACATCTAAAAAATTAATTAATATCCCAAAGTATCTAATTATATCCATAACCCAGTTTCCACATTTATTAATTCATCCATTACCATGCTTCTAGGAATCACTAAAAAATCACACATCAGATATCATAGCTACAAACACACAACAATAAGAATCAAAAATATTTTCAGACATTAATATTACATGATCCAACATCAACATTATTCAAGTCTTGATTATCCAAATAAACCATTTCATTTCTAGTTATTATAATTACTAATTTATTTGAGGTACTGTTAGAAACAAAACATAATAACAACCCAAAATTTCAATGGAAAAGACATTAGAGTAAACAAGGGTCTCAAAAAAATAATCATTCCGTACAAAAGAAGTTTTTTTAGAATTTAGAGGGATAAAAACATTATATAGATTTTAGGTTACACATTCCACTTCATTCTTATAATTAATTTAATCTCTTTCACTGAAAAATTTCAAATTTTATCTATTAAAATTATTATATTCTATATTAAATGATAATTTTATAAACACATAAAAGAATGTAGAGATATATATAAAATATAGGTGAAAACTTTTTCCCATATTTTCACCCTCTAGTATCTTATCTCCTTTAATTTGATTCATACTAATTACCCAGAAAATAAAAAAGAATGATAAACCCAAAATTCACACAAAAAATAGACCAAGACTCGAATCCTCTACCTTGAGTAATGATTGACGTGATACACTAAGAACATGAGAGGGAAAAATTATATCTATTTTGGAAACATGGTCAAAGGGCTTAGGCTGATCATATAAGGCTATCATATACCTAGTGGTGATTTTTGGATTCCCCGGGTCATAGATAAAATGATAAAACTCTAAGAAAAGGATATTCACTTGTTTTAGAATGAAAATAATATATCTGAATTCTTTCTCTTGTATATTTGCAAAATACTCACCAAATATTCCATCAAATTCAAATTAATTTTGGTAGAATTTTAATTAAAATCACACATTCTAATTTAATATCCAATAATTTAAGAAGTTAAATATTTAATTTAATCTTTACATAATACATTTAAATCCTTTAATTTTTTGGATACAAAGTTTTTTAAACTTTCCACACTGAATACAATGTCATTGAGACCCCTTGGACACTATTTTCCTCCCTCCCTCACATGCTTGACCTCACCACACCATAACACATTGATATGACCAATGGATTAGGAATTTCCCCTTGATCATTTTACACAGGTGAAATTTTCGGCCTAAACACCCAATGAAATGGCTACCCTGGCCATGTCACTACCCGTGGTACACTCTAGTAGCACACAACCAACCTAAAATTCCCAAACAGTAAAAATAACCAACACCAAATGGACACACCTCATTTTTAGTTGTAAGACACTCAAAACAGACATAACCATGATAATTTATTTGGCATAGAAACCCATTATATGGACATAACTCTACTCTAGCTTCTAGAGCACCGATGAACTCCCTCGACACACCTCTAAACTCTTGAAAAAAATAAAAATTGAGAATTCTTAAAATTCATTCCCATATATCAAATACCTATAAATCTATTCTCATATATAAGAAAAAAACGAACACAAAATTGAATATAGATGGGTTTGAATAACCACCCCACAAGACAATTCTAGATATATCACTACTTCCTGAATAAAACTACTACCTATGAAAGACAAGGTTCTTAAAAACATGAAAAACCCTCCAAGATCAGAATCCCATGGAAGATACCTCCCAAATAAGAACAAAACTACTTGAAATTCACAAATTTATAAAAAAATTAATTGGTTTAAGTATTTCACACAACCACAATAATTTCCATTAAAATCGCACAATTTGCAATAAATCCCATTCAAGAAGTCATATCAACCTAATCAATAAATCAGATCAATTGCATTTTTTAATTTTTTTAAATAAATTAAGTGTGGGAAGAAATAATATCATCAAAAAAAATATTTAAAAATATTCATCTTCATTTCTAACTTTAAATTTTTATAATTTTATGTATTCTTATCTCAAAGTTTTAACCATAATAACAACAAATAATCATAACAATAGAAAACATACTTGAAAGAAATAACTTCACACTGATACTAAAAAAGGAACATAACATCTATTTAACGATTTAATTTAAGAAAAAAATCTTTTTATATGTATTTTATCATCACTATTTATAGTTTAGAAAAAAAATCAACAAAAACACATAAATACTTCAACGAAAAAATTAACGAAACAGTAAAACATGGTCCGTTCTTATTATCCTTAAAATCTTTTTGAAGAATATTTATTCTCAACACCTCAACAATTCATTTTATAAATTATATCAAATGAAAATATTGACATAATTTATCCTCAAATATCATTCTTTACATGAATAAATTAAATATTCTTTAATCCCTCAAACCCAAAGGTATCATGCTTTCATTTTTTTAAATTAAATTATATTGGAGTTACTTTTATGCTTCATGCTGGTCATGCTCGACTAATATTATTTAATAATTTTATTATCAATGAAAACATGATTTTGGGTTACATAATGGATGATATGCTTTTACATTATAAATCAAATCCCACATGTTTCCTAATTAACACTTTATACTTAATCATAACATAGTATAATGAATCCTTTATCAATTTGATTCATAAAATTTTGAACTTATAATGTTTAACATATAATTAATAATTTATCATAAGAAATCATAATCATATAAAAATTTGTTTATAGTACAAATTTATAATTTTTAGTGTACCATTTATCAATTTAAATACAGTTTTATCAAAAAAAAATACAATCTCCCATAAGCATGCATTTTGACTCTTCTTTACTTATACATGAAATGTAATCAAGAAATAATAATTTATTACATGATTTATAATTATATATACATATACTTACAATATGAATTTATTACCCAAAAATTATTAAATTATAGGTCTTAGTTAACAAATTAAGAAACATTTCATGTTAATAATTTCCTAAAAACTAAAACAGACTACTTAAAACAAGTCCTCTAAAATCATTCAACTTAATTAATAGTTAGTAATCAAGAGAAATATTTTATTTCAAAGCTTCAAAAAATAAATTATTCATGGAAATGTAATATTTTAGACACGTCACATGAAAACATATAAGCATTATTTATAATTTTTTTAATTAACATGTATTTATCCTTAAATTAAGTAATTCATGACATGACATAAAAGGTAGAATAAACATTATATCTTGTCCAGATTTTTAAGAGTGTATGTTTTAAATATCATGAATTTAATTTATAAATTTGAAAAATTATAAGTACTTCACTAAACACATTAAACATAATCACAAATAAAATTTTAATTTAAATAAAACCTATGGAGATAATGCATGCACCTTTAAAATTTTAATGACTTTAAAGGAAACATGGAAATACCCTAAAATAAAACATAAGTTTTAAAACATGAAATTTATAACTTGAAACATGAGAATTAATAATTATTTTTTGAAGAAACTAGAAACATTTTTATGGGTAATCTTTAAATAATCCTTCAAAACAATTTTATCAAAATCACTTAAATTTTATTTTGAAATCATAAAGTTAACAAAACCTTTTATAAAAATATTTAATATAGTTATAATAAATCCCTTGGAATAATTTAAATCATTGTTAAAAGATAAACAATCACTTATTAGTAAACAAGGTACATCAATATACAAATAAATTCAATAAAACAACGGTAAAAACCATTTCATAATCCATCACATAACTGGGAATAAGTAATAAAAATCAACATGATTAGAGATTCCAAAGTCATGTGTATTAAGGGAATCCATCCACCGCATTATGATGTTGTCCCCCTAGTGTGGCCATGAATCTACCAAATGTCTTTAAAACATATCATGAAATAATAAATCATGATAGGATAAGTGTCCCTCTATTCATATGATTTAATATATATCATACATTACTAATAAAAAACAAATTCATAAGCCTAGTAGTATGTAATTAATTAAAATTCAATTAATTAGATTCATTTAATTCCTAATATTACCCCACTAAAACACAAATGAAAATATACATGATACATGTACCTTTCCTAGGTATCTACCATGTAAGAAGTACTTCTTCACTTGATCATTGGGTAGTCTCATTGTCCTTGTTTTGGACCATAAGGCCCCCTAAAATCTTATGTCCTAGCCAGCCTCACTAGCCTATGTCATGCATAAAGATTAGTTTAAATCATTTCCCAAATAACCCATGCAATTTTCATAGTAATTAACTCCAATATCAATCCAATCACTCAACCATTGTATTTTATTCCACTATTTCACAACCCCCCCTCCCTCCACTAGTAACCCTATCGAGCTAGAAATAGAGAGGATTGAAGCTTAAATCCCATCTTCAATAAGCTCTTGGTTAGCGATTAGAACCAAGGGTATAAAATATACAATGGGAGGCATTACCCTCATATATAAATTTAAGGACAAAAGATCAGAGGAAAAACACCAATCAACACTATATAATATAAAATAAACCAATATTCATGATAATAAATAAAATAATTCATTTCATGTTATATAAACATAATCTCCAAAATGAAAGTACAAAAGACTCATATATAGTAGATCCAATAAAAATTGTAGCTCCAAGCTAACCAGGACTAGATCGTTCACAAAAACCCTCATGATCACCTAAAAACAGTTTCTATATACATAGGGTGAGCATAATATGTATAAAAAATTGGACCCTCCTCGTGACATCTCATGAAAATGTGACTAAGGTATATTAATGCTCTGGTGAGTAAAAAATAAAACCAATAAGAACCTAAAAGTTTAACTACCCATTTTCATCATCACCAAGTCTCACTCACTAGGTATCACATCCAATGTATACTAAAATAATTTCATAATAATATAATCATAATATCCTCATAACCACTTCCCCACTGGTTTTCTACTCTCACATCCCAATATCAAATGTCTTGTGCTTCCTTGAATTCCTTCATGATATGGGTTGGGTCATAAACCTAGAAATCCCAAATCTTACATGGTTCAACATATCATGTTGGAATTAGTTAAATCATTATATCACATCATAACATTATAAACGCATCACATTCACATCCATCGTATCATAACTATAGAATTTGGGTATTGTGAACATGAAGAACATCGACCTTGTATCCTCTTCCTACCACGTATGGCCCCCAACACATCATGTGGTACACCACATTCCTCTCCTACACCTTTCATGATCGTTACAACCTTATACCATAATGTAAATTCTATATCTAAAGGGATAATGGAGATGATAGGGTAGTAATTCATCCACCCTCACTTACCATGATGTTTGAGAAAACACATTGAACCAAAACATTTTGCATTAGTATAAAATACTGACTCTAGTAGTGTTTTTTTGGAAATTTCAAGAAATAAATAATGCAATAGATACACATGAATCCCATATTTTGGGTACACACAAAGATACTTTAAATAACACTTCTATTCAACCACTTTATCCTTGCAACACATCCACAACCATCGATGCATCTATAACCCAAACCAACCAATAACCACACAAAACTTCCATAACAACCATCCATGATTTCATTTTAATTCATTAATTCATCGCATTAAAATTTTTAATTCAATAACCAAAAATATTTTTATTATCCATTTAGTTTCCATAATCAAATAAATATAATTATCTTCCATCACCCACATTTATTCTTATTTATTACACATTTATTCATGTATTTATATCTCAATTATATCCCACATCTATTTATTTCCTACCATTCCAATTCTCCATATTTAATTCATATCCCAAAATATCATATTCTATCTATAACCCAATTTTCCACATTTATTTATTCATCCCATACCATGATATCAAGCATCACTAAAAAATCACACCTCTTATATCATATATACAACCACACATCAATAAGTAACACACATATTTTCTAGAATTTGTATTACATTGGTAAATAACAATGTCATTTAAGTCTTAGTTATTCGAATGATCTATTTAATTACCATTTATTATCATTAATCATTTATATAAGGCATTTATATCAACCAAACACAACAAAAACCCATATTTTTATTAGAAAAAATCATGACAGTAATAAAGGGACTCGCACAAACAAGCAATAAACGAAATAGAAGTTATTTAGAATTAAGAGGTTTAAAAATCATATAGATTATAGTACTATCATGAAAACTCATTCTCATAATTAATTTCATCTCCTTTACTTACAAGATTTATTTTTTAGTTATTCATTATATTTTATTTTAGATAAAATTACAGCAGTAAGAACACATAAAATAACACATTTATTTATAGAAAATATAGCTTCAAAACATCCATTTCCTTATTTTAGTCCTCTGTAATTTTATCAAAATTATTTTTATTCGTAATAATTATACATTGAAGAAAAATGAATAAAAAATTTCAATTTACATGAAAAATGAGTAGGAATTGAATCCCCTACCTAGAGAGATTCTTAACATGATACACCAAAAATATGAGAAAGAGATAAAAATATAGATGAATGATAGTATTTATAGAAACAAAAATGAAGGTATATGTCCAATCAAAAAGGATTAGAGATCTAGAATTTTAAATTTTGGATCTCAAAAATTCCATAAAAAATGAGAAAACATAATTTAAAAGGAAAATCTCTATTTTTATAATGAAAATCACAGATATGAATTATCTCTCTTGAATATTTCTAAAAGACTATCCAAAAATTCATTTTAATTAACATTAATTTCAATTTAATTTTAATTGTCCTTATATATTAAAATTTAATATAGTATAATTTAGGAATTCAAATATTTAATTCAATATTTTCATAAGATATTTAACTCCATGAATTTTTTAGTTAAAGAAATTAAATATCATTGGAATGGAGTTTTAGAAAAAAATTAAGAATATAAAAATCAAATTACTAGAAAAACCCATATAACCTTATATGACCTATATACACTATGTAAGGGTATGTGCAAACTTTCAATACATTGATTCAAAGTAATGACCCATACATAAGAATTAGGATCCTAGTTGTATCCTTACATGAGTCTAATACTACCAATAAAAACATAAAAAATTTGTGTCTTAAATGAAAGTATTTTTCCCACATTATCCTCTAAATTTTTAGTTGATTCCATGTTCTAGAAATTTTTTGGGGGATTAGAGAAAGATAATGAGGATAAATGGTTTTTTGTTAACTTTCTATCAAAAACAAGGGTGGCTATGTTGCAGTACATGAGACCATGCCACAGAGAAGTATGTTGTATTGTAGAAAAATGTGTATGTACTGTAGTATGTTGAGGAATTTAATATACATTGTAGGAGAAAAGAACTATGTTGTAGTGGATATTTCTAAATTATATTACTATGTAACCTTCACTTTGGTGGTGCTAGATTAGAGGGTTGTAACATGGTATCTTAGACCACGCCACAAATCTATTTTTAGTTAGTTATAGATGGCTAGTTCAGTGCTCGATCTTTGGAATTTAATCCTATTAAAAACAATATTATGAATTTAATTTCATGGAATGAATTTCATATTTGAATATAGATTTTTTATGAGGCTTTATGAAGGGTTTTCATGAGTACTTGAATCCCTAAATATCACTTGTATATACCTCTCCCCTATTTTCATTTAGAATTTTTGTAGCTCTCTGGAGGACTGTATAAATGTATCCATGTTGCGGACCTCATCTATATGTTGTAATGGTTCATGATCTAGAGTGGATCCATATTGTAGTATCCGTTTTTCACCATATAGGTTTTCTTCTATTATTGTTCACACCACATTTAATCTTTTTTCATCATGGTGGTCTTCTTCTAGGATACCCTTATGAATTAGTGGGTTCCCATGTGCCATGTTGGTGGTTTTCTACACACCTCCACACTAGAGCATCATGCCATGATGCATGGATCCTCTTAGTTTTACATATAACATTCCTAATCCCATCTGAAACTGAGATTGGGGATATGTTTTTAATGATCGAACTTGGGAGTCCTTTATAGGTGATCATGTTCTGGTTGGTTTGGAAACATGTTTTGGGTGAGAACATCTTTGACAGACCGTGATTTTGATGAGACACTAATGAGGTTTTATATTCCTTACCATTTGGTGTGTGTGTGTGTGTGTGTGTGATGTTTTCATTATATGATGCTTATTCTTGATTAACCCATGATTGATATAAGTTTCATGTGGGTGTGTGTATGGCTATGAGGCATGTTGGATTATGACCGTGTGATTATGTGTGGATCCTGACATTTGATATTGTTGTACCTTATTGTTACTTGCTATGACATGTAGTTATTATTGTGTTGTATAGCCTATGTGATAATTTTTAATTTATTGAGATGATCATATGGATCCTTGTGGTTGGTACGATGTGGTCCAAATTTCCTTAAATATGGGAATGACTATCCCTATATAGAGATGTGCATTAGTGGATGGTTAACCAACCTAACATAGTCAAAACATCCTTAAAGGTGAGAATGGATATCCCTAAAATGGGATGTGTATAAGTGGCCAACTAGATGATAGCTGTATGGGTTTCTTACAGACTTGGTCCATAAGTGATAAAAAGGATAACTGATTGGGGATTGGCATGGTGGAACATGTAGTGTTCTTGATGACAACAACCATCTAGGTGGGGTGAGTGAATTGAAAGGTAAGAATGTGTGGTGCTCTAAATTTAAACCACTATATGGGTGGGGTGACCTATTTTACCTTAATGTTGGTACTTTTTTGAATTATCTAACATCATTACTTAGAATGAGAGAAAGAATTTGGGTTCGGGGTTCGTGGTGGTTTTGTTAGCACACAATGAATTGGAATGTGTATGTTTGTATGATTATTTGATTATTTAATTCTCTCATGACATACATGTTGGATCTGAATCTACGGATTACACACAAGAGGGGGGGGTGAATTGTGTCTTTTCAAAATTATTATAATCTCTTCAATTTAGACAAATTCTGTCCACTATGCTTTAGCACGATTAAATATGCAGCGGAAAAAGTAAAAGCATGAACACACGGATGTATAGTGGTTCGGGGAACAGAAGGCCCCTAGTCCACTCCACCAACGCTCAAATCCACGAGCTTGGCGATTTTCACTATCTGGTCCTCGTTTCCACAGACCTGTTCACAACTGAGTACAGGCAGTTGACACCTTTACAAGTTTCAGGCAAACACAGCCTTCATGGTTCAAACACGAACCCACACAGCTTAGAACGAGAAGCTGATCACTCAAAAATAAAAAGGGTTTCGATAAAGAAAACACTTCTCCAGTTGTTCTACACAATTGCAACAGAATGCAATTGACAGTAGATAGATCGTCGTCTTCAGAAAATAAAGATCTGTAATCAAAACAGTTCTGAGTCGATCCAGTTGCAATAGATATTACAAGAAACTTCACAACTTCAGCAGCAGTAGATTCACAACAGATAGTCGATGTAGAACACGTGAATCTACTATCAAGATCTTCCTTCGGTAAAAAAGGTTTTACACTTCTTCTCGATCACCAGAAAAGAATGCCTTCACACAGTCTCTATTTTTTGCTCGTTAAAAGATCAATCTATATATTTCATACACTTTCCTGTGTATATATATATCCGAAGTTTCCAAGATAGAACATATATATTCAAATCTGAGAAAATCTTCCGCATAAATAGATCTATGAAAATCTCCTTTAGATTCGCGATATTAAAAAAAAATAACAGAGCCGTTGTAACTCCCCTGAAGAATCGGCATAAAAATCTCCGTTTAAATCAATCATTAATCCGTTGAAAATCGTCTTTGATTCAGTCAAAGTCGTACTTAAGAATCGGCTCGAAATCCGCTTAATAATCCGCCTGTTTGACCAATGCAAAAGGAAATATCGTCTGTCAAAAATATCCCGACGCCAAACGTAGGGTTGATGACGTGGCTCCAAACGTAGGGTTCACAAACGTAAGGTTCACAAACGTAAGGTTCACAAACGTAAGGTTCACAAACGTAAGGTTCACAAACGTAAGGTTCACAAACGTAAGGTTCACAAACGTAAGGTTCAGAACGTAAGGTTCAGAACGTACATACTTTCCCTTCAGCATTCAAACGTAGGGTTGATCATCCATACTTTGTCTTGCTTCAACACTCCAAAGAACGTACGGTTGATTATAAAAGTAAGGTTGATGATCCATACTTTTGAGAAACAAACTCAACACTGAAAACTAACGTATGGTTTCTCTTCCATACTTTTCCAACAAAAAAAACGTAAGGTTCCTTCCAAACGTAATGTTCTTCTTCCATACTTTTCAACAACGTAAGGTTCATTAACCATACGTTTCAAAATAACGTAAAAAGTAAACTTTTCATCCATACGTTACGTTCATCAACGTAGGGTATGAACAGTGATTCTCGTACGCGCTAAAACTGATCTCGCGCTACAGTGATTCCAGAACGCGCTAAAATTGATCTCACGCTACAGTGATTCCAGAACGCGCTAAAATTGATCTCGGAATAAATGAAGTATGAAATCTCGTTGTATGAAATAAATAAATAAAATAAATTCCTGCAAAATACTCAACGAAATAATTAGTAAATAATTAAGGGTATTTGTGAGCATCAAAATCATCATAAAGAGACAGAGTATTATTTAAAATAATCTCCCCCATTAAAAAACATTATTTTGAATTGTTTGAAAACAATACATTTCTCAACAATCTCCCCCTTTTTGATGATCACAAAACCCATAAAATAATAGAACTAATTTAATTGCAATCTTTATTGAAAAATTAGTTTTATAAAATTTTAGAATTTTGAAAGGATTAAAACAATATTTAACTATAATAAAATTTCTCCCCCATAAAAATAAATTTTCAGCTAAAAATAGATAAAAGATAAATGTCGTATATATCCAAATTCTCCCATATATCCAAATTTCTTCATAGGAAACAAATGAATTTAAATGTTGTGTTTATCCAAATTCTCCCCCTTTTTGTGATATCAAAAAGAATGAAAAATTACGGATTTGAACACATTCAATATTGCACTGAACTATAAGTAAATGCTATAATTAACTGTGTATGAATAAGTGAATTTGTTATACTGGCTAACTCAATCATAAATCAATAAACAACAAAACAAAAAAAATATGAAAAGAATTTTCATTCACAAGCTGTTATATATAAACGATTGTGATATATAGAGGAATCAAGGTTTATAGATAAGACAGGGAAAAAGGTGTCTATCTCCTTTGAATCGCGGTCTTTATCTCTGTAAACTGTTCTCTGAGCCTCTTCATCATCCCATCTCCTAACTTGATGATAAGATATCTGTTCTCTTGAGTCATATGAATATCTTCAATCAAATTAACTCTGAAAAACTCATGCATTCTTTCTTCTTTTTCAACAAAAAGAGCCAGTTTTTCTGATAACTGATTCAAAAGAATCCTAATCGGTTTCTCTCCAGATGTCAACTGATCCACTAAAAATCTCTGATTATCTAGCAAAACTGACAAAGGGGCACTATTACACTGAAGATCATGTAATCTATCACTCATATTGCTCATTGCTGCAGTAATTGCTTGAAATTTCCAAATCAAATCAGGTGAAGAGCCTGATCCACTCACAGCACTGTTTGAAACAGACTCAAATTTATTCTCCATGTAAATCTTCAACTCAGACAAATCATCTTTCTTTACCATCTCTGATTTTAACTGATCAACAGCATGCATCACATCAGTCTTAAACAAATCTACTTCCTGTCTTGAAACAGTACATTCTTTCAGCTTCTGAAACTTCAACTGCTCTAAGTTTAGAGAATTTATGAGACTAACATTCTCAGATTCTAACTGAGAGATACGCTTGTACAACTCAACAACTTCTTCTTTTCTCGAATCAGGGGCACCCTGTGCTCGATTCTCATGTCCAGAATTAGGTTGATGAAGCAGGGCAAGTGGTAAGGAATCTGAATCTGACTGTTCTTTGTCCTTGTCCTGACAAGGTTGATCCACTGAACTATCTTTTGAAGCCTGAAACTCTTCCACTGAAAAATCTTCCTGAAGTACCTCTGTATTAGCTTCAGAAGTATGTTCATCACGAACAGTAGTCTCTCTGACTTCTACTGATTGGTCAAGAACAATATTTTCATGTAAATATTGAGGTCGGGCCACTTCTTCACCAGGCACTGCTTCCATAAGTTGTTCTTGTTGAATTACTTTTTCAACAGCCACAGCAGCAGATTGAGGTTCTTTTTGAGTTTCTGTTTGAGCTGCTGGTTCCTCTATCGGTGCAGTCTGCTCCACAACATCTTCTCTCACAAATGAATAAGAAAATAATGGTTCAGAGGATTTCAAGGCAGGAGAGATAATTTCTTCATCAATTGACCTCTTCCTTCTAGATTGAAGTCCTTCTTGACTTCTCTCTTCCTCAACTTCCTCCATCTCAAAACTAATTCTCCTTGCCACTGTACTAACTCTTGATTCTGCTTGTCCCTCCTTGGACATAGCCGGTTGATCCTGAGCACTCTCCGAGTTTTCCTTAGCTCCAACAGGTAAGATTTTTCCTTTAATTGTGCTCCAGAAGTATCCTACTTTCCTCAAAGTTCCAGCATTAAAAACATTACTGTGGTGACATTTCACCCCAGTATCTACCAATCTAATCATTCCTCTTTTAAACAAAAACAAAGAAATGAACCTTTCATAAGGGAAAAATGTCATTCTTGCTTCACTCTGACAGTAGTAACTCAGATGTCTTATCATAAACCGAGGAAAATTAAACTTAATATCACACATCAGAAGATACATTATGTACATTTCAGGGTATAGGATTTTCTCCATCTCATCCATTCTTGGTGCTAAACCAGTCTGAACAAATTTTACTAAAATTTTCTGATCGGGCTCCAAATCCTTAATAAACATCTTCTTTATCACTCTGGTTCCAAACAGAAAAGACATAATGTCTTCAGACTTATGTACAGAATCTCCAATATTCCGTAAATCGAAATGAAAAACTCCTTCATGAGGGCAGTTAAGAATTTGACTTATCTCTACAGATGATATTGAAAAGTCCTTATCCTCTATTTGAGCCAATAAACTATCCTCTGTATCTCCAAGGCTAAACTGAACAGTTCTAAAGAAATGTCTCATTTCTGCCTCATATAGAAACTCAGAATTTTCACTATTAAAAGCTTGCTCAAGGCTTTGAAACGACAACGCTTGCTTCAACAGTAAATTAGTTTCAAACAGCCACACTAAATCTATGACTTTACCTTGCAGTATTTTCCGACTAACTACCTTAGGTTTCTTTGCAGCACTGCTCTCGGCTTCATCTGGACGCTTAGTCTTTGCCATTCCAACAACGATTTCTGAAGGTTCGTAAGTTTAGGGTTTGAAGATTCAGAAAAGGGTTTTGGAGCAGATGTGCGGTTTTAGGTTTTCGAAAGGGTTTCCGAAAAAGGTGAAGCAGTTTAGAAGGTGAAACGGTTCTGACAGCCTTGATTCCCGTGTAATCACTAATCATTACTTTTATTTAAAACAAAATAAAATTACTTATAGCGGAAAACAGAAATTAAGCAGAATTCGAAAACAGAATAAGATTTTAAAAAAAACTATTTAAAATTAAATAAACCTAACTCCTCCTTAATAAATTCAAACCTTGCCATGGGAAGTGGTTTAGTAAAAATATCTGCTAATTGATTTTCTGTATTTACAAATTCTAAAAATATATCCTTTTTAAACACATGATCTCTTAAAAAGTGATGTCTTATATCAATGTGCTTAGTTCTAGAATGACTAATAGGATTTTTTGAAATATTAATTGCACTAGTATTATCACATAAAATAGGTGTATTATTGAAATTTAATCCAAAGTCCATAAGAGTGTTTTTCATCCACAACACCTGTGCACAGCAACTACCTGCAGACACATATTCTGCCTCGGCTGTTGACAGGGCAACTGAGTGTTGTTTCTTACTAGACCATGATACTAAAGACTTCCCTAAAAAGTGACATGTTCCTGAAGTACTCTTCCTATCTAATCTACAGCTTCCAAAGTCAGCATCTGAATATGAAATTAAATTAAAATCAAAGGTTTTTGGATAAAGCAGAGATTGATAAATAGTACCTTTTAAATATCTAAAAATTCTTTTAACAGCAGTTAAATGGGATTCTTTGGGATTTGATTGAAATCGAGCACAAAGACATACTGAATACATTATATCTGGTCTACTAGCAGTAAGATATAACAAACTACCAATCATACCTCTATATAACTTGTTGTCCACTGATTTTCCAGTTTCATCCAAATCAAGTTTTATATTAGTACACATAGGAGTTGTAAATGTCTTGCTGTTTTCAAGTCCAAATTTCTTAAGTAAATCAGTAATGTATTTGAATTGATTTAAAACATTTCCAAAATCTTTTTGAAATATTTGAAGACCCAAAAAGAAATTTAATTCTCCCATCATACTCATTTCAAATTCTTTTTGCATTAATTCTGAAAATTCATGACAAAGAATTTTATTGGTTGATCCAAAAATTACATCATCAACATAAATTTGAACCAACAAAACATTATTTTTCACAGTTTTCTTAAAGAGTGTTGGATCTTCCAGTCCAACAGTAAAATCATTTTTCAAAAGAAAAGAACTTAGTCTTTCATACCAAGCTCTAGGTGCTTGTTTAAGGCCATAAAGAGCTTTAGTAAGTTTGAAAACAGAATCTGGTTTTTGAGAATTTTCAAAACCAGGAGGTTGCTCAACATAAACTTCCTCCATTAAATAACCATTTAAAAAGGCAGATTTAACATCCATCTGAAATAATTTAAAATTCATATAAGATGCATAGGCTAAAAGGATTCTAATGGCTTCTAACCTGGCTACAGGTGCAAAGGTCTCATCATAATCTATTCCTTCTTCTTGATTATATCCTTTAGCTACTAATCTTGCTTTATTTCTAGTTATTATCCCTTGATCATCCTGTTTATTCCTAAAGACCCATTTAGTTCCTATTACTGGATAATCATGTGTTCTTTCAACTAATTCCCAAACCTTATTTATCTTGAACTGGTTCAATTCATCCTGCATTGCTATTACCCAGCTCTCATCATCTAAGGCTTCTTCTATGGTCTTAGGTTCTTGTTGGGATAGGAAAGCAGAGAATTCAACTATGTTTCCAAGGTTTCTTCTAGTTTGAATACCAGTCTCTAAGTCACCTATCACAGATTCTAAAGGGTGATTCTTTAAGGTTCTAGACTGTCTAGGCATTACATTCAAAGGTTCTTCAGTGTCATGTTCTTCTGAACTGGACTGAATTTCTTTTATATCATTTTCAAAATCATTCTTTAAATTCTCAAGTCTCATGTTATCATTAGAATCAGGTTCATCTATTTGTTCTATCCTTTTCTCAAAAGGATCAGATTCATCAAATTTCACATGAACTGATTCTTCAACAATCCTTGACTTTTTATTATAGACTCTATAAGCTTTGGAGGTTGCAGAATATCCTAAGAAAATACCTTTATCAGATTTTGGATCAAATTTACCAAGATTATCTTTGGTATTCAAGATGTAAACCTTGCATCCAAAAACTTTAAAGTAATTTACTTTAGGTTTTCTGTTATTCCATAGTTCATAGGGTGTCTTTTTCAAAATAGGTCTTATTAAAATTCTATTCATTATATAACAAGCTGTATTAACAGCTTCTGCACAGAAATATATAGGTAGGCTATATTCATTTAACATAGTTCTAGCCATTTCTTGAATAGTTCTATTTCTTCTTTCTACAATCCCATTCTGTTGAGGTGTTCTTGGAGCAGAGAAGGTGTGTTTTATACCCATGTTTGAGCAAAAGGAATTAAATTCCTGGTTCTCAAATTCTCCACCATGATCACTTCTCAATGAGATTATATTAAAACCTTTTTCATTTTGAATAGATTTACAAAAACCTTCAAATAAACTAAAAGCTTCACTTTTAAATTTAAAAAAGAAAATCCAAGTAAATCTAGAATAATCATCAAATAATACATAAACATATAATTTACCAGCTAAACTTGCTACTCTTGAAGGTCCAAACAAATCCATATGGATAAGTTCTAGAGGTTTAGTTGTAGAAACTTTATTAACAGATTTGAATGATGATTTGTGTTGCTTGCTAAGCTGACATGCATCACAGAATCTGTCATTTTCAAATTTGAGACTAGGCAAATCAGAAACTAGATGTTTCTTAGATAATTTATGTAAAGCATATATATTGCAATGACCAAGTCTTCTATGCCAGATCCAGGATTCACTTATATTAGCAGTTAAGCAGTTTACTTGTTGTTTACACAAGGAATACAAATCCAAAGTATAAACATTATCAGTTCTGGGTGCTCTAAACTTAAATAGTTTATCTTTAGAAACAGTACAACTATTGTTAGTAAAATCAACAGTGTATCCATCATCACAGAGTCGAGAGATACTTATCAGATTGTGTTTTAACCCTTGTACATAAAGTAATTTGTTGATTGAGACTGTCTCTGGATCTCCAACTGTTCCAATACCAATAATCTTTCCTTTGGCATTGTCACCAAAGGTGACAAGTCCTCCTTACTTTCGAGTAAGAGAAGAGAAATTAGCTGAAGTTCCACTCATGTGTCTTGAGCAGCCACTGTCCATATACCATATTTCTTTCTTTCTTTGGTGACCTGCTACCTCATCAGTTTCAGCCATGAAACACATATTTGCTTTTAAATTGGCTTCCTCCTTCTCTGAGCTTGATTCAGAAGAATTACTTGAGTCTTCAGAAACACTCCAAGTAGCTTTCATAGCTTTCTTGTCTTTCTGCTCATAATCATCTATTTTGAAGAATTTCTTCTTCTTTGCATCTTTCAATTTTGGGCAATCCGGTCTGATATGTCCCATCTTTTTGCATTCATAACATCTCACTTCCTTGCTATCCTTCTTGAAGGATTTCTTGAAGTCTTTCTTCTTACTGTAGAACTTTCTGAATTTTCTGGCTAGCTGATCCAGTTCTTCATCCAAATTTGAAGAATTAGAGCTTTCTGATTTAGCACTTACTTCTCTGTTCTTCATCTTTCTATCCTTTTGTTGAGAAGTCACTTTCAAAGCAGTATTTTCCCTTTTTATATAGACTTTATGCTCATTTACCTCATCTTGCATTTCAGCCTCGTGCATCATAAATGTACCAATCAGCTCTCTCATAGTTAGATCTTTAACAGAAGTTGATTGTCTGATTGCTGCAGAGATTCCATTCCATCGAGTAGGAAGTACTCTCAGTACCTTTAACGCTTGATCAGCCTGCTTGATTGGTTCTCCTAGAGCTGTTATATTATTGAAAATTTCTGTCAATCTTCCATTCATCTGAGTGATGCTCTCTCCTTCAATCATTCTGAAAGTATCGAATTTTAATTTAGCAGTTGCATATCTCATCTGTCTTACATTATCTGTTCCTTCATAAGCAACAGCTATTGTTTGCCACATTTCATATGCAGTCGGGCATTGAGATACTCTGTTAAATTCATCCGGTCCTAGACCACAGATGATTGCATTCATAGCTTTTGAATTCATGTCATACTCAGCCTCTGTAGCAGCACTCTATGTATCGGGATTTTCATGAATTTCATAGGGAGTCAGAATCTTTGAATAGACTTTGTAACCAAGATTTTTCAGATAAATAATCATACGTGATTTCCAGCAGCCATAATTATCTCCATTAAAGTAAGGTGCTCTGACCATTGACATTCCCTCTCTCGTATCAGCCATGATACACTATGTATAATCTTTAAATACTTCTAGCTTGATAAGACTTTAAAAATAAGAAGCTCCTCCTCTGATACCAATTGTTGGATCTGAATCTACGGATTACACACAAGAGGGGGGGTGAATTGTGTCTTTTCAAAATTATTACAATCTCTTCAATTTAGACAAATTCTGTCCACTATGCTTTAGCACGATTAAATATGCAGCGGAAAAAGTAAAAGCATGAACACACGGATGTATAGTGGTTCGGGGAACAGAAGGCCCCTAGTCCACTCCACCAACGCTCAAATCCACGAGCTTGGCGATTTTCACTATCTGGTCCTCGTTTCTACAGACCTGTTCACAACTGAGTACAGGCAGTTAACACCTTTACAAGTTTCATGCAAACACAGCCTTCCTGGTTCAAACACGAACCCACACAGCTTAGAACGAGAAGCTGATCACTCAAAAATAAAAAGGGTTTCGATAAAGAAAACACTTCTCCAGTTGTTCTTCACAATTGCAACAGAATGCAATTGACAGTAGATAGATCGTCGTCTTCAGAAAATAAAGATCTGTAATCAAAACAGTTCTGAGTCAATCTAGTTGCAATAGATATTACAAGAAACTTCACAACTTCAGCAGCAGTAGATTCACAACAGATAGTCGATGTAGAACACGTGAATCTGCTATCAAGATCTTCCTTCGGTAAAAAAGGTTTTACACTTCTTCTCGATCACCAGAAAAGAACGCCTTCACACAGTCTCTATTTTTTGCTCGTTAAAAGATCAATCTATATATTTCATACACTTTCCTGTGTATATATATATCTGAAGTTTCCAAGATAGAACATATATATTCAAATCTGAGAAAATCTTCCGCATAAATAGATCTATGAAAATCTCCTTTAGATTCGCGATATTAAAAAAAAATAACAGAGCCGTTGTAACTCCCCTGAAGAATCGGCATAAAAAGCTCTGTTTAAATCAATCATTAATCCGTTGAAAATCGTCTTTGATTCAGTCAAAGTCGTACTTAAGAATCGGCTCGAAATCCGCTTAATAATCCGCCTGTTTGACCAATGCAAAAGGAAATATCGTCTGTCAAAAATATCCCGACGCCAAATGTAGGGTTGATGACGTGGCTCCAAACGTAGGGTTCACAAACGTAAGGTTCACAAACGTAAGGTTCACAAACGTAAGGTTCACAAACGTAAGGTTCACAAACGTAAGGTTCACAAACGTAAGGTTCACAAACGTAAGGTTCAGAACGTAAGGTTCAGAACGTACATACTTTCTCTTCAGCATTCAAACGTAGGGTTGATCATCCATACTTTGTCTTGCTTCAACTCTCCAAAGAACGTACGGTTGATTATAAAAGTAAGGTTGATGATCCATACTTTTGAGAAACAAACTCAACACTGAAAACTAACGTATGGTTTCTCTTCCATACTTGTCCAACAACAAAAACGTAAGGTTCCTTCCAAACGTAATGTTCTTCTTCCATACTTTTCAACAACGTAAGGTTCATTAACCATACGCTTCAAAATAACGTAAAAAGTAAACTTTTCATCCATACGTTACGTTCATCAACGTAGGGTATGAGCAGTGATTCCAGTACGCGCTAAAACTGATCTCGCGCTACAGTGATTCCAGAACGCGCTAAAATTGATCTCGCGCTACAGTGATTCCAGAACGCGCTAAAATTGATCTCGGAATAAATGAAGTATGAAATCTCGTTGTATGAAATAAATAAATAAAATAAATTTCTGCAAAATACTCAACGAAATAATTAGTAAATAATTAAGGGTATTTGTGAGCATCAAAATCATCATAAAGAGACAGAGTATTATTTAAAATAATCTCCCCCTTTAAAAAACATTATTTTGAATTGTTTGAAAACAATACATTGCTCAACAATACACTCTTATATATTATGTGCACTTATGTTGATGATTCATTGGTGGATTCCTACTGAGTCTTGTACTCATATCCTACTCGAGAATTTTAGTGTGCTTATAGATTTAATGATTGGAGACCTGATAAAGGGAAATGGCCATATGGTGGATGGAAAATTAGTGCATTATAGAGCTGGTAGTATATTCGGTTAGAATCTGGAGGACCCACTTTATATTTATTTATTACTTATTGTATATTTTATTTAGTTTTCCTTACAATTTTAGAATCCCATTATCACTTGTCTAAATTTTATTCCATATTTATGTTTCCTCGGGATTACTATGGTTTAAAAATACCTCAAGGTGTCATATAATTATTTTTTGGATGATTGAGTTTGTTAAAAAAGTCATATGACTATGAATGAGTATAGTTGGTGTTTTCTAATGTAGGTTTTTAAGGTAGTGTAGTTTCTCAATGTTTTCCAAATTTTTTGGCTCAAAATCAAAAGTTTTCTTTTTGGAAAAGGGATTTTTTTCTGTAGAATATAGTTTGTGGATGGTGAATAATAGTTCATGGACCACAAATAGAGTATAAATAATGGGAAAGGAAACCACCAGTGTAAGGATTTATACATAGCAATGTTATGTGGACATTGAAGCATGGTACGCAAACTATATAGGGAAAAATAGATTGTGGGTGGATCACAATTCACAAGAGGCTTAAAGTTCATAGAAAGGTCCACTACTGGAATTTGGTCTTTTCCCAACGGTAGTATACCAACGGTTTACTTAAACCGTTGGTATAGTGAGCCTTTGCCAACGGTTTAATCAAACCGTTGGCAAAGGGAATTTTGGTGGACCCTTTCCCAACAGTTCACTGGAACCGTTGGGAAATGGGTGCTAAACTCACACATTTACCAACGGTTCACTGGAACCGTTGGGAAATGTGTGCCTTTGCCAACGGTTTTTATAAACCTTTGGAAAAGGTTTTCCCCAAATTCCAGATCACCATCTCCTCTCCCCATTCGGACAAAGCCCTAATCTATTCGCTCTGCTGCTATCGCGAACCCCATCCGACTCCACTGCTCTCGCGAATCCGAACACCAACACCCCCCATCCCAACAGGTACACCCCCATACAAATAGGTAAAATTTTATCTCAACCATATTGTTGTAGTTGTTTTAATGAATATATTTTTTCCAGGTGTTTGGTTTACTTGATTATTGAAATTAATATCTAAATAGGATATTGTTTGTGTTTGTGAATACTTCTTTAATGTTTTTATATTCTATGTTTGGAAGGAGAGTGTTCAAAACATGTAAATCAGAGTTGGGGGAGGCTATCGTGAACTTTTACATGTTTTGGATAATGGATCGTGGGAATTATGGATTGTGTTCAAACCAATTTGATATGTTTTGGATAATGGACTGTGGGGGTAGGGGGTGTCCACAGGGGTGGGTGGGTTGTCCACGGGGGTGGGCGGGGCTGTCCACGGGGGTGGGAAAGGTTGTCCACAGGGGTGGGCGGGGCTGTCTAGGGGGTGTGGGCTGTCCTTGGGGTCTGGGTGGGGTGTCCTGGTGGGGGAGGGGTGTGTGGGGTGTCCAGGGGGGTGGTATGTCTAGGTGGTGGGGGGGGGGGGGGGGGGGTTGCAGGGGAGGGGGTGTGGGCTGTTTGGGAGGGTGGGTGGGGCTATCCAGGGGGTACGGGGTGTCTAGGGGGGGTAAGGGGGTGGGCGGGTTGTCCACAAGGGTGGACGGGCTGTCCACGGGGGTGGCCGGGCTGTCAAGGAGGGGTGGGAGGGCTGGCCACGGGGGAGTGGGTGGGCTGGCCACGGGGGGTAGGGGTGTCGAGGGGGTGGGTGGGCTGTCCACAGGGGTGGTTGGACTGTCTAGGGGGTAGGGGGTGTCCACGGGGGTGGGTGGGTTGTCCACGGGGGTGGGCGGGGCTGTCCACGGGGGTGGGAAAGGCTGTCCATGGGTGTGGGCGGGGCTGTCCAGGGGGTGTGGGCTGTCCTGGGGGTCTGGGTGGGGTGTCCTGGTGGGGTAGGGGTGTGTGGGGTGTCCAGGGGGGGTTGTTATGTCTAGGTGGTGGTGGTGGGGTTGCAAGGGAGGGGGTGTGGGCTGTTTGGGAGGGTGGGCGGGGCTATCCAGGGGGGGTACGGGGTGTCCAGGGGGGTACGGGGGTGGGAGGGCTATCCACAAGGGTGGACGGGCTATCCACGTGGGTGGCCGGGCTGTCAAGGAGGGGTGGGCGGGCTGTCCTCCGCTCCTGTGCTCTCACGAACCCCCCGTCCGAACATCATCGACCCTCGTCCGAATAGGTACACCCCCCATCCGAACAGGTAAAAATTGATCTCAATCAAGTTGTTGTAGTTGTTTTAATGAATTGATTTTTCCATTAATTAAAACATAAACACTATGGTTCCATTTTTATAGAATCTTACATGCCAATGGTGGACAATTTTATAATGCATATAGATTCTATTATTTTTAGATTTCTTCTTTTATGGATATGTGTTGGTTTTCCACATGGAATGCCTTGACTATCTACTTAGCATGATAGAGGGTTTCTTTTGGAAATTTCCAATGGAAATTACATGATACTATAAACATTTTGATGAATTTTCCTAACCTAGATGTATTTTCTGATGTTTCTCTAATGATTAAGGACGGAATGTTTGGAGGACATCACAAGTCCTGACTGGTTGATCCTAGAAGCAATTTCATGATAATGGATGTAATGCCTATAGGGAATCTCTTGATTTTGGCTCCATTTTCATCAAAAGACATGTTTGACACACTGGGAGGGAAACTCTAGAGTCAGTGTGACATGTCTTGAAGGGTGATTTATGTCCATAGTGACATGATTTGAGGACATCACATGACCTAGTTGGTGTGCCTGGAGGGTGTTAAGGGAGAAATCTAACATTCCTAACATTTAATATGAGACTGAGATAATATGTATTGATTCCCCTATATAGAAGGAGATACATATCTATTGGAAAACATGTAGTCTGTATGGTGAGAATTAAAGGCTTTTCATTACAGGGGTGGCATATTCATGGGTGTCATCTGATTTTATTTGACATGTCAAGGGGACATCAAATGATCAAAATAGGTTTCCAATGGAATGTATTATGAACAGGATGAAATTTCCTAGTGCAATAAAATTTCATAGGTGATGCATGTTATGAACATTAGGGTCAACATATATTTCCTTCACCTTAGTCTCCCATATTTTAGTATTTCATCCATCCTTTTATCCCAAATTCCATAGATTTATACATTATTTTATTATATTATGTCTCAAATTATCTAAAATATGTGTTTGATGTTCTTCACGTGACCTATCATAATTCCTTCTCATAATCTATAGTGATCATGGGAAGATCCCATGCATGATTCATGATCACTCAAATTATTCTGCAGATCATACATAATGGAAGCCTTACAGGATGTGAGATGATTATATCTATGAAATCTACTCAGGTACCTGGTGAGGAAGTGCATATTAATTCAAAAAGGTAAATCTCATATGAGGATACCCTACTAATATGGTTATGGGATGAGGCATGCTCTGATGTGATAACACATTATGTTCTTGTTGGTTTTACATTTTCTCAATAACACATTAGTATGTTTTTTTCACATGTGTAGTTGATACCATGATTATTTTCTTCCTTTATCGTTTAATTAAATTTATTTTCTATTAAAGTTCAATCCTATTGAATTGTTTATGACAAAATGACTTATATTAATTCTTTTTACAGAATGGACAGAAGTTGGATGTATGAAACCGATCGTATCTCAAGCAATTTTCAAAACAATTTGGAGAGCTTTATAGATTTTTCATTTCACAATGCTTCAGATAGTGGTCGCATACACTGCCCATGTTCCAATTATGTTGGTAGAACTTTTTTGAGTCGTGAAGAAGTCAGCTACCACATAACCAAAAATGGTTTTCAAGCAAACTACTTTGTGTGGTATCACAATGGGAGAAAATGAAATTCTCAAATTGGTGATGATCGAAATGAAAGGACTGGAATGGAGAATTTGTTAGATGATCGGATTCCGTTTATTCGTCATCATGAAAAGAAAGGATTTCGACACAAGAAGATGTCGATATGAGGACAACTAATGCATCTAGTGAAAATGATGATATTGATAGGGTGAAAAAAATTTAATGATGCTTCCACGACTCCCAGTATATAGACAATGCGATAAAATGAAAAGCTGGAATTTTTAATCTGATTGTTTCATGGAAAAACTATGTATGGGATTTCTAATACAGCAATCGCTTACATTTTTACCCTCTTGAAGGATTTACTTCCAAATGATGCAGATATTCCCTAAAACCACTATATGGCATGAAGTTAGTTGAAGAACTTGGATTTTCCAGAAACAAAATTCATACTTGCCCGAAAGATTGCAGTTATTCTGGGAAGAAACCGCTGAGCACGAAATGAATGTATAAAATGTGGCACATCCCACTGGGAAGTCAAAATCTGATGGAACACCATCCCGCGTTCCACAGAAAGTAATGTGGCACTTTCCATTGATCCCCAGACTCCAAATATTTTTATGTCTGATGACATATCAATAAAAATGAGATGGCATGATACGAGAGAAAGAAGACTAATGATGAGTTGGTTCATCATTCATATGGATTTGCATGGCAGAGATTTGATGCTCGACATCTTGATTTTGCAGCTGACGTGCGTAATGTGAGGCTGGGTCTTCTCATGCGACGGTTTTAATCTGTTTGGGAAAGATGCTTACTTCGCACAGCACATGGCCAGTTTTTATACACATTTATAATCTTCCCCCATGGTTGTGTATGAAAAAAATCTTTCACTTTCCATGAGTATAATCATATCTGGTCCTTCTGATCCCCGGCATTGATATTGATGTATACATGTAACCTTTAATAAAAGAGTTGAAACTTCTTTGGATTTGGTGTGCGCACATACGATGCATGTTCGAAAGAATATTTCAGATGCGTTCTGCCGTTATGTGGACGATCAATGATTTAATGTCTTATGAAATGATGTCTGGATGGAGCCACGAAGGGCAAACTGTCATGTCCCAGTTTGTATGAAGAATACACGATCCAGAAGACTGAAACATCTTTGTAGTTTCAATTTTACTGGGACATCGATGATTTTTCCAAAGGATCATCCATATAGAATGAATCGTCGAAGATTTGATAATACTAATAGAGACCGATGATCACATCAGCGTATGTCCTGGAACTGATGTGCTTAATGAATTGAAAGATTTCAGTTTTTTGATCGGGAAGGGTCAAATGAAATTCGGAAAGAGAAAGAATGTTTTCCACAAAAACCTGTTACAATTGGAGGAAGAGGAGTATCTTTTTTGATTTTCCCTTATTGGTCAACCAATTTTCTACGTCATTGCTTAGACGTAATGCATATTGAAAAGAATATATGTGAAATGTTGCTTTCAGTTCTTCTAAATGTCAAGGGGAAGACAAAAGATGATTTACGATCTCGACGTGACTTGGTGGATTGGGGCATCAGACCAGAATTTCATCCTGTGCGTATCAATGAAAATAAATGGAAACTTCCATGTGCTTCTTATGTGATGACACCTACTGAAAAAAAAATTTCTGTAAGTATTAGAGACTATTAGAGTTCCTGATGGCTATTCAAGAAACATATCTAAATGGGTCAACAGAAGAGAGTTGAAGCTAAAATCATTGAAGAATCATGATTATCAAGTTCTACTGCATGAGTTGATTCCAATAGCAATCCGTCATCTTTTTTCCAATAATGTAAGGGTGGGTGTTATTCGGTTGTGCCATTTGTTTAGAGATCTTTGTGCTAAGAATTTGTCCAAGTCTTTCTTGCAAAAAAATGTTGAGAGATTCCCCATTAATTTTGTGTGAGTTGGAGAAAATATTTCCCCCATCATTTTTCACATGCATGATGCATCTGACTGTCCATATTCCAACTGAAATACTTCTCGGAGGACCTGTTTCTTTTCGTTTTATGTATCCAACTGAAAGAAATATGTTCACATTAAAGTCTAATGTTCGAAACAAGAATCATCCCGAAGGTTCTATCGTGAATGGTTACTTAGCTCAAGAATGTATGGATTTCTGTTCGATGTATTTTTCTGATCTTACTACAAGAATGAACAGACCAATGAGAAATGAAGAAGAACAATATGAGAAAATTGAACCCAGTTTTCCATCACTTCCTCAAATAGGAGGAATTCCTGGATCATATACATTGAAGACATTAAGCCATGAAGAGCGGGAGATGTCACATCGCACAGTTTTGTTCAACTGTGATTTGTTCGATGACTATATCAGGTAACAAAATTGAATATGTATATCTTACATATATATTTGTTAAACTATTCATATTTTTTTATCTACAGGGAACATAAAACAATGATAAATAGAAATCATCGTTCTTTATCTTTGAGAAGGAGAGATACTTTGCATAGCAAAGAGTTTTCTGCTTGGTTAAAATTGAAGGTAAAAATATTACTGTTTAAATTAATTATTTCAATATTTACTTAAGTTTAACTTTCATTTATATTGCAGGTATAGAGTTTTTCTGCTGACTCTGTCTCTAAGGAAATAAGAGCTTTGGTTTTTGGTCCTAATACCGTGGTCCGTGACTGTAAATCAATTGTTATCAATGGGTACAGATTTATTTTCACTAAATGAGCCAAAAACATGAGAACACAATATGATGGTATTATGGTTACTGCCACAACAGATTGTTATGCCAGTGCATCAGATAGTAGACCGCGACTTGAAAATGTGGGTTATTATGGAGTCATTGAGAAAATAATAATATTGGATTATTACTCTCATGGACGAGTCACAATGATGAAATTCCATTGGTTTGATTCGATGACGAGACATGGCACATTTATTGATGATTGTGGATTTCGAGTAATTAATATGACCCGCACTCTTACTACCGAAGAACCATATGTGTTGGAATCAATGGCTAAACAAGTTTTTTATGTCAAAGATCAACTTCAACCTGAATTTGGTGTCATAGTTGAAGTAATTCCAAGACATATTTTTGATGATGCTGATGATGGAATTGACACTGTCCCTATTGCCATTGGAACCAATCCATTTATTTCTTTTGATGACTCCAATAGCTCAATTTTCAGAGTTGATTGTGAACCTGAAGTTGTAGTTGGAAATATATAGAATCATTCATCCATGTTCTCAATTATTTTGGTTTACCTCGAGTTGGGTTGTTAAGGTTGGTAATATTCATATTTATTTAGTATTGATCACAAATATGTTTTAGCTGACTTGACCGTTATTTGAATTTTCAATGTTTATTGGTTGCTGTTTTATTTGAATTGCATTTTCTAATTTGGAATTGAACTGTATTCAAACCAAATCAAACAATATTTCTAACTTGGTGAACATTACAACTTGTATGTTTTATTAAATTCATTCAAGCTCTTCTAAAACAATTGATAGCTAAATTACCAATGAATCCCCTCATTCCCTCATATATTTAGTTTTTTGGTTTACAATTAATTTCCTTTTTCTAATTAATTACATATTTGTTTTCAAATGCAGGAAATGCAGCCAATTGAAGAGAGACGAAGAAAAAAAATGGCGGAGAACAATCGTCGGATGGAGGAGCTGGCCGTTCCACCATTAGTGCCTACAGTGAGTACTTTATTTAAAATATATATATATATATATATATTTACAGAATATATAATGTCATGTAATTAATTTTTTTGTAAACTTTTTTGTAGGATCCACCGTTACGTCGACAGTTATTCGACGAGGAGCCTAGTACTGGTCCTAGTACTCAGGCCGGTGGTACGAGGAGGGTTCGTACCAGAGGTGGACGTAGAGATGAGCGTGCCTGACTAGACCCTGCCCCTCCCACTGACATTTAAGCCTTCCCACATTCTGATCCCGGTGTGTCGTTAGGGACACACGGGGTATTTAGGCCTCCCATGTTTTCGCTACCTTCTACATTTTCTACCCCATCATTTTCACATCCCATGATGATTCCCACTCCCCAGTCAGCATCAGGTCATACAGCTGTTCCATCTTATTTTCCTTCTACTTCTGTCTCTCCGAGCTTTTATATTCCATCGTCTTCGACTCCTGTTCCACCAGAGGGTGTTCCATCAGGTTCTGTGGATCCGGCACCACTCATTGATCAGACTAGCGCAGGTATATTTATAAAACCCTAACAAATTTTTATAGCAATATTTATTTTCATTATAACATGTTTTGATAAAATATTTGTTTTTCTTTCATGACAGATACATCTACTGACATGAGGTGGGGGCGGAGCCGTACACGCATGCGTTCGGTGTGGAACCGTCGCACACAGGTTATGGTGGAATATAATGAAGACAATCAGATGGTTGAGAAAACAGGGCAGCAATGTCGGAGTTTTCTGGCGACACTTTCCAAATACTCCGACATCATTCCCGTCAGCCCGCTGTCGTGGAGACATTTGCCACATGAGTTCAAAGATAGAGCTTGGGCAGATATATGGGTAAAAAATCTGTTGTATTTAATTCCATGAATTATATTTGTATTTATATGAATTAATATTTTGATTTCAGCTTCGATTTAATTTTCCTAATGGTGAGGGTGCACGACTGGAACATCTAAAGGATTTAGGTGAGCTTTGGAGAGCCTAAAAGCATGAGCTGTATATTGGTTGGCGTGCTAGAGTTGGCACTGAGTTAGAGGTGGTACCAGTCGTGGATGATTGTCCTATAGAGTAGTATCGTAAGATGATTACTCATTGGACGAGTACCCAGTTTAAGGTATGAATTACATTTGAGGTATTTAAATAATAACTTTTATGTTTTTCATTAATATTATCCTTTGAATTATCGAATTTTATTTAGGAATCATCTGGAAAAAATAAAAAAAACATTGATGCAAAAAAATACCTCCATACACTAGGACGCACGACGATGCCGGATCATGAGAGGCAGCAGGTATGATAATTGTTTATAAGTTTTGTTTATGACTTACATTTTCTTTTGTTTCCTCAATTATTTAATCATTTTCTAAAGTTTTTATATAACTTTTGTATTCAATGTCATTGTAGAGGAAAGTACAAAATATTGAAGGACGTGTGCCTCGAGCAAAACTGTTTTGCTCGAGTAGATGAAAAAAGGATGGAAGTGCTGTCAACGAAGCGACTCAGCAGCAGATTGTAAGTTTTAATCTATTGATTTTATATTTTAATATCTATTTTGTAACTTAATAATATATTTATATTTGTAACAGGATGCTTTAGTGGCCCTCGATGCCCAAGAAGCAGACAATTTTGGGCCATCTGATCACTTACATCAGGTGTTGGGAGAGGATCATTCTGGCAGAGTACGCTGCCGACCTAGGATAGCCCCGACGAGGTATTGGCCTGCCTCAGGTACGAGTTGTAGTGCCACCGAGCTGCAGAAAGTTAGGGCCTAGGTAGAACAGGCTGAGAAAAGGGCCACAGAGACGGCAGAACAGTCTACTAGGGAAAACAGTGCATTTATGAAATTTATTAAAGTTCTACGTCCAACACTTCCAGAAGAGGCCAGCCCAGCGATTGATGAATACATTTCGTCGATACATTCTATATATGGTGCACCAGGGGGCAGTTCCAGTGGTGGTCAGACCGATGTCCAGCTTGAAGATGATGATGGCGAGGAGTCTGATGCGGAAGAGGAGGGAGATGAGGAGGACGAGGAGGAGGGCGAAGGCGAGGAGGAGGGCGCTGTGGAGGGTGAGGACGATGAGGAGGACGATGACGAGGGTGATGATGATGATGATGATGGTGATGGTGATGCTGATGTGGGACATATTGATCTGTTACATTTTTTACTTATATTACTAAGATTTGATGTTTAATCTATTATAGTTGTTGGTTTTATCTAGACTCGTAGTATAGTATTGGAGTTGAGTTATTTTTATATATTTTCTGTTTTTATGGATGTTGTTGTCTTTTAGGGGTTGTGTGTTTGAGAACTCCCTGGACAACCCCCCTCATTCTTGGACCCTGGACAACCCCCCCTCCCCCTTGGACCCCGAACACCCCCCAAACACCCCCCGGACAGCCCCGCGGACAGCCCCCTGGACAGCCCCCCGTACAGCCCCCCACCCTTCACCCTGGACCCTGGATAGCCCCTCAGACAGCCCCCCGGACAACCCCCCCCCCCCCCCCCCCCACCCTCCCCCTTGGACCCCGGACAACCCCCCAAACACCCCCCAGACAGCCCCCCGGACAGCCCCCTGAACAACCTCGGACAACCCCCTGAACAACCCTTGAACAACCCTTGAACAACCCCTGAACAACCCCCTGAACAACCCCCGGACAACCCCCTGAACAACCCCGGACAGCCCCCTGAACAACCCCCAAACACCCCCCGGACAGACCCCGCACAGCCCCCCCACCCTCCTCCTTGGTCCCCGGACAGCCCCCCGGACACCCACCGGACAGCCCCCCTGGACAGCCCCCCGGACAGCCCCTCCACCTTCCTTAATTTCATTAGCTTTGAAATGTTTCATAGCACGATCAACTAAAATCTAATCCATACTAAATATGATATAAAAATATTCTATATGAATTTCCATAAGATTTTAAGTGAAAACAAAAAGTGACATACGAAAAACTGACCAAACGCATTCGAAATGTGTTGATGCTTTAGGAAAATGATCCATGGGTCATATGTGACGTGTACGAATCAACCCCGCCTCAATCCGAGGCGCGGTGTGGCCGGAACAACTCAAAGTGTATGTCTTTTGTTTCAAAAGGACGTCATTTTAAGTGAAAAACATCAACTGGCATACGGAAAACCGTCCAAATGCATTCGGATTGTGTTGATACTTTAAGACAACGATCCATGGGTCATTTTAGACGTATACGAGTCAACCCCGCCTAAATCCGAGATGCGGTGTGGTCGGGACCACTCTAAGTGACTTTCTTTTGTTTAAAATGGACAGTATTTTAAGTACATATGGAAAACCAACCAAACGCATTCGGTTTCTGTTGAAACTTTAGGAGAACGATCCATGGGTCATATGTGACGTGTACGAGTCAACGCCACCTCAACCCAAGGCGCGGTGTGACCGACACCACTCAAAGTGTCTCTATTTTGTTTAAAATGGACTTCATTTTTAGTGAAAACAACAAATGACATACGGAAAACCGACCAAAAGGATTCTGATTGTGTTGATACTTTAGCACAATGATCCATGGGTCATATGTGACGTGTACTAGTCAACCCCGCCTCAATCCGAGGCGCAGTGTGGCCGGCATAACTCAATGTGTATGTCTTTTGTTTCAAAAGGACGTCATTTTAAGTGAAAAACATCAACTGGCATACGGAAAACTGACCAAACGCATTCGGTTTCTGTTGAAACTTTAGGAGAACGATCCATGGGTCATATGTGACGTGTACAAGTCAACCTCGCCTCAATTCGAGGTGTGGTGTGGCCGGCACAACTCAAAGTGTATGTCTTTTGTTTCAAAAGGATGTCATTTTAAGTGAAAAACATCAACTAACATACGGAAAACTGACCAAACGCATTCGGATTGTGTTGATACTTTAGGAAAAAGATTCATGGGTCATTTGAGACGTTTACGAGTCAACCCTGTCTAAATCTAAAATGTGATGTGGCCGGTCCCACTCTAACTGCGTCTCTATTATTTAAAAGGGACAAGATTATAAGTGAAATAAACAACTGACAATGAAAAACTGACCAAATGCATTCGGAATCTATTGAAATTTTAGGACAACGATCCATGGGTCATATGTTACGTGTACGAGTCAACCGCACCTCAATCCGAGTCGCGGTTTGGCCGATACCACTCTAAGTGTATCTATTTTATTTAAAATGGACTACATTTTAAATACATACGGAAAACCAACCAAACACATTCTGATTGTGTTTATATTTTAGAAAAACAATGCATGGGTCATGTGTGATGTGTACGAGTCAACCCCGTGTCAATCCGAGGCGCGGTGTGGCCGACGCCATTCAAAGTGTCTCTCTTTTGTTTAAAAAACACTTCATTTTAAGTGAAAACAACAACTAGCATACAGAAAACTGACCAAACGATTTCATAATATGTTGATACTTTAGGAGAACGATCCATGGGTCATATGTGACGTGTACGAGTCAACGTCACCTCAATCTGAGGCGCGGTGTGGCCGACACCACTCAAAGTGTCTCTGTTTTGTTTAAAATGGACTTCATTTTTAGTGAAAACAAAAAATGACATACGGAAAACCGACCGAACGGATTCTGATTGTATTGATACTTTAGAACAATTATCCATGGGTTATATGTGACGTGTACGAGTCAACCCCGCCTCAATTCGAGGCGCGGTGTGGCCGGCACAACTCAAAGTGTATGTCTTTTGTTTCAAAAGGACATCATTTTAAGTGAAAAACATCAACTAACATACGGAAAACTGACCAAACGCATTCGGATTGTGTTGATACTTTAGGACAAAGATTCATGGGTCATTTGAGACGTGTACGAGTCAACTCCGTCTAAATCCGAAACGTGATGTGGCCGGTCCCACTCTAACTGCGTCTCTATTGTTTAAAAGGGACAAGATTATAAGTGAAATAAACAACCGACATACGAAAAACCAACCAAATGCATTCGGAATATGTTGAAATTTTAGAAAAACGATCCATGGGTCATATGTTACGTGTATGAGTCAACCGCGCCTCAATCTGAGTCTCGGTTTGGCCGAGACCACTCTAAGTGTATCTATTTTCTTTAAAATGGACTACATTTTAAATACATACGGAAAACCAACCAAACGCATTTTGATTGTGTTTATATTTTATCACAACAATGCATGGGTCATGTGTGATGTGTACAAGTCAACCCCGCGTCAATCTGAGGCGTGGTGTGGCCGGCACCATTCAAAGTATCTCTCTTTTATTTAAAAAACACTTCATTTTAAGTGAAAACAACAACTGGCATACGGAAAACTAACCAAATGATTTCAGAATATGTTGATACTTTAGGAGAACGATCCATGGGTCATATGTGACATGTACGAGTCAATGCCACCTCAATCCGATGTGCGGTGTGGCCGACACCACTCAAAGTGTCTCTATTTTGTTTAAAATGGACTTCATTTTTAGTGAAAACAACAAATGACATACGGAAAACTGACCGAACGGATTCTGATTGTGTAGATACTTTAGCACAATTATCCATGGGTCAAATGTGATGTGTAAAAATCAACCCTGCCTCAATCCGAGGCATGGTGTGGCCGGCACAACTCAAAGTGTATGTCTTTTGTTTCAAAAGGACGTCATTTTAAGTGAAAAACATCAACTGGCATACGGAAAACCGGACAAAAGCATTCGGATTGTGTTGATACTTTAGGAAAATGATCCATGGTTCATTTCAGACGTGTACGAGTCAACCCTGCCTAAATCCAAGATGTGGTGTGGCCGGTACCACTCTAATTGTGTCTCTTTTGTTTCAAACGGACAAGATTATAAGTGAAATAAACAACTGGCAGACGAAAAACTGACCAAACGCATTCGGAATCTGTTGAAATTCTAGGAAAACGATCCATGGGTAATATGTGACATGTACGAGCCAACCCGGGCTCAATCCGAGTCACGGTGTGGTCGGGACCACTCTAAGTGACTTTCTTTTGTTTAAAATGGACAGTATTTTAAGTACATATGGAAAACTGACCAAACGATTTCAGAATATGTTGATACTTTAGGATAACGATCCATGGGTCATATGTGACGTGTACGAGTCAATGACACCTCAATCCGAGGCGCGGTGTGGCCGAAACCACTCAAACTGTCTCTATTTTGTTTAAAATGGACTTCATTTTTAGTGAAAACAAAAAATGACATACGGAAAACCGACTGAACGGATTCTGATTGTGTTGATACTTTAGAAAAATGATCCATGGGTCATATGTGACGTGTACGAGTCAACCCCGCCTCAATCCGAGGCACGTTGTGGCTGGCACAACTCAAAGTGTATGTCTTTTGTTTCAAAAGGATGCCATTTTAAGTGAAAAACATCAACTGACATACGGAAAACCAGACAAACGCATTCGGATTGTGTTGATACTTTAGGAAAACAATCCATGGTTCATTTGAGACGTGTACGAGTCAACCCTGCCTAAATCCGAGACGCGGTGTGGCCGGTACCACTCTAAATGTGTCTCTTTTGTTTAAAACGGAAAAGATTATATGTGAAATAAACAATTGACAGACGAAAAACCGACCAAATGCATTCGGAATCTGTTGAAATTTTAGGAAAACGATCCATGGGTCATATGTGACGTGTAAGAGCCAACCCGGGCTCAATCCGAGGCGCAGTGTGGTTAGGACCACTCTAAGTGACTTTCTTTTGTTTAAAATGGACAGTATTTTAAGTACATACGGAAAACCAACCAAACGCATTCGGTTTCTGTTGAAACATTAGGAGAACGATCCATGGGTCATATGTGACATGTAAGAGTCAACGCCACCTCAATACAAGTCATGGTGTGGCCGACACCACTCAAAGTGTCTCTATTTTGTTTAAAATCGACTTCATTTTTAGTGAAAACAACAAATGACATACGGAAAACCGACCGAACGGATTCTGATTGTGTTGATACTTTAGCACAATTATCCATGGGTCATATGTGATGTGTACAAGTCAAACCCGCCTCAATTAGAGGCGCGGTGTGGCCGGCACAACTCAAAGTGTATGTCTTTTGTTTCAAAAGGACGTCATTTTAAGTGAAAAACATCAACTAACATACGGAAAACTGACCAAACGCATTCGGATTGTGTTTATACTTTAGGAAAAAGATTCATGGGTCATTTGAGACGTGTACGAGTCAACCCCGTCTAAATTCGAAACGCGGTGTGGCCGGTCCCACTCTAACTGCGTCTCTATTGTTTAAAAGGGACAAGATTATAAGTGAAATAAACAACTGACATACGAAAAACCGACCAAACTCATTCGTAATATGTTTAAATTTTAGGACAACGATCCATGGGTCATATGTTACTTGTACGAGTCAACTGAGCCTCAATCCGAGTCGCGGTTTTGCCGAGACCACTCTAAGTGACTTTCTTTTGTTTAAAATGGATAGTATTTTAAGTACATACGGAAAACCAACCAAACGCATTCGGTTTCTGTTGAAACTTTAGGAGAACGATCCATGGGTCATATGTGATGTGTACGAGTCAACTCCACCTCAATCCGAGGCGCGGTGTGGCCGACACCACTCAAAGTGTCTCTATTTTGTTTAAAATGGACTTCATTTTTAGTCAAAACAACAAATGACATACGGAAAAATGACCGAACGGATTCTGATTGTGTTGATACTTTAGTACAATTATCCATGGGTCATATGTGACGTGTATGAGTCAACCCCGCCTCAATTAGAGGCGTAGTGTGGCCGGCACAACTCAAAGTGTATGTCTTTTGTTTCAAAAGGACGTCATTTTAAGTGAAAAACATCAACTAACATACGGAAAACCGAACAAACGCATTTGGATTGTGTTGATACTTTAGGACAAAGATTCATGGGTCATTTGAGAGGTGTACGAGTCAACAACATATAAATATGAAACGCGGTGTGGCCGGTCCCACTCTAACTGTGTCTCTATTGTTTAAAAGGGACAAGATTATAAGTGAAATAAACAACTGACATACGAAAAACCGACCAAACGCATTCGAAATCTGTTGAAATTTTAGGACAACGATCCATGGGTCATATGTTACGTGTACGAGTCAACTACACCTCAATCCGAGTCGTAGTTTGGCCGAGACCACTCTAAGCGTATCTATTTTCTTTAAAATGGACTATATTTTAAATACATACGGAAAACCAACCAAACACATTCTGATTGTGTTTATATTTTAGCACAATAATGAATGGGTCATGTGTGATGTATACGAGTCAACCCCGCGTCAATCTGAGGCGCGGTGTGGCCGGCACCATTCAAAGTGTCTCTCTTTTATTTAAAAAACACTTCATTTTAAGTGAAAACAACAACTGGCATACGGAAAACTGACCAAACAATTTCAGAATATGTTGATACTTTAGGAGAATGATCAATGAGTCATTTGTGACGTGTACAAGTTAACATCGCCTCAATCTGAGGCACGGTGTGACCGGTATCATTCCAGGTGTATGTATTTTGTTGAAAATGTATATGATTTCGAGTAAAAATATATGGTGTACAAAAAACCAATAAAATTATGAATTGAATTCTGGATTCCACATATGATTGTCATCTAAATTTTAAATTTAATTCTAAATGAATTATGTATGTTTATAATTATGTTATGAATTCTAATTTAATTATGGATGAGTATATTTCCAGGATGCATTATATGTGTTGGTTGGTTGGTTTGTATTATTTAAATGTGTTGGTTTGTTCTCTATATGTATGCATTGTATATGTGTTACAGTTACAATAATTGGATTGAAAATTGAATTGAAAATGAAAATGGAATTGAAAATGAGCCCAAAACAGACCTGGTGTTCCAAAATGAGCCCAAAACAGACCTGCTGTGCAAATTGCAGGCTGCTGTGCAATTTGCACATCAAAGCCTATGCAAACGGTTTCAAACTGTTGGCATAGCCCATATGGAACTTTTTTACCAACGGTTCATTAAACCGTTGGTAAAAACAGACTATCCCAACGGTTCAAACCGTTGGTATAGCTTTTGGAATTGGTGTTTTTACCAATGGTTCTACTAACCGTTGGTAAAAACCTTTCCCAACGGTTTGAAAACCGTTGGGAAAGAAAATATTAATGGGATTCCCAACGGTTCCATGTAAACCGTTGGGAAAAGCCTTTCCCAACAGCTTACTTCCCCACGGTTGGCAGAATCGTTGGTATAACATATACCAACGGTTCTGCAGCCTTTCCCAACGGTTCAGAACCGTTGGGAAAGGATGGATTTCCAGTAGTGGTCATTGTTAGCAGCTGAGAGGTGGTGATTCATCTATGGAATTCATTGTCCACTGTGATTAAATAAAGTCTTTATGCGGACCACATATCATAATCTACGGTGAAGTTTGTACCACATCAAAGTTTTGGGTAAATTGGATTTGTGGGTTTTGTGGGTCTATTTTTATATATAAGGACTGCTAATAATATCATTACTTAGAAAGGTTTTCATTAAAAAATATCATTTCTATGGGAAGATTTTAGTGAAGTGTGAAGTGGTTCGTTATGAAGGATTTCATGAAAGAGGGAGTTCACATGGAAGCAATTTCACAAAGGGCTGTCTATGAAGTCAATTCATGGAAATGTGTTTGTGGGGCTCTGTATCCCACAAATAAAAATGGTTTGTGAAGGAGGGGTAGTCTATGTAATAAGATTTCATCCATGAATCAGGGAACTTCCATGGATGAATAGGTGATTCGCAAAGCACTCACACCATGTGGTTCAATGCAGTTCCTGGAGGAATCAATATTGTTCACAGAGGAATCGAGGAAGCTTACACATACACTAAAATAGTTTGAAAAAGAAATTTATTAAAACTAACAATTCGCAAAAAAATGGATTTCATCTATGGGTGGAAAAGTGACTTCAATAGAGCATATACCTATAGTTGAGGATGCATTAATTCATGTAAATTAAGAGACATACAAGTTCATAATCTATGAGTAGATTCCTTCCAAGAGTAGTGAGAAAAAGAAGAGGAAGATGGTGATCCTTTCCACCAGTAATAATCGAGAGAAAGAGACAAAGGGAGTGAACTTGGGGAAATTAGAGAGTTGGCCCTAAACCTTGTTAATGTAGTGAGCTTGGGCATAGAATAGATCTATCCAGTACCTTTTATTTTTTTAGTGAGTCTTTGTTGATTTAGTACATCAGCACATCATCATTGTATACTCCTTGGACATAGCCTAATGAGGGTGAACCAAGTAAAACTATTGTGTCTAGTTCATGATTTAAATTCTAATCATAATTTTAATGGGAAATAGAGAGAAGAGTTTTTTGTTTAATAACGAAACAATATCTGAATGGGTGGTTGTTTTAATCTATCATACCCTGATTCACCTCCCATATCAGGGTATTTAACCTAATTGGGCTAACAATTACTTTGATTATTTATTGTCTTGTTTATTATTTTTATATACTTGATGATATGATATTGAGGGTACAATATCCCCGATGATGGAATTAGACCCTCATTGTTAGTTTTAAGCCTCTTTCACATAGGGAGGTGTGCATGATGTCATGGGACCCTTCTAATTGGACTCGGTGGTTTGTGTCAGAGTGTTACAAAATTATATCAAAGATGTTTTCTTATCTTTTTTCTTATGACTAACCAGAGACATGGTAGAAGGATATAGCCATGTGGGACTCAATAAGGGGATTTTCCATGTTCCTTTCCAACACATGTGTAATGGACCTCTGAATTAATGTGGATTATATTTCTATTACCATTGATTAAATTCACCTTGGGTGATTCAAAAGATATTGATATGTGATTTATGATATTTTAGGTATGTTGATACATCAAAAATAGGTATGTAGGTTCACATTCTATGTATATACTTATAGTTGTGATACATGTTAGTTATTTAATTAAATGCCTTGATTTTTACTATCTATTTGAGATATTTTCTCGGATTGTGTCATATATTTGTACTATCATTAATTAGTTGAACTGATTATGTTGTTATGCAAGTATATATATGATGATTGTGAATAATGTGTGGAGGCGGAGACCAAGGGTAGTTCTAGGATGGTTATACCTTGGGTTGAGTGTATACTACTAGGATATCATTTTTTAAATCCCTTAGACTAGTTAGTACAAGTTTATGTTCCTATAATTTCTTATGTTGTAGATATGATACCTCAGAGACATTTGAAAGGACTAGAGTTTTGGTAAACTAGGATGTTACCATTCCACCACACAGGGTGCAAGAGGATATACCTTAGCATGATCCTATACTAGAATAGGTGATCCAGGATGCATAGCCCATTTATCAGGGGATCTTTCAAATAGTACATATTCAAGGTGAAACCACTTAGAGGACCATAACTAATCATGATTGGGTTTTCCAGCTCAAGCATCCTCTAACATTCTAGGGTATTGGTGGCCAAAAAGATAATGAGGACTGGTTGGAATTTATCAATAGAATTTATTATATTTTCCAAAATCCTAAAGAATGGAAATTAATTTTGGTGACCTTTATGTTCTAAGGACCCTTCATGAGATGGTGGAATTCCATGAGTTGGGTTGGGAGATAAGAAGGTGTCATGTGGGTGACCTTTAAGAAGTTTTTTCTCATATATTACTTTCCTAAGATGATGAGGCTCAACCGTTCATAGGAGTTCATGGAATTAGGGTAGAGTTATATGACTATCTTTGATTACTCTTCTCGTTTTACATAGTAAATTCACTTTTCTCTTCTCTTATCTAGGAATGGGGTACACAAGGCTCAAAAGTTTGAGATATGACTTGAACTAAAGATGATATGTCAGGTTAGAGGCTTTGGCCTAATGACATGATATTAGGTGATTCCTAAATCCCTAACCATAGAAAATGGGATAGAAGAGGAAATAGTAGTAGGATTACTTCCGGACCATAGTAGTCCAATGAATGGGATTTATCTCACTACCTTAAGGATATCTTCTAGGACTAGGAAGAGGAAGGAGAACCAAGAGCGGTAGGGTAGAAAACAGTCGGGTTATAGAAGGACTTCTTCTACATACACTATGGGAGATTATTTTAATAGGTGCTACAATTTTAGGTTATGGGGACACTATATCAATTCTTATAGGAAGATATCTGTAGATTTCTATCATTGTGGAAAGTTAGGTCATCTTTGATGATTTTCCCAAAGGTATTGTAGATGGGTACAAGGTGATCAGGGAAAGATGGGGCTGAGAACCTCAATAGAGGATGTAGACTTCCATATGATAAAGACTTAGGGACATGGTAATATAATAGAGATAGGATGATTATATATAGTTGAACAAGCTCCAAAAGATAATGGAGAGGTTCCATCTACCTTTTGATGTATGGCTTTGATTACATCCACCTTATTTACTATTTTATTTAATATTGGTGGTTTTCATTCTTTCATATATACAAAATTACTTATTTTACTTGACATATTAATCAAGTTATTATTAGATTAAGTATCTCTTGATACACTATTGGGCATGAAATTGGATCACTTATGGCAATGTCCATAGTTTTTTATAGTCATCACCAGATATGGACATCTGTGGGAGTTCATGATATTGGAGATGATGGCCATCAATGTGATTCTCAACATGGACTAGATGACTAGCTTCTGAGCTCACATTGACTATTATTAGAGTCCTATGTAATTCACTTATCCAAAGGGAGAGAATTTATTGATGAATAAAGACTAGGAACTAGGAGGAGGAAAAGTTGGACTAGAATTGAGTCATCTCAAGATGATTATAGTACAAATGACAGGCTTTTCTCTCTCATAAGGATTAGTGATAGTCCTATTCAAATTTTCTCTAATCATGGATCTTTATCTGGACTTCTTCTCAGATGACTTTGTAGGAATCACCCTTAATAGATGAGTTAAATTTTAGATTGATCTCATGGTGAGTGCGCAACACATTTCGATACCCCCTTATCATATGATTCCAACTAAGCTGAATGAGTTCAAAATACATCTTAAGGAATTAGAGAAAAAGAACTTCATAACGATGAGTACTTCACCATAGGGTTCACCTGTGTTGTATTCTAGGAACGTAGATTGTATTATTATACATTTCATTGATTATAGGAAGTCGAACCAGGAGACAGTGAAGAATCGATATCCATTTCCCAATATCAATGATATTTTTGATTAGTTACATGGATCTCAATGGTTCTCCATGATTTATCTTCAGTTGGGATATCACCAGTTGTGAGTTAGAGAGGATATCATTCTAAAGATGGATTTTTGGAGTAGGTATGGTTTGTTTGAGTACTTGGTGATGGTGTTTGGTCTGATGAACATGATGATAGTATTCATGGACCTCATGAAAAAGATCCTTCACCCATATCTAGACTCATTCATCATGGTATTTTTCAATGACATCCTAATCTACCAACAGACAATAAAGGATCATGAAAGATACCTAGAGATAGTTCTGATTACACTTCAAGCACATTGACTTTAATCCAAGCTATTGAAGTGTGACTTATAGATACAATAGGTGAGATTCGTATAGAATGTTACTACAAAAAATAGCTTATTAGAGGGAGTTATTTAGAGGGGGTTATGCACAACCCCCTCTAAATTCATTTTTTAGTATAATTAGAGTGGGTATGAACAAACCCATCTAATTATTGAATTTAGAGGGGGTTATAACCCCCCCCCCCAAATTCATTTTCTATATAAATTAGAGAGAGTTATGTGCAACCCTTGATAATCATCAAATTTAGAGGGCATAATGAACCCTGTCTAATTTCATGAATTAGAGGGAGGTTTAAACCCCCTCTAAATTTTTTAATGTTTTTTAATATCCATTTGGATTTTAGATGGGGTTTTGAACCCCCTCTAATTTAATAAAATAGAGGGGGTTCATAACCACTGTTAATCAATGATATTAGAAAAGGTTAAAAACACCCTCTAATATCTTAAATTAGTGGGGGTTTAAAACCCCCTCTAATGCCTTAAGTTATACGGGGTTGAAAATCCCCTCTAATGTCTTAAATTATATGGGGTTGAAAATCCCCTCTAATGTCTTAAATTAGATGTTGTTCAAAACCCCCTATAATTCTTTTAAACTAGAGGGGGTTCAAAACCCCCTCTAATTTTAGGGATTATAGGGGGTTTTGAACCCTCGCTATTTAAAAAAACAAATTCCATAATATATATATAATTAAAACACTATATATATATATATTTATTTATTTATTTATTTAAATACATTATATAAAAATATTATATAAAATATTTATATGATTATATTTAATTGTATTTATATGTATACATAAATATAATTGTATAATATTATGTACATTAAAATATATTTATTTATATAAATTGTATTTCATATAATACTAATTATATATAATATAAAAGAATAATCATATTATATAAATATATACATTAATATAATTTATTTAAAAATATAAATCACATAAAAACCCAACCTTGTAGTTTCTATAATTTATATAATAATAATAATAATAATACTAAATATATTTTTAAATAATATGTTTATGCTTTTAATATTTGTTTCCCTCGGAATTTGGGGATGACCTCCTGGATGGGAGATTCAAACGTTCCAATCGGTTTCTAACGGGTTTGTTCGTAGAACCGGAAACATCCAATGATTCCACATCCACTTGGACCTACTTTCCAAAGGTAGGCACTTCATTAGTTTGTGAACTGATGAGGCTTAGGAATTTGCATTGGTTGAGAGGATGGGAGGTCGGACTCATCACACATTTTTGAGGGGAATTATTGTCTATTCTGGGACTCTCTTTATAGATTTAAGTTATGTTTGTGAATCCTTATTATATTACCAAGTATAAAATGAGCTTTCCTTCAGTTTAACAATCAATGATTAAATATGTAAAAAATTTAGAGAATCCTTTATATGTATTCGAGGTTCTTCATCAATAGATAATCATCTATATCTATTTAGAGATTCTTGGTCAATGGTATCCTTCAAAATATTTATATAAAAGTCTCTTGGTCATTATGATGACCAGGATGGTTTTAAAGCCACTCAGTGGGGCACTTGAAGTTTATTGTCATTCAAAAGGACATGAATTATTTCAGAGTTGGGATCGAACCCATGGATAGGCAACCTATGTATCCTTTGTTTTGGAAAAGGAATCAGAACCCACGTAGTTCGAGTAAGGGAGTATGATGTTTATGATTGATAGCTCAAAGAAGGATGTCACAATTACTTTTACACTCTAAGCTCACGTGAGTCATTCTCGGTGTGAGAAACAATAGGTATTGGTAAAAAAAATGGACAATTGGGCCATGAAAGATGTAATCATAAGAAATGGTTCGGGGCTTATGTATGTATGACTTCCCAGATAGATGAAGTTTTAGGATTTACTTTAGGGAGAAAATCTAAGAACAGGGTCCATAAAGGTATATGTGCTTCATGGAGATTTGAATACTCTAACTTGGGACTTATTCCTGAAAAGGAAACCCAAATTAGGAGAGGATTGATAATTGGGTTTTACTCCTGAGAAGGAATCCCAGATTAAACATAAATTAGGACTGGTTAAAGAGAATTTAAGGGACTTGGGGCTTACTCCTGAAAAGGAAGCCCAAGATTATGACTGGGACTTACTCTTGAAAAGGAGGCCCAGGTTAAGGGATTTATGACTGGGACTTATTCCTGAAAAAGAAGCCCAGGTTAAGGATTAAGGTTTAGGGCTTACTTCTGAGGAGGATGCCCATATTTGAGACTGGGGATTACTCCTGAAAAGGAAGCCCAAATTAGAGGATCTGGGGATTACTCCTAAGAAGGATGCCCAAAAATTAAGGGACTTGGGGCTTACTCTTAAAGAGGATGCCCATATTTAGAGGACTTATGACTGGGGATTATTCCTGAAAAGGAGACCCAGGTTAAGGATTCTCTCATCTTAAAGGATGAGGTTGAATGAATGAACTCTCTATATTTAGTGACATAAAGATATTTAAATCACTAGGTTTTGAGAGATATTCCACAGAACTCCTTTCAGATAAGGAAGTCAAATCAAGAAATCATGCCATAAATGGATTTGAAGAGTGTCTTGAAGACTGAATCTTGAAAAGGAAAGGTGTAATGGCTTAATATGGGTGAAATGGGCAAGAAAGGCACCCAAAAAGGAAGGGGCGCGTGAGTCTTGGAAGGCGCGCAAGTATTGTGGAGGCACGCAAGTATTGGTCGCGCGGGTATACCTGCGCGACATGGTGGGTACTTGCGCGATATTCAACCAGCATTGAAATACTTGATCGGCTCTTTATTAAAGCCTTTAGGATCCTCTTGAGATTCTTCCAGCAAAGGGATGTGCAAGTTCTATCGAAGGAGTAAGGCGGCGCGCAAGTGTGACCGCTTCCCTTAAGGGCTGACCACTCAAGCGCGCAAGTGTTGATGAGTTTCAACACTAAGGCCTTACTCCCTCTCTTTAGATCTTCCGTTCTAGGTAATAAATTACCTTATAAGTGTTCTGGAAGCTTTGAGAAGAGACTTGGGCATCGGGAGCTTCAATCCGAGTTTCTGGAAAAAGATCATCTTGAATGGGGGGCCCACAGGGTCTATTTATATGCAGGAGAAGGCCCTGGGCGGTTACCGGGCGGTTATCACTTAAGTCGCGCAAGTCACTTGCGCGACCATAAGGGCGTCGCGCAAGTGGACTTGCGCGACAGTGATAGAACTTGCGCGGCACAGGTGTTTTTGATCATTTGTTCATGCCATTTTCGATTTTTGATATTTTCTTCAATGGTTGAGTCACTTTGAGCTCAGATATTCCCCTTTTCCGATCTTTATATTCTGTGATGAAAGGAGTGTCAACAAAATTCCCCCCTCAGAGTTGGATCCGGAGAGAAATAGAGGATTTGACTCTGAGAAATCGAATACATCCAAAGGAAAAGGGGGCGCGCAAGTCTTCAGGGCACAGAGGGCGGCGCGTAAGTTTGTGTCGCGCAGGCTTTGAGCGCACTCTGTACGGCGTGCAGATAGGCTTCCTGGCCTATAAATACATAGCTTTGGCCGCGTATAGCATCTGATCCCGAATTTCTTAATCTCTCGCCGCGCAAGATATCTTCGTCGCGCAAGTATCTTTTTTCCATTGTTTCCTCGCTGCCGCGCTACTCTCAAGGTAATAGGACTTGCGCGGTGATACATGTGCGACAAAAACTTGCACGGAACATGTAACACTTGCGCGACATCTCCGTACTTGCGCGCCTTAATTCCTTAGCCATTTTTTTTGATTTCTTTCACAAAGTTTGTGGAAAATCAATCCATTTATGAATTAATTTATTCAACTTTTGTGCAGAATTAATGGCTCTTAGACCCGGATTAATTGATGAACTGGCTAGCAAGCGGATAGATGATATGATGAGCATCATTGGCCATGATTATTATACTGTCAAAGATAGAACTCTTCCGAATTTGGCTAAGTATCTGAAGAAATATCATCTCAACTTTCCTCAAACCACTTATCTACCTTTGTATGGATATGGTCATCTACAAGAAGTCACTATTCTAGAAGTAAAGAATTATCTTCCATTTTCGTGGTTTCAGAATTATATCAACTTTGCTTCACCAAATATCTCAGGTGGAGGAGTATTTATAAATGCTGTAACAGTGGAGAAGGCCTATGTGATGCATCATAGCCCTTGCACAGCAGATCTGAAAAAACATACACATGAGCTTCAACCACATTGTCATCCTTCGATCTTCCAAAATGCTCAGATGGATGAATCCAAAGGCTAGAAGAAAATTTGGGACTTCTGTCCTGGGGGAGGTGTGAATCCAACTTGGATGTGGGCATACTGGGTGCGACAGACCTGCGCAGAGTTTATCGAGGATCTGAAGAGAGCTGCAATATACGAGGCTGTCTGGGTTGGGTAAACATATGTTTACAGACATGATAACTTCGTGCCAGAGATACTTAGCCACTGGAGCCCAGCAACTAATTCTTTCCATCTGACTCATGTAGAAGTAGGTATCAGTTTGTGGGATGTCCACAAGATCTCAGGGGCTCCAATCTTGGGTGATATGTTTGATGAATTCATTCCTCCCAAGGTGACTTGGAATGATTCAGAGAAAACTCCTGCTTTGTCTTGAGAATTATTTAAGATCTTCCACAGGCTCAAGAGTTTAGAGACCTCATTAACTCATTTTAGAAAAGATATTCATCCGGAAGAATGGATGAATGTATTTATCATTGAGAGGAAAGAGATGGAACTAAAAGAAAAAGGATCCAAGAAAAAGAAATCCAAGGATACCAGGCCCAAACGTCCTACCACCTGTCCAAAACCTAAGAAGAGAGGAGCTCCTGGCACATTCTGGACAACTCTAGAAGCAGAAGAGTTTGAAAAGTGGGGATATGAAGTGAATCAAAGAATTCCAAAGAAGACTCATCTGGAGGGTTTCTTGGCAATGTGGCTCAGTGTTTATCTCTTTCCAGTCAGGGATTCGAAGGGAGGCGTTAGGCCAGGGACCTTCGTCATTGCAGCAAAGTTGGCTGAGGGAAAAATGGTTGGGTTAGCTACCCCCATTTTAGTAAACATTCACAGTAGTTTACTTCATGTCTTCATGGGTAAATCTCCTTTAAGAATAGGTGGACCATTCGAGGTTTTTTGGGGATGGATCGCCACTCACTTCAGGACTTACAATGTACAGAATGGATTACAAATTCCTGGAAGCTCCTTCAGACCGTCAGTGCAAGCATTATCTGGAATTTCTCCATTAGATGTTAATGGTTATGACATGAAAGTGAGGTTGAGCATGTTTAAGGAATTCCACTTCTTTCCCTATGGAATTCCGCCATCCGGGCGGTTTGTTGATGATGGGATAGCCCATTTGGATTTGAGGGCATACATGCTAGCTTGCAGGGATGGTGTGTTAGTAGCCAGGATTGATGGAGAGATCATATGTGAGGCCTATGCTCCATATAGATTTGCACGCCAATTCAAATGTCTGCAACATATTGTTGTATCCCCTTTGGTACATGTCAGGTTAGAGCAACATCTTATGGTTGCTCGACAACTATGGATGTTGACATCAGAGAGAAGACTGGGGCATTATTTGATCTACTAGTTGAAAAAGCGGCACATAATTTGACCACATATTATGCCAAACACTGGATAGCATCATACCCCAAAGGGATATTGAATCACCTAGTATATCAAGTGGGAAAGAGGAAAATGACTGTAGAGAAAGAAACCCTTCCTAATGAAGGTGATTCTTCCTCACCTGAAATTTGTTCAACAGACTCCTCTTCTAGAACTGATTCACCGGATTATCATGATGGGGATGATGAGGCACAACCGGCAGCAAAGCGGTTTCGTGCCCGATATAATCCTCAGACCAGAATTAAAAGACCCACTCCATCAACTCCTGGTGAGTTGTTTCATTGTAGTAATTTTAATCACTTCCACTTTATAAAGCAATAAGTCTTACTTTCTTATTCTCTATCTATAGCTGCAGGAGCTGGGAAGAAATTAAAGTCAAAAATTGTAGGACCTTCCTCACAGCCTTCATATCTAAGACCAGAGGTTTTTCAACTATGGCAGGGATTATACTGTGGTACTAAGACCGCCTAGCTGGATTTGTGTGAGGGCCTACAACTTCCTGGAATAGGAAATCTTATGGCTTCTAAAAATCTTCAATACAAAGATAACCCCAATGAAGTGCGAACTTACAGCAGAGAGCTGGAAATGCTCATATATGCCACTGATGACTATGTTCCTATCACCAGGCGGGTGAAGGAAATGATTGATCGTGGTGCCACTGAGGGGGCTGGTGGTTCTGGAGATGAGGAATGGCAAGAGTACGTGGCTCCTGAAGATGTAAGTTTTCTTTCCTTATTTGCTTTGAAACTTTATTTCAGTTGAAGCTTTGTTACTTAAGGAAGTTATTTTCTTCATCTCGCAGCTTGCAAAGAAAGGAACTGGGGTTCCTTCACCACAGTATATCCCTGGTGGTACTGCTATCGGGGCTGTTGCTGATTCTTCTCGTGAACCAGGCGAGATATCTCCAGGCCAGCAGTCCATGAATGAGGCGTTGGACATAGCTTTCCATTCGCCAATCCAAGTGCCTATAAGGGAGACTACTGATACTCCAAAAAAAAAGAAGAAAAGGCAATGAAAGAGGAAATCCATAGCTAAACACTTCATTAGCAACGGTAAGTCCTTCAAACAATCATGAGTTTATACCCATAATCACATGGTTACTCATATTTCTGAGGATTGCAGGGGCTTCTTCAATTTCCCCCTTGAGGGAAGGGACTGATCCTCCTTTAAAGGCCGTGGAGGGTGCTGTAGAACAATCACAGACCCAAGCTGACTTGGATGATCCTGGAGAAGAGCTAGCATCCATTCCCAGTATCCCTCCTGCTGTTGAAGACGTTGTCCAGGGTCAGGGGTTGCAGGACGCAAGTCAGCAAGAAGATGTAGCAAATGCTCCCACTGGTGAGACTAACCAGGATTCTGAAATATCATTGGATGAAATGATGAATCAAGGAATGACTTTAGAAGAATTTTATGATCATGCTAATTTGTCATGTGATTTAGAAGACCTTGGGCGTGAGTGCTACCCTTCACCCAATTTTTTTTTAAAATTTACACTTCTAACCATGACTGAAAATAATATGCAGTTTCATCCGTAGAAGCTGCTGAACTGCCAATGCCTGAAGAGGGTGTGGACATTAATGTCAACCCTACCATTGCAAAAAAATTAGCTCAAGTAGAGCTAAACCCAATAAACCCTCCTGAGTCCCATCTTGAAAATCCTGTTGAGACCGGGAAAGATGGGGAGAAGTATTCTCAGGTTGCTGAAACATCCTTGGGTAAGGGATAACAATATTTGTGATTGTACTTTATTCGTAAGGCAATCCATTCTTTTGTTATCCTTTGAAGCTAACTAAATCTTTCAATTAATCATGCAGGGCCATCAACTGCATTGACTAGATCCGGAGGTGAGGCCTCAGCCTCTGCCCCAACAGGAATTGAAAGTGAAGAAGCACAAATTAGGGAGGAAAAGCAGGACAGGGCACTTTTTTAAGTGCATTAATTCCAGATTACATGCCCCCCTCCGACGATGATGTTGAATCAGATCCAGATATGCTTAAAGCGTTCAGCTTTTCACGACGTAAGGCATGGAACAACATATGGAACATCATATCTGGGGTGCCTTTAGAAGAGATACCATCAAAAATTCCTCGATTGTCATCCCAATTTGTTATACTAGGACTTGGTGGTTTTGGATATGAAAAGATCCACGCCACGGTGAAACAGATCATTTTTAGGAGGGAGCAGGCGCAAAAAAGTCATAAAGATTTGATCAGAGTGAAAATATCGGTCAACATAGGTGAATTTGAGACTGTGGTATCCCAAGCTGAAGCTGATTATGCTGCCAAGATGAAGGAGTTGAAGCATAAAATCAAAGAAAAAGTCGTCCAGTAGGTGCAACTCCAGCAACAGTTAAATTCTGTTATTGGGGAACTTGATCAGCTTAATAAATCATTGGATGAAACTCATATTAATGGCATGAAAGCCATCGCAGATGCTAAGAAGGCACTTCATCAAGCTAAAAAGAGTGAAGCTGGTCAAGTGCACGAGCTTCAAGTAACTGCTGATAAATCTCAGGATGCCGTAAATAAAATGAAGAGTTATGTTGAAAGCCTCTTGTAATTATTGAAAAAGAGAAGAGACTCCAGTATGTGGATGTCCTTCTAACTCTTGTGTATCAATGAAAAACACTTTCATCTTCAATCATTTGTACCTTCATTCTTTCACTACCTGCTTCAAATTTACTTAAACCAATGGGCCTAGTAAGCATAGTTTTATTTTTACTAGGATTATTACAAATAACCCTACAAACTTGGAACCTTTTAATTACTCAATATTCCCTAAATCATACAAAAATGTATATTTAGTGAGCTGGGACTTGACTTTTATTCAGAGTTCCTTTTTCTTTTGTGGGAAGTTTAAATTCATGCATGCTGGACATAAAGGGGATAATGTTTAAGGTCGAAATAGCTTTGACCGAAATGGATTAGAATTGACTCAATTCCTTGACAACTCATCTGAAAACATAGTACCATACTCAAGTATGAGGGAAAATATGTAATCTATGACTTAAAAATATTTTTATATGAGGAATGATATGGAAGAGAGCTAAAAGGCATTAGAAGAAGTAGTTTCCAAGAATGAAGTTACTATTATTTAACAAAACCCATTAGGGGGTTGAATTATGCAGGGCCACCTAAGGGCATTGGCTGCATGGTAAAATAAATAGCATCTTTCAGCTAACAAGTCTATTATGTGGACTTGTTTATGCAAGGCCACCTATGGGCACGTGCTGCATAGTCAGGCAAAAAGAACTCTCAGAAATTTACTTTCCTAGTGCTAAAAGCCAGTTAAAGTTTATGGAGATTCAAATTTTCTAAAGTATAGATTTTGTTGTATGGAAATAGGTACTTGAATATGGAGAAGATATTTCCGAACAATAATATCGAAGAATTGAATAAATATCACTCCTACGAAGTTCTGACCCAAACGTAGGGAAAGAGAATATGGAGAGTTTAAACCATAGACTTGAATACTTTCATATCATGAAAAAGGACATGGGACAAATATGTTAAGGATGCTATTTTTTTGCAGATCCCTACATACCGTCATTTAAGACAAATAAGGACAAAAGAGGCATTCTTCTCAAGAATGAAGTTACCATTATCCAACAAACCCGTTAGGGGGTTGAATTATGCAGGTCCACCTAAGGGCATTGGCTGCATAGTCAAATAAATAGTATCTTTCAGCTGACAAGTCTGTTATGTGGACTGTTTATGCAAGGCCACCTATGGGCACGTACTGCATAGTCAGGCAAAATAATTCTCAGAAGTTTGACATTTTTGTGACTAGAAGTCATGAAAAGGGTTATAAAGATCTGAAAATATTTAAGGTTAGGATTATAACACATAAATATGGGTATTTTCCAATGTATATAGAGATACATAGGTCAATGATAACCATAATCATGTTGTGGATGGGTCCTGAATTGAAATTTTGGACTTCACTACGTATCTCATAAGAATGAGAATCAAGCCATACATAGTTCTTGAAATGCAGTTTAACGTCGTGCAGGACAAAAGTATGAGAGATCTTAGTTTAGGGTCATAGAGTTCGGGCCATAATAATGAATACACAGTGTGTGTTTTCATGAGGACTTTTCAGCCAAGGGACTGAAAGTGACATTTGGGGTTAGGCCCAAAAGACTTGGGACTGGATTCGAGGGACACTCGAATGTTCCTACGTATCCCATAAGGATGGGAATCAAGCCCACGTAATTCTAGAACTACCCTTTGTACAAATTTGGTTCGTACATGTGAAGGGTGAAAGGGGACTTTAGTACAATGATGGTTTAACCCGAGATAAAAAGTTTAGGCATTACCATGTATGCACGTAGTCTTTTGAAATAAAACATGATTGAAAAATAAATGTAAATAATGGTTCCCTCTCAAATGTAGTTTATTGTCGTACCGGTCAAAAGTGTTGTGTAGTTTAACGTCGTATAACAAGGACGAAAGTGAATCAAATGTAAAGATATTGATTCTAAAGGCGGTTTCACAAATCAACATCGTATGAGATGAAGGTGAACCGAAGTGAAGAGATTGTTTTTGGGCTTGAACCTTGGGAGGTTGCCTATGTACCCAGCCTGGAAGGCAAGGATCAAAGTCCGTGTAGTTTAATTAAAGAATGAATTAATGATCAAGTTGTTCTTGGGGACAACGACCTAAAAAAATGTTGTTGGGACTTATACATGGTTAGCGGCCCAAAGAGAGTGTTATGGTTGAGGTTTTCTCTAAGCCCACGTGAGTCATACTCGGTGTGAGAAACAAGAGGTAACAACAACCTTAACGATGCATAGTTTAATGTCATGTAGGACATATAAAGGGACTATGCAGTTTAAAGTCTTGCAGTTAGGACTATTGGTGATGCACAGTTTAGTGTCATGTAGCAGGGACAAAATACAGTTTAATGTCTTGTAGGACGTATCAAGGACATTCTGTACATTTTAGCGTCATGTAGTTAGGACGATGGGGACAATACAGTTTAACGTCATGTTGGACAAAAAGGGGGACTGCGCAGTTTAATGTCATGCAGTAAGGACAAAATAACACACCATTTACGTCATATTAGACACATTGGGGATTTTTTCTACAGTTTAGTGTCATGTTGGACAAAAGGGAGAATAGTTTAAGGTCATATAAATGGATCGTGGATGGTGCAGTTTAATGTCTTGCTGGACGGTGGTGTTGTTTTAAGGCCATACAGGACCTTTGATGATTTTGTAGTTTAACATCTTTCCGGACGTAAGTGACTTTTAAATAGTTTAGGGTCAAATGCATGGATCATGGATGGTGCAATTTAACGTCATACAGGACCATGGTGTAGTTTAAGGTCATACAGGACTTTTTAGGGAACTTTTTCACAGTTTTAACGTCGTGTGGGACGAAGTTGCAGTTTAAGGTCATACTGGACCATTGTTGTATAGTTTAACGTCATATAGCAAGGATGAACTGGTGCCGCACAGTTTAGTGTCATGTTGCGGGGATAATGAAGGTGACACAGTTTAACGTCATGTTGGACATATGTGCAAATAGTTTAGGGTCATATGCTTAGACCATTGCTGTATAGTTTAACGTCATATAGAAAGGACGAACTGGTGCTGCATAGTTTAGTGTCATGTTGCAGGGACATTGAAGGTGACACAGTTTAACGTCATGTTGGACGTATGTGAAAATAGTTTAGGGTCATATGCTTAGACCGTTGTTGTATAGTTTAACATCATATAGCAAGGATGAACTGGTGTCGCATAGTTTAGTGTCATGTTGTGGGGACAATAGGGTGAATACTTTGTAGTTTATACAAAATACTTCTTCAAAAATCTGGCATATGGATCTGTTAATTGAATCATATTAACAGAACCAAAGATTAACTCTTCATCTGATGAAGACTCTGCCTGATTAGCCTGTTTAGGCTGTGCCATTTGAGGGGGTGGTGCCCGTGGTTTTGAAGTAGATGGCATAAAGTCTTCCAGAGTCAAAGAAAATTTAGGCTTTGACACATACTCATCTTCTTCTGATTCTTTTTCTTTCTTTGAATCAAACCGTTTCTTTGATGACTTTCCCTCTGATGAAGAGGGTTTTACCGCAATATTCATGGAAGAAGACACAATTGGTTTCTTTAATTGTGTTCACAAAATGGCATGAGTCTGATTGATTGTCTTTCTGACCATCCAATCATCATACTTCTGTGCATTTCTGCTTTTGACTTCTTGCCATTCACCTTCCTCCTCTGGAACTGTAGCAGTAACACATGCTACCTGAGTCGAAGAACCATTCAACTTGACTTGTCCCATGTCGACCATCTTTTCCAGGTGGTCTTTGAAGACAAAACACTCCTAGATGGGATGCCCTAACATTTGATGAAAGGGACAATAATTGGGACGGTCTTCATCTCCTTCCTTGTTTGGCCTCTTGGGCACTGGTAATTGAACCAAATTATTTTCCAGAGCTGAAATGAAGTAACCAGGAACTTTCTCATTTCGGAAAGAGTATGTTTTACTCTTTAAATCCTCAAATTGTTTTCGTCATTGATCTCTTTGATCAATTGGACGAAACGGCCTTTGTTGCTGGCGTTCAGGAGGCGGAGCCCTTTGAGAAGATGAAGGTTTTGAAGTAGAAATAGGTACAGGCGCTTGTTTAAGAATAACTGTAGCAGTTTTCGCTTTACCCATTCTCCTTCCTGGAGCTGATGGAATTACACGAGACTTATCCTTAGCCTGTATAAGGGAATCTTCAATCTGATGAGCGATTGAAGTAAGGTCTCGAAACCCTCCTGTGTATTTCACAGGGATCAATGGTGTGCGTAATTCGTCACGCAAATTTGCCACACAGATTGGCAACAGCTCCTCCCGAGGGAGTGCTAAACTTAGGGAATATGTTAATCCCTTTCAGCGAGCAATGAAATCAGAGACTCTTTCATTCTCCCTTTTCTTGCAGTTTGTAAGATAGAAAACTATCATTTTTGGCAAAGTTGAGCTGAACTGAAGAAGGAATTTTTGACGAAGATCCTCCCATCCGATGATTGACCGGGATTGCAAGCTTGTATACCAGACAAAAGCTGGTCCTTGCAAGGTTCGCACGAAACATCTGAGTTTCACTACGTCTTGCTGCTCTGGAGTTCCCATCATAGGATCACAACAAGATACGTAATGTGTCAAATGTTGTTCAGGGTCTCTTGATCCATTGAAAGTAGGAAAAACAGGGTTTCCAAAACTGGATGGAGGAGAAATTGAATCTACCCATTCAGGGTAAACTTTCTTTTCTGGTTGAACTTGCGCCTGTTTCCCTTCCATAGTTTCTAACCAATCTATTAATGACTCAATAGTAGTTATTAACTTTTGAGAAACATCAGGTTGAATTTGGTCTTGGGTAGGTGCAATGAATGGAGCTTGGACAGATGTGGTGGTTGGTGCTGCAACTGATGGTAGCACTGCCAACCGTTGTTGCTCTTGACCCGCAGGATTAGACCTCTGAGGGTGTACTGATAAAAGAGGATATTCTTGATCCATCTCAGTAACTGCAACAAATTCCTTCGACTGTCAGACTTCAGCATTCTTAAGAAGAAGACTACTCTGAAGTAGTTCTGCATTCAACCTTATTAATTCTTTCATTTCTTCCTCCTGTTGTGAAAACCTTTGCTCTAATGAGAGCGATTGACCTTCTCCAGAGGAAGGATATGTAACCTGATTCTTTCCCCTCCCTTTGTTGGATACTTTTTGGAGAGAGGGAAGTGGATTACCTAGGTTTTGAGTAATCCTTTGACTTCGTGTACGCACACCTTCTTCATTTGTATCGGTGCGTACATTTTCTTGAGCAGGACGCTCTTCATCTGAGTCCCCTGAGTGAGCCTCCTATGGTGGATTAGAAACAACAGCATTGATGACATTGATTGATGCATAATGCATCGCATCCCTTCTATCAACATTTCTGTGATATTGTCTTCTTTCATGTCTTTGATGAGACATTACCTTTTGTTGATTCAATCCTTTAGGAACTTCTTGACGAGATATAACTTGGGGGAATCTCCTAATAATTTGGCTCTTCGTTCCTCTTGGGGATTTTTTCCCAATCGATAAAAGACCGACATTCTCTGAGAAGGGGATTGATGATTTGAAAGAGTCCCCAGTCTCGTGAACTGGGGATGTTCCTGCTGCTTCCGCTCAACTCCTCGAATCCCATTTGTTGACTCTGAGGGTTGGGTTAAAGGATTCCTCAGTCTGACGAGCTGGGGTGGCTCTTGACATGCTATGTCTGAGACCTTCTTAAAAGCTCTCTTGATCTTGCGAATCTTAGTTCGGAAATTAGCTAGATGCATTATCCTGTATTCACTTTTATCACCTGGTTCAACAGACCGTTGGATGATTTCCGAAACTTCTGTCATTTGATGATGTGTTTTCTCCATACGAGAGGCTTGTGCAATATTCTCACCTGCTTGATGTAGGAGAAATTCAACAACTTGTTCTCTATATGCTTGATTTTGAGAGGAACTAGTTGAAGCCTGTTCTTGAGCAAGCTTTTGATTATGAATAAAGCCCATTGACTGTGGCCGCCCATGGGCAATAACATTGCATGAGACCATTTCCGGCAGGCTTTGCTGACTGGAAAGCACTGTGAAATGTAGTGCTCCGTGAACACCCCATCCTCTGATATGAACACCAGATGGAGCATTGGTAATTAACTGATGCAATTTTCTTAGTGCGCCAAGGCATGAACGTTGAATGGTTCTCTGTTGCTTTTCAGCCTTCGGATATCGAGAGACTGATAGAGATACCAAATCAATCTGACATTGTAGCCCTTCTATTATCTTAAGATGATTTTCATATTCATAATAAGATAATACCTTATTCTTCAATTGACAAAGAGTTTTCCATATGTTGAGACGAATATCATGGACTCCATCTTCTGTCAACATCTTTGGAATGTCATACTGGGAGTTAGCCAAAGGCCAAAACATGACTGGTACCTCACTTTTTGCCAGTTTTTTCCTCATGTTCAAAATTTCCTCTTCATTATTAAATGAAGATTCTTCTACCTGTTTTGACCAGAGTTGGTGTTTCCCTATTGCTTCATCGGATTCAACAATATTGGTAGAGAGATCATTGATCAAACTAGATGATGCATGACTTAGGGGTGGTTCGGAGAATGACCTAAACCCTGGGCTATCTTCTGATTGAGAAATTATTTCACTTGCTAGCGATAAAGCATCAGACATGACTAGTTTCGCATTTGCAAGTGCCTCAAGATAAGAGGGCTTTCTCGGCACTACATTGTCCAATGGAGTATTTTCCAGGAAATGTGAATCACTACTGCGGAGAGGACTTTCTGTAACAGCCCAAGATTTTATAAAAAAAATATATTCTTTTTAATTTTATTTATGTCTTGTGTTGTACGCTACACCCAAAGGAGCTTGCACAACACACATCCTTGACTTGACTTGCATTACACGCAATCGCGACCTTCCTCGATAGCGTGTGTAGTACGCAATACCGAGTTTCACTAAACAACGATATGCTATAAAAATATTATTAAAACTAGCCGTTATGAATAGTAATAACCACTTTTTGAAATCCAGTAAATCTTATTTTTCAAAATGAACTTTATTTTTGGATTCGGAGTATCGAATTTAGCCTAAGGTGAAATTTTGGTACTTTTCGGATAACTTTCATATTCTGATGAATAGTGAAAATTACTAAATTATAATTAAAAAACAACTTTTTTAAACGAAATAATTAATAGTGATAAATCATTAATTTGAGTGGTTTTAAAGTATATTTAGAATATATTTTTACAATTTAATACAATGTTGGTCATTGGATGTAATTTCACATTTAAACTAGACATAAACAAGTGTCAATCTTTTGATAGATATTGTTTCTTAAAAACACGCTATTTGTTTTAACAGCGGGATTTAATTATAAAATTAATTAATTCAACTTTTATGTTATGAATTTGGTAAAATAGACTTCATTTTTGAATTCGGAATATGAAATATAGCTTAGGATGAAATTTTGGCATTTTTCTGAAAACCTTCATTTTTTGATGAATAGTAAAACTACTAAGTGGTAGGTTAAAAACTGAATTTTGCATAAAACGTAATTTTACCGCTTCTGTGAATGGAATTTCAAAAATCCGAGAGACACGGTTAATATCAAGGACTAAAATGTGGTTCAATGAGATGAAAATAATTTTTTGGTGAATAGTAACTTTTTACTTTTTTACCGCGGTTAATAGTAAATAGGGTAACTAAGGGTAAATATGATATTAATATTACCCTAACACATGTCCTAATCCTATTGGACAAGTGTATTTCGACCAAAAACAAACTTAGGAATAAAATATGACCATTTAGGCCCACTTGGATTAGATTAGGACATTTATTATTAATTTATTTAAAGAAAGGTTAAAATAGTTAAAATCAAAGTTTAATAAGTAAATCATTTTTAATATAGGGTTATACATAAGATAAATTCGATTGTAAATATTCATTAGAAAGCTAAAAAGATTTCCTACATGATGGTATTTTATTTGTAATTTTTAGACATCAAATAATTTAATTTATTTATGACACAAAGATGATGCAGTAATTATCTTATTAATGAAATATTGACAAAATTGATAATATAAATACCAAAATAAATGTAATTTGAGACTTTTTATGAATTCCACTAATTTTCTAGGTTACTATGATATATTAGTATTGATTTAATCAACTTGGTTCGAACATATAATTCTGTTATGACTTTGACAAAAATCATATATCAAATAGTGTCAAAATTGACACAAAATAGTTTTTAAATCAAATATTATATTATTAATTGTTATTTTATTCCTAAAAATCTAAGGTTCGGCCAAATGACTTAGATAAGGATATATATTTTAATAATAAACAATTTGGGGTTCGTTTGGCATGTTATAGTAAGTGTATTAACCATATAGTGAAAGAAAACAAAAAGTCATGGTAAAAGTTAAATTATTTAACTTAGAGTTAAATCTAATTGATAAGGTTAAAATAATACCCTAAACTTGTCTAAATTCTATTGGTTGATAGGATTTCGACCCATCCCCACTTTTGCTTCGAAATAAGACCCTTTGGAACCATTATAAACCGATTTTGACTTTAATATAAAATAATATTTTGAGATATTCCTAAGGTGCCCCTCTCCTCCCTTATAAAAGGGCACCTCCTCCCCCTCCTCCTCACACCAATTTGAGCACTCAAGCTCGGCCAACCCCTGCCATTTTCCCTTCTCCACTTCCCTAGAATAATCCTAGAGGTACTGGTATTCTCCAAAGACCAATCTTAGTTCCTTAAGTGGAGGATTCAAAAAGGCGTTCCAAAGAAGAGGTAATATCCATTACCGATCTTTTCAATTTCTTTCTTCTTCAACTTATTCTTCTTTAGTTGTTTCATGATAAAGTAATAACATCAGTATTACTTACATACTGATATGTTATTATAAATATGAAACAACCCTAATTCACCTTCTATCCATCCTACGGAAAAATGAAATCACCGCGCGTGCGTACGTACGGAATACCGTCTCCACGCCGTGGTGTAATCTATTTTCCACCATCACCTTACAAGGATGGGTATAATGGTGTAATCAGTAACTATATATGATTATTATTAAGTAATATTGATACTGAAATAATATATACAATTCCACGATCATAGGAACGATATCATCACTCGTGCGTACGTACGGAATACCGTCTCCACGATGTGATGCGACTCGTTCTACATGATCTTCATTTCATAATGATTATATAAATGAATTGAATGAATGAATATGGTATATAATACACTAATACCATTCTGGAAATGAATTATCTATAACCTAAAGATAAGAATAAGAATTTATTCGACAAAACATGCATAAGAACAAAAAGTTATAAAGACCCGAGTAACAAGTAACAATGAAATATTACTAACAAGAAGCTAATAATATGACCATATATGATCTCATATCAATATGTATGATTCTGGAATAAGTCAATAACATTATTTAAACCATTATACAGGAGCTTCGGACACGAACAAAGCAAATCGGACCTAAGGTAAGGGAAATATCACAATCTCATTTTTATCCGAGATTGTTTATACTTTGGTATTTACTGGGGTGTATTTTATCATCCACATCCATGTTTCATCAAAATGTAATATTATTTCCATCCACCTACAATTGTTTAAATCCATTTTTACCCTTCGGTGAGTTTTTAGTAATATGTATGAAAGGAATCTTTTGTCGTACGAGGTACTTTTTGACTTTTCCGACAAAAGTACGAAGAATGTTTTTTTTAACTTATACGGCACGAACGGATTTCTACTGTTTTATAAAGCCTTATTTTCACGAAGCTTCCTCTAAAAAGATTTCATGACTATTTTCAATAAAATCTCTTTCTTTTAAAGTTGCATGATGTTTTGTGAAAAGAAATTGATTTTGAAGAAGAAAGGATATTTTCCTCAAGAATTCAATTCAAGTGTTTTATCAAAATTATTTTCCATCTAAGATAATAAAGAGTTCTGTTTCTATCCATATTTTTACATTGATTTGACTATGTTGTGATGGAATTATGTTTATGAATTCCTTTATCTTATATGAATGGTTTTATGATGTCATGTTGTTTAAGAATCCCATTTTTATTACATGGGTTATGAAATGATGTATGATTTATGATTTTGTGGCACACATAAGAAAGGATTCATTAAGAGATGGGTGGGACCTATATCTCCCTCCAATGCATTGGGTAAAGATTTTATATCTCATGAGATAGACATGGCTGGAATGGTAGGTTATACCGGTTCAGTGAAACAGGACTGAAACGAGGATTACTCGATTCAGAAAGGGACTTTGTCCACTAAGATAGTCTTGGAAATGAGTCTTGACTAACAAGAAATGATTCTCTATGATTATGTGTGTATGCCACAATGAGTAATGTTTTAAGTTATGATTTCATTTCACTACTATGATTTATCCCATGTTATGAAATTATGCTCTCTTTTGCAGGTTAAGATTTCCAAAAATGTTATGTTCTTATGAAAATTATGTGATTGATATTTCCTTTGTTTACCCTTACTGAGCATTTGAGCTCACCCTTTTATGTTTTCTTTTCCCCAGGATATAAAGAAAGGTTTTAGGTAGAAAAAAGGGATGACCTTTATGGGAGATATTGAAGAACTTTCACCACGATTAGAAGATTACGTTCCGAGTTTCCAAAGACACTAAACTATTACGGTCCTTGTGTGTGTGTTTTTGTTATGTACTAAGTATTCCGCAAATGTAATGTAATGTCCATGTACGATAGGCTTCGGGTCTCTACACTTTCGCAGGGAAATTCATCATTATGGGGAGGACCACCATAATGGATTATAGGAAAAGATGAGATCTCTTGCTCCTTGGTCTTCTGACCACACAGAGGGTTCCTGTGGCTCTCATCTGAAGATGAAACTTCAAGATTGACCGAATTGACATGAAGCAAGCCTTCATAAGGAAGTGTCTGTTGAAGACCTTCAGAATTAATGTTCCCGTTATTGGGAACTGAGGGAGTAGAATCTTGAATTCCAACAGATAAATGTCTGAGGGCTTCAAGAACTCCAGCATCGAGCAAGGCCTGGTTACAGATTGGCCTTTGATATCCTGACTGTGTTGGGTGGATCTTTTTATTAGATGCCTTCTTACTCGCTTTAGAAACCACTTGCTGACGAAAGTGGTTACTCTGAGCAGGTGTATGTTCCTGATCAGGAAAGATGGTTAGGTTAGGCTGACGATCTCCACTCAAATTAGGTGTATGTTCCTGACTTGGTTGTCCGTATGATATGGGGGAGTATGCCCTATAACCCTCTTGGACTGGAACAGATGTGGGTGTCTGTTCCGGAGTGAATCTTTGATGTGTCACTCCACTGCTAGGGATAGATTTATGTGTCTTTCCCTGAGATGATGCTGAATCTGTTATGATATCCTGGCAAGCATCCAGAATATGAGCAGGAATTTGCTTCTTCTCTTTCACCATTGACAAAATATGCTTGGTGGCTTCAGTCGCCGGAACGGGGATATACATCCATTACGGGCTTGGAGTAGGTGTATGTGCCTGATCCTGTCCTCCTTTTCCTATCAGTGAATCCTGACAGTACTCAAGTGTGGAGGTAGAGAGTTGAGTCTGCCTCTTGTTTGTCGTCAGAGCTTTCTGACTGACTTCTCTATGTGCTACCAAGCGATACTGTTGGTAGGCTTGATTAGTACTAGCAGGTGTATGTGCCTGCTGATTACACTTCACCAAACGCGGTTGATGAGATCCATCATATGTAGTCAGGCGAGCCTGCTAACTAACTGGTGATGTATAAGCAGGTGTATGTTCTTGCCTATAGTACTCCGCCGGAATTGCCTGGTGGGATTGGTGTGATGATGCCAGACGAGTCTGCTGGACAGTGGAATTAAAACGGACAGGTGTGTGTGCCTTCTCGTTGTTTTCCACCAAGTTAGGTTGGTGGACTTCTCCAGAGATGGAAGGGATGAAAACCTGCCCATTGTTAACCGGATTTCGTCTCTGGCGGTTCGTCTTGCTTGCTTGGGTTCGAGGAACCTGAGCCGAATGCCTGGAGTCGGTACCCTCATCATGTTGAGGGCGCACTACCGCACGAGTATGGCGGAAATTGTTGATGGGAGCCCTTGGGAAGGACTCCTGTCTTTTTGAATTAAGGCCCTGAGGGACCTGCTCATTCACTTCCTCAGAGTAAGGGAGCGAATGGAAATTGCGTTCCGGGGATAACGATCTGAAATGGTTGGAGACGATAGTCAGCACCGCCTGCCTCTTGATAACTGGTCATCGTTGTCCGGACGACCTGTGTGAGTTTTTCACTTGGAGGGCCTGTCGGGAAGCCTCTAGAGTTGGGATGGTACCGTGTTGATGGTACTCCTTAACCAGCGCATTTGATACCTAGCGTAGAAGAGGCTGAGTAGGTGATGTCATCCTCAGAACGGATGACAATCTAGTAGTAATAGTAGCAGTGGTATTTGCAGCAGCAGTATTCACAGATGTGAATTAGGGAGCAGCCATTATGGAAATACAGAAGATCTTGGAAAAGAGTGCCTGTTTGATATAACAGACGTAATCAAGATAAAATTCAGCCACTTCAACCTTTGGATGAGCACACATGTCAATGATTGTTTTTGTTAGTCCTCTTATTGAGTTTTAAATAGGGGCTTAACAAATAGGTAAAACATCATTTTAACTTGGTTAAGGATTCACGTCGGGTTCACCATTTTTTTGTTTCCCTCGGAATTCGGGGATGACCTCCTGGATGGGAGATTCAAACGTTCTGATCGGTTTCTAACGGGTTTGTTCGTAGAACCGGAAACATCCAATGATTCCACATCCACTTGGACCTACTTTCCAAAGGTAGGCGCTTCATTAGTTTGTGAACTGATGAGGCTTAGGAATTTTCATTGGTCGAGAGGATGGGAGTTCGGACTCATCACACCTTTTTGAGGGGAATTATTGTCTATTCCGGGACTCTCTTTATAGATTTAAGTTATGTTCGTGAATCCTTATTATATTACCAAGTATAAAATGAGCTTTCCTTCAGTTTAACAATCAATGATTAAATATGTAAGAAATTTAGAGAATCTTTTATATGTATTCAAGGTTCTTCATCAATAGAGAATCATCTATATCTATTTAGAGATTCTTGGTCAATGGTATCCTTAAAAATATTTATATAAAAGTCTCTTGGTCATTATGATGACCAGACTGGTTTTAAAGCCACTCAGTGGGGCACTTGAAGTTTATTGTCATTCAGAAGGACATGAATTATTTCAGAGTTGGGATCGAACCCATAGATGGGCTACCTACGTATCCTTTGTTTTGGAAAAGGAATCAGAACCCACGTAGTTCGAGTAAGAGAGTATGATGTTTACGATTGATAGCTCAAAGAAGGATGTCACAATTACTTTTACACTCTAAGCTCACGTGAGTCATGCTCGGTGTGAGAAACAATTGGTATTGGTAAAAAATGGACAATTGGACCATGAAATATGTAATCATAAGAAATGGTCTGAGGATTATGTATGTATGACTGCCCAGATAGATGAAGGTTTAGGATTTACTTTAGGGAGAAAATCCAGGAACAGGGTCCATAAAGGTATATGTGCTTCATGGAGATTTGAATACTCTAACATGGGACTTATTCCTGAAAAGAAAACCCAAATTAGGAGAGGATTGATAATTGGGTTTTACTCCGGAGAAAGAATCCCAGATTAAACATAAATTAGGACTGGTTAAAGAGAATTTAAGGGACTTGGGGCTTACTCCTGAAAAGGAAGCCCAAGATTATGACTGGGACTTACTCTTGAAAAAGAGGCCCAGGTTAAGGGATTTATGACTGGGACTTATTCCTGAAAAAGAAGCCCAGGTTAAGGATTAAGGTTTGGGGCTTACTCCTGAGGAGGATGCCCATATTTGAGACTGGGGCGTACTCCTGAAAAGGAAGCCCAAATTAGAGGATCTGGGGATTACTCCTAAGAAGGATGCCCAAAAATTAAGGGACTTGGGGCTTACTCCTAAAGAGGATGCCCGTATTTAGAGGACTTATGACTGGGGATTATTCTTGAAAAGGAGACCCAGGTTAAGGATTCTCTCATCTTAAAGGATGAGGTTGAATGAATGAACTCTCCATATTTAGTGACATAAAGATATTTAAATCACTAGGTTTTGAGAGATATTCCACAGAATTCCTTTCAGATAAGGAAGTCAAATCAAGAAATCATGCCATAAATGGATTTGAAGAGTGTCTTGAAGACTGAATCTTGAAAAGGAAAGGTGTAATGGCTTAAGAGGGGTGAAATGGGCAAGAAAGGAACCCAAAAAGGAAGGGGCGCGCAAGTCTTGGAAGGCACGCAAGTATTGCGGAGGCGCGCATGTATTGGTCGCGCTGGTATACCTGCGCGACATGGTGGGTACTTGCGCGATATTCAACCAGCATTGAAATACTTGAGAGGCTCTTTATTAAAGCCTTTAGGATCCTCTTGAGATTCTTCCAGAAAAGGGACACGCAAGTTCTATCAAAGGAGTAAGGCGGCGCGCAAGTGTGACCACTTCCCTTATGGGCTGACCACTCAGGCGCGCAAGTGTTAATGAGTTTCAACACTTAGGCCTTACTCCCTCTCTTTAGATCTTTCGTTCTAGGTAAGAAATTACCTTAGAAGTGTTCCGGAAGCTTTGAGAAGAGACTTGGGCGTCGGGAGCTTCAATCTGAGTTTCTGGAAAAAGATCCTCTCGAATGGGGGGCCCACAGGGTCTATTTATAGGCAGGAGAAGGCCCTGGGCGGTTACCGGGCGGTTATCACTTAAGTCGCGCAAGTCACTTGCGCGACCATAAGGGCGTCGTGCAAGTGGACTTGCGCGACAGTTATAGAACTTGCGCGGCACAGGTGTTTTTGATCCTTTGTTCATGCCTTTGTCGATTTTTGATATTTTCTTCAAAGGTTGAATCACTTTGAGCTCAGATATTCCCCTTTTCCGATCTTTAGATTCTGTGATGAAAGGAGCGTCAACAATATTATACAAATATGTTTATACTATTGTGTACATATTATAGAAATACGTTTATACTATTATACAAATATGTTTATGCTTTTAATATTATATGAAATAAAATTTATACAAATATTTTTAAATAATATGTTTATGATTTTAATATTATAAAAATATGTTTATACTATTGTGTACATATTATACAAATATGTTTATACTATTATACAAATATGTTTATGATTTTAATATTATATGAAATAAAATTTATATAAATATTTATATAATGTATTTCAATATATACATATTTATTATTATGTACATTAATATATTTGTATTTCAATAAATGTAATTTTATACTATTTTGTAAATTAATATAATTATATATAATATAAAAGCATAAACATATTATATAAATATATACATTAATATAATTTATTTAAAAATATAAATCACATAAAAACCCAACCTTGTAGTTTTATAATTTATATAATAATAATAATAATAAATATATTGTGAAATAATATGTTTATGCTTTTATATTATATATAATTAATATTATATGAAATAAAATTTATACAAATATATATATATATATATATTAATGTACACAATAGTATAAAATTACATTTATTGAAGTACAAATATATTAATGTACATAATAATAAATATATATATTGAAATACATTATATAAATATATGTATAAATTTTATTTCATATAATATTAATTATATATTTGTATAAATTTTATTTCATATAATATTAATTATATATAATATACATCTTAATTATATATAATATAAAATTATATTTCATATAACATTATATAAATATTTGTATAAATTATATTTCATATAAAATATTTATGTAAATTGTATTTCATATAATATTAATTATATATAATATACATATTAATTTTATGTAATATAAAATTGTATTTCATATAACATTATATAAATATTTCTATTAATTATATTTCATATAAAATATTTTTTCAATTTTTATTTCATATAATATTAATTATGTATAATATCAATATTTGTATAAATTGTAAATATATTATATAAATATTTGTATATAAATACATTAAATAAATTCAAATATATATAAAATCATAAATGTAAGTATATAAAAATAATTATATAAATATATATTATATTATATTACATATATATATTACATATATAATATTATTAAATATATAAATACATTATATATATATATATATATTTACAAATAAATAAATTTATATTAATATACATATAAGTATTCAGATTGATATATTAAATATATATGTGTATACATGATATAACTATATAAATATAATTATAAATATATGTATATATGTATAAATATTCGTACAATTTTATCTATATATAAATATTATATTATATTATATTATATTATATTATATTATATTATATTATATTATATTATATTATATTATATTATATTATATTATATTATATTATATTATATTGTATTGTATTGTATTATATTGTATTGTATTATATTGTATTATATTATATTATATTATATTATATTATATTATATTATATTATATTATATTATATTATATTATATTATATTATGTTATATTATATTATATTATATTATATTATATTATATTATATCATATCATATCATATCATATTATATTATATTATATCATAGCATATTATATTATATCATATCATATTATATTATATTATATCATACTATATTATATTATATTATATCATATTATATTATATTATATCATATCATATTATATCATATCATATCATATCATATTATATTATATTATATTATATTATATTACATTATATTATCTTATATTATATTATATTATATTATATTATATTATATTACATTATATTATATTATATTATATTATATTATATTATATTATATTATATTATATTATATTATATTATATTATATTATATTATATTATATTATATCATATTATATTATATTATATTATATTATATTATATTATATTATATTATATTATATTATATTATATTATATTATATTATATTATATCATATTATATTATATTATATCATATTATATTATATTATATTATATCACATTATATTATATATAATATGAATATCATATATATATATATATAATATATTTGTATACATATAAATGTGTTTATAAAATTTATAATATATTATATTCACATAAATATGTAATATATATATATATATTAACATTTTTTAAATTGTGTACATTTAAATAAAATATGTATATATATATATATATTCATAATATATTTGGGTAATATATAAATATATATTTGTGTATGCAAATAAGTATAAATATTTACAAATAAATATATAAATACATATTTGTGTGTGTGTGTTTCATATAAATGTATTTATAAATACATACATAATTTAATTTAAATATATGAAAATATATAATTTATAGTGGTGTGCATAATATATATATATACATATATATTTATATTTATATTAATACACATATATGTATTTAAATATATGTATTAATACAAATGTAGACATATGATATATATATAAATGCATATAATGTGTTTAAATATATCTTGACAATAATATATAGTTTAATAACACATAAATATATATAAATACACTAATATATAGAATATAAATAAAAAACAATTTTCTTTAGTGGTTCAGGTGTAGGCCTCTCATTGAAGGAAGAGCAGATCAAATCCACTTGGCCTAAAATTTCAGAAAAAGGCAGGCCCGCATTGACACTTTGGGGAGGCATTGGAATACACTTCAGCACAAGAGAGAGGGGTTATGGTGCACTCACATGGGACACCACCTAGGAGGAATGGGAGGGGATGGTGGGGGATGTTATAAGATGACATGGGTGGGGGAGGGGTGAAGTATGGGAATAGTATAGGTGGGGGTGGGGAACCAAAGGAGTGAATGGATGAGAGGCACAAGAGGTATTGGGAACTAGATGGGTGTGACGGGAGGGTTTAAAAAATAGATACAAATTAGGGGTGGTTGTGAAAATTACCCCTAAATTGATCAAAAATAGGGATGGTTAAAACTGCCCCTAAAATTGTGCCTTATACATAATTATAGGAAGTTAGAAATCAACTAAAACTGCCTCTAATTGATGAGTTTCTAGAAATCCAGACCAAAATTAGAGGGGGTTTAAACCCCCTATAATACAACCACCGCTAAACTGGTCAATACTTCACCAGCGGTTTCTCAAAAACTGTATCTAATAAGAGTGGGTGGGCACATTAGTGGTGGTTCCTCATAACTGCCTCTGATGTGTTTAGAGGGGGTTATGACACCTTCTTAACTAAAAAATAACCCCCTCTAATTGGGTCATTTTTTTGTAGTGTATGATGACATGGGTGGGGTAGGGGGTGAGGAATGAGCACGGGATAGGTGAGGGTAGAGAACCAGAGGGGTGAATAGATGGGAAGCACAATAGGTGTTGGGAAACAAAGGGGGTTATGTGACGGTTCGAAAAAAAACATAGAAATTAGGAACAGTTGTGAAAACTGCCCCTAAATTGATCAAAATAAGGGGCAATTAAAACTACCCCTTAAATTGTGCTTAAGACTCAGTTAGAGGTGGTCAGAAACTACCTATAATTTCTTACACATATTAGGGTTAGTTAAAACTTCCTCTAATTGATGAGTTTTCATAAAGTTAGACCAAAATTAGAGAGGGTTTAACCCCCCCCCCAATACAACCTCTTCTAAATTGCTTAATACTTTACCAATGGTTTCTCAAAACCACCTCTACTAAGAGTAGGTGAGCACAGTAACGGTGGTTCCTTATCACTACCACTAATGTTTGTAGAGGGGGTTATAACCCCTTCTAAACTAAAAAATAACCCCCTCTAATCGGGTCATTTTTTTTGTAGTGTGTGGTGTCTAAGATAAAAATATTCATGGACCTAGACGAATTTAAGGTAATCATGTCTTAGTCATGTCCCCAAATCATGCTTGATATTAGAAGATTTCCAGGCTTAGTATGGTATTACTGATGGTTTATCTAGGATTTATCCAAACTATCAGCATCAATGTTATCACTGAAGAAAAAGGGGGTGAAATTATAGTGGTCGGACTAGGGTGAAGATGTTTTCCTTGATCAGAAGAGAAGGTTGATGATAATTCCAATACTAATATTCCTTGATCATGGGATTGGTTATGTAGTGTACTGTTATTCATATAGAATTGTTCTAGGAGTGGTATTGATGTATAGACAGAATTCAGAAGCCTACAAGTCTCTTTGGCTATGACCCCACAAGAGGAACTACCCTACACATGATATAGATCTAACAACCATGGTTCATGTTCTGAAGTTCTATAAATATTATATCTTCTATTATATAATTTTTTTTCTACACAGACCATAAGATCCTTTAATATATCTTCAAAAAGAGAGACATGAATTTGTGGAAGAGTTTTTAGGTGGATTATCTACAAATTTTAGACTTTAAGATGGATTATGAACTAGGTAAGTGTAACATTTTTGTAGAATCTCTTAGTCATAAGATATAGAATGAGTAGGAACTTGGTGGGAGGCCTCTAGAGGAGTGGTGGCCCTTGATGATTTTATTATCTAATTGGAGGATGGATGTTTTGGAGGATTAGGGCTCGATGATTTTTGAATATTTGGTGATAACATATTCTCTTGTGGATTGGGTTAAGAATATATAAGAGTCAAACATAGAGTGTATTGAGATGATGGAAAAACTGGCTGGTGGTGACCTGAAACCCAGATGGTTAATGAGCAACGACAATGTGATATTGGTATATTGGAGAGTCATATTACCTGATTTTTTCAGAGAGGAAATGATGAGATATTTTCATATCTCTGGATGGGTAGTACATCCTTGTATGGCCATGGTGTATTATGACTTCGTATGTTAGTTTTTATGGCTAGGGATGAATATGGGGCATTACTGGTTTTGTCTCTCGATGAATTACCTATAAGAGGGTGAAGGATAAATATTAGTGACCTAGTGGATTACTCTATCCACTTCTTGTACCAATATTGAAGTGGGAGTATTTCATAAAGGATGTTGTGATAGGGTTACCACATACCTTAACGAGTCATGGCACTGTATGGGTGATTTCAATAATTTGACAAAGGTTGACACTTTTTACTAATTAAAGAGACTCACAAAGTGGATGAGATGTGAAAACTCTATGTTTATGAGATCGTATGATTAAATGGATTACCCCTGATAATGTTTCTACGAATATATACACATATTACAATGTGGTTTGATTGGGATTGTATAAGGACTTAAGGGATCAACTATGATTGAACACAACATACCATCCTCATAAAGATGAATAGTTTGAGTCGACTATATGGATATTAGAGGATATGATTATAGATTTCATTATGGACTTTAGTGGAGCTTGTATAATCATCTAGACTTTATTGAGTTAACATATAACTAAATTTACCAGGCTTCAGTTCATATGGTTGATTTTGTGTTCCTGTAAGGGAGGTTGTGTTTTTTACCACTCTGTTGGTGTAAGGTGGGTGAGGTAAAACTTTTGGACCCTAGTAAGGTTCATAATACCTCCAAGAGATTTCAACTAATTTAGAAGAGGTTGGTCACTTCTCAAAGTAGGAAGAGATCATCAGTAGACTGTAGGAGGAGACCTTTGGAGTTCTCTATATGAGATCAGGTTTTGTTAAGAGTGAATCCTTAGTTAGGTCTCCAATATTTAAGGAAATAAGGAAACCTATAAACACTTTTTTGGGGACCTTTGAGATCACTAGGTGGTTTGAGATAGTGTCGTATAGTATGTAATTTTCTCAACATCATCAAGTCATGCATGATGTATTCCACATTTTTTATCCCCAATGGTACACGCCTAATCCTATGCATATTATAGACTATGAGGATGTTGAGTTGGAACTAGATGCATCTTATGAAGAGTGTTTGATGCAGATTATATACCATAGTGAGAAATTAATCCAGGGGAAGAGGGTACCACTTTTCTGGATTTAGTGGTAGCATAGGAGATCCAAAAGGAGACTTAGGAGTGAGAGGATGATGTTTGATCTTAGACGACTAAGTTTTTTAAATAGGAAGCCTGAGATGCTTCTCAATGATGAGAAGTATTTATGATGGATAGAATTATAAAACCCCAAAAAAATCTTAACTAAAAGTATTATTTTTGTCCTTCTCCTATAAATTTTGATTTGAGGAAAAAATTTCAAAAACTTTTTGGGGATTAGTGATTATTAATGAGGAAAATGGTGTTTTTCATTAACTTTATACCCAAAATAGGGGTGTTTTTACCATATCTCACAATACCACACCATATGGGAGTATGATATGTCATAGAATAATGTTTTTTGTCATATTGTGTTGAGGAATTGAGGCCACTCCAAAATAGAAAAGGATTGTGTTGTAGTGTGGTTGTATGAAAGTGATTATACCCTAGCCTTCACAATGTGATTCTAGCTAAGAGGGATATGATATGGTAACTTAGAACATATCATAAATCTATTTCCATGTAAATTAAATAAGAATAGATAAATGTTTGATCTTTAACAAATAATCCTTTTAAAAAATATATTATGAATTTAAATTTATGAAATTTATTTTAGATTTGAATATGGGCTTTTGATGAGGTTTATGAATGGGTTTCATATAGAATTGAACCCTTAAATATCCCTTACATATACCTCTACTCTATTTTCGTTCAAAATTTCTTTAGTGCTCTAAAGATCTACAAAAATACCCCCACACTACAGACCTCATTTCTACATTATAGTGGGTTAAGTTCCAGTGCATCTCTACACCACAATATCTCTATTTCACCATATAGTTTTTCCTTAAGTGTTTTATATAGTAAAAATGATCTAACTATGTTGTGTTGTTTTTCTTAAATTACACCCCCAATGATTTAGTGGGTTACACTGTGTTGTGGTGGTAGTTTTATATACAAATCCATGCCTTAGCATCCCACCTTGTGTCATGGAGCCTCCCAATTTTCCATAAAACCATCCTCCTCCCTTATAAAACCAAGATTTAGACCCTAATAATGATTATCAAAATCAAGAGTCCTTGAAAGGTGACCATGTTTTGGTTGGTTTAAAAAAATGGTTTGGGTGATGACATCTTTGATGGACCTTGACATTGACATGACCCCCATGAGGTTGGAAGTTCCTTAACAATTTGGGGCCATATATATCTCTGATTTTTCCATGATATGATGTTTCTTATTTATTTACCCATACTTGATATGAGTTGCATGTAGGTGTGTGTGTGGCTATGAGGCCTGGTATATTATGACCATGTGATTATGTGTGGATCCAGACATTTGATCTTGGTGTTCCTTGTTATTCCTTGATATGACATGTATTGTTTTTTGAGTTTCATAGACTGTGGAGCTGTGTTTCAGGTATCAAGACAACCATGTAGAGGCTTGAGGTTTGTATGACGTGATCCAAACATCCTTAAATGTGGGAATGGATTTCCCTATAGGTATATATTTATAAGTTGCTAGTTATCCAACTTCATGCAGTGAAAACATCATTAAAGACATTTGTGGTTGTCCCTATAGAGGGATGTGAATAAGTGAATTAATGAATGATACATGTATGGTCTTTCTACGAACTTTTTTCTATAGGTTATTAAAAGGATAGTCGGTCAGGGATTGACATAGTGGAAGATGTAGTGTTCTTAAGGAAAACCATCGTCTGGGTGTGGTGAGTGAATTAACAAGGAGGAATGTGTAGCATTCCTTATGATAACCACTATATGGGTGGGCTGAGATGTGTTACCTTTATAGAGGTACTTTTTTTAGTTATATAACACTTTTAGCATCAATGAGATGAAGCATGTGGGGTTGAGGTTTATGGAGGATTGGTAAGTGCATGGTGGCTTGACACATGTATAGTTGTATGTTTATTTGAGCATTTACTTATGTCATGGAATACAAAATTTTATATTATGTGTACTTATGTTGAGGATATATTGGTGTTGTCTCGCTGAGTCTTATACTCACACCCCACTCATGAATTTCGATGTGCTTGTAGATTTCATGACTAGAGACATGATGAAGGGAAAGGGACCTATGGTGGGAAGATGATAAGATGAGTATGAAGTTGGTAGTGGACCAAAAAACACTCCAGAGGAATGGTTGTTTTTTTATTACCTGTTATTTCATTTATTTGGTTTTTCTTTCCACTTGGGGAGCCTGTTTTCTCTTGTATGACTTATATGCCATTTTTCTATTTCTGCATGATTACTTTAATTATTTATTATCTTGTTTATTATTATTATCTTCTCAATAACATGATATTAAGGGTATGGTCTCCCCACTGAATGAATTATACCCTCACTACTAGTTGGTAGCCTCTTATGTATGGGTAGGCACACATGAGGTCATGTGACCCTCAACTCAGACCTGATGGTTCAGATCAGGGTGGTATACAACCCATACATGATAAGAGAGATGCAAGATAACCCTAATAAACCCATGGACAAGTGGCCTCAAACATATTCATATATAAAGGACCTTTACGCTGATTTAATAAAATAGGTTTTCTCATTACATGACTTCACTTTACCATTACACAACATAGATACTTCACCTGACCATCACCATGACTTCCTCCATGGTGTAGAGAAACGTATCTATCCATTTCAAATAGCTATGTGAAATACCTTAACTTAGAGATCCTCTAATCACTACTTTCCTCCCTTTCTTGCATGTTTATCCTCACCACACCCTCACATGCCAACACACCCAAATCCTTGGTCATTTCTCCCTACCCATTGTACATAGGAAAAATACTCAACCCAAACACCCATTAAAATGGATACCATGTCCATTTCACTCCCTATGTTGCACTCCAACACCATACAACCAACATAAAATTTCCGGACAAAAAAATGGCCAAACCTCAATTTCCTCTCTAAGAAACTCAAAATAGCTAATAAAACAATCATTGCTACATTTTGGTGAACCAAAAGATGACTATAACTCCTTTATATCTTCTTGAAAATCTTTAAACTCCCTCATGACACCTCTAAAATCCTGAAAAAAATGGAGGATTCTAGTAATCTAGACCCTTACAACAATAGGTTCATTAATCCTAAAAAACACTAAACCTAAAAGGTTGTGGGAATTTATATAATGAAATATTTAATATAAATAATGTAATTATGGGATGGATATGTCTAGGATGTGATAGTTGGTCTCAAAGTTGGGTTTAAATAACTTTAAGGGTTAGGATATTGGTATGTAAACAAAGGAAAGAAAAGATAGGAATTCTAATGAGGTTTTTATGGGGATAAAATATTAATTTATTTTTATATTATAATAAGATAGTTTTTTATTATTCTAAGAGTTTCCAAGTTTTATCATCTAGTATTATTCTATTTTAAAATGTTTTTTCATAGAGGTAATGAGCTGAATGACGTATCATGGAAACAAGAGGACCATATGCTTCTAAATTAGAAACATGTAATGGTTTGAGTTGGATAATAGTAGTTTGTGGTTATGTTAAATCAATTAATATAGGTCGTGGATGGTGATACCTATACTTGGGTGTAACTAAATTCTCCATAATGGAGTATGTAATTAGTGTAAATTTATTGTGACAACATCCTCTAAAATTTTTTGGGACATATTACTGAGTGATAGATGAAAGATGGATAAATTATTTGGATAATCTGTTTAAAGTATTGGGTTGTTTAGATAATCTGATGGTAACTCTTATAGTTTATTTTCATAAAGGTGAAACCAATCAAAGGTGGTATATGGTGATGAATACCTATTCGAATAATGAAATATATACCATATTTTGGATGATTATATAGTAATTTTTCTTGAAAATTATTTTTCTAAAGTGCTTCAACATGGAATAGAAAATAAATTTATGTAGTTAAAGAAGAAGGAGGAGGGCTCAGTTGCAGCTTATGAAGTAAATTTTACTAGATTAAAAAGGTATGATCTTTATTTTATTCAAGTGTATGAATGTTAAATTGATCAATTCTACACTGGTTTGAAACCATGTTGACAAATGGATTTGGTTACTCTTGAATTTTGAATTTATTAGGAAATTGTTTGATGTGATGAAAATTTTGAGATGGAATTTCTTCAATCTTATGGATCTCATAACATCATGGATAATAAGAAATCAAGGTGGAAAGAGGTGTTCAAAAAAACAACATAGAAATTTAGTGGTAATAGAATCCAATTTTTCACATTTCTTAAATATAGTAAAAGGTATCATGGGGAGTGTCTTGTTAAATATTAAATCATTTATCAACATGGAAAAATTGGACATATAAATGTGATTTCAATGAAATGAGAAATGATAAGACCTATAATGGACAACAGGAAGTGAAATGTTTTAATTATAATGAGATGCTATATTATGAAAATGTGTCTCCAAAGATATGTATGAAAGGTGGGAATCATCAAGACCATAAGAAAAAATATGTGACAAAGTTATTTTCTACTACTATGTCATATGTGGTTATATAAAATAAAGTGGTGATAGACAACCTATTAATTTTCAAAAATTATGTTAATTCCTTTTTAGAATATGGATCTACACATTATTTTAGTTTGGGGAAGCTTTCAAGTCATATAAAAATATTATTTTAAAAATTGGGGACTATGAATTTTGAGAAAACCCTTGATAAAGGTATTAAAACAATAAAGATTTATATGAATATTCCTATAATTATTTATGATTTTTTTCCCTAAAAAAATTATTTTCTTACATATACTATAGTTTTTTGTTATTTAGGATATTAATAGTATTTCAGTTTATCATGTTAAGATATATTTTAGAGAAAAATGAGTTAAATTTAATTTTTAGAATGAGTGTGAATTTTTAATCAAGTATGAGTTTATATGAGTGATAATATATCAAGAATCATAAAATTTGGTAAAATTTAGAGATAGAATTTATCTTGATTATATCATTATAAAGAACTAAATTTTCTAGATTAATTATTTTCTGGAGGTTAATGGATATTTGGATGTATTTCATTATAATTTTCCTAGTTTTATTCTTTATTGAAATGTCAAATTCACCATTTAATTAGTTCATAATGATAATACAATTTTAAAACTAACTTATTGAATAACTCCATTAGAGTGATTGGAATTAAAAATTCAATTACAAGAATTCATTGACAAGGGTTTCATTCATCTCATAACATTACCTTGGACTGATCTATCTTGTCTGTTAAGAAGAAAGATAGTCTTGTAAGACTTTTCTTTGATTATAGATAACTCCATAACATTACTATTATGAAATCATATACATTACCTCTAATTTATGACTTATTTGATTAGATCCATGTTGTTCAATACTTTTCAAAGATTGACCTTAGTTCTAGATATCATTAGTTTAAAGGAAAGGAAGAAGATATTCCTAATATAGAGTTTTGAACAAGATATATCCATTATGATTTTTTAGTTATTCCCTTTGGTTAATGAATGTACCTACTATATTTATAGATTTGATGAATATAGTTTTTTAGAATATTTGGAAAAACAAATTTGGTATTTATTGATGATATTATAGTATATTTTAAGAATTATGAGGATTATGATAAATATTTGAGGATCGTACTCTAAAATTTAAGAGAAAATATTTTATATATAAAATTTAGTAAATTTAAATTCTGGTTATAAGAAATTTCATTCTTAGGAAATATATTAACTAAATATGGTATAACAGTGGATATTATCAAATCTATGGTAGTGTAATAATGGATAATACCAACTAATATCATAGTGATACATAATTTTTTTGGATTATTAGGGTACTACTGATGGGTTTTTGAAAAAAATTATTTGTTAGATGGTCTATTAATTAAGTTAAATCATAAGGGTGTTAAATTCATTTGAATAATAAAAAGTGGGGAATGTTTTTAGAAATTAAAATAATATTAATTAATTATACATTATTATCCTTACTATCAATAAATAGGTAATTTTTTATTTATATTGATGCTTTATTAAAGGGAATTGGTTGTGTTTTGATACAAAATTATCTAGTAATTACTTATATATCAAGACAGTTGAGATCCTATGAATATAAATTATTTGAAATTTTACATTTATCTTAAAATATTAATTTTTTCTTTTAAAATTTTGTATATATTATGTATGAGGGTATAAATCTGATATATATATAGATAGATAATAAAAGTCTGAATTATATATTCACTTAAAAAAACTAAACCTGAGATACAGGATGTGGATGGAATTGATAAATAATTTTGACAGCATTATTCATTATCATCTTGGTAAAGAAAACAAGGGATCATATGATTTGAGTATAAAGTATAATGGGTTATTAACTATGTTACATTTGTATTAGGATCCATTGGTTAATGATTTAATGAAAATAAGACTGGAAATTTTTCATGTAGAAGCCTCTCCTCTTTTAGTTCAAGTAATAGTAAAACTATCTATGATTAAAAGAATAACATATGATTAGAAATAATATCAAAAAATGAAATAGAGAAAAAATTTGATAAAGGATGGTAAGTTACATGAGTTTAATATTGATAAAAATGTGTTATAAGATTTTGAAAGTGGTCATGTGTACCAGATAAATATTAGTTGAAAAAATAATTATTGAGAGAGGATCAAATATCTCTATACTCTTTTCATCTAGGAAACAAAAATATGTATAGATATATTAATCTATATTTTTAGTGGGGGATATTAAGGAATATATTTTATATTTTTTAATCAAATTATTTATTTTTTAATAGTTTAAAGATGAATGAAAACTATCAAAAGGGTTGTTTCAGTCATTGTTAAATATATAATGGAAATAGGAACATATTTCCATGGATTTTTCATGGGATTACCAAATATATCTCAATGTAATAATTTTATGTTGTTTATTGTGGAACTTATGGATAAATTTACTTATTTTATTCCTATTCAAGATAATATTTATTTGGATCATATTTATAGAATCTATATTAAAGAGATAGTTAAATTAAACGGAGTTACTATTTCTATTATATCATATTGTGATCCAAGTATTATATACAATTTTTGTAAATGAATTTTGAAGTCATTAAATATAGAATTAAGTTTCATTATAACTTTTCATCCTCAAACTGATGGAAAATTAGAGTAGAAAATTAAATCATTGGAGAATATACTTTGATCTTATTTATTTAATTTTCATGAAGATTAGGATCATCACATTTCTTTGGTTGAATTTTTTTATAATAATAATAAGTATACAGATGGATCCTTTTGAAGAATTATATAATAAGTGGTGTTGAACTGTATCTATCTAGGATGAAATTAGGGAAATAAAGTTGTTGGGCCTTAAATTGGTGAATGAGATGGTTGAAAAGTTGAAATTGATTCAATATGTTTTAAAAGAAACTCAGAGTAAGAAAAAGAGTTATAAAAATAATAAAAGGAATGATATTTAATTTTTGGTAAGAAATCATGTTCTTCTTAAAATATCTCCATGTAAAGGAGTGATGAGTTTTTATAAGAATGGGAGATTAATCACCTAATTTATTAGTCCACATGAAATTTTGGAAAAAGTGAGATTAGTGGATTATCTAGTAACATTAATTTCAATTTTATCTTATCTAAAAAATGTATTTCATGTTTCTTTATTAATAAAATATGTTTCTGATGCATCTCATATATTTATCCATGAATTAGTATAGTGATAGGATAATATTTCTTATAAGAAAAAATCAGTTCAGATTCTTGATCATAGAGGGAAAGTGTTCTGATATAAGGTGACTTTTCTAGTAAATGTTATATTGAATAATCATATTATTAAATATAAACCATTATAACCAAAAGAATCTATGATAGAAAAGTATCCCTTCATATTTACCAACAAATTAAAATTGTGAGGACATAGTTTCTTTAAAGGGGGAAGAATATGACAACCCATGCGATTTTACTAACAAAATAATTTTATGTTTTATTAATATTGATGTCGATTTAGTGGATTCATATTAATATTAATTATGAAAAAAATATTATAAGTAATTTTATTAAGTTGTGAAAAAGTAATATGATTTTTCATTTTCATGTGAAATAGATTTTAATTTAAATAAATTGTTTTTTTGTGTACTATATGGTTTTATTTAAAAGTTAAATTTATAAATTATAAAAATTGAATTTTATAAAATGGAATTAATTTTTTATTTCAGTTAAATGAAATTATATTTTCATTATTTTTTTATTTTTATTTACAAGTTAGTTTTTTGGTAAATAGTTAAAAATGTATAGTTTTTATGAATACTGTATATTTTATTACATTAACTTGATATATATATGAATTAAAAATTTTATGAAACTTATAGAATATCTATTAAATGATGATATACTCAAAATATAGTATAAATTTTTATAAATTAATTCTTATTTCAAGATAAATATGAAAATAATTATTGATGTTAATGTATTTCTTGTGAAACATTAGAAAAAAGTCATAGTTGGTATTTTTATATTAATTATGAAGAAATAATGATATGATTGAATTTAAAGGTAAATATTATTAATATTAAAAAAATTATATAATATGATAATTATCCAAATGATAACTCAGTGTATGTATAAGGTAAGAAAATCCATGATTTCTTATCTTAAAAATATTTCCATGGTATAAATGAGAATAAATAATTTTATTCATAGTTCTATATGATGATATTTAAAAATGATAATAAAAAGTATTTTTGTTAGTAATTTAATTTAAATATTTAATATTAACAAAATTATCTAACACACTTATGCAGTGTTGATGCAGTTCTTGTGTAAGAAAGAGAAAAGTCAAAGTAAATTATTTTAAAAATATTTAAAATGGTATGATTTGGATGAATTATGGTGTTGTGTGATTTTTTAGGCAGAATACATGTTTTTTAAGAAATCATTCAAATTTTTTAATTTTAATTCCATAGTTATCTAGATATTTTAAAAATCAAATTATGAGAATAACATTGAAAATTAATTTACAAGGTATTTAATGATAAACAATAATTTATGAATTAATAAAAAAATACTTTAATATTATATTGAGTCAACTATGGTGTGGAATGGTCTATTATATAATATATTTTCTATTTTAGAACCACATTACTTTTTAAAATAACATTATTGAATATTAAATACTGAATATTTTTCGAAACTCCATTGAAATTTTCTAATTAAAAGGGACTCGTTCAAAAATTTCCAAAACACATCTCAAGTTTGGTTTTGTCTCCACATACTATCCAAATCCCTATGTAATATTATATTTCAATTTTAATAAGGATTTGGTCTTAGAAACATTATTTCCTCTAAAGGAATCAAACTGAATCTAAAGGAGGTGGTTTAGGGATCAATGTAAGAGTTTCTAAGCCATTTCCTCATTTTTTTTATTTATGATTCATTGTACTAAAACTCTTTTGAAACTTATTTTTTTATCGCATGATTCTATAATCATAATATTAGTATATTTTGGATCCATAGATGATGAAATATGATCCATTATCCCCCACTAAACACTTTTTCATAAATCGTTATGCTGTCAAAATATGATTTTTTTTAAAAATATTGTCTTTCATTTTAATTCACATCTTACTCTTTTGAGTAACACAATAAGTATTTAAAGGTAAACCTGAAAATTTATATTCATTATAATATAATTTTTTTAGAAAACTCAATAGTTTATTTTGTTTTCCTTTTGTTTATAATCTTTAAAAATAGCCTCACCCGCCATGGTGGTTTTAATCCACATAAGTGAACGATGATGTTTTCATAAAATTGTGACTTATAGTTATGTTATAAAAAATTTATTTTATAGTTTAAATAACTTTAATATTCAATTAATTTCATTATTATGAGTATATAATGATAAACTATCCATTATAATAGTGAAAATAAAGGTAAAAATTTATAGTGATTTTAAACATTAAAAATAATCTTTTCAAGGAAGATTCTCTAAATAGTGACTATTTCATGACTTATTTACTAACTTGGTTCTAAAATGACATGGAAATAATAACTTGAATATTTTATAGATTACATAACCTAAGGAAAAATATTTTTAACTATTACCATTATGCCATAATAGTTTTGGAAGTTATGAATTGAACAATTAAAAAATGACCAATATAAGGATTACAAATTTAGTAAATGAATAAAATGTGATAATAAATGAAGTAAAAGGAATAATAATAATCAAATTAACATGAAAAAGGTTCTGAATAAATTAAATAATTAATATAATTATATTATTGTAACATCCTAATTTTCTAGAGAATGTTTTAATATATTTTATTACATAAATATTTATATAAATGCTAAATGAATTTCTTTATTTTAATAAAATAATTATTTATAAACATAATTATCAACATAGTTACCCATTTACATATTTTTCATGTACAGTATAAATTTATTTATTAAAGTTTTTTTATAAAAGGTATTTTTGCAGGCCAAGTGATAACTCATCATGTTCGGCAAGTCCACTAGTATTAAAACCATTACTGAAGAGCCGCAATGAAATATCACTTACTACTATCCTAAATTCTATCCAATTTATGTATTCTAGCCTTTTATATAAATTTTTATATCTCTTTTACTATATTTAATATTCTTTTTACATATATACATTAATTTTATTAATAAAATTTATTTTAATGGAAATTAAATTATTATAAGTTAATTATTGAATGTAATTTTTACACTAAAATAATAAATTATCATTCATGATTGATTAAATTATTTTCTATTTAATTTCTAAACAGTTTTTATAATATTATATGTGAAAATTTTATTTGTTAAATTTTCCTTTTACAGCGTTATATAATATATTTTATAACAAAATAATGTTATGAAATATTTATTATTTTTTAAAAATGTAATTAATCTAATGTATAGTGTATTATGATAAAAAATGGTTGTAAATTCTTGATAAATTATTTTTTAGGAAATTAAAATGGTTATTATCATATCATTATATATCATGATATATAATGGTTGTTAAGCTAAAACCCATTTTTCTTGATTACGCATTTAGAAATTAAATTCAACTAAAATAGAAAAATAATGTCATAAAATTCATAAAATATTTTTATAATAATGTAATGTATTATAATAATTCAATATTAACATGGATACACACCTATATCATAATGAAATTAGATTATATAATATAGTTTTTGGATTTTACACACTAAATGTTCAATTTTGAAATACAAATGGTTTTTTAAAAGTCACATAGATAGAGAATTATTTTTAATAAAAGGAACATATTTTTAGAATCATCATATTGAAATTATCATAGGGGAAATTTTTGGGAATTTGTTAACAAAGTATATTTTTTGGTAAAAAAGTGAAAATTACAATTTAGCGAGTACCATGATTTTAATAGAATCATTATGATGTGAGCATGACATAATTATTTATGGAACTTTTATTCAATTATTAATGAATTTATGGATTAGAATAATGAATTTAAAAATATTAATTTTAATTTAGAAATTTTTACTTGACATTTTGGATCCTAAATTTGAAATTTTTCGAAAAAAATATTTTTGGATTATTTAAATTAAATGAGGTGGTTGGAAGCTTACTTTAAGTTTTTTATATATTAAATGAAAAAAATCCTCCTTTTATAATTGATTATCCATAAAAAAAATTGAAATTAATTCCACACATATGTGATTATCTTAAATATTAAAATAATAAATATTTTACCCCTTAAATATCTTTTTCCTCAAGTATAAATACACACCCATTATCCCCTCACTCTCCAATAAAAATTCATTGATCACTAATACTCTATCATTAAAAATATTATGAGTTTCTACAAGGTGTTTATATGGTTCTAAATTTTCCCTCTCAGTACTTAGGAATCACCCTACCAAAGTAAGGGTTTTTCTCAATCCTCCTCTTTCCTTTTCGAGTACATTACTTTTATTATATAGTCTTTTTATATTTATTTTTCATATGATAACATGATTTTTATTCCATGAAATTTTCCTATAATTGATATTTTTTAAGTAGGATTTTATTTTTTTCCTATCATTATATCCTTTTCCTAAGTCATCACTACAGTGAAATAAGGGTTCTGCACCCCTCCATTCCAATTACTTTTGTGGGCCTTTTAAAATTCCAATATATTTAAATGGGGAATATAATTTAATTTTTATGTAATCAATGAGAGATAACCATTACCTATTATTATAAATCCAACATAATTTTTATAATGCTTGATATTTCCCATATCTATAAAACATTCCTAAATTTTGTAAAGAAAAGGGTGTGTGGTATTCCTAGCAAAGACATCCCTATCTAGATACAAAAAAGGTGGATGTAGGATCTGTAAAAAATGTACCAAGGGGTAATAACCCTAAAATGGTGGATTGTGTATTAACATTATCATCCCTTGGTGCCTAATAAAGAGGCCTAACTATACACCTAGTTTGAAACTCTCATGTAATTTGATTTTGATAATTCTCTTGCTCTTTATGATCCATAATGAAGGATTAGAAAATATGGATTGAGTTTCAATTTTAATTGATATCCATATTCCATAAAATTACCCTCCAATATCACTATAAGAAACTTATTTGATTAAGGTATTACCCATAACATTGTTAATATCATATAGTTTCTAAATTTGATTGTTGGATATTAACCTATATAACCACATCAATCCTTTCAATGGGGTTCTCTCCTACTCATTTTGTTACTGATGATTATACTCTCAATAACTCTCTATATTTATCATGGAATATACATTTATCATCTATGTCCATGTTCCTATATACATGTGGTATAGTGGAAATTAAATTTCTATGGAGAATGATCCATCACTACCTTTCTCTTTCCATATCATCAGCTACACATAAAATTTCTTCTAAATCCCTTACCTTATGAATACCATTGTATTCTTTTTATGATTTAAGAGTGTTCACCTATATTCATATTCATCGATTTATAGATGATATTATTGATTAAACCATATACCATTTATTCTATTTAGTGTAAATACCTCATAATTCATTATCTTGATTGAAAGGTATTTACCTAGAGAGATACTTACTTTCCTAGAATACCCATTTTTCCATAGGTTTATGTTATGATTATTTATGAACTTGTTCATGTTTTCCTCATGTGGAACACATATTCATATACATATTAATAAATTTATGGGTGCACTCTAATTGTGATCCAATTCATTGGGTAATGTTTATATCACATGAGATACCATGTATGGTGTGTGGGTGGTTAACCCAAGAAAACTATGTTATGATGACTTGGTGGTTAGCCTCAACTTATCCTTATGATGTCTTGGTGGTTAACCTCGACTTATGATTATGATGTCATTTTTTATTTTGTTTCCACATTCTCATGCGCTACAAAAAAATCTAAAATTTAGCAATGCTTTTTTAGAAATATTTTTTATAAACATTTCTAATTCTTAAACTTAGTGATGTTTTTCAGATAACATCGCTAATTTAGTGATTTTTTATGAAAAATGTCACTAATATAGAGATGTTTCTTATAAACATTAGTAATTTGGTGACATTTTTGTGAAAAACATCGCTAAATTAGCGACATTTCCTAAAAAATGTTGTTAAATTGGGGACATTTTAAGTAAATGTTGCTAATTTAGTGATGTTTTTAAGGAAATATCACTAATTTAGTGAAGTTTTTTAAGAAATGTCACTTAAAATATATATATTTATATAGATAATTTACCCATGAATCTGTGTTGAGATCAATGTTGTGCGGTCGTCTGTGAATTGGAATTGGATCACGAATAAGAAGAAGTTTTGGTGGAAGAAGGATGTAAGATTCGAATCGTGGATGCTATATTGTGTTGCTTGTGGCCGATTCGGACATGTGGAAATGGTATGTCGTAGCAATGACTAGGATGGGTCTTCATAAGGGGCGATGAAGATGGGAAATGGTGGTATTGGTGCACCTGTTTTGTCTTTGCCAATGTTGAAGGTTCCATCGAGAAGTATTCTGCCAAGACATGAACCTGTGGAAGGCTCTCAGAAGCCAGAAGTGTGTGTGGGTGAAACGTCTATTCAACAGGCAGTGGATAAGGATAAATCTTCAGTGAATTTGGTTGGGATAGTAGAGGTCAAAGATGGTTATGTTCAAAAGGAGGAGCAGCAGAGGCCATAGGACCCGATGGTTAGGCAGGTTTTTGATCACCTAAAGCGTGAACTTGGTATTAAGAAGTCATTTCCAGTGGAAGATACTATGGAATACTATTATTCTTATCCAAAACCTATGAATGAGAAGAAATTGGACTATGTTTCTTCTGAGGATGGTCCAATATTGGGAGATTTGGATATCGGTGCTGAAGAGTTTCAAGGGAAGGAAGATGGTGATGGAGGTGTGATAATCACTGTTTCCACTGGTAATTGATTTTATGAATTGGAGTATGGGAAGAACTCTCATGTTGAGGGAGGTACTCCAATGAATTATGGTGGTAGTATGGATGCAGTAATTGGTGAGGATGCAATGAAAAAGGGGGTTCATGATCCTCATGAGTTTGTGGAATAGCCAAATTGTATAGATTTGATTGATATGAACAATCATTTTTTGCAGGATTGGGGAACGAATGAGGGTTACCAAGAGGTGTACATCTCTAGAAATAGGGGGGATAGATCTGATAGTGGCAAAGAAAATGTTGGCAGCATGGTCCGACCTTCCTACAGTGACATTTTTTAGGGTGGGAAGAAGAAGGTGCTTGGGAATGAGGAATCCATGTCTGCCCCAACACAAAGAAGGCCGAGGAAAGACTATTCCTATCTTCCAAAGCCAGTGTCTACTAGGTATTCTATCAGGAAGGAAGGCGGGGCGGCCTCTGGCTTGACAAAAGGTATGCAGTCTGCTAAGTAGTTTTTATCTTTGGAGAAGTTGAATCTTAGAAGGAAGTATGCGAAGATTCTGAAGCATTATGAAATCTCAGAGTGGGAATCGGCTACTGCGAAGGAAACAATCTATCATGGATGTGGTCACGAGTATGATTTTTATGATATGTAGTTTTTTTATACTATGTGGTGTTTTCTTGGTATACGTTTCTTTTATTTTAATAAATGGTCAGTGGCTTTGCCTCTAACTGAGCTTTTTTGGTATATATATATATATATATATATATATATATATAGACACATATATATAAACATATATATATATATATATATAAACACACACCCACACACACACACATATATAAATATATAAATATATATATATATAAACACATATATATTTTAAATTTAGTTATGTTTTTAAGAAAATGTGACTATTTTAGTGACATTTTTACCGGTGTTTTAAAACATGGATAATTATATATATATATATATATATTATAATTATATATATACACACATATATATTTACACACACACACTCACATATAAACACACATGTATATATAAACATATATATATATATAATATAAAATATAAACATATATATAAACATAAAATATAAACATATATATACATAAAATATAAAAAATAAACATATAAAAATATAGAATATAAACATATATATATATAATATAATATAAACTTATATATATATATATTAATATATGTATATTAATATATAAAATTATATATATATATATATATATAATATTGATTTTTTAAATACTAACACATAAATATATAATATATAAACACAGACACACACACACACACATATTGATATATATAAACACAAACACATATATATAATCATATATATATATATATAAACACACACACACACACACACACACACACACATATATATATATATATAAACAAATATATATTTTAAATTTTGTCACGTTTTTAAGAAAACGTGGCTATATTATTGACATTTTTATCAGTGTTTTAAAAGGTGGAAATATATATATATAATAATAATTATATATATGTATACATATACATAAATATTTATAACCACACACACACACACACATATATATATATATGTATATATAATATAAACATATAAATAAAAATAAAATCTGAACATATATTTAATATAATATAATATAATATATATATATAAGCATATATATGTATAATATAAAGTATAAACATATATATACATATTAATATATAAATATATATATGTGTGTGTGTAATGTAAATTTTTTAAAATCTGAAATGTGTTTATATATATAAATAAAATATAATAGAATAAAATATTCAAATTAAATATGGGTGAGTTGGTTAACTCTCCTAGTATATATTAAGGTGTCCATTGTTCAAATCCCAATGAAGGTATATTTCTTATCATGTTGAGGTTTGTGGCTACGTGTCCGTGTGTGGGTATAGTGTGAGCCGGGATGGGGGTGGTATTATAGATGGGTGGTGTGGAGTGTATATCCCTCATGTGGGATGTACTAGAGAGGGGGTTTTGGAGGGATGAATGGTACATTACCTAGAGATTGGTGATGTACAGGTACTGGGGAGGGATGAACAGAACGATACCTGAAGATTGGAGATGTTTGGATGGGGTGGTATTGGAGATGAGCGACGTGGAGTGTGTGTCCCTCAAGTGGGATGTACCTAGAGATTGGAGATGTATGGGTACTATAGAGGCACAGTGTGATATTTTTTCGTTAAAAAAATAAAAATAAAATTATTGATGTTTACATCTCCAATCTCTAAGTACATCATACATGATGTTTATGGGTACTAGGGAGGGATGAATAGGATGGTACCTGGAGATTAGTGATGTCGTAATGGGTACTAGAGAGGTACAAAGTCCCTCATGTAGGATGTACCTAGATATTGGTGATGTACGGGTACTAGAGAGGTACTATGTGATATTTTTTCATTAAAAAAAATCATAAAAAATGAAAATTATTAAATTTCAAAAAAAAAAGAATAAAATTATCAATTTCAAAAAAAATACCGATGTTTACATATCCAATCTCTAGGTACATCCCACGCGAGATACAAAAAACTCATTTAACAATGTTTATTTACCGACATTTCCACAAAACATTAGTAAACAAGGTCTCACTAAATAGATATGTTTATTTACTAATGTTTCTAAAAAACATCAGAAAATAAGGTGTCGCTAAATACCACCATTTATAAATTTTACCATATTTAAGATTATTTTTACATAAATTCATTACTTTTATTAATAAGTTTTATTTTCATTGTAATTATGTTATTATAAGTTAACGATTGAATATTATTTTCACATTAAAAGGTAAAATTATCATTTATTTTAAATTAAATTATGGTTTTTTTAATTTTTAATTTTTTTTAATCATATCATGTAGATATTTTATTAGTCAAAAATTCATTTTAAAGTGTTCAGTAATATATTTTATAAAAAATAATTTTATGAAATAATTATTATTTTTTAAATGTAATTAATCATATTTGAAGTTTATTATAATAAAAAATGGGTGTAAATTCATGATAATGTGTTTTTCATATAATTAAATTGCTATTAAAATAACATTATAAATCACGATATATAAATGTTGTTGTGCTAAAACCTGTTTTTATCAATTGCATATTTGAAAAAAAATCAAAATTAATTATTAGAAGAAAATAGTAAAAAAAATAAAATCATTTGATAATAATATAATATATTACAATCAATTAATTTAACATATAAACACAGTTATCTTATAATTAAATTATATTTTATGAAAGTGGTGTTTACAGATTTTACACACTGAACGATCAATTTTGAAATACAAAAATATTTTTAAATTTAAGATAAATAGATAATTATTTTGAATAAAAATAATTTATTTGTAGAGTGATCATATCTAAATTATCATAGGGTTAATTTTTTATAATTTTTTGACAAAGATGTTTTTTTGGTTAAAAAGTGAAATTTACGATTTTAAGAGTGTCATGATTTTAATGACATAATTATGAAGTGAGCATGAAATTAAAATTTATAAAACGTGTTATTAAAATAAAATTGAATTTAAGGAGTTTAATTATGAATTTATAAATATTAATTTGAATTTATTAATTTTTAATTGACATTTTGGAACCAAAATTGAATTTTTTTTCTTAATAAAAACTATTACTATATTCTATTAATTAAATTTTGTGGTTCAAAAAATTTCATTGGGTTTTTAACTCATTAACTATTCAAATAAACCTAATTTTATCAATAATTATCATATAAATTATTTTTAATTGATTCCACCCATAATTGGTTGGTTTAAAAATTAAAATTTTCAATATTTTGACCCCTAAATACCTCCCTCCCCGATCTTAAATACCCACTCATTTTCCCATCACTTTATACTATAAATCCATTGAACTTGAATCTTATTTAATTACCCCTATAAATATTATCTCAAAGTTTATTATAATGTTCTTTGGTATCCCTCTCATTCTTTAAGAATCACCTTAGAAAATTAAGGGTTTTCATTAATCCCCCTCTTTCCTTTACAAGTACATTACTTTTACCATATTGTATTTTTAAACTTATTTTTCATATACTTCATGATTATTATGACACATTATTATATTCCATTTTATATGATTTAAATTAGAGTTTATTTATTACCAATCATTATAGCCTTTTCCTGAGAAATTGATATTCTTAATTAAGGGCTCCTCACCCCTCCTTTCTAATTAATTTTGTAATCTATTTAAATTCTTTTTCATTTCAATAGGAAAAGCTACTATGATTTATTTTTTAAAATTAATTTCCATTTTATCAATAATATATCACCATTACCTCTCATTATATAACCTTCATAAGCCATTATAATTCTCAAAATATTCCATATCCATAAAATCCTCATAAATTTGGAAAAGAAAAGGGTGTGTGGTTTTCTTAATGATGACATAACTATCTGGATACAAACAAGTTAATGTAGTCTCTATAATTTATTTAACTATGTATCATAACCCCAAAATGGGATATTATTTATTAAATCAATTTTCACCTGGTGCATGATAAAGATACCTAACTACACCCCTATCTTAACAATCCTAAGGGATATGATTTGCATAATCCACATACACCTTATGAGTCATAATGAAGGACTAGAAAATACAAATCATGTTTTAATTTAAATTGATATCCCTATGCTAGGAAATTACCCTTTAATGTTATTAGATTACATTTATTTGATTGAGGTATTAACTATAGCATTGTGAATATCATGTAGTTTATAATGTTGACTATTGGATATTCACATAGATAGCCACATTGATCTATTGAAAGGGGTTCTTTCCTTCTCATTTTGTAACCAATTATTATGTCCTCTCAAAATATTCATACTTCTCATGGATTATAACTTTATCCTCTTTATTTATGTTCTTATTTACATATGGTATGGTGGAAATGAAATCTCTATGTATAATGATCTATCACCACCTTTGTCTTGTATTATCTTCACCTATGCATAAATTTTCTTTCAATGGATTTCCCATGTATATACCCTTATATTTTTTTCTGATTGAAGGGTTTTTACCTCAATAACTATTCATCGATTTACTAGGGAAATTATTGACTAAACTGTATACCATTTATTCTATACAATGTAAATATCTCATAATTTATTATCTTGATTTAAAGGTATTTACCTGGAGAGATACTTACTTTCATTGGATAATAATTTATTTTCCATGGTTTTATGTTATGATTATTTATGGATTTATATATGTTTTCCTCATGTTTCACAAATATTCATGTACAAATTAATAAGGAAAAGTGTGAACCCTAATAATGCTCTAATGAATTGGGTAATTTTTACATCTCACGATATGCCATGTATGGTGTGAAGGTGGTTAACCTTAGAACATTATGTTATGATTTATTAATGGTTAACCTCCACTAATTGTTATGATGTATTGGTGGTTAGACTCGAATCATTGATGTCATTTTTTATATTTTTGGAACATTACTATGATACCATTGAAGTGACCTAAGATAAACATACATAAATAATACATTGAGTACATGGTTTAATTATAACATCTGCAAATAATCACACAGCCCAAGTACATAAAGGTTTAGTATATTGGAAACTAGAAACATAAAAACACTTATTTCACATACTTTTAACACTTATATATTATATAAATCCACTCTTAGAAATTACATGAGGAAAATTTACCTTAAAATCATATGGATGGAACATATAAAAAATGGGAGATCTAAAACACACAGTAATGGTTAACATATCAAAGACCATAATGTTTATATCATAAATATATGTAAAATCTTGAATAAGGAAAAATATATGGCATAAAAGAACTTAAAATAAAAAGTTTTAACCATAAGCATGAATGATTAACATAACATCTCAAATGATAAAACTTTTACCATGAAATGAGAAAAATAAAACATAGAACATATAACTTAGGATAGGGAACACAGAAAAGAAAGTGGCACAATCATAAGTATAATTTTCTTATCTTTGTGAACTTGTTTACCCACCAACCCATTAACACATAAAATTTTGAGTAAATTTAAAATCCATCACACTCAACCTTTTTGAACCAATAAATATTCCAACCCATTCACACAACATTTCTATCTCAAGAGATATAATTCTTTACCTAATTAATTGGAGAGAGATATAGGTCTCACCCATCTCTTAATCCACACATTTGTGTTCCACTTTAAAACAATCATCACATTAAAAAATAACCCATATAAATAAAATGGGTTTTATGAAATTTATAAATCATAATATAAAGAACTCATAGAAATAAAATGGATTTTTAGAACATAAAAAAACCAATCCTTCAATTTTCATAAGGAACCCATGTAATAATAGGAGTTTCATAAAACAACAAAGTAAAATCATAAATTAAATCACTTGATACCAAAAACTTGATCACCCAAAATAATTATATAATAAAATAAAAGTATATATTGAAACATTAAACATAACACTATTTAATTTTGATCATATTTTTAATATAATGAAAACAAAATCATAAAAATATCTTCTTGAAAACATTTTGTATTCGTCATTGTAAAATTAATAGTTATGAGTCCATTTTCACAAAGTTTCCCTTTTTTTATAACAATGAAATGAAAATATTTCATGGAAATGAAATAGGTTAAAAGTATTTTTCCCCATAATTAAAAATATAATATCATTTAATATATAATATCTTGTAAGTACAAAGATCAAATAAGAAATTTTATAACCCAAATAAATGAGTGTGAGTTACCAAGTCCCTTACCTTAACTCTTGATTTCCACAGAAGTTCTTAAACATCCTATATCATAAAAATAAACATATTAATTACCTATTTCATAAATTTATTCATATAAATTTCCATTTTTACTATTTATTAATAAATATTACCTTCATTTATTAGATTTCCATAATCTATGTTCAATATTGGGTGTTAATAATCTTGCCCATTTTAAACTAGGATCATAAGTGGTATCGATATTCTATTTTCTCCAAAATATCATCATTTAAAAACCATTAAAATTATTTTAATTGATATTTTATGTAACAACATGATTTTCATTAAAAAAAATTCAAAATAAATTTAATTTTTTTCAATATCTTACATTACACGCAACACCGAGTTTTAATGAACACCGAAAAACTATTAATACTATTATTTAAAAAAAACCATTACTAATTGGATGTTAACCTTAGAGGAATTAATATGAATACCCAAATTTTAAATATTAATTATAATATAACATAATTATAAAAAATTGCTTAATTTTCAATAAAGTCTTTATATGTTTCAAAAATACTTTTTTTTCAAAAAAAAGTTTTTAAAATCTTTTTGTGAACACTAACAAAAAAAATTAACACTTTTATAAAATTAATTTTTAAAATCATCATGTTAGAATCATCTTAGGGATATTTTTTAGTATTTTTTTGAAAACATATATTTTTTTATGAATAATGAAGATATTTGTTTTAATGAAAACTATATTTTTGTTTAAATAAATAATAAGGTTCATTTTTGTTTTAAAAGTGGTTTAAAATTAACATATTTAAATTATATTTCTATTAATCTAATTTAGGTCATTGGAATATTTTCCATACTCAATTTTGATATTTTTTTTAAACTTTTGAACATTTCCTCTTGGGAAAGCTGCATTCTCATCATGTTAACGGGTTTAATTTTAAATTAAATTTTAGAAATTTTTTGAATGAAATTTAAAAAAAAATGTATTCCATATTTTGAATCAGAATAATTTATATTACATAATTATTTAAACTTAATATTTGGTCAAAATAAAATGTAAAAATGGAAAAAATTAATTATCACGGTTTAGGTTAAAACAGGGTAACCGGGGGTTAAAATAAAAATATAATTTGTAAAATAACCTATAAAAATGTTAAAATTAAATATTATGGCCATATTTATACCTTATAATCTCTAATTATTTATAATAATCTATTTTGGATCCTTGTTTCATGTGAAAAAACATGGGTACACCCTTTTATTTCCAAGAATTACAAGTGTTCCACTCACCTCACTAATAAAAGGCTACCCCATATATTCTATTGTTAACACTTCCAAAATAATTGGTTTCATCCAATACCTAAAAAAATATCTTAATTAAATTTCTAACTATATTCTATATGCCTTTTGGATATCATAAATCCAATCTAGAAAGTATTTTGGTTAAACCTAAAGAGGTTGTCTGAAGAAGTGGTAATGTTTTTAACTATGTGTTTTTTTACTTCTTATTATAACTCCTTAAAATATTATAAAATTATTCATATATAATAACATAAATATATACCATATATTTATATTTTATTATGTTAATTTAATAACCTATATCCATCTCCACCTCCATAAAATGGGAAACAAAACTATTGATCGTGTGTACGGCGGACTACCACCTCACGAACCGATGTTATTCATTTTCCATATCCACCTCTAATGGAAGTATATAATTATGGATTAAATATTTATATATGATATATATGATATAGTTATACATATTTAATTATTATATAATATATATCTTCTTACTTTCCATTTTGTGGGAATACGATAACATCGCTCGTGTGTACGGCGAACTACCACCTCGCGAAGCGGTGTGATTCATTCCTACTTTAAATTAAAGGTGATAAGGATGGGTTTAATGATGTTATTTGATATATATGACATATAAATGATTACTTAATTGTAATATATTATTTAAATTTCTTTCTTCCAATCTTTCAAGTAATTGGAAACATCATTCATGTGTACGTATGACCTACCGTCTCCATGAACAGTGTATTTCATTTTCTATATATAATTTTTATGGATTACTATAAATACATATATAATGAATATATATGATATTTATATTGTGGTTAAAATTTTTGATATTATTTAACCATGATCAATTTAATAGGACCCAAATATAAAAAATCAAAACATACATGAAAAACAAAGCAGTTATTTCCCAAAACGTGACTTTAACATGGAATTGTTAATAAATGGGTAATAAAAGGTCATAAGTAAATCATATATGGAATTATGTATATAATAATGGTTTGGTAATATGTTTATAATAAACTTAAATTTATTATATATGAAATTTTAATGTGTACAAAATAATTTCATACATAAATTAAGGGATTCCTGGTCTCTCTTTTATTTCTGGGAGACATGTGCCATCTTCACCACTCATTTCATTTGTGTGGTGTATATAATTAAAATTTACATTTTATATCTTGAATGTAATTATATTAATGAAATTAAACTTATTTTATGTTATTATTTAATGGGGATTATGATTTAAATTATTACTAATATAGTAAGGGATTTTTATCTCATTTCTTTCCTTGGGACATATGTTATGTTATGCTCTTATCATCATCTATGAGGTGTATATATTTCCCATTTTAAATTTTATATCATAAATATCATTATATTTATTATATTTCATGTTTATTTTTATTTTATTCTTTAATTGGTCTTATGATTCAATGTTAACAAAGTGGTAAGTATTATATGATACATTGTTATCTTTTATTGGGATTATTTATGATTATTTTTTCAATGATGAAATATTATGATCCATATCTCAATGAACTAATGAATTTCCTTATAAAATGTTTATTTAATGAGAATGCATTCTTTACCTTCATTTTACTCTCTTTATGTACTCAAGAGGTCAAAATAATGTTTTTAAGAAAAATCATCTTTATTTCACTCTTCGGTCAAAACCCCATTATTATTATAAAAATATGTTTTCTAAAAATGTTTTAAAAAATGTTTTTAACATTATATAAATAATTTATTAAATAAATTTTTACCAATATTTAACTTTTAAAAAATAAAAACAATTTATTGGAATATTCATTTTTTTCAAACAAGTATTATTTATCTTTTATAAAAAATGTGAAAGGAATGTAATTTACCACCATAATGACCATTATTTACTTTAAAGATTCATTTATAAGTTTCTAAGGTGATTTTCAAAGAAAATGATCTTAAAAATATTTTATGTTTTAAAATTTTATTTTCAAATAAAGGTTATTTGCCTTAAGAAAATATCCAAGTGATCTTTCAAAAACATTTTCTATCTAAGATGACATAATTTGATGTTACATATGATTTATTGGGGTTATGATCCAAGGATATCATTATTATTATTTATCTAAATGGTTTGTTTTTATTTTGAAAAAATTATTATGAAACCTATTTCTCTTCCACAGGTTTTACCATGATAAAATGATTATCGAAACTATTTTTTATAAGAGTTATACTATGATTAAATGATGAAATGATTATGAAACCTATTTCTTTTCCAAAGGTTATATTGTGATGATATTTTTATGAAATCTATTTCTTTTCATGGGTTCTAATATATTGAATTCTTTATGATATTGTGGAACACATAAGTGTGATTTTTATTATGTGATGAGTGGGACCTATATATTTGTCCAATGCATTGGGTAAATATTGATATCTCATGAGATAGACAATATTGTAATGGGGGTGAATCTAGTTTAGTAAGGGACTCTGTCCACTATGATAGTTTTGGGAGTAAATCTCAGCTACTATAATGATTTTGGGAGTAAACCCATTCCACTATGATTGTCTTGGAAATGATCCTTGAACTACTGAGGAAATTATTATCTATGATTATGTGTATGACACAACTCTATGTATTATTCCTATATTACGATCTCATGATTATTACCTTTTATTTACAGGGTATGGTTTTCATATTTTATGCTCAAGTTATCATACCTTTATGCACATGTTATGTTTACATATCACCCTTGTTTACCATTACTGAGCATTTGAGTTAACCCTTTATTATTTTTACTTTATTTAGGTTATTAATAAATTTATTATGTATGATATGACTAAAAAGGTTTCTAGTTATGAATAAATTCATAGTAGATGATTTGGTTTGTCTATGAACCAGTTGTTTATGTGTATGTGTTTCCAAAGGCACTATACCATTACAATCCTTAGGTGCGTGTTTGTGTAATGTAATGAATATTAATAAATTAATATGTAATATTTATTTATGATAATTTTGGGTCTTTATATATGGTATAATAGCATATTTTTAGTTAAATTTTGGAAACTAAGATGAGAAATATTTAGTGAAATATCTACAGATAAGTATAAGGATGGGTCAAAGTATTAGGAAATGTCTTGTAATTTTGGTAAAGGGTAGAGCGAGTGGTTTCTATGAAATTACATCACCTTTTGGATACTAAAAGTGCACTTATCTCTAGCACATAGGTACCTTGGGGAATTAAATCCAAAAATGTCTCATTGATCTAGACTCGATTATCACCAGGTGTACAAAAACAGGCCTTGTTGTGCACTTAGTTTGACACTCCTGGGGGATGTGCTTTGAAAATTCAAAAACTCTTTATAAACCATTAAAAAAATATTTAAATTGATGATGACTATGAATATACTAGGATAAAACTAAGTTGATATATATTAAAAAGAAAGTTTCATTATTTATACATCATATAAGTAATTTTCATGATTATGTGGTTCCCCACTATGAATATTGTTGTTTACACTATGCTTTTTGGTTTTAGTTAATAGGTGGAACTTGAAGGAACTATGTTAATAATGAGTGTGATGGATAATTAAATGATTTTCCTCCTAAGAATCCAAACATTATGAGAGTTAGAATGAAAAATATAACTGCTATTATTATATTTCTTTCACGAGAAATGAATCATGATGAAATTCTAAACAAGAAAATGGGGAAACAATGTTATATTGATTACTTATTAAGGAAATTTCCACCTTATAAGTGGTTTTGATGATCTTCTAGTTGATGAGAAATATATTAGTACCACTAAAAATATATTTTCTGTTATCTAGTATTCAAAACATGAAAAAACATTTTGGTTGTCTATCATTTGGAAGGTAAATTATATCTATGGTGGACTCTCATCAAGAATATAGGGGAACATGATAAAATTGAATCCATGGAGAGGGATGAGTTTAAGAGGTTGTTTTAAAATAACTAATTCCCTCATATTATTTATAAAAAATGGAGAAGGGGTTCTTTGAGCTATAGTAGGAGGGTGATGAATCTATTGGTACTTTTGAGGAAAATTTTACAAAACTTGTGATGTACACTTTTGGTATTATCATCCAACATAAAAGTAAGGTTGGTAGATTATTCGGTAAATTAAAACCATGTATACAAATGGAGTTAGACATGAGGTTCTTTTTAATATATGGATAAATTTTTTTATGTTCCTTGAAGGTTGAAATAGATATCAGAGTTACCCATAAGTCTCATGGTTTTGACAAAAAAAAGAAGATGGGGTTCAAAGGAAACTCTAAAATCCATAGATAGAAGAATATGAGATTTCCTTCATGCTTTATGTGTGGAAGTAAACCTAAGGGAAACTTTCTTAAGGGTACTGGTAAATGTTTTATGTGTGGAAAGGAAGGTATCATTCAATCAAATGTCAAAGTGATGGTAAGAAGTCATATAATGAGGAAAATAGATAGAAATCTCCATAGAATGCACCAACCACACTCCAGTGTTTCAAATGAAATTAGTATGGGAATAATTTTAACCAGTTCTCAAATAAAAAGGTTAATTATGATGATTTATTTTAGAAACCTCTTAATTTAAGAAAGGGAAATATCATATGATCATTATTTCTAATAAGGGGTGTGCTAAAATGGGGTTAAAGGTATATTTACCATCCACTCTAGAACTGATAATGTATTATTTTACTGTAGATCTATCCATTATTTTATATTTGAATAATTTTATATGGGTATAAATACCCCACAAATATGATTAGATGTAGAATTAACTGTGAAAACCCCTAATGGTATGATAATCACAATTCATGTATATGATTCCTCTTTGGTTGAACTTTATGAGAATGTACATCCTTCAAATGGTTTAGAAGGTGAAAATGATTAAGTATAATATGAGGATAAATCAGATAAGGTAGAAAATTTATGCAGATAACTGAAGTAAAAAAACATTTATTTTGATATAGGTGATCATGTTTTTCTTACAGTATCTCTAAGGAAAAGTGTTATGTATTTTGGTAAAAAGGGAAAGTTAAGTACATGGTTCATTGGACTATATGAAATTTTATATAATGTTGTATCAATTTTTTATTGAGTCTAATTTATTATATTTTATCTTAGGTACATGATGTATCTTATGTTTTGTTGTCAAGAAAATATATGCTAGTTGCATCTTATGTTTTGAGACCTGAAGCATATCAGTTGGAAGAGAATATTTTTCTAATGAGGAACAACCAGTCCATATTCTTAACCACATAGATAAAGTGTTTTAGAACAAGTTAATTTATAAAGTTAAGGTTTTTTATTAAAATCATGTGTTGAAAGAAGAAACATGGGAATATGAAAATGCTATAAAGGAAAAATATCCCCACTTGTTTGAGTAATGAAAAAAATTATAAGGACATAATTTAAAAAAGGGGGAAGAATTTAGCGTCCTAGGTAATGTTAGAATAAATCATTTTCATATCATATTAATATTAATTTACTATATTTTTTAGATTTATATTCATTATAATAATATTAAGTAATTTATTCATTCAAAAATAAAATCCTTATTTCTAACCAAATTGGGTTTTTGTACATTCTATAGTTTTATTTAAAAGGTATATTTCTAAATTATAGGATTTTAACTGCACAAAATAATATGAATTTTTTAATTCAGCGTATCAAAAATTATCTTATGATAAAATTATGTGAATTTTCTAAAAAGTTTGATTTTTCAATAAATAGTGAAAAATATCAATTTTTATTTGAAAATCTATTTTATTTTCAAGTATTTAAAATTTTAAATATTATTTTTTAATATTTTTAAAACATAATTATTTCCTTTTTATTGAAAAAAAGTCCATTTTTTGGATTTTTAATGAATTTTATACTTGAATTTGGTATAAAAATATTTTTATTCTTAAAAATGCATTTATATAAAAAATGTCTTCATCATGTTCTGCGGTTTAAATTTAAATTAAATTATATCACTTATAGAAATTGGATCTTTAAAATGGATTTTATATTTGGACTCAATAAGTATAAATTTGGTAAATAGGTACCTTTTATTTTTATTTTTTATGAATATAAACCATCATAATTTTTTGTTATGATAGTAAAGGAAAAATGAGTTAATTAGGGTTAAAATTAATGTGATAAGGATTAAAATTCATTAAAATACTTGAATTTACATAATTGTATGAGTCACTTTCATCCATAAAAATTAAAAATTATAAAATATTACATTATTTTACATTTAACTTTTATTTTTACCTTTATAATATTTAAGTAAAAGATAAACTCAAAAATGTCACTTTCTTTCTTTTAATAACTATATTATTTTTTATAGTGATAAAAACAAATTATGTTTAGATATAAAAAGTTATTTGAAATATTAATGAATTTTTTATCATGGTAAGATATTTTTAAATTTTAGTGATGAAATAATTACTTTAAATGCTTATGCAATGTTCACACAGTGCTTGTGCAAGCAGTAGAAAAATCAAGTAAAGGGGGTAATATGAAGAAGAGGTGGAGTTTTTAACTGAATATTTTAGTTTTATTTCTTATTATGACTCATTAAAATATTCTTAAAAATGATGAAATAATAACACCAGTGTATTCTATATACTGATATATTTTTATTTTAATGAAATTATTTATATTCATCTGCTTCTTACATTAAATGGGAAATGAAACCATCATTCACATGTACAGCGCACTACCACCTCATGAACTGATATAATTCATTTTCTATAAATTTTTCACATTTATGGTTATAATGATTGATTTAATGTATACATTTATGATATTAATCACATATTTATAATTTTTTAAAGATAATATATCATCTGATCTATTACCTTTCCATCCATTGAAAAATGATAACTTTATTCATACGTACGTGTAGATTACCACCTCCATGAAGAGATGTGATTTTTTTCCATAATCATATCACATGGATACTATATATAAGTGTATATAAAGAAATAATTTTATATTTATGATATAATTATAATTTTTTAAATATAAAATAGTACTTTCCTTCTTTCCATCATGTTCAATGAAAAATGGAAATGTTACTCATAAATACATACGTCCTACCCCCCCCCCCCCAAATAAAATATTTTTATTTCTGAATGCACTTTTATGAAAAAAGTGGGAAACCGACCAGTCCAAAATATAGAAAAAGTTAAACCTCATAAGAAATTTTCAGGCCATTCCAGAACAAATTACAGCGGTTAGAGTCATTTACATTGAATAGACACCATTCAATGGAGGTAACCTCCATATCCGTGTTGTCCTTGATGAGATCCTCGAAGTGAAATGCCATCCCGTCCCATATAACCACATGCTCCTCTAGGTTTGTTTTCCCATCATTGAAACCACTTATCAAAATCCTATTATATTTGTCTATCCAAGATGATGATTCTTTATTTAAATCAACATGCAGTGGTCTTTTAAACATTCTATGAGCATCCTCCTATGATACCTTGATTAGGAAATAATCCTCTAGTATTTATTCATTAGAATGCATGAGAATCTCCTGGATGTTTTCTGATTCAGTATCCTTATTCTTTGAGATGTTAGCAGCAACATCCAAACTCTCTTGAGGGATTTTTTCTTTGATAGAATCCCTTGTAACAGGAGGAGTAGGTAAGGTTGATAGTCCTTTCATCTCTCCGGCCTCCGACTATGCTGAATAAACCCATAAAAATAAACCAGGGTGTTCCTTCGTTTCTTTGAAGAGGACTGAAGGTACTCTTCTGCAATTTTCGTATCCTTGTCCTCCGAGTACCAAGGTTTTGAGGCAGACTCATTAACCTTTGATTTATCATCTGACCTCTCTTATAAATGCTGGAGTTTTCCATGTATCTCCTCATTAAGGGATCTATATTCAAATTGGGGAGGATCAGCTTCACTCAGCAATGCAAAACGGTTCTGGGAACCACTAGACCCTCTAGCTATACCTTTATTAATAGGAGAGGGAGGCATCTTTCCCCTTCCTGGGACATTATCTGTCCACTCTGAGACCTTAACTGAGCATGGGTTGTTCACTGAACTCAAGACAGCCCCCTGTTCAACAGTAACCTCCATCTTTGGTGATATTCTAGGACGAGAAGATCCATCCTTAGATATTTCCAAGTCCAGGACCTCTTGGGGAGAATTGCAAACAGATTTCAGAGCTTCTGCATATGTGGGAGGGTTCCTCAGTCCCGCCTCCTTCTGGGTGGAGGAAGGAAGACTCAGTTTCCCACTACCTCAATGATCCACTACATGAGCCATATTACAAGAGACCTCCACTGCTTCTTACATGGGTCGATCCTCTCCTAATGAAGGTAGGACCTCCCCAGAATTACAAAACAAAACATGCCGGTATTTACCAGCTTCATGGTCGAGATGCTTGCAAGAAGAACAGAAAGAAACCCATGATTCATAGCATACCTTCTGATACCAGTGCAATTCCCCTTCAACCTCAATGCAGATGACATCCAGTGGGTTCTTGGATATATCAACTTCAACACAAATCCTCAGAGAGATAGGATGACACATAGTGTGAGTGTGAAGGTCCGAGCAGAGAGAACACCCTACCATATTTTCGATCAAATGAAGAACCGCTGGATTTTGAAAAGGTAAAGGGAGACCTGGGAGGGATATACAAATTGAAAAAATAGGAGTTTCATGCTTCAAATGAAATTCGAACGACCATCGAAAGAGAGAAAACCTGAAACCTGGAAGAAACCGCGGAGCATGATCCAAGGTAGAGATAAGATCTTCCTCATTTGTAAACCGGATCAGAAAGTGCCTCAAATCTAGAAGCCCTACAATCGCTCGATCTTGTAGCTTCTAAGAAGAGGATACAAATCTGGAGAAGACGTCCACAGAGGGGCGACACTTCCTAAAGTGAGCAACCAAGGATATATCTAACATCACTGAAGCTCTAGTGAACTCCAGGGAAGAAAGTGGGACCGATGGAACTCCATTTTCGAAGGATTATACCTTAGGGAAAACATCAATTGACAGAAAGTTAGGAAGGGTAGTCGGGTCAGTGAAAGGGGAGAAAATGGGTACATGGGTAGATGACGAGGGTGGGGGAAGATCCTACTTCCCCCCTATCCGGGAAGGTCCAAGGAGGGAAGGCGATGGCACGGTCATGCCCTAGTCCATCGACGGTGAGAGATAGTGTGACCCGACATACCCCGATATCCAATTATTGAGGTATACATACGTCCTACCGTCCCCATGATTTTAACATAGTTCATTTTTCATAACCATCTTTTATGGTTTGTTTTAAAATTATAATTAATTTATAAAAATGATAATTATATCATGATTATTATTCTAGAGATGATATAATATTGAACTCTTTGACCATAATCAACCTATCTGTGTCATTTTAGACATATGAGCAAAATATCGTTAAAACATCCAATGTGAACATAATTGATTAAGTAATTATATATAACATAATAATAGATAAAATAAAATGAATAATATAACTTAAAAATATTATTAAGAAATTAATATTTAACATAAGATTATTTTTTATGAAGATAAAGAACATAAGTGACAAGTTGGTCATGAGGTAAAAAATACTTTACATTAAAAACCAAATTTTAAATTTTTTAAAGATTTATTTTATAAACATTTTTATTCCATAAACATATTATTAAAATTATTTTGTTGATGTATTTATATGAACATTAATGAATCACAAAGTAAAAAAATTTACTTACTTACAAAGGTTTTCAAAAGGAATATTTTTATGAAACGTATAGACTTTCATTACAAATAAAAGAATAAATATTTTATTTTAACATATATGGTGTCAATGAATTCTTCCAAATCTATAAAATTATTTTATGTTTTGGATTGAATTATAAACTTCTATGTTTTCTACAAATAAAAACATTCCTTCCCATTATTTTGGGATTTTTTTTTTTGAAAATTATGTTTTAAATAAAAGGGATATATAAATCCAAAAATGTTTTACTTATGGGTTTAAAAGGATATTTTTATGAGTTTGATCACAAATATGGAATATATTATGTACTTATGAATTTTATAGTCCTTATACATTATTTATGATGATGGATGATCCTAATATTTCTCTTGATAATGGGTGTTCTTGATATAGCTATCAAATGCATTGGGTGACGATTATGTTCTTCATAGAATTATGTCAAAAGTCAACTGTAATGGTTATTCCAATTGTAAATATTCTTGTAAGGGTTATTATAATGGTTATATAAACATTATTTCCTAAGGAAAATACATGAATTTTTTATTGTTGATAATTATTTTTCATATAAATCATTTTTTCAAAAGGTAAGATAATGATTTTTTATTTTAAAGGCAATATTTTCCCTTTTAGGGTAAAAGGGTATATTTTTAAGAAATTGTTTTTTTGAGTTCTCATGTTTTTTAAGAAACCCTAAAGATTATAAGTTTACCTTTATATTTTATTATAATGTGTTTTATGAAAAACTTTGGGAAGGAAATTTTATTTCATGGGTAAGTAAATGATTATTTAAGCTCAAAGTTTATTATGTTAAAGGAAAACTGTCTTTTATGATCTCATGGTTTTGAAAGGAATAACAGGTTTCTTTATTATTTTTTATATCCCTTATAATATTTTTTTTCTCATCCCAAATTTTCAAAAACAATTATAGGTTTAAGGATGAGTAATAAAAAACAATAATTTAAGTTTAAAATCATAATGATTTTTCATGAAAGAAAAACATGTTTTACTTTAAAATTATTGTATTGTGAGAAAAATGGATACCAAGAGGAAGTGTCTAATTTGTAACACATGGGTTTTTATGTAAGACTTATAACCTAATTCTATAAAACTCTAAACATAGAAAGATCTTTGTTAATGAAAGAAATTTAATTCTTGTTTTAAAAATGAAATTATGAATTAAATAAGGACCGGGTGATTATATTTACGATGTCCTAGAAACGCTGTATTTAAGGAATTATTCAACCTAACTAAGTATGAACCTTCTTAAAAAATGGGCACACTAACATTATTTTAATGATATATCTTAAATAACATTTCTTAAAATCCAATATATTTATTTTAATGAGAATTATACAATGTAACACATGAATCCCATAACAATTTCAGATACTAGATCAATGGAGCCAAATAAACCTCAATATCATTACCATGTTATTTTATTCTTAATATAAGTATAGATAACATAATAAACTTGTGATTTATTCATAATCAAGCTAATGATTTATAATTTATTGACATAACTAGTCATTTACTATGTGTGTTACATTTCACCCCAAAAGGATTCATTCTATCCGTTGATAATGCAAGATGAAGGTTTTATTATTGTTTCCCAAATTCAATATTATTAGGATTATTTTATTCTATTGAGGATACTCTATTGTGTGAATAAATTTTCCATATTGAATTCTTGTATCTATATTCCATATTTATTTCCTTATATTCACCTTACTTTTATATACCTTTAGAAACCTTTAAATGGTTATAATGTACCATAAAACTTTTGAAATACTTTAATCGTCTTTATTTTATTGGATCTCACCACACTTATGAAATTTTTTATGTGATTCACAAACCTTGATAAATAATTTAGTCATTTGGATATACATGTATTCTTACATAGATCATACCCATTAAACATAACGTTCATTTAGAATAATATGTTCAATAAAGAACCTCATTATCTTCTAGTAACATATTATTAAAGATAGAAAGTAGTTTTTTAAATCTGATGTAACTCTATCTATTTCTAGCTTTAAAATTATATATTTTCAGTATGGGATGATGAGGATATATATTTAGTAAAACCAACATCAATTAGAATCTTTTCATAACTCTTTAACTCCTTAAAAACATTAGACAATCAAGAAGGTTATCTTTAATAGTCATTGTCATATCCTCAATATAATCTTCATCATCAATTAAAATTTTAATAATATCATATGATCCATAAAGCATAGAGTTATCTCATCCACTAGTTATATTTAGTTCTACTCACATTTATTTAAACATTTATGACTTAGATTTATTTCTTGATAGATCAAATGTTATTCTAACTCATCTAGAAAATTTTTTCTTGAGTAATAATAAAAATATAAAATTTTAGAATTCACTTGAGAAGGTCCATTTCCTTTAAATATTGCAAAATTGGTTAACACTTTAACCACATCCTCATACTCTTTTATTATATGATTAGAATACATCCATTTTTTATTCATATTTATGTTATTTGGTTCGATGGTATTGATATTTAATAAACATAATAATACACTGATGGTAATAAATCCAATAATCATATTTGATTCATCATCATCCTAATTGATTAAATATTAATTATATTCCCTCCCTCTAACAAAAATCTTCTAAAGTTAGGTAATCAATCAATTTAAAAAAATTGGGTTCTCTTTAAAATAAATTTTATTCTTAGTTTAAATTTATTTTATCAATAATGATCAATATGAATAATGATTTTTAGTTTGTGATTATTTTTTATTAAGTTATCTTCATCATTGATCATTTGAAGAAAAAAAATTGATTTTTTTAATCTATTTATTTTATAAAAATATTTATTTAAAAAACATTGAATTGTCTTGTTGAATTTATTTTTTAATAAAACAATTCATAATTATTGATATTTCATTCTTGAGTATTTTTAAATTATTTGCTAATAATTTTATTCAATTTTATATATAGTGTATTAATTTGTTTATTTATTAAAATTGTTTTTATACTCCATGTATCTAGTTTTTAATTTTTAGGTTTAGTTTATTAGGTGTTAATTATTAATTTCTTTTTTCTATTTTATAGATATCTTGAATAGAAAATTTGAGAAATATTACATTTATAATTTTTTATAGATAAATACTAGAATTAGTATGTTATCAAAACACAAAAAATAAATAATAAATTTCACATAAGAATAATATATCAAATGATAATTAAATCCTATATAAAGTAAAATATATGTTTAATATATACAAATTATTTTTTGAAAAAAAATATCATATTTATTTTTTGATTACCAATTTATTTTTAAAATATATATATTGATCACTTAAAAATGATTTTAAACCCATTTAAAATGAATTTCAATGAATATTATATAAAATGAATATTTTATCTCTAAACCTATATCTAAAATATTTATTTTGATTTTATTATGTAAAATATTAAATAAAAATAAGGAAAATATTTTATAAACAATTTAACATTATTTATGAAAAAATCCTCACTAAACAAAAAATATTTTTAAATACTTATAGTATGAATTTCAATAAAAAGTTCTATCCTTTATTTTTTTATAGCTACAATATATACCCAAAATTGTTGATAATTTTAGTATATCAAATAATAACTAAAATCATTGATTCCTTTCAAAAAACAATGATCGAACCTCCCTTGAAAACATGGACCAAATTTGAGTGGATATGGAAAAATCATTAAAACAAAACAAACCAATACACAATCAGTTAATAAATCATTAAGATAATGTTTTGATTGTCATAAATTTAGTTTTTGAACTTAAATATTCCAAAAAAATCACATATAGATAGATATATGTTATCTTCTATGAATGTTTGATGAACTAGGTGGATTAGTAGTGTGTTTAGGGTTATATTTATAAGATTGTGAATATTTTATCAATTATTACTAAAATTGTTGATAAAACATACATTTCTAAGTGTTAAAAAGAAAAGTACTGATAAAGAAACATTTTATAAGTGCTAATTTTAACACTGATAGAAAAGTGGTATTCCTTACACAAGTTTTTTAATCTCATGCAACCTTTTGAAAACCATTATTAATATTACATAGTCTTGAGATTTATCAGGGCTAATATTAATAACAATAAACACCAAAGAAGATAAAAAAATTCAATTATAACTAAAATATTCATATATTATTAATTATATAAAAAATTTACTAATTCTTAATTATATTTAAAAATGATTAATTACATTTGAAAATTATAACTAATTATATGTGTATAAATATTTTTTACAATATATTATTAAATATATAAATTCATATTAACATATGAAAATATTTATATAAAAAAATATTTATAATAAATAAAAAATATATTAATATTAATTTATTACTAAAATATTTACTATAAATTAATTATTAAATAAATGTACATAATATTAATAATATAAATAAGATATTATTAATTATTAATTTTATTTTAAAATTACTACTAATATTTAAAAACTTTTATGAAATATAAATAAATAAATATTTTATATTTTAAAAATGTATAATTAATACTAAATTATTATTATTTTAAGAAAATATATGTAAATCGCATATGTAATAATATAATATTTTTTATCAATTATAATGAAAAAACTAAAGTATAAATGTTTTTCGTAATATATTATTAATTATAAAATTGTAAAATTAAATGAAAACTTTTAAATAGATTTAAAAATTACTAATATATAGATATATAATTATTACTACTGAATATATATAGTATATTAATTGATAAAAAATATAATTAATTATTATTATTGAAACCTAGGACACCCTCAGAGGGGAGGGGTGAATCATAGTATCAACATTTTCTTTCATAATTAAGGATCTTGTCCCCATGTTTATAGGAAGTTATTAAACATATCGTATCCATTTTCACATCCACTATAATCACAAATATAGAAAATAAAACGTAACATAATAAATTTTACTTGGTTCATCACTAAGGGATAGTCTAAGGAGCATATTCTGATGATGTGTCACTTATACCAGAACACTCTATGCTTCACTAGTATTAGTTAATTCCAATTTTCAGTCATGAACACTTTTTCCAGGAATACTGCCTTTATAATGAGTCTAGTGATAGAAAATTTCCTCCCTTAGATCTCCTCCATTAATACCTCCTTGATGAATTTATTTAGATGGATTTATACTTAGTAAAATTACTTAAAGATCACCTTTAAATTGATTTGAATGTTGATTTAAAATTGAATCATTAAGTTCTATGTTTGATTCTCTAATTAATTCCTCAAATTTTACCTAGATTGGACACCCAAGTCATTCACCCAATTCCATGGCTTCACCTAGGTCACCTTTTCACAAGTACTTGGCTTCACCTAGGTATGATTCTCCCAAGTTTGACTTTTAACACATATGGTGTCACGACCCCCTCCCACCAAAGATGACCCTCCTGAGCTGGCAATGGTGAAAGGGAGATAATGACCCCCGAGTCCTACCTCCAGTAGGCCCTGGGGTTGTGACTAGCACCAAGGGTATGAGTTTTTACAAATAAGGGAGGTATTACCCCTTTTTTTTATTTATTTAGGATTGGGAAATAGGAAAAGTCAACCACCAAAAATGAAAAGAACAAGTTTATAGAAATAAACTCAAAACAATCCCACATGCATGTTTAAATAGTTCTGAAACAAGGTACAAGTACAAGGAAGCTCAAAAGTACAGTACCAAAAGAAAACAAGTACAGAAAACTGCAGCAACTCCAACTGTCTGACTAGTAGGGTCCCGCACGGCCCTAGTAATCCTCCTGGAAACCTAAAAGTAAATTTAGGGTGATCATACAAGTATACTAAGTACGGAAACCTAAAGCCCTCGTGCACAAGTTAGGAGACATCCTAATGTCCCGTGAGAACAACAGAAGAAACCTAGTAAGGAAATTATATCCACCCAACCTCACCAGACACACTCACCAAAAACACAATCACCACAGGTATTAATATATAAGAAAAAGAGTATTGGGTAACCCGCACCATTTCCATTTAGTTAGCTGCTCTTCCTAACAGCGAACGTCATGACGCTGCCACACTCTCCCCGCCCGCACACACCTGGGCCCCACAACCACGTATCTCACCCGCACACACCTGGGCCTCATCCCAAAAATTCTTGGGAAATAGTAGAACTTGGTCGAAGAGTCTTGGGCTAAAACCACCCCAATCGAAACCTACCCAAAAATTCTGAGGTGTAAGTTCACCTCAATCCATCACAGCCTAGGGGAGAAGGAGCAGGAAGGAGCTAGTAACTTAGGGAAAACACCCTCTCCCATGAAATGGGAGTGTTTAGAACTAAGTGCTCAACATGGGTAAGGTGCGATAAAACACAAAAGATACAGATATATATATGTATACCAAACACACATCCCAACCTATGGCTTCTAAACAGAGAAACTGAGCACGTTCCTCGGTACCACTACTACGAAACATGCATACAACAAACAACACCAACCCCATTTAGGTTTTCACGTTTCAGCAGAATTAGTTTATTTAGTTTCTTAACTACTGGGAAACTATCCACAACCAACCACATCGATCGTTCGTAAAACATATTCCTGCCATCCACAAATCAAGTTAGGAAAGCACAAGCAGCACAACAAATCCCTTCATATAAACCAACCAACCCATTGACTATTAATATCGTTTCATTACCATGCCCCACCATTCATTAACTCTTCCACATTTTATTTATTATTCATAACCCATAGCCCGTTCACATTAAAACCCATCTCTATAGCCCCACTGCCGACCACCATAACCACAACCGCATCGTACATTATTATCCCTTTAATACCATTTATCGCAGCCCCGCTGCCCGTTACCAACATAACATTTACACCAACCCACAACCAATTCAACCGCAGCCCCGCTGCTCACCCGATCCACAACAACCCACAACACACCCCCATCACATACCACGTATACAAGAAAACACCCACATGTTTATTATTCCATTTTGTTTAACCGGGGTGATCACACAAGGGTTCCAGATTTTAAATAGCCAAATTTACATGATTAACCAATTTCCACATTCCACAAAGTTTCCATCCACAAAAATGGTCTAGAAAGATAGGGAAACGTTTAATTGCACAAGAAAAGACCCCCAACGACTGTGATTTTCAGTAGGCATGAGCCTATTCAATTCACAACATAACAATAGGATAAACAAAGGTAAACATAACAACTTCCCCATCCCCGTTCTTTAACCAGTTATTATCTTTATTTAAAGGTTCAACTGTTTCTCATGAAAACAAGAGGATACCCACCCTGCATGATGCACAATTTAGAGGGACAAAGGTAAGATCCCTACCTCAACAGGTTCTGATCACAATGCTCCCCCAGATCGACTTTAGAAGACGTCTGTCGGCGTCCGTCACTTCTGTCGGGTCCCGGCAAAACCTCCTTGGGTGGAAGTCAGAAAAAAAAGGCCAAAGGAAGGACAATGAATCCAAGCTCATAAGTTCTGCCTCGTTGTTACGATCCCATGGCCGCTGACGAATCGTAAATCGGAGCTCGGACGAAGAAGTTATGGAAGAAAGAGCCTTCGAGTCTCTTGGGAGAACTCTGCTTAGAGGAAAAGGGAGGAGAGGGGTGAGTTGAAAGGAGGAGGGGACCCCTCCTTTTATAGGTGAGATAAGAAAAGGTACACAGCATGTACTTGGTTATTTCACATGGTCTCCAAGCGACTTCTAACACGGTTCCACGGTCGTTGACTGGTCAACACATGGTTTGGGGGTAATGCATACATGGGGAGGGACTACACGGCGTGTAGTTTGGACACACGGCGTGTACCCATTTATTTCACACGGTAGGGACACGGCTCCAACATGGAACATGGTCGTTTGACTGGTAACGCGTACGCAGGGAAGGACTACACGGCGTGTAGTACTGGACACATGGCGTGCACCCATTATTTCACACTGCAAGGACACGGCCTTCAACATGGGGTATACCCGGCAAGGTGGTACACGGTGTGTAGTTACACTACACGGCGTGTACTCATTTACTTCACACGGCGAGGACACGGCCTGTAACATGGGGTATACCCAGAAAGGGGGTACACGGCGTGTACTCAAACTACACGGCGTGTAGTTTCAAAATTCTGGAAAGTGTGGGAAAAGTCCATTTTACCCTCCAGAACACTTCTTGACCTTATTTTTGACAAAGGAATGGGCCGGAGAGGTCTGAGCCATTACATCAGATACCTCTTAAAACATTCTCATCCCTGAGAATTCAAATACTAACCTAGAGGAAACCCAACAAGATACCTCTTACGGTTCTCGTTATAACAGGAACCCAACCAACAACCCTAATCATATGTGTTAGGAATTCCTTCTCCTATGTCAAGATATTATCCGCTTTAGGAGGCACTGACTCGCCTGCATGGGTTTAATCACATCCTCATTAATGCGTCTCGATTAAGAATTGGGTCTTCCCACTTTCATACATTAGGATTTTTCAACTCGTACTACCCCCAACACCACACAACCAACACATTTCCCGAACACGTGGTTTTGGGAAATTACTTCTCCTATGTCGAGATATTATCCACTTTATGAGGAACTGACTCGCCCACACGGGTTCAATCGCATCTGCATTAATGTGTCTCGATTAAGGGTCAGGTTTTTCCCTTTCCCCACACATCCAGACATGTTATACATTATCAGGGAACAAGGAAACAAAAGGTCTCACAACCGACAAGCCAAGCATTCCATATATATCAAGAGTACAGAGTAAAACATCAACAAAAAGCTCAGAAGAACAAGGGAAAACATAATCATGATGATGCATGTACCTTCCCTAGGTTCTCTACCCTGCAATCAATGTAGCCTCACTTGGTCGTTCGGTAGGATTAGAGTCCTTGCATCGGATCACGGGGGGCCCTAAAATCATGTGTCCTAGCCAGTCTTCCCTGGCCTATGTCACGCACCAAGATTAACTAACACTATTGCCCTAACATCCCGTGCAATCCTCACGGTGCCTAACTCTAGACTCTATCCTATCTCTCAACCATCAGCTTTGATACCATTCTGTCACGACCCCTTCCCACCAAAGATGCCCCTCCTGAGCTAGCAATGTTGAAAGGGAGATAATGACCCCCGAGTCCCGCCTCCAGTAGGCCCCGGGGTGGTGACTAGCACCAAGGGTATGATTTTTTACAAATATGGGAGGCATTACCCCTTTTTTATTTATTTAGGATCGGGAAATAGGACAAGTCAACCACAAAAAAGGAAAAGAACACGTGTATATAAATAAACCCAAACCAATCCCACATGCATGTTTAAATAGTTCTGAAACAAGGTACAAGTACAAGAAAGCTCATAAGTACAGTACCAAAAGAAAACAAGTACAACAAACTACAAAAACTCCAACTGTCCGACTAGTAGGGTCTCGCAAGGCCCTGGTAGTCCTCCTGGAAACCTGAAAGTAAACGTAGGGTGAGCATACAAGTATACTAAGTAGGGAAACCTAAAACTCTCGTGCACAAGTGGGGAGACATCCTAATGTCCCGTGAGAACAACATAAGAAACCTAGCAAGGAAATTCTATCTACCCAACCTCACTAGCCACACTCACCAAAAACACAATCACCATAGGTAGTAATATATAAGAACAATAGTATTGGGTACCCTGCACCATTTCCCTTTAGTTAGCGGCTCTTCCTAACGGTGAACGTCCTGACGCTTCCACACTCTCCCCGCCCGCACACACCTGGGCCCCACAACCACATATCCCACCCAAACACACCTGGGCCTCATCCCAAAGATTCTTGGGAAACAGTAGAACCTGCCTGAAGAGTCTTGGGCTAAAAACACCACAATCGAAACCTACCCGAAAAGTCTGAGGTGTAAGTTCGCCTCAATCCATCACAGCCTAGGGGAGAAGGAGAAGGAAGGAGCTAGTAACAAAGGGAAAAACACCCTCTCCTATGAAATGGGATTGTTTGGCACTAAGTTCTCAACATGGGTGGGGTGCGATAAAACACAAAAGATACAGATATATATATGTATACCAAAAACACAGCCCAACCTATGGCTTCTAAACAGAGAAACTAAGCGCGTGCCTCGGCACCGCTACTACGAAGCATGCATACAACAAACAACCCCAACCCCATTTAGGTTTTCACATTTCAGTAGAATTAGTTTATTTAGTTCCTTAACTACTGGGAAACTATACACAACCAACCACATCGATCGTTCGTAAAACATATTCCTTCCATCCACAAATCAAGTTAGGAAAACACAATCATCAAAACAAATCCCTTCTTATCAACCAACCAACCCATTGATTATTAATCTCATTTCATTATCATGCCCCACCATTCATTAACTCTTCCACATTTTATTTATTATTCACAACCCATAGCCCATTCACATTAAAACCCATCCCTGCAGCCCCGCTGCCGACCACCATAAACACAATCGCACCGTACATTATTATCCCTTTAATACCATTTATCGCAGCCCCACTGCCAGTTACCAACATAAAATTCGCACCAACCCACAACCAAGTCATCCGCAACCCCGCTGCTCACCCGATCCACAACAACCCACAACACACCCCCATCACATACCACGTATCTAAGACAACACCCACATGTTTATTATTCCATTTTGTTTAACCGGGGTGATCACACAAGGGTTCCAGATTTTAAACAGCCAACTTTACGTGATTAACCAATTTCCACATTCCATAAATTTTCCATCCACAAAAATGGTCTAGAAAGATAGGGCAACGTTTAATTGTGCAATCAAAGGCCCCCAACAACCGTGATTTTCAATAGGCATGAGCCTATTCAATTCACAATATAACAATAGGATAAACAAAGATAAACATAACAACATCCCCATCCCCATTTTTTAACCAGTTATTATCTTTATTTAAAGGTTCAAATGTTTCTAATGAAAAAAAGAGGATACCCACCCCACATGATGCACAATTTAGAGAGACGAAGGTAAGATCCCTACCTCAATAGGTTCTAATCACAATGCTCCCCCAGATGGAATTTAGAAGACATCTGTCGGCGTCTGTCACTTCTGTCGGGTCCAGGAAAAACCTCCTTGGGTGGAATTAGGAAAGGAAAGGCCAAAGGAAAGACAACGGATCCAAGCTCAGTTGTTCTGCCTCATTGTTACAATCATGTGGCCACTGAAGGATCGTAAATCAGAGCTCGGACAAAGAAGTTATGGAAGAAAGAGCCTTTGAGTCTCTTGGGAGAACTCTGCTCAGAGGAAAAGGGAGGAGAGGGGTGAGTTGAAAGGAGGAGCGGACCCCTCCTTTTATAGGCGAGAAAAGAAAAAGTACATGGTGTGTACTTTATGGTACACGACGTGTACTCAGTTATTTCACACGATCTCCACGTAGCTTCCAACACGGCTCTGCGGCCATTGACTGGTCAACACACGGTTTGGGGGTAACGCATACGCGGGGAGGGACTACACGGCGTGTAGTTTGGACACACGGCGTGTACCCATTTATTGCACACGGCAGGGACACAGCTCCAACACAGCACACAGCCATTTGACTAGTAACGCGTACGCGGTGAAGGACTACACGGCGTGTAGTACTGGACACATGGCATGCACCCATTATTTCACAAAGAAAGGACACAGCCTTCAACACAGGGTATACCCAGCAAGGTGGTACACGGCGTGTAGTTACACTACACGGAGTGTACTCATTTACTTCACACGGTGAGTACACGGCCTGCAACATGGGGTATACCCAGAAAGGGGGTACACAGCGTGTACTCAAACTACACCGCGTGTAGTTTCAAAATTCTGGAAAGTGTGGGAAAAGACCATTTTACCCTCCAGAACACTTCTTGACCTTCTTTTTGACAAAGGAATGGGCCGAAGAGGTCTGGGCCATTACATATGGATTCACCCAATTCCCATCACCCTGCTTCTTTTTTTCAGGCCCCTTTGGGTATCTTAGATGCGCTCAGGTCAATTCCCTAAAGTTCTATTAACGTAACTCTAATCACTTAGGTGAGTTCACTCAAGTAGGTCTTCCCTACTAACTTCTCTCTACCAAATTTGCAAAACTCTAATCATTAAGGTCATTCACCCATCTTCCCTTTATCTACCTTTATTACACTATTATCTTTACACTACTCCTTCACCCAGATTCTTCACGTAGGTACAGTATTCTCAAATGTGAATTGCATGATGGAAGGGAATATTAATCTTTATCTTAATTTTTATTAACTTCAAATGATAGGATTATCTAGGTATTGATAGGAAAAACCCTACTTTCATGTGACTCGACATTCCAAAAAAAATTGGTGTGTTGTTCTCCCTACTCCACTGTTTCGGGTCGGTCTCGAAACACCCAATGGTTCCGTATCCGATGACACGTGAACTGACTTTTCAAAGGAAGGAATTCAGTGGATGGTTTTTCCAGCAATGCTTAAGAACTCACATTGGTCAAGAGGATGGGAATTTGGGTGCATCGCACCCTTTTGGGGGGAATTATTCCATGTTCTGTGACTCTCTTATAGATTTAAGACATATTCATATGTTCACAAATCTTTGTTTTATACCCCAAACATAGTATCCATGGATTTAACCCTGGTGGGAACTTTTCAAATGGACCCAAGGGTTCGGAATCATTTAGGCCTGAGGTTTACCATCCCTTGCTGGATTAATGACCCCGTGGAGTTGGGACTCATTGAGGCGGCGCTGGGATTGGCGCAGTGAACCGATGTGAAGATAGTCAGATCGACCTGTTGTTGGGCTTGAACCTTATGGAGGCTTCCTATATACCCTTCCTAGGATATAGGTATCAAAGTCCATGTAGTTCAAATGGGGGCATCAGAGAACCGATGTGAAGGTGGACCCAGGGGGTCCGCTGGTGATTGGGCTTGAACCACATGGAGGCTTCCTACGTATCCTTGTGGTAGGGAATCAAAGTCCTCATAGATCGCATGGGTATGGGGCTTACGCTCTGAGGTGGATCAAGGTGTGGATGATGGTCTTGAACCACAGGAAGGCTTCCTACGTACCCTGCCTAGGAGACAGGGATCAAAGTCCACGTAGTTTTCATGGGTATGGGGCTTACGTTCTGAGGCGGCCCAAGGTGTGGATGATGGGCTTGAACCTCAGGGAGGCTTCCTACATACCCTGCCTAGGAGACAGGGATCAAATTCCACGTAGTTCACATGGGTATGGGGCTTACGCTCTGAGGTGGCCCAAGGTGTGGATGATGGGCTTGAACCTCATGGAGGCTTCCTACATACCCTGCCTAGGAGACAAGGATCAAATTCCACGTAGTTTTCATGGGTATGGGGCTTACGCTCTAAGGAAACTCAAGGTGTGGATGATGGGCTTGAACCTCAAGGAGACTTTCTACGTACCCTGCCTAGGAGACAGGGATCGAAGTCCACTTAGTTCGCAACAATTCCACCATCATTGTGTGGGTACCACGATCATCACAAATATCTAAGCCCACGTGAGTCATGATCGGCGTGAGAAACAAGAGAATGAAATAGACTTGGCTAACCTCTCACTTTTCTCATGACCAAGGGAAGGGGAGACAAACAAAGAGTGGAGGAAAAGGCCGGTACCGCTGGACTCTCCTTCCCCCATGATGTTTGAGGAAGGTAGAAGTCGCACGGTGGAGCAATCAACCCTCCCGGTTGAAAGGGGCGCGGTCATTGGCTTCCGGCGAGGATGGTGTGGGGCTTACTCCAGAAGAGATGCCCAATGATGACAGAGCCCATCAGGAGAGTGACTTGGCCCCAAATAAGGATGGAGCAGCACCATTCCCCACTACGTCCCTCCTTGGTCATATTAGTGGGGAAGTACGGAGGTTCATGGGGACGGATTCCTTCTGATGGGTATGCCACCCCCTCTCAGGGGAGGGAAGAAGTGCCTGACCGCCGAAGCATGCAGTCTCTCATCCTAGCAAGTAGAGGCAGAAAGGGGGCTCTCGAGCTTGGACCCCGCATTATCGTGGGAATGTGAACCCAGTCATGCTTCGGGAATCTGCCCAAGGGCCGGGGAAACCCCTTCGCCTTCACTTACCGTGGGTATGTGAACTCAAAAGGGAGAGCTAATATTCCCAAAGGTTACATCATATCAGTACAGTGGATCTGGTGGCGGCCTCGACTCAGGGCCGATGAATGGGCCAATGAGGAGGTTGCGAAGGATCAGGCCGGATTGGAATTGGAAGGATTTTATATGGCTTGGGGAATGGTAACTCTGAAGGTTTTGGTAGGCCACACGGGTGTATGAGGGGTGGTTCCCCTTGCATAGTGAGGTGTTATGCGGCTGGAGAAGCCATCCACGAGCCAGGGTGGTCCGCAGACTGAGTGGTCGTCCACGAACCAGGAGGGTCTGCGGACAGAGAGAAGGATAATGCACGAATATTGGGCACCACATTCTGGCCATACTTGCAACTGACCAACGGGGTTATGCCCGAAGAGTGGGCGACCCAAGAGAAGGATAATCAACAGACAGTTCAGAACAGTAATCTGCTATCGAGTCTAATCTTGAGTTATGATCATTTCAATTTCCATCTGTTTTCTTCCCCAACTGGTGCAATCATGAATACCATAACAAAGGAGTTCAGCAAGTGGGGCTATATATTTTCCCTCCGATAGGGTATTCTGGTAGCTCGTATTGGCGAGTAACTGATCTGTGAGGGGTACGCGCCTTGCCGATTCAGGCATCAATTTGGCTGCGTCCAGGCACTGTGTCCCCCCGCACTCAATGGTGCCCATGAGAATCGTCATTTAATGGTGGTCATGAAACTGTGGTTAATTTTTACCCGGGAGGATTCCAACTGCGAGGTTATGCCCCCCATGCTTTCAGATTCCACACACTTCTTATACAAGAATTATGCTGACTCCTGGGTACAATCATACCCAAATGGCCAGCTAGGGACGTTGGTGCCTACCATCTCAAGTCCCAAGCCATCAAAGGGCAAGAGGAAGCGAAAGGTGGATGGTGCTTCAACTAGGCCGAGCAAAGTCCTTCGCCACCCTACCAGTCATGTGCTTTCGGGGAAGATTTTAACAGACAGAGGTGTATCCTCTCATGCCCTCGAAGCTTCCCGAAGGGGGTTGGTTATTCTTGAAGATGATGCCTTTCCGATGGCCTGGGGCTAATGGGATGAATTCAAAGGTCGATCATCCTTTCTTAGCTAGTACCCCCGTTCTCTGTGGCATTATCTTCAGGAATCATAAGTGGAATTTGATAGGCTAGGCTACATATCCACTCCTATTGACATCCTTTATGATGTGGGCCCAGAGCAGGTCAATCGGTATCTCTAGGATCTCAAAGACTATATTTATGCGCGCCAGGGTTACATAGTATTAACCCACCGAGTCCAGGCCATGCTGCACCTGATGAATGATGAGGAGGGGGAAGGAAGTGACCAATCTTCAGGGGGCGATGATTTCGATGATCTCCTCATCATGGCCGAAGCAAGGGAATTCCCCTCCCTACCTATGAGGTCCCATCCATAGGTATCCCCACAGAGTTTTAGGGTGGTGGCGAGATCTGGAACAAAAACACGGCCATTGGCGCCCCTACCAGCCCCTGTCGCTGTCCGACCCTCTCAGGTTTATCCTTCCAGGCTAGTTGTTCCCATTATGGACACATTCCCAGATGCATGGAGGATTTGGGATGGCCTGAGGGCCAGGGGATTAGATGAAGAGGTTTGGTCATTACTCCAAATGATCCCTCTCAAGCTCCCAGGTATTGGGGTTATCTTTGCTCTGCCACACCTGCAGTTAGAAGAGGATTTGAGTGAAATAGTTGCCTCATTGAAGGAGATGGACACCTATGTTCATTCACTCTGGAAATGACTTTATGGGTCTACCCAGGTGTCCATGATGATAAGACATCCCGAAATCGTTTGATCTCGAAGAAGAGGTCGTCCCATTCATCCATTCCAGCTTTCCCTCCTTTTTTGCTGAGAAGGTTATAAAGTTTCTTCCCTTTATGAATGGTGTCCAGGAATCTCATGGGGAAATTCCTTCCCCATAGTATACTCCATGTGGGACTGTAGCAGGCGAACATGCGTTCTCGTCCATGGGGATCACCGAGGAGGGATCTCCTGGCACAGCTGAGCTTATGGAGGCGACCATTGCGGACCCATCTAGGGTCTTTCCTCCCCTGGATCCTCCCAGTGTTCTGAGCAAGGAATTGTCCCCAGGGTAGATCCAGAGACGTCAGCAGGAATCCCGTTTGTCAGACCGTCTCAGGCAGGGGACGTCGGGTAATCACGACTTCTCGTTTCCTTGATTACCAACTCGTATGCTCTGATTCTGCCAGTTGTTGACTTTTCTAGCGCTACGGTGTAGGGCCATTCAGATACCTAGTCGTGGCTACCCAAGCGACTGTAACTCCTACCCCTTTATCGTTTGTTGGATCACCCGCAGCCACCCCTGATCATGATGAGACGGTGGGATCCACTAATGGGGAAAACGACATATATGCTTTCCTTATTCCTTCATCCACCAGAGATATGTCTGAGGAGGGACAACTGGAAGCCAAGACACCCACCGATCCTACAGCCACTATAATTGCGGGCGAGGATGGGGTGCCGATGAATACCGAAGAGGCCCCAGATCTGATGGGGCCAGCTACCTCATAACTAGTGGGTCCCGTGGCGATGGAGGATCCTTCCATCAGTCCAGTCATCGGGAACTTAGAGCGGTCCATCATCTTATTCACCGGGGGAGTGATTTCCCCGGGCTTGATCTCCGTACCTGATCACTTGGGGGAAGATTTGGGAGTTGCTGGCCTTGGGTATGGATATAGGTCTTAGGTTCCTCTGGGGATTACCAGGGCTCCTCTGCCCTTTGAGGGTGTAGAATCTTCCTTGAGTGGCTGTCACGGCAGTGCAGAGCTTGAGGATGTTGATGCCTTGACGATCATGAGTAAGCTTCCTGGTCTTTTTTCACTAACTCCTTTTTCTTCCCTTTCCTAATTAAGGGTACTTATCTTTCTGATTGACTCTCGAGATTCAGGACCACAACCTTTGGTGCTGGAGATTGTGTCGTCAGAACCAACCGTTCCTATGACCACAACTGTTGGGGGTGAAGTTGCTGCAGTTCTAGAGTTTGCGAGTGAAACCGCATCGGGTCCCTCCTTGGTGACGTTCATCCCCGAGTATGTGTCCTCATCCAGGAGTGATTCTAAGCTAGATCAACAAGTCTTTTCCAGTCTTAGACCTGCTCTCCAAAGGGCCTGGGAGAAAATCTAGAAGCTGATCTCTCAAACACCCTTGGTCGAGATGCCGACCAAATTACTGAGGCTACGCAACTTGTTTAAGCTTCTGGTATTTGATGGCTTTGACTATCATGGTGTTTATGACATAGTAAAGCGGGTGGTTGCTAATCGGGAAAGACTGGGTGGTTTCGAATCTCGCCTTTCTGCTACCCAATCTGAATCCAACCTTTCTGCAACCCGACAGCTTTTCCTAATAGAGGCTCATGATCACGTCGGGGTAGTTGCGAGGCTCCAGGGAGAAGTTATTGAGCAATGTTCTCACCTAGAGGTGTTGAGGAATGAGATACAGCAACTACAGCAGGAAGAGGCCAACGTTTCCACCATAATTGAATAAGGGTAGTGGCGGATGGAGGAGGAAATGAGGGAGAGCACAAAGGCGGCCCAGGAGGCGGAAGAGTTGCGGGCTGGTGCAGAATCTGAAACGGCCTTACTGTAGAATCTCTCTCAAACAATCGAGGATTCTCACCAGCGCTTGATACAACTCTATGAATCTGTTGAAAACCTCCTGTAATAACCTTTCACACCAGAGGAGGCTCCGGGTTGTGGATTCCCTTCTTTCTAACCTTGTTATGGAACAAAGAAATGCTTTTCTTAGCACTCTTCTTGTATTCCCCTATGACAGAAATCATTTGACGCTATTGCTATGTATGTTAATTCACCGATCTCAGAATAATCAGAGTTCGGGACAAGAAATAATAAACGAGATCTAACTTTTTCCTGGATCATGGGATCCAGTGAGCATAGTTTGACTATTGCTAGGGTTTTGTAGAAAAACCCTACAAACTTTTTGTCTTTTCTTTTAATGCCCTATTTTATCCTGGGCCCATTTAGTGTGGACCCAGCGGGTATGGACCAATTTTTTCTTAGGTCACCCTTTTCGGGTTTTCGGCCTAACATGCTTTATGCCTCTTTCGCGAGCGGTTTAAAGTCCCGCCGTCAAGACTATCATTACTGATGTTTTAGGTTGAACATATTTGACTATATATAGTGGGGAAAGAGCCCCAATGAGGTTTAGTAGATTAAAAGATGTCTCAATATCCTTTAGACGCATGTGGAGGGAGCATGTTTAGATTTGAACGACACACAGGGCATATCTCAAGGTATGGGAGCCACGTCGGCATACAGAGGTAGGAAGAGCATTTCATAAGGAAATCTTTCCTTTGGTAGAAGAGCCAGGGGCGATCAATATGCAGAGCTGCTGAGGGCATGGTATGCATAGTCGTACAAAGGTTTCCTCAATTCAACGACTGTCCATTTATGATGTCCATAGGACTTCATGAATGTTAGTCTTATAGAAACCACCATGGGTGGATTGGAGAATTATGAAAACCACCAAGGGTGGATTAGAAAGGGCATGTGGCATCTAAAAGGTTTTGAGAACATCTGTATCAATCAGAAGTGTGGAAGCAAGGTTCCCGTCCTACGCATTTATCTAGAGTAAAGGATGGTTGGGGCTTGGCGCAGTTTAAAGTCATGCAGATGGGACATCATCTAGAATGGAACGGCTTCTCTTGGTCCTTGGTAATCTTGTTAGAGACGTTCCACCATATTCAGGCAGGGTTGTGAAAGAGGTTGGTAAACTGTAGCTCAGAGGGTTTCCGAATCCTGGGATAGACATGGGGGCTCAGAGGCCAATAGGTGTATGGGGAGAAGCATTGCCTCAGGAAATATTGTCTTTGGTAGACGGTCCAGGGGAGATCAATATGCAGAGCCGCTGAGGGCATGGTATGCATAGTCATGCAAATGTGTCCTTAGGTCAATGATTGTATTCCCCGGATATCCAAGCAACTTCAGGGAAGTTGAGATTTGGTACCACCAGGGGTGGCTTATGAGAGCTCAGCTTTTTTCTGAGTACAGAGTATTGTTTGTGATGAGAGGGTGCCTGGATACGGGGGAAACATCTATACTAAACTTCCCAAGAATGGGTGAAGTAATCCCTTCTCACGCGGGTGTGAGACGGTGTCTTATGCAGGTATGACCCGTGCACTGAAGGACAGAGAAAAGCCTCCATTCCTTACTGAACCTGTGATGGGTTTGATCGTGCAGTTTAGCGTCATGAGGTAAAGACGAAGATCATTATTAAAGGATGTTGTGCAGTTTAACGTCATGCAACGAGGACGAGGGGCATTTTTCTTTCCTTTGCCAATGATGTGCGGTTTAACGTCGTGCATCAAGGACGATTGACCGTGCAGTTTAATGTCGTGCGGTAAGGATGAGTAGCATTATTAAACCAGTAAAAATGATTGTTGTTGGAGGCATTCCCCTGGATGTTTAATGCTTGGTCTTTGTAGCTTTATGCCAAGTGGACAAGATGTGATATGTGCTATTTGACATCATGCGGCAAGGACGTAGTTAAAAAGGCCGCTCTTGATTAGAATGTAACTGGGCCCGAGTATCCTATCATGTCCAATACGTGGAGGGGTGTTTATGGTGTCAATCATGGTTCCAGGGATTCTTGGATTAGGAGAGATGACATGGAGGCTCTGGGGCCACTAAGCATACGGAGCTAGGAAGAGTATCGACCGGGGAAATATCTCCTTTGGTAGACGAGATAGGGGATATCAATATGCAGAGATGTTGAGGGTATGGTATGCATAGTCATAAAAAGGTGTCTCTAGGTCGATGAATTTCCACTTCTGATGGCCATGAATGGTCATGAAGATCCGCAATTATCCAGGCCACGAAGTCTGTCATCGGGTAAGGAAATATCTGGGCATGTCGGGGATATTCGTCCCTAGTTGCTGTTAACGCTTATAGAGCTCCCTGCGCTGATTTATTTTGTGTGTGGGGGTGTACCTCCACTCCATACAGTTTAACGTCGTGCGGTAAGGACGAGGTACTCCTAGTTTACGGGTCATAGAGCTCGGACCATTGGGTGACTATTGCTGCAGTCACTCAAAAGATAATTCGGTCAACATGCTCTGATATACTTTGAACAAGGTGAGGGATGAAGGTCATAAACTGAAACTTTGATTTTTCCCGGATCAAGAGGTGTGGTGTGGGGGCTCTGAGGCCGGTAGGCGTACGGAGCTAGGAAGAGTGTCACCCGATGAAATCTTGTCTTTGGTAGACCGGCCAGGGGCTATCAATATGTAGAGCCGCTGAGGGAATGGTATGCATATTCATGCAAAGGTGTCTCCGGGTCGATTACTTTCCACTTCTGATGGCCATGAATGGTTATGAGGATCCGCGATTGCTCACAGTGTAGAGTTCGACATGTGGGGATAATGGTATCCGAGTATACAAGTAACATCTTCACTGTAGTTGTTCGTTGAGTCAAAGTAGCCTAGTCCTGTCTTGATGTTCGCAGATGCAGGTCATCATGTGAACCACGGTCAGATACACAGGCCAATCGGATAGGGGTACCCTGTCAACATTTGGATGTGAAAAGGGTAATGAACTTGTAAACCACTGCTCTATAAATTTTTGGATCGGGAGATGTGATATGGGGGCTCTGAGGCTGGTAGGCGTACGGAGCTAGGAAAAGTATCGCCCGAGGAAATATTTCCTTTGGTAGATGAGCCAGGGGATATCAATATGCAGAGCTGCTGAGGGCATGGTATGCATAGTCATGCAAAGGTGTCCCTGGGTCGACGACTTTCCACTTCCGATGGCCATGAGTGGTTATTAAGATACATAATTTTCCAGGTCGTGGAGTCTGATGTATGGAGATGATTCACCCAAATGTGCAAGGGGTATTCCCATCTCGTTTCGTCGTATATTTTGGGTGGATCATGACGAAGCCCATGCAGTTTATCATCATGCGGTGAGGACGACTTCTGTGCAGTTTAACATCATGCGATAAGGACGACTTCCGTGCAGTTTAACGTCATGCGGTAAGGATGACTTCAGTGTAGTTTAACGTCATGCGGTAAGGATGAATTCTGTTTAGTTTAACATCATGCGGTAAGGAAGAGGTACACACATCATTCAGGTCTAGTCCATACACGGGGGAAGGGGCATTTTTTCGAGGTGGATGGGCTAGGGTGTGGAATTCTGGCATCACTACATATCCTGCGAGGGCAAGAATCAATCCTCACGTAGTTATCTGAAAGATGATACACCCCGTGCAGGTCTGGTCCATTCATGGGGGAAAGGGAATTTTTAACATTATTTTCATTTGGGAGTGGCTAGGCCAAGATAGGGGATCCCAGTGTCGCTACGTATCCTGTGAGGGTAGGAATCAAACCGCACGTAGTTCTCTGAAATCTGTGCAGTTTAACATCATGTGGTGAGGATGAGGAATACACCTCATGTAGGTCTGGTCCATACATGGGGGAAGAGGGAATTTTTAAAACATTAGGTCCTTGCAGTTTAACGTCGTGCGGTTAGGATGAAATACTCTTATTTTAAGGTCATAGAGTTCGGACCGTTGGGTGCTTAGCATTTTAACGTCATGCAGCTCAGACGCTCCTTTTTTTTCTTACCTGTGCAGTTTATCTTCATGCGGGTAGGACGAGGTATGCACCCCATGTAGTTATGGTCTGTACACAGGGGAAGAAGACATTTTTAACTTTTATTTGGGGGTGGCTGGGCTAGGATGGGGAACCCTGGCATCGCTGCGTATCCTGTGAGGGTAGGAATCAAGCCGTACATAGTTCTCTGAAATCCGTGCAGTTTAACATCATACGGTGAGGATGAGAAGTACACCTCGTGCAGGTCTGTTCCATACACAGGGGGAGGGAGCATTCTTAACTCTTATTATACTTGTAGTTTAACGTCGTGCGGTAAGGATGAAATGCTCTTAGTTTAAGGTCATAGAGTTTGCACCGTTGGGTGCTTGGCAGTTTATCGTCATGCAGCTCAGACGAAGAATACACCTCGTGCAGGTCTGGTCCATACACGGGGGGAGGGAGCATTCTTAACTCTTATTATCCATACAGTTTAACATTGTGCGGTAAGGACGAGGAATACACTTGGTCTTTATGTGAAATACTTCTTTAGGAATCTCGCATTGGTAGGAGCCGTTATAAATTGTCCATCTATGGAGAACAGGGAATACGTTCCATTGGAGTACACCTTGTGTACAACATACGGTCCCTCCCACTTGGGCTCCAGCTTTATAGGATTCTTGCCGGGTATCATTGGGGTCCGAAGGACCAACACTAATTCTCCTTCCAAGAAAGACCGAAGACAAACCTTTTTGTTGAAGGCTCATGCGATCTGGTTCTGGTATACTTCCAGATGGTGAAAAGTGTGAAACTGCTTCTCATCTAGTTGTTCCAATTCACCTAGCCTCTTTTCTGATTTCTCATAATTGGATAATTGATCACAAATGGCAATGCAGGGCGAGGGTAATTGGATCTCAATGGGCAGGACCACTTCTTACCGCATGTACTTCATTCATTACGACATCGGTTTCTTCTCCATAAATGCATACGAGGAGCACTCTATCAAGGCCTCATTTTTAGAGGACCTCTTGGTGACCTGCGCTGCTATATAGGACAAAGTTGATGGACCTTCTCCATATTTTCTATCGTTCAGCCCTATCTGATGGAAGTTCTCCCCGTTAAAGGTAGTTTCCAATGGGGGTCATCCAGCCGGTGGAAGGAGCATATGGATCAGGGATAGGACTGACTTCATAGATTTATTCCGTCTTAGATTGAAAAAATGGCAATACCATTCGACGGTGAGCAAAACTGATAATTGTTTCATCCCAGCATGAGTCAGCTAGGGTTGTGTCTGTGTTGGCTAATGCATCATCCTGAGCATTCTGAGACCAGAGAATATAGTTCAATGTTGGTTCTATGGATAATTCCTCCATTAACCCTCGGACATGGTCAAACAGGGGGATCAGATCCTCATTTTTAATAGAATAGTCACCATTGACTTACTTGATGACCAGATCCGAGTCACCTTTTACCTTAAGGTGCTATACTTGTTCCTAGAGTGCGAGCTTTAGGCCTGCAATGAGAGCTTGATATTCCACTTCATTGTTTGTACATCCCTTTGACAGGAGGAAGGAATATTGAAAGACTGCCTTTTTCGGGGACACGAGTATTATTCCCAAACCCACTTTGTTGAATCTGGTATCCTCTATCCTCTTCCCGGTTGGGCTTCGAGATGCACCGTCGAAGTACATTTCCCATACTGGGAACTCCTCTCGAACCGAGAAGATGTCTTCATCAGGTAGTTCGGCGTCCAGTGTAGTGGTCCCTATCGAAGGGTGCTCTTCCAGAAAGCCTGCTAATTCCTAGCCCTTGATGGCATTCTAAGGCACAAACCGGATGTCAAACTGTTTTAGGATGACCGCCCATTAGGATAGGTGTCTGGTTAGCATTAGGCGGCTGAGGATGTACTTGAGCGGGTTACTCTGTGAGATCAAATGGACTTCATGATGTTGCAGATAATGTCGCATATTTTTAACTACGAAGACCAAGTCCAAACAACTCTTCTTAATATTTTAGTATTGAGTATCAGCATCAATCATTGTTTGGCTGAGGTAATAGAGATTGTTTTCACTGTTGGTGTCGTTATTTTGTCCGAGGAAGGCTCCCAGTGACCGCTCTAGGGCCTTCACGTATAGGATGAGAGGTCTTCCTTCAACTGGGGGCATGATCATCGGTGAGCTTAAGAGGTACTTCTTCAAGTTGTCGAACGCCTCTTGGAAGTCATCCGTCCATTGGTACATGACCCCCTTCTTCTTTAACCTGGTAAAGGGAAAGCATTTTCCTTCCAGGTTGGATATGAATCGCTTGATATAGTCCAAGTTCCCTTGGAATGCTCTCAACTCAGTGAGGTTTCAGGGAGGTGGCAGTACAAGGATAGCCTTTGTCTTCTCATGGTCGAATTCGATGCCACGATGGCGTATGACGAAGCCAAGGAATTTCCATGAGGTAACCTCAAAGGCGCATTTCAAGGGGTTCATCTTCGAGCTATGCTGTCGAAGTTTGTTGAAGATGGTCCCAAGGTCTGATAGGTGATCCGAGTACTGTCTGGACTTGACCACTAGGTCATCCACATAAAATTCAACGAATTTCCCCAGGAACAGTTTAAAGATCTGATGCATGGCACGCTGATATGTGGCACCAGCATTCTTGAGACCAAAGGGCATGACTCTGTAACAAAATACCCCTTTAAGTCCCTAAAGGCAGTGGCTTCTTCGTCTTCTCAGTCCATCCTGATGTGGTTATACCCGGAATAGCCATCCATGAAGGATAGAGTCTCATACTCGGCTGTTGCGTCGATTAATAACTCAGTGACCGGGACCGGGAAATCATCTTTCGGACAATTCCGATTGAGATCTCTAAAATCAATGAAGACATGGATTTGTCCGTTCTTTTTCTTGACGGGGACGATGTTGTCCAACCAAATAGGGTATTGGACCTCCCGAATGAAGCCTTATTTAATGAGCTTATCAACTTCAGCCTCTATTTTGGCAGCATGTGAGGGGTGTGTCCTTCTGGTGGCTTATTTATAGCCTCGGTGGTCTTCTAGTAGACCTAGGTGGTGTGTTGCCACTTCAGGATCGAGTCCCAGCATTTTCGTGTAATTCCAGGAAAACGCTTCTCGATGTTTCCTTAAGAAGGTGGTATATACCTCGTGCTCTTCGGGAGACATGGATGCACTAATGAGAGTGGGCCTCGGGTCTTACTCAGTACCCAGGTTTATTTCCCTGAGCTCGTCCATAGTGGTGGAGATACCTTCCTCAAATGCAGGAGGTGCATCCCTGAGATCTTCCCCCTCTTCTTCTCCAAAATCCTCATCTTCTTGATCCGATGAGGAGAGAGCTCCTGACACTGGATTTTGGGAGCCCGGAGGCGAGGTATTGTGGGAATCCTTACTCAAGTTTTCGTCCCCAGATTGAGTTTCGGTGGACATTCCCATATTTTCACGCTCTGCCGTTATGGCTGAAGTCATGAGGACATCCGAGTGCATGTCCAGACTTGAACTCCTACTCTCAATATGGTTGATTGGCAGGACATAATCTCCGCCAAGCTGCCTGAGGGGGTCATCAGGAACCATTTCTAGGCCATTTGGAGCAGGGATCCAGTCGACACCATCGACCAAAGGCTTCTTTTTCTTTTTCTCATAGAACACGACGTCAATGTAATGTGACTCGGAGAGCTCAAAGGGGGCCTTGTCGGCGTTCAACGTTCCACTTTTTCCATTGACACAGTACTTGATACAATGGTGGTAGGATGAAGGAATGTCCATGTGCTTATGGAGCCACGACCTTCCCAACAAGGCATTGAATGATGTGCTCTGCCGGACCACCAGGAATTCTTTATAGGCTACCAGGTCACCAAAATGGGTCTTTAGCTTAATTTTTCCCATTAGCTTCTGCTCACTCTTGTCATAACCCAATAGAGTTGTGGATGAGGGAATTAGATCATCCTCAATGTAGCCCAACTTATGGAGTGTCTGTAGGGGAAGGAGGTTAACTCCAGGGCCATTGTCTATAAAGACTTTCTAGATCTCAATACCATTCAGTGTAACAGACACATATAGTGGTTTTATGTGTCCTTGCATGATGGAATCTTCATCCTGGTCGGTGAAGTAAATCACCGTATTCCATTCAGCCAGGTCAGTCTCCATCCGGTAAATCTCGGCGGCAGCTACCTCGGATTGAAACTCCTGGGGGATGATCAAAGTTTCTATAAGCACCTCCCTAAGGTATTCTAACAGACTTAGAGCATGGAGGATTGACAGCTTGGATGGTACCGATGCCAGCTGCTTAAGGATATCGTATTTCTGCTCTAGCGACCGATGCTTCTCCGTTGGCAGGAGAGTCTTAGTGGGTGCTTTGGGTGCTGGAGCATTTGACAAGGAGGGACCGGCCACGGGGTCAGATATTGATGGTGTTCCCGCATTTTGAGGACTTGGCCCGACCGATCTGTTTGTGCGCACTTGGCGGACAGACACTTGCTCCTCTTCTGGTGGGTATCGCAGAACAACAGGTCCAGAGTGGCTGCTTGTGGAGGTGGAGGGGCATTCTCTCTCCTGCTGAGTCTGTTGAAGGGATCTCCCATGGGTTTCCATGATATTAATGGTTTGGGTCGGGGTCCAACCATAGGGTTGGTTTTGGCCTCGGCTGCGCCTCCCCTGGTATCCCCTACCTCTGCAATTCCTCCTCCCAGCTCCTCGTGTAGGGAACTCGGGTTCATAATCGTACCCTTCGTCAGGGGACAATTCCATGAGATTGATGAAATTAATAGAACCAAAGATTGGCTCTTCATCCTATAACAGTTCAACCTGGGCGGTTTTCCCTGATGGTTCCATTTGGTGGGTCGGTTCCCGTGGCACCAAATTCGAGGACATATAATCTTCCAGGGTTGGGACTAACTTTGTCCCTGTTGCGGACTGCTCCTCTTGCGATTGTTTCTTACTTCTTTGATTATGCTCGGATGACCGGATCGTGGAATATTGTGAGGCCAATGTTGTCGGTTGTGCGGCGTCATGGGATATTGGCGGCAACACTGGTTGTCGTAGCTGAGCTCGGAGTATTCCCTGGGCTCGGTTGATAGTCTTTCGAGTCATCCAGTCATCGAATTTCTGCCCCTACTTTCTAGTGACTTTCTGCCACCTCTCCTCTTTGTCGGAGTCGATGGTAAAGATACATGCCACATGTGATGGGGGTGGTCCCAGCTCGACATGTCTGTAATCTACCATACTCTACAGGAGGTCTTTGAAAACGAATCATTCTCGGATCTTGTGCCCCAACATTCGATGGTAGGGGTATTAATCTGGCCTGTCATTGTGGCTGACTTCTTCAGGCTTCCTTGGCTCCAGGAGGCGGAGCAAGTTGAAATTCATGGTGGCAATGAAGTAGCCACAGACTTGATCATCTCAGAACAAGTATAATTTTTGTCTTCGTTCCTCAAACTGGTTCCGCTTCGGTTCTCTTTGATCATCCCATTTAGGTGGAGGTGGCCGCTGATATGCAGGATGCCCTTGACTATTTAGTGGAGGCCTGAGCGGTGGAGCAGGCACAGGGGCTAGATTGAGTGTGACAGCAGACGCTTCAGCTCTAGGGGCTCTTTTTGCAGGAGCTTGTGAGGCTATTCGGGACTTCAAATTAGTCCGCTGCAGGGAGTCCTCAATTCTATGGGCAATGGCTGAGAGATGGAAGAAGCCAGTGGTGCACTCCACTGGTATGATCGGTGTTCGCAGCTCATCTTGAAGATTATCGATGCATATGGCTAGCATCTCATCTTTAGGCATTGGACTGTTTAGGGAATAGGTCAGACCCTTCCATCTGGCGATGAAATCTGAGACCCTCTCGTTCTCCCTCTACTTGCAGTTCATGAGTTCGATGACCATTGTTTTAGGAAATGTTGAGCTGAAGTGGAATAGGAACTGCTGTCGAAGGTCCTCCCAACTCTTTATTTACTGGGATGGTAGACTCGTATAATAGACGAAGGCAGATCCTTGCAAGGTCCGTATGAAGCATCTGAGTTTTACTGCTTCTTGTTATTCCAGAGTCCCCATCATAGGGTCGCAATAAGACGCGTAGTGCATCAAATGTTGTTCTGAATCACCTGACCCATTGAAAATAGGGAATACAGGGCTCCCAAAATTGGGTGGAGGTGGTGTGTTAGTCACCCAATCTGGGTAGGGTTTCCGCTCCAACTATATCGGAGCGCGTCGACCTTCCATCGCTTCCAATCGAGTTGATAGTGCTTCGATGGTGTTGGTGAGACCCTGGTTTATATCCTGCTGGCCCCAGTCCTGGGCAGGCGTAGCCCGAGGAATTGCCTGAGGATCCGGATTGGCTGGCACCAGGGGTACGTGTTTCGTTTGTGGAACCTTCAGAGGGTTTAGGAATACTCATTCCAGTTGCTTCTGGAGTGGAGGTAAGTCTTGTTATTCATCTGAATTTACATTTAGGTAGTTGGACGGGCCGGGCACCTCGTTGGACGGAAGCCCTGACCGTGTTTCGTTTTTCGGGGAAAACCTTAGTCTTTAAGGTGCACTTGTTGGGGGTTCATGATGTGGCTCCTCCTGGGATGCACTTTCAATAAGGCGGTTCCTCTGGAGTAGCTTGGTGTTTAGCCGCCTCAATTATTTCATCTCCTCTTCCTGTCGAGGGAATCTCTCTTTGAGTGTGAGTGGCTCATCTTTGTCGAGAGAAGGAGGTGGATTAAGGGTAACCAGCCCTTTATTATTATCCTTGTTGTAATCTCACTGGGTAGGTAGAGGAGGGTTAGCTGGAAGGAAGACCATATTTAGGGCGGCCCTCTAGTTTCGGGTGTGCACACCTGGGGGTTTGTTGTGAGTCATATCCTGACTGGAACTATCATCTCTCGATCCATCCCGATTTTCATCATCTCTGGTGTCACCCGTGGGGTAGGCCTCTATGATGTTGATAGATGCATATCGTGGGGCGGAGGAGATTTCATCTCCCAAACAGGAATAGGATCTCCCGCGTCTTCTACTGGACTTCCCTTCCATGACCTGGGATTGCCTTCAGACTTCTTGAATAAGGGTGACGCGAAGAGTTCTTTGATGCGACCTTACAGCGAACCTTCCTCTCGAAAGGGACGATGATTCAAATGATGGGATAGGACGGGTACCTCCTCTTCTGACTATCCTCCCTAGATGGGAGACTACTGACTCTTGTGGTGGGGGGTGTTGTTGAGGGGGTAATAATTCCCCCATCCCTGAGGGCTGGGGTTGGATCTATTCCTTGGACGTTGAGTCCCCTCCTATTTTTATTGGTGTTACAGGGGCATTTGTTGTTAAAAATTCCCCCATCCCTACAGGCTGGGGTTGACCCTGGATTGCGGCAGTGGCCGCGGCTATCACCACCAACTTGATCTTGTGTTCCCCCATTCAGTGGTGAACTTGGTTTGATGACATGTTTTTCTGGGGACCAATCCCTTCTGGGGAGGTAGGGAAAGATTACTGATTGGCCTCTCTTAGAAGAGAGGCCTGCTGAATACTTTCAGTGGCCTGATTCAGAAGTTCTTGAATGGATTTTTCCTGTTGGGCCTAACGCTTCTGGGACTTACTCAAGGCCTGACTTTGTTGGGTGTGTTGACTTTCATGAACAGGGAGACCACTCGATTGTCGTCTTGACATGATGGCGTTGCAAGACACCATGCTAAACAAGTTCTTCTGGGCGGAGAGTGGAGTGAAATACAGAGATCCATGTTCTCCCCATCCACTGATATGGACTCCCATCAAAGCGTCACTGATGAGTCGGTACAGCTGGTGCAACGCACGGGGGTAGGATATCTCCATATTTCCCTTACGCCTCTCGGGTCGTTGTTTTCGTGCTGAAGAAAGGGCTTCTAGGTCGATGTGATGCAGGAGGTCTTCTATTGTCTTGACGTGATCTACATACCCGTCATAGGGCAGGAATATTTATTTCAGTTAGCGGAGGGTTGTCTATATATTATGGCGGATGTCGTGCACGCATTCTTCCGACAACTCTCTCGGTATGTCGAACTGAGAGGTGGTCATGGGCCAAAACATAACTGGTATATCATCTCTGGCCAGTCATTTCCTCAGGTGCAGCATATCGGCATACTTTTCCACTAGTGATTCCTCTACCTAGTTAGCCAAACTGAGGTGCTCACTGATAGTTTGGTCGGAGGCAGTGGGACCAGTAGGTATTGAATTATCATGTGGGTGACTCTGAGGTGGTTCAGAGGATGAACACGGCCCCGGACCGTCTTCTGATTGAAGAAGGATGTCATTGGCGACTAACTTGGAATATGACATGCTTGATACCATCCTTCTGAGTGCCTCGGTATATGAGGGATTTTTTGTGATTGATTCGATAGGGGGAGGACCTTCCCGTCGATATGACATGTCATCGTGAGGAGGACCTCCGCAATGGAGACCGTAATGGCAAGGACAACCATTATTTCTTGATGCTTCACTGCATAGAGGACTTTTGCAGTGCACACCCTGGGGAGGACCTCCAAGGCATGTCGCAGTAAGGGGAGGACCTTCTGGATGCATGGCATCGTTACGGGGAGGGCCATCGCAACAACTGCCATCATGGTGAGGATGACCATCATGTCTTGATGTTCGATGTGCATCCTAGGGATGACCTTTAGGACACACTACGACAAGGGGAGGACCTTCTTGTTTCTTGGGGCCAATGTGGGGAGGACCTTTACAATGGCGGCCGTGATGGCGAGGACTACCATCACAACTTCGTAAATGGTTAGGACTACCATTACAGCTGCTCTAGGGAGAATATATGCATGATACACCCTGGGGAGGGCCTCCAGAATGTACTGCAATGAGGGGAGGTCCTTCTTGTTGATTGACGTCTCTATGGGGAGGACCTCCGTTATCAAGGTGGCGAGGACTACCACCGTTATCTGATGCACAGCTGCGCGGAGTGTCGTTGCAATGTAACCTCTGGGTAGGACCTTCAGGGCAGGCCATGACAAGGGGAGGGACTTCTTGTCATGATGAGACATCACTATGGGTAGGTCCTCTACAGTTGCGACTATGATAGAGAGGACTACCATCATAATCTTTGGTCCCACTACATGGACAGTGTTTGTAGTGTATGCCCTGGGGAGGACCTTCAGGGTGGACCGCAGCAAGTGGAGGACCTTCTTGATGCTCGATCTTCCGGTCACGTGAAGGTTTTCCATGACTCGCATCAGAAGAGGAGCTCTTGTGATCGATCATTATATTCCCGCGGGGGAATCCCATGCGGGTGCTCTAGGGAGGACCTTCAGAGCTGCTGGTATCAACATTGTGAGGAGGACCTTCACAACTGCTACTGCCACTCCCATAATATGGTAATGGTTGGGAAGGGTTTTGAGCCTACGATGTGTTCTTAGTGGTGTTGGGAACCCCAGATTCCAGCAGAGCAGACTCATGAACCCGCTCTTTGTTTTCCGGCTGCCTTCGGCGCATTCAGGGTGCTTTCTTGTGGGTAGCCAGGACCATTTGCTATTGATAATGGCCTTCACCTTTGGTTACCTATCTAATTGGGTCCCATTATGTTGTCAGGATATGTCGACAAACATATTTACTTTTAGCAGGGATATATGCATGCTCTGGAGAATCCACCATGATGGACGGGTGTCCCCCAGTTGGAACGAGTGAAGTTGCTCGATCTGGTTTCCCTTTCATCGCAGAATATGGTCGTCGACCCTCCTGGGTAGAAGTAGGGATGTAGATCTACTCCGAGGCATCTATCTCATCTCTTATATGAGTTGCCTCAATTGGGGAGACGGGCTCATGGGCCCGAGTCCTTGCTGTTGCCGTTGATGCAATTACATTCTGGAAAGTCTGCAAGATATGATCTGGGATCGATACCTACTCCTCCATCATTTCCAGGATATGTAGAGAGACATCTTTGGATGGAATGGGTATGAAGGCCCATTCCGGTATCGGAGTAGGAATATCCTTCTCCGGTCCTCCAGTTTTCAGTCGGTACTGACAATTCTCTTGTGTCGGGGTAGGTGAACAAATATGCCCTTGTGCCGGGATACGCCAGTTTATCTCTCTGTTTGCTGCCACATCAGGATGGCAGACTTTACTTGCATCCGTAGGGAGTTGGCCCTGTATTTGTTGGTTTCCCACCATATCGAGTCGGTGGCCTTTGTCGGCGGGGAGACGTGCCCGCCTATTAATTGCAGCCACATCTGGGTGGCGGGATTTACTGATCACCACCATGTCAGGATGGCGGGTGTCAAAAGCATCTTCTAGGAGTAGTTCTTGCAGGCACCGGGTCACCAACATGTCAAGATGGTGGGCTTCACGACCCTGGGTAGGCAGAGGTGCCTGCCGGGTAAGTGTTGTCCTGCTTGAACGACGGGCCTGATGGAGCTCAGCGGGGATGCGCGCCGGCTCGTATGATGCCACCATGTCTGGATGGCGAGCTCGGGAAGAGAGAAAAGGTGTAGGTGCCTGTTCGTGGTATGTCTCCGTGGATGGGCAGCAGATCTCCTCCTCAGGGACCAAGGTGATGATCGTTCCTCGGTTGTACATTTTCCGCCCTCATCGGGCGGTCTGAGGGGATGGAGCTCGGGGAGCGTGGGATTGAATCCTCGGGGAGACATCCTCCTCGACGTGAGAATGTCAAGTTGTGGCATGACCGTGATGATGCCTTCCGGCGGGGGACTTGGAGCGGAACCCCCATTCGGCAGGGTTGAAGTCCTCAGCGTCGACCTCATCCGCCTCCCTAAGATAAGGGAGGTATGCATTGTCCCGTTCTAGGGACAGACTCCTGAAACGGTTTGAGATAGCAACAGGGGCCATCTGGATCTGCTTTTGTGGCCACTGCTAGGCAGGTGACTGGTGAGTTCTGGTAGATTGGAGGGAATTCATGGATGCCTCCACCATTGGGAGAGTACCATTCAGGTGGTACTCTCGAATCAATGCATCTGAGACCCAGCGTTGAAGATGCTGGGTGGGTGATGGGGTCCTCCGTAGGTGAGGATGTTCGGTCCTTGCGTTGTTGGAAGTGTGTGCTTGTGAGTTACTTTATGATGTCGTTGTATCGAAGGGAGTTCTAAAGGTACATGTAAAATATTTTAACAAATACAAACAACAAACCCGTCAAAGCATCATCTCATAATTCCATGCATGATTAATGACCTAGATTTTCCCTCCTTGTGAGTAAAAAGGGTGCACAGGGTGGGATTAGGTTAAATCCGTCATGCTTGGTTAAAGATTAACTTCGGGTTCACCATTTTTGTTTCGGGTCGGTCTCGAAACTCCCAACGGTTCCGTATCCAATGACGCATGGACCTGCTTTCCAAAGGCAGGCATTCTCTAGATGGTTTGGCCAGAGATGCTTAAGAACTCACATTGGTTGAGAGGATGGGATGTCAGGCTCATCGCACCCTTTTAGGGGGAATTATTGCCTATTTAGAGACTCTCTTATAGATTTAAGACATATTCATATGTTCGTGAATGTTTGGTTTATACCCAAACATAGTATCCAAGGATTTAACCTTGGTTGGCAATGGTCAACTGGACGCGGGGGTTCGGAATCATTTAGGCCTGAGGTTTACCATCCCTCACTGGATTAATGACCCCAAGGAGTTGGGACTCATTGAGGTGGCACTAGGATTGGCGCGGGGAACTGATGTGAAGATAGTCGGATCGACCGGTTGTTGGGCTTGAACCTTATGGAGGATTCCTATGTACCCTGCCTAGGAGAAAGGGATCAAAGTCCACGTAGTTCGAATGGGAGTATCGGAGAACCAACGTGAAGGTGGACCCAGGGGGTCCACTGGTGATCGGGCTTGAACCTCATGGAGGCTTCCTACGTATCCATGTGGTTGGGAATCAAAGTCCTCATAGTTCTCATGGGTATGGGGCTTATGCTCTGAGGCGGCTCAAGGTGTGGATGATGGGCTTGAACCTCAGGGAGGCTTCCTACGTACCCTGCCTAGGAGACAGGGATAAAATTCCACGTAGTTCGCATGGGTATGGGGCTTACTCTCTGAGGCGTCCCAAGGTGTGGATGATGGTCTTGAACCTCAAGTAGGCTTCCTACGTACCCTTCCTAGGAGATAGGGATCAAAGTACACGTATTTTTCATGGGTATGGGGCTTACGCTCTGAGACGGCCCAAGGTGTGGATGATGGGCTTGAACCTCAGGGAGGCTTCCTACATACCCTACCAAGGAGATAGGGATCAAATTCCACGTAGTTCGCATGGGTATGGGGTTTACGCTCTGAGGCGGCTCAAGGTGTGGATGATGGGCTTGAACCTCAGGGAGGCTTCCTACGTACCCTACCTAGGAGATAGGGATCAAAGTCCACGTAGTTCGCAACAAGTCCACCATCGTTGTGCAGGTACCACAACCATCACAAATCTTTAAGCCCATGTGAGTCATGCTCGGTGTGAGAAACAAGAGAATGCAACAAACTTGGATAACCTCGCACTTTTCTCCCGACCAAGGAAAGGGGAGACAAATGAAGAGTGGAGGAAAAGGCCAGTACCGCTGGACTCTCCTTCCCCCCTGATGTTTGAGAAAAGTAGAAGTCGTGCGGCGGAGCAATGAACCCTAAATATTGAAAGGGGTGGGGTCCTTAGCTTCCGGAGAGGATGGTGTGGGGCTTACTCCCGAAGGGATTCCCAATGATGACAGATCCCTCCAGGAGAGCGGCTTGGCCTCAAAGAAGGATGGAGCAGCACCCTTCCCCACTACGTCCCTCCTTGGTCGTATTGGTGGGGAAGTACGAAGGTGCATGGGGGAGGATTCCTTATGATGGGTATGTCGTCCCCTCTCTGGGGAGGGGAGAAGTGACCGACCGCCAAAGCATGCAGTCTCTCATCCTGGAGAATAGAGGTAGAAAGGGGTCTCTCAGGCTCGGACCCCGCATTACCGTGGGAATGTGAAACCAGGCATGCTTTGGGAATCCACCCAAGGGCCGGGGCAACCCCTTTGCCTTCGCTTACCATGGGTATGTGAACTCAAAAGGGCGTGCTAATATGCCCAAAGGTTACATCATATTAGTCTGGTGGCTCTGGTGGAGGCCTCGACTCAAGGCCGATGAATGGGCCAATGAGGAGGTCGTAAAGGATCTGGCCGGATTGGAATTGGAAGGATTTTATCTGGCTCGGGGAATGGGAACTCTGAAGGTTCTGGCAGGCCACACGGTTGTATGAGGGGTGGAACCCTTCGCGTAGGGAGGTACTACGTAGCTAGTGAAGCCGTCCGCGGTCCAGGGTGGTCCGCGGACTGAGAGGCCGTCTGTGAACCAGGAGGGTCCGCGGACTGAGAGGTTGTCCGCAAACCAGGAGGGTCCGCAGACTGATTGGAATCCCGCGAACTAGGAGGGTTCATGGTTTTGGGTTCGGCCCGTGTACAAGGTTGGTACGCGGAGGGGTCCATGCGAGCAGTGGCGGCCAAGGGCGGTGCCATTTGGATATTCATTGGTCAGGGCTTCGCCCACGTAGGAGGGTGCTACGCGGTGCGACAGATCAGAAAAGGGGCTTAAACTCCCTGGTCCGTGGGTAGTGCATCCGCGGAGGGTCCATGGTTCATGGTCTTCTCTTTTTATGTTTTTTTGGTTCGCGGTTCACCAAGTTATGCATTTTCAGTTCCTTATTAATTAATTTCCAGCTTCATACCTACTCTAGTTCGTGAACTGGAACTTCGCTCTTTGCGAAATCCTAAGCTCCTTCCTTCGAAATCCTTCCACCCGAATCTGATCGATCTCTTATCTATGTCCTTCTTCCCTTTCCCTCTTCCCCCTCAGTCTACTTTAATATAGGGGAGAAAAAGGGATCTATTGGGGTCATGCAGCACCTTTTGCGGAGGCCCATGACCAAAATCCCGGCTTACGGATGACTTGGTCAATCCATAACTTGCAGGGCATTAAACACTCCTCTGCGAACCAAACTCGTGGAGTGCTTCGCGGCTGAGGAGGGCTCCGCCTCTATTTTGCGAATGAAAACGGAGGCGGTTCGGGTCGGTTGACGTGGCTCGCAGTTGGGGCGGTCCGGAATGGTGAACCGGGTTAGCGCATGTCCTGCCTCGCGACCACGGAGGGTCTCTGCCTCGGTTTCTCGAACGACGACGGCCCACGGAGGAGGGATGCTTCGCGGAACCGGTCGTGCGCCTTTACATTAGACCGGTCCATGGAGCGGGTCATCCTTCGCCATCCTTGAGTATTCTCCACATTTTCCCAATCCTTTGCGTATTTTTCATGACCCTACATCCACTTGTGTGAAATGTGTAACATCCTGACCCGAATCACCGGGTCCGATCTAGAATTTCACATGACCTCATGCGCACCTCCCCATATGAAAGAATCTTCCAAAATGTAGTGAGGTTCTAAGTCCATAAGTGGGAATACTATACCCTCAATATCGTTTCACAGTATCAATAATCACTACTAAAAAATAGACCTTTAACAGTGCTAAAAATGGCCTTTATTAGTGCTAGAGAAGCACTGACTACCAGATTGAGATTAAAATCCCTAAACTTTTATCATCACTAATGAAGTGAGGATAAAGGGAAACAATTATTAGTGATTTTATTTAGTGTCGATAAAGGGGACCTTTATTGACAATTCTAAAAGAGCTAATAAAGGGGAATGTTGCAGAGTGTTGTAATAGCACACTGCAGCACCGGTACAGTGTGCTATAATAGCAAACCGTAGGACCAAAAACTCCATTAAATTAGAAAAATCAAGTTCTAATACGAAATTTCAATGAAATAAAATTTAAAACACAAATACAAGGAAAAAAATACTATATTATAGATGTTTCAAACATTAGGTTATACAATTACATAAGTACAAATTATTACATCCATTCAAAAACATCATTGTTCCTTTGTCTTTTGATCCTAACCCCTATTTGAGAAAAAGAATGCACCTGTATAATAAAACAATTTTTATGTTAGTAATAATATAATGAAATAAATTAATATAAAGTGTTAATTTTAAACTAAATTTTGAGTCGTACCAGGAACACTATGTATCAGATTGAGTTGTGGTTGATTCTTGCATATAACACCATTTCTTGTTCATCTTCATGAATTATATCTGTGAAAAATAACTAAATATGTATAAAATAAAAATGATAAGGAAATTAATTAATTAATATCATATAAATTGATGAGAAAACAGTATAGGCTCGTTTTCTTGGTTTTAGCGATGTGATGCGTGTTTTAAACTAAAATGACATTTATATATTGAAAAGACACACTTGGAGTCATACTGGTCACACCATGTGTTGGATTGAGGTGAATATAATTCATACATGTCCCAAATTACTTATGGACCATTTTATTAAAGTATCAAAACAATCTGAATGTGTTTTCTCTATTTTGAGTATGTCATTTGTCTTTTTACTAAAATGTCATTTTAAACTGGAAACATGCACTTTGAGTCATACCAATCACTTCATGTGTCGGTTAGACATGAGACTGATTCCTACACATCAAAAATGACATATTAATAATTTTCCTAAATTATCAATATAATTCGAGTTCATTTTCTCAGTTTTCAATGAGTGTCACTTTTTGATTAAAATGTCAATTTTAAAGTGATAACGGACACTTTGAGTCATAATGGGAACATAGTGTATCAAATTAAGGTTTTGGATGATTCTTAAACATCAAAAATGACTTATATATTGTTTACTAAATTATCAAAATAATAAAAATGTGTTTTATCAGTCTTGAGTATGTCAGTTGTCTTTTTTACTAAAATTAATGTCAATTTTAAATAAAAAAAACATACTTGGAGTCGTATCGGTCACACTGTGTATCAGATTTAGGTTTGGATGATTATTATACATCTAAAATTACTTATTTAAGTATCAAAACAATACTAATTTGTTTTATTTGTTTTTATTATGTCACTTATCTTTTTTACTAAAATGTCATTTTAAATTAGAAACGCACACTTTGAGTCATACTAATCACATAATGTGTTAGTTTGAAATGAGTCCAATTCCTACACATACAAAATTACTTATGAATCATTTTATTAAATTATCAAAACAACTTAAGAGTATTTTCTTAGTTTATAGTGAGTGCCATTTTTTGAACTAAAATGAAAATTTTAAATTGATAACGAGTAATTTGAGTCATGTTGAGAAAATTGTGTATCGTATTGAGGTTTACATAATTCCTAAACATAAAAAATGACTTATCAATCATTTTACTAAAGTATAAAAATAATCCAAATGCATTTTCTTAGTTTTTAGTATGTTAGTTGTCTTTTTTAATAAAATTAATGTCAACTTTAAATAAAAAGATGCTCTTAGAGTCATACCGGTCACATCGTGTGTTAGATTGTGGTGAGGATGATTCATAAATATCTAAAATGACATATGAATCATTTTTCTAAAGTATCAAAACAATATGAATATGTTTTATTATTTTTGAGTATGTCACTTTTATTTTTTACTAAAATGTCATTTTAAACTAGAAACACGCACTTTGAGTCATACTGGTCATATCATGTGTCGATTTAATGTGGGTCTGATCCCTACCAGTCAAAACGACTTATTAATCATTTTCATAAATTATAAATACAATCCAAGCATGTTTTCTTAGTTTTTAGTGAGTGACACTATTTGAAATAAAATGTCGATTTTATTATCATAACAGGTACTTTGAGTCATACTGGGCACATCATGTATAGGATTGAAGTGAGGATAATTAATACACATAAAAAATAACTAATGTGTCATTTTTATAAAGTATAAAAACAATCCTAATGTATTTTATCAGTTTTTTGTATGTGAGTTGTCTTTTTTGCTAAAATTAATGTCAAATTTAAATAAAAGACACACTTAAAGTCATACTAGTCACGTCATGTGTCGGATTGAGGTGAAAATGATTCCTAAACAAATAAAATGACATATAGATTATTTTCCTAAATTATTAAAACAATCCAAATGCATTTTCTTAGTTTTGAGTATGTCACTTGTCTTTTTTACTAAAATGACATTTTAAATTGAAAACACTCACTTTGAGTAATACCGGTTACATTGGGTTTTTTTTGACATGATATTGATTCCTATATGTCAAAAAATGACTTATGAATTATTTTCTTGAATTATAAAAACAATCCAAGTGGTTTTTCTTAGTTTTTAGTGAGTGAAATTTTTTAAAATAAAATGTTGATTTTAAACTATTAACAAACACTTTTAGTCATACCGAGAACATTGTGCATTGTATTTAACTGTGGATAATTATAATACATCACAAATTACTTATGGATCATTGTAAAAACTCATTTTCTTGGTTTTGAGTATGTCATTTGTCTTTTTTACTAAAATTAATGTCAACTTTAAATAAAAAGATGCACTTTGAGTCATTTCAGTCACACTATGTGTCAGATTGAGGTGAGATTGATTCATTCATATCTCAAATGACTTATGGATAATTTTCCTAAATTATCAAAACAATCCAATTGAGGTTTTTCAATTTTGAGAATGTTACTTTTCTTTTTTACTAAATTTAATTTTAAACTGGAAACACACACTTTAAGACATATTGGTTACATAGTGTGTCTATTTGATGTGATACAGATTCCTACATGTCACAAATAACTTATAATTTTTTTTCCTAAATTATCAATAAAATATTAGTGTGTTTATCGGTTTTCCATGAGTGACACTTTTTAAACTAAAATGTCAATTTTAAACTGATACCAGACACTTCAAGTCATACCGGGAACATCTTATACCAGATTGATGTGTGGTTAATTCTTACACATAAAAAATGATTGATGGATAATTTTAATAAAGTGTCAAAAAAATATAAATGTTTTTTCTCAGTTTTGAGTATGTCAATTATATTTTTTACTAAAATTTCATTTTAAACTGGAAATAAGCATTTTGAGTCATATCTGTCACATCGTGTATCATTTTTATGTGATATTAAAACCTACACATTAAAAATGACTTATTAACTGTTTTCTTAAATTATTAAGATAATATGATATCATTTTATTGGTTTTTATTGAGTGACACTTTTTTAATTAAAATAAAAATTTTAAACTGATAAAAGAAACTTTGAGTCATACTAGGTACATCATGTATCGGATTGAGGTGTGGATGATTCCCACATGTCAAAAAAGACTTGTGGATAGTTTTTATAAAGTATCAAAACGATCAAAATGTTTTTCTCAGTTTTGAGTATGTCAATTTTCTTTTTAAAAAAAATTAATGTTAATTTTAAATAAAAAAAGAACTTGGAGTCATACTAGTCACACCGTATATTGGATTAAGGTTTTTATGATTCCTACACATCCCCAAGTCTCAAAAAATATATCAACTTCCAATTTTATCATACATTTCATTGGATTTATTTTTATATCTACCAACACTGCATATTGAGTCCGTGTTCTTAGCAAAAAAAAACCTTTTCAGCTAAGACCATTGAATCAATATGTATTGTTGTAGTTCTAAAAAGAAAGGTAATGGAAATCATGGTAACATTGGTAGAAAGAAACATGTTAACTCTTTTGTGGCTTCTTTCAAATAGTTCAAAGAAAAATATGACTTCCTAAAAGATCTATGAAAAAACTAAATAGTTATTACATAAAAATGATAAGGAAATTAACTTACAAATATAAGATAAAATAATTAAAAAATTAATTAAAAAATAGTATGAATTCACCATTTCATTATAGATGTATACATTCTTTACCCATTTCCTTATTTCTATTATCTCAGTTGCAGTTTTGAAGTCCAATCTCTCATGAGCATGAGTAGCTTTGAACAAACCACCCCAACTCAAAAAAAAAGAATCCACCTATATAAGAAAGCAATTATTATGTGAGTAATACTAACATAAATAAATTAAACATAAATATGAAACAATACATTAATTCCATGGACAATGATTTTACTATGAAAACATCAAGATTGCCGCTGTGATTGAGAAGAGGCAGTGTCATTTCTCATTCTATAATGGTGGTGGAGGTAACTTGAAGGAAATTGATAAATTCCAACACTACAGGGGTGAAATTTTTTTGATGGAGAAGTAGTATGTAGAAGCTTTGGTGCATAAAGGCATGAAAGATGGATAGAAATATTTTAAAAAAATGAATTGTTAAAATATGACTTCCCAAAAGATCTGTGTTAAAAACTAATTAATTATTCGATAAAAATGATAATAAGATTAACTTACAAAAAGTATATTAAATGATGAAAAAATTAATTAAATAATTAGTATGAATTCACCTTTTTAGGGAAAAGAAGTTTTTGGAATTTTTGGTATAGAAATTCATGAAATATGGATAGAAATATTCTAAAATAAATGAACCCTAAAAGGAATAAGGAAAATTAAATCAATGTTTTATTATATAATTTTTTGGTAAAATGGAGAAATTATATCATAACATTACCTTTACATCTTCCCAAATGGTTTCATTCATTATACTTTGTTCTTTCATGGTATTGGTAACATCATCATATGAATAAGACATTGTCTTCATGAGTAGTTAAATATTTAATTTAGATTGTGTTAATGCAATATAAAACATATAATATTATGAGGAAAAACATAGTATATTTTAAAAAATTACTTTCTTATTTAAATAACTTTATTTTTTTAATATTTAAGGGATTTGGATCTTATATTGAGAATCCAACTCCCCTCTTTTTGGTACTCTATAATGTAAAATACATTATCTATATTGGGACTAGTAATAATTTATTGTGATCTCCCAATAAAAGGGTCACCCTTGATTGAATTTTCATTTGACCCAAAATTTGTTTTAGTCGCCAGTAGGATAATCGACCAACTCTTTTTTTCTAGATATGATATATAAAATACTTTCACTTATTGTGATGCCATTATAAATGACTCATTTTTTACCATTCCACACTAAAATTCACCATCATGAATCTCATTTCATCAACTTTCACTGAACTCCTATTGTCAACCCATTTGAAATGGAAAATAGGCACTTGAAATGTTATATAATCTAACTTGTAGGTCTATTTGATAATGCCAAAATATGACATATTTGAATAAATTGGATTTCTATCCCTGGAACTAGATAAGTGCATCACTTCCTCTATAATCATAACACGACTATTTTTCATTGTACTATAGTTATCATGTTATTTTGTATAGAATGTATAACCATTGATTACAAAACCAATGTAAGATATAACATTTCATTTATTCCCTTGGCTATCCATTAAATTCATTCAGTAATTGAATTCATTTTTTTATATAAATCTCTATAAATTTGATCTTGAAACCATCCTATAAATTTTTGATTATGTGTATTTGTTATCCATCCTTTATCCCTTTATGAATTTAAATCTCTAAGAATTTATTTTTGGACTTCAACATATGGATCAAAATCTTTACTATTAAGTAAAATGTAAAGGTGTTCCCACCCCCTTTTTTCAAGGTAATTATAACAACATCTCTTCTAGAAATCCATTCTCCCCTAAGGAGTCCTTTTTTATGAGACTTTGGGAGACTGATTTTGTCAACATATGATAGGTAATTGGTAAAGAATTCAATAGATTTTTCAACAATATATTGTTCTTCAATTAATCCTTTTGGCCAACTTTGATTCTTGACATACCCTTTCAAAATCTTCATATATTGTTTAATGGGGGTATATCCATCTATAATGGATAAGACCACATAGTTGAACCTCTCTAACCAAGTAAACTATTAGTTGGACCATTGTATCAAAGAATGATGGTGGAAATAACATCTCTAATTCATATAATGTAACTACAACCTCCTTATTCATGATTAGAAAATTTATCGGTTTTATAACTTTATTGGATATCGATTGGAAAAAGTAGTAGAGTTTGGTTAATGTATACTGTACATTTTTAGGAAAAATGAAACAGAAAGAAACATGCATCAAATTTTACATCAAGACATGATATTCATGATATTTTCATCCTTAAAACTTAAAATTAGACATTGACATGACATTATTTATATTTTATGAATACCCCTATGTAACTTTTACACTATTAAGAAAAATGAAAAATTGAAATTTTTTCTGTCTAGATAGAGTATAAACTGCTGGAGGAATAAAATTCTTCCATTTACCCTTCACTTGTGTAAACTCTTATCTTATACCCATATCAATTATTTATAACCTAAAATTAATTCTATATTTCATTTTTTCAGGAACATTTATTAACATGATAATAAAACTATCAAATAAATTTTTTTCTACATGTATAACACCAATAAAATGTCTGACGTACAAAAAATTCCAATACAGTAATTCAAAGAAATTTGATCTCTTCTTACAACATGATTTCTTAAGGTTTTTTTAAAATGGTATACCAAAAATAGTTTCAACATATTTTACTTTATCGAACAATTGATCACCCATTAGTGGATATGGTGGTGTACCTTGTTTGATATTCGCATCGAATGTTGCCGTCTAAGATCGTAATTTATGTCGTCAAGGTAAAAATTTATGATGTCTTAAATACATATTCTTTGATGAATGCTTCAACCAAAATGAATGTTTTAATTATTCAAAAAATTTATACCCCAATGTACCTTTAAATTTATAGCCTAATAAATTTCTATAAGTGGAAAATTCATTTATCGTCTCATACAACATGTCCCTCCAATGTGAATTCTTCACTTATATGAGCATCATACATTATAACACATTTATCCCACATAAATTTCATATCTTAGATCAATTTATCCAATTAGATATCAATATCATTATCAGTTTTCTTTGGTCCAGATATAAGCAGAGACAACACAATGTATATGTGCTTCATGCATAACTATAGTGGAAAATTATAATTTTCCAACACGACATGCCATGTACTAAGAGTACTACTATATGCACCAAGAGGATTTATTCCATCTATAGATAATACAAGATAAAAGTTTCTCAGCTCATTTAAAAATTCAAGATACTTGTAATCAATTTTCTTCCACTGAGGAGAATCTATTGGATGATGTAGGTTCCCATATTTAATTATTGTATCTACATGCCATGTTAATTGTATCATTAGTTCCTAACATCTATATAGTATTCTAAACCATGGAATGATAGGAAAGAACCATAAATATTTTGAAGGACTTGATTCATTTTTATTGTATCGATCTATTCCACACTTATGTCATTTAATAAGTGATTCATGGTCCTTGTGAAACAATATGAAATCATTTGGACAAGAATGTAATTTTTTAGAGATCATGACCATTGAATTTATTATTTTTTTTATTTTGATATGTTCTACATTGTAGTTCATTTTCTTCGGGTAGAATATCATTAGAGAGACCAAGTGGTTATGTAAAGCTTGTGTCACTCCATCCACTTCCAGCTTTCAAATTATATAACTTCAATATAACTAAAAATGTTGTTTATTTAGTACAACTGGTATAAAATGGAATCTTAGAACAACTATTTAACTTCTCAAACAACTTTGGACAATCATGAAGGTCATATTTAATTTCCATTTTTATTTCTTCCATGCGATATCCATCATCATTTACACTGGTATTCATATAAAATGATCCATAAAATACAGTATCATCCCAATTGATGTGCATGTTTAGTCTTTTCCCATGTTTAGTCCAACATTTATAGCTCTCATCTATTCTATAAAAAATCAAATGTTCTTTCAACTCTACCAAACTAATTTATCTTTAATAATAAAAATGTAAACATGGAAAATGGATTTGATAAGAGTCATATGCATGCTATATTGCAAACTTGATGAACTCTTTAACTCCATCTTCATACTATTTTTTCAAATGATTAGAATGAATCCATTTTCGAATCATATCCATACTATTGGCTTCATAAAATATTCATTTTTTTAATTAATAAATAAATACACATAAAATATTAATTATCAAAGGAAAAGTTATAGATAATTATAATAAGGGAAACCCAACATTTGATTGTTTCAAAGAATTTCAGTATGATTTGAAGAAAATGGGTAATTGAATTTAATAAAAGAATCACTCCATTATGGTCGGTGTTAACCTATGAATTCATTCAAAGGTGAATGTTATAGTCAAATATCCTCCTCATCATCTCATCTTCTAAACATTTATCATTACATTTTTTTGTTTGAAACTCATCCTCCATCTCTTGTAGACATTAACCTATGTTTCTTAAAATACTCTCAGCAATATTCATCCATGGGATGAATACTACTCAGAGCATTACAAGAAACATAAAAAAATGAGGGTGAGTCTCAAGAAAAAAAATCAATAATAACTATTTGGGAGATGAAGTTGATGAGGATGACAGTTTTAATTCATTGTATTCTCTAAAATGGATAATACCTCCCATTTGTGATAATTAAACCATTAGCACTAGTTATTAACTCATGGCCTATTAAAGGTGAGATTTTAGGGGAATGAACATTCTTTTATGTGATTCAATGGGTCTCAATAGGGACATGTTGTGATATATAAATCCTTGGGGCCTTTATGAATTATACATTTATAGGAGAAATTTTACTTATAACACTTTAAATTATCTAACTAAGACTATCCATACCTCTATTAAAATGATGCATCAATTCTTTATTAAATCCCCTAAAATGAAAATATAATATAGGAAATTGAGGAGTAATAAGAAACCCAAATATGATAAACAAGAATAATGAACTCTCATTATATCAACTAGAAGATATAAAAATTTAATAATAAAACATTTTAATAAATAAAGATTTATTTCATATACATGGATGGAAAACATAGATTCCTGGAGGTGGAACCAATACATGTAGACCTAAAATGATGAATACCTCAAAATAATTTCTCATAATTATACCAACATATATAGAATTTGATAACCTCCATTCTATTTTTTGGGAACAAGTGATGTAACAACCTAATGAATTATTACATTTAATATTAATGGTATATCAAATATTTGAAAACATATAAAAATTATAATTTCAATTAAAAATTGATAAGGAATGGAAAAAATAATTTTAGTAAAAGAATATGCCTAATAACGATAAAGGTTTTAAACATCTAAGAATTCTTAGTTGATAAATTTATTCAAGAATTATGTCTAGACATGTTGAAAACAAGAATTATTTTTAAGAAAACAAAGAGTGGTATTTATAAGAAAATTTCATTTTCATGTCCATTATGGGTTCTATGGTGATTTTGGGAACATAGTATAAATTTTATTCATAATGATATAAATAATTGAAATTATGGAAGATATAGATGTTTTATGTTAAAGGGGAGATGACCCACTCTTACGAGAATAGATTCAAAGTAAGGAAAATATTCATAAGTAAAATTGTATAATGAATTTCAACCATTAAATTAAGTTTATTGAACATGTGACAAATTAAATGGTTGCATTAAGGATTTTCAAAAAAAAAATTAAAAACATAGATGAATGTGAAGAAATAAGTAGAAATGTGTTATATAAAAAATAATGGAATGTAAGAGGAATTTATTATTGAATTTTTGGATATAAATATGAGTTATATTGATGTTAGGATCAAAATAATATATTCTAGATGGATTAATTACAAAAGGGGGTGAATTTTAACTTTAAAAACATTAGTTTAACTTAATTTAAACTAAAACAATTCACAAAACCTCTTTATGTAAAAGGATCATATTTATACTTAGATCAGTATGATTATCAAAGTATCAAAATCAAGATAAATTTAGATATATCAGAGTAGTAGAATTATAATCATAGTTTATATGATTAAATCATAGTAAACATATTGTATTCAAGATAGATATGATTAAAATAGTATGTTTTGGATTCATAGTAGATCTGATTAGTAAAACAAATTCTTTTATCATATTTAGGGTCATTATGATAAAACTAAAACATACAAGCAGAACATAATTAAAAGTTCTGTAATAAACAACTAAATCAATAGAAATAGTATAAGAATTACTTATTGCTATTAAAAAGGAATATATCTATATTAACCTTAAGAGTAATGTAGCCACAAACCATAGATAAAGGTGTCTATTATTTTATACTTATAAGAAAGTATGTCTTTCCTCAATAGGTAAATACCTTGATATGAAGATTGGCTTCACTGCATGTCTATCCCTAGAAACCCTTGATCTGATCGATCGTCTCTATCTTGATATACCCACAATCCCTCGATCAATATAATGATCATATTATCCATATTGTTATCACCACAAGTCCTCGATCCTAATCATAGATCGAACATAGAAACTATTTCAAAACAATTCTTAAAGATACAACGTGACAAGGTTTCTTTAAGAATGACTATCTCTAAAGAAATACAAAAGACTAGGAACAATCTATTCATAATTTGTAGACTTCAAAAAAATCGAGAGAGAAAATGTAATCATCATCTTAAAACTCTTCAAATGACCAGGTATTTATAGATAACCTTCCCAAAAGTTATATTTCTTTGAGTCTGTCACAACTACTTTGATACCTGTAATTTTAATAGATCTTTTGAAACTGATTTTCCGACATCGTATTTATTTACAACATTACAGTGCAAAAGAAATTCCTTACATTAGAAATCAATTTTCTGTATTCAGAATTTAAAATAATTCAGTATAATATAATATATTACAAATATCATTAAGATAATCTTTATAAGTATGAGTCTGATGTTTATCAGTTCCGATATCAGTTTGATTATAAGGATTTTTTCAGTAAAAAAGACAAGACATAAAGTCTTATATATGATCTAATAGTGAATATGATGTTTATCAGATCTATAACCATTATGATAATCGTAATGAAGAAAGTTAGTTTATATTCATGAAAATGTCAGAACTAATTCTAAGTATGGTAAAATTTTATGTTTTCTAAAAAATCATTCAAAAAAACTTTGGACATAAAAATTTAGTAAAATAAAGTATAAATAAAGTATTTTTTATTTCAAAAAAAAATAGAAAATTTAGAAGTAAAACTTCTGACTCAATAGATGCCACACTAAAGGGTTTAAAAATAAATATAATTTCATATTAGATATTGTTTGTTCATTTAAAATGAATGAAAAATTGATGTAATTAAAGATTTATGAAAAGTTCAAAAGGTGCATATTATTTTAGAAATGGTGGATCTCTTAAGATAAATTGTTTGCATTTAAAAGATGTTGGAAATAAAATGTGATGATAAATAATGATTTGTTTTTTATATGGATTAAATTAGAACATACATAGTGTTTATTATATGTGTGACGAAGGAAATGAAGTGATTTTTAAGAAGTATTAATGAGTGGGTTATAATTTAAAATATGTCTATATTTTTACAAAGGTATGGAATGGGGAGAATATTAATAATTAAAAAAAATAAATTATATATTTAAATGAAACAACCCTTGGAGTTTATTCACTATGATATATATGGACCCTCAAAGTATAAATCAATACATTATGATAAGTATTTCATTTCACCCATTTATAATTATACTCATATTATATGTATTATATTTTAGTCATATATATAAATATAAATCTCTAAATGGGATTACAATTTTAAGAAGAAGTATTAAGAATGGGTTTCATTATATGGTAAATAATTATATATTAGATTATGGGGCTAAGTATATGACACACCTATTATTGGGTGGTAAAAAATAATATTTATATTCCTCATTTGTACAACATAGATTATGGTCATCGTCATTCCCTTAAATATTTTATTTTGGATCACTCACTAATACTACCACATTATTATATTTATGGTATTTTATATATTTTTTGAAAAAGTGAAAAATAATAGATATTTTAAAAATTGGGGAAAAAATAAAAAAAAATAATGAGAATATAAGATTATGAATATAGTATTATTTTAAATAATGATTAGTCCTTGGGGATTTCCCATATATGTGTTTAATTTTTTTCTTAATGTGTTTTCCAAACTTAATTATCAGTCTATAGAAATGATCAATATCATTATCCTAACCTCCTATGACTATTTATCTCATGTAAAGAACTAGAGAAATTCTATCACATGTGAATTAGGACTTGTATTTCTTAATTCCAATGTTAGGAGGAATCCCACAATTGAGTAAAATAACCCATGGCTTCTACATCCATCAGGATGAATGAATGAAGATAACCCCATTGTACATGTCCAGTGGTCACTAATTCATTCCCTATATTATTAACAGTATCTATCATATTCAAGATAAATTTGGAAGGGGAAGAATTTATCAGAATATAGTTCAATAAGAAATAGTTATGTAATAAATAACAACTAGTAACAATATTTTAAGGAGGTCCCTCCAAGTGTATCTTCCTCCTTATGATAGTGAGTCAGTAAATTGTTGATACATAATTGAATGGTTAATAAGGGCCTCAATAAAACCATAGTTTAGAAGGGTTAGGATATGGGAATGCTCCTATACATTGGGCTTCCCCTAGTGAGACTTCCTCTTAGATATGATCTATTAGGTGGTTGTGGACATTTGATGCAACTAGTGATCTTCAAATGTAAACTCTCTCTCAACTTACTCAAAAGTTTTAATTAGAATATCTAGATGAGATATTGTAAGGTTTGAAGGAATATGGGTCTTTCAAAAAGTGGTAATTTAAATGGTACAATGATCACCTGTCAGAAAGAAGATATAACCTTGATCCTGTTTTTTTATTCTTTATCAAAACATACCAACAATTATCTTAAATAGAAGTAGAATATATTCTTAATCCTGAGTGGATCTTAAGGAATGTTTTTGAGAAACTCTAGTGGTGAGGGCTCGAATATATGAGTTTCCACTATTGACCATAGGAATATACCAATGGTGAAGAAAAAAATGGTGATAAAAAACGCAAATAGATATCTCTAAATAGGAAATAAACGAGTGAGGAGGAGGAGAAAATAACATACCTTAGATTGAAACTTTAAATCATCTGAGTGAAATTAGAGATATCTCCAAACCTGTAATTCATTCAAACATTGGAATTATTCGACCCTTGAATCATTCGAGCCTTGTATTTGAGCCTTGGAATTGTTCGATCCTTGATTCTAGCCTTGATTCAAGTTTTGATTCGACGAGGAGGAGCACCGAAAGCAAGTGGCTTCCACAGAATGCTTTGGATATCATGACTGGTTCGTGACTGGTTAGGGTTTTTTAAACAGATCGTGACACTTTTTTTAGTGCTTCCAAAAAAGCGTTGATAGGGATCCCTTTTAACATCACTAAAATAATAAATGTTGACAAAATTCATTTTTATCAGTAATAAAAAATCGCTGATAAAAGTCATCTTTATCAGTGAAAATTTTTTATCACTGATAAATATAACTTTATCATTACTTGTTTAGCATTGATAAAGCTCTATCTTTATCGGTGCTAAAAAAGAGCTGATAAATATGCCACTGATAAAGGATTTATAATTATAATTATAAATAAAAAAATTATAAATATATTTATATAATTATATATATATAATAAATATATATATATATATAGTAAATATATTCATTATTTAAATATATTTATTTTAATTTTATAGTTATTTAAATATATAATTATTTATTTAAAATTATATAAAAAAATTTAAATAATATTTATATATTTATATATTTATATATTTATATCATTATATATATTTATATAATTATATATATTTAATAAATATATAAAAATATAAATATAGTGAATATATTCATTATTTATATAAATTTATTATAATTTTATAATTATTTAAATATATATAATTATTTATTTATAATTATATAAATACTTTTAAAAAAATATTTATTTAATTATAATTATAAATATATAAATGTATCAATATAGTAAATATACATTTATAAATATATTTATTTATAAATATTTATTTAAAAATATATTTTTAACATTATTAATGAATATTTAATGTTAAGTGCATGCATGTTTAAAATGATTGAAATTGAATAATTAAAAATGAGTACATTTTAACAATATTGAAAAAAAAGATATGTTTTATTAATTTAATATAAATTATTAAAAAAATGATATATGTTGAAATAAAGATAAATATATATTGAAAATATTAAAACATAGTAAATAAATATACACAAATAAATAATAGAAATTGATTAAATTCCCAAAAAAATAAAAAATAAAAAATATTAAAAATGAATTAATACCTAACTATAATAAAATAAAAAAATAAAAAAATAAAATTTACTGATTAAAGACATGATAGATTAAATGTATCATGTTATAATTAAATTATAAATTAATACTAAAATTTGAATAAATTATATAAATATTAGGTGTATGTGTTTCTATATAATATTTTATTAATTACGTAAATATCTTTGTGTGTGTGTGTGTGTTATATATAAAGAGGAATTAATTGTGTATATGTGAAATTAATATAACACACATTTGATATATGTTAAATTTAAAAATCAAACGACATTCAATTATGTCCCTTACTCGATGCAATTAGCTTGTATTTTAATTCATATTAATTTTTAATTATAAACAATTCTTCACTATATATATGACTATTTAATGTAAAGCATAAATATTGAGGGCTTGAGACATCAGTGAGATGCTACTTGTCCTTAGGCGTCGTTCTCAAGGCGCCAAAGGCTGGAAATAAATGTTGAGGGATTCAAAAAAATTGGGGAATTATTTCTCCATTCGATACAATCCACCCAACCACACAATTCATAATCAATCGCAACTACATGATTCATTTCGAAAAAGTACAAACCAACCAAATCATGCCAAGAAACAACCAAAAAATTCCATAACAATTCCCATAAACCCAATACAACAACACACAAAATCCCAATATCAGAGAACTAAGTGGAAGACTCAAAAACAAGACTCAAAGGAAACCATGACACGCTCCATGGCTCTACACCAAGCTCCATGCTCCAAGAACCACAATACCACCCAAGCATCATGACAAACCGCTAGCAAAATGAGATGTTTTACCCTTACCTCTGTCCCAAAAAATGACATATACAAAAGTACCAAAGTGCCAAAGTAGGGGGTGAGTACAAATACTCAATAGTTTTTCCCCAAATTACTCCCCTACACACACCAATAGAATAGAACCATTATCACATATATATAAATTAGTTTATATAAAGCATTAAATAGTTCAATAATTTCCAGCAATCCAAACACACTCTTACCAAGCCATTTTCACACAAATCCACACAATAAAAGGGGAAGACAAAAAATAATCCATAATACATTTTACCATCACATATTTTCTTAATAATTTCATCTTTCTCAGTCACACACATAATCATAACATATCCATAAAGTTCACACACTCAAACTGGTGTAACAATCATGGTGGAACTTCACATCCAAACCTGTTTACTCCTTCCCAAACTTAGTGGTACTCCATGCCCACTTATCTTTAATGGTGTCCCTTCCATCCACTACTCATCCCATTTTTATAGTGGTACTCCCCTCTCACTTCACACCATAATCAATAATGCATAAAATGATTAAGCCAATAACAAGCATATACACCCGTTAAATCCACAACAATATAAAAACAACTATTTCACAACCAAAAAATCCCTTAGGAAATCACCCATGCCGCATTACATTTTAATAAAGTAACCCCTTTTATTAAAAATCCTTCTTAAAAACCCGTTTCTTAAATCAACTCAAGATACCAATTTTAGAATCAACATTTTAAAATCCGATAATAAAGAACATTTCCCCATAATAACCCATTTTCCCCAAAATCCACAAATCATCACAAAGGGAATTTCCAACAAGCTTCACACATCATAATCAGGAAAAAAATCAAGAAAACCCAACTAATTGAAAACAAGGATTCTAGTTCTAACAAAATGGAATTGAGAGAGAATCCGCGTACCTTAGGGTTTCGGTGAAATCGACCAACTCACAACCATACTACAAATTTAGGTGAAATATCCACCAAAATAGCCTTAGATCCCATTTCCTAATATCCAAAAAAACCCAATCTCATTATTTTAGGAAAAAAACCCCTAGATCTACATGTGAAAATTATAGATCTAGAAAACCGAGAGAGGGGTAAAACGATATTTAAGGAAAACTAAGAAAGATCAAAGAGATGAGACTTATCAGAGAAGGATCGCCTTCACTACACCTTGAAAAACCTTTGAATCGCTTCCAAAATGAGTGGGAGAGACCCTATAACCCTTGATAACCAAAAATACCAAGTGGAGTTTATATAGGAGAAGATAGGAGGAGTTTAGGGAAAATCTTGAGTGAACCCTTAATTAAAAAACCAATTTTTATTGTCACACACGGTTAGGAAAACGGTGCACTAACTGTGGGCATGCTACTACGTCAATAGGGACCCCACACAGTTTCCTTGAACGGTTAGACAAACTATTCAAAAACCATGGGAAGCTTGCTACCTCCACTTGCATGGTTTCATGGAAATTCTGCATGGTTTCCCCTAACTGTTCACAAACCGTGCTCCCTTAGAAATGCCCCAAAACCATTCTAAAACCTTCCTAAACTCTCCCAAACATTACTCATCCACTTTATATACATAAAAGTCATAAAAAATGTTAAATAAATAAAACAAAAGGTTCTACATTCTCCCAATCATTGGAATTTCTGTCCTTAGAAAGTATAGAACCGTTGTTTTTTCGAAAGAGCTCAGGCCATTGCTCATCCATCTCTTTCTCCCACTCCCAAGTCTCCTCCTAAATCTGACCATGTTTCCACAAAACCCAAACTAGACAAATTATTTTACCATGAAATACTTTATCTTTCCTATCCACAATCCGCACTGGCACGTGAACCAAATAAGCATTCGTCTCTAGCTCAAAATGATTCCAATGAATCGCATGGTCACGATATGGCTGATACTTTTTCAACTATGACACATGAAACACATTGTGCACTGCACTAAACCATGGTGGAAAATCCAACCAATAATCCACTTATACAACCTTATTAAGTATCTCAAAAGTCCCAATATACCTCAGAGATAACTTTCCCTACTTTATAAACCGACGATGTCCCAATCTTGGAGAGATTCTCAAAAACACATGATCACCCACCTCGAATGACAATGGTTGTCGATGATGATCTGCATATGATTTCTAAAAACTCTAAGTCATCTTTATTCTCTTCTTGATCAACTTGATCTTCTTTTTAGTCTCTTAAACAAGGCTCATCCCAACTAATGAGGACTCACCCATTTCCACCCAACATAGTGGCGAATGACACGGATTCCCATACAGTGCTTCAAACAGAGCCATATGTATCGAGTCTTGATAACTATTATTATACGAGAACTCCTCCAATAGAAAGTGATCCTCCCATGATCTACCAAAATTCATTACACAATCCTATAACATATATTCCAAGGTTTGTATCATCCTCTCAGATTTCCCATCTATCTGAGGATGATACGCCGTACTCATCATCAACTGTGTCCCAAGTGATTATTGAAAGGATTTCCAAAAATGAGATGTAAACCTCAGATCTATATCTGATACAATCAAAATCGGTACACCATGTCTCTTTACCACCTCACATATATAGATTTTGGATAGATCTTCCACCATATGATATTCACGAATAGGGATGAAATGGGCTGACTTTGTGAGCCGATCCACTATCACCTATATGGCATCATGCTTTCTGAAAATTCTTGGGTGACCTATAACAAAATCCATCGCTATCTATTCCCACTTTCATAGAGGGATAAGTAAATATTGAAACATACCTTCTAGCTTCTGATGCTCTACCTTGACTTTTTGATAATTCAAGCATCTCGAAACAAAGTATGCCACTTTTCTTTTCATACCAGCCCACCAAAATTGCACTTTCAATGCCTTATACATTTTCTAAATTCTAGGATGGAAATTCCATCTAGAATGATGATAAGCTCTAATAATTTATTATTATTAATCCACTGGTACAACCATATGATTCCAAAAATAAAAAAAATTAATTCTCATTCAGTTCCCATCCCTCAATGGTCTCCCCTCCATTGAGTTTCGAACTCACTTCCAAACACTCAAAATTAGACACATGTGCCTCTTTAAAAAAACCAACCAAGTTAGGAACCAAAAAATCCAGAAATAAGACCACTCTATCACCCTAGTACTCACATTCCAACCACATGTTAGCTATGATCGGCATCAACTACCACTGATTTGATGCCTATTTTACCACCTGAGCATACAACTTCATACTTAATGCATCTTCTAAAAAATTTCCCTTACCTGATGTATACATCAAGTAAAATTAAACATCTTAAGATACTCCATCCATATCCTTTTCTTCAAGTTCAAATCTGTTTGTGAGAAAATATGCTTCAAACTCCTATGATCAGTAAAGACTGTGAATTTCTCACCAAAGAGGTGATGACTCCACATTTTCAAAGCATGAACCACCACCACCAACTCCAAATCATGCATTGGGTAGTTCTTCTCATGCACCCTAAACTTCTATGATTCATACTCAAACACATGATCCCCTTACATGAGAACACACCCCAACCCTAATCCTGATGCATCACAATACACTATGTACCCTTTTTCTGGTTCTGGCAGAACCAAGATTGGTGATGATGTAAGATGATCCTTAAGATCTTTAGAAGATTTCCGACACTACTCATTCCATTAAAATGAAACATTATTCCTTTTCAAAGTTATCATTGATGAGGATAATCATGATAAATCACCAAAAAATGTTAATAATAGCCATCTAGACCAAGGAATCTCTGTATCTCAAAAACATTCTTTAGAGGTTGCCACAAAATAACAGCCTCTATATTTTTTGGATCAACTGAAACACCCTTATTATAAATAACATGGACAAAGAAATCAACCTCATGTATCCAAAAATAAAACTTCAACAATTTTTCATATAACTAATGATCTCTCAATATCCTAATGATTATTTCCAAGTGTTTATCATTCTCTATACTTGTCCTAGAATACACCAATATATCATCAATAAATACCACTACAAAAGAATCTAGATATTTCTGAAATATTTGATTCATCAATGCCCTAAAAATTTCTGGTGCATTTGTAAGACCAAAGGTCATAACCACATAATAATAATTGAAATATCTACTTTTAAAAGTTGTTTTGGGAATATCCTCCTTCCTCACCTACAACTGATGATACCATGATCTCAATTCAATATTGGAGAACCATTGAGCTCCCCTCAACTGATCGAACAAGTCATCAATGTGAGTAATTGTATATCTATTCTTTATTGTAACTTGGTTTAGCTTATAATAATTGACACATATCCTTATAGTTCCATACTCCTTTTTAACAAACAAAATCGGTGTTACCCATGGAGACGTGCTAGGCTAAATGAACGTTTCCAACTCCTCCAACTATACTTTCAATTCCCTCAATTCTGTTGGTGTCATCCAGTAAGATGAAAGTGAGATAGGAATAGTCCCCAAAAGGAGATCAATCGTAAACTTGACTTCTCTCGTGGGTGGAAACCCTAAGAATTATTTGGGAAAGAAATCCAGAAACTGATCAAAAATTGCTATAAAATTCTCATCTCAACTCCTTCCATTGATTCCAATGACAATGCTGCTACGAGATTGTACCAATATCTAGTGCCAATAATCCTGTTGCACCCAACTTTTATTTCTTCCCTCCTCTAAAGAGATTTTTGGCACCATCATCTATCTTGAAACTAACTGTTCATGAATAATAATCGATGTGGGCCTTAAAAATTTCCACCCAATCCATTCTTGGGATTATATCATAAGCATTCATATCAAGAATTGAGAAATCCCACATTAACTCAACCTGATCCACAACTATACAACATGCTCTACATAGAAAGGATTGACACTCTCTTATACCTAGAGTAGTTTAAAGTTTTCAAACCTAAGTCATTATTTCCATATTTAAACCCATAAATCTAACAACATGAGAAGTAATAAAAGAATGTGAAGCACCTATATCAAACAATTCTTGCATCAAGGTGAAGTTTAAAATAATAATACCTCGCATGGTGGATGGTCTCAATTGATCATCCATCACAACCTTCTCATCTCCAAAAAAATACATTCTTGCCACACTCTGCTCTTTATTTCCCTAGTAAGAAGTCGTGGGATTCCTAGAATCACCATGACTAACATTACTCTGCTGACGACGGGTATGTCGCTGCCCCCACCCTATCGAGGCATAGGACACCTATGACCCTTGAGGAGTGTCAAGAACACCCAACCTCAGAGTATTATGACAATACAGATGAAGATGAATCATCTGCTTATAGTTATGACATGCTCGAGGTTGTTCTATACAATCCCGCTTGATGTGGCCTACAGAACCACACTGAAAACATCTCATCTTACTCTGAGGATTGGTAGGAAGATTCATTGATCATGTCGTCAGATTCAGAGTCATACTCCCACCCTAAAAATAAGTGTCCCTATTTCTATTGATCCTAGTGTTAGAGTTCCCACCATTTCCCATGGATACCAACATGATTCCTCCTCCTGTAACACCCAAAATATCTCATTCATCCACTAATGCTCTATTCGCCATTTTCATGTAATCACTCAAAAGACACTTTTTATTTTTTCTAGAAAAAGGGAAAATAGATACAAACAATGGTTTAAGGAGATATACAATGGTGAATCCATAAATTTTTACCACTGACAATAAAATTACATTCATGGGGGAGGGTACCTATATTACGATAAATAGTAAGGCTCTTCCATGGACTTGCTAAGCTAGATAGGTTGTCCACTGTGAAGTTACCTTCCTTAAAGGTTTGTAAAATCTCTATATCATTATTTATAATAGACTTTCACTTACTGATTAAATAAATAAGATACCATGGGAATTTTGCACTGCCTTGGGGAAAACGCTCAAGAAGTTTTGAATCACTTTCAAAAACTGTAATGTTGATATTATAAAGATTTCAAAAGGATAGGCTATTGATAATAGATCTAGTATCTTCCCCAATAGAATTTCCTTGACTATAGAAATCACGTGACCTAAAGACCACCGACCCCCTTTCATTTTGAACCAGGCCTCCGCCTCTAATCATTCCTTGACTACAAGATCCATCCAAATTCATCTTAAAACCATAACATGATAGACTTTGTGTAATCACTTATACATAACACCTCTATTTTAGAATGAATTTTCTACCTCAGCCCATCTTAAAAAATACTTTCCTTCAACGATGTACTACCCTCCACCTCGATTGGAAAGTACACTAAGTTCATAAACTTAGCCGCATATTTTGTTACTGAGAGGGTCTCCTATTTTAAACGAAAGAAATCTATTGTACAATGAATTCTGAATGTGTGAGGGTATAATTGTTTATTAAACAATTCCTAAAAAAACTCTCATGTCATGCCTTGGTCTGTTCTAGCTTGGACTGCCAACTCCCACCATTGATAGTCAAGATCTTACAATATATACATGGATATCTTCACTTTTAATTCTACTATTGTCCCAAATAATTTGAATATCCTATTTATTCAATTCATCCATACTTCTACCTTTTCCAGTTCTGAATCACCCATAAATATGGTTGGATTATTCTTTTGAAACTGAACCACATGATCCACATGCTTTGAATCATCCTTTTTATACCCACTTTTCACAAATTGGAAAGCTTACACTATACTCTGCACTAGTTTCTAGTTCACTTGGGGCTCAGGTGCAACCACATTTTCAGCAGCCTCCTCTGGTCGGTCTCTACAATGTCTACCCAGTTCCATTTATATCAATACAAAAACCATCATAATTCTTACTCCATTTGTAATAAAAGGTTTAAAATTTCAAATTAAATTACATAACGACTATCACAAACAGGATTTCCACAATTTCACATTTCCTATGTTGCACCATTTTTTACCATCGATCTATTTTTAAAATACCACAACTATCCACCTTTCAAATCCTCACATTTGAAAATAATTCCCATATTTTACAAAAATAAAAATATTCAGACCATAACATAAGTGTCACATACCTAACTTATTTTAAAGGTATTTTTTATTTAATTTATATTCTTGATTTTTTTTGGGGGGGGGGGGGGTTCCCATGCATTTTGGTGGAAGTGGTGCATTTTTGAAATTTGGGCCAAACTGTGAGCTCATTTCCAGATTTAAAAATAAATTTTGTTTCTTTTATAACTCTTTTATTTTTCAACATTTTTCATCCATTCCGTTTTCTAAATGTCCTAACTTGACCTATTAACACAAAAATTTCTATTTTTACCCTTTAATAATCCATAATAATGGTGGATTTGGGTCTTTATTTAAGGAATTGGGCCAGCCCGGAAGCCCATTTCCAGTTTTAAAAAAAATTAATAAATTATTCAATTTTTATTATTTTTCAGTGATTCCAAGTGTCACGCAAGCCCACTGAACACATTCATGTGCACATTATCTTTCTCCCCTCTTTGGAGCTCGTATGCATCGTCAATTAGGGAATAAATTCATAGGGTTTCTCAAATCGTCCAGATTTAAAGAGGTAACTTCTTTCTTTCATAACTCTTTCAATTATTACTCTTTTTCTCCCCTTTATATGAAGTTTATTCTCATTTTCTTGAAGTACCAAATGTACATAGGGTATTTTTTCTAACCTTGGGTTTAACCTTGGGTTTTCTTGGTCAATTATTGTGGTTTTAGGTTTGATCTAGGGCCCTCTTGGTGCGGCAATGGTGCGATTTGATTTTCTCACAAAGATTCAAGGGTTCTTCTTAATTTGGTAGGTGATTCCATGTGTATGAAATTTATGTGAATTGGATTTTTGTGTTTATGATATTTTCATGTTAATTTAATTTTATTATTTCTGAAAAAATTAGTTTTAGTGGTGTTTTTAATGCAAATGAATTTATAATGCCAATTTTAGGTGAAATTGGGGGTTTTCATGGACGTCTCTTGTTGGTTCATTTGGGGCTGCCCTGTCACTAATTATTTGATTTTATTAGGATGTATTAGGGATTAAAATACTATTTTTAATGTTTATCTCCTTTGGTTTTTTCTGATAAATTTATTTTTAATGATGTTTGTGGAACTTGTGAACTTTAAGTGCCATGTTTGTTTAAAAATGGGATTTTTACAAAGATAACATTTATTGATTCACATGGGGCTACCCTAAAATTGATTTTTTTGGTTTCATTGAAATGTATTGGGCTGCCTTTTATCTTTTGGTAACTTACAGGTGTTCACATAGTGTGCAAAGTGAGGTTTTCAGGGAGTTTTGGGTGAAAAACAATGCGGGTTTTTGAGAAATTGTTTTATGGAAAATCAAAGTGTTTTGTTGTGTGTTTTAAATGGTATAAAGTGTGTATAGATAATTTATTGTTTTTAAGTGATAATTATTGGTGATTTTATATGAAAATTTATGTACGTATCATTCTTAATTTTTTTTAGCACAAAGGGAAAAGCCCGAGTACCTAGGTGGGGCGGATATGTACTAGTACCACTAGTGAACCGGATGGGTTTTGTCCCTGTTTCACTTAGCATTTGGATAACAACAATTCTAAATAAACTATATGGATGATTATTTGGGACCAATATGTTATGGGTATGTTCCCTACTAGTGTATTGTGTATGATAATGGATTTTTTTACTATGGTTAGTTTACACCGAGGTACGAGGTACATGGGGCACAAGACTATCTAGTGCCTAGGGGTGTTCCCGATTTTGTTGCTCATTGGATTTGTGGTATTTAAACTTGTATTAGGGTGTGTTTGGAATTAAATTATAGTATCTAACATTAATATTTAAATGTTTTAACATTCTTAAAGTTTTAGCTTGAAAACTATTTTCAATTGAAAGTTGCATTTCTTGGAATTTACCACCTCTTTTCTTTGCATATTAAAACTACTTGCTTTTTCACCTTATATTGCATGAAATTTGGAATCGTTGGGTTGTATAATATTGGTCTTATTCTCACACCCTAATTACACCCCTTGGGTGTAATTATACTTTATTATTCTTGACTCAGGTAAAGGAAAGGCTTTGGGTGATGGCGGTTCAGGGTGTTAGTTCACATCCTTGGTGCGGAGTTATAGAGACGGCTTCTGGGTGATGAACCATTAATGTGTGGAGTCATTGGGGATGTTTCTATGATTTTTATTTGTGTATTTGGACCTATTGTATTTTTTTTAACTTATATATTCAGTTTTGGATTTTTTTTATAAACCTTGTTTGGTGTGAATTTTTCAGATTTAGTTTAAAAAAATGTTTTTGATGTTTTATGTATACATATTTGGGTAAATAATTTCCAAACTAATATAAATGATACCCGAGCACTTGTGTCAGCCTGCAGAGATAGGGAATGTCCTTCGGGCCTTGCCACGGGCCGGGTATGGTGTCGTTATTGGTACCGACCAGATTTAGTTCGTGACAAAATGGTATCAAATGTGGTTAATGTTTTTGGGTTATATTACTATTTTGGGATGAGTCTGGATAGATAGAAGCTAGGATTGTTGGGGATCGGGGTTTTGGTCATGAGTAGGGTTCCTGGTCCACACCTCTCATGGCATACCTTGAGTCACTAGGGGATGTTGGAATTGTCTGATTGACTTCACTTCCAGGTGAGACGTGTGGGCTGCAGACCACACATGGACATCGGGCGGGGTGGAGTAAATGTTTATTTTATTGTTGTAATGTTTTTAGATTATTTATAATTGATGTATTTGATTAAAATTTTCAGAATTTTGGTATTGATTATTTTTTTGTGACTATTGCAGTTTGTAGAAACATGCCTCCCCAGAAAGATCTCATGCGCCCACGGGAGGAATCCGGAGAGAGTTCTCCCACACCGATTGATCAAAGGATAGTTGAGGCTATGGTTTGGGCTGTCTAAGATCTAGGATAGGGACTGGCTCCTGCTCCTATTGTTGTTAGGGAAGATGATATGGGTCCTAGAAAAGATAAAGCACAAGAGTTTTTGAAAAACAAGCCTCCTACCTTCCAAGGCAGCTTAGAACCCTGAGAAGTTGAGGAATGGATCTAGAAGGTCGAGCACATGTTTGAGTTCCTGGAAACACCTGAGGAGATTAGGGTAAAGTGTTCCTCATTTCTTTTGGAGGGTCCCAACCATAATTGGTGGGATTCAGTGCTTCAGATTGGGAAAAATGAGCAGATGTGCTGGGGATATTTCAAGGTCGTCTTCAATGAACAGTATTTCCTAGAGGTCTTGGCATATACCAAGTCCTAAGAGTTCATGGAACTTTTTTGGGGGAACCTTTCTATGATAGATTATGCCAACCATTTCGCTGAGTTAGTTCGTTATTCCCCTGAAATTGTCTCGAATGACAATTAAAGGCCCATAGGTTTGAGAAAGGCTTGCGACCAAAGATATACTCTCAGGTCTTCTTGTTCAAGATGAGGACCTATGATGAGGTCGTTGATCGGGCATTTATTATGGATATTGATCGTAAAGGCAGGTCTGGTTTTTCTAGAACTTTGTCAGCAGTGGGCAGTGGTAGCTCTTCATAGAATAAGATAAAGTGGGAGGATCAGGTGAAGAAGGGAGGTGGTAGTTCAGGCCACTCCTTCAGGTAGTTTTCATCCAGGTCTTCTGATGTGAGATCAGTCGTGTGTCACCAGTGTGGGAAACTGGGGCACATCCGACCAGCATTCCCAATTCCTTAGAAGCCTTGTTACCAGTGTGGAGTTATGGGTCATCTGCAGTGCTTTTTCGGGGTGGCATGTCCACTTCCAAGTGGAGCAGGTTTAGTGTCTTCAAGAGGAGTTTCATCACATTCAGAGACGTTGAGGATGGGAGGATCTTGTTTTGGTGTCTGTGGTGGTAGGGATGGGACATCTTCTAGGCAGAGCTTGTTCATGTCATATCCATAGTCTAGAAGTCATCCCCAGGAAGAGACCAGACATCTCCATGTAGTGGAACAAGCACTAGTAGGATCAGAGGTGGGACCATCGATAGTTCGAGGTACCGTTTTGATCGCATCTTCTATAGCTGCTGTTATTTTTTATACAAGTTCAATTGTTTCATTCATTTCTATCCATTTTGTGGGCATGTTTAATTTTCCAACTAATTTTTTGTCTTTTTCAATGGAGTTGGTGATGCTGCTGGGAAAGAAGAAGGAGAAGGGTCTCAGGTGCCCCTCGGGTGCACTTTCTGTGTTAAGGGTTGAGATGGAGTGGGACATCTTGGTCCTAGATATGGAACTATTTGACATAATACTCAACATGGATTGGCTAGTAAACTTCCAGGCACACATAGATTGCTACAGGAGGCGTGTGAGTTTCACGGCACTTGATGGGAGTAGTTAGGTTTTTCGTGGAGAATGGGATCCTCAGTCGGGTCGCACAGGACCTCCACTCCCAGAGTTGGGAAGTATTATTTTTCAGTTTTTGTCAATCGGGATAGAGGAAAATGTTCTTTCCCCTGAGGGTTCACTACCTCATGTAGTGAATGAGTTTCTGTAGGTATTCCTGGATGATTTTTCAGGTTTTCTCCTAGAGCGGCATGTGGATTTTTTGATTGATCTGGCACCAGGAACACAACTGATATATCTTCCCTCTTATAACATGGCCCCCACTAAGCTGAGGGAATTAAAGATACAGTTGGATGACTTAGAATCCAAAGGATTAATTTGATCAAACGTATCTCCTTGGGCCACTCCTATGTTGTTCACGAAAAAGGCTGATGGATCCCTCCGGTTGTGCATTGACTACTAAAATCTGAATAAGGTAGCAATTAATAACTAATACCCTTTTCCCAGAATAGATGATTTGTTTGATCAGTTGAAGGAGGAAAAGTGGTTCTCAAATATAGACTTTCATTTGGGATATCATCAACTCAGGGTGAAGGAGTCAGATATCCCAAAAATATCCTTCTGAAGCAGGTACGACCACTTAGAGTACTTGGTCATGCCCTTCGGATTGACCAATGATCCAGCAGTCTTTATGGAAATCATGAACAGGTTGTTCCACTAGTATCTTGATTCCTTCATTGTGGTATTTTTTTATGACATTTTGGTGTACTTTATATCTGAGGAGGAACAAGAAAATCACTTGAGGATCATTTTGGGCACTTTCTGGGATCACTGCCTCTATGCAAAATTATAAAAGTACAATTTCTGGATCATGGAGGTGAAATTTTTGGGGCATGTGATCTCGGAGAAGGGGGTTTTAGTGGAACCCAAGATGATCAGTTTGTTCATGTCATGGGAGCAACCAAAGAATTTGTTCAAGATCAAGAGTTTCCTTGGACTGGCTGGTTATTACAGGTGATTCGTTCGGGATTTCTCTCAGCTTGCTTCACCGATGACTGTGCTCACCCAGAAAGGGGTGAAGTTTGTATGGGGCCCATAATTTTAGGAATCATTTGAGGAGCTGAAGCGGCGGTTTACTACCACCCCTGTGTTGATTTTTCCAGAGGCCGGTAAGGGGTATGTGGTCTATTGTGATGCTTCGGGTATGGGTCTTGGGTGCATGCTTATGCAGGATGATCATGTGGCGGTGTATGGATCACACCAACTCTGACCACATGAAAAGAATTACCCAACCCATGACTTGGATTTGGCAGTTGTGATGCATGGTTTGAAGACCTGACATCACTACCTCTTTTGTGAGAAGTTTGTAGTCTACTTTGATCACAAAATCTTGGCCTATATCTTCTCGCAGAAGGACCTCAACTTGAGGCAGTGTCGCTGGATCGAGTACTTGTAGGGGTTTGACTTTGAAATTGTCTATACCCTAGGAAAAGCAAATGTGGTGGCTGATGCCTTGAGTAGAAGAGTTCCAGTGGATGCTTTGAGGAAGTCTAGTGATGAGTGGGCTTTGATGGGACTCTTTGCTCAGATGTATGTGGAGACAAAGGAGAAAATTGGGGGTGTATTCTTAGTGAGCATTCGGTTGACTCCTTCTCTGTTGGAGTTGATTCAGTGAGAACAGCTCAGTGATAAGCATTTTCAGTGGTCAAAGTAGTTTCTCCATGGTGAAGAGACGTCTTCTAATTGGTTGTCGTTCCCTGAGGGCATCATGTGCTTCAAGGGTCGTTCAGTAGTGTCGTTGTCTCTACGGAAGGTGGTGATGGAGGATAGAAACTAGTCTCATTGGGTTTTCCATTCGGGTGCCACCAAGATGTTTTATGATGTTCATCGGTAGTTCTGGTATCCAGGTATGTGACGTGACATGGAAGACTTTGTGTCGAGATGCTACACATACCAGTAGGTGAAATCAAAGCATTAATGGCCCTCTGGTTTTCTCCATCCATTACCCATTCCTACATGTAAGTGGGACGAGGTCACCATGGACTTCATTGTTGGATTGCCTCATATGCCTCGGGGTAAGAATGACATTTGGTTCTTAATTGATCTTCTGACAAAATCATCCCACTTCATTCTGATAAAAGATACAACTAAATTGGATGAGTTGGGCCATTTGTATCTTCAGGAGGTGGTGAGGCTCCATGGAATTCCATCAGTAGTTTTCTCAAATAGAGACCCCCACTTCACTTATCTATTTTGGGAAGGCCTTCAAAAGGCCTTGGGGTATCATATTAAGATGATCACGGAATTCCACCCTCAGACGGATGGTTAGATAGAGTGGGCGAATCAGATTTTAGAAGACATGCTTTGTGCATGTATCCTAGACTTGAGGTTTCTGAGATATCCATTTGGGATTGGTTGATTTTTCTTATAATAATAGTTACCAATCTTCAATTATAATGGCGCCTTTTGAGGCTCTCTATGGTCAGCCTTGTCGGTCCCCCATGTGTTTGGATGAGGTAGGTGAGACCTCACTACTGGGGCCGAGTCTAGTGAAGGAGATGTCTAAGAAGGTCCAGTTGATCAGACAACATTTATTGACATCTCAGAGTCACCATAAATCTTATGGTCACCAGAGGCGTTAAGACCTGGAGTTTTTTTTGGGCGATAGGTTATTGTTGAAAATGGCTTCTTGTTTGGGCCATCTTCAATTGGGAAAGCAAGGGAAGATGACGTCGCGGTATGTCGAGTCTTTTGAGATCACCGAGCGTATTGGCAAGGTGGAATATAGGTTGGCCCTACCTTCTTAGTTGACATCCATCCATGACGTCTTCCATGTCTCCTAGTTTAATAAATACAACCTGGATCCATCCCATGTACTGAATTGGGAGGAGTTGGATATAGAGCCTGATTTATCTTTTGTTGAGCGGTCGGTGTGAATAGTGGACTTCCAAGAAAAGGTGATTTGGGGAAAGTCTGTTCCATTGTTCCGGGTTATTTTTTATCATGGGAATGATACACATGGGACATGGGAGTGTAAGTCGTGGGTTGAGGAAGAGTACCCATTCCTATTTTCCAATCAAGATTCAGGTTGCCTTTTCGGGATAGAATGTTTTCATGGTGGGGAGAAGTTTCACATACATAACTTATTTTAAAGTTATTTTTCATTTAATTTCTATTATTGCTTTTTTTTGGGGTTTCCCATTCATTTTGGTGGAAGTGGTGTGTTTTCGAAATTTGGGCAAAACTGTGAGCTCATTTCAAGATTTAAAAATAAATTTTGTTTCTTTTATAACTCCTTTTTTTTAAAAAAATTCATCCATTACAATTCCTAAATGGCCTCCCATGACCTATTAACACTACCATTTCAATTTGTACCCCTTAGTAATCCATAATAATGGTGTATTTGTGTTTTTATTTAAGGAATTGGGCCATCATGGAAGCCCATTTCCAGTTTTAAAAAAATATTATTTAATAACTTATTCAAATTTTATTATTTTTCAGTGATTCCTAGTGTCACCCAATATCACTGAACCTAGAACCATTCCCATTATCTTTCCCCCCTATTTTTAGCTCGTATGCATCACGAATTAGAGGATAACATCATAGGGTTTCTCAAATCATCCAGATTTGAAGAGGTAACTTCTTTCCTTTATAACTCTTTCAATTATTACTCTTTTTCTCCCCTTTACATGAAGTTTTTTCTCATTTTCTTGAATTACCAAATGTCCATAGGGTAGGGTTTCTAACCTTGGGTATAACCTTGGGTTTTCTTGTTCAATTCTTGTGATTTTAGGTCAGATCTAGGTCTCTCTTGGTGTGGCGGTGGTGTGATTTGATTTTCGCACAAAGATTCAAGGGTTCTCTTTAATTTGGTAGTGATTCCATGTGTATGCAATTTTTGGGAATTGTATTGTTTTTTTTATGATATTTTCATGTTCATTTAATTTTATCATTGCTGCGAAAATTAATTTTAGTGTTGTTTTTAATGCAAATGAATTTTTAATGCCAATTTTAGGTGAAATTGGGGGTTTTTCAATGAAGTATCTTGTTGGTTCATTTGGGGATTCCCTATAACTACTTATTTGATTTTATTGGGACGTATTAGGGCTGAAAATACTGTTTTGAATGTTTATTCCCTTTTTTGTTGATACAAAATTTGGTTTTAAATGTGTTTGTGGAACTTGTGAACTTTAATGCCATTTTTTTTTAAAAATGGAAGTTTTACAAAGATAACATTTCTTAGTTCACATGGAGCTACCCTAAAATTGATTTTTTTAGTTTCATTGAAATTTATTAGGCTGAATTTTCTATTTTGGTAACTTATAGGTGTGCACATAGTGTGCAATGTGGGGTTTTCATGGAGTTTTGGGTGAAAAACAATGCGGGTTTTTGAGAAATTGTTTTATGGAAAATCAAAGTGTTTTGTTGTGAGTTTTAAATGGTATAACATGTGTATAGATACTATATTGTTTTTAAGTGAACATTATTGGTGTTATTATATGAAAATGGATGTATTTGGAATTCTGAATTTATTTGAGCACAAATTTGGAAGCTCGGGTACCTAGGTGGGGTAGATATGTACTAGTACGACTAGTAAACTAGATGGGTTTTGTCCATGATTCACTTAGAATTTGGATAACGACAACTCTAAATAAACTATATGGATGATGATTGGGGGGAAATATGTTATGGTTATGTTCCCTACTAGTGGATCATGCATGAGAAAGGATTTTTTTTACTGTGGTTACTTTACACCGAGGTACGAGGTACATGGGGCCCGAGACTATCTAGTGTCTAGGGGTGTTCCCGGTTTTGTTTCTCATTTGATTTGTAATATTTTCTCTTATATTAGGATGTGTTGGGAATCAAATTATATTATCTAAAATTACTATTTAAATGTGTTAACATTCTGAAAGTTTTATCTTGAAAACTTTTTTCAATTGAAAGTTTCATTTCTTGGAATTCGTCACCTCTTTTCTTTGCATATTAAAACTGCTTGCTTTTTCACCTTGTATTGCATTCACTTTAGAATCATTGGGCGGTATCCTATTGGTATTAGGATCACATTATAATTACACCCCTTGGGTGTAATTATACTTTATTATCCTTGACTCAAGTAAAGGAAAGGCTTTGGGTGATGGCGGTTCGGGGTGTTAGTTCTCATCCTTGGTGCGGAGTTGTGGAGACAACTTGTGGGCGATGAACCCTTGTCGTGTGGAGTCCATGGGTCTGTTTTTATGGTGTTTATTTTTGTATTTGGACCTATTGTATTGTGTTTGAACTTATGTATTCAGTTCTCTATTTTTTATAAACCTTGTTTATTATGAATTTTTCAGATTCAGTTTATCAAAAAAATTTGATGTTTTATGTACACATATTCAGGTAAATCATTCCCAAACCAAGATAAATGATACCCGAGAACTTATGCCAGCTTGTGGGGATATGGAACACCCTTTGGGACTTTCCATGGTCTGGTTTTGGTGCTGGTATTGGTGGCGACCAGATTTGGTTCGTGACAATAATTCATTATACTAGATGAAATATGCATCCTATTGGGAAGTCATTTCTACCATGCATGTCATGCTCATCTCATTGGATACAACCACGAAAATGATATTTTTAATATCTATAAGTGTCTCCAAAACACTAATGTACCCCAAATACCTGATAACTTAGAGTTCATCATAAAAGGGTTAGCTACGTCCTTTTAATCTATACATTTCAAGTTCCACCAATCTTATACCTTGCTACCATCCCAACTCGAGAAATAGACCAAGAACGAATTCCAACACCAAGACCAACAACAAAATCCAAGGAACCAAAAAACTTGGATGTAAAGGACTCAACAAATTGATACCACTTGTAATGCCCCGCCCCTTCCTCATTGACATGAGAGGATGGTGAGATTCTACTTGGCCTTAGGCGACATTCCCAAGACGCCAAAGGATGGCAATAAATGTTGAGGGCTTAAAAACAATTGGGGAATGATTTTCCCTTAGATATAATCCACCCCCACCACACAAGTCATAACCAACCAAAACTACATGATTCATGTCAAAAAAGTACACCCCAACTATATCATGTCAAGAAACAACCAAAATATTTCATAACAATTCACATAAACCCAATACAACAACCCACAAAATCCAAATATCAAAGTACAAAGTGTAAGACTCAAAAAAAGACTCAAAGAAAACCATGACATGATCCATGGATCCACACCAAGATACATGCTCCAAGAACCAAAATACCACCCAAGCATCATGACAAACTGCTAGAAAAATGAGATGCTTTACCCTTACCTATGTCCCAGAAAATGATATCTCTAAAAGCACTAAAGTTCCAAATCATGGGGTGAGTAAAAATACTCAGTATGTTTTCCAAAAATTAATTTCCTACACATGCCACTAGTATAGAACAATTATTAAATTTATATAAAGTAGTTTATATAAAACATCAAATATTACAATAATTTCCAACAATCCAAACATACCCTTACCAAGACATTTTTCACACAAATCCACATAATAAAATGGAAAGCCAAAAAACAATACATAATCCATTTTACTATCACATATTAGCACAAAAATTTCATCTTGCTTAGCCACACGCATAATAAAAACATAGTCATAAAGTTCAAATACTCAACCCGGTGTAACAATCACGGTGGAACATCCCATCCAAACTCATTTACCCCTTCCCAAACTTAGTGGTACTTCACGCCCACTTATCTTGGATGGTGGAACTTCCATCCAATATCCATCCCATTTTTATAGTGGTACTCCCCACCCACATCCCACCACAATCAACACATTCATAAAATTCTTAGGCCAATAATAAGTATATACACCCACTAAATCCACAATAATATGAAAACAACTATTTCACAACAAAACAATCCCTTAGGACATCACCCATGCCGCATTAAATTTCAATAAAGTAACCCCTTTTATTGAAAACCCTTTTTAAAAACCATTTTCATAAATCAATCCAAGACACCAATTTTATAATCGTCATTTTAAAATCATAAAATAAAGAAAATTTCACCGCAATAACCTATTTTCTTAAATATCCACAAATCATCACAAAGAGAATTTCCATCAAGCCTCGCACATCATAATCATGAAAAAAATCAAGAAATACAACTAATTGAAAACAAGTATTCTAGTTCTAAAAAATTGAGTTGAGAGAGAAGCCACCTACCTTAGGGTTTTAGTGAAATTGATCAACTCACAACTGTACCACAAATCCTGGTGAAATCTCCACCAAAACTGCCTTAGATCCTTTTGCCTAACAACAACAAACCCCAATCTCGTCATCTTAGGTAACAAAAACCCCAAAATCCACAAAACATCACAAATGAATTTTCCATCAATCCACTCACATCATAATCATGAAAAATTTCAAGAGAACCCAACTAATTGAAAACAAGGCTTCTAGTTCTAAAAAAATTGAGTCAAGAGAGATTCCACCTACCTTAGGGTTTTGGTGAAATCGATCAACTCGCAACTATACCACAAATATGGGTGAAATCTCCACCAAAATTGTCTTAGATCCATTTTCCTTACAATAAAAAACCTCAATCTCATCATTTTATGCAACAAAAACCCTAGATCTACATGCGACGGTTGTAGATCTAGAAAACTGAGAGAGAGGGAGAACTATATCTAAGTAAAACCAAGAAAGATCCAAGAGGGGAAACTTATCAGAGAAGAATTTCCTTCACCGTACCTTGAAAACCCTTCGAATCTCTTCCAAAACGAGTGGGAGATCCCTTATAACCCTTGAGAACCAAAAATCCTGAGTGGGGTTTGTACGAGAGAAGAGAGGAAAAGTTTAGGGAAAATCCCGAGTGAACCCGTAATTAAAAATCCAATTTTTATTGTTGTCCCTGGTTAGCTCGCATGGTTAGGCAAATCATTTGTTAACTATATGCATGATAATACCTCAATAGGGACCCCTCATGGTTTTCTCACATGGTTATATAAACCGTGGACAAACCATATGAAGCCCACTGCCTCCACTTGCACGGTTTATTGGAGATACTGCATGGTTTCCCCTAACCATGCTCAAATCGTGCTCCCTTATAAATGCCCCAAAACAATTCTTAAACCATCCCAAACTCTCCCAAACATTACCCAACTACTTTAAATACATAAAATACATAAATAAAGGTTAAATACCTCAAATAGGGGGTGCTAAATAATCAATTTATTCATTTTTATCATTAATTATTTAATTATTGATATTTTCAATATTTTCTTTAATAAACTCATTTTTATTTTTTATTTATTTAATTATTTAATTTTTTTCAAGACCTTTATCAGTGCTAAAAAATCACTGATAAAGGATCTCTTTATCAGTGCTAAAAATAAAGTGCTAATAAAGGGTACGCTTTATCAGTGCTAAAAATAAAGCACTGATAAAGCGTACCTTTTGTTAGCACTGAAGAAAAGTGTTGTTAAAGGTTACCCTTTATCAATGCTAAGAAAAAGTGCTGATAAAGGGTACATTTTTTAGTAGTTTTTTTAATCCCTAATAAAGTTCAGCGCTATTAAAGGCATGTTTTGTTGTAGTGAATCAACAATAAAAAATATAATAAATCATTAGAGTTAACATGTGAAAAACTGAATAAATGGCATAGATGTCAATTAAATAAAAGAAGCTCTCGTATGTGACAAGCTTGTCTAGAGGAATTAAAGCATATAAAGTAAATAAATAAATATTGGGTCCTCCAGAGTCTGTCTTGGTCTACTATTATATCCACACTTTTCTACTCATATATCTACCATATGGACCTTTCCTTTTGTTGGATCCCTCATGCAATCTACAAGTGTATCGAAATGCTCGAGTAGGGTGTGAGTACAAGACTCAATAGGACACTACCAATGCATCCTTAATATGATTTTCTTAAGTATAACAGTGTATTCCATAATAATGATCAATGTGTAACAATCATAAACATACAATCCGAAACTGAGTGGTTATGTGCTAACCAAGCCTCTACAAACCCTCGATTGTACCTACTTTGACTTCATGGAAGAAAAAATTAGATCAATAATGGAAATATATCAACGTCAGAGCCAGCATCAAGTTTTTCAGTATCCGTATAGGCCCTAGGTCTCTAGGTCATACCACACTAGGCTATCATTCCACAACAATATCTCTAGGTCATGTCACATTGTCCATCATGTCCCACTGTTTCCACATAGGTCTGATCACTCATGATCGTCATGACCCATAGTCATCACATACGGGTCTAATCACTCATGATCATCGTGCCCCATAATAATCAAATGTGGATCAGATCACTCATGATCTTCATTCCCTCAGGTCAGTTCACACTAGTCCATCATGCCCCATCGTTCATCTCGGTCTTTTCATCAAGTCACATGCAGTGTCTGGACACTCTCCCCCTCTAGGGATACCAAGCCATGTCGGGTCCACCTGTAACATAGGTACTATGCACAAGAAACAACAATATAACATATACCAAACATATCTCAAGGTAACAATGACATCATATCAAGGCCCCATATCAAGGCACACAAATCAAGGAACACATATCAAGGCACACATCATGAAAAAATATAGCATCATCATAAATACATCATGTGAATCATACATCAATATGGAATCTTTCTATCTCAAAAATTCTCATGGACCAAGTTCATACAATGTCACAGGCTACACACACATCCATAAGCAATCATGATCCAATCATGGATATCAAATATGCCAACACGATAATAATACCACAAAAGCATATATAACGAGATCCCAAGAAGGTAAGAAACTTCCTACATCAAAATTCATCGATGCCAAAGGAAATGATAAACCACCTGATGATAGCTGGAGTGGAAACCTCAAAAGTCAAGAACACCTCTTCACAGCCTTATTATTGTAAAAATTGACATTTGAGGTTCACCAATGGTCCCTAAAACAAAAAACCAACTTTTCTCCTAAATAATTTCCAAAATATCATTTAGATCAACCCATGCACATGCAATATTCTTCTCAAGAATAGTTATCTTTTGATAATTTCTCATAAATAATCCTTTTATAATTATATCTTCATAATTTGTTATAAATTTTCCTTTTATAATTATTTTTTGATAATTTATCATAAATTATCCTTTTATAATTATTTTTTAATAATTTCTCATGAATTGTCCTTTTATAATTATATTTTTATAATTTATTATAAATTATCCTTTTAAAATTATCTCTTGATAATTTCTCAAAAATTATCCTTTTATAATTATCTTTTGATAATTTCACAAAAATTATCCTTATGTAATTATATCATGATAATTTATCATAAATTACCCATGATAATTCACTTCAATTATCATTTGATCATTATTTATAATTATCCATTTTTAATTTTTCAAAAACTATCATTTGATAATTTTTTTATAAATTACCCTTGATAATTTAATATAATTATCTTTTGATAATTCATTATAATTACCATTAGTAATTTCATAAAAAATATCTATTGATAATTATCTCATGGTAATATTTTTTAATTATCATTTGATAATTTTATAAGATTATATTCAATAATTTCACAAAATTATCCTTTTATAATTCGTTGTAATTATTATTTTATAATTCATGAAAATTATCTTTTGTTAAAATTGTGAAATTTTCGTTTGGTGATTTTTCAAAATTATCTTTGTTCAAAATTATGGAATTATTGTTTGATAATTTTTGACAATTATCATTGTTTAAAATTGTTCAAAAAAGTTTGATAATTTAAATAAATTATCATTTGATAATTTTTTGGAATTATCCCTAGATAATTTTTAGTTTTATCATCTTTTATTTTAATCAACCATTTTTTCATAATTTTAGAATTAAAAAATAAATTGAAAAAATTTAATAAATTAGATAATAAAATTAAATTAAATAAAAAATAAAGGAGGAAATCACCATTCTTCAACATTTATCCAAGAAAACTAGGAGTACAAGAAGGGTTGTGCCGCCCAGATTGAGAATAAGGGAAATCGATGGAGGCTCCACCAGACACATGTAGAGGACTCTTGGGGTTTCTCGATCTTGACCACATCAACTTAGAATTATTTAGCTATTTAGAACTTCAAAGTCGAATAAGTTTTCATCAATTTTGGAAACCCAAATAAAAATACCTTTTTAATATGCAATTTAACTACAAATTGAACAAAAAGTATTTAATTCCAACATTTAAGGCATTTTTGAATTTTTATCTGATAAACAAATGGTGATTCCATGGATTTAGGACCTTGGGGTGTGGCTATGGTTGTTTGTGCATGGGGAAGGAGAACCCCATTAAAAAAATTTAAAATAATTAAATTTATTTTAATAATATAAATAATTATTAAAAACTTATAATCTCATGTGATGATAACAAACACCTGACATGCATAAAATTTATATCCCACCTAGGATAAACCTCAAATCTCATACCAAACGAGGGTCCTGGATTTCTCATACAATACACCCCTTGGGAGAGATTAAATTATTTCTAGAAAAATAATATAATAAAAATAGTAAAAACTAATCCTCATGTGTGATCTGACCAAACGTATGACATGCGTAAAAGTTATACCCCTCAAAGGTTAAACCCTACATCCAAAACCTATCATTGGTCTCAAATTTCTCATATGATGCATCGTTTGGGTGATATTCAATTATTTTTAATAAATAGCACGCACATAATATAATATATTTAATATTTTTATTCCATATGCGTTGAGCCTCTACAACCTCAAAAATATTTCACTAACTCAGTGCCTAACTCTGAAAATATTCAATAGAGTATTCCAATATGTTATGTGGGATTTTACTCTTACGTAAATCCCTTATATCATTTATTAAGTTATTTTTATTGAAAAACTATATTTTCACAAAAAAACAATCATTAATTATTATCAATGAGGGTTTTTTATTTCTTATAAAATTTAGGATGTTACAATTTTTCGCATATATCAACTTCTCATTCTCGAGAAGTATCCCCAATAGTTTTGCTCGAACAACTCGTTCCAGTGAGCTCAAACATTAGACTCTCTCTCTCTAATGTGTCCTCCTATATGTGTCCATACTGCCACCAAATCCAGACAAGTGGTATCATTTTCCCTCAAAATACTTCCTCAATCAAGTCTATAATCCACACTAGAATCTTCTCATAAAATTAATCAGGTTCCAACACAACATCCTCGCCATCTATAACATATGTAGGATCGGGTATGAACCTTTGAATCTGAGAAATGTGGAACACATCATGCATGCCTCAATAACATGGAGGAATTTCCAAATGGTATGGCACTATCCCCACTCATTCGGTGATCTCAAAGGGTTCCACAAAACATGGTGGTAGGTTTCCCTACTTCTTCAAATATCTCTACAATAAGGTCTCGGCCTTAAACATTACATAATCATGATTTAAGTGAATAATTTGACTTTTAATCACATCAAGGATCTTTTCAGGTTTAGAGCTTTAAAGAATGAGGTCATAACTTGTACATAACAACTTAAATATTACAAGTAGACACTTCTACTCACTATCCAATTTTCTTTATAAAACAGAAACTTTTTAAAAAGAAACATGGTTTGTTTCATGTTTAAACAGCATGACTTTTCTTTGATCTCATCCTTGTCTCTATTCTTCTTTAAGTCCTGTGAAAAACATTTCAAAACATGGTATGATCATAAAAATATCAGTAAGGTATACATAAAGAATGGAAATTTTTAGTCATTAAAAAACATGTAAACCATGATTACTTTATCATAAAGTAATACTTTTCACCTTTAAGAAGTAGCGAAAACACTTAACTGAATATAATCTCATTGTTTACCCTTTTTATAACCAAAATATTACCATAAAACCCATAGAAATGAACATATAACATATAAAGGTAACTTGGGATATAAACATACTTAAATGGAATAACCATATGGTCAACTTCCACACATATCACTAAATGGAATAGTCATACGGCCGATTTCCATACCCAATGCACTAGAGGTTATAATGTAACCACTCATCCTTGGTTTATCACGGAACCACTCATCTTTGGTTTATCACGTAACCACTCATCTTTGGTTTATCACGTAACCACCCTTCAAATGTCAAATTACCATTATATAATTATAACACATAAAGAATGAAATTATCAACATTTCACTGATAAATTTCACTTGAAATCACTAGAAATCATTTCAAGAAATTGAAATAGTCGATCCATTTCCAAAACCATTTAAAAAATTTAATAAAGAGACTTTTGAATCAAAGTGTCCCATACCACTTTGAAACTTCTTAAAGAAATTTACATTTTAAAATAGTCATGTCGACATAAATAAATTCATATAAACCATTTTGAAAACATGGACATGAAATAGAAGGTTTTAGAAGAATAAATCTTTAAAACATTTAAAACGGTGTTTTAGTTAAAGATTCCCTTACCATAAGAGAAAAACTTGAATAAAAATAATTAAGGAATAAAATTAAATATCATTATAATAAAATAATTCATGATATAAAATGTCAAAAGTTTTTTATATACATCTTATAGGATAATAAGGGTGCATAACATCAAGATATGCCTCAATAAAAGAAGATTGAGACGAAGTCCCTTACAAAGATCGTATCATTAGATTAAAAATAAATCAATGACATAATTATGTGTGAAAAATTTAAATACATCAAATATAATTATATATTCATTGTAAAACAATCAGAGTTCATTCACATATATTCTTGGAAAAACAAAACCAATGACATTGATATTTAACTCAATGAATGGATATTGAGTTAAGATTTCTCTTACCATGAGTTTGACTCGTCACGTACAATAATTATGTTTCTGAATAATAAAATTAGGTTAATTTATACTTTCTTAATAACGTTTTTAAATTTTATTATTCCTTTTATATAACTTATTACCATGTTATAAAAATTATATAATTATTTAAGTTCATATCGGACATTTTTTCGATATTCGGTACATGAGTCGAAAATGAACTTGTTTTGATATAAATTGTCCATGTAGTCAAAAGTCTATCATCTCAAAATTATTATTCATTAATTAAATATTATATATATATATGGTATAAATGTATTTATAATATCCATAATATTTGGAGATAAGAAATGAAATGCACCGGTCATGGAGACGGTAGATCGTACATACGCATGAATGCTACTTTCATTTCTTTGTCATATTAAAAGAATAATAATAAAATGATATAAATGTATATTTTAACAACAGTATTATATTTATTTTATGTATGTATCACAGGTTTAATAAAACTATCCTTTATATGTTCCATGTATAATAGGAATGAGTCACATCGCTTTGAGGGGGCGGTAGTCCACACTTCCTCAAACGAAATTATCATATTTACACGACATGGAAAGTATAAAGGTGTGTTCTAAATAAAAATTACATAAGCATAGAGACAATATAAATATAATATATATCATATATAAATACATTTCTATCATAATGTTCACCATGGTAGGTGGTAGGAGAAAATTGAACAATCATCATTTCATGAGCCAGTAGTTCACCGAACACAAAAACAGTATGTTTTATATCCATTAGATAGAGGTGTGTGTAAGTCTAGGTCAAACCTTTAGCATAAAAACATTATATTATATTTATTATACTGATTTTTTTATAAAATAATGGAATAAATAGAGGTTATGGGGTTGGATAAGAAAAATAAATGAAAGGAGTTTGAGAGAAGACGTTACTTCTAAATCGGGTAACTCTTTTTGATTTGAGTCAAAAGGATTCCTTGAGCTGCCTTCTACCCAAGGTAAGGATTCTAGGAGTAAGTTAGGGATGTTTGGAGCTTATTTGATTATAATTTTTGTGAGACAAGGGTCTTGAGAGGTGTTAGTAAGTGGGTAGATGTGGTGGTCATTTATAAGATAGAGGAGGGGCACTTTAGAAAAGTCTTGAAATATTATTTTATTATAAATTTATTTTCAAATTATAATAGTTCCAAAGTGATATATTTCAAGGATAAGATGATTATGAGTTGAAATTCTCTCAACCAAAAGGTTGTATGCATATTTAGGTCACAAATTTAACCTTATCTTTTAACTTTAACCCTTAGTTAAAAAAATAACTCTTACTATGTCTTATTGTGTTTTTACACTATATGGTTAATATGGTTACTTTAAAATGCCACGAAAACCTCAAGTGGATCATTAATGACATTTGTAACATTATATAATTCATTTCGTCAAATATAAGATTTTTATGACTATTATATCATTTAATAAAATAGTATTTGTTTTAAAAACTCATTTATGTCAATTTTGACACTATTTAGTAATTGATTTTTGTTAAAGTCATAAAAACTTGATTCATTCAAAAAAATTATATTACCTCAAATATAACATGTCATGATCATCCATAAAATTAGTATATGGTATAAAAATTTTCAAATTATATTTATTTTAATATTCATAATATCATTTATTTGAATCTTTCATTGATAAGGTAATCACTGCATCATCATTGTGTCATAAATAAATTTATTTATTTAATATCTAAAAATTATAAATAAAATATCATGATGTAGGAAATATTTTTATCTTTCTAATAACTATTTATAGTCAAAGATATCAGTTATATAACTCCACCACAAAATCGTTTTAGTAAAAAGATACATGTTTATGTTATATTTCTCTTTACTTTAAATTAATTATTATTACAAGTCATTATCACACTCAAGTGGCTCCATGGGGTCCTAAAATAGACCCAAGGATGATCATGGTTTTCCATATATCATCTAATAGGATTAGAACACTTGTTAGGGTAGTTTTATATTATTATAATATTATTTTTTACCCTTATTTACCTGATTTATCCTTTAACCATGGTAAATAAAAATAATTAGTGGAGTTATTATTCATAATGTCCAAAAATAAAAGATAACTATTTAAAAAATTTGGAACTTATGATTTCAAATATGGAATACATTTTTTCAAATTCAAAATACATAATTAGAAGAAATTAATTTAAAATTAATTCTCATTTTTAAAATCAGAAAGTGGGGTTTTAAGAAGTAAAAAACTATCAAAAGACTGACATGTGTTTGCGTCCAATTTCAATGTGAAATTACTACTAATGAACAAAATTGTATTAAATGATAAAAACATAATCCATTTACACTTTAAAACCAATTAAAAGGATAATATAAATATATAAATAAATTAGATGAAAAGATGGTTTTGAATTAAAATGCAGTATTTTTCATTATTCATTAAAATATGGATTTTATCAGAAAAATACCAAAATATCAACCAAATTAAATTCTGATTCCCCGCTTCTAAAGAAGAAGTTTATTTTTTCAAATAGAACATATAAAAGTGAAAAAAACTAGATTTAAAATGGTTTCACCATCAAAAGGTGGTAAAATGACCTTTTAAAAATATTAGAGTATTTTATGCTTAAAATTGGATTCATTCTAATTTTAAGCCTCTAAAATTTATTGGATAAATGTAAAAACATTTAAAAAACATGTGTAATCATATTTTAGTTAGTTCTGTTCATTCCTGCCAATACAAGGGCTAATCATTAACTACCATTTAAAATAATACTATTACTATTGTATTATTTTTCGTTATAACTCAATATTGTGTGCAATATAAGATTTTGGACAAACCTGTTGTTACGTTTCGAGTACGCTATCGTACAAAGAATACCATTTAACATAAAATTAATATCTTATTCATAAATATTAATAGATATAAATAAGTATTATTCTATAAATACCTGGGATGTTACATCTTTCCCACCTTTTAGAAATTGCGTCCTGACAATTTTAAAATTTGGCCCGGTAACTTCATTGAAAATCTCACATAGGAAAAAGAGTCAATAAAACTACAACTTAAAAAGAATGAAAGAGAAGTAAAAAAGGTCACCCAAGATAACACATATAGGATTCCATGTAAGAAAACATGGATATGGAAGAAAAACTAACCATATTATTCTGATGGAGAGTGATAGAAAACATGGTTAGGGGAAAATTAATAATCAGAAAACCACGAACTTGTGATGGGTTAAACAGTCTTTAATTTTTCAGTAGGAAAAGTAAACAGACAATGTTTTTGTTTTAATATCCTTTTCATAAAGTTGAGGAATTTATTTACGATCTTGACTAAGAATATAAGGAACCATACTTGTCAAGTAGAATTTAATCCTCTAATAAATTTCTAACACAAACTCATCTTTTCTCTAAACAATGAGTATTCAAGATGACTTGGTCACACCTGAAGTACTAGAATCAACTTCTAGAGAATCACATAATCCAAAAAAGATTAACTATTTATTCATCCTATCTTGAAACATTAACCAGAACCAAAATGGTTAGGATAATATAAGATAATTCCTTAAAAAGAATAATCATTTATAAGAAAAAAACTACTTTTAATCTCCAAAATTCAACAGTAATACCTAAAGTCCAACATAGACCATTCAATAAAAAATTGTCCATATAATTCTTCAAAAATAATACAAACTAAGTTTGAAACCCAAAATTGATAAGGGTTTGATAACATAATCTTCTAAGATAAATTTTAACATTTGTCTCCAAATAACATCAATCACTCTTAATGGCTCATACCAAAAATTAATTTCCAAAATCACATATTCTCTAAGATAGGTTAATCATTTCCATAAATAACTCAAATCATCATAAGTCATAATTAAATCATATATTTCTCAAAAAATAATTCAACATTTATTCCTCAAAATAAAATTCCACGGTATTCTATTTAACTTTATCATAAAGGGATCCCAAAAAAGTGAATGTCTTCCAAAATAACATTTATCACTTAATCTTAAAATCATTTTCCAATACCAAGGATATCTATTTGATAAAACTTAAGTTCCCAAAATCAACTTATTATTACTCCATCAACTTGTTGAACTAAAAGGAAAATTCATACTAAGCAGGGAATTCACATAGTCTAGTGATAGGTGATAAAGGCTTGTCGCACTTCAGTTGTGGGTTCGATCCCCACAGCCTTGTCCAACGCGATAGGTTTTCACCCTTCCTATGGGTAGTCCTTTTTCTAAAGCTATATAATTCATATATCATTCCCAAAATGAGATAAAATCTTCAAAAATAACCATAACATATTTTAATCTCAAAGTTTATCTCATGCCCTTCATTTTGCATCCCAAAAAGTAATATCTCATAATTACCTCAAAATCAAAGGTCATATAAAGGTTATACATTACTTTATAATTGTGTCCAAAAAATAAAAGATAATTCTTCCCCAAATAACATTTTCACATAACAAACTACAGGGATACACATACTAGAAAAAGTCTTCCAAAGAAATCCCATCATCAAAAGAGCACTAATACTTTTAAACATTTCATCATCCAACAATCTACCATAACTCTTGAATCCATTATATGTAGACTTCTTAATCATTCAACATTCTTTATGATACCCTAACCATGCTTTTCCATCTTATTCCTTAATACTTCTTTCCTATAAATAGAAAACATGAATCATGTCCTAAGATTCAATAATTTCAAAACATGGGACAAGAAATAATATATACCTTTCATATGTCATTTTCAGTTTCCTCATCTTTAATTAGAATAGCATTAGGTATTACTAAACATATATTTTTAGGGTCATGTTGATCTCATTACTGAACCTTCTTTATCAGACATCTATTTTCATAATGAGCATACTCCCCACATTTAAAAGATTCAATTGATAACTCATAAAGAACTTTTTTCCCTTCCTAGAGTCCACTAAATGCTTCCTTTTTTCCTGTTAGAATATTGCGTTATGACCATCATTGACACATCTATAACATATTATCATCCCTTTAAAACATTTCCCTAGGTGTTTCTTTCCACATCCTTGACACATAGGTTGTTGAATATACTTACCTTTATGATTATTACCTAAACTTCTATAGAGATTCATTTCTCACATATATGATGCCTTAGAAAAAACACTAAGGTTCATGTGGTCAATCATGACTCCAAATAGTTGGTTTAGAATAACCACAAGAGTTCTCATTGTAGTTCTCATTTCATTCGGTTGCTTATTTAGAAAACCACCACAGTTTCCTTCACATCCATTGTTACTTTAGTGTCTGCTGGATCCATCCATTTATTAAAACCAAAAATATTAGTGTGATTATATTAGTAAAATCATCATATACTATCATATGAGTAAGATAAAAACTAACATATACTCATCCATGTTATCTCAAACTCAATCAATTTTTCTAAAATATCTATGACACTTTCTAATATGCTAACCATTATGGTTATATACATCTTTTCACTTATACTTAAATAACACTCTAACCTCTAAAGTTATCTAGACCGAACTTTGATACCAACTATAAGGACCCAGCCATAAACATTACATAATCTTGATTTAAGTCAATAATTTGACTTTTAATCACATCGGGGATCTTTTCAAGTTTAAAGATTTAGAGAATTGGGTCATAACTCATAAATAACAACTTAAATATTACAAGTAGATACTTCTACTCACAATCTAATTTTTTTCCTAAAACAGAATCTTTTTAAAAAGAAACATGGTTTGTTTCATGTTTAAACAACATGACTTTTCCTTGATCTCATCCTTGACTCTATTCTTCTTTAAGTCCTGTGAAAAGAAATTCAAAACTTGGAATGAGCATAAAAAGCTTAGTAAGGGATACATAAAGAATGAAAATTTTTAGTCTTGCAAAAACATGTAAATCATGAATACTTTATCATAAAGTAATATTTTTCACCTTTATGAAGTAGCAAAAACTCTTCACTAAATATAAGCTCATTGATTACCCTTTTGTAACCAAAAGATTACCATAAAGCCCATAGAAAGAAACATATAACATATAAAGGTAACTTGGGACATAAATATACTTAAATGGAATAACCATATGGTCGACTTCCACACATATCACTAAATGGAATAGTCATACGGCCAAATTTCATACCCAATGCATTGGAGGTTATAAGGTAACCACTCGTCCTGGGTTTATCACGGAACCACTCATCTTTGGTTTATCACATAACCACCCATCTTTGGTTTATCACATAACTACCCGTCAAATTTCCAAGTACCATTATATAATTATAACACATTAAGATTGCAATTATCAACATTTCGCTCATAAATTTTACTTGAAATTACTAGAAATCATTTCAAGAAATTGAAATAGTCGATTCATTTCCAAAACCATTTAAAACATTTAACAAAGAGACTTTTGAATCAAAGTGTCTCATACCACTTTGAAACTTCTGAAAGAAATTGACATTTTAAAACATTCATGTCCACATAAATAAATTCATAAAAACCATTTTTTAAATATGGACATGAAATAGAAATTTTTAGAAGAATAAATCTTTAAAACATTTAAAACGATGTTTTAGTTAAAGTGTCCTCTACCACTAGAGAAAAACATGAATAAAAATCCTTAAGGAATAACATTAAATACTATGAGAATATACTAATTCATGATATAACATGTTAAAAGGATTGTATATACATCTTATTGGATAATAAGGGTGCATAACATCAAGATATGTCTCAATGAAAGGATATTGAGATAAAGTCCCTTACAAAGATCGTATCATTAGATTAAGGATAAATCAATGACATAATTATTTGGGACAAATATAAATACACCCAATATAAGTGTATATTCAGTGTAAAACAATAAAAGGTCATTCACACATATTCTTGGAAAAAAAACCAAGGACATTGTTATTTAACTCAATAAATGGAGATTGAGTTAAGATTTCCCTTACCTTCAGTCTGACTCATCACGTACAATCGTTATGTTCCTGAATAATAAACTTAGGTTAATTTCTACTAGCTTGAGAACCTTTTTCAAGTTTATTATTCCTTTTATATCACTTATTACCATAATATAAAAATTACATAATTATTTTAGCTCATATAAGATGTTTTGTCGATATTCGATACATGAGTTGAAAATGAACTTGTTTTGATGTAAATTGTTCATGTAGTCAAAAGTCCACCATCTCCAGAATATTATTCATGATTTAAATATCATATATATCCAGTATATATGTATTTATCATATCCATAATATTTGGAGATAAGAAATGAAATTCACTATTCATGGAGACGGTAGGTCGTACGTACGCATGAACGCTACTTTCATTTTTTCATATTAAAAGAAAAATAATTAAATGATATAAATGTACATTATAATACCAGTATTATATTTCTGTCATGTATGTCTCCATCCAACGACCCATAGTCCTTCAAAAAAATTATTTAAAGTAAGACCCCCATTTAAGGGAAGAAGGGGGAAACCCAAACAGACATCATCGACTTAGGACAAATCACAACCCAAAGGTTAAGCGAGACAAACCAAACTGACAACATGGAGATACCCCTCCCCAGCAATAGATCGTGAAAAAGCTCTCCACCAGTGCAGGGCTGAACGGAAAGCAAGGGTCATGTGTCAAAGCACATGCCCGATCCGATGACAAATGTCATACTCTCTCAACATCCAACTCTATAAAGCTCTGCAACGAAGAACAGCTAGCTCTGAAACCTCCTCTGGGGCCTGATCCGCTAGGTCGAGTCCGGGTGCATCACCATACTAATAGACCTCATAAACCCATTCACCATTCTGAGAAAACAAAACCAGAAAAACCTCCAACAATCGATTATCCTAGACCAACCTCATCGACCTCCACCCCGCCATCACAGCCATAAAGCCCGGAAGACAATCCAAAGAACATGAGTTCAAGCCATTGTCACCTAGGACTGGATAGCCCAACCTCGCGCCTAGGAACCGCCACCAATGAGGGAAACAGGGTCTTCTTGAAACAGAAACTCGACTCAGGGCATGGATCTGCTCCAATCGGAACTTCGGATGCACCGTCATCAGGTTCCAGCACAAGCCTCGCGATGACAAGAATGAGAATGACCAGCGACGTCAATCCAGAACAACCAAAAATAGATCTAGAGAACAAATTCACAACTGGAACCAAATTGAAAGCTTGTAAGAACTCACAGCATCTGAGACCGAAGGCCTCCCCCCTCCGAAGCACTGAGAACAAGCCCTGAGCCACATCAGAAGATACTGGAAGCAAGCCCGGATCCAGCCGAGAAACCAGCCCACTCCATCGCCTGGCGCGCCAGACAAGCCGAGCAACCCAAACCAAGAACGGAGCCACCCCAAGCCTCATCGTCGTCAAATAGAGGAAAACTGAGCCGACCTCCAGAACTCAAACGAGAAGCGATGACACGACATCGTCAGAAATCGTTCCGTGCCGAGCCGACTGTCGGACTTCCATTGGGAAGCAACATCGCCGCACAAGCAACGATACCAACGTCGTTCCACGCCTAGTCAACTGTCAGACTTCCACCTGGAAGCGACGCCACCGCACAAGCAACGACGCCAATGTCGTTTCGCGCCGAGCTGACCGTCAGACCTCTACCGAGAAGCGACACCGAGACGAACCCTCAGCCACCGCGAGCAGATCCCGACCTGAAGTGGGAAGGAGGAAAGAATTCGATAAAACTATCCTTTACATGTTCCATGTATAACGGGAATGAGTCACATCGCTTTGAGGGGCGGTAGTCCACACTTCCTCAAATGAAATTATCATATTTACACAACATGGAAAACATAAAGGTATGTTCTAAATAAAAATTACATAAGCATAGAGATGATATAAATATAATATATATCATATATAAATACAGTGTCATCATAATGACCACCATGAAAGGTGGTCGAAGAAAATTGAATAATCACCATTTCGTGAGGCATTAGTTCACCGTACACAGAAACAATATGTTCTATATCCATTAGATGGAGGTGTATGTAAGTGTAGGTCGAACTTTTAACATAAAGACATCCTAGTATATTGAGGATACTGTTTTTTTATAAAATAATAGAATAAAGAGAGATTAGGGGGTTTTAGAAGGAAAATAAATGAAAGGAGTTTGAGAGAAGACGTTACCTCTAAATTGGGTAACTTCTTTTGATTTGAGCTAAAAGACTTCCTTGAGTTGTCTTCTTCCCAAGTTAAGGCTTCTAAGAGGAAGGGAGGGATGTCGTGAGCTTATTTGAGCAGAAGATGGGCAAGCCAAGGGGCTTGAGAGGTGTGACTAAGTGGGTAGAGGTGGTTGTCTTTTATAAGAAGGAAGAGGGGCACTTTAGGAAAGTCTTGAAATATTATTTTATTATAAATTGATTTTTGAATTCTAATATTTCCAAAGTGATATATATTTCGAGGATAAGATAAGTATAGGTCAAGATCCTCTCAACCAATAGGTTTTAAACAAGTTTAGGTCACAAATTTAACCTTATCTTTTGGCTTTAACACTTAGTTAAAAAAACTAACTCTTACCGCGTCTTCTTATATTTTTACACTATATGGTTAGTATGGTTACTATAAAATGTCAAGAGAACCTCAAGTGAATCATTAATGACATTTGTAATATTATCTAAGTCAGTTGGCTTAATCTAAGATTTTTATGACTATTATATCATTTAATAAAAAAGTATTTGTTTTAAAAACTCATTTATGTCAATGTTGACACTATTTAGTAATTGATTTGTGTTAAAGTTATAACAACTTGATTCATTCGAACAAACTACATTAACTCAAATATAACATGTCATAATCATCCAGAAAAATTCATGGATTCCATCAAAATGTTCAAATTATATTTATTTTAATATTTATAATATCGTTTATTTGAATCTTTCATTAATAATTTAATCACTGCATCATCATTGTGTCATAAATAAATTTATTTATTTAATGTCTAAAAATTATAAATAAAATACGATGATGTAGGAAATATTTTTAGCTTTCTAATAACTATTTATAGTCAAAGAGATCAGTTATATAACTCCACCTTAAAATCATTTTAGTAAAAAGATACATGTTTATGTTATATTTTTCTTTACTTTAAATTAATTATTATAACATGTCATTATCACACCCAAGTGGCTTCATGGGGTCCTAAAATTGACCTGAGGATGCTCATGGTTTTCCATATCTCATCCAATAGGATTAAGATACTTGTTAGGGTAGTTTTATATTATTACAATATTATTTTTTACCCTTATTTACCTGATTTACCCTTTAACCATGGTAAATAAAAATAATTACTAAAATTACTATTCATAATGTCCAAAAATAAAAGGTACCTATTTACACAATTTGTAACTTCTAATTCCAAATATGGAATCCATTTTTCTAAATTCAAAATACAGAATTAGCAGAAATTAATTTAAAATTAATTTCCGTTGTCAAAACCAGAAAAAGGATTTTTAAGAAGTAAAAAACTATCAAAAGATTGACATGTGTTTATATCCAATTTCAATGTGAAATTATTTTCAATGACCAAAATTGGATTAAATGATAAAAAATAGTTCAATTACACTTTAAAATAATCTAACTATATAAATAAATTAGATGAAAATGTAGTTTTGAATAAAAATTCAGTATTTTTCACTATTCATTAAAATATGGATTTTATAAGAAAAATACCAAAATTTCAACCAAAGTAAATTTTGATGTCCCGTTTCTAAAGAGGCAATTTATTTTGTCAAATAGATTATATGAAAGTGAAAAAACTATATTTAAAAAGGGTTCGCCATCAAAAGGTAGTAAAACAGCCTTTTAAAAATATTAGAGTATTTTATGCTTAAAATTGGATTCATTCTCATTTTAAGCCTCTAAATTTTATTGGATAAATGTAAAAACATTTAACAAACATGTGTAATCATATTGTAATTAGTTCTGTTCATTCTCGCCAATACAAAGGCTAGGTGTTAACTACCATTTAATATAATAATATCATTATTGTATTATTTTTCGGTATAACTCAGTATTGTGTGCAACGTAAGATTTCGGAGAAACTCATTGTTGCGTGTCGAGTACCCTATCAGACAAAGCATCCCCTTTAATGTAAAATTAATATCTGATTCATAAATATTAATAGATATGAAGAAGTATTATTCTATAAATACCTGGGATGTTACATCTGCCACAACTGAGGAGTCCCTCAAAATAGAAATTTGATCACCCACAGTGAACTCCAAATGTATCCTCCTACGGTTGGCATAATATCTGTATCTTCTTTAAGCAGTGATCAACCTCATCTCAATTAGATTCACTCTCTCAGAGGCCTCATAAACCAAACCAGACCCACAACCATTGTCTCACCTACCTCATTCTGACAAGCGGTGATTGACATGGTCTCCCGTAGAGAGTCTCGTGAGGTGTCATCTGAATCGAAGCATGGTAACTGTTATTGAATGTGAACTCAATCAAGGCAAGGGGATCATCCCATACTCCACCGAAGTCTAGCATGCAAACTCAAAATATATCCTCCAATATACATATAATCCGCAAGGATTGTCCATCAATTTGAGGATGGTATGCCGTACTCAATCTTAGTTGAGTCCCTAGGTATTTCTGTAAGACCTTCCAAAAACATGATTTAAAACATGTGTCTCTATATGAAACAATGCTCAAGGGAACTCTATGTAGTCCTATGATCGCTCAGACATAGAGATTAACCAACTCCTCCACTAAGCGAGTCTCTATGATCGATAAGAAGTGGGAAAACATTGTTAGCCGATTGACAATCACCTCGACTGTGTCATGAATCCTTAGGGTCCTGGACAACTGAACACATCATCATTGAGAACGTGACAAATTTAATTATTTTTAAACCTACTAAAAACTAGTAAGATGGAAAGTGAGAGTATAGTATCCACAGAGATGGAAAAATGAATTGTGAAACCAAAACAAAAGAAAACAAAGAAAAAGTGAACAGAACAATTGAAATGATGGTAAGAAAGTATAAAAGAAATAAGAGAGATGTGAGTGAGAGACTGGAAGCATATGAATTTAAGGGAATCAGACTGTTCTGAGGGTGAATTTCCGGGGTACTGTAGCAGTATTGTAGCAGTTACTGTATCATGTACTGTTCGATACTGTAGCAGCTGACATTATTCATCTGATTTGGGTATTTGGGCCACCGGTTTGGGTCTATGGGTCTCGGGGCCTTCAGGCCACCAAAGGCCTTTGGGCCACAGGGCCTTCGGGTTGTAGGCCCTTCGGGCCACCAATGGCCTTTGGGCTACAGGAATTTTGGGCCACATAAAAGACTAAAGAAGCACATACCACACGGGAGAAGGCTCAGACGAGGATTCAGAGCAAAAATAGAAACCACCAGAGCAGAGTTAACTGGATTAGAAGAATGAGAGGGTTTGACAATTGTCATCGGGACCGGGCATCGTACAGCTTTGCACTGGGCAATGTTAGTCGATCAGCCATGCGAGGTGGGGAGCTAGGCGCCTTCAAGATGCAGATGCTGGGGAGGGACTGTTTCAAGTGTGTTAGGTCTTGGGCCTTTGAGGTCATGTATTGAGTCGTGTATGGGCTTTGTGCCTTGGACCTACGGGCCATGTAAGAGTTCTCTTTCAACCCTTAAAAGGGGGATTATCGAAAATCAAATAAAAAGAAGATCTTCAATGTCACCTAACGATCATCCAAGTGCTCTAAACAATCCAATGATCTCTCCAAAAAGATAAACAAAAAATCAAATTCAAGAAGAAATATGTTCATTGATGGAAAAGAGAGACATTATCCCTTTCCAATTTTCGGTACTTTGAATGATGCTCAAAGGAAACAGATTCTCTATCGTCTCCTATCGATACTTAGAATATCATAAAAATGATGCTCACCAAGAACGAAAAGAAGTTCATTGAATGAAAAATTCATTAACATGATTATGAAAATCAAATCGAACAGATTGAGAAATTATCAATTCATAACAATCTAAAATCCCTAAAAGGTTTATCTGCTCAGGATCAGTGCATCAACAACAGTAAATATATTCAATAAAGTTATCACAATAGTATAAGAACAGATAAAGCAAGAAATAAAAGGAGAAATATTCTTTGTCAAAGTCGATTTACCCTCCCTCTCGAGCTTCATTTTCTTGTCATCATCGTTATGTTGCTCTGCTCTCAACCTCGACTCTCGTCCCTAGCCATGCTCGTGTCCAGAATATGTTATGTCTATCCAGCCTCCTCTATCTCCCTTTTTATTTTCTTTTATTAATTGTCACCACTTTCCACGGACTTAATTTGATGACATCCAAAAGTGATTGCAAACTCCTAGACCTTATGTCACTGCAACTTTAACAAAGCTCTCTAATCACCTGTCACCACCATATGCATTAATTATTCCTTCTGAAAACTCCTGATGTCATCTTCTCCCCATCATCCTCCATTGGTGCTCGTCCATTTGATTCAATGTGGCCGCAACATCGAACAACAAAGAGCCTCATCATCCTTGGATCAAACATTAAACAAAAATAGAAACCAGTGCACACAATCTTCTTCTGGTAACTCGAATGTGAAACTTCAACCATAAGTGCAAGTGATTCTCAGCATCAAGCTGTCTTCAGACCATAAAAAAATCTTCATCAATAGAAACACTCATCATCTCATCCTTGATTTCCATCAATCAAACTCTTCCACGAACAAGGTCTTAAATACCCAACAAAACACAACTTCCTTCTTTGACTTTAGGCGGCTTCATCAGCTCAAATTGGAAATTCATTTTTCAACAGTGTTGTACTTTTCCAACAATAGTTGAAAATCATTCGGTGAAAATCAGATGGATTGATGACCCAAACTCGGCTCCTTCCCCAGATTTGGAAACCCGACGAAGTGCACCATTGGATTCAAATGAAATCAGAAGTTATTATCCCGCATTCGGGTTACAGGTTCATCTTCAAATCTCGTGCAGATTGGTTCTCAAACGACATCAATGACTTCTTCAAGCATGAGAAAAGATTGACTTACTCACAGAACTAGATCTGAAGCCTCGCTCCTCATTCGGCTTCGGTTCTACCACTGGTGAGAAGAAATCGGCGAGCAGCGGTTAACGGCGATCTCGGCTTCCATCTTCAACACGCAACCCTTGAAACGCATGAGCTCAGAATAAACTCGAATCAGCACTCCCTTCAGATTGGCGACCTTAAAGAAGGCGGGATCATCCTAACAAATCGATCTCAGTCAGCGGCATCGGTCCAGTACACGCTCAGATCCATAATATTCTGCTTCAGTCTCGGATTTGGCAGCACTTTTGATTTACAGTGGGTTTTAATTGATTGATTGATTAAAGAAAAGAAAGATAAAAACTGAAAAAGAATTGTAATTTACTGTTACTAAATAATTAAATCATTATTTTAATAAATTAATTAAATTTTTAACCACAATTATTTAATTAATATAATTATTCTAAAAACACAAAGTGAATGAAAATTAGGTACAAGGAATACAAAAATAAATAAAACTTTAAATAAATAATTAAATACAACATTTAAACAATTGGAAAATAAAACAAACTTTAAATAAATATTAAAGGAATAATTAATTGAAAGATTTATGGATGAAATGAACATTTAAATTAATAAATTATTTAATTAACTAAAACAACATTAAACTAACCTAATATACATAATTAGGCAGGTTAATGATAAATTAAGCAATAAAAACATAGTATAACAACAAAAGAGATGTGGAAAAAAGTATCAATTTAAGGTCACATCAAATTCCCCCACGTCATTGCTTGTCCTCAAACAATATTTAGTCACATTCAATTGTAGAAAATAAATCTCCAAATTGAGAAATTAAAATGACATATTGAATTGATTTTCAAATTGATTTTTCCTCAAATATTCTTCAAGTAGAAAAGATGGATGCCCCCTTAAATTAAATTTTTTCAGTTCAAAATTGTTTGTTGTTTTACAAAAATGATTTAAATTGAAAATTTCACTACTAGAAATTAGAGCTATACCAATGGACATGTACCAACAGTTTGGAAAACTGTTGGTATAGGTAGCCTATACCAACATTTTGGACAAAACCGTTGCTATAGGTACCTTAAAGAGACCCTATACCAATCATTTTGGCAAAACCGTTGGTAGGTCCATTATAGAGACCTTATACCAACGATTTCTCCAAAATCATTGGTATAGGTCAATTATGTGGATCCTATACCAACGGTTTTGGTCAAAACTATTGGGATATGTTACTTATATGGACCTATACAAACGGTTTTGGCCAAAATCGTTGGTATAGATCCACCCTATACCAACGGTTGGTATAGCTCAAAAAATCAAATTAGTTATATCAACGGTTCCCAAAACCATCGGTATAGGTACCCATATTTTTTATAGATTTTTTTTCAAATAACATTAAATACATCAAAAGTTAAAATACTTGTAATATATATATATATATATATATATATACACACATTTATTTATGAATTTATTTTTACAAAAGTCATCTTGGGTTAGTGGTTAGGTTGTGAGATTATAAACGTGAGGTGCTGGGATCAAAACCTGTTGGGTTTTATTTTTTACATTACCTATGACAATGGTTTTGTAAAATCGTTGGTATAGGTTTTTCATATGACATGTACCAACGATTTTACAAAATCGTTGGTATAGGTCTATACCAACGGTTTTCAAAAAATCGTTGGTATAAGTCTATACCAACTCCATAACCTCCAACGCCCCTCCAAACCCTTGGTATACGCTATACCAATGGTTTGGAGACCTATACCAATGGTTCTATAGCGTTGGTATAAGTTTTTTTTCTGTTAGTGTTTAAAAGAGAATTTAACAAATATCAATTTTCGTCCAACTAAAAGTCCAAACTTCTTTTTACCTACAAGTGATCTGACACATATAATTAAAAGGCATGATAAATAGACACTCTACTTGGATGAGAAGACCTAATAATTAAAAACAGAATAAATAACTCATCCATCAACTTAAAGAATTAAAGAAAGAAATAATCTGTGGCTCAACCCAAATTAGGATTTTCATTTCATAATCCATGTGGATGCATATCTTATTAGTTAAATTGAAATTAAAATTTTCAAAGTAAATAAAAATCATATAACATTTTCCCAAGAATTAACCAAAATCCATTTTTTCAAGAGGGTAATAGAAAAGATTTACCCAATCAAATCCATAAGGTAATAGAAATTAATCTCCTCAAAGTGGCATCACAACCCTCAAAGTTGAGAAAAATTTTCACCTAGTGAAAATTCATAAGTGTTGCATAAAAAATACAAAATAAAAAAAAACAAGGTTTTCCAATGGAAACTCAATGAATTATAGATTAACACATTAACAACCCCTCCCCCACACTTAAACCCCAACAATGTATCCATTATTAAACTCAAGGTGGAAGAACATTTAAGACTTTTAAAGTACAAAAGGATTTTCAATTTAGTGGTAAAAAATCATGTAGGGTAACAATTAAGTTCAAAAAGTATTCTATCACATTAAAAATAATAATCACAACATGCACAAGAATATTTTTGGACATAAAAATGCAGTTTATTGCTCAAGTTTTTATAGGTCTATACCAACGGTTTTCAAAAAATCATTGGTATAAGTCTATACCAACTCCATAACCTCCAACGTCCCTCCAAACCATTGGTATACGCTATACCAACGGTTTGGAGACCTATACCAATGGTTCTATAGCGTTGGTATAAGTTTTTTTTTCTGTTAGTGTTTAAAAGATAATTTAACAAATATCAATTTTCGTCCAACTAAAAGTCCAAACTTCTTTTTACCTACAAGTGATCTCACACATATAATTAAAAGGCATGATAAATAGACACTCTACTTGGATGAGAAGACTTAATAATTAAAAATAGAATAAATAACTCTTCCATCAACTTAAAGAATTAAAGAAAGAAAGAATCTGTGGCTCAACCCAAATTAGGATTTTCATTTCATAATCCATGTGGATGCATATCTTATTAGTTAAATTGAAATTAAAGTTTTCAAAGTAAATAAAAATCATATAACATTTTCCCAAGAATAGACCAAAATCCATTTTTCCAAGAGGGTAATAGAAAAGATTTACCCAATCAAATCCATAAGGTAATAGAAATTAATCTCCTCAAAGTGGCATCACAACCCTCAAAGTTGAGAAAATTTTTCACCTAGTGAAAATTCACAAGTGTTGCATAAAAAATAAAAAATAAAAAAAAACAAGGTTTCCAATGGAAACTCAATGAATTATAGATTAACACATTAACAACCCCTCCACCACACTTAAACCCCAACAATGTATCCATTATTAAACTCAAGGTGGAAGAACATTTAAGACTTTTAAAGTACAAAAGGATTTTCAATTTAGTGGTAAAAAATCATGTAGGGTAACAATTAAGTTCAAAAAATATTCTACCACATTAAAAATAGTAATCACAACATGCACAAGAATATTTTTGGACATAGAAATGCAGTTTATTGCTCAAGTTTTTAGCTCCTATGGTGGTGAATATCATTCTAGAATCCATTTGTGAGAATCACATCAATGGACCATTAAAAAAGAGTGGTTGGGTAGTTGCAGAATTAGATTGGAATAGATTAAGAAGCATTTATTAAGACAACTTGATGATAAGAATCACTTGCACTTATGGTTGAAGTTTCACATTCAAGTTAACAGAAGAAGATTATGTGCATTGGTTTCTGTTTTTGTTGCATGTTTGATCCAAGGTTGATGAGGCACTTTGTTGTTCAATGTTACGACTACGTTGAATCAAATGGATGAGCACCAATGGAGGCTGATGGGGAGATGGTGACATCATGAGTTTTCTGAAGAAATAATTAATGCATGTGGTGGTGACAGAGGTGATTGGAGAGATTTGTTAAAGTCATAGTACAATGACATAAGGTTTGGGAGTTTGCACTCACCTTTGGTTGTCATCAAATTAAGTTGGTGGAAAGTGATGAAAATTAAATAAGGAAAATAAAAAGGGAGATAAATGAGGTTAGATAGAGTGAACATATTCTAGACACGAATGGGGCTGGGGATGGGAGTCAAGAGTGGGAGCGGACCAGGTGCAGAATAATGACAATGAAAAGATGATGAAGCTCAAGACAAAGGAGAAATTGACGTTTAGAGAAATGATTTCTTACTTTATTTCTTTCCTTCTATGTTCTTATATTTTTTTGATGACTTTATCAAATATATTTGTTGTACTTGATGCTCTGATCATGAGCAGCTAAACTTTTTAGGGATTTCGGATTGTTATGAATTGATAATTTTTCAATCTGTTCGATTTCATTTTCATAATCGTGTCTGTGAATTTTTCATTCAGTAAACTTCATTTCATTATTAATCAGTATCATTTTTACTCTCTACTAAGTACTGATAGGATATTCTAACGAATTTGTTTCCTTTGAGCATCATCCGAAGTACTAAAATTTGAAAAAAGGATAATGTTTCTATTTTCTATCAACAAACATCTTTCTTCCTGAATTTGATTTTCCGATCATCTTTTTGGATATTTCACTGGATTTTTTAGAGAAATTGAAAGACCGTTAGATGTCATGATGCACATTTTTCACAGCCTATGGTATGGTTGTGTTTATTGTAATTAAATAGAGAAAATCATTTTTAAACAACTCGGAACAGTCTGATTCCCTTAAATTCATCTGCTTCCAATCTATCTATCTCGTCTCTTTTTTTATTTTCTACTTTATTATCATCATTTCCATTATTATGTTTCTTTTTATCTTTTCTTTTTTTTTGGTTTCACAATTCATTTAGCCTTCTCTAAAAATACATTACTCTTATTTTTTTTCTTTACTAGTTGTTAGTAGGTTTAAAAAGAATTATATGTTTCGCATTCTCAACAAAATCATGTTCAAATTTTGGCATCGTTGCTGGGTAGGGTGCATGCGACCAATAAAAAAAAATTAAAAACATTAAATTCTTTCATTAAAAAAACTATAAACAATTTTTCAAAAGAATTTTTCTGAAAATCTACTTTTTTCCACTGTAGTGTGCTTTTTTTAACCAATTTGTACCTAAAATTTCATGCACACTAGATCAAGGGCTAGTTCTGAACTTGATATTTTAATACCTAAGATAAATATACATTTTTCATACCTTAAAAAGAATAAATAATTATAAAATCAAAACCAAAATCCAAATCTGGAAATTTTGAGAGCTGCGAGGGAAAGCAAAATCCAGTTTCTCTTCAACCTAGGAATGAAGTTGATAAGAGGTCAAGGATTAGGGATTTTCATATTTTGACTACTTCAATCCATCCTTCATCTATAAGGTTATTTCAAAGGGATATAAATTATGAAATGAAACAATCTAACCTTTCAATGTCACCATTATTTAATGGACTGACTGTTGATGATTATTTAGAGTTCATTAGAGAATTTTATAGCGTGGTTCAGGAATTTCCTTTGCATGGGCTTGGTGAGGAGGAGCTTAGGATAAGAACGTTTCTGTTTTGTTTGAAGAATAAGTCTAGGAGCATGTTCCAAAATCTATATGAGGAAATTGTTGACAAGTGGTGCCTACTTTTCAATTCCTTTGTAATGAAGTTTTATCCTAGGAATACCACCAATGAAGTGAGTCATAAAATCATCAGATTAATTTAAGATGTGGATAAATTTTCCAAAAAACATGGGATAGGTTTAGGGGACTTCAAAGACAATGTCTTAATCATCATCTTTCCCATCATCTCTTGATGGATACTTTTTAAAACAATCTCACTCCTTACAATAAAAATCTTGTTGATCATTTTTTTGGTGGTGATTTCTCGAATTTGACAGCGGATGAGATCAAATAGGTTTTTAATAAACTCTCACTAAAGTATCAACATAAAAACATGAGGAAGAGAGTTATTCATCAAGCTGAAACAAACACAAAAGTAGCTGTTATAGATGATATAGTTCTTAGGGGACAATGTTTCAATTGTGGGATGTACAGTCACACCCTAAATTCTTGTCCAAATTTTGATTTTCCCATTAAGAATGACTAGAGTGACCAGTTTGTTGAATTTAGGGCTAGGAATCAAATTAACAATGATTTCTTTTCAAGCCAATATAATTATGGATATAAAAATTACCCTTACCTATCATGGAGAGACCAAGGAGTGATTAATCTACCTGGTGCCCCTACTTTTCCACAACAACCTAAACAATTTTATCAAAATCAATATGAGGCTAAGTCGTTTAATTACCAAGAGGAAATTAAGGGAATGTTACAATAGTTGTTGGGTGAAATTAGTTCATTAAAAAAAGATACAGATTCTAGGATTCATAGCATGGAAGTTCAACTGGGTCAAATGGTTAGGGATTTAAGTGGTAGAGAGAAAGGTAAGTTGCCTAGAACAACAGAACCTAATCTAAGGGAAAATGTTGTGGTTGTAACCATTATATGAGGCCTTCAAACCCAAGTTCTAGTTAAGGAAATACAAAATGAGGTTAAAAATGATTAAAAGGATGAACCTGAGGTTAAAATTATTTTAAAACTCAAAATCTGGAAATCTAGGCAGCACTGTATAGAATCAAAAAAAAAGATGAATCTTGACATGATAAAGTCCTAGAAATAAGGAATATTAAGTGGGTGTTGATTAAAGAGGGAAAGAAAAAAAGGTGAGATTCAAGGATAAGGAGAGTAATCTACCGGTTTAAAAACAACATTTCCCAGTCACCCTTTTCACTAAAAGAGTAAAAAAGAATGATGAACCTGACTACTGAAGATTCTTAAAAATGATTAGGTCATTTAGCGTCAACATTCCATTTTTGGAAGATTTGGATAAAATACTATCATTTGTTAAATTCACTAAGAGGTTCCTGGCTAACAAAATGATTGGAAGAAATTGGATACCATCAATCTCAATGAAAAATGTAGTGTTGTTCTTCAAAAGGAATTGCCTCCAAAGTTAGAGGATTCTGGCAGCTTTATTATTCAATGCTGAATAAAAGGAAGAAAAGAATTGAATTTCTTATGTGATTTGGGTGCAGGTATTAATTTGATGCCCTACTCCTTATTAAAAAATACAGGTCTTAGGGATTTATAACCAAATTATATTTTCCTTCAACTAGATGATAGGTCATTTACTCATCCTTACAAAAGGGTAGATGACTTATTAGTCAGTGTAGGGAATCTTAATTTGCCCACATATTTTCTTATTCTTGATATGGAGTGTGATGAAAAGGTCATGATCATCTTAGGCAGACCATTCTTTTCTACTCGAGGTATTATCATAGATGTTTCCAAAGGAAAACTTACAATAATGTCTTGGAAATTTTGTATAATTTTTTTAATCATATGAAATTATTCTGAGACCACATGCTCTAACGGCATGTGATTCCAAGGCCCGGAGAGCCCAGAATGGAATTTCGAACTTTTGTTAAGGTATGTTCAGTAAATGTGTGAGAAGGTTTTTCTAACTTTTGAATCGGTGCTCGGATCGAAAATATGAGGGCACCATTGAACTCGGAACACAAGAATTCACCTAGAAATGACTTAACTTCAGCCGGCAAGGGCCGAGCAGAAAAGTTATTTTTCGGAATTTTCGAGAAAAATAATAAAATAATTTAAAATAATTATTCTATTTCTTTTCTCACCTTTGAGTAGCGAACGACGATGCTGCAGTGCAGCGATGAGGCGGTGATGCGACACATTAATGAAACTCATTAATGGTCCATATCACGCAGCGTAACGATAAAATAAAAGAAGTGTAACAGCGACGCTGTTTCATAATTGAAAAAACGCAACGACACGACATCGCAACATAAGAGAAACGTTGTGACGTGCTTCCTTTTTAATTTTTGATGTGTTGGTGGAATGAGGATTAAACCTTGGCTATTCTATGAAGAACCTCCAATGGTCTTCCTCTCCAACGAAGAATGACACACCGTTAGATCATCACTGACTTCAACACACCTTGAAGAATGGAGCCGGAAGAGAAAAGCGATGTCGACGTCTTGAACCCTCAAGGACAAGCGCTACAGCATCAAATGTTAAAGAGGTAGGGGTTTTTTATTTTAAAGTTCTTCCCTATTCTTTTTTCAAGAAACGACGAACACAAATCAACTCACGAATAGGTTGATCCATGATTCGTGCGTTTATGCGGAAGGATGACATTTCTTTTGGGGATTCTCTATCTGAGATTCAAACATCACTTGTCTTGACCGAATAAAAACTTCTCAGACCTCCCTTGATTATAAACCTCTAATTCGAAGGGAGCGGGTTGACATGAACAAGGCCCGATCACCTCTCCCTTGTGTGTTCATTATAATTGTACCTTCAAAATGGCGACAATTTGAATCTGGGGTCAAGTCAGTGGTGGCGGCGACCCGAGATGCCCATAAGCGCAGACGAATCAGAAAATGAACCATCAGAGTGAATCTGGTGGCCCGTGAAAGGTGTCGTCAGTGCGGCACCACCGTCGCAGTGACGTCGGCCGCGTGGAAAGGGGCAGCACCAACCAGCGGTCTTCCTGTCGGCACACCGCGACAGCCACGGGGTGACGCGACACTAGGAGGGAGCCGTGTGGAGGGGGTGGCCCACGTTCGGGCCACCCAGACAGTGACGAGGCGCAGTCTCCCGACCGCGGATGGAGGAGGCCCCACATCTATGAGTTCAGCAGAGGCCGGACGTGGTGTGACTGTCGCGTCCTGGTTTGACAGTGCACCACCGGTCCACCCCCTGGCGGATCGGGCTGGCGGGTCGCGCCCCCAGCCAGCAGGTTTGGCCGGTCTCGCGCCCAGTGGGCTAGACCCATGGCCTAGAATGTCAGACCTACACTCGGTGGGCCAAAACCGCACCGGCAGGCGGTACCCGTACCCTTCGGGCCGGACCAGACTAAATCGGGTCACCGGGCGACCCGGCGGGCTGGACCCTCAGCCAAACTGGGCCAGGTCCAACGTGACCCATTGGGTATGGCCCACTGACCAGACTAGACCAAACCGACCCAATCCCAAACCAGGTCAGGTCGAGTCGGTTGAATTTAAACTGGGGTACGTGGGACCCCCGGACCGGGTTGGTTGGGTCGGTCCGACCAGGTCAGACCAGGCGTAGACGCAACCGACCCTTGTTTACTAAAACACTTGTATCTTGCAAACCGTACGTCCAATTGAAGAACCGTTTGCGGTGTTGGGACCCTCTCGATGATCCGGATCTTTTAGCATGCCCTGAGGAGGATTTTATGGAAGTTGAAATGCGATGAATGACTCGAGGCACGGTTCTCCCAGGCGCGCTACATACGGAACCCTACAGTTGGCTGAGACCCGAGTACTGCTAACTTTCGACTCTGTGAGACTCAACTATGACCCGGTGGGAAGAACTTATGTGTGAATTTGCAAGACCATGGTGGAAATCACTTCTGTGTGACTTTTCAAACCCACAGTACACGGCGAGGAGGAGTACCTCAGTTGACCAAGATTAGCGGGAAACACTTATATGTGACTTTGCAGGCCCACAGTATGCAGTGGGGAGGTGTACCTTAACGGTGCAAGGTTAGTGGAAAGCACTTATGTGTGACTTGGCAGACCCATTATACTCGATAGAGGAGGAGTTCTCCAGTAGCTGAGGTGTTCGATGATGTGACTGATGTTTCTTCTATCACTACCCTAAATGTATACCGAGTGTGAGTTGTCTTGTGCGTCGTGCTTTAATTTGAGGATTGTTGTGTGGTCTTTACCTTTTATTTTGGGATCCCTACGGAGTACTTTTTACTCACCCCTACACAGGCTTCGTCCGCACGTGTTGTGTTTGGTGAAGACGATCGACGTTTCGATAGAAACTTTGGTGGACCGGGACCAAGAGGTGCTCAGGGAGATGGGATAGATGGATGCTATGACCGTGGACTTGGTGGACTAGGACTAGGAAGGGGACAGTAAGATCGGGTGGAAAAGATGTTCTAGTTCGGCTTCCAGTAGCTACACTACTGTCACGATCAGGTTGGGTTTACTGCGGATGGCCATCAGAGTTCCCTTTTAGTACTTTTCTATTTTTAGTTCTTTTATTGGGTTTGTATTCTGGCCCACTTATATCAGTTGTACTTGTACTCATTTTTGTTTTAGTGTTACTTGTTCCTTAGTCAGTTTTTGGGACTTGGTTGGGCGTCTGTGTGCGTACATGTACTCAAGTAAATGTCTGCCACTTGCAGGTTGATACCTTCGGTGCTAGTTTCCAGCACCTGTCCTTTAGGAGGTGAGCTTGAAGTAGTCACATCACGGGCCCCAAGGGAAGTTTCGTGACACTTACCCTCCACGTTGTAGATTATGTGATGGAGATTCTTGTCTTTGAAAATTCCAAACATTAGGTTAGCTGTAATTTCATTGATATTGCTTAGAATGAGTTCTTGAAAAATGAGGTCAGATCTAAGTATGGTTCTTTATCTCTTTAGGTTACATAGATTAGAGTTCCCCAATCAATTAAAGGTATTACACAAGAAATTTTTTCACCTTTACAACCACTTGTTAGTGAATAAAACCTAATCCAGGAACCAAATATGGAGTCAAAATTGAAAACCTTTAATCCTAGTTTTTCTAAGGCTCAGTATGACTGTATTTCTTCTGAGTTTTAGAGTATTAAAGTGCCTAAAACTAGAAAAAATTCTAGATTGATTCCCTTTGAAAAACATTATGTTTGTCAACTTGAACAAGTTTGTTTTCTGGAAAGTCTCATTCTGGTTGTTGTTGAACCTGTGATTGATGCTTACCCACCTGTTTTTGATAAATTCACTTTCTTTGAGTCTTCTAAAAACTCTAAAAAAATTATTTTTTGTGTTTAATTCAAAACCTTTAATTGGAAGCATTCTAAATTGACATTTTCACAAGATGATTTGTGCATATTTCTTTTTGATAGTGAGAAGGTTGAAATGATTTTTTCACTTGTTTTTGAGTATTTGGAAGTCTAGAGTGTGGGGGGAAATCTTGAGAACATTGATGGTTTAAATAAAGCTTTTTCTAGGGAATTGTCTATAATTTTTTATCTTAATTTTAAAAATTTGGACATTGAAACAACAGTGGAAAACAATCTTAGAGCTCAATTTTTAATGAAACTTATAAAATCTTTGCTAGTTTGTGATTTTATGGTGTTTGAAAAGTGTATTGAATTTTGCTCAAACGAAGTTTCATTCATCAATGAAACCTTACCATTGAATGACCATAGATAGATTCTTAGGGGATAAATCTGACTATAGACTTAAAATTTAGTGTTGGGAAACCATGCCTTCATAAAAACTCTGGTGAATCTTCAAACAATTATCTTTGATCAAACACTACTTAATCTCAGCTATGACCCTTCAGGGATAAATTCTGGCCTGAAGGGAACTCTCATTTGCATATCTGAAACATCACTCCTTTGCTTCTCTGATGTTGAAACCTTCATTTCCCATATTGGGCCCAACCACACAAAAATACCTGGATGACACTGAGGACATCTCCTCTATCTGCAGGGGAATTTCATCTTTAAAATCGGAGGCTTCCACCTTCAGAATTGGATGGTGTGCATCCATGAACTCCATCAGTGACCTCGATCACGAAATCAGATCGGTCAGCAACCCCCAAATTAAAATTTTTCATGGTTCATTCATCTTTGGTCCTGACCATTTCAATCGATCATTTCAATCTCAGTCAGCAACACCATCATTTTCATATCTGAGAGTGAAAAACTCTTCGGTCGTAGTACATTCGTGCAAATTGGAAAATCGATTTTCAACAGTGCTATAATTTTTCAACAATAGTTGAAAATCATTTTGTGAAAATCAGATGGATCTACGACCTAAGATCATCTCCTTGCCCCAAATTTGGAATCCCCACAAAGTGCGCCATCAGATTCAAAAGAAATCAGAAGTTCTAATCCTGCATTTGGGTTACAGATTCATCTTCAAATCTAGTGTGGATTGCTTCTCAACCGGTATCAATGACTTTTTAAAGCATGATAAAAGATCAACTTACTCCCAGAACTAGATCTAAATCCTCTATTCTAATTCATATTTGGTTTTAGCACTGGGGAGCAGAAATCGGTGAGAGCGGCTGACTTTGGTCATCAATGTATTCACCTTGGGTTCTGATTGTTGGGAAAGACGGGAAAGCGAAGAATGTGCAAATAAAAAAAAGGAGAATGGGCAGTAGAAATAAAATCTTTCCCCCTAAATAAAAGAGGATGCACAACAACAAAAATATGTACAGAAAAATAAAGTTGACATCGGAAATTTTATGTGGAAAACCCAAAAAGGGAAAAACCACATGACCTAGTCCAGAAAGAGGGATCCACTAAAATCAAGAGGTACATGGTAGAGACTCCCAAAAATGGAAGGGATCTCAAAATTAATACTCAAGAATAAAAGTATGGATCAAAATATGGAGATCAAGAAAGTTGATCGTCGAAGAAAATTGATCACCAAATGGGATTTTCTCTCGGTGTTGTTGATGCTGGTGTGTTGAAATGCCTTGTCGCTACCTCCTTGTATAGGAAAAAGAATCTGCGTCAATTAATGTCTCCGCATCAAAAGTGTGTCACCACGTAAATTAATTCACATGGTCTTGGCCAGCATTAAAACACCTCATAAAAGAGAAACCGTGTGATTCTCTAATTGAGGAGGCATTACGCGGTGCGCCAACCAGGAAGGCGCCCAACAAACTCCCCCTATGACTCAAGTGGGGATCACCGCCAACCCTGCAATCAGTCGGCAAGTCTCAAATTCTCCTCTGGGTAAACTCTTGGTCAACATGTCTGACCCGTTGTCATCAGTGTGGATCTTATCAAGCTCTAACTATCTTGAATCAAGGACATTGCAGATCCAATGATATCGAACATCTATATGTTTCCACCAACCATGAAAAGTGGAATTCTTTCCCAAAAAAATAGCACTATGACTATCACAAATAAAAACTTGTCTTGATTTAAATTGAGCTATTGAATAAACATTTTCATCCACAATAATTCTTTTCACACCTCAATGGCTACAATAAACCCTAACTCTCTAGTAGATAAAGCAACACATCTCTGCAATCTAGACTACCAATATACAACTCCCCCTGAAAAAGTGATCAAATAGCTTGAAGTAGACTTTCTCAAATCGATATCTCCTTCCATATATGAATCTATAAAGACACAAAGCATAGGTTCCCCTTTTCCAAAACGCAATCTCAGATCATAAGTACCATGAAGATAATGAAAAATGTACTTCACTACTCTCCAATTCTATCTACCTGGATTTGATAGAAAATGACTGACCACACTAACTGCATGAGCTATAACAGGTCTAGTACATACCATTTCGTACATCAAACAACCAACAACAGATAAATAAGGTATGTTCTGCATCTCCCCTCTCACTTCATTAGTAGAAGTCAACTGACTGGTACTGAGCTTAAAATGTAAAGAAATAGGAGTACTAACCACTTTTTCTCTATCCATAAAAAATCTCTAAAGAACCTTCTCAATGTATCTCTCCTAAGACAACCACAATTTATTTTCCTTCCTGTCATGAGAGATCATCATGCCAAGAATCTTTCATGCTAGCCCCAAGTCTTTCATCACAAAAGACTGACAAAGATCCTTCTTTAATCTATCAATTCTAGAAGTATCATGGAAAAAAATGAATATATAATCAACATAAAGCAACAGTATAATAAAATCATCATCAGTAGATATTTGAACAAAAAAAATGATTAGAATATGTATTCCTGAAACCCTGATGAGAAATGACATATTCAAACTTCTTATACCACTGCCCTGGAGCTTGCTTCAAACCATACAAACCCTTCTTCAACCTGCAGACATGATTTTCTTTACCTATTTCAACAAAACCTTCTAGATACTCCATATAAATTTCCTCCTCTAAATATCTATGGAGGAAAGCTATCTTCACATCCATATGCTCAATCTGCAGATCCAAACTAGCAGCCAAACCAAGAACAACCCTAATGGAATACATTTTGACAACAGGTGAGAAAATCTCATCAAAATCAATACGTTTCTTCTGATAGAAGCCTTTTACAACTAACCTTGCCTTTTATCATGGAAGGGAACTAGATTCTTCATTTTTAATCAGATAAATCCACTGATTTTTCAAATCTCTCTTACCTGTCGGTAACTTCACCAGCTCAAAAGTGTGGTTTTCATGCAATGATGTCATCTCATCATCCATTTCCACAACCCATCTGTCCTTTTATTCACTCTCCATTACCTCATCAAACAATTCTAGTCCTCCCCCTTCAGCGAGGAGCACATACTCATCAGGTGAATATCGAGTAGAAACGGTACGATGCTGAGATGACCTTAGAATTAGAACTGCATGTTCATTAATAACCCCTATAATCGGATCATCATAAACAAACGGTGCATCGGAAACATCAACTCCAACCTGTTCAACCTGATCATCATTCTGTACATCAACATGATCACCATAATCAACAATATGAGGTAAATGTGAATCAGAACCTAGCTAAAGTCTAACAAAACCATCAGAAGTTAGAGAAGTGGATTTTTCTCCCTTATCAATGTTTGCAATAGTCTGATCCTCCTTAAACACTGCATCATGACTTATAACAAGTTTATTCAACATAGGATCATATAACCTGTATCCAAACTCATCGTGTCCATAGCCAATAAAAATACACTAGAGTGTCTTAGCATCCAGCTTGGATCTCTCATCTTTAGGCACATGAACAAAAGCCTTGCAACCAAAAACACGCAAGTGATCGTACCTGATCTCTTTTCCATACCAAAATTTGTCAGGAGTGTTTGTATAAAAAGAAAATGTAGGTGATAAATTGATAATATAACCAGTAGTAAGTAAAGCCTTACCCCACAAATGTCTAGGCAACATTGCTTCCGAAAGCAAACAACAAACTCTTTCCAACAAAGTCCTTTTCATCTGCTCAGCTACACCATTCAGCTGAGGTGTCTTGGGCGGCATCTTCTGATGCTGAATACCTTCCTTCAATACTGATAAAACAAACAAAAATACGCTCCCCCATTTTTAGTACAAATACATTTCAATTTCTTGCCTGATTCTATCTCAGCAGAAACATGAAATTGCTTAAAAACACTGAGCACCTGACTTTTGGAATTCAAAACATAAACTCAGAGATTTCATGAGTAGTCATCAATAAATGTAACAAAATAAAGACTTCCACTAAAGGTATTAGATTTCAAAGGACCAAAAACATCAAAATGTACCAATTCAAGTACCTGTGACTTCTTGTGTGGAGGATGACTACTGAAATTCACTATGTTCTGTTTCCCAGCCATGCAATGATCACATGTGTCCAATTTGACACTCTTCAAATTTGGAAGAAGAATTTTCTTGTCCAAACAAACAAGTCCTTTCTCACAGATGTGACTGAGCCTCTTATTCCACAACTTGGACGAAACACTGCACTCAACAACGCAAGCAGTATCACAAGAAAAATAAGCTCTAGTCTAGTACAAACCTGATTGCTTCTTCCCTCGAGCCACAATCAAAGAGGCCTTGGAAAGCTTCCATTGGAAATCACCAAAAGTGCTGATAAAACATTTATCATAAAGAACACTGGTAGAAATATGATTCAAAAAAACCTCAAGTGCATGTCGGGCATTCTTCAAAATTATCTTACTTCCTGTACTGGTCTCTAAACAAATAGTCCTGATTCCTACAACATCAGCATGAACATCATTGCCCATCTTCAATATCCCAAAATTACCTGGGCTATAAAATATAAAGAAATCTTTCTTCGATGTCACGTGAAAATAGGCACCTCTTTCAATAACCCAGCAAGAATCATCATAAGCAATGTTGATGGAGTCATAAACAATAACAAGATCACCCACTGTAGCAGCGGCGACATGATCATCTCCATCACCATTTTTCTTATGTGGATTTTCCTTCAATTTTATCTCTTTTTAAGCTGATAACAAAAATTATTGACATTCCCATTCTTACCACAATGATGACATTCAAAATCTCTCTACTTCAGTCTGGATTTGCTTCTGCCTCCGCTCTTACCTCGACTGCTCTGCCCCCGGTCTTGGCTTCTCCCCCTGTTCTCTGTGACTAAAAGATCTAAAGAATATTTTTCCTGAGTATGTCTCCTAACCTCTTCATTTAAAATAGTATACTTGACTGAACTAAATATCACAGCACCATTAGGATCAGAACCAGTTAGAGTAATACGTAAATTCTCCCATGAATCGGGTAAAGTGTTAAGCAACAAAAAAACTAAACTTCATCTTCAAAATTGAAAATCATGACAAAAAACTGATCAAAACATCCTTTATATTCACTTAAATAATCAGAAATAGATGTACCTTCTCTATACCTCAAGTTCATCATTTGTTTGAGAAGGAATAGTTTGTTGTTTCCCATCTTGGAAGTGTAGGTCGTCTCATGCTTCTCCCACAAAGTTTTGGCGTGAGAGATGTTGACAATGTGGTTCATCATGGTGTCTTAGACCCATTGGATAATGAAGCCACAAACCATCTCATTCTCAAATTCCCATTCTTCTTTTGACATCCTCTCTAGATTCTGGGTACTAAACACTGGCAGATGCATTCACTTGACAAAAAGCAGATCCTTCATTTTAAGTCTCCACATATGGTAGTTGGAACCATTCAACAAAATCATCCGACTGTAATTAGACTCCATAATAAATATGAAATAAAAAATTAAACCCCCTAATACCAATTGTTGGGAAATACAGGAAAGCGAAGAATGTGCAAATAATAGAAAAAGGCGAACATGCAGCGGAAATAAAATCTTCCCCCCAAATAAAAGCAGATGCACAGCGAGAAAAATAAGTGCAGAAAAATAAAGTTGACACTAAAATTTTTACATGGAAAACCCAAAAATGGAAAAACCACAAAACCTAATCTAAAAAAAAGGATCCACTAAAATCAATAAGTACATGGTAGAGACTCCCCAAAATGGATGGGATCTCAAAATTAATACTCAAGAATAAAAGTGTTGATCAAAAGGCGGAGAGAAAGAAATATGATCGTCGAAGAAAGGAGATCACCAAATTGGATTTCTCTCGTTTTTTTGATTCTGGTGTGTTGAAATGCCTTACCGTTGCCTCCTTATATAAGAGAAAGAATCTGCGTCAATTAATGTATCCACATCAAAAGCATGTCATCATGTGAATTAATTAACATGGTCTTGGCCCGCATTAAAATACCTCATAAAAGAGAAACCATGTGATGATCTAATTGAAAAGGTGTTATGAGGTGCACCAATAGTAAGGTGCCCAACACCGATTTGGTTCTTCATCTAACAGATTTCGGCAAAGACCCCATCCCCATAGTGGTGCTCGTCTTCATCGGTAGTGGTTCATTGTCATCAAATTCAAGATGGCTGTAACCATAGCAGTCGTCAAAAGAGTACCAACAAAATCCATTCTAGGTTCGATGCACTTCAAAAATTAGCAGTGTCGACAACAGAACAACCTCGACCTATTCTAGTTCGAACTTCACGCATAAGAGATCAAAATCAGTCTTGGAGTCATGAAAGGGTTCATCATTGTCGTTCATGGGCTAGGCTGATGATCGGCACATGAGGCAGTGGCTCATTTGTTCTCCCTCGCATCAACAACGAGCTCAACTTCCATCTTCAACACGCAACCATTAAAACAATTCGAGCTCGGTGGATGGCATCGGTCCGATGCAGGTTCAGATCTAGAAGCTTCAGATTTAGACTTGGATTTCATGGCACTTCTGATTTACTGAGGGTTTTGATTTCCTATCGGTCCTTCAATGCTTCAGGTTAAAGTCACCTCCTCCAAAGGGGAGAGTTTTTTTACTCTTAAGAGAATTGTATTACCCAGTTTATAGACTCCATTTAATATTTAAGGACTAAAACAGTCCCCTAATTCCAGTTCAACACCTGAAAATTTTTGGATCAAAATAAAATTTCTTTTCATGTAAAAATAATAATTTTTTTGGTCTTTAAATGGTATTTATTTTGTTTTTTGTCCCAAAATATAATAAACTGTGACTTTTGGTCCTATATTATCATTTTCCCTACAGAAATTATTATATTAGGTGATTTCAATAAAAATATTACACTGCCCACTATAGATCAATAAAACAATTAAGGAAACTTAAACCAAATTAAATAAATACAAGATAAAACTAAAATAAATTAACACATTAGATTAAAAATTAAAAGTAATTAAATTGTTAAAACATTTCAAGATTTATAGTGAATTTTTTTTGGCTAAAATAATAAATAAATAAATTAATTAATTAAAGAAAACAAAGATTAAAATTTTAAAAATAATAATTTATTGTTACTAAATAATTAAATCACTATTTTAATAAAATTAATTAAAATTTTAACTATAGTTATTTAATTAATATATTAATTTTAAAAACAAAAAGTGAATGAAAATTAAGTACAAGGAATAGAAAATTAAATAAAACATTAAATTAAGAATTAAATACAAAATTTATACAATTGGAAAATAAAAAAAATTTAAATAATAATTAAAAGAATAATGAATTGAAAGATTTATTGACGAAACAAACATTTACATTAATAATTTTTTTAATTAACTAAAAAAACATTAAACTAACCTAGTATACATAATTTTCCAAGTTAAAGATAAATTAAGAAATACAAAGATAGTATAACAACAAAAAAGATGTGACAAAAAATATCAATTTAAGGACACATTAGTAACCTCATCACAAAGTCCATCATGATGTTATCCCACTTCCATAAAGGTATTGTAAGTGGGTGCAACAACCCACTAAGACGTTGGTGCTCGACCTTTACCCTCTGACTGGTAAGGCATCGAGAAACCAAACTAGCAATGTCTCTCTTCTTCCTAGGCCACCAGAACTGTATTATGAAGTCATGATGCATCTTGGTTACACCATTATGTACTACCCATCTAGATGTATGAAAATTAATTATCAACTCTCCTCTGATGGAAGAAGGGACCACTACTCTCTAATATACCAATATCACATCAACATCATCCATTGAACATCTGGATATTGAGTCACCACTCGCTTGTTGTCCCTAAATTACAGTACACTATGAGTCTAACTTCTGTTTAGCCTCTACCTGGTACACAAGTGAAGATGTAAATACTAAGGGAGTACAAGTCATAGAACTCTGGTGCTTTGAGGTATCCAACCTCTAAGCAACAAAAAAGTTCCTAAAAAATGTCACTGCTCCTTTGAAGGCCTCTCACTAATCTCCAAATCCACTTGTGTCTTATGGATAAGAGCATCTTTAATGATGTTACCTTTCCAACTGAATACATCATCTCAAAATTTAATGTATGAAGATACTCAACCTGGTTCCTCTGTCATAAATTTTGGTCCCTCTATGTGAAGGTATATGGAATTTTTTTTGGTCCATATAAACAAAAAAACTCTCACCAAAGAGATAATGTCACTAACACTTCAGAGTGTGGACCATAACTACTAGCTCCAAGCCATCTAGATGTGCCTTGAGATCCTTCATCTTGGTTGGTGTCATATGATATGAGAGTATCACACTAACTGCACACTTGATATAACCATTATCTCAGCTTGACATGCCGATCCTTTAGAGTCTCTATTATCTCAAATATCCTTTCAATGATTTCAATCTATTCCTTATTATCCTGAGGGCCTCTAGTGACCTGATAGAATGGAGAATGATGGAATTGAAAGTCATGTCATGTTTGACTATAACTATGGACTTCTATTCCTAGGCCAGACACTAAGAAAATGGATCATGGCTGAAGCAGCCCTGCTTCCCTAACTATACAATAGGTGCGAGAGCAGGCTCAAAAAAATTCTCCTACACGTCTAGTGGTAATACTGAAACCTATTATCTTATAAAAGTATTTAGATTAGCTTATCAAGTAGTTCCATAAGACTACATCGAGGTGACATATTCTTTATCGTGAAGGAAACACTTCAAAAAAGAAACAAAGTCATTATGATAAACCCTAATCAGCATATGAGATCACACAAGGTTTCTCTTAACTAGTCTATGGGATCGAACAAGGTTTTCTTAGTAGTCTACCCTTAACCCATGGTACACCCCTCCTAAAACTAAACCATGTTTCCATCCCTGTATGTTAGTCATAATCATCATATATATACTGACACCATAACATACCCAGTTCAAATAATTAAATCCAATAAAGATATATCACATAACATGTCAACAGATGTATCACACAAGGAAACTATTCTAAACATATAATGGAACATAAAGAATTTAATTAAAGAACTGTTATGTAGCATGATAAAAATATATATGGAATGTGAACCTACATGCCTAGTACTGATGCATGAACACACCCAAAATCTCATAAATCACATATCAACATCATGTGCATCACTCAAGGTGAATTTAATCAACGATAACAACAAAACATAAATTCTCCAATTTATGAAAACTAGAAGGTCTACTATACACTACCATCTAGACACTGTCATAGTTCCCATGCTTGAGTCCCAACCATCCTATATCATGTCTATCCTAACCCATACCAAGGAAAGGAGAAGAACAAGTTAGTGAGTCATATTTATATGATACCATTTTGTAACATCTAGACCCGAATAACTGGGTCTGAGGCATAATTCTACATGACCTCATCCGCACCTCCCCATATGAAAGAGGCTGATGACTAGTAGGGAGGGTCTGAGTCTGCCAGTGGAGAGAATATTCCCTTAGTATCCTATCATAGGATCAATAATCAACAACAAACAATATAATAAATAACCATCGTAAACATGTAAAAAACTAGATAAATGAAATACATGTCAAATAAATTAAAGCAACTCCCATAAGTGGCAAGACTTTCCAAAGGAAATAAAACAGATAAAGTAAATAAATAAATAGAAAGTCCTCTAAAGTCTTCCCTAGTATACTACAAGCTCCACACTCCTTTTCCCAGCTATCCACCACAGGGTCCTTTCCCTTTGCAAGATCCCTCATGAAATCTACAAGCACATCAAAATGCCTGAGTAGGGTGTGAGTAAAAGAATTAGTAGGAAACTACCAGTGTATCCTTATCCTAATGTGATCAAGTATAATAGTGTATGGAATAATAATCATCAATGCTTAATAAGAATAAACATACAACCCAAAACCGAGCGTCCATGAACTAACCAAGCCACCACAAACCCCCAGTCGCGCCATCATCGGTTCCATGTAGGAAAACATTAGATTAATCATGGAAACTTCTCAACATAAGATGCAGCCTCAAGCTACTTGATATCCATAAAATCCCTAGGCCTCTAGGTCAGGCCACACTAGGCAATCATGCCCCAACGCTATCTTCAGGTTTGGTCACATAGACCATCATTCCACATTGTTTCCATGCAGGTCTGATCACTCATGATCGTCATACCCCATGGTCATCACATATGGGTTTGATCACTCATGATCATCATGCTCCCAAGTCAATCCAAACTAGGTTTTCATGCCCCATCATCCATCTCAGTCTCTTCATCAAGTCACATGCAGCATCTAAACATGATTCCCCTTCAAGGCTACCAAGCTATGACGGGTCCACTTGTCACATAGGTACCATGCGTAAGCAACCACAACACAACATATAACAGTCATATATCATGGAAATAGTGACATCATATTAAGTCCACATATCAAGGCACACAAATCAAGGCACACATATCAAGGCACACATCATGAGAAAATATAACATCATCATGAATACAACATGTGAATCAAACATCAACATGGAATCTCATATGGTGTCACGAGCTACTCACACATACACAAGAAATCACAAGTCAAGCATGGATATCAAATACGATGACATGATAATCATACCATGAAAACACGTATAACGAGATCCCAATATGGAAAGGAACATCCTACCTCAAAAATCATCGATGTCAAAGGCAAGGATAAACCACCAAATGATAGCTGGAGTGGGAACCTCATCAATCAAGAACACCTCTGCATGACCTTATTATTGTAAACAATGACACTCGGGGTTCACCAATGGTACTTAATATCCAAATCAACTATTTTATTTAAAAAAGAAATAAAATATCACATGAAATGATACCTTATCTCCCCTAAATAATCTCCAAATTATCATTAAAATATCACATGTGATGATAATTTCACTCTCCTAAATAATTTCCAATTTATTGTTTAGGCCAATGCATACAATCATAATATTATCCTCAAGAGTAATTATCTTTTGATAATTTCTCATAAATTTTCCTTCTATAATTATCTCTTGATAATTTATTATAAATTATCGTTTTATAAGTATCTTTTGATAATTTATCATAAATTATCCTTTTATAATTATCTTTTGATAATTTCTCAAAAATTATCCTTTTATAATTATCTTTTGATAATTTCTCATAAATCATCTTTTGATAATTTTACAAAAATCATCCTTTTGTAATTATCTCTTGATAATTTATCATAAATTACCCATGGTAATTCAGTTTAATTATCATTCGATAATTATTTATAATTATCCTTTGGTAATTTCACAAAAAATATCTTTTGATAATTTTTTTATAAATTACCCTTGATAATTTAATGTAATTATCTTTTGATAATTCTTTATAATTATCATTTTTTAATTTTTGCAGAAATTATCTATTGATAATTGTCTTATAATAATATTTTTAAATTATCCTTTCATAATTGTATAATATTATCTATGATAATCTCATGCAATTAACCTTTAATAATTCATTGTAATCATCATTTGATTTTTTTTCACAATTATCTTTTGTTAAAATTGTGTAATTATCATTTGAGAAATTTCAACAATTATCTTTGTTTAAAATCACACAATTATCATTTGATAATTTTTCGCAATTATCATTTCTTAAAATTGTGAAAAAATATTTGATAATTTTTATAAATTATCCATTGATAATTCATTGGAAATATCCCTATATAATTATTAGTTTTATCATCCTTTATTTTAATCAACCATTTTTTTCATACTTTTAGAATTATGGAATAAATTGAAAAAATTGAATAAAGGAAATAATAAAATAAAATAAAATAAAAATAATGGAGGAACTCACCTTTATTCAATGTTGTGCCCAATGCACTAGGGGAAGAAGGGTCACACTGCCCAGATTGAGAAAAAGGAAATTTGATAAAGCCTCTGTCAGACACATGTAGATGAATCTTGGGTTTGCTTGAGCTCAACTGCATCAATCTAGAATGATTCAGCTATTTAGAACCACAAATCCATGTAGGTGTTCATAAATTCAAAAACCCAAATAAAATTTCATTTTAATCTGCGATTTAACTGCAAATTGAATATGAAGTAGTTAATTCCACCATTTAAGGCGTTTGTGAATTTTTATCCATTCAAAAACGGTGATTCCATGGATTTAGGACCTTGGGAGGGGGGGTGGCTATGGTGGCTTCTGCATAGGGAAGGAGAAACCCATTAAAAATTATTTTTATAATAATTAAATTCATATTAATAATATAAATAATTATTAAAAACTTATTATCATGTGCGACATTTCTAAAGACCCGAAACACATAAAAGTTATGTACAACCTATAGTAAACCCTATATCCTAGAGCTAATGGTGGTATTGGATTTATCATACGATGCACCATTTGAGAGATATTAAATTATTTACAAAAAATAATATAATAAAAATATTTTAAAATTGTTCCTGTGTGCGATCTGACCAAATGTTCAACATGCATAAAAATCATGCCACTCCTAGGGTAAATTCCATGTACTAGACCTAACGGTGGTCTCAGATTTCTCATATGACACACCATTTAGATGATATTCAATTATTTAGAATAAATCATCTGCATGTAATATAATATATTTATTATTTTTATTCCTTCTCCACCGAGGCTCTACAAGCCTCAAAACCTCACACTAACTTAGCTCCCGACTCCAAAACTTTTCGATAGAATATTCCATTGTGTTAATAGGGATTTTACCCTTACTAAAATACCTTATATAATTTATTAAGTTATTTTTATTGAAAAACTATATCTTCACATAAAAATAATTATAAATTATTATCAATAAGGGTTTTTATTATCATTAAAAATTTAGGATGTTACAAAACATGTAGTACTTCGCATGACTTTTGCATGATAGATGTGAAATTAAATTCTTAGGTCTGATGCTCCACTAGTGTGCATGGACAGTACATGATGCCCAATTACACTAGGAAAAAAATTCACCCTTTTCTCTAGAATGATATTTTGAGGTTCCTTCAACAAATTCCCGGTATTCCAATAAAATTTTTAGACCAAAAAATTTGGTAAACACCGGAAAACTTAACCATTTAAAATCCTCATCTAGACTTCCATATCCTTAAAATCATCTCTCATACCCTTCAAACTCTTTGATCAGCCTATACATGGATTGAAAAAAATCTGAACACACTATCAATCTCCAGCCTGTATCACCTTGGTTCCATCATTCTCTCACTTTTTCCTTGTTAGTAATCCAAAGTGAAATTCAATACCACATAATATTTATACATCTTTCAGATAGTAGTGAAATAACTCATCCATCAATATAAGTTTATATGATAGATGATAAATTTAAAAAACAAGAGTTCAAGAGAGAATTACATGCATCATTTCATTACTCATTTGAAAAACTCTCCCTTGGGGAGAGAATCTTAGTATTAAAACCATATGTTAAAAAAATGAATACTTAATTTCACTAATATTTACCCCCTTGAAAATAAATCTTTATTTATTTTTTTACTCAATGCACCCCATGGATTATATATCCACCAGAATCATGTAACACTACAAAAATAGTTAGAAACAATGAAACTAATGGGGATAGGACTTCTCTTCAGGACTTTCTTATACTGAGGGTAGTGGTTGAACATAGAGGTTCAACTGATACTTCTCAAATGTTTGAGTGGCTAGTGATTTTATCATAATTTCTTCCACTTTATCATAGTTCCAAAACACTTTAGTTTGATCAATCCTTGCTCCACCTTTTATTTGATAATGTGATACCTGATCATTATATGTTTTGTATGAGTGTGCATTAATATGTTCTTAGTGAGTTCAATAAAACACTTGTTATCATAAAAATCATCATAGGATGCTTCAATTCTTTACCATCCATCATACACATTCTCTCCAGATGAAGAATGTAACACTACATATTGACTTATAGTTCGCCACATCACCTGCCAATTCAGTATATGAAAACACTAATAGTTCATAATCAATTCTTGCATCATTGAGAAATCCAAAATTCAGAGTACCGTGGATGTACATCATAATTCGTTTAACTACTGTGAGAATTTTTTCCTTTATATTTATATGAAAATAATCTACCAAACATGTTGAAAAAACAATATATGATTGTGTTGTAGTCAAATACAAATAACATACAATAGTCCTTCTATACACGGTGATATCCATGGATTTTCTATCCTCATGATTTCAAATCTTGGTTCCAACTACAATCTAATTTGACATTGGTTTATAAATATTCATATTGAACTTATTTATTATCAATTTCATATAATTTTACTGAGAGATAAAGGTACATACCTCATTCTATATAACTTACATTCTTAGAAAAAACTAAGATCATCCATCATAGAAATCTCAAATTCTAATCTCATGAGTTTCAAAAACTCCAATACATATTTCCCCCAACTAATAAAAAATATAATTTAATCCACATATAAAACACCATAAAATTTTATTCCATGTATAATTTCACATAAATATTGTGATCTACATTGCCTGTTTTGAATTCTATCTTTTTTAAGTATGAGTCTATTCGGGCATACCATGATTTTGGTGTTAGATTTAGACTGCACAAGGCCTTATTTACCCTGTATACTTTGGTTTCATAATTTATAATCAAAAAATACATTGGATGATCAATATATACCTCCTTATAGAGAAATACATTCAGGAATACTATTATAACATCCATATAACAAATCTTGAAACATATTCATATTTCCATCACTAAGAAGCAACATATTAACTCAAGTTGAGTCATTGGTGTAAATGTTTCATCAATTTCAACCCCTTTAATATGTACATAGTCTTTAAAAAATAGAACCAACTTATTTTGGATCAAGTTTCCATGCTCGTAAAATTTATTTTGGAAAATCCACTTCATTCCGATCAAATTTTGATTTTCGTGCTTCATCACAAGTTTCTAGGTATGATTTTATTTTTCAATTTTATCTTTGATGTGTTTATATCATGCATGTATTTTATAGTGATTTAATATATTGATTTCTGTATTTAAATGATTAATTTTTCCAATTTGTGAATGGTTTAACTCATTTTTTGTGTTATGGAAGGATACAATAGATAATTTATAATGGAGAAAAAGACACTTCGTGCCATGAGTGAACTAAAGAGGTGTGACACCAGATTTTTAAGGATAACTATGGAGCATTTATAAGGCACAAAAATGATAAACCGAGGAAAAACGAGGCATCTGGAGCAGAAAAATAACATTACATGTTGTGTAAATCATTACACATTGTGTAAATAATTACACGTTTTGTACCAATTCAAGTTGAGAAAGAGAGACATGCTGTGAAGTAAAAAAAATGAACATAAACATTTACACATGGTGTAATAATTTACACTTGGTGTAAATTATTAGGATGAGATTTAAGTGACCATATTCAATGTATATTCAATTTTGACACAATCTAAGACCTAGGTCCCACCCCAAACAACTTTTGTACCAATATTTAATGAACTTAATTATTATAAAATCCCATATGAAGCCTATAAATGGAGGGATAACTTACTGCTATTTGTTTCATGAACCAGGTCGGGATACCATCCGACCCAACATCCAACTCAGTCTGAGACAAGGCCCGAAGGGCTTTCCTGATCCCTAAGGGCAGGAAACTAGTTTCAGGAATCAAATAAAATCTAAGTGGGAATGATTTCATCATAATAAACTAGGATTAATAAACAGACTAGATAGGTGGAAGAAATAATAATAAGAGATATTTAATAAATAAAAAACTAGTCCCGATATAAACTAAATGAAAAGCAAAACAAAACAGAAACTAAATACAAAACTAAAACTGGACAACGTTAAGAAGATCTCCATGTGACCTCTTGGTAACCACTATCCATAAGAATAAACTACTTTGAGAGCTATCTCAAACTAGAAAAATGAACTTGAAAAATAGACCATGTCAACCAACACCAAATGGTACAAGTAGGGTATGAGCATAACAACTTAGTAGGAAACCACCATAAAATCCATAAATTTCAATTCCCCAAAACATTCCATAAATAATAGTTTGAAATACATATATGAAAATAGGTTTTTAATATTTTAAAAATATAACCACAACTTTCCCTTTTCCAAACAACTCATACTACATCCCCATTTTTAAAATAGTTTCACCAATTTAGAAACCAAATCCAAAAAACTAAAGTCCAACAAGGTGATACTAAGAAAATATGAAATTAAATAAATAAAAAATACAAGCAAACAAGTTCAACAAAATGTAAACAAGAAATATAGATAGTAACCATGGGAAATCCCTAAACATCACTAGAGTGATTCCTAGATGTACTCGGTTCGGAACCACTTATCAGCGTATGGCGAAACTCCATAGTCTATAACCAACTGGCTACTATAAACTAGACTCACCAGGGACACAACCCACCTGGACTCCAAATCCATCTAAGGGGTATCAACCTGTCTGGGTTGATAAGAAACTGTCACTCAAAACTCAAAAAGATGCTCAGTAAAACCATGATAATAGTATACTATGTAAATAGGAGGCCCTCGTATGCATGACTCACCTCACCTATCATCGCCACACTTTCCTTCCCCAAACACTGACACCACCTATACAATAACCCATATAGGGGTACCCCTCATATATCAAACCATTCATAGGTTCCAACTGGTCTGTCACATCACATGATCTTTAAAAACATTTTCTAAACATATCAAGGTGCCAACCATGCAACTTTATTTCCAAAACCACATTAATTTATCAAACATTATAAAGTAAAAACCAGGCCTGACATCATTTAAAATTCAAATACACATTCAAAAAATTTATTAAAAATTTTCAAAATCAATATAAACAACCACTTTCAAGTACATAGTTCCAAATGATCTTTTAAACCAAATCCAAATTCATTTCCAACCTTATTTTGAGACCAAGATGAAAACATACAACATAATTAAAGATTCCAAATGGGATTCCATATCATTTATAAACCAATCATATTTTATAAATATCAAACTATTCATAATATTAAACATGAAATTTGAAAACACACTTGAGTCATTTGGAAATAAAGAGAGTTTTGTTAACCCTAAGAGTATAAATGGGACACACAAGTGTTTTGAAAAATAGGTTTTTAAGTTAAGAAAGACTATAATAATTTGTGTGACCATCCATGTGTGAATCCCAAGAACACATGGATGCACCCACATCCAATGGAACAACAAAATTATCCATGAAATTTCCTAAAACCAATTTTAAAGATACACCAAATGTTTTTAAACTAACACAACAATCCATAAATAAAATCCACACCATAAAAATTATCAATTCACACACACAATACCAAACTCACAATCAAAAAATGTTATCATAATATAAATAAGGATAAACACTTATCAAACACCCAATTTAATTTTAAAATAAGACATGGCATTTCAATAAACACCTTAAGTGCACATGTACTTAGGAATATATGAAGAATCACTTCAAAACCCATTTTTAACAATTCTTACCATTAAGAAAACACCATAATAAACTAAACAAAGGTACCATAAGTATGGAATTTATGTATATAAATTCATTGAAAGAACACAAGAATCAACAAAATTCATCAAAAAGGAAAAGTATGGAGACACCTACCTCAAAGGAGTGCAGATGCGATGAAACTTTGAGGGGAGGAAGAACAAAGCCTCACGAACCAATCGCACACCCTTAGAAGCTTAGAGAATCATCCATGGAGGAGGAAGAGCCAAAGAGAAGGGGATAGAGGGCTCCCTTCATGAGAAAAAAAACCTAAGAGGAGGTGGCTTTATTTTGGGTTAAAAAGGAGAGAGAGAGAGAGAGAGAGAGAGAGAGAGAGGATTAGGGATTTTAAAATAAAAAATTTTTGGGTAGCTCGCACGGTTCTGCAGCACAGTTTACCAAAATGTGTGCCAACCGTGCAATAACTACTGTCCAAGGGGAGATCGAATGAACAACCAACCCACATAGTTTGACTTAACATGATCAAACCATGTGGTATCTTTTTTCCAACTCCAAAACTTGTCGCACAGTTACCTGGGCTGGGATGCATTGTTTCCACTAACCATGTGCTACCTATTCACAGGCTTAAAATTTCACCTAAAACTGAAAAACTCAAAAATTTATGTTGGGAACTCAACCCAAACTTCAACCCAAGGATCCAATATTAATATGAACACAAAATAAAGAAGTATCAAAGGTTGGGGTGTGAAAATTCTCCCCACCATAGACACTTTCTTCCCCCAGAATGTGACCCGGCTAAAAGATAATCAAAACTTGAATCTATGCCTGATCAAAACCGAAAGAATCCAAAAACCTCAGGGAGAACCTTTTACTCCACTAGTCACACCCAATAAAAACTATAGGAAACCAAAAAAAATAATAAGGGGAGAAAATTAAGGGGTTCAACCCACCATAATTACCCAACTAGAATGGAAACTTTAAAACCCAAACAACACCACCATGAATTAAATGGGAAACCCACTACAAAGTGACTTGGAAAATCGGGACCCAGAGTACTCCCAACCTAAACTGGAAATATCCCCACAAGCTAAAGGTACCCATCATAGTTAAAACCTATAGAAGGAAACTAAATGAAATATCAAGATGGAACACAATCCATCACTTCCACAAAACACAAGTATCTCTAAATGAGCACTGCTAAATCCGAAACCAATCCATATAAGGGATAAACAAAATCAAAGAAGAAAAAATGATTAAAAGAGACACCTTCAAATAGACACAAATAATTGTATTATGATAGAACAATTTCATTACACCTTTACAATGAGTTGATAAACTTACAAAAACAACAAAACTAAAATAAGGAGACTTCAAACGTTTCCATCCCAACATGGGTGAAAAAACTGGGCCAAGGGGGTTTCCCAAACACCCTCAGAAATTTTTGACTGTATTCCATCTTCACTCTGAGGCCTATGGATAGAGCCATGGTGACTGAATCATCTCCTTCCTCATAGTTTGGCACTGACATCCTCCATTCAAGGCTTCTTCTATGGGTAATGATCCCTATAAAACATATCAAGATGACCCAAATGACCACAAAAATGGTAAGTCTTTAGAGCATTATGATAGGATGGATTAAAATGCATGAATTGAACACACTAGAAACATATGAGTGAGAGGTCCGATGAACGAGAAGCTAAAACTAGAAAGAGTGAATTCTCAAGAATAGGTTCCTCTATCACATGCTTCTCGCCAGATGTCTATGCTTCGAAAACCAACTCAGCTAAAAATGATTCATCCAGCAACTTCTAAAAATGAATATCCTTGTAGGATAGGAATTTCTTTTTGATCTCTAGATGCAGACCCTTTATGAAAATAGAATCCTTTATCATATCCCGCGACACCACATCTAGAGAAAAGGAAACTAACTCCTTGAAGTGTTCAATATAAGCCTTCACCATCCACTGACCTTGTTGAATACTCATTATCTCTTACCTATTCTTCATCTTCACCTCCTTAGTTATAAACCATCAGACAGATACAGACTTAAAACTTCCCATATCATTCTAACTTGCATCGATGGCGGGGAAAAAATCCCATTCATCCAAGGATAGACCTCTAAACAAACCCAGAACATCTCAAACTCTAATAGCTTCAAGGGTTACCAATAATCTGAAGACACAATTGACCTCTTCAAGCCACTCCACTATCTCTAACGAACCTTGATCACCATGAAGGATAGGAAACAATCGAGAAGAATCAGAAATTGGGCATGAATCACTATAAAATTCGGGGAACTTTATGAGTGGCATATTCTGAACAACATGAGGAACACCAATTCAGAACCAACATCAATCCAAGGCACAATAAAAAAGGAAATCATGAGATAAAACAAAGTCTCACAAACCAAGCACATATGAACACAACCAAAAATCATCTTTTAAAAAAACCACCATGTCCATATTAATTTTCAAGATGCCCTATTTCAAAGCCACTTTCCGAACAAAAAATCCTCTTTTGACAAACAGAACCCACTTTATAAAATAAAAACCATTTTCTCAAATCATTTTCCTCTTTCAAAATCACTTTAGAAAAACAAGGACAAGACTTTGATTCCAATAATCCTCCCATGTCATCCCATGAACCATTACATATGTGTCCATACATTTCCACCCACATGTTCCAACACACACTTTTCACACATACCTGTACATATACAGATGTCTATATGGAACACCAAGGGTCACACCCATGAAACTCCCTTATCAATTCCAAACATGTACCAAATTTTCAAAACCAAAATACTTTATCCTTTAAAAAACATTTTTCCAAAGCAATACCATATGAAGGAAATCATTTCCATTTCAAAATATATCTTCATTTTAAAAGATTACTCAAATAAACCAAGACTGAAATGAATCATGATGTACACCAAACCATCAGAATGAAGAACTAGTGTTTTTCCTAACTTAGAGACATAGTAGTGGGCCATGCCCTAAGTAATCATAAAAAACTAGGAGGATCTTGAACTGTATACTCGGACTCCACATGGGTCACTACTCCATGTGAGATCATGACATAATACCGGCTCACCTCCATTGTTATTCTCTAATCCACAACAAGGACAAAAGACTCAAATCCCAAACCACCCTTGGAAACTTGAGGGTTAAAACAAGAAAGAGTTCATGATGCTCTTCCCATACCTACCTACCAAGTCCCAAAATTACTAGTCTCCAACTACCAGACACCCCAAATAACAAGGGCCTCCATTGATACCATTTTTTCACGAACCATGTTGGGATTCCATTAGACCCGACATCCAACTTGGTCCGAGAAAAGGCCCAAAGGGCATTCCCAATCCCCATGGGCTGACAACTAGTTTCAGGCATCAAATACAATCTAAGTGGGAATGATTTCACCCCAATAAACTAGGATCAATAAATGGACTTGACATGTGAAAGAAACAATAATAAGAGAAATTTAATAAATACCAAATCGGTCCAGATACAAACTACAACTGAACAAAAAAATAAAATAGAAACTAAATAAAAAACTAAAATTGGACTATGACAACAAGATTTTCACGTGACCACTTGGTCACTACTATCTACAAGACCAAACCGCTCCAAGAGAAATCTTTAACTAGAAAATTGAACCTACAAAACAGATCGGGACTACCGACATTGAATGATACAAGTAGGGTGAGAGCTTAACAACTCAGTAGGTAACCACCATATAATTCATATATTTCCTTTCCTAAAAACAATCCATAAACACTAGTTTTAAATATAGATATGAAAATAGGTTTTTAACATTTTAAAAATACAACCAAAACTTTACCTTCTCCAAACAACACACACCACATCCCCATTTTCAAAACAGGTTCACCATTTTAGAAACCAAATCCCAAAACTAAAGTCCAACAAGGTGATACTAAGAAAATATGAAAGTAAATGGATAAAAAGTAAAATCAACCAAGTTAAATAGAAATTAAAAAAGCAATATATATAGTAACAATTTGAATTTCATAAACATTCCTAGAGCGATTCCTAGACGTACTCGGTTTGGAACCACTTACTAGAATATGGTGAAACTCTATAGTCTACAACCAACTGGTTGCTCTAAACTAACCTTGCTAGTGGAACAACCCACATGGCCTCTAAATATATCCAAGGGGCACCAACCAGTCTAATCAGGGTTGATAAGAAACCATCCCTCAACCCTATAAAAGATGCCCAAGAAACCCATGGTAATAGTATATTGTGTAAGTAGGAGGCCCTCGTATGCATGACTCACCTCACCTACCATCACCACACTTGACTACCCTAAACACTGTCACCACCTATACGATAACCCATATAAGGAAATACCTCTATAGGGGTGTCCATCATATATCAAACCATTCACAAGTTCCAACCAGGCTGTCACATCACATTATCTTTCAAAACATTTTCTCAACATATCAAGGTGCCAACCAGTCAACTTTATTTCCAAAACCACATTCATTTCTCAAAAATTATAAAGTGGAAACTGGGACTTACGTCATGTACAATTAGAATACATATTCAAAAAATTTCTCATACATTTTCAAAATCAATATAAAAAACCACTTTCAAGATCACAGTGCCAAAAAATCCTTTAAACCAAATCCAACTTTATTTCCAACCTTATTTCAAGACCAAGATGAAAACACACACATACTTAAAGATACAAAATGGGTTTCCATATCATTTAGAAACCAATCATATTTTATAAATTCCAAATAATCCATAATATTAAACATGACATTTGAAAACACACTTGATTCATTTGGAAATAAAGGGAGTTTAGTTAACACCAAGAGTTCAAAAGGGACACACAAGTGTTTTTAAAGTTGTATTTTTAAGTTAAGAAAGGCCATCATCATTTGTGTGACCATGCATGTGTACATCCCAAGAATACATGGATGTGACCACATCGAATGAAAAACCACAAGTATCCATGACATTTCCCAAAACCAATTTTAAAGATACACCTCATGTTTTCCAACTAACACAACAAGCCATAAATAAACATCACGCCATAAAAATAACCAATTCATACACACAATACCAAAATAACAATCAAACAATGTTATTATAATATAAAAAAGAATAAACACTTCTCGAACACCCAATTTAATTTTAAAAGAACACATGGAATTTCAACAAACACCGTAAGTGCACATATACTTAGGCACATATGAAGAATCACTTCAAAAACCATTTTTAATAATTTCTACCAATAAGAAAACACCATAATAAACTAAAAAAGGTACCATAAGTAGGTGAATTATGTTTATAAATTTATTACAAGAATGAAAGAATCAATAAAATGCATCAAAAAAGAAAATTATGGAGACACCAACCTCAAAGGAGTGTGAATGCAATGAAACTTCGAGGGGAGGAAGGACAAAGCCTCACGGACCAACCGCACACCCTTGGAAGCTTGGAGAAGAATACATGGAGGAGGAGGATCCAAGGAGAGTGGGATATAGGGATCCATTTTTGTGAAAAAAACAACCCAAGAGGGAGGGCCTTGATTTTTTATAAAAAGAGATAGAGAGAGGATTATGGATTTTAAAATAATGAATTTCTGGTCATCTCGAACGGTTTGGCCACACGGTTTACCCAACTGTGCACCAACTGTTCAATAGCTACTGTCCATGGGGAGATAGAACACACAACCAACTAGTACGATTTGAATTACCATACTCAAATAGTGCAATATCTTTTGTCTAATTCCAAGACCTTCTACATAGTTACCTGGGCTGGGACGCATGGTTTCCACTAACTGTGCGCTGCCTGTGAAAAAGGCAAAAATTTCACCCAAAACTCAAAAACCCAAAATTTTTTGATGGTAACTCAACCCGAACCTCAAACCAGGGATCCAAAATCAAGATAAAAATAAAATAAATAAGTATACAAGGTTGGGGTGTGACAATTTTAGAGGTCCTGGAGACCAAATCTTTGAGCGATAAGTTGAGTTGTGCAAGGTCCTCCCCGATTTCATATCCCTTTTCATTATTCTTTCTTTCTATTTTACCCTTCAATATTATTTTATCATCACTAGGATAAGGGGGTAAACCCACCTTATTCTTAGGTTATGTAATATAAGGGTAAGGGGTTGTTGGATGGATTTCATTTTCTTCCTTCATGTATTTGGTTTGGTGCAATTATTTTAATCAATCCCCAATCACTTTCTTTTACTTTTATCATGACCATTGATAATTGAATCAAAAGGAATATTAGAATTGTACAACATAAAACCCTAAAGGAGGAATGAAAATTGTAAAATTTAGGGGAAATCCGATTTAAATATGGGTTCGAGAAAAATTTGATTAGGTGTAACCCTAAATTACTAGACCAAGTGAAATAGGGGATTACCACATTAAGGTGGGTATACCATGACCATTGGTTATTTATTGTCTCAACTCCAACACCAATCATGAATTAATAAACCTATTTTCTAAAATACAATTTCACCTAAACCCTGAAATTGAAAACCCCTAGCACTCTTTTCAAAACTATTTTCAAATAAATCAATCAATCTTCTTTACTTTCAATTATCAATTTCTCTAATGTGTTTCCAAAACCCCAATATGATTATTTCCCCATTCTTTAACCAATCAATAAAATCAATTTCTTTTAAAAATATATTTAAATTAATTTCATTATCTCTGTGGGTTTGACATCAAATTTACCAATACTAAATTTTAATTAATTGAGTATCATAGTTTTAGTTTTATAATTTTTTTTATTTTGGTTACACCCATTGGTAATTAACAATACTCTATAGGAATGTAAAAACTAGTACCGCTATGGGAGATGTTTTCTGTTTAGTTTTTAGTTTTTTAATTTTAATTTCAATTTTTTTTCTTTATTTCAATTTTCTATTTACACTGGGTGTTCACATGCTGTGAATTTTAAAATTTTAAATTCTTAATGCATGACCATCACACATGTGAAAAAGGAAAATAATTCTTTGGTTTTTATACTGAACTGAAAAAAGTACTAATAAAGAATAGATCTGAAACCTTAGTGGGTGCTGAAAAAAACCATTTTTCTGAGGTTATCTAAAGAGATCAGGGGTTGTAGAGGCTCATAGACTATGGGAGACCATCAAACACAAGATTTCAACCAAGAATATAAGCACCCCCACTTCTAAAAACCACTTAGAGATCAAGCTTGTAATAATTTCAATGATATTGAACAACATAAAATTAACTGGACTTGCACATGAAGACCAGAACAAATATTTGGGAAGCTTACTTGAGCTTTGTGACACATTCCAATTCTAGAATGTCTCAAGTGATGCGGTAAGATTCTATCTTTTCCTATTTTCATTACATGAGCAAGCTCAAGATTGGATCCAAATATTAACATCACATTACATCACAATATGAGATAAGCTGGAATAATAATTCCTCACCTACTGCTTTCCACCTTCTATGTCAATGGATATATGGGTAAACATTCTTAATTTTTTTTAATTTGAAGATGAATCTCTATATTCTTCCTGGTAATGATATAAGGATATGACTCTAAAATCCCCCATCATGATATAGAGCTATGGATGATAAACCAAACTTTCTATAAAGGGTTTTCATAGGAAGAAAGGTCAATTCTCAATGTTGTAGCTGGAGGATTATTAATGAAAAAGTTTCCTAAAGCAAGCTAAAACTTATTTGATGAAATGTAGAGAAATAGTTTCTAGTGAAAAAATAAGGGTAAAAATGCAAAAGATTTAACAAGGTAAAAAATAATGACTAGATGGTAGCACAACTAGAGTCATTAGCTAGGAAGATGGAAATTATGATGGGAAAACAACAAAACCCCTAGGGTATGTGTATATAAGATGAAAATTATGATGATTACAATCATGGTAATCAATTTTAGGTTTGGTGACCATAGAAACAACATGGAGAAGGACTTAAACAAAGACCAAAAGGGTACAAAAAATAAGCACCCTAAGGGCCCACACTGGAGAGCTAGGTCCATACATTGGAAGAGATGTTGGAAACATTCATGACCACTTCTGTGGAAGCACTGAAAGAAATAAAAGAAAAATCAATGAACCAAAATGTAGAATTGTAGAATCTAGGGCATCAAGTTGGAAAAAATGTTGATCATATTAGAGAGAGACCCAGAGAATAATTACTAGAATTCCCTAAAGTACACCCACATGAATATTTGAATGATATACAAATTATAAGTGGGAATTAAACAAAAGGAAGTAGTATATAATTTTCACAACAACAAACAGTGGAAGAAAATAAGAAAGAAGTAGAGAAAATAAAGGAACAAGTATCTAAAGAAGAAGAAGAAGAACCAAAATAGTAGAATAAAAATTACATTTTCTAGAATGAATGGTGCAAGTAAATAAAAATACAGAGAAAGGTAAGTTTTTGGAATATTTTAAAAAACCGCATATTAATATACCTTTTCTAGAGGCTCTCAGAAACATGCTAGAATATGAAAAATTCATGAAAGAGATGGTAAATAATAAGAAGAAATTGTAAGTGATTGGAACCATTCCACTCACAAAGGAGTGTTCGAAAATGGTATCGAAGGACCTACCTAAGAAGAAAAGTGATATAGGTATCTTTTTAATTACCATATTTATCGGAGCTAACAAATGTGGAAAAGTTTTGGGTGGCTTAGGTGAAATTATAAATATCATGTCATACAAAACATTTAAGAGTTTGAGATTGGATGAACTAAATCCCACAAAAGTACTTCTTTAATTAGAATACTCAACAATGAAATCTGAAAGAGGACTGACTGAGGATATCCTAATCAGAGTCGACAAATTATACTTCCACATCAACTTCCTAGTTCTAAATATGGAAGATGAATGAAATATAATCATTCTAGAGAGACCATTTTTAGCCACTAGAACTACTAAAAAAATGGGTTTATCTAGCATTAGGGCTTTAACATTGCTAGCTAAAAATGATGTTAAAGAACCCCTTTGTCAGCACTTAAAATAGCATTGTTAAAGGGGGGCTTTAACAGTGCTAAAAAAGTGACGTTAAAGACCCACATTTATCAATATTTTTTTACAAGAACTAATAAAGGCTTACCCTATATCAGTTCTTTAAAAAAATATCTGATAAATGAGGTCTTTTATCAGTGTATTTTTATAAGTGTTGATAAAATTATACTTAAAAAAAACTATTTTTCATTAAGAGGATTTTTTATAAAGAGAGGGTATGACATTGCCATTGGGACCAACCTATGCTTGAATAGGAAGCCTAGACAAACATCCATGCAAAGGTGGAGAGCTGATATCACGATGAAGAAGCTGGGAGGAGGAGTTCCAAGTATAGTCTATATATTTCCTAAGACCTACGGGTCATGTAATCTCTAAGACTACTGGCCTTGTAAGGGTTCCCCCTCACCCCTTGAAAGGAGGTTATCAAAAATCAATAAAAATAAGGCCTTTAGACCATTCAGGCTTAAAATAAATCAATCATATAAATACATATATCAATGTATTTACATAAAAATGTATATTCTAATATATCTAAATAAATACATATTCTAAAAATGTATTTAAAACAATATCTAACCATTTTTTACATTATAAAAATATATTTGTATTGTTTATAAATACATATGCGTGTGTATTAATAAATAGATATATATATTATAATATAATATATGTAAATTAATATAATATATAATATATTTAAATAAATATAATATATCACACACACACACATATTGTATAAATATATTTTAAAACAATTATATAAATATATGTATATATATATATAAATATATATATAAATAAATATAAATATCATTAAACTGGCAACAAAACAACACGTTGTAGTGGTAAATGCATTCCATCTTTAAAGGAGATGTGTAGGGTTTGAATCCAGGTGGGCACACATGAGGCTGGAAATTCACAAATCACTGATAAAAGGGAAGGTGGGGTGAAAAGAGCTGATAAAGGGAGTGCATAACGCTGTAAAAGGGGTCATGAAAGAACTGTTAAAGGGTTTGGGCACATAGGTGTCTGATTTTTTTTATCCTCTTTAACAACATTTCCTTTATCAATTTTAATAAAATACTGTTAAAGGACCATTTTAACAGTACTTTTTTAGCACTGTTAAAGGGTTCCTTTAACAACGTTTTTAGCAATGATAAAAGTTTTGGTCTTTTAATCACACTTTTATTATCATCAATTTTTTAGCATCGATAAAGTATTTTTCTAGTTCTATTAAATGATTTTTTTGTAGTAGTGTGGATGTGAATTGATTGACATCCAAAGAGGAGAACTCTTCTAAGAGTTGGCAGTGATCAAGTAAGTTTCAACATCCACTGGGAAATAAAAAACTATGATGTGAGAGAAGAAAATGAGTTTGGAGGATGAAAAACACTCTAAGTTGAGGGTGTCATTGAAATTGAAGAGGTACATGAGTTAGAAGTTTTTGTGTAAGAGGATGCTCAATTGAAGAAGAATGAAAAGTTAAAGACCAAAAACATTGACACGAGTGGAGTGACCGACTCTACTACATTTGAGAAAGGAAAAAAGGTATGGATGGTAAATTAACTTTCATTTCATTCATCATGATTGAGGAAAAAATGGTGGATTGGTCCAATGGAGATCAAGTAAGTACTACCATCATGGATAATTAAGATGTTCAGAGAGGAATGATAGGTTCCAACCAATGTGGATAAGACACAACTAAGAAAATTTATGGACCCCGATCAGGTGAAACTTTTTCAATCATACATCATATGAGCTGAAGCTAAAGTAGGTAATGTTGAGCCAATAATAGTAAACAAAAGCACTTACGAGAGGCAACCCAAGTTTTTTGTTTTTCTTTATTTATTTTATATTTTTAGAGGTGCGTATGATCTCACTGAAAAAATTTAAAAATTCATTGATAATGGACTATGATTTAACATGTTTATTTTTAATTTTTAGGACCATGAAGACACAAGACAACATTAAGCAGTGAGAATCAAAAGAAGAGACTGCAACAAAATTACACATCATGAAAGAAATACACGTCGTGAATCTGAAACAGGTAGAACTTTCACATCCTTGATTTAATCACCAATTACAAGGGGAGTAAGTATTTCAAATTTAAAAAAACTATACAATTTTTTCCACATTTAATTAGATTTTTTAATTTCCAATGGCATACCCTGCATTTGATTTATCCCTTTCTCAACTGAAATGGAATACATAAACTTCTTAAGACAATTATTATGATACGAATTTAAATTTATTTGTCAATAAATTTGAATGAGAAAAATGAGAAAAATAATTAATATAGATGAGCATGTGGATTAGGATTTGAAAAATCATGATTTAGGGGAGCATGTTGAAAATTGTAAATGAAAAATTTCTATGATTTGGACATACTTTATTCTAGAACATTCCTTGCCTCATATCAAATCTATGACTAAATAGAATCAATTTTAATATGATTAAGGAATTATTTTGTTTACCCTTTATCCATGGACCTACCTTACATTAATATTTTTTTAAAGAATGTAGAATCCATTAATAGCCTTCTTATGAAAAAAGCCTTATTACAATCCCATATTATCCTTTCCTACATTCCTCTAAATATTTTCATTATTATAAAATGTAAGAGTGGGGGAAACAAAAACTGGTGTAAGGTATGAAAATTTTGTAATGAATAAGTTTGGGGGAGATTTAATGATATTTGGACAAGGCAAATTCATTTTATTTATTTCACACCCTCTTAAAAAATAAAAAATGGGTTGTGTCTGGGGAAAATAAAAAAACACCCTTTCTTGACTAGTGATCTAGTTATAACTATTAAAAATAGTGTCATGAATATATCATTAGGGGTTGGGTGGTGGATGTGAGAATTTTCCCCATCAAAACTTTCAAAAAAAAAGAGAAAAAAATAAAAGAGGGTGTTTCATTTATTTCATTTCATCTTTTTTCAAGTCTTCTATGAGATAATAGGGGAAGAGGAGACTTTAATTGAGATATTTTTGATTATCATGAAAAGTAATTTAGAGTCAAACCTTATTTTTAAGCCTTACTTGATTTACATCATTTAACTATATTCCCTAAGCCTTGAATTCATTTGATCCTAAACAGTGAATCCCTCATGATTATTTATGATTTTGTCTTTATGTGGTGGATTTATTAGATGCCTTGAAAGCCTATGGTAAGTTACATGATTTTGAGGTATGTGATGAATTATATTTTCTTTTCTACCTTGATGATGAGTATAAAAATTAATGTGAGGTAAATTATAAATGGCTTGAATATTAATAATGAATTTAAAAATGAAAATGGATGATTGAGAAGGATTGGATGTTTCAAAAGAGGAAAAGTAAAATACATGGTTGATTTGTATTCTTTGAAAAATTATGCATTGATAAATATTATACCTGTGATGCTAGAACATTTAATTTTCCATTTGATCAATTGTTTTTATTGAAATTTAATTTTAACAATGGTAAAGTGAGCATCCATTGTAGTATGTTTATATTCCATCCTTGAGGACAAGTATGAATTCAAGTGTGGGTATATTTGATATATGTATATATTTTATGGTGATTTAATATATTTATTTCAGTATTTAAATGAATATTATTTCCAATTTTTCAATGGTTTAACTAATTTTTTTTGTTGTGGAAGAATACAATAAATAATTGAAAAAGGATAAAAATACACTTGACGCCGGAAGCGGAGAAAATCCATGAGACATCAGATTTTTGAGGATGACCATGGAGAATTTTAAGGCACAAAACAAAAAAATGAAGCAAAATAAGGAATTCAGAGTAGAAAAATGAAATTACACATTGTGTAAATCATTACACATTGTGTACCAATGCGAGTCGTAAAAGAGAGTCACATCGTGAAGTGAAGAAAATGAACATGAAAATTTGCACATGGTGTAATAATTTACACATGGTATAAATTATCAGGAAGAGATTTAAGTGCATAGATTCAGCATATCTTCAATTTTTGACATAATCTAAGACCCAAGACCCACCCCGAACCATTTTTGGACCAATATTTAATGATCTTCATTAATACTGAATCCCATATTAATTCTATAAATGGAGGGATTACCTACAGGTCATGGGTCTTAGATTATGTAAAAACTTGAAGATACACTGAATCTAGGCACTTAAATACTGTTCCAATAATTTACACCATGTATAAATTATTACACCAAGTGTAAATTATTACACCATGTGTAAATTTTCATGTTCATTTTATTCACTTCATGATGTGTCTCTCTTTTATGACTTGCACCAGTACATGATGTGTAATGTCATTTTTCAGCTCGAGATGCGTTGTTCTTCCTCGATTCTTCAGTTGTTTGCCTTAAAAATGCTCCATGGTCATCATAAAAAAGTTTTTGTCACACTATGAGTGAATATTATAGTGAAAAGTGAGATTTACTCTTTTACAAGTATCGATTTTATCCCACCATAACACACAAAATGAGTTAAAATATTTACAAATTGGAAAGAATAATCATTTAAATAAAAAATATATATATTAAATCACCATAAAATAAATGCATGATATACATATATCAATCCGATTACTCATTCATGCTTATAACTGGTGATTCATCCTTTGATTCTTCTTCAAATTACACTGGTTCTACCATTTATAAAATATTGAAATGATTTCACCATTTATACTTTATATCTCTATGGGAAAAGTTCTATCCCCAAATATATTTTATGGATCAACCTCAATTATCATATTTCTCCACTAAGGTGTAGACTGACTTTAATATGAAATAATATCCTCTTATGATTATGACTTATAGTCATCATCATTTTCATAACTTTACACTACATCAGGATTTGATGGACCTTTCCCATTTTCTTCTTATTCCTCATTATAAAAAACTTTGGTGTTTTGTTTTTTAGTATTATTCACATCTTTAACCTCAATGAATTTTAAATAATTTCTCTCCACAAGTTTTTTATCCTTTTTGAAGCATTTATAGGTCTTACTCTTTGTGGATTATCCTTAAAATACCCTTTTATCTACAACATCTCCATAAATTCCCTGATTTCATTCTTTGTTTTAAATGTAACATTTGCTTCTAAAGACCTGAAAATGTATCATTTAGGGATTCTTTCTATGAAACATTTAAATGGTTTCCTTTATTCTCTTAGTCTAATAACTGCCCAATTTTGGGTGTACACCTCAACTTTCACTACTTCCTTATAATAGTGATGATATACACCACTTTCAATGAGTATTTTTTGGCCATATTATTTACCTATCATTTTATTCTATTGAAAAATATATATTATATTATGAAGTTAATACTGGTAATTCCTCGATATTTATTCTATATTTATCAAGGTAATTTTCAAACTCAATAGACCTGTATTCTATTCCGTTATCAGATCAAAATATTTTGATAATGCACTAGGTTTTATTATCTACTCTTCATCTGTACCTCCTCATGTAGTCCATTAATTCTATCTTTCTCATCATGAACATAATGCACACCATTCTACTATATCCATCAATAGAAATAATGAAATACCTTTCCTTATACATTACTGATATATTCATTATCCCATAATCATTGTTACACACTAGGTTGATGAGATTGGATTCCATTTTATTATTCTTTCAATATAGTTTTCGAACAATCTCTCACTACATACAAGCATCACATGTATTTTTCATGATCTTGACATAGATTTGGAATATCCACTACATCCTTTAGGTTGAATAATTTCCCCATGATCTATTAATAAATGTGTCTTATCCTTCGATGCCACATGTTTTTCTCCTCTTCCACTATCAGTGATCATATATTATATTTTCTCTCAACCTGGTATAGATTAAAATTTATCCCAAATCATTTCATTAATAATTTTAAAACCTTGACTTTGATTATACACCACTTCTGATTAAATTTCATGTCAAGTATTAAGTCAGATAGTTGGATAACACTCCAGATATTATGTTACAAACCATCCACATAGTTAAATCTTCTCTTCTTCAGTGAATATCCTATAAACTGAGTATTTAAACTTCCTTTAATATTAATGACACTATTATTGATGAAATACAATACTTTGTAAACTCTTACCTTTATAATATATTATATGTTCATATTTCCATTCATGTGGGACTAGTACCCACCATCGAGAATCTATTCACAAATTTTCTTTATTGATTTAATAGAAATTTATTCTAAATTTATCTTCTCAGTCTTCTAATTTTCCTTCCATGAGATTCCAAGTAGAGTAGATGCATAATATGACCACTCCACTTTTTACACTACATGAATAGTAAAATAATATCCATATTCTTCTTCTTCCAATTGAGAGTATCTAGTTTTTAGAGGGATATTACTTGGTCAATTTTTTTTCATTTTTCTCCGAGCATTATATTTACTATTTACTCTTTCTCTTTTACTATAGACAATAAATTTATTCCTATAGTGAGAATAATTAAAACAATATCCATGTAAATTATATCTTCTGTTTGATTAAGGATATAGACTCATTTCACTTTATTAACTACTGAGAGAATCCCCGTTCAAATATTTTATCTCTTATTCACAATATGACATAATGTGGCCATGATATCCAAAAAATTAATACATCATTAGAGGAAGAATCATCTCACATTAATTACACCACAGGTCCATAGAAAACTTAAATCACATTGTTTGTTAAAATGTCTTTGAGGATTTTGAATATTTTGGGTCCCACTAAATTTCTTTCTTTGGAGTGGTCATTGCCTTTTCATCTGGTGATTTGAGTTTAATGCTAGAATCAACAACCTTTCCCTTATTCAAATATATCACTATTTTTTATTTTGATGTCTCAATATCATATTGGATCCCATATTTACCTATAAATCCTGGGTTTTTTCCATTTATAATGTTTTCGAAACCTTCTGTTCCTCACTTAACCCTTTCTATAAATCATCCATCCATGAATCTCCAAAAGTATTACTTCTTATATGAATCACTTGATTTTACTTATGATCCAAGTTTCATTATTTGTTAAAAAACCTTTTCCTGAAGGGACTTATCATTATTCACTCTCTTCTCTAGGATATAATTAAGGCCGTGATTAAACTTTTCCTATTCCTCAATATTTAGTTTGAATTCCATAGATTCTCCTAATATTTAATAACTAGACAAATAATTGTTTAACTCTTTGTGTATCTAGTTAATCTTAACTTCAATATGATTCACATACTTAGAATATTCTTTCAATAATACAATAATATTTCAATTTTGGTTTCTTTGAATATACTTCTCTTCAATACCTCCTTCAAGTTACACTTTGATATCGACCAATCCTTTAGGTTCATTGATAATTTCCTATTTAGTTTTTCCCTTTAAAAACCTCCTTATTCAACAGAATCTATCATGAAATTGTTTGTATCATATGTGAATTTTCATTCAACTTCCCCCAAATATTAATCATCATCATTTTATTCTTTTCCCACAAAACTCCTTTGAAATTTATTTTTATACGAACTCTTAGTTTTAAAGTATCTTCTTAGAGGGAATCATTTTCATGTATTTTGTTCAACTTTTGTTTAGCTTTATTCAACATAAAATCTCATCAAGTACCTTTCTATAATATTCTCAACATTACTGCATTGAAAGCATGTCAAAAATAACATGCCTTAAAATAGTCATTTTCCCATCATGAATTTTCTAGTAATTTGAGAAAGGAACTAATTATCCAAATCTTACCATTTAGCTCCTTATTGATGTTGAGATTTTACATGGATTTGAGTACCATATCCTTTTTTTGTGTGGGTTGATTTGACTTTGGGTATAACTATAATTTAAAATTCCATAAACCTTCTTATAAAATCATATAGATATAGCTTAGATAGTTACCTTATTTCAATAATTGAAACCTTAAGATTGTACATAGGTGGAAGTCATCAAGAAATATTCTTAATGATGTTGATATCCTTTATTTTTCACCAAATCCTAGAATATATACCATTAATTTAGTTATTAAATTGAAGAAACTTTCATCATTTTCATCAAGGTGAATTTACATATCATATAACTCATTACATAGAACCTAAATCTTTTCTTCCTTCACCTTACTATCACATTTATAAATTTTGACCAATTTTTCCCACATGGACTTGGAACCATATCAACTCAACACTTTCATGAATATATTATCTGATAGAGATCCAGAAAAATCATCTTGATCTTTGGAATCAACATCCAACAATTTTTTATTAGTTTTAGTTAAGGAATATACTTTTACATCATTAAAATCAATCCCATGTAATATATAAGAAAGAACTTTTACCCCGAGTGACAAAAAATGTGATATAATTTCGTTCTTCCAAATATTATAGCTACTGGAACCAAATAATGGAACCTCGTCAGCATTCACTGTGTTATTTATATTGATCTATAAAATATTGTCTCAATTCCTGAAACCTATGGACCTGATACCATTTATTGAATCCTAGGACAACCTAAGAGGGGAGGGTTAAATCAGTGTGCCAAATATTTATTTAAAAATTAAGGATATTGTCCCCAAGTTTTCAAAAACTTTTTAAACCTTTTGTATTCAATTTAAAACCCACAAACTTCACAAATACATAAAATAAAACACAACACAAAAGTTTCTACATGTTTCACTACTAAGGTCCATTCCAACGAGTATAAATTGATGATGTGTTAATAATACCAAAATACACTATAGTTCACTAGTATTATAGGATTATAAAATTAAACCATATTCAATATTTCTAGGAACACAACCTTTACAATGATGTTAGGGGTAGTGTGCCACCTCCCACTTATCTCCTCTATTGACTCCTCTTATGCCCACTACTTCAGATGGATATCAACTCAGTTTGACGACTTGAAAGTCACATTAAAATTGATTTGAATTCCAATTGATAATTTCATACGTAAGGTATAGTGACTCATACATTTCTATAACGGCCTGAAATTTTGAATATATCTTGTTTCCTAATTTTATGTGTTATTTTATTTTATTTTTTTATACTCAACAAAAATGTTTCATTTGATAACATGAGTATAATTAAAATGAGACCGTTGGTTTTTTACTGTTATATGACCATTGGTCAATATGACCGCTGGAAACTAAACGTTTTGATTATTGTCTCTAAATACAAGTAACCTTGGTTAATTAATATAGAAATAAGATTCGATGGCCTCACCCAGTAGTCTTGGACCGATCGAAGCCCATCTAACAGAACTTGGGAAGGAGGTAGCACCACTGGGCTTTGCTCTGGACCAAACCCAAGCTGAACTTAATCGTGTGAAGCTAGAACGGGATCGCCTTCACAAGAAGTTCAAACTAATAGAAATTACGACTCGTGCGATGTTGGCCGAGCCTCCCTCAGATTCTCTCACCTTAGCACACCTTACACTTAGGTCCTATGCTGGTGTGATAATGGGCTATGTAAGGAGACCGTGATTGCCTTGTGTAATCCTTTGTTTTAAATAAAAATTTGGATTTCTTCTTATGATGAAGTTTATGAATTTTCAAATGTCCATATAAATATAGTATGCATATTTTTGATAAATTTTAGAGAAAGGATATTTTAAAAATGTTTATGTAAACCTTAAATAAATAAAAAATGTGTAATGATTTTCAAAAAATGGTCTTCTACAATTATGTTCACTACGAAATTTCGAGTCTAATAAGATCAACTTGATTTTTTTGATGAATAGTAAATTATGAATAGTGATTTTACGCTTAGGATTAGTAATGTGACCAAATGGATTAGTAATCTCACTTAAAGAAAGTATTAATATAATCTAGGCACCTTGATTAAGTAATGTGATTCAATAAAATGGTTAAATAACAGTTTCATAAATTATTATTCAAGTATTAGTTTTTCGGGTGAATAGTGTTTTTTAATTAAAAATTTAATTAAAAATATTTAGAAAATTATTTTTATAAAACGGATTTCATTTTTGAACTCAGAGCACCGATATTATGCTATGGTAATTTTTGGGGTTTTTTTCTGAAAAAATGAATTTTCGGTGAATAGTGTTTTTATTTAAAAATTAAATTAAAAATATTTAGAAAATTATTTTTATAAAATGGAGTTCATATTTGTAATTAGAGCGTTGATATTTGGTTAAGGTGAAATTTTGGGATTATTCTGAGAAAGTTGAATTTTTGATGAATAGTGAAAATACAGTTTTTAAGTTACGGGTGTCTAATGACATCATTAAATGATGTATTAAGTATATATTCAATATAGTCGAATTGTGAATAGTAAGATAAGGTATGAGGTGTCCCAAGTGGCCAATACCATGGGCAAATACCATGGGCAAGCCCATGGTTTTGCCAAAACCACTAATGAGGTGTCCCTTGGCCATTAATGCCTTGTCCCCTCACTTTCCCTATAAATACCAAGCCCTCCCCTCATCCATTCGACTCCCCACTCTTCCCCAACGAAGTTCTGGTCTCTTTACCTCCCAAGGAGTCCTCCCAAGGTGCCACCAAGCCCTAAAGGTCCAAAACTTTGAGTTTCAAGAGTCACGTTTTAATGTAAGGGATCCGACCTCTCTCTTTCATTTCAAGTAATCTCTTTTATGTTATTCCTTTTATGCTCCATGTTATTATGTTGGAGGATGTTCTTTTATACTCCTATTACTTCCCTTTTCATGTTAATATAATGAGAGATCCCCTCTTGCTCTCATTATTTCGTTTTATGAAGTTTTAAGTGGCGCCGTTAGGCTGCTGAAATTTTTGTAACAGATTCTTTCTCCCTTCTCATTTTTCAAGATCTATTTTCATGTAAAGTATTTCAAGTTCCTTTTTATTATGTTGGGGTATGATCTCTAAATTTATCATACTGATATTTTATGATCATATGATGAGAGACCCCATTTGATCGCTTCAATTCAGTATTTTGAAGTTTTAAGTGGCGCCGTTAGGCTGCCGAATTTTTAAGTGGTTCTTCACCCTTCTCGTTTTGAAGTTCTACTTTGATGTCAATTATTTCAAGTTCCTTTTTGTTATGTTGGGGTATGATCACTATATCTATCATACTGGACTCTTATGTTCATATTATGAGAGACCCCATTTGATCTCTTCAATTCAGTATTTTGAAGTTTTAAGTGGCGCCGTTAGGCTGCCGAATTTTTTTAGGGGATTCTTTCACCCTTCTCATTCTTTTCAAAGTTCTACTTTCATGTCAAGTCTTTCAAGTTCCTTTTTAATTATGTTGGGGCATTATCTCTATATCTATCATACTGAACTCTTATGTTCACATGATGAGAGACCCTATTTGATCTTTTCAAATCATTGTGTTTGAAGTTTAAGTAACGTCATTAGGCTGTCGAACTTTCATAAGAGAAATCTAATTTTTGTCTTTCTTCCATGTTTTTCATTTCAAATGGTATGTCCTTGAAATTTCATTACCATGATCATGTATCCTTCTTATTCAGTCCATCTACTGTTTTATGGTTCATTTATGAATGTTTGACCCATTTTCCCTCTCTTTTTAATGTCTTCTAAAACCTCGTAACATAGCCGTTATGCTGCAGAATTTCCATCTCAAAATGTCTCTCTCTTTTTCTAAAGTTCTTTTATATTATTAAGTGAATACTAAAAGCTCTTTCTTATAAAGGGGTATTCACATATATACCAAAATGTTCTATTTTAAATTATGGGATTTACATACATGATACCCACCTTCCTTTTCTGTGGGTTTTAAAGTGATGTAAAGATCATGTCTTTAAAGCAGTTTTTAAAACGTTATGATTACGAAATGAAACCCATTTATTTTGTGCTACATGGGTTCTTTATGAAATGTTTGATGATGATATATTTGGCTCACATGATAATAAAGGCAAATTTAAGGGTGCGCCCTGATAGCGCTCCAATGCATTGGGTAAAGACTTAATCTCTAGAGATGACCATTTTTAACGACGCCTTGGTGAATAACCTTGGTAATTTTTAATGACACCTTGGGGATGGACCTTGGTGAAACGAAAATATTGTCAATATTAAATGTTGCAGCCAAATCTTCAAGTTATGAAAAATGTTATTTTTATTATGAAATGCCTCATGATTTCTTTCTCATGCCTTAAAGTTCTTTTCATGTCCTTATTGAAGTATCTCAAGTTCACATGTAAAATGTTCATCTTGTTTCCCTTACTGGGCCTTTTGCTCACCCTTTCTTTTGATGTATGTCCCCAGGTTATGAGATGCAGTAATAAACCTAGGATGAACATAAGGATAAGCCTTTAAAGTGTTTAAGAGGAATGTTTTATGTTGTTTTCATGTATTATATTCCTAGTTTCCAAGACACTAAACCTTAAAGATCCTCAGTTTTGTGTAATGTAATGAAAGTTTATGTTATAAAAATGCGGGATGCTATAGTTGGTATCAAAGGATGGTTTAGTTATTTTTGGAAATTAGGATATAAAAACTCTAGGAAGAACCCTATAGAAAAGTTTAAATATAGGAAATATTCCTGGTATTTTGGTGAGTATTGAGTAAGGGGTTTCCAAGCAAATACATCCCTGTCTGGATACGAGCAGGTAGAGGTGGCTCTGGCACAGATGTACATAGGGGTAAAACCCGAAAACACCGCTTTGAGCTAGACTCAAACGGGAACTGGTACACGACAACGGGCCTTTCTGCACTCTTGGTTACGACACTCCCGGGGGATATGCTTTGGTAAATTCATAAGCTTAGTATGAACCATTGTTAAAGGAACAAAGATAAAATAAAATAAAGGTTCACATAAGAATATATGATCATGGATAACCTAGATGGGAACCTAGGGGATCACATGTTAGGGTATACTTTTCTTCTACAAGTTATCCTTATATGCTTTAAGTTTCTTTTCATGATTATTGGCTAAGTATTTAAGCCCCTAATTATAGCTTCTTTTCTTAGTTAATGGAAGGAAATGGAAGAACATGTCCCAACAACCAATGTGATAGGAAATGCTACGATTGTCGTATTAATACGACAGAGATGATTTGGGGATTAAAAGATGATTATTATTTTGGAAGACGTTCACTATTTTGAGGACCCTATATGATCGAGGTAAATAGATTACTACGGTATTTTCATTGATGAGTAAGGTTGACTTATATTTTGAAGAATCAATGAATTTAAGGTGGACTTATAGTAATTTAGGTTACTTATGGAAATGATTAACCTATCTTGGGTAAAATATATTTAGGTTAGCTACTTTTTTTATAAGATGTTAGGTGTGGTTGATGTTGTTTGGAGATGAACAATGAAGTTTATTTTGGAAGACTATGTTATCAAATCCCTCTTGTATTTGGGTTTCAATCTTAGTTTGGTTTATTTTGAGGAATTTTAAGGACCGTTATTTATGGGATGGTCTATGATGAACTTTGGGTAGTACCATTGAACTTTGAAGATTTAAAAGTAGTTTCCATTACTATGGGATTCTTTTTGAAGAGTTGTTTTACCTTACCCTTTCTATTTTTGGGATAATGTTTAAAGATAGAAGAAATAGATAGTTGATCTTTTGTGGATTATGTGATTCTATAGAAGATGATTCTTGTGTTTTGATGAGACCAAGTAGTTTTGAATTCTCATCATTTGGAGAAAAGATTAGTTTTGGTAGAAACTTATTAAAGGATGAAACTCTACATGAAGGTAGGTATATTTTCTTATATTTTTGTTCTATATAGTAAATGAATTCCTCAAAGTTATGAAAAGGAATGTAAAAAAAAATGTTGTTGGTTTACGTTTCCTACTGGGTAATCAAAGACCACTTACACACATCATAATTTTGGGATTTTTTGGTGGTTAACTTCCTCCTAATCATGTTTTCTATCACTCTCCTTTAGAACGTGACCCTTTGTTTTCTCCTCCATGTCCATGTTTCCTACATGGAATCCTAGTATGAGTAAACTCGGGTGGCCTTTGTACTTCCTCTTCTTTCTTTTAAAGTAATGGTGTTACTGACTCTTTTTCCGATGTGGGACTTTCAAAGAAATTTCAAAACCCAATTTTAAAAATTGCGAGGATGCAATTTCTTAAGGGGGGAAGATTGCAACGACCCGAAATTTTGAATATATCTTGTTTCCTAATTTTATGTGTTATTTTATTTTATTTTTTATACTCAACAAAAATGTTTCATTTGATAACATGAGTATAATTAAAATGAGACCGTTGGTTTTTTACTGTTATATGACCATTGGTCAATATGACCTCTGGAAACTAAATGTTTTGATTATTGTCTCTAAATACAAGTAATCTTGGTTAATTAATATAGAAAGAAGATTTGATGGCCTCACCCAGTAGTCTTGGACCGATCGAAGCCCATCTAACATAACTTGGGAAGGAGGTAGCACCACTGGGCTTTGCTCTGGACCAAACCCAAGCTGAACTTAATCGTGTGAAGCTAGAACGGGATCGCCTTCGCGAGAAGTTCAAACTAATAGAAATTACGACTTGTGCGATGTTGGCCGAGCCTCCCTCGGATTCTCTCACCTTAGCACACCTTACACTTAGGTCCTATGCTGGTGTGATAAGGGGATATGTAAGGAGACCGTGATTGCCTTGTGTAATCCTTTGTTTTAAATAAAAATTTGGATTTCTTCTTATGATGAAGTTTATGAATTTTCAAATGTCCATATAAATATAGTATGCATATTTTTGATAAATTTTAGAGAAAGGATATTTTAAAAATGTTTATGTAAACCTTAAATAAATAAAAATGTGTAATGATTTTCAAAAAATGGTCTTCTACAATTATGTTCACTACGAAATTTCGAGTCTAATAAGATCAACTTGATTTTTTTGATGAATAGTAAATTATGAATAGTGATTTTACGCTTAGGATTAGTAATGTGACCAAATGGATTAGTAATCTCACTTAAAGAAAGTATTAATATAATCTAGGCACCTTGATTAAGTAATGTGATTCAATAAAATGGTTAAATAACGGTTTCATAAATTATTATTCAAGTATTAGTTTTTCTGGTGAATAGTGTTTTTTAATTAAAAATTTAATTAAAAATATTTAGAAAATTATTTTTATAAAACGGATTTCATTTTTGAACTCAGAGCACCGATATTATGCTATGGTAATTTTTGGGGGTTTTTCTGAAAAATTGAATTTTCGGTGAATAGTGTTTTTATTTAAAAATTAAATTAAAAATATTTAGAAAATTATTTTTATAAAATGGATTTCATATTTGTAATCAGAGCGTTGATATTTGGTTAAGGTGAAATTTTGGGATTATTCTGAGAAAGTTGAATTTTTTATGAATAGTGAAAATACAGTTTTTAAGTTACGGGTGTCTAATGACATCATTAAATGATGTATTAAGTATATATTAAATATGGTCGAATTGTGAATAGTAAGATAAGGTATGAGGTGTCCCAAGTGGCCAATACCATGGGTAAATACCATGGGCAAGCCCATGGTTTTTCCAAAACCACTAATGAGGTGTCCCTTGGTCATTAATGCCTTGTCCCCTCACTTTCCCTATAAATACCAAGCCCTCCCCTCATCCATTCGACTCCCCACTCTTCCCCAACGAATTTCTTGTCTCCTTACCTCCCAAGGAGTCCTCCCAAGGTTTCTCCAAGCCCTTAAGGTCCAAAACATTGAGTTTCAAGAGTCACGTTTTAAGGTAAGGGATCCGACCTCTCTCTTTCATTTCAAGTAATCTCTTTTATGTCATTCCTTTTATGCTCCATGTTCTTATGTTGGAGGATGTTCTTTTATACTCCTATTACTGCCCTTTTCATGTTCATATAATGAGAGATCCCCTCTTGCTCTCATTATTTCGTTTTATGATGTTTTAAGTGGCGCCGTTAGGCTGCCGAACTTTTTGTAACAGATTCTTTCTCCCTTCTCATTTTTCAAGATCTATTTTCATGTAAAGTATTTCATGTTCCTTTTTATTATGTTGGGGTATGATCTCTAAATTTATCATACTGATCTTTTATGATAATATGATGAGAGACCCCATTTGATCGCTTCAATTCAGTATTTTGAAGTTTTAAGTGGCGTCGTTAGGCTGCCGAATTTTTAAGTGGTTCTTCACCCTTCTCGTTTTGAAGTTCTACTTTCATGTCAATTATTTCAAGTTCCTTTTTTTATGTTGGTGTATGATCTCTATATCTATCATACTGGAATATTATTTTCATATGATGAGAGAACCCATTTGATCTCTTCAATTCAGTATTTTGATGTTTTAAGTGGCGCCGTTAGGCTGCCGATTTTTTTTAGGGGATTCTTTCACCCTTCTCATTCTTTTCAAAGTTCTACTTTCATGTCAAGTCTTTCAAGTTACTTTTTAATTATGTTGGGGTATTATATCTATATCTATCATACTTAACTCTTATGTTCACATGATGAGAGACCCTATTTGATCTTTTCAAATCATTGTGTTTGAAGTTTAAGTAACGTCGTTAGGCTGCCGAACATTCATAAGAGAAATCTAATTTTTGTCTTTCTTCCATGTTTTTCATTTCAAATGGTATGTCCTTGAAATTTCATTACCATGATCATGTATCCTTCTTATTCAGTCCATCTACTGTTTTATGGGTCATTTATGAATGTTTGACCCATTTTCCCTCTCTTTTTAATGTCTTCTAAAACCTCGTAACATAGCCGTTATGCTGCAAAATTTCCATCTCAAAATGTCTCTCTCTTTTTCTAAAGTTCTTTTATATTATTAAGTGAATAATCAAAGCTCTTTCTTATAAAGGGGTATTCACATATATACCAAAATGTTCTATTTTAAATTTTGGGATTTACATACATGATACCCACCTTCCTTTTCTTTGGGTTTTAAAGTGATGTAAAGATCATGTCTTTAAAGCAGTTTTTAAAACGTTATGATTACGAAATGAAACCCATTTATTTTGTGCTACATGGGTTCTTTATGAAATGTTTGATGATGATATATGTGGCTCACATGATAATAAAGGAAAATTTAAGGGTGCGCCCTGATAGCGCTCCAATGCATTGGGTAAAGACTTAATCTCTAGAGATGACCATTTTTAACGACGCCTTGGTGAATAACCTTGGTAATTTTTAATGACACCTTGGGGATGGACCTTGGTGAAACGAAATGATTTTCAATATTAAATGTTGCAGCCACATCTTCTAGTTATGAAAAATGTTATTTTTATTATGAAATGCCTCATGATTTCTTTCTCATGCCTTAAAGTTCTTTTCATGTCCTTATTGAAGTATCTCAAGTTCACATGTAAAATGTTCATCTTGTTTCCCTTACTGGGCCTTTTGCTCACCCTTTCTTTTGATGTATGTCCCCAGGTTATGAGATGCAGTAATGAACCTAGGATGAACATAAGGAGAAGCCTTTCAAGTGTTTAAGAGGAATGTTTTATGTTGTTTTCATGTATTATATTCCTAGTTTCCAAGACACTAAACCTTAAAGATCCTCAGTTTTGTGTAATGTAATGAAAGTTTATGTTATAAAAAGGCGGGATGCTATAATTTCACACATATATATTACATCATATTAGATGAATATTCATAACATATCATAATGATCCACGTCAGAATCATATAGGTCTAGCATCATAGGAAACTTGGATACATAAAAAACTTGTTAATACGTGAACTACATAATCTCTCACTAAGTTATTAATTAATATCACCCTTATTATACATATAATACTTAATAAATTTATTCATAACCTAGGTAAAGGAAACATAAAAAGGGTGAGCTTAGATGCTCAGTAAGGGTAAACAAGTGAGATATCAATGGTTACTTAAACATAATGTGAGCATAAGGGTATGAGATCATGAGTATAACATTAAAAAAATATAACCTTCATGTAAAAGATTATAATTTCGAATCATTAAAAAAATATTAGAAATTTATAATACATGAATCATAAAGGTATAAAAGAACATAAGCCATGATAACATAACATTTGTATAAGACATAGAATTGTGGCATACACATACTCATAGAAAAAAATTTCCTTAGTAGTAAAGTATCATTTACAAGACTATAATAGTGGAATGGGTTCACTCCCTAAACAATAATAGTATTCAATGTTCACTACTAAGACTATCATAGTGAAAAAATCACCTTACGAATTTGGGTTTACTCCCCATTGTAGTCCAATTTATCTCATGAGATATCCATATTTACCCAATGCATTAGAGGGCTATATAACTTCAGAACAACCCATAACATAATGAAAATAATACATATGTGTGCCATAAGATAATAAAAAATTTATCTTATCACAAAACATAAAAAGAAATGGGGTTCATAAATCTTTCATCAGGACAAAACCCATGGAAAATAAATGGGTTTCATAATTATTTCATCAATGAATCATAACATAACCCATGGAAAAGGAATGGGTTTGATAAACATATTGTTATTATAATAAAAATCCATCAAGAGAAATAAAAAAGAAGGTACAATTATATCATATCACCATTATAGATTATAAAATATCAAAGGATGTCACCTTATATGTAAAATTATTTTAAATATCACTTGGAATATTTTTTTGAGGAAAATATCACTTTTTTTACTTTGAAATCAATTAAATTTTTTAAAAATATTAAAGAAAATATTTTATTTTAAATGAACCTTAAAACTTATATAAGAAGATTAAAATCACTGAGTAGTAATGATTCTATAAAAATCCATTCATACTATATAATCTAAAAGAAAACATTCCTTTTACACTTTCATAAAAATCCAAAAAAGAACCTCACACAGAAAATGACAAGAAGATTCATTTTAAACCAATTTTTTAAAAATTAAATAATGGTTAAAAATGAAATTAAATAATCATAATTGAATATTATAAGAATTAATATATATATATATATATTTAAACATGTATAATGATGAAAAAGGATCTTTGACCGAAAAGAGAAATAATGTTGGTTTTTCCATAAAAATATTCTTTCAATATATTGAGTACATAAATAGAGGAAAATGAAAGGAAAACACGTATTGTCAAGAAATAACAATATTAAAATAAAATTAATTATTTTATTGATATATATATATATATCATAATATTTCATTATTTTAAACTTAATCATAAATAATCCCAATAAACAATGAGATTGATACATAAAACTCTTACCACATTGGTAACTTTAAAATCAAAACCTTAAGAAAGAGAGAACCTAATATGGATATTTATATCCCCATAATTTTTATTATTATCATCATAAAATATATTCATGGGTTTTATATATAAAACATAAAGGAAATAGGTGGATAATATGACATGTGTCCCACTGAAGTAAAAGTTAGATGAAAAATCCTTTACCTTAGATCTGAATTTCTTTATACATGTTAGAAATTCATATATAAAAATTATATATTTATTATAAATATATTATATAACCATATTAATATATATAATATAAATTATTATTTACTTATAACCTCTTACTACCCATTTATTAACAATTATTTATTAAAATCACTATTCTGGGTGATAACGAATTCATTTTTCAAGTTTGTTTTGGTTCAGTAATTTTGGTCATTGTAATTTCATTATGGTTACATAATATCCATAATTTTAATTATGATATAAATATAATATATTTTGATTATATACATATTTAAAGTCATCCATAAAAGTTAGATATTTAATAATTAATTACACTATTCATGGAGACGGTAAGTCGTACGTATGCATGAACATTGTTTTCATTTTCAAAGGATGGAATAGAATAAATGTAAATATTAATTAAAATTTATAATTATAATATCATATATATAATATATATTTATTAAATCTATTCTTATTACTATACATGTAAATAAGAAATGAAAAACAAACTACATCGCTTTGTGGAGGCTGTAGTCCACACATACGCACGAGCGACGTTATTATTTTCCAAATGATTGGAAGGTAAGAAGGTAGATGTGATATTATTATTAAATAATTATAATTATTTAATACATATCACACACACACAAACACACATATATATATATATTAAATGAATCTTTATATCCATCTGTGATAGGTGGCGATGGAAAACGAATTACATTGGTTTGTGAGGTGGTTGTCTTCCGTACACACGATCGACGATTTCATTTCCCATTTGATGGAATAGAAGATGTAAATTACATTAACATAATAAAATATCTATATATGGATTCTTTTATCATTTCATCATATTTTATGAATATTTTAAGTAGGTAGAATAATAAATAAAACAAAAACACACTGTTAAGAACTATACAACTTATTCAGAAAACCTCTTTAGGTTTATACCTAAAGCCATCCTAGAATGGTTTTTTGATAAAAATATTGAATATAGGTCATGGGGAAGTATTTAATTATTGTATTTTTGAATATATTAGAATATTAAAAATGTTATTGAAGTTTTAATAGGAGATGACAGGGGGTTCCCTTTTGTAATTGAGGTGAGTGGCACACTTATAATTTTTCAAATTTTTACAATAATGTCAAGTCACTTTATTAGAAAAATTGATCCAAAATAGACTATTACTAAACCTTATATAATATAAGGTCTAAATATGGCCATAAAATAAAAATTATAGAAGTTTTTAGGTCATTTTAATCCTTATATTTTTATTTTAACCCTCAGTAAACCTATTTTAACTTTATCTATGGTAACATATTTTTATTGTTTCTTACTATTCATTATGACCCAAAATTTAGTTAAAATTATTAAATAATATTAATTAAGATAATTAAAAATATGTAATATATTTCATAGAATTAAATTCATATTGGTTATGGAATATAATTTAAAATTAAACCCACAATTACAATGAAAAAGTGGGTTTTCAAAGAAATTTTTTTCTTAACTATAATTTTTTTATATATCAAAATTCAATATTAAATTGATTCCAATGAATTAAATTGGATTATTAATAATTGAATATAGCTGATTTTAATTTAAAAAATATTTGAAAACAAAATATAACATTTTAAATTCTTTAAATAAAAATGAAATTTAAATAAAAATTATTATTTTTCACTATTCATCGAAAAATTAATCTTTTCATAAAATTATCCAATATCCAATGTAATATAATTTTGGAATTTTTATTTAGAAAATGAATTTCATTTTTTCAAATAAATTTTCTAAAATCATAAAAAATTAATTATAAAATAAGTTCAAAAAACATGAAAAAATCGTTTTTTAGAAAAAATATGTTTTTAAACATAAAATTAGATTAATTATTATTCTATGCCTAGAAAAAATATTAGATGAATGGTAAAAAATTTGATTAAATATATAATACATAAATTTCATTAATATAACTCACCAATAATGAATACTTTAATTTATTAATATAAATGTTGTGTGCATAAAAACAGTTTTTCAAAAAAATATTTCTTTTGATTAAAAATGATTTTTATTTTAATTTATAATGAATTTATTTTATACATGTGTAAAATATATGATTTTTATAATTTATTTAGTATTTTTAATATCCCTTAATCTAATCGTTTGGAAATAACAGTCACATTAAATAATAATATTCTAATAGTATATTGTAGTTTGTTTAAACTTGGTGTTGTGTGTAACGCAAGCTATCAAAAAAAAAATAAGTTTATTTAAAAATATATTTCATAAAATCTTGGGATGATACATTCTACCCCCTTTAAAAATAATTTTCCCTCAAAATTCCATTAAAATGATACAACAACCGAGGATAATTCTTTCTCATCGTATCCCTAGGTTCCCCTGTAGCTTCCCCAAATTGGGGGTTTCACCAAAAAAAATTGACCAAGTGTGTAATCTTATTTGAGAACACCTTCTCTCTACGATCTAGAATATCCACTGGTTATTCCTCATAAAAGATATTTTTCTCTAGTGGTATGAAATATAAGTTCAATACATGTAAAGGGCCAGGTACGAACTTCCTCATGATAGATACATGGAATACATCGTGGACTTGAGAGAGGTTCAGTGAAAGCACCAAGAGAAAAACTACCACCCCTACTCGATCAGGAGTATTGAAAGGAATAATATACTCAGGGATAACATTTACCTTCTTTATGAATCTCATACCTTATTCTATAAAGTAATTTATAAAAAAATCTTTCTCACCAACTTTAAATTCCAAATCACACCGATAACTATCAGCATAAAATTTCTATTAACTCTAAGATGTATTGATGTTCTATTTAATGATTCTGAATTTATCTATCATTTCTTAATCTAGATAAGATCCCAATATATTTCTTTCTGAAACTTCATCCCAAAATTTTAGACTTTACACTTCTTTCCACATAGGGATTCACAAGGAGAAATCTTAATGCTTGAGTGAAAACTATTGTTGTAAGAAAACTCTACTAGATAAAGGTGTTGATCCCAACCAACTTTGATATTAATAGAACAACACCTCAAAACATACTCAAGGATTTAAATTTAGCTATTAAACTTAATATATTTCTAAGTATAATAAGCAGTTCCAAAACTCAACCTCGTGTTCAGAGCCTGCTGAAGACTTCACAAGAAAAATGAGGTAAACCTTAGATCCCAATCACACATTATTGAATATGGTAATAATTAAAACCTTTCCAATTCCTTAATGCATGTTCTAGAAATATGATCAAGATAGAAGTTTTATTTTATGGAAATTAAGTGTGATTAATTTTTAAGGTGATCAACTACAACAAAAATAACATTATTTCCTTTATACATATTGTGAAGTTTGAAGAAAAAGTCCAGAGTGATGATTTCACATGTCAATTATGGTATGAGTAATGGTTGTAACATCCCCTTAGGATTATATCTCTCAAACTCAACTTGATAACATAACAAGAATCAATATACATACTCAACAATATCTATCTTAATGATATCCCACTAGAAATAATCTTTCATAACTCAATACATCTTTGTAATTCAAGGATTAATAGAGAATGTTGAATAATGAAACTCATCCAAAAACTTATTTTTCAAATATGGAATGTATGGAACACATACATTATACCTAAACCTTATCATTATATCACAATCAAGGTTGAAATTATGAAAAATTCTCACCTTCTTTTGTAGTTACATATCTTCTTTCTGTTTCTCTTTAATTCTCACATGGATTGATGTTTGAACACTCATTTGATAAAGATAATATTTTCCTCTTCATCCAAGATTTCAAGATCCATCCATTTTAAATTAATAAATATTTGATATTTTTATGATCCAAATAATGGATAATCTAGAATTATTATTATATCTCAGAGCATCTACCACCTTATTCTCTTTCCTAGGGTCGTAATGTATTTCGCAATTATAATATTTAATTAGTTGCAACCATATTCTTTAGTCCATATTCATCTCTTTATATGTGAGTATATAATTTAAACTTTTATACTCACTATATACATCAGACCTTTCTCTAAAAAGATAATTCTTCTATATCTTTAATGAAAAAATTACCCCATCTTCCTTTAAATATTGAGTTGGGTAATTATTCTCATGAACCTTCAATTTTTGTGAGGTGTAAGCTATAAAGATTTCATTATGCATGAGAACACATACCATTACCATATTCTATTCATCACTATAGATTAAAAACCCTTATCCATTGTAGGGAAATGTCAGCATAGGTTTACTAAATAACCTTCTATTTAGTTCCATGAATTTTTCTTCACATTCATTTGTCCAAAGAAACTTGGATACCTTCTGAGTTAACATGGCGAGTGGATTAGACACCCATGAGATATTAACCGCAAATCATCGATAATATCCAGAAAAACCAAGAAAAATATGGATCATAATAACAATGATTAGTCTAGGACAACATTCAATAACTTTGGTATTAGATGGATGTACAGATATACCCTCTATAAATATTATATAACCCAAAAATGAAACCATTTATAGCCAAAATTCACACTTGGTAAATTTATCATAAAACTTATCCTTCATTAGGGTTGTCAAAATAGTTCTCAAGCGATTTTTATTCTCTTTATTTCTCTTTGAATATAAAAGAATATCATCTATAAACACTACCATAAACTGATAAAGGTAATCTTTTAAGACACAATTTATTAAATCCATGAAGATTATGGGAGAATTAGTAAGGCAAAATTGGATTGCTATATATTCATAAGGTCCATACCTTTTATGGAATTATATCTTGTGTATATCCTCTATCTTAACCTCAAATTGATGATATCTAGAATGAAGGTTAATATTGTAAAAATATTGAGCTCTGCACAATTGATCAAACAGGTCATTAATATGGGGCAGAGGATACTTGTTCTTGATTTTAACCTTGTTCTTGATTTTTACCTTGTTCAATTCCCAATAATCAATATCTATCCACATAAATCCATCTTTCTTGTTAATAAAAATAATAGTTTCACCCTAAGGTAAAATACTTGGATAAATAAATTCCTTATCAATATTATCTTGGAGTTATTTCTTTAATTCCTAAAACTCAATTGGGGATATTATATATGGAGTATTTGAAATTGGAATAGCACTGGGTATGAGTTTTATTGAAAACCCCACTTCATTATTTGGTGGAAGATAACAAAAATATTCCATAAAAACATTGAAAAAACTTCCCACACAATAGAATTCATCACTATTGAGTTTCTCCTCAGTCATCTGTGATAAACACCCAATTTTGAATAGGAATCATGACCATACAATGGATGTGATTTCCATTAGAAGTTCATATTTCTGGTCACATTGATAGACGATCATAGGTTGGTTTGTAATATAAAAAGTGACTTCCATTCTTTAGAAATTGATACCATATTAATGTAAATCAATCCAATCCATTCCAAAAATAAGATCAAATTTAACATTAATAAGATATGCATAAGGAACATTCTTACAAACTTTAACATGATATAGGCTCTATGGCATCCCACCTTTTTATTACAAAACATTTCATTACATTTTACAAACAGAGGATATTTAAAGTTTAGTGTCTTGGAAATATGGTACATAATCCATGAAAACATAAAAAATTATATCAATACACTTTTAAGGCTTTATAATAGGTTCATCCTAAGTATACTTACTACATCTCATAACCTGGGGACATACATCAAAGGAAAGGGTGAGCAGAAGTCCCAGTAAGGGTAAATAAAGGAAACAATTTACTTGTGATATCAATAAGAACTTGATGAAATACATAAAGACATGAGACATGGAAAAAAATAATCTGATAATAAAAATAACATGAATCATATCTTAAAAATGTGGCTAAAAAATTTATTTTATACATTCATAATCATATCACTAAGGTCCATTTGCAAGGTGTCATAAAAATTACCAAGACTATTCACTAAGGTATCATAAAACTTATCATCTCTAGAGATTAATTTCTTTACCCAAAGCATTAGAGCACTATAAGGGTACGCCCTTAATATTTTTTTATTTTTATGTGATCCACATAGATCATAATAAAAAATTTCATAAATAACCCATAAATAATAAAATAAATGGGTTTCACATCAAAATCATGGTATTTTAAAAAGTGCTTAAAAACATGATCATTATGTCATTTATAACCCACGAAAAGGGAATGAGGGTTAAATGTATGTCAATTACAGAATAAAATAAATAATTTTTATGTATTGATGAATACACCTATAAATGAAATAGGTTTTTGTATTCACATAAATAAAATAATAGATTTTTTTTGTGAAAAAGATAGAGATTTTGAGACGAAAATTCTATAGCATAACAGCTATGCAACACGGTTTTAAAAATAATAAAAAGAGAGGGGACAATGATCACCCATTCATAAAAGAATAATAATATAGTATAGGTATAGAATAAATGGAAATAATAACATGGTATGGAAAGTTGAAAGACATATCACATAAAATAGAACTTGAAAGGAAAAGAGAAGTGGAGAATTCCCTTATGAAATTTCGGCATCCTAACGACATCAATTAAAAATTTATAAAATTAGTTGATTGAGAGAAAAAGAGTCTATACTAATTTTTACATCATATGGAAAGTAAGGGGGATATGGAATTACATATCACAATATAAGAAAATATAAATAAAAAAGGAATAGAATAAAATGAGTTCTTGAAAAAGAGAAGGGTGGTAGATTCCCTTACCTTATAGAGTAACGTCTAAAACTCTAAGATCAAAACCTTGAGAGATTGAGGACACCTTGGGAGGACTCCTTGGGAGGTAAACTGGAATAAATTCATGGATAATGATTTTTTAATGAAGGGAATCAAAGGAATGTGTGGGTATTTATAGAAAAAGTGAGGGAATATTTTATTAATTTCAAAGGACACTTTATTAGTGGTATTTAAAAAACCATGGGCTTTCCCATGGTATTTTCCCATGGTATTTCCCACTTGGGATACCTCATATAATATTTTAATCCATAAGACTCCACCAGAATCTTATCTTACTCATTATATCATTATGATATAGTTATGATGTCATTAAACATACTGAAAACCCAAAATTGCCTTTTTACTATTCATTAAAAATTCAACTATTTTAGAAAAATCCCAAAAATTCACCATAACCATTTTTTGACCTATAGAATTAAAAAGTGAACTCCATTTTATACAAATTAATTTCATTTTAAATTATATTAAATAAACAAAATACTAATACTTAACCAATAATTTCTAAAACATTTATTTACTTATACTATGATATAATTATATCACATTACCATTTAAGATGAAAAAAATATATTTATGATTCCTTAGGTGAGGTTAATCTTCCATTTTTCAAATTACTATTCATAAGGGTAAAATTAACATTCCAAAGGATAAACTTATTATTCACGAAAAATTATTTTGATCTTATTGAACCACATTTTCACCCTGTTTATAACTATGTATGTCCAATTTTTAAAAATAATTTCATAGAAAAAGTTATTTAATAATTATTTTTTTTACTATTCATAAAAACATGATTCATCAAATACTATTCGTAAAAAACACTACTCATCAAAAAATATTATTCATCAAAAAATTAAAACTTCTTAGAAAACTACTAAAAATTCATCCTAGATTAATTTTGACATTTTAAATTCAAAAATTCAGTTTATATTACTATTATAATTCTCTAAGTATGAAAATTTTAACTTCTAAAAATAAAAATCCTTAGTTATTAAAAATAATAGCAGATGGAAAATGCATAGTGAAATTTCTAAAGCTAAAAAAAAATTATTTTATCACTTAGATTTAAAAACGGTTGTTTTAATCATAATATTTCATTAAAACAATCATTATTCAAAATAACATAATTTATTATAATAATTATATCATTTCTGAAAAGTACAATTTGGGTCCAAAAAGTCAATTTATCAAATTTTTCTCAGTTGGACATATATTTTATTAATCAAAACTATTCTTAAATGTGTATATCCCATTATTTTTCATACTGGTACTAATCTAAATTTATGCATGATATATAATGTTCTCATTAAACAAAAATTAATTCTATGTGCTTTTATTGTAAACCATAATAAAAATTTATTGAGAGGAAAGAGGTCTATAAATAAAAAGTACATTTTTCAGGTTGTTACATTCTCCCCCTTAAATAAATTGCATCCTCGCAATTTTCTCTTATGCACATGAGCCTTGGCCCAGTTGGTGAGGACTATTTAAGTGCATCCAAGAGACCCAAGATCAAATCCAGGTGGGGGCTAATTTCTGGGTTACTGTAGTAGTACTGTAGCAGGAACTGTGCAACACTGTAGCAGGAACTGTGCAGGACTGTAGCAGGTACTGTAGCGAGAATTGTAGCAGGCACTATTTGGCACTGTAATAGTCAAGAATATTTCCCCTTTTGGGCCTTCAGGCCACCAATTTGGTCCCCGAGTCCTTTAAGGCCTTCGGGCCACCCAGGCCTTCGGGTCAGTAAGGCCTTCGGGCCACCTCAAGGCCTTCGGGCCACCTTAAGTGCAGATGAAAACCAAAAAACCTACAAGGAACAAGCTTCAGAAGGAGGAGGATCAAAGAGCTTTCACCATAGAAGAAGCTTAATGGATTTCATGAATGATAGGGTATGACACCTTCCATCGGGACAATCTTTTTCATGCACGGAAAAGCCTAACCGAACTGCCATGCGAAGGTGAAGAGATGATTTCACGATGAAGATGCTGGGGAGGAGAAGTTCCAAGTAGTTAGTCTGGGTTGTATGTAATGTTTGAAGGCTACAGGAAATGAATTCCTCTAAGGCCTAGGGGCCATGTAATACCTATGCCTACGGGCCTTGTAAGGGTTCCACCTCACCCCTTGAAAGGTGGATTATCAAAAATCAATAAAAAAATGAAGGCCTTCGGGCCATTGGAGGAAATTTTCTCTTATCAGTAATTTGTTACTATTAGGAATCATATAATTCTAAAGTAAATTTATGTATAAAAACATCATGCTTAAAGAAATATTATTCTTTAACAAGAATTACATTTTCTATAAATCCTTCCTAAATGTTCATAAAAATCTTGTGATTAACCAAACATATCCCCTGGGAGTGCCAAACCAGGAGTGCATAATGGTCCATTATTGTGCACCAGTCCCTGTTTAAGTCTAGATCAAAGCAGTTTTTTTATGTTTTACCCCTAAATACATCTGTGCCAGAGCCACATCCACTTGTTCATATCCAGACAAGGCTTTATTTGTTCAGAAACCACTCATGTAATGTTTCACCAAAATACCAAGAAGTTTTAGTATACTTAAACTTTTCTATAAGGTTCTTCCTAAAGTTTTCATATCTTAATTTCCACAAATAACTAAACTATCCTTTGATACCAACTACATAATCTTGCCTTTTTATTACAAAAATTTTCATTACATTCCACAAATAGAGGATATTTAAAGTTTAGTGTCTTAAAAATAAGATACATAATCCATGAAAAAATAAAAAAGTATAATAATAAACTTGTAAGGATTTATCATAGGTTCACCCTAATTACACCTACTACATCTCATAACCTGGGGACATACATCAATGTAAAGGGTGAGCAGAAGGCCCAGTAAGGGTAAACAAGGGAAACAATTTACTTGTGATATCAATAAGAACCTGATAAAATACATAAATACATGAGAAATGGAAAAAATAATATCATAATAAAAATAAAATGAATCATAACTTGAAAATTTGGTTACAAAATTTATTTTATACATGCATAAACATATCACCAAGGTCCATCCCCAAGGTGTCATAAAAATTACGAAGATTATTCACCAAGGTATCGTAAAACTTATTAGCTCTAGAGATTAATTTTTTTACCCAATGTATTGGAGTGCTATCAGGGAACACACTTAATATGTATTTATTTTCCTGTGAGAAAAATATATCATAATAAAAAATTTCATAAATAACCCATAAATAATAAAATAAATGGGTTTCATATCAAAGTCATGTTATTTTAAAATGTTCTTAAAAACTTGATCATTATGTCATTTATAACCCACGAGAAGGGAATGAGGGTTAAATGTATGTCAATTATAGAATCAAATAAATAATTTTTATGTATTTATGAATACCCCTAGAAATTAAATAGGATTGGGTATTCTCATAAATAAAATAAGATATTTTTTTTGAGAAAAGGAGAGAGATTTTGAGACGAAAATTCTACAGCATAGCGACTATGAAACATGGTTCTAGAAAACATTAAAAAGAGAGGGGACAAGGGTAAAAAATTAATAAAAGACTAATAATATAGTATAGGGATATAATAAAATTAAAACAATAATATGGTATGGAAACTTGAAAGACATACCACATAGAAGTGAACTTGAAAGGAAAATAGAAGTGGAGAATTCCCTTATGAAATTTCATCAACCTAACAACATCACTTAAAAATTTGTAAAATGAGTTGATTGAGAGAAAAAGGGAATATAATAATTTTTAAATAATATTTAAAGTAAGGGGGATATGGAATTATATATCCCAACATGAGAAAATAGAAATTAAAAAAGAATAAAATAAAAGGGGTGCTTGAAAAAGAGAAGGGTGGTAGATTCCCTTACATTGTAGAGTAACTTCTAAAACTCTAATATCAGGACTTTGAGGTCCTAAGGATAAATTTGGAGGTAAAGATATTATAAAATCGTGTATAATTATTTTTTAATGAAAGGAAATAAAGGAATGGGTGAGTATTTATAGAAAAAGTGAGGGAATATTTTATTAATTTCAAAGGACACCTCATTAGTGGTATTTACAAAACCATGGGATTTACCATGGTATTTTCCCATAGTATTGGCCACTTAGGACACCTCACATCATATTATAATCCATAAGAGTCGACCAGAATCTTATCTTACTCATTAAATCATTATCACATAGTTATGATTTCATTAAACATATTGAAAACCCAAAACTATATTTTTACTATTCATTGAAAATTCAACTATTTTAGAAAAATCCAAAAAATTCACCCTAACCATTTTTTGACCTGTAGAATTCATAATTGAACTCCATTTTATAAAAATTAATTTCATTTTAAATTAAATTAAATAAATAAAATACTAATACTTAACTAATAATTTCTAAAATATTTATTTACTTATAAAATGATATAATTATATCATATTACCATTTAAGATGAATAAAATATATTTATACTTCCTTAGGTGACATTACTGTTCTATTGGTAAAATTACCATTCATAAGGGTAAAATTACTACTCCAAAGGGTATAGTTACTACTCACCAAAGAATTATTTTGATCTTATTGAACCACATTTTTAACCCTAATTACAACCATGTATGTCCGATTTTAAAAAATCATTTCATAGAAAAAGTTATTTAATAATAAAACAATTTTTTAATATTCATGAAAAACACTATTCATTAAATACCATTCATAAAAAAACACTATTCACCAAAGAATAGTATTCATCCAAAAATTGAAACTTCTTAGAAAAATACTAAAAATCCAGCCTAGATTAATTTTGATATTTGAAATTCAAAAATGAAGTTTATATTACCATAATAATTCTACAAGTATGAGAAATTTAACTTTTAAATATAAAAATACTTAGTTATTAAAAATAATACACTACTGGAAAGTTTGGTTTTCCCAACACTTGTATACCAACAGTTCTCCAGAACCATTGGTATAAGTGTTTTTTACCAACAGTTTGTAAAAACCATTGGTAAATCGTGGTTTCATGAAGGCTTTCCCAATGTTTTGAAGAAACCGTTAGGAAATCCAAAATGTTTGCACCCTTTACCAATGGTTTGTAGCAAACCGTTGGTAAAGGCCATTTTTTCCCAATGGTTTTTACAAACCGTTGGGAAATGTCATGATTTCCCAACAGTTTTTGCAAACCATTGGGAATGGTCTCCTCAAATAGTCCTGATTTCTAGAATCCCCCGCAACATAGCACAGAACTCGTTTCCCCTAATTTTCATAAGCCCCAGCGCGCAGGTGAACCCTAACCCAAGTTCTTCCATCCGATCAGCTGCAACTCCCCCATCCAGGTTAGACTCTTTAAACCTCTTCCAAAATAAAAATATAGAAGCCCTATTCCTCTGATTTCTACGTTTATTTAAATATTTAGAAATATCACGTCATTTTTTCCTATTTTAGGGATTTTGGAAAATTTTATGATTCACGCTATTTTATATTGAATCAATGACTAATAAATGATTGGTAGATGTCTGTGAGTATATAGAATATGGTTTACAAACCATCCCTTAAAAGTATCACTGTTTTGTGTTCTTTATGATGTCTATAGTATCATTGACATACTTTATTATTAACCTCAAATTTGAAAATAAATGTTTCTACCTATAATTTATGAAATTAAACCTCTTTAAGATCCATGAACAACCTATTAGTGTAGAAGCCTAAAAATTATCCATAATTGGGGTGCGCTTGACTTGGGAATGTTTTCTCCCAAATACCCAGTGCCCCAACTCTCAGTAGTTTTGATTGCAGACCTAATCTAGACCTCCTCTCTATGTATTCTCGGCCGCGAAATACCTTCCAACTGAATATCCTTCTTCAATAAAACAAATTTTTATTTTTACACTTAAAATTAGTAAGTCTTATCTTAGTTTTAGTGTTCTTTCTCTTTTTATTTTATGTTTGATGTTTTGATTTCAATTAAATTAGTGTTATTATTGTTGGAGTATCAAACTATTTGTTTGTTTTATGTTTTTTTGTTCTACACTTCATACATCGTAAATGGTATTTTTAGTGGGGTTTGTTTAGTGCAAGGGGTAAAGGGTTTATTTTATGTTTTTGGTTTAGTGGGGGGTGGGCTATCCAGGTGGGGTGGGGGGTGTGGGGTGTCCAAGGGGGGTGGGGGGTGGCCTATCCTGGACACCTTATACCCCCTAGAGAGCCCCCACTCATGGAGAGCCCTCCACCCCTAGACCCCGACCCCCTAGACACCCCCGCCACCCCTGTGGATAGCCCTCCCACCCCCTGGACACCTCGTACCCCTTGGATAGCCCCCTCACCCTTGTGGACAACCCGCCCACCCCATGGACACCCCGTACCCCCTGGACACCCCACCACCCTCGTGGACAGCCCGCCCACCCACCCCGTACACCCTAGACAACCCCACCCACCCCCTGGACACCCCCCTACCCCGTGGACTACCACCCACCCCTAGGGACAGCCCGCCCACCCCCTGGGACACCCTATACCCCCCTGGACAGCCCCGCCACCCCCTAGACACCGCGCCCACCCCCTGGGCACCTCATACTCCCTAGAAAACCCCCACCCATGGAAAGACTGCCCACCCCCTGGACACTACCGACCCCCCTGGACAGCCCCGGCACCCCCGTGGACAGCCCGCCCACCCCCCTGGACAGCATGTGCCCCCCATGGACAGCCCCCCACCCTTATTGACAACCCGCCCACCCCGCCCCCAAACACCCGCCCACCACCCCTCGAACAACCCCATCCCCCCGACACCCCCACCCCTGGAAAGCCCCCCCATGCCCTTGACACCCCTGACCCCACTAGATAGCACCTCCACCCCCGTGGATAGCCCGGCCACCCCCCGTGGATAGCACGACCACCCCCCTGTGGACAGCCCGCCCACCCCCTAGACAGGCCACCCACCCCCTGGACACCCCAGACCCCCTGGACAGCCCCGCCACCCTCATGGAAGCCTGCCCACCGCCTGGACACCCCGTACCCCCCCAGACAGCCCCACCCACCCCATGGACACCCCGCTCACCTCCTCGGACAGCCCGACCACCCCCTGGACTCCCCCTACCCCCTTGGACAGCCTGGACACCCCCATGGACAGCCCGACCACCTAAAAACCCCAAACCCCCTAGACAGTCCCCACCCCCTGGACACCTCCGACCCCCCGGACGACCCCACCACCCCCTGGACACACCGCACCCCCCTTGGACAGCCCCACCACTCCCCGGATCCTCGTCCTACTCCTCATCCTGATCTCCCTGAAGAAGTTAAAGTATAAAACTCATGTACTCCTAAAAAGACCCTTAAGGATTATGTATTCCTTGATCCAGTTTGAATATCTTACTGGGCAATACTTGAATATAGGCATTAGAAATTATGTATCTTATTTTCTTATATACACTGTATTTTGTTTTATTTCTTAATATGATTCTCATATAGAGTAATGTGTCAGTTATGATTTTATTTAAAGTAAAAAATTGTCATTTACCTAAATATTTTTTTGATTGAACTTCAATATTATTGAATTGCTTTGAAATGACTTATTACAATTTATTTACAGAATGGATAGAAGTTGGATGTACGAAACTGATTAGATTTCAACCAATTTTCAAAATAATTTGAACAACTTTTTAGATTTTGCATTTAACAAGGCTTCAGATAGTGGTCGCATACACTTCCCATGTTCTAACTATGTTGGAAGACCTTGGTTGAGTCATGAAGCAGTTAACTATCATATAAAAAAATATGGTTTCCTAAAAAACTATTATCTGTGGTATCACAATAGAGAGAAAATGGAATCTCAAAATGTTGATTATCCAAATGATAGGACTGAATTAGAGAGTTTGATATATGATCAGTTTCCATTTATTCAGCATCATGAGAAATAAGGGATGTCCAACCAACAAGATTTTGATAAAAGCACACATGATGCGTCCAATGAAAATGATGATGTTGATAGGGTGAAAAAATTGAATGATGCTGTGACGACTCCAGTATATCGGCAATATGGTAAAATGAAAAAGATGGAATTTTTAATCTGATTGTTTCATGGGAAAACTATGTATGGGATTTAAAATACTGCAATTGATTACATTCTTACCTTCTTGAAGAACTTACTTCCATATGATGCAAATATTCCCTCAAACCACTATATGGCATGGAAGTTATTTGAAGAACTTGGATTTTGAAAAAAAATTCATGCTTGCCCAAATGATTGTAGCTTATTTTGGGAGAAAACTACTGAAAGAAATGATTGTATCAAATGTAGAACCTCCTGAAGGAAGCCAAAAGATGATGGAACACTATCTCATGTGCCACAAAAAGTAATGTGTCACTTTCCGTTGATCCTCATATTACAGAACCTTTTCATGTCTGATGAAATATTAGTAAAAATGCGATGGCATAACACCAAGAGAAAAAAGAATAATGAAGATTTAATTTAACCTGAAGATGGATTTTCATGGAAGATATTTGATGCTTGATATCCTGAATTTGCAGCCGATGTGCATAATGTGAGATTGGGTCTTTCATGTGATGGTTTTAATCTTTTTGGGCAGATGTTAACTTCGCACAACACATGGCCGATTTTCATACACATTTATAACCATCCCCCATGGTTGTGTATGAAAAAGCCTTACAATTTCTTAAGTATACTGATATATGGCCCTTCTGATCCCGACAATTATATATATGTATACATGAAAACTTTAATAAAAGAGTTGAAAATTCTTTGGGATGTGGGTGTTCCCACATACGATGCATGTTTGAAAGACATATTTCAGATGCGTGTTGCGCTTATGTGGACGATCAATGATTTTACAGCTTATGTAATGATGTCTGGATGGAGCAGAAAAGGAAAATTATCATGTCCTATTTATATGAAGAATAATTGATCGAGAAGACTGAAATATCGCCGTAGTTTTAGTTTTATGGGACATCGATGATTCTTGCCAATGAACCATCCATATAGAAATAATCGTCAAATATTTGACAATACCATAGAGACTGATGATCCACCTTAGCATATGTCTGGAACTGATGTGCTTAATGAATTAAAATATTTTAGTTATTCATTTGGGAAGGGTGTAATGAAATCTTAAAAGAGTAAAAATGTTTCCAATTATACCTGTTATAATTGGAAGAAGAAGAGTATATTCTTTGAGTTTTCATATTCGTCAACCAACTTGTTACGTAATTGCTTAGACGTAATGCACATTGAAAAGAATATATGTGAAATTTTGATTTTGATTCTTCTAAATGTCAAGGGGAAGATAAAAAATGATTTACGATCTCGATGTGACTTGGTAGATTGGGGGATCAGACCAGAATTGCATCATGTCTGTATCAGTGAAAATAAATGGCAAGTTCCATGTGCTTCTTATGTGATGACACCTGCTGAAAAAAAATCAATTTCTGGAAGTTCTAGAGACTATTAAAGTTCCTAATGGCTATTCAAGTAATATATTAAAATGGGTTAATAGAAAAGATTTGAAGCTGAAATATTTAAAGACTCATGATTATCACGTCCTTTTTCATGAGTTGATTCTAATAGAAATCTGTCATCTCTTTTCCAATAATGTAATAGTCTCAGTTATTCGGTTGTGCTATTTGTTTAGAGATCTTTGTGATAAGAGGTTTTACAAATCATTCTTGAAAAAACTGTTGGCAGAGACACCATTAATTTTGAGAGAGTTAGAGAAAATATTCCCTCTAAATTTTTTTACATGCATGTTGCATCTGACTGTCCATATTCCGACCGAAATACTTCTTGGAGGACCCGTTGCTTTCCATTGGATGTATCCAACTGAAAGAAACATGTGCATATTGAAATCTTATGTTTGGAACAATAATTATCCCGAAGGTTCTATTGTGAACGGTTACTTGGCTTAAGAATGTATGGATTTCTGCTCAATGTATTTGTCTGATCTTACTTCGAGAATAAACATACCAATGAGAAATGAAGAATAACAGTATGGGAAAATTGAACCCAGTTTTCCATCACTTCCTCAAACAGGAGGAATTCTGGGATCATATACATTGACGACATTAAGCCTTGAAGAGCGAGAGATGGCACATCGCACAGTGTTGTTCAATTGTGATTTGTTCGATGATTATATCAAGTAAGTAAATTGTACATGTATGTCTTATCTTATCTCTTGTCATTTTAAATATTTGTTAAACTATTATTATTTTTATCTATAGGGAACATAAAGAATTGATATATTGAATGCATCGTTCTTTATCTTTGAGAAGGAAAGAGACTTTGCATAGTAAAGGGTTTTTTGTTCGGTTGAAATTGAAGGTAAAAATATTTCTTTAATAACTATATAAAAATAATATTTAATTAAGTTTACTGTTTGTTTATATTTCAGGTATCGAGTTTGATGGTAGAATCTGTTTCTGAGGAAATAAAAGCTTTGGATTTTGGTCCTAATATCATGGTTCGTGCTTGTAAATCACTTGTGATCAATGAATACAAATTTATTATCACTTAACGAGCAAGAAACATGATAACACAACATGATGGTGTTATTCTAACTTCCACAACAGACTGTTATGCCAGTTCATCGGATAATAGACCTTGTTATGAAAATGTAGCTTATTATGGAGTCATGGAGAAAATAATAATTTTGGATTATTACTCGCGTGGTCGAGTCACGATTATGAAATGTCAATGGTTTGATTCAATGATGATGCAAGTCACCTTTAGTGATGATTGTGGATTTCTAGTTATTGACATGACTCACACTCTTTCCATCGATGAACCATGTGTATTGGCATCAATGGTGAAACAAGTTTTTTATGTCAAATATCATCGTCATCATAAATTAGGTGTAATTATTTAAGTATATTCCAGACATTTTTTGATGATAGTTATGATGAAGTTGACACTATCCCTACTGCAATTGGAAGCAATCTGTTTATTACTTATGATGACTCCAATAGCTCAATTGTTAGAGTTGATTGTAAATCTGATGTTGTGGTGGGAAATATATAGAATCATACTGTCATGTTCTCAACTACATGTTTCACCTATATCATTCAGAGTGTGTATCCTTGTACTTACCTTCAAGCCACCATAAGTATTCTGTTTCTTTAAGTTTTTTTATCAGAATGGTTTTTCTTTATTTTTTTTTGGATTACACATTAGTTATCTGTTTCTAATTACTTCCATATTTGTTTTTATTATAGGAAATGACACCCATTGAAGAGAGGCAGTGGAAAAAGATGACAGAAAATAATCATCGCCTGACACAGATGGGCGTTCCTCCACTCATCCCTGTTGTGAGTATTTTATTTCAAATATATATATTTCAATAACTTATAATATCATGTGTTTAATTTTATTTTAAACTTTTTTTCAGGATCCACCCTCTAGACGAGAGATATCCGATGAGGAGACTGATATTGCTCCTAGTACAGAGGCTGGTGGTGGGAGGGGGGGTGGTGTCAGAGTTAGACGATCATCTGGTGGTCCCGGTACTGAGGCTCGTGGTACGAGGGCTCATGGTGTGAGAGTTAGATGATCCACTAGTCATACCCGATTGGACTATGCCCCTACCACAGACGTATCTTCTATGCCCCATTTTGATCCTGGTGGGTCTTTAGGGACACACAAGATATTTAGGCCTCTGATATTTACACTACCAGTTGGCCAGACTTCTGTGTCATCATCTTTTGCTTCTGGTTCATAATCTCTGAGCTATTATATTCCACCTTCTTCGACTCCTACTCCAACATAGTATGTGGCTGAGGAGCATACACTAAGGGACACTCCACCTATATAGGATATTCCTTCAGCTTCTGCACATTCAGTGACGCCCATTGATCCGACTACCATAGGTATATTTATATAACTCTAACAAATTTTTATACCAAAATTTATTTTTATCATAACTTGTACTGATATTTTTTTCTTTAATAACAGATTCATCTACAAATAGGAGGCAGGAAAGGGGGCATACTCTCTTGCATGTGGTATGGAACCTCTAGGCATAGTTTATGGTTGAATACAATGATAATGGACAGATGATTGATAAATTTGGGCAGGAATGTCGGGTTTTTTTGGCGATGCTAGCCAAATACTCCGACATCATTTTGGTCAGCCCTCTCTCTTGGAGACATCTACCACACAAAGTAAAGGATAATGAGTGGGCACAAATATGGGTAAAAAAACTATTGGATTTAATGTAGTATTTTTTTTGTATTTATATGAATTAATCTATTGGGTGTCAGCTTTGATATAACTTCCCTGATGGCGAAGGTGCACAACTAGTGCATTTAAAGGAGCTAGGAGAGCTTTAGAGAGCTTATAAACATGAGATATATGTTGGATGGTGTTATAGAGTGGGCACAGAGTTGGAGACATTACCTATCGTGGATTACTGCCCGATAGAACAAAATCGCCAAATTATTACCCATTGGGTGACTGCCAAACTTAAGGTATTAATCCCATTTGAGGTATTTAAATGATAGTTTTCATATTTTACATTAATATTATCTAATTTATTATTAAAAATTATTTTGGAATATTCTGAAAAAAACAAAAAAAAACATTTATTCAAGCAATACCTCTAGACTTTGGGGCGCACTACTATGTCAGATCATGAGAGGGAGCTGATACAATATAGTTGTTTATAATTTTTCTTTAAGACTTTCCCTTTTTATTGTTTCCTACTTAAATTATGTGATTTATTGAATATTGAATATATAATTATACTTGAAATTTATATTGTTTCAATGTCATTACAGAAGCACAAATTGAATATTGAAGGACGTATCCCTCAAGAAAAATTATTTTTCTTGAGTAGAAGGAAAAAAGATGGAACTGTGGTTAATGAACCGACACAAGAGAAGATTGTAAGTTTTAATTTGTTTATTTCAAAGTTTAATATCTATTTTAAAATTTAATAATCTATTAATATTTTTAACAGACTACTTTAGAGGCCCTTGATGCCCAGGATCCTGACAATTTAGGTCCACATGATCATTTATATCAGGTTTTGGGAGATGAGCACTCTGGTCAAGTATGCTGCCGACCTGGTAAAAATATAGTCCCTATGAGGTATTAGTCATATCCAGGTATAAATTATAGTACCACTGAGTTGGAACATGTCAAGGAGCATGAAAGACAGTCCAATAAAAGGTTCACAGAGTTGGAAGGACAAGTTCAAACGAGGGACAAAGAATTTATGAAACTGACGAAAGATTTATCTTCATCACTTCCACCAGAGGCCAGCACGGCTTGTCAGACATATATGTCATCGATGGGTGCATTTTCCAATGAAACAGGAGGTAGTTCTAGTGGCGTTAGAGATTATGACATTCCTGGTGATGATGAGGATGCTGAAGAGGACGAGGGAGAGGACGAGGATGAGGATGAGGGCGAGGATGGGGCTAAGAGCGAGGATGGGGCCAAGGGCGAGGATGGGGCCGAGGATGAGCATGGGCACAATGACGAGGACGATGAAGAGGATAGGGATGGCGGTGAGGATGAGGCCGATGATGATAGCGGTGATGGTGATGGTGATCAGGGGAATATTGATCCATTACATTTTTGAATTCTGTATAACTCTTTATTTTTGAACCTGGTTTTTTTGCTTTCATATGGATATTTTTGAATTTAGTATAACTCTTTATTTTTGACCAAATATGGAAGCATCTTTAATTTAAGAATGCTTTAAATTGAATTTAGATTCTTTCTTAATTCTACTTAATTGATTTCATATATTGAATAAGTTTTCTTTAATATAATTGTTTCATTTGATAAATAAAGTCATGTTTTTATAATAAAACCCCTCCAATGGAGGTGCGTTGCCTGCAAAAACTCACAGTGATAGTTTAGGGTGTGATAATTTGACTCTCAATTAGTAGTTTCAACTACATAGTACCACTTTTAAAAACAATTAATATAAAATATATATCTTTATCATACCACAATCCTGAATCGAGAGTCTGTTTTTTATAACATAAGATCAGTTTCTATAATGTGAAGGACAACTACATAGGATTTATTTGGAATCCTGGCTGGAAGATGCTGCCCCGCGGATGTCGCTGGACCGGGCCAACACGCTGTAGTCACGTTGCGGTCACACCACAGTCATGCCGCGGTCACACCACAGTAATGCCGTGATTTGGCCCTGCTCCAGGATGACACCCCGTGGCGGTTTGCAGTCCTGTCGAAATTCGATGTATGATACCTAGATAGAGTTTTAGATACATTACCCACCCTCCTTCTCAGATATCCCCCCGGATAGACCCCCACCCACCTCAATCCGAGGCACAGTGTGGCTGGTACCACTCAAAGTGTCTTTCTTTTGTTTAAAATGGATACTCTTTTAAGTAAAAACAACTGGCATATGTAAAACCGACCAAATTCATTCGGATTGTCTTGATACTTTAGGAAAATGATTCATGGGTCATTTTTGACGTGTACGAGTCAACCCCTCCTCAATCCGAGGCACAGTATTGCCAGCACCACTTAAAGTGTCTCACTTTTATTTGAAATGGAAAACATTTTAAGTGAAAGCAACAACTGGCATATAGAAAACTGACCAAACACAATCAGATAATGTTGATACTTCAACACAATGATCCATGGGTGAATTATGAAATGGTCAGCTAGATGAAACGTCAATCGGAGGTTTCGTGTGACTGCGCTGGCCAAAAACACACTCTGCGTGTCGTAAATGGCTAAAACATGCGTTTAACGGTCAAATGCATGCCGAACGACATTGGAATGACTTGAAATCACATGAAAGCACCCTAATTATAATTCGTGAGGTGTACTAGGAGATGACATGTCATTTGGACGTGCGGTTTGCACGACATGACTGAATATGTGTTTTTCAGGTGTTTGGCGCGCTTGAAAAGCGTGTGTGGGGTGGTCGAAACTGGCCAAATGACCCCGTAATGCCATGAAATCGGACGACAAAAAAGGGTGGGTGAATTGTAAAATGGTCGGACAGACGACACGTCAATCGGAGGTGCTGTGTGACCGCGCTGGCCAAAAACACACTCCGCGTGTCGTAAATGGCCAAAATATGTGTTTAACAGTAAAATACATGCCGAACTATATCGGAATGACTTGAAATTGCACGAAAACACCCTAATTATTATTTGTTAGGTGTAAGAGGAGATGACACATCATTTGAATTTTCAGTTTGCGCGAGATGACTGAATATGTGTTTTTAGGTGTTTGGCGCACTTGAAAAGCGTGTGTGGGGTGGTCTAAACTGGCCGAACGACCTCGTAATTCCATGAAATCGGACAAAAACAATGGGTGTGTAAAATGTGAAATGGTCGGTTAGACGGAAAGTCAATCGGAGGTGTCGTGTGATCGCGCTGGCCGAAAAAGCTCTCTGCGTGTCGTAAATGGCCAAAACATGTGTTTAACTGTCAAATGCATGCCGAATGACATCAAAATGAATTTAAATCACACAAAAACACCCTAATTATTATTCTTGAGGTGTAAGAGGAGACTAAACATCATTCAGACGTGCGGTTTGCGCGGCCCAGCTGAATATGTGTTTTTTAGGTGTTTGGAATGCTTGAAAAGCGTGCGTGGGGTGGTCAAAATAGGCCGAACAACCTCAAATGCCATGAAATCAAACGAAAAGAAAGGGTGGGTGAATTGTGAAATTTTCGGCCAGTTGGCATGTCATTCGGAGGTGTCGTGTGACCGTGCTGGCTGGAAATGCACTCCGCATGTCGTAAATGGACAAAACATGCGTTTAACGGTCAAATGCATGACGAACGACATCAGAATGACTTGAAATCACATGAAAACACCCTAATTATTATTCTTTAGGTGTAAGAGGAGGCTCCACATCATTTGGACGTGCGGTTTGTGTGGAACGGCTAAATATGTGTTTTTTAGGTTTTTGGCGCGCTTAAAAAGCATGCGTGGGGTGGTTGAAACCGACCGAACGACCTTGGAATGCCATGAAATCAGACGACAACAAAGGGTGGGTGAATTGTGAAATGGTCGGCCAGAAAACACATCAATCAGAGGTGTTTTGTGACCACGATGGCCAAAAATGCTCTTCGCATGTCATAAATGGCCAAAACATGCGTTTAACGATCAAATGCATGCCGAACGACATCATAATGACTTGAAAGAACACCAAAACACCCTAATTATTATTCGTGAGGTGTAAGAGGAGACAAAACATTATTTAGACATGCGGTTTGTATGACACGACTGGATATTTGTTTTTTAGGTGTTTGGCACGCTTGAAAAGCGTGCGTGGGGTGGTCGAAACCGGCCGAACAACCTAGGAATGCCATGAAATTGGACGAAAACAAAGGGTGGGTGAATTTTGAAATGTCTGGCCAGATGTAACATCAATCAGAGGTGTCGTGTGACCGCGCTGGCTGAAAACACTCTCTGCGTGTCGTAAATGGCCAAAAAATGCGTTTAACGATCAAATTCATGCAGAACGACATCAAAATGACTTGAAATCAAACGAAAATACCCTAATTATTATTTTTGAGGTGTACGAGGAGACAGAATTCCATTCGGACCGACAGTTTGTGCGGAATGATTGAATATGTGTTTTTTAGGTGTTTGGCACGCTTGAAAAGCGTGTGTGGGGTGGTCGAAACTGGTCGAACAACCTCGGAATGCCATGAAATCAGACGAAAAAAAGGGTGGGTGAATTTTGAAATGGTCGGCCAGACAACACATCAATTGGAGGTGTCGTGTGACCGTGATGGCCGAAAAGGCACTCCACGTGTCGTAAATGACCAAAACATGCGTTTAACGGTCAAATGCATGCCAAACGACATCAGAATGACTTAAAATAACACGAAAACACCCTAATTATTATTCGAGAGGTGTATGAGGAGACACCACGTCATTCAGATGTGCGGTTTGCACGACACACCTTAATATGTGTTTTTTAGGTGTTTGGCGTGCTTGAAAAGCGTGCGTGGGGTGGTTGAAACTGGCCGAACGACCTCAGAATGCCATGAAATCAGACGACAACAAAGGGTGGGTGAATTGTGAAATGGTTGGCCAGACCGAATTTCAATCGTAGGTGTCGTGTAACCATACTGGCCTAAAACTCTCTTCGCATGTTGTAAATGGTCAAAACATGTGTTTAATAGTCAAATGCATGCCAAACGACATTAGAATGACTTGAAATCATACAAAAACACCCTAATTATTATTCGTGAGATGTATGAGGAGACTACACATCATTAGGATGCGCGGTTTGCACGGCACGATCGAATATGTGTTTTTTAGGTTTTTGGAGTGCTTGAAAAGCGTGCGTGGGGTGGTCAAAACTAGACGAACGACCTAGGAATACCATGAAATCGGACGATAACAAAGGGTGGGTAAATTGTGAAATGGTTGGCCAGACGACACATCAATTGGAGGTGTCGTGTGACCGTGCTGTCCGAAAACGCACTCCGTATGTCGTAAATGGCCAAAACATGCGTTTAACGGTCAAATTCGTGCCGAACAACATAGGAATGACGTGAAATCACGTGAAAATACCCTAATTATTATTCGTGAGGTGTATAAGGAGACGACACTTAATTCAAAGGCGCGGTATGCATGGCATGACTAAATATGTGTTTTTTAGGTGTTTGGCGTGCTTGAAAAGTGTGTGTGGGGTGGTTGAAACCGGCCGAACGAACTTGGAATGCCATGAAATTGAGCAACAACAAAGGGTGGGTGAATTGTGAAATTGTCGACTAGACAGCATGTCAATCGGAGGTGTCGTGTGACTGCACTGGCTGAAAACGCACTCCGCGTGTCGTAAATGGCCAAAACATGCGTTTAATGGTCAAATGAATACCTAAAGACATCATAATGACTTAAAATCACACGAAAACACCCTAATTATTATTCGTGAGTTGTACGAGGAGACGACACATCATTTGGATGCGCGGTTTGCGTGGCTTGACTGAATATGTGTTTTTAGGTGTTTGGCGTGCTTGAAAAACGTACGTGGGGTGGTCGAAACCAGTTGAACAACCTCGGAATGCCATGAAATGGGAAGACAATAAAGTTTGGGTGAAATTTGAAATAGTCAGCCAGACGGCACATCAATCGGAGGTGTCGTGTGACTGCACTGGCCGAAAATGAACTCTGCGTGTCGTAAATGGCCAAAACATGCGTTTAACAGTCAAATAAATGCCGAACGACATTCGAATGAATTGAAATCATACGATAACACCCTAATTATTATTTTTGGGATGTAATAGGAGACAGAACATCATTCAGATGCATGGTTTGCGTGGCACAGCTGAATATGTGTTTTTAGGTGTTTGGCGCGCTTGAAAAGCGTGCGTGGGGTGGTCGAAACTGCCCGAACGGCCTCATAATTCCATGAAATCGGATGACAACAAAAGGTGGGTGAATTTTAAAATGGTTGGCCAGAAAACACATCAATTAGAGGTGTCGTGTGACCGCACTAGCCGAAAACGCACTCCGCGTGTCGTAAATGAAAAAAACATGCGTTTAACTATCAAATGCATGCCGAATGACATCGAAATGACTTTAAATCACACGAAAACACCCAAATTATTATTCGTGAGGTGTATGAGGAGACAACATGTCATTCGAACGCATGGTTTGTGTGGCGCGACTGAATATGTGTTTCTTAGGTGTTTGGCGCGCTTGAAAAGCATGCATAGGGTGGTCGAAATCGGCCGAACGACCTTGAAATGCCATGAAATCAGACGACAAAAAGGGTGGGTGAATTTTGAAATGGTAGTCCAGATGGCATGTCAATTAGAGGTGTCGTGTGACCGCGCTGGGTAAAAACACACTCCGCGTGTCGTAAATGGCCAAAAACTTGCGTTTAACGGTCAAATTCATGCCAAACGATATCAGAATGACTTGAAATCACACAAAAACACATTAATTATTATTTGTGAGGTGTACGAGGAGACGACATGTCATTCGGACACACAGTTTGCACGACACGACTGAATAGGTGTTTTTTAGGTGTTTGACGCACTTGAAAAACGTACATGGGGTGGTTGAAACTGGTCGAATGACCTCAGAATGCCATGAAATAGGACGAAAACAAAGGGTGGGTTAATTGTGAAATGGTCAGCCAGACGGCATGTCAATCGAAGGTGTTGTGTGACTGCACTGGCCGAAAACACTCTCTGCGTGTCGTAAATGGCCAAAACATGCGTTTAACGGTCAAATGCTTGCCGAACAACATCAGAATGACTTTAAATCACACTAAAACACCTTAATTATTATTCTTGAGGTGTACGAGGAGAGGAAATGTCATTCATATGCACTTTTTGCGTGACACGACTGAATATGTTTTTTTTAGGTGTTTGGCGCGCTTGAAAAGCATGCGTGGGGTTGTCAAAACTGGCCGAATGAAATCGGAATGTGATGAAATCATATGACAACAAAGGGTGGGTTAATTGTGAAATGGTCGGCTAGATGAAACATCAATCAGAGGTGTCGTGTGACCGTACTGGCCGAAAACGCACTTCGCATGTCGTAAATGGCCAAAACATGCGTTTAACGGTCAAATACAAGTTGAACGACATCGAAATGATTTTAAATAACATGAAAACACCCTAATTATTATTCTTGAGGTGTAAGAGGAGACGCCACGTCATTCGGATGCACGGTTTGCACGGAACGACTGAATAAGTGTTTTTTAGGTGTTCATTGCGCTTGAAAATCATGCGTGGGGTGGTCAAAACCAACCGAACGATCTCGGAATGCCATGAAATCAGATGAAAACAAAGGGTTGGTGAATTGTGTAATGGTTGGCCAGAAAACATGTTAATCAGAGGTGTCGTGTGACTGCGCTGGCCGAAAACGCATTCCGCATGTCGTAAATGGCCAAAACATGCGTTTAACGGTCAAATGGATGCCGAACGACATCAGAATGACTTGAAATCACAAGAAAACACCCTAATTATTATTCGTGAGGTGTACGAGGAGAAAAAACATCATTTGGATGCGCGGTTTGCACGACACGGTTGAATATGTGTTTTTAGGTGTTTGACACGCTTGAAAGGTGTGAGTGGGGTGGTCGAAATCGGACGAACGACCTCAGAATTCCATGAAATTGGACGACAACAAAGGGTGGGTGAATTGTGAAATGGTCAGCTAGACGGCATGTCAATCGGAGGTGTCGTGTGACCGCGCTGGCCGAAAACGCACTTCGCATGTCGTAAATGGAAAAAAACATGCATTTAACGATCAAATGCATGTCGAACGACATCAAAATGACTTGAAATCATACTAAAACACCCTAATTATTATTCTTTAGGTGTATGGGAAGATGCCACATAATTTGGACACGCAGTTTGCACAACATGACTGAATATGTGTTTTTTAGGTGTTTGGCGTTCTTGAAAAGCGTGTGTGGGGTGGTCGAAACTGAATGAACGACCTCAGAATGTCATGAAATCGGACGACAACAAAGGGTGGTTGAATTGAGAAATGGTCGGCCAAACGACACATCAATCAGAGGTGTCGTGTGACTGCGTTGGCTAAAAACGCACTCCGCGTGTCATAAATGGCCAACACATGCGTTTAACGGTCAAATGCATGCCGAACAACATCATAATGAATTGAAATCACATGAAACCACCCTAATTATTATTCGTGAGGTTTACTAGTAGACGACACATCATTCATACACGTGATTTTCTCGACACGGCTGAATATGCATTTTTTAGGTTCTTGGCGCACTTGAAAAGCGTCTGTGGGGTGGTCGAAACCGACCGAACACATTTGGATTGTGTTGATACTTTAGGAAAACGATCCATGGATCATTTGTGATGTGTACGAGTCAACCCTGCCTCAATCTGAGGCACGGTGTGGCTGAAACCACTCAAAGTGTCTCTCTTTTGTTTCAAAAGGACATCATTTTAAGTGCATACTGTAGGATCGAAATATAATATGAGATGCTCAATATACAAGAGGGGGGGTGAATTGTATACTTTAAAAATTCCTTTGGAACCTTTAAAGTTAGTTATGAACAACTAGAGTTTCCTTAAGAAAAGGAAAGGGCTAAGTTTAACAAAGTTAAACTAAGTAAATTCATAACACCTCTAACACCGAACTAAACTTGGAAAGAGATTCCAAAAGTAGGTTCCGGAAATATGGTTCCAGAAATTGAAACTTAACAAAAGTTACAATATGAGATTCTACCTTAAAGCGTATAGAATCTAAACTAATCAGAGTAAGTAAGGAAGTATAAGAAAATTATACTTACCTTAAGATACAAATTACAGCGGAATAAAGACAAGTAGTAAAACTACTAGTAACAAGATAATAGTGTTTTAACCCAAAGAGAAGGGTATCCAACAACCTTGGATAAAGGTCCCTTGATTTATACTTTCAAGCAAGTCTGTCTTACCCACACCAGGGTAAGCCCTCGATACGAAGATCGGTGTCTCTGTCTTGCTATCCCCGCAAGCCCTCAACTTCAAGGTAGTTGGCAACCTCTGTCTTTCTCAGCAAGAAAGCCCTCGATCTTTAAGGTAGTCGGCACCTCTGTCTTCCTATCCCCGGAATCCCTCGAATGTAATCACCAACATTCGGAGTCGCACGAAGCTTTGAGAGTTAATAAGAGACTCTCTCTCTAGAAATCACTTCAACAGCATGTAGGCACAAAACTCAGTTGTTTTTCCAACAGCTCCGAGCTCTTTCAAATGAGCTCCTATTTATAGGTAAGGTCGGCTCCTTCTCCAACGGTCATATTTTCCTTAAAGTTTGGAGGGACCTGTACACGTGTCACTTAGACAACGGTTAGTTTATAACAAAATGGACGACATCGTTTTATAACAAAGTAAGTGTAACAGAATGCACGACATCGTTTTAAACTCTAACAAAAAAGTTCGGAATAGAAACTTCGGAGTGAAAGTTCGGAGTGAGTAAATTCAGAGTGTATAAAACAATGATAATCAGATTCTGTTTAATAGGTGAATTCAGAATGAGAATTCGGAATAGGAATTCGGAATAGGAATTCGTCATCAGAAATCGTAATGAGAATTCATCATCAGAATTCGTAATGAGAATTTATCATCAGAATTTGTAATGAGAATTTGTCATCAGAATTCGTAATAAGAATTCTTTATCAGAATTCGTAATGAGAATTCGGAATGAGATTTCTTCATTAGAATTCGTAATGAGAAATCTTAATTGGAATTCGTAATGAGAATTCTTCATTGGAATTCGTAATGATAATTCTTCTTCAGAATTCGTAATGAGAATTCGGAATGGGATTTCTTCATTAGAATTCGTAATGAGAATTCTTCTTCAGAATTCGTATCCTGAATCTGGAATAGAACTAAGTCAGAATTCATATCCGGAATTCGGAATGAAACTTCCTTATAGTTCTTGTCCAGAACAGAATCTTAAAACAGAATGCTTTTTATCAGTTTTAATGATTCCGAGAAAGTGAATCCGAATTTCATACTTAAGAAAAATATTAATGAAAATATGATAAGGATAAATTTTTCTTATAAAAGCGATTTTCCTTAAGAAAGCATTTTTCCTTACAAAAGCAATTTTCCTTAAGAAAGCATTTTTCCTTACAAAAGCGATTTTCCTTAAAGATAAGGTGTTTGTGATTTTCAAAACAAGAAGGAATGGAAAAGTCATAAGGAAAACCTTATTGACTCAACAATCTCCCCCTTTTTGGAAAGCACAAACATCCTTACGAAAAAGCTATTCTAAGAAGAAAGAAACATATTAAAGCTTATCTCCCTTGGTTTAAGAATATAGATGAATACAACTAACTCCCCCTTAGGCTTTGAAACTCTAAGGATCGTATTCATATTTCCGGAGTGATGTTTCTTTAAGAAAAACTCCCCCTTAAACAAACTCTTATTAGAGTTCTTTTTCCTTGGGTATTTTCCTTTCTCCCCCTTTGAAAAACTCTTATTAGATTTCCTCTTTTTCTTAAGGATCTTTTCCTTCTCCCCCTTTGTGATTTTCAAAAAGAATTTGGAGGGAATGGAAAAAAAATAACAAAGTACCTGAAAAGATTAGTAACGACAGCAATAGAAACAACAAGCACAATTTTCATTATATTTGAAATGTCAGCAACAAAAACAGATTACAACAAAAAGATCGGATTGGTCATTTCGGATCTTTCTCCTTCGACATGAGCCCCTTGAGAATTGTCTTGATCTTCTTAAGGTCCTTATGATCTTCCTCTGCTTGCTTTTCTAAGGCAACTATTCTTGCTGACTGAGCTTCAATGATTTCTTCCTGAGCCTTCAACTTTTCTTCCTGAGCTTCCATTTTCTCTTCCTGAGACTTTATCCTTTCTAGAAAATTGATCCGATGATCTCTTTCAGATTTCCAATTCTGAGAAACAGAATTGAGATTTCCATTCAGATCTCTTACTTCCTGACTCCGAATGTTCTTTTCCTCTGTCAATTTCTCATCGAATGATGCAGTCATCTCATGAAACTTCTTGTCCTCGGTTTGAAAAGCATCCTTAACATTCTCCTGAAACTCATCCAGCAACCTCATCTCTTCCACATTCTTCTTCAACCAGCTAGTCATCCTTTTGCAAGATCTTTTATGGGCTTCGTAACCAATAAAGAAATTTTTGAACTGGGCTTCTATCTCAACACATTTATCCATAACCATGGATACGGAGTCGGTTTTCTGATTCATCGTATGTTGGAGCATCTGGCATCTAGAGTCTATACTGGAGAAGGTCGGAATGGTTCCCACCAACTTCTTCAAGGACTGAACAACAAAATCGTGCCCCAACGATGATGACTCCGAATCTGACATCTTGCTAGGAGAATTTTCTTCTTCAATAAGCTCCAACTTCCTCTTAGAAGAGCTACCAGCTTCCTTCCTCATACTCTTTTCTGAACTCGGGGTATCAGCAAGAATTTTCTTTCCCTTATCTTTTTCCGGAATAGAAACCTGTTCCGGAGATCTGTTCTCACTATTAGAGACTTGAACAATTTTATCTTCCTCATCAGCAACTTCTTGAACATTGGCTTCTACGTTTCCCATCTGAGCAACATCAAGTAAAATATGTTCTTGACAAGTAACTTCTTCTTCTCCCTTTTCTTCTTCCATTGCAGGAGTAGCAAGCTTTGAAGATTGAGCTTCAGATGTTCGGAGCGAGAGGTGTTCCGAAGGAGTTCCCTTATATTCATCTACTTGTTTGAGCACATCTCCTGTCTCACCACTTCCTTCAGCCACTTATTCAACCTCTTCCACTAGCTCTACTTCCTCAGTAGCAACAGCCTCTTCCGGAGTAACAAGATTTCTTGCTGGAGTCTCAGGTAGAGATTCCAGAGAAAAAGATCTCGGAACGGGAATGGTTGCTGAAACCATTTCGTTAAACTTCAACAACGCTTGCACAGCCTCAGCTTCTGACAACTTCTTCTTCAGCTTCTTTTCCTTAGCTTGCTTCTCAAGCTCATCAGCAGCCTTTTCTTTCAGAGCCTTAGCCTCTACAGGATCCAATCCGAACTGCGGATCTCCTTCCTTCCTCTTCTCCTTGTCAGCTCTCCACTTCGCTGCAACCTCATCAGTATAGGTTTTCTTCTTCTTAGACTTAGGAGGTGTGGAGTGGACTTCCTTAGACTTAGGTTCCTCAGCATCGACAACCACTTCTTTCAGCTTCCTCTTCCTTACCGGCTTGGATGATTCCGGATCAGCCACTTTCAGAGTCACTTCTACTTGAGGAGGTAGATCAATGAACTTCCCTGACTCCTTGTTAAAAGCTATATTCATCCTTTTAAGAGTTGCATCACTGAGCAACATGATCTTGCAAAATTTCGGCTTAGAACTGCAAGCAACCTTGAAGGATTCTAGGCACCGAACTATCAGCTTCGACAATATTGCCGGATACATCACTATCTGAGCTCTCAGATTCCCCTTCTTCAAATTATCAATGTTGAGAAGAATATGCTTCATCAAGTTGAACTTTCTTAGATTTATTAGGAAATCCAAGATGTATATCTCACTCTTCTTCAAGCTATCCTTATCTCCTTTTCTCGGTACAATAAGCCCTTGCACCCATAACTCCAGAATCCGGAAGTTTGTAGAAAGACTTGCAATTTTCGGAGCTTTGTCATCATCCAATCCGAGAATTTCTAAGGCTTTCTCCTTGTTGAAACTACCCAAAGAGTCTGGCAGAACGTGCGATATAAACTCAGCTTCACCTTCATAACTCAACCCTACCAAGCTTGCAGCCTTGGTGTAAGATAGATTATATGTCTTGCCATACGATTTGAAAGAAAATTTCTCTCTATTATCTTCCATGAAGAAAGCAACTGACTCATAAAACTCGACAAGCAAGTCAGAGTAGACTTCATCTTGGTTGCCGGTTTTTGATACCGCAACATCTTCCCAGCCATTCAGCTTGATATTCTTTGATATAATAGAATCATAGTTGCTGAAGAAATTCGGATGAACTAACCGTTCTCTGTAGACTAATCACTGTGAAATGGGCTTAGTTGAAGACATTTCTTGAGAAGCTAACTCTGCAGACATTCGTATTAGAAGTATCTGAGAAGTTCGGAATGGCCTTAAATCGTAGAGTCAGAGCTTCAGCACGCAAAATATTGAAATCGATGTGGGACGAGAAAATAGGGTCCCCTTTATATAGGCATTGGGATGACGGTTCAACTTCCTCGGTTGATCTAACGGTTTAGAATGATCTGAGATCTGATCTAACGGTTGAAAGCTTGAATCCGATCTTTTTGAGGTTTTATTAAAACAAAGATTTAAGAAAACTATAATCCGAAAACATAATATAAGAAACTGCCAGCAAGTAAAATATGATTACGAAAACTTCAGTAAGGAAATAATACCTTTCGGATTAGCTTAGGAAAGTTATTCGTAATGGGTAATATAAAGACGACTACGAAAAATTCAATACGAAAAACTAAATACGAAAACCTTAATACGAAAAACTTAATACGAAAAACTCAATACGAAAAACTCAATACGAAAAACTCAATACGAAAAACTCAATACGAAAATCTCAATACGAAAAAGTCAATATGAAAAACTCAATATGAAAAAGTAAAATATGAAAAACAAAACTTGGTACGAAAATCTGGTTATGAAAGTCCCAGTACGAAAGTTATCCATTCCGGAAATTTTCAATACGAATACTTTCATTCCAGAAGTATTGAAAATATCCATTCTAGAAAATGGTAGTTCCGAAAGTTCCATTCCGGAAATTTTCGTTCCGAAAAATTCGAAAACAACTTTTGAAAAAACTTTGTTAAATAAACAAAAAAATGTACTCCCCCTATGAAAAGGAGTTTATTACTGTAAGGAGATTTTTCAACAAAAAGTTAATTAAGGAAGATTACCTTACGGTTATCATTCCTAACTTCTGTTTAATATATTCAAATCTATCAGAAGGTAAAGATTTTGTGAAAATATCAGCAAGTTGATCTTGCGTTCCGATAAACTGAAGAATAATGTCTCCTTTAAGTGTGTGATCCCTAAGAAAGTGATGCCTAATATCTATGTGTTTTGCACGGGAGTGATGTGCAGGGTTTTTACTTAGGGCAATGGCACTTGTGTTATCACACAAAATTTGAGTTTTAGTAAAACTCAAGCCATAGTCTGTGAGTGTGTGTTGCATCCACAACACTTGTGCACAACAACTTCCAGCTGCTACATATTCAGCTTCAGCAGTGGAGAGTGCAACAGAATGTTGCTTCTTGCATGACCAAGAAACTAATGAATCTCCTAAGAAATGACAAGTTCCAGATGTACTTTTCCTATCCATTCTACATCCACCAAAGTCAGCATCAGAAAAGCTTTTTAGAACAAAATCATTTCCAGAAGTATAAAATAATCCTAGATCCATGGTTCCCTTAAGGTAGCGAAAAATTCTTTTTACTGCCTTTAAGTGAGATTCCTTAGGATTGGATTGATATCTTGCACATAAGCATACTGAAATCATTAAGTCTGGTCGACTAGCTGTTAAGTAAAGTAGACTTCCGATCATACCTCTGAAAGATGTTTGATCTACTGGTTTCCCAGCTTCATCAAGATCTAGAGAGTTTGAGGTACCAATAGGAGTACTTATACTCTTTGTGTTTTCATAACCATACTTTTTAAGAAGATCTTTAATATACTTATGTTTAGATATGTAGGTTCCTTCTGGTTTTTGAGAAATTTGAAAACCAAGAAAAAATGTTAACTCACCCATCATACTCATTTCAAACTCAGATTTCATTAGACTAGCAAAGGAGTCAGTCAAAGATTGCTGAGTTGAACCAAATATAATGTCATCAACATAAATTTGAACAATCAAAACATTTTTCTTATCTTTCTTTATAAAAAGGGTTGGATCTGCATTTCCCTTAACATAGTTATTTTGAAGCAAGAATCCAGTGAGTCTATCATACCATGCTCGTGGGGCTTGTTTAAGGCCATACAAAGCTTTGGTAAGTCTAAAAACATGATCAGGATGTTTTGTATCTTCAAAGCCAGGAGGTTGTTCAACAAAAACTTCCTCTTGAACATAACCGTTAAGAAAAGCACATTTCACATCTATTTGAAATAGTTTGAAATTAAAGAATGCTGCAAAGGCAAGTAGAATACGGATAGATTCAAGTCTAGCTACTGAAGCATAGGTTTCTTCATAGTCTATTCCTTCTTGCTGATTATAGCCTTTAGCAACAAGTCTAGCTTTATTTCTAACAATGACTCCATTTTCATCACATTTATTTCTGAAAACCCACATTACTCCAATAACAGAAGTTTCCTTAGGTCTCTCAACCAAGGTCCAGACTTTATTCCTTTCGAATTCATTTAGTTCATCTTGCATTGCTTTAATCCAATCATCATCACCTAAAGCTTCATCAGTGCTTTTAGGCTCTAATTGGGAAAGAAATGCTAGATGTTCTACTTCATTTCTTAAGGAACTTCTAGTCCTTACAGGTTGATTTACATCGCCAATGATACTATCACTGGGATGATTCTTAAGAAACACCTGATTTGGGTTTTGTAAAACCTGTTCATCAACATAGGGTAGAAAGTCTTCTGGGGTAAATGTTTCAGAAGTATCTTCTAGAACAATTTCCTTATCAGAAGGTTCTTCTATCAAAGGTTGATAATCAGTTTTTGAAAACACATCCGAGGATGTAGGTTGGGAGGTTTTAAAAACAAAAGGATCTGATTCATCAAATTTTACATGTACTGTTTCCTCAACAGTACAAGTATTTTTATTAAAAACTCTATATGCCTTAGAGGTTGTGGAATAACCTAAGAAAATTCCTTCATCAGACTTTGGTGCTAATTTATGTAAGTTATCTTTAGTATTCAAGATGAATACTTTGCAACCAAAAACCTTGAAGTAGGAAAGTCTTGGTTTTCTACCATTCCATAACTCATAAGGAGTTTTATTAAGAAAAGGTCTAATCAAAACTCGATTTATAGTATAACAAGCAGTACTTACAGCTTCAGCCCAGAAATGTCTAGCAATAGAATATTCACTCAACATGGTTTTAGTTATTTCTTGAAGAATTCTATTTCTTCTTTCAACTACACCATTCTGTTGAGGGGTTCTAGGTGCTGAAAAGTTGTGAGTAATACCTTTCTTACTACAAAAAGTTTCAAAATCTGAATTTTGAAATTCTTCTCCATGATCACTATGAATAGTTTTCAATGGAAGGTTTTTCTCATTTTTAACTTGAGCTCTAAAACTTTTGAAATACGAAAAAGCTTCAGATTTCCTTGCTAGAAAATAGACCCAAGTAAATCTAGTGTAATCATCAACTAGAACAAACACATAGTATTTGCCTCCAATGCTTCCAGTTTGTGTTGGACCAAAAAGATCCATATGCACCAACTGTAATGCATCGGTTGTTGAGACTTCACCGATCGACTTAAAACTAGATTTATGTTGCTTTCCATATTGACAAGGATCACAAACTTTAGAAGAATCAAATCTAAGCTCTGGTAGATCCTTAACAAGTTTCTTCCTAGAGAGTTTACATAGGTTTCTAAGATTACAATGTCCTAATCTTCTATGCCATAACCAAGAGTGATCTTCCATTGCACTTAGGCAAGGTAAATCTTGGCTTCTTAGGTCTTCTAAGTTTAAGGTGTAAACATTCTCTTGCCTATTGGCTGAGAGAATAAATTCTTCCTTGGAATTGTGAACTAAGCATTTATCATTCCTAAAATTCACAAGGTAACCTTCATCACATAACTGACTTATGCTAATGAGGTTGTGCTTAAGACCTTTAATAAAAAGAACATTTGAAATCAAAGTTTTACCTAAAAGAACAATATTACCAATACCAACAATCTCTCCCTTAGCATTGTCTCCGAAAGTTACCTTTCCTCCTTTCGTTTTGATAATCTTTTCAAAAAAGCTTTTGTTACCAGTCATATGCCGGGAACATCCACTATCCATGTACCAAATATTGTTGCTGGAACTTTCTTTATTTTCCTGAAATTAAGAACAAAGTTAGATTTTCGGAATCCAAACTTGTTTGGATCCGAGATTTCCAGACAATAAAATTTTTGGTACCCACATTTTCTTAGAAAAATAAGCTTTATGAAAACCTAAGGATTGGGTTTTGTTTAAGGAACAATTTCTTGCCCAGTGACCACCACATTGACACTTAGTACAAAATGGGGCACTTTGAGGAACAAAATAATTGTTGCTGAAAACAGGTTTTGCATGGGTATAACCAAATCCGGATTTATTTCTTAAAGGTCGTATTTGAGAATACATCTTATCAAAATTTTCCTTACCATGGGTAAAGTTTGATAAACACTTCTTTAAGGAAAAAATTTCGTACTTGAGTTTTACAACCAAGTTTTTATCCTCAAAATCATTAGTTTTGGAACTAGAGTTAGGCTCGAAAACATTTTTATTAGAAATTACTTTTTCTAATTCTTTAGCAAGTTTGTTCTTCTCAGAACTTACTTCCTCAAGATTTTTTGAAATATTTTCAAAATCAGCATTTTTCTTATCAAGATCTTTAGAAAGATCTGATATCTCTTTAGTAAGAATAGAATTCCTAGAATTTGCCTTATCAAGTTTCTTGTTGAGTTTGGAATTCTCAATCTCAAGAAGTTCAGCAAACCTAGAGACTTCTTCAAAAGTAGGTAAAGTATTTTCCTCATCAGAAGATGATTCTTCATCAGAAGAGTTATAATACTTACTATCATTAGAATTTAAAGAAACATTGGTCAATGATTCAGCATTTCGTACCTTAGCCATGAGACAATGATTATCAATAGGTAATCTGGCTATAAGACCAAGATTCTTCTGTCCTGAAGATTCATATTCAGAAGATTCATCTGAAGAGTCACCACCACTGGCACTCCAGGTGTCATTAGCTTTCAGAACTTTCTTAGCTTTGGCTTTGTAATACTTCTTCCTGTTCTTGTCTGAATGCCTTTCCTTCCTTTCTTTCTTTCTGAGCATAGGGCAATCTGGTCTAATATGTCCAGCTCTTTTACATTCATAACAAGTAACTTCTCCATCTTTCTTATCTTTCCTATCCTTCTTCTTATACTTGGATTGAAAGTTTCTCTGTCCAGCTATCTTGTTCATCCTTCGAGCAAGATTGGCTAATTCATTTTCTGAAACTTCACTTTCACTAGATTCGGATTGGAAAATGACTTTCTTAGATTTGGATCTGGTAACTCTCTCAGGAGTCTTAGCTTTCATCTGATTTGAAGTTGAAGTAAAAGCAACAGTACCATTTCCATTCTTCTTCTTGATGTTGTCAGCATCTCTCTTCATTCTGGTTTCATGTTGTAGAAGAGTTCCAAATAATTCATCAAGAGTAATTTGAGTGACCTTCCTGTTCTCATCTATAGCTGTTCTCTTGGATTCCCACTCATTGGGCATAATGTCAATAATCTTGTCCACAAGAGCTTCATCATCTAAACCTTTTTCTCCCATAGATTGTAGACTGTTGACGATAGTCATAAATCTTTGTTGAACTTTACAGATAGGTTCTCCATAAGGAAAATTGAAGCCATGATATTCAGCTCTAAGCATAGCTCTTCTAGTCTCAATCACCTTAGAAGTCCCAAAGTGTGTAACCTCTAACTTCTTCCATATACAGTTAGCTGCTTCACAAGAAGAAATTTGGCTATATATATTTCTGGTCATTGAACATAGTAGAGTATTGCGTACCTTATAGTTGAGTTGATATTCTTGCTTTTCCTGGTTAGTAAAGGTTCTGACTTCCTTGTCAGGAATTTTATAATCTCCAGTAAGCATGACAAAGTTATCTACTCCAGTATTGATAACAAAAGTCTTCATACGATCTCTCCAGTATTCATAATCATCACCATCAAAGATAGGTGGCCTTGTAGGATTCAGATTATCAATAGATCCAACGTTCATTCCTGCCATACTTGAAAATAACTTGGATACAAACTTGTTTGTAGCTTAGAATCGAAATCACAAAGTTCGGAATGGGAAAAGTTCGGAATGGATAATCCGGAATGACAAAGTTCGGAATAGAAAAGTGAGCAAGAAAAACTTGTATGTGAGTACAAGTATTTCAGTAACCTTGCCTCTGATACCAAATGTAAGAATGGTATAGAGTAAGAGGTTTCCAACCTCTGATACCAATTGTAGGATCGAAATATAATATGAGATGCTCAATATACAAGAGGGGGGGTGAATTGTATACTTTAAAAATTCCATTGGAACCTTTAAAGTTAGTTATGAACAACTAGAGTTTCCTTAAGAAAAGGAAAGGGCTAAGTTTAACAAAGTTAAACTAAGTAAATTCACAACACCTCTAACACCGAACTAAACTTGGAAAGAGATTCCAAAAGTAGGTTCCGGAAATATGGTTCCGGAAATTGAAACTTATCAAAAGTTACAATATGAGATTCTACCTTAAAGCGTATAGAATCTAAACTAATCAGAGTAAGTAAGGAAGTATAAGAAAATTATACTTACCTTAAGATACAAATTACAGCGGAATAAAGACAAGTAGTAAAACTACTAGTAACAAGATAATAGTCTTTTAACCCAAAGAGAAGGGTATCCAACAACCTTGGATAAAGGTCCCTTGATTTATAATTTCAAGCAAGTCTGTCTTACCCACACCAGGGTAAGCCCTCGATACGAAGATCGGTGTCTCTGTCTTGCTATCCCCGCAAGCCCTCAACTTCAAGGTAGTTGGCAACCTCTGTCTTTCTCAGCAAGAAAGCCCTCGATCTTTAAGGTAGTCGGCACCTCTGTCTTCCTATCCCCGGAATCCCTCGAATGTAATCACCAACATTCGGAGTCGCACGAAGCTTTGAGAGTTAATAAGAGACTCTCTCTCTAGAAATCACTTCAACAACATGTAGGCACAAAACTCAGTTGTTTTTCCAACAGCTCCGAGCTCTTTCAAATGAGCTCCTATTTATAGGTAAGGTCGGCTCCTTCTCCAACGGTCATATTTTCCTTAAAGTTTGGAGGGACCTGTACACGTGTCACTTAGACAACGGTTTGTTTATAACAAAATGGACGACATCGTTTTATAACAAAGTAAGTGTAACAGAATGCACGACATCGTTTTAAACTCTAACAAAAAAGTTCGGAATAGAAACTTTGGAGTGAAAGTTCGGAGTGAGTAAATTCAGAGTGTATAAAACAATGATAATAAGATTCTGTTTAATAGGTGAATTCGGAATGAGAATTCGGAATAGGAATTCGGAATAGGAATTCGTCATCAGAAATCGTAATGAGAATTCATCATCAGAATTCGTAATGAGAATTTATCATCAGAATTCGTAATGAGAATTCGTCATCAGAATTCATAATAAGAATTCTTTTTCAGAATTTGTAATGAGAATTCGGAATGAGATTTCTTCATTAGAATTCGTAATGAGAAATCTTAATTGGAATTCGTAATGAGAATTCTTCATTGGAATTCGTAATGAGAATTCTTCTTCAGAATTCGTAATGAGAATTCGGAATGGGATTTCTTCATTAGAATTCGTAATGAGAATTCTTCTTCAGAATTCGTATCCTGAATCTGGAATAGAACTAAGTCAGAATTCATATCCGGAATTCGGAATGAAACTTCCTTATAGTTCTTGTCCAGAACCGAATCTTAAAACAGAATGCTTTTTATCAGTTTTAATGATTCCGAGAAAGTGAATCCGAATTTCATACTTAAGAAAAATATTAATGAAAATATGATAAGGATAAATTTTTCTTATAAAAGCGATTTTCCTTAAGAAAGCATTTTTCCTTACAAAATCAATTTTCCTTAAGAAAGCATTTTTCCTTACAAAAGCGATTTTCCTTAAAGATAAGGTGTTTGTGATTTTCAAAACAAGAAGGAATGGAAAAGTCATAAGGAAAACCTTATTGACTCAACAATCTCCCCCTTTTTGGAAAGCACAAACATCCTTACGAAAAAGCTGTTCTAAGAAGAAAGAAACATATTAAAGCTTATCTCCCTTGGTTTAAGAATATAGATGAATACGACTAACTCCCCCTTAGGCTTTGAAACTCTAAGGATCGTATTCATATTTCCGGAGTGATGTTTCTTTAAGAAAAACTCCCCCTTAAACAAACTCTTATTAGAGTTCTTTTTCCTTGGGTATTTTCCTTTCTCCCCCTTTGAAAAACTCTTATTAGATTTCCTCTTTTTCTTAAGGATCTTTTCCTTCTCCCCCTTTGTGATTTTCAAAAAGAATTTGGAGGGAATGGAAAAAAATAACAAAGTACCTGAAACGATTAGTAACGACAGCAATAGAAACAACAAGCACAATTTTCATTATATTTGAAATGTCAGCAACAAAAACAGATTACAACAAAAAGATCGGATTGGTCATTTCAGATCTTTCTCCTTCGACATGAGCCCCTTGAGAATTGTCTTGATCTTCTTAAGGTCCTTATGATCTTCCTCTGCTTGCTTTTCTAAGGCAACTATTCTTGCTGACTGAGCTTCAATGATTTCTTCCTGAGCCTTCAACTTTTCTTCCTGAGCTTCCATTTTCTCTTCCTGAGACTTTATCCTTTCTAGAAAATTGATCCGATGATCTCTTTCAGATTTCCAATTCTGAGAAACAGAATTGAGCTTTCCATTCAGATCTCTTACTTCCTGACTCCGAATGTTCTTTTCCTCTGTCAATTTCTCATCGAATGATGCAGTCATCTCATGAAACTTCTTGTCCTCGGTTTGAAAAGCATCCTTAACATTCTCCTGAAACTCATCCAGCAACCTCATCTCTTCCACATTCTTCTTCGACCAGCTAGTCATCCTTTTGAAAGATCTTTTATGGGCTTCGTAACCAATAAAGAAATTTTTGAACTGGGCTTCTATCTCAACACATTTATCCATAACCATGGATACGGAGTCGGTTTTCTGATTCATCGTATGTTGGAGCATCTGGCATCTAGAGTCTATACTGGAGAAGGTCAGAATGGTTCCCACCAACTTCTTCAAGGACTGAACAACAAAATCGTGCCCCAACGATGATGACTCCGAATCTGACATCTTGCTAGGAGAATTTTCTTCTTCAATAAGCTCCAACTTCCTCTTAGAAGAGCTACCAGCTTCCTTCCTCATACTCTTTTCTAAACTCGGGGTATCAGCAAGAGTTTGCTTTCCCTTATCTTTTTCCGGAATAGAAACCTGTTCCGGAGATCTGTTCTCACTATCAGAGACTTGAACAATTTTATCTTCCTCATCAGCAACTTCTTGAACATTGGCTTCTACGTTTCCCATCTGAGCAGCATCAAGTAAAATATGTTCTTGACAAGTAACTTCTTCTTCTCCCTTTTCTTCTTCCATTGCAGGAGTAGCAAGCTTTGAAGATTGAGCTTCAGATGTTCGGAGCGAGAGGTGTTCCGAAGGAGTTCCCTTATATTCATCTACTTGTTTGAGCACATCTCCTGTCTCACCACTTCCTTCAGCCACTTCTTTAACCTCTTCCACTAGCTCTACTTCCTCAGTAGCAACAGCCTCTTCCGGAGTAACAAGATTTCTTCCTGGAGTCTCAGGTAGAGATTCCAGAGAAAAAGATCTCGGAACGGGAATGGTTGCTGAAACCATTTCGTTAAACTTCAACAACGCTTGCATAGCCTCAGCTTCTGACAAATTCTTCTTCAGCTTCTTTTCCTTAGCTTGCTTCTCAAGCTCATCAGCAGCCTTTTCTTTCAGAGCCTTAGCCTTTGCAGGATCCAATCCGAACTGCGGATCTCTTTCCTTCCTCTTCTCCTTGTCAGCTCTCCACTTCGCTGCAACCTCATCAGTATAGGTTTTCTTCTTCTTAGACTTAGGAGGTGCGGAGTGGAATTCCTTAGACTTAGGTTCCTCCGCATCGACAACCACTTCTTTCAGCTTCCTCTTCCTTACCGGCTTGGATGATTCCGGATCAGCCACTTTCGGAGTCACTTCTACTTGAGGAGGTAGATCAATGAACTTCCCTGACTCCTTGTTAAAATCTATATTCATCCTTTTAAGAGTTGCATCACTGAGCAACATGATCTTGCAAACTTTCAGCTTAGAACTGCAAGCAACCTTGAAGGATTCTAGGCACCGAACTATCAGCTTCGACAATATTGCCGGATACATCACTATCTGAGCTCTCAGATTCCCCTTCTTCAAATTATCAATGTTGAGAAGAATATGCTTCATCAAGTTGAACATTCTTAGATTTATTAGGAAATCCAAGATGTATATCTCACTCTTCTTCAAGCTATCCTTATCTCCTTTTCTCGGTACAATAAGCCCTTGCACCCATAACTCCAGAATCCGGAAGTTTGTAGAAAGACTTGCAATTTTCGGAGCTTTGTCATCATCCAATCCGAGAATTTCTAAGGCTTTCTCCTTGTTGAAACTACCCAAAGAGTCTGGCAGAACGTGCGATATAAACTCAGCTTCACCTTCATAACTCAACCCTACCAAGCTTGCAGCCTTGGTGTAAGATAGCTTATATGTCTTGCCATACGATTTGAACGAAAATTTCTCTCTATTATCTTCCATGAAGAAAGCAACTGACTCATAAAACTCGACAAGCAAGTCAGAGTAGACTTCATCTTGGTTGCCGGTTTTTGATACCGCAACATCTTCCCAGCCATTCAGCTTGATATTCTTTGATATAATAGAATCATAGTTGCTGAAGAAATTCGGATGAACTAACCGTTCTCTGTAGACTAACCACTGTGAAATGGGCTTAGTTGAAGACATTTCTTGAGAAGCTAACTCTGCAGACATTCAGATTAGAAGTATCTGAGAAGTTCGGAACAGAGAAGACTGAAGTTCGAAATGGCCTTAAATCGTAGAGTCATAGCTTCAGCACGCAAAAGCTTGAAATCGATGTGGGACGAGAAAATAGGGTCCCCTTTATATAGGCATTGGGATGACGGTTCAACTTCCTCGGTTGATCTAACGGTTTAGAATGATCTGAGATCTGATCTAACGGTTGAAAGCTTGAATCCGATCTTTTTGAGGTTTTATTAAAACAAAGATTTAAGAAAACTATAATCCAAAAACATAATATAAGAAACTGCCAGCAAGTAAAATATGATTACGAAAACTTTAGTAAGGAAATCATACCTTTCGGATTAGCTTAGGAAAGTTATTCGTAATGGGTAATATAAAGACGACTACGAAAAATTCAATACGAAAAACTAAATACGAAAACCTTAATACGAAAAACTTAATACGAAAAACTCAATACGAAAAACTCAACACGAAAAACTCAATACGAAAAACTCAATACGAAAAACTCAATACGAAAAAGTCAATATGAAAAACTCAATATGAAAAAGTAAAATATGAAAAACAAAACTTGGTACGAAAATCTGGTTATGAAAGTCCCAGTACGAAAGTTGTCCATTCCGGAAATTTTCAATACGAATACTTTCATTCCAGAAGTATTGAAAATATCCATTCTGGAAAATGGTAGTTCCGAAAGTTCCATTCCGGAAATTTTCGTTCCGAAAAATTCGAAAACAAATTTTGAAAAAACTTTGTTAAATAAACAAAAAAATGTACTCCCCCTATGAAAAGGAGTTTATTACTGTAAGGAGATTTTTCAACAAAAAGTTAATTAAGGAAGATTACCTTACGGTTATCATTCCTAACTTCTGTTTAATATATTCAAATCTATCAGAAGGTAAAGATTTTGTGAAAATATCAGCAAGTTGATCTTGCGTTCCGATAAACTGAAGAATAATGTCTCCTTTAAGTGTGTGATCCCTAAGAAAGTGATGCCTAATATCTATGTGTTTTGCACGGGAGTGATGTGCAGGGTTTTTACTTAGGGCAATGGAACTTGTGTTATCACACAAAATTTGAGTTTTAGTAAAACTCAAGCCATAGTCTGTGAGTGTGTGTTGCATCCACAACACTTGTGCACAACAACTTCCAGCTGCTACATATTCAGCTTCAGTAGTGGAGAGTGCAACAGAATGTTGCTTCTTGCATGACCAAGAAACTAATGAATCTCCTAAGAAATGACAAGTTCCGGATGTACTTTTCCTATCCATTCTACATCCACCAAAGTCAGCATCAGAAAAGCTTTTTAGAACAAAATCATTTCCAGAAGTATAAAATAATCCTAGATCCATGGTTCCCTTAAGGTAGCGAAAAATTCTTTTTACTGCCTTTAAGTGAGATTCCTTAGGATTGGATTGATATCTTGCACATAAGCATACTGAAAACATTAAGTCTGGTCGACTAGCTGTTAAGTAAAGTAGACTTCCGATCATACCTCTGAAAGATGTTTGATCTACTGGTTTCCCAGCTTCATCAAGATCTAGAGAGTTTGAGGTACCAATAGGAGTACTTATACTCTTAGTGTTGTCATAACGATACTTTTTAAGAAGATATTTAATATACTTATGTTGAGATATGTAGGTTCCTTCTGGTTTTTGAGAAATTTGAAAACCAAGAAAAAATGTTAACTCACCCATCATACTCATTTCAAACTCAGATTTCATTAGACTAGCAAAGGAGTCAGTCAAAGATTGCTGAGTTGAACCAAATATAATGTCATCAACATAAATTTGAACAATCAAAACATTTTTCTTATCTTTCTTTATAAAAAGGGTTGGATCTGCATTTCCCTTAACATAGTTATTTTGAAGCAAGAATCCAGTGAGTCTATCATACCATGCTCGTGGGGCTTGTTTAAGGCCATACAAAGCTTTGGTAAGTCTAAAAACATGATCATGATGTTTTGTATCTTCAAAGCCAGGAGGTTGTTCAACAAAAACTTCCTCTTGAACATAACCGTTAAGAAAAGCACATTTCACATCCATTTGAAATAGTTTGAAATTAAAGAATGCTGCAAAGGCAAGTAGAATACGGATAGATTCAAGTCTAGCTACTGGAGCATAGGTTTCTTCATAGTCTATTCCTTCCTGCTGATTATAGCCTTTAGCAACAAGTCTAGCTTTATTTATAACAATGACTCCATTTTCATCACATTTATTTCTGAAAACCCACTTTACTCCAATAATAGAAGTTTCCTTAGGTCTCTCAACCAAGGTCCAGACTTTATTCCTTTCGAATTCATTTAGTTCATCTTGCATTGCTTTGATCCAATCATCATCACCTAAAGCTTCATCAGTGCTTTTAGGCTCTAATTGGGAAAGAAATGCTAGATGTTCTGCTTCATTTCTTAAGGAACTTCTAGTCCTTACAGGTTGATTTACATCGCCAATGATACTATCACTGGGATGATTCTTAAGAAACACCTGATTTGGGTTTTGTAAAACCTGTTCATCAACATAGGGTAGAAAGTCTTCTGGGGTAAATGTTTCAGAAGTATCTTCTAGAACAATTTCCTTATCAGAAGGTTCTTCTATCAAAGGTTGATAATCAGTTTTTGAAAACACATCCGAGGATGTAGGTTGGGAGGTTTTAAAAACAAAAGGATCTGATTCATCAAATTTTACATGTACTGTTTCCTCAACAGTACAAGTATTTTTATTAAAAACTCTATATGCCTTAGAGGTTGTGGAATAACCTAAGAAAATTCCTTCATCAGACTTTGGTGCGAATTTATGTAAGTTATCTTTAGTATTCAAGATGAATACTTTGCAACCAAAAACCTTGAAGTAGGAAAGTCTTGGTTTTCTACCATTCCATAACTCATAAGGAGTTTTATTAAGAAAAGGTCTAATCAAAACTCGATTTATAGTATAACAAGCAGTACTTACAGCTTCAGCCCAGAAATGTCTAGCAATAGAATATTCACTCAACATGGTTCTAGTTATTTCTTGAAGAATTCTATTTCTTCTTTCAACTACACCATTCTGTTGAGGGGTTCTAGGTGCTGAAAAGTTGTGAGTAATACCTTTCTTACTACAAAAAGTTTCAAAATCTGAATTTTGAAATTCTCCTCCATGATCACTATGAATAGTTTTCAATGGAAGGTTTTTCTCATTTTTAACTTGAGCTCTAAAACTTTTGAAATACGAAAAAGCTTCAGATTTCCTTGCTAGAAAATAGACCCAAGTAAATCTAGTGTAATCATCAACTAGAACAAACACATAGTATTTGCCTCCAATGCTTCCAGTTTGTGTTGGACCAAAAAGATCCATATGCACCAACTGTAATGCATCGGTTGTTGAGACTTCACCGATCGACTTAAAACTAGATTTATGTTGCTTGCCATATTGACAAGGATCACAAACTTTAGAAGAATCAAATCTAAGCTCTGGTAGATCCTTAACAAGTTTCTTCCTAGAGAGTTTACATAGGTTTCTAAGATTACAGTGTCCTAATCTTCTATGCCATAACCAAGAGTGATCTTCCATTGCACTTAGGCAAGGTAAATCTTGGCTTCTTAGGTCTTCTAAGTTTAAGGTGTAAACATTCTCTTGCCTATTGGCTGAGAGAATAAATTCTTCCTTGGAATTGTGAACTAAGCATTTATCATTCCTAAAATTCACAAGGTAACCTTCATCACATAACTGACTTATGCTAATGAGGTTGTGCTTAAGACCTTTAACAAAAAGAACATTTGAAATCAAAGTTTTACCTAAAAGAACAATATTACCAATACCAACAATCTCTCCCTTAGCATTGTCTCCGAAAGTTACCTTTCCTCCTTTCGTTTTGATAATCTTTTCAAAAAAGCTTTTGTTACCAGTCATATGCCGGGAACATCCACTATCCATGTACCAAATATTGTTGCTGGAACTTTCTTTATTTTCCTGAAATTAAGAACAAAGTTAGATTTTCGGAATCCAAACTTGTTTGGATCCGAGATTTCCAGACAATAAAATTTTTGGTACCCACAATTTCTTAGAAAAATAAGCTTTATGAAAACCTAAGGATTGGGTTTTGTTTAAGGAACAATTTCTTGCCCAGTGACCACCACATTGACACTTAGTACAAAATGGGGCACTTTGAGGAACAAAATAATTGTTGCTGAAAACAGGTTTTTCATGGGTATAACCAAATCCGGATTTATTTCTTAAAGGTCGTATTTGAGAATACATCTTATCAAAATTTTCCTTACCATGGGTAAAGTTTGATAAACACTTCTTTAAGGAAAAAATTTCGTACTTGAGTTTTACAACCAAGTTTTTATCCTCAAAATCATTAGTTTTGGAACTAGAGTTAGGCTCGAAAACATTTTTATTAGAAATTACTTTTTCTAATTCTTTAGCAAGTTTGTTCTTCTCAGAACTTACTTCCTCAAGATTTTTTGAAATATTTTCAAAATCAGCATTTTTCTTATCAAGATCTTTAGAAAGATCTGATATCTCTTTAGTAAGAATAGAATTCCTAGAATTTGCCTTATCAAGTTTCTTGTTGAGTTTGGAATTCTCAATCTCAAGAAGTTCAGCAAACCTAGAGACTTCTTCAAAAGTAGGTAAAGTATTTTCCTCATCAGAAGATGATTCTTCATCAGAAGAGTTATAATACTTACTATCATTAGAATTTAAAGAAACATTGGTCAATGATTCAGCATTTCGTACCTTAGCCATGAGACAATGATTATCAATAGGTAATCTGGCTATAAGACCAAGATTCTTCTGTCCTGAAGATTCATATTCAGAAGATTCATCTGAAGAGTCACCACCACTGGCACTCCAGGTGTCATTAGCTTTCAGAACTTTCTTAGCTTTGGCTTTGTAATACTTCTTCCTGTTCTTGTCTGAATGCCTTTCCTTCCTTTCTTTCTTTCTGAGCATAGGGCAATCTGGTCTAATATGTCCAGCTCTTTTACATTCATAACAAGTAACTTCTCCATCTTTCTTATCTTTCCTATCCTTCTTCTTATACTTGGATTGAAAGTTTCTCTGTCCAACTATCTTGTTCATCCTTCGAGCAAGATTGGCTAATTCATTTTCTGAAACTTCACTTTCACTAGATTCGGATTGGAAAATGACTTTCTTAGATTTGGATCTGGTAACTCTCTCAGGAGTCTTAGCTTTCATCTGATTTGAAGTTGAAGTAAAAGCAACAGTACCATTTCCATTCTTCTTCTTGATGTTGTCAGCATCTCTCTTCATTCTGGTTTCATGTTGTAGAAGAGTTCCAAATAATTCATCAAGAGTAATTTGAGTGACCTTCCTGTTCTCATCTATAGCTGTTCTCTTGGATTCCCACTCATTGGGCATAATGTCAATAATCTTGTCCACAAGAGCTTCATCATCTAAACCTTTTTCTCCCATAGATTGTAGACTGTTGACGATAGTCATAAATCTTTGTTGAACTTTACAGATAGGTTCTCCATAAGGAAAATTGAAGCCATGATATTCAGCTCTAAGCATAGCTCTTCTAGTCTCAATCACCTTAGAAGTCCCAAAGTGTGTAACCTCTAACTTCTTCCATATACAGTTAGCTGCTTCACAAGAAGAAATTTGGCTATATATATTTCTGGTCATTGAACATAGTAGAGTATTGCGTACCTTATAGTTGAGTTGATATTCTTGCTTTTCCTGGTTAGTAAAGGTTCTGACTTCCTTGTCAGGAATTTTATAATCTCCAGTAAGCATGACAAAGTTATCTACTCCAGCATTGATAACAAAAGTCTTCATACGATCTCTCCAGTATTCATAATCATTACCATCAAAGATAGGTGGCCTTGTAGGATTCAGATTGTCAATAGATCCAACGTTCATTCCTGCCATACTTGAAAATAACTTGGATACAAACTTGTTAGTAGCTTAGAATCGAAATCACAAAGTTCGGAATGGGAAAAGTTCGGAATGGATAATCCGGAATGACAAAGTTCGGAATAGAAAAGTGAGCAAGAAAAATTTGTATGTGAGTACAAGTATTTCAGTAACCTTGCCTCTGATACCAAATGTAAGAATGGTATAGAGTAAGAGGTTTCCAACCTCTGATACCAATTGTAGGATCGAAATATAATATGAGATGCTCAATATACAAGAGGGGGGGTGAATTGTATACTTTAAAAATTCCTTTGGAACCTTTAAAGTTAGTTATGAACAACTAGAGTTTCCTTAAGAAAAGGAAAGGGCTAAGTTTAACAACGTTAAACTAAGTAAATTCACAACACCTCTAACACCGAACTAAACTTGGAAAGAGATTCCAAAAGTAGGTTCCGGAAATATGGTTCCGGAAATTGAAACTTAACAAAAGTTACAATATGAGATTCTACCTTAAAGCGTATAGAATCTAAACTAATCAGAGTAAGTAAGGAAGTATAAGAAAATTATACTTACCTTAAGATACAAATTACAGCGGAATAAAGACAAGTAGTAAAACTACTAGTAACAAGATAATAGTCTTTTAACCCAAAGAGAAGGGTATCCAACAACCTTGGATAAAGGTCCCTTGATTTATACTTTCAAGCAAGTCTGTCTTACCCACACCAGGGTAAGCCCTCGATACGAAGATCGGTGTCTCTGTCTTGCTATCCCCGCAAGCCCTCAACTTCAAGGTAGTTGGCAACCTCTGTCTTTCTCAGCAAGAAAGCCCTCGATCTTTAAGGTAGTCGGCACCTCTGTCTTCCTATCCCCGGAAGCCCTCGAATGTAATCACCAACATTCGGAGTCGCACGAATCTTTGAGAGTTAATAAGAGACTCTCTCTCTAGAAATCACTTCAACAGCATGTAGGCACAAAACTCAGTTGTTTTTCCAACAGCTCCGAGCTCTTTCAAATGAGCTCCTATTTATAGGTAAGGTCGGCTCCTTCTCCAACGGTCATATTTTCCTTAAAGTTTGGAGGGACCTGTACACGTGTCACTTAGACAACGGTTAGTTTATAACAGAATGGACGACATCGTTTTATAACAAAGTAAGTGTAACAGAATGCACGACATCGTTTTAAACTCTAACAAAAAAGTTCGGAATAGAAACTTCGGAGTGAAAGTTCGGAGTGAGTAAATTCAGAGTGTATAAAACAATGATAATCAGATTCTGTTTAATAGGTGAATTCGGAATGAGAATTCGGAATAGGAATTCGGAATAGGAATTCGTCATCAGAAATCGTAATGAGAATTCATCATCAGAATTCGTAATGAGAATTTATCATCAGAATTCGTAATGAGAATTCGTCATCAGAATTCGTAATAAGAATTCTTTATCAGAATTCGTAATGAGAATTCGGAATGAGATTTCTTCATTAGAATTCGTAATGAGAAATCTTAATTGGAATTCGTAATGAGAATTCTTCATTGGAATTCGTAATGAGAATTCTTCTTCAGAATTCGTAATGAGAATTCGGAATGGGATTTCTTCATTAGAATTCGTAATGAGAATTCTTCTTCAGAATTCGTATCCTGAATCTGGAATAGAACTAAGTCAGAATTTATATCCGGAATTCGGAATGAAACTTCCTTATAGTTCTTGTCCAGAACCGAATCTTAAAACAGAATGCTTTTTATCAGTTTTAATGATTCCGAGAAAGTGAATCCGAATTTCATACTTAAGAAAAATATTAATAAAAATATGATAAGGATAAATTTTTCTTATAAAAGCGATTTTCCTTAAGAAAGCATTTTTCCTTACAAAAGCAATTTTCCTTAAGAAATCATTTTTCCTTACAAAAGCGATTTTCCTTAAAGATAAGGTGTTTGTGATTTTCAAAACAAGAAGGAATGGAAAAGTCATAAGGAAAACCTTATTGACTCAACACATACAACAACTGATATACGGAAAGCCAACCAAATACATTCAGATTATGTTGAAACTTTAGGAAAACGATACATGGGTCATATGTGATGTGTATGAGTCAACCATGCCTCAATCCTAGGGCTGGTGTGGTTGGAACCACTCAAAGTGTTTCTCTTTTGTTTTAAATGGACAAGATTTTAAGTGAAAACAACAACTGACATACTTAAAACTGACCAAACGCATTCGGATTGTGTTGATATTTTAGGACAACAATACATGGGTCATTTGTGAGGTGTACGAGTCATCCATTCCCCAATTCGAGGCACGGTGTGGCCGACACCACTCAAAATTTCTCTTTTTTTTTTAAAAATGGACATCATTTTAGGTGAAAACAACAAATGACATATGGAAAATCGACCAAATGCATTCAAATTCTGTTTATACTTTAGGAAAAAGATCTATGGGTCATTTTGGACATGTATGAGTCAACCCCGTCTCAATCCGAGGCGCGGTGTGGCTGGCACCACTCAAAGTGTATCACGTTTCTTTGAAATGGACAACATTTTAAGTGAAAACAACAACTGACATACGGAAAACAGACCAAACGCATTCAGATTCTATTGATACATTAGGAAAACGATCCATGATTCATTTGTGACGTGTACAAGTCAACACCAACTCAACTCGAGGCATGGTGTGGCTGATACCACTCGAAGTGTCTTTCTTTTGTTTAAAATGGATACACTTTTAAGTAAAAACAACCGGCATACGGAAAACCGACCAAACACATTCGAATTGTGTTGATACTTTAGGAAAACAATCCATGGGTCATTTTTTGCATGTAAAAGTCAACCCCGCCTCAATTCGAGGCGCAGTGTGGCCAGCACCACTCAAAGTGTCTCTCTTTTGTTTCAAAAGGACATCATTTTAAGTGAATACAATAACTGAAATTTACAATCATCAACGATAGTCGCAAAATCTTTTTCATGAGTTGGGTAGTTCCACTCATGGGGTCATAAGTGACGAGACTCCTAAGAAAATAAATTTTCACCATATATTATAAAAAATACATGTTCAATGCAAAATGCATCACAAATCAATACATAACCAAATCTAGGATCAGAAAAAAAAAATTGGGATTTGAGCCAATTTCAAACTCTTATTCAACACTAATAAGTATTTCATAGACTATTATTCCTATTAGAATTTGATGGGGAGGTGGGGGGCTGTGCTGGTTGGGGGGGTTGTGCAGGGGTGAGCTGAATTACTACTGGAAGAGTGGTTGTCATATGAAGATTAAAATGGGTGCAAATAATGTTTGAGTTATTGAAACTATTATTAACTCTACTGGATGATTGTTTTCATATGGAGATTGAAATAGGGAATTGTAGTACATGACATGGTTGGAAGAGTTTGATGGTTTTATGTGTTTTTTGTGCTATTTTAGGTGTTTTTTTCTATGTTAAGTCTGTATGTGGTTTTTGTGATATTTTTTATGCAGGTGTACACTAGAGGGGCTACTGGAGGGCTGCTGTACAACAGTTCTGAAAAAACACAATACCAATAGTTTTAAACCATTGGTATAAACCTTTGGTATAATAGTTCTGAAAAAACACAATACCAATGGTTTTAAACTGTTGGTATAATAGTTCTGAAAAAACACAATACCAACGGTTTTAAACCATTGGTATACTTTGAGAGAAATTTATATATACCAACGGTTTGTAGAAACCATTGTTAAAAATTTTATATAAATATATACCAACGGTTAGCCTACAACCATTGGTATATCAATAAATACAGTGGTTTATACCAACGGTTTAGATCAAACCGTTGGTATAGGGTTTTCTTCATGGCTTACTACCCTATGGTTTGAAAAACCGTTGGTATAGCCTGTACCAATGGTTTTCCAGCCTATACCAATGGTTTAAAATTATTGGTATAACCTTGTTTTCTAGTATTGATAGTAGATAGAAAATATATAGTGAAATTTCATAGTGAAATTTCTGAAACTTACAAAAAATAAAATTATTTTATCATTTACATTTAAAAATGACTGTTTTAATCATAATATTTAATTAAAATAATGATTATTAATAATAACTTAATTTATTATAATAATTATATCATTTTTAAAACATACAATTTGGATATAAAAAGTCAATTTATCAAATTTGTCTTAGTTGAACATATATTTTATTAAGGAAAACTATTCTTAAATGTGTATATCTCATTACTGTTCATACTTTTACTAATCCAAATTTATGCGTGATGTATAATGTTCTCCTTAAATAAAAATTAATTCTATGTGATTCTATTGTAAAAAATAATAAAAATTTATTGGGTGGAAATAGATCCATAAATAAAAAGTACATTTTCAGGTCATTACTGGACCTTCCTTAGTCAATGAGATACCCTTTAAAATAGGTAACCAACTTAGATAATTCTCATGTTCCCATATTTAAGTAAATTAACTATAAATGGATCCCTATGATAAAAATTCATTTCCTTACATCGTACTCTTTATTTATATCAATAATTCATTGCTTTATGTCTTTCTTTTCCATATATAAAACATTTTCCCATTCCTTTTAGAAATTCTCATAGGTGTATGTCTCCACATTCCTGACATAAAGAAAATTTATCCTTTTTTCTTCCATGGTATCCACCACCCGATCTCTTAGTGAACTCCATTATTCCCTTCTTTGGTGAGTCCAAGAGTTGGTTAAGGTACATGTTATTAATCATATATCATGATAACTGATTAGGCATAGTCATAATATATTTTACTACACCCATTATACCATTTGGATATTTATAATCACCACATTTCCATCATATTTAATGTTAAATTGATTCATCTAGGTTCTATCCATTGAAAAAAACCAAGAGGCATAGTGTGAGAAATAATAATCATTATGGGAAAACACATAATCTTGAAAAATAATTTATAGGATGTCTAAATTTTGAAAACTTATTTTCAATCTATGACACATTAGGTTTAATCTAGGTTATACATGGTCATCATCTATTCAAACCATTTATGATGGTCTACAAAGAAAATGTGAATTAGCTTAATATTATCCCTTGATAGTGTCAAACCTAGTGCATAGTAATAGAACACTCACTATACACTAGAATGATGGATGAGAAATACTCGATGAACTATTTTTGGGGTTATTACCTCTAGATGCATCTATACCAAAACCATGCCCACTGGCAGTATCCATACCGAGATGTTTTTCTAGGAAAACCACACTCCTTTCATTACCATAATTTAGGATATCCACATATACTTAGGATTATACTAAGGGTTCTCATTAAATTTTTCTCTTCTAATTTTACAAATATAACTAAGACTTTATATGATACCAACTAAATCATCCCATATTTTTCACACATATATATTGAATATTATTAGATGAATTTAGATCACATAACATAACGATCAATTCTAGAATCGTATAGGTCTAGTATATTTTGAAACTTGGATATATATAAAAAATTGGTTTATATGTGAACTACATCATCTTCTATTAGGTTCTTCATAACTTTCACCCTTTATAGACACATCATACTTAATACCTTTCTTAATAACCTGGGGAAGTAAACATAAGAATGGGTGAGCTCATATGCTCTGTATGGGTAAACAAGGGATATATTAATGATCACTAAAACCTAACATGAACATAATAGTATGAGAACATGAGCATAGCATTTTAAAACTACACCCTTCATGTTAAAGACCATAATTTTAAATCATAGAATAAATATTGTAAGATTATAATATATGAATCATAAAGAAATTAAATAACATAATCCATGAGAGCATAACATTTTCATAAGACATAGATTTTTGGAATACACATAAGTATAGAAAGTCATATCTTTAGTAGTCAAGGATAATTTTAATGAATATTATAGTAGAATGTGTTCACTCCCCAAACCATCATAGTATTCAAGGTTCACTCCCAAGACTATCATTGTGGATAGGGTACCTTATTGAACTAGGTTCACTCCCCATTCTAGTCCTGTTTATACTTATGGGATATTTATCTTAACCATATTAATTTTAGGACTATATAATTTTGTTACCACAAATAAAAAAACTAAAATCATACTTATGTGTTTCATAAGGTCATAAAACATTCCTCATACCATTACCTATGACATGAAATGAGCTTCATAAGCATTTTATCAGGATATAACCCATGGAAAAGAAATGAGTTTCATAATTATTTCATCAATTCATCATAGCATGACCCATGGAAAAGGAATGGGGTTTAGAAAAATATTATCATCATAATAATAAACCATATAGAGAAATAATAAGTATGGTATCAATGTATCATATCCCCATTATGGATTAGGAAATATCAAAGGATGTCATCTTAGATGTAAAATTATTTTAAAGATCACTTGGAATATTTTTTAAGGGAAAAATCCTTTTTTATTTAAAATCACTTATTTAAAAATTTACAAAATATTAAAGATTTTTCTAAAATAACCTTGAAAAATTATGAAGAAATATTCAATTACATCATTGAGTTTTCATGGCGGAAAAAATTCCGTTCATCACGTATAAGTTAAAAGAAAACATTTCTTTCACACTTTTGTAAAAATACCAAAAAGTACCTCATTTGAAAAATGAAAAGAAGATAAATTTTAAACCATTTTTGAAAAAAATTAAATCATGGGTAAAAATGAATTTAAATATTATTAGTATAATATTATAAATATTCTTAATTTTTTTTCAAAACATGGATATGGAAGGAAATGACCTTCAAGTGAATAGAGAAATAAAGTTAGTTTTTCCTTAAAAATATTAATTTGATCTCTTGAGTACATAATGATATGAAAATGAAATTAAAACATGTGTTCTAATTAAATAAACATAATATAAGAAAATTCACAAGTTTATTCAGACATGGATCGTATGATTTCATCATTAGAAACTTAATCATAATCAATCTCGATAAACAATGAGATTATAATATAAAACCCTTATCGCTTTAGTATATTTAAAATAAAAATATAAATAAAGTTATAAACTTATATGGATATGTATATCCCCATAATTTTCATAAGTATCATCAAAAAATACAATCATGGGAATTATATACACCACATAAAATAAACAACCGATTAATATGGAATGTGTCTCACCGATGTAAAAGTGGGACAAAAAATCCCTTACCCAAGGTACGAATTCCATCATACATGTTCTAACCTCATATATAATAAATATATATTTATTATAAATCTATTAAATAACCATATTAATTTATATAATACCATATATTATTTACTTATAACCATTTATCACCCATTTATTAATAATTCTTTATTTAAATAACTATTTTAAGTGATAATGACTTCATTTTTTGTGTATGTTTTGGTTCAGTAGTTATGGTCCTTGTAATTTTATTATGGATAAATCATATACAAAATGTTAACAATGATATAAATATAATATATATTCATTATATATATATTTATAGTCATCTATAAAATTTAGATATAGAAAAATGGATTACATGATTCATGGAGATGATAAGCCATACGTACGCATGAACATTGTTTTCATTTTTATATAGATGGAACAAAAGAAATGTATATATTAATTAAACTTTAAAATATACTTATTATATCTTATATATAATATATATTAATTAAATTTATCCTTATTAATATTCATGTAAAGAGGAACGGAAAAATGAATCACATCACTTTGTGGAGGTTGTAATCCATATGTACACACAAGCAACGTTATAGTCATCCAAAAGATTGAAAAGTAAGATGTTAGATGAGATATTATAATACCAAAATTACAATTATTCCATAAATATAATATATGCTCATTAAATACTACTATTATATCCATATCTTATATGAAGTGATGGAAAAATAATTACATTGGTTTGGGAGGTCGTAGTCTGCCGTACACATGCTCGGTGATTTCATTTCTCATTTGATGGAAGAGGGAATGGATATAGTTTATGAAATTAAATTAATAAAATATAATTATATTTGAGATACCAGTTTTATTATTTCTTAAAGTTTAATATTATTTTAAAGAGGTTGAATAAAAAATACAATGAAAACACACACTTAAAAATTATACCTCTTCTTTGGACAACCTCTTTTGGTTTATACCTAAAGCCTTCCAAAGATGGTTTTATAATAAAAATAGAAAATATAGGTCATTCTTAGAGATTTAATAAATTTATTTTACCATGTATTGGTAAAAAGGCTCTTGAAGCATGAAGAGGAGAGGAGAGGGGGTGACCTTTTATAATTGAGGTGAGTAGCACACTTGTAATTTTTTAAAGTTTCATAATAACGTCAGGTTAATTTCTTGGGAAAATGAATATAAAATGGAAAATTAAAAAACATTAGATTATATAAGGCTGAAAAATTTCTATATAATAGAAATTAGATAACTTTTTAGGTCATTTTAACCCTTATCATTTTTTAGCTCTCTGATAAACCTACTATAACTGTAACCACGGTAACATATTTTTACTATTAATTATGACAAAAATTTAGGTTAAACTTATTACATAATATTAATTATTATAATTATAAATATATAATTCATTTTATAAAATTTAATTCAAAGTGGTTGAAGAATTTAATTTAAAATTAAACCCACAATTGCAACAAAAAAGCGATTTTCCAAAGAAAAAGTTTTCTTAAATTTAAAATGTTTTAATTTAACAATTCAATATTAAATTGGTTTAAATGAATTAAATTTTATTATTAATAATATAATTTAACTATTTTTATTTTTAAAAATATTTTAAAACAAAATGGAACTTTGTAAACTCTTTAAAAAAAAGACAATTTTAATAAAAATCAATATTTTCACTGTTCATTAAAGAACTAATCTTTTCAGAAATTTTTCAATAATTTTCTATAAGATAATTTTGAAATTTTTATTTCAATTTTTTTTTCAAATAAATTTTAAAAAATGGAAGAAACCAATTTTAAAAAATGTTTAAAAATGCGATGAAACCATTTTTAGAAATATACGTTTTTAAGCATAAAATTGGATTTATTCGTATCCCATTCCTATAAAAATATAAGATGAATGATAAAACATATGATTTAATATATAATATATAAATTTCATTAAAATTACTCACCAATAGGTTTTAATTTAATTTACTGAGATAAAAACTAATTGTGTGCATAAAAATAGTGTTTTAGAAAAATGTTTCTTTTACTTTCAAATGTTTTTTATTTCCATTTATAATGAATTTATTTTGTACATGTGTAAACCATATTTTTTTATAATTTATTTATAAATATTCATGTAATCCAATCCAAAATCATGGAAATAACTATCAAATTAAATTATAATATTTTAATAGGATTCCACGGTTCATTTAAACTCGATGTGGTGTGTAATGAAAGATATCAATGAAATTAAGATTATTTTTTTAAAAAAAATTTCATAAAATATAAAGGTGTTACATAAGGTTTAAGTTTTATGATCAAATAAATTCCTAAATTTATACCTATATAGTTCACCCAAATTCATTAGCTTCTCTTAGGTCACCTTCACCCATGTTTATGACTTCTCCCTAGCATGATTTTCCAAAATCTTTTATCACCCAAATATGGATTTCCCTAAGTCCCTTCACTCTGAATCATTCACCACGTTACATTCACATAGATTATATGTGCTTAGGTAAATTCTCACTACAACAAAAGCAGCCCTTAGCGGTGGTTTTTTTCCCATTTAGTGGCGGTTTACAAAAATCGCCGCTAAACTTGGCGTCGGCAATCTTTTAGCGGCGGTTTTGTCTATTTCGCGGCAGTTTAAAAAATGTGTCGTAGATGCCTCATTTCCCGGCGGTTTCTCTCCATTTAGCGGCGGTTTTATGGGTCTGCCACACTTTTTTATTCGCGGCGGTTTTAACCACCGCAAAATTATGCCATTTGATGCGCCTATTTTGCGGCGGTAAAAACCGCCGCTAAATATAAACGTAATATATTTAGCGGCGGTTAAAACCACCTCTAAATGCTGCCCAGCAAGGCATTTAGCGGCGGTTTTAACCGCCGCTAAATGCTACCAAGTATGGCATTAGCGGCGGTTAAAACCGCCGCTAAATACTGAACTGGAAAAAAAAATTTGGTTCTACTACACCACTACCCTGAAAAATAAATCAAACCATAATATAAAGATCACCTAGGTTTCATGGAGATCTCGACCCCCTTCTTGGTAGTGTAGGATAGCGGTATAATAAATAGAGAAACAACATACAATAATTAAATCAACAATAAATGAAAGGCAAAGCATTGGATGAATAATATAAACTAAATATAAAAGGCCAATGACAATTTTCAACCATGAATTCATGTCCAGATGAAGATAAAAAACTAAAAAATATTATACATATAGAAGGTAGCATGATACACATTTGTACATGAATAAATAAAATAACTAAAATCCCTAAGGGAAGAAATCTAAGAAACATACATCCACCCTGAAAATAGGGGAAAAGATATTGTACCTTGATAAATTAGGGATCGATGGTGATAAAATCTGATGATGGATGAAGGAGAACCATCAAATCCTAATGGAGGGAGGTGGAGAAACCCATAGAGGAGGGAGCTGTGAATGCTGGAGAATAAGGAGGAGTAAAGAAAGGGAGTTAAAACATTTAACCTATTAATGAAAAAATGGTAATTTCACCCTTAAGAATAGTTCACATGGTTTGGCTATATGAATTTCCAAACCGTACACCAACCGTGAGACTCCCACTACTTAGGAATCCTACCTCACATGGTTTCCCCACATAGTTTACCCTAACCATGTGACAAATGTGTAATGAATTTTGGGATAATAATGCCTAAGTGGCACTAACCATGTGAGCTAGGAACACAGTTTGGAAAACTGTGTGCAGCCCGTGTGGGGCACTTCTTCTCACCTACTCCAGCCGCATGGTTTTCTACTACAGGTTCGCACAGTTTTAGACAAACAGTGTGCACCTATCATACCACCCAAACTTGATATTTTTGGTGCTTACCTAGGCCCATTCAACTAGATAAATGATCACATCGTCATCCCTTTAAGCATCCAACCGATGGTGCTCCCCACCATAGGTTTTAACATTAACAGAAAATTATGAACCATAGTATTCTCCACCATTGTAATTTCCTATAAAGAATATCCAAAGATTTACAATTATAATATTGGAATTTTTCCTCTAATTGGGAAATCCTAAATACTTCTGAGGCCATAATAGGGACCTTACTATAAAGAAACAGTCAAATGCCAATCAGCCTAACTGAAACTAGTCATGCAATCTTTCTCAGAAGACATTTTCGACCCTTTCATGACATCCACATTAGCCTAGTGACATGATTTAAATGGATACTTTCACCTATATACATCTAAGAAGAAGTATAATAATTCAATCCACTTTCAGCTAACCATTCCCAAGATAACCAGCTTAGATGACTCACATATCACAACCTGAACCACAATTCCTTCCACTATGAAATCCCGTGTTTACCACAAGCACATTCACATAAGCCCATACCTGACTTTCAATGAAATTTCATAGTCATTCCATCACCTAACCATTTAATACATTGTTCCCCAGCATGAACAAGGGTGGAACCTAGATCCATCCCACTATAATCATTACCCTTTAAACATCACCTTTGAGTCCGACGATAATTTTGGGATAAAATAAGATCATCAAGTTAGAGTCCAAGTAACTATCCCTAGGTAGTCCATAATCTAAGTTTACAAGTGAGATATTGGTAAAAGACCAAAACATCCACATAAGATCATTGACTGAGCCTAGAATGAAATTCATCTAGTGATCAAGTCAAAGGAAACAGTTGGTGTCCAAAAGTCTGTCCAAGGCATTCCTACATAGGAACTCAGGTATCACACAAGAACTAACCATGCCTCAATAAAAACCATGCATCCCACATGAAACATTGATAAAACCTATTTATTAAAAAAGAAAAACACTTGATAGCTTTAGCTCGGTATATAACCGATGCTCTCTTAGTGCATCGAGGATGACGTAAAGATAGGGGACATGCTCTTTGCTAAGCAAGAGTACACTAAGAGAGTATAAACACATACATACATCAAATTCATAAACACATGGGAAATGTAGAAGGACTACTCACATCAATTATATTTTTTTTCACTTTTTAAGAACAACCCTATAACTCTTGTCTATGATTTTTTAAATCTGAAATCATATCTTTAGTACCTATCTCAAGGCACAACACCAAATACATAATTATATACAATTTATAGTTAATTATATAATTTTATTATAAAAATTATAATTTATTTCAATTAAAACCAACAAGGAATGATTGCCTAAAAATCACCAGCCCACCTCATCACACCTATATAATAACCTACCACTTATGTATTGTTTGTGGTGAACTCCAACCTTTATCCCAAAAAAATTACCTATGAAGTTGAACCAAGTCAATCAACAAATTAACTTAACTTAATCTAATTTTAATTAAAACTATTTAAAAATTATAAATGGTGATGTACCTCTAACCCAATGACATGTTACAGCATGAGATAATAATGTTGGGACTTCTCATATCAGTTTTGAGAAAAATAATTATCAGATCAGATGATTTATACAATGATCCAGTGTAAATAATCTCCAAAATCTAACCAAAAAATCCAAAAATAAATGAAGAACAATGTAAAGGTAACATCAAATGTAGTCATACATAATGGAAATAATACTACATGTTTGACCCCAACCATGTCCATGAATGATGTTGTCGATGAATTTATCCAAGGTTGATGCAAGTAGTTTATAATCAAATGATGTCCTATCTGACATTAGCATCACCTTTTTGATGTTTTGGTTACAAATACTTCTTCCTAACCATATAATTTATTCCCCTTCCCCTTCTCTATCTATCTGCCTCTCCCAAAAACAATGTCTATATCATAGGAATATATGTTGGTATTTTGAAATATTTAAGTCATGTAGTTGTTGATAAGGTGGCATGTATATTTGTCATAATTGAAATAATTTTTTAGATATTTCATTATTTTGATGACCCATGTGTTTTTATTTCCCATTATGGGTTTTTGAGACTCGACGCAGTAATGACCTCCTCACGGTGGAAGACTAGGCCACCAAAACCCAATTCTTTCCACCATAGGCCATTTTTTAAAGATGAGTGACGAGAATGAATAATTATAATGGTAGGCCTCTTCATAATGTACATGTAGGCATGCACCCAACCATATATATGAATATGTTCATAATAATAAAAATAAGAGAAAATAAACTAAATATTTACATTCTATCATGTTATTTACTTTAGAGAATAAAAAATACTACAATAGGTAATATGAAAAAAATGGAAAAAATATACACCTAATAGAGAAATATTACATATCCTGACAATAATATGAAACGAATGAATTATAGAGAGATCGACTATTGATCTATAATCACCGACCACCATGTAAGGTCAAATTAACCCAATTACCCCTTTTCCCAACATAATACACAACTAATTTGTACATTATCTATATATACATGACATGTGTGGGAATAACTCAATTAGGTTTGAGCACATATATACCCAACCTTCCGCATCCAAACCCGATATAGGAGGAATAGAATACATGTTAATATTAGACATCTGAGCCTAAAGATTGATGAAAAACTAACCCAACAATAAAGAGATATGTTCTTGAATGAAAACCTAAAAGGAGAGAAAGGTTATATCTATCTCAAATACCAGTCCAAAATAATGGTTTCACAACTTCTCTAATGAAATATCATCAATGCCCAGTATCATGCTAATTTGTTTAGGGAATTATTGAGGAGGACCAACACCTCATCAATTTTCTATAATCTACTATATTTTGGAAAGAGTAGATGTAGGCCATATTTTTCCATCTTGAGGCTCCCCTTGAGAGGTGGGTGAATCTTTTTGCTTATAATATTTCATAAAAATGAAGGATTTTTGGATTTTTGGTCTTTTAAGACCAATATATGGATATTTCCATTACATAATTTAAAAAAAAAACCATCATCAACCCCCGTGTGATTGCACGTGATATAATAACCACCCTAGTCGATGGAACTTCTTAAAAACTGAATAGAATTGAAAAAATACTAGTAACCCAATTAGATGTCATGAAGTGCTACTAAAAATAACCCTTGATCACACTATAGGTCTTCATAAAGATGCCTCCTTCCTCAATCCTATCTTAAAATTAAACTATAGACGAACAAACAACCACTCAAGGATAGTAGAAATATTGATATCAAATCCCACCTGATTCACAACATCCACAAAAACATGCGATCATATAAAGTTATAAAAGTTATCAGGCCATTTTTTACAAGAAATTTTTAGACATTTATGAATGAAACCAATTCAATAAAACTAAAAAACATTTACTGAAATGTAAAAATATGTATATAAAAGTTCATTAATATTTGGATGATGTAAATCCAATAGAAATTAAAGTGCAATAAAAAGTTCTAGAGAATGAAGAGGAACCACAAGCCTAAGATGTTCTCTATATTGACTCCCTTGTATTTCTCTTTCCAATGCAGTTTTTTGTGAAAGTCAGCCCCACTTAAGACTCCTCTTCCATATTGTCATCAACGACCATCATTAAATACCTTCATTTCCACAACATAAACAATGTATAATCAAAGTATAAAAATACACATAAAAGTGTTCATAAAAATGTCATACAGATAAGAAAAATATAATTGAGAATCATAATAGTATCTTGTATTATGAAAACAAAACTCATTATAAGAACATAATAAAGAAAAACATGATATATAATTTATCAAAAAAGAAGTGGAAAAATTTTCATATGCTCGAAAAAAAATTAAAATAAATTACACTGCCCATGTATTAAGGGGGAGGAATATCCTCCAGTTGTTTTGGTTAAGACCTTCATTTATCAAGATTTAGAAGTGCATATTTTTTAGATAAATGGAATTTCCATTCAATTAATTTCAATCACACAAGTATGTCCCACTATATGATAAAAAAACCAACCTTCCACCAAGCGTAGTAGGACCTAGATATTCCAAGGGCGCGGGGGGCACGGGGGGCGTGAGGGGCGCGAGGGTCGCTGGTGGTTGAGGGGGTCGCCGGTGGTCGAGGGGGGAGCCGGGGGGTGCGGGTTTCGCCGGAGAGCGCGGGGGTGAGGAGTCACCGGCAGCGCGGGGGGTGGGGAGTCGCCGGCAGTGCGGGGGGTGCGGAGTCGCGAGGGTTAGGGATCGCGAAGGGGAAGGGGGAAAGGGTCGGCGTCTGTGTAAAATAATTCGGGTTTCACGGCGGTTTATTAAAAACCACCGCGAAACCTTCACCGAAAAAGGTTTAGCGGCGGTTTTGTGAACCGCCGCCACAAAACCACCGCTAAACCATGTTTTTTTTGTAGTGTCTATAAATTTATATTTACATAACCCTCTTCACTTTTTTGATTTTACTCAAGTAATTGTTTCCTATTAACGTTTCTCTTCTATGTTTATAAAATTATATTAACTTAAGTCCTTTATCGCAAATCATTTTATCTACCTTAGTAATGCTACTATATTTATGATACTACCTCATTTAAATGGTTTGTTAAGGTTAAATTTTCCCAAGAATGAGTTTCATTATGGGTTAATATCTTAATCATTATAATAATTTTCATTAACCTTAAATGATTGCATCGACTGGGTATTTATAGGCAAAACCCTGACTTACGCATAACCCACTTCATTGAAAAATGTGAGGTTCTATTCACCCTACTCCACTTAATCACAATGTGTGGCATTCTAAATAACCATTACATGGCATAAAAGCACACAAATACCAGGGTTCACTTCTCCACTAGCATGCACGACCAACATGTGGGGCCCAATTACACTAGGGAAAAAATTCCCACTTTCTCCAGAATGATATTTTGAGATTCCTTCAACAAACACCCAATATTTCTATGAAATTTTTGGAATTTTTTTGAATATATAAAAAAATTATTTCAATTTTAAATCCTCACATGGACTTCCATTTCCATTAAATAATCCCCCTTATACTTCAAACTCCTTAATCAAACCATACAAGGATTGGAAAAAAACACAACACACTATTAATCTCTTACCCAGATCACCTCCATTCCAATAGTTAATTACATTTTAAAAATTACTAATTAAAATTTAAAATATCATTATTTATATAATTGAATAAATATTTTTTTGAAATACATCTTTAACTATATAAATGCATAATCACATTAAAACATTATTACATGTATATATACAAAAAAGATATATCACCAAGACTATAATGTATATCTATTATTAATTATATAAAAAACATTTATATTTAATTATTTTATTTAAATGTGACTAATTTTATTTAATATATAAAATTAATTATATAAATACGTAAATATTTTTTCCTATATATTATTAGTTATAAAAATGTATAAATAAATATAAAAAATATTAAAATTTACATTTAAAGATAAAAGATTTATAATAAATTACCAATTATATAAATATATATAATATTAATTATATATATAAATTTATTCATTTGATGGTTTGAGAAACTACAAGAACAAACACACCAAAATACACTAGTGGGTCAGACCTCATGCCACTTTATTGTTATCCCAAAGTGAGTAGATGAAGTCTCAAGAGGGGGGGGGGTGAATTGAGTCCCTTAAAAATTCATGGTAGATTCAAAATCCCCCATTAAATGATAAAACTACCATTTTCCTTAAATTTATTAGTAGTGTATAACAAAATAAGAAATAAATAGAAGTTCATAATGATATATGGTGGTTCAGTGCATAAAAATATCATAGTCTACTCCACAAACACATTGTTCATGAGTTTAATGATTTAACTAAACAAATCCTTCAATCTAGGGACCTTGATAACTGATTTAAAGAAGCTAAAACCTTACAATAAGACTTTTAAAGGGCCTTTAGGTTATTTCACCAAGAACCTCAATATTTTCTTATAAAAATATGAAACTCCACCATGACTAAGTATAATCAATTGAAACTCAAAGAGAAATTTGATGGGATGAGAGAGGTAATATGATCTTTAGCTCACAGTTGTAGAAACCACTTATATATATAAATGATCTTCAATAAAGTGAAATAAAATAGATACAACAATGTATCTTAGGCCTCTTTATTTAAATAAAAGTATCAATAAAATAATATTTTCCCTCTTTGGACCATGATATTTTCTTCTTTATTCCCCATAAAGTGAGTAAATAATAGATAAATAAAGTATCTCAAAAAATATATTCAAAGGTGTCGAGTAGTAGAAATAGAATTTTCAGATCTTCTATATTTTTCATTACACTCAATTATACTTCTTCTAAAAATATAAGAAAAATATATAGAAATATATTTTCCATCAATTGAATATTTATCACTCTTTGAAAATTATAAAACAAGATTCAAATTACTTACTTAAATTTCACAATAACAAACTCATCTTCTTATTATTAATGTTACTCGATAAATAAATATTCAAAAAAGATTTAAATATTTTATCCAAAAATAAGTATTTGAAATTAATAGAATTGAAAACCTTTCTCTTTTATGAAAACATACACATTAATAAAACCAGGTTTCCCTAAAAGAAATAACCTCAAATATCTCTTCAATTTCTCTATTTTAATAGACTGAAAAATGATATAGATTAAGAATTAGAAAACATATCATAAAATATGAAACCAAAAAAATATCATTATAAAATGAATATAGTTCAAAAATAATCATAGTAAATGGAAATATAAAAATCATCAATAAGGATATTATATTAAGGAAGTATTATTTTCCAATATCTCTATTTACACCCCTTGAATTCTGAAAGAATATCCTCACACCACTTCCATCAACTTTGTTAGAGTATCTCTATGGATATCCAACTAATAAATCATATATAATAATTTTAATGTTATTAAAACCAAAATAAATATAAAAAATTTACAAAAACCAGAGTATAAAAACATTAAATTAAGATATCCTAATACACCATTAAATCTACTCTGTATATCAGTAAATGAACCTTATACTATAAGATTTCAAAATTTATAGTGCAAGAAACCAAATTACGTATGACATCATACATATTTTATCTTAACTCCTAAGAGATGTTATCTTCACCTACTTTAGTATACTAAAGGTGAAGTAAAACCTGCATGTGGAATCATCATGTTGTAGTATTTGGATTAAATAAACTTCAAACATAATATTCTTCTGAATCAATTTCCAATATATATAACATCATGAAAGAAAGGGATTTATTATTATTTTATAGCACAACACCTTCACCAAGTTCAGAATTCTTGTGTTTTATATGTATGTTTATAAGTTGGAGTTCTCATCAAGCAACACTTTTCATGAATTTGACATATTTTATATTTTCATTTAATTAAAAAGTAGGTTAATATATATACCCCAACTTACAGTAAGAAAGTTAGTAACAAAGTATGTAGGTTATATTTTATGGAGAGTTCAAGTTTTAGTATATTATACAAATTCTTCACCTTTAGATTGAGTAATTTAGGTTTCCAATTTCATTTTTTTCACATGATCTTGTGTGAAATATTGTGCAAGATTTAACTCTAGTTATTAGAGTCCTATTGTAAGAAAACCCATATATCCATTCTTTACATTTGAAAATTTTCCATATAATAGGTTTCTCATATATCTGAATAACCCACATACCTTAACCCATCATGTAGTTAAATCCTTATAACCCAAAATTCACATGAGTGAATTTAGTACATAGAGAATTTCCTCATGTTTCTAAATTTTAAACTTCTAAAAATTTCAACTAGATTTATATCTATAGAATTGATTAATTTTTAGATCCCCTTAATATCTAATTTAGTTTTTTATCTAGTTATATTATATTTATTCAATTCTATAATCTGTTTAATTCATTAAAAACCACTTCAATCCCACATCCTTAGCTTAATATATCATCAAAAAAAGAAGCACATATAATTTAGAAAACAACTATATGATATAAAAAATTATAGAACTTTTATATGTTTTTAGAGCATCCAAAAAACCATTTCATCCTTCCATTATGTTGAATGGAATTTAGATTAATGCAAAGGATATCAATAAAAACAATAAGTATGAAATTATAATGTATGTATCTCATGTTATCATATAAAAACATGAGCTAATTATAATCTAAAAATATGGTGTATAATTGAAAATATTTAGCAACATTAGGACACAAATGAGAATATAAAATGGATTATTTATCCTTCACTTTAGTTAAATAAAATATAGATAATCTTATTATATTTCTAAAAAAATTTGGAGGCATAAAAGTCCAATTAATGTAACTCAATATATACTCAACATATAGTGAACTAGTAAAACAAAAATTTCTAAAATATGAAAAAACTAGAAACCCATTAAATAATATAATACTAAGAAAAAAAACTAAATAAAAAATAAAATTAAAACATATCAATAAAATTTGGATAAGTAATTATAAAAAACAAATATTAAGTGGCAATGATGTAATTAACAATATCCCCCCTTTTTTATAATTATAAAACCCAAATTCACTATTCCACTTTTTGTATGGATAAAAAAGGAAAGAGAATGATGATTTGATAATTATAATAAGAACTTAAATAGAACACATCATTTTACCTTGAAATGAATACTATTATATGAAAAAAGGTCATTTAAAATATTTTCAATTCAAATATAAACTAACTTTATAATTAAAAAATAACATCAACCATGACAAAAAATAGGTTTAAATTTATTAAACCAAAACCAAAATCCCTAGTTTAATAAAGAAAGTAGTCAAGCTTCCAGTACATAATAAGTTTTCAAATAATATAATCAACATGGTTCAAAATATTAAACAATTAATGGAACATACCTTAAGTATTTAGAAAAAAAAATTCAATGATAACATGCTTAAAATAGTCTCATAATTTATCAAAAACTTATAAAATAGTGATTTATAAAAAAATTAATAACTCCCTTAGTGATGAAATTAATAAAATATATAATAACTATAAAATATCTCCCTTAAAATATGCTTCTTCATTTTAAACAAATTAATAAAAAAAACAATAAGTATTTAAAATGGAGAACTCCAACTTTTTAATACATTTAGATACAAGGACTAAAAAACACTTGTAAATGGATTTTCAAGGAATGATAAAAATATTTTCAAAGAATTAAGTAAAATATTTTCAAATAATTATTAAATTTGTTTCAATATAAACAAAAATATAGTTCATATGAAAATAAATTAAATGGTTTACAACATGAAAGTATAATTTCATCACATGAAAGTAATACAAATGATAAAACATTAAATACATACTAAGAATGATATAAACCTTCATTTTATCGCATTCCAACATACTAGTAGATAAAACATTAAAATACATTCATGCTAAACAAATAATAAAAACTTAAAGTAATTAATGTAGTTTAAATAGTTTTATAAATTTGAGAACATGTTGCAATATATGTATAAGAAAAAAGGACAAATCATTTAATCTTACCCCCTATATAAAATAGTTAATGCATTTAAAACATAAATATTACAAACTAAAAGAAAAATTAAGAACTCCCTATATTTTACAATTAAAGATTTAATAACCAATCCTTTTAAAATTTATCTTCATTTGTTTGAAAATCCCCCAAATGATTTTATATTATATATTAGTGGAATAGTCATTCAAAATTTCAAAAAAATGATCATTTTGGTACTTAAATATCCTTTGTGTTGTTATTATAATGTGTTTTTTATTTTTTTCAAATATATCTTATTATGAATGTTTTTGTATCTTAGGTTATAAATTATTGATTGAGCTATTAAGAAAGTTTTATGAAGTGATAAAGAAGGATATGAACACCACCTTAAATAGGATAAGAAACTTTCCTTTTACGTCATATGATGTTGTTTTGATATTCAAGTTCTTAATATTAGGAATAAACTCATGATCCAAGATGATTTTTTACAAGTATTTTGTTCAGACAGTGTTATTATATGGGGGAATGCAAGAATTATGCATTACAGAGTTTATACATTTTTTTTCAAAGGGAGATAAGTATATTGTGAGAAAAGTCAAAGTTCAATCAAGGCGGTAGGATATACACAGTTGAAGCTACATTTTGTATAAATTTCAAAGTTATAAATCCATAGAGGATGTTTTAGAATGAAGGGTATTAGACCAAGTCTATCAGACTGAGTTTTATTTGATAGATATTTTGTTAATATATGTGAAAAGAAGTTTTAATATATTTTTATCAAGATCATTAGACAAACAGGTTCAAAATTACATCATACTATATTGTAAAAATTCTTATTGATAAGAGGAATATATAGTTAGGAAATGAAATTTTCAGAGTTATGTTATGAGGAAGATTAAGCTGATCATATGAAGTTCCATTGGATTAATGATTTGATAAATTAGACATTATAGAAATATAAATTTTATATACTGTTTAATAAAGATATAACAATAGAAGTTTTGATCCATGTCTTGCATGAAGTGTGATTTTTTTTAAGGTCGATAGAAAAATGTTTCAATGTTATCAGAAAATGGTTTACTAAGTCACTGACTGAAGTGTTGTGACACCATCGGTCAAAATTTTTCAAATTTTGAGATAAATAAGTAGATGGAGGAAATTTTGGAATCTTGTTGGATAGGTCTTGACAATATGCACATATGTGAAGTCCATCGATCAGAGTTTGCATGTGAAGATAACCATATGGAGAGAGTTTGAGTTGATATAACTAAGACCTTTTTTCAAGGAAAATTATGTAGAGGTGAAGAATAGTTATATGAATATTAATACTTGTGAACGCACTAGACATGTATTCACTAGATATAGGAACAATCACTAGACAAAGGAGTTCTTATGAAGTCACCAGATGAAAATCCATAGGATGAAGTACTGAGAATATTTTATAAAATTTGGAAATCTATTTATAATAATTATTCTAAGATGATAAAATCAATGTTTTTAATCTAGATAAGTTAAGGAATTTTTAGAAATTTTATTGATGATGAGTTTTTAGGAATATTTATGAAAGTTATATATTTTTTTAGAAGCATACTAGTGAAGTTATGATGAGTGGGAGATTTTTAATTTCAAATTTGGGTTGAGTTGGAAAATATTTTGAATTTCTATTTCATTCTTTTAAGTGCACACCTATATAAAGGGGTGTAAGTACAATATAGCTGTGTAGAACATTGGTCATATGTGTGATAGAAGTTGATTTACAGTGAATTATGATTAGGGTGAGTTTATAACCAATGAAACCTTTGGTTGAAGAATATTTATAAGAGAGAGATTTTGACCACAGGTATCAAATAAAGATTTTCCGGTCATAGGTATAGTGTTCAGTGTTATCAGATAGAGGTATTGATAAGTATTTATGAGGTTTAGTGTTTTTTTATTATATAGATAACCAATCAGAGGTGTGGTCATTATGAGTCACACCATATAGAGTTATATTGAATGAAGAAAGATGACACACTAGATAGAGGCATACTAGATGGAGTACATTAGATGGAAAATTTCTAGACGAACATTCAAGAAATTATTAAGAAAATATTCTTATCTTTTTTTTAGATTAGTTCGATAAGAAACTATGTAACTGATAAGAGTTGGTATAATTACCCATCAGGATATAGAAGGAGTCTAACAATAGTTAGATACAATTTTATTTACTTCATATTATAGTGGATTTACATGTACCTATTACAGTCACTATGGAAAATATGTAGTCACCCACACTGGGAGTGAACCTAGTAAATCTTGTGGGCTTTTATTTACATTCATAAAATTTTATAAAAATTTTGGTTGGGTTTTATATAGCTGAAAGGGATATAAAATCAAATAAGTAACAATGTTTTATTTTAATAGAGAATAAATTGAAAAAGATCACAACTTATTCAAACCCCCCCATTCTCATGGGTTCTCATACTCCTGGTAACTTCAATTAGTATCAGAACATATTGGTTACCTTTGTAATATCCTTACTTTTAATATCTTAGATAATATTACATCAATTAATAGAAAATATATTCCTATATTTTATGGAAAAAATTATCATGGATATAAAAATAGAATGATACCTTATCTTTCATCTCTTTACATAGAGGTAATTAATGTGTCTAAAGTTGGTCATCCAACCATTGGAAATTATTCTACTATGATATTTATTGAAAAAATAAATCATGAGGATTATAGGAAATACCAAAATATTATTCTCATGTGTTTGTTATAAAATGTTTATATTAACGTGATGGTTCTAATGATAGGCAATGAAACTTGGGACAAACTCAAAAGTATCTTTAATAAAAAAATCAACATGAAGGAAGAAAAGATATAAATTTTGATAACCATATTTGATGATTTAAAAATTGATGATAATGAAACTATTGATGACTAATTCATTAGAGTTAATGAAATTTCTAGCAACATCATAAGATTCATAGATGTCTTAGAAGATTCTACCTTTATTAAGAAAATCATGTGAAACTTTCTAGATAAGTTTCATCCTAAAATTTCCACCTTAAAAGACAATGATGATTCATCTATTAATGATTTTACTAAATTTATTGTTGCAAATGAGATTAGGAAATATCCAATATTAAAAAATAATATTAAGGATGAAATATATTTTCAAGTAATGAAGAAACTATTTTTTTATAAACTAGACAATGAGTTAGTTGGATATAATGAATCATAATATAAGTTAATGTTGAATAAAATGATAGAATCATGTATCCTATCTTTAAAAATTATTATAAAGGTAGAATAAATTACAAAGAAAAAATCCCACTTAAATGTTTCAAGTGTGGATTCATTGAAATTTTTTATATGAATTGTCTTGAGAAGAAATTTGGGGAATATGATGATTATTCTGAAGAAAAAACTCAGTTAAAGAAGTAGAGAAACACTTCTAAGAAAGATAATAAACCCCATATAAGTACAAAAAAGTTGACCCAAAATAATGAATGAATTATGTTAAGTAAAAAATTTGAGAATGAAATACTGACAACAGTTCCTCAAAATATTAAAATATAGTGAAGTTTAGAACATTATTTTCTATTATGGAGAGAAATAAATATTTTTCAAATAATTAAGATGAAGAAGTTGGATAAACCTACAAGGAATATCAATTGAGATCAAAACTCATGGAATATATTGAGTAAAAAAAATCTATAAATAATTTATAATTTTGAAGAAATAAAGTGAGAAAAATAATGTTGGGAAGGAATAATTCCTTAAAAAGAAATATTTATACATTGAAGAGATTAAGATACTTCAGTTCAAAGTTACTGAGCAAGGAAAGTTGGTGGAATATCTTGGTAAGGAACTCAATATTAAGAAATATGATCTATGAAAAACTCAGTCAATACTTTTTTAGTTTTAAATTAACCCAAATAATATGAGTGATAATTTCAAAAACAATTCAGAGGTAAAGGTTATAACATCTAAAGCTATTGAAAGATATCATCCCAAGAATAAGGTTAAATCTACACCCACTAAACCTAAAAGTTCATTTGGTTATACTAACCATGAAAGTTTTAAATTTTTTTTGAGAAATATTGTGTTGAGAAGAGATGGGAGAAACACATCGCATCTACATTAGTCGAAAATAACTCCAAAGAGAATGCTTCCCCACACCCATGGAAATAACATGCTAGAGGTTTTGTTAACCCCAAACAAGCTTATTGTAGGGAAAGATAACTTTTCTATAAAATATAAAATTTCAGTGGATATTGTTAATACTATGTTATATAGGGAATAATGTATAAAATTATTGGAACCACATTTTTATTTCTTAAAAATAAACATGGACTAATGGGGAGAAATAATTGAATAAATGAGAGTATCTAACTAAAGTTGTAGGAAGAAATAAAATAAAAATTATTAGATGGTAGAAATTTACCATACAAAAATTGATTTGAATACTTGGAGGAAGTTTATAGAAGGTGTGATTGACTAGGTCTCTATATTGAATAAATTATGACAATGTTTCTGAGACAGGTTTCTTTTGATGGAAAAGAAAAGGAGCTAGGGAAGATGAAAATTGAGGAAAGAGCTTGTGTTGCTGATGCTACTCTAAAAGCTAGAAAAATGAACAAACCTTGGATTATTATCATTGGTTATTCCTTTCATATGATATGTGATATAAATATCTTAAATTATATTGAATAATTCGAAGGAGGAGTAGTTAATTTTGGAAAAAAATTTCTTTAAAAATCAGAGAAATGGGAATGATTTTGATTGAATCTTAGAAACTAAAATTAAAGTAATTTATTTTTATTGATGGAATTAAGAACAAATTACTATGTGTTAGCCAAATTTGTAATCAGGGTGAGGAAATTATCATCAGAAAATATTCTTGTATCATCATAATTTTTAAACATGTCTAAGTTCTTAATATGGTAGAAATAACTAATAAAAATATATTCCAAACTATAGATCTTTGTAACTCATGTTACTTAAGTGATGAGGATTAAAATAATATATGGCATCAAATACTTAGGCATCTTAACCATAAAAGTATGAGAAAAATTTATAAAGAAGATCCTATGAGACAATTACCATAACTAAATAGTAAATATGATGCTATTTTTATAACTTACATTAAAGGAAGGGTGATTAGTTGTAGATATAAGAAATTTGAAATCCAATTTATCAAACTACTTGATCTCATTCACTCTGATCTTTGTTTGATGATGAGACATTAATCAATAAAAGGTGATCTGTACGTTATTATTTTAATTTATTACTTCACTCAAATGACCAATATAATCTTTATGAAACATAATTCATAGGCTACATATATGTTCATAAGTTTTAGAAGGGATGTTGAGGATAAAGTGGGTGTATATATGTTGAAGTTGAGGAAAAACAATAAAAATGATTACAAAAGTAACTCTTTTAAGTCCTTCCTAAAGAAACATGAAATAAAACACTAATACAGTTCTACCTACACACCTCAAAAAAATTTAGTAGAGGAAAGGAACAATAGAAGTTTAGTTGAAATGGTAAAAAATATTCTCAAAGAATATAAACTTTCAAAATTATTCACGAGAGAAGATGCAAGTTCCAATGTTCATGTTTAAAATAGATATTTGTTGTAAAAAGAATCCAAAGTGACATTTGATGATATATGGTATAATAAAAATCCAATACTTCATGTTTTAGAGAGTCCTTGATTTCTTAAGATAAAAAATTTAGATTTTTAAAGTATGATGATAAAGACGAAGAAGGAATTTTTACATGATATTCATTTTATGGAAGAAGTTACAAGTATTAGAATAAATACATACAAAATTTGGTTTATTAATTCGATGTAAAAATTATTGAAAATAAATCTTCCTTAAAACAGATGTTGGATAAGATAAAGAAGATGTTGTGGAAGATATATTGATGAATTCCAATAGAGATAATAAAGGGGATGACAATAAAGAGACCAAACATGTACAAGTTGATTTAGATCAGTCTTTCAATGAAGAAAGTGTGAGGACCGAGTTGTGTTTTGGTTGTATTTTTTGTCAATAGATCAATATTTTTATTATATTGAATAAATAAAGTATTTTGAGAAGATTATGGATGAAAATATTAATTGAAGAAAGTTTTCAATCCGATCCAGACTATCTACATGAGAATCAGATCCAGAACCTCTGGATGAGTCAATATGATCCATCAGATGGGGATATTGATAAAAAAATAAGAAGCTGCTAGAAATTAGATTCACCATCATAATCATGAATAAGTTTGTTGGTGATTAGTTTTTATTCCAAATAAGAAAGGAATCATCTCACTTTTTTTTGGTGAAAATAAGACTAACCATCATATTCATAAGACCAGACTAAAAAAAATGTATTCATAAAATCTTACTCAAAATTCTTAATAAAGTTCATTCTAATGCGGTTCTGATCGTATTGAGGTTCAGATCGTAATGAGGTTTTGATCATAATCAGATTCATCATTGATTCGATAGAAATCTGACGATGCTTTTCTGTTTTGTATTTCCCAAAAATCATAATTAAGTTGTGAAAATTGTGATGCAAGCTTGATGAAATAAATGGGGATAAGAAGTCTTGAAAATCGTATTGAGAATATGATTGAAAGAAAAGAGGGGCTACCAACTGTATTCGGGAAAATCGTATTAAGGCTGGTTAGAAAGAAAGAAAGTAATTGGAAGAATAGAAAGTTTTAATACTATCTAAGGAAAGTTAGAAGATGTTGGAAAGGATGGGAAGTTTCAATGCTTTCCATTAAAAGTTAGACGATGCTAAATCCAATCTTCAACATATTAAATTTCATGAAAGAATTCACGATACTTGCTGAAATATTGAAAAAGATGAAATTTGGTGAAGCTGAAGATTTCTGGTCTCAAGATCATTTTAATGATATTTATATATATATATTTTTTAAAGGTTTAGGATCATGATCATGAATAAAGTGATGGTTTTTAGTAAAAAAAAATCCAAAATATTTAAATCTTAAAAGAAAAAGATGATGAGAATCTTATTCAAAAAATAAATAATCCACTGATACCAGTCTATGTGATTCAGTATGTTATCATATTCATCAAAGAAAAAAAAAATTTGTGAAGAAGAATCATCTATATCATATTCATAAGATAAAGATGTTTCTGAAGTTGAAGCTAATGACATTGGTATAATAGACTCGATATACCATTGTAATCATCAAAGGAAGATTTTTTTCATTGGGAGTTGTTGGGACCAATAATAAAGAAAATAAGTTGAAGTTATTATGGACAATGTGAAAAGAAATTTAGAGACTTATCAACAATGTAGTCAAACATTTACAATAGGTTTAATTTCATTTTTTATCATTTAAGTGGGTTAAGAGAAAATAAGAAGAATAATCTATTATTTTACATTTTTCTTCATCGTAATGAGGTTGATCATAATGAAAATCATAATGGAGAATAAGAAACAAAATAAGGTTTTCTGAAAATATTAAAGTTGTCTATTTCATGATACATGCAATTGGTACCGAGCATCTTAATGAAGAAAACAAATTGGGAAAATTGGAATCAGAATGATGTTTTTGAAGAAATTCATAGGTTAGCTAAAGTTGATAGAAGATTCAAAAGGTTTGAGAAGAGTTGATAAGCATTGAAGAATTTATAAATGTATCCAGAATTCAAGGTGAATTCAAGTGTTGGGTAAATTTGGTTAAGAAGGAAAAGTTTTGAGAATCCCACCTAAACTATATTTGGGTGACCTATAAAAGGGAGAGTACATTGTAATTTCATCTCATGGAAGTATTTTTCATCTATGAAGAATGAGAATCTCTGAGTTTTTAGGGAGAATAATTTTCTGAATTGATCTTTGTTGAAGAAATTTTTCTGGACAAAAGAAGAAAGGAGAGGAGACCTGATTGTATTCCGCTGATCATTGTTTTCAGATGGAAATCGTATTCATCTAGGAATATTATTTAGCCGAGAATCATATTTATATTTATAGACTCAGAATAGAGGTGGTTTATAATTGTTTCAATCTTATTTCGATAGATTTATATTATCGTATTGAGAAAATCATACTTGAGAATCAGACTGGGAAATCAGATTGAGTTTTATTACAAAATCTAGAAAATTTCTTACCAGCTTATAGGTAAGAAAGTAAAGAATTATTTTAAAAGACCATATCTATGAAGGTTGGTTAAGAAGCACTATAACATGTTTTGTTATAAAAATATTGTATTACATCATTTGTGCTAGAAGAAACACACACACTATTTGATTATTTACATAGTGCTACACGAGTGTAATGGAACACCCTACTCATTGTATTTCACACAAAGGATTGTTTTCTAGTGGATTTTGTGGTATTAGATCATTTCCAAACCATACCAAGGGCATATCTATTATTGTTGAATAGTGAACCTTGTAAATTCTTCTATTCCTATGGATGTGTGTTTGAATTATTTTTAGTAGGGAAGGTATCTTGAAGAGGAGGCAAAGGTTGTTTCATAAGAAATGAAACATAAAAGAAAAATATATCAGTAATTTAACCCCTCTCCCTATCAGTGATACAATTATCCTAACTAGGTATTTACAATTAGTATCAGAGCTGAAGGTTCCCTTCGTTTATTCCTTGCTGAAGTTTTGAAGAAAAATTTATAATGGATAATCTGAGTTGTGTGAATAGAGAGGGGATTCAAATCTTAAATGATAGGAATTATCATATCTAGAAAGTAATAAGGCTTCCATATCTTACTTCTCTTGGTTATGATGTTTCAGAAGCTGTTACAAATGGTTTACCTACCTGTATTAAGAATTATCCTCTCATAAATACTGATAAAGAAAACCTTGAAAATGATGGAAGAGATAAAAATTATTTAATCTCATCACTTTCTTAAAGTTATTTTCTGAGAGTAAAAGGAGTTGCCACTATCAAGGTTATTTGGGATAATATAAAAAACAAGTATAACAGAAATAAAAAAGTGAAAAATGAAAAGTTACAAATCTGGAGACTTAAGTATGAAGATCTGAAGATGGATGAATATGAATCCATTAGTGACTTCTTTACCAGGGTGACTGATATTGTTATCACTATCAGTGGTCTTGGTGAAAATTTATAATATTATATTATTGTTGAAAATATATTGAGAATTATTCTCGAAAAGTATGATGCCAAAGTTTGTTCTTTAGAATATAGATATCCCGATACATTTTCTCTAGATGATTATCATAATACTATCATCACATATGAGATGATAAGGGAAAAAGTTATGAAGTTAAAAATAAAATATGATAAGGAAATGTCTTTTAAATCTACCAAGAAATAAAAGGTTAAGAATGTTCTTGAGGAAGATTATGTTTCTGATTTTGACTCAAAAAATGAGGTATGTAAAAATCTTGATGAAATTTTATCCCTATTTTCTAAAAATGTGAAAAGAGGTATAAGAAGATATAAGGGGAAACTTCCTTTAAAATGTTTTGGTTGTGGATCCATTGGGAACATTATTTCCAATTTTCCTAAAATAGGTGATAATGAAGAAAATGATGAAGAAGAAATTAATGAAGAAGAAATAAGGTGAGGAAGATCTTGGAAGAAATAGGATGACAAAGAAAAAAAATATTCCAAGAAGAAAGATAAGAAGTTCTACAAACCCAAAAGGAGAAGCTTTTTATCTAAGGAGGATGATAGTGAATAAGTTTCAAATAGTGATAAATAAAACACATTTATTTCTGTAGTTGATGAGGAAAGTCTTGTTAATTGTGAAAGACGTTATTCTAAAAGTGAAGACAGTGAAACCGAATTAGAAAAATACACTAAAAATGCTGACTAAAATACTTTTTCTGCAATAGTTGATAATAAATAATATGAAATTAACAACTCTAAAGAAGAAAAAAATCAATTATAATATTATATTAATGAAGAATTGAAATAATGATTGAGGAAAATTGGGAGACATTAAAAGGATATCATGAAGTTGAAAAGTCAAAACTCATCAAAAAACAATAAAGAATGTATTCATGATGATAAATTTAAGCTAATAGAAGAGATTGATGATTTGAATAAACATATTGAGGAATAAATGAATCATAATGAATATCTAGAAGTGAAGTTGAAGGAAAAAGAATAATATTAGGAACTTTTCCAATAAAAGCTTTCTAAAGCTGAATAGAAAGGTACATGTTTCAAAAACACTATCTCTAAAGTTGGTGAAAGTTCTTATAAGATGAAACCTAATAAGGATCAACAAATGTTACCTTCAAGTGTTGAGAAGAAAACTGAATTTTTTTTCTGACAATAAGATATCTGGGAAGATTATATACATGTCCACGATTAACAAAGTATATAATTAAAAAGTTTCTGAAAATATCGAGTTCAAAAATGTTTCTAAACACTATGAATATGAAAAATTTTCTATTACTTTTGGTTCTGATATGGCTTAAAATAAAACTCATATGAAGAATAAGGTTTCAATTGAAAATAGAAAATTTGGTGATCAATAAATTTTTATTAGGAAGGTTGCTGAGAAATGTATTCACAACTTCTATCAGTATGAAAGTTATAGAAGAAAATAGCTATTCTATGTATAGTGCTATAATTATGGTGGATTTGGGCATACAACTAAATTTTTTTGGTTCAACTAAAAACACTACAATTATTCCACAAACCATAGAAGGCAATGTTTGATGGGGTAGTCTATACCCTTAGGGAAGAAGTATAAGAAGGATGTTTGGAATAAAACTAAGAAGGTTGGTGTAAAAATTAAAAATCGGTTCCAACCTCTGAAAACTATTTGAGAAAGATGTGAGAAACCTAGGCATATTTACAAAGGGTGTATTGTTTTGTAACCATCATAACAAATGTTTCTGAAAATTTTTCAGAATCTAGACATTTTAGAAGTTAAGACAAACATATCTACTATGTATGAAAATAAAGAATGCTTATTTATCTATCCAAAATATGTTGACTTGGATAGGAAGTTAGATGAAGCAAAAAAATCAATAAAATAATAGGCGAAGAAACATAATTCTAAAGATATAAGAAAAATTTACAAAAAGTTATCAATAGATTGTGCATACGAGAAATAATGACATGATATCAAAATTTGTTTGACTATATTTCCAGAACAAAATAAAGGCATGGAAAAAATGTTACAAACTAATTTTAAAAAATATGTTACTAAAGATGAAGAAAAGTTGATATTCTCATTATAAGATTCTACAGATAATAAGAAAGTTTTTACAAAACTTTAGAAGGATGAACATAATAAATAAATCACATCCATTGAAAAATACAAGAAAAAAAAGAAAAATTTCAGAATGAAAGAGGACTCTTAGTCCAATTTTTACTTCTAAGAAACAACTTATGTTCCTCCTTATTCATAATATTTTTTATATTTGTACTAACATACAGGGAATTGAAGGATTTGAAATAATGGGAGATAAAATTGATGAGTCTCTTACTATTCTTGCAAAAGAAAGTAATGAGTTTATGAGAAATATGAGGTTGTTAAAAGATGTGTTTTTTATACACCAGAAATTTTTGATATGTTTGTTAAAATGGGCACAAGTTACTTTTATCTTAAAAAAATTCTCTTAAGTATTTCCCAAAATCATGAGAATATTGAAATAAACACGAAAATGGTATTAGATGAAAGTTGTGTTATAGAAAAAATTCATCACCTTGATTATACACACTTATTTTATATAATGGGTTATCCCACATATACTTAGATTTTTTTAGTTAATGGTTCTTTGTTAAGAAACTCATGTGATACCTATATTGAAGAAAAATTTCAAGACTCAGAGATGAAAAGTTCCAACCCCTCGAAATGAGATCTTTTGTCAATAAGGGAGAAACTTGTCATGATGGCCCCTTTGAATTTGATTTTCAATAATGGGGAGATAAGATAAAGGGGGAGAGAAAAGAAATAGGGGGAGAAATAAAATAATGGAGAGAATAAAAAATGATAAAATAAAAAAATACCACTTTGTAGAGGCCCAAAGCTTGACGTACATGGACATTACATTACTTTTGCGGAATACTTAATACTTAACAAGAACCAACACTCAAGGACCGTAATAGTTTAGTGTCTTTGGAAACTCGGAACATCTTCTTCTAATCGTGGTGAAAGATCTTCAACATCTCCCATAAAGATCTTCCCCTTTTTGTTTTCTTACCTAAAACCTTCCTTTAAATCCTGGGGAAAAGAAAACATATAAAAGGGTGAGCTCAAATTCTTAGTAAGGGTAAGCATGGATAAAATAAAATAAATCATATATATTTGAACTTAAATACATGAACATAATGTTTAATCATCAAAATCTTGAGCAATGACATAAAACATGGCAGTACTTAAGGCATAGATCATAAAGAAACATTAATCATGATAAAATAGAATGGGAATAGATCATGTAATTGTGGAAACCATTAAGCACATGATATGATTTCCATAGTAGCCAAGGCATTGCTGCCAAGACTATCTTAGTGGACAAAGTCCCTTTCTGAATCAAGTTTACTCCTCGTTCCAGTCCTATATCACTGAACCAGATTAACTCACCGTTCCAGCCATGTCTATATCATGAGATATAAATCTTAACCCAATGCATTGGAGGGAGATACAAGTCTCAACCATCTCATAATGAAATCATACATACATGTGCCACAACATGAACATAAATCATTCATCATTACCCAAATAATAAAATGGGTTTCATAAACATCATCCCATAATAACATAATCCATATAAAAAATGGATATAATTTCATAATAAGAAAAGTGAAATCATGTATGTCATATAGACATTATACTTTAAACATACACATATAAAATAATTTCATCTTAGATGGAAAATGGTTTTTATAAAACACTTGAAATGAATTCTTGAGGAAAATATCCTTTCTTCTTCAAAATCATTTTATTTTCCCAAAATGCCATGAAATTTTAAAAGAAAAGTACTTTGTTGAAAATATTCATAAAATCTTGTAGAGTAAGCTTCATGAAATTGAGGCATTATGAAACCGTAAAAATCCGTTCACGCCGTATAGGTTAAAAATAACATTCTCTGCGTACTTTTGTCAGAAAAGTCAAAAAGTTCCTCGTGTGGTAAACAAGAGTAAGATTAATTTCATAACATGTGGTAAAATTTAAAAATGGGTAAAAAGGACATTAAACATACATGAAAACATTTTTAGAAAACATGGACATGGATGATAACAAAAACCCAAGTAAATACTTACGAATAAACAATCTCGGATAAAAACGAGATTGGAAAAGTTATCCCTTACCTCAGGTTCGATATGCTTCAGACGTATCCGAAACTCCTGTATAATGATTTAAATAATTTCATTTACTTATTATAGAATCATATTCATTGTTATGATATCATATATGGTTTACTTATGACTTTATATTACCCGTTCTTTTGTAAATTCGATGTAAAAGCAGCGATTTGGGTAAAATCGTTTCATTTATTGTACGTGTTTCGACTTGTTATTCTTGATATTTTTACTTTTATCCTGATTTACTTAATTAAATAATGTAAAAAATGATTTCTATAAAATATATATTCATTATATACATATATATATATATGATAGATCGATAAATGGAATGAAATACACCGTTCATGGAGACAGTAGGCCGTACGTACGCATGAACGCTGTTTTCGTTTGCTAATTGAATTGAATGGAATTAAGTAGATGACATACATTTATATATACATAAATAAAGTATCATTATTATGTAATATATTTCATTATTATTCATTATATATACTTTATAATCATTCATGAATGGTTAACATGGAGAATGAATCTCATCACATCGGGGAGACGGTAGTCCGTACGCACGCACGAGCGATGATATCATTCCCATGATCATGTAATTATATTGAAGTGTATGTATAATATTTCATAATAAATATAAATTTACAATAATCATATATAGTTATTTATTTATACCATTATACCCATCCAAGTAAGGTGGTGGTCGAAAAAAGATTACACCACGGCGTGAAGACGGTATTCCGTACGTACGCACGCGCGGTGATTTCGTTTTCTGTAGGATGGATAGAAGGTGAAATAGGGTTGTTTTATATTTATAATAACATATCAGTACATAAATAATACAGGTGTTATTAATTTATAATGATACAACTAAAGAAGAATAAGTAGAAGAAGAAAGAAACTTGAGAGAATCGGAAGAAGATATTACCTCTTCTTCAACGCACCTCCTTTAAGCTTCCTCTTAAGGAAGTAGAGATGTTCTTTTGAGAAGAACAGAACCTAAAAAATGTTTCTAGGGAAGTGGAGAAGATAAATGAGTAGGGTTTTGTCAAGCTTCAATGCTAAAAAGGGTGTGAAGAGAAGAGGGAAGGGGTGCCCTTTTTATAAGGGAGGAGAGGGGCACCTTTGGAAAAACTTAAAATATAATTTTATAATAAAGTCATATTCATTTTATAATAGCTCCAAATTGATTTATTTTGAAGCTAAAGTGGGTATTATTCGAAATACTCTCAACCAATAGGTTTTAGAGAAGTTTAGGTTACTATTTTAACCTTATCTTTTAGATTTAACTCTAAGTTAAATAATTTAACTTTTACCGTGTGTTCTTGTTTTCTAATACTATATAGTTAATAAACATACTATAAAAAGTCAAAATAATCCCAAGTGGTTCATTATTAATATATAAAACCTTATCTAAGTCATTTTTCCGAACCTTAGATTTTTAAGAATATAATAACAATTAATAATATAATATTTGTTTTAAAAACTATTTTATATCAATTTTGACACTATTTGGTAATTGATTTTTGTGAAAATTATAACAGAATTATTAGTTCTAAAAAAGTTAATTAAATCAATACTAACATGTCATATTGACCTATAAAATTAGTTTAATTCATAAAAAGTCTCAAATTACATTTATTTGGGTATTTATAATGTCAATTATTTTAATATTTCATTATTTAGGTAATTACTACATCACTATTGTGTCATAAATAAATTAAATTATTTAATGTCTAAAAATTATAAATAAAATACCATTATGTATGAAATATTTTTATCTTTATAATTAATATTTATAGTCTAATTTATCTTATTTATGATTATATATTAAAAATGTTTTAGTTATTAAACTTTGATTTTAACTCTTTTAACTCTTTTTTAAATAAAATAATAATAAGTGTCCTAATCTAATCCAAGTGGACCTAAATGATAATAATATATTTCTAAGGTTATTTTTGGTCGAATTAAACTTATCCAACAGAATTAGGACATGTGTTAGGGTAATAATAATACAATTTTTACCCCTAATTACCCTATTTACTTTTAAGTGTGGTAAATAAAAGTAAAAAGTTACTATTCACCAAAAATTATTTTTATCTTATTGAACCACATTTTACTCCTTGATATTAACCGTGTCTCCCGGATTTTCAAAATTCCACTCACAGAAGTGGTAAAATTATGTTTTATGTAAATTTTCAAATTCTATAGGAGGTGGGTAAAAAACGGTGAAAAGTTCAATAAAATTTTTATATATCTAAAATTATTATAAAATGACTCAAATGAATTACTTTGAAATTATATAGGTATTATGTATCAATTTTGACCTAAAATAAATAAAATAAATAATTATTTAAAAAAAGTCGGTTTTTAAATAGTAACCCGGGGTTTTCACTATTCATCAAAAATTGAAAGTTTTCAGAAAAATACCAAAAATTCATCCTAGGCTAATTTCGATGTTCTGAATATAAAAATGAAGTCCATTTTGAAAGATAAAATTCATAAAATTTCAAAAAGTGGGTATTACTATTCATAATGGCTAGTTTATATAATATTTTAATAACATATCGTTGTTTAGTGAAACTCGGTATTGCGTACAACACACACTATCGTGGAAGGTCACGGTTGCGTGTAATGTAAGCCAAGTCAGGGTTGCGTATAGTGCAAGACTCCTTTGTTGTTGCGTATAATAGAATCCAACCATATTTCATTTATACATTTAATATATATATATATATATATTTATTTATTTATATATACACTCAATGTTGTGTAGAATAACTACTATCAAACGAACTTGAAATTTTGTGTAACAAGATCTAGGAATAGTGTTGCGTATACTGCAAGCTAATACGGTCTTGCGTATAGTGTAAGATAATCTTGGTGTCGCGTACAACATAATATATGAAAGAAATTAGAAAGAATAAATCTCATAAAATCTCGAGGTGTTACATTCTACCCCCCTTAAAATGAATTTCACCCTCGAAATTCATCGGGGGTTATAAATGGTTTACTACTTGAAAGTTTCTTTCATAGAAACCCACATCATAAAAAGGAATACCAAAACTTATCTTTAAAAACTAAAGTATGAAACGTAACAGTTACCCAAATTAACTAATCACCAGGTTTCCACATAGGGTAACATAGGTGAAAATATGGATATAGAAGAGAAATCTAACGATCAAGTTCTGATGGAGAGTGATATAGGAAATGGATATGATAAAGCCAACAGTCACAAAGCCATAAATTTGTGATGATCTAAGGTACCATCTGATTCATCAGATATGAGGGCACTAGGACAAATTTTTTGGTTTTCAAGATCATTTCCCTAATGTTGAATACTTTTTGAATTAAAAGAAATACTTACTTGATTTTGGTACAATCTCACTATTGTTTGTTCCTTAAACAATTTCCACTTCATCTCTTAAAGAAATGAAGTTGAAAACAGATTACACCACGACGTGGAGACGATATTCCGTATGTATGCACGCGCGGTGATTTCGTTTTCCGTAGGATGGATAGAAGGTGAAATATGGTTGTTTCATATTTATAATAACATATAAGTATATAATTAATACGGATTTTATTACTTTATAATGATACAACTAAAGAAGAAGAAGTAGAAGAAGAAAGAAACTTGAGAGAATCAGAAGAAGAGATTACCTCTTCTTCGACGCACCTCATTTAAGCTTCCTCTTAAGGAAGTAGAGTTGGTCTTTTGAGAAGAAAAGAACCTCCAAAATGTTTCTAGGGAAGTGGAGAAGAGAAATGGGCATGGGTTAGCCGAGATTAAAGGCTCAAAAGGGTGTGAAGAGAAGAGGTAAGGGGTGCCCTTTTTATAAGGGAGGAGAGGGGCACCTTTGGAAGAACATAAAATATTATTTTATAATAAATTTATATTCGGTTTATAATAGCTCAAAATTGATTTATTTAGAAGATAAAGTAGGTATGGGTTGAAAGACTCTCAACCAATAGGTTTTAGACAAGTTTAGGTTACTATTTTAACCTTATCTTTTAGATTTAACTCTAAGTTAAATAATTTAACTTTTACCGTGTCTTCTTGTTTTCTTACACTATATGGTTAATAAAATTACTATAACAAGCCAAAAAAATCCCAAGTGGTTCATTATTAATATATATAACCTTATCTAATTCATTTTGATAAACCTTAGTTTTTTAGGAATATAATAACAATTAATAATACATTATTTGTTTTAAAAACTATTTTATATCAATTTTGACACTATTTGGTAATTGATTTTTGTAAAAATCATAACAACATGATTAGTTATAAAAAAGTTAATTAAATAAATACTAACATGTCATATTAACCTAAAAAATTATCATAATTCATAAAAAGTCTCAAATTAAATTTATTTGGGTATTTATAATATCAATTATTTTAATATTTCATTATTTTGGTAATTACTGCATCACCATTGTGTCATAAATAAATTAAATTATTTAATGACTAAAAATTATAAATAAAATACAATTATGTATAAAATATTTTTATATTTTTAATTAATATTTATAGTTGAATTTATATTATTTATAATTCTATATTAAAAATGTTTTAGTTATTAAACTTTGATTTTAACTATTTTAACTCTTTTTTAAATAAAATAATAATAAGTGTCCTAATCTAATCCAAGTGGACCTAAATGATAATATTATATTCCTAAGGTTGTTTTTGGTCAAATTAAACTTATGAAATAGAATTAGGACATGTGTTTAGGTAATAATAATAACATTTTTACCCTTAATTACCCTATTTACTTTTAACTGTGGTAAATAAAAGTAAAAAGTTACTATTTAAAAAATTTATTTTTATCTTATTAAACCATATTTTACTCCTTGATTTTAACCGTGCCTCTTGGATTTTCAAAATTCCACTCAAAGAAGTGGTAAAATTATGTTTTATGTAAATTTTCAAATTCTCCTAGGAGGTGGGTAAAAACGGTGAAAAGTTCAATAAAATTTTTATATATCTAAAATTATTATAAAATGACTCAAATGAATTATATTGAACTTATATGTGTATTATGTATCAATTTTGACCTAAAATAAATAAAATAAATAATTATTTAAATATAAAGTCAGTTTTTAAATAATAACCCAGTGTTTTCACTATTCATCAAAAATTGAAAGTTTTCAGAAAAATACTAAAAATTCATCCTATAATAATTTCGATATTCCGAATATAAAAATGAAGTCCATTTTTAATGATAAAATTCATAAAATTTCAAAAATTGGGAGTTACTATTCATCATGGCTAGTTTATATAATATTTTAATAACATATCGTTGTTTAGTGAAACTCGGTATTGCATAAAACACACGCTATTGTGGAAGGTCATGATTTCTTATAATTTAAGCCAAGTTAGGGTTGCGTGTAGTTCAAGACTCCTTTATTGTTGCGTATAATAAAATACAACTATATTTCATTTATACATTGAATATATATATATATACACTCAATTTTGCGTAGAATAACTACTATCAAATGAACTTAAAATTGTGTGTAACACGATCCAGGAATAGTGTTGCGTATACTGAAAGCTAATACGATCTTGTATATAGAGAAAGATAATCTTGTTATCGCGTACAAAAAAAGATATGATAGAAATTAAAAAGAATAAATCTCAAAAAATCCCGGGGTGTTACACACTTATTATTTTCAAGTGGTTGAAGTGAGTATTGAAAAAAAACAAAAAGGGGGAGATTGTTATGAATAAGTTTTATTTTGGTTGTATTTTTTGTCAATAGATCAACATATTTATTATGTTGAATAAATAAATTATGTTGAGTTGATGATGGATGGAAATCCTGATTGAATAAAGTTGTCAATCAGATCTAGACTATCTGCATGAGAATCAGATCCATAACACCTGGATGAGTCAATATGATCCATCAGATGAGAATGATGATAAAAAATAAGAAGCTACTATAAATTGGATTCTCCATCGTAATTAGGAAGAAGTTTTTTGTTGATCAGTTTTTCTACCAAAGAAGAATGGAATCACCTAACTCTGTTTTTGGTGAAAATCATACTGACCATCATATTTAAAAGATAAGACTCAAAATAAGAAATGTATTCAAAAAATCATACTCACAATTATCAAGAATGTTCATTGCAATGAGGTTTTAATCATACTAAGGTTTATATCGTTATAAGGTTATTATTACAATCAGTATCATCATGGATCTAATAGAAATCTGATGATAATTTTCTGTTTTTTATTTCCCACAAATCATAAGTAATTTTTGAAACTTGGGATGCAATATTGATGACAGAAAGGGGAGAATAATTCTTGACAACCGTATTGAGAATTTGATTGAGAAAAAATAGGGGATAGTAATCGTATTTAGGAGAATCGTATTAAAGCTGGTTGGAAAGAAAAAAAGTAGTCGGAAGAATAGAAAGTTGTAAAACTTTCTAATGAAAGTAAGAAGACGTTGGAAAGGATTGGAAGTTGTAATGCTTTCCATTAAAATTCATACAATGCTAAATCTTATCTTCAATATATTCAATGCCATGAAGGAAGTAATGATACTTGATGAAAGATTAAAGAAGATGAAAGTCAGTGAAGCCAAATATTTCTAGTCTTAAGATCATCGTAATGATATTTCTGGATGTAGATTTGTTTAAAGGCTGAGAAGGATGATCTTGACTAAGGTGATGCTTTTCAGTGAGACCAAAATCCATAATATTTTTATCCTCAAAGAAGGAAGTGGATGAGAATATTATTCAATAATTAAAGAAGCCAATGATACTGGGCCATCTGATTCAGTATTTCATTGTATTCATCATATCCAGATTTGTTTGTGCAGAAGAATCATTGGTAGCATATTCAGAATATAAAGAAGTTACTAAAGCTGAAGTTTCTAATACTGGTCCAGCAAAGGATTATTTGTTTCATTTGGAGTTATTTGGACTAATAATAAAGAAACGAAGTTGAAGTTATTATGGCCAATATGTAACAAAATTCAAAGATTTATCAATAATGTAGTTAACCATTTACAATAGGTTGAATTAATTTGTTTATCATTCAAGTGGGTCAAGATAAAAGAAGAAGAAGAATATATTTTTTACATTTTTCTTCATCATAATGATGCAGATCATAATTAAGAGAATCAAAATTGGACTAAGGTTTGCTAGGAATATTAAAGCTGTCTATTTATTCATACATGTAATTGGTAAAAAGCATAGTAATGAAGAAAATGTATTGGGAAAATTGGAATTGGACTTATGTTTGTGAAGAAAGTCATAGGTGACCTGATGCTGATATAATATTTGAGAAGGTTTGAGAAGAATTGATAAGTATTGAAGAAGTCATAAATACATCCAAAATTAAATGGAATTTCAAGTTTTGGGTAAATTTGGCTAAGAGGGAAAAGTTTTGAGAATCTCACCTAAAACATATCTGGGTCACCTATAAAAGGAATATTACTTTATACTTTCATCTGACAGAAGTACTATTCATCACTGAAGAGAGAGAATCTCTGAATTTTTAGGGAGAATAATTTTTCGAATTGAGATTCATTGAAGAAGTGTTTACAGAAAGAAGAAGAAAGGAGAAGTGATAAGATTGTATTTAGATGATCATCATATTAAACTATGAATCATATTCATTTGGGAATTGTATGCAACTAGGAATTTCATTAGGATTTATAAAATCATAATAGAAGTTTTTCAGAATTATCTCAATCATATTATGATAGAGTTATATTATTGTATTGAGCAAATAAAACTTGGGAATCAGACTAAGAAATTGGACTGAGTTTTTTACAAAGTCCAAAAAATTTCTTACCAGCTTCTTGGTAAGAAAGAAAAAAATTATTTTAAAAGATCATATATATGAAAGTTTGTCAAGAAGAACCATAACATGTTTTTTTACAAAAACATTGTATTACATCATTTTTTCTAGAAGAAGCACACACACTATTGGATTGTTTACATAGTTTTTCATGAGTGTAAGGGTGTATACTACTCATTTTATTCCACACAATGGATTATTTTCTAATGTATTATATGGTATTGGATCATTTCAAAACTATACTAAGAATGTATCTATTCTTGTTTAATAGTGAAAATTATAAATACTTGTGTTCCAGTGGATTTGTTTTTTAATTATTTTCAATAGTGAAAGTAATCATTAACATGTGGAGAATATTGTTTCATAATAAATGAAACATAAAAGAAAAAGATATCACTGATTCACCCCTCACCCTCTCAGTGATACAATTATCTTGATTGGGAAATTAAAAAAAGTGTGAATAGAAGAAAACATCTTAAGTTTTGTACTTTACAAAAATAGGTTGAATTTTAAAAAATAATTGGAAATTAGAAAGATATAGTTCATAATAGAGAGAAACTGATACTAGATAACCAGAAATAACTTATCTAACTGGTGAAACAAAAATTAGTTATAAAGTAAGTTCAACATAAATAGTGGTTAAATGCTATGAATGAAGAGTCGGATCAAATTTATAAAAGTGACACCTATGATCTTGTTCCATGACTAGAAGGAAATAATACTATAGGAAAAAATGGGTGTTCAAAAATAAGCTTATCAAACATAGAGAAATTTTAAGAAAAAATGTTTGACTTATTTTTAAAGGTTCCTCATAGAGAGAAGGTATTGAATTTAAAGAAAATGTTTCTCAGGTTGCAAGTTTTAAAACTATAATAATGTTATTAGAAGTTGTTACACATCATAGTTAAAAAGTATATCATATAGATGCTAAGTTTGATTTCCCAACTATATAAAACAATGAATAAGTTTATATCAAGAAACCTAGTGGGTTCATACTTTATAATGATGGAACCATGGTGTGTAAGTTGAAGAAATATTTGTATGGTTTTAAATAAGATCATCATTCTTGGTACTCTAAACATGATTTTTCCCTTAAGTAGTTAAACTTTCATAGAGTAAAAATTTGAAAACATCCTATTTTGAAAAAAAGAGCATAGATTCCATAATTTATATTATTTACATTAATGATATAATTTTTTCAGGTGAATGAGATAAAAATTTCAAGGAATTTTCTAAGAAAATGAAGAATAAATTTTAAATTTCTATGCTTGGTGAGTTAACATTATTTTTAGGATTGGATGTTTAAAAAAAGGATTGATACATCTTCCTATCACAAGAAATTTCTACCAAGGAGTTATTTAAAAAGTTTGGCATGTAATATTCAAAGGAATTTTCTACTCTTATATTCATTGGTATAAAGGTGTGTAAAGATGAAGTTGGAAAAAATGTGAATCTGAATGAATTCTAGAAGATGATATTGAGTTTTCTCTATCTTACCAATTCAATAATAGACAATGTATATGATATTGTTTAGTGTGAAATAAATCAGAGCAATCTAAATGAATTATATATATTGGTAGTTAATATAATTCTTATTATATCAAATCAATATCAAATTATGGGTTGATGTATAGAAAAATTAATGATATGTACTTTCTTGTATATACCGATTTTTATTGGGTTAGAGATTGTCATGGTAAAAAATTGACATAAAAAAGAACTTTATTTTTGGGAAAATTTTGTGAGATGAAATTTTATGAAAAAAGTTATATTACCATGAACAAAATAAATTCTAAATATGTTTTCTCCATTAAAGATTATACACAAATTATGTAGATGAAATTTCAAATGGAATATTTCTGATTGAATGTTTCAAAACCATTAAAGATTATTTTTGATAATAAATTTTCCATTTATCTTTCAAAAAATCATATACAATATTCCCGATCAAAGGAAATTAATATAAAATATCATTTCATTAATAATAATTTTATAGGAGGAGAAGTTGTTCTTGATTATATTTTAAAAAAATATCAAAATGTTGATTTTTTTCATCGAATATATTCAAAGGGAAATACTTGAGAAATTGAGTATAAAACTACATGTTTATCCTCCACCAATGAATTTAATGTTACTTAATGAAATTCCCCCATGATTATTTGGATTTTTTTTTCAAATTGGGAGATAAATTACAACTATGTACTTAAACCTTTTGTTAACTCGAATCTGGGATTATAATAAAAAAGGGGAGAGAAAATTTGAGGGGGGAGTTTATATTATTATGTCTACAAAATTTATTATCACCAATGGATGAAATTACTTTAGAAAATTTTATTTTATACAGGAGTGTAGTATCATAAAATTATCCATGATAAATGTTGTGGTTTGATAAAATTTTGAGAAAAGTTTTGTAAAAAAATGACAATTTTCTTTTGAATGTTTCCAAAATATCCATATGGGAAGATTGAAGATCTGCTGTTTTGTTTTTATAACATGATTTTCATTTGTTTTGAACACATATTTTTGTGAATACTTTTGTATCTTAGTTAAGATATTATTTTTAGAGATATTACAAAAGTTTTATAAAGTACTGAAGAGGATAAGAAAGCATCCTAAAATGTGTTAAAAAACTTTCCTTTTAAGTAAGATAATGCTCTATAGATATTAATTTTCCCATAATCGTGAAGAAAGTTATGATACAGAATGTGTCTTTAAAAATTTTGGAATCATACATTACTATTGGAAGGAGGAAGGAAACAAGTCCACATTATAGAGTTTTCAAATAGTCTTTTAAATAAAGGGAACTATATCATACAGAAATTAAAAGTTCAATCAAATCTATATGATATAAAAATTTGAATATAGATGATATAAAGAATTTGAAATTATGAGTCCATGGTGGATGCTCCTGAATGATGGGTATTAGATCAATTCCATCATACAATGATTCATCAGACTGAGTTTTATTTGATAGAGGCTTTGTTACTCCATTTGAAATAGAGTTCTTATAGATATTTACGAAGATCATCATATGGAGAGGTTAAAATTTGCATTGGATTATCTTCTATAAAGTCCTAAAAATCCTATAAAAAGGAAGTAAAACGATTAATGTTCTGTTTTGAATAAGACTAAGTTGTTCATATGAAGTTCCATTAGATGAACAAGTTAATTGGTCCATAATTGTAGAAAGATGCATCTAACAGACATTTCAATAAAGATGTACTGGATTGAGTTGTGAGCCAAGTATTTCATGAAGTATGAGTTTTTATGAATTTGGCTAGTTGAATGTTTTTAATTCACAAGATAGTGGTTTACTAAGTCATTTACTATAAGGTTATGATGTTATCTTTCAATTAAATATTCACATAAAGTTCTGAATGGTGGAAAGTTATTAAGATCATTAGATAGATCTTTTCAAGATGAACTTATTTGATGTCCATAAGTCATAGGATTCATTTTAAAATCAATATATGGAGATATTATAAGATAATCAGACTATGTGAATCAGTTGAGAAAAATCATGGAGAGGTAAATAAAAGTGTTGGGAAGATGATCTCTTATGAATTCATGAAAGAAAAGTTACCCAAAAAAATGAATAGTTACATGAAAAAGGACTTCTTATAATGTCACTGGATGAAAATACACCAAATTAAGTACTAATAATATTTATATAAACTTTGTAAAGTTCTTTACAATGATGATTCTATGCCGATGTAATCAAATTTTATTATCTAGTTGAGATAAGGAAGTTTGAGGAATTTCGCAGACGTCAATTTTTTATGAAGCTTCAATAAATTTTTAGAATTACCAATAAACATTACAATGAATTTGTAATGCGATGTATATTTTCAAATTTGAATATGGTTTGAGTGGGAAAATATTTTGAAATACCACATATTTCTTCTATGTGATTGCCTATATAAATGGGGGAAAGTACAACATGGGTGTATAGAACACTATTAATATGCGTGAGAGAAATGAAGTGCTGAAGAATTTTGATCAGGGTGAGTTTATGACCAAGGAAACCTTTGGTTGAAGAAGATTTATCGAACATATATCATTATCAGAGGCATATGAAAATGGTTTTACAATTAGAGGTATAATTTTCCTTGTTACTAGAAAAAGGTACCAAGAAGTATTAGTGGGGAAAAGTGTTTTGTTCATCAAATAGAGCATCGATCAGAGGCACAGTGATTGTGAGACACACTAGATATAGTTTTTACAAACAAAGGAAGATGGTGCACTAGATGGAGGAATAATGGATGGATTAAATCAAACACATAATTTTAGGATTAAATTTTATTGAGTTGTTAATAAATGTTTCTTATCTTGTTTTAGATTAGTTCTATAAGAAACTTTGCAACTGGACAGAGTCAATTTAATTATCTATCAAGAGAAAGGAGTCCAATAGGTGTTGTCTCAAATTCCATTCACTTAATATTATAGTGTATTTCTAGGGACCGATAGGAGCCTCTATGGAAAGGATGTAGTCACCCACATAAGGAAAAAACCTTGTAAATTTTGTGTTCTCTTCTCTACATTCCTATAATTTCATATAAAGTGTGGTTGAGTTTTATAAAGTTAAAAAGGATAGAAACACTAACAAATTTCAAGGTTTTATTTCAAGAGATAATAAATTATAAAATATCAATGTTTATTCAACCCCCCATCTTAATGGTTCTCACACTCTTGGATATTTTAGTACCTATATTCTATTGGGTTTGACAATTTTAGTAACTTAAGACTTAGGAAACTAGATTTTTTTTTATTTTGAGAAGAAAATATAGATTTAAATATAGATAAATATTTTGAAAAATGAACATGTTTTATACTAAAAATATGATGATATTTAAAGAAATAATCATTTTAACAGTGACCATAAATTCTACAATGAATGAATTTACTAGAATACATAAATTTACTTTTATAACTTGGTATAAAGTAATTTCTATAAACTTTTATAGTTTTTTTCATTTACTACAAATTCCAAATCCTTCTTTATGAATTTTATTCTTACCTAGTATTTTATTTAAATAATTATCTCCTTTTTTAAATATACTAGTAGCTTGGTTCAAAGATACAACTTCAATAGAAAACTCTTAACATTATTATCGCACAAAGAACAAACATTTTTATTAAAATTTGATCTCAAATTATAAATTTGTTTAGATAAATAAAATTTTTCAATGAAAATTTCATCAAAATATTTCTTTAATGATTTATGATTTTTTTTAAAGTTTCCAATTTTTCTTTATGATTAAAACAACATTCATTTATTTCATTAAAGGTTATATTTTTTGAAATATAATTTTGAGAACAAATAAAAGATTGTACCTCCTTATCTTAAGCCATAAGGCATAAATTTTTATTTTTATTTTCAATATCATATTTAGAAATAGATGTAGATTCATCAATTGGATATTTGAATGAACTTTAAGTATCTTTCATGGATTTATTAACTTTTTTGTTATACTGATATTTCCTTTGAGCTTTCCATTATGGGTATTTAGATGTTAAATAAACTTTATTATTAGATTCAATGAATATGGATTCCTTATTCAAATTATTTATTATCTTTTCCATTATATTATTATAAAAATTGAAAAAAATTGAAACAATATATGATATATTCACACTAGTATTCGAATCACTAGAATCATCATAATATTATTCTCTAATATTTTAGGTAGAAACTATGAGAGCAGTATTCACATTTTTGATAAAAATATGATTTTAAATTCCATCTCTCATCTCATCATCACACATCATTTAATTTCTAATGAACTTATTCATCTTCAAAATTAAATAGGAGTGGATTGTCGAATAAATGTAGATAATTCATCCCGATTTGATGGAAAAATCTATATAACATTAACACCAAATCAGATTTTTGAATAGGTGTGCTCAAGTAGAAACATCATTAACTATCTAGGTTATCCTTCCATTCACTTGAGTGATTATTTCATCATCAACCATTTTAAATTATTGAAACTCAACTTAGTAATATTATTCCTTAGTTATATTACATCGTCTATACCTTTATATGATATAATAATGATCTCCCATGTTTCAAAAGTATCAACACACTGAGAAATTTTTTAAAATTCATTATCATAATTTCCACATATAATTTTATTTATAGATATATAATTTTAATCATACTAAACTTCTTGAGTATAATTCAGAGTCTTATGTTCACCTTTAAGGTTCTTATATGGTTTGATAATATTTTCAAAAAAATATTATTAATATAGATTATTATCTTAGATTTTCAACAACTATAGTTATCACTAATAAAATATGGATCTTGTATTATATTCATACATTCTTTAATATCATCGATTGAAAATAGTCCTCTTCAAATGATCATCCCCTCAATATTGTTAATGAAAAAACTTCAAGAATATCCAAAATTATGTTAATAATGATACCAAATGTCCGTGTTAGAAATAATTAGCAATATATATTCAATGATTGATAAGAATAGAACCACTACTATAATACTAATTATTATCCTAATGTGAGTAGATAAAGACTCAAGAGTGCGGGGGTGAGGGGGGGTGGGGGTGAATTGCGTCCCTTAAAAATTCATGAAAGATTCAAAATTACCACTTTAATTATAAAACTATCCTTTACTTTAATCATTCTATTAGTATAAAGTAAAATACAAAGTAAGGAGCACTACATAATGATGTATAATGTTTCGGGGAACAAAAATACCATACTCCACTCCATCAACACTCTCTTTGTGAGCTTAATGATTTTACTAATTGGGTAGTTTTATCCAATGACCATGAAAAATGAGTGTAGGAATTTGAAACCTTACAATAAAGATTTTATAGGGCCTTGAAGTTAATTTATAAGGAACCTAAATATCTTAAAACAAAAAAGTTTCACTCCACCATGAATGAGTACATATAGTTAACAATAAATCATAAATGACTTGGGATGAGAGTGTTGATACGATCTTCATATCATACATTCAATAGTAACTGACAGATATAAATGATCATAATGAAACCACAATAGTATTAGATATAATAATATATCACATGCATATTATTTTGAATAATATTAGTGGTATACTAATAATTTTTTATTTGGCATAGGATTTATTAATATTTCTTCATTTCATAGTTAGATAATAATAGATATTCAGAGTATTTCATAAAATATATTTAAAGGTGTGAAGTATTAGAAATATTCATTAAATATCTTTGGTATTTTTCTCTCAAATCCATTCCCATTATAACTATCTAATGAGAATATATATAAATATATTTTCTATCCACTGATACTTTATTACTCTTTGTAAATTTTAAAATAAGTGTCAAAAAACATCCTTAAATTTATTGATAATAAACATGAATTATTTCTATAAATGAATCTTGGGAGGTTGATATTAAAAAATATTTAAATATTTTATCCAAAAATCACTCCATGAAAATAGAATAATTGATAACCTTCCTATTTCATGAAAATATTCCCATTAATACAACTAGTATTCCTCAAAAAGAAAAACCTCAATTATCTCCCAAATTTCACTATTTTAAAATCCTAAACACTTTTTTTATCCATAAATATTATTATTAATTTATTAAAACAAAAAAATATACAAAAATCCAAGGAGATTAGGGGGGACTGAAATAGTGAAACCCGAGGGAATCTACCTTAACAAGATTAACACACATAGGGGGAAGGGAACCTACACTGGTAAAAAAGATAAAAGGATGGTCATGCAGGTATCTTGATGCTAGGATGTTGATAAACTTATTCCCTTAATTCCATGTGTGAAATATGACCATATAGTTGTCAATTAAAGTTTTTTCCTTTATAGATGAGATAAGTGATGGGCCAAGGGTGTGATGAGTTCTCTTAGAGGGAGTTAAAAATGGTTGAAGAATCTATTTCTATATAGGTTAGTGAAATACCATTAGAATGGAAAACTTTAATCCCATGCTACAAGGAATTTGATTTTGTAAAAATATAATCCACCTGGTCGTAAGAGGAATTGAAAGTAATAATGGTTAAGCTGCTATAGTCATGAACAATTCCTCCCCCACTCATGATATCTTGATTGCATGCCCTATACAAATTGAGTTTGAGACTGTTTATAGGAGGGTGACAATGAACCAAATGAATGTGGCGCAGGTGATACTAAACTAAAGGAAATGTACCCCTACTAGCCATAAACTTTCTTAAAGAATGGTGGAAGCTCCCAATACATCACCAAGGGATCTAGTTCCACCACCAAGCTTCTTGATCTAGCCACTAGTTCCATCCTCTAGTTGGATAATCCTTTGATCCATACTTAATTCCTTGGATTCCAAATGCACCATCATCCATACACTAGAAAAATTGATTTCTTCACATTCTTTTGTTTGTTACTACCCATTCCATGGAACCAGGAGTATAAGGAGTTAATACTTAAAGGATCCTGGGATCAAGCTAAGTGAACTTTCATAGGGAGAGACAAATAGTTGAGAATCATTACCTTTTTAAGAATAAGTGTTCCACATATTCACCTCTTGGGGTCTAAAAACAATGGCATTTTGAGGATAGGTTGATCCCCTTATGTGGGAAATAGTCAAATATTAGGACTTCATGACTCTTCATGCACCAAAAAAGGTTATATTTCGATGGGATTTAATTTCATGAGAGAGCCCCCCCATTCATCCAGGGCTGCCTTCCTAGTCTATATCACATGTTGGTAACCCTTATCCAAAATAATCCTTGAAGGAGATCTTGTAAAGATGCACCTTTCCTACTCATCTAACATGCTAATAATATTAAAGATCCCATGTTGGAATTTTTACTAGATGGAATGAATTAGTGACAAATGTTTTATCAACTAAAATAATATGATACCAAGATTCAGGTATCTTGGGAATCTGAGATTGGTTCCCATCCAGTCGTGTGACCAAAAATTAACTTCATCCAGACTGAAGATCCAGCATGACTGCCATTGGAGAATAGTGATATGACTTAAAATAGTCTAACATAAACTGGATACTTTCATTTTCATATGATTCAAATCCTGTCCATACTTGAACATGATAAAACTACCGAAAATATACTTTCCTTCTACCACCTCCCATGCGAGATTCTCTTGATGGAAGTTCATGGGATTGGAAACACTTCTCAGATTAACCCCTTATTCTCCAACTAGTCTAAGCATCCTACTACATGACTACCAATGAAATATAACATTCATTTGATTATATAGTATAAAAGAGGTCATTATATCCTTGATATTTTTTAGGATTGTATTAGGAACCATGAGGGTAGACAACACATGCATGAGGATCGCGGTATTTACAAAGTTCACCAGTGTGATTCTACTACTAAATTAAAGGAACATATTCTACTAATTAATGATGTGATTAGAGATATTATAAACTAAGACTTCAAATATGTGAATATTAATCCTTATAGGGGAGACCATTACTAATGGGTAATCCATAGGAAATTTTAACCTTTGAACACCCATATTGAGCTCTATCATTATTTCATGCCTCTTTTCATATAATCTCAAGATGTAAACACTGTTATTATCCAGGTTAATTATCCATCTAATATATTTATTGGAATCTTCCATAATATTATTGAATATAAAAATATATATTTTTCCTTTCATAAAGAACATCATTTCTTCTACAAAGTGGATGTGGGACACTCTATTGAAGTGATTCCTACTATATTATTGAAGGATTCTCCCATTATTCATGCACATGTTGATATGTATGGAGAGATCATATTTCCCCAAAATGAAGAGGGAATTCTATAACATGTCTCCCTATCATAATACCCTAGTTTATTTTGAAAAGGAAGTAACTATTTCCCATAAATGTGATAGAAAGATAGGTGGAGCTAAAGCATCCGAAGAGGAGTTCAGTCACCCAAGCTTGAAAACACCTTGAGGACAAAGCCCCATTCCCGCCCATTATGGTCCTTATCCATTTCAACCTTAATGGAAATATTTCAATAAATAATTTTAATATTGATGACTATATTAGTTTCTTGGTATATAGATATAGATATTTGATTTTAATCCCCATTGATGAATCTGTACCACTCCTCTGATACACAATGATGAAGATTTGCAGAGAGTCTCCTATTTAAGAAACTTGTAATGATATTATAAGGTAAGTTGCACATATTTATGGGGAAAAATTATTTCAAAGAGGAGATGTACTTATCATTTGTTATTAGAACCAGGGTGGTTTCACAAGCCACCTGCAGGATGCATCCCCCCAAAATAAGTCTTCAATGGACTCCAAAAGATCACCCTTAATCAGGTCCCATGAGGTAACATAAAAAGATCTTAAAAATTATAAGGACTTGGAGTGCTACTGAGGTTGTGATATTGAATAGATTTCAATATTTATATTTCATTTTTAATGGATTCCAAGAAATATTTGTTAGGATATAACACCATATGGGGGATAAAGTCAAAAATCCCTGCATGTCCCACTGGGAATGCATCCAATATGCAAGGGTTAGGATTTGATAATAAATATTTTAATGATCCTCATCCATACCACCCACCACCTTATGATCATTAGTGAATGATACATAATCCACAAGGATGTTGGGTATGTTGTGTCTCAACCTTTCCATGATACAATCCGGTAAGAAAGCAGAAATCTTATCAACTTCTCTTAGCTACATAACCCTTGAAGACTCCTGGGACACTCTCTCTTATTCCAGTACAATATCTAGTAATTGTGACTTTTTTATGGCAATAGATCTAAATATCTCATCATCCCAGGTCTATTAATAATGAGTCTCATGACTCTGGATATCATATATGTGGTTAACCATCTTCTAATAATATGTGGAGAGGTTGGAGCCCCAAGTTTGAAGATCCCTCTTCATGCATATCTATTTATTTTGAAGACCAACCCATATATTATACTATATGGTTTTGGAATTGGATGTGTGAACAACTTAGTGATAGTTTGGGCCATAGGAACACTGATTTGTGAAGAAGAAACAACAACAACTGACTATTATAGATTCAAGTTTGATCAGAAGGGGAGAGTGATCAGAGATAGCTCGGGCCAGGTGGGATAACCTAGCATTATGATATATAGATAAGGCCTAAAGGTTGACAGTGCATATTTTGAGGAAACACTATGTGGGGTTTTCCCTTTATAGTTGTTACACTAGGTGTATTTATCACTTGAGTATCCTAGGCCCATTAGCCCAGTGTTGGAAGCAAAAGATACAAACTTGAGTCAGGATTTCATTGGGTATAACCCTATACCTTTCCTCTTCAAAGAGTCTAAAATGGTGTTGAAGTAACCACCAATGAACCAAGGGAAGTACCCTAGATTGAATGACACCAAAATATTCCCAAATCCTCTCTAGACACCACATCACATTTTTCATATAAAAAGGAAAAGAAACATGAATGATTACCAATGCTAATCTTGGTTGTGATATGTTCGTGGGAGGCTTTGATTATCTCCACCGAGATTCTATTTTTTCTAGAATATTAAAATGTGGTGATTGAAAAGATATCCATGCATGAATTATCTTAAACCCATCCTTCGAGTGAAGATAATAATTTTGTAAGAGTGTTGTTTAGGTTATAGAACCACCACTGAGGAAGATTTGTTGATGATAAGCTCATTTGAGTGGAAATAATTTTTCACCCAGGCTCCCAGCCCATAGACATTATAGGCTATAAGGGAGATCATTGGAGAAAGGATATTGGCCTTAATGATCGGTACCAAGGATAAAATATTAATAGGGAGGGAGATAATATCCTCTTGTTTGGATTAAGATCTAGTGAATAAAGAATTGAGGTCTTAGAAATTTCTGAGGGGACCAAGACTATTGGTGTAGAAAAGTCATCCAATAATGAAGTTAAACCATTAAAAAGAAGAATGAGTGACTAGTATGAAGGTAAAGGGTCCATATTATTACTAAATGAAGAGATAAATAGGTTATAGAGGACCAAATTTCCATGGATAGGATACTCTCTTGGTGAAGGAGAAGGCTTAGGATGGACCACTATGAAGTCAATCTTCAGCCTCAGTTTGAAAAGAAGTAACTCAAGGTAGGGTCACCCCTAATCCGGGGAGGGAGGTTAGGGATCTAATAAATCCATATGAGGATATCGATTAGGATCATGAATTGTATTATTTGAAACACCAACACCCCATGAGGAGTTAATTAACACTAAATAGAAGGAATTCTGAGCATCTTCCTTTAGCACTAGGAAGGACATGCCTTGGGAGAAACCAGAAGGAGGCCTGAAAGCCAAGAAGAACTGAGATGGAGAGGTGACATGAATTGGATACCACTAAGATACATCTTAACCTACATGGAGAAAAACATGTGAAGAAAGTGGGGAGGATAGATCCATTTCTACACACAGACAAGTCAAGAAGGATTAAAGTAGACTTAGCGTGTGATCATCTACACAATCAAAATAATTTGAAAAGGTGGGGGTGCATGGGGTGAATTCTCAGGAGGTAAAAACTAGTCATCCATTTAAAAACTAATAGTAGGAATAATGATATAGTTAAAGTAGTATAAAAATCCAAAAAAAATTGGTAACTATAAACATCCCTTTATAAAATGTGTTTCCTTTAAATATCATTACAATAGATGGAAATATAAAATAATGGAAAAAATAGCATATTAAGGTGTTCTTATTTTCTTATGTATCTATTTAATACTACTTTAATTTGACATTAATATCCTTACAAACACTTCCATTAACTTCATTAGAGTATCTCAGTGGATATGCAACTGATAAATCATATAGAATAATTATAGTATTATTGTAGTTGATAAAAGTATCATAACTGTATAGAAATAGAGTATAAAAACTTCAACTTAGGATATGCCAATAAACCATAAAAACAATTATGAAATTCAGTAAATTAACCTTATAATATGAGTTCTAAATTTATAATGCATGCATCCAACTTCTATACATTCCATTATACATATTGTATCGAAACCCCTGAGTTATATTATCATCATCTTCTTGAGTATACTAAAGATGATGTAAATCCAATATGTGGAATCTATATGTCACAGTGTCCAAATGGCATGGTATTCAAATTTTCTCTTCTTTTGACTCTATTTCATATATATGTAGCATCATAAATAGGATGGATTTATTCATATATTGTAGTGAAACACATTCACTAAGTTTGTAATGCTATCATTCTTCATGGAAGTTTTCAAACCAAAGTTGTCTTCAAAAAATACTTTTCATAAAATCAATGTATTCTACATTTAAATTCACGTAAAAACCATGAGAAAATATATTGTCTAACCTACAATAATAATTTTAGCAATAGAGTATTCATAATTTTTGTTATGAATAGTTCAAGTTTTAGTATGTTAGATACATGTTGGGCTTGAGTAATATAGGTTTCCATATTAATTTTTCTCACAAGACCTTGAGTGAAATATTTATCATGAACTCCCTATATATATTAGATTTTTGTCATAAGAAAACTCACATATATATTATTTATATTTTTTAATTTTATATGAAATTCATTCCTCAAATATCCAAATGATCCATGGAAATGAAACCGTGTACCATATCTCATCACATATCCAAATCCACATAACCCAAAATCCACTATGTGAATTTACCACATATCCAATTACTGTAAATAGAAAAATGTGAAACTTATAAAGTTATAAACTAGATATATATTAGAATATTTTGTTTATTTTTAGAACCCTTAAACATTGGATTCATATTTTGGTTCAATTAAGCTTATATTTAGAATATTCCCTAATATTTCCAATGATTTAAGAATTGATTCCACATGAAAACTATAAATTGATATATCATTGAAAAATAGAATCACATATAATCTATAGAACTTATATATAACTAAAATAATTTAATAACATCAAGAAAAAATATGAATATAAAATTACTGAATTAGACTTCATTATAGAAAAAAGACCAGGAACCGGTGGAAGCCGACCCTAAGAAAATTAAATAAAAGAGTAGAAGAGATAAGAATACAAGGGGTTATTAAATAGGTGAGTGTAAAACACCCCAAATCTATCATCCTCCACAAGTGGGGCACAATAATTAGGCGCCATGAAAGACCACATCCCACCAAGATCAATGAGTTTCCGCTTTGCCAGAGCATCCACCACCTGGTTAGCCTCCCGATAGACATGTGAAACCACCAGATGCATTTTCACGACCTTGTTGAGACAATCAACCCATTAAGGTAGCACACACCAAGGAAAATTATGTGTCTTGGTCTTTAGTTCATAAACTGTAGACTGGGAGTTAGATTCAATCCATATACATTTCTAATTAAACTAGACATCATACCTGACAACATATATCATGGCCCATATTTCAGCTTCGAATGCGATGCCAATTCTAATGGAATAGTGGAAGCATCTCTTTACAAACCCACGGTAGGTACGGAACACTCCCCCATATCCTGATGTACCTGGTGCACCTGACACATCTCCATCAACATTCACCTTGATACAAGGCACAATAGGTGGAATCCACTGAATATGTTTTAGCATTCGAGGCTTGCGCGACCGAACCAAAATTCCAAGATTTATCAGAATTTGGAGATCATAAACAATGTTAGACATGGTGAAATCCTAGACCATTGAGGCAGTATAAGCATCCCTATGGACAACCATCATACCTTTCTGTACTGTGGAGTGTGCATCACCAAACAACATTCGGTTATGAGCTTCCCAGATATCTATAATAACAGCAGCAATAGCCACCAACAACAGGTTCTTAATTTTCTCACTACATTGAGAATACACCATTCCGGAGAGCAGGTCCCAGACTGGCCTTTAGGTGTCAACCATAATCCCAAATAAATAGCCAATGTAAGACCAAAGCTTACTGGCGCGACTGCAGTCCATAATGATATGCTGTATCGAGTCCTCCTCAGCCCTACAAATGAAACACATAGAGGCCATTAGTAGGCCAGCCCATTTGAGAAGAATTAGAATTAATTATAATTAAAAAAAATGTAGAAAATACTCATATATTTCTTACAAAATAGGAGGAATTAAATTAAAGTTATTATATCTCAACATATAATCAAAATATAGTGAAATAGTAAAACTTAAATTTCAGATAATGATCAAAACTAGAAACTCATAAAATAACATAATAGTAATCAAATAAACTAAATATAAAATAAATCAAAAAATATAAATTAAATTGGGTTATGTAATTATCAAAAAAAGATTATGTAACAAATATTTAGTCAATAATATATTTGTTTTTTTGAAAATTATAAATCCTGAACCCACAAGGATTAGTAATTACCCTATTGGACTCCTTTTTATTACATATGAAATGAAAAAAGGCCCATAAGTGGTATCCTAAAGGATCAATGTTCCAAATACTAATAAATAGCTTGAAGGAAATTTTTTTTAGCTCACTGTACCTGGGGTTATGTCTAGTGTCCCCCTACCTTGCACCCACCAGGTTCAGACAACACCCTATTTCTTTCCAATGAACATGATTCCAACCATCCAACCTAAGTAGTTATACACATGGCCATCATCATACACCTTCTAGTGTCTAAGAAGATGAAACAAATATGTGCTAGTCCCATGTCTATGTGTGTGTCTATGGGATGAAATATTTATCCCCTTATAAATAACCACCCAATGGAAATACCATTGGGGTTCAAACATGATACACCCACCAGAAGGTTCCACGAATAGGTTACCTACATGATTGAACTATTGTAAAAGACCAACTAGGGTTAACCCATGATATTACTTGAGCTCGCATAATAGAATACCTAAAGTGAATCCCTAATCACCACATGCTAGAAACAAGTACCTTGAAATCAATCAAAAATAATATGGGAATCATTTCACCCTCATCATAAAAATGATAATATGGAAGAAAAAAGTGTACACAACAAATAAAGGGAATATATCAAATGTTAACAACAACTAAAAAGGTCACATCCAATATTTGGATAACAAGGACTTATCAAATATATAAAAGAGAAACTAAACATAGAATGGGTCCATCTCCATGTACATATACATCACCATCATCCCAAACCACTAGAAACGAAAGACAATAAAGGTGAGTCATCCTATAAAATATGATTTTACCATTACCTATATATAGAAAAACCAAGTCTATAAACACCCAATATAAAAAGTAGGCTGTGATAACTAAATATAAGTAGGATACCACTAAAGAATCTATATAATATCTATCCATGTGAATCCAATTGTTATTCTTTAAAAACATGTTTCTGAAATTCTTTGAAATAAATAATTTATCATATAAAAATCACACCTTTTGTTTTATTTTAAAAAAATTACATTCATTTCAAAATCATTCCATATTCAAATAAAGAAAGAAATATGATATATCACATTTATGGTGGCATAAAATGATAATATAAAATATTTTTCAAGAATAAATAAATATAAAAATCACAGGTGGTAAAATATTCACATATAATGATAATACATGTAATGTAATCTCAAAACAACCAAGAGGGAACACCATGGAGGTTGTGCACAAAAATACCTCTAAGACATCCAAAGGAATTCAAGGTGATATATGTGAATCCAAAATTCTAGGAAACTCATTCATAAGTAAACACTACCCCATAGTCTCCATGACATCAATAAAACCTCTACTAGTGATAGATAACTCCACTAGGGATTATCATTGTTTAGTTTTTCCCTATACCCCAAGGTCTCCCTAGATTTCCATTACATTACATTTATGTTTTTGGAAAAAACATTATTTCATAAAAAATTTTAAAGGTCCCAACTAATTTCAAATTCATGAACACATTTTATAAAACATTTTTTGTAGTGATTCAAACCACTTTCATGCTTCAAAAACCATTTCCATTTTTAAAGTCATATTTGATTCATTTAAACAAACACATCATGTGAATGGTTTAATTTTCATAAAAAAAATCCATTTTTAGAAAAAAAACATTTCATAGTCACCAAACATTACAATCACATATCATGTATTTCAAATAATAAATTTCAAAATATAAGACCAAACCAATTTTAAGTAACACAAGTCATGTTATGGGATAGACCATAATATTGAGAAAACTACCTCAATAAAGATAAAAAATAATGTATCCTTCAAAACTAGTGGTGGGAAACATAGAGATTAGGTCCTCACAAATTAAGATCCAAGGAAAAACCCATAAATTCTCATTAAACCCTATATATTTTGAAATCACAACTCAATAGGGTTCCATTAAGATAATAGGATGATAGTTCAAAAAGAGATATAGAGAAAAAAGGGAAACCAAGAGTAAAACTGAACTAACCTCAAAGCGATCCACCATAAAAAATCAAGGATCACCAAGGAAATTGAAGACAAAGCCTCTAGATATTTAAGGAGGGGATGATTCAAGATAATAAATAATTAAGAGGTTATTAGTGGTTAAAATAACAAAGGGAATTAGTGTAATTTCCTATTTTAAGAATTTCAGATCTGGGTGCATGGTTAGGCCATACAATTTAAAAAACACTATACCAAAAATGTGGAAACCATTTTACTTTGAAAACCTAGTAACATGGTTACCAATGAAAAATATTATGGTATGAAAAAAGTTCTCAAGCATCATGATATCCTTTGGAAAAAATACCAAGCACCCGCATGGTTTGTCTGGTGACTCACATGGTTAGGAAAACATGATCAAACTATGAAAATTGGCACTAGAATCACATATCCTTATTGAATGGTTATGATACGATTACAACTACCACGTATATAAAACAAATACCTATCCTTTATCCCATAAACCTCAATTTGTCAAGCTCCGACTCCTGAAATCCTCTAAAACCTCATAAAATGTAGACCAAGCTTAAAATCTAAACATATCTATGACACATAGTTCATAAAAATTATCCCCACCATACAATTTTTGTTCCATAAAAAGTAACACATTCATGAATTTGAGATGAGATAAGTACATTTCCACATCATCAAGGATTTACACCAAAATGTCTCATGGTTATCCCTATTAAACTACTATCTCACATGAACCAATGAGATAATATTTCTATGAAAGACCTTATCTAGTTTGTTCACTATCAAAATAGGATATTCAACCAATGAGTTATTAAGATCAATCTCAAAATAATCCGACTCAGTAATATGGGATAGACTCATATAATACTTATTTAGATAAGAAACATAGAACACATCCTTGATAAAATCGAAATAAACATGTAATTCTAAATGACAATCCACCTTTCCAAGTCAGTCCAAAATCTCAAATAAGCCAATATGAAAAGGTTCCAACTTAACCTAATTTCCCAAAAATCTATGTCCTACCCATGGTAAAAATTTAAGTAAAACCTGATCCCAAACTTAAAATTACAATGAAAAAAATTCCAATCGACATAATATTTATAGATACTATGAAGTATCACTAACCTCTTCCTAATAAGCTTCATGATATATTTCAACTCCTAGATGATGCATGGTCCAACTGATGATCATTTTCCAACTTATACCCAATAAAGAAGTGATCTCTAAGGACTTACATACAATCCATTATAATGATCCATTCTGATGAAATCCTAATAACTACTTTTATAAGAAAATTCCACCAAGGGAATATGTTTCTCTCACGATCCACTGAATTCATGCACACATGTCCGGAGCTTGTACATACAAATATGGATGAATTAATTATTCTATCCATCCATATGTGGATGATAAGTTGTGCATAACTTCAATAGAGAATCCATCACTATCTAAAAACTACTCTATAACCAATATGTAAAGTGTGGGTCTCTATCAGAGATGATAACACATAAAACACCATGAAGTATAAAAATATCCCACACATACAAGTTTTAAAAATCCTCTACCTTCTAAGACTCTTTAATAGGTAAGAAATGTTGTGATTTTTTTGAGTCGATAAAAAATCACCCAAATATCATCCTTAATACAAGGATTCCAAGGTATAACAATTAGAAATTCCATGGCTATCTCATCCCATTTACACATGGGAATGTGTAATGGTCATAGAAAACTATAAGGTCTATGATGTTCTGCCTTAATTTTTAAACATGTGAGGCACCAAGACAAAAAAACCATAATCAATTATTTTATCCCTAGCCATTAATAACGTGATAAAAAGTCATGGTACATATTGGAAGCTCCAAGGTGCACATAATAACTCAATTAGTGTTCATTATTCATCAAATACTGCCTCATGTATATCAGAACAACCATTCAACCTCAAAAGTTAAACACTCCATTAGGAGACTAGGACCAAAAAAACTGAGGTCCCCTCACTATAATGATTCCTTATAGAACATTGACACTCTGAATCCTCATCCTAACTAAGTCAAATATGATCATCTATAAATGATCCAGTCTTAGTACAATCTAGGGATACCTACTTGTCATATATCCCTTCATCCAAGTTTGCCTTAGTAGACAATCTTACCAAGAAACACTCAACCACTAATTCCTTTACAGAATTAGTCAATAATTTCCTAACTATATCTTTTGAAACCACATTTCATCTACTTGAGGTATAAGAAATATCAAAATAAATTTATTGAAAGTAATATAACCACCATCTCTATCTAAAGTTTAGGTTTCCATATTTAAATATATAATTCAAACTCTTATTATCTAAATATACTATAAATGATTCCCCAAAGATATAGTGGGGTGAATTATTAAGATTATGAATCATGATTTTCAACTCAAGATAATGAATTGGATAGTTTTTCTCACGAGGGTGTAACAGATGAGAGCTATAAGCTACTATTTGTCTACCCTATAGAATAACATAACCCAAATCCACACTTGAGGCATTTAGTTGACCTCATAAACAACACATGGGTTAGGAAGAATTCAAACTGGAGCTAAAGTTAATATCAATTTCAAAGGAATCACATATACTAGCAGTCAATATAATTCTTATTACATTAAAGAAATATCAATTTATGGGATGATTTATAGAAAAATTAATGAAATGAACTATCTTGGGTATACTGATTCTTATTTAGATGGATATTATAATGATAGAAAATTGACATCAAGAGGAAATTTCTTTTTGTGAGAATGTTGTGGGAGCTGAAATTGTAAAAAAAAGTTCTGTAATAATGAAAACAAAATATATAGAATATATTGTGACCATAAAGAATTATACACAAATTATGTGGATGAAAGTTTAGAAAGAAGATTTGGGAGTGAATGTTTTGAAACCACTGAAGATTATTTTGGGATGATCAAAGAGCCACTGATATTTAAAAAAATCATTTACAATATTCCTGATCAAAGGAAATTGATATCAAACAGCATTTCATTAATGTGAAATTTATTAGTGGAATGTTATGATTGATTATATTTTAAAAAATAAAATTGTTGCTATTTTCACTGAAGATATTAAATGGGAATTATTTGAGAAATTGAGCATAAGACTACAAGTTTAGCCTCCACTAATGACTTTATAGTCACTTAAGGAAATTATCCCATGAATATTTGGATTATGTTGCCAAAGGGGGAGATAAATTACCAATCTATACTTAAATATTATGTGAAAATGATGGTAATGATATCAAAAAGTGGGGGAGATAAAAATTTAGTGGGATTTTATCTTACCATGTTTATAATTTTATTATCACTGATGGATGAAATTACTTCAGAAACATTTATTTAAAAAATAGTGTGGTGTCATAAAATTCTCCATGAGAAATAGCGTGGTTCGATAAAATGTTGAGAAATTTTTTGTTAAAAAAATTATAAGTTTGTTATGAATGTTTCCAACAAAATTAGATGGAAAGATTGATTTTCCTTTGTGTTTTTTTTATAATATGTTTTCTATTTTTTTTGAAAATATATTTCTATAAATATTTTTATTTCTTAGGTAATATAGTGTTTATGAATTTGTTAATAAATTTTTATAAAATTCTGAATTAGGATAAGAATGTTTCCTCAAATGTGTTAAGAAACTTTCCTTTCTAAGTAAGAGAATGTTGTGTAGATCTTAATTTTCCTAAAATCATGAAGAAATTTATGATGTAAGATGAGTTTGTAAAAAGTTTTGGATATTAAATTATTATTGGCAGTAGGAAGAAAAACAATTCCACATTGTAGAGTTTTTAAATCGTTTTAAAAAGGGAGAGAATTATATTGTACAAAAAGTCAAAGTTACATCGAAGATACATGATATAAAAAGTTAAATCTAGATGATGTAAACAATTATAAATTATGAAGCCATGGAGGATGCAGCTAAATGATGGGTATTAGATCAATTCCATCAGAGAAAGATTCATCAAACTTATTTTTATTTGATAGAGGCTTTGTTACTCTATTTGAAGTTGAGTTCATATTGATATTTACAATTATCACTGGATGAAGAGGTTAAAATTTTCATTGGATTGTCAACTAAAAATTCATACTGATCATTGGGAATACAAGTGAAATAGTTAGAGTTATTTTCTGAAGAATACTAATCTGGTTGTATGAAGTTCCATTGGATGAACAAGTTAATTATTCTAACATCATAGAAAGATGTATCAGGCATGAAATTTAATAAATATGCAACGGATTGAGTTGTGAGCCAAATATTCCATGAAGTGTGTGTTTTTTATGAAGGTGCTGGGAATAATATTTCAAAGTCATCAGATGGTGGTTTACTAAGTCATTGACTAGAGGGTTGTGATGTCATCAATCTATTTTTTTAAATCATTATATAAATAACTGAATGGTGGAAATTTATGAAGATCATTAGATATATATTGTCAAGATGAACTTGTGTGATGTCCAACAGTTAGATGATTCATATGAAGAGAACTAGATAGAGAGTGTCTAAGTTGACCATACAGAGTCAATCAGTAGAGGAAAATTATGGAGAGGTGGAGAAAAGTTCTAGGAAGATGATCTATTATGAATGATCTAGAGATAAATTCAATAGACAAAAGAATAGTCACATGAAAAGGAGTTCTTATGAAGTCACTAGATGAACATTCAATAGAAAAAGTACTAAGAATATTTTTATAAACTTCTTAAATTTCTTTACAATGATGATGATATGCTGATCCAATCAAATTTTGTTATCTAGTTGAGATAAGGAAGTTTGAGGAATGTTGCTGATGTCAATTTTTATGAATCTTCAAGAAATTTATAGAATTATTAATAAGAATTATAATGAATTTGTAATGAGAAGGATATTTTCAATTTCAATTTTTGGGTTGAGCATGATTTTTTTGAATTACCACATCTCTCTCCTGGGTGATTTCCTATATAAATGGGTGAAAGTACAATATTGGTGTGTGGAACACTATTCATATGTGTTAGAGAAACAAAGTGTGAAATAATTATGAGAAGGGTTAGTTTCCAACCAAGGAAACCTTTGGTTGAAGAAGAGTTATAGAACATAGATTCTAATTAGAGGCATTAAACACAGGTTTGAGAGTCAAAAGTATGATATTCATTGTCACCATACAAAGGTAAAAATAAGTATTCGTGAGGAAAATTGTTTTGTTCAATAGAGAAAGAATCGATCAAAGGTGTAGTGATTGTGAGTTGCACTAGATATAGTTGTACCAAAATAGGGCAGATGATGCACTAGATGTAGGAACAATTAATGGAGTATATTAGACATATAATTTTAGGATGAAATTTCTTCAATTTTTTAATAAAATATTCTTATATTGTTTGGCTCAGTTCCATAGGCATCATTGTAACTGGTGAGAGTCATTATAATTACTTATCAAGAGAAAGTAGTCTAATGTGATTTGTATCAAATTCTATTCACTTCATATTATAGTGTATTACTAGGGACTGATAGAATCCTCCATGGTAAGGATGTAGTCACCCACACTGGGAAAGAACCTTGAAATCTTATGTGCTCAACTTTACTTTCCAAGCATTTCATATAAAGTGTGGTCGATTTTTATAAAGTTGAATAAGATAGAAACACTAAAAAGTTATAGGGGTTTATTTCAAGATATAAGAAATTATAAAAGATCAATATTGATTCAACCCCCCATATTAGTGGCTCTCACACTCATGGGTGCTTTAGTACCCATATTCTTTTGGGTCCTACAATGTTAGTAACTCAAGACTCACAAAACTGATTTTTTTTTATTTTGAGAAGAAAATACAGATTTAAATATAGATAAATATTTTAAAAAATGAACATGTTTTATATTTAAAATACGAGGAGATTTAAAACAAAAAACATTTTCATAGTGACCATAAATTCCAAAAAGAAATCATTTAACAGAATACATACTTTTACTTTTAGAACTAGGTACAAAGTAATTTATTTAATGTTTTAGTTCATTTACTTTACTACCAATTACAAATATGTATTTATGAATTTTGTTCTCATATAGTATTTGATTAAAATAATTCTTTCCTTTTACAAACAAACTAGAAGCTTGTTTCAAAGAACCATATTTAGTTAGAAAATCCTTAATCTTATTGTCATACAATGAACAAATTTTTTTACTAAAATTTGATCTCAAATTAAAAATTTGTTTAGATATATATTATTTTTCAATAAAAATAGCATGAAAAGATTTATTTAAGGGTTCATGATTTTATTTAATGATTTAAATTTTTCTTGAAACATAAAACAAAATTAATTTTTTTCATTAAAGGTAGATTTTTAGAAATAGAATTTTGAGAATAAGTAGAATATTGTACCTTCTTATCTTGATCCATAAGACACAAATTTTTCTTTTGATTTTCATTCTCAACTTCAGGGAAAGATGCAGATTCATCACTTGAATCTTCAGATGCACTCTAATTAGAATTCATGGATTTATTAACTTCTATATTATAATGATCTTTCCTTTTAGATTTCTATTGGTGGTAGTTTGGTGTTAAATTACCTTTATTATTACATTCAAATAATATGAATTCCTTTTTCACATTCTTTCTTATATTTTCCTTCATATTATTATAAAAATTGAAAAAATTTATAACAATATCTGATAGCTCAACACTAGAGTTCAAATCATTAGAATCATTAGAATATTATTCTCTAATATTCAATGTAGAAAGCTTTAGAGTGGTATTCAAATTTTTTAAATAAATATGATTTTTAATTTATGTGATCATATTATCTTCACACATCATTTAATTCATATTTAACTCCTTCATCTTCAAATTTTTGTAGCAGTGGATTTTTGAATAGCTATAAAAATTTCATCTCAATTAGAGGGTGAAACTCTATATATCTTTATATGGAATAATTGTTCTTATGTATAAACATAATTCACCATCTAGGTTATCCATCCATTCATTTGAGTTATGATTTCATCCTCATTAATTCTAAAATTATTAAAACTCCCATAAAAGTATTATACCTTAGTTTTCTAACATCTTTTATACTACGATAATGATTTACCGTATTTTAGATGTATTAAAACTCTAATAATTTTTTTAAATTCATTAAAACTATTTCCACATATAATTACATTCATATATCTAGAATTTAAATCATACTCAGCTTCTTGATTAGCATTCTAAGTATTATGTTCACCTTAAAGGATCTTATATAGTTTGATAGATTTCAAATATATTTTTAAAACAAAATTATTAATATATACGACCCTATTATATTTTCAATAATAATGGTTATCACTTATAAAATAAGGATCTTGTATCATATACATACCTTCTATAATACCATACACTGAAAATTTTCTTTTTCAAATTATCATCCCCTCAAGCTTGTTAAGGGAAAAAAATCTTAAAGAAAATCCAAAATAGAGTCAAGACTGATAATAGATGTTTGTGTTAGAAAGAATTAGCAGTATATATTCAATGATATCTAGAAAGAGTTCCACTTCTATGATACTAATTATTATCCCATGGTGAGTAGATTAAGACTCAAGAGTGGGGGTGAGGGAGTGAATTGAATCCCTTAAAAATTAACGGAAGACTCAAAATTACCACTTGAATTATAAAACTATAATTTACTTTAATCAGATTAGTAGTATATAATAAAATATAAAATAAAGAGTTGGATATAATGATGTATAATTGTTCTAGGAAGAAAAATACCCAAGTACACTCCATCAACACTCTATCTACATGATTAATGATTTTACTAATTGAATCCCTTTTTCCAGGGACCATAAAATTGAGTGTAAGAAGTTGTCACCTTACAATAAGGATTTTATAAGATATTGAAGTTATTTTATCAAGAACCATGATAGATTAAAACAAAAATGTTACAATACAACATGAATAAATATAAGTAGTAAACAATCAATCATAAATGAGATGGGATGAGAGAGTTGATATGATCTTAATTTCATAGTTTTAGTGGTAATTAAAATATATAAATGATATTAAATAAATCAAAACAGTAGTAGATATACTGATATAACACATGCCTCTTATTTTGAATAAAATTAGTGGTAGAATAATAGTTTTTTCTTTGGCACATAATTTCTTCTTCTTTCTTCATTACAAAGTGAGAGAATAATATATATTCATAGTATTTAAAAAAATATATTTAGATGTGTCAAGTTGTAGAAATAGAAATTAAATTTCTTTGGTATTTTTCTTTCCACTCCATTATCTTTATTTGAACTTTCCAAATAAAATATATAGAAATATATTTTATATCCATTGAAACTTTCTCACTCTTTGTAAATTTTAAAATAAGTGTAAAAAAATTCAATAAATTTCTTGATAATAAAAATGAATTATTTCTATAAATGAATCATGGGAGGTTTTAATTAAAAAATATTTAATTATTTTATCTAAAAACAACTTCTTGAAATTAGAATCATTGATAACCTTCCTCTTTCATGAAAATATGGCCCTTGATATAATTGGTATTACTAGAAACCAACAAACTCAAATATCTCCCCAATTTTAATATTTTAAAAGGATGAACACTTATTTTACCCATAAATATTATTATTATCTTATTAAAATATAAACAAAGGTCCAAAAATCCAAGGTGATTAGGGGGGCCTGAAATAGTGAAACTTGAGGGCATATACCCTGACAAGATCAACACACTCGAGGGGAGGGGACCCTTTTCTGGTAAAAGAGACAGAAGGATGGTCATGTAGGTATCGAGGTGGTTGGATGCATATATACTTATTACCTTCACATTATGTATGAAATATGACCATATAGTTTTCAATTTCAGTTTTGCATTTACATATGAGATAAGGGACGGGACATGTAGGGGAGGATTTCTCCTAGAGGTATTTAAAAATGGGGGAAGAATCTATTTCTATAGAGGTCAGTGAAATATCTTTAGAATGAGAAAGTTTTAGCCCATAGAACATGGGAAGAGCTTCTGTAATAAGGGAATATTCATGTTCATAAGAGTCACTGAAATTATGAATGTATAAGTCCCTAGAGTCATGAACGATCCCTCCCCCACACATGAGACCTTTATTTCATGACTTTTCAACATGTATTTTGAAACTTTTGGTATGAGGTTTATAATGAACCCAATGAATGAGGTGTGGGTTATACTAAAATGATTGAAAGGTTCCTCTACCAGCCATAATCTTTATTAAGGAAGAGAAAAAATCCCAATTCTTCACCAAGGGAGCTAGGTTTGCCTCCAAGATTCTTGATATAGCCATCAGTTCCATCCTCAAGTTGGAGAATCCTTTGATCGATACTTAGTTCCTTACATTTCATATGAACCTGCATCTAGCTTCCAAAAAATTGATATCTTCTTCTTAACTTGTTCATTGATACCCATGCCATGGAACCGAGAGTGGAAAAATTTAATATTTAAAAGATCCTAAGATGAATCCTGGTGAAATTTCCTAGGGAGTGATAAATAGTTGATCCCCACTCACCTATTAAGAATAGTTTTTCCACAAATTCACCTATCAGGGCCTAGAAATAGTGGAACTTGGAGGCCAGTGTGACCCCATTATGTTGTATATACTTATATGTTAGGACTGAATGATTCATCATGCACCAAGAAATAAATTTATATTTTAATGGGATGTCCTTTCACTAGAGATTCCTATGATTCATCTTGGGAAACCTTCCTAGTATGAATCACATGTCGGTAACCCTAAGTTGAAAAAATCCTCAAAGAGAGCTTGTAAATATTCACCTTTCATACTCATTTTACCTAATAATAGTATTAAATTGATCGCATTGGGGTTTGTACCTGATGTAATAAATTAAAAATGGATGTTTTCTCACTAATTAGACTATGATATTAGGAGTCAGTAATCTCGGGAATCTGAGAGTGGTTCCCATCCAACTGTGTGACCAAAAAATAACTTCACCCCTAGCGATAATCCAGCCCAAGTTCCATTGGAGAATGATGATATAAATTTAGGGAATCCGATATAATCTGGAGACATTCCTTTTTAGTTGATTAAACTTCTTTCCATACATGGACACGATGAACCTACCCCAAAGAGACTTTCCTTTCATCACCTCTCATGCGAGATTCACTTGAGGAAAGTGCATGGAATTGGAAACACTTCTCATATTAACACCTAATTCTTCTACCAGTCGAACCATCCTAATACAAAATTTACAATGGAATATATTGTCCACATGATTATCCCATATGGAATAAGTAATTATATCTTTGATATTTTATAATATTGTATTAGTATCCATGAGGGAAGACAAAGCATTCATAACGATCGAGGCATTCACAAAGTTCAACAACGTGATTCTACCACTGAATGAAAGGAACCCATTATTATAGTTATTAATGTGATGAGAGATATTACCAACCGAGCCTTCAAAGTTGTGAATCTGAAGACTTACATGGGAGAGAATCACTCATAGGTAATCCATGAGAAATATTATCCTTCAAACACATAAATGGGAATCTATCATTATTTCATGCCTCCTTTCATATGATCACAAGATGTAAACACTATTCTTCTCCAGGTTAATTATCCATTTGGTCTATTTATAATAATCTTACATAATAATATTGAATCCAAAAATAGATTTGTTGTTTCCAATCATAAAGAACATCATGTATTCTACAAAGAGTTGGCGGGACACTCTGTTAAATTGAGTATTACTATGAAATTGAAGTATGATCCCATTATTCATGCATATATTGATATGCCGGGAGAGATAATAATTCACCACAATAAAGAGGGATTTTTTGAGCAGCTCCCCTTGTCGTAAGCCCCTAGTTGATTTGAAAAAGAAGTAACTATTCCCATAAATGAGATATAAATCTTGGTCGATTTGAAGCATCTGAAGAGGATATCAGTCACCCATGCAGAAAATCCCATGCATGAAAAAACATTAAATAAAAATCCCCATTTCAGCCTATAATGGGCCTTATCCATCTCAACCATAATGAAAATATTTTAAAAAAGCTTTTATTTGTTGATGACTATAATAATTTCTTGGGAAATAACTATGGATATTGGGTTTCAATGACCTTTGATGAATCTGTACCACTCCTCTAATACCTAGTGATAAAGATTCACAGAGAGTCTCCTATTAAAGAAAGTTGTAGGGATATTATAAGCGAAGTTTCACTTTCTAATGGGGAATAATTGTTTCAATGAGGATGGGCACTTAATATTTGGGATGAGAGTCAGGGTGGTTGCACAGGTCACCCACAGGATGCATCCCCCTAAAAAAAAGTCACTAATGGCCTCTAAAATATCACCCTTAATCAATTCCCATGAGGTAACATAAAATGATCCTAAAAACTATTTGGTCTTGGAGTACTATTGGGGTTGAGATATTTAATGGCTTTCCATATTTATCTTTCATCTGGAATGGATTCCAAGAAAGAGTTGATAGGATACAACATCATGTGGGGGATGGGTTTAAAAAGACCTAAATTTCCCCTTGGGAATCAATCCAACATGCAAGGGTTAGGCATAACTAATAAATATTTTAAGTGATTCTCATCCATACCACCCACCACCTTATGATAATTAGTGAATGATGCATCATCTATTTGGATATTGGGTATGCTGTGTCTTATCCTTTCCTTGATGAAAGCCTATAAGAAAGAAGTTATCCTATCACCTTACCTTAGCCACATAACCCTTGAAGACTCTTGTGCCACTCTCTCTTACTATAGTATAATATTTGATAACTATAGTTTTTGTGTGGAAATAGAGATAAAGATATCATCATCCCTAGTAAATTCCAGATGAGCCTCAGGACTCACGATATTGGATATGAGGTTACTTGTCTTCTGATAACATGAGGTGAGGTTTGATCCCAAATTTTAAAGATATCCCTTCAAGGGTATCTATTTATAATTAATATTAAGCCATACATTCTCCTATATGGGTTTGGACTAGGACGTGTGTACCGATTGGTTATAGTTTTGGTCATAGGGCCACCAATTTGAGAATAAGAAACAACTGCTGTTGACTATGCCAGACGCAAGGTTCATTAGGAGGGGAGAGTGATTGGATAGAGATTAGACCAGGTGGGAGGCCCTAACATTAGGATATATAGATACGACTGGGAGTTTGGTGAAGAATTTGTCAAGGAAACACTAGGTGTGGTTTTACCCTTTATAGTTGTTACACTGGATGTATTTATCAACTGAGTAGCCAAGGTCCATCAGCCTGGTTTCAAAATCAAAAGAGACAAACTCAATTCAGTCTTTCATAGGGTAGAATCCTATGAATTTATTCTTCAAAGAGTCTAAGATGGTGTTTAATTCACCACTAATAAATCCAGTGAAGTCCTCTATATTTAATGACCCCATATCTTGCCACAAATCCTCTCCATAAAACACATCACGTTTTTCATATACGAAGGAAAATAAACATGAAAGAGTGCCAGATCTACCCTTAGTTGTGATATGTTAGTAGGAGGCTTTGATTCCCTCCACTGAGATGTTGCCTATATAGAAGATCCAAATGTGGTGATTGACAAGCTCACTGTGCTTTCATTATCTTAATCCCATCCTTTGAGAGAAGATAATGATTTTTTAAGAGTGTTTTTTAGGTTTTAAAATCACAAACATGGAAGATTTGTTGATGAGAAGATCATTTGAGTGGAAATCATTTTTCACATGGGCTCCCAGTCCACAGACATTCTAGACTACAAGGGAGATCATTGGAGAAGGAGGTGTTTGTACTTAATGCCCAGTTCTAGGGATAAAATAGTCCAAGAGAGGGAGATTATAGCCTCTCATTTGGAGAAAGATCTTGTGCAGACTGCACTAGGGGGATCAACTATTTCTGAGGGGACCAAGACTACTGGGGTATGACGGTATTATGATAATGCACTAAGTCCATTTGAAAGACGGATGGGAGACCAGTCTGAAGGGCCATGGTCCTCATGATTTCTGACTAAAGGGAGAACTAGGTCATAGAGGACCGAATTACCATAGCCAAGATCCTTTCTTGGTGAAGGAAGAGGATTAGGAGGGACCACTGCGAAGTCATTCTTCAAACTCGGTCTGAAAAAAATCATCTTATGTTTGGGACATCCCTGATCTAGGGAGGGAGGCTAGGGATCAAATAGATCCATAGTAGGAGAGAGATTTTGATTAGAGAGGCAGGGGTCCTAATAAGACATATTTGATTGAAGGGACATATATCACCGTGGATCAATGGGGGTAGGGGTGTGATGGCCACATTACATCATGTATAGGGGAGATGATGATAGGGGACCGATGACCAGTACGGGCGAAGGAGCCACTGGTTTCAAATTTGGTGGAACAGTTGTATCGATCATATATATAATGTTTAGAAAAAAGTATTTATAAGATTATAAATATATATATATATATATATTTAAATAATTATAAAATAATAATATTTTTTTAAAATAAAAATCAATCGAATTATATTTATAATTTTTTATTTATATATTAATATATTAATATATATATATATAAATTTATAAATATGTATAATTATATAAATGTATTTATAATTATAAAAAAATATTTATAAAAATATTTATTTATAATTGGAATTCTAAATAAAAATATATAAAATTAATAATAAAATTATAATAAATATTTAATATATTTATAATTATATATACTAATATATATATATATATATATATAATTATATATATATAATTGTATAAATATATTTATAATAATAAAAAATATTTACCAAAATATTTCTTAATAATTATATATATATATATATAATTATCAAATTTAAATTAGTTAAATGTATAATAGTTTATTTATATACATTGATTACCAAATGTGTATATAATTAAATTAAATATATTACATTAATATGTTATTTAAATAATTATTTAATATATAAATAAATATATTTATCTTTATCTTTATTTATATTTATATTAAATAATTTAAAATATATATATATGTATAACTACATGTTTGTATATGTATGTGTGTATATCCATGTGCGTATATACATGTCTGTGTAGATGTGTATGTGTATATATGGATGTTTGTAATTGACGTAAATGCTATGAATTCATTTTTTAATATTTTTTTAATTTATTTAATTAAATTTATCTATTTATCATTATACATTCAATAATAATGTTAAAATTATATTTAATCATTCTATAATATTTATTTACACATATTTTTTTTACTATATATACATTTAACATTTTCAATGTAATTTATATGAATAATATTTATTTATTTTTATTTATTAAGTTCTAACATTTAAGATATGTTTGAAAATCTATATAATTAAAATATTAAAATGATTTTTAAAATAATTTTGTAATTTAATATTTATTTATACAATTATAAAAATATATATATTTTTAAAAAATTATTTTTTAAATTCTAAATAAAGAAATATATTTATTTAAATAATTACAAAAATATAATAAATATTTTTATATAACTATTTTTATAAATATATAAATATATATAATTATATATAAGTAATTTTTAAATAAATTTATTTATAATTATAATTATAAATAAATAAATAAATAAATATTTAAATAATTATAAAATCATAATAAATATATTTACCTGAAAACTATGAGCTATGGGCTAACCCATAGTCCTAGAAAATTTATTAATAAAGTACACTTTAAAAAAAGATTAAAGGAATAAAAATAAAAGTGACACAACAATTACTACCAAAGAAAAACTCATCATATTTTGAGATGATTGCCCCTTCCTCGGGATCCACCTTGACTCCTCAGGTTCCTTCCTCTTTTCCTTTACTTAGGAGATTTCCAATCATTAGTCTGGTTATCCATACTTGATGATTCATCATCCTTCTCTTGGGACTCCGTGTCTTGATCACCAATTAGAACATTGTCTGGAACCAAATCAGAACCATCCTATAGGTTGCTGAATTCTTCTTGAAACACTTATTTACTTTGAGATATATTTAATATATCAGTCAGTGTAACTCAATTCTCAGAGACTAACTAGGTAGTGACATCCACCAAAATAGCCACCTTAATCTCTTTAATACCATCCTCTATCCTAGAAAAAATTTTAAGATCATCTATCTGCAACTACTCCTTTACAGCCTCCTCAGGCTGCACAATCAAAGTTTTATTAATAAATATTGAGGGAGTTAAGGTTTTCCTAGAAAAAACCAATTAAAAACCTTTCTCATCAATAACCTTTGTTGTAACATTATTTTTAGGGGTGAAAAGTGTATCATGAATCAAATCATGATCAACAGCCCTCTGTATAACATCTTCAATGTCAGACTGCTTGGAGGAAGCCCCCTTCTCCAATGTGACCTCATTATTATCAGCTACATCAGCCCGTGCATTCCTTATTTCACCTTCAATATAGTTTAATCCATCATCAGTCTTAGACACATGATTTATCTCTACACTGATACTCATTCCCTCACCAAGAGAGACATCGTCAATATTACCCAAGCTTCTATATTTTCCATAACCAACCCCTACTGGACATGGATCCTTTTGAAGAGTATCAACATAAGAGGAAGTTCATGTATGCGCAATATTGGCTGTACCACTGTTGTTCTCCTCTGACCTGACTGCTTATAGGTTTTCTGTAGTGTTCATCCCATCATCAGCAACAATAGAAGAAGACACATGCTTGAACCTGTAATCTCCACTAATATGGCCAGATCTGTTGTAATGTGAGAAATTCACATTCCTTTAGAATTTCTCAGAAAAATGACTAATTCATTTACAGGTTCCATATATGGAAATGAATCTTTCATAATTAACTGATAACTTAATTTTATGTCGTGTAATAACAAATATGACTAATTGAATCAGAGTGAGGGAGAAATATACCTTAATAATCACCCTTGAGAATATTTTGAATCAGGCATGCTTGGTCTCTTGATCAAACTTTATGGGAATACCGATGGATGAGGAAACATCCCATAAGATTTTAGGTTCCTGAAAAACTAGCTTAAATCATGTATATGAACCAAAGATTGGGCCACTAATTTCTTTATGTTTTTGGGATCAAATAGGGGATCCCAATCTTGTATCTTAAAGAAGCCTGGTTTTATAGGAATAATCCCATGACCATATGCTATGCTTTTGAGGTCTTGTGAAGTAAAGATGATATGAAAGAATCCCATCCTGATTGAAATAATGCTCCATCCATCAAAACCCCAAATGTGAAGGATTCGATCCCTCAACTCCTCAAAATTCCACAGTTTTCTCCCGGTGGAATGATAAGATGAGTGCGGATTGAAAACTTAAATTCATCAATTCAGTCCTCTAGAATCTTTTAGTTCACTTCAACGACTTCCATCAAGCCATTTTGAGTGATTTGATTTTGGGGAAAACCAGAATCACCCCTTAGATTTGAGAAGAACTGAAAATTTTAAACTCATTTTACTGTAGGGAGTAAGACATCCGCTTGGCTCTTCAATAAGGATGTAGTGATAGCCGGCGAGCATAATAGAGGACCTCTGACTAGAAAATCAAGATTCAGATCCCAGAGAAATTCGATCTCTCACACCGAGCCCTAAGGGAAGCCATGGCCGTCGCTACGCTCGCCCGATGCCACTCTCATCATCCAAATAAATAAATTTAAATAATAAATATATTTTTATATTTATAATTATATATAAATACTATATATATATATATATTCATTTATAATTATAATTATAAAAAATTAAAAAAAATATTTAAATAATTAAAAAATTATAATAAATATATTTGTTATAATTTTATAAATATATAAATTTATACAATTATATATATATATATATAAATATAAAAATATAAAAATATATAAGTATATAAATATATAAGTATATAAGTATATAAATATATAAATATATAAATATATAAATATATAAATATATAAATATATAAATATATAAATATATAAATATATAAATATATAAATATATAAATATATAAATATATAAATATATAAATATATAAATATATAAATATATAAATTTATAAATATATAAATATATAAATATATAAATATATAAACATATAAATATATAAACATATAAATATATAAACATATAAATATATAAACATATAAATATATAAACATATAAATATATAAACATATAAATATATAAACATATAAATATATAAACATATAAATATATAAACATATAAATATATAAACATATAAATATATACACATATAAATATATACACATATAAATATATACACATATAAATATATACACATATAAATATATACGGATATAAATATTTACATATATAAATATATACATATATAAATATATACATATATAAATATATAAATATATAAATATATACATATATAAGTATATAAGTATATAAATATATAAATATATAAATATGTAAATATGTAAATATATAAATATATAAATATGTAAATATATAAATATATAAATATATAAATATATAAATATATAAATATATAAATATATAAATATATAAATATATAAATATATAAATATATAAATATATAAATATATAAATATATAAATATATAAATATATAAATATATAAATATATAAATATATAAATATATAAATATATAAATATATAAATATATAAATATATAAATATATAAATATATAAATATATAAATATATAAATATATAAATATATATATAAGTACAAAAATACAAAAATACATAAATTTATGAATATATAAATATATTTATTTATAATTATAATTATATATACATATATAAATAATTATAAAATTATAATAAATAATTATTATATATATAATTTTATAAAAATATATAATTATATAAATATAAATTAATAAATAAATAATTATTATATATATAATTTTATAAATATATATAATAATATAAATAAATTATTAAGATTGGAACTTTATTTGTGGTAAAAAAGCACCGATAACGATTAGTTTTACCAGCACTTTATATTTTATCATTGACAAAACTACTCTTTATTAGCACATTTTAGAAAGCACTGATAAATACTGTACCCAATCTTATAAAAGGAACCATAACTAGATGTCTTCTCTCTTGAACACCTTAAGCTCCCACAGAATCCCACTGCTGCCGTGCTATCGCTCAACCAAACCCTACTCCCTCCACAACCACCGATCTCGCTAAAACCCACTGCCACCGTGCCGCCGTTCTCGACGAACCCTACTCCCATCACCACCTCTATTCTCACTAAACTCCATTTCCACAACACCACCACTCTATATGAACACTACTCCCTCTACCTCCATGAATATTATTCCAAATATAAGATATGTGATGAATCACTGCACCTTATCACACCCCTGCACCACACCATACCACCTCTACAGCAAATCACACCATCCCTTCTTGCCAATTTCCTGCTTGAAAACCATAATGCAAGGGAATGATGTGTAAAAGTTATGTTATTAGTGTTTTTTGTTATATAATATCTATATGGAAGCTTCAAACTTTTATTCCAATTAATCCTTAAACATTATCCCAAGATTCATAGTAGATGATCTTCTTGGTATTAGTTAGAACTCATCTATATTTGATTTATTGTAATAGAGATTTCATATTTTTTTCTCTCATAAATAAAAATTTAACCAATATATTGACATAATAAGAATCCATCCAACATTTATAAGTTATCCTTTTTTTAATTATCAATTAAAAAATTCTTATTATTTTTCTTCCTTAGATTTCATCGTATTTAAATTATCCATATCTCTGAGTTCTCATAATAAATTTCATTTAATGTGTACCATTGACTATTAAAAATTATTTTATATACATCCATTGAAAAATGGGTAGGTGTAAAATTAATATTATAAAAAGGAGTAATAAAATATCTCTTTATTTTTTACTTTAAAGAATTGATACATTAAATGTATACAATTTTGAAAAAGAGTAGTATATATATCAATTAAGGTCTTAGATATATAGTGACCTTTTAAAAAAATTTATAATTTTTTCCAAATGAATCCATATAGAAAACTCAGTTCTTATAATATATAATTACTTTAGGCATTCCTAAATATCACCTCAAAACATTTATTGATTACGTGTGTTAGTTTTAATTTCAAATTGAACCCCTATTTCTTGAAAGAACTTGATTAACTATTGAAGTTGGAAAAAATGCCTAGTAATTTATATATCAATCATCATACCATAGGTGATAATAATTTCATATACTATGAAATTATGATTAATCATCTCTATATTAACATGATTCTAAATATTATGAATAGTGGATTACACCTCTTATTAACATGCTAAGAGTGAGTTTTACTTCAAATATCTATTTAAATTTCATCTGCATGATCTGTACACTAAGATCATATACATCCAATGTAGGAACAAACATCATATTAGGTATTATAACAACCTAATTTGGTTATATTTAATTATTTTAGGATTTTTATATTTGTCTCTTTTTCTTACGAATTTCCATTTAATCACCAGTTAGGTCTTTCTAGACATCACCCAACATCATGGCCCCTGAATAATTTTTTTAAAATATTTTGGGTTTCATGTGAGTTACTATAACATTGATTTCCATAGTGATTTATTATACCATTTCATATTAGTACTATTTAATAAATTCATTAAACTAAATATTCAATAGATGTCACATCTCTAATTTGAAACAATTCAGGTCTTTATGAGTAACAATTAAACTAAAATTATTATATCTCTTTATAAACTCATTAGTCATATAACTTATAATTTTATATTTAATCAAATAGATACCAAGAGACTCATATAAGACTTCTCTAATGATGGGTTATTCATGAATTAGATCATATAAATCTCTATAACTATTGTATTAATATGTAAAAGTAGTGGGGTATCAATACCTTCCTTAAAGGGCATTCTATATCATTATATTTTATACCCTCAACACCATTTGTTTTTATCTCAAAAACATCTATATAAAATATATCCACACCATCCGTAATATTATTATACAATATATACTTATTAATGACAATATTTGGTATTAAATCAATTATAATACCATTTTTTTAAATAATATTCTCAACTAGCACTAATTCTAACTAAATAATAACTTAAAAAAGTGGTTTAATCACCCCTTCAATATCTATATATTTTAAAATTATTTTTTATTATTAATTTTTTAGAAAAAAATATCAAAAACAAATTGATATAGGTGTTTCTCTATGATTTAGTGAAATTACCATGCTCGATGAAGCATTGGGATCTCCCAAAGAGGGAAAGATGGGATAATTTCCCCCATAAGTCATTTCTTATCCATCATTCTGAACTAGTGTGTCTTTATCCAAAATTTTATTTTGTGAATTTACTCCACATACATTACATATTAATTTAGTTCCCATACTATTTAAATCTAAGATTCATATTAGAGTCCTCACCCTTAGGTGTATATCCACTTTCTTCTCCTCAAATCTGTATTTAGTTATCTTATTCTTCCTCTACATTAAGTTTTTTTGTTTATTATCTAATAATAGCTTATGATTTCTCATCTATAACATGGGAATCCAAATAATTTACATCGTATATATTTATATCTACCAGTTCTTTATTTTTCTCCTCTTCTTCATTTTTATCACCATCTTATTTCAATCCAAGATATCCCATATATTCTTGTGGATAAGGATTCATTTCTGGTGTGAAATAATAGTAAATTTAAAAGTCATATCTTCCCTAAAATTAATTCTATGGTATTTATCCAATACCTATTTTATAGAAATAAATATTATAATAGATAGAAGTTGAATTAATTCTTTTAATTGAGTGTTGAATTAGTTTCAAATTAGATTTGTTTTTTTGATTTAATGTTCAAAAATCTATTTAAGGGGGATCTTATTCGATTCTTTTTTATAATTTCATTGATAAACCATGGTCTACTCATAAAGGGTTCTATCTATATTTATACGATCACATTAAATTTCAAATACCTCATAGATACATAGAATATCACCTCCTATATAATATAGATTGATAATAAAACCAGTGAAAAGGAATGTCACTAAATCTATCCAACCAATAAGATATCCATAAATTAAAAATTTCCTTAAAATCATAATGAAATTATTTAAGACATTCAAATATTGGGTTCCCCTTATTTGAAAGGCCCCTTTTTATGTATTTATTTACTTTGTTAAATATTAATATTACTGAATAAAAAATGATGGATATGAATATAGAATGGATGGATTCCAATCATATGAAAATAGAGTATGAAGATGGGGTGAAATAGTTCATCACGTTTTCCAAAGATCATGCAGATAACATTCTAAAATCCCTTTTTATGTGATTATGGTGTTTTTATTCAATAATAATTAGTCCAGTGGAGTTGGAAAAAAACTTGATCTTTCATAGAATAGATCAAAGTTATAAATTCTAGAATAAACATGGGGAAAAAGTGAATGTTTCTAGTGATTGGGGTAACACCATGTTTTATAGATCATCTAATATGATTACAAGTATGGAAAATGAAGAAGACTATATCAAGGATGTGATTAAATGTGTGAATGATGATGAAGATCATATTGAGGAAATGAAAATTAATTTTTAAGATGAACATTGTGATTGTCCCAAATTATTTGAGAAGTTAAAGAGTTTTGTAAAGATTCCACTGTATGCCGGTTGCACTAAATATACAACATTGTTAGCCATACTAAAGTTGTATAATTTAAAAGCTAGAAATAGACATAGTGAATCCAGTTTTACTGAACTACTTTATCTCTTGAATGATATGCTCCAAGAAGGTAATGAGCTCCATATCCTAACACATGATGCTAAATGAATTATATGTTCGATGGGTATGATCTCTAAAAGAATACATGCTTGTCCAAATGACTATACACTATTTCCCAAGGACCAAAAATCACTTAAATAATGACCAAAGTGTGGTACTTATTGATACAAGAAAGTTGAATCTGGTCCTATTAAAGTTTTATGATACTTTCCAATAATTCCAAGGTTTAGGTGCCTATATGTAAGTGAGGAGACTCTAAGGAAATTGACATGTCATGTAGATCCATGAAATAAAGATGGGAAAATTCATCATCAAACACACTCTACTCAGTGGAGGAGAATTAAGAATGAGTATCCTTAATTTGGAAACAAGACCAGAAACCTTTTTTTTCATTATCCATAGATAAAGTGAATCATTTTAGTTTTCAAAGCATAAATCATATTACATGTATGGTTATGTTGGTAAATTATAACTCTCCACTGTGGTTATGTCTGAAATGAAAATAAATTATGTTATCTATGATTATATCGAGACCAAAACAACCCGGCAATGATATTGATGTTTATTTGGATCCATTGACCAAATATTTGAAATTATTGTGAGATTTAGGTGTTACATTGTATGATTTAAAAAAAATAAAGATTTCATATTGAGATCCAAGTTTTATGGGATGATAAAATAATTTATTTCTTATAGAAAATTTTCATGATATATCATTAAAGTAACTCAAGGGTTTCCCATTTGTGAACAAGGTATATAGTCAAATACATTGAAAAATTCATCAAAGACTATGTTTCTAGGACATCATAGATTTATACCTTGATTACATAAGTAATAATCTTGTAATAAATCATTAAATGGGAGTTTAGAAGAATGTACAACACCATCTACACTAATAGGTGATCAACTATTTGTGAAAGTAAAAGATACCGACACTAATTTTGGTAAACCTTTTTTGAAAAACCATATGAAAACTGGTTGAAAAAATAAATCAATTTTTTTGAATTACCAAACTTGAATTTTTTGTACGTCATAAATTTTCTTGATGTTATGCATGTTGAAAAAATGTATGTGATAATTTCATTAGAACATTACTAAATGAACCCAGAGAGACAAAGGATGGAATTAAGGCTAGTTTAGACATGATTTTCATTGGAATATGGGATGATTTGGAACCAGTGAAGGGTGAAAAGGGACTTTTCATCTTCTAGCTACTTATAATATTTTAGGGTAGGAGGGATATTAGTATGGAAACTTCTTGAATGATGTAAAGCTTCCATAGGGGTATTAATTTAATATAAAGAATATTATGTCAATGATTGATTTAAAGTTAAAGGGATGGAAATCACACGACTATCATGTTTTGATGTAAGATATAATTCCAAAAGATTTAAATTTCATTTTTTCCAAGAATGTTCATCATACATTAACACAGATTTGTTTCTTTTTTATAACTACATGGAACAAAGTTATAGACTTTGTGAAATTTACATCTATGGAAAATGAAATTTCCATTATATTATGAGAATTGGAAATTCTATTCCCACCAACATTATTTGATATGATGGTTCACTTAATGGTTCACTTGGTGAGATATATTCCACTATGTGGTCCATACATTATAGATGGATACACCCCATTAAATGGTATATGAATATTTTGAAAGGGTAGGTCAAAAATTGAAGCTTACCAGAGGGTTGTGTTGAAGAGAAATATATTTTTTAGGAATCCATTGAACTATTTACTGACCACCTGTCCAATGTAGAAATAATTAGTCCACTAAAATCTAATCACACTAAGAGGCTTGTGGGTGAAGGAACTTATAGAATATATTTTGTCACAATCCACATTATAGATCAGGAGTAGGACTGCCTTGACATTTCTCATAACAATTTAAAGGTTTCCCCATATGTTGAAACTCATAAAGAAATTTTTAGGCATTTAAATTCATTAAGGGCTCAAATATGGATACAAAATACACATAATAAATAGTTTATAGGATTGTTTCAAGACCATATTTTTAAGGAGTCAGATAAAAATCCGGATTCAATTTAAGAATGACTTAGATGGATAGTAAGGAGACCAAGTGTGTATATATTATCTTACAATAGTTATGTAATTAATGGTTATACGTTATATAAAAATGAACATGATGAAGGAAGTACCATTCAAAATAGTGGAATTATACTTATGGATGAAGCGATGCATGTTTATAGTACTAAGGATAGAAATCCAATTTATGAAAATATTTCAAACTTTAGCATCATCAAATAAACATGGGAGTTGGATTATACAACAATCCAAGTGAATATTTTTCAATGAAAGTGGGTTGATAACAGGATTGCAGTTAAAATAGATTAATTGGGGTTCACGAAAGTGGATTTAAATAAGGAATAGTAAAAAGAAACACCATTTATAATGGAATCATAGGTAGTAAACATATTTTATGTTCTAGATCCCACAAATTGAAAGAGTTCAATTATTCTATTATCGACCGAAACCACTGAAGGGTCAGATTAAAATTCAACCAAGGATGGCCCTTTCATTGGGATTCCATAATCATTTCTTAGTATTCATAATGTATATTGGGTTTTTATATAATATAAGACTATAATGAATGGATTTGGATACTTGATAGAGGGGTCAAATACCTTTAACCTTTTAAAAAAGAGAGTTCAATAATTCGGTTATATATTTTTTCAATATAAATTTCATTAACTCATGTTATTATCAGTTTGATACTGTATTTAAGTAATATAAATTAAATGTTAAACCATTTATATACATAATTACTTCTTTATGTAATGATTCTCCCAGTAATTAGGAACAATGGTTTTCTCAATCTAATTCTACTCTCAGTGAAAAGGAACAATGAACTTATACACATACCCATGCTACTAATCTAGATAAAAAACATGTTTCTCAACTTGCTAATGATCCTAGTGTAGTGAAACAAAAACCTTATGTACATTCTATTTCTACATATCAAGAAGAAAAACATATTGATAATTTTGAACAGGAGGGAATTTTATACGGAAAAGAATCGATGTCGTAGAAAAAATAGGAGTGCTGTAGCATGACATTGTTAGAAAACATTATTCACGTGAAAAAAGAATGCATCAAATTTGTGGTTAGATGGATTACACACGACCAGAATATTAACCCAAACATGGCCATGTTTAGTAGTTTCCATGGGCTCATCACTCAGCAGCACATGCCGATTGATCTAGATTCATGGAACCATGTTGTGCCCACACTTAAGACACTAATTTGGTAAGATATTACTCTTATATTTTTATATAATTTCTTTAATTTACTAAAAAATAAAATAATAAAACATTAACTTACTCTTGATCATACCTTGAAGAGTGAATTTATAGCAGATTAATCCCACAATATATTTGTATTAATTATTTTTGGAAAGGATCACATAGCCTTTCACACAATTATAATCAAATCTCATCTTAAATATTTTAAAGGGAAAATAAACCCACACCCACCACTTATGTAAGAACACTTGATTATCTATGTTGGGTGGGTTGTGTTTACTGGACATTATGGAGAGATATAGTTTTATGTGCATTTTTATGGTAATAAATTGTTTCAAAATAAGTGTATTAATCATTTTGATTGATATTTTTTTATTTATGAAATAGAAACCGAGTGCTAAAAATAAAGAACAGGCAACAAAACCAATGTGCCCCAACCATAAAACAAGGATGGTGTATGATTCACTTGAAAAAAGTGGTTTTTATTTTAAATCTACTGAAATACTTTAATGTGACATAAAATAACAACATAATTATGTTCCTCTATTTATATATAGATTGATAAATCTAAATATGAAGACACTTACATCCCACATCATGTTCTATATAAGTAGGAATGTGTAAATAAATATAGAATACTAATTGATGAAAACACACAAAAAGTGTTAGAATCATGTGTATGTATGACATAGTATATATTATTTTTGATTTAAATCTATATTAAATAACAATGATTACTTATTTTCCTATAATTTCTATCTGACTTAGTCACAGGATTCATCAAAACCTGTACCAGATTAACACCTACTATCGGCGGCCTTGAAGTTGGTAGAATAGTATGTCCATGTTAGAGGTTCGGGTTTTATGGTGACACCCTGAACATATTTTGAGAAAATAAAATAATAATAGGATGATGATAAAGAAATAAAATATTTGAAATCAAGATTAGATTTCCTTGAAGAAATATTTATTTGATAACTTGAGTTGATAGAAAATGTTATGTGGGGGGGGGGAACCAAGATAGAAAACAACTCAAGAAAAATCACTACACGATGACCCCACCCCATCCCCCACTAGATTTGAGGTGATCCATTCCCCTTAAAGAGATGTATTAGATTAGGCGATCAATGTTCTCAAAATTTTTTTCTGTTAAACGTGAACCAGAAAGACACTGATAGCTCATGTATTATTATTCTATAGGGTTAAATGGATATGGTTTATATCTATCATTATCCACCCATCACCCTATTGTAAGGGTGACCATATTCAATATTCAAATAGACAGTCTACAAAACAGACCACTTCCAACAGTTCATGTGAGAGTGGGGATTACTATAGCACACGAGCCAAGCACTGTGATACTTATTCTACTTAATGATGCTGGTATTCATATGGTCGATAATGATATTGGAATGTTCATAGCATGACCATCAGATCTTGTAAAAAAACATTTCAACAAGGGGGTATTAATTTAAAATTTATTTTTCATGCTAAACCTTTAACAATTAATGAAAAAAGGTATGAACTGATGAATATTATAATATAAGGAAAAAGGCGAGGGGTGAAACAAAAGGTAAAATCAAAACCATCTAAAGGATCGAACAAGTAATCAAAAAATCAATAGAAATTACCTTTATCCTACTTGTTCAATATCTATATTTACTAACATTCAAGGTTCACGTGGATACAAAGTTACAAAGTGGTAGTAGTTGTATAGTTGATTTTCAAGAACAAATGTATGGACTGACCATTACATAATATATTTTTCTTGATAATTTAAATGAAATACCCAAGTATGAATGGATATGAGTCTCAATTGAAAATATATACATGAGGAGTGTTTTCATGATTTTTTTCCAATTATTGATATAGTTTGTTAATTAAAACTAAATAAATTTCATATTTTTTCAAGTGTATATATAAATACCAATTCAAGAGATTACCCCATGAATATAAATATAGACTCATTAGTCCTCATGTCACTTCTAAAGACCAAAAATAAATATAATAAAAAGAATGGATGGAATAGTGGAAAAACTGCCCAAATCATTTGAATGAAAACTTACAGATGAAAGAATATTATTTATACTAATAGTGTCGGGGTAAATATCCAAAATTTAATCATATCAAATATATTTTCATTAAATTCATTACTTATTCAGTTTATTGTTTTTAGGAAACATTGGATACTCATTATGGTCAATTTGGATACTCCAAATAGTGGTATATATAATAAGATTTCACTATATAAAAACATATCGAGACAAATTAATTATTTTTCTTAATGTTTCTACAGTGTTTGAAAAAAAATGGAAAATATTTTGGTTATTGTGTTTTTAAATTTAGGAGAGATATCATATACCATAAAAAACTAGCATCCCCAAAGAGGTTTTTTCGAAGATAATTACTATTTCATTTACAATATTTATTAATCCTTTGGGTATTTATATTTTTACAATACTAATATAAATGTATAAAATCCTAATATTCACAAGATGACATAGATTTGTTTATAAATGAATAGGAATCATACCCAATGGAATAATTTACAAATATATCATGAATATGTGTCTTCTTATATCTTATTTAGTTGATTTTCTCATCATTATTTATTTAGTTTCCTTAAAATTTCTATCAGATATTTATCTTGTTAATTTTAATAGAGGTCATAAAGAAATGACCTCATGCATGATTGGAATTCAAGGTTACAACAAAAATAATGACAATAAGGAAATGAGATGATAATGTATAAAAGAATCATAAAAAGGTGAATTCCTACTAACTTTAAAAAATTAGAGTTAAATGATAAGGTTAAAGTGTTTTTTAATATACTATTTTTTTCCTCATAATATTTTCTGTTCTCTATTGTATTAACATAATCTAAATTAAATTTTTGACTATTCATACAAAAAAATTCTTCTCCACATAATGATGTTTCCAATCCTGTGAAAGAACAAACTATAATGAAGGAAACCATTTAGGAAGATGTAAAAGTAATGTTAGGATGTACTTAATCAATTTTACTAAAAAATTATAAAATTAAAGGTTGATTTAATTTTCATTATTCCTCATAGTGTTCATTTATTTTAGAATACTTATGTCTATCTTTCATGTTTTTCAGCACCAAAACTTCAACATACTTCTTCTCCATAAAAACCTTTTCACCCTTGCAGTGTTGTAATTTATCACATTCCTTAAGGTTACCTTCACTACCTTTGTAGTAAGATAAAAAATTATCTCTCTTATCCACCCCATAGGAAAATTTAATGTTTTCATAGTAAAATCATTGTTTATAGAAGTGATTTATTATTTCATATTTATGTGTAATTTATTTCTTTTTTGTTTTAATCATATAAAAATTATTTTCTTATACATGTGGATTATTTTTCTCAAGTTGGGGTGGTTTGTTCAAATCTGATCATGGTCATGAGATGTTGGACTTCGAGGCTGCAACTGAGAAAACAAAAATAAGTAAATGGGTCATGATTGTATACAACCATTAATAAAATGTGACTACATATTTAGTTGAATTTTTCACCATTTTATATACCACTTTAAAGATAATTTCCTCATAATTTTTATCTAATAATTATTATTTCTTTTTATATATATTTTTTAGAAGCCATATTTTTTCTTTAATTATCGACAACAAGCCAAAAGGGAGAGAACATGTTACTTTTAGATGTGGCATTTTAGGTAGCATGAGGTTTCTTCTTCCATCCAAATGAAACATTTATTTTGGATTGTTGCAAATAGTATAAAGAAAAACCCACATCACATACTCAATCATCCGTACCTCAATCCAATGCACTGTGTGACTGGTATGAATCAAACTATATGTTTTTAGTTTATAATTTATATTTTAGTTCAAAACGCATATCACATACTCAAAACTGAGAAAAAACATTATGATTATTTTGATACATAAGGAAAACAATTCATAAGTTATTTGTGATGTGTATAAATCATCCAAACCTAAATATGATGTACAATGTTCCTGGTATAACTCCAACTATGTCTTTATTAAAAATTGATATTAATTTTAGTAAAAAAGAAATGCGACATACTGAAAACTGATGAAACACACTTGAATTATCTTAATAATTTAGGGAAATGATTCATAAGTCATTTTTTAAAGTTAGGAATTGGTCTCATATTAAACCAACACATGATGTGACAAGTATGACTAAAAGTACATGTTTCCAATTTATAATTACATTTCAGTAAAAAGCATAAGTGACATACTCAAAACCAATAAAAAACTTTTTAATTGTTTTTCTACTTTACTAAAATGATCTATATGTACTTTGGTATGTTTAGTAATTAGAATCACCTCAATACAATGCACAGTTTCACTATTATGACTCCAAGTGGATCATTTTATTTAAAATTGTCATTATTTTTAGTAAAAAAGAAAAATGAAATTCTCAAAAATAAGAAAAAAAATAAAGATTATTTTGATAATTTAGAAAAATAATCCATAATTTATTTTTGATGTGTATGAATTAGCCTCACCTCAATCTGATACACTATATGCACAACATGAATTAAAGTTTCCATTATCAGTTTAAAATTGACATTTTAGATCAAAAAGTGTCACTCACTAAAAACTGAGAAAAAACACTCGGATTGTATTAATAATTTAGTAAAATGATTCACAAGTGATATATGATGTGTATGAATCATACTCACAACAAACCGAAACATGGTGTAACTTCTATGACTCAAATTGTGTGTTTCCTATTTAAAATGAAATTTTAGTAAAAAAGTGATGTATTCAAAACCAAGAAAATAAATTCATATTGTTTTGATAATTAATTAAAATTATCAATGCTATTTCCAGTGCTGATAAAGGTGTAACTTTCTAAATTCCATTGAAAGCGATGATAAATGGGGGCCTTTACCAGTGCTAATAAAAGACCTAATAAATGGGAGGCTTTATCAGTTATAAACTAGTACTGATAAAGGGGACCCACCCTTTAATGACATTGTAGAAGAAAACTAATATGTGGAATCTATATATCATAGTCTCCAAATGAAATGATTTTAAAATGTCCCCTTATTTCAACTCAAGTTCCTATATATGTTTTATCATGAAGGGGGGGGATTTATTCTTATATTATAGTGAAAAACCTTCACCAAGTTTGACATACTGTCATTCTTTATATAAGTTTATAATCTAAATTTACCTTCAAACAAAACTTTACATGAAATTGATGCATTCTACATTTCTATTCAAGTAAATAGATTTGTAATATCTATAATATAACTTATAATAATAAAGTTAGTAATAGAGTATGCAGAATCTGGGTAATCGAGAGTTTAGGTTTTATTATGTTAGAAACATTCTCCCCCTTATATCTCATGTAATGAAGGTTTCCATCTTAATTTTTCTTCACAAGAGTTTGAGTGAAATATTTCAAATTTATTCCCACTACATATTAGAGTTCTTTAATAAGAAAAAAAATCACATATCTATTCTTTATAGTTGTTAATTTTCCATGAAATTGGTTCCTAGAATATCCAAATGATCCATGAAACTAAAACTATGTACCATAGATCATCACATATCTAAACCCAAATAGTCCAAAGTTCACTAAGAAAAGTTACAATGTATCTAATTAGCTAATGTAGAAAAATATGAAACTTCCAGAGTTATAAACTAGATCTATATTAGTAAATTTGGTTAATTTTTAGAGCCCTTAAACATTGGATTAAACGTTTGGTCCAGTTAACTTATATTTATAAGATTCCATAATATTTCCTATGCTTTAAGAATGAATTCCACATAACATTTATATATTGAAACGTCATTGAAAAATATAATCACATATAATCTATACAACTATTATATAACTGAAATTCTTAAAACAAATTAAGAAAAAAATATGAATATAAAATGAATAAATTATCCTTCATTATAATTAATGAAAATGTACAAAATATTCTTATAAGGTCCAAAACTTAAACATTACTTAATCTTAATATTATTCAATAATATAACTTCAATTCACATTAAGGATATTTTCAGGTTTAGAGATTTAGAGAATTAGGTCATAACTTATACATAACAACTTGAATATTATAAGTAGATACTCCTACTCACTATAATTTTTTTTAATAAAACAAAAAACTATTTAAAGAGAAACATGGTATCGTTTCATGTTTTAACAGCATAAATTTTCCTTGATCCTATAATTAACTCTATTCCTTTTTAAGTCATGTGAAAAACATTTCAAAACATGGAATGATCATAAAAATCTTAGTAAGGGATACATAAAGAAGGAAAACTATTAGTCTTGGGATAACATGAAAACCATGAATACTTTATTATAAAGTAATAATTTTCAACTTTAAGAAGTAGTAAGTATACTTAAATGAATATAATCTCATTTCATACCCTTTTTTTAACAAAACTATTACCATAAATCCCATATAAAACAACAAATAACATAACATAAACATACTTTAATGGAATAAACATATGGTCGACTTCCACACATATCACTAAATGGAATATCCATTTAGATGACTTCCATACCCAATGAATTTGAGGTTATAATGTAACCACCCATCCTTGGTTTATCACAGAACCACCCATAATTTGGTTTATCACATAACCACCTGCCTTTGGTTTATCACGTAACCACCCATCAAATGTCCAAGTACTATTATATAATCATAACACATAAAATATTGAAAATATAAAAATTTCAATAATAAAATTTCATTTGAAATCACAAGAAAATAATTCAAGATATTTAAACATTTAATCCATTTAAAAAACCATTTTCAACACCAAAACACCAAAAAATGGAATAAGGAATTTCTTTTCCTTAAAAAAACAATAAGGCTTATAGGGGAAACCAAATATCAAATAACAGTTATGGCGGTGGAGAGGTCATTGTCACCACATATGTTAAAACATTCCTTTTATAGTCAAACCATTCATAGAAAAATGATTCCCTTTTAATTAAATTAAAATACACTGTATTAAAGAAGAAGACGTACATTATCAAAACGCACCTCAATGAAAGGAGATTGAGACGAAGTCCTTTACCTTGAGTCCAAATTATAACGTATGTTCTTTATTCTACCTGAATAATAAAATTAAGTTAATATATACTTGTTTTAGAACCTTTTACAAGCTTATTATTCCCTTTATATCTCTTATTACCTTTTTATAACAACCACATAATTATTCAAGTTCATATCAATCATTTTGTCGATATTTGGTACTTGAGTCAACAATGAACTTGTTTTGATGTAAATTGTTCATGTAGTCAAAATTAAATCATCTACATAATGATATTAGTGATTTAAATATCATATATATCCATTATATAAGTATTTATAATAGTCCATAACATTTTGAGATAAGAAATTAAATGCACCGTTCCTAGAGATAATAGGCCATATGTATGCATGGACGCTACTTTAATTTCTTTTTCATATTAAAGGAATGGAAACTAAATGATACATAGGTATATTGTAATTAAATTATAATATATATGTTATATATTTTACATAATTTCATTAACTACATCCTTCATACATTCCATTGAAGGCATGAACGAGTCATATCACTTTGAGGGGGCGGTGGTCCACACTTCCTCAAATGAAATTATTGTATTTACACATTATGGAAATCATAAAGGTAAGTTATAAATAAAAATTAAATAAGAATAGAGACAATATAAATAGAATATATATCATATATAAATAGAATATATATCATATATAAATAAATTTTCATCATAATAGACACTATGAGACATGGTAGGATAAAATTGAACAATCATCATTTCACGAGGCAGTAGTTCACCGTACACAGAAACAATATGTTCGTATCCATTAGATGGAGGTGTGTGTAAGTGTAGTTTTAATCCTTATAAGAATAAAATAATAGTATATTTAGGATAATAGTGTTGTTATGTAATAAAATAATAATAAGATAAATGGGTGTGAATAAGGAAAATAAAGGAAAGGAACTTGAGAGAAGACGTTACCTCTAAATTGGGTAACTTCTTTTGATTTGAGCCAAAAGGATTTCTTCAATTACCTTCCGCCCAAGGTAAGGATTATAAGAGTAAGGGAAGGATGTTGGGATATTATTTGAGTATAATTTGGATTATCCAATTGGATTTATATGTGTGAGTAAGTGGGTATATGTGGTGGCCCTTTATAAGAGGGAAGAATGGCACTTTAGGAATGTCTTGAAATATTATTTTATTATAAATTGATATTCAAATAAAAATAGTTCCAAAGTTATATATTTATATGATAAGATGATTATGGGTATAAATCCTCTAAAACAATATGTTTTATACAAGTTTAGGTCACAAAATTAACCTTATCTTTTAGATTTAACCCTTAGTTAAAAACATCAACTCTTACCATGTCCTTTTGTATTTTCATAATATATGGTTACTATAGTTACTATTAATAATGTAAAAAAATAAAAGGTAACTATTTAAAAAATTTGGGCCTTATAATTCCAAATCTTCAATCCAATTTTCCAAATTCAAAATAAAAAATTGGAAATAATTAATTTAAAATTAATTCCCATTGTCAAAACCAGAAAGCGGGTTTTTAAGAAGTAAAAGATATCAAAAGATTGACATGTGTTTATGTCAAATTTCAATGTGAAATAACTTAAAATGACCAAAATTGGATTAAATTATAAAAAAATAATCCAATTAAACTTTAAAACCAATTAAAATGGCAATATAACTATATAAATAAAATAGATGAAAATACAGTTTTGAATTAAAATGCAGTATTTTTCACTATTCATTAAAATATGAATCTCATCAGAAAAATACCAAAATTTCAAACAAAGTAAATTTTTATTTCCTGATTCTAAATAAGAAGTTTATTTTTTCAAATAGTACATATAAAAGTGACAAAAAATGTATTTAAAAAGGGTTCTCCATCAAAAGGTGGTAAAACGACCTTTTAAAAAATATTAGAGTATTTCATGCTTTAAATTGGATTCATTCTCATTTTAAGCCTGTAAAATTTATTGGATAAATGTGAAAACATTTAACAGACATGTATAATCATATTTTAGTGAGTTCTGTTCATTCTTGCAAATGCAACGACTAGGCATTAACTACCATTTAAAATAATAATAATATTGTTTTATTATTTTTCAGTAAAACTCAAAGTTGTGTGCAACGTAAGATTTCAGAGAACCCTGTTGTTGTGTGTCGAGTATGATATCAGAAAAAGTTTCCTCTTTAACATCAAATTAATATCTTATTCGTAAATATTAATAAATATTAAAAAATATTATTCTATTAATACCTGGGATGTTACGATTCTTTTCTTTCTAAAAAGCCAGGAGGCAGAAAATTCTTATGACTGTAGCTAAATATATTACTAAAAGATAGTGAACTAGTAAAAATTAAATTTAAAAAATGATAAAAACTATAAACTCATAAAATAACACAATATTAAACAAATAAACTAAATATTAAATAAAATTTAAACATATAAATTAAATTGGGTTATGTAATTATAAAAAAAAAAGATTAAGTAGAAAGAATTAACTCAATAATATATCCCTTTTTTGATAATTATAAATCTAAAACTCATAGGGATTGGTAATTACCCTATTGGACTCTTTTTTATTACATATGAAATGAACAAAAGGACCATTATTGATATCCTAAAGGCCTTGTGTCCTGAATACTAATAAATATCATGAAGTAAATTTCTTTTTTAGCCCACTATACCTGGGGTTATGTCAAGTGGCCCCCTCCCTTGCACCCACCAGGTTATAACCACACCCCTTTTCTTACTGATGACTGTGATTCCAACCACCCAATCCGAGTATTCATACAAAGGGCCATCGTTTCACACCTTCTAGTTTCAAAAAAGACAACACCAGTAAGCTCAGGTCCCATTTGTGTGTGTGGGATGAAATATTCATCCCCTTAAAAATAACTAGCCAATAGAAGCACCAATGGGGTTCGAACATGATAATCCTTACAGAAGGTGACACAAATGGGGTGCCTACATGAATGAACTCCTGTAACATAAGAACTTAGGTTAACCCAAGATATTACTTGAGATAACCTAATACAAGACCTGAAGTGCATCGCTGATCACCACAGGCTAGCAACAAGTACCTTGGTATCAATCAAAAAACAGATGGGAATGATTTCAACCTCATCAAACATATTATAATATTGAATAAAAAATAATACACAATAGATAAATAGAATATATCATATATTAACAATAACTAAAAAGTTCACATATAATATTTGGATAATAAGGCCTTATAGAATAATTGAAAGATCAACCTAACATATAACATAAAATAACCCATGGGTCTATCTCCGTGTGAATATATATCACCACTAGACCAACCCAATAGAAAGGAAACACATGCAAGGATATTAATCCTTTTCAAGATGCTCTTACCTTTACCTATATCCTGAAAAATCAAGGCTATAAACACCCAATGGATAAAGTAGGGCGTGAGCACTAAATCTTAGAAGGATACCACTAAATAATCTATAAAATATCAATCCATGTGAATCCATTAGTATTATTTAATAAAATATTTTTAAATAACATTAAAATAAATAATTTTCTATATAAAAATAACCCCTTTGGTTTTCTTTTAAAAACATGTCATCCCTTTCAAAATCATGCCATATTCAAATAAAGAAAAAATATGACATATCACATTTCCAATGTTATAAATTGATAATATAAAATGGTTTTCAAGAATAAATAAATATAAAAATAAGAAGTGGGAAAATAATCACATTAAAAGATCATACATGTAATTTAATCTCAAATAAACCAAGAGGGAACACCCTAAAGGTTGCACACAACAAAACCTCTAAGACATCAAAAGGAATATGAGCTAACATATGTGAATCAAAATGTCTAGGAAACTAATTCCCAAGGTAATGATACCCTATAGTCAACATGACATCAAGGGAACCTCCCTTAGTGACACCTAACTCCACAAGGGTGCGTATTTGTTTAGTCTTTTTCTTATACTCCAAGGTCTCCCTAGTTTTCCATTACGTTACATTTATGTTTCAGGAAAACATACATCGTTTCATAAAAAAATTTAAAAGGCCGGACCAATTTCAAAATGCATGGACACATTTTATATAAAAATTATATAGTGATACACATGAATTTCATGCTTGAAAAACTAATTCCCTTTTTAAAGTCATACTTGATTCATCTAAACAAACACATCATGTGCATAGTTCAATTTTCATCAAAAATTCCTTCATAGAAAAAAATTCATATCCATCAAAGATTATAATCTCCTCAAATGGATTAAAAATCATTAATTTCACAAAAAAAGAATAAATAAATTTTAATGAACACAAGGCATTATATGGTATAGACCATATAATAGAGAAACCTACCTTAAGAAGGATAAAAATAACATTGCCTTCAAAACCAGTAGTGGGAAACATAGAGATCGGGTCCTCACCAACTGGGATCCAAAACAAACACCATAAATTCCAATCAAACCATCTAGATCTGGAAATAAAAACCCAATAGTGTTCCATCAAGACAAGAGGATGAGATTTCAATAAGATATATATATATATATATATAAATGAGGAAAAACCAAGAGGAAAATTGAACGTATCTCAAAGAGATCCAACAAGAAAAATCAAGGGTGACCATGGAAATAAAGGGGAGAGACTCTAGATCTTTATGGAGGGTATGATTCAAGATAGTTAATAATTAATAGGTTATTAGAGGTTAAAATGATGAAGATAATCAGAGTAATTTTCTATTTTAAGAATTTTGTACCTCGACGCATGGTTAGGCCACACGGTTTATCAAACTGTATGTCAACCATGTGGTGACCACTTTCCTTTGAAAACCTAGTCAAATGGTTACATATGGAAAATCACATGTTTTGGAAAATATTTTATCAAGATACCTGAAAACATCTAGAAAAAATCCCAAACACCCACACAGTTTGTCTGATGACTCACAAGGTTAGAAAAAACATATTCAAACCATGAAAAATGAAACTAAAAACCATATAGTCTTATTGCATGATTACATTACGGTTACAAATAACAATGTAACTAAACAATATTCCTATCATTTTCCCCCTAAAACTTCATTTTTTCAACCTAATACTCCTGAAATCCAATAAAACCTCACAAGATATAAACCAATCTTAAAAACTAAACATACATATGACACATAGGGAATCAAAATTCTCCCCATCAAAATTTTTTCTCTATAAAGTCACAGGTTAAAAACCTGAGATGCGATAAGGAAATTGATACATCATAAATGACTCATTACCACATGTATCATCTTTATCCCTATGCCATTACCATTTCACATGAACCAATGTCATCATCTTTCCATGAATGACCTTATCTAGTTAGTTCACTATCTAAATAAATATTTCAACCATTAAGGTCTCGAGATAAACCTAAACATCCTCCCACTCGTCCATGTGGGTAGATCTGGATAATACATCTTTATATGGTAAACATAGAACACATAATTTATAGACATGAAATCCACATTTAAGTCAAAATGAAAAGCCACCTTTTCGAGTCAGTCAATAATCACAAATGATCTAATATAACGAGATTCTAACTTACCCTACTTCCATAAATTTATATGTCCCAACAAAGGTGATTATTTAAGTAAAAACGATCCCAAACTTCAATGTCCAATTTAAAACAATTGCAATTGAAAAAATATTTATAGATAACCAGAGTTATCACTAACCTCTTCCGGATCAACTTCATGAAATATTTCATCTCTAAGATGATGATTGGTCCAAATAAGGACCATCCAACAACTTGAACCCAAAAAAGAGATGATCTTAATGACCTCCCATACAATCCATTATAAGGATAAATTCTAATAGAATATTGATAACTAGTTTTGAAGGAAAATTCGAAAAAGAGAAAATGTTTACCTCATGATGCACTGAAGTCATGAACACAAGCTGAGAGCTTGTCCAAAATAATTTGGATGGTTTTCTTAGTCTGGCCATCCATATGTGGATGATACGTTGTGTGTAACTTCAATAGAGAACTCATCACTATCTATAAACCACTATAGAACTAAGATGTAAAGTGAGGGTCTCTATCAGTGACAAGAACTTATAGAACACCATAAAGTATAAAAATATCCCACAGATAAAAGTTCCCAAGATCCAATACCTTCACAAACTCCTTAATAGGTAAAAAATGTGGTTATTTTGGGATTAGATCAATAATAAACCAAATATAATCCTTAACATAAGGATTCTAAGGTATCCCAATCCCAAAGTCCATGGATATCTCATCCCAATTGCATATAGGAATATGTAAAGGTTACAACAGACTAGAAGGTCCATGATATTCTGCCATAATACCTGAACATGTGAGGCACAAAGACATAAAACCTATAATCACTCATCTCATTCCTACCCAATAAAAATGTTTTTACAATTCACGATATATCTTAGTAGCTCCAGGGTACATATACCAATTAAATCAGTGTCCGATATCCATCAACTATAGCCGTATATCTATCAGAACAACCATTCTACCTAAAAAGTGCAACACTCCATCAGAAGATTGGGACTAAAAAACTGAGGTCTTCCCAACATAAAAATTTCTTCTAAAATACCAGCACTCTACATCCTCAGCCTGACCAAGTAAAAATATGATCATCCATAAATGATCTAGTCTGAGTACAGTCTAGAAATAACTACTAGTCAGCTCTCCGTTCATACACATTTGTCTTAGAAGACAAGCTCATCAATCACCATGCATCTACTGATTCCTTCACAAAATGAGTCAATAATTTTCTTTTTAGAGCTTCCAAAACAACATTACCTCTACCTAGGGTATAAGAAATATCAAAATAAAAGGACTGAAGGCCTTCCATCCATCGTCTCTATCTCAAGTTGAGGTTTCTATAGGTGAAGATATAATTCAAACTCTTATGGTCTAAATATACTATAAAACAATCCCCAAAGATATAGCAGTGCCAAGACTTAAGCTTATATATCACAGATTCCAACTCAAGTTCATGAATGAGATTTTTCTTACCATGAGTGTTTAACTGATGAGAGTTATAAGCTACCACCAGTCTACCCCACATCATAACAAATCCCAAATCCATACCCAAGGAATCATAATAGACCTCATAACCAACAACTGACTTAGGAATGATTAGAACTCACTACTGGAAAAATATCCTATACCAACGGTTTTAAACCGTTGGTATAGGCCCCCAAACCGTTGGTATAGGCTATACCAACGGTTTGGAGGACCGTTGGCAAGTAAGCCGTGACAATAGGTCTATACCAACGGTTTTCCCAAAATAGTTGGTATAGACCTGTCCCAACAGTTTTGAAAACCATTGTTATAAGTAATATGAATATCTATACCAACGGTTATAAAACCGTTGGTATATGTATTTCAAAAAAAAAAAACATTCGGTGGGATTTGATCCCAGAACCCCTTGTTTATAATCGAACGACTTAACCACTAAGCTAACATCACTTTTGTAAACACAATTTCATAAATATATATATCTATTATCATAATTATTTAAAATTTGGATTTATATAATGTTCTCGGTTAGTAGATCTGGAAAAAAATAAAAGAACCTATCCCAACGGTTTTCAAAACCGTTGGGATAGGTTAGGGGTGGGTTGAATTCTTTAGGCCGAAGGTTGGTTTTTTGGATGGTTTTTACCAACGGTTTTGGTGAACCGTTGGGAAAGGTCACTCTTTCCCAACGGTTTTGGTGAACCATTGGGAAAGAGGCTCAAAACACACCCTTTCCCAACGGTTTAGCATAAACCATTGGGAAAGAGTGACCCTTTCCAAATGGTTTGGCAAACCGTTGGGAAAGGTGGGGAAATCTATGGCTTTCCCAACGGTTTGGCCAAACCGTTGGGAAATGGTGCCTATACCAATGGTTTTTAAAAACCGTTGGTATAAAAGTGTTGGGAAAGATCATCTTTCCAGTAGTGACTGGACCTGAATTCAATATCACTTTCAACTCCTCAAAGGATTATTGGAACTTATTTCTCCAAATAAACTTTCCACTCTAACATATTAACTTTTTATAGGGGATTAAATCTTTGAGAAGTGATAAAAAATTCCTATAATAAGTAGCTAGTCCCAAGATAATTACAATAATAAATACATTTATAGGTCACTCCCAATACATCAGTACATGGATAATCTTAGGACCCACTGAGCCACCCTTCTAATAAATCATGTGGCCCAAAAATTTCAGCACTTGAATCCATAACTGAAACTTGGAAAACTTTCCATATATATGATTTTCATTAAAAATTCCATGGATTATATTCAAATTCTCAATGTGATCCTATTATTATATAAAATAAATAGGGATATCATCCTTGAAAATAACCATTAATGAATCTAAGAACTGATTAAATATTCAGTTCATCAATGTCATAAACACTACTTGAGAATTATTAAGGCCAAAAGACATAACAAGATACTCAAAATGACCATATCTTCACCTAAACATCACTATAAGAATATATTAATCTCAAAAACTTAGATGGTGGTACCCTGATCTTAGATAATTTTTTGAAAACCACTAGTCTCCCTTAAGATGATAAAAAAGGCCATTAATACTAGGCATAGAATATATTTTTTCATTGACACCTGTATGTTTTTCTAGTAATCAATAAAAAGTTAAATACCCCTATTAACCTTCTTTTCAAAGAGCACTGGTGATGCCCAAGGTGAAATTATAGGATGAATAAATTCCTTAGCCTCAAGATCCTCAAGTAAAATATTTAATTCCTTCAATTCATCAAGTTATATAAGGTTAGAGTGTACATAAATGGTTCTCGTTATCAGAATCAAGTCTATAGAGAAATAGTCTTTCCGATGAGGTGGTAACCCATAGAAATCGTCTAGAAATATGTTAGAATACTCACACACAACCACAATAATAGGTAAAATAATACATATATCAACGTTATAAATAAAAAACTATGAAAATAGGTTGGATATCATCTTAGTTCTATTACAATGGGTCCTTCCATCCCTGATTTGGGATCCCACTTAGCCTGGAAGACATGAGTGACACTATCAGGAGAAAGAAACTATAACAAAAAATGATAATAATTATTATGGGATTTATTGATAATCATCTAATATATTCCAATGATGATATCTAAGATGTCATATTCAAGGATTTAATATTCCCAAATAGTTATTTTCTTAGTAATAATCGCATGAAATTTAGTTAATTTAAGTCCCTAATCTAAATTATTTCCTAAAAGAGTGGAAAGAGTCATCAAGAAAGGCATGATCTCAAAACACAAACCCAATGTATAGATTAAATTGTAAGTGGTAAAGGAACAATTTAAACATGTATAAAATAAATATATAACCAATAAAGATGAAATAAACCCCATAAATCTCATGGGAGTCAGTTCTACCTCTAACACATTTGGTGCACAATTTCCAATATATATATATATACCTAATATCATCCTACCCTTTCTTCACCCCCAAGAATCACCCTTATCAGGAGGTTGTGATCTTACCACCTTTTCTATTTTATGTATAAACTGATATACCTTTTTGATGTTATATACACCTATAATTTCTTGTAATTATCTCTTATAGTAACACTAAATATGACTAGATTATCCACTTGTGTGATACACTATGGGTACTTACATACAATCTAGTCTAAGGTGTTCCCATTTCCCACACTAGAAAAATACCACAATAATTTTCTCTGATGTTATTATAAAATAATTCCAAAACCTTTGAATTCATTATCCCACTTCATTTTTTAACAACAAAGTGAACTCTATCTACCTCTTTCTATCACAGATTATCCAAAGAGTCCAGTATTCCTAGATATATATTCCTCAACTATTACTCATTTTCCATAATGTCCTCATAGGTGGGTATGAACATACGAATTAACATAGATTGAATATATTCACTAAAACTCATTTTAAACATCCACACCGTGAGATAATCATTGGAAACAATGTCTAAAGACAAGTGCATCAACTCAGAAAATTGAGTATAATTCTCCCTGAAATCATGATATCTCATCTCCAAAGTAAAAAATTCTCACACCTTTACTAATATTAATGTCTAAGGATAGAAATATTTTTTAAAGGATTTCTTAAAGGAAGTCCAAGTGATATTTTCATAAAACTTGACTTGTAGGATAAATTACCACCACTTCTTATTCAATCATATAAGTGGTGAATCCTACATTAGAGTCATCATGAGTTTTCAAGAAGTTGAATATTCTCTCAATCCTTTATTTCCATTCTTCTGTATGCTATAGTACCTTGTAACCATGAAATATCGGTGGATGTTTCTCAGTAAATTAAAAACCATGGTAAATTTTTTTTTGTTCAATATTATTCACTTGACACATATAAAATATCATTCAGATGATAGATAACACCAAATCATGGTCAAATGGAGGATTTACTTATGAGGATTTCTCAGTAGATTCTTATCTAGAAATGTATAGTATTATTTAAAGAGGATCCATAAAATATAAACCTAATGAAATTTTATTTGAACATAAGTTGATTCCTTTAACTTTTTTTAAATAAATGAAGATAAAATTTAAAAACCAAATAAATAAGACTAAAAAAATTAGGACAATTAAAATTTGGTTTCCTAGACCCAACTTGTGATATACTTTTATTACCACTAAATTTATACAGTTATATATATATACATGTGTTTATATTTCTATAATAATGTTGATACTTCTGAATCCACTATATTTATGCTAATTTCTTTAAATTATGTGTCATATAAAAGGGTTATAGCAGATCCCATGCTATAATGAGAACATAGAGATACTATGAAAATAGTCTTAAAGTAATTTCCTCTGGTCCAGATACATCATACTGACACGACACATATGATGTGTGACTATCAGGTGCCAGGGGATCATAATAATTGAGAATTATTATCATATAGTTTACACTTGGTTATCTTTAGTAGTTGAGATCATGAGGATATACCCACCAATAGAAACACCACATGTTTCAGGTGTCATTAGTTGTTACTATCTATGGTCATGTGTATTGGCCTCTTGACTTGAGATCATTATCAATGTGTTCCATTTGATTGAATACTTTCATGTAAGGAAAAAACCATGATAAATAAGTCATGGTGAGGTATTTTGTATTGGGTATGTCATAGATGGCATGTCATTGGTTGATTGATCAAGATAGGATTTGTCTCTTTTGAGTTGAGGAAGAGATACCTCGAGCTTGGTTGATTAGGATAGTGATACCTTCATAAATACATGTCCATGGTAGTTCAAGTCAAGTCTATCCAGATAGATCAAAAAATAATAAAGTAAAAAAAGGGTGATGATAGAAGTGTTCACCTTTGTTTATGAGACACCGCATGATAAAGAGATTGTATTACACAATGCATGTTATTAGGTTGGTAGTAATTGCAATGACTTTTCCTTATCTCTTTAGGGTCCATGATGGGTTGATAGACTCCACTCTTGGTTTGTGAATATTATTCACTACTATTGAGATAAGGTCCTAGAGGGTCACACACAATAATGCATTCTTGAATCTACCATATTTTGTTGAAAATGAATATAGGACATGGTGGGCCCCACCATGGGGTCCGAGTGTTATCCATGTTCTATCAATCACTAATAAATAAATAAATTCATTATTATTTAAGTAAATAATAATCATATTGAATTTATTTATTACATGTATTTACAAGTGATTAAGTAAATACAAGGATTAATATTATATGAATGAATATTATTATAATATTCTAGGTTTGTTTAATATTATTAGGAGTTACGAGTTGTGTTAATGGACTAGGTTTATAATGTAGTATATTTAATATATATTACAAGTATGTGATAAAATATAAATAATAATATGGTGTATTTGGTTAGTCATAATTAATTATTTATATCACTTATTTAGTGGATGTTCAATACATAGGGGTAGAGATTCATAACTGAGTATTACGAATATCCACTATATAAGTGGAGAGAATCTCATCCCAAAGGTGGATTCACCTTGTTGGAATTTAGAGACCCTATATTATCTTGACTTATAGAGACATAATTAATCAATATGAGTGTACAATCCAAGTTCATCCTCTCGCATTGAAGTTAGAAGATCATGGTGATTATCGTTGTGTCGAAGTGATTTTCAGAGCTCCGCACTAGAACTAATAATCTGATGAAATACATACATGGATATTTGAGTGGCATGTGTAGGAGATCTAGAGGGGTTTGACATAAGATCCTTTAAGTAGTTAATTCCTGCAACGAATCAGTGCACATCAAATTGGAATGAGGTAATCATTTGTTTTATTTATTATGATCTGATTAAACTATATGGGATTCTCATTCCATATTGGGGTTGGATCTTTGGTGATGATAAAGTTTCATTGATCTAGTGATGGAAAATTTTAAATCCCCGACCCACCGGCCTATGTTGTGTGCCCTGATATCTTCAATTGGTATAGGAGGGATCACATAGTTTTTCTGAGACAATTAATTTATTTTTCATTAAATTTTAAGTTGAGGGTATTAAAACAGTTTCAACAAATTTGACTGTGAATCAATCCGATTTTGGATGTCCAAGTTATGGCCATCTGAATTTTTTTTATGGATCAAAATGATGTTTTTTGGATTTATGTTTTTCAGATATTATTACATTTTTGAAGAACACAATATATAAATTTAAATGTGTTCTATTTTTGTGTTTACAATATTTTTTGGATATTATAAAATATCAAAAAATCATTATTATTTTATAATAATAATAATAATAATTATTATATTAAAAGGTTCTTTAATGAATCTGTTGAAACTTTAAAGGATATTAGATAAACCTGTTGAAAAAAATGGCTCGAGACCTTGACTAACAAAAAACATTAAATGAATAACTTCCTATGGGAGATTTTGTTTCTCTACGGGCCAAAAAACTTGACTTCGGAAAATATATAAAAAAGCAGGAATTTTCTACCCTATTTTTTCCCTCCTTCCTGGTCTAAGTATGACCCTGGGTGAACCACAACCTCCTTCACTTCCCTTCTCCTTCAGTTGATTGAGGCTACCCCCACCCCTCACCCAGCCCGAGTGCGACACCATGGTATCAAGTTTTTCCCATGGTCTCCCCTTCTTATACCCATGCGAGACCACACCAGTAGCCTCCCTTTCTTCCCAGCAAGCACCTAGAAAGCACCCCATTCAGTGGTACCCATCATCCCTATAAAAACTCAATATTTAATGAGATAGATTCTTTTTAATTTCTTTGATGTTTTGTGTCGTCAACTACATCAAGATTAACTTGTGCTATACACAACACCATATTAGATTTCAGTATACACAACCATATTATTGGCTTGTGTTACACAAAATTTCAAGTTAATTTTATATAATTAATTTCACTCAAGACCGATTATAAGTGATAACTAAATATTATAACCTATTCATTATAATGGAAAGTATGAATTGTATTAACTTCCTTCTTAAAAAAACTATTTAAAAGAAAATAAGTGAGTCTATAAAATAATAAAATCTCTCTTTAGGGATTTTATTAGTGAAATATATATTTAATATATTCAATGTAATGTTTTAAATTCATCTTATATGTTTTCTATATATGATATAAGAACAAATTCAATTTTATGGATAAAATAAGAGTTTTTCTAAAAATGCAGTTTCTACCTTTTGGTGGAGAACACATTTTAAATCTAGTTTTTTACACTTTTATAAGTTATTTTTGAAAAAAATAGCTTTCTACTTTGGAATAAAGACATAAAAATTTACCTTGGTTGAAATTTTTTTATTTTTCTGATGAAATTCGTATTTTAATGAATAATGAAAAATACTATATTTTAATTCATATTTTCTTATATTTTATTTATATAGTTAGATTAAATTATTAATTGGTTTTAAAGTGTAATTGGATTTTTTTATCATTTAATAAAAACAATTTCAGTGGAAGTAATTTCACATTTAAATTAAACATAAACACATGTCAATCTTTTGATAGCTTTTACTTCTTAAAAACCCACTTTCTAGTTTTGACAACGAGAATTAATTTTAAATTAATTAATGAAAATTTTCTATTTTTAATTTTTAAAAATGGATTCAATATTTGGAATCATAAGGTTCAAATTATTTAAATAGGTACCTTTTATTTTTAGTCATTATGAATAGTAACTTTAGTAATTATTTTTATTTACCACGGTTAAAGAGTAAATTAGGTAAATAAGGGTAAAAATAATATTATAATACTATAAAAATACCCTCACATGTGTCATAATATTATTTTATGATTCATGGTTGACCAAAAAAATCCTTAGCCTGAAATTTTGGAATTTGGGAGCCACTTGGGTGTGAAAATGACATGTTATATTTAATTTAAAGTAAATGAAAATATAACATAAACATATATCTTTTTACTAAAACAATTTTAAGGTGGGGTTATATATTTGATCTCTTTGACTATAAATATTAATTAGAAATATAAAAATATTTCATACATCATGGTATTTTATTTATAATTTTTACATTTTAAATAAATAAATTTATTTATGACACAATTATGATGCAATGATTACCTTATTAATGAAATTTTCATATAAATAACATTATAAATATTAAAATAAATTTAATTTAATTTTTTTTTCCATAAAATAATTTTATGGATTATTATGACATGTTATTTTGATTTAATGTATTTTTTTCAAATCAATCATGTTGTTATAGCTTTAACAGAAATCAATTACTAAAGAGTGTGAAAATTGACATAAATGAGTTTTTAAAACAAATAACATTTTATTAAATGATACAATAATCATAAAAATCAAAGATTCGTCTAAGTTACTTATTTAATTTTAAAACTATCATTAATGATCCACTTGTGGTTCTATCTTTATTTTATAGTAACTATATTGAACATATAGTGTAAAAATACAAGAAGACATGGTAAGAGTTAATTTATTTTAATAAGGGTTAATGAAGAAAGATAAGGATAAGTTTGTGACCTAAACTTGTATAAAACATATTGGTTGAGAGTATTTATACCAATCCTCATATTATCCTATAAATATATCTCTTTGGAGAAATTATATTTTGAAAATTAATCTATAATAAAATAATATTTCAATACTTTCTAAAAGTGCCCCTCACCCCTCTTATAAAAGGCCACCACATCTACCCACTTACTCACACATCTCAATATAATTGGATAATCCAAATTATGCTCAAATAAGCTCAAAATATCCCTAATTTACTCATAGAGGCCACACTTAGGGAATAAATTCATCCAAAGGATACCTTTTATGCAAATCAAAAGGAGATACTCGAAAAAGTGGTAATTGTTTCATCACCTCTTTCAAAATTATTATTTTTTCTACTTCCTCTTCTTATTTTGTTTCCATAATAAAGTAATATATCTAGTATTCTATAAATTATTATATTTTATTATAATTATGGTACAACCTTATACCTAATTTTATCCATCCTATGAATAATAATATCACCATGCATGCGTAGGTACAACTTACTATCTCCACACCGTGGTGTAATTTTTTATTAAATAATAATTAATTTGGAATGGTATAGTGATGAGTATAATGGATATAAATAATTAATATAAAATGATAATTATTATTTATAATTAATATAACATCCAATTCCATACCATTTAACTATTAAGTGAATGATATCATCGCTTGTGCGTACGTATGACCTACCGTCTCCACGATGCGATGCGATTCATTCTACATGACCTTCATTAAACCATGATTATAAAAATGAATGGACTGAATAAATATGATATACATTATACTAATATCATTATTTAAATGATATAATTATAACATAAGAAGTGTAACATGAACTTAACCCACAAAACTTTCTTAAGAACATAAACCAGTTAATATCAAAATAACGAGTGACAATGAAATGTTACTAACAAATGAATGATAATATAATAATATATGATATCATATAAATTATTATAATTCTGGAATAATTCAATAAAATTATTTAAATAATTATACAAGTGGTTCAAATATATACGATGGATATCAGATCTAAGGTAATGGATAATTTTTCAATCTCATTAGTATCTGAGATTGTTTATTCGTAAGTATTTCTGGGGTATATTTATCATTAATGAAAATGTTTCCTAAATATATACTATTATTTATATTCTTATACTATTTATAATGTGAATTTTACCCATTGTTAAATTTTTATTAAAGGGTATGGAAGGAATCTTTCTTTCATTTTCCATATGAGGTACTTTTTGACTTCTCTGGAAAGTGTACAAGAAGAATGTTTTTTAAATTATACGACATGAATGGATATTTATGGTTTAATGATTCCATATTTCCATGAATATTCCCTTAAAATATTTCAAGGTTATTTTCGAATAAATTCTTTTCTTTTAAAATTTCATGGTGTTTATAGAAATAAACATATTTGAAGAAGAAAAGATATTTTCCTCAAGAATTAATTTTATGTGTTATATCAAAATCACTTTCCATATATGATAAAATTATTTAAATAGGGTTATATTTATATTCCTATTAATATTATTATTTTATTATTTTTATTTTGGAATGACATTTATTAATTATTTTTTAGATGGATTATGTTATGATGGTATGATGTTTAAGAAACCCATTTTATTCCTTGGGTTATGCTATGATGAATGATTTATGTTTCTATGGAACAAATAAGAATGATTTCATTATGATATGGGTGGGACATATATCTCCCTCTAATGAATTGGTTAAAGATTTATATGTTATGAGATAGACATGATTAGATGGACAAGTAAATCCAATTCAATAATATAGGGCTAAAACGATAAGTAAATCCAATTTAGTAATACATGGCTGGAATGACAAGTAAACCCAGTACAGTAATGGAATTTGTACACTATGATGGTCTTGGAAGAAATACCTTGGTTACTATAGAAATCATATTTTGTGCTTATTTTTTAGACACAATTCCATGTTTTATGCTAGTGCTATTTGATCATGGTTCATGATTCCATTATTATTTATGACTTTTGAACTACCAAGATTTATTTCTTGACTCAGGATTTTGGTATATGTTAAATGTGGTATGTTTTTTTTCAAAATTTATGTACTTGTTTTTACATTCTTATGATTTTGTTTTGTAAGATATTTTCCATGATTACCCTTACAGATAATTTAAGATCACCCCTTTTCATTTTCACCCAGATTTGAAGAAGGGTATTAAGTAATATGTGTCAAAAAGGGGTTATATTTATGAAGGATAAAGTAGGAGATGATGTAGATGTTTTATGAACTAGTTGTTTATGTCTTAAAATTTCCAAAGGCACTAAACTAATATGATATTTGGGAATATATTTATTTCATATATTAGGTATTCCTCAAAAGTAATGTAATTTCCATGTACGTCAAACTTGGGTTGTTACAATCCCTCTCACTCACCCAGCCACCACCGTCTGCCATCGTTGACCCGTGAGTCTAGGAAACCGCCCGCCGTCACACTCACCTAGTGTAACCCCTGCTGGTGCCCTCATCGTACTTCATGATTCACGAAGTTGGCCATAATATTTGGTCACACTTCTATTCCACACCACATAATTGCCCAAATATTTCTTCATCGTGAGCTTCACCATTGGCCGCCGCCTCATACTATTGAGAACAGGGCCACCGCGAGGTCGAGATAACCCAAACTAATCCGTAGTACACATGGCTTCGGTGTGAGTTACTCTGACCATTTTACACAGCTCCACCCAGACACAATCTACCCCATTATGGTCCAAGGAAGGTTTGCCCGACCATGAATGGTTCTAGGATGTTCTTCCTGGTCCATAATACCCCTATATAAGGTTTTTTATCCCAAATGGACCTGGGAGGTTACGACATAGTCTACAAAAGGCCTAAGAAGGGTTTTGGGGCCTGATTGAGATTAATAATCAAAAACAAATTAATTTGATTCATTTATATTTATAAAATTAAATTGATTAAAATTAACTTTTTTTAAAATATTAATAATCTATAATATTAATTTAATTTGAGTGGTATAATTAAATTAATTGTTTTAATTTAATTTATGGACTTAAAATTAGATTAAACCAATAACCAAATAAAATAAATTATTTGAATTTATTTCATTACCCTCATTCTTTTAAATTGATCACAATTTAATTTTTATTATGCGTTTATTTATTATACCGACTGATCTTGAGCTAGTAACCAACCCATGTATCTTTTAATTGTTTAATTATTTATTACATCCAATTATTGTTTTTAGTAGGTAATTAAATTATGGTCTTTGCATCATATTAATTTTATTCAAATATGTACAAGGGATTACACTTCCAATTCACTTGTTGTACATTTCACCCCTAGTCCCCCTCACCTATGTGTGAATATATTTGTACATAGACAATGATATATTAAGACATATACCCCACCAAATCAAGGCATTAATCCAAATGAGAAGGGAATACATTAGATTTAGGGAAAGATTCACCTCAATACATGACTTGAATTAGGTATGAAACCCCATAGGTAAATATTGATCCGTTATAGAATGATCTTAATTAGATGATCAAGACTAGTCAGGTTGATTTATTTCATTTATGTATCATTTATTATTTTATGCAAGTGAATGATTATTGTGTGATCAAATAAAATAATAAACAAGATAAAATGCATAAAAATGCGATGTATTTTTTTCTATTTCATGTTTAGTTGTGAGTGAAAAAACATAGATTGAATATATTTAATAGAAATGGATTACGTTTTTCAAGAAATAATAAAAATCACTCAATGATATATTAAGTCCAAATCCCATCCAATACTATCATTTGAACAAAAATAGGTGTTATAGGTGCTCTTTAGCTATAGTTGAGAGTGCCCTTTACTACCAGGAAGTTCTCATGAGAGTAATGGGACAAATTAACTAAAGTGGGAAGTCAAGTATTATATTTAGTTAACTTTCTATCACTTTGTAGTTAAAGATTTGAAGTAACCAAGTTATGATTCCAATAATATGAGACATTACTCAACAAATCAAGGAACAATAAATTAAAGCGGTTGGCTAGCCTAAATCCCACCTTGAAACTCTCCAAGTAGTGGTGTAGACATAACATTAAATTATGAGGTGATGTTTCGAGGATTCTTGCCACTAGAATAATCAATCATGAGATAGAGTATTCTGAATCTAATAGTGACAGATATTATGGTTTGATAAAATAGTGGGAGACATTTAAATGATATAATAATTATTTAATCATAAATTTATAAAATGTAATCAAGATAAAGTACTAACTACTAAAAATTATTTATTTTAGATATAAAATTCTAATCATGAAAACCACTAGTACATTATCACCATCAACATCACATTTTTAATATCAAAGAAAACCAGGTACACACATAAATTAAGAACAACAACAAAGAAAATAGAGACAATATACTATAGGGAGTTCAAAAATAATGGAGATTAAGGGTATATGCTACCCCTATATTAACACCCTCGGTCATTAGATAATTCATGATAGGGAATAATTGGATCCTTTTACATTGACTTTCCTTTGAAGCTAATAAGTATGCTACTTTGTTACCCTCTCTCCAGGTGCATAAAATATCCATCTAGTCATTAATAAGACCCCTATACCATCTAATAATGTATGAAATCAACCAAGGTATGATACTTGTGACATGTAGAGAGTTGTACAATGTTATGAAATCTGTTTCAATATTCATCAAACTAATATTCTTTGGTCTACATAAAAGAATCCCTATGATCATCCCCACGACCACTACTTAGAGGGAGTCGCTATTGATAAAATATGTTGTGAACACAATTATGAAAGACCCTCAATAATCGTGCACCACACCTCCAACCCTCATTATACCCATGGTAAACAATCTATATGTGTAGATATTTTTACCAGAGAGGGGTGGTTTCCAACAGACCCAATGCCCCTGAATAACCCTGGAAGATTGAGAGGATAGTATAACAGCAAGGATCAATCTGAGAGTTAATGACTCCTCCCAATTTTTGACGAGTTGAGACCAATTTACCAATAAATTCCCGGTTTTGATAGCAATGGCATGTCCTGTGTAGAAGATTTTGTCAACCCAGGAATTGTTTTGAGCCTTCAATATGATCCAGAAGCCTACTAATTGGTATAGAGTCCTTACCCTCCATTATAAACCCTCTAGTCCCACACCTTCGAACCAAAAATATAGAAATTTGGATCCTTGTATGCTCTGGGAGGAGATTCCCATGAAATTTCCAAATGAATTCTATATTGAGTGATCCAAAACTCCTTTAAAAAATAGGTGACGTGATCTATCCTCCCTTCAATACCTGTAACACAAACACCTAGACATAATATTAATACTAGTGCGTTTGACATTATCGTCAGTCAGAAGGTCCCGATTCTTGATTCTCCATAGGTGATAATTATACTTCACGAGGATCTCTTTACACCAAAATGTCTTGACCCAACTATCCCCTTCATCAGATGGAATCATCTCCCTCCTATAATCCATCGATGAGAAAGCTCTTAATGAATAACCTGTAAAAATACAATTGTCTAATTCATTATTCAACTCAATTATATAAAAATAAAACTCTAATGTTGATTATCTAGGATAGCATTGATGAAGCGCTGATGCATGGATGCACTCTTGAAGGTTATATCCAAAACTGGGAAGCTAGGGAACCCATGTTTAGATCCTACCCAGTTATGGTTCCAAATAAAAAAGTTATCCCCTTCTCATAATCCATTGGGAATGGCCTTGGAGATTCAAGATATGAGGATAAATGATAGGCCATAGAGAATATGACCCACCTCTCACTATATCTGTGTTCCCCTTATACTTATTTCCCTGAACCTCCCCCAAAGGGTAATTTCTAGAAGAACATGCCATGAAAACTTTTCATGATTACAATGGATCACATCAACAAGATTTTTCACATTTATAACTTCCTATTTAATGGATATGGTCATTCTTCCCCATGATGGACAATGTTATTTTCCCTCCAAATGGGAATAACATATGAGTGATGCTAGGATATTATCAATGTGAGAAATGAATTCCTTTTTAACCTTAGTTGTAGAGAGATCATGAACCGAAATGGAGAGAAGGACTCTATTCACCAGAGTGATTTTGATTCTAAAGGAGTGGTAGAGATTTTTCTAATTTAGGATTATGCTAGTGATCTTATCAATAATTTTATCAAAATGATGTATGCAGGGCCTATGTGATGAAATTGATGCACCCAAGTAATCTATAGGGAGGCATATCCTATGCATGGCTAGATCATTAGTTAGAGAGGGAATCCTTCTATCCAAGCACCTGGTAGATATATAATATCTGATTTTGGTCAGGTTAATAATATTTCTACTCCATTTACAATAATATTCAAGAAATTTGTTTATTCCCCATACCAATATCTTATTGGAATTAACAAATATTATAGTATCATCATAGAACATGAGGTGGGAAATGGTACACGATTGCTTCCTACATTGACGACGAAGGACCTATCCTTATAGTATACTCCTATTGATGAGACATTTGAGGAAATCTTGGATGATGATAAATATGGTCAGGGATAAAGTATCTCCTTGTTTAAATGCTCAGATACATTTGAACAAACCAAATATTTTCCCCAAGAAAAAAACTGAAAGCCAAGATCCACTAAAGCACCAAAACATAAGATCCATTATCAGAGGGGAGAAGACAATTCTATCCAACACCTTGATGAAGAAGTTCCCCACAATCGGTTCATATGATTTTTCCATATCAAGATTGATTTCCATGTCAGAGCCAAAAACTTTTTGGTTGATTTCAATAATAATTTCTTGAGCAAAATACATCTCCCCTTGTATTTACCTTCCCTTCACAAACCCTTTTTGTTCATTGGATATCCAATGGATTATATGAGCAACCACTCTTTTATTTATCACACTAGCAAGCACCTTATATAGAAAAGTTCACATTCTTAGTGGAAGATAATGCTGAAGAGATGATGAGTCTTTAAACATGAGGAGTAACACTAACATAGTAGTTTCATCCATTCAAGGAAGACTTACTCTCATAAAAAATTAATGAAATGTATTCCCCATATCCCCTTTTATATGATCCCAAGAATCCCTGTAGGAGGACCTCAAGATGCCATTCGGCCCCAGAACACTCTCTAGGTTAATCCATTTCATCACCTCATAAATCTCATTCTCTTTAGGTATGATTCCAAATAATACATTGTTATATGTATAAACCACATGAGGCACCATGTCTATAATATCCTCATAGCCCCCGGGTAACCACCCTGCATGTGTTGGTTAGAGTCAGCCAACATTGATTTGAAATAGGATTTAGCCATACCTTTAACCACATATCTATCATCAGTAAAGGATCCATCCTCTAGCTTGATATTAGGTCTAATGAGCCACATATTCTTCTTGATGTTGACATAAAAAAATTCCGTATTTTGATCTCCCTCATGAATCCATTTAACTCTCTACTACTCACAAGACACACAATCCTTCCTCAATAATAGGTCTTCTAGGAATTCCTTATTTTGATGAGTTCACTGAACATTATATCATTCAAGTTTCTTTCCAAACTAATTTCTAGTTGTTTAACATTAACCTTGGACACCACTATTTCATGTTAGTGGGGGGGGGGGGTGGTTGGAAATCCAAGACTGAAGATTATATTTGAACCTACAGAGTTTATTGTGAATCCCCATCCAAGAATATCCCTAAACATTCCCTTTCCATGAATACCATACCTTTTCAAGAAAACTAGAAATGAAAATACATTTATGGGAGAGATAGAAACACACCCCTTGATTGATCCTAGGAGACAAAACAACCAAAATCATAGAGTGATCAGAAATAATTTTCACTAGGTGTGTTACCTTAGAATTTAGTTAATCTAAGATGACCTGGTAGTTTGAAATCCATTGATCCAAGAGACACTAGGTTTAAAGATCCCCTTTCTGGTTGTTACAACAAGTAAAAATATCACTTATATATCCCATATCAAGAAGACCACATTGATCCATAAAGGAGAAAAACTCAGGGCTAGCCTTCCTTGAGAAATTAGCTCTTCCTTTTTTATCATTCATATCCAACAATGTTTTGAAATCCCCCCACTTACCAGGAATACTCACCCGGATTGAAGGATCCTAGGTCTTAGCATAAATATTCTCTAATCCTAGCATCACATATCCTATAGAAAAATGTGAAGAAGATGGATCTTGCACCAACAATGATTTTTTTGTGACATAATGGTCTGAAGCACAAATGATATCCATTGATAAGTTGGAATTACATAATATCCATATGTACTTGTTTTGTGGATATTCATTCATATAATAACACTACATAACTATGTATGAAAATTCATCTAATTTTTATAAGCCTTGCATGGGATCAATAACTGCAACTAGGGAGGCATTTTTGATTGAGCCTAATTAGAAATGAATTTGATCTTGACCCAAGAACCCATGAATTGGGAGTTCCACACTATATAAGTGATCATTGAAATAGTTCACACTTGGTACTATCCCCAAGAAGTTTGACACCCTGATACTAGGAATAAAACCAAACTAAAGATAAACTCAAATGTGACTACGTGCGCATTCCCTTCGAGCTAGGTGATGGAGACATATCTTTAGGAAAGGGAGGATACTGACTACAACCTGAACCCCTACTTAGAACCCTATAATGAGAAATAGAGGTAGAGAGACTAGAGGTAGGATGGGATTGAGAACACGAGTTTAGGCCTCATATACCTTCTCTAGGGCATCCATAAACTAAAGGGAAGCTACAAGAAACTTCTTTGGGGAAGGCTGAACAGAGGGAAACAAAAACTACTGGTCAGAAGATAAATCATCAATATAGGGAGGTGAGGGATCCTACTCTTTAATTAAGGGCCTAAAATTTTTATAAAGAACACTCTTGGGGAGGGACATGATGCAAGATAAATATTTTCCATGAACCATAGATTTTAGAAGAAGTATATGCTCTCTAGAAGGGCCGTCTGACATAGATGGGACATCATGGGACTTGTAAGGGACCAAGGACTAACAGTGAGAAGTCTCTCCATCTATAAGATTCTGATGAGATTCTTCCTAAGACCCCCACTATCTTGAGAATAAATTTTAGCTGAAGATAACACCAAACTACCTTGGTATTGATTTGAGAGAATTGGTAAGCACTCGCTTGAAGTACCGACCTTCAATATCACACTTGAAACATTCTGCTATCCTTCATCTAACCTGGATGAATGAAGCTTCTAACAAATAGGTATAGAATTCCCTTGTATATGATGGATTGAATAAAAAATTGGCAAATATGGATAAACAAGGATTTAAAACCATTCAATTGAATCTACACACATATGAATTGAATCTGGAAGTGGGAAAGAAACATCTATTTCAATATATATCCATACTACCGAGGCCACTTCAAGATGAAGATTCCTCTCCTCCACATAAAGAAAGCATCCTAGAAAATATACAATGGCCCATAGGATATATAGGTTATAAAAAGGTAAAGTAAGACCAATGAGGTTGATCCAAATTGGAATACGAGGGGATTACCTTCCAAAATGAGTCTGCATCATCCACTGGGATAGGGTAAAAAACCACTGGACAAAGTATCTAGGAACATGACACAACACCTATACCAAATCCTCCATCAAAGACAACATGATTCAAAACAATTTTCTTCTAAGAGAGGAAAACCGAACTTCCAGACCCCATGATACCACAAAGTTCTGAAAAAGATGAAGCTTAGGCTTAACATAACCAAATCTTGCCACCAAGTTCCATTTGATATATCCTAAGACTTATTACAAGGATGAAGTAGGAACATCCAATACCAGGATGTGATCAGTAGATACCGAGGATGGGATCTTCTTGGAAAGATCTAAAAAGCACATATGATAACTCTAAGTGGGATGGAAGAGGGCATCGCTAAATGAAATAGGGTGCCGCGAGACTAGACCAGGTGGGATGGAATCCTAAAGAAGATGTGAGGGTGAGATACCATCCACCGAGTGATTAGGGGGATGTGAGAGATGATCCAAATCTATCGAGGATTGGACCTCCAATAGGGAGGAGATGGACGTCAAAGAAGTAATGAACATATCATTTTGAAAATATAGTCATTCATACAGTGTTTTCTGATACCACTAGTACATTATCACTATGATCAGTTTTGGATAAAGAAAATATACTGACCAACCATAACTTCTAGGAGTGGTACAGGTGCTTGCACATAGTACTACACCAATAAAGGAAGATTTATGTGATGGAATCCTTAGTTCCTGCTGAGCCTCCTCAGGGAACAAGCAAGGAAAATAGAAAAAAGTGAATAAATCACGTAGATGATGCACTAGATGTTCATTACATCATGTTGTCATCCAATTCTAGTTAATTTTAAAAAAATTCATAAGGACTAGGATGTCTAATTGATGTTGACTCATCTCCAAGAATTATACTAGGAGAGAGCTAGGCAATAAATGTATGATATTTCTAGTTCCCTTTATAGGTGTATGCTAGTATAAAGGAATCAAGATGGACCTCATGTTCTCTAGATGATCAGGTAAAGTGAGAGGTATGAAGCCCTTTGGTTTAAACTTAATCAATAAATATCTAAAAAAATTATTATTTATTTTTTACCACAAAATTTTTTGATTTTCATTGTTAATTATAATATGAATAACATGAAAAAGTCACTCCCAAATCTATTGGATTTAGTTATCCAAGATGATAAGGTTATAAAGAAAACAAATTCTTCATTCCTTATAGTGAAAAAGTGGAGGAAGGGAAATGATAAGGGGTCTAAGGCAAAGTCAAGGATTAAGACACCGATGCACTGTCCTTCCAAAAAAACAAGGATACAAAGGAAAGACAATAAGCAGGAGGCTGTCTGCTTTTTATGTGGCAAGAAAGGCCAGTGGAAGAAAAATTGAAGAGTTGAGAAGAAGTAAGGTGACACTTCTACTTTGGGTATTTTTGTCATAGAATGAAATCTATCATTATATACAAGTTGGGTATTGGATACAACATGTGATTCACACATTTTATTCTTATATAATAACCAAGTAGATTCATGAAGATTTAAAATAGAGAAGTGGATCTCCTACCTATAAATGGTGCGAGTCTAGTAGCCCCGAAAGTGGGATATTATCACATTACTTTACCCAATGGTTTGGTTCTTATTTTAAACAATTTTTATTACTTACCCTATGTAACCAATAATATAATCATAATGTCATGTTTTTATACTATGGGATTTTTTTCATGTTTGGAAATAAATTTTTTCCCTATTATAAGGATATCTTGTGTTATGGTATGTAACATATTTAAAATGGATTATATATACATGAAATTGAAAACCCAATAATTAAAATCAATGAAAAAACTAGAGAGCATGACTCATATAACACTCTCCTATGGAAATTCAGTTTTGGTTATGTAAATGAGAAGTGATTACATAAATTACATCAAGCAGGGTATTTAGACTTGTTTTACTTAAAACCCTTGGATGTATTCCGTGTTTTTATACAAGAGAAAATGAAAAATATCCTTTCTCTAGAAGGTAAAATGAGCTAATGAATTACTTGAATTAATTCATACTAATGTATGTGGTCCATTTACAGTAGAGTAAATGGGTGGATTTTTGTAATTCATTACTTTTAACGATGACTATAATAGGTATGGATGTATATAATTAATAAAGTATATTTTTGATTCCTTTAACATGTTTAAGGATTATCAATATGAGGTAGGAAAACAAATTGGTAAGGAGATTAAGGAACTCCACTCAGACCAAGGTAGAGATTATTTTATCCAATAATTCATTGATCACTTGAAAGAGTGTGGGATAATAACCCATATCACTCCTCCTTATACAACATTGTGGAATGGTGTCAGTGAAAGGAGGAATATGAAATTTATATACATGGTTAGATCAATGATGTGTCACAGAACTTTTCCATTATCATTTTGGGGATACACTTTGCAAATAGAGGCATACACCCCTAGCTGAGTACCAAATAAATCAACAAATGTGATTCCATATGAGTTTTGGTATGGAAAGAATCCTAGTCTATCACACATATGTGTGTGGGGATGTAAGGATTTTTTTTCAAGACTATACCCAGTGAAACATTTCCATCTCAAAGCATGAAGTTCAACTTTATAGGTTATCCTAAATAAACCAAAAGATATTACATATATAACTCTTCAGATAGAAAAATTATTGTGGAAATAAAAGACACATTTCTATAAAGGGAACAAATTTCCAATGGAAATAGTGGGAGAAAGTTTGAATTAGATAATGTTAATGCTCTTGATGCACATGAGTTGGTATGGGAACAATCTCCACAAGAGACAGTGGGAAATCAAGAGGTTCTCTAGACACAAGTACCATGTAGGTCTACTCGAGAGGTTAGAGAACCAAATCATTATGGTTTTATTTTCACCGAGTCATGTGACACATTATTACTTGAGGTTGATGAACCTATAACCTATAAGGATGTAGTATAAGGTAATGATACTACTAAACGGTAAGATTCTATGCATTCTAAGATAGAGTCCATGTATCAAAATCATGTTTGGATTTTGGTATACCCTCCATCTAATGTAAAACCCATTAGGTGAAATTGTGTATTAAAGAAAAAGATGTACATGGATGGTAAAGTTAATACATATAAGGAAAGAATGGTGGAAAAAGGTTTCACAAAATGTCAAGTCATTGACTATGATGAAACCTTCTTAGTAGTAGCAATGATGAAACCCATCCGAATATTTCTTACAATAGTAGTCTTTTATGATTATGAGATTTGGAAAATTAATGTAAAAAAACTACTTCTCTCAATGGAATATTGGTTGAATATATCTATATGAATCAAACCAAGGGCTTTTTTAGGTTAAACAATTCCAATAAAGTGTACAAGCTCCATAGATCCATTTATGGGTTGAAGCAGGCATAACAATCATAGAATGTTCATTTTGTTAAGGACATAAGAGAATTTGGTTTCATTAAAAAATAAAGCGAGCCTTGTGTCTATAATAGGGTTAATGGGAATTCCATCATTTTACTAGTATTATATGTTGATGAAATTTTAATTATGGGAAATGAAGTGCAAGCATTACAATAAATAAAGAATTTGTTAAATGAATGCTTCTCCATGAAAGAACTAGGTGGAGAATCCTACACTCTAGGGATCAAGATCTATCTAGATATATCTAAGAGGATTCTTAGGATAACTCAAAGTATATATACTGAGAAGGTACTAGAAAGGTACAGTATGGAACAATCTAAGAGAGGATTGTTTCTCAACTAACATGGTATCAAACTATCTAAGAAAATGTTTCCATAAACACTGGAGGTTATTGATAGAATGTGTAGAATACCTTATGCCTCAACAGTGGGTTCTATCATGTATACCATGATATGTTAATGGTTTGATGTTTACATTTCATTAAGAATAGTGGGAAGTTATAAATCTAATATAGGATAGGTGCATTGGGTAGATGTCAAAACAATCCTGAAGTACTTGAGGTGTACAAAGGATATGTTCCTGGTATATGGAGGAGACGAGGAACTAGTAGTTAGAGGATACACTAATTCCTATTTCCAAAAATATCATGATGATATGAAATCACATTAAGGAAACATATTTTTAATGAATGGTGGTTTAGAGAGATGGAGAAGCTCAAAGAAATTTGTAGTCCCTAATTCTATAGGTGAATCCAAGTATATAACAACTTCTAATGTAGGATAAGAAGCTGTATAAATACCCTGTTTTTCTCAAACATTAGTGTTATTCCTAGAAGTGAAAACTCTATTCTAGTTTATTATGATAACACTACTGTAGTGGTTCTTTCCAAGGAGCCTAGGTCACATTAGATGACAAAGCATATAATTTGTAGGTTTCATCTCTTGAGGGATTTTACTTAGAGAGGTAGAATTGCAGTTAATAGAGTATCCATAGAGGATAATGTGGTAGACCCCCTGACTAAAGCCATATCTCAATAGAATATTTATTCTCATGTGAGAGATAGTAGATTGAGACTTGTTAGTAGCTAGATCTAGTGCAAGTGGGAGTATTGAAAGTGGGTTCCCTAGACCCAACTTGTGATGTACTTGGATTACCACTACATGTATAATGTTTTTTATATACACATGTGTTTATCTTTCCATAACAGTTTTTATACTTCTATGCCCAATATATTTATGGTAATTTCATTTTATTACATGTTGTATTAAAGGATTATAGAAGATCCCAGACTATAATGAGAACCTATAGATATTATGAAAGTAATATTAAAGTAATTTCCTATGGTCTAGATACATCACACTGATAAGAAACAGATGATTTTTGACTATCAGGTTCTAGGGGCTCATAAGCACTAATTCATATTCTCATTAAGTTCACACTTGGTGATCTCTAGTAGTTGAGATCACGGGGACATACCTGCCAATAGGAACTCCACATGATTAGGGTGTCATTGGTTATTCCTATCCACAAACATGTGTATTGGCCTCCTAACATTAGATCATTATCAATGTATGTCATCTGATGGAGTACCTTGATTATAGGTGAAAACCATGCTAATTAATTTAGGGTTAGGTAGTTTTTATTGGGTACTTCATTGATGGTATGCCATTGGTTGAATGATCAAGATATGATTTTTTTCTTCCAAGTTGAGTAAGAGATATCTCAAGAATGGTTGATCATGATAGTAGTACCTTCATAAATCCCTATCCATAGTAGTCAAAGGTAATTCAATCTAGATAGATAAAAAAATAACAAGGAAGAAAAATGATGATGACACAAGTGTGCATGATTCTTTATGAGATACTGTATGATAAAGATATTATAATACACAGTCCATGTTCATAGGTTGGTTATCATTACTATGTATTTTATTTATCTCTTTAGGGGACTTTATGGGTTGATAGACTCCGCTATTGGTCTATAAATATTATTCACTACTATTGAGATAAAGTCCTAGAGGGTAACACATAATAGCACATTTGAGAATCTTACATATTCTATTGATTAGAAATATAGGGCATGGTAGGCCCCATCATGGGGTCTGAGTGTTATCCAAGTTCTATCGATCACCAATAAATAAATAAATTCATTATTATTAAATTAATGAATAATAAGATTGAATTTATTTATTACATGTATTTACAAGTGAATAAGTAAATACAAGGATTAATATTATACGAATAAATATTATTATAATATTCTAGGTTCATTTAATATTATCAGGAGCTACGAGTCGAGTAAATGGCTCATGTTTATCACGTAATATATTTAATATATATTATAGGTATGTGATAAAATATAAATAATATTATCACATAGTTGGTTCATCATAATTAATTATGTATATCACTCATTAGTGGATGTTCCATATATAGGGGTTGGGTACCCTAACTAGGTATTATGAATATACAAAATATAAGTGGAGAGAATCTCATCCCAAAGTTGGATTCACCTTGTTGAAATTGAGAGCCTCTCTCTCATCCTAATTCATAGAGAGATAATTTCTCAATACAAGCATACAATCCAAGTTCATCTTCTCACATTAAAGGCAGAGGATTGTGGTGATTATCTCTATGTTGAAGTGATCATCAGAGCTCTGTGCTAGCACCCAGTATCCGATGAATGATGTACGTGACAATTCAAGAAATGTTTTTGGATGATCTAAATGGGTTCAACGTTGGATCCTTCAAGCAAGGAATATTGAAAACTTGTGATGGATGAGCGTGCATCAAATTAGAATGAGGTAGTTGTTTATTTTATTTATTGTGATCTGATAAAACCACACTGAATCCTCAGAATGTGTTGGGGATAGATTTCTAGGGATGATGAAGTTTCATCGATCTTATGATGGACAAATTTTAAATCCCCGACCCACTGCCCTCTGAAGTGCACCCGGTACCTTCATGGACTTCCCAAGGTAACTCGAGGCTTGTCATAAAAGTGAGCTGGCTAGGTATACTCCCACACCACCTCTCAAGTTTTTATAATGCTACCTCTATTATAAAGAAAACGCCTATACACATGAGGGTGATACACTTGAAGTTTTGTAGGATTTAACAAAACCTACACTCAAATACTAACTTGTAACAGATCAACCTAGGTTAGCCCATGATGTTACTCGATCTGGCCTTCCATAAGGCCTGAAGTGAATCCCTGATCACCAAGAGCTATTGTTAATCACATGGGTATTAAAAAAAGTATATGGGAATGATTTAACCCTCACTATACATTTGATAAGATGTAATAAAATATAATTAATAATAAATAAATTTAATATATCATATGTCAAAAAAACCAAAAAGGTCACATCCAACATTTGGACAACAAATTCTCATTGAACAGCTGAAAGACCAACCGAATACAGAACCTGAAACAAACCATGGGTCCATCTATGTATGACTTCATGTCACCACCATACCAACCGACAAATAAATAATCTTAATTAAGGAGAAACTTAATCTACATTATTCTATTACATTTACCTATGTCCTATAAAAAAAGTCGCCAAATGACCAAAGGTGAAAGTCCAGTGTGAATACTAAATCTCTATAGGATACCACTAAAGAATATATACAATGTGTATCCACATTCCTCCATTAATTATTGATTAAAAATATATTTCTAAAAAACATTGAAACAAATAATTTTTCATATAAAAATCATCCCTTTAGTTTTATTTTTAAAAACATGTCATTCCTTTCAAAACCGTTCCATATTCAAATAATCCAAAAAATATGAAATATCACATTTATATTAGAATAAATAGATAATATATATTATTTTCAATAATTAATAAATATAACAAGAATATTTTTGACAATAAGAAAATAAAAATATGATGCACATAATGTAATCCCAAAGAAACCAAAAGGGAAAAACCACGAAATAGGAGTGCACACACCCAAACTACTAAGACATCCAAATGAACACTAGTAGACATATGTGAATCTAAAAGGGAACCTAGGTTCCATATAAAGGAAACCCTAGTCACCATAAATTTAAGGGAACCCCCTAGTGATATCTAACAACACCATGTCTTATATTTGTTTAGTTTTTTCCATGTAACCGAAGGTCACCTTAGTGATCCATTACATTAGATTTACATTCAAGAGAAAAAAACATTGTTTCATAAAATATTTTCCAAGTACCAAGTAATTTTAAATTCTTACCCACATTTTATAAAACATTATTTATATATATCCACACCAATTTTAGGATTGAAAAACCATTTCCCTTTTTGAATCCATATTTGAGTCATTTAAGAAAACACATTATGTACATAGTTCTATTTCCTTGAAAAACACTTTCCAAAAAAAAAACATTTCAAATGCATCAATGATTATGATTACCTCTCATGAATTTAAAATCATTAATTTAAAAATTTAAGACTATAATAATTTCAATGAATATATGACATAACAAGGTATAGACCACAAGATATATTCACTTACCCCAAGAATGATGAAAACAATATCACATTCAAAACCAGTTGTGGGAAATTGTGAGATTGGGTCCCCAAAAAAGTGTATCCAAGATAAATATCATAAATTCCCATAAAAACCTATATATCCAAAAATCCCAACCCCATATGGTTATATTAATATAAGAGGAAGAGAGTTCAAGAATAGATATAGATAAATGTAGAGAAACTAGGAGAAAAACCAAACTTATCTCTAAGTGATCCACAAAGAATGATCAAGGATCACCAAATAACTAAAGGTAGAGCCTCTAGAGATTTAAAGAGGGGATGGTTTGAGTAAATGAATAATTATAAGGTGATTAGAGGTTAAAATGACCAAGGTAATCTGAGTAATATACATTAAAATAATTTCAGATATATGAAAATTATTAGGCCACATGGTTTAACAAAAAGTGCTCCAACCATTCGATTTCCATTGTCCATTAAAAAACCATTCACACAATTATATAGAAAAAGTGCATGGTTTGACAAACCCTACTCAATATGGGAAATAACCTCTTGAAAAAATACCAAGAACCCGTATGGGTTTTATAGTGACTTTCATAGTTATAAATAATGTTCTCAAACTGTGAAAAATGCCACTAGAAACCACAAAGCCTTATTTCTCGGTTACCGAATGGTTATTAATATCTATTTACATAAACTGTGTTCCAAGCATGTTTTTTAAAAAACTTTAGTTTTTCAACCCCTAAATCTTGAAATCCTCTAAAACCTCATAAGAGATAAACCAAGCATGAAAACTAAAAATACTTATGACCCAGATGGTGTTATACCAGCACCCCCATTGTCTAAATTATATATATATATATATAATATTAATTACTACTGTATTAATTTTTTTAGAAATATTTAAAAATATTTATTAATTATATAATTGAATAAATCTTAAATATTATAAAAGGGAATACTTATTTTTCCTTAGGGGAATATCCTAGTGGTTATGCCTTTGAAGGGTCCCGTGGGAGGCCTCAAGATCAAGTCACCTTAAGTATTTGTAGGCACAATAGTTCTTTTGCTTATTTTTAATCCCCCTCCCCTGAAATTTTATAATATATAAAAGAATATCTATTTTAAATAATATTAATAACTACATTTCAATTAATAGAGAATTATTTTCAGTATATTACTAATTAATATTAAATTTACTATCAAATATAATTACAATAACACTAAATTATTGTAAATTTAAGAAAAAACATATAAATTAAATATGTAATAAAATAATATTTTTTATCAACTAGATAAAAAATAAAAATGCATAAATGTTTTTTCATAGTTTATTATTAGTTATAAAAATATAAAATTAGAAGTTAAATTTTTAATAGTTTTATATAAATATATTTAAAATTCATATAACTGATCAGTATACTATTTTAACTAATTATATAGAGGTATACTATATTTATTATATATATATAAATAATTATTAATTACATTTAAAAATTATTAATTATATCTAAAATAATATTATTAATATAAAATAATTTTAAAAAATATATATCAATAGTTATATAATTAATGCATAATTATATTAAGAAAATATATGTATGTTAACATAAATATTTAAAATATATAGTACTAAATTTAAATACCGATTAAAAATTTTGTTAGATTATCAACATATAAAATGTTCTAATTATAAAATTTACTAAAATTTTAAATATAAGTTCATTTCATAAATTCATTTAAATGTTTAAGGATTCCTTTTTTTTGAATTGCTCATATAAATATATGACCATTTTATTCACATATAAATATATATACGTGTGTTTACTATGTATGCACATATCTTAAGAACCCAAGGATGGATACATACATGTTCACATCCACTTATATAAAAATTAATGAATATAATATAAATTTTATTTTAATTTTTATATAAAATAAAATAAATTAAATATCATACAAAAATTTAATTACTATATTTATAAATTTGTCACATATATAATAATAATACTATTTATATAAAAAATTTATTATATGAAATTTTTAGAATTTTAAATGTAACGTTATGGTTTTTCCTAAGCCCTTTGTGTTTTTGGGGTGATTGGAGCTGTTCAGGAGGAGCATGGAAGGTTGGAAGAGGTGCTGTGCAAAAATTTTAGTTGAGAAGGGTGGGTCATGTCATGAAGGAATATTATGCAGTACTATGTGTTCTAGGTTGTGATAAAGTTTTATACCGTTGAGTTTTATGGAACGACCATATTTTTCATGGTATGTAGAATGAAGGATGGTCTTTTTGGTGCTTCTGTCTTAAATAGCACCATGACCTGATTTTATGGGTCATAGTAAATCCTTCTCAAATTGAATTAGATTAGATGCTTTAACCAAGTATGAGAGGGGTAAGATTCTGGGGTGGGGGGGGATTTATGAGATAAATTCAAGATCATTAGTAGAGATAGACCCATCATAGTGCGGTAACGAATGTCACACCGTGAATCAATAATTTCTCAGATAATCATGGGGTGGTGATGGATTATCACACCACTACCTGATGTTTTTCCTATCAGGTATAATTCCATCACCCCCTCAATTTATATTAGATCACTCCATTTTATCTTGAACTACATGTGATAAAATGGTTTTTTAGAGACTCTTAGTCCACCTTTGATTAATTTTAATATTTGACTTTATGTGATCTAGAATTCTTCCATTTGAGCTTAGTTTATTACACTTTTCCTTCCGGTTTATTTTCTATCTTATCACGACCCGACCCAATGGGGATCAAGCCGCGACTCCCCAAGCCCACCTCCAATAGGACAAGGTCTAGAGACTAGTGATAAGTAGGATATCACACACATGGGAGGCATTAACCTACCATACATAAACACACATACACCCACATACACCTCCCTGAAACAATGCAGAGATATATAAAAAATTAAAATGAAATGCATGCATACATATATCCCTACCAGAATATAGAAAAAGTAAAAAATGGAAAATATAGGACCACCAAAAGGAAAATGAAAAAGTTTCCAACCTTCTCATATGGAGTGGATCACTATCAAACTTTCTCTAGTAAGATATGTGGTATGGCTCCAACAAAAACCTTAGCTAGTCTAGCTACTATGCTCTACCTACTTCGGGTCTTACTAGCACTTCGTCGAAGGAATTATGGTCTACACAAGACACAACATGTGAAGAAAAATATAGTGTAGGGGTGCATATAAAAAATACTCATTAGGTTCCCTAAAAACCCAAACCAAAATATGAGTAACTGATAGGCATCAATTAACTTGAACTTGCATGAGGGAACCCAAACAAAAGAGAAACTCTATATCAGGACCATCCTCAGCTAAACACGACTAGTCAGCTCGATGTCCCTGACATGTCAACTAAAAGACACATACCAAGGGGACTCCCATAACATACCCAGATATACTCAGCTCAGACTCCAAGTCTCATTGTCCTAACCATAGAGTGCTTGTGTTATCCAACTCATAGGTCTAATGTAATGCTCGCAATGGTCCCATGAGGTATGGACCTCATAGATAGAAAATGGATCCTACTCAAGGAAAAGGTGGAAAACTACCTTGGAGCACACATAAAGAACCTAGACATCCATGATGGAACATAGAATGGGAGGGGACAAGAATCAACAACTCACAATCGATGATCCAACCTCACCATCCTAGATGGAACTCAACCGAGAGGTGCCGCTCTATTAAGAAAACGAACTAACAACACAACCCGGCCAACCCCCATAGTACCTATCTATGAGGGCACACTCGACAAAGAGGCCATGGACACATTCAACCTGTGAACATAAAAGCATTAGGTAGGGGATACTACTTAGGGTTCGATGGGTGACATTAAGAACCCTAGATGGAACACCAATCACAGAAAGGGTATCTCACAACAACCCTACTCTAGAACAACTTTCCTAATAGAGGATCAACACCCATGTAGAGTTAGTCATGTAGATTCCAACTCCACTTGAGGAAAAAATTCACAGTAGATCACCAGAAGGAAGGAAAACACCTCGATACATAGAAATAGGGTCTATTCCCAGGGATCACTGGGGACTTCGTCCCCTACTTGAACAACAATATCCTAGGTAGAGGATCGATGCCTGGGTAAATATTGGTCACACTGATACCAACACTACTAGGGAAAACTTAAGGATGTGAGGATCACACTGGGCCTCTAGGGGTGACACATGCTCTAAATCCACTAAGTTTTCTATCAAAGCAGATTAAGACAAATCACTCTAGAAAGCAGAAATGCATCCACACTGCACATATGCAAAGCATTCGAAGAGGGGTCACAGTCTGATGTAGAGAATGTGATATTGAAAACCCTCACAAAAAAAGGACCAGGGGGAACCACTCAACCCAGATAGTCGTAACGCCATCACTAGAGACTAAGGAGAACCACTCAACCGATCTAGTTAGCATCACTAACCCAAGAAACCCTCAGAACACCGCCTACACACTGCAACTCCTAGGCCCAAACCGGGGCCACCATCGTGTTCTACACAGAAAAGTACCCAGGAAAGGATACTCACGAGCTATAATTTGAGCTACGAAGAAGTATATATGCGAGGCAGACGATCACATGATGATCCTAAAGGAGTACACAATGTGTAAGGAGTCCACATGGTGTGTGAACCCACCCGAACACCCGGCTTTGTATCCTTCCTACACGGTTTTCTGACCCATGTAGTCATACATGGAATATAGAGATAATACACACCATGCCCCACTTCACCTGGCCCTTGGCCATGTTTCTCCATCACACGGCCTGACTAGCAATGTCCCTTCACACCATGTATCCCATACTACACAGTGTGTTTGGGTTGCATGACCACCTGACCATGTGGGTTTCTCGAGCCTTTGTATCGGACCCCGTGTCCATGTATTTTGGTTATGTTCTTCTATATGGACATGTAAGATTACATGGCTATGATGGATGTTTCCCTTGACCACATGATGAGGGTCACTACATGGCATATAACCCTAGGTACACGAGATGTAGACTCTAAACTTCATCTTACCTAAATTGGAAGAACACATTGCATGTAGGACCAGAATACACACCATGTTGACAAGAAAATCCAACTATATCTCTCTGAAAATAACCCGGATCACCCCTGTTCACCCTGAAACACACAGATCAACCCTCAAGGTGTCCCTAGAAATTTTCTATGGGATTTAAACCCTTTAAAAAACTCATCAAAAAGAAAATAGAGACTAAAATGGAAAACTGCCTACTTTGAGGGTGAAATGAAGAAGCTTAGAGTGTTGAATGATGCCCAGGATGTGATGATTCACAATATAGCGATGATCAACATAAAAATGGCACATGGAGGAACCTCCTATCTTCGGTTTTCCTGATAGTCAAAGGGAGAAGAAAGGGAATAGGGGGATCAGACTCATCCTGTATGCAAACAAAGGGAGAGAGGGGATATTTATTTTATTTTTAATAAAATAATTTCCTCTTAAAACCCCAGCCCGACTCGCCTCCGACCTATCACCTACCACCGAACAAGTTAATGTTGAGACTGTGGTAAACATGATGTTATGAAGTAAACTATGGTCACAAAAATATGATCTGATACTCCTCTCAATGGTTACCTATGCATCAAGAGAAGATGCACACGAGTGATAAAATATATTTAATATATTAAAAATCACCCCGTAGAGGCTTACCAGACCTCAGATTCCTACACCAACTCAGTGACTGTCTTTGGAAACATTCATAGGAACATTAAAAAGTCTGACAGCAAAAAACCAGAGTCACTAAATCCTTCCCACCATAAGTATTTTCATCTCCAAAAAGAGAAATCCTAGAAACGTGGGAAATGACCTAGGCTCTCCACTGGGACTCCCATGCTAGTTATCTTACGAGAGGTTTCTGTGATATAACAAACACACCAAGAAGAAACACAACACCGATAATGAAAGAGAGGGTTTATAACCCTCAGAGGTAGCCTGACGCCCCTGTTAACACTTTGAACCCTCGACGAGAGCCAACTGAATGCAATACCTCATCACCGAACACCCCAGGCCACCTTCGTCGGTCTACCGCTACCCCGAACAAGCCCCAATAAACAGAATCCATCTTTTAATGGTCTATTCCAACACTAATATGACACCAAGTAAAAATATTGCCTTAACATCCTGTCTCACCACGTGGTTGGTGCCAACACCACACCTAAAAGGATATGCACTCCCTACCATTAGAAAATACATCATGAACACTCCCACTGGATATACCATCCCACGAGACCTCTCAAAAAAACCTCAACACCTCAAGAAAAACATCTTCACCTCCAAGATAAAAAATAGAGTTTTCTGAGTGTACACATTGGGTCTTATAAGCCCTTAAAAAACCAGATACAACCCACACAACCGACCTTGAACACATAGGTTGATGGAAATCAACCACCGTACCTCGACACTATACGCTACGGGAAACACCGACTCATCCACATGACTTTGTATTGTGCATCAAGGATGTGTCTTATTGGGGAAATTCTACATCTTTTATGTGAATTCAAAGCCACTTAAAACCACACTATAACGTCCTAGAGCATCCCATGGACAAGTTGATGCCAGGTAGGTAGGGGAACTAATGAACAACAAAGGCTTGCCCAGATGCTCACACTGGGTCTTACTAAGCCCACTAGATACCAAAAAACTTCCAAGCCTCATGCACATAATTCAAAGGGACTCAACCACTACACCTTGATACTGCCCTCTTTGGGATACATTGACCCGCTCTAATGGTTTTCATCACATCACAAAAATGTATCTCAGTGGGGGAAGGATCCTTCTTCCTAATGTATTCGAAGCTATGTTGAAAAACACCAACACTTGATCTTACCAATTCCATGAACAAACCCCAAGAAAGAAAATGAAAGGAAATATTACCTCAATGAAGTGTCTATCAATCCTACTACAAAAATTAGAAAGGGCACATAGCGTACCTCTATTTATCCACTGCTCGATAAACATCATTGAAACTACTTCGACTGTCATGACAGTCTAACGATAGACCCTCCTTCAGAATCATAGTAGGACAGAAAATCTCTCACAATATTTCCTTGGCTTCCACAAGTGTAGCAGCATATCTTATACTGTTGATCAAAACCCTAGTGCAGAACCTTAGTCTGAGCATGGGTATGCCTCCGATAGTGGTGCCTCTTATGTTGCACACGTGCTAACTATGGGTCCTGCTCAACCTAGACCTCAGGTAAACATTGTCTTTATAGATCATAGTACGTGGATGACCCAAGTGCATCAACATAAAACCCCAATAGAGACATCCCTATCTTAGTATGACATGATTCATCCACCTAAACCCTCAGAGGTGGGTCTATGCGCTTCTCAATGGGTGGTGTCTCCACTGGATGCACAATAAGAGAAGAACCTGCCTCACGACTAGGACCCTAGAAGGTGGCCTCCTCACTCATTGGGTGGTACTACGAACCTATTAGTGGAAACCTCTAAGGATGTCATTGTGGAAACATCCTAAAACAAATTCAAGACGCACCACTATCAAAGAGTATATCTGGGGAGCTGAATCAATAAGGACAAGAAAAACCCAAAACCCAGACCTATATGATGCATGTACCATTAGTTACCTATGACTAGTGACCTAATGTACGTAGTCTAAAGGTAGATTATCAGAGTCCTAGTGAATGAATATGTCATACTTTATACTAACAATGGAGTCCCTAGCATGAAATTCGAACTCGAAACATCCTAAAATTGATGTTATGGAACCCAAATCGAGCTCAAATCTAGACCAACTACACTCTATGGTCCCAAATTTGGAAAATTCTCTAATACCACTCTATCATGAATCGATCCAATGAGGATCAATCCATGACACCCTAAGCACGGATCCAATAGGCCTAGGGATGGAGAATAGTTCCATGTAGGCTATCACAAACATGGGAGGACTCAACCTAGCATACCTGTACACACGAACCCACATACACCACCATGAAATAGTGCATAGATATATAAAAAAATGAAAATAAATGTGTGCATACATCTATCACAACCAGAGTACAACAAAAGTACAAAAAGAGATAATACATTCCCACCAAAAGAAAACTGCAAAAGCGTCAAACCTGCTCAGATGGAGGGGATCACTGTCAAACTTATGCTAGTAAGCTACATGTTATGGCTCTGAAAAAAACCATGGTCAGTCCAACTACTACACTATACCTACTCTAGGTACTATTGGGACTCTGTTGAAGAACCTATGGTCTACACAAGGCATAACACGTATGAAGAAATCCGATGTATGAGTGAGTAAAAAAATATATTCATTAGGCAACCCAAAAACCAAAATCAAAAGGGGAGTAACTGATAGGAATTAGTTAACTCAACCAAGCCCGAGGGAACCAAAACAAGAGAGAAACTCCATCTCAAGACCATCCTCAGCTAGACATGACTATTCAGCTCGACATCCTTGACATGTCCACAAAAAGAAACATACCACAGAGACTCCCAAAACATTCCTAGATATACTCAGCTCTGAATATAAGTCTCATTGCCCCATCCATAGAATATCTATATTATCTAACTCATAGGTCCAAAAAAATGCTCAAAATGGTCCCATGAGGTATCGTCATCATTGATAGAAAAGGGATCCTACTCAAGGAGAAGGTAAAAACCTGCCTTAGCGAACATATAAAGAAAAAATCCATCCATGATGGAACACAAAATGAGAGGGGAAATGAATTGATAACTCGTATTCAATGATCCAACATTTCCATCCCATATATCACTCAACCGAGAGATGCCACTCTATTAGGAAAATGAACTAATAGCACAAACCATCCAACCCTCATGGTATCTATGCATGAGGGCATGCTCGATGAATAGGACACAAAAGTAGTCACCCAATGACTAACAGAACCTCAGGTATGGGATTTTACCCAGGTTCTATTGGGGGACACTAAGAACCCTAGATGAAAAAACAATCATAGAAAGAGTATCGCACAACAACCCAACTCCGGAACAACTCACCTAATAGAGGATCAACGCTCGTGCAGAGTTGGTTATGCTGATTTTGAATCCGCCCAAGGAAAAATTCACGGTAGATCATAGAAGGAAGAAACTCATATTGATACATAGATAGAGGGTATATGCCCAAGGCTCACTGGGGGCTCTATCCCTTACAGGAACAATAACATCCTGGGAAGAGAATTGATGCCCAGGTAAATATTGGTCACACTGATTCCATAAATACTAGGAAAAATGTTAGGATGTGAGGATCATGTCAGGCCTCTCGTGGTGACACATGATGTAAATTTGACGATTCTTCTATCGAAGAGGATTGATACAACTCACTCCAGAAAGTGGAAACACATCCACACTGCATGGACACAAAGCAGTCGAAGAGATCTCATAGTCCGGTGAAGAGAATGTGATACCGAAAAATGTCATAGTAAAAGGACCAGGGGACCCACTCAACCCATCTAGTCTTAACGATCTCACCAGATACTAGGGGTACCTACACAACCCATCTAGTCAAAACATTTCCAAAAGAGACCAGGGGGACCCACTCAACCCATCCATTTGACATCGCTAACCCAAGTGACCTAGACAACACCGTATGTACACCACAAATCCCAGGCCCAAATTTATGCCACCATCACATTCTATGTGGAAAACTAACCAAGATTGGCTACTCACAAGCCAGAATTTGGGCTACAAAGAAGGAGATACAAGAGGCAGAAGATCTCACAAAGATCCTCAAGGAGTAAACGATGTGTAATAGGGGAAACATGACGTAAGAACCCACCCAAACACCCAGTTGTGTATCATTACTACATGGTTTTCTGACCCATTTAATCATACATGGTGTGTAGAGAAAGTACATTCCATGTATCTCTTCACCCACCCTGGTCGTGTTTCTCCATCACATATCCTGGCCAGCCGTGTCCCTTACACGCCATGCATCCCATACTACACAGTGTGTTCGGGTAGAATGACCACCGGGATGTGTGGTTTTCCCAAGCCTGTATACCAGACCCCATGTCTGTGTGCTTTGGTTGTGTTCTTCTACATGACCATGTACGATTACATGAATACGCTTGCTGTTTCCCCCGACTACACGACAGGGGTTACTACACAGCGTGTAAACCTAGGTACATTATGTGTAGACCTTGAACTTCATATTACCCAAATAGGAAGAACACATAGTATATATGAGTGCTTTACACGCTATGTTGATGATAAAATCCAATGGGATCTCCCTGAAAAGAACCCGAATCACCCCTGTTCACCCTAAAACACACAGATCGACCCTCAAGGGGTCCCAAGCAATTGTATATGGGATCTAAAACCTTAAAATATTGAATCAAAAAGGGAGTTAGGAATAAAATGAAATTACACCTATCGAGAGGGAGAAAAACCAAATATTCGAGTGCAAAACGATTCCTGGGATATGTTGATTCACAATCTGGTGATGATCAGCATAAAAAACGGCTCCTAGAGGCACCTCCTCACTTTGGTTCACCCAACGATAGAAGGGAGAGGAAGGGGAATAGGGGATAAACCTCCTACTATGTGAACATAAAGGGGGAGAATGGGGAGAGGGGATATTTGTTTTATTTTTAATAAAACAATATCCTCTTAACAACCGGCCCGTCTAACCTCCAACCCATCACCTAACACCAACAAAGTTTATGTCGCGCCTAGGGTAAACATGATGTTCCAAACTCAAACGCGATCTAAAAAATATGATCTGAGACTCTACTCACGTGTTACAGATGTTTCAAGTGAAAATTCACACGAGTGATAAAATTTATTTATTATATTGAAAATCACCCAACTGAGGATCCCTAAACCTTGGATTCCAAGGCTGACTCAGTGCCTAGATTCAGAAATATTCCAAAGAATATTCCAAATTCTGACTGGAAAAAATATGATTCACTACATATCTTCACTAGGATAAGGTTTTAGTTATAGGAGTAGTTCATTTGGGTGATTTTGTGGTTAATAAATGATAGTTAAGGTTGTGTTTTAGATTCTTGGGGTTCCTTTTATGTGTTTTAGGCCTTGAGATCATATTTTCTTTGTATATTGTTTTTAAATTTGTAATAAAAGTTTTGATTGAGGTAGGGGATTCATGAATGCTTCTTATTTTATGTGTATGTATATGATTAAATTGATTTAAATTACTTATGAAATAGTGCAATTGACCTAGAAAGAAGATAATAACTAGATTTTATAATGAATTAGAAGGGTTTTACTATCACATGTGGTTTATTTTATTTTATATTCCTTTTGATATTTTATATATAGTGTATTATTTATTTTTTTGATTAATATTTTTTTTGCATGATTGATATGCATAAAATCTATTAGAAAATATAAAACTATAAAGGGTGAAGTGAATAAAGAAATTTTCATGTGAATTTAATCACATCCCTTACTTGAAAGTACACAAATATGAAAGTGTTGTGTGAAGCATGGTAATTGTTGATTACTAGCTATTGGTACCTATTTATTTTAGGTTATATGTTTTTGAAACATATTTATAATGTATCAATTAATTCAAGTAATGAAAAATGTTGTTTTCCATTATTAAATAATTAGGGTTCTTATGATCCCATCCTTTTTTGATTTAGTCTTGTATGACTAGTTGTCATGGACTTAGTTTCCCCATTATTTTATTTCAATAAATATATGTTTTTTTCGTGAATATATTCTCTTTTATGGTAGATACTTTCTATGATTTTATGTGTTATATTTGGTAAGAAGATGGAATAGATGGAATATATTGGGAGTGTAGAGACCCTAAATTTTCTTACATATCTTACTACACCATTTTAAAGAAAAACAACATAAAATCATTACACAGTAATGATCCAAAAGTTTATTGTCTTGGAAAAATTATGACCATACATAACATTTAAAAAATAAAAACAAAAAATTTTATTTAATTCCTTCTTATTTATCTTCTTATTGGCCCTTGAATTCTACTTAGTATAAATAATCACCTGAGGATATACATCAAAAATGGGAGAGCTAAAAGCCCAGTAAGAGACATTAAACAATATAAAATGGGGTGATCATAATAATTATAATCATAAAATAGGAATAAGATCATAATCATGAATTGAAGCATTAAGAAAAGTCATGGAATGTGGCAATGCATAAAAATGAAACATCATGTCTTAATGGTTAACTACCACACATAGTTGTGATAAAATCTAGCATAATGTTCATGAATATTTCACTTTCCTCATGTGATAAATCACATTACCCAATTAATTGGAGTTCTATATAATTATGGGTTCACCTTTCACATCATATCATTTACATTGCACTATATTATTCCAGGCACACCTGTCACATCATAACATTTACATTATCATGCTTGCCACATAGAGCGTATATCAATCTTGGACATTAAATAACCCATGTAAAGTATTGGTATTTATTTAATAAGAATATATTCATAAAAATTGGGTTCCCAAATGAAATAGGTAATACCATACTTGATATAATAATCATCAACCATGAGTGAAGAAGAAACAATCTCGAGAAGTAAAAGGTGCATTTTTTTGAAATAAGAGTTCTTTTGGAAAGCATTGGGTTTTTTGTAAACTGAAGTAGAAAAAAATTATATCACATAAATGGTAAGATAATTATGAATAAATTATATTTTTGGAATTTCCAAACTTAAAAATTGGGTGAAAACTATAAAACCCAAAGAAAGAGATTTGAGTTTGAGAATTCCCCTTACCTTGTGTCTAAAAGCTTCCTTCACATTAATGTCCTGTATAAATACATTATATTCATTAATTAAAAATATATAACCTTTTATACATGAATTTTATTTATTATATTTTTATTAACTTCATTTATAGTCCTTTCAATGAGTTATATAGTTAAATTTCATCGTTCGGGAGCATTCGTTTTCATGGTTTTCATGATTGGTTTACTTGTATGCATGAATGAAAGTTTGTGTAAAATGTTGATAAATATACAGAATTGTAATTATATGTTATTTTATGATCTTCTAAAAGTTTAAATGATCTTAAAAATAATTTGGTTTTATTTTATGAGGACAAATCATTAAATAAAAGTTAATAATGATCATTTTAGGTTAATTTTGGCAGTTTTTTGATCACAAAGAAGTTGTTTTGTTTTATCATTTAGTATTATGTATAAATGATAGTTATAGATCATAAATAAGGTTGTATCTTTAAAATTAAAATCTATTTTAAACCATTTAATAATTTTACTAACATCCTTGAAGGTTTTTAAGTAAAATTAATGTGTATCACCCACGATGTCAGTAAATTGACACGTCATGTGCAACAATTTCATTTTTATAATAAAAGAGAGGGATGGGGGAGTTTAATGATGGATATTACATTAAAATGATCTAATTATAGTTTATATAAGGTAATGGAGTTATCATTCCATTTTTATGAAGGTATTTTAGGAGAGAATAAGAAAAGAAATGAGATTGAATGGAAATTAAAAGAAAAAGATAGAGGATTTACCTCTTGAATTCTCCTCTCGAGATCCTCCTCAAGGACCCTAGGATTGGTCTTTTAATGTGAGAAATATCTCCAAGATGTGGGGGATGGGATAGGTAAGTGTTTTGGGTAGAATTTTGGAAAGGAACAAATATTGAGAGGTGTGAGGAGAAGAGGGTGTGAGTGTAGAGACCCTAAGCTTATCGTACATGGACATTACATTACTTTTGTGGAATACTTAGTACATAACAAAAACACACACACAAGGATCGTAATAGTTTAGTGTCTTTGGAAACTCGGAACGTAATCTTCTAATCATGGTGAAAGATCTTCAATATCTCCCATAAAGATCTTCCCTTTTTTTTACCTAAAAACCTTTCTTTATATCCTGGGGAAAAGAAAACATAAAAGGGTGAGCTCAAATGCTCAGTAAGGGTAAACAAAAGAAATATCAATCACATCATATACATAAGAACATAGCTTTTTGAAATCTTAACCTGCAAAAGAGCTCATAATATCATAACATGGGATAAATCATAGAAGTGAAAATGAGATCCCCAAAATCATAACATAAAACTTGAAACTTTGTGGCATGCACACATAATCATGGAAAATCATTTCTTGTTAGTCAAGACTCATTGCCAAGACTATCTTAGTGGACAAAGTCCCTTTCTGAATCGAGTAACCCTCGTTTCAGTGCTGTTTCACTGAACCGGTATAACCTACCGTTCCAGCCCTGTCTATCTCATGAGATATAAAATCTTTACCCAATGCATTGGAGGGAGATATAGGTCCCACCCATCTTATAATGAATCCTTTCTTATGTGTGCCACATAATCATAAAACATACATCATAGCATAACCCATGTAATAAAAATGGGATTCTTAAACGACACGACATCATAAAACAACTCATATAAGATAAAGGAATTCATAAAAATAATTCCATCACAACATGATCGAATCAATTTAATAATAGGGATAAAAACAGAACCCTTTATTATCTTAGATGGAAAATAATTTTGATAAAACACTTGAACTCCATTCTTGAGGAAAATATCCTTTCTTCTTCAAAAACATTTTTCCTTTCATAACATGCCATACAACTTTAAAATAAAAGAAGTTGATTAAAAATAAACTTGAAAACTTGTAAAGGAAGATTCTTGTAAATTTTGTTTTAAAAATCCATTCATGCCGTAGAACTTAAAAAAAACATTCTTCGTACTTTTGTCGGAAAAGTCAAAAAGTACCTCGTACGAAAAACGACAAAAGATTCCTTTCGTACATATTAATAAAAACTCACCGAAGGGTAAAAATGGATTTAAACAATTGTAGGTGGATGGAAATAATATTACATATTGATGAAACATGGATGTGGATGATAAAATACACCCCAGTAAATACTTATGAATAAAAAATCTCGGATAAAAATGAGATTGTGATATTTCCCTTACCTTAGGTCCGATTTGCTTTGTTCGTGTCCGAAGCTCCTGTATAATGGTTTAAATAATGTTATTGACTTATTCCAGAATCATACATATTGATATGAGATCATATATGGTCATATTATTAGCTTCTTGTTAGTAATATTTCATTGTTACTTGTTACTCGGGTCTTTATAACTTTTTGTTCTTATGCGTGTTTTGTCGAATAAATCCTTATTCTTATCTTTAGGTTATAGATAATTCATTTCCAGAATGGTATTAGTATAGTATATTCCATATTCATTCATTCAATTCATTTATATAATCATTATGAAATGAAGATCATGTAGAACGAGTCGCATCACATCGTGGAGACGGTATTCCGTACGTACGCACGAGTGATGATATCGTTCCTAGGATCGTGGAATTGTATTGGAGTATATATATATTATTTCAGTATCAATATTACTTCATAATAATCATATATAGTTACTCATTACACCATTATACCCATCCTTGTAAGGTGATGGTGGAAAATAGATTACACCACGGCGTGGAGACGGTATTCCGTACGTACGCACGCGCGGTGATTTCATTTTTCCGTAGGATGGATAGAAGGTGAATTAGGGTTGTTTCATATTTATAATAACATATCATTATGTAAGTAATACTTATGTTATTACTTTATCATGAAACAACTAAAGAAGAAGAAGTTGAAGAAGAAAGAAATTGAAAAGATCGGTAATGGATATTACCTCTTCTTTGGAACGCCTCTTTGAATCCTCCACTTAAGGAACTAAGATTGGTCTTTGGAGAAGACCAGGACCTCTAGGATTATTCTAGGGAAGTGGAGAGGAGAAAATGGCAGGGGTTGGCCGAGCTTGAGTGCTCAAATTGGTGTGAGGAGGAGGGGGAGGAGGTGCCCTTTTATAAGGGAGGAGAGGGGCACCTTAGGAATATCTCAAAATATTATTTTATATTAAAGTCAAAATCGGTTTATAATGGTTCCAAAGGGTCTTATTTCGAAGATAAAGTGGGGAAGGGTCGAACTCCTATCAACCAATAGGATTTAGACAAGATTAGGGTATTATTTTAACCTTATCAATTAGATTTAACTCTAAGTTAAATAATTTAACTTTTACCATGTCTTTTTGTTTTCTTTCACTATATGGTTAATACACTTACTATAACATGACAAACGAACCCCAAATTGTTTATTATTAATATATATATCCTTATCTAAGTCATTTGGCCGAACCTTAGATTTTTAGGAATAAAATAACAATTAATAATATAATATTTGATTTAAAAACTATTTTGTGTTAATTTTGACACTATTTGATATATGATTTTTGTGAAAGTCATAACAGAATTATATGTTCGAACCAAGTTGATTAAATCAACACTAATATATCATAGTAACCTAGAAAATTATTGTAATTCATAAAAAGTTTCAAATTATATTTAGTTTGGTGTTTATAACATCAATTATGTCAATATTTCATTAATAAGATAATTACTGCATCATCTTTGTGTCATAAATAAATTAACTTATTTGATGTCTAAAAATTACAAATAAAATACCATCATGTAGGAAATCGTTTTAGATTTCTAATGAATATTTAAAATCGAATTTATCTTATGTAAAACCCTATATTAAAAATGTTTTAGTAAATAAACTTTGATTTTGACTCTTTTAACTCTTCTTTGAATTAAATAATAATAAATGTCCTAATCTAATCCAAGTGGGCCTAAATGGTCATATTTTATTCCTAATCTTGTTTTTGGTCTAATTACACTTGTCCAATAGAATTAGGACATGTGTTAGGGTAATAATAATATCATTTTTACCCTTAATTACCCTATTTACTTTTAACCGTGGTAAATAAAAGTAAAAAGTTACTATTCACCAAAAATTATTTTCATCTCATTGAACCACATTTTACTAACTGACATCAACCGTGTCTCTCGGATTTTTGAAATTCCATTCACAGAAGTGGTAAAATTAAGTTTTATGAAAAATTCAGTTTTTTTAACTACCACTTAGTAGTTTCACTATTCATCAAAAATTGATGTTTTTCAGAACAATGCCAAAATTTCATCCCAAGATATATTTCACATTCCGAATTCAAAAATGAAGTCTATTTTACCGAATTCATAACATCAAATTTGCATTAATTAATTTTATAATTAAATCCCGCTGTTAAAACAAATAGCGTGTTTTTAAGAAACAATATCTATCAAAAGATTGACACTTGTTTATGTCTAGTTTAAATGTGAAATTAAATCCAATGACCAACATTGTATTAAATTGTAAAAATATATTCTAAATATACTTCAAAACCACTCAAATTAATGATTTATCACTATTAATTATTTCGATTAAAAAAGTTGTTTTTAATTATAATTTAGTAATTTTCACTATTCATCAGAATATGAAAGTTATCCGAAAAGTACCAAAATTTCACCTTAGGCTAAATTCGATACTCCGAATCCAAAAATGAATTCCATTTTAAAATTTATAAAATTTAAAAAGTGGTTATTACTATTCATAACGGCTAGTTTTAATAATATTTTAATAGCATATCATTGTTTCGTGAAACTCAGTATTACGTACCACACACGCTATCGAGGAAGGTTGCGATTGCGTGTAATGCAAGGAAAGTCAAGGATGCGTGTTGTGCAAGCTCCTTTTGGTGTAGTGTACAACACAAGACATTAGTGAAATAAAAAAGAATATTTTTCATAAAATCTCGGGCTGTTACATTCTACCCCCCTTAAAATGAATTTCGCCCTCAAAATTCGTCGGGGTTATAAATGGTTTACTATTCGAAAGTTTCTTTAATAGAAACCCACATCGTAAAAAGGAATACCAAAACTTGGCTTTAAAAACTAAAGTATGAAATGTAACGATTACCCAAATAAACTAATCACTGGGTTTCCACAAAGGTGAAAATATGGATATGGAAGAGAAATCTAACCATCATGTTCTGATGGAGAGTGGTAGAGAACATGGCTATGGAAAATCCAGTAATCACAAATCCATAAATTTGTGACGATCTAAGGTACCATCTGATTCATCAGGTATAAGAGAACTAGGACAACATTTTTGGTTTTCAAGATCATTTCCCTAAAGTTAAAGAATTTGTATTAGAATAAATACTTACTTTATTTTGGTACAATCTCACTGTTGTTCGTGCCTTTAACAATTTCCACTTCATCTCTTAAATAAATGAAGTTGAATTTGTTATTCGTGAAGTGTTAGCAGATCATGTGATAGAATGACGGGTCATTCCATCTGTCTCAAAAGGTTAGCAAAATTTATATACATAAGTCGATCTATAGTGGGATTAATCATATATGGTTCCTAAAATGGGCTTATACTTCATATATCATACTGCTTAATATAATAACACTAGTTTCTACTAAACATGGACTTCCTGTAGGTCAGTGGTAGGCGATAAAGGCCAGTCGCACTTCGGTTGTGGGTTCGATTCCTACAGCCTTGTCCGAAGCGATGGGCTGTCGCCCGTCCTGCAGGTTGTCCTTTTTCTAAAACTACGTTACTATAACATCCCATCAATAATATCGAAAATCTTCTATCCTTAAACAATACTAACTTATGTCCAACATAATCCAGTCTAATTTTTAGGCTTATACATAATACTGCAGTCCACTCTCATAATATAGTGACAACGATTACCAGAGATTTAATACTGTCGTTGATCCCCACATATCATAAGATATGTCTTGTTGGTCACATTCCAAACATTCAAAGTCCTTAATCGTGTATTCTCTTGAATACCTTAGTGAAAACATGAGTGCAGTTAAAAGTTAACACTTTCCACATACCAAAATCCTCAAAATTCTATATACTCAAACCATGATATCACTTAGTCCTTATGAGCTCATGAATACTATTAAACATTTCATTTTCTCGTCTTCATTATGCGCATATCATCTTATTTCCAAAAAATATCTCAATCACTTTGAATACCACATCAATAAATATTTCAATACTCAATGATACAACATTATTTTGGAATCCCATTACATAAACACTTAATCATTCCACCACATCGTTTTCATATTCAACATTGCCAATAGTGATCGCATGCGATTTCCCTTTGTCCTTTGCCTTCAGTGGTTGCTCATGTTGATCATCACTAACCCTTGGATTAGGGAAATTATTAGCATAATGCCCCATTTCCTTGCACTTGAAGCATTGAAGTGTTGGCGGTGCGTTCTCTGCAGTGTTTGCTTTATTCACATCATTAGAAACCCTTTTTCCATTACTTCGACACTCAGCTGCTCGATGACCTTCTTTTCCACACTTAAAACATTTTCTAGTCCCTTTAAGACAATCTCCACCATGCTTCTTTCCACACTTTGTGCATAAGGAAACATTCATCTTCTTTTCACCATTATTCTGAGATTTCTCCTTGAACTCCATCTTTCGTTTCTTGTCAAAACCATGAGATGGATATGTAACACCAACTTCCATTTCTACCTTGATAGCACAACGCACAATTTCTTCATAGCTACTGAAGTCTCTTATAGCTAATGCCCTTCGAAGACTTGGTTTTAAGCCACTGAAAAATCGATCAACTTTACTTTCAGGTTGGATGATAATTCCAAAAGCATACCTTGCAAGTCTTGTAAAATTTGCTTCATAGGTACCAACAGATTCATTATCCCTTTGCTTCAGTTCAAGAAACTCTTTCTCCATCTTTGTTCGAAGAATACGAGGGAAGTACTTACTGAAAAATAAGTTCTTGAACTCGTCCCATTCCATGGACTCAATTTCATCTCTTGGCCTCGTATTCTTGATAAGATTCCACCATTGATCAGCTTCACCTTCCAAACGATATACTGCTAAGATGACTTTATCATGTTCAGAACATTGAAGAACTGAAAATATCTTTTCAGTAGTACTGATCCATTGTTCAGCCACAAGTGGATCAGAAGACCCACTGAAAGAAGGTGGACATTGCCTCATGAAGGACTCAATAGAATATTGTTCACTTCTCTGCTCATTTGGAAGTCCAGAATGATTCATAGCTTGTGTAAGTATAGCAATAAGATTTTGCACTCCATCTCCCATAACATTTGTTTGTTCAGGAGGGAAATCATTGCATTGTCCATTGCATTGATCAACACGGTTCCTTCGGGTTCCAGCCATCGTCTAAAACCCAAAAAGAATAGTGTGAGAGGCAAAAATCATGCTAGGGAAAACAACATAATAAAGGGGGAGTACCTTCAATATCCAACATCTTAGGTTTAATTCTATGATCGTTAGCGTAATTCTATTACTGTAACCTATACGTATACTTATCCCTAGGGACATCCCTAGACATACCTTAGAAATATCTCTAGGGATCTCACTAACGTTTTCGCATCCTAGTTTCCAAAGGTTGACTAAACCTTTCCTCTGATACCAACTGTAGAGACCCTAAGCTTATCGTACATGGACATTACATTACTTTTGCGGAATACTTAGTACATAACAAAAACACACACACAAGGATCGTAATAGTTTAGTGTCTTTGGAAACTCGGAACGTAATCTTCTAATCGTGGTGAAAGATCTTCAATATCTCCCATAAAGATCTTCCCTTTTTTTTTACCTAAAAACCTTTCTTTATATCCTGGGGAAAACAAAACATAAAAGGGTGAGCTCAAATGCTCAGTAAGGGTAAACAAAAGAAATATCAATCACATCATATACATAAGAACATAGCTTTTGGAAATCTTAACCTGCAAAAGAGCTCATAATATCATAACATGGGATAAATCATAGAAGTGAAAATGAGATCCCCAAAATCATAACATAAAACTTGAAACTTTGTGGCATGCACACATAATCATGGAAAATCATTTCTTGTTAGTCAAGACTCATTGCCAAGACTATCTTAGTGGACAAAGTCCCTTTCTGAATCGAGTAACCCTCGTTTCAGTCCTGTTTCACTGAACCGGTATAACCTACCGTTCCGGCCCTGTCTATCTCATGAGATATAAAATCTTTACCCAATGCATTGAAGGGAGATATAGGTCCCACCCATCTTATAATGAATCCTTTCTTATGTGTGCCACATAATCATAAAACATACATCATAGCATAACCCATGTAATAAAAATGGGATTCTTAAACGACATGACATCATAAAACAACTCATATAAGATAAAGGAATTCATAAAAATAATTCCATCACAACATGATCAAATCAATTTAATAATAGGGATAAAAACAGAACCCTTTATTATCTTAGATGGAAAATAATTTTGATAAAACACTTGAACTCCATTCTTGAGGAAAATATCCTTTCTTCTTCAAAAACATTTTTCCTTTCATAACATGCCATACAACTTTAAAATAAAAGAAGTTGATTAAAAATAAACTTGAAAACTTGTAAAGGAAGATTCTTGGAAATTTTGTTTTAAAAATCCATTCATGCCGTATAAGTTAAAAAAAACATTCTTCGTACTTTTGTCAGAAAAGTCAAAAAGTACCTCGTACGAAAAACGACAAAAGATTCCTTTCGTACATATTACTAAAAACTCACCGAAGGGTAAAAATGGATTTAAAAAATTGTAGGTGGATGGAAATAATATTACATATTGATGAAACATGGATGTGGATGATAAAATACACCCCAGTAAATACTTACGAATAAACAATCTCGGATAAAAATGAGATTGTGATATTTCCCTTACCTTAGGTCCGATTTGCTTTGTTCATGTCCGAAGCTCCTGTATAATGGTTTAAATAAAGTTATTGACTTATTCCAGAATCATACATATTGATATGAGATCATATATGGTCATATTATTAGCTTCTTGTTAGTAATATTTCATTGTTACTTGTTACTCGGGTCTTTATAACTTTTTATTCTTATGCGTGTTTTGTCGAATAAATCCTTATTCTTATATTTAGGTTATAGATAATTCATTTCCAGAATGGTATTAGTATATTATATTCCATATTCATTCATTCAATTCATTTATATAATCATTATGAAATGAAGATCATGTAGAACGAGTCGCATCACATCGTGGAGACGGTATTCCGTACGTACGCACGAGTGATGATATCGTTCCTATGATCGTGGAATTGTATTGGAGTATATATATATTATTTCAGTATCAATATTACTTCATAATAATCATATATAGTTACTCATTACACCATTATACCCATCCTTGTAAGGTGATGGTGGAAAATAGATTACACCACGGCGTGGAGACGGTATTCCGTACGTACGCACGCGCGGTGATTTCATTTTTCCGTAGGATGGATAGAAGGTGAATTAGGGTTGTTTCATATTTATAATAACATATCAGTATGTAAGTAATACTGATGTTATTACTTTATCATGAAACAACTAAAGAAGAAGAAGTTGAAGAAGAAAGAAATTGAAAAGATCGGTAATGGATATTACCTCTTCTTTTGAACGCCTCTTTGAATCCTCCACTTAAGGAACTAAGATTGGTCTTTGGAGAAGACCAGGACCTCTAGGATTATTCTAGGGAAGTGGAGAGGAGAAAATGGCAGGGGTTGGCCGAGCTTGAGTGCTCAAATTGGTGTGAGGAGGAGGGGGAGGAGGTGCCCTTTTATAAGGGAGGAGAGGGGCACCTTAGGAATATCTCAAAATATTATTTTATATTAAAGTCAAAATCGGTTTATAATGGTTCCAAAGGGTCTTATTTCGAAGATAAAGTGGGGAAGGGTCGAAATACTATCAACCAATAGGATTTAGACAAGTTTAGGGTATTATTTTAACCTTATCAATTAGATTTAACTCTAAGTTAAATAATTTAACTTTTACCATGTCTTTTTGTTTTCTTTCACTATATGGTTAATACACTTACTATAACATGACAAAAGAACCCCAAATTGTTTATTATTAATATATATATCCTTATATAAGTCATTTGGCCGAACCTTAGATTTTTAGGAATAAAATAACAATTAATAATATAATATTTGATTTAAAAACTATTTTGTGTCAATTTTGACACTATTTGATATATGATTTTTGTGAAAGTCATAACAGAATTATATGTTCAAACCAAGTTGATTAAATCAACACTAATATATCATAGTAACCTAGAAAATTTGTGGAATTCATAAAAAGTTTCAAATTATATTTATTTTGGTGTTTATAACATCAATTATGTCAATATTTCATTAATAAGATAATTACTGCATCATCTTTGTGTCATAAATAAATTAACTTATTTGATGTCTAAAAATTACAAATAAAATACCATCATGTAGGAAATAGTTTTAGATTTCTAATGAATATTTAAAATCGAATTTATCTTATGTAAAACCCTATATTAAAAATGTTTTAGTAAATAAACTTTGATTTTGACTCTTTTAACTCTTCTTTGAATTAAATAATAATAAATGTCCTAATCTAATCCAAGTGGGCCTAAATGGTCATATTTTATTCCTAAGCTTGTTTTTGGTCGAATTACACTTGTCCAATAGAATTAGGACATGTGTTAGGGTAATAATAATATCATTTTTACCCTTAATTACCCTATTTACTTTTAACCGTGGTAAATAAAAGTAAAAAGTTACTATTCACCAAAAATTATTTTCATCTCATTGAACCACATTTTACTTAATGACATCAACCGTGTCTCTCGGATTTTTGAAATTCCATTCACAGAAGCGGTAAAATTAAGTTTTATGAAAAATTCAGTTTTTTTAACTACCACTTAGTAGTTTCACTATTCATCAAAAATTGATGTTTTTCAGAACAATGCCAAAATTTCATCCCAAGCTATATTTCATATTCCGAATTCAAAAATGAAGTCTATTTTACCAAATTCATCACATAAAAGTTGCATTAATTAATTTTATAATTAAATCCCGCTGTTAAAACAAATAGCGTGTTTTTAAGAAACAATATCTATCAAAAGATTGACACTTGTTTATGTCTAGTTTAAATGTGAAATTACATCCAATGACCAACATTGTATTAAATTGTAAAAATATATTCTAAATATACTTTAAAACCACTCAAATTAATGATTTATCACTATTAATTATTTCGATTAAAAAGTTGTTTTTAATTATAATTTAGTAATTTTCACTATTCATCAGAATATGAAAGTTATCCGAAAAGTACCAAAATTTCACCTTAGGCTAAATTCGATACTCCGAATCCAAAAATGAATTCCATTTTAAAATTTCTAAAATTTAAAAAGTGGTTATTACTATTCATAACGGCTAGTTTTAATAATATTTTAATAACATATCATTGTTTCGTGAAACTCAGTATTACGTACCACACACGCTATCGAGGAAGGTTGCGATTGCGTGTAATGCAAGGCAAGTCAAGGATGCGTGTTGTGCAAGCTCCTTTTGGTGTAGCATACAACACAAGACATTAGTGAAATAAAAAAGAATATTTTTCATAAAATCTCGGGCTGTTACAGTGAGGGGTGGTATTTATAGTGGATGAGTGGGGTGTTTTTTCATTATTTAATTCATTAGTTTATTATTTTACTCAAGATAAAAAATAATGTTTATTATTGAGAATAAATAAAGTAATTAGATCATGTGAGTTAGAACCAATGGTTCTTACATCAGTGATGACTCAATTAATAGTATATTAAACTTATAATGTCTATATACCTTAAATTATCATATTTTGTTATTCACAAATAATTCAAGTATTTCATAAGAATCCAAAAAATTCACCCTAACTATTTATGAATATTTATAATTAAAAAATGAAATCTATTTTTTGAAAATAATTTTTTAATAGGAGTAATTTAATTTTAATTAAAATCATCATTTACTTTGAAAATATAGATTTTAAAATTATAAATGATTTTATAACACCTTGATAAATTACTTAAGGTATCATTAAATTATATTAAAATCAATAGACATCAGAATATTAATTTATGAATCCATTTTATGGAAATAAATTTTATTTTAAATTGTTAAATTAATCATAAAATTTTAATTAAATATATGTGACTTATAAAAATACCAACACTTAATTAATAATTTTTAAAATATTTCCTTACTTATACTATGATATAATTATATCATATTTTTTAATTATAAGATGCCTAAATTTTATTTATAATTTCATGGGTGAGGAATGTAACACCCCAGGTAAATAAAGAGTATGACATTTTCACATTTAACCATATTTGTGAATAAAATATTAATATTACTTTAAAGGGGATGCTATGCTCGATGGCGTACTCAATACAAAACAACGAGTTTCTTGGGAATCTTACGTTGCACTCTAATTGTAAAATAATATTATTTTAAATGGTAGTTAACGGCAAGCTGTTGTGAGGGCGGGAATGAATAGAACTAACTACAAAATGATTATATATGTTTGTCAAATATTTTTACTTTTTACAATAAATGTTAGAGGATTAAAAATGCGAATGAATCCAATTTTAAGCATAAAAATTCTAATATTCTTTAAAAGGTCGATTAACCGCATTTTGATGGAGAACCTCTTTTAAATCCACTTTTTGACAATTTTCTGTGTTATATTTAACAAAATAAAATTCTTCTTTAGAATCGGGACATCAAAATTTACTTTGTGTAAATTTTTGGTATTTTTCCGAAAAAGTTCAATTTTTAATGAATAGTGAAAAATGTTGTATTTTAATTCAAAACCACTTTTTAATATAATTTATTTATATGATTAGATTATATTTTGAATAGGTTTTAAAGTGAAATTAGAATATATTTTTACCATTTAATCCAATTGTGGTCATTGGAATTAATTTCACTTTGAAATTAGACTTAAACTAGTGTCAATCTTTTGATACTTATTGTTTCATAAAAACACGCTATTTGCTCTGACAGCGGGAATTAATTATTAAATTAATTAATGAAACTTATATGTTTTGAATTTTTTAAAATAGACTTAATTTTTGAATTTGGAATATCAAATATAGCTTAGGGTGATGTTTTGGTATTTTTCTGACGAACTTCAATTTTTGATGAATAGTGAAACCACTAAGTGGTACTTATAAAAACTGATTTTCCGTTTAAATGAAAATTTACCACCTCTATGTTTTGAATTTAAAAAATCCTACATACATGGTTGACATTAAGAAGTAAAATTTGGTTCAATGGAATTAAAATTATTTTTTGGTGAATAGTAACTTTTAAGTTTTTAATCGCGGTTAGAGGTAATTAGTGTAGTTTAAGGTAGGAATACTATTTTAATAAAATGAAATGACCTAGACACATATCCTACCCTCCTTGGATGTGTCATGGCCGACCAAGAAAATCCATGGGTCAACTTGGGGACCCCATGGAGCCACTTTGGTTGGAAAATGACATAAATACCTTTTTATTTAATGTAAAAGTAAAAATGACACAAACATGAGTAGTTTTACTAAAACAATTTTTACATGGGGTTATACAAGTCATATTTTCGACTATAAATATTCATTAGAAATATAAAATGATTTCTTACATCATGATATTTTTTTCTATAATTTTTTGACATTAAATAAATTAAATTATTTATGACATCATGATGATGCAACAATTACCTCATTAATAAAGGATTTAAATAAAATGAAAAGATAATGTAAAATCTATGACCTACACATGTAAAAAACCTATTGGTTGGGTGTATTTCGAACCCTTATCACCTTATCCTCGAAACACATCAATGTGGGACCATTAAAATCCGAAACACATTCTAAAATAAAGTAACATTTCTTTACTTTCCAAGAGTGCCCCTCCCCTCCTCTTATAAAAGGCCCCCACCTCTACCTTCTTACCCACAGAATCAAAGCCTTTGGATAGGCCAACCCCTTCCCATTTTGTCTCTCCACATCCTTCTCTAACTCCTTGAATCCTCACTTTGGGTAGAAGTCTTCCCAAGGAAGCCTTTGAGCTCAAACCAAAGGGAGTTACCCGATTTTAAGGTAATGTCTTCACTTGTGTTCTTTTGTTTTATTTTGCTTCTCCAACCCCCTAAACTCTTTTTATTCATTTCTTTTGTAACAAAACCAGTATATTACATATACTAGGATGTTTTTATAAGATTTATTAGATCTACACTTACACACACCTACATCTAATGGTTAAAGAACATACTGTTTCCGTGGATGGCGAATTTCTGCCTCCCGAAACGATGATTGTTCAACATTCTATTAACACCTTAAAAGGTATAAATTAAGATAAAACTATATTTTATATGATATATAATATGTTTATGTTTTCCTTAAGCATCTGTATTTTTCATTTTGGGCATACCATTATGGTTTCCATTATGGGTAAACACGATATCTTCATTTAAGGAAGTGCGGACTACCGCCCCCTCAAAGTGATTTGATTCGTTAATACCATATGTGGGACGTATAAAGGATGGAGTTATGATATTATATATGATATTACACTGGAATTATAATATACCTTTATATCATTATGATTCCATTTCATAAAATATGAAATAGAAATGGAAGCAGCGTTCATGCGTACGTACGGCTTACCGTCTCCATGAACGGTGCATTTTATTTCTTACCTCTAAATGGTATGTAATATTATAAATGCATGAATGTACTGGATATATATTATATATATGATATATACATCATGAATACCATTCTGGATATAATGGATACATGAAAAACTTGTAATTATAAAGAGTTTATTTTTGACTCAAGTACCAATGATCGTTAAAACGACCGTTATTAACTTAAATAATTACATAGTGTTCATGACATGGCAATAAGTGATATAAATGGAATAATGAACTTGAAAAAGGTTCTTAAACAAGTTGAAATTAACTCGAGTTTATTATTCAGGACGTTAAAGAATGATCGAGTCAAGTCGGACCCGAGGTAAGGGATCCTACTCCTCTCTTTGTTTTTAAGTACACTATTTTATGTCATTCCTTTGAAAGCTCATATTTCTTGTTATTGGGTTGTTATTTTATATTACTCTTACTGTAATTTTTATGTTCATATAATGAGAGACCCTATTCTTTCTCATCAATCCATTTTGGAAGTTTTGAGTGGCACCATTAGGCTTCCGAATTTTCGTAAGAGATCTAACCTCTCTCTTTCTTTTTAAGTACTCTCCTTTATGTAAATTCTTTTATGCTCCTCTTTTTTATGTTGGGGGATGTTATTTTATATTACTCTTGATGTAAACTTTATGTTAATATGATTATAGACCCTATTTAATCTCATCAATCCATTTTTGTAAGTTTAAAGTGGCACCGTTAGGCTGTCGAGTTTTCGTAAGGGATTTTTCATCTCACTTTTATTCCCATGAGATTTATGCTAAATTTGCCACAATTTCCTTTGAGTGGTGTATGTACTGCCCATTATTTTACTCATTGTGTAATATACTTTCATTTATGAGTATTTACATCAATTTTTTATTGTCCTTCTTTCGTGAGGTGTATGTTTCGAAAGATACCCATGTCGGTAAGGGAACCTTTCACCCTCCTTTTTTTAAGACTTCTTTTGTTATGTCTTTTAATTCACATACTATTATGTTGGGATATGTTATTCTATATCCTTATATATGTAAATTTTATGTCCAAGTTATGAGATACCCTTTATCTCTCTCATAAACCCTTTTTGTAAAATTTAATGTGACGTCGTTAGGCTGTCAAATTTTACCAAGGGAACTTCTTAAACCAATTTCGATTTCTTTGGGTTCAACATGTAGTTATTGAATATGTCATTCTATGAATATGTGTTAATAACCTCTTATTGTTTTACACTTAATATCCACTTATATTTGGTGTATTAGTTTGTCACACATAATTATGTAATTGATTTATCCTTAATCCAAGGATACCGTCTTTGTATGGGACTTCGTCTCAATATCCTTTCATTGAGGCATATTTTGTTTTATACACAACCTTATTTTATACGGTGTATAAAACCCTTTGACTTTTACATTTATTCAAAAGGAATCTTTGTTATACGAAGCGTTTACTAAATGACAAAAGGGAATGTTTTTTCGTATGTATGCGGCGACAACGACTTCTCTGCCGCCGTGACCATTATTTGAGTTTCGGCTTCCTCTACATGCCATACCTTTTATTAAAGGAAAAATAAATACCATGTTTTACTTTTATTTTATTTTGGTATTGAAAACGGTTTTCATAATGTTTCTATATCAATGTGTTGTATTGATATGTTGTGATTGAAAGGTTGAAATGTTATGTTTCCTTTATGCATGTTTTATGTGATACGATTATGTTGAGGTTCTTGGGAATTATTATGAAGAAGGGTGGTTCCGTGATAAACTAAGGGCGGGTGAGCCAGATATAGCTCTCCAATGCATTGGGTAATGCGAAGGAGTGAAACGTTAAGGTTTCTCCGAAGAGATTTAGGAAATATACTATGATGGGTATTCCAAACCTAACCAAGAGGGTCACTCCTTACGTAAGAATGTTATGAATGCCTCAAGTTACCTTTATGTCTTATGATTTCTATTATTTATTCATGATTTTATGAGGTATGTTAAAGTGCTTATGTTTTATGGGTAAAGTATGATTTCATTCTTATGTATACATGTACTCATGTTTCCTTTCCATATTTTAATATCCCTTACTGATATTTTTAAGATCATCCCAAGTTTTTGAAATTTTTTTCAGAGGTCAAGGGAAGGGCACATGATATGATGATAGTGTCAAGTATGTGTCAAGAAAGAATCCATGTTTTATTTTAAATATGTTTCCGTTGATGGGAAAAATGAATACTGTATTTTATGTAACCACTTTGTTTAAATGTAGAATGTAATGCAAGTTTTATGATCTAATTCTCTAAAACTCTAAACCTGAAAAGACCCTCATTGTGTATTCTTGTAATAACTCAAGATTATGTAAGGTTTAAGGCTAGGGCCTTACAGTTGGTATCAGAGGATGGTTTAGACAACTTTAGGGATTAGGAGTTTTTATTAGACACATGATTAGTCCCTATATCTATTATTTCAGTTAAATCCTTGTTTGATAACTTTTTTTTTCAGGTTAAGTAAAGTAGGTTACGAATGGAAGGAGAAGGATCTCAAACTATATTCTTATCTCTTCCTAATGGCATTCTTGCAATAATTATTGCAAAGTCATGTTCGGATGATTGTGAAACTTTTTCTAGCATAAAACTCACTTGCAAGAAGTTGTTTGAGATATCAAACACCTCCACTATACCTCGTTATCATCGTGGATCATGGGTTGTTTTTAGACAAATACTATTTTCACAATATTCTCATATTTTCCAGAAAGGTAAATATTATCAAGGTATTTTCAAATATTTTACCTTTTCACAAGAATTTGAAGCATATTATGATTTTAAAAATGGTGTTGAGGAAGGAGACCCTTGCGCAACCTATTCATATTTTCTTTTAAAATATAGTTTCTTAGCACATACTTATGGTATTTTAAAAGGACCAATAATAGAAAGTTTCAACTCAAATTCTGTCCGACTATTTTATAGAAATCATGTTTTATCGGATGTTATGGAATTATATGTCATACATGATTATTTTCCAAAACTATTTTTTTGTGAACACCCATATGAGCCATGTTGTACAAGGTGTATTTGGATGGAGGAAGCAAATGATTTTGAAAGATCTCTAAATCATTGTTGTAATGCATGGGACTTTTACCTACGCGAGCAAGATGACGATGAAACCGAGTGGACGCCGTGATCAAGGTATGATGTTATTCATTTTGGGAATCATTTTATTTTATCTTATGGTGGTGAAATAAGAATTCAAGAATTGAGATGTTGATATCATAATGAATTTGGATGAAAATGAGAGTTATAAGGAAACTATTGAGGTTAAAACATGTTAGGGTTATTTTTGGAGTTTTATAAAAAGGACAACACGTAGACTGTGTGACAACCCGTCGCGTCAGACAAAGCTGTGGGAATCGAGCCCACAACCAAAGTGGAACTGGTATTTATCGCCTACCACTGGACTACGTGAAGTCCCTGGTTAGTTCGACTGATTCTTTTTAGTTAGATGATTTTATGAATTAATAGTAAGTTGATTTTGCGTTATCTATGGAAATTTATTAACCTATAATGTTGGATATGTGATTAGGTTAATTACTCTTCAATACGAGACTTTAAGAGCAACTGATGTTGTTTGGAGATAAATGTTACGACTTATCTTGGAAGACTATGTGAAAAAATCATTCAAAAATTTGGGTTTCAATCTTAGTTTGGTTTACTTTGAAGAATTTTATGGACAAATTTTTTATCGAATGGTCCTTGTTGAACTTTGGGTTTTGTTGGAAAAATTTTGGAGATTAAGAATAGATTTTCTTTTTATAAAGGGTTATCCTTTTCTGGATTATCTAATCTTGTACTAACCTTTTTGGTTTTGGTTATGGTTAAAGTCTAAAGATATGTAAATTATATAGTTCTCTTTTGTGTATTAGGTGATTCTCTAGAAGTTGATTATATTACTCTTAATGTGAACAAGTATTCCTAAATACTCGTCTTTTGGAGAAAATATGAGTTTGTGTAAGAAATCTAATAAAAGTTGCTAGTCAACATGATAAGTGATTATGTTTCCTTATAAATAAATTCCTCAATAAAAAGAAAAGTAAAACAAAAATGTTGTCTATTATCTTTTCCTACTTGGGAATAGAATACCGTTTAACCCATCACAAGTTTGCGATTTTCTTATGGTTATCTTTCTCCTAGACATGTTTACTATCACTCTCCATCAGAATATGACCCTTTGTATTTTTCCTCCATATCCATATTTTCTTACATGGAATCCAAGTATGGGTTAACTCGGGTGACCTTTGTACTTCTCTTTCTTTATTTTAAGGTGATTGTTTTACTGACTATTGTTTCGATGTGGTATTTTCAATGAAGTTCCCAAGCCCAATTTTAAAATTGCGAGGATGCAATTCCCAAAAGGGTGGAAGGATGTAACACCCCAGGTAAATAAAGAGTATGACATTTTCACATTTATCCATATTTGTGAATAAAATATTAATATTACATTAAAGGGGATGCTATGCTCGATGGCGTACCCAATACACAGCAACGAGTTTCTTGGGAATCTTAGGTTACACTCTAATAGTGAAATAATATTATTTTAAATGGTAGTTAACGCCTAGCTATTGTGATGGAAGGAATGAATAGAACTAACTACAAAATGATTATATATGTTTTTCAAATATTTTTACTTTTTACAATAAATGTTAGAGGATTAAAATGCGAATGAATCCAATTTTAAGCGTAAACATTCTAATATTCTTTAAAAGGTCGATTAACCGCCTTTTGACGGGGAACCTCTTTTAAATCCAATTTTTGACAATTTTATGTGTTATATTTGACAAAATAAAATTCTTCTTTATAATCGGGACATCAAAATTTACTTTGTGTAAAGTTTTGGTATTTTTCCGAAAAAGTTCAATTTTTAATAAATAGTGAAAAATGTTGTATTTTAATTCAAAAAAACTTTTTAATCTAATTTATTTATATGATTAGATTATCCTTTGAATTGGTTTTAAAGTAAAATTAGAATATATTCATACCATTTAATACAATTTTGGTAATTATAATTAATTTCACTTTGAAATCGGACTTAAACTAGTGTCAATCTTTTGATACTTATTGTTTCATAAAAACACGCTATTTGCTCTGACATCGAGAATTAATTATTAACATAATTAATGAAACTTATATGTTTTGAATTTTTTAAAATAGACTTCATTTTTGAATTTGGAATATCAAATATATCTTAGGGTGAAGTTTTGGTATTTTTCTGACGAACTTCAATTTTTGATGAATAGTGAAACCACTAAGTGGTACTTATAAAAACTGATTTTCCGTTTAAATGAAAATTTACCACCTCTGTGTTTTGAATTTCAAAAATCCGACATATATGGTTGACATTAAGAATTAAAATGTGGTTCAATGTAATTAAAATAATTTTTGGTGAATAGTAACTTTTATGTTTTTAATCGCGATTAGAGGTAATTAGTGTAGTTTAAGGTAAGAATAATGTTTTAATAAAATTAAATTACCTAGAAACATATACTACCCTCATTTTATGTGTCATGGCCGACCAAGAAAATCCACGGGTCAACTTGGGGACCCCATGGAGCCACTTTTGTTGGAAAATGACATAAATACCTTTTTATTTAATGTAAAAGTAAAAATGACACAAACATGAGTTGTTTTACTAAAACAATTTTTAAATGGGGTTATACAAGTCATATTTTTGACTATAAATATTCATTAGAAAGATAAAAATATTTCTTACATCATGATATTTTTTTTATAATTTTTAGACATAAAATAAATTGAATTATTTATGACCTCATGATGATGCAGCGATTACCTCATTAATAAAGGATTTAAATAAAATGATACGATAATGTAAAATATATGACCTACACATGTCAAAAACCTATTTGTTGGGTGTATTTAGAACCCTTATCACCTTATCCTAGAAACACATCAATGTGTGACCATTAAAATCCTAAATGCATTCTATAATAAAGTAACATTTCCTTACTTTCCAAGAGTGCCCCTCCCCTCCTCTTATAAAAGGCCCCCACCTCTACCTCCTTACCCACACTTACAAAGCCTTTGGCTCGGCCAAAACCTTCCCATGTTGTCTCTCCACATCCTTCTCTAACTCCTTGAAGCCTCACTTTGGGCAGAAGTCTTCCCAAGGTAGCCTTTGAGCTCAAACCAAAGGGAGTTACCCGATTTTAAGGTAATGTCTTCACTTGTGTTCTTTTGTTTTATTTTGCTTCTCCAACCACCTAAACTATTTTTTTTCATTTCTTTTGTAACAACACCAGTATCTTCCATATACTAGTATGTTTTTATAAGATGTATTAGAGCTACACTTACACACACCTACATCTAATGGTTAAAGAACATACTGTTTCTGTGGATGGCGAATTTCTGCCTCCCGAAATGATGATTGTTCAACATTCTTTTAACACCTTCAAAGGTGGACATTAAGATAACACTATATTTATAAATGATATATAATATGTTTATGTTTTCCTTAAGCTTCTGTATTTTTCATTTTGGGAATACCTTTATGGTTTCCATTATGGGTAAACGCGATATCTTCATTTAAGGAAGTGCGGACTACCGCCCCCTCAAAGTGATTTGATTCGTTAATACCATATGTGGGACATATAAAGGATGGAGTTATGATATTATATATGATATTACACTGGAATTATAATATACCTTTATATCATTATGATTCCATTTCATAAAATATGAAATAGAAATGGAAGCAGCGTTCATGCGTACGTACGACTTACCGTCTCCATGAACGGTGCATTTCATTTCTTACCTCTAAATGTTATGTAATATTATAAATGCATGAATGTTCTGGATATATATGATATATATGATATCTAAATCATGAATACCATTCTAGATATAATGGATACATGAAAAACTTGTAATTACAAAGGGTTTATTTTTGACTCAAGTACCAATGATCGTTAAAACGACCGTTATTAACTTAAATAATTACATAGTGTTCATGACATGGAAATAAGTGATATAAATGGAATAATGAACTTGAAAAAGGTTCTTAAACAAGTAGAAATTAACTCGAGTTTATTCTTCAGGACGTTAAAGAACGATCGAGTCAAGTCAGACCCCAGGTAAGGGATCCTACTCCTCTCTTTCTTTTTAAGTACACTCTTTTATGTCATTACTTTTAAAGCTCATCTTTCTTGTTATTGGGATGTTCTTTTATATTACTCTTACTGTAATTTCTATTTTCATATGATTAGAGACCCTATTATTTCTCATCAATCCATTTTGGAAGTTTTTAGTGGCGCCGTTAGGCTGCCGAATTTTCGTAAGAGATCTAACCTCTCTCTTTCATTTTAAGTACTCTCTTTTATGTAACTTCTTTTAAGCTCCTATTTGTTATGTTGGGGGATGTTATTTTATATTCCTCTTGTTGTAAAATTTATGTTAATATTATTAGATACCCTATTTGATCTCATCAATCCATTTTTGTAAGTTTTAAGTGGCGCTGTTAGGCTGTTGAGTTTTCATAAGGGATTTTTCATCTCACGTTTATTCTCGTGATATTTATGCTACATTTGCCACAATTTCCATTGAGTAGTGTATGTAATGCCCATTATTTTACTCATTGTATAATATAATTTCATTTATGAGTATTTACATCAATGTTTTATTTTCCTTCTTTCACGGGGTGTATGTTTTAAAAGATACCCATGTCGGTAAGGGAACCTTTCACCCACCTTTTTTTAAAAGACTTCTTTTGTTATGTCTTTTAATTCACATACTATTATGTTGGGATATGTTCTTATATATCCTTATTTATGTAAATTTTATGTCCAAGTGATGAGATCCCCTTTATCTCTCTCATCAACCCTTTTTGTAAAATTTTATGTGACGCCATTAGGCTGTCGAATTTTACCAAGGGAACTTCTTAACCCAATTTCGATTTCTTTGGGTTCAATATATAGATATTGAATATGTCGTTACATGAATATGTGTGAATAACCTCTGATTGTATTACACTTAATATCCACTTATATTTGGTGTATTAGTTTGTCACACATAATTATGTAATTGATTTATCCTTAATCCAAGGATACCGTCTTTGTATGGGACTTCGTCTCAATCTCCTTTCATTGAGGCATATTTTGTTTTATACACAACCTTCTTTTATACTGTGTATAAACCCCTTTGACTTTTACATTTATTCAAAAGTAATCTTTGTTATACGAAGCATTTACTAAACGACAAAAGGGAATGTTTTTGTTGTACGTATGCGGCGACAATGACTTCTCCGCCGCCGTGACCATTATTTGAGTTTCGGCTTCCTCTACAAGCCATACCTTTTTTTAAAAGAAAAATAAATACCATGTTTTACTTTTCTTTCATTTTGGTATTGAAAATAGTTTTCATAATATTTTTATATCAATGTTTTGTATTGATATGTTGTGATTGAAAGGTGGAAATGTTATGTTTCCTTTATGCATGTTTTATGTGATACGATTATGTTGAGGTTATTGGGAATTATTAAGAAGATGGGTGGTTCCGTGATAAACTAAGGGCGGGTGAGCCCGATATAGCTCTCCAATGCATTGGGTAACGCGAAGGAGTGAAACATTAAGGTTTCTCCGAAGAGATTTAGGGAATATACTATGATGGGTATTCCAAATGTAACCAAGAGGGTTACTCCCGGCGTAAGAATGTTATGATTGCCTCAAGTTACCTTTATGTGTTATGATATCTATGATTTATTCATGATTTTATGAGGTATGTTAAAGTGATTATGTTTTATGGGTAAAGTATGATTTCATTCTTATGTATACATGTACTCATGTTTCCTTTCCATATTTTTATATCCCTTACTGAGCTTTTTATGCTCATCCCAGGTTTTTGAAATGTTTTTCATAGGTCAAGGGAAGGGTACATGATATGATGATAGTGTCAAGGAAGTGTCAAGAAAGAATCCATGTTTTATTTTAAATATGTTTCCATTGATGGGAAAAATGAATACTTTATTTTATGTAACCACTTTGTTTAAATGTGGAATGTAATGCAAGTTTTATGATCTAATTCTCTAAAACTCTAAACCTGAAAAGATCCTCAGTGTGTAATCTTGTAATAACTCAAGATTAAGTAAGGTTTAAGCCTGGGGCCTCACAATGAAACTATTCATTTGGCTTGTTTACTTTTTATAAGGGTTATATTACAATTCCCAAGGTCAAGTTACTATTTCAGCAGCATTGGTTCTTTAACTTCTAGAAATACTTATTAATTCATTAATTATTCATTTATAAAGTTTTTATTATGGTGTATACGTGATTTTATGAGATTTATACTATATAACATTTCTTTAATAAGGGATAAATCTTATTGATAAAATTTTGGGTCGTTCTATTCCTCCCTCATTTTGAAATTTCACCCTCAAAATTTCATTTTACATAAATAGGTGAGGGTACTTCCCCTTCACCATCTTTTCTAGTTCCCATGTTACTTCTTCATAATTATGGTTCCTCCAAAACACTTTTACAAATTGGGTTGTCTTGTTGCATAGAACCTTATCTCTCTAGTCCTAAATCTTTACTGGTTACTCCTCATAATAGATATCATCATCCATCTATACCACTTTTAAGTTCAGTACATGTGAGGGATCTGGTATGTACTTCCTCAGGAGTGATACATGGAACACATCATGAACTTGATCTATATTCTATGGAAGTGCAAGCCTATATGCCATAGATCTGATGTGATCAAGGATATCAAATGGGACTATTTACCATGGGATTAGCTTCCCTTTTTTATAAACCACATGACTGTCTTCCATGGTGATATTTGAATGAATATTTTATCTCCAACATCAAACTCTAAGTCCCTTCTATGGTTGTCAGCATAGATATTTTTTCAAATCTGAGCAGCTTTTATATTTTTCTAGATGGCTTGATCCTTTATTGTTATCTCTTACATAAGATCATTCCTAAGTACCTTTCTTTCCCCAACCTCATCCCAACAGGTTGGAGTTCTACATCACTTTCCATGTAGAGCTTCATATAGAGCCATCTGAATACTCGAGTGGAAGATATTACTATATGATAACTAAACCAATGTAATATGCGGATACCATCCTCATTTTTATTATAAAGAGAAGGCTCTTATCATATATTCAAGCATCTTAATAGTCATTTTATATTAGCCATTAGTTTGGGGGTGATATGTCATGCTGAAATTTAATTCAGTACTCAAAGCATGTTGGAGACTCCTCCAACATTTTGATGTGAACTTGGGATCATGATCAGAGAAAATCGAGATTTGAACCCCATTTAGTATCATCTATTACTTCATATATATCTTATAATTTTTTTCAAGTGAGAGATATTCCTGAATAGTGATAAAGTGGACAACATTGGTGAGTTATTCCACCACAACCCATATCACATTATTTCTTTTGGATGTCTTCAAGAGACCTATGACAAAGTCCATAATGACATTATACCATTTCCACATGGGTATAATAAATGAGTTTATAATCCCTTTGGACTTATATTTCCCAGATTTAACTTGTTTACCTATCAAGAACCTTGTGATATACTCTACAATATCCCTCTTCATGTCATCCCACTAGAAGTGTTCTCAAAGATCATAGTACATCTTGGTATTGCCCGGATGGATAAATAAATTTGAGCTATGTGAGTTGTAAAATAGATCCTTCTTTATCCTATGTGATGAAGCCACATTGAGCCTCATTTGCAAACAAATCACACCATCATCATTGATATATAACTCTGATAGTTTCCCTTCCTTTACTGCATTCACCTTCTTTTGTTGCTTCGAATCATCACTTTGTTCCTCCTTAATATTATCTTGGATAGATGGTTGTGAAATAAATTGGGAAAGTTAGGATGTATTCCATGCCATTATGATTTCCAAATACATTATTTTCATATATATGAAGATAGGGTCTCTTTCCATCCACATCATGGATAGAGTAACATGTTATTTTCTGTTAATAGCATTAGATAACTTTTTTTGCTTACCAGTATGATAGTGAATAGATAAATCATAGTATTTTATTAGATATAACCATATCCTTTAACACATGTTGAACTAGTTTTGTGTAAATATATACTTTATACTCTTTTTATCAATATATATGTCACACTTCTCACCATAGAGGTAGTGATTCCATATTTTCAAAGAAAAAATCATAGATGCTAACTCTAGATCATGTGTTGGTTAGTTCTGCTAATGGATCTTCAACTGCCATGAGGCATATGATATAACATTATAATTTTTCATGAGTAAAAAACTCAAGACTTTCATTGAATAATCACTTTATATCAAAAAAATTTCTCTAATTCTTGGTAATGTGAGTACAGGTACAGTGATCAACCTTCTATTTAGCTCCTTGAAGATTTCATCACATTCTTCCATCAAGACATACTTTACCCCTTTCCCTATTAAATTAGTTATAAGTCTTGAAAATCATGAGAAATTTCTCAAAAATTTTTGATATTACCCTGATAAGTGGAGAGAAATATAAATTTCTATGACACGAGAGGGTTTGGGCCATTCTATAATTGCCTTTTTTTGAAGGGTCCTCATAAATTCCCTCACTTGTGATCACATGTCCCAATAATGTGACTTACTGCATCCAAAAGTCACACTTTCTGAACTTAGCGTACAAATTATCATTCCTTAATGTATCCAACACAATAAAAAGATGTTTTTCATGTCCCTCCTTCCTCTTAGATTAGTTAATAATATCATAGATAAAAACTACTTCAAAATTTTCAAGGTAATATCTAAAGAATCTATTAATCAAATACATGAAGATTTTAGGGGAATTAGTTAGTCCAAAGGGTATCAATAAAAAATAATAGTTCCCATACCTTGTATGGAAGGCAATATTATGAATATATTCCTTCTTCACCTTTAACTAATGTTAACTAGAATGAAAATCCACCTTCGAGAAGTACTGAGCTCCACACAACTGATCGAACAAGTCATCAATCCTTGGAAGAGGATACATGTTCTTTATGGTGATCTTGTTGAGTTTTCAATAATCTATACATAGCCTCATTGATGTATCCTTATTCTTGATGAAGAGAACTGGAACACCCCAAGGTGATGAACTAGGGAATATGTACCCTTTATCCAAATTCTCTTGTAGCTAATTCTTTAACTCCTCCAGTTCAATAGGATCCATCCTATGGGGAAACTTTGAGATAGTACTAGCTCAAGGTATGAGTTCTATTGATAACTATCCATCATGATATGAGGGAAATCCAAGTAACTCTTCAAGAAATACATCATGGTATTTCTTTATGATGGAAATTTCAACTAGGTTGATAACTTCCTTTAACTCAACCATTTAAGCGAGGTATGCTTCTTCACATGGAATCAACACCCACACCATTGAAGGATTTTAAAAAGGATATTCATGATCTTAATTGAATTTATATAGGACTATGGTATGATTCAGAATATGAAAATATATTTCCTTTTCTTGATAGTTGATTTGCGTTCTATATAATGAGAGCCAATCCATCCCTAGTATAACATCAAATTTCACAAAGGGAAGTATTATAAGATTAATTGGAAGAATATTTTCACAAATTTCAATAGTAGAAGAGTCCAAAAATTAGTTTTAAATGATTTCAACACTAAGTGTTTTTATAGATATATCTACTTCCAGGTTTTGGGGATTCAATTTAATGGTTCTAGAAAAATTGAATGATATAAAGGAATTCATAGAACCAGAATCGAATAATAGTTTTTCCATTCTTGAGTGAATAGTAAGTGTACAATATATGACTTAATTTTTTTATCCACTTTAGTAGTAGTGAGGGAATAATAATTCCCTTTATCCTTTGGATTTGGTGGCTGATGATGCTGAATACCCTTGACAACTCAAGGTTTAGTGCACTGGCTTGCATAATGACCTTGCTACCTAAAATTATTGCCTTAGACCATGGGTGGTTCTCTCCTTTCCACCACCATATTATCCTATATCATCATGTATTTTATACATTCATGAGTTTAGTGACCATACCTCCAGCACTTGAAGCATTTCCCCATCCCCTTTAAGCATTTCCGATGATGCTTCTTCCCATAGTTTTGACATGTGTGTGGTTGTGTTTTCTTTCCACCTTTCTCATTAGATCTACGATCTTGAAACTTCATCTTTTATTTATTATCAACATAGCCATGGTACCATTATCCAAACTCCATCTCTACTTTGAGATCACATCAAACAAATTCTTAATAACTATAAAATTCTCTAATTGATAGAGACTTTTGAAGGTGTGGTTTTAATCCAGTAAAGAATATATCATTTTTTCTATCATTGTTGATAAAAAAACCTGAAGCATACCTTTCAAGCCTTGTGAAATTTTCTTCGTAGTTCATGATAGATTCTTCTTCCTTTTTATTTAGCTCTATGAATTATCTCTCCACCTTTTTATGAAGAGTTTGAGGGAAATACTTATTAAAAATCATTATCTTAAAGCCTTCCTACTCTATATCTTTATTTTCATCCTTCCGCTTGGTGTTATTAATCAAACCCCACCACTGACCACCCTCTCTATCTAGACGATAAACAGTGAGATTCACCTTCTCCATCTCAAAATAGTGATGAATAGAAAATATCTTCTCTATTGAGTTCACCAACTATTAAAAAACTAGTGGATTGGAATATCCACTAAACATTGGTGGTTTTTGCCACATAAGACACTCGATATCCAGTTTCTCCCTCTTAGGTAAAGGTATAAATTTCACATTATTCAAGATATTGTTCATAACCTAAGACAACTGGTTAAGAATCACCATAAAATTCTGAACTCCACCTCCCAAGGCATTGGTGATGTCATTCGGGAAATCGCTGCATTGTCCCTCACATAGGTTGTTGGACAATTTTTTTTTCTGTTTCCCACCATTTTTTAAAATAGAAAAGGTTAGAACAAAACATAATTAAAAAAAATCATCAATAATAACTAGTGGAAAAAACATTTAACACGTCAGAATTTTTCATGTTGGTTCTATATAACCGATGTGCAAAGATTTAATGATAGATATATCAAGTCGGTTATTTTATAACCGATGTAAAATATACAGAGATTATATTTTTGACGTCGGTTATTGTATAACCGACGTGAAAATAAAATCTAGCATGATTTATCACGTCAGTTATTTTATAACCGATGTAATAAAGGAAAGCTCGACGCTTTACCACGTCTGTGATAAAAAAACCGATGTGATAAAGGTAATCTCAACAATTTATCATGTCAGTATAAAGTGACATATATCACATCAGTTATTTTATAAACAACATGATAAATTGTTTTCTACATAGGTTATTAAATAAATGATGTTATAAACATTAAAAAATATAGTTTACCACATCGGTTATTAAATAACCAACGTGATAAATATTTTAAATGATTTATTGCACCCCATATTCAGTCATCCTGTTTTCTTCGATCGGGTGACCTGTGACTTGTCTCTCTCACGTGGAAAACTTGGAAACGATTTGTCGAAGTCGTGCCTTCCATCCTCATTTTTCCAAAATTATTATTCATATTTTTTATCATCATATCTATTAGGTTGACTCACAACACTCAAGTAAGCCCCACACGACTCTTTTTTAGTTTTTATTTTCTGCGATGCCCTAAACTAATTTTTTTGAGATGTTATTTTTCTTTGTTCTTGCTATCATGGTAAGTTTCATAGTGTTCATATATTCCATGATAAATTATTTTATAGTAAAATAATCCTATGTAAGTGATATCATGAAAGTTTATGATTTTTGTGTGTTCTATCATGTGTGTGTGCGCGTATAGGGGTTTTGAGGGGGTGGGGGGATATGCAAGTGGGTGGGGGTGTACAGGGGGGTTGGGTGGGCTGTCTAGTGGGGTGGGGGTGTCTAGGGGGTGTTAAAGGGGGTGGGGGTGGTGTACAAGGGGGTTCAGGTCTATTCAAGGGGGTTGACAGTGTCCAAGGGGGTGTGGGGGATGTCAAAGGGGGTGGGGGTGGTGTCTAGGGGGGTGCAGGGGATGTCCTAGGGGGTGGGGGGCTATCCAGAGGGTTTAGGGGGTTTTCCATGGGGTTGGGGGGTGTCCAAGGTGTCCATGAAGGTGGGGGGGGGGATTCCATGGGTGTGTGTCTGTGTGTTTGGGGGGGGGGGGGTCTAAGGGGGTGGGGGGGGGGGGGGGGGGCTGTCCAAGGGGGTGGGGGGCCTGTCCAGAGGGATTGTGGGGTTGCCCAAAGGGGGAGTTTCTAGAGGGTTGGGGGGGTGTCCAGGGGGTTTCCAAGGAGGTAGGGGTGGGAGGTGGTGTTCAGGATGGGTGGGGGCTGTCTAGAGGGGTGGGTGGGGGGGGGGTGTCCAAGGGGGTGGTGGTGTCCAGGGGGTGTCCAAGGGGGTGGGGGGTGGTGTCCAGGGGGTGGGGGGGGGTGTCCAAGGGGGTGGTGGTGTCCAGGGGGTGTCTAAGGGGGTGGGGGGTGGTTTCTAAGGGGGTGGGGGATAAGTGTCAGTTGGGATTGACTATTGCATCATGGTTTGTGAGATTATTACATTATTATTGCATTGTTTCATGGATATTAGTCTATAATTTATTAGTGTTGTTTAATTTATGGTGGTTCCATCATGGTGGTCAGTCTTGTGCTATGATGTAGCCAGGATTTCTTTCAAATTGAATAGGGGGAAAATTTGTGGATATTTAAGGAGTTTGAGGTTTCCACTATGATTTTTAGGGCTTCAAGCATTATGAAAAGATGAGAGATGTTGCAATATGATTCTATTTGGATATATATATTTTGACCAGTCATTGACTATGAGAAAATTATGGTTTATGGGGGAGACCATGTCATGGTTTTCAAAGATGCAGTTATCCTGACCCCATTGTGCCATGATGATAGGCTTTACACTGTGATTTTCTCAATATGAGTTTTTATTTTAAATTTTATTTGATTCTTAGGTTTACTCCATTTTCCCCAATTTTCTATCAACCATTGGAGGCTCTATGGTTTTCATGGATTCCATGGAATTCTCTCTGCTACAGTGTATGATTCTTTATTTCTATTGAAATTTGATTTCCTTAAATAAGTTACTTATTCCATGTTCTTCTTCCATTATTCTTTGTTTATTTTCTTCTTCTTCATCCACTTCTTCTTCTCCTTCATTACTTCTATTATTAGGGATGTTTGGTCATTTTTAAATTGTTGGATTTATAGTAATTGATGTGTTCTAGGGTTATTAGGAGGGGTGGGTGGTGTCCAAGGGGGGCTGTCTAGAGTGGTGGGGGGATGTCCAGGGGGGGTGTGCAGAGGGGGGGGGGGGCTATCCAATGGGGTTGCGGTGTTCGAGGGGTGTCCAAGGGGGTGGGTGTGTCCAGGGGTTGGGGGGGGGGGGGGGGGGTGCCCAAGGGGGTGGTGTCAAGGAGGGGTGGGGGGTTTCCATGGGGGTGGGGAGGGGGGGGGGTGTCTAGAGGGGTGGGGGGATGTCCAGGGGGTGCAGGGGATGTCCAGAGGGGTGGGGAGGCTTTCCAAGGGGATGGTGGTGTCAAAGGGGTGTCCACGGGTGTGGGGGTGGTGTCCAAGTGGGTGGGGGTGTTGTCCAAGGGGGTAGGGGTATCCAGGGGGTGGGGGTGGTGTCCAAGGGGGTGGGGGGCTGTCCAGAGGGGTGGGAGGGATTTCCAGAGGTTTCAAATTGTTAGTATCTGTATAATTTTCAGTAGTGAATGTATACACATTTTAATATTTATACTTCATGTTTCATTTTTACAAAAGGGTGAATTTGGTATCTAGTTGCACCAGGATGTATTCTTTGTGAACCTTAAGAAGAAAGGATCCAAGATGAATTTAAAACTATTATATCAAACTATATTTTCTTTTTAAAATCATTTTCAATAATAATTTTTTAAATACGCATAGATTTGTTTTATATTTCAAAATTGTTTTACATTCAAATTATGATTTTTTTCATATAAAAATATATTTGTATTATATTAAAAAGATGTATAAATTTGATATTTGTTATAGGTAATAATGAGTCAAAGTTGGATTATGGCACATCGAATGAGCAATGAATATGAGAAAGGTGTTGATGCCTTTTTGTAATTTTCTAAACGAAATTTTCTTAGTGACATTTTTTTTCTGTCCATGCCTAAAATGTTTGAATATGAAGAAGTTGAAAAGTAGAGAGATAAAAGATAATATGATTTGTCATGGTTTTTATCTGAGTTACAGCCTTTGGATTTGGCATGGTGAAACTTGAAAAAATTTCAGATCTACTGATGATGATGATTCACAAGATGTTAACTCCGATGGAATTGAAGAAATGATTTGTGATATTACAGTAGAACAAATTGAGATAGAACTAACAATTGTGTGTCTATATGGTGATGATGAAAAACCATTGTATGCTAGTTATATAGATTTTATGGTTTTTTTCGGCAGTGTTAATATTGATTAACCTAAAGGCGAAACATGGATGGAGTGACAGAAGTTTTACAGAGCTGCTACGATTGATGAAAGAAATTCTTCCAAAAGATAATGATCTTCCAGATTCAAATTATAAGGCCAAGAAAATATTATCCTTGATGGGATTGGGATACAAGAAAATACATGCCTGTCCAAATGACTTTATGATATATAGGAAGGAATATGAATTTCTATTAGAGTGTCCTAAATGTGGGACATCACGGTATAAGGTGAAAGAAAAATCACAGGCTGATGTAGAGATTACAAAGATCCCTTAAAAGGTATTTTGGTATCTTACAAAAATTAATCGTTTAAAACGTTTATTTTCTAATTCCAATGATGCAAAAAGGTTAAGATGTCATGATGATGAGAGGATATGTGATGGAAAAATACACCATCTTGCTGATTGTCCAAAATGGAAGAAAATTGATGAGTAGTATCCTACATTTGGAAAAAAATTAGAAATCTCAGACTAGGGTTGTGCACAGATGGAATGAATCCATACCGAACCCTACATAGTTCAAGGCCTGTTTTATTGGTAATTTACAACCTCACTCCTGAAGTTTGTATAAAGCGCTAATATGTCATTTTGAGTATAATGATCTATGGTTCGAAGTAACCCGACAACTATATTGATGTTTTCTTGTCACCATTGATTGATGATTTGAAACATTTATAGGAGGATGGTATTAGGGTGTATGATTCTTATAAAATGGAATTTTTTCAACTGCATGCAATGATTATGTTCACTATAAATGACCTCCCATCATATGGAAATTTTTCTGGATATAGTGTTAAATGGCATAAAGCATGTCCAATTTGGAAACAACAGACTTCATATTGCCAATTTCATCATGGGAGGAATACAATTTACATGGGTCATCAAAAGTTTTTGCGTATGGATCACTCTTATATAAGACTAAAAAAGGAATTCAATGGATGAAAAGAATTTTATAATGCTCCAAAACCATTATCCCATGATATGTATTTTGAGAGGGTGGAAAACCTTAATGTGACATTTGGAAAGACACAGAAATCTGGTAATGATAGACATATTCAGAAGAAAAGGTCAATATTCTTTGAGCTACCATATTGGAGATATCATGAAGTTAAACAAAATATTGAAGTCATGCACACATAGAAGAATATATGTGATAGTTTGATAGGAACATTGTTAGATATTAAAGGAAAGAAAAAATATGGGTTGAATGCAAGATTAGACTTACTATTAATGGGAATACGTTTGGAGTTAGCTCTCACTCGTAATGGATGACGAACATTTCTTCCCCCGACTTGTCATACATTATCCAAGATGGAGAAAAGTATATTTTTTCAGTGTCTTCATGATATAAAAGTTCTCAAGGTTATTCTTAAAATGTAAATTTTTTTGTCTCATTGAAGGACTTGAAGTTGATAGGTATGAAATCTCATGACTGTCACATTATGATGCAACAACTTCTACCAGTTGCACTGCGTGGAATATTTCCATTCCATGTTAGAAATACTATAATAAAGTTGTGTTATTTTTTCAATTCAATTTGTAATAAGTTGATTTATGTGAATTCATTGAAAATTTTGGAAAAGGATTCAATTTTTATACTTTTTCAATTGGAAATGTATTTTCCTCCAACTTTTTTTTGATATAATGGTGCATTTAATGATTCATCTGGTTCAAGAAATAAATATTTGTGGACCTGTATATCTATGTTGTATGTATCCTTTTGAAAGGTATATGAAAATATTGAAGGCGTATGTTAAGAATACATATCGACCTGAAGCCTCAATTATTGAAAAGTATATTTCTGAGGAGGTTTCAGAGTTTTTTATGAGCTACTAGGCTGCGGCGCATCACATAGGTTTTCCTCTATCTCTCCATGAATGAGTTAATAATGAGGGAAAAGGGATTTGTAGCTTCAAAGTCAAATCATTGTCAGCTGAACAGATGAAGAAGTTAGAATTATACATCTTGAATAACATAGCTGATGCTCAACCATATATCACAATTCATATTAATGAGTTGAAACAATGTTATCCAAAGAACAAATAAATGTGGATTTTGAATGAGCACAACAAATTTTTTTTGTCATGGTTTAAAAAGACCTTTCTTGGTAGATCAGATGTATCAGAGACATTAAAATGGGTAGTGGGTTGTAGAGACCCAAAGCTTGACGTACATGGACATTAAATTACTTTTTGTAATATTTAATACATAACAAAAACAGACACACAAGGACCATAATAGTTTAGTGTCTTTGGAAACATGGAACGTAATCTTCTAATAGTGGTGAAAGATCTTCAACATCTCCCATAAAGATCTTCCCCCTTTTTTTTCTTACCTAAAACCTTTCTTTATATCCTGGGGAAAAGAAAACATAAAAAGGGTGAGCTCAAATTCTCAGTAAGGGTAAGCATGGATAAAATAAAACATACCATATACATTTGAACTTAAAAAAATGAACATAATGTTTAAACATCAAAAGCTTGAGAAATGACACAAAACATGGATGTACGTAAGACATAGATCATAAAAGAACATTAAGAATGATAAAATAGCATGGGAATAAAACATGTAATTATGGAAACCATTAATCACATGTAATGATTTCCATAGTTTCCAAGGCATTTCCACCAAGACCATCTTAGTGGACAAAGTCCCATTCTGAATCGAGTTCACTCCTCGTTTCAGTCCTGTAACACTGAACCGGATTAACTTACCATTCCATCCATGTCTATCTCATGAGATATAAAATATTTACCCAATGCATTGGAGGGAGATATAGGTCCCACCCATCTCATAATGAAATCATTCTTACTTGTGACACAAAATAAATATACATCATTCATAATAACCCAACGAATAAAATGGGTTTCATAAATATCATCCCATCATCACATAATCCATAGAAAATAAATGGATATCATTTCATAGTAAGAAAAGTGAATCTATGTAAATCATAGAGACATTATACTTGAAACATACACATATGAAAATAATTTCATCTTAGATGGAAAATGGTTTTGATAAAACATTTGAAATGAATTCTGGAGGAAAATATCCTTTCTTCTTGAAAATAATTTTATTTTCACAAATTGCCATGCAATTTTAAAATAAAGAGATTTTTTTGAAAATAGTCATGAAATCTTTTGGAGGAAGGTTCATGAAAATAAGGCTTTATAAAACCGTAAAAACCCTTTTATGCCGTATAAGTTAAAAACAACATTCTTCTCGTACTTTTGTTGGAAAAGTCAAAAAGTACCTCGTAAAAGAAAGATTCCATACATACCATGTAGTAAAAGTCAAAAATGGGTAAAAAGGACATTAAAAATACATGAAAACCATTTTATAAAACATGGACATGGATGACAACAATAACCCCAATAAATACTTACGAATAAGCAATCTCGGATAAAAATGAGATTTGCAAAATTATCCCTTACCTTAGGTCCGATATGATTCGTACGTATCTGAACCTCATGTATAATGATTTAAATAATGTCATTGACTTATTCCAGAATCATACTCATTGTTATGATATCATATATAGTTCACTTATGACTTTATTTTACCCGTTCTTTTGTAAATTTCATGTTAAAGAGCGTCTTGGGTAAAATCGTTTCATTTGTCGTCTGTGTTTTGACTTGTAATTATTCATATGATTACTTAGATCATGATAACATAATTCCAGAATATAAAACATGATTTATATATAATATATATTCAGATTATACATATATAATAGATCAATAAATGAAAAGAAATACACCGTTCCTGGAGATGGTAGGCCGTACGTACGCATCAATGCTGTTTTCGTTTCCTTATTGAATTGAATGGAATTAAGTAGATGAAATAAATATATATACACATAAATCCAGTATCATTATTATGTCATATATTTCATGATTACTTATTATATATACTTTATAATCATTCATGCATGGTTATTGTGGATAATGAATCTCATCGCATCGTGGAGACGGTAGTCCGTACGTACGCATGAGCGATGATATCGTTCTCATGATCGTGGAATTGTATTGGAGTGTATGTATACTATTTCAGAATCAATATCAATTTACAATAATCATATATAGTTATTATTTACACCATTATACCCATCCAATTAAGGTGGTGGTGGAAAATAGATTACACCACAGCGTAGAGACGGTATTCCGTATGTACGCACGCGCGGTGATTTCGTTTTCCGTAGGATGGATAGATGGTGAAATAGGGTTTTTTCATACTTATAATAACATATCAGTATATGAGTTATACTTATGTTATTACTTCATAATTAAAAAACCTAAGAATACGAAGTGGAAGAAGAAATAAAGTTGAAAGAATCGGTAATGGACATTACCTCTTCTTTGAAGCGCCTCTTTGAGTCCTCCTCTTAGGGCACTAAAATTGGTCTTTGAAGAAGAACAGGACCTATAATATGTTTCTAGGGAAGTTTAGAAGAGAATTTGGCAGGGGTTGGCCGAGCTTGAAGGCTCAAACTGGTGTGAGGAAGAGAGGGAGGAGGTGCCCTTTTATAAGGGAGGAGAGGGGCACCTTTGGAAATCTTAAAAATATTAATTTATAATAAATCTAACCCCACTTAAAAACCTCCAAAAATGACTCATATTCGAATATAATATGATATAGGGTTGTAATCACATCAACAAATAAAATTTAGACATGTTAGGAAATTATTTTAAACATTATCAACTTGATTTATCCTTTCTTAATCAATTTAATTTTATTTGTGGTAATAACATTCTAAATATTAAATTATAACAAAGAATTAATTATTTTTTTGCGAATTGTCTATAATTGGATACTTTATAACATTTTAGACCATATAAATGTAAGTTTATAATTTTTAAATATTTTTGTGATTTTTAAACGATTTTATAATATGTTATTTTTATAAAATAACAATAGTGTCAATTTTGACACTATTCATTTAAATGAATTTAAATAAAATATATACAGAAGATATGTTCGAACTAAAAGCTTTAATAGATTCATAAAAGGCCATATGTATCTATAAAATTAGTGGAGAACATTAAATAGTTCATATAATATTTAGTTTATTATTTTTAAAACCATTTATTTGGTTTATCTCTTAATAAAATAATTACTACAACATTTTTGTATAATTATTTAATATACTTATATGTTGCATAAAAATTAAAAATAAAATCCTATGATGAATATAAATCTATTAAATTTCACAATAATACTTTTACTCTAATTTATCATCTTAAAATCACAATAGTTATATTGTTATATTTATTAAATTATTAAGGTGACAACTTTGGCATCATTTAAAATAAAATAATATAAGTGTCATAATTGCTTGTATAAGACTCAAAATGGTCAAATATTCGACCATTGGATGATTCTAGTTTAAATTTACATGACCAATAAGTTTTTTTCATGGTTTTGTGCCTTTTATGGTCACTATTACTTTAATAAAAACTATATTCTTGATTGTTCACTAGATAAATAATTTCTCCATCACTATTGTGTCATAATTAATGATAATTATTTAATCCCAAAAAATTATAAATAAATTCTCATTATGTAGATAATTTTGTTAGATTTCTGGAGACTATTAATGTTCTAAGTTTAATGATGTTTATCACCAACTTAAAATTATTATACTTATAGTATTTAAGAGAGTGACATGTTGTCACTTTCTTTCGTTTTAATAATAATTAAATTATTTTCATGGAAACAAAGTCCATTAAATGAATCTAATCCGACCCTTAGGTGATATGGGTCTACTTTTAGTCATCCAATAGGATTTTACCAAGTGTTAGGGTAATTTTATAATCTTATATTTACCCTTAATTACCCGATTTACCTTTAACTATGGTAAATAAAATTTACCGTAGTTACTATTCACAATGCCCAAAAATAAAAAGTAGCTTATTAACATAATTTGGACCCACTGATTCCAAATATGGAATCCATTTTCCAAATTCAATACACAAAATTTGCAGAAATTAAATTAAAATTAATCCCGTTGTCGAAAGAAAACGAGTTTTTCTTTAAAACATTGCAAAAGATTGAATTGATTTAACCTACGAATTCAAGGTAAAATAAATGATAATGACATACATTATATTAAATGGTAAAAATATATTCTATTTATACTTTAAAACCATTCAATATTATAATTTAACAACATAAGATATTACGATGAAAAAAGTTGTTTTTAATTAAAATATAGCATGTTTTTACTATTCATTAAAATATGGAAGTTTTCAGAATAAAATGAAAAATTTATCCAAAGTAAATTCTTATTTCTTGATTCTGAAGAATAATTTTATTTTTTCAAATGGAACTTATAAACATTTCAATAACTAGATTTAAAGTGGGTGCGCCATCAAAAGGCGGCAAAACTATATTTTTTGAAAAATACTTATTTTACCCGAAAAATTTATTTTGTTCTTATACCATGTTATAGAAAATGTGTAAGATGAATAATAATGTTATAAAATTCAAAATTTAGTTAATACTATTCATAACGGCTATTTCATAACAATATTATAATAATATATTGTTGTTTAGTAAAACCTGGTATTGCGTACAACACACGCTATCAGGGAAGGTCGCGATTGCGTGTAATGCAAGCCAAGTTAGGGTTGCGTGTAGTGCACGAATCCTTTATTGTTGCGTATAATAGAATCCAACCATATTTTATTTATACATTGAATATATATATATATATATACACTCAATGTTGCGTAGAATAACTTCTCTCAAACGAACTTGAAATTGTGTGTAACACGAGCCAAGAATAGTGTTGCGTATACTGCAAGCTAATAAGGTGTTGCGTATAGCGCAAGATTATATTGGTGTATCATACAACAGAAGATATGAATGAAATTAAAAAGAATGTATCTTATAAAATCTCGGGTTGTTACATGGGTGGTCCATGTTTAAATGTGATAACATGGTCCGATTATGACATTAATGGCTATACATTTCATACAAAAGCTCAGGACAACAGAAGTGAAATTCATAATAGTGGTGTATTGGTGTTTGTAGAAGCAATGCATTTTTCGAGTGCTAAAGACAAAAACCCAGTTTCTGCATCAAGTGAATATTATGGAGTGATTGAAGAAATATGGGAGGTTGATTACTTTAAAATTAAAGTTCCTATTTTAAACTATAAATGGTTTATCGGTAACAACAGTGTCAGACACGATGAATTTGGAATGACATTTGTTAATCATAATATATTGGAAGACACATCTGATTCTTTTATAATGGAAACACATGAAAAAAAATTCTCTATATAGTAGATCAATCAGATATGCAGTGGGCTGTTTTTTTTCAAGGGAAAAAACAATATGTTATTGAGGATGAACTTGATGAAGATTATGATTTATGTGAGATCCCTAATTCCAAGGAAAGATTAAGAGAACATAATGATGATCTTGTTGAAGAAATGGTTTGTTCCATAAGGAACGACCATGATGAAGGAATTTGAAAAAACAATCCATTTATACATTCCTAAAATTATAGGTAACATTTTTTATTTATTGTTTACATTTATTATTTTCATAAAATGTGAGATACTGTATGTTTTTTCTTTATTAAAACATGTATTAAAAAAATAAGTATAATTTTTTGTTTGTTTTAATTTTGTTTAGTTTACTTTATCATGTTTACCCTTACATAAATTATATATCTATTATTTTTGTTCAATGACAATTACATTACCTTGTTTACCATGTTTACCATGTTTACCAGGTTTACCATGTTTACCATGTTTACCTTGTTTACCATCTTTACCATCTTTACCATTATTTAACATGATTACTATATTAACAATGTTTACTATTATGTAACTTATTACAATTTCATATTTTATGTTTACATTAGTATTGTAATATTGTAATTTGTATATTTGTGAACTAATTTTTCTTTTTTTGATTTGAAGGATAATGAAAGATCAATCAGTTGATCAACCACATGATTCTGGAGATGAGCATATTGGTTATACCTCTGGGGAGGAACATTCACTGCTCCTCTTGATGTTCCCCAATATTTCTCATGTTCTCTCATTATGACAAAGAGTTCAAGAGTTGGTAAAATTGGGTGCACATGTTTACCAAAATTATCACATTCCCATACGCATGACCAGAGGATACTCATTGAGTTTGATGAGGATGATATTCCTAGAGGTCCAAATGAAAACGATTTTAAGACTTTTATATACACTCAGGGTAATAGAAAAGTAATCATTTTGTATGATGACTGGAGAAGTGTGGACAAAGCGATAATCTCTCAGTTGTGGGAGAAGATTTTGGTAATATTGTTTTCTATTGTTTTCCCATTATTTATATTTTTCTAGTATATATAATATGTTTAAACTCTTCTATATCAGATGACATTTGATATTCCTGACACTGGAGGAGTTAGGAAGAAATTATTATCAATGGATTCCAGGAGATGGAGGGATTTCAAATCAACCCTCTCATCTGATTTCATTTTTGGTCATAGGATTCAAAAAAATCCATTTCATATATATCCTTTCATAGATAAATACACATGGAGACAATTTTTTGAAAGTAGAATAAAAGATTAATTTTTGGTAAGGGAAATGTAAACTTTTATAATCTTTATTAGATAATCTTATTAATGTTTTGTTAATGATTTCTTATTTTTAATTTATAGAAAACAAGGAAATCTAATCAGGAGATCCAATCTAAAAATCTATACCCTCATAGTTTATCTCGAGTAGGGTATACATTATTGGAAGAACAAATGATGGCAGAAAAATTACAAAAACTAAGATCTAAGTCTTCAGGCTCTGGAGAGGTGGCCCCTCCACCCCCTCCATCTAGACATGAAAAATGGAAGAGAGATCAGATGGGAAAAAAGGGAAATATCTTTCAGAATATTCCAGAATCATAGCTGAGAGGATTGTAAGATATGTATTTTATTTATTTAAGTTAACTATTTTCTTCATAAAATTTAAATCATTACAGAAATGTTCAATTAATTGATACATGATTCTCTTGAGGATCAGATCTCACAGGGGGTATTTACAGCTACTGGGAGGCATGATATTTTATCTACAACATTGTGAAAGCTTGAACATCTAGGTCATGTATGAGGATATCTGGTAGATTTATCGGTAAGAAAAGTGTTTCCACATTCTTAAATTTCTTATGTTGAGGGTGTTTATAAAAAAATAGAATCCTTGGAGGCTGAAGTTCATAATATTAATGCAATGTTGGATGAAAAGATTAGAGCATCAGTACATTCTATGATTGCAGAGGTGAAAAGAAAATTTTAGACTGCATCTCCCACTCCTCCACCTCCCCCTGCAGACCCCATTGTTTATCCTCCACCTCAGCCAGTAGCTCTTACTCCCCCACCTCAGCCTGCTGACCTCATTTTTTATCCTACTCCTCCCCCGCCGCTTCCTACTTATTGTGAGATGTATGTTGATGATCCTCAAAATCATATAGTCTCATATGGGTTGGTATATTGTCTACGAGATACATTTCATCATCAACAATTAGAGGTAGAGAATCATCGGGTCACTGTACATGATATTATAGATAGATCTGCTCGAGTACCATTACCTACATATGAGGTGACGACGGCTGGACATAGTATCGGCCATTTTTTAATTTGGCCATCCAGACTTTTGAGACTCATTACCATAGAGGTATGTATGTTATATCTTCTATTTTAATTTTTTATTAAAATTGTTTTATCATTTGAAAAAGAAGATATTTTTCTATTTATTTTTATAAGAATACTTCAAAGGTAAAGAAATACTGTATAGACAACAACAAAGACAAATAGCTATGACATTATATATATATTCTAGTAGTCTTGAAAGATTTTCAAGATATTCAAATTTGTTGGTAGATCATTATGAGTTTCCAATGAAATCTCATGTTTTTGGACGTGAAATAACTATGGGGATTGTGAAAAATGATATCATGGAGCTTGTTACTGGAGATAAGTTGGGCATCAACGTGGTGCAAATTTTTTCCATGTAAGTCTTAACACCTTTTCCTTGTGTTATATTTATTAAAAATGTATACTTATGTATATTTTGTATTAGGTATCTTTATAACATTTGTGAGAAGAATGAGTGGATAGATGTATATGGATTCATGGAACTGCATTTGATTTCCCCTGAAGCACGTGCATTGGATGAGGAACAAAGAATGATTTATATTACTGAAAGACTTGAACAGAATATAGTCACACAATGTTGGATGATGCCTTTTTGTGAGAGGTATAAAACGCATCTCTCTCAAAGAGTTCATTATCTTTTAACATAAAAAACCACAAACCTTAAATTTTCTTTTATCAGTGATCATTGGATGTTAGGGGTTTTTTCCCAAGGGAGAAAACACTTTATTGGATATGCTCTGTCCATGGAGATCTGCGAGAATGTTTTAAGAATATGTTGGAAAAGTAAGTTTCAATTTCTCAATAGTTTTATATATTATAATGAATTTTAAATTTATCCCATTCGTATTATTTTCTAATAAGGGATGGGTCTACTTTTGAAAAAACACAAAGAAAAATAGTGTGAAGATCAAATATGTAAATGTAAAGGTAAATATCCATTTATAATTTGTACTTTTTTGATTTATTACATAAAAATAGTATATTTAATTTACACTCATTCAAACATAATTTTCATGAACAACAAGGCGTCATTGAATGCCGATATTATATGTTAAGAATTATGTATGAAATAATAACAACTGAAAGAGTTGTGAACTTTGACCTGGTAATAATTTCTTTTAAACTTTTCCATAATATTTCATTTGATTTATTCCTTATACATGTTAACTACTATCCTTTAAATTTTAGCTATTTTATGACCCTCAACCCTATAGTGCTCAAGATATCAAACACTTACAAGTGGAATGGTCAACTTATTTTATAGGTTGGATTGAATTTTAGTTGTTTGTAGTGTAAAATTTAATTTTGAATATTGTCATTGTAATTGTGTATTTGGTTGTCATTTAGGTTGGATTTAGTTTTTTTGTTAACATTGTGTGTTTTAAATATTATATATGTGAATGTTTAATTTTTCTCCACTTCCTATTTTGGTCTACCTATGATGGTTGTTCTGGTATGGAATTTGGTTTGGGGGGGAGGGGTTCTAAGGGTGTGGGGGGTGTCTAGTGGGGTGGGGGGAGTATCCAGGGGTGTGGGAGGGCTGTCTTCTGGGGTGGGGTGGGGGGGGGGGGTGTCTTGGGTGTCCATGAGAGTGGGGGGGGGGGGGAGTCCAGGGGGTGGGAGCGTTTCCAGGAGGGTGGGAGGGCTATCCAGGGGATTGGGGGGGGGGGCTGTCCAGGGGGTGTCTAGGGGTGTGGGGGTGTCCTGTAAGGTGAGGGTAGTTTCTAGGGGTGTGGGAGAGAATTCCAGTGAGTTAGGGGTGTCCAGGGTGTCCATGGGGATGGGGGGAGGGGTCCAGGGGGGTGGGAGAGGAGGCACCTCCATCCCTTGGGAGGCTGAATGCCACTAGAAGGTACTCATCACTCTCACATGAAAAGCTTGAGCTCTCAAAATGTTTCACCAATGCTTTCTTCCCCTGTAAACATCATTCATTCTATCACTTTGATGCCAGTATAACCAGGGGGAAATGCTGTCATGTGTCAATAAAATACCTGGATCATGGTGGTGGAAATATCCCGGATCTTACGGGTCTAGAAATGATGCACCCAAGCCTTCCCATAAAACGCCTGAAACAACGTTAACAAAAATACCAGCGGTGGGAAGAGGGTGTCAGTTCAGTTGGCGGAGAGGGATGCAGACAAGATGACTACAATGATCCGAAATATAACAAAAAAGTACATGTAAGTGACTATTTGTTTTCCCAAATTAGATTCTTGAACAAATATAGGGTTTTTTGTGTTTTTTTGTCTCCTCCATGCAATGTTGGTCCAAGAATATTACTAGAATATCCCGTTTTCACCAAAAAAACACACAAACAGACCTATATTTGTTCAATAATCTAATTTGGGAAACTAAACAGTCACTTACGTGTACTTGTTTTGTATATTTTGGATCATCACAATCATCTTCTCTACATCCCTCTCCACCAACTAAACTAGTGCCCTCTTCCCACCACTAGTATTTTTGTAAATGTCGTTTCAGGTGTATCATGGGAAGCCTTGGGAGCATCATTTCCAGTCCTGAAAGATCCGGGAGATTGACACTGCCAATATCTAGGTATTTTAGTCACACATTATGGTGTTTCCCCTGGTTATACTGTAATAAAAGTGATATAATGAATTATGTTTATAGGGGAATAAAGAATTGGTGAAAAATTTTGAGAGCTCAAGCTTCGCATGTGAGCGTGATGAGTACCTTCCAGCGGTGTTCAGCCCCCCCGAGGTATGGCAGCGCCTCCTCTCCCAACACCAGCTATCTAGGGGGTGGAGGGGCTGTCCAGGGGTGTGTGGGGGGGGGGGGGTGGCCAAGGGTGTGGTGGGGGCCGTTCAGTGGGGTGGGGGGGGGGGGGGTGGCCAAGGGTCTGGTGGGGGCCGTTCAGTGGGGTGGGGGTAGGGGGGGTGGTTCTGGTCAGTTTTTGGTCTGTTTTTGGTCTGGGGGTGTCCAGGGGTGTGGTGGGGGCTTTCTAGTGGGGTGCTAGGGTGGGAGGGATCTCCAGGCAAGTTGGGGGATGTTCAGGGGTGTGTGGGTAGTCCAGTGCGGGGGGGGGGGGGGGGGGGGGGTCTAGGGGTGTGGGAGGGCTATCCAGGGGAGTGCTATCTAGTGGGGTGGGGGGGGGGGGTTTCTAGGGGTGTGGGAGGGCTGTCCAGGGGTGTGGGAATATTGTCCAGAGGGTGGGGTGTGTCCAAGAGGGTGGAGTGGGGGGGGGGGGGGGGGTTTCTAGGGGTGTGGGGGGCTGTCTCGGGGGGGGGGGGGGGCATTCCAAGGGTGTTGGGGGGGGGGGAGGGGGTGTTCAGGGGTGTGGTTGGGGTTGTCTAGTGGGGGGGGGGGGGTTATGGTTCGATTTTGGTTGAGTTTTGGTCTTCTTTTGGTCTGGGGGTGTCCAGTGAGGTGGGTGGGGGGGGTGTCCAGGGGTGTGGTGGGGGCTGTCCAGTGGGGTTGAAGGGTGGGAGGGTGTCTAGGAGGGTGGGAAGGATGTCTAGGCGAGTGGGGGGATGTCCAGGGGGTGTCCAGGGGTGTGGGGGGGGGGGGGGTTTCTAGGGTTGTGGGAGGGCTATCCAGGGGAGTGTTGTCTAGTGGGGTGGGGGTGTCCAGGAGGGTGGGGGTGGGTGGTGGGGGGGGGGGGGGGGGGGGTTCTGGTCTGGTTTTGGTTGGATTTTGGTCTGTTTTTGGTATGTTTTTTGGTCTAGGGGTGTCCAGTGAGGTTGGGGGGTTTCCAGGTGTGTGGTGGGGGTTGTCTAGTGGGGTGTTAGGGTGTTCAGGAGGGTGGGAGGGATGTTCAGGCGAGTGGGGGGATTTCCAGGGGTGTGTGTGTGTGGGGGGGGGGGGGTAGTCCAGTGGGTTTGGTGGTGGTGCTGGGGGGGGGGGGGGTTCTAGGGGTGTGGGAGGGATGTCTAGGGGAGTTCTGTCCAGTGTGGTGGGGGGGGGGGTTCTAGGGGTGTGGGAGGGATGTCCAAGGGTGTGAGAGTGCTTTCCAATGGGTGGGGGGTGTCCAAGAGGGTGGGTGTGTGTGGGGGGCTGTCCTGGGGGTGGGGAGGGGTAGTCCAGGGGCGTGGGGGGTGTCCAGGGGTGTGTTGGTGGCTACCAAGGGGGTGGGGGGTGTCCAGAAGGGTGGGGGTGGGGGGGGGGGGTGTTGTCTAGGGGTGTGGGGGGCTGTCCGGGGGGGGGGGGGGGGGTGTCTAGGGGGTGTGTGTGTGTGGGGGGGGGGGGGGTTGTCCATCGGTGTGGGAGTGCTGTCCAGTGGGTGGGGGTGTCTAGGAGGGTTGGGGGTTGTCCAGGGGTGTGGGGGGCTGTCTAGGGGGTGGGGGTAGTCCAGGGGTGTGTGTGTGTGTGGGGGGGGGGGGTTCCAAGAGGGTGGGGGTTGTCCAGGGGTGTGGGGGGCTGTTCCGGGGGTGGGGGGTAGTCCAGGGGTGTGGTGGGGGCTTTCTAGTGGGGTAAGGGGGTTCTGGTTGGGTTTTGTTCTGTTTTTGGTCTGGGGGTGTCCAGTGGGGTGGGTGTCCAGTGGTGGGGGCTTTACAGTGGGGTGAGGGGGTTCTGGTATATTTTTGGTTGGGTTTTGGTCTATTTCGGGTATGTTTTTGGTATGTTTTTTGTCTGTTTCAAGTATTTTGGTAGGGCATAGCAGTGGTTGATCGGTGGTGGGGGCTGTCCACTAGTGGAGGGGGGGGGGGGGGTTCTGGTCTATTTTGATCTGTTTTTGGTAAGTTTTTGGTCAATTTTCGGTATTTTGGATGGCATAACAGTGGTTGATCAGTTTTATTTAAAAAAATTGTTTTTTACGTCGACTTTGAAATAACCGACGTAAAAAAGGCATTGGGATTAGTTTTAACGTCGACTATTTGGAAACTGACGTAATAAATTCATTGGAAATGGTTTTTATGTTAGTTATTTCATAACCAATGTAATAAATGGAAATGGATAGTTTTTTTTATGTTGGTTATAAAATAACTGACGTCGTAGATATGTTTTCACGTCAGTTATTATATAACTGGCATTGGAAACCGCTTGGCAGACAGGTTTATCACGTCAGTTATAAAAATAACCGATGTGATAAACGCTTTAGAGGAGTGATTTATGATGTCAGTTATGTAATAACCGATGTGAAATGGTATATACTACATAAGTTATTAAATAACTAACGTAATAAACCATGACTCTAAAGCATTTTCCACATCGGTTTTTATCAACCGATGTGAAAAATGCTTCGAATTTGTGTTTTTTACATCGATTGTAAAATAACCGACATAAAAAACAATGTTTATAACGTCTCCTATAATAACGTCGTCCAAAATCCGATGTAAAAAATAAAAAATAACCACCGTAAAAAACATTTTCTGCACTAGTGAATTTATAACTTTGTAAAATCAACTATAAATACATATCTTATGGGATCCCAATGTTTGTAATTTTCTAAAACAAATCTTCTTAGGTGATTATTCATAGATAGTCTCATATTAAATATTTTCACTAAGGTTATCTAATCCTAATTCCAAAATTAACTAAACCATCCTCAGATACCAACTATAGAGACCCTGCTTTTTCTTACATATCTTATTACATCATTTTAAATATAAAAAACATAAAATCATTAAACAATGAGGATCCATTGGTTCAGTTTCTTGGGAAAATTAAAACCATAAATTACATTTAAAAAATAAAACATAAACATTTATATATTTCATTATTCTATAGCTTCTTATTGTCCATTGAATTATCTTTAGTACAAGTAATCACCTGAGGATATACATCAAAAAGGGGTGAGATAAAATCCTAGTAAGTGGATAGATAAGAAAATGAAACAATATGAAATTGGGTGTAAATAATCATTATCATCATAACAAAGTCATAAGATTATAATCATGATATGAAGCATTAATAAAATTCATGGAATGTGGAAATGCATAAAAATGAAACATCATGTCTTAGTGTTCAACTACCACACATAGTTGTGAAAAAATATAACATCATGTTCAAGAATATTTTAATTTTATCATGAGATAAATCACATTACCCAATGTCTTGGAGAACTATATAATTTTGGGTGCAACAATGACATCATATTATTTACATTGCACTATATAATTTTGGGTGCACTCTTCACATCATAACATTTACATTATCATGCTTTACACAAAGAACATATATCAATATTGGACATAAAATAACTCATGTAAAGTAATGAGTTTTATTTAATATGAATATATTTATAAAATTTGGGTTCCAAAATTAAATAGGGAATAATATACTTGATATAATAATCATCAACCTTTAGTGAAGAAGAAACAATCTAGAGAAGTAAAAGGTGTGTTTTTTTGAAAGAAGAGTTCTTTTAGAAGGAATTTTATTTTTCATAAACTCAAGTAGAAGAAATGTATATCATATAAAAGGTGACATAATTATGAATAAATTATATTTAAGAAATATACATACTGAAAATGGGGTGAATGTAGTAAAACCCAAAGAAAGAGAGTTGGGTTCAAGAATTCCCCTTACCTTGTGTCTGAAAGCTTCCTTCACATTAATGTATTATATAATCATGTTAGATTCATTAATTAAAAATAAAAAAAATTTAATGCATGAGTTTTATTCATTATAGTTTTATTAATTTCATTTATATTCATTTGGATGAGTTATATAGTTTAATTTCATCGTTCAAGATCATTCATTTTCATAGTTTTCATGATTGGTTTTCCTGTATGCATGAATGGAAGTCCATGTAAAATGAGGATAAATATAAAGAATTATTATTATATGTTATTTAATTATTTTAAAAAAATTTAAATGATATTATAAAGAATTTTGTTATATGGTATGAGGATGAATCATTATATAATAGTTAATGATGATTGTTTTAGGTTAATTTTGGCGTTTTTTCGATCATGAAAAACATGTTTTGTTTTATCATTTAGTATTATGTACAAATGTTAGTTATAGAACATAAAAAGTGTTACATCATACAAATTAAAATATTTTTTAAACCATTTAATTGTTTTATTAATAGCCTTGATGGAATTTAAGGAAAATTTAAGTGCATCTCGCACGATGTCGGTAAGCTGACATGTCACGGGTGACGATTTCATTTTTATAATAAAAGAGAGGGAAAATAGATTTTAATGATGGATATTAAATTAATGTGATATAATTAAATTATATTTCAGTTAATATAGTTATAATTCCATTTCAATGAAGGGAGGTGAGGATATAATAATAACAGAAATGAAATTGAAAGGAAATTAAAAGAAAAAGAGAAAGGACTTACCTCCTAAATTCTCCTCTTGAGACCCCCCTCAAAGAACCTAGGATTGGTCTTTTCATGATACCAAGAGATATTTGACATGGGATAGAAGATAGGGAAGTGTTATAGGCATAATTTGGGAAAGGATAAAATATTTTTAGGTGTGAGTAGAAGAGGGTGTGAGGGGTGGTATTTATAGTGGAGGAGAGGGGTGTTTTTTATTATTTAATTCATTAGTTTATTATATTTCTCAAGTTAGAAATAACATTGATTATTAAGAATAAATAAATTAATTAGATCATGTGATTTTGAACCAATGGTGATTAAATGAGTTATGACTCAATTAATTGTGTATTTAACTTATAATCTATTTATATCATAAATTATCATATTTTACTATTCACAAAAATTCACGTATTTCAGAAAAATCCAAAAAATTATCCCTAAATTTATTTCAATTTGTAGAATTAAAAAATTAACTAAATTTTATAAAAATAATTTTCTAAATTTTATTAATTTAATTTTTAATTAAAATCATCATTTACTTAGAAAATACATATTTTAAAATTATAACTAATTTCATAACACTTTGACAAATTACTTAAGGTATCAAAATATTATCTTAAAACTATAAGACATAAAAATATTAATTTATGAATAATTTTTATGAAAATAATTTTTTTTTCAATTATTAAATTAACCATAAAATTTTAAATAAATATTTATGACTTATAAAGGTACCAACACTTAATTAATAATTTTTAAAATATTTCTTTATATTATGATATAATTATATCATATTTTTACTTATAAGATTCCTAAATTTTATTTATACTTTCATGGGTGAGAATAATATTCATTTGTCTTGTTTACTATTTATAATGGTCATATTACAATTCCTAAGGTCAAGTTACTATTTCAACAGTATTGGTTCCTTAACTTCTAGAAATACTTTTTTCATTAATTATTAATTTATAAAGTTTATGGTCTATAAGTAATTTTATGAGATTTATAATATATGAAATTACATTAATTAGTGAGAAATTACATTGATAAAATTTTGGGTCATTACAGGAAGCGGGGATTACCTATTTTCCACGTGGTTTTGATGGGATTGTTGATTGGTTTGGATTGAGGGTAGGGATTTCACAATTTTCTTGTTTCTTTAAGATTGGTTGTTGTCATTTAAAATTTATTAATACTATTGAAATGTTCCATGTGAGTGTATCATTTTTTTGGTAGTTTTAATTGAGTCATAGAATACCGGAATTATTAAATTGTAAATGAAATTATAAATTAAATCATGAGACAAGTGTTGAGGTTTTTAGTGTGGAATAAAGAAAACCATGAGATTATTGGAATGAATTATCTTATACCATGGAATGGAAATTTGAAAATTAAAATATTAATTATGAAATAACACTAGATTTTGATGAAACAAATGGATTAAACTGTAATTTTTAATGGTGTCTAGTGAATAGTTGGAAATTGATAATTTATAAGGGAAGATACTCAACAATGATCGAGTCTTGATGCTTGTGATCAAATTTGATATCTATTTTCCTATCCCTTAGCAGTGGAATTTTGGTTGTTTAGATCATGGACACCTTTTAGTTAAACCATTGAAATTTAATCCACTATAATTTCAAATTTATAATCAATAGATTTGGAATGAAATATATATATGGAACCTAGAACTTGGAAGATGAGTGAAATCAATTATTCTAATCATAACATAAACCCTATGAAGAACACATTTAAGACTATCAGAAAAAAATATTGGAATAAACCATGACATACAAAAAACAACATAAAGTGATTACATGGTCAAGGATTGAACCTTAATCCATAGGGTAATGTTGCATCAATTTATTCAAAGAATAATGATGTAGATTATAGTGAAATTTATCTAATAATTACACAAACATCTTAGCCCAATATTGATAATAAATAATCCACCCTATATTTATAAATATTTTCTTCTAATGCTTACCATCACCACCAACTTCTGATATGTTTGGGATTAAGTCCACCTTCTTTGAAATTAAAAAACTAACCTTTCATATAGTAAAACATTTTCCCCACCTCAACTTGACTAGTAAACTGACTATTCCATTTTTGAAGATATCACAGATATCATAACATTGATATCTACAAATGAATGAACTTCTAATGTAATGACTCCTATGGAACCACCCAACATCATCTAGTGAACTGGAACTTAACCTATTTCACCTTATCTCCATGAACTAATAAAAAATAAGGTCATATTATTTTTCTCCTTCATGTGATCTACCATTCCCTACTTTTATAAAAATGTAGTTCACACCACAATAATCTCCGACACGATATTTGGTTTAGTTTTATGACTACTTTTTCCACCATCACCAATAAAAAATTCCTATTTGAGTTTAATACAACTAATTCATGGTTCCGCTCCATGTATTATTTCTGGTCAACCCAGACTTACTGAGGCACAACAACACCTCATTATTTCCCAAGTCACATCCTTTGTAAACATGCGAGATAGATTCCACACCCCTTCAATATTACATAGGTATAACACCCATTCCTCTAGAAGTTTCTAGATGAAGTGGTAGATCATATGAATATTATTTTTTAAATAACGAAACATCATATTTTCCACCACGTGAATCACACTATGTGAGTCATAAAATAGCATCCCAACTTTTGGTGATTTTATGGGATCCTCCACCAACCCCTTTATCATACTAGCTCATTTCTTGCTTCTGTCAAGGATATGTACTCTGTTTCTATATTATAATGTGTCACCATTCAAATGCAATTTAGCACATACCCTATAGTATCAATCCATAAATATGAATATCTTATAAATTTAGATCCTAAAAAATCTTGTAAGGACTCATATGTTCTAAAAAAATAAAAAATCCTTCAAAACCCTTAATTTAATAAAAATACACTTCACAACCTTCTAGTTATCCCATTATAGGGTTCAACATAAATGGGATGACTACTCCCACAACCCATGAAATATTTAAATGAGTAAAAACCATAGAACATATCATTCTTTTGAAATATAATTCATATGAATTATTAACCATGTACTCAGCCTTATATTTTGCTAGAGATGATTTCTCTTTAATTTGATTGAAATGCCCAAATAGGGGGTGGTTATATGTTTTTATTCTAAAAAAATAAATCATTACACAACCTTATGGTTATATTTGTCCTAGGTGAATAACAATATACCTGAACATTGGTTTCATATAATCCTAATCACCATAAATAATCTTTTTCAGATCAAGATCCTTCATATCAAAGCTTCTAGATAACTAATCCTTTATCGCATTTATTAGTTATTTCACCAGAACCTCTATTAGAAAACTATTCATATAAATTATAAGGATACACCTTAAGGAATACATTAAACCATAAAATATTCATTTTTGGTTACCCAAAAGAATTTGGTTCCATTAATCTTTGAAACCAGATAGATTCTCTACATAGATCTCCTCATCTAAAACTCTATGAAAAAATGTTGTATTTGTATCCATATGTTCTATAAAAATATATTTATTTACAACAATACTTAAAACCATTCATATATTCATTTTATTTACTACCAAGGAAAGTATTTTAGAGAAATATACTCTTTATTATATTGAAAGCCTTCAAAAACATGTCAGAACTTGTACTCCCACCTAAAATATTCCTCTTCTTTTAGTTGACAAATCCATTTTTTGGAGGAATATTATTAAAAAATGAATTTTGGTCAAATTCCATGTTCTTTAAGCATAGAGGGACTCATGTATATCCCTCATGGATAACTACCACTATTTCAAATCCTTCACACTTCTTAACTCCGGTAGAAATTGAAGTTTTTCATCACACCTTAGAAATATAAAATAAAAATTACTATTATACCTTTTAACTTAGAAACATTCCTATATAGAGTTTTATCTTTCTCTACAGAAAACATCCTTTCAAAACTAATCCTTCCAAAGTGTGAACTTCTAGTGATCAAGATTCCATAGTCCTTTAACTCTCTCATAATATATTCCTAAGAAAAACTATTAGAATACGAAACCTTTATTTTGGTATCTCCACTATTTGATTTGATGCTTCTTAAACTATAATACTTAAAAAATTTACTATAAGATGTGTTTCTTTTGGTAATCTATCCAGGTAAACCTCAAATTCCCATTATATAGTGTTTTCATAAAAATTCCCCACAAGGTTCTGATATTTCCATAGGACCTCATCATTGAAGATTACACTTCAAATTATAATAAATTTAAAATATTCATTATCCTAGATTTTAAATCTAAAATATTCATCACCATATCCAACAAAATAATGTTCTCAAGTCTTTTCATCCAACTTGTCTCACTTCGTGGCATAACCGTGGGCATAGTGAAGTAATTTGAATGCTTTGAGGTGGTTTAAATAAACTTTTTTTAGAACAACAGTTCACTGGAAATATTTTCATAATGTGTGATCATGGAATCCCATTGAATAACTATACCACATAGTACATAGGCTCTACCCAAAATATCTTAAGGAACCCTGCATGAATCCACATTCTCCTAGCCTTCTCCCCCAACGTCCTATTCATCTTTTATGAAACTCAATTTTTCTTTGGAGTCACTAGTATAGTCATATCAAAATGAGTCCCCCTCCACCAACATAACCTATGAAACAACCTCTTCCATACTCACCACAATTATTTGAATTTAATTAATTCATATTAATTCTAGTCACCTTATATAATATGGAGCTCCATTAAAAGATAGTATCAAACACCTTACACCTGTTCTTGATGAAGTAAACCCACACATTGTGTGTGAAATAATTTATTATTATCATTTATTAGGGTAAAACTCTAATAGAATTCACCATAGATACTCCCCAAGAATCTATATAAACAAAATCCAACTTTTAGTGCTTTGAAATTTTCCTTTCTCTTTTGGAAGAAAACTTTAGTTGTTTTCCAGAGATAAAAACCTTACAAGTTCCATACTCCATGACTTATGTATAAAATAATACCATAGAAAAAGGAATAATCAATCAATTTTAATAGATATTTCATAGATGGATATACCTATGTTTAGGAGAAGTAACTTCTCCAGAATTTATCTCTCCTTCCTATAAACCTTTAAGGTATAGGGTACCATCCTTCACTGCCTTTGATACTACCATGAATCCATATGAAATCATCAATCTTACATCCATGGATAATGTATATAAACCGAATTCATCGAGTTATACCAGGTAAATTATGTTATTTTATAAACTGGGGATGTTTCACACACCTTTTAAATTCAAAAAACTTCCATTCCTTGTACGGATAAATAAATTTCCCATGTTAATGATATTAAGAGCTTTCCCATAATCTATATGAACACTAAATAATATATCTGAGATGTAAGTTTTTATAATATCCCTCTCGGATGTTGAATGGAAAGAGTCTTGAGAGTCTATCACCTAATATTCAAGGAATATTATGGTATTTAGGATCAAACCACTCATTTACTCTAACACAAGGTTTATATTCCAATATTCATGGGTATATATTTTTTGAGTTTCTATATGCTCACTAAAATACATTTTATAGTGAAATTTGTTCACAGAATGCTAATATAGGGGAGAAGTTTCTGTTAAGATACTCCTACATTATCTCCTCATACCATTCCCTTTATAATGAAATTACCATCAAATATTACTGCCTCTTCCTTCTACATTGTAAGAATCACCAAATGATACATAAATATTATTATAAAAAATTTAATTATTCAGGATCAGGTCACCTACATCCATGACCTTCAAGTCTTCCTTTCTACTAGAATTACTCACATTCATTACCAGTGTGTTCCATGACTCTAAAAGAGAAGAAACTAATAATGATTTAGTTGGGGTGGTAGATGAGTGGTTAAGACACCGTGTAAACCTGCATGAAACCCATGATTAAATCCCAGTAGAGGAAGATTTTCTAGCTACTATATAATTACTACAGAAGGTACTTTAGTAGAACTATAGATCCCAAAACTATTCATACCTTTGGACCTTTTGGCCACCGGTTTGGGCCTATGAGGCATAGGGACTTGGGGCCAACAAGGACTTCGGGCCACGGGGCCTTTGATCCACCTCAGGTCTTCAGGGCATGTGATTTAGGGCCATAAATACCATAGAGTAGACCAAAAAGGCCAAACAAAATAGATCCTAAAAGAGGATTATGAGAAACTCTCATCCACCAAATTAGAGCTAAAAAGATTGGAAGAATGATAGGATATGGAAATCGCCATAGTTACTAGGAACCATACAACTACACACAGGGAAATTATAGATGATAAAAAATGTGAGGTGGGGAGACATGCACCTTTAATGATGAAAATGATGAGGAGGGACATTTCTAGTGTAGTTTGTTTGCGCCATCAAGTAATATATTGGGAATTGTGCCTCTGGACCTTCAGGTCACATAATCGGCCTTGTTCCACTAGGCCTATGGGTCATGTAAGGGTTTCATCTCAATCCAGTTAAAAGGGTATTATACAAAATAAATAAAAAATCAAGACCTTTGGGATATTCAGGTAAACTAACAATGGTGCACAAAATGACTCCAAATTTTACATTTACTACTTCAATTTTACTTCAAATTAAATTAAATTCATATATATAATTGTTCGCATACCTTCCTTCTAGAATTCTCATGATGAATAGTCTTTATACCAATGAAACCTTGTTCATCACCATGAAATTCCCATACATATCAGCTAAGGAATTCATGAGTTCCAATTTAGTATTAAGTTCCTTTATGTTGAATTTTATGTTTTGGGAAAGTGAAATTTACATCCTCTAGAGTGATTTATTATCCATAAATTCCCATTATTCACTTTTCATCATATTAGGATTAACTATAATCAACGAAATATTGAGGTATTTTTGTAGATGATGAAAATTTATCAATATTTTATAAGACTAGAAATCTATTTCTTCAAACTAATCTAGCTAGAACATACTCTTTTCTAACACCATCCCACTAAAAATTTTGAACTCTCACTACTACCTGACAATGTAAAATAAGAGTCCAAGAACTAGTTCTAGATATTATAATTCAATGAAAAGAGAAGTATATTAATATTTAACTAATTTATAAAACACATTTACCAAGGATTGATCTTTTAGAGTTACTTTAACCATGATCTATGATACCTCTTACTGGGATCATGACCACATTCTATTTAAATAACCAGAAGGAAATGCACCATAAATTAATGTATGAAATCCAAAAAATTAGAACGAACCCCACATATGTTGAGTAGAAAATGGTATATGAGTGCACCAGAATCACCACACATAAATATAAAACCACAAGAATAAAACATTCAAGAATATTACAAATAAAAATTGGAATAAAAAATTTAAGGAAAAGAATGAAATAAATAGATTATATGGTTCTAGCTTATTCCATAACCCATGGTGGATTTCTACTTCACATTATTCAAAGGATCAAAACCAATATTATAATTAAATAAATCTCACAATCATTAAAACATATTTTACTCATCATGTTCACGTGTAATCTACCCTATATTTCTAGTAGTGTGATTTTGATCACCACTTCCTTCTGATCTATATAGGATATAGTCCGACTCCTCCTAGATCCATAGAGGAAAGCTTCATTTGGTGAAATCTTTCCACCACCTCAAACTTCTTATCCAGTACTCTATTCCTATTATAAGGATATCAAAAATATAAAATCTTTCATATCTACTAGTGGATGATATTTTAATGGACTAAATCCTGTGGTACCAGTTTCTATCATCTAGTGAATTTGAAAACTATTTCTAGAACCTCAATTACATATTTTTTTTAGAAATAAGGACACATGGGTTTTCTCATTATTATGATCTAACATTATTTACTTTTTGTAAAATGAATCTCACACCTCAATATGGGTGAAATGTGGGACAATAAATATATTTTAGTCCAAGGATATGATGTTTCCCTTAGTTCGGTCATGAAGGATTACTATTTGTTATATTTTATTATTTTATTATTTCATATGCTCCACTATACAAGTCGGGTTGGCAATGAATGACTAACTGTTTTGGATATGATTTTTCCTCAACATTTAGGTTGGAAAGGGAATTGATGGCTTAATTCTCCTTATTCCCCACTACCCCTTAATCATATAATTCTATATGGGAGTGAGTTTCAATAGATTAATCTATATGGTACATGTCTACACATGCTGTGATGGATTTTAGTTTTAATATACATATATGCATAGGCTATATCAAGATAATGTTATAAAGATTAATTGTTTTTTTTCTATATTTACTGTGGATTATTATAGTAAAACTAGCATGGTATATGGTTTACTGAGGTATAATGAATGATACATGGGATTTAGTATATTTTAGACATACTAATGCTTATAGATGAGATGATTATAATGAGGTTGTGACAATTTTCATGGGATATTGGATGAGGTGATTATATGGATATGATATGTATAAATGTGGTGTATGATAACTTATTAAAGGTATTTTAGTATTATAAATTTATTGTTAGGGTGTGAGAGTGATGAACTTATGGGGAAGTGGAAGCAATGGACTTTTATTATGTATATTCTTTGATATGAATATTTTTACTTGTATGTATTTCTTGGGGAGTGAGCTATGGTGAGGATGTGATGTAGTTTTACCTATTTTGGTAATGATTTGGTTTCATTTATTGATTTACTAGGCTTTAGTATGCCTCTTTCACATTTTTCACAAGAGTTATTGGGAAGGATCCAACCGATTATATCTATATGATCACCCCACATATATATAATTTGTTTTCTGGGTCCACATGTGTTGGTTGGTGAACAAAATGTGCATTACTATCTCATGGACTTGTTTAGGATCTATTGAAGTTCATGGTCATTTCCTAGTATTTTTATTGGTATTTATAGTTATTTTAGTTTTGTATGACCTTAAATTTATGTATTATGATTAATTATTTATTTATGTTATGGAGTTTGTTGATGGTTTTCATCTTGTCTATTATCCATAAATTTATATAAAGATGGTAATTGCTCTAATTTTTATTCATTATATACCTAAATTTCTTGTTTCCAAGAAATTTCCTATTAGAGAAGATCTTCAGGGGTCATTTCCATCTTCATTACTGGCTTGGGAGGGGTATTAGTGGGGTGGGGTCATGAAACTAAAAGTTTATTTAATTTATTTATTTGAACAAAAATGTTATAAATCCTTAATTAAAATCAATATATATATATATATATATATATTACCCTAAATAAATAGATAAATATTTAATCATCTATTTAACTAGTGATAATAAAGTAATATTTTATTAAAAATAAATAAAATTATGATAAAGGCATAACTTTTATCAGTGATAAAATAAAACTAAAAAAATATTTTTTATCAGTGCTTATAAAAATTCACGACAAAGGTTCTTACCTTTTTTTTTTGTATTTTTATTGTAGTGTCTGGAGTAATATTCTTCTGTATCTAGTTTGGTTTTTTAGAATAAAGATCCTTTGAAAATTTAATGAAATGTTTAGGGTTTTTGAATGATAGGTTCCCTTATAGATTAGATATTATCTTTGTGTTATATCTCCTAAAATAATAAAGTTACAATATTCCTTCCATAGAGTAGTATTAGGTTCCAAACTATATACTCTATTATGTTGTGTGATTCTATTTTTATGAGTTATTTTTTATTATATTCAGTGGTTTGAAAAGTGTCTGGTCTGAGACTAAAATAAAAATATTTTAGATTAGTGAAAACGTTAGGTTGTGAAGTATTCTCAGTTTCAAAAACTTTTCTTCCACGATTCCATGTGTGTTTAAAAAATTTTGGGTTCCTATTTCTATATTTAATTTTTTGGAAGTATGTCTTGGATGAGAGGATAATGTCTTCCAAAATGGTTGTTCCATCATAGAAGTGGTAATATAGATTGATTTCATATTGCATGATTATTGATCCATCATGTTTTTGGTGTGCAGTTTATTGACCTTTATGATCAAAGCTCAGTTAGAGATTTTAGGTGATTTAGACCCTGGTCAGGGGTTTTAGAGCTTTGTGAAATTATGATATTGACCATGTATAATAATTTCAAAGGAAAATTCCAACCCTTTTTTCATTTTCTTTTTAGTGGGAGTTCTTTTTTAGACTGATGGAATATGAATAAATTAAAGTCTAATTGATAGTTTCACAATGAATATTTTGGGTAATAGAGAAGTAGATGGGAATTTCACTACTTGAAGTGGATCTAAATATTCTAATGATGGGATTTTTTTTGGGAGCAAGGTTATTGAAATAATGTAAAAGACTCGACAAGAAGGAATTGGGGTATTGTTTGTAATATATTGGCTTGAGCCATGATCTTTATGTTTTTGAAAGCTAATTTAAACATTGGTCAACTTATTTAAGGTAAAAGAGTTGATCTATTTTGGATGGTCTTGTTTTGGAATTCTTTTATTTTTGGATAATAAGAGTGTTTATAGGAGGCTACTGACGATGAATGTTCTTATTTAAAACATTAATTTGTGAAAGATCCATTAATCCTACTACTAATGGTAATTGGTTATTTTTGATATATATTTTCACCATATGATTTGAGATATGATAGTTATGGATTTTCTAAGGTTTTGTACATACATAAAATTATAGATGATGTATTTTTTCCATTTTATGTATTAGTTTCTATACTAAATATTATAGATATATTTTTTGTAATGTGTAGAAATAAAAACTTATACTCAATGTTGTAATAGTGACATATGAATGTTTTTTTAAAGGATAGAATATACTATTAAATGGGTGGATCCTATAAAGGATCAAACTACATGGAAGATGCAGTTGGGAACAAAGGATCGATACATGATGAGGTTCATATAGGAAAATGTTATGGATTGTGTATGGAGTTCATAAGTTATCAACATATAAGTTTTTTGTATGTGGTTTTAGTTAGAAATTTTCATCTATTAGTATCACTAAATTTATAAGTTCTAGTGATGATCAGGGACTATTGAATCTCGGGTTAGAGATCCAGAAGGTGAAGTTCTAGATGCAGTCATTTCGGTAGGAGCTATTTCCTTAGGTATTTTGGTATAATTATAGTTATCTATGCTTAATGAAAGTTTTTTTATGAATTATAAACTTTTTTTCTTATTGAAAATGGAAAAAACAAGATAATATAAGTGGTATAAGTCTAAAAGTCTAGAAGTAGTTGGATTTTGTTCTGGAACTTGGATTTAATAGAGAGTTTATCTAGAAAAAGTTCACTTTAAAACAAAAGGTCTACAAGTTGTTGGAAGAAAAAAATTGTAACGACCCAATGTTTTTAATGGAAATTACCTTCTTATAAATGTGCCATATAATCACATAATAATGAACTACTAAGTGATAAGTGTCCTTTAAACACAATTTTATCACTTCTGTGTTTGGAATTTCAAAAATCTGACATACATGGTTGCAATCAGTAAGTTTTTTGGAGTCTGATAAGGAAAATATAATTTTTGGTGAATAGTAACCTACCATTATGAATAGTAACATACCCTTATGAATAGAGATATAACCTAATGAATAGTAACCTCACCTATGATAGTATAAAAATAATATTCAAGTTGGAAGTACGATATACCTATATTTTAGAATGAGTTAATGAGTGTTATAAAACTGGTTTTTTATAATAAATTATGATTTTAATTAAATATTAAAATAATCATATTTAGGATTTTTTTTTTGAAAAATGGACTTCATTTTTTGATTCTACACATCTAAAAATGGTTAGGGTGAAATTTTGGGATTTTTCTGAAATACTTAAAATTTTGATGAATAATAAAATATGGGAATTTACCGTATATATACATTATAATCTAAATAGACTATTCCTAGCATCATGGATGATGTCACCACCCATGTTTTGAATTCACATGACCCATTTACTATTATTTGTCATGGAATATTTACTATTCCTTGTCTTGGGAAGAAATAATAAATTAATGATTATAATATTATGAAATCCCTCTTCTCCTCCACTATAAAACCCCCCATTACTCCCTCTTCTCTCCACTCCTCTCAAGCCTTGTGCATGGCCATTATTCTGCCCAAATCTCTCCCCAAGGTCCTCCCCACGTCCAAAATCTCTCAACCTCCTCAAAATAACAAAACCTCTCCCCTAAAAAGGTTCTCAAAGGAGGAAGTCTCAAGAGGTAAATTCCTCTTCCCAATTTCTTCTTTTCTTTTAAGTTCTTTTCTTTTTTATTTCTTTACTCACCTCCATTCAAAATAATAGTATGATAAATCCAGTATTATACGTGTACTAGAATTTCTTCATGCTAATGTTATATTTAATTATCTTCTCTTCTTTCCCAACCCTTTTATTTTAAAGAAATGAAAGAACTGTTTGAGATGTGCTAATTTAGCACATTCAAGGACAACAATTTATCAATTTATGTTATTATCATTAATTATGGTCATGAAACAATTTGTGTTATGGTTGAAACAGATTATTATATATTTAATATATCCTATTTTTGGTTCTTTAATCCTTTGGTACAAATGTAATTAAGTTATAAATAAAAACACATTCTTTGTAATCAAATCCACTGATTAACAAAAATGGTTATCACTATAGTTATATAAATAAATATATAATAATTATACTTCACTATAAGTAAGATAATTAAATTTAAAACCATGAAATATCCTAGATATGGACTAAATAATATAACTTCAATTATTTACAACCACTTTCATCTTGCATATAATCCAAACATGAATATAAATGAACCAATCTTTCAAAGCCAAGTAATCAAACGAGCCCGAACAATAAAATTGAACCTTTTAATTAATAAAAAAAGATTTGAATGAAATAAAAAGGGTTATAATAAATAAATTCAATATAGAAGAGGTTTTGGACTTATTAATTAATAATCCTAATTTATTTATTCAGGTCGTTAATAAGAAGTGGAGAACACCAACGGATTTAAGGTAAGGGATACTCCTCTTTTAACTCCTACTCAAGATTGTTCTCTGTGCTATGCCTTTTTGGTGTAATACCAAGTGATGGGGTGTGTTTATACACCTTCCCCATACATCCCTAATGTTTTATAAGTGATGATAAACCCCTTATATCTCTCATAAATCCCTCTTAGTTACACCCAATACCATGCCAATAAACCATGATAGATTCTACCTGAACTTCATTTATTCCTTCGGGTTGCTCTATCTTTCTTTTTACCAAAATGTTTTTGTCTTGTGTTCTACGAAGGACTTCAAAATTCTGGTTATATGCTCCAAACTCATGTTCCAAGATCCATATCCTATTTAATTTTGGGGATATACATTCTTTTAAGCGAATCTCTCTTTGATACTTCCCAATAAGCACACTCGTTTTAAAGGAACTTCCTGAACTTTTACCCAATTTCTAGTGCAATCTATCTTCTATTTTACGACACCATTATATTTTTAAATTATGTATTTTTATTATGAAAACCTTATTGGTTCAATTCTGGTTTTATATAAAATAATGTCTTCTTTACTATTTTAAAAGCTCTATATTATTTTCCTTAAAACCGCACAAAAATGTTTTAATGCTAATGTTTCTAAAATACATTTCTCATATATTGTCACTTATGTTTGACACCACTTACCATGTTATATGCCTATATACCCTATGAACGTCTATTTATTTTATAATTATTTCTTTACATGGACACTTTCCTGATACGCCCATTAGTTATGATTGATGTCATGATTGTGGTACCCAATTCTTTCCATGGGTACCCTTATGTTTGTGTACGGTTGATTATGTATGATTATATATGTGGTAAGAATATTTAAGTGGAAAGAATATTCATGAAAATGTTGAGGTGGGTGTGCCTAGATAGCGATCCAATGCATTGGGTAAGGTTAAGTCTCATGATGTATGATGTAAAACAGGATTGGCGGTTAGCCTTGACCCGTACTAAAATGGGAAACGAGATTGGCGGTTAGCCTTGACCTATACTAATGAAATGTTTTATGATTCTACCACATTTATATGATTCCATGTTTATATGATACCATGCTTATATTAAATTATTTTATGAGTTTTATTCTTTGGATATCATTATGTCATGCCTCCTAACTCATGTGCTTGAGATGCATCTTTATGTTCATTTCCATACTGGGCTTTTTAGCTCATACCTTTGTTCATGTGTTCCCCAGGGTAACCTATGCAGATGTATGGGCTCAAAGGAAGTTAAAATCTTTTATGGAGATTAAATAAAAAAGTTTTTTTAGCCCCATGTTTTATGTTATATGTACCTAGTCTTCCAAGACACTGGACTTAAAGATCCTTGGCTTGTACTCAGATGATTAATTATGATTAAAATCATGAAATTTTTTATGTAAAAGGCTTGGGTTTCTATAGTTGGTATCATAGGATGGTCTCGTTTTTTTAAAGATTAAGAATATAGAACCTTAGTGAGAACCTTAAGGATGAGACTATGTATAAGAAAAGAGTCCTAAATTTTGGTGAGTATAGAGTAAGTGGTTTATCAAGAAAATGCATCCCTGTATGGATAAGAGTAGGTAGAGGAGGGTCTGGCACATATGTATCTAGAGATAAAACCCGAAAACACTGCTTTGAGATAGACTTTAACGAGAACTGGTGCATGACAACGTGCCTTGCTGCACTCTTGGTTACGACACTCCCGGGGGATATGCTTCGGTAGATTCACATGCTTAGTAAAAACCGTTATTAAGGGAAAAAAAGAAGCCCATAAGAAGATAAGTTAAGAAATAGATCAAGGATAACCTAGATATAATCCTAAGGAATCACAAGTCAGGATATACTTCTTATTTATAAATTCATACTTTTATGTTCAAAGTTTCTTTTTATGCTCAATAGATAAGTATTCAAGACCTCTAATTATACGTTCTTTTTCTTAGTTAATGGCGGGAAATAGAAGAACACGTTCCAACAACCAATGTGATAGGAAATGTGATGATTTCCCTAATGACATGCCTGATGTGATGGAAGCAGGTGCTCAAAACTTCATGGAAGTACTTCTTCAGCTGGCTCGAGTTATGAATAATAACCTAAATTAGGTGGAATGTCCCCCTCCTCCAAGGAAAGAGAAAGTTTCCGTAGAATACTTAATGCAGGAAAGGCCTCCCATGTTTAGTGGGTCTTCTGATCCCCTCCTCGCAGAACAATGGATTAATTCCATTGAAAATATTTTCTCTATCCTCCAGTGCTCAGAAGAAGAGAAGGTTGTACTGGTAGTCTATCATTTTGATGAGGAAGCTGATCAGTGGTGGAAATTGATCAAGAATACAAAGTCCTAATAGGAAATTGATTCCATAGAATGGGAGTAATTCAAGAGGATGTTTTTCAACAAATATTTTCCTCAAACCCGCCATATCAAGATGGAAAGAGAGTTTCTTAGACTCAAGTAGAAGGAATATGAATCCATCGGGGCGTATGAAGCGAAATTTACAAGGCTTGCAAGGTATGCCTCTAGTTTTTTCATGAACACTGAAAGCAAGGTGGATCGATTCTTTAGCGGACTAAAGACGAGTCTACAAAAAGTTTTGGCGATTCAAGACTTCGATATCTATGAGGAGATTGTCCGTTGTGCCCTTAAGGTTGAAATGGAGATTTTAGACTCTTAGTGGTCTCATGGGCCTAGAGAAAAGAAGCGGAAAATAGATAAAAACATGGGTGGTTCATCAAACAAATCCCATGATAGAACGAATCCTCACTTCCCCCTTTGCAAAAATTGTGGGAAGAAGCATCTTGGTGACTGTCTCAAGGGAACCAAGAATTGCTTCAAATGCGGAAAGTTTGGTCATATATCCAAGAACTGCCGAAGGGATATGAACAATCTTGCTAATGTTGAAGAAGAAAGTAAGGTTCATATCAACACTCGGCCAGCCGTGTAGTCTTATAACTGCAAGGAGCTTGGAAATTATGCGAACAATTGCCCTAAGCTGAGGGTTGTCAGAGGAAATTATCAACAACTACCAAGGAAATAGGAAAGGTATTATGCTATCACTACTACTGAGGTGGATCTGAAAAATGATGTGGGTATAGGTATGTTTTTTATTCATTCAAGAATAGTGAACTTACTATTTGATTCTGATTCTACACATTCTTTCATATCTTGCAAGTTTAGTAGAACTATTCAAACACCACCTCAAAATGTATAGGAAAAGTTATCTGTGAGAACAATGAATGGGGAAATTATTACATCCATGGTTTATAACTCCTCCCTGGTTAATGTTTTTGGACTGAACTCCCAGAAAATCTTGTCATACTTCTTTTAGTGGAGTTTGACGCTATCTTGGGCATGGATTGGCTATATTTGTATAAGGCCAACATAAATTTTCAGGAAAGGTAGATCACTTTTCACATCATGAAGTATCCTTTGAGTCTTTACAAGTGTAAGGAAGAAGATGAGTCTCCTTTAGAATCTTTGTCTCAAGTTTGTATACTACTTCCCTATAAGGAAGCATATCTAGCTCAAATGATTGGGACAAAGGATAGAATCATTCTTGGATACATGGCCATCATGAGGGATTACATAGATGTATTCCCCGAAGAGTTTCCTGGTCTTCCTCCTGGCCTAGAGGTTGAGTTATCAATTGAACTTATACTTGGATCTCTTCCAGTCTAAAAGACACCTTACAGAATGGCCACCATAGAGCTAGAAGAGCTGAAGAAGTAGTTACAGGAGAATATGGAGAAGGGTTTTATATGCCTGAGTGCTTCACTGTGGGGTGCTCCTGTCCTCTTCGTCAAGAAGAAGGATGGATAAATGCGCCTCTGCATTGATTATCGTGAGCTCAATAAAATCACTATAAAGAACAAGTATCTGCTTCCATGGATAGATGAATTTTTCGATCAGCTTTGTGGGGCCAGGTATTTCTCTAAGGTGGACCTTCAGTCGGGATATCACCAACTAAAGGTGAGGAAGGAAGATATTCCCAATACTGCATTTTGAACGAGGTATGGACACTATGAGTTCATAATGATGCCCTTAAGACTCAGAAATGCTCCCACAATTTTCATGGATTCAATGAATAGAGTCTTTATAGATTACTTCAACAAATTTCTGGTGGTCTTTATTGATGATATTCTGATATACTCCAAGAGCAAAGATGAACATGGGGAGCATTTGGAAACTGTGTTAAAGACTTTTCAAAGGGATAAGTTGTATGCAAAGTATAGTAAATGTGAGTTATGGATGGAGGAAGTATCATTCTTGGGGAATGTTATCACTAGGAAAGGGATATATGTAGACCCTTCCTAGACAAAGGAAATTGAATATTGGATGAGTCCAACTTCTGTAATAGAGATCCGCAGTTTTTAGGTCTATCTGGGTATTATTGACGATTCATGAAGAACTTTTCATGATTGTCAAACCTAATAACCAAGCTGACATGGAAGGGAGTAAAGTTCTTCTGGACATAGGAATGTGAATACTGTTTTAAGGAGTTGAAAAAGATGCTTATCACTACGCCGGTACTCACACTCCATTCAAGTGGAGAACTCTTTGTGGTGTATAGTGATGATTCTAAGAAGGGATTAGGATGTGTGATAATGAAAAATGATAAAGTTATAGCGTATGACTCAAGGCAGCTAAAAATACATGAGCAAAACTATCCCACGTATGATCTTGAGTTGGCAGTTGGGATCTTTGTGTTGAAAATCTGGCGGCATTATCTCTATGGGAAAAAATGTGAGATATATACTGACCACAAGAGTCTCAAATATATATTCACACAGAAAGATCTTAATATGTTCCAGAGAAGATGGATAGAGCTCATCAAGGATTATGAATGCTCAATCCACTACTATCCCGGTAAGGCAAACAAGGTGGCAGATGCTCTAATTATAAAAGATTCTACATCTTTATCAATAATGAGAATTGAAAAGGATCTGATCTTCTTATATTTGAAAAGGATGGACACGAGAATCATTAAGCGATAAAAATCATCAATCCTTTCTCAAATGATTTCTCAACCATCCATTTTGAAGAAAATAAAGGATTCTCAAAGAAAGGATGTGGAAATTCAGAAAAGGGTGGAAGCTGTTAAAAATGCGAAATCCTCCGATTTCAAAATTAATGAGGAATGAGTTGTAAGATTTTGGACACGATTATGTGTACCATCTGATCGAGTTATAAAGAAGTATCTATAGAATGATTCACATAGCTCTACCTTCTCTATCCATCCTGGGAGTACCAAAATGTACTGTGATCTCCGTGAACACTTCTGGTGGGATAACATGAATAAGGAGATTTCAGAATATATATCAAGGTGCTTGGTATGTCAGCAAGTTAAAGCTGGGAAACACAAGTCCAAAGGTATGATGTAGGAATTGACTATACCTATGTGGAAATGGGAAAATGTTACTATGGACTTTTTCATGGGTCTCCCAAAGACGTTGAAAGGAAATAATGCGATATGGGTTTAGGTTGACCGACTCACCAAGACATCCCATTTCATCACTTTTAGGGAAGATCTCTCGCTTGAAAAACTTTCAAAGATATATTGAAGGAAGTGGTGAGACTACATGGTGTTCCACTCTCAATTGTCTCTGACCATGATCCAAGGTTCATATCTAAATTCTAGAGGAGCCTTCAACATTCTTTGAGTACTAAATTAAATTTCAACATGACCAATCACCCCCAAACTGATGGCTAGACTGAAAGAACTATTTAGACGCTTGAAGATATTCTTAGATCCTGCTCTCTATAATTAAAAGGTGGATGGGATCAGCATCTCACATTGGTTGAGTTCTCATACAAAAATAGATTCCACTCAAGTATTTAGATGGCTCCATATGAATCTCCGTATGAAAAGTGATGTATAACTCCAACCTATTAGGATGAAGTTGGAGAAAGAAAGCTACTTGGAACTGATCTTGTTCAAGAAATGACAGAGAAGGTTCATTTCATCCAGAAACACATCAAAACTGCTCAAAGTCGGCAAAAGGGATATGCTGATAACTATTGAAGGGACTTGGAGTTCGAAGTTGGAGATATAGTCTTCCTTTGAATAACTCCATGGAAGAGAGTCATGCGATTCAGGAAGAAAGGGAAGTTAAGTCCCAGGTACATCGACCCCTTTGAGATCCTTGATCGAGTTAGAGCTGTGGCCTATCGACTGGCACTTCCACCTACCATGTCTAAAGTACATGATGTCTTTCATGTATCCCTCTTAAGAAAGTACATACTAGAGCCTTCACATGTACTCTCTTTAGAGGTGGTACAGTTGGAGGATGATCTCTCTTACGAGGAGCATCTAGTGAAGATCTTGGATCGTAGAGACAAACTTATACACAACAAGGCTACTCATCTGGTCAAGGTACTATGGAGAAACCATAAGTACGAAGAGGAAACATGGGAACTGGAGGAAGTAATTAAGTCAAAGTACCCACATTTGTTTTTGGCCTATAATTTAAAATAAAATTTTGAGGGCAAAATTTCATAAGGGGGAAAAAATGTAACGACCCAATGTTTTTAATGGAAATTACCTTCTTCTAAATATGACATAAAATCACATAATAATGAACTACTAAGTTATAAGTGACCTTTAAACATAATTTTGTCACTTCTGTATTTGGAATGTCGAAAATCTGACATATATGGTTGCAATCAGTAGGTTTTTTGGAGTCCGATAAAAAACATAATTTTTGGTGAATAGTAACCTACCCATATGAATAGTAACATACCCTTATGAATAGTGATATACCCTAATGAATAGTAACCTCACCTATGATAGTATAAAAATAATATTCAAGTTGGAAGTACAATATACCTATATTTTAGAATGAGTTAATGAGTGTTTTAAAACTGGTTTTTGATAATAAATTATGATTTTAATTAAATATTAAAATAATAGTATTTAGAAAATTATTTTTGAAAAATGGAGTTCATTTTTGGATTCTACATGCCGAAAAATGGTCAGGGTGAAATTTTGGGATTTTTCTGAAATACTTGAAATTTTGATGAATAGTAAAATATGGTAATTTACCGTATATATACACTATAAGCTAAATAGACTATTCCTAGAATCAGGGATGATGTCACCACCCATGTTTTTAATTCACATGACCCATTTACTATTATTGGTCTTGGAATACTTACTATTCCTTGTCTTGTGAAGAAATAATAAATTAATGATTATAATATTATGAAATCCCTCCTCTCCTCCACTATAAAACCCACCCTTCACTCCCTCTTCTCTCCACTCCTCTAAAGCCTTGTGCCTTTCCATTATTCTTCCAAAATCTCTCCCCAAGGTCCTCCCCCACGTCCAAAAGCTCTCAGACTCCTTAAAATACCAAAACCTCTCCCCTTAAGAGGTTCTCAAAGGAGGAAGTCTCAAGAGGTAAATTCCTCTCCCCAATTTCTTCTTTTCTTTTAAGCTCTTTTATTTTATTTTTCATTCCTCACCTACCTTCACGATAATAGTATGATAAATCCAATAACATAAATGTACTTTAATTTCTTCATTCTAATGGTATATTTCATTATCTTCTCTCCTTTCCCCACCCTTTTATTTGAAAGAAATGAAAGCACCATTTGAGATGTACTTATTTAGCACATTCAAGGACAACAGTTTATCAATTCCTATTATTATCTTTAATTCCAGTCATGAAACCATTTGTTTTATGGTTTAACCAGATTATTATATATTTAATATACCCTATTTTTTGTTCTGTAATCCTTTTGTACCAATGGAATTAAGTTATAAAGCAAAACACATTCTTTGTAATCAAATCCACCGATTAACAAAAATGGTTATCACTATAGTTATATATATAATAATTCGACATCACTCTAAGTAACCTAATTAAAATTAAAACCTTGAAATATACTGTTTATTAAATAAAGAATATAAATTCAATTCTGGAAAACCACTTTTATCTTACATATAATCTAAACATGAATATAAGTGAACCGATCTTTCAAAGCCAAGTAAACAAACGAGCCCGAACAATGAAATTAAACCTTGTAACTAATAAAAAAGGCATTGAATGAACTAAAAAGGGTTATAATAAATAAATTGAATATATAATAGGTTCTAGAATTATTAATTATAATCCTAATTTTTTTATTAAGTTCATTAATAACAAGTGGAGATCACCAACAAATTTAAGGTAAGGGATCCTCCCCTTTTTACTCCTAAGCAAGATTGTTCTCTATGATATGACTTTTTGGTGTAATACCAAGTGATGGGGAAAGTTTATACACCATCCCCATAATTCCATAATGTTTTATAAGTGATTAGAAACCACTTATCTCTCTCATCAAGCCCTCTTAGTTACACCCGATACCATGCCAATAAACAATGATGGATTCTACCCGAACTTCCTTTATTCCTTCGGGTTGCTCTATCTTTCTTTTTACCAAAATGTTTTTGTCTTTTATTTTATGTAGAAATTAAAAATTCTGTTTATATGATCCAAAATCATGTTCCAAGATCCATATCCCATTAAATTTCGTGGATATACATGCTTTTATGTGAATCTCTCTTCAATACTTCCCAATAAGAACACTCGTTTTAAAAGGACTTCCCAAACATTTACCCAATTTCAAGTGCACTATATATTATGTTTTAAGAAACAATTATCTTTTTAAATTATGTATTTTTATTATAAAAACCTTCTTGGTTAAATTCTGGTTTTATATAAAAGAATGTCTTCTTTACTATTTTAAAATCTCTATAATGTTTTCCTTAAAACTGCACAAAAATGTTTTAATGCTAATGTTCCTAAAATACATTTCTCATATGTTTTCACTTATGTTTGACACCAATTACCATGTTATATGCCTATTTTACCCTATAAAATTCCATGCATTTTCTTATTCTTTCCTTACATGGACAGTTTCATGATACGCCCATTGGTTATGATTGATGTCATGATTGTGGTACCCAATTCTTTCCATGTGTACCCTTATGTTTGTGTATGATTGATTATGTATGATGGTATATGTGGTAAGAATATTTATGAGGCAGGAATATTCATGAAAATATTGAGATGGGTGTGCCTAGATAGCACTCCAATTCATTGGGTATGGTTATGTCTCATGAGATATGATGTGAAACGGGATTGGCAGTTAGCCCTGACCCGTACTAAAATGGGAAACGAGATTGGTAGTTAGCCTTGACCCGTACTAAAGAAATATTTTATGATTCTTCAACATTTATATGATTCCATGTTTATATTATCCCATGCTTATATTAAATGATTTTATGAGTTTCATGCTTTGGATATCATTATGTCATGCCTCCTAACTCTTGTGCTTGAGATGTATCTTTATGTTCATTCTCTTGCTGGGATTTTTAGCTCATCCCTTTGTTCATGTTTTCCTCAGGGTACCCTATGAAGATGTAAGGGCTCAAATGAAGTTAGAAGCTCTTTATGGATATTAAATAATGAAGTTTTTTAGCCCCATGTTTTATGTTATATGTACATAGTCTTCCATGACACTAGACTTAACGATCCTTGGCTTGTACTCAGATGAATAATTATTCTTAAAATCATTAAATGTTTTATGTAAAAGGCTCGGGTCGCTATAAAAATGGTTGAGAAATGGTATAATGCAGGTTATTGTTTTTTTTATTTTTTAATAATTTGAATGATGATCAATAATGACTATTATAGAGGAAAAATCATGAAAAAATTAAAATAATTACATAGAAATGGAACATGTGGTCATAATATAGAATGTATGGGGTAACATATTTATCTCAATGGGGCTTTATTGATTAGTATGATTTTAGAATTACATAGGGAATTTTTGGAGATATGTTTAGAAGGAATTTTCCTATGGAATTGGTTAAATCATTAATAATAGTATTCAATTGGTAGATTGTTATGATATATTGTTAAAACAATTCTTAGGAGGAAGATTTCTAGTATCTTTGGTATGATAAATGTTTTTTGGATAAGTGATGGATATTTCCAAAAAATGGGTACATTTCACCAAAACCAAAATAAGTCTTGAAGTATACAATAGTAGAAAAAAAACTAATATTGAATTATGAAATTGAATTTTAGAATAAATTTGTTTGATTAGGAATAAATATGTGTATGTGCCTGATTATTCAAAGGGATATTTTTGATTAAATAGATATATTAAACTAATAACTATAAGTAAAAGTCATAGTTCTAGATTTTGGGTGAAGGATGTGTTCTAGAAATGAAATTATTCATTAGTATTGGAAGTTTAATCGATACATTCAGAATGCCATTTGAGGTAGCCTTGATTGATATATTGATGGCCACGAATATGATAAGGTGATGTAACTGACAAAACTAGTTGACTACTGTGGGTATTGTTTATGATTAAATGTTCTTTAGTCACTTATCCAATGAAGAACCAAAAAAAGATATGATTCTATAAGTGGTGAAATTATAATTTTGAAGTCAGGAGGGATGAATACCTATAAGAACATATGATGAAGTAAAATATTAAGAGATACTAAAATAATTTTCAAATAATAGAAATTATCCATAGTCTACTACACGTTTCATCATATTTTATGTTCTTATAGGAAGTGTTTTTCATCAAATTGTTGGAGTTATCTTATTCTTTATCTTGGTAGGGTTTCTTGAAGGAGGACCCCTTGTAACTTAGATGATCTGGGTAGGGTTTTTGGATGAAATATTCCTTTTTAACTCATATTTTATGTAATTTTTTTTATCATTTTTAACGTGTGAAGTTTCTGTACTCCTCCCATTGAGTTATATTAAGTTCTAGACCATGTAACTCCTTTCATTATGTGTTTCAATTTCTTGAGATATTTGTTTTATTATCTATTATTTTATGGAATGTTTTATCTAAAATAGGGTTATTTATATTATTGATCAATGTGGTGGTTGTGGTGTAAAGTATTATCAATTTTGGATACACTATTTTTGTGGTGCCATGAGTTCTTTAGAACATATGAGTATCATGTTATATATATGAGGTTCTAGAATAATCTTTCTGAATGAGGATTGTGTCTTCAAAATTTTTCATCTAGTGCAACACCCATGTGACATAAATCCAAGGATAAAATTGAGGGTAATGATTATAATAGTGTATGAAACTCCCTTATACTTAATACAATTTTGATAAAGACCCGATGACTCGGGTGTTTAAATAGGGTAGGTAAGAACAAATATTTGTACCTCTATCAAAAAACCAAAGTCTATCAGGAAAATATTCCACCCATATTAGGTACTTGGTGGCCTACCCAAGTGACATCCCATTGGACACATCTATCGGGTACACAATACCCTACCACAAAGTACTGTGTGTAGTTAAATTGGGTAACTGATGATCCATAATTACTTTAGGTATCTGCACAACCACCTATGACTCACTACCCAATCCTATAAAATCACCACCGAACCTTTGGGAATGTCCAAAAGCATACAACTATGTCGGTTTAGTTATAAAAAATCTAATATAAATAAAAAATATTTAACTTTCACAATATATCTAATTCCCTTGAAATATAATCCAGCTCCTTCTACTGACCCCCATTGACTCCGGTCATTACAAACTCCAATCAGAACACTTCTCATCCTTGAGAAGTATCCTCTAGCATCTTCTATAAACTGTATTGATCAAAAATATCAAATATATCTTCTAATTTATGGTATTCCACTTGATATAGTCATTCTATCTTCACCTAAACAAGATAAAATCTTTAATAAACATGATACCCCTCAGTTTATTACAATATAAACCCTAGATATCCACTATAAAAAAACAGAAAGAATAATTTCCATCTCACTAAAATCAATCATGCATGAATCATATTAGTCGATACCCCACTTCACATACTACCTTAAGAGAATTGATTGCCTATTCACTATGACATTGACTATATCCACCAACTCAATAATGATTCCCTAATCTTGATGAAATTTGTGAAGTTCACCATCATGGTTTGATATCACTAGTTTATACTATATAATTGGTCACTCGACAACACACATTATTACCCCATAATTTACTACTTCTTAAATTTTAATCACATGCTCAAGACCCAATCTAAATAAAAAATTCTATCATCATTTTATAGGTCATTAAACTAACATGAATTTTGATACTCCATATACCAAATCACTACACTGATAAATTTTTTAATACCACCACACAATCACCCCACTCGTCTATAATCACTCAATACACTGTTTTCAGCTAAGGAATGTACTCACACCACCTATTTTCCAAAAATTATTACCCAAATATGGTTATTTCCCACTTACTGACCACATCAGAATAATTTCATCTAAACACCAACATAAACCCTTAACCTCATATGGGTTAAGTGTAAAACACTAAGATTTTAGTATGAATTTCCCTTTAAATAAATAAAACTTGTTTGATAGATGGTAATATAAGAAATTTTTAACTTAAATGAATCATGCTATATTTTATTGGGAGAAAATATTACAATGTAAGATAAATAATTTAATAAAGTGTTCTATTATAAAAAATATATACTTTTTATTACATATTATAATTTTTTTATTTTATAAAATGAATGATTTGATATGTTTATAAAATTAAAAATAGTTTGAAATAAAAATTTATTGAAAAAATGAATATTTAGAAGATAAATAATGGGATATGATTAAATTCATTTAAAAAAGGATAATTTTTGAAGTTTTTTTTTGCATTAATTTGGGTATTTTTAGTAATAATAAATTAAATTGATCAATAATAAAGAATGATATTAATTAAATTCATTGTTTATATATAAAATAAAATAAATTACTAATTATGTGATAATTATTATTTATAGCAAATAAAATTAAATCTATTATGAGCTTAATAATATATTTTTTTGAAAAATATTTTTATGTGTCATACATTTTGTTATTTTGAGATTAATTTTTATTAGTTTTAAATATTTAATCTAATATAATGGATTTTATATTTGAATTCAAAATTCCAAAATTTGGTAATATGGACAATTTAATTTTTAGGCATAAGATTAAGTTATCGATTCTAAAATTGAGTGACCACATTAAAGATATAATTGGCTAAATGGGGTTGACTAAGGGAAAATAACTAAAATATCAAAAAAATATTATCTATAAATGGGTGGATAAGGGAATGCTCAACCTCCCAACATTAATTATCTATTATGTTTTTAATTTTTTCAACTTTCCTTTTATGATGAAAATATTATACATTAAAAAATGTGTATTTGAAAAAATGAATCTCAAAACTCACCTATAAAAGTAGCATTCCCCATGCCCTCCCAAAATAATATTTTCCTCTAGTTATCTCTTAAATCATTTCTGATTTTCCCTATAATAAATACTTCTTAGATAGAGGGTTTTTTATGTTCTCAATTTGGAGGCCCAAATCCATAATTTCAAAAGACTTTTTTTGAAGAGTGAGGTCATTAAATGGGTTAATGTTCTCTCATGGAATTTAAGAGTAAAGGTAAGGGTTTATTTTCCAATATCACTTGAAAATTGATATTTTTTATGTTTAATATTCTATTGATAGAAATTTTATTTTATTTCTCTATAAAACCCAATATATTTTGTTCTTCTATGTTTATTTATATGAATTAAATATATTCTTACCATTTCAGCTCCCTTTGGATCACAATTTGACCAAAATGATGTTTATAAGTGGAACCATATCTATCTCTTATTTTTATAGAGGTATAATTCCCCTTAATGCCTATATTCATTATATTATTTTATATATTTCCTTATCTTTTCTTTAATGATCACAAAAGATAATTCTATTTCCCTTGACTGTATTTAAAAAATTGTCGAAGGAATATTTTTTAACATTTTTTTAAGAAAAAAAATTTCCACCATTTTATTTATATTTATTTTAAAAGATTCCTTTTCATGTTTTCACTGGTTTCTAATTTAATTTGTATTACTTTTGTTTTATAAATTTTTTTCATTAAAAATAAGTGGCATAAAAAATAAAAGTGTATTTATTATTATTTATCAAACTAATTTTATATTATCTTAAAAAGTGTTTTTTATTTATCAATATCTTTTAATGTTTGGTATGCTTCATCAGGTATATTCCCTAATGATACCGACTACCTTTTTTTCTAGATGTATTATGATCATGTTTTTTTGAAATATTCCTGAAAGCGATTTATTTATCTTTGGGTAATTAATATTTGAGTGAATTTTAAATTTTTTCATGTTTACATAGAATACATTTATATGGTTTATAATTATGTCAAGGGTGTGTCCATTATAACCCTCAAATTTGTTGGGTAAAGTTTTATATATAATGAGATTAGGATGGGATGTGTGTAGTTTTCTCATGTCCTAAAGGTTATGGGGTGTAAGTAGTTTTCCCAAGTCCTAAATGTTAAGGAGAATGAGTGAATATACCAATTACTAATGGTTCAGGGCATAGGTAGTTTTTCAAAGTCTTAAAGGTTATGGTGTGTAGGTGGTTAGCCCAAATCCAAAGGGTTATGTGAAATTATTGGTAATTCAAATTCTTAAAGGTTATGGGGTTATGGTGTTTATCCCAAGTATTAATATTTTTAGGTGTGGGGGTTAGCCCATTTCTAAAATGTCATAAGGAATGGGTGGTTTTCCCAAGTCTAAAAGGTTATGGGGCATAATTGGTTAATCCAAGTCCATTATGTTAAGTTAAGGTGGTTATCTTAGCCTATTATAATATGAATGTCTAGATGGATAACCTTGAAATATGTTATAATTTTATTTCTTATGTTTATATAATATTATAATGTTATGAAATGTACCTATTTCATGATTATTAAATCATGTTTCCAAACTCCCATAACTCATTTACTATGATTTACCAAAGTCCTTGTATCCCAAATCACATTTTACGATATATGTTTTATTGGTTATGATTTTCTTATGTTATGTTGATGTATATTGATTATGTTCTCGTACCCACATGTTCATTTAATTATCACTTAAAATATTTGATTATATCATATATTTTAAACCTTACTGATCATTTGATCCCACTCCTTTCTTATGATTCCATTATTGTGGTTATGAGGAAGAGAATAACATATGATATGTCTAAAAGTGGGTCTAATGTGTTTTAAATTTTAATAAATCTTCACATTGTTATAAAATTATTTTTTTATGTATTCAATCTCTAAGAAAACTAAACCTATAGTCCCTAATGTGTGAATATTATGAGATATAAAGAGTATTAAAGTAGAATGATATAATTTCTAGAGTTAGTTTCCTAAAACCGAATTATTAGTACCTTATTAAATGTTTTTTATTAATAAATTTCCTCATAGAATCATGATTTTTTTATTTTCATGGCTCTTTTATGTGATAATGAACTAATAATATGTGTCCCACTAAAATGTATTAACAATTTACCTCTATTATGAGAACTAAGAGGCTCCATGACAGTATTTTTGAATATTATTCAGTGGATGGATGATATTGTTTGATGAGACCCAAATAAAATAGGATATTAGGGGTGGGTAGATCATAAGACACTAAGAAAAACTATCATGGTGTTTTCCCTTAGTAATATGCAATATAGGAGATTATGAAAATATACTCATTAATAATAAATCTATATTCTAGGTGTCCTTGGATTTTTCTATTTTTGGATGTGTGTGTTGATCCTTAGACTTTAATATTATCATTAATAGATATCATAGATCATGTAATTTGATGTCTTTATGGAATCCATGATGGAATATGATTTCAGTGAGGTATGATGTGTTTGGTATGTCACAAGTGATATTGCATTAAATGATAATGTGAGAAAGGATTTATTCTTTCAATCCCTAGATGGATGTTGATATCTCATTCCCTTTGATGGGAATGAAACTACATGTAAAATACATGTCCAGGGTGTTCTTTTGGAAATTTAATTTCTAGAAAGTCATGGAAAGAGAAAGAAATGATATAGGTGGATGGCATTGGCATGAAACCTACTAGATTATAGTTATCATGATAAAGGGACTATATTACATGGTAAGCATTCCTAGTAGGTTGGATGACATTGCAACATTAAATTAATTCTCTATGGGTTCCTTGGAATATTTCTAGATGATATCCTCAAAATTTATGAGGTTATGCCTAATTCCCCTAATAAAGAGGCATAGAGGGTCACACACATAATATATTTGGAAGCTTAGTTAAATTCAAGTATTGAATTTAACAAAATATAACTAATAATGTTTATTCATTTTTTTGTTCATTTCCATAATCTAATAATAATCTATGTAAAATAATAAATGAGTTAAATAATAATAATAAACATTTATTTTCAAGTTGGGTAAATAAAATATTTATTATATTTATTATAGAATAATATAATGACATTTTTTTTATTAAATAGTCATTATTCCTGAATTGGTAAATGTCGAAGAATGGAAATAGATCAAGCATAATAATCTGATTGAAAATGTTATAAATTATATTTATTCATATTATTAATATCTTGTACATTTTAAGAAAATAATAATAATAATAATAATAATGGACATGAGGTCAAATAAGAATTATTAGGTTTGATAGAGTATTTCTTGTGATTATAAAAACATAAACATTTTATAAAAAATATATAACTATATCTCTTTTGGTGTGCCAAATGTATATAAAGAGACTCTCTCATGCCCAATAGAGAGATATAGAGACCCTGAGAACACTCGCTCTTCCTCCTTTAAAGCCATCAAGAGAATATGAAGAGTTCTTCCTTCTCCATCAAGAATAATTTAGATGTGATCAACCACAAACACAATGATTAGGATCATCCGTGCTATAAGCCAATGGTTCTATGATGACATTATGGGGTCATGGTGCACATGAGGACCACCAATAGAGGGATTCCACACTTGAATATTACAACCCAAGGTTGTTAGGATAAGAACTAGTCAACCAAAACCAGAATGAAATATGAATTACAAATTGAGGTAATTCTATATATTCGAATAAATTAATTATGAATTATATGTGAATATCCTTATATTATCGTTAAATTATTTTAATCAAGTTAATTAGTTTATAGTTTTCATTGAACATGATGTTTTTATCATGTAAATAAATTATTACACATAAATTAAGAATAAAATATGACTTGATAATACCCTCAAAGGATGCTGACACTGTGCACTGAACCTAAAATTGTTATTAGAGAGGTCACATGTTTAATTTATAATTATTTATTATTAATTGATTGGTTTCATGTGTTTGAATTTTATTTTACTTATTTCAATTCATTTTAATATCTAACATAATCATATCTTTACTTTTTTTATTATCTATAACATAACTAGTAATGTATAAGATTTAAACGAAGAAACATCCGAAAACATTATTTATAGGTGCCAAATATTCTTCCCAGATAATACCATACTACACAAAGTGTACATCCTAAATTCATATAGTGTATAGTGTATCTCACATGTATCTCACCATACCAGGTAAAATATGATAAAATAATATCTTATATCTGAATAATAGGATTTTACTATAGACCTAGATAGGCTGGAACACTAACTGAAGAACAAAAAACAATGTAACCATAGTACAAGACATGTAGTACATTGTTTCACATGGATGAGAACATGTTGGGTCTAAACATTCCCTGTAAGAGATACATGACATAAGGTATGAATTGCTTTGCAACATCGAGGCCACACACCATGTATCCCTAGAACATGTTGTGTACCTCAAACACAACAATATCAGGAAACATTTCCAGTCCTAAGGAATGTTCCAAGGACACATGAAGAATAAAATATACACTATTTACAATAGTACACCCTGTGTAGTCTACTGCTGATGATGTGCCCAATTTTTCATGGATAACAAATAAATATATAGTCAAACCTATTAATTTGTGTTTTTTGTTTCATTTATTTTATATTAAACACCATGTAATAGGTTTAATAATTATATATTAAAATAAATACCATGTTAAAAATTTGGATAAGCACACAAAGATTCCTCCAAGTGAACTTATGTACATCATTAATTTTGAAATGAAACGAATTTTGTTTAAAATTATAGTAGACAGTTATTAAATAATGGTTATATGGAAATAAGATTAATTGGATATATTGGATTAATTCATATAAAATTAAATTAATTAAATAATAAATTTAAGTAATCGAAACATGATTGAAAATTTATTCTCGCTTCTTTATGCGAGGATGATCATTAGATTAGACTATCCCTTTATATATGATTGGTTCCTTTTAATTTATTATTATTAAATTAAAATTGATGGATTGTATGTCATACCCTCATCCTAATTATGTAAGGGTGGGTGTTCCCATGGTTTATTAAATGTAAACTGTAATATACACAGATTTTAAAACAAATACTATATTCGAAAGTATTCGTGATACACAATTCTGAACCTAAACAAAAAAATACTATTACTTAAATTTGACAATTATAACATTTCCATTGAATTGGAAATAATGAATCACATTAACCATATTATTAATAATATATATAGTTATTAATCAATAAAAATGTATTGATTAATTTTTTATAAATTAACATTCAATTTTTTAGTAATGTAAATTTATGCTTCAAAAATATGTTTTCTTCAAAAATGATTTTATTGCTTCTTCTAAGAAAATATTACAATTAATATATGAAAATTCTATAAATTAAATTTTATAATAAGGATATTATTTTCTAATTTCATATGTAAAAAATTATCTTAGGATGAATTTTTGATCATTTTTTGAAAAGTTTGATTTTTCAATGAATAGTGAAAAATAATGATTTGACTTGAAAAGTGTATTTTATTTTAGAGAATTTACAATGTAAAATTATATTTTCTATTAGTTTAAAAATTTTATTAGTTCCTTTTAATTTTTAATAAATCAATTATTGTATTTATAATTAATTTTATAATTGTTTTTTATAAAAACATTTTTATACTTTAAGAAACATTTAAAAAAAATCTGTTTTCATTATGTTTTCTGGGTTCAATTTTAAACTAAAATCTTATTGTTTTGTGAATTTAATCTTGAAAAATGGATTATATATTTGGAATCATGAGGTTAAAATTTGGTAAATATGAACCTCTTATTTTTGGTCATTTTTAATAATAACCTTAGTAAATTTTTGTCACTATAGTAAGGGTAAATCAGGAAATTAATGTAAAAAATAATATGAAAAGTACTAAAAAATGACCCTAAAACCATCATTTATTTCATTTTTTGAGTATATTTCACTAATAGTCAAAAAATATTCTAATATATTTCTTTTTTTTAAATTTGGATAAATATTTTACTTTTATAATATTTTAGTAATGGAGAAAGTAAAAAATGATACTATTTTACTTTAAACATCTATAATATTTTGTGACAGGGATAAAAGAAACTTATTTTAAATTATAAATATTTATTTTAAATAAAAAATATTTTTTATTATTTTAATTTATTTATAATTTTTATTTCTGAAATAACTACCTTAAATGCTTATGCAACACTAGCATAATATTTATTCAGTTAGTAGAAAAATAAATTAAATGAATTTAAAAGTAATAAATGTAATATAATTTGAATGAATTATTGAATTAAAATATTTTTTAGATAAATAAAATATGATAGTGATGTTTTTAAGGATTATATTTGAATTCATTGGTTTTCATATTGTTTGTGATGTCAAATTAAATGAATAATTCCAAAAATTAGATTAATGGTATTATATAACAAATAATATATTATTACATAACATAAGATTCCCAAAAATCCTATATTTCACCAAGTTATTTGGATATGGTTTATAAAAAAACCATGGTCTCTTTATGGGTGCATTTTAATTTTATTGTAACTATATTGTCCCATAAATTGTAAAAAATGATGTTATTGAGGAAGTCACCAAATGGATTAATGTAGGTTTAAAAGGAATAAAAGGGTGAAAAATCATTAAACTTGTAAAAAAATTATTTTATGTGGTTAATTAAACTAATATTCATATTATCCTAAAATTATATTAGTTTTTGGCATTTTTAATTAGAAAATTAATTTATATTAATTTAATACATTAATAAATTCAATGAAAGCCCCCCCTCTCATTATAAAATGGAACCTCATATCCTCTTATCTACATGAATAAATATACTTTTAGATTAGACAATACCTAACTAAATCCATTCATAACATCCAAACCCACATGATAGAGGTCTTTAGTTGGACATAAATTCATCCTTAGAGGAATTAATGTGTCAAACAAAGGAGGTTGGCTGAGGAAGAGGTATAACTTTTGGATGAATTTTTTAGTTATATATATTATTCTACATCTTTAAAATCATAGTAAATCAAGTTTAAATAATACAAAAAATTATATTATGTATACATATATAGTATTATGTTAATGGTATAACCTATATCCATCCCCTCTTCCATTAAATGGGGATACAAACTGTCCTTCGTGTGTATGGTAGACTACCACCTTGTGAACAAACATAATTTGTTTTCCCTTAATTGATCTCATAGATAGTTATAATTATGCATTTAATGTTTATACATGATATTAATTAAATAATTATCATTATTAAAATTTAATATATCATCTTATTTATGACCTTTCCATCCATTTAAAAATGATAACATCATTCATGAGTACATGTGGATTACCACCTCGACGAAGCGATGTGACTCATTTTTCATAAACACATAACATGAATTCTATATGTAAGTGTATTAAAATAAATAATATAGTATTTATGAAATAATTATGATTATATAAAGATAAAATTATATTTTTTTATTTTCATTATTATTAGTGAATAATAGAAATGTTACTCACACATACGTATGACCTACCATCTCTATGATTATAACATTGTTCATTTCTCATAAAAATATTTCATGGTTGGTTTTAAAAGTATAATTTATGAATAAAAATTATAATTAAGCAATGATTATTATTATTGATATTATGGATCAATGATCTTGTTGACCATAGTCAACCCTACAAATTCATTTTGGATATATGAGCCGAATATCATCAAAATGTTCAATGAGAACTTAATTGATTATGTAGTTATTTATAACATGGTAACAAAAAAATAACCATTATTATAAATGAGAAATTTTTTCTTAAAAAATTAAATAATTGATATAATTTTATTATTCAAGAAGATAAATAACATGAATGATGAGTTAGAATCATGGTAAGAGAGTATTTTCTTTAAAACCTTGTTTTATATTATTTTAAATATTTATTCTCTTAATATTTTTGTTCTATGTACATATTCTTAAAATTACAGTTTTATGTATTTATATGGACTGTAACATCCTGTTACCTTGATCGGGCATGTTTTCCATTTTTCTAAGTTCCTTTATGGTTTGAAAATCCTTAGATATGTTTTTAGGTTTACTTTATGTTGTAGAACAGGTACACGTCATGTTCTAGTTCCTGGTTTCAAGTCGTGAATGGGGGGATCATGGTGTAAGTAGGCACTGAGTTGGTACATGTTGTGTAAGGGGTAAATAGAGTATTTTTAACTTGAGGTGACAGGGTTTTTGGTGTAAATTATCCATCGTGGACTACATGTCGTGACCAAGGGGTACACGTCGTGACCCAGCCCACACCCAGGTTAAACTCATGCATTTTTCTTTTTCACTCAGCCTTTTTTCCTCCCAAACCTCTTGTCTCTTGACCTAAAACAACTCCTAGATGTTTTTTCCTCCCAAACCTCTTTTCTCTTGCGTTATATGATCCATTGATCCAAGTTGTATGTTTCTTATTGTCCTATTCTAGATCTATTATTAGATATTGTCTTGAAGGCCGTTCTTTATCTTGTTATAGTGAAACAAATGTTCGTTCTTGAGGGCCTTTGTTAGTGGTTTTTTTGGGGTTCGTTGCTTTTAGATTCCATTGTGGGCATGTGCGAACTGAACTTTGAGGTTTATGGTTATGTATCTATCCAATGATAATGATCTTGATAGATATTGTTTAATAAATTGGATTATGAAATTGAGCACATGGGGTACCTTGGGTACTTAGGTGGAAGGTTTAGCTTGAGTCCATTGTCTATTGATTTGTGATTATAAAGGAGATTTTTCATAGGTATTTCATCTGTTTCTTAGGAACATTGTTCTAGGGTATTGATTGTGATGTCTTGATGGGTTTATTCATGGGATATTCCTCTTCTTCCTAGGCTTGTGTTCTAGGATCATTTTTGTGCACTTTATTCTTATGGTATGAGTAGTCTGTTTCCTTGACCTATAACATTCCTTGGTGCTATGATACCTGTGCTTATTCTTTTATTGCCCATATTTCTGAGTTTTCCTTGATATGCATGTTTATTCTTGTGGAAAAATTTTATGGAAAATATTCAATGAAACTGTTATACCTGCTTTTGTTTAGAACTATATAAAGAGGGAAACGTTTACCATGATTTCTATAAAACTTCTTTACTTCTTATCATTCCACATTTTAAATATTAAATAAGCATAAAATAATTTTTATACAAATATATTCTATATAACACCTTAGTGAGATCCTACTGATACTGTTAGATCACACCTTATGCACTACTTTGGTGGTGCGTAGACCTTTGTTTGTCTTCCACTATAGGGAAAGGCAAGACACCATAGTGAAGCAACGATGTTCATGTTAGCTGGGATGGGTATCTGGTGGTGAGATGGTTGGAGTTATTCCATGACATCATCAGAGTAGCTATTTGGTTTTGAGTCCCTTGTAGTCAAACTTGTCTTTTGGTGTTTTAGCTACTTTTTTAGTTGTTATGTTTCATCTATTTTCCTCACATTTATGGCATATATATTTGTCAGAATTACACTATTTATTATTTTTTCTATATATATGTTGTGTGGTCTTTTATGTTGGGTGAAATTATTCCCTCAGTTTTTTCGTTCGATGCCCGGGTGCTTGTCGCCAGCCCGTGGGGATTGGGGAACACCCTTCGGGTATAAGATAGATCTGGTCAGCTGCCGAGTATCATGAGAACTCAGGTCAGTTCATTTCATGGACATAAATTAATTATAAAGGAAATTTTATTTTCCTTTGTCTTTTTTACAAGGTTTTAGAAGGGATATTTTTACATATTTTATATGGAACATTTTTAATTTAATTATAAAAGGAAAAAAAGTACTATTTTAACATATATGAAATCAATGAATTTTCTTATTTCCTCAACAATTATTTAGTGTTTATATTTCTTTATAAGAATCCATGTTTAATTCAAATAAAAACCCTAATTCTATTTGTTCTTTGAATTTTATTTTTAAAAAATTTGGTTTTAATGAAAAGTGATATATCAAGATCCAATAATGTTTTATTATGCGTACAAAATTTTTTTTTATTATTCAATCTTCCATGTATTATGATTACATTATGGTTATTGAGAATTTTTTTATGATGAAATATTTCTTTGTTATAAATTGAGGATGGGTTGTTACATTATAACCCAAGTTTGGTGGTCCCATTATTAACTGAGAATGGGTGAGCCCATTTTAACTTTCCAACACATTAGGTAAATGTATATAGTTAACTGATTAGGTTTATTTAAAGAGATTATTAGAATTTACCATAAATGTTATTCAATCTATAGGAGTTATTATAAGAGTGATATGAAAATAACACTTAAAGTTAACTATATTTTGTATATATTCATTCTATGGGTTTTTATGGAAATATTATAATTTCAAAAAGGTAGGAAACATGCTTATTTTTAGAACAAAAGTATATGTTTCTTATTAGGGTTAGAATGTTTAAACTTTTCTAAATTTTTTTATGGGTTGTTCATAATTTATTAGACACTTATATGAGTTTTGTTTTACCTTTAATATTTATCATGAAATATTATAGGAAAATATTTTTCCATAGAAGTTGACTTCTTGGGTAAGAATTTTTTTAGCCCAAAATCTATTTTGAAAAAGGATGTTTTAGTAAGATTAATGATCTAAAAATGTTATTTATTATTTTATTTTCCTCACTATTTTTTTTTCTTATCCCAATTTTTAAAATTATTTTAAATGGTTTTAAGGATGTATAGGGAAAATAATAAAGAAAATATGTAAATTTTGATGATATTGCATAAAAAGAAATCATGTTATATATTAAAAGTTTTTATAGGAAAAATTGATTCCAAGTGGAAGTGTCCACCTTGTGATGTAAAATTTATTTATGTAAATATGATGACCTAATTCACTAAACTATAAACCAAAAAGTTCTCTGAGAATAAAAGAAAATTATTTATTTTCTAAAGACACTATAAATGGTATTCTTTAGGGTTAGATCCTTATAAATTTTTTAGAGAAAAGGTTAAGATAACATTATATGTTACAATATTTTTATAAGTGTGTAATTTAAAAATTTATAACACTTTAAGGCTTAATATGTTTGTTTGGAATCATAAATTAGTGGTCTTATATAACCATAGAGGTCAGTATGTCATGGAGTAATATTGTTATTTTTGGAGATTGGATTTACATGGACAATCAATATATGAATAAAGAATTTTATGGATAAAGTATTATTGAATTTATATAGGTATTTTATTTATAAGGATAATTATAATTTTAATCTGAAACAATTCATTCCATGTTTCAATGATGTTATTTTCTATAGATTAAATATCATTTTGCAATATTTATGTAAAAGGATCTCACACAAACTTCTTATCCATTACAAATGATTTAATCATCACGATCATGGAAAAAATATTGTTAAAATTATTTTGATTGTTTTTTGAATATCAAAATCACCTGCAACAAACTATTTGATATATCTAATACCATTTCATTTCTCAAATTTTTTTACAGATCACAAAATCTCTTTTATATGATTTCAAAATCTCAAATTATCCATCTCATTTGGAAAGGGATAAACTATTGGGAGTTTTTTGTTATTTATTACTATTTTATATTTTTAAAAATTATAAGGAGTTTGTAGTTATTTATTATTATTATATGTTTTTAAAAATTACAGACCCTCTTATCATTTTATGTAAAAGTTAGTTTTTATAACATCTTTGTATTTTTATTATTACATGTGTTATAAGAGTCAAATTATTTAAAATAAAATTTAATATATAATAAAACAAGTTTATATAGATTTTATTTAACCACAATAAATTCTAATTCAATCTATAATATGTTCTCATTTTAATTTGAACATGATACGTTCTTTTGGAATGAAAAATATTTTACTACTTATTATATTGTTAAGTTTTTTATGGTTATTATTTTATAAATTAAGTTATATTGATCAATTTATTATGAAACTTGTTCCATGGTAAATGAAACAATTTTATCTAAATTTCATTAGATTAAATTGAAGTCTAAATTTGTTATTTAAATGGTTCTCCAAATTTCTGAATTTTATACATCAGATCTGGAATTTAGGATTTTGAAGAACTAAAAATATTTTTTGATTTAATGATATCTTTTACAAGACACATCGAAATTGCTTGATGTTTGTTGGGTCATAAATATAGGAATTTCTTATGCATTTAATTAACATGAATAAAAGTCTAAAAATTATGTTTAGACACCTAAAAATTAGGATAGAATACATAAATAATTTAATCATTTTGTGTTTAATTTTTAGACAATGTTTTCTATGTATTTTGATTATATCACCTTCTATATAATTTAGATTGATTTACTATTTAATTTATTTGAAATATATAGATATTATATAAAATTAAGTTTTCTAGAACTAAATACAATTATATCATTTAGAATATAATGTTTTAGATGATTTTTCTGACATACTTGTGGATAAAATTTTCAAATCACTTTTATTTTTTCAGACACTGCCAATTTTATATTTTATATTTTATTCTACTATCACTTACATTTTATCCCACCGTAACTGATAAAAATATTTACCATTAAAAATATTTTTCATTATCTTTCTCAGATATATTTCTACATTTTAAAGAATTCATGTTTATAATTCATGTTTTTTTATTTTCGTTGATGTATAATTATTTTGTAATCATATTTTGTCAATCTAAATAATTTTTAAGTTTTTTAAACATGTTTTAATATTATTTTAAATATAGTTTTCATTATTCATAGAAAAAATAGAACATTTTTTAAAAATATTTATTAATTCTTAAATTATTTATTTTTCTTCTTATATGTTATTTATTAATTTAGTTAAATTATGTCAAAGTGTTGTAAATGTATCAAATTCATGTTAATAATTTTATTTTGTTTTATGAATTTATAAAAGAGATATTTATATACAAATTATATGCTTTCAATATTTATGATATTAATTGGATTAGTTTTATGAAGATATTTTGAATGATTAACTAATTTAAACATATTCAAATATTGTATTAAAATTAGCTGAATACGTTGACATTTCTAAATTTTATTTTAATCATTTTTTGAAAATGTATTAATTTATCATTTATTCATGTGTTACACCTATGACAAATATTTACAATATTTAAGATTTTATGTTTTGAGTTAATTTCTCATAAGTATTATTTTCTAATTTAACATTTAATGGTAATTAAATTATTCTGAACTATTTTTTAATATTTAATATAGTATAATTAAATTTTTTACTTAATACATGATATATGGAATTGGAAAGTCTTTTGAAGTTTGAAACATCAAATAATGTTATGATATTTTTGTAATTACTTCAACCGATTATTATGGAGTCTGTGTGACTTATTTAATGGGTAATTCAAATTATTTTGCATTCAAGAAATTACTGTTACTTGAATTTTTCTTCATGTATTCAGAATATTTAATATTTTAAATTTCAAGTTACATTTTTTGAATTATTATTTTCTAAATTATTATTTAATGACATGGAAATTATTCAAATTAATTTTTTTGTATTTAATGTAGTATAATTAAATCCTCAAATTACTTAAAACTATATAAAAATATAATATATTTAACATTTTAATTTAAACATTTGAATTAACTCAGGATTTTTATGGAATTACCTTTGAATTGTTATTATCATTTAACAGGTTATTCAGAATAGTTTTAATCGGTCTTTAGTTTTTCAATTCAAACATTTATTTTTTATGATTATTCTCGATGATAATTTTATCTCTCATAGAAAATTATATCTTTTAAATTTGAATTGTCTTTCCTGACTCATGATGGGTTTGTTAGTATTTTCAGATCCTATTTAAAGGCATCGATATACATTCAAAGTACACAATGATACTGTGATGGATTACAAGTTCACAAATATATTGAGAACTGAACTCAACACTAAAATTCTACATCCTATGTGATACTTTGGTTTAACTACTATCTGATCTCTTAAGTCGAACAATAACTTCTACTAATACTACTACTTTGAAGATACATTCACATTTCTTGAGAATGAGTACTTGTGCTTTCATTGTTCATCTTCTACTCTGTTTTGGTTTCTGAGTTTGTAACACTATTTCCTATTTCCCTCACACACTCTCTATTTTATTTTTATGATATTTCATAAAAAATCATTATTTTTTTCCCTTTCTTAGGCATTTGACTACTGGATTTTAAAGTTAGGATCATTTGGGTTATGATTCTTTGTATGTTATGTTATGTGTTGTAATTAGGTTGTGACTCCCCATACAAAAGTCAGCCTATCATGGTTATGCCTCCTCTAGAAAATGATTTTGTATTTGGGTTGTTATTCCACTTAAAAAATCATATTAGTACATAAAGTATCACTCATCGATCAGAGAGGTATAAAAGTAGATTAGGCCCACATTGAAAAGAATTATTATAAAAACATCATTGTATTCTCTATTCTTTCTGATGCAAATTAACTCTAATAATTAACATCATTAATTAAATTTAATAAAAAATTCATTTCATTTAATTTTTTTTATTATTCTATTTACCCAACTCTAGACTATCTACCATCTCCCTATTGGGACCTTAAAATTGGTAACAATGCCTAATAGTTTTATGAATTGATTTTCTCTATTATTCATTTTCTTGGTACCCAAAAATTGGTTTTAAGAATTATTCATTTTTAAATTTAGCCAATACTTATATAGAGTTTTATTTTATTTTATTTGGGATAACTTATTCTTAGACCTCATAGTATAAGGAAAAGATCTTTAAGCTTGAATGATTGAACACAAATGATGAATGGATTCCTTAAACCCACCACACTTGATGAAAATAATTTTGGATACTATATATCCTAAATAGAATAATAAAAAAAGAAATTAATTATAGAAAATTGGTCTATAATGTCAAAACAGTACACTCTAATAGAATCTGAACCAAATAAACATACTAGAAACCATGAAAATAGATATCTTATAAATTATAATTTCATTAATTATAAATATTTTTCTATCAATAGAGTGTTTTTAATCCTGTTCCCATTTGTAGGACAACAAATGATATTTATAATATTATACAAGTCACCCACCTTAGATATGAAACATTAATGCAAACCAAACTTGTAATGATTCTAAAAGAGTACAAAGTATTCAAGATGGGTGAGGACGAACCTATAAACCAAGTGTTCTACTGATTCACAAGAATTTTGAATGGAATGAACTCCCTTGGAGTATAATTGGTAAACCCTACACTTTTTGAATGATTCCTATGATAATTAACAAATAAATGGAACACAAATATGGTCACTATTGAAAAAATCAAGAAATTCAAAGAGTACACTCTTGATGAATTGATTGGATCACTAATTCTGTATAAACTAGAACTTAAGAACATAGCTGATGATGAGATAAAAAAGAAAACATGTATCTTTTAAGAAAATGAATATTGTTTCTACTGAATCTTATCATTATCATATAAAGGATAGTGAAAAATAAGATATATATTAGATTATGACTAAAGTATTACAATTAAGAAAATGAAAGGTTTCAAGAACCAATTTAGAAGACACCCAGAAAAATAAAAACACATTGGATAGTAAAATGGTATTAATAACTATAATACTCATATGTCACTTTTTTTTGAGTTTTTAAAGAAAGGAAATATCAAACCTAACTATCCAAAACTGAAAAATAAATAAATATACAAAAATATTGACATAAAGGAATTAAAAAATAATTAGATCTATATAGAAAAATTTTATTCTAGTAAAAAATATTGAAATTAAAAAGAATATGATAACTTGTGTTTCATGTATTTTATGGATAAGGTTAATTATTTTGGATGTTCTTATTCTGATTATGATTATAAAAATATAAATGTTTTTTAATTAGATGAATAAATTGAAAGATTGGAAAAATATGTTTTCAAAGATGTTGATTTATATAATACCCTTAAGGATAATAATGTTTTTTAAGAAAATAAAGGTGTTTTATAGGAAAATTAAAAATTAAGAAACACTTCCTCTTTTTCTCATTCTACATATTATTATAATTCAATGTATGCTCAAGATTCTAATGAAAAATTGAAAAAGGAAGTTGAGAGTCTTAAACAAATTTTATCTTATTTTATTTATGGCAGCTAAAAATATCATAAAATAATGTATTTGAATATATTAAATAAAAATAAATATAGTATTGGGTATGATAGAAGATTATGTTAAATGTTTAAAACCCAATATTTTAAAAGTAAAAATGGCTGTAATTCTAATATTTCTTGTTTTAAATGTGGTATGAAAGGTCAATATGAAAATAATTGTTCTATTATTTTCAAAAGGACTTTTGGATTTTCAAAACCCAATATTTCTAAATATTTATCAAATAGAGTACCAAAAAATACTTTTTTAAATTCTATGTGGCTACTAAAAATTTATTCCGAATCTTATTAGGCCCAATGCAGCTTGGGTATCAAAGTTATAAAGTAATTGATTTTTATAGAAAAAATGACTTGGGTTTATTAAAAATGACATATGGTACATGGAATATGTATGGACTAGGCATATAAGTAGAGACCCATCAAAATTTACCCCTTATAAATTATGTGATAGAGACATTATTACATTTGGAGATAATTCTAAAGGAAAAGTAAAAGGTTTTTGTAAAGTTGGAATATATAATTATACCTTTATTTATAATGTTTTATATGTTGAAGGTTTAAAACATAATTTATTTTTTATATCTAAATTGTGTGATGACGAAATAGAAGTTAAATTTCAAAATGATAAGTGTTTAGTTTTTAAAGATGATTCTTTATTATTTTATGCTAATAAAAAATAAAATATTAATATTATCGATTTTGATGAATCTTTTGCATCTGTATCTAGAATTGAATCTATTATAATCTCATTTGTTTTTTTTCTTTTCAAGGTTTTAATTCATTTCAAATGGATGTGAAAAGTGATTTTTTAGATGGTTTTATTTATGATGAAATTTAAGTTTCCCTACACCATAATTTTAAAAATGAAAAAGTTTCTAATCATGTTTTAAGATATCAAAAGCATTATATGGTCTTAAGAAATCACCTCATGCTAAATACAATAGTCTTACAATATTTCAGTTGAAAAATGCTTTTTCTAAAGGTAATGTAGATCCGAATTTTTATTAAAATAATTTAAAAAGGTATTTTAATTGTAAAAATTCATATTGAATATATTTTTTTTGGATCTTCAAATGATATAATTTAAAAAGAGTTTTAAATTTGAATGGAAAGTGAATTTTACTTGATTCTTATGGGAGAATTAAAATTAACTATGTGACATCAAATTTTTCAAAGGAATGATGGAATATTTTTGAATCAGTACAAATTTTATAATGATTTAGTTTTATGTTTTGTCCTTGATTATTTTAAATCTTATAAAACCCCTATAAATATTTCTTGTAAATTAGATTATGATGTTTTTGAAAATCTATTGAATTTAATTATTTAGAGGAATTATTGAAATTTTATTGTATTTAACTTCCTCTATACCTGATTTTATTTTTAGTTTCTGTTTATGTGATAGATTTAAAGCTGATCTTATGGAATCTCACTAAAAATTGGTTAAGTTTGTTATTATACATGTTAAATTACTTTTTATTTATAGATTATTTTATTCTACATTTTTTTGATTTGATTAGTTGTTCTAACTCTGATTTTGGAGGATGTAGACTTGATAGAAAGAGAACCTTAGGTATGTGTCACTTTCTTGGTAAGAATTTTGTTTTCTGGAGTTTAGGAAAACAAAAATATATTAATTTTTGTACTATAGAAAGTGATTATATCTTTTCCACATCCTTTTTCTCTCAATATTTATTTTTTAGACAAACCTTATCTAGATATGATTTTACTTTTTGAAAACATTCCTATTTACTATGAAAATTAATATAGTATTTCTATTTCAAAGAACCCTTTAATGAATTATAAAACTAAGAATATAGATTTGAGTTTTCATTTTGTTTTTGATCATGTTAATAATAGAGATATTATTCTTGAATATATTTTAACTAAAAATCATATTACTGATATTTTCACTAAACCATTGGATTTTTAGAATCTTCAAAAACTAAAATTTGAACATGGTATGTCAGAAATATAGTTTGAATATTTTTAAATTATTTCTTTTAAACTTACCTGAATATGAATTTATTAAGGGGATCTTCATCGGTTTAAAAGTACATTTTATATTTTTTAAATATAGAATTCTTAAAAAATTTCAAAAAGGGGGAGAATTCTGTAAAATATTTTTTTTTCAGTTTTTTAATTTTAAAAATTGGAAGTTTTTTTGGGATTTTGTAGTTATTTATTATTATTTTATTTTTTAAAAAATTAAAAGAAGTTTTTTATTTGTTATTAGTCTATGTTTTTAAAAATTACAAGTCCTCTTATCATTTTATGTGAAAATTAGTTTTTATGACATAATTTTATTTTTATTATAACTGGTGTTGTAGTGATTTTATTTTTAAAATTAAAATTTAATATGAAATATAACCAATTTATCTAAATTTTATTTAACTAATACAAAGTCTAATTTAATATCTCATTTGTTTTCATTTTAATCCAATCATGATACATGTTTTCAACATAAAAATTATTTTTCTACTTATTGGGATACTAATTTTTCTTTGGTTGTTCTTTTATTCCATGAGCTATATATATTTATTTATTTAGAAATTTTTTCCATTATAAAACCAAAACTTTTATCTATATTTCATTAGAATAAATGAATGTCTTAGTTTATTGTTTATATGGTGCACTAAATGTACAATGTTCTACCATCAGTTCTAGAATTCAGGATTTTATAGAATTCAAAATCATTTTTCATTTAATGATATCTATCGAGATACACATTAGAATCACTCAAAGATTTTTGGGTTAGAAATATAAAAAGTTTTTATTAATTTAGTTTGACCAAATAAAAGTCTAAAAATATATTTCATACACCTAGAAACTAGGATATAGTACTTCAATAATTTAATTAGTTTTTGTTCAGTTGTTCGATAATTTTTTCTATTTATTTTGATGATATGTCCTTATATATAATCTCGATTGATTCAATGTTCAATTAGTTGGAAAGATCATGAGATTATGTATAATTAATTATTCTAAACAAACACATAATTTAATAATTTACATAATATAAAATTTAGTTGATGTTTATATTGACATACTTGTGTTTAAAATGATAAAATCACTTTTATTTTTCAACCACTTCAACTTTTATTTATTTATTTTTTTATTTTTCTTCTTCTGGAACTTAAATTTCTTATTACCAGATTTTATACAAATATTATACCATTCCCAAATATTTTTCAGTCTCTGTTTTTGATATATTTCTATATTTTAAATATTACAAGTTTATAATAATTTATTATTATTATTTTATTTACAATAAATTTATTTATTAATCATTTTTAGTCTATGAAAATAATTTTTAAGTTCTTTGAACAGGTTTTAATGTTATTTTAAATATAGTCTACATTATTCGTACAAAAAATATGGCATTTATTAAAAATATTAATTTTTAATTAAATTATTTATTTTTGTTTTTTCTTATATATTATTTATTAATATGGTTAAATTATTTCAAATTGTTTTTGAAGTGTTAAATTCATGTTAACAATGTTTTTATATTTCATGCATTTATACAGAAGATATTTAGTTACAGTTAATCTTCTTGTGATATTTATGGTATCAATTTACCGAGTTTTATATAGATAGTTGAACCGATTGGCTTGTTAAAACTTATTCAATCATTGAATTTAAATTAGTTTAAAACCCCAAAATTTCTAGAATTTATTTTAATCAATTTTAAAATATGTGTTAATTTATTAATTATTCATGTGTAACACATACAAAACATATTTCCAATATTTATGTTTTTATATTTTTAGTTAATTTCATGGACTTGTTCATTTCTAATTTAATATTTAATGTCAATAAAATTAGTCAAACTTTTTTGTTTTAATATTTAATGTAGTATAGTTAAATGTTTTAATTAATACATGTTGTATATAATTGGAAATTATTTCAAAGATTAAATAATCAAAATATATTAAGATATTTATGAAATTATTTTGGATGATTGTTATACAGTCTTAATTATTTGATGGGTTGTTATAATTATTTTGAATCAGTATTTTATGTTTTGAACCTAAACAATTATTGTTATGTGACATTTACAACATCTATTCTAAATATTAAATATTCTAAATTTTAGGTTAATTTCATTGTATTATTATTTTCTAAATTATTATTTAAAGAAATGTAACTTACTCAAATTAATTTTTTGGTATTTAATGTATGAAAATTAAGTCCTTTAATTATTTATGTGATTCATTAAAATATAATTTATTTAATTTTTAAATTTAAAAATTTAAATTACCTTATGATTTCTATGGGATTACTTTTGACTTGTTATTATCATTTAATAGGTTATTAAAAATGGTTTGAATCCGTCTTTAGTTTTTGAATTCAAACAATTATTTGTTATGACTATTATTAATGATAATTTTATCCCTCACGGACAATTATCTCTTTGAAAGTTGATTTTTTTACCCATATTGCGATTGGTTTGTTAGTATTTTCATATCCTTTTTAAAGGTATCGGTATACACTTAAATAACACAATGATACCAAGAAAAATTATGAGTACATGGACATTTTGAGAACTAAAATTCAACACTAAACCTTGACGTCCTATGCGATACTCTTTTTTACCTATTGTTTGAACTCTCAAGTACAACAATAAATTATATGACTACTATTTCCTTGAAGAGACATCCAAATTTCTCTAAATCTAAAACATAAACTTTCTTTATTTATATTTTACTCTGTTCTTTTTTCTGAATCTATAACACTATTTCCTTTCTCTCCCAAGAACTATCCTTTTTTAATGTATATTTTTTCATACAAAACCATTATTGTTTTTATCTTTATTTTGGTTATGAGTCATATATTTTAATGTAAGGACTATTTATGTTATTACTCCTGATATCTAAAGTCAATTGTTTTAATTGGGACTTGACCCCCCGTACAAAAGTCTATGGGTCATGGTTATGCATCCATTAGAAAAAGAATCTGTAATTGGGTTATGATTCCCCATCAAAATCATATTAGTAAACAATGCATCTCTCACCGAGTATAGAGGTATAAGAATAGAGTTGGCCCACCTTGCACTAAACTACTATAAAAAAATCCTTCTATTATTTATAATTTATGCTGAAAAACCCTAATAGAAAAATTCATTAATTAACTTTAATAGTAAATTGATTTCATTTAATATTTTAACTAGTATATTCACCTACCTCTAGACCATCTTCTATCTCTCTATTGTGTCTTGACATATACCACTATGGACTTTAATGTTTTCTTTTCTGGAGATATATACTTATTGTTGAATGATAAAGGGGATATCAACAACATAAACAAAGACCTAGATGTATGGATTTAAGGTATGAATTATTTTCCTATGTTCTCTTTATGAATCATTATTGGGTTGAAATTGATGAAACATAAGGAGATATTTCACATATTTTATTTGTAGGAATAAATTATTAAGGAATAAGACAACAAAGAATGATTAATGGTTTAAGAAGGATGATAAATGGAGGATGTGATTATGTATCGAGTTTATATAATTATGATGTAGTTGTATTTTATTAATGATATTCTAATATATTAAAAATATTATGAGAATCATGAAGCACAGAAGGATTATTAAATAATTGATCTTGTCTTTAGAATTTAGAAACATTTATTAGATGGAATTGATACCTTTGAAAGGTGGTGTAGCCAAAATCTGATAATTTTTAGATACATTTAATTAAAGAAATATAAAAAAGGTATAAATAAAACATTGGGTTAGTATGGGAATGATGTTAGTGAGATAATAGTTAATTAGTTTTTTTTGTTTTTGTGGAAAAATATATGAATAGAAAACTAGAGGTTAAAAAGGGATTTGATGATTAATGATAATTTTGAGGATGTTGATCATATTTAAAGTAACTTTATAAGAATTATATTAATATAGTTTGATAAAAAATATAACCTATATGCCGAGCTAAAACCCATCACATTTTATAGGGTGGTAGGTCTTGAACCCATATCCGAAGGGAGATATGGGTGAAATTCCATCCAATGGGATACATGATGTTCTAGTTATTATGAAATTATGAAAAAAACTTGGAAAATAAAGATTAATTTGATGTTAAAAACATAAGTTTTATCATATAGATAACCATGGTACTAAAAAGTTATTTGGTTATCAAGTGATTAATGTTATTTAGAAATAAGATCACTATATTTTTGTGAAACATAATATAATTAAGGTAAATAAAATAATATAGGATTTTATTTTAAAATTAAAGGATGGATTATATTTTAGAATAATATAAGATTTTAATAAGTATTTATAGTTATTAATGTTATTAGTGGAAATGATTAGTATATCTTGGTGATTATGTAACTATGGAATATACATTTCTTTATAGTTATTTTTTTTATTTGGAGATAAATGTGAAATTAATTTTAGAATAATATGTGATCAAATATTTTTAATATTAGGGTTTTAATCTTATTCAAGAATATTTTATATATTTTAAAGGATAATTATTTATAGAATAAATTAATTTTAACTTTTGTTATTACTATTGAATTTTGGTGATTACTGTATTATTTCTTTATTTGAAGGTTTATTCATATTAAGAATTATACTACATTGTTCTAACCATTTTGGCTTTCGTCAATGTCTAAACATAGGAAGAAAAATTTATATAATTTTGTGAAATTATGAGATTATCTAGAAGTTTATTTTAGTGTTTCATGTACAAATAAATTCTCCTTCAATTCTCATCGTTTGGAGAAAAAGATGTTATTATGGTGAAAATTGATTAAATGATGAGATTACGCTTTTCAAGTAAGTATATTTCCTTATGTTCTTAGTCTAAATAGTAAAAGAATTCATAAAATTTGGGAAGCAGATCTTGAAACCCAATTTAATCACAATACCTTTATTTTTTATGAAACAATGGTCTCTTTCACACATCTTCGGTTTATGGTTTTGTGGTCATCAAATTTATCATGATCACTCAAATTCCTATTATCAATATTATATAACACACTACATAATTACTTTAGATAGTAATATTTTCTCCATTACCATATTTTAACATTCCAAAATTGTTCTCATATTTTTAAACCTAGTATGTTTTATTCTAAATGGCCTTCTTATTTCCCTTTCTCTTTTTTAGGAGAATGTTTTATGACCCCCTTTTACGATATGGGATTTATAAAAAACAATTATTTTATAATTTAAAATATTTGGTCTCTGATATCATGATAAAATTTTGAGGATGAAATTTATTAATATGAGATAATATAATATCCCAATACTTTAAGAGAAATACTATATTCGATTGAGTACGAGATACATAACTTTGATCTTAAATGAACAACGTAATATTATTATTTAAATATGAGCGTTATAACCCAAACGTTGAATTGGTAGGAATAAATAGGATTGAACACATTATAAAATATATATAAAGTCCTAAATCAATAAATATGAATTGATTAATTATTATTAAATAAGAACCAAATTTTTAGTAATGTCCTTTTATGCAACAAAAATATGTTTTCTTTAAAAATTATTTTTTTATGAGAAAATATTATAATTAATTTGAAAAAATTTTATGAATTAAATTTGAAAATAATGATATTATTTTTCTAATTTATCACATCAAAATTATATTAGGATTAAGTTTGGTTAATTTTATGAAAATTTTTATTTTTCAATGAATAGTTGAAAATTCATATTTGATTTGAAAATTGTATTTTATTTCAATGTGTTTACAAATTAAAATTTAATTTGGGATTAGTTTTAAAATTTAATTAGTTAATTTTGATTAAAAATAATCCAATTATGGTTTTTGGAAAGAATTTTATTCATTAATTTGGTTTAGAAACATTTTTATACTTAAAAGGCATTTTTTTGAAAAATTATTTTTCATCACATTTTATGGGTTTGATTTTAAATTTAATTGTATCACTAGAAAGAATTAAATATTTAAAAATGAATAATATTTATAGAATTAGTATTTCCAATTTTGGTAAATATTTATTTTTTAGTTTGATTTATTTTGTGTAGTAACCTAAGTAAAATTTTCTCACCTCATTATGGGTAAATTGAGAAATTAAGGATAAAAATATAATGATAAGGACTAAAAATGAACATAATACTTGAATTTATTTCTATTTATGTGTATATTATTTCAATAAGAATCCAATACTTGAATTTATGACCTTTTTTATTTGGATTTGAATATTACATTTATAAGGGTTAAGTAATGAATAATGTGATTAATGTCATTATCTTTATTTTAAAATCAATAATATTTTTTGATAGGGATAAAAAATAACCTATGTTAGGTTATAAATATTAATTAAAAATATAAACATTTTTTTATCGTGGTAATTTATTTATAATTTTAAGTGATTAAATAATTACCATAAATTCTTTTAGCTGGGGTGTTGATTGAGTGGTAAATAAAACCCATCAGACTACATGAGGTCGACGGTTCAACCATTGATGGATCTTAATAATGGGGGAATTTGATAAAGTAATTTAGAATTACTATATAAAAAAGTATATTAGTAGATACACTATATTAGATTCAATAATTTTAGCAATGGTTGGTACTTTTGTAGTATTATTCATAGAATGACCCTTTGGAAAAAAATGATCCTCTAGACCCAGAAAAAAGGGTTTCAAGCCACAAGGACTTCAGGAGATCACATTGCAATGGGCCTATATTCCATTGGGACTTCGAGTAATTGAAGGGATACCTGTAAAACCGAGTTAAAAAGATAGAATTAATTTTTTAATAAAAATAGGTGCTCCCCACATAATATTTAAAGAAAATCATCTTAAGTACTTACATAACACCAGAACAGTATATAATCAATTAATTGAAAAATAAAATAAATATTTTTAAAATTATTTAAAGTAAAATAATTTGAAAAAAATATTTTGTTCCAGGAATTTTTTAGATAAATATAAAATATTAGGGATATTTTAAAGGATTAGATTGAGATTCCTTGTATTCCATGTTGTTTTCAATGTCTAATGAAATAAATAGTTCAAAAAATGACATTAATGATATTTTATAACAAATACTAAATCATTTAATTATTAAAAATTAATAAAAATTCAAAATTTAGATAATTAAATAATATATGGTTGAAAATAGCAACCATGGTCTATTTACAGTTTTATTTTTCTTTTATAGTAACTACCTTATCCCATAAGAGTAATTGTTTTGGGTATCATGGTAACCATCAAATAGGTTAACCGAGGTTTAAAAAAATGTTAAGGGAGTAAAAATCACCCAAACCTATCAAATTTTTATTTTATAAGAGTATTTAAACTCACATTAAACTTATATTTTAATTATATCAATTTTGGTGTCTTCTAAATATGAAAATTAGTTTATATTAATTTAATACTTTAAAAAATTCTAAGAATTCCCCTCATCTAAATATAAAAATGTTACCCCATCTCATCTTCTCTACATACATCAAGAGACTTTTAGTTTAGAAAATCACTAACAAAAACCCTTTATAAAATCTATCCCCATAGACTGGAGTTCATAATTTGGGATGAAATATTACCTTAGATTGCATAAGGTGTCAATCAAATGAGGTTGTTCGGAAAAGAGGTATATCTTTTTGTGAAATGTTTATATTTCATTTCATCTTAAAAATCCTTCATATATTATTCTAAAATGATGAAATAATAACCCTAGTATCTATAAAATTATTTTATATTATTATGTTAATGAAATAAACTATATCCATCTCCCCTTCCAGTAAATGGGGATTGAAACTATCATTTGTGTGTAAAACATACTACCACCTCACACACTAATGTAATTAATTGTCCAAAAAACATCTCACATATGGTAATAATGATATATTTAATACTTATATATGATATTAATGACCTAATTGTTATTATTAAAATATATTATATCATATTTTTTCTTAAATTTCCATCCATTGAAAAAAGATAATGTCGTTCGTATGTACATGCAGATTATGACTTCCACGAAATGATGCGACATGTTTTTCATAAACACATCACATGGATTCTATATATAATTATATTTAAATAAAAAATATGGTATAAATTAAATAATTATCCTTATATAATTAAAAAATAATAATTAACTTCTTTTCGTAATGGTCATTGAAAAATTGAAATGTTACTCATGCGCATGCATGGTCTACCATCTCCATGATTGTAATGTAGTTTATTTTTCAAAAAAATATTTCATGGTTTGTTTTAAATTATAATTTATGTATAAAAATGATAATTATTTCATTATTATTATTTTTGAGAATATTTATTAATTATCTCACTAACCAATATCAATATACTGAAATAATTTTTGACATACATGCTGAATATAATCAAAACATCTGATGAGATCTTAATTTATTAAGAAATTTTGTATAACATGGTAATAATGAAAATAAAATTGAAAAAGGTACTTAATAAAGTAAATAATTAACATACGTTTATTATTCATTAAGATAAAGGATGTACATGATGTGTCAGACTTGAGGTAATAGACACTTTACTTTAAAAACATATTTTAAAATATTTTACAGATTTATTCTCTAAATATTTTTATTCTATATACATATTCTTAGAAATAATTTTTAATGTGTTTATATTGATATAAATTAATTATAAAATACATTTTATTTATAATTTTTCTTTATTTTAAATGTTTTCATAAAGAATATTTTTACATATTTTATAAGTATTGTTTGACTTTCTTTACAAAAGGGAAAAAGAATGTTCGATTTAAACATATATGACATCAAAATATTTTTCCTCCACCAAAAAATATATTTTATTCTTGGATTACATTATAATATTACATTTTTTAATTAAAGGAAAACCCTCATTCCATTTTTTATAGTAATTATACTTTTGAAAATTTGGTTTTAAAGAAAAGGGGTTTATCATGATTTGAAAATGCTTTCTTATGGCTGGAAAAATTGTTTTTTATGATGATATATTCCATTTATTATGAATATTTTATGGCTCATAAGATTTTTTTTATAATGATTTTGGCTTATTTTTTAAATAATTATCGGGGCATTTGTTATAAGCCATGGATAGGTTATTTTATTATAGACTGAGAATGGGTGAGGCTGTTATATATCTCTAATACATTGGGTAAATGGATGAAATTAGTAAATTTGGTTTCTCCTAAAAGACTATTAGAATTTACCAATATGGTTATTCCATTTTTAAGAGTGATTATAATAGTGATATGAAAATAATTCCTCAATTTTCTCATATGAATTATCTATGTTTGATATGGGATTTTTATGGAAATTTTATGATTCTAAAAAGGTAAGAAACAAGATTATTTTTAAAAGGAAAGTATATCATATTTATGAAGGTTTGAATGTATAAAAATTTCAAAAAGGTTTTATGTGTTTTTAATGATTACTAATAAACCTTTATGAGTTTTATATTTCCTTTAATATTTCATAGGAATTCTTTTATGATTTTTTGGATAGTGAAGTTGACTTATTAGTTAATAAAGTTTTAATTTTTAGCCCAAAATTTATTTTGAAAAAGAACCTTTTTTATGACCACTCATGGAATAACTGGTTCTTTATTTTTCTATGATTATAACATATATTGTTCTTCTCAAATAACATTATAAATTTCTTTTCAATAGGTTTTAAGGGTGATTAGTTACAAGGGTGAGGTGAAGATAAAAATTGAGGAGATATGTAATGAAAATAAAACTTGTAATATCTTAAAAGTTTTATTTTGTGGGTAAAATGGATACTAAGAAGAAGTGTAAACATTGTGATGTAATATTTATTTATGAAAAAATGGTGAAATAATTTACTAAAACTCTAATGTTAAAATATATTTAAAAATTAAAGAAACTAGATTCTTGTCAAAAGACACTAGAATACGTATTGTTTAAGATAGAGTCCTTATATAAACCCCCTTTATCCAATCCATTAGATCCACTCACCTATATGTGAGTAAAATATTACGTATAGATAGAAATCCCAAGTAAAAAGAGATGGTTTGAGTTAAGGACACACAATGAATCCAATCAAGGTGATACATAGTATCCAAAGGTGGAATGCTATAACAAGATCCAAGCTATGGTGTACGGTGTTTTCCATTTGGGATGTGGGTAAGATTATTATTTTCTAGATAAAATAACCATTAAAAAATATCATGACCATGAAACTTGTATTTGTTTTTTAGTTTCAATGTTAATTATTTATGTTTTTGAATGTTTTACGATCACATAATAAATTAATTAACAATCATAAAAGATAGAATAAAATAAAACTGGTCAGTGTGTGAATGTTTTTACTAAATATGGTTAATCACATAAATGAGGAATGCGAATAGATAAGATGGTCTTGATACATAAGGATAAAACAATCACTCAACTAAATATAAATTTTGTATAACCTTTCACTACTTAGGTTAGAATCTAAATCATAGTTCAAAGTGCTTGACCAAACCAAGTTGGTGTGATTTTAGTTATCATGGAACTTTTAGCTTTATTTTTTTTGGTTAACCAAACTTGGATTACATAATGGTTTGACTTCCTAGGAATTAATTAGTGTTACTTAGAAGAAAGTGTTGAAGAAATATTTAAAATAGTATTTTAGGATTGGGTAGACCACTCAACAGATCAAGGAATTATGAGTTAATATAGTTGGAAAGTTGCACCTACTTAAAAACCTTTAAATATCTTGTTATACCCAAGTATAGGTTATGAGAAGGGGCATATAGATATTTTACACTAGAATATCTAAGAAATATAATATTCTAAAATTGATAGTGAGGGATGTTGGGTTTAAAAAAATAGCTAGAGATTAATGGAATATAATTAATTTTAAATTTATTAATATGTTTTTATAATAAAAATAAGTACTCATTATCCTCTCTTAATTTGAAGAAAATGGAAAATGAAATGAATTGAAAAATATCACTACAATCCATAATAGAGAAGGAAAACCTTCTTACTGACCTGATTTTTTAGGAAGAATATAGTCTCTTATACGTTATAAAATACCATGAGTAAAAAATATACATGATAGAAACCCCACTTCTTGAGTTCCTTTCCAAAGAGGCTAGTGGGGAAGAACTATCTCTCCTGATAAAACATGTGGATGATGCAATGGATTTCCAATGTTTTATGCCATCATCTATGACTAATGAGATTCAAATGAAATATAAGGATATATATGTATATACAATCATTTATCACCTTTATGATCTCTATAAATACAAGGAGATATCATAGGGATATGAGATCTCCAATGCACTATTCATGTCCAATCTTGGAGAGTCAGTGCTATCCAGACCACATGTATTCAAGTATATTGGCTACATTGAGGGCCTGGACATCTTGGGTTTTATGATTCTGGTGAGGTGTACATATATTTAGTTATATAAACACTACCTAAAAACATCTCTTGTTTTATTGTGATATATAATTAGAGTAATAGCAAGAAGGGACTTTTTTAATATCTTACTCTTATTCACCAAGTTGATACAAATATGAGGCATGAAAAACCTACATCCACATGGTCAATAAAAAGGAATGGAACATGGAAAAGGGGCCAAAGTCTCATTCCAATTCAATTTTTTTTCAATATAAAGAAGAATAAGATTCAAAGTCAAAGAAGGGAACATGATGTAGTATATTTTTCATGTATCTAGTAGGGACACTGGAAGAGGTAGCACAAGCTAAAAATGCAGGAGAAAGAGTCAGGTGCATTCCTTTTTGAGTGTAATATATCCATATGTACGATATTTTTATTAGATACAAACTTTAGTGGTAAAATTTGTTTCAAAATATAAGAACCAAGTATATTTCAGAAGATTTATTGAGATTAAATGGATCTAAGGGATACCAATAGAGCGAGGATGACTGCTCTATCTAGTGGAGACTATTATATCAAATTACAGTCATGATTGATTTTTTTGATTTAAATAATTTTTTTACATTTCTAGTGTTACCAAAATAATATTTTAATATCTTGTTTAGAAATTGATGGATTTATTTTAATCTTTGGAAATAAGGGCTGCCAATTTTAGAAATATAATATATGTTATGGTATGAAACAATTTAATAAAGGTATTTATGCAATAAATTAGTAATAAAAATATTGGAAATTAACAAAAAAATATATGCACGACTCATATAACACCTATTTGTGGAATGCAATCTTCACCATATAAATGAGAAGAATTTTAAAAAGATATTTTAAGATAGTCAGTTAAAAACATTTGAGCTGAATATAATTGAAATATTTTGTTCTTTTTTACATGGTAAGAGGAATAAATCCCCATTTAGTGCTCAAGGTGAATGTTCTATATAGATTATTGATTTGGAACACACAAATTTGTGCACACCTTTTCTAGTAGATTTTATAGGTGTATTATCATGATTTTTTACTTTTATCGATAACATAAATAGGAATGATTATATCTAATCTTGAGGTATAAGTGAGAATAATTTGATAAGTTCAAAGATTTCAAAAATATGGATGGGAATATGATTGCTAATAATATTAATAAACTTCAATTAGATTGAGGTGGTGAATATATTAACCAAGATTTTGTTGAATTTCAATGGGAGTATTGAATTTTATCTCAACTCACTCCACCTTACACACCATAGTGTAATGATGTTAGTGTAATGAGGAAATTTACACTACTAGATGTGGTAAGGTCTATGATGATTGAAACAAGACTTCAATTATCTATTTGGAGACATTCATTAAATAAAACATTATAAATTTAAATCGAGTACCAAATAGAGTGGAAAGCAATATTCCATTTGAATTATGGAGTGGAAAGAAACACATGTTGTCACATGTTCATCCAAGGGTCTATGAGGCATTTGTTAAGGATAGATCAGGTAACAAAATAGAACACATAGAAACTAAGTGTATATTTAGATTGTGTCCTAAGAAAACAAGAGGATATTAAATATATAACCCTTCAGAAAATAAAGAAATCATCATAAGACATTCCATCATTATTTAGAGGGAGAGCGTCTTCAAGGAGGATAATGGGAGAAATATTGACTCTGATGATGTTAATAATGAAGATATAAAATAGTTGTTATAATAAAATATTCTATATGTCCTCATAGAATAAGTTGTTTATGAAACACAAGTACAATTTATAAAAATCAGAGAGGTAATAGAAATAAAGAGATATGATTTTTTATTCACTGATGATAGTGACTTATTATTGATTGATTATAATGATATTATATCCTATAAAGAGGAAGTATAGATCTTTAAAGCTCCAATATGGTAAAATCCATGAATTCTGATATGAATTTAATATATCAAAACCAAGTTTTGGTTCTTATCAATCTACCAGTTGATGTAAATCATTTTGGGTACAAATGAGTATTCAAGAGAAATAGAAACATAAAATTTAAATTAAGTACCTATAAAACATGACTAGTGGAAATTGGGTTTATAAAATTTCATGGAATTTACTACAAATAAATCTTTTCTCTAGTTTCTATGAATAAATATATTATAATTTTTATAATCTTAATTGCTTAACATGACTATAAAATTTAGAAAATGGATTTCAAAACTAATTTCCTTAATGAGAAACATAAAAAGGATTTGGGTATAAAAAATATATATGGGCTTGAGACTCTATAATATTATAAAATGGTATGAAAATTTCAAAGGACCATTTATATATTAATGAAAGAATTCATGTAATAGGATATTAAATTCTATGAATCAATAAAGGAATATGTTTTCATTAGGAATGAATGTGTTCCATCTGTTCACTATATATTTAGTGGGGGTATAGTTGTTTACATAGTAGTATACATTGATGAAATATTACTAATTAAAAATTAAATAACATTATTAAAAGAGGTTAGTAATGGTCTAAAAAGTGATTATCCTTCAAGGAAATAGGAAAAACATACTACATTCTAAGGGTCAAGATCGTGCGTGATAGATCCAAGAGCCTTCTTGGACTAAGTCATGGTATATACATTAACCACATACTGAAGAGGTTTACTATGGGAAAATCTAATATGGTATTGGTTTTATTTTCACATTATATAAATTGTTCATAGAAAATACATCCACACACATAATAGGAAAGAGAGAGAATTAGTAAGATCCCATATTGTTCTGTGATAGGATCCATCATGTATACCTTGTTATGTACAAGTATTGTCATTACATATTATTTGATCATGGAAGACATATATTAAGTAGATCCTGATTAACAACATTAGACTACTATTAAGGCTATTTTTTAGTACCTATGGTGTACTAAGGATATGTTTCCACTGTATCGAGGAGGTAAAGAGAACATCATTAGGGGATATACATATGTTAGTGTTAAACAAATCATAATGATATGAAGTCACAATATGAATTAATCATTATTATTATTGGAGGTGTTGTGATATGGAAAATTTTAATTCCACCAGTTTTCTTCAATTCTACATCAGATTATGAGTATATAATGGCTTTAGATATAGATAAGAAAGAAGTTTGGATTCAAAATGTTTACCCATATCTTGATGTGGTGACTAGAAATAAAGTCCCTATCATATTTTTTTGTGATATTAATGTAGTGATGGATCTCTTGAAAGAGAAAAGGTTAAACCAATAGACCATGAACATACTTTATATGTTTCATATATTAAGTTATTTTTCTCAATTAGGTGAAGTTATAGTGAACATAGTATCCATGGTGGAAAACATGGTAGACCCTTTGACCAAGGTTTTTTCTCATTAGAAACATGAGTTTCATGTGAGTACTAGTGGAATGAAAGTTATTGTTAGTTGGTTATATTATAATTGTTAGTCTTATAGAGTTGGAACCCTAGAACCAACTTTATTAGTACTTGATAACATATTTATTTAATTATTAAGAAAGTTTCTTATCACATTGAGATTGTTAATTTTTTTGAATATAGTATATGATAATGTCCTAAGAATATTTAGGGCCCTGAATGGTCATAATAGTTTTCTACTATGATGAGAAAATGGAGGTTCCATGATTACATTCATGAAATGTTATAATGTGAGATGATATTTTCTAGTGGGACATTAAATATATAGGTTATCAGGGGTTGGATGAGCATATGAAATTGAGACACCTTGTCATGGTGTTCACCCATGGTAATATCTATGATAGAAGGTTATGAGAACATAGTCATTAATTGGAAATACAGAACTTAATGAGTAATTGGACATTCCTATTTTTCATTGTGTGTATTAAAAAATAGAATTTAATAATATTATTAATGGATATCATGAATTTTTATATTGATGTATTGAAAAACAATATGACAACATGTTATTATGGTGAGGTGTGTTAGGTATGTCCTGAGTGATATTGAATTAATATATATTCTGAGAAATGATTCATCCCTTCTATCCCGAGATAATAGTGGATATCTCAAGCCCTTATATGGGAATAAAACTGCCTGTAAAATCTATGAACATGGTGTATAAGGGGAGAGTTTATTTTCTTAATGTTTAAGAAATATAAACCAAAAATATAGGTTCATGGCACCAGTATGAAACATAATTAATTAGAGATATCAAGATAAAGGGGTTATATTTCATGGGATGTGTTCATAGTAGGTTGGATGTTATTCTTACATTACAATACTTCTATATGGGTGTTTTGGAATTATTCTAGATTAAAACCTTATAATTATAGTGGTTATTCCTAGTGTCACTAAAAAGGGTCTCATATGGTCACACACTAAGTGTATCCAAAATCTCAGTTAGATTCAAGTATTTAATTTGACTAGTTATAGTAAATAATATATATAGGTTTGTTTGATCACTATAATTTAATTCCTTGCTGCTAAAAGGAATAATTGAATTAAATATTAATAATAGACATGTGTTTTCAAGTTCAGTGAACAAAATATTCATTATATTTATCATAAAATAATATAGTGACATTTTTTATTAACTAGTCATTATTTTAGGATTTGTAAATGTAGATGAAGTAAAATGGACCAAGATTAATGATATGAATGGAAATGGTAGAAATGATATTTATTTATACTCTTAATGTGTTTCAAATGTTTAAATAATAATAATAATATTGATATTATTATGGGACATGGGTTTAACTAAGAATTACTAGGTTTGAAAGGGGATTTTGTGATATTTTATAATCCTAAACATACCATAATAAATTACCAATTATATAACTTTTCATAATCATTATTTGTGAGAAAAATAGAAAGAGAGACACTCCCTCAATCCCTATAGAGAGATGTATATATCTTGAGTAATATCTATCTTCCACCTCTTAATCCATAAATATAACATCAAGAGTACTTCCTTCTCTTCAAGAAGAATTCAATTGTGAACAACCACAAACAATGAAAGAAATCAGGGTTGGTTGTTCTAGAACCTGTAGATTAAATTACAATGTTTTGAGATTATAGTGTATGTATGGATAAATGATATATGTATTATGTGCTTGTATTATGTAGAATAAATATGATATCATGAGATTTTTCCCACCAAATTATAAAAAAATAATAATTATAAATTGAGGTAGCTCTATAATAATCATAAATTAATTATAATTTACATGTAAAGATCCTCCTCTTAAAGTTATGGAATTTTAATATAGTCATGTAATCTTTTAATTTCATTATACATGATGTTATTATCACATGCCTAAATGATTACATGTAAAGTAAGACTAAAATTTGAGTTGGTCATGCCATCAAAGGATGCTTCCATTGAAAACAGAACCTATAGTAATATGCATGTATGATTTTCTCAAGTTTTTTAAATTGGTATCAAAGTTGGGTTTACTTATTTTTGGGTTTAAGTTATAAATAATATAATGATATTATCTAAAACAAATTTTTATGAACAAAAAATGATGTAGGATGTGCCTAAAATGACCTAGGTTGAAATTAAGGTGTTATTATTTTATAAATATTATTATTTATTTTCCATATGATATAGTATATTACACTTGTAATTATTATTTCTTGATACTCATATTCACCTTTTTATTTTTTGTAAAATGGATTTAACCTATAGGAATTAAGTTAACAATGATTATGAAGGATAATTCAATTACTTTACCCTTGAGTAACTGAATGAGATGGGAGTTGGAATGAAAAATCTTATGGATATGGTCACTTAACTCTATCAAGAGAAGAGAAAAATAAATAATCATGGAATAATCCAAAATATTGAAATTAATGAATACATATAAATTAAGTATTTCGTGTGGAAATAGACAACCACTGTTAGTGGGTCCTCTGATTGACTAATTTATGAGTAGTAGATCAATGAAACAGAAATGTTATTTTCCATCTTCCAGTGCTTAGATCATTAAAAGGGTGTTTTATTCATTTCCTATTTGTATGGTGATATTTTCCAATAGTGAAATCTATTTAAGATTACAATACATGAGGAAGAAAAAAAATCTATAGAATGGGAAGAGTTAAAGAAGTTATTTTTATATAAATATTCACCCCAAAACTCTTTTGAGTAAAATGGAAAGATAATTCCAAGAGTTGATGAAAAAGGTGGATAGATCTATTGGTACCTAGATAGTGAACTTAATTATATTTCTAATATATGTTTCGGGTGAAATGTATATTCATCATCAACTCTAGAACTGAAAATATTTTATTTTATTATGAATCAAACCACTCTTTTATATGTTTGAGGTTTTCGTAGAATATAAAATCACCACCCCACTGATTAGATATTAAATTACTAATAAAAATATATAATGGTATGATAAATGAAACCCAATCCTATAACTCTTATATGGATAAGATTTTTACATTTCCAAGTGACTTACTATGTGGTGCACTATTCCATTTAGTTACGAATAAATTTATATCAACACATCTATATACTGATTATCATGAACTTAACAATATTATGATCAAGAAAAAGTATCCTATAACACATATTTATAATTTTTTTAATCTAATAAAATGTGATAAATACTTATCTTAGATTAAAATTTGATATGTATATCTTTAATTAAGTGTGAAAATAGTGGTTATAGCCATGATGACCTCTCATACATGATATGACCACTATGAATTAATAATTTCTCCATTTATACTTAAAAATTACTATGCTATATTCATGTATTTAATGAATATAGTATTTATATATTACCTTGATCAATTTTTGGTAGTATTTATAGTTTTTATTCTCATATATTTCAAGGTAATTTAATATTTGGACGATCATTAAATTATTTTTATACAAACCTTTTTAAAGGATAAATTGAGTACCAAATTTGGAAAATATTAATTTTTGATATATAAAGTATCATTATTAGGTAATGTAATCCCAAGTGAGGTTATATCTATGGTTTCTTCAATGACAGATGTGATTGAAAAATTGATCAAGATAACCACTATAATAAAGATATGTAGTTTTATTTGATTGGTTAGATACCATCAATTCTTTTTTAGAAATTTATCATAACTATAAAATCCAATAATGATGTTTACCCAGAATGGATTCACCTTCCTTTGAAAAAATGAATGTGAAGAAAATTTCAGAGATCATAAGAGAATGTTGGTCCCTAAACGTGTACTCACACAACCCTACCATTGAGAGTGGTTTGTGATATACAATGCTACATTAATGAAGGTATTTAGATGCAACTTCATGAAAATTGATATGGTGGAAGCATATGCCTCATGTTAATTAATGATTCAAGAGAAAAATTACTCAATTATTGACTTGGATATAGAAACTATATTATTGGAATTAAATATATAGAGGAATTATCCCTTTTGTGAAAATTTTTTAATATATATTAATTAAAATATCCTAAAGTTTATATTCACATGAAAGAGTTTAACACACAAAAAATAAGAGATTTGGAGTTGATCAAGGAATATTATTAATCAATAAATTTCCAACATAATAAGGTAAAAAAGATTGATAATTTTTTGAACATGAAGGATAATACTACCTTACCCATAATGTGGATATCCATTATGGGGATTTAAAGATACCCACAACTCATGTATTTACAAAGGATGAACCTTGAAATCATAAGAGAATGGGAAAATTACTATCTTTACCAAATAATTTCCCAACCATTAATCCATGTAAAGATAAAGGGGGAACAAAATAAAGAAATAAAACTATAAAAAACATGTGAAATAATCTATTGTATAACTTTAATAATGATGAAATATAAGTTAGGAGAAACGAATTTGTTTTCCATAAATACGAGAATTATAGAAGGATATTTTGGACGATGCACATAAATTTTCACTCACTATCCATCTTAGAAGTAGAAATTTGTATAGATATCTCAAGAATCATTTCTGTTGGGACAAAATGAAGGGGGATAATGAATAGTATATATCTTGATGCAAGATTTTCCAAGGTGTTAATGTTGACTATTATAAGTCTAATGTAATTATAAAACCATTACCCATATCTATATGTAAATGGGAGAATATCACCATGGATTTAATTATAGGTATTCCCAAGGACTCCAAAAGGCCATAATTCTATTCGTGTTCTAGTCGATCACCCCATGAAGTTATAAAATTTCATTTACATTTGAGTTTATTTCTTACTCAATCAACTTATAATGATATACATAAAGGAAATGATAATGCTTCATAGAATTTCACCTCAAATTACATTTAATCAATATATGAGGTTTACCTCAATTTTCTCGAGAAGAATTTAATAAGAATTGGATATTTAAATGAGAGTCATCAATTATTATAATCCTAAAACTAAAGATCAATTTGGAATAACCCATAAAACTCTAGAGAATATTCTAGGATCAGTTTTGTAACACCCCAATTTGTTTATGAAGTAGATTTTTAAATAATCTAGTTTAATAAATTGATTGAATTTTATAATAAACCATGTTAAGTTTACATCACATGAAACTCCATCTTATCTTTCATTTCATGAAATAGTAATTTCTATGAAACATTATTTTATTATAATTATTTAAATAAGATAATTACAACCTAGCTGTTAAATTATTGGGAATGAATAATATTAATTACACAAAGATATATATATATATATATACATACATACATATATATATACATATATATATATATATATATATATATATATATATATATATATATATTCAATAAAATGTTTTGACATTCATCCAAAATATTTGATAGACATAAGATAAGAATAAATTTAATTTTTGGCATAAAAAGCTATATTTTTCTAAAGACAGTTTTATCACTTTTTAATGACACACATATTTTAAACTATAAATTGAAACTTTTATAAAATATATTCTAAAAAATAAACTTCATTTCTAAAATAATAAGGTCAAAATTATCTTAAGGTGAATCTTTGGTATTTTTATGAAAGGTGTCATCTTTTTTTAAATAGTGAAAATACGGATTTTTATTGAAATCTATATTTATTTTAAAATATTTACATGGTAAAATTATGTTTTGGATTAATTTTAAATTTTAATTAGTTAATTTTATTTTAAAATAATCCAACTATGGATTTTTAAAAATATTTTATACATGAATTTATTATAAAAGCATTATATTTTTTGAAAGAAGATTTTTCCAACAAACTTTTTTTCATGGTATTTTACTAGTATTATTTTAAATTAAACTTTGAAACATATGTGTATTAAATTTTTATAATGGGTTCCAAATTTATACTAATATAGTCCAAATTTATTGAATAGTTCCCTTTTATTTTTTTTCAACATGAATAGTAACCATGGTAAATTTTATTACCAAGGTAAAGAGTAAATTTGAAAATTTAGGTTTAAAATAAAATTATAAAAGACTATAAAATGACTATAAATATGCCAAAATTTTATTGGATGAATATAATTATTCCTGTAACACATATGGTTCTAAATTAAGTTGTTTTGTAGACACATTTCTCTAAAAATGACTTATATAATATTTAAATCAAATAGAAAACACAAAATGTAACTTTCTTTATCTAAAATATCTTTTATGTGTCCACATAGGGAAACAATTAGATTATGAGAAAATTTCAAAGAATATATGAAAGGTAATTTATTTATTTTTATGATATTAATTTATTTTTAATTTTTATATGTGAAATAATAACCTTTAATGCTTATAAAACACTGATACAGTTTCTGTGAAAACAGATAAAGAAGCAATAAAATGATAAGAACCCTTAAATGACAAAACAATTTTAATAAATATTATTTTTTGAGTATATCATGACCATAATAATCCAAGGGTCTAATTTATGACCATTTTAATCCATATGGAAAATATTTTGACATTTATAATATTTTATTTAGAGTAAAGCCAATGTTGTTACATTTATGTTTTTAATAACTATAAAATTTTTAATATAATATTATACCGAATATATGTTATACTATAAATATATTTTTTGAATATAAATAGTTTTTATTCATCATAGTGATTATTTATATTTTTTAGTGAATTAATAATTTCCATAAATAACTACACAATAATGATACAATAATTATTCAACTAAGGGAAAAAAAATCAAATAAATGATATTAAACATATCAGAATAAATATAATTTTAATTACCTAAAATTATCCATTAATTTTATATGTTACTATTACATATCTGGGGTGTGTTAAATTATTTATTTTGAAGATATATTTCTTTTTATATTTTCTAAAAGCAAATGTAATGAATAGTTTCAAAATTGACACTAATGATATTTTATGAAAATAACATTTTATTAAATTATTTAAAAATAACAATAAATATTTTAAAAATAAAAATTGATTATTTTATGTTCTAAAATATCACAAGTGAACTCTTTAGGAAAAAATTTACAATATAAAAGTAAAAAAATGTTATAATATTAATGAATTTGTTATCGTAGTTAAAATTAAAATGGGTTAACTAAGGGTTAATAAAAATGATAAGGTTTGCAATAATACCAAAAATTTTCTAAAATATATTGAATTTATGAGATTAAAAATTTATACCATCTTATATTAGAATAAATATAATTTTTGTGTTATTTGGATTGATATAGAATTTATTATAAATTAATATTTTTTGAAACTCCAAATATGTCCCTCACCTCAATTATAATAGCGAACCTCCTCCCTCACTTCTTCACATAACATTGAGCCTTATATCTCAAAAACAATCTTCAAAATATTAATCTATACTTCTATATCTACATTATAGTGGTTCTTTTCTTCAAAAAATACCAACTCTAGAGTCCTTTATAGAAGATCTATAAGAGACGTTTCGAAGAAGAGGTAATCACTCTAACTAATCACTCTATTTTTCTATTATTTTATACCTATAACATAAAATAATAACATAATAATCCTAAATATGATGAAATATTATTATTATTAATATTATGAACACACCATTATATATCCCCTTTCCCATCGAACAAGAAATGAAAGTATTGCTTGTGTGTACGTATGACTTACCATCTCCACGTAGTGATAAATTTAATTTTCCATCACCATATTTTATGAGTGGTAATTATGAAGGCTTTAATGTTTATATATGATATATATTAATTAATTAATGATAATACTATATCTACCTTTTTACCATATAATCTTTTGGAAAATTATTACGTCGCTCGAGAGTATGTATGGCTTACCATCTCTACAATGCGACATGATTCATTTTTCATCTATATTTCATATGGATGGTAATAATGAATAATTTTATGAATATATAAGATATATATTAAATTAAAATTATTATTTAATGATATTATATCATATAATTTTCTTTCTTTTAATATGATAAGAAAATGAAAACTATATTCATGTCTACGTACAACCAATCATCACCATGAATGATGCACTTTGATTTCTATATATATATATTTTATTAATAAATATGAATAAATATATACTGAATAAATATATTATATTTATATCATTATGTGATTTATTAAATCATAATATAAGTAAAATTATGAATGACAAAAAGTCAAAACATGAATAAAAAACAAAGAGGTTATTACTCGAAATATAATGTAAATTTGGAATTGTTAATAAAAAAGTAATGTAAAGTCATAGGTAAATAATAAATGGTATTATATATATTAATATGGATATATGGTGTATTTATAATAAATTTATATTTATTATACATGAGTTTTTAACATGTACGAAGGAAGTTAAGACTTTAGGTAAGGAATTTGTTTCTCACTTTTATTTTTGTACGACACATACCCTATACACTAAGTTTTCTTTTGTGTTACATATATACTTCCAATGAATGTATTTTAGAAGTATTATTATGAAGGTTATGGTATTTTAATATCCATATAATTTTCTTTCTTTTATGGGGCATTGATCACGTCACAATTCACTACTTTATTTCACCCCTACATCACTATTTTAAACTAGTTTTGTATTTAAAATTACAAATATTATATAAAATTTCACATGCAATTTTATTAAAATTTTAAATTATTATAAGTTTTAAAAAGTAAAATTATTCTTTTTTTGGTGATTTAATTGTAGGTGGAGGTGATTTGGAGGGTTGGAGATGATCCAGAAGGAAAATAGGCCAAACTGCATGGAATCCCAAGGACATCTATCCACTATGTTGAACATTTATAAATCGTCATGCCTCCAAATATGATTAAATTTTGTGGTCCGATCCAAAAAATCATGTTATATAACTCATATCAAGAAACAAAATCCCAATTCTACTATTAAGGGGTCCATCCAAACCAATCTTTTTAGGGGAAAAAATCTACAGGAAGTCAAAAAGGTGGTTCTGTATTTCAGCCATATCTCATGCTGTCATCCTCCATTGTCCTCCAAATATGACATGAAGAAAGTAAAGATTTTGGGATACAACTTTTCCCTATTTTAAAAGTCTAGATAATGTCATTTTATAACAAAAAACTAAGACACAAGTGGTATCTATAAATTTGGGTTCCCAGAAACCACTTTCCATTTTGGCTACAAATTGACACATTGGGAACCTCATTTGAAAGTTCAAATAAGGAGTGAAGTGCTACCATTTTTGAGTTCCAGAGGAGTCCTATCATCACCTTGGAGGTTCTGGAACTTCCTATACTCATAGGGAGAGATCTCAAATCAAGGATTCCTTCACTGAAGCCTTCCTCTCTTTCTCATGTTGTAATGTTTGTGTTTTAAAAATAAAATTATTTATTCCACTTTCATTTCTTCTCTTTTATTCTGTTTTGTTAAAATTTATTCTTCTATTAATATTTATCTTTGGTTTGGAAATAAATATTAGAAACGAAATTGGGTTCTACCCATTCTATTCTTTTCACATGCAAAACATTTCTACGATGAATACACCTCTCATGGAAGATTAGTTCCTTTTAGAAATCGATGTACCTATAACCTTCTCCATTCATTTATTTTGAATCAATAAGATACTATAATTTAATTCACATGATATATGAATTGAGTTCTTAATTTAATTGATACTAAGACATCAATTTAATGATTCATTCAAAAACATTAGAGGTTGATTAATGTGTGAATTTGGAGAGCGCAATTGGTGAAACACAAGCACACAAGATAAATTTGTATATTTAAAATAAAATCCCTAAACACAATTAATACTCATTTTATAGAATGGATATATTACCTAATTTACCACTGACCATAATCTAGAATTAGAACATCGGTCAAATTAGGGTGCTATGATTTCATGTTCGCAATATAGCCTCTGGTTTAATTCATTTCATCTTCGTGGTTTAGTTAATTCTCATACGGTTCGGGGGTTAAAAAATTAGGGGATCATAATTAAGTGGATATTAATTTAAATGATAATGAATAATATGTATGTGAAGAGGTAGAGTTAGATCGAATATTGATTTTAGAATATTTTCTTAAAATAACATTTTCTTGTTGTGTATTTTTAATCGAACTTCATATAAAAAAATGAAATCTTCTTCCAGCAAAATTCTTCTAGTTTTATAAATGATAAAAATCCCACCATCCTTTAAAGTATCAAATTTTAGTTATTTAATTTTATTTTCAAAATAACTTAAATATTTTTTCTTAAATTACTTCCTCCTTCAAGAGATAACTTTGGTTAGACACTCTATTACCCCTAAATAAACTAAAACCAAACATCATTTGAGAGAGCCCATGACAACACCTTTTAGGAATAAGATTGTACTGATTATAAAGTGGTAAGTGCTTATTTCACAATCACATTAATATGTGAGATTATTTATTTTTAAATATCTAGTAGGGAATATTTAGTTTAGACATGTATTTTTTCTAAATATATTTTCACAAATATTTTTTCTATTATCATATGAATATTTAAAATTATGTTTACATATTCTTGACTTTTTACTAAATAGTTTGAAAAGAATATTTTTTTGTAGTTTTCTAAATAGGTCTCTTTATGATTTTTTTGACAAAAATATGAAAGGAATATTTTTAACTTATATGAAATGAATGTATTTTCCACTTCCATGATTCCTTAAAGAATTTAAGATTCCTTTACAATCATATAAGGTAATTTTAAAAACAAATTTATTCTTTGAAATCTATGTAGTAATTTAAGAGAAGAAAATTTTTTCAAATAAGAGAGGATATTTTTCTCAATAATTATTTTCATGTGATATCTCAAAATTATTTTCCATTTAAGATAACATTATTAGACATTAATTATGATTTATTGGGGATATTGTTTTAGGATTATATACGTATTCCTTATATGGTTGGATTATGCTTATTATGGAATGATATTTATGAAACCCATTTCTTTTACATGAGTCACGTTATGATGAAATGATGTTTATGAAACCCATTTCTTTTTATGGGTTCTGATATGATGAAAAAATTATGTTTTGTGAAACACATAAGTTTTCTTTTCATTATGTGATGAGTGGGACCTATATCTTCCTCCAATGAGTTGGGTAATGATTATTATCTCACGAGATAATGATGGGAAAAAATCGAGGGGCTTGATCCACTATGGGAAGAAGGGAAAACCTAATCACTTATAAAGAAAGGATTACGACTGAGGATGATGCTGTGTATCACCCAATAGGTGCATCCCCCACGAAGTTCCTTGGTAAATTTTGGAAGTGCTCCTTGAATTATATAGAATTATATTACATTTTTATGTGTTTTCCATAATTACATGTATTATTTATATGCCATGATTTCTTGGTTTATTCTCTTGACTCTCTTATGATTCATGTCTTTTGAACTGCCAATTTTTAATTCCATAATTCAAAATTATGAACTTTGATATGCCGAGTTTTTTTGTTATTCTCAATTTTTCATACCCTTATGAACATGATATAATTATATATCTTCAATGTTTAACCTTACAGATTATATTGGATCACACTTTCTTATGTTTCTTTTATTTAGGTTATAAAGATAGGATTTAAGTAGGAGTACTACTAGGGAATATATTTATGGAATATGTTGAAGATATTTCACCAAATTATAAGAATGAGTTCCATGTTTCTAAAGGTACTAAACTATTATGGTCCGTGATCATGTGTTTGTGTAATTAAATGAATATTAACATAAAAGGATTTAATATACATATATAAAAATCCTCGGTCATTATAGTTCATATCAGAGGAAAGGTTTAGTTAACCTTTGGAAACTATGATGAGAAAATTTAGTGAGATGCCTATATATATTTATAAGAATATGTCTTGGGATGTCTCTATGTATAAGTCTAAGTATAGGTTAAAACCCTAGATTTCTCATAATAATCATGAGTAATCTAGGATTAAACCTAATGTGTCAAAGAATAAAATATTATAAGTAATTTACCACGATTATGTGGTTCTAACACTATGATTACTATTGATCACACTATGATTTTTGGTTTTATTCAATGGTTGGAGCCTAAAGCAAAATGTTAATGATGATTGTGATGGGAAATGATATGATTGTTCTCCTAAGAAACTAGATGTTATGGGTGTAGGAATGAAAAATATTATTTCTATGCTGACACAAATTTCTCAACCTATAAATCATGCTGGTCTACCAAATGAGAAAAATAGGTAACAACATTATATTGAGTCCTTCAGGAGGAAATGTACACCTTAAATAATAATGTTGTATAATTATTGGTGATGTGGAGTATGAAAACCAAGTGGTGAAATTATTAAGTGTTTTTTCTTAAATATTTGAAATAATATGTTGAATGATATAAGTAACCATAAAAAGTTATTGAGGTGTTAATGTGATATTTTTGAAGAACACAAGTTTAAGGGATAACCCTTAATATGTGCATGATGTAGGGATAAATAAATAAAGATATATTTTATCATGATAAGATAAATGGGATTTTATTAATAAACTTGGGACTAATATGATTTAAAATTGGTGTATGATATCATGGATTGAGTTTATATAATTTTTGGATTTTTGGCATGAGGAAAGTGTTTTTGAAAGAATATATTTTGTCACTAAGGTTTTATGGTAATTTGGGTCATTACCATGTTTCAAAAGAATACATGATAATAGTTTTCACATGTTTGGTGTGTGAGATTTATTAGTTACATCAAGTTATTTGAGGGATTAATGATATGTTGATTTTGGAAATTTAATGACCTTATTTCAAAATTTGTGGATTTTTTTATTTTAAAAGGATCATAAAGGTTACCATTTATGAAATTGTTTTCATTGAAATCTAGAGGATATTTTAGATATTATCTCTCAATATGAGGATTTATGAATATTTGATAACTTATGTTATCCTTTTTGTTGTGATGTTAACTAAATACAAATAGAATGACCTATCATTCTATTTAGGGATCTCAGGATCTACTAATGCTTAAGGAATGAAAAAATTCACCTACATTTCATAGATTAAGAGATGAATGGGAAATTGATCAAGGAATAATGAAAGGATGATATTTTTATTATGAAATGTTATAAAATCTTGTAAGTATTTCTTCTCATAAAAATTATTCAACTCTAGGGAAATGATCTTGAAACCCAAAAAAATGTTATACTAGTATCTTATTTTATAATGAATAATGTGGTTCCTTATATCATCATAGATTTATTTTTTTATGATTGTTAAAATTCTCCCTACCATATTCTCTATCAGTATCCATCATTACTTGATAGTTATATTTCACTTCCATGTATGTGTTTTCACTTGCCACTTATGTTCTCCTATGGGAAAACCTAATCATGTGTTACATTAGGTAACCATTACTTTTCAAATTTACCTTTTCAGTTTTAGTTTTAAGAATAATTTCTATTATGTGGGTTTCTATAAAATCAAATTTCATGTATTAAACCTTTGATGACCCCGAAGAATTTCAAGGGTGAAATTAATTTTAAGAGGGTAGAATATAACACCCAGAGATTTTTATGGAATATATTTGTAAAAAATATTACTTATTTAATAGATTTAATTTCATTCTACTCCATGTTAATATTGAATTACACACAACACTAGATTAGCTTGCATTTCCCACAATACTACATTTCTATGAAACATCATTTTATTATAATTATTTAAATAATTCAATTACATCCTAGCCATTAAATTGGTGGGAATGAATAGTATGAAATATACCATGAAATAAACACACACACACACAAATATATATATATATATATATATATATTCAATTAAATGTTTTGAAATTTATACAATATACTTGACAGACATAAGATAAGAATAAATCAAATTTAAGCATAAAAGCTATATTTTTTAAAGGCAATTTTATTGCCTTTTAATAGCGCACCTATTTTAGAACTAAAATTTGACACTTTTATAAATTATATTTTAAAAAATAATCTTCATTTATAAAATATTATTTACCTAATTATCTTAAGTTGAATATTTGGTATTTTTATGAAATGTTTCATCTTTTTATGAAGAGTGAAAATACCAATTTTTATTGAAAGATATATTTTCTTTTAATGTCCTTACAAGGTAAAATTATTTTTTGGATTATTTTGAAATTCTAATTAGTTGATTTTAATTTTAAATAATAAAAATATTCTTTTAAAAAATATTTTATACATTAATTTATTTTAAAAACATTTTATGTTTTAAAAGGGAATTTATTGGGAAAACTATTTTTCATGGGATTTGTTTTGGTTTTATTTAAAATTAAATTATATAACTTATATATTTTGAATTTTAAAAAATTGATGAAAAATTTATATTAATAAGGACAAAATTTAGTGAATAAGTCACTTTTATTTTTTCCCAATATAAATAGTAACTATGATAAATTTTTTTATCATGGTAATAGCTAAATTGGATAATATAGGTTAAAAAAACAATAAAGATGATAAAATGACTATTAATCAGGAAAACAATTTATTGGATTAAACTAATTTTAACATTAACACATAAAAATAAAAAATTAAGTTTTTTAATGGACACCTGCCCATGAAAATGAGTTATATAATATTTACATCAGAGAAAAAACATAAAATGTCACTTTATTTATCTTAAATATCTATTATATGTCCATCTAGGGACAAAATTAGGTAATGAAAAAATGTAAAGGATTTTATTAAGATTAATTTTTTTCATTATAGTACAAATTTTTTTATTTTTATCAGTGAAATAATTACCATGAATGCTTATGCAGAATTGATGCAGTGCTTGTGCAAGGAGATGAAAAATCAATAAAATGATTTTAATTAAAATGATATGAACAATTAAAAGACTGAAACACTTGAATAAATCTTATTTTTTGAGTATAAATTGAATATAATCATTCAAGTTTAAAATTAATGACCATTTTGAACCACAAAAAAAATATTATTACATTTATAATATTTTATTTAAAGTAAAATTTGTCACATTCATGTTTTTAATAACTATAAAATTTTTAATATAGGGTTTTACAGAAGCTATATTTTACTGTAAAAATTATTTGGAAATATAAATAATTTATATATATCATATTAATTTATTTATAAATTTTAGTTAATATATAATTACCTTAAATAATTACACAATTATGATAGATTAGATATTTAACTAATGAAAAAAATGAAAAAATGATATTAAATATATAACAATAAATATTATTCGAGTAAATTAAGGTTTCTAAAAAATAGGATACTATTACATTTTAATGGTGTATTAAATGATTTATTTTTATTCTTTATGGGTTTTTAGAGTTTCTTATAGTCAATGTAATGAATAGTTTCAAAAATGACACTTATGATATTATATGAAAATAATATTTTATTAAATTATTTAAAAGTCATAAAAATATTTAAAAAATAAAAAGTTATTATGATATGCTATGAAATTTCTCAAATGTACTATTTATGGACAATTTATACCATATATGTAAAAAATTACAATGTTTTAATATGAAAGAATTTGTTATCGTAGTTAAAAGTAAAATGAGTTAACTAAGAGTTAATGAAAAGGATATGGTTTATATTATAACCAAACCTTGTATAAAATATCATGTAGTTATGAGATTGTAGCTCTATCTCATCTTATATTATAATATATATCCTTTTAGAGATATTTTTATTGATGTTAAATTTATTATAAATTAATATTTTTAGAAATTCTAAACGTGCCCCTCACCTCAATTATAATAGGGAACCTCCTCATTCACTTATTCATATAACATTGAGCCTTATATCTCGAACAAAACTCTGAGAATTTATCTTTCCTAGTTACCTATAAACATTATAGATGTTATGGTATTCCCGAAAGACCAACTCTAGATTTTTTTTATAGTGGATCGATAAGAGCTGTTTCGAAGAAGAGGTAATCTCTTTAACCGATCACTCTCTTTTGATAATATTTTATACCTCCTATAAATATATGATGTATATCATAAAATATTTACTTAATAATAGTAAATATTCTAAAATATTATTATGATCATGAACACACCACTATACAACCCCTTTTCCATCGAATAAGAAATGAAAGTGTCACTTGTGCGTACATACCACTTATCATCTCTACATAGCGATACAATTCATTTTAAATCACCATATATAATTAGTGGGAATAATGATGAGTTTAATGTTTATATATTATACTTACTAAATAATTATAAATCTGGAACGATAATATCATATCTAAATTTTTACCTCCTATTTCTTGGGAAATGATAACGTCGCTCGTGCGTATTTATGGATTGCCATCTCCGTGATGTGATAAGATTCATTTTTCATCTATATTTCACATGTATTGTAATAAATATTAATTTTAAGAATATATATGATATATATAACATGAAAATTATTCTTTAATGATAATATATCATATAATTTTATTTATTTTAATATGATAAGAAGATGAAAACAATGTTTATGAGTACGTATGACCTACTGTCTCTATGAACAATGTATTTTATTTTATATATATAACTTTTATGAATCAAAATGAATAAATTTATAATTAATATATATATATATAAATTATATTTATATCATTTTTAGTTGATTAAATCATTATATATTTATAATTAGTAAGGATAATAAGTCAAAACATGAATGGAAAACAAAATGGTTATTACCTGAAACATAACTTCAATTTAGAATTGTTAATAAGAAATTAATATAAAGTTATAGGTAAATAAAATATGGTATTCTATATATAAATATGGTTTTTTATAGATTTATAATTAATTTATATTTATTATACAAGAGGTTTTAACATGTATGAATGATGTTAAGACTTAAGATAAGAGATTTTTGTCTCACTTTTATTTCCACGGGACACATGCCTTATAAAATAATCATTTTTTTTGTGGTGTATATAATTCCCATGAATTAATTTTACCAGTATTATTCTGAATATTTTGGTATTTTTATATCTATATAATTTTATTTCTTTCTTAGTGCATATGATTCTACTAATTATAAAGTGGTAAGGGTTTTTTTTCACAATCTCATCAATATTTAGGATTGTTTGACTTTAAATATCTATAGAGGAATATTTATCTTCAACGTCCAAATTTTATAAAAATGTTATCAATTTTTTTTAAGTTATCCTATGAATATTTAAAATTATTTTTAGTTGTGTTTGAATTGTTATGAAATGGTTTGAAAAAAATATTTTTGTCATTTTCTAAACAAGGCTCTTTATGACTTTTCGATAAAAATTTAGAAGGAATGTTTTTTAACATATAGAGAATGAAAATATTTTTCCAATTTCATGAAACATTATTTAATTTAAGATTCCCTTAAAATATTAAATGGTTATTTTAAAATAAAATATTTTCTTATAAAATTACACTGCATTTTAAGAAAATATAACTTTTCCCCATAAAAAATATATTTTTCTATAGAATTATTTTCAAGTGATATCTCAAAATTATTTTCTATTTATGATAACATTATTTTATGTTACTTATGATTTATTGGTAATATTGATCAAGTATTCTAACACTATTCTTTCTATAATTGGTTTATGTTTATGATGGAATGATATTTATAAAAACCATTTTATTTACATGGGTTATGTTATGATGGAATGATGTCTATGAAACCCATTTCATTGTATATATTATGATATGATAAATTAATTATGTTCTTATAGAATAAACATGTATGGTTTTAATTATGTGATTCGTGGGACCTATATCTCCCACTAATGAAATGGGAAAATATTTACATCTCATGAGATAATGATGGGAAATAAGTTGATGAGCTTGATCCACTATGGGAAGAAGGGGAAACCTGATGCCTTATAAGGAAATGTATGAGATTGGGGATGGTGGTGTGTCCCTATCAGTAGGTTGATACCCCATGAAGTTCCCAAATAAGTTTTTGAAATGTTCCTTGACTTATAGGGAATGATATTACATGTTTATGTGTCTTCCACAATTCCATGTCATACTTATATGACATGATTTCATGGTTTATGATCTTGAATCCCTTGTGATTTATGTCTTATTAACTACCAATTTTTAATTCCATAATTATATATAATGATCTTTTATTTTCATGTTTTTCTTATTATTCTCCCATTTTCATACCCTTCTGCTCATGATATGATTATATTTCTTCCTTGTTTACCCTTACCGAGCATCTGAACTCACCCTTTCTTATGTTCCTTTTCCCTAGGTTATAAAGAAAGGTTTTATGTTGGTACTAAAGTGGAATATATTTATGGGATAATTTGAATATATTTAAGAAAATTAGAATAATGTGTTTCAAATTTCTAATGAAACTAAAACACTATGATTCTTAAGCATGTGTTTGTGTAATAAAATGAATCTTCATCGAAAAATATGTAAGTTCCATGTATGAAATGCCTCATTAATTTAAATTTTCAATGGTTTTAAAATGAGGTTGGAATCATTAAATTCTCTAGGTTGAGTTCCCATATAAATTTTTTTTCCATTATTGAACTCAAATGGAACCATATGAGACTCTCTATGGGAATAGGTGTAAAACTCTAACATGTTGGGATGATGTTAGAGATTATAAACTTTTGGGACTCAATCATTCATGAGAAATGTTTGTGAGAAGATTAAAACCATTGAACAACACATTAGAACTGCCAAAAAATTAACAAAATATATATGTTGATAATCATCGATGATATTTAGAGTCTGAAATTGAAGGTAAGGTATTCCTTTCAATACCACCATAGAAGAGGTTTGTGAGATTTAGGAAGAAATAAATATTTTTCCCTAGATAAAATAGCCCCTTATAAATATTATATCATGTAGGGATGGTATATTATCATCTTGAACATCCATAAAACCTCCCCATGTTCATCATGTTTTCCATGTATTAATTTTGAAGAAGTACATACCTAACCCTTCACATGTACTGAACTCATCTATAATATAACTGAAACACGATCTCTATTATAAGGAACAACCAATAAGAATATTGGACCATAGAGAGAAATAACTATAAAAAAAGACCACTCAATTGATTATTTATTTAGAGGAAACATATATTGGAGGAGGATATATTGGAACCCAAAGATTTAATGAGGTAAAAGTAACCTCTATTTTTTCACCAGAGTAATGAGATTTTTAGGGAACATTATTATAAAGTGGAAGAGTGTGGCACACTGAGATTTTAATATATATATTTACCTTTAAAAAATATAATGTGTTTGATATATTGTAAACACACAACGCAGAAATAAAAGTAACAATGATAAATTTTATTGAGATAAAATATTTCAATGTGAGATAAAAAATTAATTAAAATGTTTTACTGTTAAAATTATTTGTTTTTTCATTACATGTTGTTATAATTATATTGAAGAAGGAATGATTAATTTTTTTATAAAATTAAAACAAATATTATAATACTTTGTAATTGATAAATTTTTATGGATAGAATATATATAATCGGATGTTATTAAACATATTTTAAAAGGGATAATTTATAAATAATATTTTTTATTATTTTGGTTATTTTTAGTACCAAACAAATTAAATTGATCGCTAATGAAGAATGGATTTAATTAAAATTATTATTTGTATATAATTTAGAAAAAAACCTTTAATCTTTTGGTTATTAATTTATAGAGAATAATAATAAATGTATTTTTGGATTAAAAATAAATTATTCGAAGAGTTGTTTTTAAATTTTATACATTTGATATTTTAAACTTAATTTTTATCACATAGAAAAATTGAATCCAATAAAAAGGATTGCATTTTCAGAATGACCATGTAAAAATTACGAAATATAGATAATTTTATTTTTATTCATATAAGTAGTTTACCAAGTTAAAATTCAACACATTAATTCTAAAATTATCAAAATAGGTTTAACTAAGTGTAAAAATCTAATATATCAAGAAAAATTATCATAAAATGGGTAGATAAGGGCATGATTGAATTCCTATAATCCATTATTTATTATTTTCTCTTTTTTTACTATTATTTTTAAAATGAATACATTATACATTATAGAATGGTTATTTTTGAGAATTTTACTCAAAACTAACCTAAAAAGGACTTCTCCTCCACCCATCCCAATATATTCTTTGACTTTAATAATTTCTTTAATCCTAAGCCTTTTTCCTTATTCCAAATATTTATTATATATCGAGTTTAATTTTTTCACAATAAGGAGTCAAAAAGCACTCATTATGAAGGAACCCATTTTGATTAGGAGTAAGTTAATAAAAGGGGTTAAAGATCCCTCATGGACATTGGGAGTAACATTAATGGTTTATTTTCCAATATGAATTTGAAATCAATATTTATTTTAAACTTCTATATTGGGAAATTGTGTATTCCATTTCTCTAAAACCCTGTATATTTTTTTCTACTATGTATATTTATCGGGTTTACTTATCTTTATACCATTTGACTCCTTTTACTCCACAATTTAGCTAAAATGATATTTTTAAGTGGATTTTACCTTATCTAATCTTTTCAGTTAGCAATCATTCCAATCTAGGTCCTTATTGTTTATATTCTGTATGGATTTTATTCCATATATTTCAATGACTAATTAATGTAATTTTTTATTGACCTTAACCTTCTTTAAAAAAGAAATAAATGAATCTAATTTTACCATCATCTCTATGGGCCATTTTATATGTTCAATAAATTTCTTTACAAAAGTGTGACATGAATATTTTTTTCATTTTTTCCTAGAACACATTTTACTACTATCTTATTCAGTATTATTTACAAAGCTTCATTTGTAATTTTTCATAATTTTATAAATTAATTTATATTCCTTTTATTTTATAAATTTTTTAAAAATTATTTCATAAAAAATATAAAGGGTATTTCTTCTTATTTCTCAGAGTATTTTTAAATTATCTTAAAGTTTGTTTTTTAATCTACGAAAAATCCATTTATTTTTATCATACATGAATAGATATATGATATAATGATATCATATAACTTCTTTTTATGGATTTATTACGATCATATTTTTAGTAAATATGTATAAAACCCCTTTATTTCTCCCTTATTAATTAATCTATGATAGAATCAAAAAGGTTTTTATATTCATGTTTCACACAGATGTATGGTTTATCATTACTTGATGAGTGGGTCTATTATATACCTATAATTTATTGGTTAATGTTTTGTATCTAATGATATTTTTATGGGATGAGGGGGGTTGTCCCAAGTCCAAAAGGTTATGAGGTAGAGGTTGTTATCCCTTGTCCAAAAAATTATATGGTATAACTGGTTAGACAAAGCCTTAAATGTTATGAGACATAGGTGGTTAACCTATATTCTAAATTTCATTGGGTGTGGATGGTTTTCCTAATTTGAATTTTTTTGTGGGGAGTGGGTGGTTATCCCATTCCTAAAATATTATATAGTGTATGTGGTTATCTGAAGTATAAAAGTTCATGAGGGGTGAGTAGTTATTTTGACTCCACTATGTTATTAGCACATGGAAACCAATGTATATTATGATATAAATGTCTAGTGGTTAAAATTTACATATGTTATTATTTTTTCAAATGTTTTTACCATATTTTTATGTTATACCACATACCTATTCCATGATTAATAACCAATATTTACACACCCCTATGACGCATTTCTTATGTTTTTTTCCAAAGCCTCACATACTGAATCATGTTTCTTGATCTATGTTTTGTCAGGTATTATTTTTGTATGTTATGTTCATGTAAATTTATTATATTCTTATACCCACATTTTCATCTTATACTCAATTATAGTCTTCAATTGTTGTATTTTATGATTAACCATACCAAGCATCTGATCTTACTTTTTTTTTCCACTTTCTAGGTTTTGAAGATGTTTATGACATATGATATTTCTAGAAAGGGGTATAGTGTGGTTTAACTATTGATAAAGGTTCACACTTCTATAAAACAAGTTATTTATGTATCTAATATTCAAAGACACTAAACCTATAGTGTTTATCATGTGACTTATTGCGAGGTGTAATAAATATTCATCTAAAATGATCTAATATATACATATTATTTCATCGAGTTTCATCATTGGGTTTTCCAAAATCATCATGCATGATGTACATAAAAATATCTCCAAAATAAGGGCTATAACCATATCCCTATAATGGTGTACTCTTAGCCATATGATTTTTCTTATCATTAAACTATGAGAACCTACCTTCTTATATCCCATTATCAACTAAATAATGATTCTTATGAGTATTTCTCATACTATCCCAATAGAACTATCCAGCATGCCTTAATCTAAGGATAATATTATAATGGTTCCCCATGATACCACATTCAAATTCTATAAACTATTTATCACCATAAGACATAAATCTTGATAGACATTCTCAAAACCAGTGGCCTCACTCACTATCATGTGGCTACTACATTCAAACTCTATGTGGATCACACATTATCCCACTTATAAATATTTAATCTCACTAGTTCCCAATTCACTATAGTTGAGGTATGCTGCAAAATCATCAATGATCATGCCAAATTACTTGGTCCCTTGATGTCTCATAGAACCAATTTGTTATCATTCCATATTTCACATTGGTAAAAAGGTCACAACTCATCTCTAACATGATCTAACCATTTTGATTTAACTATAATACTCATCACCCACTATTCATTGCACAACCATACTAAAAAAATATCATCCCCAATATTCATACCTTAATTCACTACTTGTCACTAGTCAATCAATAGTTTCCTATAATTATATTAGTTCATGCCCAACTAAAACAAAAAAATATATAATAAGGCCAACATTCATAACTCATTCTAATTCAAATCAATATTCCTCACACCTTCCATGTTTTTGGGTTTTTTGGTGTGATAATTTTTTTTATATAAGAGATATAAATTTATGGAAGATGGATTTTACATAAGTTCCATTCTAGAAGAATAGTAATAAATATGACTACAAACAGGATATGTGCAGAAGATTAATTAATAAAAGTGAGATGAAATTTGACTGGCATAAGAATAACACTACTGATCTATAATATTATTTATAATTTTATGTAAGATTAAATGGCTGGGTTATAATAATAAATAATAAAATAAGTGGTTGTTTTTTAAGTTTCATTAAAGATGTGATATTTATATAAGACTATTCATCAAGGATAATAAGTTGAATTGGAATATTTAGTTTTTAGGTTTATGTTGTCTTGATCGATTGACGAATCAATATAAAGATAGAAATGTGTTATGATTGATGGAACTTGATTCCTTCTACAATGTGTATCTATAAATATATGAACAAAAATAACTTATATGATGATGAATCAAAAGATGAAGTCTATGACAGTAGTGGTGGTGAAGTTTGAAGGTGTTAAGTCCAAAAGGGAAGAAGTCAATGGAGATAAGAAGAATAAGTGGAAGATAATGGGTTATCAAAGGAAATATTTATTTCTATTAAAGATTTATGATCTAGCAAGTTTTCCATAAATGTAGGTGTTCTTATAGAATGTTTTTTTCATTGAATCATTGGAGTTATATTATTCTATATTTGGCTAGGGTTTTTGACCCACAGAACCCAAATGTGCTAAGAAGTGTTTCCAGCTGATAAACACAATTGTTAATTAAATTTTATCTCTATGTTTTGACTATTAATTTATAAAGTTATACAGTTCCACCCACAGAGTAGGATTATGTTATGAATCACATAATCCATTTTTTGTGTGCTTTAATTTGTTTTAATTTGTTGTTATCCTATTCATATGTTCACAAAAAACCTTATTTGAAACTAAAACCTCGATGTTGTAGATCTGTGTTGTGTCTAGGGTGTGAATTATTATTAGTTCTAGAAACACTAATTTCATGGTGTCATGTGTGTTTTTGAATATCCATGTTTCTTGTTCTACCTTTCTGGTTCCATAAATATCTTTAAGATTAGAGTATAATGTATTCTAAAATACTGGTTTTGGTTTAATAAATTGTATTAGAGCTTGGTTCATGTTTTGGTGGGTAGTTTAATATGTGTCAGAATTAGATCTTGGTTGGAAACTTCTAGTGACTCAAACACTAATCAAGAGTTTCAAGGATCAATGAAATTATAATATTGAACACATGGGGGACTTCTAGAAGATAGTTCCTACCATTATGCATTTCCACTTTAGTGGTAATTCTATTTAAAATGGACAATTTATGAATTATTACAATTCATATATATAGTTCAATGAAGATAGTTTTATATCATGGAGATAAACATGAATATTTCCTACTCTTGGGAGATCTAGAGATGCATTCTATGAGAGTGAATACAAGAGTGTAGTTGTTAAAATAATGGAATATACTTTACTAGATATAATTGAGTATTATTTGAAATATATTGGATTAGATCATGGCTATAAAGTTTCATAAAATTAATGAAAACACTAGAAAAATTATTCAATGAGAATCAATTTATTTTTTATTTTTTTTGGTACTGATTCAAAATTATATAATTACAAATTAAAAGGGAATTTATAAAAGACAAGTAGGGATGAATAATCTATTCTAGAAGCTACATTCAAGTAATAGTGATAAATTATATTAACAAGGGGTAGAAGTTGTTTTTATTAACAAGTGTATCCAATCCCTTTGGGTTATATTACTCTTGGATTTTCTATAGATCTATACATATATTGGTTATAGAAAATTCAATTTTATTATTAATAGAATGTGTGGTTTTTTTACTAAAAATTTTCGATGACATGTCGGTATTAAAACATGTCGAATCATTAGTTTTGGTGAAGTTAGAGACTGAATTCTTGGATGTATTAGTAACATAAAGGAGAAGTGGGTAAACATCCTTATTGTAGAAGGAATATTATATATTGGTCACATAGATTATGGAATATGGGAGGGTTTTATCCTTTTAAAGTGATGGATGGTTTCCTTCATTCCAAAATGAGTCACCAAAAAATATGAAGCATAATCTGGTTTATATAAATGTACAGGTATCAGTCCCAATTTGTTTTCATAGAATGTCACTATACATTTTATACCTTCATTGATATAGAAACATGTAAACTTTGGGTATTTTTATCAATTTTTAAATGGAGAATCATATTGAATAATGATATCATTTTTCTAGAAATTTTATTATATTATTAGTGGATAGTTATAAAGAAGATAGATTTTAGATGGTATTTTAGTATAGAGTCATACAGTTGAGGACACTATACCCAGAACAAAAAATTAAGTTTTTTTAGAGTGGTAGTATTTTCATACTGATGGGGATGATTTCCTGAAGAGATATGTCCTTAAAATAAGGATGAAACCTCTCATAGATATTTTTTTGAAATATTCCTCACATGTTAATGTGGATATTATAAAGGAAGAATATTTGTGTGTGTGGGGGGGGCGACAATAAAAATTACATTGTGTTATTATTTTTAATGTGTTTACATGAATAATTATTAGTACTAATTTGGAATACTGATCAATGAAAGGTCATTAGAGTTGAGAATGTATTCTTTAATTAGGGGATCCTATGAAGGATCAGAACTTGGAGAAAGATGTAGTTGGGAAAAAAAGACCAATGTATGTTGACTTTTATCTATACTGATGTTTTTTAAGTCTTAGATTATATATGAATTTTATAAATAATGGATATAAATTATTTTCAAATGTTTTTTTGGGTAGGGGTTAGTATCTTTTTCTATTAGAGAATCAAAAATTACTTGGAATGATTTAGGAATAAAAAATGGTTAGGGAAGAGCTATAAAATCCAATGTTCCTAATGATTTAGTTTTAAATGGATTTGTTTCCTCAAATTTTCATGTTCTTTAGTAGGTCTCTAAGTGTAGTGAATGGTTTTAGAAATAAAAAAAAACTTATTTTTTCCTAAATATTATGGAGAACACAAGAGTCTATAAGTGGTAAATGTCTATGTGTATTAATATAGTTGCAGTTTGTCCTAGAACTTCTAGATGACTAATATTACATATAGGAGAAGGCCATTTAAAAATAAAGGGATTATTGGTTCATAAAAGAAATGGATAATGATGAAATTATATGAGAAATGAGCCTGGTAATGGTGATTTCAAAAAATTCATATGATTCTCAACAATTGTTGTTGTAAAGGAAACTTCATTAAGTAATCAATGGATTTTTTTGGAATAAAAATGTATGTTCATATTCCAGAATGTTTTTGTTGTCTTAGTGGGGATTGAATGATTTCTAGCTTAGTGGAAGGATATAATGACATTATTGGAAGAATGTTCATATCAATGTGGAATGATGACCTAGTGTAAGCCTTGAGAACAATATATATATGATATATTTTTTTGTCTTAGTTGTGAAAAAATTATTAATTTAGATATTGTTAGTTTTTTGGTGTTATAAATGTTTTCTTTTTAAGTATTTGAAATTTTCAAAAGATGATTTTCAGATGTTACAGTCTTGAAAATAATGGATATATTTGATTGAAACAATGTTATGTTTATAAGAGAATACAAATAATAGTGAGAAGTAATTTTACTTGAATATTAGTAACCTTATTGATGTGTAGGATTCCTCAAAGTGATATATAATTTTAAACTATTGGTTTGAACTGATCACAAGAAGAGGAAGAAGCTATCCTGGGAGTGGTGTAGAGGACATGTTCTAGATTTGAAACAATTCACCATGGTCCAGAAGTTAAGTTGGTGAATTTATCTTGTAGCTAGGTTTTATCAATCGAGTAGTGAATGAAAATGAATATCAAACATTGGTTCAACTGATATAATAATTTGTATATTTTAGGGAGTGTCTATAAATAGATGTGTAAATGTAACTTTTATGACCCCAAACCAATATTAGAAGGCTATTATTATGGTGGTGGTGATCATAGAAGTTTTTGAATTCATAAAGGTTAAATAATGAGAATAATAGATAAATAAGTGACAGATGAAGATATATGAGAGGGATGATAGAAGTTTATAATTGATCCATAATCCACCATTTGTGTCATCATAGTGGGATATCTAGTACCAAGTCTTTATCATAGAATAATTAAATAACTGTTATTCTATATTTGGGTTGGGTTTACTAAAGGAGGATCTGTTATAACTCATAATTTCTTGATAGGGTTTTCAGATGATGAGATCCCTTATAACTCAAATGTTCTCACTCTATTCTCTCACCCGAATATTTGATGATATAGTATTTCTTTAATGGAGTTAGATTAATTTCTGAACTATGTAAGAACTTTTGTTTTGTGCTTCTATTTATTTGATTACCTTATTATCTTATTAGTTTTTTTGTTGAATTTATTACATAAAACTATATTATAGAAGATATTAATTAGTGTGGTGGATAGTGTGTAAAGTCTTCTTAGTTATTAAAAAGATTCATCTATGGTGTGATGATTTTTTTTTAACTTTAGGGATCCTTGTTATTTATTTTATGTTCTATAAATATATTCCATATTAGAGTAGTATGTCTTTTGAAATACTAGTTCTGGAATTACATACAAATTGTATCATATGTGATCATACTCTTAGAATGACCATCCACTAAGTCAGATTAGAATCACTTGAACTAGATTGAATTAATTGTGGAATGAAGGTGTATCAAACCCTCATCATGAATCATAGAAACCTATCAAGGTCATATCCCCATATAGGTCTACCAAAAAAACTTGACCCAACTTAGACTAACCCACACTCTTGGAAGGATCTCATATAACCAAGCTACATTGAAAATCATCATCCTAACTTTCTCCTTAGAGTCACATGACTCTAATATAAAATAAATCTACACTAGATATTTCCAAAAATAATTCAATAAACATGCCCATGTTCCATCTAAGATTAATCATTCTTAATTGACCACCAAACTCACCATCTATATAAAAGCTGTGACCACACTATCCCACCCATCATGAAAATTTAGATTCCCTTAACTTGAACTCCTAGATCAAGTGTTATAATTCCATACATTCATTACATAACTTGATTCTTATTATATAAAAATGACTCCCCAAAATAATATTGTTTACCATATCTAGGAATTAATAAAGTAATAATTTAAATATACAATTTCAATTATTTAAAAAAATTAGGATATATCTATGAATCCATAGTTTTTTGATCCTCTATAACAATCCTTAATTCATGATGATTTGGGAAAGCATAATAAGATGAAGAGCTTATATTATTAATAAGGTTAAAAATGAGTATTGTAGAGTGTTAAGGAAGATAAATCCATAATGTATTTAATAATAATAAATAAAGAGCATGATACATTAAGAAGGAATGATACATAAAAAATAATGATACATAAGTAAATCATGTAAACTATAACATCATAAAATTTGGTCAAAATACCCCTATAGAAGGCTAACCGCCAGTGTTGTGGTAACTTAATGGACCCTATGATAAAGCTACCCACTATTTTATGGCATCATAAACATTACATATACATATTATCTTAACATTTCTTATGAAGGTGATACCTACTAAAGCTATAGTAATATAATCATCCCATTTACATAGTATCCCAATGGTCTCTATAACAAGTCTAACCACTAATGATACAATATAAAAATTATATCATTAACATAGTATATTAATGGAACCAAAGACAAGGCTATCTAAAAATAGAATAATAACATAATTATTTTATTAAAATATTATTTACAGAGATGAAAAAATTACCCTATACATTTGAAGGGTTTTAACTAGGATTAAGTATGTGGTAGAATGTACATTATACATTAAATAACACTAAATAAACTCATTATTGAGATCAAAAATAAAACAAGTCATAAATTATATCAATATTTAATATAAAACCACGATTAATGAATGTGATTTTCAATCTAGTACATCCCAAGTCAAAGGATGAACATGTTTTCTTAGTGAATACTAATTAATTAGAATAATTATGTACTAGGTATTCACAGTATAATAAATATACTAAATCTAACCTATAAATTATGAATATCAAAGGTTTTCATGATTTATCTTTCAATGTAACATCTAAATACATTTTATAACTTAAAATACATAAAATTGTGAGAGAATAAATATACAACATTCACTTTATATATCCACATTCATAATTAACCCATGATTAATGAATGTGGGTTTTAGTATAGTAAATCTCTATCCAAAGGATGTAATTTTTTCAAATTGAATAATAATCAATCAAAGTATTTAAGTACGTGGTATTCATAGTGTAGGGTATATGCTAAAGGAAGCGTCTACATCAAAGATCTCAAAAGTTTTCATAAATGATTTTCATGAAAAACATTAAATGTATCACCATAGTTAGGGAAACCAAGGGAATGATTCTATTGGGTACTTGATTGATAATGAAAACTAAATGTGATATTTATATGGGAAAGCAAAAATTATGAGTCACTACTTAATCAACCCAAAATTACCCTACATGGCCTCAACACCCCTATTAGGATACATGGATATTGCAATGATAATGATTTTTTTAATGATTAAAATACATGTAAATGTATTGGTATCTAACATTATAATAATGAAAGGTTGATAATAAGTCAATAAAAAGGAAGTGATGTATTAATAAATTCCAAGAAATTTCAATTCAACTTTATAAAAAATTTCCAAGAGATTCATTATTGAATCTTGATGAAGAGATCATTTTATCTTGGTAGCTAATTATGAGAAAGGAATAATAATAATAATGGATAACGTAACATTTATATTAAATTTAATGGATGATAATATACTATATATAAGATTTATTAATAATATAAAATGAGGTCTTAAATATTTTTATAAAAAAATAAACACAAAATGAAATAAAAGTGAAATAAATAGTAGTCATTAACTTTGACATAGTATAAATTTTGAAAATAGTATAAGTATTGGTAATGTATGGAATGTTATGTTTAAATGTAAAAAGTGATTTTAATACCATAGACTAATAACCATGGAAGCATATGAATAAGGGGTTTAAATGTTTTTAAACCAAAAAATTTTATTTGAAAAAGAAAAAAGTAAATTATCAAAGAATGCATCGATATAATAATGACTTAAAAATATGGGAATAATGATATTCAAATAATAATATATATTATACATAATAATTAAATATTTATATTATCAATATTAACTACTTTTATTTGTTTAGTGGGAAACCCTCACAAAATCACCATTACTATAATAAAAACTAACCCCAATTAAAAATAAATAAAACACCATCCAACAATACAACACATCAATAAAATAAATAAACATGATAGATTAAACATTATTTGATAGAGAACTTAGGAAATCTATTCATCCATGAAACCCACTCCCCATTGTGCACATTCATTGATGCAAGTGAAAATCAAGATATGAAACTCTATAAAATGAATACCTTTACCCAAAATATGCTACAACCACACCATTCCACAACTGCATAAAATTAAAAAAATCAATATCCTAGATTAAGAAATCTTCCTACTACCTCATTCCATAGACCTACTGACCCATTATGTAGAAATTTCAACCATCATGTTTCCAGCCAAAAACTTCATCAAATTTACAATATTCATCTATATCAGGTATTCTTCCCCAATAAACCACCTGAGGTTGAAATATCAGGCTCTTTAGAGATAAAATAATTCCCTTATAATCCTATATGCATGGGTTTTAGGAGAGAGGAGTAGTATTTATAATTACTATAATTCTTCCACTTTTTAGGAGAAAATACCCCCTTTTATTCCTTTCTCTTAGTTATTAAAAACCTTCCATAGGAATATCATATATCTTCTCTTTAGTCTTATTTAGGTTTTGATACACCTAGTCTTTATATAAATACCCATCTTTATATTCACTTGAAGTATAATACCCTCCAACTAGGGTGGAGTCCATGGTTTCTATTGGATCCTACATGAAGGCCCTAATAAGATCTAAATCAATGGATTGAGACAAGTTGTTCTTTTTCCAAGACTACACTCTCTACTGGACCCCATTATCATTGTCCGTGGGAACTTCATTCACAATTTCAAATCAGTTTGATAGAAAAAAATGTGAATGAGATCCATTCTCAAGAGGGTGATTTTGGGATTCAACATCTTGAAAGTACAATCACTAAGGGGAGGGATTATTGAGCCTATTTTTAGTCTATTTTAACAATGTTTATCCCTTTAATCCAAACACATCATGAAACCTATTGAATAATTGTGACACCAATGGTTTAAGGTATTTCTTGGGCACTATTTTACCTCTATTGAGAAGGGTTAATAAAACTGTATCACCTATATCATCATGAAAAATGAGGGGTATTTTAGGTAGTTCAATATAGATAGCTTATGAGTATGTCACAAATATAGTTTCAAAAGTACAAAGATATTTTCTGAGATGAGAATATGGGGATGAAGAATTACCACCAAGAGATAACCAGCCATCATATGGGATGATTTATACATAATCCTTACCAGAATTAACCCCTCTATATATTCCTTCTATCCAGCCTCAACATCATCAAAATATATAAGTTTTATATATTTAAATGGATATTCAAAAGTGTTTGGAATTAACCCACTATCCCAACTAGACTCGTCCATTTAACTACTTACTCATTATTGTGAGGAAAATATTTTCTATACCATTGAACAAATATGGGCCTCTGATGAAAATCCATATGATTATGTCATTTACTATGGTAATTAAAGTTAATATCTTTCCACAATTCATATTATATTGGTTTGAAATATTTATAGTCTCCCTAAACCATAATCTATACCATTTTTAGATGAGTCTCATTAATCTCCATCTCAAATTAGAAATGTGAAACTATGGGTTGTTTTAAAATATAATTTATACAAATAAAATAAAAAAAGTGACTAAATTAATTACCTATATGTTAATGAATATATGGGTTCAAGAAAGGAAAATTAATTATAGAAAGTTAAACCCAAATCGCCTGGGTTGATGAGTCGCAATTCAAGTGGAGATCAAACGACTAGGAAAGAAGGTGGAAACATAAGCCTCAAGTATATTTTATTGATCTAGTCTAGGATGTAACCATAATTTTTATCATTGTTTATGATAATGAGAATATAACAAGTTCAAAGAATACCAATGGTTCCTCACTTTTATAAATAACACTCTTTATGCTTGGATTTTTCAAAGTGATCAACAAGAATAATTCATCAAATAAAACAATCCACTAGGGAAATTAAACGTATCTATGAAGCTTATTAGAACCCCTAAAAATATAACAATATCATTATTTGACAATTTAGGATCATAGGGACATTTAGTGAAACCTAAATTCTAGGGAATACCAAAAGTTTCTTGAATTGTCTTAAAGGAATGAAAGATCCGCAGTCCTCCCTATAATCTAATTGAATATTATCCCCAATTTATGGTTTATTCCACCACCCCACAATGAAAGAGGGTCCACTGTCTCCTATATCATTGGTTATGGAAGTTCCCAATCATCTTTCCACACCCTCCCATAAAAAAAATATAAAATTGACTATGAAATGGATGATGTAGTCAAAATAATGATCTCTCCTATAAAAAACATAAAATGGATGATAATATATTATGGAGTGAATTATATTATCACATGAAATGGAATTTTAGAAGAGGATAAAATTAACTAATCACATTTGGAAATGAAGAGATAAAAATAGGAACCCTTACCCTACTTAGGAATTGTTTGTTAGAACTGACCCTTATGACCCCTATAACTCTTTACAATCGAAGAGAGATCTTTGGGAGAGACACCTTTATAGAACTATTAATAGGGATATCAATATTTTTTATAATAAATAACAATATGGTGCGGGTATTTATAGGTGTGGTGTTTGTAATATAATTAATGTTTTTATTCAATATTTGTTAATTAAATTATTTTATGTTCTCTATTACACCCATATTTCCCCATTAACCAAATTAATTATTCAATATAATGGATAATGAAAAAATAGTCTAAAATAATTAAATTGGTTGCATTTGGTCATGATCAAATATTTATGATGTAATGTTTACTTTATGTTTCCATATATCACTATTTTTATCTTTATGTTTATGATTTTTACAAAAAAAAATATCAAAACTCATCACTTACTAAATTCTAACATCTTGATTCCAAATATATAACCCATTTTTCAATTTTATCTTCTATCTATATGGAATTAATATTTTTTATAAAAATAGAATATTTAATAAACATTTAGTTAATAGAAAAAATACATTTTCTACTAAAATAATTTAAATATTAATACCACCTTAACCTATATATACATAACCCCATATGAAACTAGAATATGTCATAAGTGTAAGGTGTGAAATTTTGGTATTTCCATGAGGTTTTTTGGATAATATTTTTCTACTAGTGATTTCCATTAAACTAAATTTTATTTATATAAAAGTTCACTCAAACCTTATTTATTTAAGTTCATCTCTATATTGGTCTAAGTAAATCCCTAGTGATCCTAAATCATTCCCATGTTTTGATACATCCGGCTCATATGTGATATTCCTACTAGTTGATTCCATGGATTCTTCTTTTTTACCTACTACCTTAAGACATTACTCTCATAATACAAACAAATCCAAATGGTTGTGTTATTAATGGTTTTTATACTCAATAATTTTAATGCTAAATAGTAATATTGAATTCCTATAAAAAAATTCCATTATATAAAAATTATTATTTACAAACATAATTTATCTTACAATGTCAATTTTGTTTCTTGAATTGTTTTTTATGTTTTGTAATTTTTATAACTATTATTTTTTTTGATAATTAAAGACTATAGATAATTAAATTAAACCCATATTATTTGTTTTTACTAATTGATAATTATGAGCTATAATTATTATAGTGAATCTGTATCTTCGATTTGTATTCCATAATTAATAGTAATGGAATATCTATTCATATAGATTTACCAAGTTCCACGTTATCTATATTATAAATATTTCGTCCATAAAATTTTAAATCATACACGATTTAGGAAAAAAATCTAGAAAATTCTTCATTATTTCATTATCAGGATCCCATTTTTCTTCCTCAAACATCTGGTTCCACCAAATCAATTTCAATAGTCTAGGTTTTTGATTTAATAACAGTTTCTCCCTCTACTAGATAATATTAACTAAATTTTATATGTATAATATATAAATTTATAGTTTTACCACATAAATATAAAGTATATGTGATGTATTAAGAATATAAATCCTCATTAAAGATACATAAAAGACATCATGTACATGGGAAAGGTTTTGTGGTAGATAAAATATATTAAAACATGGCCCTCTTTAGTCAAAAATTTGAAAGGTACCAATTTTCCTTGGGATTTTTTTACCTTTATCCCAAATATCTTGATTATTTTACAGTGATATATATTCATTAATACTAGATTATTAACCAGAAACTTATAATATTAATATCAAATTTTATTATAGTATTTTCCCTATTTGAGCTACTTTTATGTGTTATTAGACAACCTTCACCTTCTCGATGGTCACTTGAATCAACTCTGGACCATGAAATTTAATCTCTCTAATATAATCCCAATAGGATATAGTTCAATATTTCTTATAATATAGAAACTCATATGGTTACATCAGAATTCTCAAATGGTAGCTATTATTATATGAGAACTTCACTAAAAGAAGTTATTGATCTTATCTTCCCTGTAAAATTAGTAATCACGACCTTAAAAAGTCTTTTAATATCATGATAATCTTTTTTTAATATTATTTATTTCAAGGGTGGTAATAAGGGATATAATATAGCTCTTTACTTGAATCCCATTAAACACTAATCCAAAATTTCAAGGTGAACAATGTATTATGTCAAAATATATATAGGAAAAACATGAATCCTTAAAAATTAATTTTTATATATCTTAAGAATCAATAAAAGGGAAGTATATTCTCTTATAGTTATGGAATTCGCTAATTTTTTTAATCATCCACCACCAAAATAGAATTTTTCTCTTTTGATGTCCTTGGAAGACTAAACAAAATTACATTAAAATATGTACCAAATTCATTTTTGTATTTGGAATGGTTTCATCAAAAATTTTGGTAACATTTGTTCATATTTTACTTTAGATCTCATAATAAATTTTAAAGTATATTAAATGATTTCATGCTTTATGTTATCCCAAAAATAATTCTCCTGAAGATCCCTATTCATATTAGTGTTACCATGTTGTATACAAAAAGAATATTTGTCTGAATCATCTATAAATTTTTTCATTAACCAAAATATTAATGGAAAAATAGTCACTTAAAAAATTAGAGTACTCCCTCCTTTTCAATTTTGAAATATAGAAACCTTGAAACTTTAATAACTTTAATTATTTATATAAACCCAACATCATTTCACTGATTCTCCTTTACCTTATAATATAATAATTATTCAGATACCATATGGAAAATATATAAGGCAATCCCATTTTTTATGATTATCAAATTGAAATTCAATAAATGATTAATCATTAGGTTTATTTCTATCCTTAGGTTAGAGAGATTTTCATAATCATTTAGATATAAGGCATAAAATACCTTGCATTCATTTTTGGATGATAATGGATGGTGATATAATAATCCTTTAATATCATCCACTATATCCTCTTACTCATATTTAAATAATTTTTCTTGAATATATTTAATAACTTTATGGTTTTTATATATATCCAACCCCAATCCATATAGATAATGAAAAAAATAATTAAAGAAAACATCACTTTTTATAAAATCAAATAATGAGTACGATAATTAGATTGATGAATCATCAGTTATCTAAATGTGTATGATAAAAACCATTCATCCCAGAATCTATGGAAATAAAGTGAGAAATAACTTAACATGATTTCTATTATATTCATTTTTATTTTGGATTAGTAATTATCTTGAGGTTTTTAAGAAGTTCTATGATGTAGATCTATACTTAAATCCCAATGAATAATCCCCCAAACGTTCAAGGTGAACCTTGGATTATGAACCCACAAAATATAGCATTAAAAAAATGAAATGTTACCAATTTATTTATATAAATCATGGAATTTTGGTCCTGGGAATTATCTTTTCTAATTTCAACTAAATTTAGAAAATTTGTTAATCAATACACCATAATGAAAATATCATTATTCATCATCAATATCCTTATATGTTTGGTGAAAATAACCATTGTGATATTATCACACATCCATACTAGTATTGAAAATTATTTCATAATAAATTTAGGTAACATAAATTCTCCTTTGAATCATGAGAACACAAGATATATTGAATTAAAAATTTCAATTCCACACACCATGTTATCCCACCAATAATTCTCCCAAATATCCCTATATATCTTGGTTATCCTATGATTCATAAAATATAAGAGTTTTTTAATCATCTAGTAATTATTTACTTAAGTGAAATATTTATATAAAAAATAATTCCCTATAAATTCAAAGGACTCACTCCTTGTAGATGATAAACTTAAGAAATGTATAGTCCTATACAACATCAATTCTTTTCAGCACTTAAGACCATCTTATTAACATTTCTCTATCTTATAAAGTTATGATGGTGGAGAACCATATGGATAATATATGAGGCGATTCCTTCATTTGGGATTTTTGAGTCCAAATTTAATAAATAATTAATCATTTAAAATTTTCAAATTTTCTCTGTACTTAGAGTAATGAGAGTTTAATAATCCTTCCAAATAAATCCATCAAAAACCTTGGGTTCAATTCCAAGATGATATGTTATGGTGTAATTATATTTAGTTGATAAATCTAGATATATCTTATGGATCATATTTAAATCATATTAAATTATTATATATATATCACACAATTCATTATAGAGATAACAAAACCAAATATTCAAAGAAAATATCACTATAGCTAACTCCAAATCAACAGTATGATAATTTTTCTTATGAAACATCAATTGTCTATATGTTTGTGCTATAAAATTTTAATTTTTCATTAAAATACTACAAAAAACTTTCTTTAAATAATATCTATATATTATGAATTCCTTACCTTTAAAAGTTTTGGTTTGTATGATTTCTAAAACCAACCTTCAATTGTGATATTGGAAACATTATTTAACTTTATGATGTATGAAAACTTAACCCCTTCCATGTTAACTGGATTAATGTGTGGTATAATAATGTAAATTTTTTAAAATAATAGATAATTCCCAACAAGAAAAATAATTATACATGTTGATATAAAAAATAATTCCTTGGAACATTCTTTTTTAACTTTATTCATTAATGGGTTAGTTGAAATACCTTAATTGGAGACCACATGACCCCAAAATTCCACTTATTATAACTAGAACTCATAATTACAAAAATTTTAAAATATATTCATTCGCCTAAAGGTTTTTAATACAATCCTATAATGGTCTTAGAGATTCTGAATTTTTGAATGAATAATAATATCATCAATAAATACTATCATGAACTGGCCAATGTATTATTGAAATACTACATTCTTTAAATTTATATATACAACTGGTTTATTTTTTATACTAAAGTTAATATTAAAAAATTATTATAATATATACCATGTTCTAAAGGTTATGTTCAGAGTAAATTCTTCTATTACATAAATTTGATTATGTATAGATCCTAAGAAAATCTCAGAAAAGAATGAAGCATCACAATTATGATTAAAAATATCATCAATTCTCAATAAGGGATAATTATTCTTAACGATAATACCATCTAGATTTTTTTAATCAATTAATAATACCATATACCCATCTTTATTCTTTATAAATAAAACATGATCACCCCAAAGAGATATAAAAGGTTGGATAAACCCATTTTATAATTCATATGTAGCTTCTTCTTTAACTCCTTTAGCTCAAATAAAGAAATTTTACATAAAATGTATGACATTGGAAGATATAAATGGTCTAGATCAGTATAAAAATATAATTATTGAACCTAGTATGGTATATGAATTTATTTAGGGAAGTCATATATAGATTCTTTCACAATGAGTATATCCCCCTTCATTATTCCCTAATTTTTTCCTTTATTTAAGAAAGAAATCCATAGACATACCTTTATAGAAGTATTTACATGTTACAATAATATATTAAATATTTTATTTTTCACCCTTCATAGAGTTTAATTCTAATTTTGGTTCCTTCAAGAGATTATTAGTAACAACTTTATCTTGACAATTTATATTGTTTCTATAAGTTGATATCTAGTCCATAACGAGAATAGTATCAAATTAAACCAAGGGAACCTAAACTATACTACCTTTTAGTAATTCCACACAAATGATTATAAGGAATTCTCTTAATACCATTGTATAAATTTTCACAACATTTATTTTTACAACTGATAATTCACCATATACCCTTTGAGGAGAGAAATTCATATTCACCCAGAATTTTCAGGATCAAAATGAATGATTTGATCAAGAATCAAATATTGTGAAATCTAATCTTGAGATAATGGATACAATACATTTTGGAACTTATTTTGGTTTTTTGAACTCTGATGTTGTAGTAATAAATTCATGAGATTGACGTTGAGAATTTATGATTTGAGGACATTGATTCAATTATTTCAACATCTACATTGAACAATTATTACCATAATTCCCTACATAATTACAATTTAACCATTGAAACATATGTTGGGGATTATGAATAAACTTACTTTCATTTTAATGGGATAAAAAATGAACAATTACTTACCTTTGAATAATTATTTATCTACACTGATGGGCATGATGTCTACTCATGTACTTTATGGTAAATTTCAAAAGTGCTTCCTTCCACATTTCTAGAATGTAGGATGTTTAATCTTACTTATTTACCTCTCTTTATTAGATGAGTATATAATATGCTCCTCTCTTTATACTTATTATTAAATAATTCATGATAAAAATGACTATTATATATATATTCTTTTTCAATTGAAAAAATAATTTTCTTATAACTATAAAATTATAAAATCATCTATGATTCATGAAGACTTGGATTCAATAAAATCTGAAATTTAAGAATTATAATTACAATATCAATGAAAAATATAAAATCAAAATTTTATAACCATGTAAATTTATTATCAAATTTTACAATGGATTCATCATTCTTATATTATAGCTTAAGGATTTTTTTCTTAATATTTTCTTTAAATTCAATAGAAATATTTTTTATTAAATAACCCCTTAAAATCACCCTATAAAATAGAATCTATATCCTTTTTATTATTCTTCTTATTCTTCATAAATATTTGTTCTATTTATTAGTTTCCACCATTTAATTGATTCTTATTAATTACAACAAACAACCAGAACAACTTTCTACTATTGGGGGCATTCTACCACAATAATTATCTTCTCTAATGATGATACCTATTATTTAGTCCTAAGTTGATCTATTGACCCACTAATTGATAGAGTTAATTATCTCATTAATTTATCAATTATTGATGGTCCATGTCATAGTTATAAAGACCTCTCCCCATGTCAATGGTTATTATCCACAACCTAAGTCATTTGTGTTAAAATAAACATGAGTTTTTTAACATTATTATCCTTGATGTTTGGTTAGACATTAGAAAAAAAATCACATTGTCTATATTCTTCACACTCATTATTCATATTAATATATACACTTCATACAAATATATTTTAAATTAAACAAAAATAAATTGGGATCCACTGATTAAATTAAAACTAAGTATTAAATTAAACCCTATACACTTATTATAGTTCAATAGAAGTCAATATTTTCTTTAAAGGTTTATATCATAATTTCCAAAAGTAACGTGACTCTTATCTGATAAAAATTAAGGCACCCCAAATCTATAATCCTTGATATAATTATATAATTCCATACATTCATTACATATCAATAAGTTTATTATAGTCAAATTACTTCAAAAATCATTAAGTTTAATGTCCTTGGGAACAAAGAAATAAAACATAAAATAAAACATCATTAATTATAAAATAAACCGATAGACTTATTCAATAATCCATATTTTTTATTTCCTCCATTATATTACATATTATCTAAGGATTTGGGAAAAAACTAAGAAAATTGTGAAATTAGATGCTTAGTAAGGGTAACTATAAGTATGGTAGTGTTTTGAGGAAGATACCTCCATAAAAAATGACACAATCCTAAAAAAGAGAATATAATAAAAAAATATCTATAAGGAGAGAATAATACATAAATAAAACACCTAAACTATAATATCAGAAATATATGGTTAAAAGACCCCCTTTGAAAAGGTTACCTACCAATGTTCTGGTAATTAAATAACCCCTATGATATGGTTACAGACCAGGTCATTGTTTCATAATCATTAAATACACATAGTATCTTTATAGACCCTACTGAAGGGATACCTAACAATCCCATGATAACAAATTTATGTTATTTACATAGTATCCTGATATAACTTATGATAAGACTACCCACTATTGTCATGGTAAAATAATCATTCCATTTACATAGTATCATAACGGTCCCAATGAAAATTCAACCCAGTAATGCCGTGGTAGAATTGTTATTCCATTTAAATATTATATCCAAAGATAAAAACAATATCCAATGCATTAAAATGATTCAAAATTTATACCAACCAGCTAATAACATGACCAATATACATTGTATAACTTTTTATATAAATATTCATAACGAAGTAAATATATTTCTTTCATAATGTTTATCCACAATATACCTTAACCCACGAGTATGGAATGTGGGAGTCAAAACTAGTAATTATAGAGTATATAGATAGAAATGTTTTATAGGTGAATGCTGATCAATTAGAATATGAATGTCTTGGGAATTAATAGTTTAAGTTAACTTGTAAATCAATTTTCTCAAAGATCGTCATAAATAAATTTTCATCATAACATTTAAATATATCACCATAACAAGAGAATGCAAGGAAATTATTCAATCACAGAACATGTGTATAATTCATAGGACATGTAATCATATTATGGAATGAAATAGAGGCTTCATGATCACTACACTAACCCAAAATTACCCTTTTTAACTACATGGAGTTGACATCCCTCTATAGGTACACATGGATATTACAATGATAATAATTTTACTAATGATCTAAGTATAAGTGAAAGAATTATTGGAAAACATTATAATCATGAATTTTTGATAATAAGGTAACAAAAATGAAAATATGGATCAATACCTTTGCAGAGAATTCATTTATACTACATCAAAATTTTATGGGAGATTTGATATGGAATATTTATTTTTAAATATTCTAAAATGAAGGTTCTAAATAGTTTGTGACAAAATTATAACAAAATTAAATTAAAATCAATATTTTATCATGAAATAATAAAACATTTGAAAATAGAATAATGAGAGGGAATTTATGGTAACTCATCGATTAAAGATTAAAAAATGATAATTACATAATATAATAATAATTTAATAATATAATTAAGGAGTCTTAAAGTGTTTTTAACAAAAGAAATGTAATTTCAAAAATTAAAGAAGAGGATTTACAGAAAAACATTGACATTGTAAGGTATTAAGGAAAGGGGAATATTTGGAGTGAATAAATGATATCTCATAAATAATAAATAAAAGGGATGATTATGTGCTGGTGATTATAGCATATTTTTTCATAAAATTTTATTTCAAAAGATTTCAATGAAAAAGGCTCACATTTTGAATTGAATAGTGACAAATAGAAATCCATAAATTCTTACAATTCATGGGTTAAAATTGACCCCTCAACCACAAAAAATATTCAATATTAAAATGATATATACATTATAGAAAATTTAAAATAAATATAAAGAGATAAATTATTCTCTTATGTAAAGAAATGAAAAGAGGGGGTGGGTATTTATAGATTATATGATTGGAATTCCAAGGAAATAATTTTCAACATTTTATGGTTATAACAACTACTCCACTACACATATATTTCTCCATTACCACCTTTAATTTTAAAATATATTTTTAATAAAAATATTAGGCTAAGATAACTAACTTGTTTTAATTTTGTCATGGTTATATATGTATGATATCATATTTATCATATGTTACCATATTTCACATTTTTACTATATTTTATTATTTTTACATAAAATTTAAAAAATTTGACCTATTTTATAAATTCAAATCCCCTATTAAAAATATTTATTAAATTATATTAAACTCATATTTAAATTATGATGAATTTATCTTTTGAATAAAATAGAGTATTTAATAAAAATGTAGTATGATGATGGATAGAATTTTACTACTAAACCAATGTACATATTAAAAAAAATTAACCCCTATATACAAAACCCAATATAAGAATAGTATAATTCCTAATAGTAAAGTGAAAAATGATGTAACATTCCTAGGATGGTTTAATTAAAATTTATTCAGTGGTGACTACAAATAAATTTAACTTATGCGAGAGAAATTTTTTCTCAAACCATGATTATTGATGTTATACTTGATCTAGATCTAGGGAAAACCATAGTGATACTACCACCTCTCCAAGTTATTATAAATGGGCCTCATATGGGATGATCTTATTATTTTAATTTATACATCTTCTTTTATAAACCAATTAACTAGTACTATTACACTTAAACATTACACTAGTCTTAATGGTTATGATGCCCTACATTTTTAATGATCAGTGGTCATATTGAATTCCTATAAAATAATTTAGTCACAAAAATATTTTTATTAAAAAAAATATTCTCAAAATTTATATTCCAAGGTTTTTATTTTTTTCATCAATACGATACTTATTATAATTATATTTTTTATTAAGGAATACGAGTCAGGAGAAATTAAAATTGTACGTACATTATTTGATTTTATTTATTGTCTACTATTATCTATAGAATTCCAACTCAATATGTATCTTTAGTTTTTATTATAAAACAAAGATTTTATGGTATATTTCTATTTAAATAAGTCTAATTACTTTGAAATATTTCTTTAATCGCAACACTAAGTTTATATGATCCACGATATATTATTAAATTATCATCGATTAAATGTTACCATTATATATAGTCATTAATTTTACTATATGAACAAGAATAAAAAAATTACTAAAATCTATATGAAATTTTCACATAAATCAAATTTAATTATTAATGAATAAAAAATAAATTTTCAATTTTCAGTAATGTCATTTTATGCTTCAAAAATACATTTTCTACAATTATGGTTATTATTTCATTTAGTGCATGAACATTATAATGAATTTATTAAAATTTTATAAATTATTTAATTTAAAAATATATCATTTTTAAAATTATCATCTCAAAATTATATTAAAATGAAATTTTGGGATTTTTATGAGAAAATTAATTTTTCAACGAATAGTGGAATAATAACAATTTTATAGACAACTGTATTTTCCATTTAAGTTTTTTTAAAACCAAAAATTTGTTTCTAATTGAATTTGAAATTTAAATAGGCACTATTTATTAAAAATAATCCAATTAATTTCATTTTTACCGACATTATGATTAATTTTTTATAGGAAAACTGTTATACTTAAAAAATGTACTTGTCTCTAAAATCACTTTTCGTTGTCTTTATGGGTTGATTTAAATTTTAATTTCATTCAAGGATAGAAATTGAATTCAATAAAATTTATTATAAATTTTGAATCATCATTTAAACATTTTTAGTGATGCTACTTTCATTTTTGGAAATCATGAATAATAACTTTTGTTAAAAAATCAGTTACCACGATAAGTGTTAAAACAAGTTTAAAGGCCTAGAGAAAATGAAAAAGGTTAAAATTATTCAAAAAAAATTAAAAAAAATTATATAGAAATATTTAGACCATATCTCATATCTATTTCAAATATGAGTCATTTTGGAGCCATTATTTCAGGGGTAATACATTAATATATTTTAATATTTTGACAAATTCTAAGTGTGTCATATTCTTGATTTATAAAAAGAGACCAACTATTATATATTATATACAATTAATGACCCCATTATCTCATTTAATACCTCTAAAAATTCCTTAAACTATTTATTCCAGGTGGAATAACTAGTTTTAGTACATGTCCGAACAAACTATTCCTTACACTATTCCTTCCAGGTGAGATTCCCTTGTGATTAATTCATTCTCACTATTCCTTCCAGACTAACAATGCTGCATGTCTAGGTTATTAAACTTGTGTAATATGTGAGATGAGATTGATCATAAGGGAATCTCAGGTATCTAGGTGGGATGACTAGTTTTAGTACTCTAGTGATTCAGAATTAGAAAAGTCCAGGTTTCACATAACTAGATTGACGATTAACACACTAACTAAAATATGATGATGATTGGATACCACTAGGCCCATGGGGTTTCCCCTCCCAGTGGATCATGTATAAAAATGATGTGATTGTGGTTACTATAACACCCTTCACTAAGGTATGAGGTTTTAATGTCCCACTCAAGCTAGATTTACACTAGAGATTTACCCACGATACTCCCTTCTATCATGAGACATATTTTATGAGGTTCCATCCATCGACATATGATATACCTTGAGTGTATTTCATTTTAAATAAATTAAATTTTAGTAAAACTTTTTTTTATGTTACCTTTAATAGTGTATTTCTCATAATATTTTCCTTAAATATGGTTCTCCTTAAAATTGTTTTCTTTATAAATTATACAAATTATTTCACATGAATGTGAATGTTAATGAAAATTTTAGTGTTATGTCATGGAATCCTTCCTTTGGGTGGAATCCTACAAGGTATTGGCTCACACCCTACAAACACCATTGGGTGTATGTAGACCTTGTTATGTGTTTGACCTAGGTTAGGGAAATATAGCTCATGGAAAAGTCGGTGGTTTGGGTTACTAGTGGTCTTTTATTTCATATATTGGTGGTGGCAGCTTGAGGATGTTTCTCCTAACGTTACCATGGAGTTTTGTGATGGATTTTTAGTTCCCATTTTATTGTAGTTACATTTTGGGGTTTTTATTCAAAGTTGTAAACATTAAACTAGAAAAATGGTATTCCATTATTGGTTGTGCATTTTCAGTTTTGGATTATTTATTTTGTTGGTTGTTTATGGTTATATATTTGGGTGAAATCATTCCCATTACTTATTTTTTATACCCAAGCACTTGTCTCTATCCTGTGGGGATCAGGAACGCCCCTCGGTCCATGCCATAGACTTGGTCGGGTGCCATTTTGGATGATGACCCAACTTGGTTTGTGATAGATATTATCATTTAACACCCACATGTTTTCATATCCCATTTCTTTTAAAATTATTATTATGTATTACTACAATTTTTCTCTCTTTGGTACTTAAAATTATTCAGATTTTTTTAGAAAAAATCTAACCTTATCTCCTATTTTTTTGATGAAATTTTTCTTTCATGAACATAATATTTAAAATTGGTTTATAATGGTTATTAAATATAATATAAATCATTTTATAAGGCCATTTTTACTAACTTTTATTCTACTTACAATGATTAAAGAGGAATCTTTATAAAAGTATTCTAATCAATTCATTTTTGACTTTTTACAAAAAGTGTGAAAAGAATGTTTTATTTTAACATATATTACATGAAATGATGTTTCCATTATATTGGTAGTTATTTTATTTTAATATTAATTTAAAATTTATCTTTTATATTTTCAATGAAAATCATTTTCTCTATATATTAGGAATTTTAAGTTAAAATGTTATCATGGGATGGGATATTTTATCATGTTTTCAAAGAATTGTTCGGATGATCATTTAAAGGGATTTTTTATACATGTAATCATATTTTAAGGATTTTTATGCCATACCAGGGATATGATCTTATGGTACCAACTTTATTATTTCTCAAGATGGTGTATTATTTTTATGGTGTGATGTTTATATAGCACATTTATTTTTAATGTGTTATTCTTTGATGATATGATAAATGTTTTATGATATTATTGCACAAATACGGCCGAATTTAATTATTTTATGGGTGTTATAATATTTACAAATAATTCAATTTCATTTTTTTAAAGAATATTATCTCATGACATAATTATGGAAATTTTTTTGATGCGATCGATCGACTTTGAGAAATAGGTAGGGATAACTGATCCAATATGATATAGAAAACATGTGGTGATGCTTGATCTACTATGATATAATGGTATCGGTAGTTAACATTAGAATATGATATGGTTTATATTCTCATGATGTAAACACACTCTTATGAAATGTTGAGATGATTATAATTTGAACTCATAGTTCATGATTTATTTGATGATTCCCCAATCTTATGTCATAATATTTTTTCCCATGACTTATGATTTTGATCTATGAATTTTTGAGTATTATTTTATATTGATAATCACATTTTATCATAACCTCATGCTCTTGATATTAGTATATATGATAATTTATTTGTATCTCCCATGTTTATCCTTACTGACCATCTCATCACACACCTTTATGTGTTTTAATTTTACCCAGTCTATGAAGTAATTTTATATTTTTTATGATTCTATAAGGATACCTTAATGAAAAAAAAATGTTTTAGATGATTAATATTGAACCTAAATATAGTTTTTATGTATATATTCTTCTTTTACACTAATCCATTACTATTCTCAAGCATGTTTATTTGAGAGATATATTGAATATTCATAAAACATATTCAATTTTAATATGTGAATAGTTTGGGTTACTATAATTGGTAACAAAGGACTGGTTTAGTTATATTTGGAGATTAATATTAAAGTTATTTGGGAAAAACATAGTTATTAGACTATATATATGATAATAGACTAAAAGTTTTGGTAATCTAGAGAATGTGTGGATTTCCTACAAAATAAATCCCTATCTAGATACTAGCATGTGGATGTGGATATAACACATATGCACTATGGGGTAGTAATTATTGAAGGGGAAGATTATATATTAACTCAACCATCATTGGTGAAATATTATCATTCTTAAGATTGTACACCTAACTATAGAATTTTGGGGGATATTCTATGGGCTGATTGGAATTTTCATTAAGAACCATAGGATGAATGAGAGGATAAAACAAATAAATTCTGATGATAATCTATAGTGGTGTGAGATGAACATAAATTGACATGGTCCGAAATTAGGTGTCAAAATTTAGGTCATCATAAGAATGATTTTCAAAATCATATATTTATTTACTATGATAATTTATATGTGATATTCACACTAAGCGTATTTTAGAAGTCTGTGGAAATGTAATTACTAAAAATATTCTAATTCCCTCTATATTTTAATTTGAAGTAATTTTGTGCATGAATTTTCATTCTTTATATGGATCCAATATCATTTTACTTGGAAGGAAAGTAATATTTGATATTCAGAATCAAACTATAATCATATTTTGGTTTAATTTTGAATACAAACTTTGAATTAACGTTACATATATTATACAGGTCTTACTAACTATTCAAGAGTGATATTTATCTTAAATGGTTGGGGGGAAACTCAACATCTAAAATATACCTATTTTTCAGGATTATGATGATGTATTTTTTGAAGAATTTCAATGTATTCCCCCAAATTCTAAAGTAGAGTTTTCAATAGAATTCATACATGGTGCAACACCTATTTCAAAAATTCTATATATAATGACCTCGATTAAGTCACATGAATTGAAAAAGAAACTCTAGAGGATACTGATAAGGTATTTATATTACTGAACGAATCACAATGGGGTGAACCTAATATTTTTCTGCATAAATATGCATTAATGTACCTATTTAAGAGATTATTGGGAAATTAACATTATCACTATAAAGAACAAGTATCATCTAATACATATTGATGACCTATTTGATCAACTACACAAAGATAAATACTTCACCAAAATTGAACTTCATTGTGGATATCATCAATTTATAGTCAAGAAGGAGGATATACATAATAAAATCATTCATAAAAGGTATGGTCATTATAAATTTTTAGTGATTCCATTTAGAATTACCGTCTCCTTGTTATCTTCACGGATTTATGAATATAGTCATTAAATATTATATTGGTCAATTTTTGGATGTCTTTATATATGATATTATTATATATTCCAAGATCCAGTATTATCTTAACTACCACTTCATAATTATATAGAACAACCTAAATAATGGTAATATTTATGATAAATTTACCATGTCTTAATTTTGGATACAAGAAGATTCAATTTTGGGTCATATAATCTCAAGAGAGGGTATATCAATTGATCCTTAAAAGATGGATTTTGTTATGAAATGACCTATAAAAACCACAATAACTAATATTTGTTTTTTTATTGGGGTGTATGGATACTTCCAATTATTTGTGATGGATTTCTGATAACTATCTAATACACTCACTAAGTTTACTTAGAAGGTAGTTAAGTTCTTGTAGACAATTGAATGTGAAGAGAATTTCAAGGAATTAAAGAGATGTTTGTTTAGTTCACTAGTGACCAAATCACCCTACATTGGAGAAGGATTTATGATCTATAGTGATTAATAAATGAAGTTATTGGGATTTTTTCTCATGAATAATGATTTGGTGATATCTTATGCCTCATGCTATGTGAACATTCATGAAAAAAATTACCCAAATCAAGATTTTGAGTGGGTAGTAGTAATTTCTGAAATGAAAATATGGATTAATTAAATTTATTTTGAACTATATGTTTTATATTCTGATCCTAATGTATTAATTTATATATTTACATAGAAAGAGTTGAATATGAACCAAAGTAGATGGTTTCAATTGATTAAAGAGTATAACTTCTCAACACACTTCCACTATTTGTAGGCAGATAAAGTGATAGATAATTTGAGTTAAAAATAACATACATGTTTATACATGATGAGAATTGAAAGATATCCAATATTTAAGGATTTATTGAGGACAAATCTTTAAATAATGAGAAAAGGGGACATGTTATAACTTTATTAGATGAATGTTTAGCTATCCATCTATGTGATGATTAAAGAGTCATAAAAGGAGGATGTGGAACTATAGAAGTGGGTGAGAAATATTTCTTAGTTTAACCATGCTTATGATGGAATGATAAGGTTCAGGAATGAAGTATGTTTGGAATCAACATCAAACTTTATGAAAGAGATATTTGGTGAAGCTCATAACTCATCATTATTTATTCATCTTGGTCGGATGAACATGTTTAATGATCTGAATGTGTATTTTTGGTGGGACAATATATAGAGGGATATTTTAGAGTATGTAACTCAATGTTTGGTATGTTAGAATATTAAATCATAGAGACATAAGTTTAAGGGGATGTTATAACCATTTCCTATACCAGAATGGAAATGAAAAAACATCACCATGTATGTTGTTACCATACTCTCTATGATATCTAAAGGGAATAATGTTATTTAGGTTGTATTAAATAATCTTATGAATTCAAAATATTTAATTTATATTAGAGAATATTTCTATCTTGATCAAATTTCTCAAATAGACATTAAGGTTGTGGTGATATTTCATGGATTTCCACTCTCAATTATATCTTATTGGTATTTGAGGTTTTCCTAGAAGTTTTGGAAAATTATTCAATATGATATAGATAAAAAGTTTATTTTTAGTAATGAATATAATCAAAATGAATATGGTTATTTTAATTGGATCCCTTAAAATCTTGAAGACATGATGAGAGAATTCTCTATTGATTTCAAAGGTGGTTGGAATCATTACATTCTTTTGGTGGAATTTTTTTTACAATAATAGCTTTTACTCAAGAATTCTGATGGATCCTTATAAAGATCACTATGGATAAAAGTGAATTACTCCAAAGAGATGGGATAAATTTGTAAAAATATTACCATTGGGACCATATCTAGCTGATAAAATGGAAGATAATGTTAGAGCTATTTAGAAACACATTATGGAAGCTCAGAGTTGATAGAAAAGTTATACTAACAATCATCAAAGATATATATAGTTAGAAAATAGTGAGAATTTATTCTTATGAATATATATTATGAATATGGTGATGTGATTTGGAAAGAATACAATGATGATCCATATATATATTCATCCCTTCAAAATTCTTGATCATATTGGTATAGTTTCTTATCACTTGGTGCTTCCACAAAATCTATCTAAAATTCAACATGTTTTCAGTGTATCTATCACAATGAAGTATATAATTGATCATTTACATGTACTAAACTTAGAGCTTATACCACTGGAGAATGATATATCTTATTAAGAACAGCCAATAGTGATTTTTAGTCATGGAAATAAAGTGTTATGTTACTAGACCAATCATCTGGTTAATGTTTTGTCATAAAACTATAAATTTGAGGATACTATGTGGTATCCTAATGATGTGATGTGACATTAGTATCCACATTTTTCTACATTAGAGTGATGGATATTTTTTAGGAGAAATAAAAATGTAACAAACTATGATTTTATGATATATTTCCCTTAAAAAAATACAATTTCACTAATAACCACATTTACACGCAACACTGAGTTTAAATGAACTGTGATATACTATTAGATTATTATCATTTAGATGTGATTATTATAACATAGCCATTAAATTGAAGGTATAAATAAGAATAAACAAATTATGAAAACATTTTTAATGGTTTAATATAATGAAAATTTGTTGATCAATTCATAATAAATAAGAACTCAATTTTCAGAAAAATCATTTTTTATTTCAAAAATATATTTTCTTAAAAAAATAGTTTTAATTCAATTTTGTGCGTGAATATTAAATTAAATTTATTAAAAAATTATAAATTTTATTTTATTAAAATTATATCATTTTTAAAATCACCATATCATAATTATCTTAAGGTTAAAGTTCTGAAACGTTATGAAGGGGTTAATTTTTTAGTGAATAGTTAAAAAATAATAATTTATTAGAAAAATGGATTTTCCATTAAGTTGTTTAAAAAGTACCATTTTTGGAATATATTTTTATATTTTATTTGTTAAATTTAATTTAAAATTATCTAATTAATGTGATTTTTATCAATATTATTCTTAATTTTTGAATTAAACATTTTTATACTTAAAAATGAATATTTTAGGAAAACCGTTTTTCATTATGTTTTGAGTGTTTATTTTAAAAGTAATTCCTACCAATTATTGAAATTGAATTTTATAAAATTAAATCCATATTTTGAATCAAAATATACCATTTTTTTATTATTTCACTTCAATTTTTGGTCATTATAAATAGTAACAAGTAAAAAAGATTGTTCCCACATAAAGAGTTAAAACGAGTTAAAAAGGTTAAAACTAATATGATAAGAGTTAAAATGACCTAAAAACTTGACTAAATTCTAATTAATCTTTATATTTATAACCTATATTTTATCTTATATGAATATGATTCATTTTGGTTCCATTTGACATGAGTATAGCATTAATATATATTAATGTTTTGAAAAATTACATGTGTGTCATCTCCTTCACTTTTAAATGGGAGCCACCTATCATCTCTTATCAATAATTAAATATCCTATCTACTTGGAAAATAAATACCCAAATAATTTCCAAGATTAATTCCATTCTTTATAGTTCCCCAGGTCTTCTTTTAAGTCCAGTATTTCAAGGCTTAAGGAGATTGTCAAATGTGGTCTCTCAAAGAAGTGGTATATATCTTAACAAAGATCTTTCAATTTTATCTATTATTATACCTTATATAAAATTAATTTATTCTTCATAACATGATTATTATATAATAGTAAATATAATTAAATGTTATTATGATGATTTAATCAAAAATTTCCACCTTCTTTCCATCAAATTAGAAATTAAAGTATCACTCTAGCGTACATGTGGACTACTTCCACCACATAGTGATATAATTAATTTTCCATCACCACCTCACATAGATATTTATAATGACATATTTAACGAACATATATGTTATTTATGATATAATCATGATTATTTAATGAAAAAAATATTATTTATATTTTCTTATTTCTCTTCATCATAAGATGAAAACAACATCCATGCATACGTACAGACTACCATCTCAATGAATGGTGTAATTAATTTTTATTTATATACCTTTTATAGATGGTTCTATTTTTTTGAATATTTAATATATAGGGAATTAACATTGTTATTAAAATTATAGATATTATGAAACCCTAAGAAATATGTATTAATCAGAAACATCGAACCAAAACATAAATGAAAAAAGAAATAGTTAACACTTGGTAATTGTCTCCAACTCTCACAAAATTAATGGGGAATCTGTCAACATTTTTTTCAAGAAGGAAATGGAAAAATTCCTAGCACAATGATCTCTAATCAAATGGCATAACTGAATAACAGCCACCCTTACATTATTGGACAAAAGATGAGGTATTTCTATTGGAAGCAACTCATGCAGTATAATGTGATAATCATGAGTCTTCAAAGATTTTAGATTCAACTCTCTTCTGTTGACCTGTTTAAATATGTTTCTTGAATAGCCATCAGGAACTCTAATAGTCTCTAATACTTCCAGAAATTGTTTTTTTTCGTAGGTGTCATCACTTGAGAAGCACATGGAAGTTGCCATTTATTTTCACTGATAGGCACAGGATGCAATTCTGGTATGATGTCCCAATCCACACCGATATATTTTATCTGATTTTCTGATTTCTATATTTTTCATGTATTAGAACCATTTTTCTATCTTTTGTACTTAAAATTGTCGATAACAAGTTTTTAAAGAAAAGATGATCTTATTTCCAATTTGGTCAAAATACATTTTATTCCACATCCATTATATTGAAAAATATATTATTAATGTAATTAAATGTGCTAAAAATTATTTTAAAAGTAAATTTTAACTATTTTGGAATTTATTTATAAAGTATTGTAAAGTAATCTTTCCAAAAAAATTGAACACGTTATTTTATACATTTTATGAATGTGTGAAAAAAATGATTTCTTTTATCATATTGGACATGAATGTATTTTCCTTCTATCATGACAATTAATTTATTTATATATTATTTTAAAAGTTTACGTAATTATTTGAAAATAAAATTTTTTTCTCAATATTCTAGTAATTTTTAGTTAAAAATTTATTAATGGAAAAATACAATTTTTGATATTTTTAAAGAAAAATTTGAATGATATCTTATAAGTATTTTTTATATATGTAATTATAATTGAAAATTTTTTATGCTTTACTGGGGATGTGATATAGTGATACTATCTTTTTTATTTTTCTAGATGGTTTATAGTTGCAGTGATGAGATGTTTATGAAACCCATTTATTTTCTATAAGTTATGGTGTGATAATATAATGAATGTTTTATGATCTTGTGGAAAAATATGTACAATCATTATTAAGTGATGGGTGGTCCTAGAATTATATTTCCCTCTAATTCATTGGGTAAATCCTTATATCTTTTGATATAATAATGGTAAATGTGTTGATTTTCTTTATCCACTATGGGAAGTAGGCCGGGTTGCCAAATCCACTATGATATGTGAAACAAGTGGGGATTCCTGATTCACTATGATATGATTGTCTTAGTTTTAAACCTTGATATATGATATGGTTTATATACCTAAGATGAGTATACACTATTATTAAATGTTTATATGCTTTTTATTTTGACTCATTGTACATGATTGTTTTTTTGATTATTCCCTAATCCTGTGTCATACTAATGTTTTATTTCTTAACTCAATATTATGGTCTACCAATTTTAAGTTATTAATTTATAGTGATAATAACATGTTATCATACCGTTATTATCATGATATGTATAAATATAATCATTTTCAAATATCTCCCATGTTTACACTTTTTTAGCACCTGAGATCACCCTTCTTTTTTTTATAAATTTTCCCCTGTTTATGAAGAAGGGTTCTAAGTATAATGAGAATATAAGGGTATCTTATGTAAAGAAATATGATTGAGATAATAAATATTTCACTTAAAAATGATGTTTATGTATCTATTCCACCAGTACAGTAGACATTAATGGTTCTTGGGAATGTTTATTTGAGATATATTTTAAATATTGATTGAAAATTTTTAATATCTATGTACAAATTGTTGGGGTTTATATAATGAAATAATTATTTCTATGGATTTATTTGGTGTATATGAATAGAATCAAAAGTCACTCACTTGGTTTCTAGGAAAGAGAGTGCTTTAACCATACCCATGATAGTATGAAATTCCACTATTGTCTATCAAAAACCTAATCATGAGCATAAATATATACTACTTCTATTATGAAATAAAATGAAACTAAAAATATCATTAGTTATATCATAAAATACTAGGCCCTAACACATAATAAAAACCTATCTATGACTCATGAGATTTTCCGGAACTTCAAAATCAATCACTAACAACTCTTTTATATCCATATATAACATTGGTATCACCTAGGAAAGATCAGAACATGATCACACATCACCCTTGCATCATATCTATCACTCCAAGAATGCATCTTTTCTTCTGATCACTAAGAAAGTCACATTATTTTGATAAACCATCTCACATGTAACGTCCCGAGTCCGGAGCCCCTCCACTGGTGCCCCGCACCCGGTTTTCCACATGACCTCAAACACGTTTCCCTGAATGCCAGAGGCTGCCGACTAGCAGCGAGGGACTTGGTGAGTTGGTGGGGAAACTATGCCCTCATTCAGTAAGGTATACGAGGTAAAAAACAACAATTAATAGTGGAAGCAGTAAAAAATAGGCACAACAACAGAAACCAAATGATAGAAGCAATGTAGAGATATCACTATGATGAAAATGATGCAGCAGGTACAAGTATCTAAGGAAATCAACAAACACAACAACGTACTGAAATACAAATGAAAACAAGTGCAAAAGAAAAACAAAATAAGCTCTTCAACATCGCGAGCCACGGCTTGGTCCCATGCTCCCCTTCTCCTGGTGCAGTCAAGATCCTGAAGTAGAAGGGCGATTGCCCTTATCTATACCTGCAGCAACATAGTCTGCTTGGGCCCAAAATCACGGCCCAAACAGGATGTGTGATACAATCCCTGTAGGCAACCACCCAAAGATATGTGCCTAATAGAAAATTAATACATGGCAGTACTAAAACAATAAGCAGTAAACAGAAAAGCACAACAGCTACATTCCACAGTTCTAAAAAGCATTACACACAAGTAAGCAGCCATCAATAAAAGTAAACAGGTAACCCTCTGGGTAGCTCTCACAGTCTAACCCCTATGGTTCAACCTCTAAGTACTAGCAACCCTCTGGGAGGCACACACAGTCTCACCCCTTTGGTTCAACTACGTAATTAAGCAGACTCTCTGGGGAAGCACTCACCGTCAATTCCCCCTATAGTCTCGTATCGTGCTAAAGACTCTCTGGGGAAGCACTCAACATCAATTCCCCCTATGGCCCACGTCATAGTTAAAGGACACTCTGGAGAAGCCCTTCCGTCAATTCTCTACTTGGTCTCACATCGTGATTAAAAAGACACTCTGGAGAATCCATTCCGTCAATTCTCCCTTTGGTCTACTACTCTAGGTTCCCACAGTCCTGAGTACAGCTAACCATGCTCAGCGCGTGCATATCGTCCAAGTAAACCTCAAGAACTACTTGGCTATCAACTAAGACTCAACAGAAATAAATAAACAACAGTCCACAATCCTATAACTAGGCACGAAAAAGCAAACTGTGCACAACAGAAAGCTCTATTCACAAGCAATAACCTCTACTAAAGCAATCAAGCAAAGAAGGAAAGCAGCAAGGGAAAAACAGGAAACACGCAATACCCCGTTCATGGGTATTGGTGGAAATTGCACATAATATTCATCAACTTCCAACCAAAAGGCACAAACCACCTACCTCGATCCTAGGAGGTTGATATACGTGAACCTCGATGATAGATTCCCCTTAGAGCAATGTAGATCTGAGAAAACGCACAAAACGTTCATCCCATGATAACTTGGAAACGAGGAGGAATCAAGAAACAAGGCTAAAGCAGAAGGAAGAACTCACAGCTGCGATTCCAACGAAACTGCCCGTGCTCGAATAGGAGAACGGACAGTGAGGTGGTCGTCTGTCGAAGATCCGGTTGTACGGTCGCTCCCAGACAGTCGGAAACTAAAGAAGAAGATGAATATGGGGGTTAGACGTGACCCCGATTCATTTAATGAAAAAAAAGAAAGCACACGACATGTACTTTTGGAGTACACGACGCGTACATTGAATTTTCCGTACTCTAAAATAACCGGCCTCCACCTTAGCCTTACACACCATGTGTGTGGCCCAGACACTGCCAACACACAGCTTCGAGCCGGGGAAAGAGTACACAGCGTGTACTCAGAAAGTACACGGCGTGTACTTTTGAAATTTCCAGAAAATTCCTTTTTCTCAAACTCTAGAAAAAAAGAAAAACATATCTGAAAAGAGATCCGAGTTCTTACAAACTTCCCCCTTAAATAAATTTGTCCCCAAATTTCCCTAACGAGGCGGAGAAGGAGAAACCCCGATTAGCTCCGGCCACTGTGATCGTACCCTCTCCCAGGTCTCGTCCTGTACTCGCCCGTGCTTCCATAGAACTCGTACCATCGGAAAAGACCGCCCATGGAGAACCTTCGTACTATGATAGACAATCCGGATAGGATGCTCCTCAAACGATGCATCCACTTCAAGCTTGACTTCCTCAGGATGAAAGACATGATATGGGTATGAAAAGTAGCGTCGGAGCTGAGAGATGTGGAAGACGTCGTGCATGGCTCGATACCTCTGAGGTAGCTGCAACCGATAGGCAACCGGCCCCACTCTCTCCAAGACCTCAAACGGCCCGACGTACCACAGTGAAAGCTTACCCTACCTCCAAATCCTCTTGTGTCCCAACCTCGGTGTGACACTTAGGAAAACCTGATCACCGACCTTGAACTCCAGAGGTCGTCTCCGCTGATCAGCATAAGACTTCTGTCGAGAGTGCGCTGTAGCCATCCTCTTCCGAATCAGCTCTATCTTCTCTGAAGTCTCATGAACAAGTTGAGGTCCCAGCAAAGCTACCTCTCCTGCCTCCAACCAGCATAAGGGTGATCGGCATGGCCTACCATACAAAGCCTCATATGGCGCCATCTGAATGGTCACCTGGAAACTGTTGTTGTAGGAAAACTCTACCAGAGGAATATGCTTCTCCCAAGAACTGCCAAAGTCAAGGATGCAAGCTCAGAGCATATCCTGAAGCACTTGGATCATGCGCTCGGATTGGCCATCAGTATGGGGATGGTAAGCTGTACTCAAAAGTACCTGTGTACCCAAGGCTTTATGAAGTCCCAGCCAGAACCGAGAGGTAAATCGCGCATCTCTATCTGAAACAATAGAGCGCGGAACTCCGTGCAGACGAATGATCTCTCTGATGTAAAGTCATCCCAGATCATCGACACTGAAGGTGTCCTTGATCAGAAAGAAGTGAGCAACCTTCGTAAGTCTGTCGACGACAACCCAAACAGCATCGTTCCCTCGGGGTGATCTCAGCAACCCGGTCATGAAGTCCATCGCAACATCGTTCCAATACCACTCCAGAATGGGTAACTGCTGTAAAAGGCCTGTTGGTCACTAATGCTCTGCTTTCACCTGATGACAAGTAGAACATCTTAAGACAAAACCGTCAACATCCTTCTTCATACCAGGCCACCAGTATGGGCGATAAAGGTCTTGATACATCTTGGTGACGCCAGGATGAACTTCCCAAACAGAGGAGTGGAAATCCCACATCAGCTCCTCGCGTTGGTCTGCTGGCACCCATATGCGTCCATGGAAGCGCAAGATCTCATCCTCACCCACTATCCATCCAGGAAGAGGGTCCCCTCCTGACACACTCTCCCGTAGGACTATGCCTTTTGATTCTGATAGCTGCCTCATCCGTACCTGATCAAGTAGCGTGGAGGTGACAACTACAGAAGATAGAAAAGTCTATCCCTGTCTGTCGTTCACCTCCAGATTCATCTCAGAGAACAAAGCCATCAGCTTCCACTCACTACTGGCCTCCTGAACTGCCTAAATTTGAGTTCTCCTACTCAACGCATCATCCACGGCGTTGCCCTTCCCTGGTATATAGGCGAGCTCGAAATCAAAAGACTGAAGATACTCGACCCACCTGCGCTGCCTCAGATTCAGATCACGCTGAGTGAAGATATACTTAAGACTCTTGTGGTCAGTGAAGAACACAAAGTGCTCTCCCAGAAGATAGTGTCTCTAATAGCGCAAGGCATGAACAACAGCTGCCAACTCCAGATCGTGCGTAGGGTAGTTCCTCTCTTGTGGCCTCAACTGCCGAGACCCATACGCAACGACTCCATATCCCTGCATAAGCACAGCTCCCAGCCCGACACCCGAAGCATCATAGTAAATAGTGTAGCTCCTGCCTGGCTCTGGCAAGACTAGTATCGGTGTTGAATTCAACCTCCCTTTCAACTTCTGAAAGGCTGACTCATAAGAATTTGACCATAAGAACATCACCCCCTTCTTGGTCAGACCTGTCAAAGGTGCTGCTAGACGAGAAAAGTTCTTGAATGAAGCATCTGTAGTATCCAGCCAGCCCTAGGAAACTCAGTACCTCAAAGACGTTCTTCGGCTGCTCCCAGGAAACTACAGCTCTCACTTTCTCTGGGACCACTGATACTCCTACCTCTGAGATGACATGACCCAAGAAGTGAATTTGATCTATCCAGAAGTGGGACTTCGAGAGTTTATCATAATGTCGATGCTCTCTCAGTGTACTCAGAACGATCTCAAGATGTGTGGCATGGTCATGTCGAGTGTGAGAGTACACCAAGATATCATCCACTAAGACCACGAAAAAGGAGTCCAAGTAAGGATGGAACACTCGGTTCATCAGTGTTATGAAAACTACAGGCGCGTTCGTGAGGCCGAACAGCATGAATGTATACTCGTATAGACCATACCTGCTCTTAATGGCTGTCAGAGGTATATCTTATGGTCTAACGCGCAACTGATGATAACCGGACCTCAAGTCAATCTTCGAGAACACCCGGGATCCTTGAAGTTGATTTAAAAGGTCATCAATACGTGGCAAGGGATATCGGTTCTTGACTGTCAACTGGTTCAGCTACCGATAATCCACACAAAGCCGAAGTGTACCGTATGCCTTCTTCGCAAACAGAACAGGCGAACCCCAAGGAGAAGTACTGGGTCGAATGAAACCCTTAGCCTGTAGCTCCTCCAACTGCTTCTTGAGCTCCTGCAACTCAGGTGTGGCCATCCTATATCGATGAATGGACACCGGTGCCACTCCTGGAACGAGCTCAATAGAGAAGTCTACCTCACACTCCGGAGGAAATCCCGAAAACTCCTCTGGAAAGACATCCCTGAAGTGATCCACCACTAGAGGAAAGTCCATCTGTGGAGTCCCCTGATCATCCAGATAGAGACTAGAAATCTGGGTTGTCACCCCTCCTAGCCCAAGATGCTCAAGTCCCGCCTGACTCGCCCGAACATCCCATTATTCTCTATGTAGAAAAGATTCACCCTCTAGTGAAACGAAACTCACTCTGCGGCGATAACAGTCGATGACTACCCAGAAGGGAATCAACCAGTCCATGCCAAGGATGGCATCAAATCCTATCATCTCTAGGACATAGAGATACCATAAGAAGCGACACCTTGCAACCTCAAGAGGGCACTCTCTACATTGGCGTACACTAGATGTCCTTATCCCCAAGGGTGTGTCTAGTGTCAACGAGTCAGCAGAAGAAAAGATGCAGAGTCCAAGGCTCTCCACAATAGCAATAGAGATAAAGCTATGCGTAGCACCAGTATCGAAAAGGGCAGAAGATAAAACTGAGGCTACTAAAACCATACCTCGAATAGTAGAAGGGTCGGTATCCTGCTCATGATAAGTCTGCTCCATGGCGAAAGACTAGTCTGCACCGCGGCCCTACGCCCCTGGCTGACCACTCTGATCTAAACCACCCTGCTGGTGCTAAGGAATTGGTGGCTGACCGCCACAGCCTCGACCTCCACCTCAGCACGAACGGTCGGAAGAACTCCAGTTCCCTGACTGGTGAGAAATTGGCGGTGCTGCTCCTGAACGAGGAGTCATGGAAGATCCCCGATCACCTGCTGCTGGTGAGAAAACCTGGTAGAAACGCTGAAGGTGACCCATCTTTCCGCAAGATCGGCACTCCACTGGGTCCCTCTGGCACTGCGGCCTCGTGTGCCCTGTCCGGCCAGATTGATAGCATGTCACCTGGCTGCCTGATGATGCGTCTCGCTTCCTCGAATCACCACGCGTATGCTCCCTACGACACTTATTGCTATCATCTGAAGTAAAGCTAGCTCTAGAAGCAGAACCACCCTGGCTCGCAGCTCCAGAGTCTCTCAAATTGCATTTCGCAATGAGTTCCTGGTTGATGATGGAAGTAATGGAAGCCAGCTAGAAGATATTCACCTGTGAGCGAATCTCCCGCCTGAGTCCATCCTCAAACTTCCTCGCCAAGAACACCCCACTCCCATCTCGAAGGGGTGTAAAATGATGCAGCTCAGTGAAACGAGAGGAATAATCCCTGACAGATAGGGTACCATTCTCTAAGCTTATGAACTCCCGGTCTCGATCGGCCCTTAGGGTCTCTGGGTAGATGTAGTCGTAGAACACACGCTGGAACTCCTCCCAAGTCATAGCCTGCTGCTGACCTGCATGTGAGATCACGTCCCACCACCTCTTGGCAGAGTCTCGGAGCATGTAGGTGGAGAGCTTGACCCGCCTCTCTGGGGGCGTCTCTAGGTGCTCGAATATAGTCAACATGGCTTCTAGCCACGACTCTGCAGCCTAAGGTCCTCCCTCCCCCGAGAACGTGGGAGGATGCTGTTGTTGAAAGAACCGTGTCAAGTCTTCCATAGAAGAGGCAGGAGGCGGTGCTCCCTGTAATCCCTGCATCATTCTCATGAAACCTTCCCTGAACTATGCCTCAGCGCCTGCAACTGGTACAATAACCGGTGACAAGGCTGGCTCGGCTGGGGGATCGACAGGAAGTCCTTGATTAGCCCTGTCTGGCGTCTGATCACTGCCTGACGATAGATGTATGACCAGAGGACATCTGAGAGGCATAGCTCTGAAAGATAAAAAGCACACCTTAGATCAGGAAAACAAGGACAGAGAACACAAGAGTAAGAAATGGGAACAGGGGATGAAAAACACACAAGATTGCAAAACATGACTACACGACATGTATAAAACTACACGGTGTGTCTTTTGAAACCACTGACATGGGTGTGTACCCCTGCCCTACAAGTCGTGTACACTACAAACTACACGGCGTGTTGACCCCCACACACGGCGTGTACTTGAAAACTATTCCCCTACCCGAGTCTCCTTACACGGCTAACCCACACGGTCCGACTCAACCCGAGACTACACAGCGTGTTCGAAACAAACGCGACGTGCACTAGACAAGGCTTTGGCGGTCCGTGTTGTTGAGTACACGGCCGTCTACACGGCTGGACCTTCCACGGCGTGCTCCGAACAAACACGGCGTGTGGAAATGAAGGTCACGCTGGTCCGTGTTGGTCGTGACATGGTCGGGTACCTGGATAGGACTACACAGCGTGTTCCCTATGGACACGGCGTGTTCTACCCGAGCTTCCCCGACCCGTGTTGTTAGTGACACGGCTGGGTACACGGCTCTGAACTCACATGGTGTGTACCAATGGTACACAGCGTGTTCCCGATGTTACTCCCATGACACTGTGTTCTACTCACACGGCCAGTGACACGGCCTGAAAACTACATGGCATGTATCTAAAAAGTACACGCCGTGTATTCTGGGTTTTCTGGGCAGTAGCTCAAAAACTGCACAGAATTCTAGAAACACTAAAAACAAGGGAAAGGATACCAATTTATGATCCGTGAGGGCCCATAACACCTCAAGAACCAAAATTTGGCATTCATTTTAAGCAAGAAACAGAACAATAGTTTTCTAACATATCAGTATAGAATCTATGAAGAAACTATCACAATAGAATGCATAATCTTCACAAAGTCTATCACAACAACATGCAATCACTAATGCACCCTAGATGGTAGGGCAAGAATTCATGACATGTGATTTCTACAAGTGCCTATATGATTCATGAGATGGAATACCCTCATCTCACTGGGTTGCGACAGAAATAGAACCGAAATATCAAAACAATAACCGCACAAGTCATGTGAATCACTCTAGGTGAAAACATATCAACCATAAAACTGAAAACCAACAACTGAAATTTAACGAGGTAGTATGGCCATTCCCTATACACGGGTTAGCTACTCACGAGAACAACTTAATACCAAGTACTGAATCCGTCTTATCCCTGGATAAAGGCTCCAAACAGTAAAGCAAGAGAAAAGAACTCCTTTTATACCACTTTGTAACGTCCCGAGTCCGGAGCCCCTCCACTGGTGCCCCGCACCCAGTTTTACACATGACCTCAACCGCGTTTCCCCGAACGCCAGAGGCTGTCGACTAGTAGCGAGGGCCTTGGTGAGTCGGTGGGAAAACTATGCCCTCATTCGGTAAGATATACGAGGTAAGAAAAAACGATAAATAGCGGAAGCATTAAACAACAGGCACAACAACAGAAACCAAATGACAGAATCAATGTAGAGATATCACTATGATGAAAATGATGTAGCAGGTAAAAGTATCTATGGAAAACAACAAACACAAAAATGTGCTGAAATACAACTGAAACCAAGTGCAAAAGAAGAAAAAAATAAGATCCTCAGCATCGCGAGCCACGGCTCGGTCCCATGCTTCCTCGCTCCGGGTGCAGTCAAGATCCTGAAGTAGAAGGGAGCTTGCCCTTATCTGTACCTGCAGAAACATAGTCTTCTTGGGCTCAAAAGCACGGCCCAAACAGGGTGTGAGATACAATCCCAGTAGGCAACCACCCAAAGATCTGCGCCTAACAGTCAATGAATACATGGCAGTACTAAAACAAGAAGCAGTAAAAATAAAAGCACAACAGCTACATTCCACAGTTTTTTACAAGCATTACACACAAGTAAGAAGCCATCAACAAAAGTAAACAGGTAACACTCTAGGTATCTCTCATAGTCTAACCCCTATGGTTCAACCTCTAAGTACTAGCAACCCTCTGGGAGGCACACACAGTCTCACCCCTCTGGTTCAGCTATGTAATTAAGAAGACTCTCTGGGGAAGCACTCACCATCAATTCGCCCTATAGTCTCGTATCGTGCTAAAGGCTCTCTGGGGAAGCACTCAACATCAATCCCCCCTATGGCCCGCATCGTAGTTAAAAGACACTCTGGAGAAGACCTTCTGTCAATTATCCACTTAGTCTCACATCATGATTAAAAAGACACTCTAGAGAAGCCCTTCCGTCAATTCTCCCTTTGGTCTACTACTCTAGGTTCTCACAGTACTGAGTACAACTAACCATGCTCAGCGCGTGCATATCGTCCAAGTAAACCTCAAGAACTACTTGGCTATCAACTAAGCCTCAACAACAATAAATAAACAACAGTCCACAATCCTACAACTAGGCACGACAAAACAAACTGTGCACAATAGAAAGCTATAATCTCAAACAATAACCTCTACTAAAGCAATCAAGAAAAGCAGGCAAGCAGTAAGGGCAAAACAGGAAACATGCAATACCCTGTTCAAGGGTATTGGTGGAATTTGCACATAATATTCATCAACTTTAAAACGAAAGGCACAAACCACCTACCTCGATCCTAGGAGGTCGATATACATGAACCTCAATGACATATTCCCATTAGAACAACATAGATCTGAGAAAATGCACAAAACGTTCATCCCACGATAACTTGGAAATGAGGAGGAATCAAGAAACAAGGCTAAAATAGAAGGAAGAAATCACCGTTGCAATTCAAACGCAATTGCCCGTGCTCGAATCGGAGAACAGACGAAGAGGCAGTCATCCGTCAGATATCCTATCGTACAGTCGCTCCTGGACGTTTAGAAACTAAAGAAGAAGATGAATATAGGGGTTAGACGTGACCCTGGTCCATTTAATGAAAAAAAAAGAAAGTACACGACGTGTTCTTCGAATTTTCCATACTCCGAAACAACCGGCCTCCACCTCAGCCTTACACACCATGTGTGTGGCCTGGACACGACCAGCTCACGACTTCGAGCTGGGGAAAGAGTACACGGCTTGTACACAGAAAGTACACGGCGTGTACTTCTGAAATTTCCATAAAATTCATTTTTCTCAAAAACTCCAGAAAAAAAGAAAAACATACCTGAAAAGAGATCTGGGTTATTATATCACACATGATTCATAACATATAACCTATATAGTTTTAATCTTAAGAGGCATGATTTCCATCCCATACAACCATTATCTCCTGAATTATCACATCTAACTAATATAATCATCATCTTGGTAGGAATCAGGTTCCAACTTCATTACCATTACAACAATGCATAATGGGAGTTCAATATGTACAAATAAAATATGTTGAAACATATAGATACATAATGTAACACTCCAATCTTCCATGGTACAATTCTCTTTGAATAATACAACAGCGTGTGTTGTATGCAACTTCGTGGTTCTAACACACACCACAACCAATCAAACTAGCCATTATGAATAGTAATACCCAATTCTTGAAATTTTATAAATTTTATTATTCAAATTGGACTTCATTTTTTGATTCAGAATACCGAGATTAGATTTGGGTAAATTTTTGGTAATTTTATGATAACTTTCATATTTTGATGAATAGTGAAAATTACTAAATTTTAATTAAAAACAACTTTTTTAATCAAAATAATTAATAGTGATAAATTATGAATTTTAGTGGTTTTAAAGTATAATTAGATTATATTTTTACCTTTTAATCCAATTTTGGTCATTGGACATAATTTCACATTTAAACTGGACATAAGAAAGTGTCAATATTTTGATAGTTATTATTTGTTAAAAACACACTTTTTGTTTTAACCACGGGAATTAATTTTAAATTAATTTCTACCACTTATGTGTTTTGAATTTAGAAAAATGGATTCCATATTTATAATTTTGTTCTACAAACTGTGTAAATAGGTAACTTTAATTATTATACATTTTGAATAATTAATTTGGTAAATATTTTATTTACCATGGTTTAAGGGTAAACCTGGTAAAAAAGGGTAAAAAATAATATTATAATAACATTAAATTACCCTAAAACGTGTCCTCACCCTATTGGTTGATACATGTCCGACCATGGGCATCTTTGGGTCGATTTTGGGAACCCATGGAGCCTCTTGTAAGTGATAATGAGACATTATATTAATTAAGTTAAAGTAAATACAAAAATGGCATAAGCATATATCTTTTAGAAAAACAATTTTTATATAGAGTTATATATGTTATATTTTAGACTATAAATCTTCATTAGAAATATAAAAATATTTCCTACATAATGGGATTTTATTTATAATTTTTAGACACTTAATAATTACATTTTTTATGACACAATAATGATGCAATATTTTCCTTCTTAATGAAAGAATCAAACAATTGGTATTATAAATGTTAAAATAAACATAATGTGAAAGTTTTGATGACATCCACAAATTTTAATGGTTAATATGACATGTTAGGATTACTTAAATGAATTTGGTTCTAATTAATAAAGTCTTTAAGACTTTAACAAAAATAAATTATTAAATAGTGTTAAAATTGACATAAATGAGTTTTTAAAACAAATATTATATTATTTATTGATATTATATTCCTAATTATCTAATGTTTGGAAAATGGACTTATATAATGATATTTGTATCATTAACGGACCACTTGGGGGTCTCTTGGATGTATATAGTAAGTTTATTAACTGTATAATATGAAAATATAAAGAGACATGGTAAATGTCAAACTATTTAACTAAGAGTTAAATCGAAATGATAATGTTAATATAGTGACACAAACCTGTCTAAAACCTTTTTTTGAGTGGTTTTAGATCTATACCCACCGTAAACTTTAAATAATCCACTTTGAAGCCATTAGAAACCGAATATGAATTTATTATAAAATAATATTTCTAGATTTTCCAAAGGTGCCCCTCACCCCTCTTATAAAAGGGAACTCCCCATTCTCTCTAATTCACAACTTCAAAGCCTTTTGGATTGTCCAGAACCTGAAAAAATATTATCTAATATTACTTCAATTCAACCTAGATGAATTAGATTGATCAGAAATCCCACCTAAATATCCCTTTTGATCAAATCAAAAGGAAGAACCCGAAGAAGAGATAATGTTTTCACCACCCTCTTACAAGTTCCTTTCTTATTCCTTTGTTATTTACATTATAAAATAATAACTCTAGTATATTATATATACTGTGATATTATTATAAATATGGTACAACCATATTCAGTATTCTATCCATCCTTCTAATGACATGTCACCATACGTGCATACGTACGACTAACCATCTCCACGTCGTGGTGTAATTGTTACTCCAAACATTATTATTTGGATGGGTATGATAATGATGTGTAATTGAAGTAAATAATAAATATAAAATTATAATGATTCTATATATATGATATACCAGACAATTATGTATTATTTTAATATCAAAAGAATGATATTTTCCCTCGTGCGTACGTACGGACTACCGTCTCCACAAACGCGATGAGATTCATTCCCCATCATATCCATTCAAGTATAATTCTCATTTAATGATTAAAATTAATGTTTAAGGACTTGATATCATTCTGGATTTGAATAATATACAACCTATCCATAACAAACATGGCTTATGTAACAAAACATATAAAAGAAAACGAGTAAGTTAACACCTGAAATGATGATAATACTAAGATATTATTAACAAAGCAATGTTTAAAGATTATATATGATATAATATTAATGTATAAGATTCTTGTATAATTTAAAAACAGTTATTTCACCATTGTAAAGGAGGTTAAACTACCCTCGACCAAGGATAAGTACAAGGTAAGGGTTTATTTCACAATCTCTTCATTATCCGAGGTTGTTTATACATAATTATCTACTGGGACCTCTTTATCATCCACATCCATGTTGCTTAAAAATGTATTTCAAATCATTCTTACTATTTTATAGAATATGTGTTAAAGTCATTAATACCCTTGATTCACTTTTTATAAGATATTTATAAAGGAATCTTTCCATCGTTTTCCAAACAAGGTCCTTTTTATCCTTTTCGACAGAATTAAGGTAAGAATGTATTTTTTTAACTTATACAGAGAGTGAAGGTATTTTCCGCCATTATAAAATTGTCAAAGCCTCCCTTATAAGCTTATAAGAATATTTTCAAAGTAAATGTTTCCTTTTATAATTATGTGACTTTTTAATGATTTAATGAAATAGATATTCCTCTCAAATAGTTTTGTTTTCATCTATGGAAACATCCTTTGATGGATTTTAAGATTATTTGATGTAGATTTATTATGATACAAAACTTCCATATTGCATTGAAGGTTTTGTGATATGTTTGACTATGGATGTGTTATTTACATACGATCCATGGTTTATGGAGAATGTATTGACATTTTGTATGCCAGTTTTAATACGAATGTTTATGTTATGTTTAAACCTGTTCGTATGAGGAATGCATTGGACTTAATAAGTGATGGGTAGAGCCTGATATAGCTCCACGATGCATCAGTAGGTCTCATGAGGAAAACTAGTGTCTTGGCCCAAGGCCTTGAAAAATCTTATTTGTAGTATTGGCATAAGGCCTTGACTATGTGGTTATGATAGTCTGGAATTATGAATTCCATCATTATGAAAGTAGTTATTGATATTTCATGTGATTATTAGATTAGTAGAATATACATGTGAATAAGTAAATGACATTATTTCATTCTATTTCTTCTATATTATGCTGAATTTTAAGTTTAAATTTCTTTTTTTAGTTATACATTGCCTTAAATGTTTAGTCTTATTTATGAAAGCTTCTGCTATATTGTTATCCAAACTAGGCATATGAGATCACCCCTTTCTATGCTTTATTTTTCCCAAGATGTGAAGAATTATTTTATGAATGACCTTCAAGGATTGTATGAGGTGATATGAGTGTGGTCTATAGAGAAAATCTATAGTTGTAGTTTTTCATTTTATGATGTAATGTAAACTTTATGAATGTATCTAGTGTTTCCAAGGCTACAAAACTAATCAGTCTTTTGAGACTTGATCTTTTGTGATCATGCCAATGTTATGTAATAATTCCCCGACTCTAGGTAACAGGGTTTGCGGTATTAATGTTGGTATCAGATAGAGGTTTAGTACAAACCTTGGAAGCTACATTTAGATAAACTCTGATTAGAGCACATAGACCTAAGATGGAATTTGAGGATTAGTATATAAGAACATCCTAGAATTTTGGTATTGTAGAGACTTTGTGAGTTTTACAAGAAATACATCCCTATCTGGATAAGAGAAGGTAGAAGTGGCTCTGGCACATATGTAACTAGGGGTAAAACTGGAAAACAACATTTTGAGCTAGACTTGAACGACAACTGGTGCACGATAACATGCCTTGCTGCACTATTTGTTACGACACTCCTGGGGAATATATTTAGGATAATTATAATTTTTTTAAAAACCATTATTAAGTGGTTATGAGTATATACTTTCTCAAAGAAAACATTTTTATGATTATGAATTTTATCCATAAACTGTTCAATTCATGTTAAGTGTTTTACTAGTTTGGATTTCTGTATTGCGATTCATAAACTAATCTATTGGATGCCATTTTTTAGAAATGGAACCTAGTAGAAGAAATAGAAACCGTATCAATGAATGCACTCCATGTAGGTATTTCCCTCCTGCTCAAGATAATTATAATGGAGCTGGTGATGCCACTTGTGTTGATCGGCTAATCACCATACTGGGAAAAATCACTTAGGCTCTGAATAATAACCTTACCTGTATGGATATCCCAGATCCACAACATGGAGGATCAATGTTAGATCGCTTCATGAGGAAACAACCACCAACATTCAATGGGAGTACAGATCCATTAGTAGCTGAGCAATAGATTTCTTCCTTAGGGAAAATATTCCATGCCTTGGGGAGTAGTGAGAGGGAAAAAGTTATCATGGAAGTTTACTACCTCACTGGAGATGCTGACCAATGGTGGTCATTGATTCAAAACACAATGGAGGATGATGAATTATCAAGTATAGAATGGAGGGAGTTCAAAGATATTTTCATAGAAAAATACTTTCCTCGTGACCATCGAGCAGATATGGAAAGGCAATTTCTGAGTCTCAGACAAAAGGAGGATGAGAATGTCTCAAATTATGAGGCTAAATTTACAAGGTTAGCGAGGCATGTAGAAAATTATATACGTAACCCAAGGAGTAAGATTGATCATTTCTTTGATGGTTTAAAACCATTTATCCATCGAGTATTAGTCTCACAATCCTTCTCGTCGTACGAAGATATTGTCTCATGTGCTATCATGACAGAAAAGGAATTCTCTAAGTCTTATGACTTAAAATCAAAGAAAGATAAGAAGAGATCTACCGATCACTCTCGGAATGGAAATAAGTGGATGAATGGAAAAGTTGAATATCCATCCTGTAGTAAATGTGGGAAGAAACACCCTAGTACTTGATTGAAGGTAATGGGAGTCTGTTACAAGTGTGGTTAAAAAGGCGACCAAGCTCGTGATTGCAGGGGAAGAAAGAAGATACTGATGTTCAATGATACAATTATAGGGATATGGGATATTATGCAAATTAATGTCTACAGCGTCAGGGGAACTTACCTCAGAAAAGCCCAAGGGATCAAGGCCAAGCTTGTGCTATCACTACTGCTAAGGAAGAAGATCTGAAAGATATGGTGGCATGTAATTTAATGGTTTCCTAAAGTTTAGAAAATGCTTTATTTGATTCTGGATCATCGCATTGTTTCATATCTTCCCAGTTTACTAAGAAAATTAGATATTTACAGTTTTATTTAACAAGGGATTTGTCAGTCAAAACTATTAAGGGATGTATCATTGTAACAAAGTTTTGTGAATCAGTCCCCATTATAGCACATAAATTTTCTTTATCTAATGATCTCATAATTATAACCATGATTGAATTTGATATAATCCTCAGTATGGATTTGATTTTAGACCATGATGCGAAGATTTATTATAATAAGAAAGAGGTTATAATTTTTTATGATGATGATAAAGAACACATTATCTTTAGAGCAAAATCATCACCACCTAATTCTTATCTAGATCCACCCCCAGTAGCTCAAATAAATTCAATTATCAGGGAGGAAGAGAATGAAATAACTATGGGTGACGAAGGGAATGTTCAAATAGAGGATGTAACTATTGTGAAAGAATATGTAGACGTGTTTTTGGAAGATTTACCTGGACATCTTCTAGAATGAGAAATTGAGTTTTCCATTGATTTAATTCTTGGTTCGTGGCCGATATTGAATACCCCTTATAGAATGGCCACCGTGGAATTAGTTGAACTAAAGTAACAACTAGAGGAATTGAGTAATAATGGATTTATTTGCCCCAGTGTTACTCAATGGGGAGCCCCTATCCTTTTGGTTAAGAAGAAATATGGATCTATGTGGTTATGTATCGACTACAGGGAAATTAATGCTAGAAGAATAAAGAACAAGTATCCCCTACCTCACATTGATGATTTATTTGACCAACTAATGGAGCTCAATACTTTTCAAAGATTGACCTTCAATCTGGATACCATTAATTGTGTGTGAAGAAGGAAGACATTCCGAAGACAACATTTCGAACCAGGTACGGGCATTACAAGTTTACACTAATGCCTTTTGGATTGACTAATTCACCCTATATATTCATGGATCTAATGAACAATGTTTTCATGGAATATCTCGATGATTTTGTAGTGTTATTTAATGATGATATCTTGGTATACTCTAAAAGATAATAAGATCATGAAAATCACTTTCACATTATCCTGAAGACTCCTAGAATACATGAATTATATGGGAAGTTTAGCATGTGTGAATTTTAGCTTCAGGAGATTTATTTTATTGGCCGTATTTTCTCTAAGGATGGAATTTCCATTGATCTTTATAAGACCAAGGCAATCCAAGAATGGCCAGCACCAATGAGTATAACTGAGGTATGCAGTTTTATGGGTTTAGAAGGTTATTATCGACGTTTCATCCATAATTTTCCCCAATTGGATAACCCATTGACAAATCTCACAAGAAAAGGGGGTTAAATTCATTTGGAAAATAGAGTGTGAGGAATGTTTTGAAGAACTGAATAGAAGATTAGTCAATGCTCCTATATTGACTATACCATTGGATAATGATGGGTTTGTTATTTATAGTGATGCTTCAAAGAAAGGACTTGGTTGTTTCCTTATGCAGAATGATAAGTTTATTGCCTATGCATCACGATAGATGAAAATTCATGAGAAATACTATCCTACTCATGATCTTGAGTTAGCTGCTGTAATCTTTGATTTGAAGATATGGAGTGATTATCTCTATGGTGAAAAATGTGAGATATATACCGATCACAAGAGGTTGAAGTATATCTTCTCACAGAAAGAACTGAACATGAGGAAAAGGCAATGGCTTGAACTAATCAAGGATTATGATTGCACGATACACTACCACTCGGGGAAGGAAAATAAGGTGGCAGATTCTTTGAGGAGAAAAGATCATGGAGTTTTGAACAAAATGAGAGTTGAAAGGGATCCAATTTTCATGGATCTAGTAAAGTTAGATATGGGAATAACCATAGAAGGTGACACATCGATACCTTTTCAAATGGTTGCCAAACCATATTTACTAGAAATGATTAAGAGTTCTCCGACCCATGATGAAGAACTTAAAAAGAAGATTAAAGCTGTGAATGATGGGAGATTGAGTGACTTTGTGTATGAAGAAATAATTTTGAAATTTGGGAAGAGATTTTGTGTTCCCAATATACCTGATCTAAAAAGGGAATTGTTGGATTATGCTCATAGTTACAATTTCTCTATACACCCTAGGAGCACAAAAATGTATAGAGATTTGAAGGAACATTTTTGGCGAGACAACATGAAGAGGGAGGTTGCTGATTTTGTGTCAAGATGTATAGTTTTTCAACAAGTGAAATCTGGAAGGCAATAACCTAGAGGAGTCATGAAACCTCTTCCCATACCTGAGTAGAAATAGGATAATATTACGATGGACTTTGTCATGGGGATACCAAAGACTCCTAGAAGGAACGATGTAATATGGGTCATTATTGATCGTCTTACCAAGTCAGCACATTTTTTTGATGTAAGAGAAGATCTACCACTTGAAATTCTACCAAGACTATATATTAAGGAAGTCGTGAGACTTCATGGAGTACCACTATCGATTGTTTCTGATCGTGATCCCTGTTTTACTTCAATATTCTGGAAAAGTCTTCAGAAATATTTGGATACTGAACTTCGTTTGAGCACTGTCTACCACCACCAAACTTATGGACAATCATAACGGACTATTCCAACCATAGAAGACATGTTGAGATCTTAATCACTTGACATCCAAGGATTTTGGGATCAATAATTGCCACTGGTGTAATTTTACTATAATAATAGCTTCCATTAAATTATTCAGATGGCACCATATGAAGCGTTATACGGAAAGAGATGTCGCACACCAACCTGTTGGGATGATGTTGGTGAAAGGAAACTTGTAGCCTCAGATCTTATTGAGAAAACAATGGAAAAGGTGAAGGTAATCCAAAACCACATCAAAGCAACTCAAAGTAGGCAGAAGAGCTATGCTGATAATCGATGGAAGGATTTAGAATTTAGGTAGGAGATCACATTTTTTTGAAGGTATCTTCATGGAAGGGTGTTATATGTTTTGGTAAGAAGGGTAAATTGAGTCCCAGGCACATAAGACCTTTCTAAATACTAGAACAAATTGGGGCAGTAGCTTATAGTTTGTAAATGCCGCCAAGTCTCTCCAAAGTTCATGATGAGTTCCACATATCACTATTGAGAAAATAAATGCCTGACCCAAAGCATGTACTCACCTTTGAGGAAGTAGAACAGGAACCTGATCTATCTTATTGCAAAATTCCCATTAGTATTCTTGATACTACAAAACATGTGCTAAGAAACCAGATGACTCATATGGTAAAAGTTCTATGGAGAAACCATAAGATGGAAGAGGCAACATGGGAACCTGAGGAACTTATGATGATGAACCACCCGATTCTTTTCATGCGGCAGTATTCTAGAAATTTTGAGGATGAAATTATTTCAAATAGGTAAGAATTTAACACCCCAAGCTTCCATGGTACGCTTTTCTTTGAATAATACAGTAGCGTGTGTTGTACGCAACTTCGAGGTTCTAACACACACCAAAACCAATCAAACTAGCTGTTATGAATAGTAATACCCACTTTTTGAAATTTTATAAATTTTATTATTCAAATTGGACTTCATTTTTGGATTCATAATATCTAGATTATATTAGGGCGACCTTTTAGTACTTTTATAATAACTTTCATATCTTGATGAATAGTGATAATTACTAAATTTTAATTAAAAACAAATTTTAAATCAAAATAATTAATAGTGATAAATTATTAATCTGAGCGGTTTTAAAGTATAATTAGATTATATTTTTACTGTTTAATCCAATGTTGGTCATTGGACATATTTTCACATTTTAACTTGACATAAGAAAGTGTCAATCTTTTGATAGTTATTATTTGTTAAAAACATGCTTTTTGTTTTAACAACAGGAATTAAATTAAATTAATTTCTGCCACATATGTGTTTTGAATTTAGAAAAATGGATTCCATATTTAGAATCAGGAGGTCCAAATTTTGTAAATAGGTAACTTTTATTTTTATACATTTGGAATAATTACTTCGGTAAATATTTTATTTACCATGGTTAAAGGGTAAATTCGGAAAATAAGGGTAAAAAATAATATTATAAAAATACTAAATTACCCTAAAATGTGTCATATATGTCTGACCATGGGAATATTTGGGTCAATTTTGGGACCCCATGGTGCCACTTGTAAGTGATAATGAAACTTTATATTAATTAAGTTAAGGTAAATACAAAAATGACATAAGAATATATCTTTTCGAAATTTTTTTTACATAGGGTTATATATGTTATATTATCAACTAAAAATATTCATTAGAAAGATAAAAATATTTCTTACATAATAGGATTTTATTTATTATTTTTAGACCTTAAATAATTAAATTTATTTATGACACAATAGTGATGCATTATTTTCCTTATTAATGAAAGAGTCAAATAATTGGTAATGTAAATGTTAAAATTAATATAATTTGAAAGTTTTGATGCCATACACAAATTTTATTGGTTAATATGATATGTTATTATTACTTAAATGAATTTTATTCTAATTAATAAAGTTGTTAAGACTTTAAAAAAATCAATTATTAAATAGTGTCAAAATTGACATAAAGGAGTTTTTAAAACAATTATTACATTATTAATTGATATTCTATTCCTAAAAATCTAAATATCTGAAAAAGGACTTATATAATGATAGGTGTATCATTAATGGACCACTTGGGGGTCTCTTGGAAGTATATAGTATGTTTATTAACTATATAATATAAAAATACAAAGAGACATGGTAAATGTAAAACTATTTAACTAAGAATCAAATCAAAAAGATAAAGTTAATATATTGACTAAAACCTATATAGAACCTATTGGATGAGTGGTTTTATACCTATCCCCACCTTAAAATTTAAATAATCTACTTTGGAGCCATTATAATCTGAATATGAATGTATTATAAAATAATATTTCTAGCTTTTCCAAAGGTGCCCCTCACCCCTCTTATAAATGGGCACTCCACCTTCTCTCTAATTCACACCTTCAAAACCTTTTGGATCGTCCAAAACCTACCCAAATATTCTATAAACTTTCCTCACTTCAACCTAGAGTCCTTAGATTGATCAAAAAGCCAACTTAAGGAGCCCTTTTGTTCAAATCAAATGGAAGAACCCGAAGAAGAGGTAATGTTTTCACCACCCTCTTTCAAGTTCATTTCATCTTCCATTGTTATTTACATTATAAAATAATTACCCAAGTATCTTCTATATAATGTGATTTTATTATAAATATGGTACAACCATATTCAGTATTCTATCTATCCTTTTAATGACATGTCATGATATGTGCGTACGTACAGCTTACTGTCTCCACGTCATGGTGAAATTGTTATTCAAAACACTATTATTTGGATGGGTATGATAATGAAGTCTAATTAAAGTAAATAATAAATATAATATTATAATGATTCTGTATATATGATATACCATCCAATTATATATTATTTTAATATCAAAATAATGATATTGTCGCTCATACGTACGTACGGACTACCGTCTCCACGAACGCGATGAGATTCATTCCCCACCGTATCCATTCAAGTCTAATTATCATTTGATAATTAAAAATAATGTTTAAGGAATTGATATAATTCTGCATATGAATAAGAAACAAAATATCCATAACAAACACTACTTATGTAAAAAAACATATAAAAGAAAAAGAGTAAGTTAACACCCGAAACGATGATAATACAAAGATATTATTGACAAAGCAATGTTAAAAGATCATATATGATATCATATTAATGAATATTATTCTTTTATAATTTAATAAAAATTATTTCACCATTATACAGGAGGTTAAACTACCCTCGACCAAGGAAAATTACAAGGTAAGGGTTTATTTCACAATCTCTTCATTATCTGAGGGTGTTTATATGTAATTATCTACTGGGACCTCTTTATCATCCACATCCATGTTTCTTAAAAATGTATTTCAAATCATTCTTAATATTTTAAATACTATGCGTTAAAGTCATTTATACCATTTTTTGACTTTTCATAAGATTTTTATAAAGTAATCTTTCCGTTGTTTTCCAAACATGGTCCTTTTTAACCTTTTTGACAGAATTAAGGTAAGAATGTCTTTTTTTACCTTATATGGCGGGTGCGACTATTTTACACCATTATAAAATCATCGAAGCTTCCCTTACATGATTTTAATAATATTTTAAATGTAAATTTTTCCATTTACAATTACGTGACTTTAAATGATTAAAAAAAGAGATATTTCTTTCAAATAGTTTTGTTTTCATCTAGGTCAACATCCTTTGATGGATTTTAATCTTATTTAAAGTTGATTTATTGTGATACAAAACTTCCATATTGTATTGAATGTTTTGTGATATGTTTGACTGTGGATGTGTTATTTTTATACCATTCATGGTTTATGGAGAAAGTATTGACACTTCTTATGATAGTTTTAATATGAATGTTTATCTTATGTTTAAACCTATTCATAAGAGGAATGAATTGGACTTAATAAGTGACGAGTGGAGCCTGCTATAGATCCTCGATGCATCGGTATATCTCATGAGAAAAACTAGTGTCTTGGTACAAGGCCTTGAAAAAATCTTATTTGTAGTATTGGCATAAGGCCTTGACTATGTGGTTATGATAGTCTGGAATTATGCATTCCATCAATATGAAAGTGTTTATTGATATTGCATGTGATTATTCGATTAGTAGAATATCCATGTGAATAAGTTAATGAAATTATGTCATTTTATTTCTTCCATATAATGCTGAAGTTCATGTTTAAAAGGCTTTTGTTTTCGTTATACATTTCCTTAAATGTTTATGCATATTTATGAACGTTTCCGCTATATTGTTATCCTTACTGGGCATCTGAGCTCACCCCTTTCTATGTTTCAATTTTCCCAGGATGTGAAGAAGTATTTTATAAATGTCCTACAGGGATATTATGAGGGGATACAGGTGTGGTCTATAGAGACGAGATGTTTCTGTAGTTTTTCATTTTATTATGCAATGTAAACTTTATGAATGTATCTAGTGATTCCATGGCTACTAAACTAATCGGTATTTTGAGAATTGACCTTTTGTGATCATTCCAATGTTATGTAATAATGCACCGACTCTGGGAAACTGGGGCCAGGGTGTTACACATAAGACTCTTACACATATTATTACTTGATTTTTAACATATATGCAAAGTAAACACATCCCAAGGATCTAGAGTCTTAGTGTATTTAGAATAGTTGGATCATAATACATAAACATGAGACTAAAAAAATAAAAAATAATTATTATAATGTCCAAAATGTGCTCATAAATCCCCTGAGATTATGAAACCACATTGTAAAAACTAAGGGACACAAAACAAAATGGGTTGGTTATTATGCCCAATAAGAGAATGTTAATGAAAGTGAATCATAAAATAAGAGTTAAATTAAAAACATGGTATCATAAAAGGAAAGATTCTTGAATAACCAAATAAAAGCACAAAATAAATAATATGACATCATAAGATCATGGAATGATAAGAATAAATCAAAATCATAATACATGACATCATAATCAAAATCACAGTCTCACTGCTGAGACATCATAACATAGTGGAAAAATTCCAATAATGGATTAGGTTTTCTCCATAATCGCATTCATGTCATCTCAAGAGATATAAACATTAACTAATGCATCGGATAACAAAATTTTCACACCCATCATATCATGTGTATGCATATGTGTTCTACATAAGGTAATTAAAAATAATTCATAATAATAATAAACAAACATGTAAATTAATGTGTTGCACATTCATTCATAAAAGTATAATCAAAGGGTATTTCATAAAGATTCAAAATAAGAGATAGAATTAAATATTTTTAATGTTCATATTTGAATCGATAATAATAGTTCTCAAATATAGAGTTCATTTGAAGTAAAATTCATGAGAAATGTTAGAGACTTGGGTATAAAAAATAAACCTTATAAAATGGTATATTTAAGGAGTTAGTAAAATACTTTTATAGAAAGAAAAAATAAGACATTTTCTTGAAAAAAAATGGTAAAAAATTTTAACACTAAAATGTTTCTCAATTTATGAAATCATGAATGGGTAAAAGTCATTAAGAGACTATTTCATGAATGGATTAAGGGATAGAATAGTTTTCCTTAATCGGGTTTGATTTCAATGAAAGTATTGATAAATGAACATAATATATGTATAATACTAGAAAGGAAAAAGAGAATAAGATTAGCATATATGTACGATACACATATATATATAATTTTTAATCATTCCATATGTGACTCCCTAGACCTAAACTACTAGATATATTTCTCATAGACACATACTTTAAGTACTAAGTTTGATACCAAATTTAAAAGAATTAATATAAATATAAGTAATTATAGAATCAATAATGATTATTTCATCTATTATATTAAAAGTATCTTTTAATGGTTAAATCTGTAGTTAATTAGAAAAAAACTATAAAAAACCATGTTCATTGAATCAAACAAGAATTTTTTATAACTATATACATGAAAAAACTTAATCCAAAATGTATCTTAAACTTATCCCACAAATTATTTCACAAGATTATCCTTGTAAACAATTCATGTGTACTAATTTTATACATGAACTGGGGAAATTGAAATATAAGTAAGGGGTGAGATCAAATGCTCAGTACATGAAAACTTACAACCGAGTCAATCATAGAATAAAAATGACATTAATATTATGGTAGGAATAAGTAGATTACATGATTATATAGTAAACTTGAAACTGAGAGAATTTTACATCCATTAAAACAAATGAAAAAATGGATATCAATAACACTTATCTCAAAAATATGGAATTCATAATGCTAGATATAAAAAACATACTATAAAGGTCTTCTTCCAAGGTATTTACTTGTTATCAAGACCATAGTAAAGACATATTTCTGAATTTGGTTGAAATATAGAAAATAACCAAACTCATTTTGTCTCATGATACCTATAGATGCATTGAGGGGATATATAATTCTTTTCCCAAACACTCAATTGATGATGTAAAATTCATTCACCATAATAGTCAATAAGACCTCTCATACCATTCCCTATGGAACCTTCAAATGAATATAAAATATGGGTATTATTAAAATGAATAATAAAGAATATAAATATATGATCAACATGTGTTAATAAAAAATAATAATTAATAATGTAAATACATTTCCATATGTAAATAATTGTATAACATGATCATCAACCATCCCGTGAAAGAATGTTGATTGTCAAACAATTTATAGACAAATTCCAAAAAAATCCATATTAGAATAACAATATATAATACGTAAATACTTTTCTAAATGTCAATAAAAGGGATAAAATGATCATAAAACATTTGGAGAAAGAATGTGTGTGGTCAAATAATATGTATTTAACTTTCTGATAATAATGTGTATTGGAATAAAAACACAAATAATTACAATACTTTTCTCCATGTCAATGGAATAACATAATTTATAGTTGAATATAATCATATTTGAATTATGTAATATGTAATGTTTACATTCTATATATTAATGAGAATATGAGTAATTTAATACTATAATAACATGATCATAATCCATCCCATGAATTAAATCATGTGGTTTCAAAATAACATATCTCAAAAAGTGAGAATTATTTATCAAAGGATTATGTGATGGGAATTCATATCACCTAAAACTCATAGATAATACAACATGCAATAATAAAAGGGTAAAATGTTCCTAACTTATATTAAATATGTACAAGATAATGATCATATATTTGTGTAAAAGAAACCTATACTGATGATCCTATACCCAGGGTTCTCAAAAATATTGGTATATCCTGTTTCTATGAAGGCTATACCAACAATTTTAGAAAAACATTAGTATATCGCTCCCATATTTACCAAACACTTAGTATACCCTCATCCCATCATATTTACATCCAAATTATACCTAATAATCATGTGACCTTATGTTTTCTTCCCCACCCATGGAAATATCTCCTCAATCTATGTTTTTATTCCATTCTTATGGAACATTAAATTAGAGAGTTCCATATCCTTCACCTCTTCTATTAACCATCATTTTTATTTTTTTATAGGTCTAAAACACTAACCTAGTTTATTGTTTTCATAATTATTATATATTTATTTAATAAGTGTTATATTATATTATGTTTATTTTTTATTGCAGAATAAATTTTAGTTCAAGAGATGTATTTTTTTAAATTTTTTTTCTCCATACTTATATATAAATATAATATAAACCCATTATTCTGTGTAATATATATGGGGTTAATATTTATTTATTTATTTTACTACATTGTTTTTTTGAAAATACTTGGGGGTTATGGAATTATTTATTCGAATATTTTATTTTAATTATTGAAGTTATTCATTTCATATGTTAAAACTGTTTCGATTTAAAATGTATAATATTGTCCATATATACAATTGGGTATTGTTTTCATAAAAAGGATAAATATAGATGTAATTTTTTTAAATGAACATATTTCTAAAATTATATTAATTTTTTAGAAGACATATTTATATAAAGGACCATTTAGTTTATTTTGATATGTCTAAAGAGATGCGTTGTTGTGCCTTTTTCCTTGCATGAGTTATTATGAGTAATCAGTTTTTATATCCCATTCCACACTAAACACTTATTTTACTACTTATATAACTATTTATTGACTAACCTCAACTAATTCCCTATTTGGTTTGTAACTTGTGATATTTATATCTCAATAGAGACCATGTTTAATGTTTTATATATGTTTTTCTTTTATATTATAATTCTCATATAAAGTAGATTCCCAATTATGACATATATAAACTTTATTTTACGGTATTATGTATATTTATCAGCAAGTGATATAATGTAATTCAATATTACAGTTATATATATATATATATTATTTTGTTATGTCATTGGATTGAGTTATAAAATTAAGTATATGGGTGGTAAATATATAGTTTAAATTCAAATTTGTTTTCAAATGAATCAAATGAAAAGAATTGAAGAGGTATGAAGAAAGAGGATTTATAAAAATTATAGCCACAAAATAGAGATAGGAATTCATCCTCTGGTTCCTATTGTGAGTATTATATTTAAAATTTATTTATCAATAACATGTAATGTAATTTCATTAATTTAATTTATAAATTTAATTTTGAACCACCACCTAGAATACATTTATCCTCTAATCAACCTAATGGAAATGGTGATCCATGAGAATATGTGAGGTGGGTGGTACTAGAGCTACTTAAAACACACATTATACCTGATCACAACTTTTCCATTCATTAGATATACAATCCGACACACTTTCTTTTCCCATAGTGTCATTAGATGAACCAAGGAAATTTATCCCACATATAATGTCACCACCATTTACTTATGATCTATGTTTTTATTTTTTTATCTGATGGTGGATCCCACTCCCCATTCATGTTATACATTTTCCAAATACATCTATGCCCACTTCTTTTCCTTTTAATTTATTCTCTACAAAATTTTACATTCACGCTTCTTTGAATTTTACTCCTACACATTCTAAGCCGCATGAGAAGACACTGGACCCCACTACTACTATAAATTTCAACAATCAATTAGATAATAGGGATCTAGTAGCACCCATTTATTATCTTGGATTAAGTATATGTATAAAACTCTAGTAATTTTTTGACATAGTTTTTTTTCATTATAAGATGTATTGATATAATATTTTTTCTTCTTTTCTTTAATGCCTAGAATTTCCATTAGGTAGAGGGGGAATACATGAATGCATGAAGTGTGGAATCTGTATACATTGAATATGGTCATGTAAAATGAGGATAATAAAATTATTAGTAAAACATGAGGATAATGATGGATTTTTTTGGGACACTTTCTAAATACTCTGAAATCATTCCCATCAAGAAACTAACCTCAAGAAACATTAAAAATGAAGTAAATGATAATTCTTGGGAAAAAATATTTTTAGGAAAATTAATTATATTTATTTGTATTTATAAAAATTAGTTATTTTGTAGAATTTTTTAATAATTTTCCTAATGGTGAGGCTCTAAGGAATGCACGACTCATGGAATTAGGTGATCTAGAGGGACAATATAAGAATGAGTTACATAATGGTTAGGTTTATAGATTGGTAAGAAATTTAGAGGCCAAACCTATTAGGAATGAGTGTACAATAATATATTTTCAAGAAATTACTGCTCCTTGGAAGAGTACTGAGTTTAGGGTATTAATCAAATTTGAGGTTTTTTAATTAGAATTATTATGATTTATATTAATAAATTATTTTTTATTATTGAAAATTATTTTTCCAGAAGTTTTAGAAAGAAATAAAAAAACAAGGGTTCTATGAAATACCTTCATACTTTGGGTAGACTAAAATACTGGAACATGCGAGGAAGAGAGTATTTTTCTTCAATACTTTTATTTAATTAGGTATAAATTCTAGAAATATGTATTTCTTATCATCTAAATAATTAGTGATTTTTTGTACACTCTAATCATAAGATTCAACTTTAGAGATTGGTGAATTATATTTATTTAATTTCATAAACATTCTAATAGATCAAGAAATGCTTTAATCCAACTTATTTAGCACATGATATCACTAATTAAAAAAATTTGACACATTCTAGTATATTTTTGTAGGAGATAGAATATTTCTAATTAAAGGTTTAGAAGTCATATAAATAAATTAAAATTGAGGGATCTCATTATGTTTATATTTTGAGACATTAATCGACCATTTTTTTCTATTTTTTTCATTTATTTATACATTATAAAATGGTCCATTATGGATTTTTTATACATAGTTATTTTTTATTTCCCATTCATATAATTTTCATATTTAAATAAATTATGAAAATAATTTTCTTTAAATTATAAATTATATAGAATCATTAATTTTTTTATAAGAACTACACTGGTTTACATTTGAATTTATTAAGTTTAAAATATATTGATGAGAAAAAATAAAGGATTAATAAGTTTTCCAACCATGTAGATGGAATTTTTTTGGGAAATCATCCAATTATTTTATAATTTTAAATCCACATTTGTAATTTTTATTCATTGGTATCCTATAGGGTAAATCATAGTTTGTTCACATATTGACATAGAAATTTGGATTAATATTTAGTTTAGTTATTATAAAAATGATTTATTTATGAGAATACTTATAATATACAATGACTAATTATAGATAAAGACTTTCAATTGCAAGATTATATTCCTAATGAGTGATTTTCATTTATAATTATTTATGATTGATCACGTGTTATTATATACAAATTTTTTTAATTAAATTAACAATATATAACATAAAAAATAACAATATAATTTTAAAATAATATTATATTGTAATGAGTTTCCTGTATGTATAAATATGAGTGCTATGGAGATTTCCCAATTCTAGTAACTCTTTTCAAAATGAAACTTATATATGATCCAATTAACTTTATGTATAAAATTGAATACTCTAAACTTTACCATATTTCATGTTAAAATAAACCATTATATATTATCTTCAAATTACCATTATACATGAGATATTATAAAATTTCGGAAATCTATTCAATAATGATTAATTTTGTGTATTTATTTACAGATGATTTTACAAATTAGACTTTATAAAATTATTGTTTTTAGTGAAATTTTGTTATTCATTGAACTCCTTATGGTCTCTTTAATTTTCCTTTTTTGTATTTCAGTTTCTCTTATAGAACATATTATTCTTCATGATATTCGACAATAATTTTTTTGATACCAATATCATCACCAGTATTATCAATAACATCTCACTCATGCATTTTAGACTCTACTCTTTGAACCAAATAAACACATATAGTGTTAGTATTATAATGACTCATAGTAACATTATAATAAAAAATGTTATCAATATATTTATAAAATTCGTTATTTTTATTTTTTTCTAAAAAACTATTCTTTAAAATCATCATTTAATTCATCTATTTATACTTTAACAGTATTTTAATTATTATAAAATTAAAATAATTTTTTATTAGAAACATCATCATTTTCTAGCTGTCTTCTCTAATTTTTAGCTCTAATTGATTCAATACCGAAGCTTTCATTCTTCATAATGTCAATAATTTCTATAACAAAATTCTGATCATCAATAACATGAATTTATCACCATCCCCAACAATATCATAAACCTTAGTGGTATGCTCTAAAAAATTGAAAGTCTCATTTACAACTAATCAATGAAAATTTTCATATCTATCTTCTTTAGTATATCTACTAACTCATTTTATAACATTATCAATTTACTATACCTAATTTGGAGAAATTCAATAAATAATTTTTTATAGATTATTAAACATTTACTTTATTTTTATTATAAAACCCTCATAATTATATAAATACTCCTCTTCATCTTTAACAACTACTAACCTATTAAATGGTACCCTCATCATGTTCCCATTTACTTGATAACTCATCTAAAAAGATTTTTTTTATTTTTTGGTTTATTATAATCCTATTTATGTAGTGATACTTACATAATTAAAAAAATAATGTTAAATTTATTTAAAATAGAGAATAGTTCAATTTTGTTTTACGCATGATTAGTGGATATATAACCTTTACCATGTACTTAATCAAATTAATAGGATTTTCATTGAAAAACATTTACATTAAATGTTTCTATTATAATAGGACCTTCTAAAACTCAAAATTATTTTCACAAAATTTCATTCATTAAAAACATTTCCATAACCTTATTTTATTGAGTTAAGTAATAAGAAAAAATATTTTCTATGAGAATAGTTAAAAATAATAAAAATATAATATTTTGAGATTTTATGTTATCATTGTCCACAAGATTTTTATTAAAAAACATTACTTTATGAGGAACATGATTAATAAAACCCATTTCAATAGTTTTAAGATAAGATGACCTTTCAATTTCATTTTATTTAAATATATCCTCTATAAAACCAAAATCAAATGGAATATTAACCTAAGGTTCTTCAAATGTATTTAATATATATACTTATCATTGTCAATATAAAAATAATTCTTATTTTTAAATTTGATAACTTTATTCAACAAAATATTCATTGTTTTCAACCAATAAAACTATATATATCCTTAAAAAATAATATCTTCTTTTTTTGGATATATTTATTTTATTTATTCATCTAAGTTTCTTAGGATAAATTATAAAACCTTGTTTTCTTAGATATATATATTATAAGGTTCATACTAAAAAAATAAATATATTTTTTATGGTTCTAATTTAGAATTGAGTGTTTTAGATTCAAGGAATTTCAAGTGACATATATGAATTATAAAGTACAGAATTGGATAAGAAAAATTAAAAAACAAAAGATTTATAAAGTGAATACATTCATGATTTAATTACACTTGAATTCCTATAGGGTTAGTAGTGAAAATTATTTTTACCCTTGATTTCCACCTCTAATTGGGTAAATAAAATGGAATATTGTGTGCATCACAAACTTTATTATCAAGAATGGAATGAAAAAACTAATCAACACATTAAAAAAATACCCTAACCATTGAAATAAATATAAAATGCATGTTAAGACTAAAAACATGATATATAAAATAGTTAATATATGGATAATCAGTAACACCCACTATAAGAAACAACTCCTCCAACATCCACTAACCACTAATATCATAAGTTAGTAAGGTCCTACTCGATCTCCAACACTATCATGAAAAATATAAAACATAATTATATATAATTGGGTGTGACAATATAAAAATAATAAGAAGGTTCCTCTCAAAGAACTATCATATCAATGTGGGAAAGAAATACTAAATATTCTATGAATAAATACTAATTTTGGAACATTCTATTTTTATAGATAAATCTACAGACCCATATCAATATAAATACACTCTCCTTAATTTTAGTATATGATATAAATTAAATTTAATCAAGTTAGCTTAATTATGAAGGTACCACACAACCACTTCACCCTAAATCGTGTCACACTCGTGTCCAAACAACACATGTCATGGAACAACCATCCTTCCCTTATCCACATAACGCATTATACCAAAACCATAACCTCATAACACCACAACCATATCCTATCCCAACTTATACTAAAAACACATGTTCTAAATACCATAACTACAACTAAAAATTTGGATAAAAGGTAGATCATGACATGGAGAGTATTTAATTATCCCTATCCACAATATCATGGATGCTGGGGGTTTACCCGGTATATAGAACTTTATATATTTATAACTTAGGCTAGTCGATATATGTGGCATGATGTATTAACAAAGAAACCTATAATTATATATAATTTCAAAAAATTATAACACAAGGTTCTACATCCTAAATTTTTTACTTATATAACCATCTCATTGTATACTTTTTCATTATCATACAACTACCATCTATACCATTACCTTAACTATATAATTCATAAAAACCACATAATTTAACTTCATCAATTCTATAAAAAGTCACTCCTAGTTATTTATCAATTAAAATTTTACACATATATTAAATAACACATTAATTTATGAATTTTATCGTTTCATTTATTGATTTATTTTATCAACATAATTCCATGACATTATACTTATTTAGTTTATTCATCTATTCATTACATATTGATGGAAATCCATAATTATCATTGTAATTGTGTGAACCTCACTAAAAAAAATCCTTCATATAAAAAAATTATATACTCATCATCATAATTCCTTGAAATAATATCATATTCCATAATGATATAAAATAAATGAAGATAAGAAATCAAAAATACCATCATAATTAATTTAAAGAATGGTAATTATTAATTAGTAATACTAAATAAAAAATATTCTTTTGGGTCACTCACCTTAAACTGATTCTCAAATCATCATATCACCGAATGATGAGATACAATGTCTTGATATATTATTCTAATGGAGGACTTATAATGGATCTACTTTTAGTTATCTCATATAACTCTATAATTAAATCAATCTGATGATCACCACCCATAAAAAATCAATAAAATTGAAGTATATAAGGAAATATATAGGATTAAGAGGGAATTAAACATTATTTATGTGGAATAAATTTGATGAGGAAAGGAACACATGTCATTATGAAATGGAACTCAAAAACCTTCCAAATAATTTGGCTGTCATAAAGAGTTATGAAGGTAGAGTTAAAACTGAATGAAAAGAGAGTAGAGTATTGTAAGAACCTAGGTTTTAGTATGAAGGAAATATCTTTATTATTTTGGTATCAATATTTAAATATGGAATAATGTGAGTAACCTATTTGATAATTGGTTTTAGGGGGGTGTTCGGGGCTTGTTTGGAGTCAGAAACCTCTTGTTTGTGTTAAAAATACCCTCGAACACAATTAGTGTAAATCATGTGGGGCAGGCTGCACATTCTGAAAAACAATGTCAGGGTTGAACAGAGAGAAAGAGGAGCCTACATGATGTAAGGAAAACATACGAGAGGAGGCACATTCCTTTTCTAGTCGGTATACAATTTTAATAGATTATTTTTTCATGGTTTCCATGTGGTTAGTCAACCATGTGAGGAAAACATATGAGTTCCCTTCCCTACAGCCAAGCATGCATGTTTTGTGAACAGTATGGCCAATCTGTGTGGCCAATCTGTGAAACCCAATATTTCCTTTAGAAAAAGTATTTCCAAACTTAAAATCTAATTTAACCTAAAATCTATTTAACTTTTCTCTCGTTCACAACAAATGATCCATTTTGAAGCCTCTTTGGTGGCTATTATTGGTTTTATTGTCGATCCTATGTCTGATCATTGATTAAAGCGCCGATAATCTCGTTGGATCTTCATTAGTGAGTATCTGATTTCTTTTTAGTCATTCTCCATTCTTATTGGTATTAGATATGCAATTTAGGTGCAAAATAATTTCCCTAATTTTAGTTTCTTCTTCTATTATTCATTTTTATCTTGATTTGAGTCGAATCAGGAGTTGATACTAGATGATCACTCTACTACTGAGATACAGTAGGTGGTATGTACTTTTACCATTTGTTTTAGTGATTTATAGACCAAGCTAACATTGTGACGCCCATCACACTTTTTGATGTTGTCCCGAATTTGAAATGATTACTTGAATTAATGGAATTGGAACTTTTAAGGATTCCCTTAGGCTCCTTTGTGATGTGTGGGTGGGTTTTCCCCAACCAAAGGCCACACATGGGGTGATCTATATGAATTAACCTTATTTATTCCTTGTTAAATCATCCACACAATGTGTTTTAATGATTTTACTTGTTATAAGATGATTAATTATAATTAAATTTAATTGAACTAGTTGAATACGAGATGTGTTGCCTCCTTTACATGTTAATGTTTTTATTAAGTCATTTATATCGAACATGTATTGCCCAAGTGACTTTGATAGCAATTTTATAGATGAGTGGGTATACTCATGATGTTTTTTATTTATGATATGATAAAGGAATGTGTATAATAATTTGTTTCCTTTAAATGTGAATTGTGGATAATGAGTGGTTATACTCATGGGTTGTGATTGGATTATTTTGAAATTTTAAATGAATCAAATGATAATTTAATCCACTATATTCCATAGATGTTTCTACTATTAGTATTGAGTGTGGTAGTGGATGAAGTGGATAGAGTACGCTTCTTAGGTCTTGATTTTGTGGGATTGCATGGGCTTTTATACCCCTTAGATTCGGCTTTCTTGACTTTTGTAGGACATGTTCGGTTTCTATGCTCCTAGGACTCCAACCAGTGTCGAAAAGTGTGTCCATATTGATGATCCTACAACTTGAGGAGGATTCCTTGGTCTTATATACATTGGATTTTCACCTTCATGGTCCGAAACTTCAATTACATGGAAGACTTAGGGGAAATGTGACATGTGTGAATATATGTCTCAGCCATGGTTTTTATGGATTTTTTGGTTATATGGAAAGACTGTGGATGACAAGATATGAATAGATGTATGATGAGGCTTTTTTTGATTATTTCTATTCTATTATAGCTTCCTTTTAAGTATCTTTCAATTTTTTTTGTAGGGAGCCTTAAGTGTCTATTCAGAATGAATTTATTAGTTGTAGATGTGCCATGAGAAGTTTTCATTTATTTAATATTTTACTATTTTACTTCTACACTACTATCTTGTTATTTTACACAATGTATAATTATATAGATATTTGGGTGGTTACCGACTAGGATTGTATCTAACACCCTATTTAGGCTGTTGTTGGGTATTTGAAAAGACTAGTTGGATATAGGTAGAGATAGGGGAAATTTTCCATAGTTTGAGGGTTTATTTTTTCCATTCTCAGGAGTAGGGGAGCATGGGATCGAGTTGAGGATCCTGATGCTATTTATAGATAGCACTTTTTGGTATTTTTGGTATTTTGGGATATGTATTATACTATACCACATTGTATCTATTTTTTATTATTTATAGATACATTACATGATTATTATTGTGTATGAGATACCTTATTACATTACTATATATTTCTAATGTTCCGCTATTTTCTGTATGATTTAATACTTCTACTACTTGTATGTTATTTTAATTCCTCCATGATACACTCTGGTGATGAGGGAATAGTCTCCCCACTAACACACCTACGCCCTCATTGATAGTAAGAAGCCTCTGGCAATTGGGGAGATGCATTTGAGGCCTTTTGTCCCACTAGGATCGAGGTAGTATTTAGTGTCATCCAATTATGGGATGTTACAAAGTGGTAATATAGGGAAATACTTTAATATTTTATCTACTATTTGGAAACAATAGAAACTAATAAGAAGGAATAGGAATTTAATAGTGATTTTTTACAGTGAGTAGATAACCCGTATATAGGAAAAAGCTAAATTTTCTCGAATTAAATTTTATTTTTGAAGATTTTGGCTGTTATGGTTTATTTGATTCTACTGTTGGGTGATGCAGTTGGATTGTGATGTTATTATTAACATGACTATGGGTTCTATTATTTCTTTGAAACATGATGAGTTGAGGGTATTTCATCTCAGGCATCATTTTAGAAACCTTACAGGAATCACATTCCATGCATTATTCCATACCATTTAAAATGAATTACTTGTTTCATGATGTTGTGATAGGTGTTTTGATATCTACACCTGATGTTGTTATTGAATTTCCAGAATATGTGATGGTATGAATTAGGTGGATACCATTATTTGGTACATGATAAGTATGGGTTCTCATTTATTAGAATTTGGTGAACCATTCGGTTTAACATTGAAATTAAATTGGGATATAAGTAAATGAACATTAAATGAAATTGAAATGGAAAATTGAACTTGGAAACATAGACTTGACCTAGAACCATCCTTTGAGTGGGAAAGAGGCGGTATCCCCAGTGGTTTTGGTGACTAATCTTTTCATAGTCTTATCTTTAGGAGCAGGATGTGTGGTATGAACTATTTTTAAGAGGGTGTTGACCTATCATATGATTTTGGGTGGGGAAATTTGATATAATTATTTTATGAGACATGTGTTTCGCATTGTAGAGAAATGCCACCATGTCAACCTCCATTCTTGCATTAGGTGGGTAGAAAATACTATGCTCTAGAGGTAGTGGGATATGGGCTACTAGTGGATCCTCTATTAGTGCCAGCTAAAACAAAAACTATAATTCTAGACATAGGGGTTGAGAAATAGTTCCTTGAGGGATTCTATCACTTTATGTAGACCATAAAGGTAGAAAATAGGCCTACCATGTCTATGGATGAGATGATACATGTGTTCCAATAATAGCATCCTCCCTCATTTTTAGGGGATGGTGGTCCACAGGATGTTGAGCTATGACTAGAGACTATGATAGGGATCTTCGAGCATCTGGACACAATTCATGAGAGGAGAGTGAATCTCACGACTGCATGCTTTGTGGAGAAGAAAATCATTGGTGGGATGTTCTAAACTAGGATGAAAGGTTACTGGATATGGATTGTGATAATTTCAAAAATAGGTTTTATGAATATTTCTACACCAAAACTTCACATGAAGAGAAGGCTAGTAAGTTCATCTGTATAGAGTAGGGTGATATCACGGTTATGGATTAATCTACATGATTTACTGAGGTATAGAGTTTTGTGCTGAAGTACCCTACTGATAAGATGTTTTGGGAGAAATTATTTACAAAATTTCTCTAACATGCTGTCAGATTTCATGTCAACATATTCAAATTGACCTATATTACTGATATTGTGAATTAGATGATGATTATAGAGAGAAAACTGAGTTAATCTGAGGTTAGAGAGTAGGGAAGTCATATTTCTTGACTAAGTAGTTTGACTTCTAGTAGAATAAAGAATCATTTTAAGGCTTCTCGTGATATTTACTAGTAAGGTTGTGAGTACTGGTAGCTCAGTTTTATATCATCATTGTGATAGGCATGGCCACCTGAAGAATCAGTGTGATCATGACCCATTCGTGTGATGATATTACAGTAGGATAGATTTCATGAAATGTTTTTATAGAAAATTTTTCCCAACAATGAGTGGTTGGGGGTCAAATATGACTCTAGGTTTAGGATTAGGTTTCCGAAAACCATGTTAAGAAGGGAGATCAAGCAGTGTTGTTCGATCAAGATGAGGTAGTGGTGGTCGTGGAAGAGGCAGTCATGAACCATTTGCACAGAGACATCAGAGTGGGCCTACTCTTGGCTGTGAGGTTGTGTCACATGGATATGGTTCAGGACATATCTATCCTATATGGCCTACCCCTGAGAAGTAGGTTGATGGTCCATCTATAGTGAGATGCATGATCTTAGTAGACTCTACTATTGAATATTCTCTTTTGATAGAGGTACATCTCATAGTTTCAAATCTACACTTATGGGGAACATATTTGGGATCATTATACTATCTTCTAAGATATTTATGATGCTATAAACTCCATTAAAAATTAGAACAGATGATATACGCCAGTACAGGGAGTTCCCCTTTGTGGTTAGTGTGTGTCATTTAGTTTAGAATTTGTTTTTCCATGAGATGATAGGGTTCCGCGTCATACTCAGAATGGAATGTCTAGTCGATTATCAATATTTTCTTGACTAATATCACTGGATAGAAACTTTGAAATTACAAAACGGGGCATTTTATACTCACAAAGGTGAATTGGATTTCCATGAGATTTGATCTAGACTAGAGAATTATGCGATGTGCAGAATGATAACCTAGAATGATATTTTTTACCTAAATGATTAGGGAGTGTATCATGTGGAATTACCTCCAACGGTTTATCATTTCAGGGATGTGTTTCTAGATGATTTTTTTAGTTTACCTCCTAATAGAAAGACTGAGTTATCCATAAATCTAGTTCCATGAGCTGTACCAGTATCCATTTCTCCATATAGGATGACTACAATATTGTTTTAGGAGCTTAACAGGCTAATAGAGGATTTAGAAGAAAATGGGTTTATTCGACCTAGAAATTCTCTGTTGGGTTCTCTAATAATTTTTGAAAAAAGTTGGATGGTACCCAGAGGATATGCATGGATTATCCTAAATTGAACCAGTTGATAGTCAAGAACTGGTATCCCCTTCCATAGAAATACAACCTATTTGAACAACTACGATAAGCTCATGTATTCTAAAAAATGTATTCTAAGGTCAAGTTATCACCAGATATGTGTCCAAACTACATACATAAATCGTAAAACCTTTTATAGTGGGTATGGTCTATATGTGTATCTAGTTGTGCTATTTGGTCTCATTAATGTGCTAAAAAATTTCATGGTGTTGATGAACCATGTCTTCTATACTTACTGAGATTCATTTGTAGTGGTTTCCATGGATGATATCTTGGTGAATTTTTATAATCAATATTACCATTACAAACTACTATAGATCATTTTAGATACACTAATAGAGAATCATTTATATGATAAGGTAAAAAAGTGCCACATTTGGATAGATCAAATTTGCTTCTTGGGTCACATTATATCAGATAGAGGAGTATCAATAGGCCCAGAGAAGGCAAGAGAAGTAGTTTTTTGGGATCATTCCAAGAATGTTTTTGACATATGGAGTTTATTGGGGAAATATGGATATTAAACCCATTTCATATAGGGATTCACACACTTATCAGTGATACATAAGGGATTGAATAAGAAGGGGGTGAGGTTTGTATGGTTAGATACCTATGAGATAGCCTTTCAGGAGCTGAAAGGGACAATGAATTTAGAACCAGTCCTGATACTTCTAGATAAGGGTAGAAGCTACACTATGTGTTACAATACATCAAGTGTTAGTCTTAGAGAAATACTTATATAGGGGGGGAAATTTGTGTAATACATGTCTCTAAAGTTGAGGCCACATTAGAGGAACTACCCAAAGCATGATCTCTATTTATCTATAGTCATTCATTCTTTGCGCAGCTGGAGAAATTACTTACTATGAGAGCATTTTTTGGTTTACATGGACCCGAAAAGACTCAATTATATATTTACATAGTCTGATTTGAATATGAGGTAGTTAATTTGGGTTGAGAACCTATAGAATTTTGACTTCAAGATTTCCTACACACCTGGTAAAGGAAATGCAGTGGTCGTTGCATTGAGAATGAGGAATCATATACAGGTAGTGAAACAAGCTAGTAGCCATTGTAAACATATGGATTTGTCCTCTGATATGAAATTAGAGGCACTAGATAGTCATGGATAGACTTTTATATCAGACTTATATCTGATATCTACTATGATGGATAGATTAAGGGTAAGGAAACTATCATATTCATAGGACCTTGACCTATGGGAGAGTATGATAGGCGATGACCCTTTTTCTTATTATACATTAGTGAGGATGATATTCTACATATCCATGGTTGTGTTGGTGTTCCATTGGATATACCTGAGGAGATTATGCAAGAATTTTATTTTTTAACTTGGGCAGTGCACCCCAGTGCCACCAAGATGTACAATGACTTGCGCCTTTAGTACTGATGGTCAGGCCTGAAAAGAGATGTAGCTGGTTTTGTGATGAGGTGTTCCACATTTTAGTAGGTGAAGACAAAACATCAACAACCATCCATAATTTTACAGAAGATTCCTTTTAAGGAGTGGAAATATAATGATGTTGTGATGGATTTTGTGATTGGTTTATTGAGGTTTCCCTAAGGTAATGATATTGTATTGGTTGTCGTTTACAGGCTCACAAATGTTTAACAATTCTTTCTGATCAAGGAGACCTTTAGATTGGATTAAATTTTTATTTTTTGTATCCATGAGATAGTAAAACTCCATCGGGTCCCATGCACTATCATTTCAAACAGGGATTCCCACTTTAAGTCTCATTTCTTGAAGATTTTTCAAAGGTTTTTGTGTAAATAGGTGATTCTAAGCACAAAATACCACCCTCAAACTGATATCTAATCAAATTGTATGATATATGTGATTTAGGGCATGCTGCAAGCATTCATACGTGAGTTTACCTAAAACAACTACTAGGTGAATATACCAATTTCACATTATGAGGCTTTGTATAGGAGACCTTTCCAACCACCCCTATGCTAGTTAGTGGTAGGCGATGCAACTTTACTCGGACCATATCTCATGTAGGAGAATTTTGATCAGGTCTAGTTGATTTAGAAATGGATAAATACAACATAATATTGAAAAAATATTATGCCAAATGCTGCATATGACCACCATAGTTGGAGGTTGAGGATCAATTATTTTTCATGTTTTACCAAGGCTATGACATAGGTGGATAACAATATATAGTAATCTTTCACTATGATATGTCATGTTGTTCAAGATTTTGGGTATATTCGGTCTAATATCCTATAAGTTTGAATTACCTTAGAGGCAACAAGATATGAACAATGCCTTCCATATATCTCATCTTCACCATTATCATTCAGACCCATATCATGATTTTCATCCTGAGGAGGGTGAGTTATAAGTTGATGCATCCTTTAAGGAGAATATCATTCCATCCATTTACAGGAGCACAAAGGTTCTATAAGGCTTGTTAGTTCCTCTAGTACATGTTCTATGGCATACCATCCATTTATAGGATAATACATAGGATTCATAGGCTGATGTATGTGATCATTGTATGGATTTTTTCTAAAATGAATCTTTACCACCCTTGAGAGGGTAATTTAGGGATGAATTTCTTTAAGTGGAGAAGATTGTAAGAACTTATATTTTCATAAGAGGCACGGATCCTTCTTATTTTGATTTAAATATTTAAATATAGCCTAATGTGAGTACCCAATTTTATCAAACGTGTTTCAAGGGTGTTTGGGGCTTGTTCGAAGCCCGAAACCTAGATTTTGGGTTGAAAATGCCTTGAAGCATGGTTTGTGTAAACCTTGTGGGGTAGGACACATGATCTAAAAAACCATGAAACCCTAGACAGAGAGTAGGAGGAGCCTATATGGTTTAATGAAACTGTACTAGAGGAGGTGCAAACCCATGTAGATTGGTTTTCAATTTTAATAGAGGATATTTTCATAGTTTCTACATGGTTAGTCAAACCGTGTGAGGAAACTATGCGGGTTCCCTTCCCTATAACTAAGGGTGCATGTTTGGCACATGGTATGGTCAAACCATGTAGCCAAACCAAGAAACCCATTTTTTATTTGAGAAATTACCTTCCCCCCTTAAAATCTAATTCAACCTAAAATCTGTTTCATTTTTCCTTCCCATATAGCAAAAGATCCATTTTGAAACGTCTTTGGTGGATATTCTGGGATTTTATTCTAATTCCCCATATGATATCTGATTCAATAACCATTCATTTCATTGGATCCAAATCAATGAGTACCTGATTTATTTTTATTCATTCTTCATTCTTCATAGTATCATGTATGCTATTTAGGTGAAAGCTAATATGCCCTAATTTCAGGTTCATCATCTGTCCTTCATTCTTCTCTTGATCTGAGATAAATCTGGAGTTGATACTCAATGAGATCTCTAATAACGAGCTACGATAGGTGGTATATAATTTTCCTATTGTTCTTTGTTCTTTCTAGACCTAACTTCTATTATTCCACCCGCCATAATTTTAGGCATGGTCCTGAATTTGGAATGATTAATTGAATCAATGGGATTGGACCTATTAGGGATAACCTTAGGTTTGTTTATGATGAATGGATGGAGGTTTCCCCAACTAAAGTCCACAAAATTGGAGTATCATATGAATTCACATTTATTATTCCTTGTTAAATCATCCATGTAATTTTTTTAATTCATTCTTATTTTAAGGAAGATTAGTTATAATTAAATTGAATTGAACTGGTTGAATAAGAGAATGGTTTCCTCCTTCACATGTTAATGATTTTGATTAAGTGATTTATATCTAATCTTCATTTCCCAAGTGACCTTATTAGCAATTGTATAGATGAGTGGGTATACTCATTTGGTGTTTCTATTTATGTTTTTATAAATGATTTGGTATAATAATTTGTTTTCTTTGAATGTGAATTGTAGTTAATGAGTGGGTATACTGATGGGTTATGAATGGATGATTTTGAATTGTTAAATGAATCAAATGATTATTGAATCCATTAGATTTCATAGAGGTTTCTACTATGGGCATTGAATGTGTTAGGGGATACCTTGGATAGAGTATTTCTCTTGGGTCTTGATTCCATGGGAGTTGATGGTCTTTGTTACCCCTTGGACATGGCTCAATTGGATTGACATAGGACATGTTCGGTTGACATGGTACTAGTACTACAACCTATGCCCAAATGAGATTCCATCGAGATGATCCTAAGACTCAATGATGAGGTCTTGGTTTTCTATACATTGGATCTAGCCCATTATGTTTTGATACATCGATTATACGGCACGAATGCGGGAAACGTGACATTTGTGATTATACGGTTGAATCATGGTTGTTCTGGAATTTCTTGTTATACGATAAGGTTATGGATGAATTAATTTTTATAGATGAATAGAAGGTTTGTGTTGGTTATTTATATTATATTATAGTTTCATTGTTATAAGACTGACACTTGTTTTTGAGGGAGCATGGAGAGGCTATTCAGCATCACTTGCTTATTTGTAGATATTCCATGGGCAGTTTACATTTATTTACTATATTACTATATTACTTGCACACTACTATCTTATTATATTAAACATAAAAGAATTGTATAGATATTTGGGTGGTTACCTATTGGGATTGTATCTCACACCCTATTTGGGATGCCATTGGGCACCTGAATAGACTATCTGGAAGCAAGTAAAGACTTTGGCAAGAGCTTATATTTTGAGGGTTGATTTTGTGTCATGCTTAGAAGTAGGGGAGAATTTGACCGAATTGAGGCTCATGATACTATTTGGAGATATAATATTTTAGGTATTTTTATATTTTGGGATATAAATTTTACTATACTTATTTGTAACTATTTTTTTATGCTTTATAGATATAATACATGATCATCATTATGTATGAGATACCATTTTACATTGTTATCCATTTATGTTGTTCATATATTTTATGTATGATTTATTGCTTCTGCTACTTTTTTGTTATTGTAATTCCACTATGCTATACTCTAGTGATGAGTTAATAGTCTCCCCACCGACATAACTAGGCTCTCACTTCTAGTCAGAAGCCTTTAGCATTTTGGGATATGCGCTTGAGGCCTTGTGACCCATTATGCTCGGGGAACTTTTGAGTGGAATTTGGGTCTAGGACATTACAAGTATTAAAATTCATAGCTTAATAGTGATAAAAAACTATAATGTGGTTTCCTCAAGTATGGTGTAGTTTGGTATACTCAAGGAGAATCATAATATCACGATACATAAATATCCATCACTTCCGATTTTTTTGATTGTTTCTTTTTGGTATGAGTCATTTTGATAAAAAATACTCAAAGGATGAATAATCCAAGACATGGGTTTCTCAAATTTCATTTAATCCATTTCATGAAACCAAAATGGAATCTGATCAACCCTATCATTTTTCTAACCATGAAAATAAACCATGACATGGTTCTATATGATTTTAGAAACTAAATACACCAAAATAAATCTTCCAACCTTATCATGACCAATGTCCCTTTTAAAAAATGTCATAAAAACCTAAAATAGAATTTAAATTCCTATGGAATATAATCAAAACATAAATATTTATATTTGTACCATAACATCGTAACCCCTAATATCTATAAACCATGAAAAATCATGTAAAGAATGATCTATTTAAAAAAACATGAGACAATTAATCTTAGAAATTTTATTCCATATCATAAAAAATTTATTATTATTAAAAAATTCATATAAATTCAATTTACATCTATAAAAACATTAGTTATACTTTTAATAAAACATATAAAATATATACCTTCATGAATAACTTTCACTTCCACAACTAGAATCAACTTCAGAAAATCCACATAACAAAATTCTTGAATTACACTATTAGTTCTTCTTCTAAGACCTCTGAAGATATAGGAAAACTCAAATGAATCATTTTTATATGTCTTGAATAATTTAAACATGGTTCCCATTTTCTTAGTAACCATCCTCTTCGCCTTATTATTCACAATGTATTCTAATATCACAATACATGTCCTCATTAATAAATCTATCTATGAGTCCTAAAATCCAACACATAAACCCCCTCTTACAATATTCTCCCCCTTGTATTTTATTTATAATAATACTGTAAATAACATTTCCACTTTTAAAAATAATTTATTAAAAAAAATGTATGGATTTATAGTGAATTTTAATAATTCATCCTTTTTAAATAAAATTAAACGTTATCATATCCATACATTTCATTTTATTATCTTCTACTTTCATATAGATTTTTAGGGGTATATATTATTATCAGTTACCCCCTTCATTTTGGTTTGATTGATTATAGTTTCATATAGTTGAGGATAATAAAATAAATTTATGGGAAATTTAATTCAATTGGTTTTGGTTATTAATTTTCAATTTAATATTGGTTATAATGAATTAATTTTATTCAAAAATATAATATTATTGAATAATATTTTTCTAAATTCAATGTCATAATATCTGGTGGTATTTAATACTAATGGATGTGTGACTCAAGAAAAAAATGTTTTTCTTGAGATGAAATAAGAAAGATGCAAGCACGATAAACGAATAGAAACAATAATAGATGGTAAGTTATAATTTTTTATTCAATATTTTAATATCTATTTTATTATAAAATTAGTTCATTTATATTTGAAAAAATGTGCTTTTGGGCACCTTCATGATTTGGAATCTGACAACATGGAAACATATAATCTTTTTTCACTAGGTATTATGAGATGAACACCATTGGAGGGAACATTGTTTAGAGGGTAAGATTATTGTCCCCACTCGATATTACCCCACACCAAGTGCAAGTTTTGGCAGTATTAAGTTGGAAATAGCTCAATAATAGATATAACAGGATCATGAAGAGGCATGAGTGGCCCAAAAAATATCTATGTAAGAGAATTATTGAAGTCAAAATTCCAATGAGATATTTATAAATATTATGGAAACCTTATGTATATCTCTTCCATTAGATATTGTGGTGTTTTATGATTCATGAATTTAGATGATTCATTCATTATATGATTCACCAATCGATGGTGATAATGGTCTTAGTGGTGGTTGGGATGATTAATTTTCTGGTAATGGCTATGGTGATAGTGATGATGATACTGAGGATAATGGAGAGGATTATGGTGAGGATGATAATGATGATTATGATAGTGATGATGAAGATGGTGGTGATGATGATGATTACGGTGATGATATTGGTTATGGTGAGGGAGAGATTGATCCTTTACAATAATGGATGATATTTAGGACACATGATTTTTGAGGATTGGATGTGTAAGAATATATTTTAGGTTTTAAATGTGTGTTGTAACAGTTTGAAGGAATTAATTAGTTTTTTGGTTTTTTATATTTAAAGGAATTAAATTGGGGGGTAGGTGTTTGGTGTTTTTAGGTGCAGGTGTTTCAGTATTGTAGGTTTTAGACCATGGTGGGGGCTGATGGTTGTGAGGGTAAGGGAAGGATGTACTAACAATTTGAAAAACCATTTGTATAGAACTATACCAATGGTTTAATAAAACATTTGGTATAATGTAAATCAAAGTGACCAATACCAACGGTTTATAGAAAACCATTGGTATAGGTAAAATCCCTTGGCCATACATTCAAAATTTTAGGCAACCGTTGGTATAGGATATACCAATTTATTTCCAACCTATACCAATAATTTGAAACCATTGGTATAAATCCTTTTTCAGTAGTGATAACTCAATGAATGAAATTTGAGTTCAAAAAAATCTTTATAGATAGAGAAGAAACTAAATCAATACCCATTGGAATAAAGGACTATCATTTGGCTATTAAATCCCATGAAATAAATCTGAAAAAAGTATAGAACATTCATGGGATAGTAAATCAATAGAATACTTCATGAATGGAACATACTCAAAAACATGTAACATGAATCAAAGAATAATAATTAAGAACACGAAAATCCCATAGCTTCCAAATTTTTTGAATAAAATCCCCTTGAAAGAGAGGTATTGTAATTTAACTTCAAATATAATTATTTTGATATTATTCATGACATGATATCACAAAAAGGTAATATTTATGTAACGACCCTAAAACTAGTAAACCTGATCCAGTGTTTAATTTATTACAATATCACTAGATACAAGGTATTACATCATGAAGGAATTAATAGTTTATTAGTCTTGGTAAACATGATATAATTAAAATTAACATTACATTTTAATCATAAAGTACATAAAGTAATTTCTTTATTAATGCCATTATTACTCTTAGCATATCCCTGCATATCAATCAAAAAAACATTATGGTATCCTAGGGAAAATAAAGCATTAAAAATGGGTGAGATCATATTATTTTTAAGGGTAATATTACAACAGAAGTTTTCATGAATAAATAAGAATAATCAATATGGAAAAGTAAATAAATAAAACCATTTCCATTTAATCAATAAACTGAGCATAATATGGCATAAATAAATGATGACAAAATAAATCCATATAAATAATCACATGATCTTGAAATTTATTCATGGATATTCTAAATGATTTTATAATCACATAGATGATAAAAAATGATCTCATAATGAGGGAATGTATAATATTGGACATCTTAAATTATTAATAACTTTCATAAGATAGTTTAAATATATGGGTAGATCTCCATCTAATATGGCCATATGATTTTTCTCATGAGACCCATTGATGCATCAAGGGGATATCTATAACTATGTATGACTTGTAATTTACTAATTTCAATGAATTCTACATATAAAAGGGGTAAAACATAACCAATACAGAACATCATATTGAAAAACTAACATACCAAATCTTAACACTTACCCTAATCAATTAAACATAATCATAAAATATGAATAGTAATATGGTGAATGGAAATAAAATCATACATCCTTAGTCAAACTGATCATAAAACATTCAAATAAATAATAAGGATGATATTAATAAAACATATTTCCATTGGATCATTAGTAAAATAAAGGGTTGATTTCAAAACTTTTTAGGAAAATAACCATTTAAATTTAGAAATATTTTTAATATAAAATGTTAAAATAATATGTTGAAAACAATTTTATTTTAAAATTAAATTTGAAAACTTGTATAATAAGATTTAAAACATTGAGTGGCCATGATTGCAGAATTTGGTTTTCATGTCATACATGTTGAAAACATATTCCTTCAACATTTTCAATAAAAGTCAGAAAAAACTTGTTCTGAAAACGACATGAAGATTCCATTCAAAAACATTTATAAGAAGAAAAAATGGTAAAAAATTTCTTTAATAAATCATTTATAATAGTTTTAAAATATTATTTATTTTTTTAGAAAAAACATATTTTTATGGAAAAGTTCTTTCGAACGGATAGAGAAATAAAGTCGGATTTTCTTAAAAATATTTTCTCAATCATTTGAAATACCAAAGAGTAGAAAAATGGTAATATTACATGAAAAAAATTCCTGAATAACCAGAGGAGAAAAAAAATTGAATATAGGATATAATTATAAAAAATTCCCCAAATGGATTCTTAGATAAAATCAATTTTGAATAATGATGATATTTTCAATCAAAATATTTCAACTTTGGAAACATTTGAACCATAAGACCCATGAATGAAATAAAATAAAAATGAAATTTTAAATAATGTGAAGATATGTAGTTTCATGATATAAAATATCACAAATGGGATGTATATGAACCACAGAAAAGAATAGGTGGTGAATATAGCGTATATCTCACGGAAGTAAAAGTGATATAAGTAAATATTACCTCTTTTTTGAATTCCTTTTTATGTTTTAAAACCCCCTTTATAATAAATATTTGTTTATTATAAATATATTATAGAACCATAATCATATATCCCATAATATATATGATTTACTTATAGTCTCTTATCATCCTTTTATTAAAAATTATTTATTAAAATCACAATTTTTAGAGATAAAGGCTTGATTTTTTCATATTTGTTTTAGATTAGTAAGTTTGGTCCTCTTAATTTGATATTATTTACATCATATCTAGAATTTTACCCAGTATATAAATATAATATATTCATTATATATTTATTTATATTTATCTATAAATTTTGAGATAGAAATTGGATTACATCATTTAGGGAGATAATAGGCCATATGTATGCATAAACACTATTTCCATTTTTCTTGATTGATGAGAAAAGGGAAATAAATGTTAATTAACCTATATAGAGTCCTTATTATGTCACATATATCAATTATTTTAAAAATTAAATACTTATTACTATCCATGTAAAAATAAAATGAAAAACTTTTCACATTTCTTTGTGGAGGTGGTAGTCCACCCATACTTATGGGCGACATTATTATTTTCCAATAGATTGGATGGTAAAAAGTTATATGTGATATTATATTTCCAAAATTATTCTTAGGACACATATATCCAATATATTCATTAAAAGTATCCTTAATATCTTCTATGTAAAGGGAAAGTGAGAAACCAATCACATTGCTTCACAAGGCAGTAGTTCACCATACAAACGAGTGATATTATTATCCACCACATCTTGGAAAGTAAGAAGGTATATATGATATAATTTTTTAGAAGTATAATAAATTCATAAATATAATATTCAATTTTTAAAACCAACTTGATATCGATCATTTAAAGGTGGATATGGAAATGAACTACCTTGGATCGTGAGGTGGTAGTCCAACGTAGATAGGGTCAATTAGAACAGATTTAAAAAATATATTTTAAATTCTAGTAGAGTTTAATTATCTTATAAGATTGATTTTTTTGTGTCATATATGCTATCAAGTATGGTTATCTTCTTTCAAATTCATAGGTTGCTACATTATACCCCCCTTAAATAAATTTTTTCCTTGAAATTTAATCTTAATGTCAATAATCAATGTCTTGATATTTGAAAATACCCTTCTTTAAATACCAAATCACGTGAAGGGTTAACAAAAAATCTTCGTAACAAGAGAGATAGGAAATTAAGAAGCTCATCTGGAATAATAACATTACTAGGTTTCCATGTAAGAAAACATTTTTGGGAAGTGAATATATGGACATGGAAGAAAAGCATAATGCCCAAATAATGATGGCAAGTGATAGAGGCCATTGATCACAATAATGAGAACGATCAAGAGAAAGTCAAAAAACCACAAGAACATAAATCTGTGATGAATTAAGGGATGATTTGAATCATTATAAATAAATCTTCTAGTATAATTTTTTTTCAATATATTTTTCCTGGATTTGAGGTATTCCATTACCTTGAAAACTAAGAACATATGAAAATATATATACATTATATATTTATTTTTCATAGAAAAAATTCAATCCTTAGTTTTTCTTCAATCAATTACCAATTAATTTATTACTTATATAATTAAATATCTAAAAGGATTTTATATTCCCAAAACACATTTAATAAATCATTATAATGATAAGTCATTCCTACCATGTCTACATATTTTTCAAAATCATAATGGTTATCAATCATTATCTAATAACACCCAGAGTTCAACATAACACATTCCCTATATAGTTAACCTTAAGTCTTGTCCAAAATATTTGTATCCAAATTCAATGTCCAAATTTTTTTAAGGAAGGTCACTAAATCAATATTATATTCCCCATAAAATATTTAGTGACTCTTAAGGCCACATTAAAAATATATGAATAAATTTATCACTATAAAACCCTAATGAAATCATGAATACTTCAAAATATAAAATCTCAGGTTATTGAATATATTCTATAAATTATTACTTACAGTAAAATCCTTCAATGATGACAGGAACTATCTAACATTAAACCATTTTCATAGTCACCAAAATTATCTAAAAATAATATCATTATTATCTCAAAATCTAGAATATATTATGCATTATCCTCTTTTAATAATGTTTTTTCAAAGAGGTTTAACTTTTCACGGAATCACTTTTCCTGTTCATCATTAACATTCAACATGTTCTCTCAAATCCTTTAGGAAATAATACTAAAGTACAATTATTATACATTTTATGATTATTATAACCAAAATATCATAGATAAAATACTTCAATAATATAATTTTTGAATCCAAATATAATAACATTTATTATTCATATTCTTTTGTGGTAATACAATAAGAATTACCATTGTCCCTTAACTTCTTTTGAGTAATATTTCCTCGATTATTCAGGAATTACTTTTCACATTTCACCATATCCTTAAATTTTAATCATTAATCATTGGAAATTTATTTATTTCTCTTGAAATTATGGGCATGGTATAATTTCTATCCAAAATAGTATCAAACTCATATTCCCTTAAAGAAATTACTAGGGTGTTTCTTCCCACAATTTTTACATGTGGGAAACTGATTCATTAATTTCTCCCCCTTAAATATTTTTTTCTCTACCATACTCATCTTATTAGTCTTCCCATAAAATCCATAATACTTAGATAAATATTTCTCTTTCTTGATAGCACAAGATAATATTTCATCATATGATAAGAATGTTTGGGAGAGTAGTTCCCTTAAAAAAACTGGCTTAAGCCTATTACAACCCTACTCTTTTTTTTTTCAAATTAATAATTTTTTATTAAATTATACTACAATTAATACAACCCATATGATCGATAAGTATCGTGTCTTTGGGGATTAGGTACACTTCATAACAACATAAAATAGGGAATAAAACATCTTTATTGAAAAAGTCTTAAACATGCTTTAAATAGTTCTTCGAATATAAAACTACATGTGATAACCTAGGGAAATAAATAATAAAGGGGTTATCTATAAATCCAAATAAGAAAATAAACATGGTATAAGTGATAAATTGCAGAAAATTGGAATATAATTGAGGAATAAAAGGAACATGAATAATAATGAATGATATAACATGATATTCATAACATGGGAAATGTTGAAACAACTTAAAACACTGAATCATGAAACATAGTTCATGGATAAATCCACAAAGAAATAATTGAGAAAAAAGTACCATAAAGGAATCTAGTTCAGTTCCTATACAACCTGACATATCATGATCCTAAACATTACTCAATTCATTAGAGTGCTATCTGGGCCCACACATCATATTCATTTCATTCTCATTATTAAATGTGGCACAAAGATCATACAACATGGATTCATTCAACATCACAATTTATTCCACAATAATGGAATGTGGAATAATACATGTAAGTCACCAATCAATATGTATAATTTCATAATGGTGAATACTCTTTATAGAGAAATTGGTATGGTATTCACTACACAATTGTTTTGGCATGAAAAATCATGGGAAAATTTCAGTATCATAACAATGTTACTTAAAAATTCATAAAAATAGTTGATGAGAGATAGTGATGTATATAATAATTTTTATATAAAATGTTTAGTAGTAGGGAAATCTAAATACATGTCTAAACTTTAATAAATGGGAATATAATCCATAATTACTTAAATAAACTTGAATAAAGAATATAAGTTGAGGATCCCTTATGGAATTTTGATAGAGTAACGACTTAGGTAAGGGTATATATGAGAGAGGATAAATGACCCCATTATAAAAAAATAAATTTTATAGCATGAGAATGATTATAAATGAATAAAAATACAATGAATTGAAATTAAAAGAATTAATTTCAAAGAAGGTTCTTGAATTTGAAAGGAGGAGAGGAATGTGAGGATCCTTTACTGGAGTGTGTGACTTCATAAGATTAGGAGGGAAATATTGAGTGATTAGTGAAGCCGTTGGAAGAATCTAGGGAGTGGAAGTAATAATATGGTTGTTCACCAAGGAGTTTTAGTGAAGATAAATGGGGTATTGGGGGGGATTATATAGGAAAACAGGGGAATTTCTTTTTTATTTATGTTTTGGACTCTACATATAAAATATCAAAAACCACAAACCATACCTTAGTTTTTGCCCATGGATTCTACCAAAAGGGATTGGTTATAATTATTTTATACGGACAAGGGCCTAAATTATTAAAATATTTCCCCTGCTTATGTGGAGGTGAGTCAAACTCTTAAAGAAAGGATTTTAAAACCATAAAATATATTATTAATTTCGAAGGATTCATAATGGATTTAAAAAATAAATCAAATAAAATAAAAATAACATTATTTTAAAGGAAAAATAAATATTTGGTCGTGGATCCCATTTATAGTAATTATTACATCACTTTTGCCTCATTATGATCTCATAAAACATAAAGTATATTTATATGATATTTAATTTTTACCCAAAAATTTGACTATCTTAGAAAATTTTGAGAAATTCACCATCAGATAATTTCAAAATCCAGAATAAAAAAATTATATTCATTTTATCAATATAATTTTCTAATAATTTAAACTTTAAATTTTCAAACAAAACCAACTTTTATCAAGAAATGCTGAGTTTTTTTACAATTTTTTTTTCAAACCCTTATAAAAATTACATTTGACTTCATAAAAATTGTATGATCATTTATATTTAATAAAATTTAGTTATTAAAATTATTTAGTAAAAAAAATTTATATAAAAATTCCATTAATTCATCAAAATAAATTCTTTAATTTAATTTTAATATTAAACAAAAATACTTTTTATGTTTTATTGAATTGAAATAAATATCAATTAAAAAGGTAATATAATTAGATGAAAATATATTTATTATTTTATACAATAATTTAAACATTCATATTGATAGGGTCATGGAACATATACCTTTAATACAACAACAAACACCCAAAGAGTAAGGTGCATGATGGTGGGAGTTTCATGGGGTGGTTCAACGAACATGGTTTGGGTTGTGATCTCAATGAGCTTAAAATTCTCCCATAAACGGTTTCTCTCATGATTAAGTTATTATATATTTGGTCGGTCTTGGTCAACATAAAAGACAAAAAAACACTATCTATCATGGAATCTTTGATAAATGGTCTTCATAGGGAACAATCGCACTGGTTTAGGACATCAATTCCCTTGACTGTGTTAATTAGATTTGTAAAAATACAATATTTATAATAATCATGTAATCACTATTCAACGACTATATTATCAATGGTAATTATTCTCAGTGGTCTTTCAAATAAAATAGGATATAATAAAAGAAAATAAGTTCATTTGTTTTATATAACCATATTTAATGATGATACATTTAAATAAATCAAAAAATGGAATTTTATTTATAACACTTCAGGTCATTACAACCTTCCCCCTTAAGAAATTTCTCCCTTTAAATTTTCGTTTCCCATACCAAAATAGAAGAGGGTAACTCTTCTTTAAAATTTTATATAGTTTGTATGTATATTATTCAAACTTTTGGTGTCTCCCCAGCTCTTTGACAAGGTTCATAGGCTTATTTAGTATAAATTCTCTACAATATAAGATCTTCACTGGATTCTCCTCACAGAAAAGGTAATTTTTATATGGTACCACTTCTAGATTGAGTACATTTGAGAGGCCCAGTATGTACTTCATCAAGAGGAATACATGGAATTCATTATGTCCTTGAGATAGGTTCAATGAGAGTGCTAGTCGATAGGTCATAACTCTGATGCGACCAAGAATGTGAAAGGGGCCAAATTATCTTGGACTAATCATTCCCTTATTCCCAAATCTCATGAAATTATTCCATGGATATATGCATAGGAATATCATTTCACTAATATCAAAATCTATGTACATTAAAGGATCATCAAAATAGATCTTCAATCATCTCTGAGTAGCCTTGATGTATTGCTGAATGGTCTTAAACTTTTCCACCCACTACTATAAAAATGGGCTTTATCAGCGCTCAAAATGGGCTTTAACAGTGCTAAAAAAGCATTGTAAAGCTCGGTGCTGATAGGGGGGGGGGGGGTCCCCATTATCAACACTAAAAATGTGCTAATAAAGGGATCCTTTATCAGTTCTAAAAGATCACTGATAAATACCCTGCCTTCTATAACATAAAATTCTACAGCAACACACCCAAACAATACCTGCAAAAAAATCAGCATATCAACAAGTATACCCATACAAAATTAACACATAATTCATAAGTTAATTACAGAAAGTATACTCGTACAAAATGTATACCCACAAAACCCATAAAACAAGTATACCCAAACACCATTAACACATAATTAATGAGTTAATTTAATACATAAAGAATTAATTTAGAATTCAAGGGGTTGGGGGCTGTTCAGGGGTTTTGGGTGGCTGTCCAAGGGGGTAGGGGTGTCCAGTGGGGTGGGGGCTATACAGGGGGGTCTTTCCATGGTGGTGTCCAGGGGGGTGGGGTGGTGTCATGGGGGTTGGTGGGGCTTTCTAGGGGTGGGGTGGTGTCCAGGGGGTGTGGATAGTCCAGGAGGTTGGGGGGCTATCCAACGGGGGTGAAGTGGTGTCCAGAGGATACGGGTGTCTGTCCATAGGGGTGGGGGTGTCTAGGGGGTGGGGGCCATCCAGGGGGGCTGTCTAGGGGGTGTCCATGGGGGTGTCCAGGGGGTGGGGTGGTGTCCGAGGGTGGGGTGGTGTCTAGGGGGTGGGGGTGGTTTAATGGTTTTAATGGAATGAATTTCACGGATTTTAAGATCATTGGTATTTTTAAAATGGTTTTGGAATAGTTTTTATTTCAATAGTATGATTTTCTTTAGGAAAAAAATGAAGGCTTTTGGTGTTTATTGTAAGAATAGGGTTTTCCATATGTCAGTTGTTGTTCTCATTTAAAATTCTGTCCATTTTAAACAAAATAGAGACACTTTGAGTGATACCGACTCCACTGTGCCTTATATTGAGGTGGGGTTGACTCATACACATCACAAATGAACCATGAATCATTCCCCTAAAATATAAACACAATCTGAATGATTTTGGTCATATTTTCATACATTAGTTGTTGTTTTCACTTAAAATTCTGTCCTTTTTAAGCCAAAGAGATACGCTTTCAGTGATATCGGCCACACTGTGCCATATATTGAGGCGGGGTTGACTCATACACGTCACACATGACCCATGGATCATTCTCCTAAAGTATAAACATAATATTAATGCATTTTGTTGGATTTTCATACATCAGTTGTTGTTTTCACATAAAATTCTATCCATTTTAAATAAAAGAGAGACACATTGAATGATATCGGCCACACCATGCCTTAGATTGAGGCGGGGTTGTCTCGTACACATCTCACATGAACCATGGATCATTCTACTAAAGTATGAACACAATATGAATGCATTTGGTTGGTTTTCCGTACGTTAGTTGTTGTTTTCACTTAAAATTATGACAATTTTAAACAAAAGAGAGACACTTTGAGTGATACTGGCCACATCGTGCCTCATATTGAGGTAGGGACGACTTGTACACATCAAAAATAACCCATGGATCGTTCTCATAAAGTATCAACACAATCTGAATGTGCTTGGTCGGCTATGAAGGTATTTTGGTGATTTTACGAGTTTTTCTTATCCAAAGCACAAAGAAAAGTGGTTCAACATTCCTACATGTTTCTGGTGCATTTCATCTGTTAGAATGGAAAAATGTCTTTTTGGAGAAAGGATGTTTTATTTAATAATAATAACAATTTTCCTATGAACATTTACATACAACAATGTTTCATCTTTTGATCTCTTTAACCCCTCTCAAAAATGGCCGCCAATTTTACAGGTCCCCAATCATGTCTTCATGATATTTGTGTACAATATTCCATCAGGTATGTGTCACACTCGTTTTTGAACAAATCTATATTGTCTTGTGAATATGATGCATGTGCTGATGGTTGTTGTACCTCAACACTAGGAGTAGAAACAGGTTCAGAAACTTGTTGTTGCCCTGCACTGTGAGAAGCAGCAACAACAGCTTGAGAGACTTGTTCAAAATTGAGGATAGGAGCACCATAACATGAAAAAGTCATTATCTACAAAATTGTATGATTAGTTAATTTAGATTACATAAATTCAGTAATGATAAGATAATAACACAAGATAACATGATCTATATTACAAACAAAAAATAACATGTTTATTGAACTCTCTTTCTTTTTTTTCAAATGATGAAGGGATTTGGAAACTCTATTGATTATCTAAATCCCTTCAGTATAGTCTCCTACAACATACAAAACATCATCTACAATGGGATTGCTACAAAATTATTTCAACGTACCACTAAAAGTATCGTCCTCAACTAAATTTTAATCAGACCATTCAGAAGTTTTGGATTATAACAGAACAATTGACCACTTTTGATGTGTGGGATCTGGAACATAAAATACTTTTTCTGCTTGTTATGACATTATAAGTTTTTCTTCTTTATACCCCTCTTTACTAAAATAAACATTCACAAATCCTAATTCATCTATTTTAACACCATTGTTGTTATCAACCCATTTGAATTGAAAAATGAGCCATTGGAATGTCGTATAATCCAACTCATATATTTGATTTATAATTCCAATGTATGACATATTCGCATAAATTGGATTTCTGTCCTTACTAACAGAAAAATTCATCTCTTCAGCCACAAGTTTAACTTCACTATTTTGTATGGTACTATATTCATCATGTTAATATTTATAGAATTTATAACCATTAATTACATAACCATTGTAAGATAATACATACACACTTGGTCCGACACCAATCCATCGAATTTGTTCTAAAATTTAATTCAGATTTTCAACTAACTAATTAAAAATATAGGCCTAAAACCGTCCTATAAATTGGTGATTATGTGTATTTGAAATCCATTTTTCATCCCTTGATGGATTCCACTACCTAAGAATTTCTTTGTGGGTTTCAATATATGGAGAAAACTCCCAACTGTTATGCAAAACATAATGGTGGGCCTGCTACTGTTCTGTAATATTGATTGTCACAACATCTCTTCTAGAAATTCCCTCACCCTCAATGCATCTAGTGTGATGGGATTTCAGGAGAATAATGTTTTCCACATCAGGTAAGTATTCAGTATAGAATTCAATGTCTTCCTCAAAAATATATTTCTCCAAAATACAACCCTCTGGATGACTTCGATTTTTGACATACCCTTTCAAAATCTTCATTTACCATTCAATGGGGTATATCCATCTATAGTGAACTGGACCACAATGTCAAATATCTCTCACTAAGTGCACCTTCAAATGAACCATCATATCAAATAATGATGGTGGGAAGAACATGTCTAATTCACATAATATGATGAAAATTTTTCTTTCCATAGCTAGCAATTGTGTCGGGTCTAAAACTTTGATGCATATAGATTTAAAAAATAAACCAAATTTGGTTAAAGTATGATGAATATTCTTGTAAAAAATACAACGTAAAGCTATAATAATTAAATATTGCATCAAAACATGACATCTAGGTGATTTAAAACCTTTTAACTTCAAATCATTTATTAACAGAATGTTCTTGATATTTGATGAATACCCATTTGGAACCTTTACATCATTGAAGAATTTTCAAAACTAATATCTCTTCTCCCTAGAAAGAGTGTAAGTAGCTGGAGAAAGAAACATTTGATTTTCACCCTTCACGGGAGAAAACTCTTCTCGTATTACCATGTCAACCATGACCAACCTTTCTATAATTCCATCCTATGTCTTGTTAGGGGAATTTAGAAATTTTCTGATAACACTGTTACGTAAATTTTTTTCCACATGCATCACATCAAGAAAATTTCGGACGTATAGACAATTCTAGTATGATAATTCAAAAAAAAACTGATCACTTTTTTCAACAAATTTTCATAGGTTTTTTTCAAAAATTGTTTACCAGAAAGAGTGTTCACATATTTTAATTTCTCAAACAGCTGATCACCTTTTAGTGGAGACGGTGTTGTGCATTGTTCTAATCTTCCATTGAAGGATGTTGTCCAAGATCCGTACTTATGCAGATGAGGTAGAAATCTACAATTTATTAGAAACACATATTTTAATGAATGTTTCAACCTAATTGATTCTCTATCTTCTTCGCACAGGGGTCACCCTTGATTTCCTTTAATGCTATAGCCTGAAAAATTTCCGTAAGTAGGGAAACAATTTATCGTCTCATACAACTACGATCTCAATGCAAAGGATTCACTTTTATAAGAATCATACAAAATAACACCTGAATCCCACAATAACATCAAATACTCCATCAAAGGAGCCAAATAAACATCAATATCATTACATGGTTGTTTTGATACTGATATATGCATAGATAACATTATGAATTTTCGTTTCATGCATAACCAGGGTAGAAAGTTATAATTTACCAACATAACAGACCATGTACTATGAGTGCTGGTTTGAAAACCAAAAGGATTCATTATATCTATAGATAACGCAAGATGAAGGTTTCATGGCTCATTTCCAAATTCAAGATACTCATGATCAATTCTCTTCCATTGAGGAGAGTCATCCGGGTGACGTAATTTCCCATCTTTATTTCTTTTCCATGCATGCCACGATAATTGTCTTGCAGTCTCTTCACTTCCATATAGACGCCTAAACCTTGGAATGATTGGAAAGTACCATACAACTTTTGTAGGACTGTATTCATCTTTCTTTTATTAGGAAGCACCATAGTTTGGGCATTCTGTAAGTGATTTTTTCTCCTTGAGAACCAATATACAGTCTTTTGTGCAGGCATGTATGTTTTTAGAAATCATACCCATCGAGTGTAGCATTAGTTTAGCTTCATATGTCCATCTTGGGAGCTCATTATCTTCCAGGATCATGTCATTCAAGAGAGCATGTAGTTCCGTAAAACTAACATCACTCCATCTGTTTCCTTATTTCAATTTATACAACTTCAGTATAGCTAAAAATGATATATATTTAGTGCAACCAGCATACAATGGTGTCTTTTCACAACTATTTAACTTATCAAACAATATTGGGAAATCAAGACGTTCATCTTTAACTATCCTTGTCATTTACTCAATACAATTTTCATCATCATTAACATCTTTAATCACATCCTTCATAAAGTCTTCTTCATTATCCATATTTGTACTCTATAATGATCCATAAAATGCAGTTTTATCCCATCCATTAGCTACATTCGCTTTTTCTCTGTGTTTATTCCATCATTTATAACTCCGATCTATTCAGTGACATATCAAATGTTCTTCCATCTCCTCTAGAGTAATTAGTCTAGAATTACAACAACATAAGCACATACAAAGGATTTGAGAATAATCCTTTGCATTGTCCTTTGCAAACTTGATGAACTCTTTCACTCCATTATTATACTCTATTGTCAAATGATTAACATTCATCCAATTTATATTCATCTCCATCATATATGAATCTGAAATATTATTATTTAGGATTAAAATACACAAAAAAGTCTTCCAAATAAAGTAGAAGAGAACCACTAATAAAAATAGAGATTAATAGATCCTAACCATTTCTAATAAAGATTTGGAAATCAACAGAACCAAGATAGACCCCCTATCAAAATCAACACACTTTCCAGTCCCCTTAGCAATAGTTCTATCACCCACCACCCTTGCAGCAAAACATTAAACATCCTTTTAACCTCCCCTATTAGCCACCTCATTCATAAAAAAATAATTACATTAAACAACCCAAAACTAGTGACCAAACTCAAATAAAATGAAAACAAGGATACAATTTTGATGATAAAACTAATATAGTAGATACATTTCCAAAAACATGACCTTTTGATTAGAAAAATTACTATCAATTTAGGTAAAATAGATATATCCTTCCTTTTTTTCTTATGAATCATTTAATTTGGGAAAACAAACTAACGAACTCTATAAAATTCATATTTTCAGAAGAATTTGAATGTAAATAGAGATAAATAATTCCATTTAAAATAATTCAAATGAATCTTGTAGTATCAATTGAAAGAGGGTATTGGTTAATAAAGTGATGAGGTCAATAACTCAAGACATAATCATGCCTAGACACTCAAACCAAACTCACCAAATCCCAAAATTTTATTAACTAAAACATGACCATCCGACTAAATAAAACTACACCATAATGAATATTAGTAAAGGAATAAAAGAAAATAGTTAAAAATGAGTGAAGAAATCACCAATGATCAAAGATGGGAAGCTGAGAATCTAACCTTGGAAAAAGGAATCTCAAACACTTGAAGTAGGGTTCATGGGGAGTAGGGTCCAGTGGGGAGGAAGAGAAGTAGGGTTCGTAGGGAGGAAGATCCACAGAAGGGGTTCAAGGGGGAGGATAAGGAGTAGGGATAGTGTAGGAAGAGTAGGGTAATAGAAACTGAGTAGGGCTAGTGGTGGCTGAGTAGGGCAGCGACAGAAGAGTGGCAGAGGGGGTGTAGTGGCAGTGACAAAGAGAAGATCAGGGGGAGTTAGGGGAGTTGTCACAGGGGTACAGTCCCGCGAGAGCATAAGGGTGAAATAAATAGAGGGCAATGTGCACCCAAATTTATAAAATGATACTATGATTTTATTAGCGCTAGAAAAGATCAAATACAGTGACCCTTTATTAGTGCTTTTTGCGTTGCACTGATAAAAGGTGGTTGTTCCCTTGCCTATTTTGGTAGTAGTGACCATTTACTTAACCATCTTAGGACTTAGTAGTTTCATCCCCAAATTCATCCCAACATGACAATGTTCTGCACCTCTTCCCATAAATCACTTTATAGGGATCCATTTTCATGCTTTAGTGAAAACTATTGCTATATGAAAACTCAACCAGAGAAAGATGTTGGTACCATCCTCATTTTAAGTAAATTTAACATTCTCTCAACATCTCTTCTTGTTTCTAAATAGCATGATCAAATTGGAGATCAGTTTTGAGGGTGATATGCTGTACTGATGTTCATCATAGTGTTCAGAGCATGTTGGATAATTTTCTAGAACTTAAAGCCGAATCTCAAATCATTATAAGATACAATTGATAGTGGTACTCCATGTATCCTTAACACTTCTCAAATATATATTCATGCAAGTTGATCTAATGAAAAGACCTCTCTAATTTTAACAAATTGACCAATCATTATAAGATGATCCAAAAAAACCCATATATCATTGTTTCGCCTAGATTTATTTAGAAGTCCAATGACAATGTTCATGGTGATGTTATCCCATTTCCATGTTGGTATGGGTAATAGTTTCATCATACCATTAGAATTATTACTTTCAACCTTCAAAATCTAGAATACTAGGAAGTATGATGTATATTAAGCGGCCTACTTCTTCTTATTACCCCACCAATAGTGCTAATGGATATCTGGATACATATTTGTGCTTCTTAGGTGAATGGAGAAAGTTGAACTATGTGAATAATCCAATAGTTCCTTCCTTAAATTAGGATTTTATGGAACATATATTCTTGGCAAAAATATAAAAAATCCTTCTTCATAAATTTTATACTATGGGGACTTCCCCCTTCTCATGGATTCCATTGTCTTAAAAAGTTCTACATCATTTCCTTGAGTCTCCTTTAAAATTTCCAAAATAGATGCTTGATAAATAATTTTGGAAAGGATTGATGATGTGCCTTCCTTTATGATTCCCATGTCTATCCTTTATAGGTCTAATATGATTGTATCCTTCTCAATTATAATCATCGTAAAAGATATAGGATAATTTCTACTTATATAATGTATCAATTTATTCTATTTACCATGATGGTAGTGGATTGAGTAGTCATAGTCATTGATCAGATCTAACCATATTCATTGGCACATATTCAACACTTTCTATGTCAATATATAGATGAGGATTTTGTGATCCATATATATCTTACACTTCAACACATTGTGGTCATTCCTCCATATTTCCAATTATAAGATTATAGTTTCCTACTCTAGATTATGTGTGGGATATTTTCTCTCATAAAATTTCAACTACCTTGATGAATAGGCTATGGATTTATTATTTTGAATTAACACATATCCTAATCCATTCTTCTATGAATCGTTTGATACTACAAAGAGTTATACACTTGTGGTAAGTGTGAGTAAAATTGAAGTGATGAACCTCCTTTTTAACTCCCTAAAGATCTTTTAACATTCATAATTCAAAGAAAAATTGACTCCATTCCGAGTTAGTTTGGTAAGAGTGTATGACAATCATGATAAATTCCTCACAAATGAATGATAATATCTAGATAACTTGAGGAATATATGGATATATTTCAAAAAATTTGGCCTTAGACAACCTTCAACTACATCCACCTTTTAATGTTCCGCTGATATCCCATTTCTTGTGATGATATTCCCTAAAAAGATACTTTTTTCAACTATAACTCATATTTTTTGTCCATGGCGTAAAGATTCTCATTTCCTAGGCTCTTTAACAACGTTCTTAGATGATCCTCATGCTCCTACTTACTTTTGAAGTATATTAGAATATAATCTATAAATACTACCAAAAAATTGTTTATGTAATCACTAAGTAATTTATTCATCAAGTCCATGAAGATTTATGGAGCATTAGTGAGTCTTAATGGAATAAATATGAACTCATAGTGTCTGTACCTTGTATGAAAAGTAGTATTGGGGACATCATCATTCTTTATCCTTACTTGAGACTATCCCTACCGAAGATCCACCTTATATAAGTATTGTGATCCTCATATATGATCAAAAAATTGATCAATATGAGGCATAGGGTACTTGTTCTTTATCATGATCTTGTTGAGCTCATGTTAACCAATGAAAAAGTGCATTGAATCGTCCTTATTCTTGATGAAGAGGACTGGTGGACCCCATGGTGAAGCACTTGGGTGTATAAAACCTTCATCCATATTCTCATATTGTTTTTTCTTAATATCCTTATGTTTCGTAATATCCATTATATACAGAGTCTTAGATAATGGAAATTCCCCAAGAATAAGATTGATTGAAAATTCAACCTCTCGGCTAGGATGAAGAGAAGGAAATTCATTGGGAAACATGTCAGTGTATTCCATTATAATAATCATGTCTTTAAGGATGGTTATTTTCATATAGTCCATCATTTTAGAAAGACACACTTACTCATAGGGAAATAATATCATTTCTTGAGATGATGGTGCTAAATAATATTTATCCTCCTACTTACAGATGTGTAGAATCAAAGGTTGATTCACAATATGGAGAGTGATTTCCTTCATAAAGAAACTTATGTTGGCTCTACATAAGGAAATACAATCCATACCTAGAATTGTATGAAATTACACCAAAGATAGTATGATAAGGTTTTTTGGGATGTTCATACCAAAAACGTTGATATAGGAGATGTTATATACTTGGAATGTAATAATTAAAGTATATTCCTTTTTCACCGATAGATCTACTTCCATGATTTGTGTTGATGTATGAATAGTTATACTAAACTTTTGTGATAATAAGGAATTTATATACATAGAATCAGAAAGTATGTTTTCTATTCTGGAATTAATAACCATAATACCTATCACCACTTCATTGTCAGATTCCACCTCATCATTTGTAATGCAAAAAGATTTCAAATCCTTCTTTGGATGATGTTTGTTGCCTTAGAAAACCCTTTTCAAAGGACATTTGTTTTGAAAGTTCTCGGGTTCCTTATAGTTAAAGTAATAAAAAATTAGCTGAGAGTTGAATGAATCAATCCATTCCCCCATCGCATTAGCGTGTTTCTCATGTCGGTAATTTATCCATAAGACATCCAAAATAAAATTTGACTTTATTATTCTTATTACCATGATACCCTTGAGATTCACCAATCTCTATTTTGACTTGGAGGACATATCAAAAAATTTCCTCATAGCTATCAATGTCACGAATTTCTTGGGATCATTGTAGACTAGGTTTTACCCCATAAAAAAGTGGTCAACCTTGCATTCAGGGGTAAAAAAAAATGAATAGGAATATCATTAATTTCTTGTGAAGTTTTTCATTTAATTCCCGAATAGATTCATCATATTTTTTCTTGAGTTTAAGGAAATAAATTTTAATTTAAATTCATAGAGTGTGAGGGAAATATTTATCAAAAAAGATTTTCTGGAATTCTTGTCACTCTATTACTTCAATCCATTCCTGAAGCTTCATATTCTTGATAAAGGACGACCACTAATAATTTGATCCCTATATATGATAAAAAACCAATAAAAACTTCTCTTTCTTAGAACATTTAATTATGTATAAGATCTTATCAGTGGAGTTGATCCATTGTTCCCCGATTAAGGGATTTGATGATACATTGAAAGTTAGAGGCCTTTGCCACATAAAGATCTTGATTGTGGATTTTTATCTCTTCCGGGGGGGGGTTGGTCGTTCATCTTGATCTAGGTTTATATTCAAAACCTGAGTTATCTCAAATATTATCTTCATAATTTTAATGATTAATTCTCCCATCAGATTGGACATCTTGTTGGGGGTAGTCATCACATTGTTCATCACAATGATTGTTTACTCAATTCATCATATTCCCAGGTATTGACTAGAATAAAGGTAAAATTAAGGATGATTAATTTTAAAATATTAAACACATAAAGGGTAATTCAATGACATTAAAGTTAAAACTTATAAATTAAATTTATTTCCTCAACTTTGAATCTTTAGTATTAAATCTATGTTATCCATAGTCTATTTCCTAACATTTATTATTATGGGATTTTTTTATTCCCTTAATAATGTTTCAAAATGAGCTTATGAATTTACCAAATAATATCCCATAGGTGTGTCAAAACAGGTGGATATTAAGGCCTATTGTCATGTACTAGGTTACCCCGAGTCAGGCCTGGAACACCTTGTCAAAGTTGTTACTTCTAGTTATATCTATGCCAGAACCACATCAACTTGTAGTATCTAGACTGGGATGTATTTTCTTGATAAACAACTTAATCTGTAATAACCAAAATTTAGTGATGTTTTTTATACTTATTCTTATCCCTATGTATTTTTCTAGATTTTTTTAATCTTAATCCCAAAATAACTAATTTTTTTCTTTGATACCATATATAACAACCCTACTCTTCATTTAACATTAATAATTGTTTTATTACATAAGACAACACTTAACAAAACCTGAATGATTGAGAAGTCTAGTGTCTTTTAGAATTAGGTACATTTGATAAAAACATCAAACATATAATACAACAGCTTTATTAAAAACTTCTTTAACATGCTAAAAATAATCCTTTGAACTTAAAACTACATGGGATAACTAGGGGACATACATAAGAAAGGGGTAATATATAAATTACAGTAAGGAAATAAATATGGATTAAGTGACACATGTTAGACAATAGGAATATCAATGAAGAATAAAAGCAACATGAATAATAAGGAATGATATAGCATGATAGTCATAACATGGGAAATGTGGAAAAAATTTAAAACACTGAATCATAAACATAGGGTAAGGATAAAAATGACAAGAAATTAGGGTGTAAAAAGTTCAATAAATGAATCTGGTCCAATTCCTATACTAATTTTAGGTATTGTGATACTAAACATTACCCAATGCACTGGAGTGTTATCTAGGTGCACCCATCATATTCATTTCTCTTTCATTATTTAGTGTTCTTCATAGATCATACAACATGGATTCATAAAATATCATAATTTATTCCATGATAAAGTAATATAGAATACATACATGTAAGTACCCAATCAATAAGTATATGTATATAAAGGTGAATACCTATTATTGAAAAATGGGTATGGTATTCTCTACACCAATTTTTTGGAAAGGAAAATCGCGGTGAAATTTCAACATCATAATATTGTTACTTAAAAATTCATAAAAATGGTTGATGAGAGAGAAAGGGGTATATAATAATTTTTAACTCAAATAGTCAATAATAGGTGCTTTTAAAGACATTTCCCAACTTTAAGAAATGGAATCTGATTGCATAATTTCATAAATAAACTAGAAAAAAGTAGAGAAGGTGACGATCCCTTACGTAATTTTGACCCAGTAATGACTTAGGTAAGGGTTAAATTGAGGAAGGATAAATGATAACACATTAAAATAACAACAATTTTGTAGTTATAGAATGTATATAAATTAATGAAAATATAATTAATTAAAATTAAAAGAACTAATTTCAAATAATGTGCTTGAATTTGAAAGGAGGAGAGGAAGTTGAGGATACCTTACCTATGTGAATGACTTAAAAAGAAAGGGATGGGATTATTGAGAGCAAGGGGGAACCTTGGGAGGACCCTAGGGAATTGATGGATGATTATAGTCATTCTAAAAAGAATTTTAATGAGGTGAAATGGGAGCTTGGGTGGATTTATATAGTAAAATAAGGGGTTTCTTTATTATTTGTGTTTTAGAGTTTACTTAATAAAATATACAAAACCACAAACCATCCCATGGTTTTTGTCCATGGTTTCTTAAAAAAGACAGCTGTTTTCATTATTTTATAAGTTAAATGGAAAAAAATATTAAAATAACTCCCTTTTAAATGTGATGATGAGTCACACTCTTAAAGAAAGTGTTTTGAAACATTAAAATATATTATAAATTTTGGAGGATTCATAATGACCATATAAAATAAATAAAATAAACTGAAAATAAAATAATTTTAAAGGTATAACATATATTTGGTCATGGATCCATTTTTTAGTAATTATTACATTACTTTTGGGTCATTATGATGTCATAAAATACAAATTAAATTTATTGAATATTTAATTTTTACCCAAAAATTTTAGTGTCTCATAAAATAATTTAAATTTTACCATTAGATAAATTAAAAATTATAATTAAAAATAATATTTATTTTATCCAAATAATTTTTTTAAAATATTAATTTTAACTTTTAGAATAAAATAAACATTTATTAAGAAATACCAGGTTTTTTGACCATATTATTTTTCAAACCCTTATACAAAATATATTTGACTTCATAAAAATCATATGATAATTTATATTTAATAATTTTTTTAATAATAATATTTTATTAAAATAATATTTATTTTAAAAATCCATAAATACATCCAAATAAATTCATTAATTGAATTTTCATTTTAATAAAATATACTATTTATGTTTTATTGAATCGAAATGAAAAAAATTTATAAAGTAAAAATAATATTATGAAAATATATTCATTATTCTTTAAAAAAATTATATATTCATAATGATAGTGTGTTTATACATATACATTTAATACAATATAAAATTACCTAAGATTATGGTTCTTGATGGTGGGACTTTCATGGTGCAGTTCGACGAACATGGTTTGGGTCGTGATCTCGATGACCTTAAAATTCTCTTATAAATGGTTTCACTCATGCTTTTGTTGTTGGATCTCAGCTTGGGATTGGTCAAGGGAAAATACTATAAATTATTTCTCACTCATAATCTCTAATAAATGGGATTTATAGGGTATGATACTACTAGTTGAGGCCATCGCTTCCTTTGTTTGTGTCAATGGGAGTTTTTAAAATCCTATATTTATACCAATCATGTAAAAACTGTTAAAAAACTATATTATCAATGGTATTGATTCTCAATGGTCTTTTAAATATAATTGGATATAATAAAACAAAATAATTACATGTGTTTTCTATAACCATATTTCATGATGAGACATTTTAATTAATCAAAAAGTGAATTTTATTTATAACAGTTTGAGTTGATATAAATCCCATTAAAGAAGTGACCATTCTTACTCTTTGTATTATGCAGATTGATATAGTGTCCATTAATTTCACTAGGCTCCATTTATAATCAATGGAATACACTATATTAGATCATAAAATTATGAAACATTATGTTTAATTCTAAACTATTGTAACACTTCACATAAATTGAAAAATTTATACACAGATAATATTGTAATCATAAACATAGTTTCTTTGTGGATATCTTTATTTCAAAATCAATCATAATGGTTTGTAAAGAAAATGTGAATTATCCTAAGCATATATCCCAAGATTGTTAAACTAGGTGTGTAGTAAGTCTCATTTTTATGAACCTGGTAATGCTAATGTCAATCCTGATGCACCTTTTTTGGATTTATTACCCCTAGGAACATCTATTCCAGAACCGCATCCACTTGTAGTATCCAGAAATTAATGTATTGATAGTAAAAAAAATATTCTATAAATTACCAAAAACAGTATTATTTTGTTATACACATATCCTCAATGTTTATCATAGGGTTATATTAAATAATATATGATTTTCTAAATAAAGTTTCAAAGGTTTCTACTAAACTTTCTCAAATACCAACTTTAACGACCCCAACTCGAGTAACCTGGAGCCAATGTCTACTTTATTACATAGGAAATAGATGCACAATATTTCATCGCAAAGTAATAAATATTTTAGTAGTCTAGGAAAACTAGATACATACTTGTAATTCACACTACATTTTAAATATAAAATATAAAAAATGTTTTCTTTATGAACTCTATTACTCCCCTTACAATATCCCCACATAACAATCACAAAACACTTCCTAGTTTCCTAGGGAAAATAAAACATAAGAAATCTATGATATAAGATTCTCAGTAAGAGTAGGAGTACAATAAAACCTATCATGAATAAATAATCATAATCAATATGAAAAACTAAAGTACTAAAAACTTTGCCATTTAATAAATAAAATTAATATAATATTGGAGAAATAAATTTTTAAAAAATAAATACATATAAATAATCACATGAGATTGAATCTTATCCATGGATATTCTAACTAAATGAATAATAACGTGAAAATAAATAATTGATCTCATAATAATGGAATGAATAATTACAGAGATCTAAACATATCATTAGCTTTCACATGATAGTTTAAATCTATCAGTAGAAACCCATTTATTTTGTCCAATTGCTTTTTCTTATGAAATATGTCAATGAATCAAGGGGCTATATATAACCAGGCCTCACCCATTACTTAATAAGTCCAATGTATTCCTTATATCAATGGTTTAAACATAATAAAAAACATTCATATTGAAAAAAAAACATAAAAAACATAAATACTTACCCAAATAAAAAGAACATAATCATAAATAATCCAGAGCAATATAGAGAATGGTAATAAAATTTCACATCCTTATTAAAAATGATTATAAAAAATAAAAATAAAGAATAAATATTATATCAAACCAACATATCCCTAGTGGATCATAACTAAAATAAAGGGTTTATGTCATTGATGAATATAAATACCATAAAATTTTCACTGAAAACATATTTGATGAAAATTTAATTTTCCCTTTGAAGATATTTTTTAAACAAAAAGTTCACAAAATAGCTTGAAAATAATTTTATTTGAAAATAAAATATTAAAACATTTAAATTAAGAATTAAAATTTTGAGTGGTCATGATGGCGGAAAATTCTATTCAGTCGATACATGTTAAAACAAAGATTACTTTCACATTTTTTGGTAAATGCCAAACATGTCTTGTTTTAAAAATGACATGAAGATTCCTTTCAATATTTTTTTATAAAATTTTAAAATGGGTAAAAATGTATTTAATAAACCATTTTAAAAAGGTTAAAATATTTTTATATAATTTTTTTTAGAAAACATTGATTTTGATGAAAAATTATTTTCAACTAAAGAGAGAAATGAAGTCATATTTTCTTAAAAATATTTTGTTAATCATTTAAAGTGCCAAAGAGTAAAAAATGGTATTATTTAATGACAAAATTAATGAATAATCTTAGCAGAAGAAAACAAAATTATTTTAAGATATAAATATCAAATAATTATCCCATGGGAGGCTTAGAAAAAAATAATCCTAAATGACGATGAAATTATGAAGTAAACCCTTTCCACATTAGTAACTTTGGAATCACAAGACTCATGAATGGAATAAAGTAAAATGAAACCATAAATACCGTGAATATAAATAGTTTTTTTATATAAAATATCAAATAGTTTCATTATATCCACCATACAAAGGAATAAGTGGTTAATATGGCATATGTATCACAGAAATAAAAGTGAGATGAGAAACCCTAACCACCTTTTCAACTTCATTAATAGTTGTCCAAACCTCATACATAAAAAAATAGATTTATCATACATATATAACATAATAATAATCATATATCCCTGTCCATATATTATTTACTTATAGTCAGTTGACACTCATTTATTAACAATTATTTATTAAAATCAATGTTTCAGGTGACAATTGTCTTATTTTTTCATATATGTTTTATTTTCGGTAATATTTGTATTTTTAATTTCATTATAGCCAGATAATGTCAAAAAAATTTACCTTGATATTAATATAATATATATTCATTTTATATGAATTTATAGTAATCCATAAATTTTTGAGATAGAAAATGGACCACATCATTCATAAAAAGAGTAAGACATACGTACGCATGAATGCTGTTTCCAATTTTATCGATGGACAGAATGAAAGAAAAATAAATATTAATTGAACTTTATATATTCATTATTATGTTATATATTTATATATATTATATAAATAAAACCCAACCTTGTTACCATCCATGTAAATATAAAATGAAAAATATTTCACATCAATATGTGCATGTGGTAGTTCACACATAAGCATAAGTGACATTGTTGTTTTCCAACAAATTGGAAGGTAAAAATTTATATGTGATATTATATTTTCTAAATAATTTCATTTATATATATATAAAATATATTAATTAACTTTATCTTTACTACTATCCATGTAAATCATAATATAGAAATGAGTCACATCGCTTTGCGAGGTGGTAGTCCGTCATACCCACAAGTGACATTATTATATCTCCCACAGAATAGAAATTGAGAAGATATATGTGATATCATAATTCCAAAATTATGATAATTTAATAAATATAATATACATATGTTAAATTCATCATTATATCCATCCTTTAAAGGTGGTCAAAGAAAACGAACTACATAGGTTCGTGAGGCGGTTATACACCATACACACGAATAATTATTTAATTTTCCATTTGATAGAAGTGGAGGTATATATAGGTCATGTAACATCCAAACATATGTGACAGACATCGGTGCCTCAACTCATTCGGTCACATGACCTGAAGCGTACCTCCCCGTACTCTATAGGATTCTGACTAATAGTGAGGGTCAATATTCATCATGGGGAGACTATAACCTCTTTATAAAAGTATAAAAAATGGAAAATAAATATACAACAACCAACATATATAACAATAACCAAAGAAATACCTGAATCACATGATGACCAAATTAGGAAATAAAATATCCAAAACTAAATTGTATTTATGTCCTTCCAATACCTTTCATGTGTCGATATAAAAAAAATAAGAAAATAAAGACACTGAAAACTCTGAAGAAGGTACAGAACCGAAGTAGAATTCCCTCAACCATGTTTCATCCCAACATAGCTATCCAACACAGGTACCTTTCCCTTAACATTCCATGCAACCATGAAATCTATTCGGGTATCTATCTGACAACCTTAGTAGGGTCTGAGTATAACTCTGTAGGCCACCACCAACTGTGTTTATAACAATATCCAGTCAAGAAAAATGTATGTATTTGTATAAAGAAAAAATAAAAGAAACAAAGTGAACATTTTACATTTATTAAATTACTCTTTATTTAACAACATAACCCACAAGTTCCCGAGGGAACCCAAACTCTCTATACTCACCTTTCCCCTTTCTAAAGTCTGAAATATCAATAGTTGATATCATATATCTAAATTTCATTATTACCATTCAATAGCTCAATTAATATATAAATTCCATTTTTATCATTCATCATCCCAATTCGTATCTAAATTCCATTCTTACGGTTCATCATCACAATTCATATCTAAATTCTATTATTTCTATCCATTATCTCAATTCATATATGAATTCCATTATTAAAATTAATTATCTCAATTCATATCTAAATTCTATTGTCACCATTCATCATCATAATTCATCAATTTAAAAATATTTATCACTATGGGATTTTGATGCATTAAACCATGTACCACACTTTATTATCACATATATCATGATATCAAAATTTCACATGTAACAAAATATCACAATGTTCTACCATAACCAATTAATTAATTCACATATTAATTAATCCAATTTAACAATTTTATATTTATAAGATTCTAATAATTAATTAAAAAATTAATTAATCACCACAATTCCATTATTTAATCAAAAAATTTATAAATCACGTAAATTCCATTAATTAATTTAATAATAAATTAATTAACTCAATTACATTAATTAAATCAATAATTAATTAATCACATAAATTCCATTAATTAATTCAATAATTAATTAATCACTTCAATTCTATTAATTAATTCAACAATTAACTAATCCAATTCAATCAATTATATAAACACAATATTCTCCATTAATTAACTCAAAAATTAATTAATATAATTCTACAATACCAATATCCTCATAATTAATTAAATGATTTTTTTTATAATTCAATCAATTTGTTTTCCCTATTTCATAAACCCTTAGTTAAATAATTAAAAAAATTAATTAATTCAATATAAGAATATCAATTGGTAAATATCCAATATAAATTCTATAATTACATACAATCAAGACTTTTGGATTTTTATAATAGACCACCTACCTCAATAATGGCGACAATTGCTAGATAAAAGATATCCTCAATTTTAGAGGATTTACCCTAATCACATCAAAGATTGAAATCTTGATTGAAATCCCAGATCCAAGATCAAACGAATGAAGTTTTTATTAAAACTAGATACAGATCTAAATCCAATAAGGAGAAAAATCCTTTGAAAGAAAGGGAGAAGAATGATAAAGAGATAGAAAACCAATCAGGATATGATTCTCTTACCAAGATAGGCATGGATCTTCAATCTGGGATTCAAATTATGAATAACGAAGGTCCAGAGCCCTAAGAATTCATTCGAGAGCCTCAAAAAATAAGATAAAAATGACTTGGTCCAAATTAGGGTTGATTTGGATAATTTTAGGGTGTAAAAGTAATTTTAAATCTATGTTTTGGGTTAATTAAAACCCCCCACATGGTTTCCTGGGTAGGGGCACAAAGTTTTCACAACTTTTGACAATAACCATGTGCCTTTTATGGTGGGGTGAGTGGTTTCTTCTATGAGGGTGCATAGTTGGAAAAAATTTTACACCAGCTGTGTAATCCCCCTCTCTCTTGGGTTTCATAGTTTTCTAGGCCATGATGTATAATTTGGGAAAACAATGAACCAACCATGCACAACCACTCCTCCTTCCAATTTTCTCAAATCTCTACCCAAACACACCAAAGTTAAGAACCAAACATGTTATAGTCAAAAAAAGAAAAATAATACCCCAAAAAAGCCTAATAAATCTTTAGAAAAGTTCAAGATCTTACAATCTTTCCACCTTATAATATCTCTTCCCCGAGATTTAATCCCTAGAACCTCTAATATTATGAGTAGAAAAGAATGGGCCCTTGAAATCACATGTTCGATTATCTTCCCCATGTCTCTTTATAAACACACACATTTTTCCATAATACTGGAACTAATGACATGGTCTTTCCTGACAAAAAATTCTCAGTGTGATATGAAACAATTATAGGATACTCATCAAATGACACAACATCCTCAAGATGAAAATTATCCACATCGATCGCTAGAGAAGGGTCAGGGTGAAACCACCAAAGTTTTGACACATGAAAAATTTCATTCGTATCACTGTAAATTTGTGGAAGATCCAATTGGTACGCCACTAACCTAATTCTCTTCACAACCTCAAATGGACCAACAAACCTGGGCACTAACATTCCCTGTTTCCATATCCAGTGGTGACCTAATTTAGGCAACACCTAAAGGAATACTCTATCAACCGTTGAAAACTCTAGTGTTCCTCAATTTATTTTAGAATATGAATTCTGTCTATTTTGATCCATATCCATATACTTTTGAATCAACTGAACCTGCTATGATATCTCCTACACTAGACTCAGTCCCATTAGTTCTTATGCACCTTCCTCCATCTTACATCGAGGTGATCTGCATAGTCTACCATAAAGTGACTAGTATGGTTTCATTTGAATAGTTTCCCAATAACTATTTTTCTAGGGGAACTCCACCAATGATAGGTGATTCTCCCAAGACCCCCCAATGTCAAGGACACATTCTCATAACATGTCCCCAAGAACCTGTATAGTATACTCCGACTTCCCATATATATATGGGTGGAATTCCATACTCCTCAAAACTTGTGTACCAAGTTCCTTCTGTAATCCCTTCCAAAAGTGAAAAATAAAGCATGATTCATGATATGGAACTATATTTTGGGGAACCCTATGCATATAAAATATCTCATAAACATAAAAGTCTCCCAACTACTTCACTAGGAAGGTCTCCATGATAGTCAATAAATGCACTACCTTTTTTAAACAGTCCACAATAACCCAAATAGCATAATTCTTCTAAGTTATCATTTGGAGACAGACCAAGAATTCCATTGTAATTTCATTCCACTTCCACTCTATAATTTGAAAATATTGTAGTAAAAAATCAATTAATTGATTATGGGCCTTCACCTTTTGATAGTTGTATCATCATGTCAATAAAATAGCAATCTCCTTCTTCATGTTTGATTACCCAAAATTTCGATGTAGGCCACAGTACATTTCAGTCAAACCTGGATATACCACCCACTTCGAGTCATAAAATCCATACATCATCTACTATTATATACTCTTAGGCATAAAGAGATGATTCTCAACATAGATGATATCATTCTCATATATAGTCCAATATAAAGGTAAATCCACACCTTTAAAGCTTTCCCTTAAGGAAAAACATTCTAGATCCTCATAATACCTATCACTGATCCATATAAAAGTGTGGTATCCACTAAAAATGATAAGATAGTTATATGATCTCGAATCCTGAAGAAAAACATGAATCTCTTCCCATAAAGTCATCCTCCTCCAATCAGAACTAGACCCATGAACTGCCCAATTCTGAGTTTTCCTGCTTAGAGCATTGGTAATACTATTCCAATTTTCAGGAGTATATTCTATCATAAAGTTGAATGACTGTATATAATCAACACACCTCTACTTATAGATATTCAAATCTATTTTTGAAAAGATATATATTAAGAACTTGTGAGTAGAATACATAGTAAAATTTTCTCCCAATAGATTGTACTGAAAACACTTCAAAGCATGAACCACTACCACTTACTCGAGGTCATTCTTAGGGTAGATTCGTTCATGTATCCTCGTATATCGAGACTTGTACACCACAAATCAATCTACCTACATAAAAACTTATCTATGTCTAATCATATAAGAATTATAAAACACATGATTAAGATTGGGGATGATGTCAAGAAATTATTAAACTACTATAAATCATTCTCACATAATCCCATCCATTCAATCATTTCCCCCTTCTTATTCAAGCCTAAAAGTGGTGATGTAAAATGGTAAATTTCCTGGATGAACCTTCAGTAATATCCAGCAAACACCAAAAATAAAAGGATAACAAAAACATTCTTGGGGATCATCAAAGATATAACCGTCTGCACTTTCTTTGGCTCTACCGACACTCCTTCCTTTGAGATGATGAGACATAAGATGTGTACCTAATAAATCCAAAACTAACAATTAGATAACATGGTATATAGATGATTCTCTCTCAGTGTACATAAGACAATGTTAAGATGTTGGGTAGGATTTTCATGAGACTTTGAGCACACCAATATGTCATCCACAATAACAACCAAATAATGATCCAAGTACATATTGAAGATTTTGGTCATCAAGGACATAAACACTTCTAGTGAATTCGTTAACCTAAATGGAATTATAATGCACTTTTATAGGCCATGAATACTTCTAAAAGTATTTTTTTGTATATTAGAAGGGTTGAATCACAATTTAAGATACCCAAATCTTGAGTCAATATTTACCAATAAGAAAGATTCCCTCAATTGGTCAAAGAAATAATTGATACATGGAAGAGGATACTAGTTCTTAAATTTCATCTGGTTTAACTTCCATTAACCACCACACAATCATATTATCATTTAGGCCTTGTTTGGAAAAAAATTGTGAAACCAAAGATGACGTACTCAGATAGAAAAACCCCTTATCCATAAACTCTTATAGCTGAGTCCTGATCTCTTGAAGACCTTAAATTCCATTATATATGGTGGAATAGAAACTAGATCATCCACTGACATGATATCAATTATAAATTCCACATCTCTCTCTAATGGAATCCATGATAAGTATTTAGGAAAAACATCTTAAATAAATCCACTATAGGTGAAAATACATTCTTATTTACACCTCCAACATCTAGAAATAGACTAAAAACATAGGCGGTGAGCTCCCCCAGCTGCTGATGAAATAGCCCAATACGAATCGCTTGGATATCCCATTCTCCTCAGTAAATATATTTGTTACCCTTGGGTGACGTAAAATTAACTATACTATTGTAATAATCAATGTGGGATCAGAATGGTACTAACCATTCCATACGCATAATTATGTTAAAGCCTCATATGTAAATGATATAAATATCCCAGAGAAAATGATACTCCCCAACCTCAAGAGAACACCCATTACACAAACAAATTCGCCTCTACCATACTCTCAAAAGTGTATCTATCATAATCAACCCACTCTTGAGCTTCACCATGAGGCTCAAACCATTTATAAGTTATGTAGATATGAAATAATGAGAGTACCCAATATCAATTAAGGCACTAGAAAATGTAGAAGCTACACGAATTGTACCTTTCTCTATCACTGGTTTAACCTCACTATCCACAAGTGTAGGATGAATGGAATGTAACTATTCTTCCCATTTTAAATTTGATATAGTCTGTGTTACCTAAGCTGCACTAATCTACGGATATGAGTGCTCTTTCCCAGAATTACAATGTGAACTACCTCTACCTCCACGAATAGTAGAACTCTAGCTTCTTGACTGAAATAGTGCATAAGATCCCCTTATTGCACTTTGGTTGGGTCTATAACCTCTATAACTACCCATATATTGGGGTTTCCTGTATAAACTTCTATATATGTCTTATCATTCAACAACGTTGGCACTCTACTAGTGGTCATGGATAGTTTCTACAATAGTGGTCACACCTTACACACTGGTGAAAAAGAGTTATGATAATATCCAAAGTGATTGATCCTTCTCCATGAACACTATTCTTATTATCCCCTAGCTAACATCCTCATAGCGATGCATCATGGATTTAGAAGATTCACCTTTTGATCTTCCATAAGAAACTATATATCTTTCTATGGAAGTCTCCTTTAGGTTCCCCTTAGCCATGAGAGCCTGATCCACTAGCTTAGAAAACTTGTTTAACCAATATCGGTTATCTTGGGACATAAACTCACATTTAAGAACATCTTGGAAATGCCTTGTCAGAGCAGTCTTATCCCCTACTAGCACTATTGAAAATAATTACAAGTTTTTAAAGTGACTATTATAGTCCATCACATACATACTTCTCTAAGTCCACAACATGAACCTAGATTCTCATTCACGTCTCACCATATCTAGATAAAACTACTCTAGAAAATTCTCTAAAAATTCCTTCCAAACCATCCCGTATTCCTACCCTATCTAGGTATGAACATCCCACTAGATATTCACAGATCCTTACAACATATAAGCATCCAACTTGACCATCTTCTCAATCAGGGTCTCCAATAGTCAAGTATAGTCTATATGGACTCAATCCAAAACTCTTCTTCCTCAATTTTACCCTCTTTGGTAAATGTTGTATGGTGTTGAAACCTAAAATCGAGTGTAAGATCATACATTCTCTTTATAACCCTCCCTGGGTCTCCTTCCACGAATTTCATAAACTGAGCAAAGTTCTCTTAGAAATTCTCTTTGACTTCCTCACCTGGAACTACCTGTTCTCTAGGTTCCACCATTGGTGGATCATATTATTCCATTTTAACATATCATCCTCTCAGAAAGACTCATCTTGGGGGGTATATCTCTACAATGTAAAACAAAAATCTCGGAGAAAATATAAAACTGTAGCACATATAAAAAAAGGGTTTTTATATTAATCTATAAAAAGTATTTCCCAAAATGTCACAACATGGTAAAAAATAAGTCACTATCACTACACTTAATCATAATAAATCTATATCATGGTTAAAAAAAGGGTAAAATCGTTATCAAATTCGAGTTTCTGGTTAGACACATATTTATTCACATTTTCCATCATTTTCCAATTTCATATCAAACATAATTTTCACTTTTACATTAGGCACCTTTTTTAATTGAAATTTTAACAATAAAGCAAAAATAGTTTAATTTCAACAACTTACCCATAATATATTTTCCTATGCATGTCTAACATGATGTAGTCCCAAAATAGTCTTGAGTTCCAAGAATGATGAATACATACTCAACTCTCATTCCATGGTGGACCATAAGTCAACTCTCATAAAATTTCAAAAATAATAATCACATCACACAAAAGTCCATCACTTGTGGTGAAATCGCATCAACTATAACTAAACACATCAATAATATCAATACCACCATATATACTTAGATTTTACCCTCATACATGGGTTAAATACTCCCATGAAAAATCTATTAACTAAGACTCGAATCATAAAATTCTCCAGTCTACCTTTCCCAAATAATAAGATAAAAGAAATATAAATGAAACTATTATGATACCACTTCGTAATGTCTAGACCGGGGTGCCACACACCTGTGCCCTAAGATGGTCAATTACATAACATCATGCACACCTTCTCATATGCTAGATGTTACCAACTTACAACGAGGGTCAGTATCAATCATGAGGATATTATACCCTCTTTAACAAAGTATCAAAAAAATGGGAAATAAACAAACAAAAACCAAAAAATATAACCATAACCAGAACAATACCAGAATCACATGATAAAAAATTAGAAAATACAATATCCAAAATTAAATAGTAGATATTTCATGCCAATATGTGTAAAGTGTCAATATGAAAAACTAAAAACAAATAAAGGCACTGAAAACTCTCAAGAGGGTTTCGAACTTAAGTCTGATTCCCTCATCCATGCTCAATCCTAACTCAGCCATATAACATAGGTCTCTGAACCTTATCCAGTCCTACAACCAAGAAATCTATTTGGGTACTGATCAGGTAGCCCAAGTAAGGTGTGAGTACAACTCAGTAGGCCACCACCAAAAGTGTCTAAAACAATATCCATACAAAACAGTGTATGCATTTTTATAAAAATAAATAAAAGAAATAAATTCAATAGTTTACATTTATTCAATTACTCTTTATTTAACCACATAACCCCTGAGTTTTTGAGGACACTTGAAATCTCAATAAATTCTTTGGCTCATGCCGAAGTCTAAACGATCCCCAAGTGATATAATATATCTAAATTCCATTGTAACAATTCATCATCTCAATTCATATATAAATTCCATTGTTAACATTCATCGTCTAAATTTATATCGAAATACTATTGTTACCATTCATCATCTAAATTCATGTCTGAATGCCATGGTTACCATTCATCAACTTAATTCATATCGAAATTCCATTTTCACAATTCATGGTCTCAATTCATATCTAAATTAATTTTTTACCATTCATTATCTTAATCCATATATGAATTCTATTATTTCCATTCATAATCTCAATTCATCAATTTAACAATATTTATCACTATGAGATTTTGATGTAGTGAACCTCATCCCACACACGAATATCACATATATCATTATATCACAATTTCACATGTAACACAATATCCCAATTTACCACAACAACCCATTAATTAATTAACAAATTAATTAATCCAATTTAGTAATTGTATATTCACACCATTCATTTAATTAATTAAAAAATTAATTAATCACCTCATTTCCATTAAATATTTAAAGTATTAATTAATCACACCAATTTCATTAATTAATCCAACAATTACTTAATCACCCTAATTCCATTAATTAATCCAACAATTAATTAATCCTATCAATTCCATTAATTAACTCAACAATTAATTAATCACTTCAATTACATTAATTAATTAAACAATTAATTAAAACAATTCAGTCAATTACATAAAAACATAATTATTTATAATTAAATCAATAATTAAATTATCTAATTCTAAAATCCTAATATTCCCATAATTAATTCAACAATTAATTATTCAAATGCAGTCAATTCAATATCCCAATTTCACGATCTCTTAATTAATTAATTTACCAAATTAATTAATTAAATATAATAATCTAATTTTATAAATATCCAAAAGTAATTATACAATGATATACACATAATTTAAATCAGAACTTTGGGTTTTAAATAATATACCACCTACCTAAATAACTGTGATGAATAATCGCTAACAAATATCCTCAATTTAAGCATAATAACCCCAATAAAATTGAAGAACGAGATCTTGATTCAAAGACTACATCCTAGATAAAACGAACAAGATCTATTAAACCACGATCTAGATCTAAACTGAATATGAGAAAACATACATTCAAATAAAGGGGGAAGAATGAGAAAGACATGGTAAACTAACCCGAATATAATTTACTTATTGAGAGAGGTTTATATCACCAATCCAGACTTTAAATCATGAAGAACATTGGTCAAGATCCCTAATAGTTAACCCAATAACCTCAAAAAATGAGATAAAATGATTTGGTCTGAGTTAAGGTTGATTTGGGTGAGTTTCATGGGTTTGGGTAATTTTAAATATAATTTTTAGGTTAATTGAAAACTCATGATCGATTTGCTGGGTAGGGGCATAGGGATTCCAAACCATGCATCTTAATCATTCACCTCTTCTGGGGGTGGGGTTGCATGTTTTTTCTTAAGAGGGCGCATGGTGTGATAAATAGTGTGACAACTATGCAATCCCACTCTGTTTGGGGTTGCATGGTTTGTTGGGCTAGAGAGCCGGATTTGGCAAAACCATGTGCCAACCACGCACAAACCCTCATCCTTCCAATTTTCCCAAATTTTTTACAAAATGTACCCAAGTTAAGACCCAAACAAGTTATACTCAAAACAAGACAATAATACCTGAAAACAAGCCTAAGATATCTCCCTAAATGGTTGGTATCTTAAAGGTAATTAAATTAATATAATATAACATCAGTATAATGGAGTACTATTATTGTAATTTACTCATATTTAGAAAATATTAGGAGTTATAAGAATAATTAAAATGAAATCACATAGTTAAAAACATTACCTCTTACTCGAGCAACCTCTTTAGAATCAACATAAAGCCTCACTAGATTGATTTTATGATATATCTAAGGCCTGTATAATATTTGACTAGATTTAGATAAGACATTTGTATAGGAATTGTCCAAATGAAAGGGCTTTGGTAGTCTAAATAGGTGAGGATAGGAAGAAACCTTTTATAAGTGGGGGAAGGGATACACATGGTATTTTTTAAAAGAATCAATTACACCCAAGTTTTTTCTTTGAAAAATACTCCTATATAAGAAATTATTGAACCATTGAGGTGATATATTTTAAATAAGTCTAGAAAATGGGTTTTATATGATTTTGTAGGTAATTTTAACCATTATATTTTTAGTTTAACCATAGATAAACCAATTTTTTTACTTTGACCATGAAACTTTGTTTTTACTATATTTACTATTCATAATGGTAAAACATTATATTTACCATATTAGATAATATGAATTATTATGAATCCAAATATGAATCCATTTTTCCAAATTAATATCATACAAATAGAGGATTCTAATTTTAAATTATACCTGTTGATGCAACAAAAAATTGGGTTATAAAGAGACAATTCTCAAAAGTATTAAATGTTTTAATATTGAAATTCAATATGAAATCAATTCAAACGACCTAAATTTTTTAATTGATATATTATTGAACTTATTTTAATTTAAAAATAAAATTAACATATAATTTTATATTGTAAATAATTGAAATAAAAATTATGTTTTCAATCAAAATCGGTATTTTTCACTATTCATCAAAAAAAATTATTTTCAGAAAAGTTACAAAAAATAAGCGAATGAAAATTTTGAAATGTATTTTTTAAAAATTATGTTTTTTTCAAATATATTATATAAAAGGTATAAAAAGTAAATTTAAATTATGTGGAAAAAGAGTGAATAAACCACCTTTTAGAAAAACATGATTTTTAGAAATATTTCATTCTGTTTAAAATGTTTTTATTATATTTCAAATTAATTGAAAATCATTGATTTTATTTTATATATTTATAAAAAAATACTTTTTGTAATTTATTTATCAATTTTCAAGATTTTTATACTAATGAATAGGTTATAATAGTCATGTTCGAATAATAATATTGAAATAGAGTATTGTCTTTCGTTCAAACCCAGTGTTGCACGCTTTGAATGCTATCAAAATGATTGAAATTATTATAAAGAAATATATTTATAAAATAGATGGTTGTTACATTATATTATAATATTGGTGTTACATTTAAATTATGACATCAAATATGATTTTCCTCTTTTAAAATATCTTGGTGTTATACTGTACACCACATAATTGAAACTAGGCACATAATACCAAACTTGTCTCAAAGAGAGAAATTTTAGAACAAAACCCTTATATTTTATCCTAAATTCCAGAGAATACTTAAAACTCATGTATAAAAAATATCTATCTTTATAATTTATTTTATAACCTTACTAATATCTATTTCTTTTCATACTCCCCATAAATATTCATTCTCTCAACAAATTCTTCTGATTTTACACTTCAAGTGTTTATAATATCGATCGTTTATACTGGATACATAATAGTGTCATTCGTATTCATTATTATTCCAATTTTTTTATTACTGGGTCATTAAATAACTGCTGGAAATTCAATTATTTGCGACAGGTAGATGACCCATCAAAAATAGTGTCTTATCCGCTATTTTTTTGCGACAAATTATTAGGTCCATCACAAAAAATAATTATTTACAATGTAATTAATAAATCGTTGCAAATAGTTTTGGCGAAAATTCCCACCACCCAACATGAAAAGTAATCATGACGAGAATTTGTGATATATAACATTATCAGTCGTAAATGCTCATCGGTTTGGGATTATTTGTGACAGAAATTAATTTCTATCTCAAATAATTTTAATTAAAAATATTTTCCAATGTCATTAATGCCATCTCAAAAAGTCTATTGTAAAAAAGATCATTTTAACCTAGTGAACCATTCCTTTCTTCCTTATCTCCTTTCTCCTCCCCTCCCCCGAATGAGGCAGCGGAACCCTACCCAATGCCCAATTCGTTGCAACTCCGTGAACACCCATTCTTCCCTATTTTTGGTATATTTCGGCTCAGATATTCAAGGTATGGACTCCACATATGTTCTTCGTCATTTTTTTTTCATATTTTGTGTCAATGTTAAATACACTATTTTGGTAAAACATTAGGTTTAAAATTTCGTATTTTCATGCTTTATTTGATATTTAGGATTGACATAATTGTATTAATACCTATTATAGTTTTAATTTGGTTCATTGTTTATGTATTTGGATTCATCGATAAATATAATGGTTTGAAAAACACTAGGTTTAGAAATTTATTTGATTTTCATGATTTATTTTTTATTTAGGATTTACGCAATTGTATTAACCTCTATCTTTATTGTAATATTGTTTGTGTAATTTATTTTAATTGATTTTTTAGTGTCCTAATTTTTTAATTTTGATATTTATATGTGTTTTTTAATTATATTTATATATATATAAGTATTTTTGTTTACCATTATAGTTTGATATATTTTTGTGTGTTGGTATATATATTAACATGTGTTTATTTAGTTTTGTTATTTATATGTGTTTATATATATATATATGATTTTAAAAAAATGTTTATGGTTTTTGATATATATATATATATACATATATGTATTTCTCTATGTATATTTGTATATATGTATATATAAATTTGATATATATATCTATTTAAAAAAATTTCCAAAACATATTTGATATATTTAATTAATTAATAAATATTTTAATATAAATACATATTAATACATTCTTACTAATTATGAAATTTTTTAATATAAATATATGTAAAAATACATTTTTTGAATAAAACTATAATCATTTTAAAAAACATTTAATTTTTTAAATATATATATATATATATATATATATATAATTCTGTAATGTTTTTAATATATATACACACACACACACAAATATGTATGCATATTAAAATGTGAATATATATATATAAGTTTAAAAAAAGTGTAAATTTTATGATATATATTTATAGACATGCGTATATAAATGTTTGAAAAAATGTGTAAGGATTTTAATATATACACACACATATATATATATATGCATTTATATATATTAACATGTGAATATATATATATATAAGTTTTATAAAAACGTGTAATTTTTTTATAAATATTGAGACATAAACATATATGGACATTAGAAAAGCATATAAGATTATATATATGTATATATGTATGTATGTATGTATGTATGTATTTATTTGATATATATATATATATATATTTATAAAAACATGTAAAAATATATTTGATTATGAAATCATGTAATATATATATACACACACATTAATATTTGAATATGTTTATATAATCATTTCAAAAATACACGTAAGGTTATATATATATATATTTATATTTGATATGTTTATTTATTTAAAAAGGAGTGAATATATTTTATGTATTTATATTAATTTTGAATTCATGATATATATATATATATATATATAATTATTAAAAATTTAATAATAATTTAAATAATTAATAAAAATAATTAAATAATTTTTAATAATTACTAATTAATTAGTAAATATTATTTATAAATATTAAATATATATATGTATGTTTATATCTATGTATATATAAATTTAATATGTATATTGGTTTAAATAAAATTTTAGACTTTTTTGATATATTTAAATTAATTAATAAATCATTTAATATAAATATATAAACATAATTATTTACTTAATATAAATAATAAATAGTAAATAATAGTGTTTATTAAAAAATATTATTAATAATTTGAAAAATTGGTGAAATATATGAAAATTTGTGTGTGTATGTGTTTATGTATGTATATAGATTTGATATGTTGATTTTTTAATAACCTGTAAAAAATAATTTGACGTAAATAGATTTTATTATATATTATATATATATATATAATGTTATAAGAAATGAGTGTTTTTAAGAATGATATGATAATTAATTTAAAAAAATATATTGACTAAATGTTATTTATAAGATTTTTATAATAAAAAACATAAAAAATTTGCTTAATGAAAAAATAATAATTTATAATAGTCAATAATTAATTTTTTAATATTATTAATACAAAGTAAATATTAGTGTTAATTAAAAAATATTGTTAATAATTTAAAAATACGAGGAAATTATGATTTTTTTTCTAATTTTGTAAATGAAAAAATATGAGTAACTGTTAAATATTACTAATATTTATTATAAATTCAAATGTTATGTCATGCCTAAGGCACACCCCACATCCCCAGATCTCAGACCCAGTAATGGTCTTCACTTTTTCATTTGATAAATAGTTTGGAAGATATTTTAATATTTTATAAGAAATTATAATAAAAATATTAAATAAGTTACTCTCACATGAAATGTAATAAAACACATGATACACACATATGTAATGTTTCTTCTAGGATAAACCCCACATCTCAGACCTAATGGTAGTCTCAGATTTTTCATATGAGACAATGTTCGAGAGATATTATATTATTTTCAAAAAATAGCACGTGTCTTATATAATATATTTAACATTGTTATTTTATCTATGTAGAGCCTCTATAAGCTCTGTAATCTAGTGCTAACCCAGTTCCTCAATCTGATCATTTTCCATAGAATATTTCATGGGGGTAAAATATAATAATAATATTCAATTAGTCATAATGATATGTAACTGTTGTTTTTATTTTTATTTTGTTTTTTAGATAACTATTGACTCAGGAATTATACATGAGTATCTATTATGTGATTGTTATTGGATAAATAACCACCAAAATCCGAATGGATATGGTTTAAAGCCTGTCTATATTGAAGGTGTTGAAGACTTTATATCATTTACATCATCAAATTCAGATTTTTTTCTGAAGGAACAACTAAATGTCTATGTCATAAATGTGATCTTAGGACATTAGAAACATTTTTCAATGTTGGACTTCATCTATTGCATTCTGATATTCATAATTATTATATTTTTTGTTATCAACATGGTGAAAAGAGTTCAGTAGAAAACACAATTTTTTCTGGTTTTAGATCCATCATTTTATAATTTAATACAAGAGGTAGCTTGTCCATCTATTCATGAAACAAGAACTTAGAATGATATTCCAAATCATGAATGAGAACCTTTTGTGTATTACAATTTGTTGAAATCTAATGATGATGACTTATATCCGGGAAGCCACATGAGAAAAATTGAAGTCGTTACAAAATTTATGGCTATTAAGTCAGATTTTATAATGTCTAATAGTTGTTTTGATCAGATTTTATCTTTTTTAAGTCATTTTTTCTTGATTGAAATACATTAACTACATGTTTCTAGGAAAGTAAAGGATTAGTTCATAATTTGGGTTTAAGTTATCAGAAGATCCATCTATGTTTGTCACAACTCATCCCCTGGGGCCCATTCTATGACTACCCCAAGCCCGTCTTCAATAGGCCAAGGGTTAGTGACTAGCACCAAAAATGTGTATCCCTAAAACGGGAAGGCATTGCCTTTAAACCTCTACAAACACACAGACTTGAACACTACAAGATGCAGACACAAAGTAAAACTTTTGTAGTAAAAGTGTGTTCTGAATGTAAGGGGCCAGAATACAAGACCAACTAAAATGATAAAACTCAAATTGAAAAAAGAAAATAGCTCATGAGATATTCCACCAGGAATCCTACTTGAAGGGTAGGTACAACTAATATCAACAATTCTCCATGTCAACTGTAACCACGATCCACTATCAGGTCCTATCTCTCAGAATCTCAATCAAGTCTTCCCATCGTATTCACAATACACAACAAGGTGCAGGTGAAGCCCGTGCATGGGTGAGTATAACAATAGTCAGTAGGGACCCCGAGACCCCCGAAGGTCTATCAGAATTACACAAAGGAAAACCACAAGCATGATCTCAATCACAAAGAACAAATCAAAAGACACAGCTCAAACCAGATATACTCATCTCATCCACAAATAAAGATAAGGCCCTGACCTCAAGCCGTTTCTAGGATTTCTAAAGAAGGCTCAATATTAACTCAAGGATCAAGAGTACACACTCCATGAACAGGCCATCCCTGATGGAACCCATCTAAGATATGTAATCCATCAGGAACAACTCAACTATTCCTAATGGAATATCTGAAAGGTCATGCTCCATCAGGAAAATTCTGCTAGAACTACCTCTAGTTCCCAACACTAGAGTTCCCATAGTCACAGTCTTGCACCCAAGGCAAGACCATGGGAAACCAAGTGAAGAGGCCCACTCCTCGACATAGTTTCCTGCTATCAAGGGAGCTCCAACTCCCTTGAAGGACCCGCTCCCCGTCACTACTTAGAGATGGGGGAGTACTAATCCATAAGTGAGGACCCGCACCCTACCCAGTAGGGGAGTACAACTCTGGTAGTTTTTTTGTGGGGGACCCACACCCTAGTATGTTAGGAGAGTACCAACCCTAGGCTAGAGGACCCACACCTTCACACGATAGGGGAGTACCTAATCTATATGTGAGGACCCACACACTACCCGGTAGGTGAGTTAAAATCTGGTAGTTTGTTTGCTATGGGGAACCCACACCCTAGTACGTCAGGGGAGTACTGACCTGAGGCTATAGGACCCACAACATGGCACAGTAGGGGAGTAACGACTCTATTGTAGTACTGCATAATAAGGACCCGCACCCTAGGTTGACAGGGGAGTACCTACTCCTAACATAGAGGACCTGAACCTACCTGGTAGGGGAGTACCTGAATCTATGTGAGTTATGTATGGAGGACCCATGCCCTAGTCCAATAGGGTAGTACCGACTCTAAAGATAGAAAAACCAATCATAGGGAAATGAATCGACACTCATGACATGGGGAGTCCCATCTCTACCAATGTAGAGGAGTAAAAAATACCCGCACCTTGAGTTGACAACGGAGTAGCCATCCTAACTCTTTCTCTAAGAAACACTCTGGTTATACTCCTCCAGTTATCAGCCATACTTCAACCACCACAAAGTTCCACAAGTAAGTAACCCGATGATCCGTCATGTCATAAGGGTTCCAATGCAATAGATGGTGCATCAATCAGACACCCGTTTTATAAGATATATTCACTTTAATATCGAGGGCCCGATTAGATTTGAGTACGATATAACCTGGTCATACTCCAACTTTATCCAAATGTCACATGGAGTATCTCAAAATTGTTGTCTTTCTCCAAGGATCCCAGTGCCATAGACGGTTCATCAAATGGACATCTATTTTACAAGATAAGGCTATAACCCGGTCAGACCGACCCGGCCCAGCCTCGACCGACCCGAGCTGGTCCAGGCCCGACCTGGTTGGGTGGGGCCATAGTGGGATAGGCCCTTCAGGACATGGATGGGCCCAGCCCGGCTTGGCGGGGTTGGGCCGCGGCGGCTTGGCCCGCTGACTGGTGCAACCAACGCAGGGTCGCGCGGTCCGCTGCTCCCAACCAACTCAAAGGAGTTTTTCAACTCCTCTAATGGTAGTACCAAGTGGAACCACCTCAACACCCACAGGACCCATAGGTAGCGGGTCCCCTGCATCATCGTTGCATAGATCCATGACTACTTTGAGTGTGGAACATGACGATGCACCACCTCTATGTCCGTGGCCAACCACATGTCTGACCACCGCGTCACCGAGCAGCGCCAATCTTCCACTGTGACCAGTGGTTTCCAGTCTCTGCCCTCATCTGCTAGCGCTGGTCACTGGCGCCACCATGTCATCACTTCATTAGTGGGCCAAAGTTTGAGCTATGTTGGTCCTTATATCCTTATATATGCACCTAACGTTCTCTTGGGATGCTGTCTTCATTGCGCACCTCTCGATTCTATGGTTCTGTCAAGTTGGAACAACCCACCTCTAAAGAATGCAATGAAAAACAAGTGGCAGAGGGTCTAGGTCTTGTTCATTTGTACACGCCCTCCGCGTTAGCATTATAACAAGTGGGGGGTAATTTATACATCACATTAAAAAAAATATAAACCCCATTCAACCCCCCCCCCCCCCCACAATGACCACCCACAAATTCAAGAACAAGGAGAAAAAATGTGTGAATTTCTTGAATTAGAAGAGAACCCTACCTCAACAATCATTGGAGTCATCACGATGGTGGAAGGAGAATATGTGCATTGATGAAGCCAATGTCGTTCATCACTCCCAGTTCATTGCTACCCGAGCTTCCATCCGTGTCGGTGGAAGGTGTCTCCTCACATCGCTATGGGTTCCTCTCTTGAAGAAGTCATGTCAAAAACTCTACCCCATGCCCCATTTAAATAGAGGGGGAAAAGGGTGAGTAATGCACTGAGGAATTAATGAGATTCATTAATTGACATAATTAATGTGCCACATTAATTACACGAGGTTTGGTTACACAACCAAAGTGTAACTAGGCAGTTAATATCCCATACTTGAAAGCCTTACCACCTCCATGGTCCCCACCAATTCCGCTCAACAGGTGGTTGAAAAAAAAAGAAATAAAATAATAGTACCTATGTTATCTTATTATTTTTTTTAAAACATTGTAAAAACTTTATTTTCACCTAAAAATAGCTATCCAAGTTAAGCCTCCCTTAAAAAAATCATGGCATTGAAGATTCAATGGTTCCCCCAGATTTTTAATCAGAGCACCGATACAGAACATAGAAAATTCCACCCAAGCATTTACTAAACATACCTTTAATAAAAGTTAAAAAATTATTAACAGTCAACCTTGAACCATGCCGGCTGAGGTTAGGCTCTGACTAAGGGGAAAACGCCCTCACAAGATCAATGGTACTCCTATATTTTCAATCCGAGTTACCGTTTAGATGTTAAGGATTTTACAATAAAATAATTTTCACTTAATAATTTTATTTATGACCAAAAACTAAATTCCACTGGTGGCCCATGCCGGCCAAAGTTAGTGTTTTCCTAATGAAATAATACACTAATTTTTTTAGCGGTAGACTTGGATTTTTAATCCGAGTCACCATTTGTGTGTTATATGCATTTGAAAAATAAAATAATTTTATAAAATAATTTTATTTACGGTTAGGACATTTTTGTTTTTATCCCTGGGGGCATGCGCCGACTAAATTTAAGTTGCGCCTATGGTAAACCTGCCATCCTGAACGCAACAGTGCCCTTAGATTTCTGATCTGGACACCTATTTAAGAGTTATTTTACTTTTTTAGGAAAATAGCTCACACACACTATTTAAAGCTTAACATTTTTTTGATGGATCATTTCAGGCACTTTGAGCATTAGAATCACATGTCGTCCGATTTTTTGGTCTTGAAATAATTCCATATAAATAAGAAAATTACACGAAAATTATGAGATGTCAAATTCTCCCAACATTTAGACTTTTCATCCCCGAAAATCCAAAACAAAGGAAAATAAAACAAAGGAGGGTACTGAGCACAAATATGAGCCTTCTGCTACCATGTTCTATCTTAGAGGTTCCTGTGCTGCCACCGAACTCTCACTAGAGGGATCGACCGCCCATGAAGGACTCACTTCTGTCGATCCTCTATCTCCACTGGGAACTCTGTAAAAGTTTCCCCATCATCAAATTCTAACTCTCCCTAGTTGATAACATGTGATGTATCATGTACACATATCCTCACCTGTGACACATGGAAAACATTATGCACCTGCTGCATCTATGGGGGAAAATCTAGGCAATACTCCACCTCGCCAACTCTATTGAGAATATTGAAATGTCTGATGAACCTCTGAGATATCATGTTTCCCCAGCTAAATCTCCACAATCCTCATTATGGTGAGACCCATAAGATGACATGGTCTCCCTCCATGAACTCTAAGGGTCTCTGTCTCCTGTCGGTATAAGAATTCTGCTGGCTCCATGTAGTCTTCATCCCTGTACACCAGTACTAATGCCATAGGTTCTAGTACATATTTGCCACACCAAGATGTACTGCCAAAGGGGATGTGTGGAACTCCCTCAACACCTTCTCTCATAGTGTCACTGGAACCATGGTGCATACTTTGAGAAGTATGATGTGCTCCCCACCTTCATAAAATCCCTCAAGAGCATATCCTGAGGTTATATGGGCATTTCAGAACTCACAGTATACGTCCCCATGTTGTGCCTTCCGAACTCGATGAAGGTGTGATGGAGTGACAATTATAGATTGAAGGTAATCTACTCCATAACTATCCATGAAGGGTTTCTGTAATGTGGCTAGATTCTTTGTTGCGTCACTCAGCAATTGTAAACCAAACCTCATATTGAGTGAATCTACCACCACGTCTCCCTTCTAACTCTCATCTCTCAGAGCTCTGCAGAAGCCACTCAATATGTAGTTGTAGATATTGGTGTCGTCGTAGGGTACAATCCAATTCAGAAGTCCCTCTCCCCGTGGGGAGGTAATTCTAGAAAAATCTTTTGAAAATTTGTTCCCACACACTGCCACTACTATTGGGAACAGAAAACTCAAAACTACTACTACCACGAGGGTAAGGATGGCCGACTCAAGAGTGATCGGCTATACCCTCCTATCAAAGATTTTAACTCACACTGCCTCAGTTTCCTTTTTCACCAACCAAAGGAAACCTCATTCCAATGCTATAGATGTACCACAACCTTTTTGCATAAAACAATCAATCTGAGCATGAACTTTGTATAACCAGTCTATACCCAAACTAACGTCGTAAGGACTCAACACTTCCACAACAAAGTTTTAACCAAAGCTCTTTCCTCAAGGGTTAGATCACATCAACGTAATAAATCTAATTACTGAGTCTGCTCCCAAAGGTTTCTCCAGATGTAAGGGTCAGATAAATGGTTTAACTAGAAACTCTATGTCTTGAACAAGATTCGTGACAAGAAGGAATGATTAGTACCTATGTCTATTAATATGACATCTATTAGTAGACATAGATCATACCTCGAATCATTCCTGAAGCCCTTGGGTCACACTCCTTAACCGTATGCAGCTACTCCCTTCCCTTGTCCTTCAGATCCCTATGTCTGGTGGGGACCACATTGGGGTGGTGGTTGTAACATTTCAAAATGTATACTACCTCACGATTCTCTCCTAGATCCTCATGCACATCTTCTTCACTACAGATTATATTTTACTTATCACATCCTCTTCTTGAAACATTTTTACACTTCCAAGTCTCCAAGACTGATGTCAGTTTCCTCCTTTCCACTATTGACATTCACTGGCTGTATCTGCTCAACCCAAATAAATTCAACCACAAAGGTTCTCTCTAGCACCCTAACATAAGTAGGAATGCATAGAGGGATATTTATATCTTGGATGTCCCTAAAAATATCTCTCTCGGAGGTCTGATCCCTGAATCACTGGTCGTATTGTATTCATCGGGTACTTGGAATAGTCGGTACACCTCGATGAATACTCAAATACCGACATGTCGTCTTTCCAAAGCTTTAAAATCTCTTGGGAACACATACCCCGGAGGTTTTTATGGAAATAGACCCCCTTCTCTGAGGAAGGTTCTCAAGATCTATCCATGGAAAAGGCCACCTCACTATATTATTGGGGTAATCTAAACCCTACCATCACCCTTCTTAGCCACATTGAATGCTCACTGCCTGGACCACCATCTGATTTAATGGTTCCCTGGCTAGATGGTAACTCAGTCACCACATCAAGCCAGTCCTTAGCTGCCTGTGAGTTGGGCTCGCCTCAGAACCATAGGGGTATCTGTCACTGAAACTTTTTTAAGGCACTGAGCCTATAAGCATCCTCTACTAGTAGCACTGATAGTTACTACGGACCCATAGAGAGTGGTATCGCTAGGACACCACCTGAAGGTACCTATCTCGAGCAACAATCCTTGTACTGAAGCCTCATCACACTTTGGACCATCCTCATGGTCACGTACTGGAATCCTAGCTGGCTATCTGCGTTGAGGCATCATGAAAGAGAATCAAGACGAACCAAGGTCAATATGTTATACCTGGTGAGAAAACTCAAAAGAGAAAAAAAATAAAATATTTCCAAAACACACGCATTTAGTGTTTTTGTGCACTGAATGGAGAATAAAAATTTAGGGTCCGGGTGTATGGATACGTCATCCACCACACCAACACTAGACTCCTAGAACTGAATACCACACTCAAAACACTTAACATTATTGCTCAATTGGAAAGATCAAAGTCATAGTTATTCAGTAGAATCGAACCCTCTAATATCACTTTGTCACGACCCGTCCCCTGAGGCCTGTGTCATGACTACCCTAAGCCCGCCTTCCATAGGCCAGGGGTTGGGGACTTGCACTAGAAAGGCGTATCCCCAAAACGGGAAGGAATTTTATTTAAACCTATACAAACAAATAGACTAGAACACCACCAGATGAAACCATGAAGTAAAACTTATGTAGGAAAAGTATGTATTAAAAGTAAAGGGCTAGAATACAAGCCCATCTAAAAAGATAGTGCTCTAACTGAAAATAGAAAACAGCTCCTGAGATCGTCCACCAGGAATCCTACCTGAAGGGTAGGTACAACTCATCTCTACAACTCTTCACATCAACCATCACCACCGTCCATCATTAGGTCCTATCTCCCCATGTCCCATTCAAGGCTGCACATTGTCTACATAAGACACAACAATGTGCGGGTGAAGCCCGTGTAGGGGTGAATATAAAAATACCCAGTCGGGACCCTGAGACCACTGAAGGGCTCTCAGAATTACACAAATTAAAAACACAAGCATGATCTCAAACGTAATGAATAATGAAAAAGACACAGATCAAACCGGATATACTCGTCTCATCCACAAAGAAAAAAAGGCCCCGACCTCAATCCATTTCTAGGATTTCCAAAAAACGATCAAGTGTAATTATAGGATCTAGAGTACACACTCCATGAATTGGCCATCCCTGATGAAAACCGTCTGAGAGATATACTCTATTAGGTACCACCCAAACATTCATAATAGAACGTCTGAAAGGTCATTCTCCTTCAGGAACTTTCTTCTAGAACTGCCTCTAGTGCCTGTCACCCGAGGTCTCATAGTCACCGTCTTGCACCTAAGGCAAGACCAAGGGAAACCTAGTGAAGAATATAACTCCTCAAAAACTATTTCCTACAGTCGAGGGAGCTCCAAATCCGCTAAAGGACTCATTCCTCATCGCTACTCGGAGATGGGGGTGTACTACTCCATAAGTGAGGACTTGCACCCTACCTAGTTGGGGAGTACAACTCTGGAAGTTTGTTTGATACGGGGGACCCACACCCTAGTTTGTCAGGGGATTACCAACCCCAGGCTAGAGGACCTTCACTTGGGCATGGTAGGGGAGTACCAAATTTATATTTGAGGAACTGTATCCTACCCAGTAGGAGAGTACAACTATGATAGTTTGTTTGCTGTGGGGGGACCCGCACCCAAGTACGTCAGGTGAGTACCGAACCCAGGCTAGAAGACCCACACCCTGGCACACCAGGGGAGTACCGAATCTACTGTAGTACTTTATACGAAGGACCCGCACCCTGGGTTGACAGTGGAGTACCTACTCCTAAGATAGAGGACCCGCACCCTACCCGATAGAGGAGTACCTGACTCTATGTGAGTTATGTATGGAGGACCCATGACCTAGTCCAATAGGGGAGTACTGAACAAAAAGATAGAAAAACCCATCAGAGGGAAACAAACCCTAACTCATGATGAGGGGAGTCACATCTCTACCACTGTAGAGGAATAAGGAATACCCACACCTTGAGTCATCAAGGGAGTAACCATCCTAACTCTCATTACAAGAATCACCCTAGATCTGTTCCTATGGTTATCAACCATACCTCAACCACCATGATGTTCCACAAGTAAGTAACCTAATTATCTATCATCTCATAAGGGTTTCAATTCAACAGTTTACACGTCAATCAGACACTCGGTCTATAAGCTATATGCACATTAATGTCGATGACCTAGTTGGATTTGAGTACGATCCTACCCAGTCAAACTCAAACATTCATCGAAAGTCAGGTGAAGTATCTAAAAAGGGTCATCTCGCTCCATGGATCCTAGCACCATAGTCGGTTCCTCAAATGGACATCAGATTCACAAGGTATGGACTTTCAAGCGTATCTAGGACCGAGAGGGGTCCAGGTACGGGCTCACCCGACCCGACTCGACCCGCCCTGGCGGGGCTGGGCTGTAGTGGATCGGCCCTCCGACTGGTGTGACCCACGCAGGGTCACATAGTATACTACTCTCGACTGACTCAAAGGAGCCTTTCATATCCTTTATTGATGGTGCTAGGTGGCACCACCTGTTCACCCACGAGACCCTCCGAGAGCGGGTCCCTTGCATCACTGCGGCTTCAAGTCGCGACTCCCATCAGCACGGCGGGCGACGACGCACCCCCTCCACCTCTACGGTCGACCATCTGTCCGACCACCGTAGTTCCAAGTGGCACCAATCTTCCACCACTATTGTTGGTTTCCAACCACCGCCCTCATTCGCCTCCAAAGAACTCAATAAAAAACAAGCGGCGGAGGGTCCAGACCATATTCGTTTGGCTCACACCCTTCACGTTAGAATTATAACTAGTGTGGGTAATTTATACATCACATTAAATTAATGATAAACCCTATTCACACCCTCCACAATGACCACTTGAAAATTCAAAAATAAGGAGATAAAATGTGGGAATTTCTTGAATTAAAAGATAACCCATACCTCAAGAATCGTTGGAGTCATCAAGTTTGTGGAAGGAGAATCCGTGCTCGGACAAAGTCACCGACATTCATCGCCCCCGATTCATTGCCTCCCAAGCTTCCATATCCATTGGTGGAAGGTGTCATGTCACATCTCCAGAGGTTCCTCTCTTGAGGAAGTAGTGTCAAAAACAATACCCGAGCCCCATTTAAATAGAGGGGTAAAAGAGTGAGTAACGCACCAAGGAATTAATGAGATTCATTAATTAACGTAATTAATGTGCCACATTAATTACATGATGGGTGGTTATGCATCCAAATTGTAACCGGACAATCAATATCCCATATTTAAAAATCTTACCACCTCTGTGGTCCCTACCACCACTTCTAAATAGGTGGTAGAAACAAAAGAAATAAAATAACAACTCCTATGTTATTTTATTATTTATTTAAAAATTCATAAAAACTAACTTTTTCCCCAAACCAACTACTATCAATGTTAAGCCTCCCTTAAGATAATCCCGCCATTAATATAATCTCAACACTACAGACTCAAATATGGCCTCTAATTTTTAATCCAAGCACTGGTTTAAATGATAGAAAATGCCACCCGCACCTTTACTAAACATACCTTTAAAGAAAAGTTCAAAAATTATTAATAGTCACCATAGACCCACAGTAGTTAAGGTTAGGATCCACCTAACGAGAACACACCCTAAGGAGATCCATGGTAGTCTCATATTTGTAATCCGAGTTACCATTTAGAAGATAAGGATTTTACAATAAAATAATTTTCACTTAATTATTTTATTTACGGCAAAAAACTAACTTCCACTGGTGGCCCGATCTAGACAAATTTAGTATTTTCCTAAGGAAAGAATACAATCATGAGTTCATCAGTAATCTCTAATTTTTAATCCATGTCACGTTTTGTGAGTTATAAGCATTGTAAAAATAAAATAATTCTATTTAATAATTTTATTTACAATTATGATATTTTTGGTTTCTCGCTGGGGGAATGCACCGACTAAATTTAAGTCGTACCTGGGGTAAAATTGCCATTTTGAACACAACGGTGCCCTCATATTTCTAATCTGGGCACCCGGTTAAGAGTTATTACACTTTTTTAGGAAAACCTCTAACGCGTTCTATTTGAAGCATAACATTTTTTTCGATGAATCATTTCGGGCACTCCGAGCATCAGAGTCACATGAAATCAGATTTAACAGTCTTGAAATAATTCCATATAACTAAAAAAATTACATGTTAATTCGGAGATGTTACAATTTTAAATTGAATATATCTTATATTATGGAAGTTAAAAATATTTGGTTAATTTTCCAACATATGGATAATTGAGGTATAAAGAGGCACAACAAAGAAAGTCCAGAGTTCCTATGAAACAGTTGGGATTTTTTCCAATTACACCTCGTTTACAAAGTTTATTTATGTCTCGTAGCACATCTGCATTGATGAAATGGAATAAATAAAATATTCCCATTACATATTGTCACGAACCAACCTAGGTACCTTGGTAACCCGATAATCGAGCTGGTCCTAACATAACTCGAAGGGAATTCCCAATCCCCACATTTATGTGAGTGGCACCTTGTATCGTAAAACATATAAGTGGGGATGATTTCTACCACAAAAATGAAAAATAAAAATAAAAACATAACAATAATCATATCAAAAGAAAGCTCCACTGGGAGTGAGGTACTAGAATAAAAAAAAGGAAAAAATACAATGTACTGAAACCCAAGTACTAAAATAGGAAAACATTCCCAAAGTCCCTATGGACACAACTCACCAAGTACAAAGCTCAACAGCTAGATCCACCTCCAAGATATCCCTTCCCTTTGCTCGATCCTGAAAGGATAATGTCTAAAAACACCCAAAGAAAAAAGTAGGGTGTGAGCCTAATCCTAGTAGGATACCACCGAATATTCCATAACAGATTCCAAATATAGATTATACAAATAAAAACATTCAATTTTTGAAATAAATAGGTATGGGAATTAAAAATCATATTTAAAAAAAACATGCTAAAAAATTTAAATATGGAAATCCCTTTAAAGAAAAGGTTTTACTTTACAAGTGGAGGAACATTTATTAAACAATGGATAATGTAAAAAATTAATATAAATTAGTTTTTATAAATTTAGTATGTATATAAAGTAGTTTAAACAAACATTGGCATAAAATTATATCTTAAATATAAATAAAAAAGTGAGAAAAATGGTCATTTTACTAATGGTATGATAGTATTAACTAGATATAAGATTCCCCAATCTCTATGTGAACTCATTAAAATGTTTATACACACGTCCCAATGACACTGTCCAAATGAGACTCGTCACCAACCCATTGGGGGCGTGACCCATTGCATGTATGTTTTAGAATGTTGTTGTAGCATAGAGTGTATCAAAATAACTCACTAAATACCTAAGGATTATATGTGTTTGTACATGATGGGAGAACAATTTTTAGACTACTTAAAAAACAATCAATCCCATTCTTCCATTTCAAAAATTTTAATTTATTTTCATTTACAACCAAAACATGTTTTATTCAAAAATATGTTTTTTCACAAGATAAAACCACTGGGTTTCAATAAAATAATTTTAAAAAAATATCATGAGTTTGAAATCCATTAAAAACTAATTCTATCATTTTATCAATTAATATCCACAATAAATTCAAAAAATTAATTGAAAACATTTCCATCAAATCCACAATTTAAATTCAATTATTTAAATCATCCAATTTTCACAAACTCACCCCAATTCAATGAAATAGGGGGTTTTCAATGTTTCCATGCCAAAACTATTTAATATATCCCAATTAAATGGAATTTGGTTTTATCAAATCAATTGAAAGAAAGGTTGAGAATTTAAATTTAAATTAGAAAATGAATCACCCAAGCAATACAGTTGTAATCAATTTGAAAAAAACAAGATGAAACCACCTACCTATTTCCTAAATAACGACACTCATAATGACACTCATCAATGAGAATGAAGGTGATGGAGTAATTAAAACACAAAATAGGTGCAATATCCAACACCACAAGACCTATATCCATCAATCCCATGAAAATCAATTGAAATACCAAGAGGAGGGAAAGATAGAAACTCGAAGAATATGGGAGAACCCTTATCTAAGAATCACACTATAGATAAAACAAAGATCCAAAGTCGATCAGATTGAACCGGAAGGTGGGGAACCTATGAAAACTACCTTGAGAGAGTCTAGGGTCAAGATCCAAGAGGTATGGGAAGAATATACCGAGAAGTACTATGAAACACATTACTTAAGGTTGGGCACAAGCCATGTCACAACTTGTACCAAGGGGTCATGATGTATAGGACACTCTGGACAAGTATGCTGAAAATCAATCGCCTTAAGTTAAAAAATTTATATTTAGACAATACACAATGTGTAATTCAAGTACAGAGAGTGTACCAAATCACGGCATGACCTCCCCATTCATGACATGAAACTAGCACCAAGTACATGAAGTGTACTTTAGGTACACGACATGTACCTATTCTGTAGTTTGCAATAAACCCAGAAAAATCACATAAAAGGATTTTTAACAAAAAGGGGACTTAGAAAAGATACAAACATACCTGGCCAGGTTAATGAGACGCTACAACTTCCCACCATAAAAAATTTCTTCCCCCATAAATCCTATGAAGAAGCTTCCATAGCAAAGAGATGGGGCCAGTACTCTCTCATCATTGCCTTGTGTTCCCACGTCTCATGATTATCAGCACCATGCTAAAATAACCCATGAACCAAAGGTATCTACCTCCCATGAAGTACCTTGGTCTTAGAATAAAATATCCTGACTGGTTTCTTAGTCAAAGATAAATTATCCTAGATCTCAATATCACTCGAGCTCAGAACATGAGATGGATCAGATAGATACTTTCTCAACTGTGAAACATGGAACACATTATGTATCAATGTTAGCTGTAGTGGTAGTGCTAATTGGTATGAAACATTCCCCACCTTCTCAAAAACCTTGAAAGGTCCCACAAAGTGAGGATAAAGCTTCCCTTCTTCCCAATCCATCTATGCCCCAACTGGGGTGAAACCTTGAAGAACACTTGATCACCAAATGAAAAATACAAAGGTCTACGATGTCAATCAACATAAGACTTATATTGAATTTGTGCAGTCAATATCCTCTAAAGAATTAGAGGAATATTTACTGTCTTCTCCTGCACCAAGCTTTGTCAAACCAATGAATTTTCACCGACCTCTAACCAACACAACAGAGATCTACAAGGACAACTATACAAGGCCTCTAAAGTTGCCATTTTTATCTCGGACTAGTAACAATTATTGTAAGAAAACTAAACTAGACCTAAGTGATCATCATAAGACAAACTGAATTCGAGGTCACAAGAACAAAAATATCCTCAAGAATTTTTATATCTCTTTCTGTCTAGCCATCCAACTACGGATGGTAGGCCATGCTCAAACGAACCTGAGATCCCAGTGCCTCACGAAGGCCTCTCCAAAAGTGATAAGTGAACTGATGATCTATATCAGAGACTATATTATATGAAACTCCGTAAAAAATAACAATATATTTCACATAGATATTTCCCAACTCGTCATCTTTGGAAGCATCTCGAATGGGTATAAAGTGAGATGACATGGTCAGCCTATCGATCATAACCCATATCACATTATTCTTTCTTTGGGTATGAGGAAACCCAACCATAAGGTCCATAGAGATCTCATCCCACTTACAAGTTGGGAATGGAAGCAGTTGAAGAAAACATGAAGGTTTATGGTGTTCAGATTTCACATGTTGGCATGTATAACAATGAGAGACAAACTCAGAAATGTCTCATCTCATACCTAGACACCAGAACTACTACCTCATGTCATAAAACATCTTAGTGGTCCCTTGGTGCAAAAAAAACTAATAATTATGGAAATCCACCCCCAGTGCCTTTCACACTATTAACGAAACAATGAAGAAGATTCAATATCATATAACACCCTCATTAGAGAACAACCATTATGAAACTGTCTCCACACTATAATGGGATTCTCTAATTCTAGGGAACTCATCGTCAAGAAATTGATCCCGAAGAATCATCTTGAGAACAGTAGATGTCAATTTCACACGGGTTAAAGAAACATCATCCCCTTTCTACAGAACTCTAATATGAGAATCTGAAACAAGAGCCATAAAATTACACTCTTCTGAAGATTCTTTCACTATATGGGTTGGATGTTTCCAGCTCAATGAATCAACAAAAAAAATTTCCTTTCCCTAGGGTATAGGTGATGTTAAAGTTGAAAGAATACAGGTACTCCAGCCAATGCATCAGCCGAAGATTCAAATATTTTTTGGAGAAGATATAAATCAATTTTTTTTTGGTATAAATACACTTTAAACCTTTCACTAAAAAGGTAGTGCCACCAACTCTTAAGAGCATGCATCACAGCTTCATGTTCTAGGTCATGGATAGGATAATTATTATAATGTTACTTGATCTGACAAGATTAACATGCTACTACATGATCAACCTGTACGAGAAAGCTTCCTAATCCTGAACCCAAGGCATTATAGAAGAGCGCACAACCCTGCTTGGCTGTTGGAAGAGTCAACACCGATGTAGTAGTCAGCAGACATTTCAACTCAAAAAAAGGAATCTAACATATTTCATTCCATTGAAACTTCACCCCTTCCAAGTCAAATAATTCATTGGATTATCCAACTTTAATAATTCCTTCACGAACCAGTAATAATATCTAGCTAAGCCCAAGAAGATCCAGATCTCGAAGACATTTTGTGGCTGCTCCCAAGTCAAAAATAACTTTACCTTATCTAGATCAAATGATACACCCTGTTCAAAAACAATTTTTCCTAATAATTTCAATTCCCAAATCCAGAAATCACACATCGAAATCTCGGCAAAAAGGCACTGATTTATTATATGATTCAAAAATATTCTTAGATTTTTCACAAGACCATCCTTGTATTTAGAGCAAAAAATAATTTCATCCACAAAGATAACCACAAAAGAATCTAGATACTCATTGAAAATCTTCTTCATTATGTCCATGAAAACTGAAGGAGCATTTTTTAAACCAAAGGGTATAACAGGGTACTCATAGTGGCCATACTTTCTCAGAATGGTGGTATTCTGAATGTTTGATTCTTTTCTCCTCAAATAATGGTAACCAAATCAATGGTCTATCTTTGAAAACCACTTAAACCCTTTCAACTGATCAAATAAATATTTAATCCATGAAAATGAGTATATTTTATTTGTCATGACTCTATTGAGCTTTTTATAATCAATACATAGGCGAAGATAAACATTAAACTTCTTAGAAAAAACAACTGGTGTCGCCCAATGTGACACACTTGGACAAATAAATCCTTTCTCAAGAAGGTCATCCAACTAAGACATCTGATATTTCAGCTCAGATGGTGACATGTAGTAAGAGGGGATAAAGACCGGTTGAGTACAGAATATTAAGTCAATAGAAAACTCATCCTCTCTCACCAAGGAAATACCAAAGAAACCCAAACGGAAAACGTCAGAAAACTCGGTGAAAACAAGAGGAAGATCATAACACATTAAATCTCACTCTAGGTCAAACAAAACACTAATATAACATTCCCCAACTCTGGATAAGAAGTTATGGACCTACCTGACCTTGGGTCCCATTCTCCTTCAAAATCAAGTTTCACACCACTATGTATAGTAAAGTAGACCCTTCATAGATAACAGTCAATTCAACATTTATTTGAAATGATCCAATCTATCCCAAATATGACATCAAGATATTTCATATCATGAACTAGAAAACTACAATATAGCTTGACATCAGATAGGGAGAGGATAAAAAGACTATGGAGGCCCTGATCTCTCTTTGTACCAAGGGGTGTAGTAATATCCATTTCACAAGATAGTTTCTCAATAAGAAGATTTAGTAGATTAATGATATGAGTTGAAATAAAATAGTGGGATGCACTGGTATCAAAAAGTGTAGTAAATAATGATGAGGTAATGGTAATGGTACATCTCATAGTTGTGGGACCCATGTCTATTTCTTCTAGAGACTCTTCCTCTTTGTGAAGAAGCTTCGTTCCAAATTCTTGTGGCTGGAACCCTTTAGTCAGTGATGCATTTGATTTCCCCATAGTTTTGAGAGGATTTGGTGGTAATGTACCACTATACAGAGTATATAAGTGATTGTATAACCTCTACAAGTTCTCTAAATGTCTAGAGGAGCTTCAGTTCTTGGGTACCATAGTGAAAACCCTCCTAGAATATGCTAGATTTTCACTCTAGTATCTAGTCAATGAACTTCCTCCTGAAGCTGTAGGAGGTATGAAATGACTCTTCCATCAAGAACATCCACAAAAATCATCATTCTTCCAATTTCCTTTGAAAGAACTGGTGCTACCACTAGGAGAAAATGGAACTACCATCAACCATGACTTCCCAGCCTAGTCCATCTCAACCATCACCACCCTATCTAGAACATCAACATTAGTGGGAAAATTTATCATGAAAACCTGAGAACAAATATATAATAAAAGTTCCAACTTGAACCATCGATCCTTCATTCTCTCATTAGATACAGTCTCTGGGGAAAACTACACCAGCTCAGAAAAATGATTTGAATACTTAGTCATAGTTTTTTTGACCTTCTCAAGATTGAAAATATTCACATACTTAGAAAAAAACATTGAATTTGGATAAAAAGGATTAGTGAAAATAACCTTGATGTCTTTCCACTGTAATCCATCATGTGTCTCTACGGCCACCATCGTGTCCCACCAACTCCTACGCGGTCCATCCAGAACAAAGAAGACACACTTCACCCTGATCACTTCCGGTGTCTCCAAGAACTCAAATAAATTTTCTATCTTTTCCACCAATTACTCATCATGTTGAGGATCAGTGGAGAATTTGAATAATAGTGTTTTTTGGTGAACTAACTCTTGATAATGATTTCAAAGAACATCCCCTTAAGGATCCACAAATCGATCCTGAGTGGGAACTGGAGGTGGTTTCTGTCCTAGAGCTTGGACAGTGCGCATGATCACCTCAACCAAATTCGGATCAACCATATGATTTTATTTCTAAGGTTGAACATAAACTTTTTTCGGAATTTGATTTGCATGTCTTATCAGAGTCATGATGCTGTAAAAAATAACCCAAAAAGAGACATTAGACCAACACTCGAACTGAGTAACAAGAGAAAATTTTCTCAAAAGAAGGGACATACAAGATTTAGATTTCTCTCTATCCAAATATCAATAGAGAAATTACTAGAAGTAATATATAAGATGTAATTCCTTGAACATCCATGGAAACTTAAGGTTCATTGTGGTGAGAGATGGAAAAATACTAAGTCACAACTACCTTCTAAGTCCCGACAAGACTTCAAAAATCATTACTGACTTCAAGAAAAATGATCAGTAGCCTCCTTTGATACCAATTTTTCATGAACCAGACTAGGTACCTTGGTAACCTGATAAATGGGCTGGTTCATGACAAATGGAATCACATCAAAAGTGAAGAAATGGTACAAAGCCAATTGAATCGAACTAGAAGGTGGGGCACCTTTGAAAACAGCCTAGGGAGAGTCAATGGTCGAGAGAAAAAAGGTCTAGGGAGAATATACTGAGCGGTACTTCCAAATGAATTACTTAAGTTTGGGCGTGGGCCGAGTCACGATGTGTACTAAGGGATCACGATGTGTAGGCCATGCTGGATAAGTACGCTAAAAAACACGTCACCTTGGGTTAAAAATCCAATATTTATTCCCTAAACGACATGTACATCAGGAACACGGTGTGTACCAACTCACGACATGACCTCCACATTCACAACCTGAAAACAACACCAAGTACATGATGTATACTTTAGGTACACGACATGTACCTATTCTACAGTATGTAGTATACCGAGAAAAATTACATCAAAGGATTTTTTAAAAAAAGGGGACTTAGAAAAGGTGGAAACTTACACATTCAGGGTAACATGATGTTATATAGAAATCTTAAATCATCCACATGTTAGTGATTCATGGAAAAAATTTGATCAAGCACATCCTTCTTTTTCTTCAAAACCTTGTAAAATATGGATGGTCCTTTCTACTGATGGTTTTGTCCATTTGTTGCATACGATAATCAATATTCTTGGTTTTCTATTTTCATTACTCCTTAAAACTTTCCTCATAGTATGTTGATGAAGGAACCATATATATACTAGACCTTGCTAATTTTAGGACATCCAAAGATGAATATTGATTATTATTTGAAACCACAATTTGAGGAGTTAATTTCATTATAGAATAACAATGTGACTACATTTGATATAACTCCAGATCAGAATTTTATATTGAAGGTTGCATTAATATTGATGATCTGTGAGTTTCTGGTGTATGGTATGTCATCTAGATAGAGCACACATGGTCTAAAACAATGTCTATACTACATGGATGAGAATTTTTTTTATGTTTTGTAATGGGAGAAAGGTTTGTTATTTTGATTTTAATTATAGATTTATTCTTACAGATAACCATTTTCAAAGGAACAAAATTAATTTTACAAATGGAAAAATAAACAAGTATTTAGGTAAAAAAATTGTCTCTGAATTACCTCGTGTTACTTTTGGACCAATCATAAACAAGAAAATTAAAAATGGTTTTGGGAGAGATCAAAGTTGAATAAAGTAGATTATTTTTTGGGACCTTCCATATTTGTTTGATTTGTTAGTTAGTCATATGTTAGATGTAATGAATATTGAGAATAATAATTTTGATAACATGTTTTATACTGTGTTGGACACACATGGTAATACCAAAGAAAATTTAAATACAAGATTACATTTTTCACAAATTTTTATACGTACTAAACTTGAATTACTTGAATATTAAATATCACACAAATTAATAAATCCAAAATTACCTTACTCACTTAGTTAATAAATATTTTATTATTTTGTTAATGGATTAGATATTTGAAGTTACCAGATCGTTATGCTTCTAATTTTTCTCATTGCATCAGAAATAGGCATATTACCTGGTTAAAAAGTCATGACTTTCATTCCATAATTGAAATATTACTTCTTGTTGGTGTTATAGGGATTTTGATTTCTTCAATTTTGAATGTGTTGACTGAAATATCTTTTTTCTGAGACATTTTTGCAGAAAAATTGGATTATAATTCATTTAGTTTACTATAAAAATATGTTGTTTTAATTTTATGTAAATTAGAGAAAATATTCCCGTCAAGCTTCTTTGATTCCATAGAACATTAAATATTGAATTTTCTATATGAAGATAAATGTGGAGGGATAGTAAAATTCTAGTGGATGTATCTACTTGATAGATGTATGAAAAAATTAAAGAATAAAGTACGTAACAAATCATCTGTTGAAGGGTCTATTGTAGAAGCATACTGACAGGAGAAAATTTCCAATTTTTTCTCTCAATATTTATAGTCAGAATATCCTTCAAAACATAATCAAATGGGTCACACTGAGACAAATGTTGATGATGTCATAGACCATTAGTTATCAATTTTAATCAGCATAATCTTGTTTTTTGAGGTTATGATGAGTGATAGATTACAGATGAAGAACTTCATAGAGATCATATTTATGTTTTCTAAATTATGATGAAATGACATGATTTATACAGTAAATAATACTTTTTTATTATTTCTTTAAATATTTATAAAACCTCACTTTATTTACATTACCATTTTTATACTATATAATGAACATATGAAAAATCAATTTATATAAATTATATATGTTTCTCTTGATGAACATCAACAACAAAATTCTGCATATTATTTTCAAATACTGGTAAGTTATGTTTTATTCAATGGAATAATAAATCAATTTTTCAATGATATATGTCATTAATAATTTTTATTATTTATAGGTAATACAACATGAAAATAAAATTGGCAATTGGTTATGTGTTCCCAGAAACCCTCCATAAAAATTGATAAAATCCTATAATGGGTATGTGGTTAATGGATTTCGATTCCACACACCCATATATTGTGAATCAAATAAATCAATGAATAATGGTGTCCTTTTTAAAAAATACCATCATAAGGAAAGTGAAGTTAACTTTTATGGTATTCTTGATGAAAAAATTGAGTTATTTTATCTGGGGCCAAATTATGTTACAATGTTTAAATGTCATTGGTTTAATATAGATTGTGGGTTGCGAGTTTATCCATGACATATAGTCATTGAAATCAAATATAACTGTATTATTGAATCAAATGAACCACTTATGTTGGAACATCAATCACATCAAGTTTACTATGAAATGTACTATGATGTTTCAATAGATTCAAAGGACTGGTGGAGTGTGATAAAATCGAAATCACATGACAATTAGTTTTTTTGAAAAATAAAATGGTTCTGTTGAAGTGCAACATATTTAAATTTTTCATGAAACATCCCAAAATATATCTTTTACTTGATGGGATATAAATATCAATGATGAAACCCCCTGTTAAGGGATGATGATATTGATAATCTTGATAAAGTAACAAGGGATGATGAATTATAAAGTCTTATGGATGTTGAAAAAGCATAAGATGAGGATGAAGACATTGATATCGATGAAAATGGTGATGAAGATGATGATCGATGTATTATATTTAGGTATTTAGTTATAGGTAATTATGATATTATAAAAATTATTAGTTTTTTAAATTTCATATTTATATTAACGATCTATTATAGGTAACATTATTCTATTTAGATATTTATTAGTTTTTTTATATTTTATATCTATTTTAATAATCTCTTACTGGTGAGAATATTTGATTTATTTGGATAGAGATGATCCAGTTGATATATTATGTTCTCTCACTAATTCCAGACTTCCTGACCATGACCCGATTTAACTCCTCCTATCTAGGTTAGTGTGACTACTTGTAGGGGGCTCAGTTTTTCTAAATTACTAATTTCAGATCATACTCTAGAGAGACAGTCATCTTTTGATTTTGATCCTTCTTTATAAGGGTATGGTTAATTATTTAAGATATTTATTTTATATTACTTAAGTGAATTAATTTTGATAATAATTTTATGATTATATATTTGTTTCAATTTCCAAAAAATTTCACATTTATCCACTGGGCATGATGGTGTTATTTTGAGAAATTATTTTTCCAAGCCATGGGTGTCATGGAACCTGGTACCCATCGCTGTGCATGACTAGATGTTCAACCACTGGATTTTACCTTATTAGATAATATATAATTTTTTAAAATTTATTTAATTACTTACATATATTTTTTGAATTGTATTTCATAATTTATTTTCTCTAATTTCTGATAGTCATAGAGGTCATATCTGAAAGGCATAGGAAAATTCTATACATGATCACTTTCTTCAATTTATAGTCAACTTCAGAAAGTGAGCTACAGATAAAGCTTGTGCTACCATATTCGACCAGTCTTGCATCTCCCATATTCTTGACTATATGTCAGCTTAGGTATGGGATTGGTCATGCTCCTTCTAGCTTGGAGAGACTATTAGGAAGAGATCGTTAGTTGGACGTTAGAGTCGGTGGAAGAAAGAGGTCACCCATAGGGCCGAACGATGTACATTTTACATTCATCGATGATATATGGTAAGTAATATTATTTATTTATGTATATTTATTTTAATTGTAACATGTTCGTGATATTACGTAGGCTGCTACTAAACCATATTTTATAGATCTTGAAGTTTATATAAAGATGTATACTGATCCCTATACATGGGAATTTGTAAGCGAATGATAGTGCCATATTGTAGTAAGTGATCTTGTTGAAAAATATCATTAATATTAATTTCATTATCATTATAATTTTTCAATATATTTAAAAAAAATATAAGGCTATGACTTCTCATTCATAGGAGAGTCAAGATGAGACTGAATAAGATTTCACTATTGATTCAGGTTTTGATGAGGGGTCTTGGATACAGGCGACCTTGTAGGGCGTCGAGAAAGGTTAAGTGATTGGTATTGGTTATTGACTAACACCTTAAAGTTATTATGGTACTTATGTGATGGAATTAGTGAGTGTGAAGGGAGATCGATATGAGATGATACAATAGATGCAGAAGAAGAGGGAGGAGGATCATGAACAACATCGTCTGAGAGATGAGGAGATGATGGAGTATATGCATCGACTTGCTTGTGGTGTTGGTATGGAGTTTTCCCCCCTTGGTTCTTCGAGTGATCCTCCTCCACCTAACTACAATTAATGATTTCTGAATATTTTATAACTTTTTATTAATTTGGTATGATAGACATATTATATTTGAAATTATGTATTAATTTTATGTGTGTATTAATTTTATTAATTATTTTAAAATATGTGTAAATTTATTAATATTTATTAATTTTAATTTTAATTTTATTTTGAATGAAAAATTATTTGTGATGAATTACTTATCCATCGCAAATTGATTTTTGTGATATATCATCAAAGAAATTAACTTTAAATAATATTTTTGGAATATTTTGCGATGGTTTGTATATGAATCCAAAAAAATAATTGTTGTGATAGTCCATAACAAATAATCAAATTTGAGACGCCCTATTCCATGATGGGTTATCTACAATTGACACTCATTGAAAATGACTTTTTGTGACATGAATAAGTCGCAAATAACCCTTCGAAGTTATCTGAAATTTCTATTATGAAGATAATATTATGGATTATTTATAATAATTTATGATCTTTCAATTTCTATTCATGAGTTTTTTATTCTTTATCTGTGAAGGGGAAATAATTAATAAGCACGTTTGGGTGATTTTGGATGAACAAATAGTGTTTCCTTAAATAATTAATTAGATATTGATATAAAATATCTAAAACCAAAAACAAATCAGGAATTAAAATTTTATATCACATTAAACCATTAAATGAGTTTTCATAGTAATCCATGATATAGATTCATAGTATTGTCCATGTAGGTAATTAAACTGATAGGAACATAAACCTACCATAATTTAATAATTTAATATCCGGGGGTTTTATTAAAATATAATTATAATAAAATAATAATTATCTATTTTTTTATTTATTAGTGTAATATATAATAAATTTAAGGAATTAAATGATGATTTAATAGATATGGAAATATTAAACAATTTGAAAAAAAGTATTCTCAAAGAATCCTTATTTTAAATGATTAAATTAACAAGGATCATTTATTGATCATATCATTTATAGATTTTATAATGTTTCATAAAAGAACCTGTATTTTATAATAAAAACAATATTTATCCTTTAATAACATCTTTATATTAATCCTTATAAGGTTTTGATGGAAAATAAAACACATTTCATCATAGAAGGAGTTTCCCGCATAACACATGAATAATGATTTGGTTTTTATAGTGGATGGGGTATATGATTAAACAAATACAATAGCCCTAATATAGTTACAATAAATTATATAAATTATTCTAGTATAATTATATTTTTTCATCTATAATAAAATTTAAAAAAGAAAATTGTGGATAAAATATGAGTAGTTAATAATACTGACATTTGGTACAATAATTCTCCGTGGAAGTCTCCATAGAAATGATGGTTTTCTCTAACTTATGGTGACCATAATTCATTAAAATGTAATATGGTTCTAGGAATAGAAAAAGTTTCATATTTTAAAGGAGAAATTAGAATAATAGGTGATTTATGAAGTGGTGAATATTTTACCCTTTTATAAGGGAAGAGAAGGGTTGTTTTGGGAGTAACCCTAGCATTTTTAATAATATAAGGTCACTATTTAAGTTTCAAAGCCCAAACAATAAAATAAAATGATGATGGGTAAAAAATAACCTCAACCATTCACTTTTAGATAACATTGGGTGTTTTAAGGATTTTTATTTTTAACTTTTAATATTTAACATACTTTACATTTACCATACCAATCAATTTCTAACCTTAGTAATTAATTTTAATGAAAAATATCACGTTTTAAATTTTTAAATAATTTTACACTCATAAATATAAATTTTAAAATAAATCTATTATATAAAATTTATAAAAGTGTGAAAAATTAAATTTAATGTAAATAAACTAAAATGTATAAAAATATATTTTAGAGAAATAATATTTTAAGGCTTTAAATTTATATATAAGAAAAAATTATTTTGGTTAATGATTACAATAACATAAAAAGTTATTAAAAAATTAAATAAATCAATATAGGATATGAGTCTTATAAGGCCAGCCAAAATCATATCTCCCTAGAAAATAATTGTTTAACAGAAAAGACCAAAATTAGCTTCTTTATCAAAGTAACATTTTGATTAGATTCTAAAATTTTGCTAAAAGGATTTATAAGCTGAAATAGCATTTTAAAATGACTAATTTTATTTCATATATTCATTTTTTTAGTAAAATCTTTTTTAATCTTATTGATCATTATTATATAATGATAAATTCATAAAAAATAATAGTTTATTGAAAAGAATATATTTAAACTAAAAACCAACCATTTTATAGTGTGCTAAAAAATTCACACTATGTCAGTTTTTATATAAGGGATTCAAAAAAATAGTTTCGTATTTATTAATTTAAAATTTAAAAATTTATAGATTTTTTTAATAAATTCATAAATTATAATGAATTTTTTTCATTATAAAATGTCATTTTTAAATATTACCGATTATTCTTCTCATTTCATACAACTAAATTGGTTTTAATCAATTATTAATATCAAATATTATTTATAATTCATCATATGTTTCTTGAAATAAAAATTCATTTCACCTAAAATGATCTTTTTTAGAAAAATACATTTTCTTAACAATAAATGATCTTATTAGTAATTTTATGTAATATAAATGAATTTAATTTATATTAAAACTAGTATTTATTTTATTTATAAAATTATTTCATAAAACAGCAACTCTTATTAAATTCCTCTATTTCAATGGCTTGATTTTAATGGTCATACTAATATATTTTCTATCTAAATATATCACAGTTTCAATAAATATTGGTGTTGAGTGCAAAGCATGCTAATAAATACATTGAAAATTTTAGTGGAATTAATATATTAAAATATCAAGGTGTTACCCTATAATAATAGATAGAAAGTTAATCTATGGTAGGGAGAAAAAAGAATAACATAATGAAAAGTCTGTGGTTTAGAGAGTTCCCTTACCTCAGGTTTAGATTAGTTATGCCCTTTCACTTAATGTCCTAAAAAATAAAATTATATTTATTAAAAAATTAATTGGGTAAAAAATTAAATTATGTTTAACTTATAATTAAGATTTATGTTTCTTTATGTTTGTTATTGAGATATCATATCTATAATAATTGTACTGAGGAATTTCATTTCAGGGTTCCATGTTTAGAATTTTTTTTGATAATTATGAGAGTTCTTATGATATAATTCCATAGCTTCATAAGTTATAAGACATGCTAATCATGTCATTAATTGAGTTCTAAATTTATTTAATTTTCAAATATAATTAAAATAAAAATGGTTCATAGACTAAACATATTTTCTTTTTACAGTTAATCCACTTAGGTTTTTTTCTAACTACGGTAAACTTACCAGGTTATATTTAACCATATGAAAATTAATCCATTCCAAAATATGAAAAAAATAAAATTTAATAAATTAGATATTTTTCACCATAATAAATGTGTTAAAATCATATTTTATGGTGGTGGTGAAAAAAGTACATCATTTATAGAGGTAGTTAACCAACCATAATGTGAACAACATTATAATTTTTCAATAAAATGATAAGATCTTAAATAATTGGTATTCCATTAACACAATAACATTTGATTATAATACTGGACTAATTATGTCATGTGGGATCGTATAAGTAAGGAGGATGTAGAAGAAGAAAAGAATTTAAAAGAGATTGAATGATTATATTACCTTTTTTAATGTCATCTTTTTTTAATACACCTTTAGGAACTAAGATTTTAAATTTTTGTGATACCAACACAATTAGGATATGGGGAAGAGGGTTGGAATGGTAATTTTGCAGAAATTTGGTAATCTCCATGTCTTATAAGGTGCAAGGAGAAATGGTAGCATTTATATGGGGAAAAGAAAAGAGTTCTTGAATATTATATTCATTAGTTTATTATTTTGGCTCAAGAATAACAATAGTGATGAATCCTATGACTATAAATATTAATTTATTCATGTGTGTTCATGATAATTTCTACTTATATCATCCATGAATTAGTAACTCATGTATTTAACTTATATTTTAGATAAAATATTTTTCTGTATTTCACTATTCAATAAAAATTCAGCAATCTTTTCAAAACATAAAAAACAATTAAACTTAACAGTTTTTTTATTTTCGAATTAAAAAATAAAATCTATTTTATAAAAATAATTTTATAAGTATGAAAATTTTAATTTTTAAATTAAATAATTATTTATTTGAAGAATAATTTTTTTTGTAATATGATAATTTTTCCCCTTTTAAAATTTAATAATCATTTAGTAAAATTATATTATCATAATATTGAAAAATTATATTATTTTATATAGCCATTTTTTTATTTTTAATTTCTTTTAAATTTTCGATTTTTTCATAAAAATTTAAATAAATAATATATTTTTTACAAAAATTTAAACACTTGTTTTGCTGTTTTTAATTTTTTTATCATGATATAAAATTTCTAAATTTTTTATTTTAGAAAAACTAATTATTATTTAAAAATGACATAAGTGAGGTTTCTATTATAACATCAAGGTTACTATTATTATTAGTTATATTATTATTATAATGATCAAATCACTATTTCAATGGTCATATATTTAACAGTCATATGGGTTTTCAATGTTATAAAAATACCTCATATTTAATTCATTCTAACACACTTCTATTTTATATGAAGGTTATATATATTTTCATTTTGAAAATTTAAATTTCATTATTAATTTTTAATTTCATTTCTATAGTGTCATTCATGAGTGTGGTCATTTTAATGAATCAAGAAAATCCAAATTTTCATATTATAGTTATATTCTTTTAAATTTTTCCCATTTTAATGTTCTATATTTTTTTACAGATTTGTTGTTGGATGAGTGGAAAGGAAAACCTCTTAGAATACTTGAGGTCGGGGTTTTAACCCCTAATAGACCATATTATTGGGGGGGGGGGAGATTCAGGGTATTATAGTAGTGACAACACTATTAGAGTGTCAGGGACTATAATAGCAATGTTTACTATTATAAAATCTGTAACAGATATAAAAGTAGTAGAACTACTATTCACAAAAGGATAATTTAGGCCATAAGTGGGATTTGGGGAAAATAAAAAAGGTCTTTAAATCCACAATTACTTCCATTATATTATAATGGGCCAATGGGTCCCTAGTCCTTCAGGTCATGTAATGGTTATCTCTCAATGTAGTTAAAAAGATGTGTTGTTCTTTTATAAAAAGAGGTATTGACCCCCAAATTTTATAATAATAGTAATAATGTTTGACATTTTATTGAGTATATTCATTCCTTAAATGTAATTTTCAAGTGAAAATAATAAAATGTTGTTTGTTCTATCATGTAGTGAATATATTTTTTATGATATTTCATTACTAAATTTGACACATTGATATAATAAAAATGGAAATTCAATGGATAAAATTATAAGTCATTACATTATTTCCCCATTAAGATATTTTACCCTCATAATTTCATTTTGCCTACTAAGATGAAAAAATGAGAGTACTTCTGTTTCATTACTTTCTCCAGTTACCATGTTGCCTCCTCATACTTATGGTTCCAAAAGATTACTTTTACTAGGTGTGTATTATTGTTTTGTCGAACATTGTCTCTATGGTCCAAGATCTTTACTAGTTGATTCTCATAAGAGATATCATGATCTAAATATACAACCTATAGATTCAGTACATGTGAGGGGTTTAGTATATATTTCCTCAGAAGGGGTATGTGGAACATGTCATTTATTTGATATAGGTTAGTTTGGGTTATACTTGATAAGATACAACTATAATGTTATTAATAATCTCTAAGGGGGAGATCTATCAAGGACTTGGATTTATCTTGTTCCCAAATCTCATTACTCTATTACATGGGGATATGTGAGGGAATAATTTATCTTCAACAAAAAATTCATGGTCTCTCTATTTATCATCATCATATCCTTTTTTGAAGATATATTAATGTTTTGTTAAAGGGTATTGAATTTTCATACTATTTCTTTAACTATTTTAGGCCCCGTAAACATTAATTTAGAGAATTCATTCCAACATGTAGGTGTCCTATATATCCTCCTAGACAGTGATTAATATAGATCCATTTTGATGCTTGAGTGGAAGCTATTATTTTTTAAGAACACAACCAATGGAATAATTTTCTTGAAACCTCCTTGATATCCATTTTGAATTATCTCAATATATCCTCAAGTGTCTAAATAGTCCACTTAAAGTTTCCCTTTGTTTATGGTGATAGGATTTATTGAATTGTTTCTCAATGATAAGATAAATTTTGAGACTTTTCCTTAATTTTGAGGTTAATCTCGAATCTTGATCATATATAATTGATATTGGAATTCCATTTATCCCACCCACTTCTCAAATATATATCCTTGAAATTTGATCAAGTCATAATTATTCTTGATTGGTAATGAAGTGATAATTCTTTATAAGATGACCAAATACAACCCATAAATAATTATTTCCTTTGGATTTATTTACAATACCTATAAAAAAATCCATGGTGATGTTTTATCATTTCGATATAGGTATGGGTAATATTTTTATCTCCCCATAGGATTTTTCATTTCTTCATTCAATTGATTACATACCATATATTATTATTTATATTCCAAACTATCTTTCCTCCTACTATACCATCAATAGTTCATGTATAGATCTCAGTACATCTTAGTTCTCCCAAGCTGGTTAGAGAATTTAAAGCTATGTGAATAATTAAATAACTCCTTCTTTATCTTAATATTTTATATTATACATAGTCATGATCCAAATCTTACAAAAAATTCATCATTAATTTTGATTTATGAGTATTTTCCTTTTCTTCAAGCTTCCACCTTCTTCAATATTTCCACACCATCCCAAAAAAATATGTAATCCTCCCTAGAATGGATTTTTATGAAATTGTTTGATATTGGTATGATGTTTCTCCATCATTAATGAATTCCATGTCAATTATCTTCACGTTTAAAAAAATGTATCCCTCTAATTTCTTATCATTAATAAGGTTGCAGGATCCTTTCTGCTAACAGAATCGACCAATGTATTCCAATTAACAATATGGTAATGGATTGAGCAGTCATAGCCCTTGAGTAGATCTAGTAATATTTTATCGTTCAATTTAAGATCCTTTGATGTGAATATATATTTTTGGCTCTAATGACTCATACACACACACACACACAGAGAGAGATTATATATATCAAACTTATCCCCATAGAGATAATGCTTCCAAATATTCAATGTGAAAATTAGACTCCAGATCATGCATTAAATAGCTCTTCTATCAGAATTTCAACTTCCATAATGAATATTATATCACTTTATCATTTTTTATCATTACAAATCCCAACCCCTTATTTTAAGATTCCTTATATACCCTAAAATATTTTCCTCCTGAGGGTAGTGTGAGTACCAGTGTAGTGATATGCCTCTTTTTCAATCATGTGAAGCTCACTTAATATTCATTGGTCAAGAAAACTTCCCTACCATCCAATTTAGCATGGTGAGTGTGTTTTAAAATTATTATACGTTCCTCAAAAACCATATATAGTGCCTATTTTTTCATGTAAACGAATGATCACCATTATATATATTATTCTATGACACTCCATAATTATCTTTTCCTTTTAAAGATAAATATATATCCCATTATCGGTGATAACATTCCCCAAGAATGACACTTCATCCATCTAAAACTCACATTTAATTTACTTTTCATATAATTGATCTATTCATGATTTCATTATAATAATAAAAAAATGATTCTCATACTCTTATTTTTATTTGGATTATATCATAATATCATCTATAAAGACTACCAATGTTTTTTGAAGGTAATCTCTAAAGACTCTATTCAATATGTCCAAGGATATTACTGGATAATTGTTAAGTACAAAGGAAATAACTATAAAATAATAATATCTATTCCATATTTGAAAGTTTTTTTGAGAATATATTCTTTATTCACCCTTAATTAGTGATTTCTTGACATACAGGTCAACTTAGAGAAGTACTATAGCCCATGTACCTAATCGAACATATCATCAATATATGACAAGGGTTACCTATTTTATATTTTGAATTTGTTGAGTTCATTATAATCAATGAATATGAACATTGACCAATCACTTTTATTTATGAAGAGGACAATAACACACCATGTTGATGAACTCATGTATATAAAATTATTTTACATATTCTCATGTAAAAAATTCTTCAGTTCATCTAACTCAATGGTGGCCATTATATAAGAAGACTTAGACCTAATATATATATATATGTTTAATTAAGAAATCAACCTATCAGTTAGGAGAAATACCGGGATATTATTAGTGGAACACATAAGTATAGTCCCTTATAATGGGTATGTATTCATGAATTATCCTCTCTTTTACCGCAATTATTTTCTCTACAAAATAATTATCATAAGGTAATAATATACATTCATAGGAATAATATTATGAATTATATTCATCCACCTCAATACACTTGTAAAAATAAAATGATAATTCTGTATATGGAGATTTATTTCCCTCTCCTAGAAGATGATGTTGACATTATATATGGGAAAAAAATCCATTCCAAGTATAACATAAAATTTTACTAAAATAAGTATTAAAAGGTGTATTCTAAGATCCAATAAACAAACAATGATTCAAAAGGTGTTATATACAATGGATGTGATAATTTACCAATTTTTCTTCATAAATAACTCAAACACCATGTTTTTAGGTGGTGTTTTAATGGTTATACTAATCTTTTATGACATGAAAGAATGTATAAGACTATAATAAAATTGTATGTTCTATAAAATTGAATGATTGATCATTGTAATTGACACCATATCATTTTCATGATCCACCTCATCCATAGTGAAATAATAAGTCCTTAATTTCTTTCTTGTACTCATTTATTATTATCCTTTATTATCTCTAACAATCCTTGGATTCGGGTATTATCTTACATAATGAATATGTTCATTGAATGTGAAAAACTGTATTGTAGGCTAATTGTTTTTTGGAACCTTACTTTATCTTATCTCATTCACGAGATTCCTCATCTACCTACATAATCTATTTTTATGATTCCCCTATTTTACACAATTAAAGCATCTTATTTTTTACCTTGACATAGTTCACATGATTCTTCATCCAAAACTTTTGGCACATTGGTAGTTGGGTTTTTCTTTCCCCATATGAATTATCCATCAATCCTCTTTAATTAAAATCCATTTTCTAATTTTTATCTCTATACCGTCGAGATCACTATGAATAAAAAATATATATTTTGGCCTTAAGGGAAAAATATGAAATCTATTCATAACTATGAATGTATTAAATAAAAAATTATTTTCAGAAAATCATCTTTAATTTTCTAAAGAAGCACTCCACCTTGATTTCGATGTTGATGAAAAATCCAGAAGCATATCATGAAAACTTTGTGATGTTTTCCTCATAATCACTGATCATATTATCTTTTATTTTCTTTAGTTCATATAATTTCCTATATATTTTAAGATGGATCAATTCATAAAAATATTTGTGGAAAAATATTTTATTGATTGCTTCCTATTCCATAGATTCTATTCACCCCTTTGGAACTATGTTCTCGATTAGTGTCCACCACTGAGCAACTTATCCCAACAAGAAATAGAGAAAGAGTATGAAATTATTTTGTTAATATCATTAAAGTATTAGAAATATATTCACAATAGATTTAGTTCATTGGTTCATGATGAGGGGATTAGATGATCCACTAAAAGTATGAGGCCTTTTTCACATAAAGGGATAAAACAAAACTTTTTCTTTCTTAGGAAAAAAGGGGAATTCAAAATAATTCAAATTATTATTCATAACTTGAGAAAGATGATCCAATAATATAATGAAGTTATCATCAACCAATGCATTTAGTTTAGGTAACTATCTAAAGAAATCATCATATTTCCCGTCACATTGGCTATTAGAGGGATTTCTTATATTTCTATCCATTGTCCAAAATAAAATAAAATTTGGGTTGACAATACTCAAACTAATAATACTATAAATGTGAAATTATAAAATTAGAAGAAATAACTTATAATTGACATGCATATCCTTTATACGAGTCTCTAGGTTTCAATCTAGGTTAACAATGATAATTATCATATTAGGTTTTCTAAACTAATATTCTACTCAAGTCCTTTATAGTGGTTTATAAATAGATTGTGAAATTTAAAAATCAAATCTTTTGAGAGTGTCATTACAAGTGTGAAACAAGTTCTACTTTTCAAGCACCATGTACAGGTAGAGTTAGTACCCACAGATCCCTTTCTGGGTTATTACCCCTAGGAATATTTGTTCTAGATCCACACCCACATGTAGTATCTAGATAGAGATTTCATTTATTAGAAATCACTTGATTTATACTTTACAAAAATTTCAAGGAGATTTCTCATACTTATAGTTATCCCTAGGGTATTTAAAAATGTATTTTTATCCTAACCCAAAATAAAATCTAGATGTTTCTTTGATACTAACTGTAGGGACTCAAGACTCTTCCACATATTATGAAATTATTTTTAAAGTAAATATCCAATAAAAACAACCCAATGATCTATATTACTATTGTATTTGGATGTCTAGTTGCATAATATATAAACATGATAATAAAAAATATCATATATTAGTTTTAATTTCCGTATTGTTCTTTTAACTCTCTCAAGATTTTAAAAATTGATAGGATAACCTAGGGAACATACAAATTAAAGATATGAGGTATAAATCCTAGAAAGGGAATAAACCTGATAATGAAGCATACCATATGATTAAAATGAGATAACATGATTTAATAAAAGGAATTTGTCATGAATAATCATATGAAATCATGAAATAAAAAATGTCATCATAATATTATAGAATCATTGGATTTTGGAAGCCTCATAACACTTGACATCATAAGTTAAGTGAAGGATCAATTCTAAGACATAATCACATTGTTGAAATGGTAGCATAGTGGATTAGGTTTACTCCCAAATCCCATTAATATCAACTAGAGTGATATAAATATTAACCAATTAATCTGAGAACTATTTTGGTTCACCCATCCTAACTTGTAAATTCATACTTGTGCCACAAAAGGGAATCAAACATAATTCATAGGGATAAAAAATACCCATGGAATATAATGTTTTACATAAACATTCATAAAATCTAAATAAAAATATTTTTTCATAGAGATTAAAAAAAATATTGAGGAACTAAATATTTTTATATTCATATTCAAATAAGAAATAGAATTTCTAAAACATGGAGTTAATTTGAGAAAGAGTAGGAGAAAGTGTAGATAATTGGGCATAGAAATGAACCTTTTAAATTGATATTTTAAGGAATTTTTGAAATAATGTTAATGAAGGAAATAATATGTGTTTTTTTAAAGATAAAGGTAAAAATTTTTAAACATAACTAGATATTCTTTAATGAAATAATGAATGGGTAAAAGAATTTAAGAGGGTGTTTTAGGAATAAATTAAGGGATAGAAAATTTCCCTAAATTAGGTTTGATTTTAAATATGTATTGATAAATGAATGTAAGGGATGCATAACCACAAAAAATATAGGAAGAATAAGATAGGTATATATGTAAGAGACATATATATAGAATTTATAATAATTTAATAATGCTAAATAGATATTTAAAGTGTGTTCCATAGAAAAAGTCACAACCTAAAAAAAATGGTGGCTAAGAGATTTCTCTTACCTCAGGTCCAGATTCACTATGTACTTTCACTTAATGTCTGGAATGTTAAAATTATATTTATTAAAAACATTAAAGAGAGAAAAATTATAATATAAATGAAATTAGGAATATTTTTTTTCTATATCAGTGTCATTTAATTGAGATAAAAAACTATAATCAATGTCCCAAGGTCTTTTTTTCATGGTTTCATGGCTAAATAAATTTATAGGTAATTATGAGAGTTATTAGGATATGGTTCCATAAATCCAAGATTGTGATTTGATTTTTTTTCATGTAATTAATGGAGTTTGAAATGTTTTTAAATTTAAAATAATTTTTTAATACACAGTTTTCATAGTGTACAAATATTATCATTTTATAATTAATTCACTTAGGTAGTTTTTCTGACCATAGTGAACATAATTGGTTTTATTTAATCACATGACAGTTTTTCCATTCAAAAACATAAAAGAATATATAATATACTAATTTATATAATTATTCACTATAATAAATGTATCAAAATCATCCTTGAAGGAAATGGTGAAAAATGAAGCATGTAGTACATTGAGGGGGTCAACTGACCATAAAATCAAAAATGATTTCATTTTAGAATGAAATGGGAAGAGATTAGATAATGGATATTAAATTTAAAAAAATAACATTCTAGTAAATTTATTATACCAGAGACATTATTTAATGTTTTATGTGGAAATTATGGATGAGGTAGGATTTTATAATAATTTAAAAGGGTTATATTAAGAATATTACCTCTTTGAATGTGGTATATTGAAATACAACTTATGGAACCTTGGTTTATCTTTTTAGTGATAAAAAACTATAAGTAAATAAGGTATAGGATTGGAACGATAATTAGATATAATTTTGAAATATCCATAGATTAAAAGGTATGAGGGGTGGTATTTATAAGGGAAGGAGATGAGAGTTAATGAATATAATATTATTTTTCATATAATTTTGGATGAAGACTGCCAATATTGTTGAATATTTTGACTATTCTATAAATTAATCCATGTTATTTTTAGTAAATATATTTTCACAAAAACTATGACTCATTTTTTTATGTATTTAAATTATAATGTCAAATATCATATTTCTCTATACGTCACTATTTACCAAAAAGACAACTATTTTTAAAAAATACCAAAATTAACCCTAATTTTTTGGCATATAGATTCGAAAAATAAAATTCATTTTATTAAATTAATTTTATAAATTTTTAAATATAAATTTAAAATAAAATAGTTATTTATTTTAAAAATTCAAATTTCATATTATGTGCAATTTTTTGACCATTTGAAAAATGACATACGGTCTCATAAAATTATATTATCATAATAATGAAATGTAATCTTATTTTATAAACCCAATTGACGAAAATAAAATTTTGTTTAGTTATATATTTATATATATCATACAACTATTAATAAATCATATGTTTTATAGAAAATCTCAAAACACTTATTTTATCAATTATAAAACATTTATTTATTTGTATCATTATGTAAATTTTATATATTTTAATTTTATAAGATAACAAAATATTATTTTACAATTACCTAGATGAGGTTACTATTCTAATGGACATGTTACAATTCATAAAATTCAAATTACTATTCCATTAAACATCTTACTATTGCTATAACAAGATTTGTAATGGTCATATGGGTTTTAAACCTTTTATAAATAAATAATATTTTATTCAATATTCGTTCAATTATATTTTATCATGAGATAGTATAAATATTCATTTTCAAAATGGATACTACATTACTAATGTTCTTCTTTATTTCTACAATGTTGTTAGTGAGTGTGATCATTTTATGGGATCAAGAAGATCTAATTTTTTCCTATTATAGTTATATTATTTTCTATTTTTATCTTTGTAATATTTATAATTTTATTTAGAATATCTACTCTAAATGTAATATTCAAGTCAAAATAATAATATATTTTTGGTTCTATCTTTTGGTGCATGTGTTTTATAAAATACTACATTAATAAATATGACACACTTATATAATCAAAAGGGAAATTCTATTTATAAAATTCTAGTTTGTTAAATTACATATCACAACTAGCATATTCAATCAATATCAGGGGAGGAACATCAAGCCTCAACCCCGACATATTTATAGTTCAATATAATATTTATAAAATATGAGGAATAATCACAATATCATAGAAATTCTATTAAATTATCCACTTCTTAGTTCTCAACTATGATCCATAATGTCACATGATCCTTATGAATTATTGTACAAAATAAATAGTTCCTTTGGAAATAACACCCAAAAATAGTTTCAACAGTATATAGTTACCTATACCACCTCTAATGGCCCGAAGACCTTCATTTTTATTAATTTTGATAATCCACCTTTCAAGGGGTGAGGTGGAACACATACAAGGCCCGTAGGAGTAAGTATTACATGGACTGTAGGCCTTAGAGGAATTCAATTCCCGTAGGCTTCAAACATTACATACAACCTAGACTAACTACTTGGAACTGGTCCTCCCCAGCATCTTCATCGTGAAATTATCTCTCCACCTTCACATGGTTATTCGGCTAGGCTTTCCCATGCATGCACAGACTTTTCCCGATGGCAGGTGCCATACCCTCTCATTCTTTCAATCCGTTTAGCTTCTGTTATAGTGAATTCTCCTTGATCCTCCTCCTTTGAAGTTTGTTCCTTGTAGATTGTCTGGTTTGTAGTTATACTTATGGTGGCCCGAAGACCTTGAGGTGGCCCGAAATCTATAATGACCAGAAGGCTGGGGTGGCCCAAAGGCCTTAAAGGTCTCAGGGACCAAATCGATGTCCCGAAGGCCCAAATGGGGGAATATTCCCGGCTGCTAGAGTTCCAAACAGCGCCTGCTACAGTTCCTACTACAGTACCTGCTACAGTTCTGTTCAGTTCCTGCTACAGTACCTCATACAGTATTACTACAGTTCCTACTACAGTACTGCTACAACACCTAGAAATTAGCCTCTACTTGGATTTGATCCCAGGTCTCGTGGATGCACTTAAGTAGTCCTCACCAACTGGGTAGAGGCTCATGTGCTCAACAGTTTATATTTAGGATCCTCTTTACCAGCCACATAACACAATTTTTCAAGGGTAGTTTAACATAAAAATTTCTTACTAGATAATTATACTCCTTGTACATTTAACCCATTTCTATCTATCTAGGGGGAATCATTCCTCCTTATAAATTCCTAACTAGGTCTCCCCTACTATCTCCCAGAGATGAAGATCCCTTGAGGTAGCAATCTCCTTAGAACACAATTTTATTCCACTAATGAGGCCATATAACCATATAAAGGTTAAAGAGTATAATCATATGATTCTATCTATGTCTTTTCTAGTCCCATCACAGTCCTCCATAACCATGTTTTCTCCCTTAGAAAATTATTATGTCCCTCATACCAACATAAACACACTGTAAAATCAAAAAATAAATTTCCCCACACATATGGATGTAATATTTGGGACCCCCACCAAAAATATGGGGTTATCACTTTTAAAATGTGATCCCATCTTACATATGTCATAGAAAAACCTGGAAATCCATACTCTCATTGAACATAAACATTCTATGTTTCAAAAATCCTATTAATAAATCACTTTAATAAATTTTAAAACAATTAGGATTAATAATTATTTTCATTTACATAATTAATAATTCATTGAATAATTTAGAAAATCTCCCTAAGAATATTTTAGTGGAAAAAACCTCAAGTAATTAGTAATGATAAACACCCACGGAACCTATAAATCTAAGCCACAAAAAATACAAAAAAATGATACTGATTCGTAATCCAATTACACTCTAGTTGGATTAAAATTAATAATTATATCAAAGGAGTGACTTAATAAAAATGAAACTTCTTGAAATCCAAGGTATTTATCCTCACATTTCATATTTTAGTTACCACGAGAAAAACATCCATAGTTTTAAAATGATTCCACCATTATTTAATAAAATTATTGAAAATTCATAATTGAATTCGATATAAATTATAGGAGAATAAAAAAGGGATATCTAAGGGATATAGGTGAAGAATCGTACCCTAAGAACCCTGAAAAACCATTCCCATGTGGCATAGATCCAAAGAGAAAAATGGAAATAAAGGATAAGAACTGTGTTTCGGCATCCCCTTTATTTGAGCTACTATGGAGAAACAACCCCCGAGTGGTGTGTCTAAATAGGGAAGAAAAATTCCTATTTACACCTCTATTAAAAAAAATGAAACTTAGTTATATTGAGTGTCTGCTCAACACCCATCGGTTACCGAGTGACCTATCATGACTCACCTCCCTCTGACCACCATTATTGGATACTCAGTACCCATGCACTGGGTACATAGTGGATATTGATAGAATTTCAGCATGCACATATCATCACTTTATATTAATTACTATCTAACGGAGTACCCAATGATCCTTAATTGATTTAGTACACCATAATACATCCTATTAGATGATAAAATGTCATTAAAAAGAAGTAAAAAAATTTCAATAATGTATAAAATCATATTACTACAAGGTTTAATTATTAAAAAATTAAATCCAAGTCTAATATTTTTAATTTTACTATAGCTCAAGTACCACTGATGTATATCCAACTTCTATTCCATTGATCACCAACTACTCGATTAATTATGAATAAATATTTTATTTTTCAAATTCTTGTATCAAATTTTAATTTCTTTGTATATTTTTTGTTAAATAAATTAAAGGAACTCATTGAATTATAGTAATGGGATTGATGTCTTTACATGGTTCCCTCTATGTAAAATTTTGGTAATTCTATATTAATTTCAATTAAAATCCATTAAGTGTCATTATTTAGTGGGTTTTTGAAATCATAAAAATATATAAAAAAGGCTATTATTTTGGAAGTTTTTTGGGGATATGTTAGTAATAGAATATTTTAAAGTGATTTTTATAAGTGTCTTATAGAATTTTTACATGAATTGAATCATTATTTTAAGGGGATTGAAAATTAACATGGGTGTTATTTAATTTTGAATCATGGATTGTTTTGTTGGAAGTTGAGTTGAGTTTAAAAAATGACCTTCCATGTCGATATGAGTCAGCCATGATAATATTGGGTTGTAGTTCATGGTTTAATACCATTCCAATACATGGAAACTATGAACCTTAAGTTGAATAATTGATAAAATATAATATCTATTAAATTCCATATTTGATACATATTTGGTTGATTCTCTAATTTTACGATACCCAAAACATAGGTTAATCTTTGAAAACCATTTTCACACCATAAGTGATCAAAAAATAATATATCATAGGAAATGGATATTGATCCATAGATGTCAAATGATTACGAAGGGTTTTAAAGGATCAAAAAATACATGTTTAAGGTAGTGGAAGTCATTAGAAACATCATTAATAAGACTACTATGCAATGAATACTGAATCCATATATAATATAAATGATGAACACGTATGTCATATAAAATAATACTTTTGATTCTATTATAAATTTATTCTTGATGAAAATCACTAGAAAATATAAAAAGGACTCCTCCCTAAAATTTTTATCCATGATTCAATTAAATCAACCATAAATTTATATAGTAACCTATTTTCTTACATGGTATTATAGTATCTCAAGTGGAAAAGTAAGGAGGAGGAATAAAGGTCAATATAAAGTGAGAAAATAGGATAAAGTCTTGGGCTATCAAAAATATACATCTCAATGATGTTAACTCAAGACATCCTTGAATCTTCCATTTCAATTACACAAGAATTTCTTAACATCTATGTAAATGAAATTTGGTTATGAACCATTTGTAACCTTTGAATGATCACTTAATCCCATAGGTTTTATCTTTTGAAACATCTATATTAATGAAATATTAGCATAAATGGAAGATAATGTAGAGGTTAACAATTAATGTGTTAATGTCTCATTAATTAAAAAACTGTTATAATTTTAAGATATCCTTAAAAAAATAACAATATACATATGTGAAAACCTATGATTGTATGAAATATAAGAAATATGATACCACTATGTCATACTAAATGATATTCCTAATGATAAAAAAACATGGATTTATCTATGTTTATTAACAAATATTGTGATATTCATATCACACTATACAATATATCATAAGACACATCATATGTTCTTATGTCTTTAGTGAATGTCACTATCAATCACACATTTACACTAAATCCTCATAATATAGTTCCATTTCACCTTATATTTTATCACATGTAATAATTTGTGAAATCATATCAGGAACTTCTTATGGATATCTTTGAAAATAATTTTTGAAACCTATCATAAATTTCATTAAGTATCACTTTATTTTACGCACCTTGTGAATATATGTCCAATAATTTTTACCAAAACTTTATATACTCATAGATAAATTATATTTGTTTTATATACCTCAAAATACATTCAATAAGAAAAAAGTTATGATCATAATTACCTTTATATCATTAAAACCCAATGTGAATACCTAAATTCATAAATATAATCAATGATTATCTTGTAGAAAATCATAAATGCTACTTAGAATAAAAAGATATATAGTATGATATATATCAAACACTATTATCTCTATACATATGTCCACTAGTTGTACCACATACAAGCATTATTTATCTTAGGAACCCTTTGTCAAATATATTATTTTACCACGAGATCATAAGAAATAGATTATTTCTTTCTCATATAACAACACATAAATTCTCTATTTTCTATGTATAGACTCACAAGGTTGATGAATACATCACCTGTCATTCGCCCTTATGGATCAGAACATCACATGCCCCTTATATACTAGATAATAAAATCACATTAATTATCTAGGTATGGTCATATATCCTTCATTATATCCCAATAAAGGGATTATATCTCATAATATTTATATGTTGAGAAAAATTATATCTTTGTTAATCTAGAACTAATAATATGACTAGTAACATACCCAACAAAACCCTAATTAGCTATGCCTTATGGATTATATAAGAACTGAAAAATAATAAGAAGTTTCTCATAGTAGGTATGTAAAAACCATTAGTATAGGGAAATCCAATTATGAAATGTGTACCCATAATATGGAAAATACACAGTGTATGACACTATACATGGTATACATGGCATCTTATCATAGAAAAAACTCATTTTGTGCCTCCTTAGAATATTTTTCATGTCTATTTGAAATTATACTCATGTTAACCTTAATATTTCATCTCATCATATAATACTCCATGAGGTACATTAATTAGGGATAACTAAAGGTCATAATTTTGGAGGCCAATTATTAATTCACTTGATGAGTATATGCTCCCAAATTAATTAATGTTAAATTGAAGACTAAATTTTGTATATAATGATAGATTTTTATATTCTTAAACCCATTAAATAAAATTAATAAAACCATACATAAGATCCCATATAACAATATCACATATGATAGACCACGATGGATTCCTTATGTTATCAACACTATTTGGGTTTTATTAAACTCATTGTATCTTTATGTAATTCCTACCACACATATTTGTATCCATCTAAGAAAAAACTCACACTAAAACATTTTCATGAGTCACATATTTGAATAAAATTGGTTTGAAAAATTATTCAGGAATCACATTCTTGATGTTAAACTCCTTGAACAATGCATTAAAACTACTTTACTCCACAAAATCTGATTTTATGATGTTAATAACATATTGTATGCACTTTAAACCCTCTATAAGTTAATCATTATTGTATTTATCAAAAATAATCCTCCAATTTTTTTCCTTTAGATTATTTTGGTAAAAATATGCAACTCTTTAATTTGATATCAATATAATCTAAACTATTTCAGGATATTCACTTGGAATTTGACTTGTATAATATTTTATTTTGTATATTTGAAGTTATTAAGTCCCAAAATAATCCAACTTGAAAATTAAACACTATATTATCATTCAAATATAATTATAATATATAAAAACTAATTTGTTTTAGGAGATAAAAATTACATCCATTATTGGGAATATTTAAAAAACAAACTCTTGTGTTTATATCATATATGGTATTCTATGTGTTCGAAACATTATTTTGAAGATTTTTTTATTTAAACTATTAAATTTGAGGGAAGTATAATCAAATCCCTCATTTTTTTAATAGATATATCAAATAATTTTTTATGTAGTCAATATTTTTATCCTTTTTTCCCTTCATAATATATTATATAATTTTATGAATCATTAGCTCCGTGTATTAACAATATCTTAAAATATTTCTCATGAAAAAACTTTTTATATAATATTTTTATTATCATAAACAAGAAATATGATAATGATACAAATAATTTACATAGATCCATACGAGTATGATATATTCCATTTTTTTCAATTATCTGATATAGAAAATATTTTAGTTCATCAATGTAATGAAGGATATTTATCAATAATTACATCAATTTTGAACTGATGTATTTTTAGAACATATTTCAATTATACATTAGGTATTATATAACATTTCAAAAAGGAATAATTGAATTTTGTAAGACTAATACATAACATAGTGTCTATGGATTTTCTCAAAATCCTTTAATTATTCTAAATAATTCCATCACATATGGAATCATTTGTCCCCTACACATCCTTATAGATTCAATAGCCATGGATGATAATTGGACTATCCAAAATTCTCTTTTAGATTATTCTATTACCATTCTATGTTATTTTCACAGCACTAGAGACTGGTTATTCAATTATTTTCTCTATAATCATTAATACTTTGTGGAAATGTTGTAAACATATCTTGAAGAGATTTACATAATTTAAACATTTCCAATGATGAAATCATAAAATAATTTATAACCAGACTAATCCCTAGTGAAATATCAAGTATCTCTAAGTCATTAACATATTTAATAATATTGATTTTATAAGGGTATATTGAAATTACTTAATTAATATTGCATAAAATTTTATTTAAACCTAAATTAAATCATTATATTATATTATAAAAATATAGATTAAATTGTTTAACAACTTAAATAGTTGGGTTGTAACATCCCTCATATGGATCACCTAATCTACGGCTAAATAGGGTTCTATATACCTCAAGCACAGTTCCCTATATACCAGTTTTTTATACCATTTATTTGGGTATATGTATAGAGTGGATATATTGTAAATTGTTTGGTATAGTTAATAATAAATCATAAATGATGTTATATATTAAATATAATCATGTAAATAAAAAATAAGTAAGAAAAATATGATAAACATAATCCATCAATAAATAAGAACCACTGCTATTCAATTAAAAAATATAATAGTAATTTCATGCATTAAAATAACTATTAAAAATCTCTTACGGAAGATCATGTAATACATATCCAACATTAATTAATAGAAAACATATGATAATTAAATAAGATCAAATTTTATTCATAATACCATCTATTTACACTAACCATTTTTTGTTTCTATTCTATCAATAGCAGTGCGATTTCAAAAACCAAGATCGCAAACCCTAAATTTTTCTTTGGCAGTGAGGGATCCCATGTACGGTGTGAGTAAAACTTTTTAGGCCACCACCAATGGAGTCCCTAAATAATATATTATAATAAATTCCATGTAGAGTTTGATATACTCATAATAAATTAAATAAGAAACAACATTAATAAAAATGACATCATGGCCCATGGGATGACATATTAACTCCAGCATGACTATACATTCTACGGACAATATCAGGATATCTCTGAACATAACACACACAAAAATTGGACATAACATCCCAATTTGGCATCAATAGGAATAATATAATATCAAAGAATAGTGAAAAATTCAAGGTCAATATGCCCCAAAAAGATAATCATAATAGTAGTTAAAATGACTCTATAATCACATAATCATCTGTATATGGGTAGTGTGTGCTGATAGAAAATCATAATCATGGCCCCATCATCCACAAGACAACATATACAAGCACACATAAAGTTCTATCATCATGAAAAAAATAGAGGATAACCTCTCTATCCATATGTGTAATGAAATGTGCGAAATAAATCCATAGTCTCAGGCTATGTTACATGAAGGGGACTCATATCCCACCATCGTCATTCTCATATGTACATCTATTACCCTTCTATTTAAGGTTTTCATATCATCCAATAGGCTTTATATTATGGAAAATTTAATCATAACAAACTTGACCTATATTCATAATGATAATTAAGAAATAACCAACTCAATACCATAAGCTAGTTTTGAAAAATCAATTTCACTATCATATATTATATTTTTTAATTTTGGGATATTTTATAGTTTCTATTTTATATTTGGTTTTCCATGTGGTTCTTGGTGTCTCGATAATCACAAGTCCAGGACCTACAATAGTTCACAATGTGAGAAGGGTTTGTCACACCATGAATGGTCCAGTAAGGATGCCTATTTTTCAAGGGAGTCCTTTCACATCATAAACATAGTGTTTATTCCATACAAGGGTGCCATATAATAGTGGTTTATTCCATGAACCATTTGTCATTATAGGATATTTATTCTTATGAATTTAATTTTATTTGTTTTATAGCTTTACCATATTAATTTTTAAGAGGGTATGGAACTCTTTTTCCTTCTAACTCAAGAATGTTTCCCAGTAGAGAGATATTATTCATTATAAATAAATATTATTATTATCAAAATAAACCAATTTTATGGGTTTAATGGGAACCCTAAAAAATCACCATGAGAAGAATAAAAACAAAACCAAATTCAAATTTTATTAAACAACATTAAAAAATCTAACTCCTTAACCAAATAAATATACTAGATACAATAGAATATGAGAGATAAACTATGATATCCATCATTCCAAGAAACAAACACTCAAATGTGTACACATTTAAAAATATGTGAGAATAAAAAATTGAAACCCAATAAAAGGAACACCTCGACTAAGAGGATAGTAAAACTACACAAATCCAAAATTGTATAGATTCTGAACCCAATAACTAGAATTCTGAAAGTCACCTACTCCCTTCCACCAGACACCTTCTTAACCTTCTTTCAAAAATTATGATCATCATGTATTTGAAACTTAACTTCAACAAATTCACAATACTTTAAATTAATTTTCCACATATTATTGTTATTTAGTTATAAAATTCCATTATATAGAATAATAATGAACCAATTTTTATTCAGTGGGAAAAAACAAGAATTTCTTGGAACCATTCTAACCTAATTACATAAATAATTAATATAACACAATGATGTACCACATATAATGAAACTACTAGAACACCATAGAAAAAAATTGATGTCAATAAATAAAATTTAAAAATATTCCATTCAACATTATTGTTATGATATTTTATATATAATTTAAATGGCTCACCAATAAACCATAATTTATTATGAAACGCTCTTAGCAATCACTATTAGTGATCCTTCCTAGGGTAGACAGATATTTTCATAAAAAATCATTAATTTTGATATTAAAATGGATAAAATAATACCTTATATTGATATTAATTATAATTAAATTATATAAAAAATCCATCAAGAGTAAATGAAGTACCATCCACTGACAGAAAATTCATGTCCAAGTGATAAATATCCATTGTTTTCTAGTTCAATCATGGCCTTGAGGGACTATAAGATCCTTTATCATTTCCTATATCTCTAATGAAAACTCATCCCACTTGGAATTTTCTCCTTGAGCTACCTATTTTACACTATATTGAAATTATAGAAATAATATTTAATTAACTCTGATAAATGGGAGGAAAAAATCACATTTTTTATCCTTTTTAGGATCCTTTGGATTGTGAGAAGAACATGGGGGCTGAATTTGTGGGTTCTTCAAAAATTTACCAATAAAACTTATTTGAGTTATCATCCTTATCACTTTTATTTAAAAAAACTCACAATAATTCAATTATATGAAATTAAATCATGGAACACATGATTTATAGGGTTTAACCTTAGTGTAAGAACCTACATCCTTCCATGGAGACTCCTGCTAGTCCATGGAAATTAATTATTAATAATAAGTGAATACAACATGATACAAATTTTGTTAGACTGATTATATCTCCTGATAAGTATAATTATACTAACCCCCATTAGTTCTAATGTTTTTCTTATGAGTCTTATCAACAAAAAATAAGAAACTTTTAAACCATATTTCTAAAAGTTAATACATAGGAATATCAATATGATTTCCTCTATACTATAGGTTTCCATCTAGTTTACCCTTCTTTAATTTGGTGAACCACAATAAAACATTACCTATTATCTAACCTTTATTTATTTTTAATGTAAAACTACTATTCCTCAAGACCAGCTCAAAAAATTTGTTTGATATACTCTATATAGTATCTTTGACCATCTCCTCTATTTGATGTATAAATTGAAAATATGTTTTGTACCTCAACTATGAATCTATATTTGACTATATAATTGGATTCAATATTTCTCAGCCAATACATTTGAAAACTCATACTACTGAAAACAACAATACATTATACATTTTTCATGGATAAATAGTGTAAGTTTGTACTACACTTCTTGCCCCTATTTATAAGTGTGATCAAAATTGAATTAGTGTGAATTATATTTCAATTTCATTCTCAGGTTAAATTCATCAGACAATTTTCAATAATTATAGAGTATTATATAATCTTATTAAAAACCCATCTTCATCTCCAACTATGTAAACTTACTTAACTTCAATGTTATTGAACTTATTAAATCTTCTTTATCCCATCTAGTTACAACTATTGATAGAACAATATCACATTTTCATTGTAAATTATTTAAATGGATATTTAATGTTTCTTATAAATCCATCTGATAGAGATTATTAGGTGACCTCATAATAAATACATTATCTGGTAACAACTTCTATAATTTATGCATCCAATGGACCATTATCTATCCATTACACTACCTTTATTTATATTTTGAATTCTTCCATACAATGAAATTTACTTAGTTTTTTCAATGTTTATCTATCTGATTGGTTTTTCAGATGGAATGTGTTTAATAAAACACTCCATGAAATTAAAACCTCTACCTTTATAAAATCTATAACAAAAATATTTACATTTGAATAACCATAAAAACTATTTTTTCAAAAATATAAATTATCTATGTATGGTGAACTCACATGGTTAATTGTTGGATAAATTTGTGGAAACATATAAAGACTTCTATCTTAGATCTTTTCTCAATCTGGTTATCTGATCCATTTGATAATGTAGCATTAACTTTGAACTTCTACCAGAATATAAAGTTCTCTCTTACAATTGCACTTATTCTCTTTGAAATTTTTACACATTGAATAAGTGTATATAGAATAAAAAACATCATATTCTTATAAATATTAATCTGTTAACATTATCCATGTTCCATTAGGTAACCCCATCTTTTTTCTTAATCCACTACATATTATTTAACCTTACATTGCCTCCAAAATTCTCCACGTACCATTACACATGTGATAACAACCTTAACCAAAACATTATCTGATAAACACATGTTTGTTCCATTCAATACAATTATATTTGATATATGGTGATATTTGTACGTTGAATTTCATCTAGTGAAATTTGTACAATAATTTTGTTATTCTTTTCTACCAAATCTCCATCCGGTAACCTTCTATCTGGTGATCTATGTTCGGTGGCCATGGTTTCTCTTTAAAAAAATATTGGATCATGATATTTTTATCATGTTAGAAATATTTATGAATATCATAGCATAGTCTAGATATAGGAACGTTTTCCTAATATAGATAATGAATATATTCCTTTACATTCTTCAGAAACACATTAATAATTTTTCCTAACCTACATAAATAAAAAATTCTTTACAACTTCAAAAATTATTTCTCAACCATTTTAACAAAAACCTTCAAAAAATGGTATTGAAGAAAATAAAAACTAGTTAACAAAACACCCAAAGGATCTTTAATATCACCCTTTAGGTTTTCTAGAAACACTCAAAAAAACTTATTAAATCAAATTTTTTAATTTCTTTTTTAAAAATTTTATTAAATTTTATTAAATAACATCATTGGTATTATAGAATTTATTGACACAACACTATTAGATAAACTAATAATTTTGAAATAATCCTATATCTTCGTGATATGGTATTTTTTGTCCATGTTAAGATAAAATCAACCTTAATTTTATTTTCTCTTAGATTCTATAATAAAAGAGACTTTAGATTCATAATATAAAGTGTTTTTATAAAGTGTTACATATTATCCCCCTTTGAAAACATAATATAATGATCTGTGGAGGAAATTATTTATGATCTTTATGATGGAATTGGTGAATTATGAATATGCTGTTATAACTTAATCCCTCAAATCTTTCCCTCAGAATAACCTTCATGAAAGAATAATCAATTTCATACTTTTTATAAATGTAATCAAGAATAAAATCTCCACAAAAAAATATCTATTTTACAATTTGATATTTTATATCATAGTGATTTAATCTCGAATATTGTATAGGGTTTTTGGAAATATTGATGAAACTATGATTATAAAAAATTATATTGAATGGTTTAAAAAATATTCATTCTGAAATATTACATCTAAAAATTTATCCATATCATTTATGTACAAGCATTGGTGGTGGTAATGTATTAATATTTTTCTATAATCTACGTATCAGAACTTTATTTCATACCTTGCTATCTTACACAACATTAGAACATGATTAAAATTCTTCCTGATTTTGATTTAATATCACTGTAATCCACAAATATAGTCAAGACTATTGTATCCAATAATCTTAATGTCATAACTTATTTTATATAATAGTCCATAAAAATATGTTCCATTAACATATCTGAGAATTCTTTTTTTGAAAACATGTGAGATTCCTTCGGATCAAGTTGATATCATGAACATAATTTTATAACATAAAAAATGTTTATCCTTGAACATCTAAGACAGAAAATGATTCCTATCAAGTTTTGTGTATCCTTACAATTCACATATTCCACAACTTCATCTTTACTCTTCTTTATGCTAGTATAAATGGTAGTAGAAACTTATTTAGAATGATCTATGAAAAACATTAGTAGAAACTCCATATAATAAAGTTCATGTGATATAAATATATATATTTATATCTATTGAACAAAAAATCTTATAAATAATGTTAACTCTATGATAATCAACATTTCATTGTTTTTTTTTCATTTTTTCAGAACACACATTACAAAATTTTACATATCAAATGAAAAATTTATATAATCATCACAAATAATGAAAATATGATTACCTGTGATGAATTTATTATTATAAATCATTCTATAAACTTTTTATCTAGATAAGTTCATATATTTTAGGAATCTATCAAGTTTTAAATACCATTCATGTGGAGCCTCTTTCAGTCTATATAGGTATTTCTTTATCAAGAACATTATACTTCAATTTTTATCAAGTAATAACCCATTAGGTTTCTCAATATAAACTTCCTAATAAATGTATACATCTAAGAAAGTTGACATAATCTATTTGAAAAACATTTTAACAATTATGTGTAAAAATTATGAAGAACATTCTTATAGTTTATAATCTCACAAAAAGGGAAAAAATTTATTTAAAGTCATCACCGTCCTCCTATGAATAAATTTTTAAAACAATTCAATTTTTGTTTGTAGAAATTTATCCATGTTCACTATGTTTTTTTCTAAACATGAAAATTGTTCCTATAATATTATTTCTTATTGGTCAGGGAATAGGTTCCCAAGTGTCATTTTCCTCAATATGATCTGTCCCTTCATTTATTGCATGTACCCATTTTTTATATTATAAAACCACTGAAACTGATCCTTTTTATACCTGTGAGATAAGTGATGTTTGATTTTCTAATCCCAATATCCTTCTAATATGAACATTATCTTTTTGTTTTCCAATTATGTTATCATATTAAATATGTTTTTGCATGGTATGAAAGTTAATATATTTTCGTCCAATCTCACTTTCCTCATCATAAGACCAATCTAAGTCACTTTGTACATGTTTTGTATCACCTTCATCTTCACTTTTATTATTGTCATATGAAGTCTTAAATTTTTATCCAATTATATTTTCACCATGTTTGGTTAAGTATGTTATATTTTCAAAAACATTCAGATTATTGGAATCAATCAACAATTTTAGACATTTATTCTAAAATTTATAAATTATTTTGATGGATGGATATCCTAATAAATTTCCCTCCTCATATTTTAAGTAAAAATTTCCAACATCAAGATAAATATCTTTATTATAAAAGGACTCCCAAAAACCATTAAATGTTTCACTGAAGGGTTTTTATCATTCAACATCTCATATAAATAAATTTTGGATTCCATAAAAAATAAAATACTAATTTGTACATAAACAACTGTACTAATAGATTATCTTAGAAAAAACATAGAAAGATTATATTATGACAACATATTTCATTATATTTCCACTAAAATTCAATTTTTCTATCTTACCACTCCATTTTATTGAGGAGTATATAGAGCAGTATATTTGGTGTTTAGTTATATGCTTCTTGAGATAGAGTTTGAAATGATTTTTTATTTACTTATTTTCATTATTAGTTATTATTTTTAGTATGTAAACACCCATATATCTTTCAAAACCCCTTTTAAAAAATTAAAGCATCTTTACAACATCTGATTTATGGTTCATAAAAATTATATTTTCCATTATAGTAGTGACATGAATAAAAGGATTAAGTATGAATACCATTTTTTATTTATTTCTCCCCATTTCATAGAGATCATTTTGTATAATATAAAGTGGTCTAGTAGATTAGATTTGAAATTTATTATTCCATACACCAAACATATTCCCTTTCTAACATGTTATAAAAACATTATATTGAATCATTTTTTTGGTGGTGGTATGTTTCTTTCATCATCTACATTGGAAAATATATTTATACTTTTCGTTCCAAAATTCCCAAGTCTTTGATTCCATAAATTATTTTCATCTGAATCTCTTAAGTAACATTAGTTATAAATTAATCTAATCAATAATATATTTCTACTAGTGATTTCTCCCTTAGTAAAAATTTTTCTATCTTTCAAGCCTCTGATGATACATGAATATTTCTTAAAGATTACTTACTTACAATCATCACAATGTATTTTGACACTCAATAAGTTTTTTTTGATTCCAAAAATATTTTGAAATTCGTTTTATTTTAGTTTTTGAGAATAAATATCAATAGTTCATATTCCTTCTGTTTTTAATGAACTATTGTTTCAAAAAGTAAATAATCATATTTAATGTTATTCAATATATTGGATAATATTTATATTACCTATCATGTGTGAGAAAAATACACTATTAATAATAAATGGTTTATTCCTTTTGATATCTTTGAAAGTAGTATTGAAAAAAATACCATTCGTCAACATTCTTCATTACAGAATCCCTTTATTTCATAGCATATAAAACTTGTATAGAAAGATTTATAAAAAATTATTTATTAAAGTAACATGGCTATTCAGATATTCCAAAATCATACTCAAGGTAATCAAACTAGTTTTTCATTAGAATAATTCTATAATATTATTATTTTACATTTCTTTCTTCCTATAACTTTTAAAAGTTACTCACATTTATTCAAATATTTATCCCTCTTAGTTCTTGTATTTTTTCAGGGATATAATTATTGTACCAAAAGTTCTAATATTTAAACCCAAATATTCCATTTCACCAATAAAATCCACAAAATATTAATTTTATGTAGAAGTATGATCTTTCCTTGTAAAAATTTTACTATGTTTTTTAATATTTTTTGTTACATATTACCCCTTGTATGAGAAAATATTCTAATGGAGGTTAACATTAAATTTTGTTCATGAGATTTGTTTTCCATGTCCTTTCTCAATACACGATTTCCTAACATTGTATCTAACACCAGTATTGTTTAAAATACCATGTGAATTTTTCTGTTTAGTGGGTAAATATTTCACCTTATTATTGGGAAGTGTTTTCCAACCATCTCTCGATGTTTAGGAATTTACCTCTAAATCATTGGTAAAAATATCACCCATATTATTTAAGGTACCGTTGACATGAAAAATACTTTATTTACTTTTAAAAATATCATATTACTTAGTATCAAGATTCTTACAAAGATATACCACTATCTTCTATTTTTATGTAACATTCAGTTTGATGTTCTTTATTTCCTCAACATACACATATTCCATTTTAATACGATTTTCATTTATTATATTTTTTTCACACCTTTTATTCATAATTTTTATTTATTTCCTGAGATTTTAATTTTACTCAAGAAATGACACAATTTTTGTTCTCAAATGATATTCTATGTAAGTATCTTGACACTTATTTCTTAATTATTTGAAGAATATTTTTTTTATCAATGTTTGTAAATAAGGTTTTGAACTTCTCTAGATTCTCATATTCTTAATAATTATTATCAGTTTAAGTAGATTAAAATTTATTATAAAATATACATGATCTGTTTTTAGATTTTTTTTTACCCTTAATAGATTTCTTATCTTCTATAGAAATTTTGTTCAACTTCTTCAACTAAGGGTTTTCTACAGAATCATTTTCATATTATACATATTTGTTCTAATCAAAATTCATAGAAAAATTGATAATCCCTCTAAACTATAAATATTTATATTTTAATTTTATCATATATTTTCCTCTACCTCCTCTATAATTTTTGGATATAACATAAATTATTTTTTCATTTATTTCATCATCTTCTTAACCATCAAAATAATCGAGGTTATAAATTTTTCCATCTGGTATTTTCAGAATTCTCATCACTTAAAAATCCATTTTATCTATGATCTTATTTTTTAATGTTGGATATTTCTTCATCTCATATAAAATAAGAAATTTAGGTAATCAATCGAGAGATAAATCATCATTATCGTCTATATAAGAAATTATAGAATCAAAACTTCAAGGAAATTTTCTCTATAGTTTATTAAAAATGTTAGAATCTAGAAATGCATGTATAAATCCTTTGAGGATGAAAACAATTTAATTATCTATATTTAAGTACTTATTTAAATTATTCCCATCATCAATTTTGATATATTTTAACTACAGAATAAAAATTTATAGAATTTCCTCCTTCTCTTTGGTATTTCCTCATAAAATCCATTCATTTTTCCCATGTTTCTTTAGAGTTTTCGAGAACCAAATCCTTTATTAAAATATTTTCTAAAAAATGCATTAGAATAACATTACATTATTTCTCATCTACCTATTTTTTTTCAGAAAACATCACATAAATACTTTTCTCAATTGATGAAAACCCAGCTATAGTTTCTTAAAATACCTCCAATCCATGAGATATAAGATAGGGTATCATCATGTTTTTCTAACCATGATAATTTTCTCAATTAATTGTAGTAGTACCTCTTTTTTTATTAACATTTTCACTTTTCCATATTGAAGTTATAATAGGAGAACCTTCCCTATGGTACCAATTACAGTTTTTAAGATCATGAGAACCAGTGGGGGTGGGGGTTGAATTAGTGGTGATATTTGAAAATTTCAATTGTTTATAAATTTACCCATATTACTGTTTAGACTTATTACCATTATCCTATTTATATAAAAACTCATATTACAATGATAAGAAAGTGTGAGGTACTACATTCTTAATATGGTGACTTCCATCACTCTATCTAAATTTTCCAAAATAAAGAAGTGAATATAAATTGATGAAACTCACATTATACTCTTTATATCTCCAGATTGGTATTATTATATTAACTCCTATCAGTTGAAATATTTTTATTACAAAACAAAGTTGTAAGAAAATAAGAAACTTTTCATACAACAATATGAAATTCTATCCATAAAAATCTTTATATGTTAAGTGTTCATCCTCTACACCATTCCTTCATCCAATAATATTCTTCTAGAATTATTTAGGTAATCTAAACCTATTTATATAAACCACATTCTATTTAATAAAAAACTAATATTCCTCAAGACCTACTCAAAAACCATGGGGTATATGCTAAGTATTATATCTTTTAATGACTCGACAATATGATGAATAAAATGAATATCTAATTAGTTAATCATATTTGAATCTCTATATGATTACTCTGACCAGTTCATATATTCTTTAACTAATTTTTCTAAAAACTCATACCGCTAATAAATTCAGTGTGTCTGGTTTTTTTAAAGGGAAAATATTCTTATTCCAAAAAATAATTCCAATCTCTTTTCATAGGAACACACAAAATTGAATTGGAGGAAATTCATTTACCCATTCCCATTCATCTGAAAATCACTGGATGGTTCTCAATAATCCTAGATTATTATATAATCTTCTTACAAACTAAGATCTTAATCCAACTCTTTAAACATCCTAAACCTTGATGTCAAGGAACTTATTTGATATTTCTAATACTAGTTAGATAAAACCCATAAATAGAACAACATCACATCCACATTTTAATATCCTTTTAATGATTTGTAAAGTGTTCTAAAATTATATTCTATAGGGTTTTTCTGATGGCCTTATAAGAGATCCTTTTTATAGTGATAAATTCTCTGATTCATCAATCTCATTGAGACTTTTCCATATATTTTTATTCCTTAAATTTGTTTAGACATCCTCCATTTATTGAAATTGACTTTTTCTATATGATTTTTTTCAATTCAATGGGGTCTTCTAATGGATTCTCCAAAAGATAGATATTCATCCAATGTAACTTCTTCCCCAGATCACTCCATGATATTTATCCCTCATACTTTATACAAATTATAACAAAAACATTTATAGATGATAAAAAATTACAAATGATCAGTTCAGAAGCTTAAACTATCTATATCTAGTATACTTGAGCCTTTGATTGTTGGGTAACATTATTATAACTTTATAAGACTTCTGTCACTAATTATTTCTCTTTCTAGTGCTCTACTCTATCTGATTATGTATCTTTAACAATATACCACTACTCAAACATTAAATTTTCACACTCCATTTTACTTATTCTCTTTAATTTTTTTACTTTTTTTACAAGTGTTTACAGGCTGAGAAACATCAGATTCATAGAAATCATCATTCTGTAAAATTATCCATTTTACATATGTTATCCTTACCTAGGTTATTCAGCTTCTGGACTTTAGTTACCTTTATTTAGCCTCCAAAATTTTACTGGTAGACTTATAAAGTGAATGGTAGAATTTTATAAAACCTACATCTTAAAAATACATGTCTATATTATCCATTACACTTATATTTTTTTATCTAGTGATCCTTTTCCAGCAACCTGTATCTATTGACATGTGATTGGTAACATTATCTTCCATTTCACCAAAATATTCATCCTATCACCTTCATTCTGTTTATTTTTTTTTCTATTTCCTATTATCCCAAAAATTTAAAAATCATGGATCATGAGATTTCTTTAATGTCAGAAACATTAACCAATGTCTTAGTAATTAATGGCATCAGGAAAAGTTTCCTAACATAGTTAAAGAAACATTTCTTTCACTTCCTTCAAAACATTATTATTAATGCTTCCTATAATTCATAAAAAACATTCTTAATAACATTACCAACTCTTTATCAATTTTTTTTTAAAATTATTTATAAAATAATTTATTGAATTTTTTTTTCAGAAAAAATTCCTAAAGGATCTTTATATTCAAAGGCCCTCACAACAATTTAGAGTGCATGACCTTCAAAAATCCCTTAAAGGTTGAAATAAAAGTATATTTAGACCAATATGACTTACATTAAGATCTTTTTAACATGGGTTTTAGGAGATAATAGTAGTCTTTATAATTCCTAGGTTTCTTCCCCTTGAAAAGAGATGAGACCCCTAGTCATCCCACACCTTAGAAATAGATAAATTTATAGTCATGTGATTCCTTCATTCTTGTATTCATACATTAATTACAATACACACAGGCTTCATAAAAAATAACCCTTTATATTCAATAGAGGCCTGAGATCCACCACCACGTCCAGATTCAAAGTCTTCTATTGAATACTACATGAATACATTGATTGGATGTAAAACTAAGGACTAAGAAATACATTTCATTTTCCTCGAATACACTCAATAGAAATACCATTCTCCCTATCCAAAGAACCCCCATTAAAAATTTCAAATATATTTGTAAAAATTAAATATAAGAAAGCTTCATACTCTAGAGTGTGATACCTACCTTCATAAGATAGAAAGTTCAGTCTTTAAGAGGATGATATATCTAGCCTATTTTCCATTTCTTCAACAAAATTTTAGAACTTTAAACCGAAATAATTATGTAAATTGTCAAATAATTGAGACACGAAAAGGATCAAGGTATTTACTGGGAGCTATATTGAATCCATAGATGATGGTCAAATCATTCAGATTACTTTTCTACTCCAAAAACACAAGGGTTTGGTCTGGTAGATCAATTGAGGCAACTCAAGAAGATATCACAAATCCATATACATAAATGTGAAAATAATTTATATTATTATAATATAGGGTGGATGAATCACCACTAGAAAAAGCACCATCCATTAGATGAGATATTACTTTCATCATCCCAATTATAATTAACAATTCAATATCTCTCTCTTTCCTAGTATCATAATTTTCTAAATATATAGTATTTTTTATTCAATTATAGGGGATAAAAATTCTATAATTGACCCACTCACTAGGGTACCATCATCTATTTGATTCACTTCATCACTATTGAGTGGAAGTTATTTTCCATCCCATTGAACATCTGGGTACCACCGATGAAAATATACTTTATGATTCATGTGCCTATTAAAAACAACGAATAAATCTCTCTAATATTAATATTGGATTTCTAGAAAGTATTTGTGTTCACCCTTAACCAAAATCTATACAATTTCTAGTGCAGGACACAAAATCTCAAATCTCAACATAGATAGTCACAAGTATGTAGTGTTTTAATAAAATATTTAATATAAACAAAAAATTAATCAATGAAATTATCTATTTACTAGAGGATATCCATGTTATATAAGGGTAAGGAAATTATCTGATGTTAAACCCAAATTTTATGGGTGGATGATATCTGATTCTAGAATAGGTTGACCAACCAATGTAGAATTTCAAAAATAATACTTGAGAAAATTTTCTATATTTTAAAAAGGATGGAACTAAATATTTTACATCAATAAATAAAATAATTATATAATTAGATTCTAGAATTTTAATGGTTTATTTATACCATAAATACAATTCTTCAGGGTTGAATTTATCAAATTTATCATTTAGAATCCATCATAGAATAAACCTAGCCACTAGGGCTGTATAATGTAATGATGAAGATTCTTGGAACTCCTTAATGAAGACTGATATTATAACAAACTGTTCAAATGGGGCCCATGACGCAACTCCCCAATCCCACCTCCCATAGGCCAAGGGTTGGAGACTAATAATAAGTAGGCATATCACTAACACGAGAGGCCTTATCCAAAGTAACTGTACACCCAAACACTTCTACAAGTATATAAAATGATGAAATTTAAAAAACTACTAAACAACCATGCATGAATATATCTAAATCCCACAACTAGAGTACAATAATAAGTAAAGGAAAGTAAATAGGGCTAAATACAAGCCCACCACAAAGGGTCTGAAAGTAAGCCCAACCTGAAAGTAAATGCAAAGACCCGTAAAATTCAAGGAAAATTTTTTCTTAATTTTCTTTGGGATTTTACAAGAATACAGTTGTTGACGGCACTTGATTCCAAGGCCCGGTGGGCCTGAAATTTCTATCCGAAGTTTAGCTCAGGTATGTTCAGTGAACGAACGAGCGGGAATTTCTAACTTTTGAACCGGTGCTCGAAATAGAATTCCGAGGGCACCGATGGAACCGTAACGCCGGTAATTTCTTAGGAACACCTGTTTCTGAGTTTCATTGTCACGAGAGTAGATGATAAAAATTGTGGAAGTTTAATTTATTATTATTCTACAATTTTTATTTTTTGTAAAGTGGTTTAAGGCTTGGGTGGAAGTTGGGTAACTACCCAACTTCCCAAGGGAGGTTATGAGGGTGGTGGGGCCCACACGAACCCAACCCCTTCAAATCCCTAACTCCCTCAACTTACCATTAATGATGACAACTTGGCTTGAATTAATTAAGTGGAATTAATTCAAACCTTTGAAATTCAAATACTTATCTTGTGTTAATAAAATAAGACTTGGGCTTTTTTTATTTGGGGTTGCAACCTTGTGGTGGAGTTTTTGGGAGAAAAGGCTAAGGACTTGAAGATCTTCTTCGACTTTGACGAAGAATGAATCGATCTTCGATGAAGAACGCGAAGAACACATCGATCTCCGATGAAGAACACCGAGTCCTTGGAGACCGACTACGCGACGCCGTATACCGCGACGGTTCTTCTGCGATGTCTTCTTCCGCAACGTCTCTTTCCAGGATGGTTCTTCCGTGATGAATCCTCATTCGACGAACCTCCGTTCAAGCTACGCTCGAGGTAGGGGTTATTTAATTATTTTTCTCGTGTTTACCACCTTGTCGTTCCTCGTGAAAATACGACCAAATGCTATCGATTAACAAGAGGGGGCCAGACCGCACAAACACGACCAACCCTCCTCCTTTATCCATGTTTGTTTCTTTGTGGTTTGAAACAAGAATGGTGCGGTGCCGTCGCACCGCGTGTGATCATGTGACAAGGAATGTGCGACGCCGTCACGCCGCGCCATGGAAACGAATAAGGACACGATGCAGTTGCGCCGCATCGGAGAAACCCGAAGACATCGCGGCCGGAGCAGGGCCGCTGTGGAAGAGCACGACGCCGTCGCGCCGCACCGAATAACCAAGGCCGCGGCCGGTTTCGGGCCGCGGTGAAGCAGGGTGACCGGCGGCCGGAGAAAGGCCTCCGGCATCGGAGCAGGGAGGGGACCGGCCACCCAGGGCGGGCCGGCCCGACCGGGGAAGAGCCGGGGGTCAAAACCCCCGGCTGGCCAGCCGAGCGGCCACTTAATTGGGGCCGCGGTTTCCGAACGGTGGGGGGCAGCGCCCCCCCCCCCCCCCCCGCATAACCGAACGGCTCGACCGTTCGGTCGAGCCAGCTGGCGCCGCGCACCGAGCCGACCCGGACCCGGGTCGGGTCGACCCGATTCGGGCCGACCCAGGGGGTCTCGGGCCGGGTCGGTCTGGGCCCGAAACCCCCGTTTTCGGACCCTTTTGGTTCTTTTGCCCATCTCTCGGGCTACGGACCTTCGATCGACGTGCCGTCAGTGGCGATGAGATCCTTGGATCGAGATGGTCGTTTCGGTATATCACACTCAAGGTTTTGGAATACTTTGGGTTCAGCCAGGTTGGTTCGTACACGAAACCAACCAGGCCCTCAGAGTGGAAACACTCATATCTTAAGCTCCGGACGTCCGATTGACGTGCCGTCAACATTGTTGGTTTCATCTTAGTGAGAAGGATCATTTGACTTACTCCGCCCGAGGTTTGGATGCAGGTGGAGTACGATCGGGTTGGTTTTGCCTTAAAAACCAATTAGGCCCCTGGGACGAAAAAGCCAATAACTCTTAGACCGGGCGTCCGATTGACACGCCGTCTGCGGCGTTGAGTTCCTGTTGACGATACAGAACTTTTGGATACATTAAATCTGGACTTTGTGTCAATTGATGTATCAGCCTCTCGGCTCATGGAGCGGACCCTCCCGAACGAGCTTGCTGTGTGCGGGGACTCTAGAGCTGGCTGCGTTTGTGACTGTAACGATGACGACGACTATACATAGATCCTCAGTGGATTCGACGACGAAGACTACATCAATCAGGGATCCAACGTGGATCAGTGCTACCGATCCTGTGTGGGTCGTATCCTGTGTGGGTCAGCGCTCAGCGGTTCTGTGTGAGCCAGCGCCTACAGATCCTGTGTGGGCCCGATCCTGTGTGGGTCTTTGTGGGGGTTAGTTACCTATCGATCCTGTGTGGGTCAGACCCTTCCTAGGGTCATTGCGGAGGTTAGTACCTATCGATCCTTTGTGGGTCCGACAACTTAGATGAATCGGTGGATATATCTGATCATCTCTATCGTCATATGAAGAAGTATACCTATGTGAGCTGAATCCTATTTCGCTTTCCTTTGTGGATTGTGTTGTGCTATCCTGTGTGGATTTTCGTTTTTCTTTCCTGTGTGGACTGGATTGTACTTGGGCTCAGATGTTGGAGCTGAACGATAATTGATGACTTAGGAATATGTATGGGCATATACATAAGCAGTGTCGAACGTTACTTCGTGATTGTATCTTTCCTTTGTGGATTATCCTTTTTGGATTCTGGGAGACCTTTGGGGGTCTATGGGTCCCTACTGAGTAGCTTATACTCACCCCTGCACGGTCTATGCCTGCACTATGTTGTGTTGGTTGCAGACGACGGACATCGCTGATCATGGTTGAGGATTGTGGAGCAGGACGATACCTGGAGGTGGACCACTGGGCGGGACATACTCGGAGCGGTCGGCTGGACCCGAGGAGCAGTGGAGGCTATCTGTACCCACCGTTCAGGTGGGATTTCTAGTGGACAGCTCGGCTATGCGGATTTACTTTCCAGTTGTTGTTTTCCCTTTCTAGTTGTACTTTACTTTCAGTTGGGTTTGTATACTGGCCCACATACTTTTCTATACTTACTGTTGTACTCAGTTTTTACTTAGTGTTTACTTCTACTGCTTGCTTGCTCTGTGGTGTTTGTTTACTTTACAAAGTCAATGCCTTCCCTTTTTATCAGGATTTACACCTTGGTGCTAGTCGCCAGCCCCTGGCCTATGGAAGGCGGGCTTGGGGTAGTCACGACACGGGTCCCGAGGATGGGTCGTGACAAATTGGTATCAGAGGCATTTGGTTCTACTGCAGAACTTTGGAATCTGATCTTTTTCTATGTGAAGCAATAGTGTTAAGCGTATTGGGTGTGGTTATCAGTCCCAGGTGTCCAGTGTTGGTGCGGCGTCCGACGTATCCATACACCAGGACCCTGACATCTGATTTCCGACTTAATGCACGAAAACATTGATTGCATGTGTGTTTCATGTTTTCTTTGTGATTACTTTTTGTCATATCACCAGGTATACTGATTGACTGTGGTGCACCTGTTTCTTTTAGGATGGCCCCACGACGGTAGCCAGCTAGGGTTCCGAGAGTTGTGTATGACGACAGCCCACCGAGCGACGAGGCCTCGGTACAGGGCCCTTTAACAGCTGAGGCACTGGCGGTACCTCTACCCGTAGAGCCACTGATGCTTCCAACCCCAGCCGCTAACGATGCACATCGCCTTAGTGCAATGCATGAGTTTTAGCACCAGCGACCACCCAAGTTCCACGGGGAGACGAACCCCCAGGCAGCGAAGGACTGGCTGGAGGCAGTGGTACGGGTTTTCAAGTTAGTGAGGACACCAGCAGACCTCATGGTGAACCTCGCAGCGAGCCTACTGCATGCAGTAGCAGGAAGATGGTGGAGCTTGATGCTCTAGGTGCACAATGAGGCATCTCTCCTCTGGATGGACTTTGAGAGCCTCTTCCACTCGGATTTCATCCCATCCACCCTCTGTACGGTGCATATCCAGGAGCTTCTTCAACTGTGGTAGGGCAGCTTGATGGTCACCCAGTACTCGGCGAGATTTACCGATCTCTCGCGCTACTTGACCGACATGGTACGAGACCCATTATTCTGAGTCTGGACCTTTGAACAGGGATTGAGGCACGAGATCAGGGCATCGCTGATCTCCCTCAGCATTCCGACTTGGGTAGGAGTACTGGAGCAAGCCCTTTTGATCAAGAGATTTCTTGCTTATTCTACACCAGTACCGAGACCCACCGAAGGGCGGCACGTAGCAGAGTCTTTTGCAGCAGGCAGTCGACAGATGACTCATGGGTCCAGGCAGACCAGACTCTCAGGTAGACGACCTCAGGACACTGGCTCAGTAGTGCGGGGCACACAGCGCGGAGCTAGTCTTTTGAGAGGCAGGCAGTGCTACTTATGCAGCGGACAGGGCCACATGGCTCGTGATTCCCCGACCCGCCATGCCGAGGAGCAGCAGACGGTTGAGGGACCACCAAGGCAGAGGCAGAGGGTCGACCGTGGCGGTCCGCAGGGAGCAGGCGGACGAGGCAGAGGAGCTGGCCGAGCAGTAGGTGGTGGGCGACGCTTTGAGGCTTTACCACCACCACCACTAGGAGGTCCACCCCGACCACAGTGAGCTGGCGGGCATAGACATGCACAGATCCAGGCAGCGGAGGCCTACGACCACGACACGCCCGAGATGATTCGAGGTACTATCTGTGTCTATTCCACCCATGCTGCGGTACTTATAGACATAGGAGCGAGTAATTATTTCATAGCCGATGCCCTTGTTCGGAGCTCGGAGATTCCGACATAGTTGTTGGCTCGATCCTTACGGCTAGAGACTCCTATGGGAGCAGACTCGACGATTACGCACTGATGCCGGTAGTGTGAGCTTACTCGAGGAGGCGAGAGCTTCGACAGGGGTCTTCTTGTAGCAGCGTCGAGGCCTTACGATGTCATCTTGGGCATGGATTGGTTGTCCACAGTTCATGCATAGATTGACTGTATTAGGCACAAGGTGCGATGTGTATGCACCGATGGGAGCAGGTTCACCTTCACCGACGAGAAGGGAGCCTTTGCAGCACATGATAGACTCTCGCAGAGGAGGGGACAACCCATCACACATCAGTTGGCTAGCCTCATCCTAGGAGCTATTGACGTGCGGAGTCCTAGTTTTCCTACAGTGGTGGATTAGTATGCGGACGTATTTCCCGACGACGTTCCAGGGATACCTCCTCGTAGAGAGGTGGACCTTTATATCGACCTATACCCCGGGACAACCATGATATCAAATCCAATGTATTGGATGGCCCCCCACTGAGCTTCGAGAGCTACGGGTACAGTTGGAGGACTTGCAGGGCAAGGGGTTCATCTGACCCAGTGTTTCACCTTGGGCTTCCTCGATTTTGTTTGCCAAGAAGGCAGACGGGAGCTTGCGACTTTGTGTCGGCTATCGTCGCCTGAACCAGGTGACAGTGAGGAACAAGTATGCGCTACCGAGGATTGATGACCTCTTTGATCAGCTCAAGGGAGCACGGTGGTTCTCGAAGATAGACCTCAGGTCAGGCTATCATCATCTCAGAGTTCGAGATGAGGATGTGCAGAAGACGGCCTTCAGGTGTCGGTATGGACACTAGGAGTTCTTGGTTATGCCCTTCAGCATGACCAATGCTCCAACAGTGTTCATGGCCCTCATGAACCAGATATTTCAGCCATACCTCGATCGATTTGTCGTGGTCTTCATTGACATCATTTTGATTTACTTGGCGACTATGGAGGAGCATGCCTACCACTTGCGGGTTGTACTAGACACACTCTGAGAGCACTAGCTTTATGGTAAGCTCTCGAAGTTTCAGTTCTAGATACACGAGTTCCACTTCCTGGGACATGTCATTTCTAAGGTGGGAGTTGCAGTGGATCCTGTGAAGATCGAGGCAGTGCTAGATTCGGAGCCACCCAGGAACGTGAAGCAGGTGTGGAGTTTCTTGGGACTAGATGGATACTACTGGAGATTTTTTCTAGACTTGTCCATAGTTGAGGCACCACTCTTAGCTTTGATGAAGAAGGGGAAACCCTTTGTGTGGTCAGACAGTTGTCAGCAGCGCTTCCAGGAGTTGAGATAGAGATTGACCAGCACACCTATCTTGAGGTTTCCTTAAGAGGGAGTAGGGTACGTAGTCTACTACGATGCATCAGGGACCAGACTCGAATGTGTCCTGATGCAGGAATGAGTCATGATCGCCTATGGATCATGTCAGTTGAGGCCACATGAGCAGAACTACGCTAACCATGACCTGGAGTTAGCAGCAGTGGTCTTTGCTCTGAAGACATGGCAAAAATACCTGATGGGCGAGCGATTTACAGTCTTTTCCGACCATCAGAGTCTCATATACATCTTCTCTCAGAAGGACCTGAATTTGAGACAGCGGCGATGGCTCGAGTTCCTCCAGGACTATGGCTTTGAGATAGTCTATACTCCTGGGAAGGGGAACGTGGTAGCCGATGCTCTCAGCAGGAGGATGGGCATTCAGCTACTTGAGGAGGCGACAGAGCAGCTAGCCTCTTTGTAGATATCCTTCATGGATAGAGATTGAGTAGCCTTCCTTTAGTCTCTCACAGTCACCCCTCTACTACTACAGCGGGTCAGAGAGGCACAGCGTGGGGACGCTGACTGTGAGACGCGGCGTGTACAGATATCCGCAGGACAGACACCTGATGGTTTCTCCTTTGGAGCAGAGCACGATGTCCTTTTCAGAGGACGTACCTTGGTACCGGTCGCATTACAAGAGGAGGTGCTGAGAGAGTTTCACACTTCCCCTTTGGCGGTACATCCTGGAGTGGCAAAGATGTACCAGGATCTCAGACGACAGCACTGGTGGCCGGGCATGGAGAAGGTTGTGGTAGAGTTCGTTTCTCGATGCCTCACCTCCCAGCAGGTGAAGGCAGAGCATTAGGTACCAGCAGGCTTGGTACATCCCTTGGAGGTCCCGGAGTGGAAGTGGGACAGGATATCTATGGAATTCGTGACTGGACTTCCACGCACTTCCAGAGGTCACGACTTCATCTGGGTGATTGTCGATCGACTCACCAAGTCGGCTCACTTCTTACCCATTAGAGAGAAGGGCTCAATGGAGATCTTGGGACGTCTCTACGTTCAAGAGATTGTACGGCTTCACAGTGTGCCATCATCTATCATCTCCGATCGAGATGATCTCTTTACTTCCTGGCTTTAGAAGGGGTTACAGGAGGCGTTCGGGATGCAGCTACGTCTGAGCACCGCCTTTCACCCTCAGACGGATGGTCAGACGGAGAGGACCATTCAGACTCTCGAGGACATGCTCCGCGCATGTGTCCTCGACTTTGGTCGCAGCAGGGAGGACCACCTACCCTTGGTGGAGTTCGCATACAACAACAGCTACCACTCCACCATCGGGATGGCACCGTACGAGGCGTTGTAAGACCGACCTTTCAGATCTCCTTTGTGCTAGACAGACCCTGGGGAGTCAGCACTTGTGGGACTAGAGATGGTCTAGGCCACGACAGAGAAGGTCCAGGTCATCCAGGAGCAGATGAGGAGAGCTCAGAGCCACCAAAAGTCTTATGCTGACAAGAGGTAGAGGCCACTAGAGTTCGAGGATGGCGACCACGTCTTTTTGCATGTCTCACCTCGACGTGGATTACGGAGATTTGGCCAAGGTGGAAAGTTTTCTCCATGCTTCATCGGACCGTTCCACATCCTCAGCAGGATTGGCGAGGTGGATTATCGCCTGGATCTACCACCTCAGTTGCACTGGGTGCACGACGTCTTCCACGTATCTCAGCTAAGGAGATATGTGCATGACCCGATGCATATCATTGACCATGGGGAGATAGACGTTGATGATGGAGCGAATTTTGCGGAGGTCCCGGTGGAGATCGAGTATCGACATGAGCGGGTCCTATGTGGACGGTTGATTCCTCTAGTTCACAACAGATGGCAGCATATGAACCTCTAGGAGAGCACTTGGGAGCGGGAGGCTCAGTTGCGTGCTCAGTACCCACATTTGTTTCCTTAGTTTATGATGTATCTTTACGAGGACATAAAGCCCTGAGGTGGGAGTAATGTAAAGACCCGTAAAATTCAAGGAAATTTTTTTCTTAATTTTCTTTGAGATTTTAAAAGAAAGAAGTTTCTAACGGCACATGATTCCGAGGCCCGGTGTGCCCAGAATTTCTATCCGAAGCTTAGCTCGGGTACATTCAGTGAACGAACAAGCGGGAATTTCTAACTTTTGAACTGGTGCTCGGAATCGAATTCTGAGGGCACTGATGGAACCGCAACTCCGGTAATTACTTAGGAACACCTGTTCCGGAGTTACGTTGTCATGAGAGTAGATGATAAAAATTTTGGAAGTTTAATTTATTATTCTTCTACAATTTTTATTTTTCTTAAAGTGGTTGAAGGCTTGGGTGGAAGTTGGGTAACTACCCAACTTCCCAAGGGAGGTTATGAGGGTGGTGGGGCCCACACGAACCCCACCCCTTCAAATTCCTAACTCCCTCAACTTACCTTTAATGATGACAACTTGTCTTGAATTAATTAAGTGGAATTAATTCAAACCTTTGAAATTCAAATACTTGTCTTGTGTTAATAAAATAAGACTTGGGCTTATTTTATTTGGGGTTGCAACCTTGTGGTGAAGTTTTTGGGATAAAAGGCTAAGGACTTGAAGATCTTATTTGTCTTCAATGAAGAACGCGAAGAACGCATCGATCTTCGTTGAAGAACGCGAAGAATACATCGATCTCCGACGAAGAACACCGAGTCCTCAGAGACCGACTACGCGACACCGTATACCGCGACGGTTCTTCCGTGACATCTTCTTCCATGACGTCTCTTTCCACGACGGTTCTTCCGCGACGAATCCTCGTTCGATGAACCTCCGTTCAAGCTACGCTTGAGGTAGGGGTTATTGAATTATTTTGTTTGTGTTTACCACATTGTCGTTCTTCGTGAAAATACGACCAAATGCTATCGATTAATGAGAGGGGGCCGGACCACACAAACACGGCCGACCCTCCTCCTTTATCCATGTTTGTTTATTTGTGGTTTGAAATGAGAATGGCGCGGTGCCGTCGCACTGCGTGTGATCGTGGGACAAGGAATGTGTGGCACCGTGGAAACGAAGAAGGACACGACGCCGTCGCGCCGTGTCGGAGAAACCCGAAGACATCACGGCCGGAGCGGGGCTGCGGTCGAAGAGCACGACACCATCGCGCCGCACCGAACAACCAAGGCCGAGGCCAGTTCCGGGCCACGGCGAAGTAGGGTGACCGGCGGCCAGAGACGGGCCGCCGGCGTCAGAGCAGGGAGGGGACCGACCTTTGCCGATCCCGTGGAGCAGGAACCGGCCGGCCAGGGCGGGCTGGCCGGACAGGAGAAGAGCCAGGGGTCAAAACCCTCGGCTAGCCAGTTGAGTGGCCCCTTAATTGGGGACGTGGTTTCCGAACGACAGGGGGCAGTACGCCCCCCTGCATAGCCGAACAGCTCGACCGTTCGGCCAAGCCAGCTGGCGCCACGCACCGGGTCACCGGGCTGCCGGACCGAGCCAGGCCGTGCCCAGGCCGGGCCACGCCCAACCGGGCTGGGCCAACCTGGACCCGGGTCGGGTCGACCCAGTTCGGGCCGACCCAGGGGGTCTCGGGTTGGGTCGGTCCGGGCCCGACACCCCCTTTTTCGGACCCTTTTGGTTCTTTTGCCCATATCTTGGGCTACAGACCTCCGGTCGATGTGCCATTAGCGGCGATGGGATCCTTGGATCAGGACAGTCGTTTCGGTATATCGCACTCAAGGTTTCTGAATACTTTGGGTTCGGCCGGGTTGGTTCGTACACGAAACCAACCGGGCCCTCGGAGCGGAAACACTCATATCTTAAGCTTCGGACGTCCGATTGACGTGCCGTTACCTTTGTTGGTTTCCTATTAGTGAGACAGATATTTTGACTTAATCCGCCCGAGGTTTGGACGCAGGTGGAGTACGGTCGGGTTGGTTTTGCCTTAAAAACCAACCAGGCCCCTGGGACGAAAAAGCCAATAACTCTCAGACCGGACGTCCGATTGACGCGTCGTCTGCGATGTTGAGTTCCTGTTGGCGATACGGAACATTTGGATACATCAACTTTTGACTTTGTGTCAGTTGATGTATCAGCCTCTCAGCTTGTGGAGAGGACCCTCCCGAACGAGCATGCTGTGTGCAGGGACCCTAGAGCTGGCTGCGTTTGTCACTGTGATGATGACGACGACTGTACAGAGATCCTCAGTGGATTTGATGGCGACGACTACAGCACTCAGCAATCCTATGTGGATCAGTGCTACCGTTACTGTGTGGGTTCGATCCTGTGTGGGTAAGCACTCAACGGTTCTGTGTGAGCCAGCGCCTACAGATCCTGTGTGGGTCTAATCCTGTGTGGGTCTGATCCTATGTGAGTCTTTGCGGGGGTTAGTTACCTATCATTACTGTGTTGGTCAGACCCTTCCTAGGGTCATTTCGGGGGTTAGTACCTATCGATCCTTTGTGGGTCCGACGACTTAGATGAATCAGTGGATATATCTGATCATCTCTATCATCATACGAAGAAGTATACCTGTGTGAGCTGAATCCTGTTTTTCTTTCCTTTGTGGATTGTGTTGTGCTATCCTGTGTGGATTTTCGTTTTTCTTTCTGTGTGGACTGGGTTGTACTTGGGCTCGGATGTTGGAGCCGAACGAGAATTGATGACTTAGGTATATGTATGGGCATATACCTCTGTAGTGTCGAACGTTACTTCTTGATTGTATCATTCCTTTGTGGATTATCCTTTGTCGATTCTGGGAGACCTTTGGGGGTCTTGGGGTCCCTACTAAGTAGCTTATACTCACCCTTTCACGGGCTATGCCCGCACTATGTTGTGTTGGTTGCAGACGACAGACAACGCTGATCGTGGTTGAGGCTTGCGGAGCAGGATGGTACCTGGAGGTGGACCACTGGGCGGGACGTACTCGGAGCAGTCAGATGGACCCGAGGAGCAATGGAGGCTATCTGTACTCACCCTTCTGGTGGGATTTCCAATGGACAGCTCGGCGATGCGGCTTTACTTTTCAGTTGCTGTTTTCCCTTTCTAGTTGTACTTTACTTTCAGTTGGGTTTGTATACTGGCCCACTTACTTTTCTGCACTTACTGTTGTACTCAGTTTTTACTTAGTGTTTACTTCTACTGCTTGCTTGCTCTGTGGTGTTTGTTTACTTTACAAAGGCAATGCCTTCCCTTTTTACCGGGATTTACGCCTTGGTGCTAGTCTCCAGCCCCTGGCCTATGGAAGGCGGGCTTGGGGTAGTCACGGCATGGTTCCCGAGGATGGGTCGTGACAGTAAAACTGGTATTGTTGTCAAGATAGAATAAGAACACGCCTCATTTTATCTGATCTCACTAAACCCCATCTAGTCCTAGATTTTCTAGGAATCTTTCAAAAGGTCGATTATCTACACCAGACACAACACGTATGGGAAAAGTCTGTGCATGGGTTAGTATAACAATACCCAGTAGGGAACCCTGAATCCAAAAACATTACAATAAAGGAAAAAAATATGCTCTACATAGGTATATTTATACGACACATATAATAAGAATATATAGATATACTAAAAAAAGACACATAGTCTAATGGTAACTCATAACCATAGTTTTCCAGCCTAGGATTCCATCTCAAAGATTCCACATTGCACTTGTCTGGGAGAAAAAACTACTAATTTTAATAACATTGATGACATCCGTTTGATAGGTAATGCTCATCGGGTCTCACCATCAGAATTATATGCTAAATTCATGAAGAGATATGATAAATATATGAGGGTAACTCCCAAGACCATGGGGTATACCAACAACTCAATCTGGATTAACCTGCTAAATATAAGATCAACGCCTATGTAGTGTTGGTCATGATAATACTAATAACTACACTAAGAAATGATGATAAATTTAGGATCTCTCTTTGGGACTCAAATAAGGATCCAAACAACTCTATCCAATAAGTCCTACCAAAGTGATCACTATCCTAGGAGTAAGAGGAAATTCCATACTAACCCTTAGGGAATGGATATGGGGAATGCACCTGAAAAAACTTGTCCAAGATATATAGGATAAGGTATCCAAGAAATATTTTATAAAGTATAAACCATATATAAGGGGTTGTAGGCCATGTCCCTTGACCCCGAGTCCTACCTTGTAAACAACCCATTTCACATCCCCATGGTCGTGTAATAGTACATGGCATCTCAGCTACCAATGTAATCTACTTTTGTACCAGTACACATCTTAGACAATGTATTTGTCTAGGAAATGTCAGTATAGTGGAGTACATGTTGTGCTCCAACCCATGTACACCAACCCATGTATGTGTACACTATGAAATACATGCCAAGCCATTGGGGGGAGAAAACGTGTTATGTGATAGTTTCACATGTCATTTCATACCTAACTTTATCTAAACTCTATTCATTGCTAGGAGGGTCCCACATAAAATGTGGATCTGAGTTACACAACATGTAGTGTAGGATTTTCTAGATTACCAAATCTAGTTTCATGTGTCTCAGCTATTACTCCGACCTACGATCTAGATTCCACATTGTTTGAAAGTCATGAATCAAGTCCCAACAATCCATTCCCTCACCGATCAACAACATCCATACCTTTTATTCATTCAGAAAATGTGATCATTCATAATTATTTATTGTCTTCCAAAGAATACAAAATCTGGTATATGAAACAATATGAGTCTCCACCACTTCCATAATCGTACAACTGTCATGTCAGACTGATCCCATATCAATGATATCAAATTGTTGCACCAAAAAATGAGTGTGAAATGATCAATTCATTAGGATATGTAAAACCACAATCCAAATGAAAAACACCCGTGATGAATGAAGAATCATGTAAGAAAAGAACTTGAAAAATCAAGAGGAATGGATATTGATTTATTTCTGTGTCGATCTCAATTCATTTCCATTAGAAATACAAGCGAAGAATCAATAATAACAAATAAATTCATACAAATCCTTATTAGTCTAAACCATCTGATAATTTGACAAAGACAAAAAAATCTGTTTGTAAATTCATTTTTTTCATTTATAAATTTATAATAGAAAAATAATCCAATAAAAAACTACCTAAACTTATTTGAATTAATAGTTGAAGAATAATGATATAACATCATAGTAATTGGTGAGATCCTTTGATTCTGTCTCACAGTAGGTGTCAATCCTCAATCCGTTCATCATCCATCAACAAAATCTAATTCCATTATCTTCAATGGCTCTCAAATGATTCATAGGGTTATAATTCTAACCTTTTAAATTGTATATAATCATGTATTTAAATAAAGAACTAGGTTGTTGCATCAATAAATAAATAAATATTTTTTTATTCATTTTACTTTCATGATGGTTTTTCAACAATCAAACCACACAAAAAATGGTTATGTTTTTCCTAGGGTGATCACTATGTTTTGAACTGAAAAGTGCCTCAAATTTTTGATCTGGACCCTATTTAGTAGTTATTCCACTTTTGAAGGAAAATTTTGCATGCGTGCGATTGAATATACATAATATATTTCAAAAAATTATTGTGGGAACATTGGGCCTCATAATCACACACTGTCTCAACATCTAGTCTCAAAAACAATTCATACAATATCGGAAAACTAATACATGAAAAAATCAATGTAATTACACTCTACTGAACTTGAGATTTGTGTCTTGAAAATCCAAAACAAGGGATACATAATGAGATGTTGGTATTGAGTATGAATTTGAGCCTCCCACTCCCATGGAATCTCATAAATATCCCTATACATACACTAGAAACAAACTAAAGGAATCAATATGCTATGAAGGATCCCATACTACCAATCCTAGATCTCTACCACATACTAAGAAAAGGTTTCTTCATCCTTGATGTCATCTCACCTGAGTCGATAAATTGTGATGGGTTCTGTACGTAACTCGTCTTCTGTGACATGTAGAAGATGTTGGTCACCTTGTCTAACTATGGAGGGAGAGATAAGTGGTATTACACCTCACTAAATCTATGTAGTATTTGGAAAGGTCCAATGAATCTCAAAGTTTACTTGATTCCCCATCAATATACCTATAATCCACAGTGAGGTGAAACCCATAAGAACACATGATCTCCCTACTAGAACTCTAATGGCCACTATTTTCGTCTACAAAAGATATATGACGAATCTGTGTATTCTTAATTCACTCCAAGATAATCCACACCTTCTCTATAGTTTCCCACACCAATGTTTGGTCCATAATTTCTAACTCTCCTAGGCATGTCCAATAAAGTGGTAACCTGCTGGGTCACTAGTAAAGAGCCTAAAATGGTTCCATAATTATTTTATAATGGTAGTTATTGTTTTATTTAGAATAAACTAGTGGTAGGTGATCCTCCCAACTATAGACAAAGTCCAACAAGCAAGCTTGTATCATATCCACCAGAACCTGAATGGTCTTCTAAGTCTGGCCATTATTTTTTTGGTGAAACATTGTGCTCAAGAAAAACTATGTCACAAATGCCTCTTGTAATCCCTTCCTCAATTGGGATGTGATGCGAGCGTCACGGTCAAAAACTATTATTGATGGAACTGCTACCAAATTTATAAGAAGTTGGATGACTTGGTGAGTTAGTCTATGATAACCAAGATAGAATTGTTTCCCCTATATGTACGTGGTAATGCCATCATGAATTTTATGGTTATCCTATCCCACTTTCACTCTGTCATTTCAAGGGGTTTATCTAAACCCACTAAGACTTGGTGGTCAACCTTCACTTGTTGACAAGTAAGGCATTGTGGCAAAAACAGTACAACTCAGTTCTTCCTCCATGGCCCCCAATTCTAATGTCAGAGGTCCTGGTACATATTTTTTGCACCAAGATGTATCACCATTGGAGATGTATAAAAGTCTCTTAAAACATACTCTCACAATTTCACTAGCACCAACATGCATCCTTTAAAAATTGAAACATACCCACACCTTGAGAAAATCCACCAAGAGAACGTCCAGTGGATATCTATGTTTGTAGCGTATCATAGTCGGTATACCCATGTTATGACTCTTTGAATCATAACAAGAGAATAGGGATTAAAACCATAAAATGGAGGTAAGCTACTCCATCTTCATCCACAAAGGATATCTGCGTTGAGGCCAACAGCTCTGATGCCTCATTCATTAACTATGAATAAGATCTCTTACTAAGAGAATTTTCTACCACATTACCCTTCCCAATAGTATAGAAAATCATCAATTAATAATACTCTATGAACTATAGCCATTTCTTCTATCTGAATTTTAGATTCTTTCAAGAGAATATATACTTGAGTCTCTTATGATCCAAATAGATGATAAATAACTCACCTGTCAGGTAGTGTCGCCAAATCCTTATTAAGAATAATAATTATGACAACTCAAGATCATGGTTCATGTAGTTATGCTCATGTGGCCTTGACTGATGTGAACTATATAAAATCGGATCCTTCCACAATATAAGTACCTAACCATGCCCTATCACAGATGCATCGCAAAATACTACATTCTTTAAACCCTCCTCTATAAATATAAATATGGTAGTACTCATCAATTTCAACCTCAATTACTGAAAATCCTATTGGCACCTCTCCATCCATATGAAAAGATTCTCCTTTTGGGTCAAAGCTATCATGGGTGCTAATATTTTGGAGAAAACAGGTATTAATATTTGTTAATTTCCTAGACATCTAAGGATTCACTACATCTATGTCATGCTATTGTTTTTCTCCCCAGATAATATGACCTCGACCATGTATAAGCCCACTTCCACTCCATTTTCTGAGGTAACGTGCCCCTAAAAGTGGAATTCTTCAATCCATAACTGAAACTTTGAGATATTTCCCTAAAGGTGGTGTTCTCAATGTATGACTAGAACCATCCTTAAGTGTCTGACATTCACCTCCTCGGATGCTGATAAAACACTATTTTATTGAATATTTTATTGATAATAAATGATATAATTTCCTCACATTGTGTTAAACATGTTTATTTATTAAATATTTGGGATTTGATCATTCATTTGAAAATTTGGTGAAAATTCCAGTTTTACCCTTAATAGTGCACTGTAGTATTTCGAAGATATATATTTTTATGTTTATTATTTGAATTTGAAATTTTGTAACAGTGTTTCTAACTTAATTATCTACAACTTTTATTCAGGACACTAAAGCTAAAGAGTTCATTTGGTTGTTGAAATTGGGCCATGAAGTCAAAGTTGGGCTGGGCTCGCCAGAATGGAGAAGGTTCTGTATTTGGGCCATATATTCTACATACGGGCTTGGATTGAGCCCACATTTTGATGAAAGCTCGGGGACATGATGTGGCACAAATCATCCTTCTGGAAGGCCGGCCAATTCACGCGTTTTGGTGGTCAAATGGGCGGTGCAAGTTTCATTAAAATATTTGGCTGAGATTTTGCATTCACACTTGAAACCACTTTAAACCTAGCCTCCCCTCCACTCTATAAATTAGTGATTTTCTCATTTGGAGAGGCTGGTTCGTGCATTGGGAGATTGGAGGAAGAGGAGAATTGGTTTCAACCAAATTCTCCAACCATTGTAAGAGAGGTAGCTCTTGAAGCAAGGATCCTCTCATCGAAGCCTCCTTCTCTCCTTCATGTTGTAATTGTTTTGTTTGTGTAATAAACTTCTTTATTCTTCTTTTATTTCTTCTCTTTTCCTCTGTTTTATTTAAATTTATTCTTCTCTTAATCTACCTCTTGGGGCTGGAATTCTTGAGTAGAAGCGATATTGGGTTATACCCATTATAAACCTTTGCACATGCAAAACGCTTCTACGATGATTACGCCACCCATGGAAGAGTAATTTTTAGTGATCGATCTATCTTCTACCCTCTTCATTTAATTATTTTGAATCATTGAGCCTACTGTAATTCACTTAATATGATCCATGAATTATGTTTTTAAATTGTAAGAAACTAAGCAAGCAATTGAACAATTAACACAAAAACACGCGAGGTCGGGATTTTGTGTAAATTGTGAGAGCGCGATCTTAATCGGTAATACAAGACCACACGGGATAAATTTGTAGAGTTCAAATATAATCCCTAAACACAATTCATCCTCATTTCCAGAATGGATATGTGCCTTAATTTACCACTGATCATAAGCTAATCTTATAACATCAATCAAAGCAGGGTGCTGCGATTGCACGTTCCAAAGTTAGCCTAGGTTTAAATTCACATCATCTTTGTGGTAAAGTTAATTCTCGTAGGGTTCGGGATTTAACGAATTAAGGGATCATAATTAAGTGAATGTTAATTTAAATGATAATGATTAATAATAAAATGAAGAGGTAGAGTTAGATCGATTACGCTTTTTAAATAGATTTCTAAAAAAACATCTTCTTGTTGTGTCATTTAAATTGAAATTCATTTCAAAACTAAAAACAAAAAAATTATACAATCTTCTTCCAGCAAACTTCTTCTAGATTCATAAACTATAAACAACCACCCCCATCCTTTCAAGTAGTGTTTTTATTCTCTTTTATTTTATTTTTAGAATACCTCTAATAAGATGTTTTAATTCACTTCCTCCTTTGAGAGACGACCTTGGTTAGCCCCCTATGCTACACCAAGTAAACTAAACATTAGCTTCATAGAGTGTTGTGCTTGGAGTTTTATCCAACGTAACTCACTTTTGAAGTTCTTTTGAGAGCGTGTGCGACATCGCTCTTTCAACCAAATTCTCCAACCATTGTAAGAGAGGTAGCTCTTGAAGCAAGGATCCTCTCATCGAAGCCTCCTTCTCTCCTTCATGTTGTAATTGTTTTGTTTGTGTAATAAACTTCTTTATTCTTCTTTTATTTCTTCTCTTTTCCTCTGTTTTATTTAAATTTATTCTTCTCTTAATCTTCCTCTTGGGGCTGGAATTCTTGAGTAGAAGCGATATTGGGTTATACCCATTATAAACCTTTGCACATGCAAAACGCTTCTACGATGATTACGCCACCCATGGAAGAGTAATTTTTAGTGATCGATCTATCTTCTACCCTCTTTATTTAATTATTTTGAATCATTGAGCCTACTGTAATTCACTTAATATGATCCATGAATTATGTTTTTAAATTGTAAGAAACTAAGCAAGCAATTGAACAATTAACACAAAAACACGCGAGGTCGGGATTTTGTGTAAATTGTGAGAGCGCGATCTTAATCGGTAATACAAGACCACACGGGATAAATTTGTAGAGTTCAAATATAATCCCTAAACACAATTCATCATCATTTCCAGAATGGATATGTGCCTTAATTTACCACTGATCATAAGCTAATCTTAGAACATCAATCAAAGCAGGGTGCTGCGATTGCACGTTCCAAAGTTAGCCTAGGTTTAAATTCACATCATCTTTGTGGTAAAGTTAATTCTCGTAGGGTTCGGGATTTAACGAATTAAGGGATCATAATTAAGTGAATGTTAATTTAAATGATAATGATTAATAATAAAATGAAGAGGTAGAGTTAGATCGATTACGCTTTTTAAATAGATTTCTAAAAAAACATCTTCTTGTTGTGTCATTTAAATTGAAATTCATTTCAAAACTAAAAACAAAAAAATTATACAATCTTCTTCCAGCAAACTTCTTCTAGATTCATAAACTATAAACAACCACCCCCATCCTTAACATTGTTGGTGAGTTTTTCACAACAAAGGGAATAAGAAAGTACTGATAGTTACTGTAGTAGCATCAGAATTCCATCTTCAGTATATCCTCATCCCATACTCGCAACCGGTGATAGCCTGACCTAAGTTCAACATTAAATAACCATCGTTCCCTACTAACTAATGAAAGAGGTCATAAATCCTTGGTAGTGGATACTAATTCTTCATAGGTACCAGATTCAAGCATCAGTAGTCCAAACATAACCTCAATCTCCAATTTTCCTTCATGGAAAACAAAACAAGGGCTGCCTAGGGTGAAACATTGGGTCTATCAAAGCCCTTCCTGCACAAGTGCACTCAGCTTGCACACCTCATCTACTGGTATTGCAGGTTCCATCTACTTATAAAAAGGTGGTATAACTAGTTCACGACATGGAGGTAGAATCTCCAGAACTAGTCTTTATATAGATGACTCATCAATGAGGGGATCGTCCATGTGATCAAGATGCCGAATCCTAGTTAGCATACATCATGGAGGCATCCTAAAATAATCAAGATGTACTATATTTAATGAGTAGATCTAGATAACCGAATCATGAAGGTCATTGAAGACCCATCCCATTCCAATATGATGCATATACCATTTTTTCATAATAACTAATGTTCTCATGTAACGATTCAAAAAGAATGTGATCAGAGTCCTAGTGTATAGATACGATGTCTGCCACACCACCACTGGAGTCCATGGCTGGAAATCTAAACTCAAAACACTGAACATTGTTTCCCTAAACCAATATCACAGACTCATTTCATAAGAAAGAACAAACTGCTATGATAGTAATATTTATCATTCTACTACAGTGGGTCTCATTCCATAACTCTCCAATCCCATCTCTAATATACCAGGGGCTAGTGACTGTCACCTAGTAGGCATACCATTGACATGAGAGGCCTTATCAAAAGTACCCGTACACATGCACACATCTCCAAGACTATAAAATGAAGAAATTTAAAAAACTACTAAAGAAACACGCATGAATAAATCTAAATCCCACAACTAGAGTATGACATAAAGTAAAGGAAATAAAATATTCTAAATACAAGTCCACAAAAAAGAGTTTAAAAACATATCCAACTTGAAGAAAAACTGGGACTGCATTCAAGATACCACAGGAACACACCTCCGTGTGTCTGGTCTCACTATGAACCATCTAGTCTTGGTCTATCTAGGAAAATGTCAAATAGTCTATTTTATTTATGAGAAATTACACGTATAGGAAAACCCCATGAAGGGGTGGGTATAAAATACCCAATAGGACACTCTGAAACCACAATGTATAAAATAGAGAAATAAATCTTGTGATGAACAAAGAATCATTTGAGAAAATAATAAGAATGATCAAGAGTAATAAACCTCGATAATTGTTCATTTTTATCACGATTAATTTCCATTAGAAAAAAAGATAATAATCAATAATCAATAATAAATTATCCCAAATCCCAATTAATCTGACCCATCCTTCAAAACGATCAATCCTCAAATCAATACATTCTTTGATTTATTTTCATTCATCATATAAATTAAGAATAGGGAAATAATAAAATAAAAACAAACCTATTAACTTGATTTGGATTGATCTATGGTGTAGAATTATGTGGCATCATTGTCGTTGGAGAGATCTTTTGATTATGTCTTACACTAGTTGACAATCCTTCATCTGGTCATTATTTGTCAATGTAATCTCATTCCAAACTCTCTAGTGGATCTCTAGCGATTTTCAGGGTTAGGCTGCCAACCCTTAAAATTTTACATAAGTGTGTATTTAAATAAAGAACTAGGTCCTTGATTCAACAAATAAATAAATAATGAAATAAATTTCTTTTATTTTATTCATATTACACCCATGAAGACATTTATGCAAACAACCCATTCCAATAATTTTTATGTTTTTCATATGGTAACCCCCATGATATGAACTCAACTGTGACCTAATATTTATAATTTGGTCCCCCATTTAGAAATTATTCCACCTTTTTAGGAAAAATACACATATAATATTTAATACACATAATATATTTCTATCATTTATTCTAGGCACAACGGGCCACAGAATCACACACCATCTCAGTGTATTGTTCTGAAAAGAATCAATAAAATATCCAAAAATAAAAAATAAAAAAATTAGAGTCATTATACATACCTTAGATTTACCATTGAGGATTTTTTAAACCATTGGTGAAACCTAAATGATTGGGTTTTCCAAAATACTCTTGAGTAGTGTAAAAGAAAAATACATACCTATGATCAAATAAGGAGCTTGATGAATATTAACACAAACTAATGATTAAGGCACCTACCCTACTAAATGAGGAGGGGACACCAACTCTACCATAACTATTTAGGGAAGTTCGTGATTGATATTATAAATCAAATTTTCTATCAATTCATTAAGAATATTAATGAATTTACTATGTTAGATAAATATGTTAACAACTCCTCCATCTTCCACTTTGGTGATAAGTGTTGTTTCAACTAATTTCAAGTGAATTATTGAGGTTGGTTCCATAAATATTCCTCTACACTTTCCCTTAATCAATAATAACTTATATTTCATTCTTCTAGAAAACCTAATCACTATACAATTTGAATTGAGGGAACTAATGGATTTTAATCATGGGGATTTTTATTATTAGGTTTTGAAAAGTGTAACTTCATTCCTTGTTTGAGTTCCACCATTTCAGGATATGTGTTTCTACTATTTTCTTTTTGGATCAATTTAGGTTTTTTTATACAATTCATTTATATTTCATTACATGAAATTCTTGGTTGTTTAATGTATTTTTATTTCAAAATTATATCTATTTGTAATACCCATGATGAGTTCAAAATTGTTTTCAGATGGTTTGCATAATTGGAATGGACTTTTTTTGAAAAGTTCCCTTGAGAAAAAGGCCAAGGATAAACTTCATAAAATAAAGTAAAGTTACAAGAGACGATAATGTGTGATCTTATTACAATCAGCCTCATAATGAAGAAGCGTGACCATGGGATGTAAATCTGACTAGGTAATAGTCTTACCTACTCCCATATTATAAATTACATCCACAACCATATTCAACTCCCAATAAACATGAGTGATTATGAAGTTAAGAATCAAAAGGGTCTTCATGAATTCCATCCCCTTTGTAGTAATACTCTAAAAGATATGAATTTCACCATTTCTGATGGCCTATAAAAGAATTATAGAGTCACTTTACAACCATATATTAGACTAACCTTTCATTCTAGAAAATGAGATAGCATGGATTATCCCAAGAATCTCCACCTCAAGTGAACTAGTCACACCACAAGTTCCATAGAAATATCCCTTAAAAGAATCATCAAGCGTCCAAAAAACCACACCACACCTTGCTAGCTCTGGAATTCCCTTTGACGCACCATATGTATCCACCTTTTTCCAATGAAGGAGAGGAGGCAACCAAAGCACATAAAAATTCCACAAAGCAGGTCGGAAATTTTCCTAAATGACCAGGTTTTTGAGCACAATAAAATCACCCATACTGTTGTTTCAATCCCCCATGCTAGCGTTGCACATATCTCTTGTAGTAGAAAAAATATGATTCATGACAAGCTTCACATAGTACCTTTTTCCAAAGTAAATTATTGCATTTTGGTGCCTCCGTATAGCATGAAAACATTCATCTATAACCACACAAAGTAGAGCACATACCGTGGGATATAACTGGATGAATGAGCAACACCGAAGGAGGGCTTGAAGGCCTGAAAATCGAAGACCAGAAATCTCAAAAGCCTCCATGACCTCCTTTCAAATATTCGAGACCATTGCACAACTAAGAAAGAGATGCTATGCATCCTCCCTATGCTCGTGACACATAGCACACCCATAAAAAATATGAATACCAAACATTTGAAGTACCTCATCAGATGGTAACCTATTGTAAGATAGCCTCCAAACAAGGGTTAGATATGATTACTTGATTCATTTTGTATTGAAAGAAGATAACCAATTGAAGTCAGCATGATGGCCCTTGGTGACATGCTGATAGAAGTGTTTTCTAGTAAAAATTCCATTCCTAGGAGGTTCCCAAACATGAATATCAGGGCCAAAAATAATGTCATAATGTTCTGACCAAAGCTTGAAGCTCATCCGGGAGCGGAAAGGGAGGATCATCAAATAACTCTTTAATAGTGACCTACTCATTTGATTCCAGGACATCCAACTATAAATTAATAGAGAGAATGGCACCAGTCCAATTATGAACCCAAAATTTGAGAGTCAAGTTCCTATTCACAATCCATCTAGAGAATTTCATTATATCCTGAAAAGAATATTTAATTTATGGACATAATGAAGAGTCAATGTATGAATTCATTCCCTTCCTCAATTTACCAACAAAACGAGCACTGAAAAAACCCATTGATTTGGAATTACTATAGAGAATCTTCCGACAAGGCAGGCTTGAAGGGAATCATTCAAAAGAGGAATATTTTTCATTCCCATGCCACCGTAATGCAGAGGGAGATGAAAAACCATCCAGGGAATAGTGACCATTTTCCTCTCATGGATATTACCACTCCAAATAATGTTTCTGATAGAGATATTAAGATTCTTGAGAAGTCCTCTCAGCCACTTATAGACCATGAACAAGTACACCAATTTAGAAATTATAACCGACTTCACCAATATTAAATTCCCATCCATGAATAGACTCTTCCCTTTCCCGGTTGAGAGTTTTCCATTAACCCTTTCAACTATTTCAGAAAAGAAAGATGCTCTAGGATGCCCCCAAAATAATAGAACTCCATGATCGTGAAAAGGTATGACCCCATATCTAATTCCAAACTATGCAGTAATCCAATGCTGCCTGGAGATAGAAAACCCCTTCCCAAAATGTATGGAGGATTTATCCCAACTGCTACATTGTCCAAATACACCCTCATAATGATATATAACTTTCTTAAAAACATGAATATTCTTTTTTCAACCATGTAGTAAGATGATAATATCATCAGCATATAAAAGATGAGATGGGGCGATAAGGGACCTGGATACTTGCATCAGCTTGATCTCACCCTGTGAGACTATGTGAGAGATGAGTCTACTAAGATAATCTTCATCGATAGAAAAAAGCAGGGCTGAGAGAGGATTGACCTGATGAGAACCTCTAGAGAAAGAAAAGTACCCTTTTGGGTAACCATTTAACATAACCAAGACATTATAAGATCCCAAAAGAGTGGAAATCTAGCTAATAAAGATGGCATTGAAACCAATACATCCAAGAACCTTATAGAGGAAGGTCCAATCCAGAGTTTCAAAAGACTTTTTGATGTCAATATTGATATAAACTCTGCCCTCCCTTGCAGGTTTCCTGAGAATATTCAGATTTTCTAATGCTGAGGAAATACATTCTTTTATACATATTCCTTTACTAAACCCAAATTGATTCCAAGGAACTATCTTAGATGCAATTCCTGAGAGCCTATTATCAATAATCTTACTTATGATATTGTAACTAGTGTTGACCAAGGGAATGGTACGAAAAAGGGGAATCTCAAAATCATTTTAAACATTATGAAATAATAGATAAATTGAGCATTGATACCCTGAGGAAGAGATCTCGGCGAAAAGAAAGAGGAGACAACATTACAAACACCACCTTTAATAATGTCTCAATACATCTGATAAAATAAATCGTTGAAACCATCTGGACCCAGGGAGATGGAGGAATTAAGACTAAAAACAACATCCTTAATCTCAAATTCTGAAGTGAAACTTGTGAGAAGGCGATTATCAGAAGCGAAAACCAAATAAGGGATGATACCATCCATCAAGGATCCCCCAAAAGTGGGACCATTGAACAATCTAGGTGAAATAATCAAAAATATAATCAGAAATGTTTTCTTTTTTGTCTAAAATTTGATCACCAAACTTAAGATAAGATAAGGGACAATTGGCCTTCCTAATTATTTGGAAGGAGTTGAATTTTTTTTGTGTTTTGATCCCCTTATTGAATCCATTTTATTTTGAAGGTTTCTATAAGAATATTCTCTTTCATTGCATGGAGGGAGTTCAATTTAGAGGTCTGAATAGATTCCCTAGAATAATCCAGATTAAAGTCCACTTTCAAGGCGTCATCTTGAAGTTTCTAGAGAGAGGATTCAAGACATAATATTTCCTTGTCCATCTCACTGTAAGTCTTCCTAATCCATGATTTTAAAGACCACATGATCATCCTCAATTTGAAGAGAAAATATGCACCTTGTATACTATTCCAAGAATTTTTAATCAACCCTCCACAATCACTTCGAAGAGCCCCAACATTGATGAAATGAAATAGAAGAGGCATACATTATTCCCTACCCTTAACACTAACAAGAATTAAATGATGGTCAGAAGAAATTTTAGGTAGAGTGGTACTAGAAATGGAATACAATTTGATCAAGGTTATATTATTCACAAAGGCCTGATCTGGCTTACTAGAATCATATAGTTGATATATCTTCTATACCAAGTGTATTTTTCACAAACAGACTAACAACATTCATATCATTATCATAAACACAACCTTTGAATTCCATAAGAAAAATCTTTGAGTGAATGGGACCCATTATTTTACTCGAACAGAGGATAGTGTTGAAATCACCAATAATGAACCAGGGGGAAGAAATTACCCTAAAGTTGTCAAGTTCCTGCCACAAACTCCTATGATATTGATACCTGATTTTAGCATAAACAAAAGAGCCAACCATACTCTCATACTGCCACCACAAAGAGCAAGAAATCACCTGCTCATTGATGGACATAGTATCAACAATACAAATGGAGGAATGAGAATAAAACCATAAGATCTCAAATTTTCCAGTTGAACCATTGTCAGAAATAAAGAGAAATAAAAACTTATTAAGTCCTTCAAAACCCAAAGAAAATGAGGATTTCGGTTCAGAGATACCAATTAACTTTGGATTGTAAATCTGAATATGCCTATGCCAAGCATTAACAGTAAAGAAATTAGTGAGCCCCTAAAAATTATATTAGATCACATTCATTTTGAAACTGATATATAATTGAAATTTCCTTTATTATTTATCACCTTTTCCTTAAAATTTCTTGAATAATTTTTAGATCAATTAGAAAGCTTAGAAAGGCTTCTAGTTTTCATTCTATGAGCTGAAGTCCCAATTATATCCATTACAGCTTCATGATGTATTCCTTCTATAGCGGAGATGTTCTCCTCCAAAGAACATGAGGGGGGGGGGGACTTTTGGCCTCTAATTCTTATTCCACATCAACCATGTCGCACCATCTTCTCTTTGGGGGGCATGCTAAATTTTGAAGATTAATAACTTATAGAGACCCGATCCTTTTACATATAACATTTCATTATTTTAAGCATAATTAATCATCAGAGTACAAGCCAAGGATCGTTAGGTATACTGTCTTGGAAGACTAGGTACATATAACATTAAACATGGTGCTAAAAAACACTTCTTTATTTAATCTTCATAATGAGATCCTAACTTCCTTTGAGCCCTTAAATCTGCATAGGTTACCCTGGGGAACACATGAACAAAGGGATGAGCTAAAAATTCCCAGTAAGGGAATGAACATAAGGATACATATCAAGCACATGATTTAGGAGGAAAAACATAATGATATCCCAAGCATGAAACTTATAAAATCATTTAATATATGCATGGGATCTTATAAACATGGAATCATATAAATGTGGCAGAATCATAAATCATATCTTTAGTACGGGTCAAGGCTAACCACAAATCCCGTTTCACATTGCATCTCATGAGATTTAACCTTACCCAAGGCATTGAAGTGCTATCTGGGTGCACCCATCTCAACATTTTAATGAATATTCTTGCCACATAAATAATCCTTCCACATATATAATCATACATAATCAACCATACATAAACATAAGGTTACCCATGGAAAGAATTGGGTACCACAATCATGACATAAAACATATCCAATGGGTGTATCACGAAAGTGTACATGAAAGGATGGGATTAGAATCTATATGGACATTCATAGGGTAAAATAGGAATATAACATGGTATGTGGTGTCAAATATAGGTGAAAAAATATTAAAAAAATGTATATTAGAAACATTAGCATTGAATCATTTTTGTGCGGTTTTAAGGAAATCACTCTAGAGATTTTCGAATAGAAAAGAGGACATTATTTTATATAAAACTATAATTGAACAAAGAAGGTTTTAATAAAAAAATACTGATTTTATAAATACAATTGTGTTTTAAAACATATTATAGAGTGCACTTGAAATTTGGGTAAAAATTTGGGAAGTCCCCTTAAAACAGGTTGGCTTATCAGAAAGTTTTAAGGAGGGAATATTTCAAAATCATGTATATCCCGGAAAGAATGTGATGAAAGGTTCTTGTTATAAGAATCTTGTACAAATAAAAATAATTCATAAGACTCACATATATTGATAAGATAACACCATTTTGAAAGACAGATAAGGCAACCCGAAAGAACAAAGAAGGTTCAAGTAGAATTCGTTACTATTTTATCGGCATGGTGTCAGGTGTGACCAAGAGGGATTAATGAGAGAGAAATGGGGTTTCTCAACAATTATAAATCTAGAAGGAAGTATGGGGGAGTTTTTTAAACATACCACATAATTTTCTAGTACACATATAAAGGCAAAGTATAGAGGACAATCTTGATTAAGAGAGAAAAGGGGAGGGCCCCTTACCTCAAATCTGGTGGTGTTCTCCACTTATTATTAATGACCTGAATAAACAAATAAGGATTATTAATTAATAAGTCCAGAACAACTTCTATATGTAATTAATTTATTATAACCCTTTTTAGTTCATTCAATTCCTTTTTGATTAGTTATAAGGATCAATTTCATTGTTCAAGGTCATTTGTTTACTTGGCTTTAAAAGATCGGTTCACTTATATTCAAGTTTGGATTATATGAAAAATGAAAGTGGATGTCCAGAATTGAAGTTATATTATTTATTTCATATCTGGGATATTACATGGTTTTAATTTTAATTAGGTGAATTAGAGTGATGTTGAATTGTTACATATATAACCTTAGTGATAACTGTTTTTGTTATTTGGTGGGTTTGACTACAAAGAATGTCTTTTGATTTATAAATTAATTCCATTTGTACCAAAGGATTATAGAACAAAAAATAGGATATATTAAATATATAATAATCTAGTTCATCCATAACACAAATGGTTTCAAGACCATAATTAAAGACAATAATAGAAATTGATAAACTGTTGTCCTTGAATGTGCTAAATTAGCACATCTCAAATGGTGCTTTCATTTCTTTAAAATAAAAGGGTGGGGAAAAGAGATAAGATAATTAAATAAACAAATAGAATGAAGAATTTACAGTACATTTATGCTAATGGATTTATCATACTATTATGGTGAAGGGAGTTGAGTAATGAAATTAAAAAGAAAAGAACTTAAAAGAAAAAATGAAATTTGGGAAGAGGAACTTACCTCTTGAGACTTCGTCCTTTGAGAACCTCTTAAGGGGAGAGGTTTTGGTATTTTGAGGAGGATAAGAGAATTTGGACGTGGGGGAGGAGCTTGGGGAGATATTTGGGAAGAAATTAGAGAAGTCTTGGATCTTGAGAGGAGTGGAGAGAAGAGGGAGTGAAGGGGGTTTTTTATAGTGGAGGAGAGGAGGGATTTCATGATATTATAATCATTAATTTTTTATTTCATCCCAAGAAAAGGAATAGTAAGTATTCAATTACCAAGCATAGTAAATGGGTCATGTGAATATGAGTCAAGTGGGCTTACATCAGTATAACATCATCGATGACTCAATTAATCCATTATTTAGCATTTATTGTGAATTATCAGATTCTACTATTCATCAAAATTTCAATAATTTCAGAAAAATCCAAAAAATTCATCCTAACCATTTTTCGATTTGTAGAATCAAAAAATGAAGTCCATTTTTCAAAAATAATTTTCTAAATATTATTATTTTAATATTTAATTAAAATCATAATTTATTATCAAAAACCAGATTTAAAACATGCATTAACTCATTCTAAAACATAGGTATATTGTACTTCCAACTTGAATAATATTTTTATACTATCATAGGAGAGGTTACTATTCATTAGGGTATATCACTATTCATAAGGGTATGTTACTATTCATTAGGGTAGGTTACTATTAACCAAAAAATTATGTTTTCCTTATCGGACTCCAAAAAGCATCTTGAACACAACTGTGTATACCGGATTTTCAAAATTAGAAACATATAAGTTTCAAACTTATGTTTAAAGGTCACTTATAACATATTAGTTTATTATGTTATGTTTTCTTGTGATTTTATGACATAAATATAAGAAAGTAATTTCCATTGAAAAAATTTGAGTCATTACATTCTCTCTCATTATGAAATTTTACCATTGAAATTTCATTTTACATACTAAGAGAAAAACATGTGCGGGTACTTTTTCTTCATTGCTTCCACCAATTCCCTTGTTGCTACCTCAAACTTATGGTTCCTCCACAAAACTTTGACAGGATGGGTTGTCATGTTGCATAGAACCTTGTCTTTCTGATCCAGAATCTTTACTGGCTGCTCCTCATAGGAGAGATCATCTTCCAGCTGCACCACCTCTGAGTTTAGTACATGTGAGGGATCAGGTATGTAATTCCTAAAGAGTGATATGTGGAAACCATCATGAACTCGAGCCATATATGGTGGAAGTACAAGATGATTGGTCATGGATCCTATGCGGTCAAGGATCTCAAAGGGGCCAATATACCTTGGGCTTAGCTTCCCTTTCATCCGAAATCGCATGAATATCTTCCATGGAGATATTCAAAGGAAGAATTTATCTCCAACGTCGAACTCAAAGTCCCTTCAACAGTTTTCAGCATAGCTCTTTTTCCAAATTTGAGTAGCTTTGATGTGTTTCTGGATGACTTGAACGTTATCTGTCATCTCTTGAACAAGATCGGGTCCATGTATCTTTCTTTCTCCAACTTCACCCCAATAGGTTGGAGTTCTACATCGATTTCCATTTAGAGCTTCATATTGATCCATCTAAATACTCGAGTGGAAGATATTGTTGTATGAGAACTAAACCAATGGGAGATGCTGATCCCATCCACCATTGAATTCTAGAGAGCAGGCTCATAGAATATCTTCAAGTGTCTGGATAGTCATGTCAGATTGGCAATCAGTTTGGGGGTGATAGGTCGTGCTGAAATTTAATTCAGTACTCAATGCATGTTGAAGACTCCTCCAGAATTTAGATGTGAACCCTTGATCGTTGTCATAGACAATTGAGAGTGGAACACCGTGCAATCTCACCACTTCCTTCACATATAACTTTGCAAGTTGTTCAAGCGAGAGATCTTCCTGAATAGTGATGAAATGAGAAGTCTTGGTGAGTCGGTCAACCCCAACACATATCTCATTATTTTCCTTCGACATCTTCAGGAGACCACTAAAAAAGTCCATAGTAACATTTTCTCATTTCCATATGGGTATAGGCAATGTATGCATCATGCCATTGGACTTTTTTCACTCAGCTTTAACTTTCTAACATACCAATCACCTTGATATATATTCCACAATCTCATTCTTTATGTTATCCCACCAAAACTATTCTCAGAGATCATGGTACATTTTGCTACTCCCAGGATGGATAGAGAAGGTCAAGCTATGTGCATCATTCAATAGATCCTTCTTTATCTCTGGATCAGATGGCACACATAATCGTGTCCCAAATCTCACAACTTCTTCCTCATCAATTTTGAAATCAGAGGATTTCCCATTTTTAACAGCTTCCACCCTTTTCAGAATTTCCACATCCTTTCATTCAGAGACTATTATTTTATCCAAGAGGGATGGTTGAGCAATCATTTGAGAAAGGATTGATGATGTTCCTCTCTTAATGATTCTCATGTCCAACCTTTTCAAATCATAGAAGATCGAATCCTTTTCAATTATCATCATTGATAAAGATGCATGATCCTTTCTACTTAGAGAATCTGCCACCTAGTTTGCCTTACCAGGATGGTATTGGATTGAGAAGTCATAATCCTTGATGAGAACTATCCATCTTCATTGGCACATATTAAGCTATTTCTCCGTGAATATATATTTGATACTCTTGTGGTCATTATATATCTCACATTTTTCCCCATAGATATAATGCTGCCAGATTCTCAACGCAAAGATCAAAGCCGCCAACTCCAGATCATGCATGGGATAGTTTTGCTTATGGATTTTCAGCTTCCTTGAGGCATAGGCTATCACTTTATCATTTTGCATTAGCACACAACATAAGCCTTTCTTTGAAGCATCACTATACACCACAAAGAGTTCTCCACTTGATGGGAGTGTGAGTACCGGTGCAGTAATAAGCCTCTTTTTCAACTCCTTGAAACAACCTTCACATTCATGTGTCCAAATGAACTTTACTCCCTTATGTGTTAGCTTATTCATTGGGTTTGACAATCGTGAAAAGTTCTTCACCAATCGTCGATAATACTCAGCTAGACCTAAAAAGTTACGGATATCCGTTACATAAGTTGGCCTTAGCCACTCTTCAATTGCCTTCATCTTGGAAGGGACCATAGATATCCCTTTCTTGGTGATAACATGCCCCAAGAATGATACTTCCTCCACCCAGAACTCACATTTACTATACTTTTCATACAAATCCTCCCTTTGCAAAGTTTTTAACACAGTTTCCAAATGCTCCTCATGTCACTCCTTACTCTTGGTGTATATAAGAATATCATCAATAAAGACCACCACAAATTTGTCAAGGTAATATCTTAAGACTCTATTCATTAAATCCATGAAAATTGTTGGATCATTAGTGAGTTCTAAGGGCATCACTATGAACTCATAGTGTCCATACCTCATTCGAAAGGCAGTCTTGGGAATATCTTCCTTCCTCACCTTTAGTTGGTGATATCTTGACTGAAGGTCCACCTTAGAGAAATAACTGGCCCCACGAAGCTGATTGAACAAGTCATCTATCCATGGAAGGGGATACATGTTCTTTATAGTGATTTTATTGAGCTCATGATAATCAATGCATAGGCCCATTGATCCATCATTCTTCTTGACTTAGTGGACTAAAGCACCCCACTGTGAAGTGCTCGGGTGTATAAAAGACTTCTCCATATTCTCATGTAACTGCTTCTTTAGCTCTTCAAACTCTATGGTGGCCATTCTATAAGGTGTCTTTGAGATTGGAAGAGATCCAGGGATAATTTCAATTGAGAGCTCAACCACTCGGTCAGAAGGAAGACGAAGAAACTCTTTAGAGAATACATCAGTGTAATCCCTCACGATGGACATGTATTCAAGCATGATTCTCTCCTTTGTCTCAATCATTTGAGCTAGGTATGAATGCTCATACGGAAGCAATATCCAATCTTGAGATGAAGATTCTAAATGAGGATAATCTTACTCCTTGCACTTGTAAATACTCAGAGGATGATTTAGGATGTGAAGATTAATCTCCCTTTCTCGGCAGTTGATGTTGGCCTTGTACAAATATAACCAATACATGCCCAAGATAGCGTCAATCTCCACTAAAAGATGTATGAAAACATTTTCTGGGAGGATTAGTCCATAAAAATTAACTTAGGAGGTGTTATAAACCATGGATACGATAATTTCCCCATTCTCTATTCTAAGAGATAACTTTTCCTCCAAATTTTGAGGTGGTGTTTGAATAGTTCTACTAAACTTGCATGATATGAAAGAATGCGTAGAACCAGAATCAGATAGAACATTCGCTATTCTTGAATGAATATCAAGTGTACCTGTCACCACATAGTTTTCCAGCTCCACCTAAGTATCAATGATAGCATAATCCCCTCTTTTTTGCCTTGGATATTGTTGCTAATTGCCTCAGACAACCCTCATATTTGGGAAATTTTTTACATAATGCCCAAGCTCCTTGCAGTTATAACACTACACTTCAAGCTTAGTGTTGATCTGAACCTTCTTTTCTTCTTCAACATTAGCAGGATTTTTCATATCCCTGTGGCAGTTCTTGGCCATATGACCAAACATTCTACATTTTAAGCAATTCCTAGTTTCCTTGAGACAGTCACCAAGATACTTCTTCCCATAATTTTTTCGAAGGGGAACGTGAGGCTTTTTTCCATCATGGGATTTGTTTGATGAACCACCCATGTTGTTCTCCATTTTAGGCTTCTTTTCACTAGGCCCATGAGACCACTGAAGGCCTCCCATATCCATTTCAACCTTGAGGGCACAACATAAAATCTCCTCATAGCTGTCGAAGTCTCAAATTGCCAACAATTTTCGTAGACTCAGCTTTAGTCCTCTAAATAAGTGATTCACCTTGATTTCGGTGTTCATGACAAAGCCATAGGAGTCCTTGAAAGCCTTGTAAAGTTCGCTTCATATTCCCTTATGGACTCATCTTCCTTCTGCTTGATTCCAAGGAACTCTCTTTCCGTCTTGTGTGGGAGGGTTCAAGGAAAATATTTGTTGAAAAACATCCTCTTGAATTCCTCCCAATCTATGGAATCAAGTTCCTCTTGGGTCTTTGTATTCTTGATCAGTGTCCACCACTGATCAGCTTCTCCATCAAAAAGATAGATTTCCAGAACAAATTTCTCTTCTTCCGAGCACTGGAGGAAAGAGAAAATCTTTTCAATTGAGTTAATCCATTGTTCTACGAGGAGGGGATCAGAAGACCCGCTAAACATGAGAGGCCTTTGCCGCATGAAGGAATCTATGACAACTTTCTCTTTATTTGGAGTAGGGGGATGTTCCACCTGATTCAAGTTATTATTCATAACTCGAGCCATATGATAAAGTACTGCCATGATGTTTTGAGCACCCACTTCCATCACATTAGGCATGTCATTATGGAAATCATCACATTGCCTATCACATTGGTTGTTGGAATGTGTTCTTCTATTTCCTACTATTAACTAAGAAAAATAACATATATTTAGAGGTCTTGAATACTTAGCTATTGAGCATAAAAAGGAATCTTTGAACATTAAAGGATAAACTTATGAAGAAGAAGTACATACTAACTTGTGATTCCTTAGGTTTATATCTAGGTTATCCTAGATCTATTTCTTTTATTATATTCTTATGGTCTTTTTTTTCATTGATAATGTTTTGTACTGAGCTCATGAATCTACCAAAGCATATCCCATGGGAGTGTCATAACCAAGAGTTCAACAATGCCCATTATTGTTCACTAGTTCCTATTTGAGTCTATCTCAAATCGGGGTTTTTGGGTTTTACCCCTAAATACATTTGTGCCAGAGCCGCCTCTACCTACTCATATCCAGACAGAGATGTATTTTATTGATACACCACTTACTCTATACTCACCAAAATTTAGGACTGTTTTATTATACATAGTCTCATCCTTAAGGTTCTCACTAAGGTGCTCTATTCCTAATCTCCAAAAATAACTAGACCATCCTCTGATACCAACTATAACGACCCAATCCTTTTACATATAACATTTCATTATTTTAAGCATAATTAATCATTAGAGTACAAGCCATGGATCATTATGTCTAGTGTCTTGGAAGACTAGGTACATATAACATTAAACATGGGGCTAAAAAAACATTTCTTTATTTAATCTCCATAATGAGCTCCTAACTTCCTTTGATCCCTTACATCTACATAGTGTACCCTAGGGAACACATAAACAAAGGGATGAGCTAAAAATTCCCAGTAAGGGAATGAACATAGGGATACATCTCAAGCACATGAGTTAGGAGGCATGACACAATGATATCGAAAGCATGAAACATATAAAATCAATTAATATAAGCATGGTATCTTATAAACATGAAATCATATAAATGTGGTAGAATCATAAATCATATATTTAGTACGGTTCAAGGCTAACTTCCAATCCCGTTTCCCATTTTAGTACAGGTCAAGGCTAACTGCCAATCCTGTTTCACATCGCATCTCATGAGACTTAACCTTAACCAATGCATTGGAGCGCTATCTAGGCGCACCCACCTAAATATCTTCATGAATATTCTTTCCAAATAAATAATCTTTCCAAATAAACAGTCTTTCCACATAAATAATCATACATAATCAACCATACATAAACATAAGGTTACCCATGGAAATAATTGGGTACCACAACCATGACATAAAACATATCCAATGGGCGTATCTCGAATGTGTCCACGAAAGGAAGGGATTAGAACATACATGTACACTAATAGGGTAAAATAGGAATATAACATGGTAATTTGTGTCAAATACAAGTGACAACATATAAAAAAATGTATTTTAGAAACATTAGCATTAAAACATTTTTTTGCGGTTTTAAGGAAAACACTCTAGAGCTTTTCAAATTGAAAAGAGGACATTATTTTATATAAAACCAGAATTGAACCAAGATGGTTTTGAAAACAAAAATACTTATTTTATAAATAAAATGGTGTTTTAAAACATAGGATAGAGTGTACTTGAAATTTGGGTAAAAATTTGAGTAGTCCCCTTAAAACAGGTTGGCTTATCGGAAAGTTATAAGGAGGGAATCTTTTAAAATCATGTATATCCCAGAAAGTATGTGATGAAAGGGTCTTGATATAAGAATATTTTACAAATAAACAGAATTAATAAGGCTCACATATATGGATAAGACAACACCATTTTGAAAGAAAGATAAGGAAACCCGAAAGAACAAAGAAGGTTCGGGTAAAATTCGTTACGATTTTATCGACATGGTGTCGGGTGTGACCAAGAGGGATTGATGAGAGAGAAATGGGGTTTCTCATCACTTATAAATCCATAAGGAAGTACAGTGGAGGTTCTTAAACATACCCCATCATTTTTTGGTACACATATAAAGGAAAAGTATAGAGGACAATCTTGATTAAGAGAGAAAAGGGGATGATCCCTTACCTCAAATCCGGTGGAATTATCCACTTGTTATTAGTGAACTGAATAAACAAATTAGGATTATTAATTCATAATTAAAGAACCACTTATATAGGTAATTTATTTATTATAACCCTTTTTAGTTCATTCAAATCTTTTTTGATTAGTTATAAGGTTCAATTTCATTGTTCGAGCTCATTTGTTTACATGGATTTCAAAGATCGGTTCACTTATATTCAAGTTTGATTTATATGAAAGATTAAAGTGGTTTTCCATAATTGAAGTCATATTATTTAGTTAATATCTAGGAGATTAAATGGTTTTAATTTTACTTAGGTTACTTAGAGTGATGTTTAATTGTCACATATATAACCTTAGTGATAACCGTTTTTGTTATTCGGTGGGTTTGATTACAAAGAATGTATTTTGATTTATAACTTAATTCCATTTGTACAAAGGATTATAGAACCCAAAATAGGATATATTACATATATAATAATCTGGTTCAAACATAACAAAAATGGTTTTATGACTAGAATAAAATAAAATAATAGAAATTGAGAAACAGTTGTCCTTGAATGTGCTAAATTTGCACATCTCAAATGGTGCTTTCATTTCTTTCAAATAAAAGGGTGGGGAAAGAAGAGAATATAATGAAATATACCACTAGCATGAATAAATTATAGTAAATGTATTATACTGCATTTATCATACTATTATAGTGAAGGGAGGTGAGGAAAGAAATTAAAATGAAAAGAACTTAAAAGAAAAGAAGAAATTTTGGAAGAGGAATTTACCTCTTGAGACTTCCTCCTTTGAGAACCTCTTAAGGGGAGAGGTTTTGGTATTTTGATGAGGCTGAGAGATTTTGGACATTGAAGAAGGCTTTGGAGAGAGATTTGGGCAGAAATTAGAGACATCTTAGAGCTTGAGAGAAGTGGCGAAAAGAGGGAGTGAAGGGCAGTTTTTATAGTGGAGAAGAGGAGGGATTTCATGATATTATAATCATTAATTTATTATTTCTTCCCAATACAAGGTATAGTAAGTATTCCATGACCAATAATAGTAAATGGGTCATTTGAATTCGAACCAAGAGGTCTTACATCAGCAGAACATCATCAATGACTCAATTAATCCATAATTTAGCATTTATTGTGAATTATCGGATTCTACTATTCATCAAAATTTCAAGTATTTCAGAAAAATCCCAAAAATTCTCACTAACCATTTTTCTATGTGTATAATCCAAAATGGAAGTCCATTTTTCAAAAATAATTTTCTAAATATGATTATTTTAATATTTAATTAAAATCATAATTTATTATCAAAAACTAGATTTAAAACATGCATTAACTCATTCTAGAACATAGGTATTTTTTACTTCTAATATTAATGTTATTTTTTTACTATCATAGGTGAGGTTACTATTAATTTTGGAATGTCACAATTCATAAGGGTATGTTACTATTCATTAGGGTAGGTTACTGTTCACCAACAAATTATGTTTTTCTTATCGGACTCTAAAAAACATCTTAAACACAACCTTGTATACTAGATTTTCATAATTCCAAACACATCAGTGAAACAATTATTTTCAAAGGTCACTTATCACTTATTAGTTCATTATGTTGTGTTTTCAGGTGATTTTATGACATAAATATAAGAAGGGAATTTCCATTAAAAAACTTTGAGTCGTTCCATAACTCCCAGGGAGCCCATGTCATTCTCATCCCTTGGAGAACTAAAATCTAAAGAGCAACATGGCTATCAAGAACATCTTTTCCACTTCCTTTGTACTCATCCTCCATAGAAGTAAGATCCAAAGCAAGAGTTCTAGATACCAGATTAACAACCTCAAGATCAATCTTCAAATCATCAGCATCATCATTATTTTGAGGAGGAATGGGTGAAACATCAACAACAGTCCCAACATACTCCTCATTCTATTTAGATAAATGATGATCCTTACCATAATGTTATCCATTTTCATTAGGGACCTTGGCCTTATTTTTTCTTCCAGCCTCCTTCCATGTGTTAGCTTTGTCAGCTATGGAGTCATTCATTATCCTCAGCTGCTTTAGAATTTTCCTACAATTCGAGACAACATATCCAACTATTTTATAATAATCACAAAAGGTGGACTCTATTCATATTAAATTCTGATTTAAAACATCTTATCATTATCAAAGAAATTAACCATCTCAGGAAGATATGAGTCTATGTTAGCTTCCACCAGAAAATCCATATAAAATCTAAGCTCTCCCCAAATGGTATGTTGATCCATCTTCAGAGGATTCCCCACACATGAAGAAAGATCAAAAATAATTTTAGGATGATTATGGAACCAATTCAGACCGTGAAAGAGAATCCATATCTGCGCTATGGTTTGTTATTGAGTGAATGGGTTGAAATGCTTATCTCATTCAATCAATTTGAAGACACCCAGTTTAAGATGATCCACCCCCTTGTTCCAGGCCATTCGTAGATCATCCCTGATATTGAAAAAAATTTGAAAGAAACCTCTCTCAATCGGGATAATTTTAAAATCACTCACACCCCAACATTGAGAATGTCTCATTTTGAGATCATCATTAATCCACAGTTTATCCCCCTTTACCAGGGAAATGCAACCTAGAGTATAATACATGCAGGAATCTAGATGCTTCTTGATTGCATCTTGATTGGAAAGAACTAAAACCACACCATATAAAATATGAGATGGTGAGTTCAAGGATGATAGAGGAACCTCTGTAGAACGAGAAAAACCCTTCAGTGCATCTGAGAATGAAACCCATTTTTCCCTAGGTGCGCAATCTAGGGTGATCTATTTGGCCGCAAATACATACAAGATCTTTGCAGGAGACACAATAGATTTCCACTCTGGGTTGAAGGATCCCATGGTCGTGAACTATAGGTGCCAAAATAATGATTGGGATCATCTCCATGCCTGTGCTGAGCGTTCTATCTCGACTTGCTGCACCATTGACTCTCCACTTGGAATGAACTTTTATCATGATAAGAGTTAAATGTAATGTTTGAGTTTATTTTTTAATGTAATTTTAATTCTCAGAAGTTGTTTTTGACATAGTTTAATTTCAAAAGTATTTTTTTTATGTTTAAAATAATTGGTTTATTTAAAAAGGAGCATGGTACACCCATTTAATTTTATAATAATCTTAGTCTTATGAGGATTCAAACTAATTTCAAAAGGAATGTTAGTGATATAAAAGAGGTATCTTAGTCATAATTAACATTAAAGAATTTTTAATTGTGTATAAAGTATATTAACTTTAATGAATGTTTAAATGATTTATTTGGTTTGATTTCACAACAACTTTTATTGGTTGCTTTTTCTGAATTGATAGATTTGTGTAATTTATTATTCCATGTTTTTAGTTGTAATTTTTGTTTACATTAAAACTAATTTATAAATGTTTGGAAAGTGATCTCTTAAAAATAAATTATTTTTGGATCTTAAAAAAGAATTTGGGAAATGTTTTTGGAAAATAGGAAGACATGTTTTTTTGTTTATTGATTTAAAAGTCATCTTTTATGGGGTTTAAAAGGGCATTAAATGAATGTTTTAAATATTTTATTAGATTTATCATATAGTATTATGTTATATTTTCTTTGATTTTTCATATAAGGTTTTACCATATTTATGTAAATAAAGAGACAAATGATGATATTTTTTCCTTTTTTCTTCTAATGTAAAAACCCCTATTTTCTAAATTATGTTCAGACTAGAATTTATGGATTATATTATTTAAGTATACTCTTAGGATATTTAGTGAAATCATACTAGGAATGTTTGTATAACACCCAAGGTGTCTTTTTATTTACTATATTTATGTTCCTTTTCTATTTTCCTTGTATTTAATCATGTTTGTTCAATGATCATTCATTCGAAGGATAGATGAGTTTTTGTTTTGTGGGATAACATTGTCAGGTGGATTTTTATTAGAGCTATTGAGGATTCATTTTAGTCTTATTATTGGTTGGTTTTATCAGTAAATTTTTCCTGGGGTGTTTTATTTCCACTCCCACAATATTTTTAAGAATATCTAAATATTTGTATTGGATATATTTTTATCATTTCCTACATCCTATTTTTCTATCTTATTTATTTGTATCTATTTATTTTTATATATTGATATAAAACTCCCAGATAGGTTATATCATATTCCTTATAACTTCCCAAACATTTTTATGGTTACATGAGGGAGAAATAATTTTAAAGTTCATATTTTTATACCTAGGAACTAGTTTATAACCCACGGGAATCATGGAACTACTTTGATCCTACTAGTGAGCTTTGTTAGGAAATGTTACTTTTTATACTAGGTTGGTTTGTTACATAAAAGGAGGAGGAACACTCACCCTGAACTAAATCAACTAGCCAAAGTCAAAAGGTAAGATCCCTAAATCCACATATTTCAAGCCCAAACTGGACCCTTGAAATTTCAACCTAAGGCTAAGTATAAGAAGGATAAAAGGCACCAAAAATGGGATTAAAAAATATATCTTAAGTCAAGGGAATCCCCAATGAGTCCTATATAATAAGTATCACTCACATTGAGTCATGATCATAAACATTAATGGATAACTCACTACAATATTACACCCAGAGGGTCTATCTTAACCCTAAAAATTCTTAACTTACTCCACTAGGGTCAATTAATGGAATTTTATATAAATATAGATAAATATAATATAATTGATGAGACTGTGTATCACACATCACATAAAACATTGGGATAATTGAAGCATCACATACAAAATCTCAATGGAGGCTTACTCAATAAAAAAAGTCTGATATGACTTCAAAGAGTAAAAATTGAAAAACATAACATAAAACCTTAATTTTTGCACAAATAGGAGAGAACACTATAATAATGAAATGAATTATGATATGTGGAAATAAAAGAAGTATAATTATATCTATTTTCCACATTATATAAATAACACTCAAAACAGACAATGAAGACATTATATCTAAGACATGGAATCCTGGAAACCACAGGAAAGGGAATGAGAGCTCATGTAACCTGAAAAAAAGAGAGTGTCAAGGATTCTTACAGTTTAATAAATTTAAAATTTAATTTAATTAATTAATTTTTCAAAAAATTAGAAGGTCCCCTCCGGGTATGAAACCTAACATCACTAGGTGACTAGTTCCCCACTAGGTAGCCACTCTAGGGTCACCAATAATTTAGTGTGTGAAACATAAAAACACCCTATATACTAACCCATATGTACACTATAATAAGAAATAAAGTTCCTATTTCCTACTATATCTCATGATAATAGTTCCAACATTGGGGAAAATGTCATAAAATGACCCCTTGAGCCACATCTAACTTCTGAATCACCCTAAAAAAAAAATATTAGGCTAGATAAAAATTAAAATCAATACATACTATATAAAAAATTTGGGTGTTATAACCTCCCCACTATTGGGAAGTTTATAATGAACCATACCTTTTATACATTAATATTACATCATTTTAGATAAATATTAAATATATAACACTATGATCCTCACCAAATCCACAAAAGTTTAGTGTATTTGGGGAGAAGATATATAATCATATTATTTCATGAAATATATTCAACATTTCATTTATAAATTTATTATTAGGTATGCCCACTTAAAACCTTTTTTCTTCAACTAGGGAAGGAAATGTATAAGAAATAATGAGTTCAGATGCTCAGTAAGTGTAATGATAAGAGATATCAATCAATGTTCATACATTAGAATACAATAACCATAAGAACAAGGGATAATGTTCATAAATTGAAATATTGGTACTCAATCTATCACAAATCATTAACATGATTCATGTAATAAAATATTTTCATAATAATATATAATATTCACAGGAGTTTGGAATCATCAATAATTAGTCATTATACATGAAAACATAACATAGAAATATGAATTTGTAAAAACATAATATAATAAATTTTTGAACATAGATAAATATAAATAATTTTACATATTAATTTAAGAACATGAAATTAGGCAGTTAAATGAACTTATGGACACAAAATTAGGCTAACAGATAATCTTATGGACATGAAAACTAGGTCCACACATAATCTTATGGACCTGTAAACAAAGTATTTTCATCAAATTGTGAACATGAAATCATGTTCACGTAGAACATATTTATATCATGCATTATTAATCTTTACCTAATAATTTGGAGCGTATACAGTAATGGGCCAACCGATCTCATAATCATAATCCATTGATATATGTTCCACAAGATATCAAATCATTTCATCATATATTATAACCCATGAAAGGGAAAAAAGTTTCCTAAACATATCATCATCATAAAAAAAACCATACAGATAAATAATAACGATTATATCATTTAATAATATACCCTGTAAAGTATAAATAACAACAAATTATGTCTTCTTAGATGAAAATTCCTTTAAAAGATCGTTGGGAATATTTTTGGAAGGAAATACTGTTTTCAAATTTAAATCACTTTTATAAAATTCAAAATAATATCCAAAATATTAAAGAAAATATTTTCACTGTAAATAACCTTAGAAACATGGGATGAAATCTTAAAATAATTTCTCAGTCAGGATGATATGAAATTCTATTTATGCTGTATATATTAAAACAAATATTCTTTTTACATTTTTAGTAAAAGGTTACCAAGTAACTCATTTGGAAGACAACATTAATATTAATTTAAAAAAAACTAAAAAAATAAATAATGGCAAAAAATTAATTTCATTTATCAAATGATAATATAAAAAATATTCTTTATTTTTTTAGAAGACATGGATATATAAGAAAATAAATTTTTTACCGAAGAGAGAAACAAAGTGGGTTTTCCTTAAAAATATTTTTTGGCCTCTTGAGTACATAATGTAAGTAAAATGAATAGAAAATATTTGTTCAAAATAATAAAAAATGCGAGAATAAAATTAACTATATTGTTGAGAAATTTTTCCAAAATTTCATCAATGTAAAATTAATTATAAACAACCCTGAGAAATAATGAGATTGTAACTAAAATCCCTTACCATTTTGGTAAAATTAAAATACAAAAATTATATATAAAACCTTATAAGAATTTATATGTAACAATAAATTTCATGACAATCATCTTAAAAATCTAATGGGAATTATATACATCATATAAAAGAAACAGGTGGTCAATATGGCATGTGTTTCACAAATGAAAAAGTGAGACAAAAATCCCTTAACTCAAGTTCTACTTTGTTTGAACACACATTAACCACCGGTGTAATAAATTTACAATTTTTATCAAAATATAAATAAAAAATTATATACCTGAAATATCATATATGATCTAATTAATAAATTTTAACACCCATTTAATAATAATACATTATTAAAATTATTATTTCATTGTGTTAATTGTTTCCTTTTTCATGGAAGTTTTAGTTATGTAGTTTATGTACTAATAATTTTTTCAGGATTCCAAAATTTAATGAATTTTAAACATGATATAAATATAGTTAATATTCAACATATATATTTTTACAGTCCCCTATAAAATTTATAGACATAAAAATGAATAATACCATTCATGGAGAGGGTAGCCCATACATAAAGATGGACACTATTTTCTCTTTTCAATTTATAGAAAAAAAAATCTAAATAATAATTTACATTTATATAGTCATCATTATCTCATATATATTATATAAATTCATTAAATTGATCCTTATTACCATCTATACAAACCATTTATGAAGAAATGTTCACATCTCGTCATCGAGGTGGTAGACCACATGCATGCAACGATGGCATTATCGTTTCCCAATAGATAGGATCATAATACAAGGGATATGATAATAAAATTATAAAAGAATAATTATTTCATATATATAATATAATTTTTTTATTTACAAATTTCTAACCATTTAGGTAACATGGTGATGAAAAATAAATTACACCGCTACGTGGATATGGTAAATAGTACACACACATGATCAATGTTTTTTCTTTCAATAAGATAAAGAAGAGATGTAATTTTTTTACAATAATTATAATTAAATATAATTATATTTATGATAATTGAGTTATAATTTTAGGACGTTTATATTATATTTAATGAAATTATAAGAACAAGTAAACATGAAATAATTGGTAAAGATGACTAACTCTTATTTGAAATACATACTTTATATCCCTTTTTAAGGACCATTGGAATTATATTTTAATAATTACATCATCTCTAAATAGTGGATAGGGAGTCTGAGAATATAATTATGTAGATTTTTGATAGTATAAATGGATCAAAGTGTAGTAAATTAAAGAGATGTAGGGTTTCCTTTGATAAGAGAAGGAAATAAGACCCCTATAATTTCTAAAAAGAATAATATATAATTATGTAATTACTAAGAAAAAATATTAAAAATGGATTGGTATAAAAATTGAACGTTTTTGAGGTCAAACTATTATCATCCAATAATATATAGATAGGTTTTTGTGTCATTTTAAACCTAATATTTTGGTTTAACCCCATCATTAACAAATTTTATCCTGAACTATAGTAACATAATTCTAATCTTAAAGGGTTATAATTATATATATAATTTAAAAATTATCTTATAAATTTCCATATGGTGAAGTTTTTTACCATTTACCATACAACTAGTTCAATTGTAAGTTTTTTATGTTTTTTAAAAAATTTAATAAAATATTAATGTTCAAGAAATATTATTACAATTATATTTGACACTATTCATTTTCTTTACATTTAAATTTTTCAATATAGTTATATAATTTGATTATAAAACTTGTATGAATCCCTAAAATTTTATACTGATCAACAAAACCAATATAACATCATAATTCACCCAAATTTAGTAAATTTTCAAATTTAAAAAATTATTTATTTTATGTTTCTATTAATTGAATAAATACTCTATCAAAATTGTGTTAGAATTTAAGGTAATTAGTAAATCACTAAAAAATATAATAATTATCATAAAATAAATTCAGGGGTATTATATACACCACATAAAGTAAATAATTTTTGAATATGGAATGTGTTAGAGAGAAAGAAAAGTGAGAAGAAAACCCCATACCAATTTAAAAATTATGGAATTATAAAAACCATGAAATAAATAACATCAAATATCCTAAATATAAAAGTTTTCTTGATATAACATATCATGATACATCTATATATACATCATAAAATAATACAGGTGCATAACATAACTTACATCCCCAAGAATATAATTTGAGAAAAAAATCCAATACCTTAAACTTGATATCCTTCAAAAATGTTCGAAAATTATATATAATAAATATCATATTATTATAAATATTTTACAAAACCAAAATCATATATATCATATAATATATAAATTTATTATGATATTTTATTACCTATTTGTTAATAATTCTTTATTAAAATCATGTTCCGGTTAATAACTACTTCATTTTTCATGTAATATTTTTTTTGTATTTTCTGTCCTTTTAATGTGATTATTGTTCAATAATATCAATATATGTAAAAATTATATAAATATAAAATATATAAATTATATAGGTATTTATAGTAACCCATTAATGCTAGATATAGAAAAGGGATTACAATGTTTATGGAGACGGAAAGCTGTACGTACGCATGAATGCTGTTTCTATTTTTTGAACAGATGTAAAGAAATAAACATAGATATTAATACACCTTTAAAGGATCATTTTATATAATGGATATAATATATATTAACTAAATATATATTATTATAATTATTTTTAAAATAAAATTAAAAACATATCACATATCTTTATAGAGGTGGTAGTCCACACGCACGCACGAGCGATCTTATCGTTTACCCTTAATTTGGAAGGTAAAAAGGTATATGTGTTATTATAATTAAATAAGAATAATTATTTCATAAATAATATATATATATATATATATTAAATTAATACTTTTATCCATCTATGAGAGTTGGTGTTGGAAAATGAATTATATTGGTTTGCGATGTGGTAGTTTTCTACACACATGATCGACAGTTTTGTCTCTCATTTGATGGAATATGTGGTCAAATTGGATTTTAAAATTACCAAAATGACATATTAATATATGGTTGATACTAATTTTATTATATCATAATATTTGGATAATAATTTATGGAGTTTTAATAAGAAATAATATAAACATTCTCAGTTAAGAAGGACACTTCTTCTTCGAAAAAACTCCTTAGGTTTGCACTAAATTCCTACTTAGGATAAATTAATAATAAAAATAAGGCCTATATGAAATTTTCAGAGAAGTAATGAAGATATTTTTTTTATGAATTATCTAAACCAAAAGGATTTGTATGTGTGAAGAGGAGAGGATAGGGGTACACATTTATAATTGGAGGAGAGGACACACATGGAATTTTGGAAACGAAAAAGGATACCCATGATTTAGACATGCCAAATGCCGCCTAAATGGATAATCATCGAACCTTAGATGAGATAAGGTAATAATATGGCCATAGAATAAGAATATTAAAAGTTTTTTGGTCATTTCAACCTATATAACATTTTAGGTTAACCTCCCAGTAATCCCATTCTAAACATAACCATGGTAATACATTTTTACTATTTTAATTTTAATTATGATGAAAAATTAATTGAGTTTATTGAAAATATGGAATAATTTTTTATAAATTTCATTCATATAATTTGTGTAATTTAATTTTAAATTAATCATAAAAACATGAAGAAGGAGAAGTTTTACAGAGAATTTTTTTTCATAAGTATATAAATATTTAATATGAAAATTCAATAGGAAATTGATTTCAATTACCTAAATTGGATTAATATATATATATATCTATAGTTGAACTAATTTAAACTTAAAATAAATATAAAAATTAAATTTATATTTTAAATTCTTTAAACTAAATGTTATCTTTTATTAAAAATCATTAATTTTTAATACTCCTTAAAAAATGAAACTTTTTAGAAAATTCTTAAAAATTCACTAAAAAATAATTTTGACATGTAGATTTAAAAAATTAATTTTATTTATTAAAATAAAATTTAATAAAATTTAAAAATTACATTTAGTATTTTAACACATAAAGCAATTTGTTTGAGAAAAAGTATTTTTTGAGCATATAAAGACATTACTAAAAAATAAGTACTTTTTTATCAATATGATTTCATAATATAAAACCATTAAAATTAATCTAAAAAATGTGTTCATTACTATTTTTACCATTAGGTTTAATGGATAGGTTATTATAATCATGTTTAAATAATAATATTAACAGTATATCATGGTTCGTTAAAATATGGTGTTACTTGTAACAGAAGATATAAATGAAATTAAACTTAATTGAAAAACATATTTCCTAAAAACTCAAGGGGTTACTTTCTACCATCCTTAAAATGATTTTCAACCTCAAAATTTGTCACTCTCATAAAAAAATTGGATTCTTTTGCCTTATAACATCATTTGGTTCCCATATAACATCCCCAAGTTAGTGGTTCCACCCTAATACGTTAACCAGGTGAGGGGTCATTTTCATATCAATTTATCTCTATAATCTAGAATATCTGAAAGTTTCTATTAATAGTAAATATCATGATATAGTAGTATGACCTATTAGTCAGGTACATGTAATGGACTATATATGAACTTCCTTAAGATATATATTGGGAACACATTGTGGACTTGATATAGGTTCAGAAGAAACACAAAGTGTTAAGAAACAATCCATTCTCGATCAAGTATATAAAAAGGGACCATATACCTAGGTATCAACTTTCCCTTAATTCGAAATCTAATAACCTTATTCCATGATCAAATTTATTGAAAAAACTTCTCTCCAACTTCAAATTCCAAACCAAATCAATGATTATCAACATAACATCTCTGTCGTCTCTCTTTTGTCCTAGATTTTTTTTTTAAATGGGTTTAAACCTATATTCCATTTCCTCAGATATATCTGGTCCCAATATATTTCTTTCTCCAACTTTATTCCATCATATTTTATTTCTACACTTATTTCAATATTGGACTTTATAAGGAGAAATCCGAATGATTGAGTGAATTATATTATTGTTAGAAAACTCAAATTGAGGAAGGTGTTGATCCCAACCAACTTTGAAATACATTGAACAATATATCAACATATCATTTATTGTTGGAATGGTTATCTCAGATTTACCATATGTCTATGGTTGATACGTCATACTAAAACTCAACTCAGTATCAAGTGCTTGCAAAAAACTCTTCTAGAACATCAAGGTGAAATTCTAATCCCGATCAAATAGAATGGAATGTGGTACTCCATGAAACTTTACTACTTCCTTAATGTATATCATGGAATTCCCATCTAGGGAGAAATATTATCTGATAAAAATGATATTGTCATAATTTTTTAGGATATAAACTATAACCCATATAACATTATTCCCTTTAAAGGTTTTGGGGAGTTTGATGATAAAATCCAAGGTGATGTTTTCCCATTTTTAGTTTTGACATGGGTAATTATTGTAATAACCCCATAGATTTTTGAATATCATCCATGACATGATGGAATACCAACCATAGAGATACAAACTATACAATATCTTGCATCATGTCATCCCACAAAAAATACTATTTCAAATCTATATACGAATCTATACTTTCAGGATAAATAAAAAACGAAGAGCTATGTGATTCATATAACATCTTCTTTATCAAATCATGTATTGATGCATCACATTGCTTATGTAACCTTATTATTCCATCACAATCATATTAAAATTTAACAACATTTCTAATATTCTTCTACATATCTACATTATACTTATGCACCTCTTTAATATTCACATGGATAAATTGTTGAACACTTTTTTGAGAAAGGGAATATTTCTCCCCTTTTTACAAGATTTCTAGATCCATCCATTCAAAATAAATTAATATTTTATCATTTTTATCTGATTAATTAAGAATCTTGCATTATCCTTTAGAATCAAATCATTATCCACCTTGTTTTCTTTCCTAGGGTGGTAACGTATTGAGCAATCATAACATTTAATTAGTTCCCACCATCTTCTCTTGTGTATGTTCAACTCTTTCTGTTTATATATTTAATTTAAAATTTTATAATCAGTTTATATATCACACCATTATCCATATAAATAATTCCTCTAAATCTTTAATTCAAAAATTACCAAATCTATCTCTAAATCATTAGTTGGGTTACTTTTCTCATGAAACTTCAATTCTTGTGAGATATTTTCTATCACCATTTCATTTTTAAATCCCATTATTATCTTTATTATAAATCATATGTTCCAAAAATGAAATTAATATTTATCTTTCATGTAATTTTAAAAAAAAATTCATAATAACCATGACATGACATAGTTTAGTGGTCGGTGATTCACCTTTATCAAACTTCGGTTACGAGTTCAATCATCAAAACCCTATTATATTTGAAAGGTTACCATTTTTAAAAAAAATATCTTAATATAATTCTTATTACCACTAAATATGATAAAAATCCTTGAAAATAATTTTAATCATCGAAGATCATATAATCCTTGAAGGTTTTCAATAGCATTGAACTTATGAAAAGAGAATTATTATCAAATAGTACTATATGTAGAAACTGAGGGTTTTATATTCCTTTTGCTAATAAAACACCTCACAAAATTTCATTAATCACATCAATATACCATCACTTAAATCCTCAAAAGTGGCATTTAATACATTGAACTTACGATCAAACTTTAACTCAAAAACCCAAGATGGTATCCATAACTCTTAGGTTAATCATACATGAAGACATATATTCTTACAAAATTAACAAAATACATAGATTTTTTGTGATGATTATAATAATAATACCATTCGAAATTTTTTTCTAGAACAAAACTATTGTATCCCGATACATAAATACTTAAATCCTTTTAATTTAATGACTTGTATAAAATAGGTTCTTCCTTAGTCTATTGGGATAGCCTTTAGTTTAGGGAAATTAATAACTTAATTATCAAGTTCCCCACATATAATACATTGAATTACATGTAAATTCATTGCTCTATAACCTTAATATCCATATAGAAAACATCTTCCTCTATATGTGATATATTATTATAGCTTCTTTTCCTACATTATTGACATGTAGAAAGCTGAATTTTCTTTACTCTATGTTCATTACAACATGATATTTCACAAAAAGTCATCTTCTAAAAATTTTATGTGATATTAATCTCATTGAAGTTAGTTTTTTTAATTATAGATAACAATGGTTTATTAGAAATAATCAAAAGATCCTTAACTCCAGTAATCATCTCATTTGGGTTCTCATTAATGAATCCTCTATCAATATCAACAGTAACCTAGTTATTTATGGTTCCCACTATTGTCTCAAACTAATAGTATAGTGTGAGAAATAGTATTTATAGTGGGAAACTAAAAAATCAATAAAATTAATTTATAAGAAGTCGAGATTATGAATCCTTTTTTTAAACTATCACACCTAATGTTTAACTTATGTCATTCATGGTCATCATCTATTCAAATTCATCATGATGATTTATAACGTGTTTGTGAATTTCAAAAACATAACCCTCAGGAGTGTAAAACTAGGTATGTTACAAGGACAATTATCATACAGCAAGTAAATATCTAGTGAAATAATAATGTTCCATTTTTAGAGTTATTACCCTTAGGTACAACTATGCGATAGAAACATCCACTTATAGTATACAATGCGGGATGCGATTTATTTGAACCCAAAAAATTTATACTTCACCATAATTCTAGGATATTTTCTATACATAGAAATATCCTTATAGTTATCCTTATGGTTCTCACTAATGTTTTATGATCCTACATCCAATGGATAAGTAAACCTATCCTTTGATACTAGAAATGGAGACATGGATTTTCATATATAAATGTTACATAATTTTAGATTTATATTCAACAAAGTTTACAAATACACAGTCGATGAACATAAAGGTTTAATGTATTTGGAAACTAAATACACATCACCCTTATTTCAAAAAATATGATCAAAATTCCCCATAATGATCTTCCCATTTAGTATACTTCACAACAATACCATACTTAAACCATTATTTATAACATGGGGAAAGGAAACATTAGAAAAGTTGAGATCAAATGTTAAGTAAGGGTAATCATGGGAGATATCAATCAATTATCATAAAAAGGAATAATACTTGAATAAGTGTTTGAGACAATGAACATAACATACAAGGTTCATACCCAATCTATCAAAGATCATAAAAGTAGTTCATTTTATAAAACATTATAATTTCAAATTCATGCATCATAAGAGTGTGAAATTATAAAAAAATCATGAACCACTAGTTCATTTCATATAAGTTTGGAACATCATAATTGTAGAAAAAAATTTATATGTCAAAGTTAATTAATGAGATCGTCAAATCATATCTGCTACAAATCCCTACCTATTTCCCATAACATAACCATCCAGACATCATAACCCATTTCCCATAGAAGATAATGAACATTGACTTGTTTCCTATAGTGGATCAAGAACATCATATTGTGTCCCATAGTGGATCAATCACATAATATTTTTTCCCATAATTATATCATGAGATATCTATCATAAACCAATGCATTGGAGGGTGACATATGTAAGAGAATGAAATTTTTTGAGATTCCTCAAGCTCTTTTTAAGGAACTCGTTTACCCATTTTTTGGTTATACCTTGGTTGGGTTTTACATCAAGGTTGTTTCGGGTGGAATTGGATATCTTTGGAATCCCATAGGGCTATGCATGATTGGTATAAGGTTAAGGAATATCATGTGGTTTTCCCCAGGAAACCATGTGCCCCATTTTGGAGGCACAATTGGTGGTGCATAGTTGTTACACAGTTTGGAAAAACCATGAATCCTACCTCACTATACCGTGAACCATCCAGTAGAGGGTTTTTTCATGGTTGGTAAATGGTTTGACAAACAATGAGTCACTTTTGAGAAACTATGCACCCCCTATGTAGAGACACATAGTTAAGGGACATGATTTTGAAAACTGTGTTCCTCCACCTTGAAAACCATGCATAAATGTTATAATTTCCACAAAAATTTTATTAAAATACAAAAACACTCCAGATTTTATCCCCATTCACCCTCAATTGACCTAAAATGGTTCCCTTTAATTTTTTTCTCCCAGGATGATTCCAAGGCTCCTCAAGCCCATTTATTGATGAATCAAAGTTATGGTTAAAGGATATGTTCCTCTTTATTATGTAATTTCTTCCTTGTTTAGTTTCCTCTCTGTCTCTCTAATCTCTTTTTTATTGATTGAGATGAATGATTTTCTTCCATTGGAAACGGTTTAGATCTAGTTTTTGATTGATCTTTTTTAATTTGGATCTTGACCTTACATATTGGTCTTAAATGTTCTGCAGCATTGTGATTTTAATATTTCTAAAATAAATTGGGGATTCCAGTTTCATGAATGTTAATGAACAACCTCGAGGTAGGTGGTATAATCTTTAATTCCCATAGTCTTGATAGAAATTGAGTTTATGTAATTGTGGAATTTAAATTTCCATGTTGTTTAACTAAATACTAAGTTGAATTAATAAATTAGTTCAATATGGGATTATAAAATTGAGGGAATAATAGGTTAATGGAATATATTAATTAATGGGATTAAAGAATTGACAAAGACACTTGGGGTGTGATGATATGATTTAAATTATGACTTATTAATTATGCATGGTTGATAAATGAATTTATGAAATGGGTTCAATAATGAATAATGTAAATGGTTGATGAATGACACTACTGAATATTTTGGCTATATCCATAGTTTAAAACCATGGATATAAGTCCAGAAACTATGGCTATAGGTTATAGCCACGGTTTTATGAAATGTGGATAGTATTGGTTTGGCTATAGGGTAAGACCTATATCCACAGTGCTAAACCATAGATGAATACCTAAAGCCACAATTTAAAACTGTGGCAGCGTCTTAAGTCATAGAGAACTATAGACATAGTTTAAAATTGTGGCTATAGAGTGTCTCATTACATAAAAACACCCACCCCCTGCAAATCCCCCCCGCAGAACCCCTTACCCCATGAAAATTTCCACAACCACTACCAAGACATCCCCCCTCTTAGACACCCCCAGACCCTGGAGACCCCCTGGACAGACCATGGACATCCCCTAGATAGACCCCCCTGGATAGATCTAGGCCTCCATTCCCCTGGACCCCCCCAGGATAGACCCTGGTCAAACCCCCCCAGACCCTAGACACCCCCATCAATCCTAGACAGACCCAGGACACCCCCCCAAACATACCCAGTACAGAACCATACCCCCCTAGGGTAGACCCAAACCTCCGCTCCCCTAAAGATCCCCCCTCCTAGACAGACCATGGACAACCCCTAGACACCCTCCCCCCAACCCTGGACACCCCCCAGAAAGACCCTGGACAAACCCCCCCAGGATAGACCCTAGACCACCCTGGACAGACCCAAATAGACCCTGGACAGACTCCCCCCCTAGGAAAGCCCCCCCAGACCTTGGGCACCCACCTTGGACAGACCCCCCAGATCCTTGACACCCCCAGACCCTATAGACCCCTCAGATAGCCCCCCCTTTTGGACACCCTTATCCCTCCTGGAAACCCCTCCCACCTTGATCCCCTCGAGACATCCCCCCTGCACCCCCACCTACAGAACCCCTTCCCCCATGAAATCCCCCCTCCACTCCCCCTGGATAGTCCCCCATGTAGACACCACCCTTGCACACACACCCCCTACAGTGGTTCTTGCACATAAATTCACATAGATATATAATCAAATGCTCTAATAAATGACCCACTGCCCTGTAGACCCCCCTGATCTATAGACCCCCACTACCCCCTTCCCCTGCATTGCTACTGGTTTCCCTCCCCACACTTCCCCCTTGAAACCCCTACCCCACCCCTACCCCACCCTTGCACCCCCTACCCTACAGACCCCCACCCTTCCCCCAGGCAGTCCCCCCTGCCATCGCCCTACCCCTCCCCCTTCTAGTCCCCCTGCCACCTCCACCCCCTCACCCCTCATCCTTCCCCTTTCCCTTCCCCACCCCTCCCTTCCCCATGCACTCCCTACCCCCCTACCATCCCCCCATGACCGGATATTCACCAAATCGGTTGCAGTAGGGGTTTTCAACTTCATTGTTTTAATCCATGGAATTATTCAATGTATAAATATGGTTTAACTATAGAATTAGTACATGTATGGCCATGGGTTAACCTTGTAAATTATAGTATAATAATCATGTTAATAACATGTAAATAATAGGAAAATCAATGATCTTAACTATGGTAAATTTTAACTACACCCATGGTTAAACCATAGATCTCGGTCCCTAATAAAACTTTCAAAACCAGGGAAAATAGACCCTACATAAACAGTTAATAACCATGTAAATTGATTCCTACCTGGATATAATTAATCACAAAATGCTTCCATAATAGCTGCATCTTATAGTAGTACTTACATCCTCTAGCTACGATCAAGAAAACACCACCTTCCAAATAAAACTGAACACAAGAACCATAAAATATATATCATAAGAAATCAAAATCTCTCTAAAATAAAAAATATAAAATTTCATTATCAATATCATAATAATAAAAAGAAATATTTGATAAAGTTAAATGTATAAAACATGAATAAAATTTATATCTGAAATGTTCCTCAATATCAGCATCACCAAAACCATCATGACCCTCATCATCTTCTATAGGTTCACCAACATCATTATCACCTCCTCTCAGACCACCACTACAACCACCACCATCATTATAATTGAAATATTCATTGGGTTATACAACTAAATCAATGGAAGCAGTGAAAAACCATGATAAACATAAATAATACAAATGAGAACACATTTAATTAAGGAAAACATTCAATATTTATATAATGATTCATATAATATCATTATGTTACCTATAAAATACTCTGATAAACATAATTCATACAAATGATAACACATATAATTAATGAAAAAATTGAAATATTCTTCTGTATGATGGTTCATGAACATAAAATTGAAGAGAAATAAGAAGGATGTTTAGAAAATAGAGCAATAGTAAGAGTCATATGGTCTAAATAGAAAAAAATATGAATGAGGGAGTATTCAATTTTGGAGATGGCTAAAATATTAAATCATATTTATTTAATGATGCTATTAATATATATGTTCATTCTTGTATGGATTTCATTAAATGGGTAAATTATTATAATTTATAAAAATATATGAAAAATCAGTCCATATAAGTGGAATACTATATGTTATTTGGTGATTATCTAATGGTTATTACTGAATGGATTCATCATTAATATATGCCCCACCCCCCTGTACCCCATTTTCACCCTCCCCACTACCCGGAAGACCCCCCCCTTTGTACCCTACCTGCACCCTCCACACTTCCCCGCAGACCCCCCTGCCCCCTCCCCCAGGAACCCCCTGCCGGTATTCCCTCCCCCTACCCACTTGCACCCCTTCCCCACTTCCCCACCCCTTCCCTAAATACCCCCTACAGACCACCACCCTCTCCCCCCTTGCACCTCACGTTCACCCTCCCCTACCCCAACCGCCTCCATATTCCCCTTCAGACCCCCATGAACCCTCCCCATTCCCCTACAAACCCCCTTGCACCATCCCCCCTTGCACCCCATTTTAACCTTCCCCCCTCCCCCTGCCCCTACCCCTACAGACCCCCCTACACCCTTCCCCCTTGAAGCTAATAACTCTCAGTGTAGAATTTAATCTATAAGAATAAACGTGAGTGAAAATTAAATATAGAATGAATGTAAGGTGTATGAATAAAATATTAAAAAATTTAAGGATGACTGTGAATATAATTTGAAATTTATTAAAGACTATAAAAAATAAAAAATTTAATATTTCATGAGTTAGAATTTAAAATAAAGGAATTTGAAACCACTAATGTTGAATACTCAATTGATGTTGAGAGAGGAATCCCTAACGAATTACATAATAAAATTTATACATCAAAGAAGACTCATTATAGTAGTAGGATAAGAATGAGTAAATTAAAATAATCATCTTCTTAAAATCATAAGAATAAGCTAATCCTACATTTTAAGGATTATGTATACACAAATTCCACTAAATTTAAAAGTGATTGTTGTAATTATCGATGAATATGTGTGAATAAATATATTGTTAAATGCACCACTTCATTGAATATGGAAGAAATAAGTAATGTAATAATTTTCCCATAAGGTGACAATATGGAAAACTTTTTGATATATATCTCCACCATTAAAATTATACTTAATGGAAGAATATTATATTTCATGGAAACTACTAGTTTTGGGGAATGTTTAGACCCCAGGACAATAACTATTAGAATAATATAAAAAACTATTAAAAATTTATATGGATTATATCGAGGGGGTGAATAATAAGATTTTAGAAAAATTCAGATAAATTAAATATTATTACATGGAAATGAGAAAATATTTTGAAAACAAATTTCAATATCTTCGAATATCCATTAAAAATTTTGGATGATGTGGTCATGATGATGGAGAGTAATGGGTGACAAATACCAGGAACAAATTCAGTATAAATAATGTAAGGATACCACAATAGTTGAAGAAAAATAAAGGGAAAATGGTTAGTAACTCTACTATAGGATGTATAGAAAATTAAGTTACAAAGAAGGTGACACCATTGATGAATGTAAAAAAAAATTCCACAATAAAACAAAAATGATTATACTGTGCAAGGAAAGGCCACATTTTGTAAATCTATAAGAAATAATTTAATATTAATGTTAATGAAATCTCTATAAAGAAACAAATTGAATCAATACAATAATAACATGATAATATTGTAATAGTGTAAGAAATCTCCAATAAATAAGATAATGGTAATAGGAATTTACCATTGATGGGTAGAATTATAGAGGAAAATAATCATGTTGGATGATGTAAGGATATTAACCATACTCTAAAAAATGAATGACATGATTACCTAGGTATGAGGAAATGATAAATAAAAATATTATTTTTTAATAAGATATGAAGGTTAATGTAAAATAAAAATAACAATGTTAGTAGAAAAATAAAAATATTTCAAAGGTTATCATGGATGTATAGATAGAAAAATTTGAGGAATCAATGAGGTTGGATGAAAAATAAAATATGAATGAATGTTCATTTCTAGAGTAAATGAAGAATAATACCACATATACAAAAAATAAAACATAGAAAAAGAAGTCTATGAAGAGTAATAAAATTAATTACAATATAATCAAGTGTGGTCACATGAATAAATTTGAATCTTACATGAACAATGATTATTTATTGAGATAATACTCTCAACCCGATTACTCTAACTAATAATGAAAGGTAGATAAACGTTATTCCTTGATTAGTTTTGATGTGGTTCAATGAAAAAAGAAATTTAAGGTGATTAAATTGAGTAAGTGTTTACCCCAACAAAAGAATAAATTCTATATTATGGGATTATGGAAATCTAATGAAGTTGATATAAAGTATAAAAAAATCCCAAAAATCTAATGAATCAAGAACTGAATTCTAATTTTCTAGTAAGGTGAACATTAAAGTACCCATAGAATAAATATATACATGATGGTGAAGAAATTACCAATATATAAAACCCATATAATTGAAGTTTCATTCAGATATGAGGAACTTTTTCCATAATTTCCCATTATTATATGAAAACTAATGATTTAATAAAATCAGATAAAATTGATTTATCAATGTAAAAATGATTTCAGAAAAGGGTAGAGCATGTTATTTCATGTTTTATAAATTTTGATATGTCTATTGAAATGGATGATAGAAATTAAGATGAATGAAAACATAATGAATTTAACCCTAAGAGATGATTTTTTAGAATGTGGAAACAAAATGTTAATTTTTTGAATAGTATTAATGTCTGAGTAAATCAAACTTGTCTTCTAAAATGAGCATAGATCACATAGACTTAGTTTTGGATGATTTAGGACATTTTTATATAAGAAATGGTTTATTATCCCTATCTCAATAAACATAATAATTATAATCATTTCAATGAAAGATAAAGGGAGAAAAAGAAAAACATGAAGAAATATTTCCCTCATATCAAAATTTCAAAGAAAGGGATTTCAATTTAGATCAACAAGAGAAATTTAAAAGTGAATACATTTATCCATCAAAAAGTGACATTGAATTTTTATCAAAATGAGGTAGAGAATAATTTATTGAATTTATGGAAACATTATTTAGAATAAATACGAAGTGTGAGATTGAAGTACCCAATGATGGATCATGGTAACATGTTATATTTTTTATCAATAGATTACAGAATATAAAATGAGGTAATCTATAGAAAATTCACCTAAGTAATTTAAGAAAAAGTGAAATGGGAAAAAATATGGAAAATTCGAGTTTATTAATATTTTTCAATGTCATCTTTAGAATATTAAAGTTGGATAGATATTACATTATTTTGTTAAATTAATATAGATGTTACTTTATAGAACTATAGGGTTTTATCTTAAAAGTAAAATTTTGGTGTATTTTATAATAAATTCTGACTAAAGAGGCTATCGTGTATAGTTTTTTTAGTTTAAGTCAAATAATATCAGCTGCATATTCAAAGAAAGTTTCCAAAAGAACGTTATATCCTAAAGAAAGAAACATATAACTATGTTCTTTAACTAAAACACACATGGAAACAAATTGATATTCTATGACACTTTTTCTAGTTTTTTATAGTTATAATAGGTTTCATGGGCCTACATATGGAATCAATTAAGCCTTGCTGAACTTGCACTGATCTCGTCTTATTTTTTTGAAATGTTAAAGTCATTATCACTATCATGTTTTTGGATTTAGAACCTAGTTTTTGAAATGTTTACAACAATATTAGATGTCGAGTTCTTTCATACAACGCTAAGTGTACACCCCTAAAATCTGACCAATACCAATCATAAACTATGATTATCAAAATAGATTTGAAATGTAGAGGAATTATGAATGTAAAATTGGATAAAATCAAATATAGTAGATAAATAGATTCAATTTATGAAGTGATCACGATGAAGAAATACAAAAAATAAATTACTTACAAAAGAAATATGTTCGATAGAAACTGAAAACAAGTTTGGATCTGATACAACTTTTTGAGGGGTAAGGTAGAAAAGAAAAAAATGAATAACATAAAAACACCTAAGGAATGATATGGGGATTTGAAATTATCAGTACAATACAGCGGAATCTAAATACTCATGATGTGATATTTTAATTATAAATGTAAGAAATACATAATTTATGTTATTTAGTCCCTTTGGACCCTACGTGCATAGTAAGAACACCACCCAAACTCATGTATTTTAATAATATAATAATAAGAAACAATTATAGTATAAAATGATGAATAAAAATAATCATGATAAAAAACTACATATTTAAAATAAGATTCAAAGACTTACATTACCAGACACAAAGATGTCTGGTTGTCCTGATAAAATAATGATCTTTTCGGTAGGATGTATTGATACTTAAAACTTGTATATGGTAATGGTGATCACTAAGGTTCTCATACGGTCTAGAAATACTCCCACCTGGGCACTAATCCTGGTGTTTTATCCATTTAATAATGTTTTCATCAAAGATCTAGTAGTGTACTATGAAGATTAGAGTGCACTGTGACTTACCGCTGAAGAGGATGATCAATATATATAGGGTTTCAGTGCTAAAACTAAGAGAGATAGAAAAACTATATCTCAAAGGATGAGTGACCGTGTATTCTAAACTAATAAGGGAGAAAGTGGTTATTAATTCCCCGTAGCATGTGCTATAGTCGTTAGCATCACACCCTATCATAGTGCACCATGAGACCATACTGAACCGAATGCCACATAGTGCACTCAGACACCCTAGATAAATGGATGGGGCAGATTAATCATATTATGTGAGGGATCAAAAATTAGTAAAAGATCCATATTAGATTAGTGACCTAAAAGAGATATGGTAAAAATCCAAACTAAAGGAAAAGGCCCTTAGGAGAGGCCCACACATGAATTAAATGACCAAACAGAGAGAATGAGCCCAAAAGATAAAATTTTGAGAACATAAAATAAAAGAATAATTTTTTCATGCGTGAAACTAATGGAAAATACAAATTTCATATTAATAATATGGCCAATTCAATATGAATATAAAATATCATGCAAAATTATTCGCACAGAAATTTTTTTGTATAATACCTGACATTCAAAAGGAAGAAGATGAGTTTGAATTATATTTTTCGAGTTATTTTTTTTGTTTGTCAGATCATCAAGAACAATATAATTCTGTGATTGTCTAAAAAATGTATTTAGAATAAAAAGAAGAATATATTTTTAGAATAAATATTTGTATCAAATAATAAACAATTATTTAGTGATGTTGATGAAACCTTTGTCCATGTGATTTATATAGAATTATATTCATATGAAAATTTATTGAAGTCTATGGAAGGAAGAACAGTTGAAATAAAGTGAGGAAAATTAAATTTATGTGAATTCAACAAATAATTATGATGATTTTGAGCTATATGATCAAATTTTAATATCACCAATAAAATTTTGTGATTCTTTATATAACTTAAGGATGATTTTGAAAGTTTGTTGAACCTGTATTTTGTGAAGGTCTGAGTTGACTCTGATATTTTAAAATATTTATTGAGGGAATAAATAATTGACACATAAAGTTAGTATATTTCAAATAAATATAATAATCTATATGGTTATCACTATAAAAAGTGATGATCTTATAAAAATAAATATTTTATTTATGAGATGAAAACACTTTATGAAAACTACTTAAAAAACAAAACAAAAATTTAAAATGAATTCTATGACTAGATCTTTCAGGGGAGATATATTTGACTCAATGTTTTCAAAAAACTCTAACATCATGTTTCAAAAATAATTTTAGGACCAAAATATTTGGTTCTAAATATAAAATTGAGATCTCCAAAATTAAGTTTACTGAAAGTAGAACAAAGTTGGTGTGCATGTAATCTAGTGGAAGATGATGTTACAGCTGAAGTGCTATTTATGTTTGGTGGAAAATTGTATGCTAATGGGATTCAGTATTATTAGTGGTTATGAGAATTTATGTATGGGATTCACACTGGGGTTAAATATATTAAATTACCACACAACTCATAATGGATAATAACATTATTATTTTAAAATTATTGACTCAACCAAAGTCGAAACAGTAAGGATCAGGATCTTCAATTGACATCAAACATCATAAAAATAAATGTGTTGTATTTACATTATAATATCTAAAATGTATATAAGAAAATTTTATAGGTCTCATTCTTAATAACTATATATCCGAACCCCATTAAGGTGACTATACGATCCCATAATACTATCAATTGGTATCAGGGCATAGGGTTCAAATGATGGGATCTACAATTTTTATCATTTTTTTCACCAAAGTATATTTCTTGCAGATTTATATAAATAATAGAAATATTTTATTATGAGTTATGGAATACATTGATATCCATTTATTGATATATTAAGATGTTATGAAACAATTAAAGTTCATTTATGATAATTATTCTAATTGAAACATTGATATTTCACCTAGGAAATTGATGAACTATAAGAAAAAGGAAGATATTAAGTTAATAATGTTAGGCACATGAAATATGAGGTTGAAGAATCCATGAACATTAGAAGTTAAGGTGACGAAGATATATTTTCAAAGATCAATCCAAAACAATCCCCTTGAAGATAAATTATTCCCTTATTGTAGAGAGTTTGAATCCATTGAAATTATTAAGGTTTTTTAATCTAAAATTAATAATCATCTTAATTAAGTCTATATTATGGCCTACATGCACATAATTATATTATTGAAGGGACACCATAAATAAAAATCATATATTGAAAAGGAAATAGAAGTAATGTATTATGTGTTTATGATGAAATTAAGTGAGCCTAAAACTGTTACTAAAATCAATGGAGTAAAGGATGAACTGGAATTACATTCATAAGGCCAAAAATAAACATACTAGAAGTGACAAAAAAAATTTACAAACCACATAAATCCATAATTCACTTCAAGGGTGAGTTTTCCTATTAATTCGTCATCCCTTTCACAAGTATTTTCACACAAATTCTAGGTTCAGACATAATCATTTATTAGTCTTATATAAGTACTTATCCGTTTATGAGTATTGGTTTTAAACAAAAATGACAATAAGGAATCTAAATCAACCATAGGGTTTAACTATTTCATAATAGTCACAACATTAACATTACAAAACCTTCAAATTTAGTGAAATAATCATCACTTAGGAATAATAATAAAGTAGTAAACCATGTAAAAACACTACATCCCCTTAAATTTCATTTAATGCTATATAATTTCCTTCATTAGTTAATACTTTCTTCCACCTAAAAAAACTGAAATATGCTAGTTGCACAAATGCCAAGAAAATAGATAATAAGAATCCCATACCTAGAAGTAAGCTTAAAAACAAACTAAACCAAAAATAGGGGATATATGAAAAATTATCACAGCCTCAAAATGTTGCACAATGATGCACAAAATAAAGGAAGAATGGGGGATGTGAAAATGCCTAGAATAATTAGTAGAAACGATTTTGGTGGAAGAATGATACTACCATACATCAATAATGAATTACACATGGACATTCTTGAGAGGTGAGATGTTTCCACGAAGGCGACGAGGTTTCCTAGTTTAGTGGTAGTGATGGGAAGTGTTGCAAGGGGGGATGAGGATGAGGCAACATCATGAAGGCTGTTCGGTAACCTTTGGGGGATGAGGATTGGGGAGAGGAGAGGTCACGAAGGCCATCAGGGAACAAGGGTCACCGCTGAGAGTAGAGATCACCACCAAGAGGAGAGGTCACCGCCGAGAGAGAAGAAGTCCTGAGGGTGGAGGAGGGTGGCTGAGAGGAGAGTTCCCCTCCAAGAAGAGAGGTCTGTCGAGAGAGATGAGGTCACAGGTAAGGTTGCTCACAAGGGTTTGAGGAGATGACAAATCCATTGAGGGTTTAACAACCATATATCCACATGTTTTATTTAAAATCTTGGCTATAAACTTTCCTATAGCCACGAATCAAAAAACAGTGGATATAGTTCCATGGATATAGGTCATTTTTTTAGTAGTGTGAGTTTTAGAATGTGGAACCATGAGATATGATATTTTTGATTGAGCTATAGGATATGGAATGCTACTCTAAATACCCATGGGGTGATTTAATGATACTATAGGCCCCCAATATATAAATATATATGTGTGTATGTATTTCTTGTGATTGTTGAGTTGCGAGACAGGGACTTCTACTCAAAATACCCATGGGGAGAAAGACTACTTATCTAAGCCTCAATTTTATGAATGTGAAATTTGAATTAATTGATTAATGGAAACCTGTTAGGGAATGAAATGTGATATCCATTTTTTGTATTGTTCATACTCTAGAACGGTCTGAAGTGTGTATTTTTGGTTTGTGTGTTGTCACGATCCAGGAGATTTATGTGGTTAATTAAATATTAATTTAATATAAAAAATGTTTACTTATTCATTTAAAATTTATTATTTATACAAATACATAAACTTTTATAGACTGGATATGGTTTGAGAAGTTATTTATGGTGGACTACCGAGTTATACCCACACCCTAGCCTAGCTGCCTGATCAGTACCCACTCGGTAGTTGTAGTGTCTTTATTATGGGGTTTCATTTGAAACTTGACACAAATAGAACATGAGATAATTTTTTGTTGGATTTGAATATTGATTTACTATTTCGGGATTATTTTGTGATGTTGGTCTCTATTAGTTATGGTATTATTCTGGTTATTTCTTATTATAGTTTGGCTATCATCTATTGAATTTATATGTTGTGATACTTTGATAAAGAGGGTATAGTATCCCCATTATATATATATATACATTGAACTCTCTCTACTAGCTGGTGGCCTCTACATTATAGGTAGGCATACCCGAGGTCACGTAACCAACAGGATCGGGGCACCAGAATGTGGCACTTGGGTCGGGATGTTACAAAGTGGTATCAAAGGAACCATTTTTTTCTTAATATTTGGGAAAGGTAGACATGAGACTAGGTTGAGTCCGGCCTTGGTTATGAGATTTTTAATGGGAGTAGTTAAACCATATACATGGAAAAACCCAAGTTCCCTAGGTGTGATTGATGTTCTTGATGTTAGCTATTATAGTTGAATGATATTGCATATTGAGTGGTACAATTATTTTGCGATGTTGCTATTTTCTGAGATTTTTCTTATGGCCCATTATGGAATGAGAGTGTAGTATACATTCATCATTCTAGGCACTCATAATTTTTTGTGACATACATCATTTTAGGAACATACGATAAAGTGGGTTCTGTGTTGGTTATTAAAAATAAATTCTTTTTTTGAGTAATTGAAGATAAAAAAGTTACCTAATAAGAATATTTATAATTGAGACTGATGAAAATTATGATAATTTGATATGAAAAATGGGTTTTTAATTGTAAACTTTCCAATATGAATTTTTTTATCCTATATTAACCATAACCAAGATGATTTTGGTGTGAGGGTAGTGATAGTACCTTGGTTTTAACCATGTGGAGGGGTATGCGGGATGTCTTGTTATAGATTTATGTGAATAAATATCACTATAATGTGTTAATGATGTTCTATGTGTCCTAATATATGCATTTGGTATTGTATAAATCTACCTCCATGATGATTCTTGTTGATAGGATGATAGAAGGACATGACTAGAAATGATCCTCCACAATGGAACCTGATGATCTGATAGTACCTACTAAATGAGTTAGAGAGAATTTCCATGAGATATTTTCTCTCTTTATGCAGTTTATGTAGAGAGACACATGGTGGGTTGTGCGACATATGTTCAACATGACACATGAGTTCTAGTTACAACACCCTCTAACATTAACTGAAGAGGGTGGACCTGAGGAAACTATGTTCTATATTGAGTCTATCCAAATGATCCTTAACCATTTAGAGATTCCTACTGAGAAGAGGGCCATGTTTGTAAATTATATTCTATGTGGTCAAGTGAAGAATTGGTGGGAAATTCAAAATCAGGATGGTAAACTGGATGTCATAGTATATAAGTACATATAAGAGAAGTTCTTGGAGTTCCTTTACCCTGATACACTCAGCAAAGAGTGGGAATATGAGTTTATGCAGTAGACTCAAGGTAGTATTCACATGATGGACTATGATGGACACTTCACCAATTTGTAGTTCCTCCTTACATGATTGGTATGATATGAGTAAACTATGCTGAGATATTCTCATGAGGGGATGAAATGTGAGATTAAGTCCCAATTTAACATATTTATGTTGATGAAGTTTTTTAAGTTGGTGAATTGGGATCTCATCTTTTTGGTGAACCTGAAGGAGGCTTCTAGCGGAATGAAGGTGGTTTTTGTTTGATTAATAGGAGGTATCTTATATGGGAGTAGGAAGCATCCCTTTGAGAATTTCAACCAGGGAAATAGAGACCAGAGTTACCAAGGGGAAGGGTCAGTTACTCAGACTGGTAATTGAATATAATTACACCAGTGTGGTAGGTCGGGACACATTCATATTCATTATCCCCAACCAATAGTGGGGTGATGAGCCTATGGAAGGATGGGTAACTTGAAGAGGTATTGTAGAAACCCACAAATTATTGGTAGTGACAGAGGAACCAGGGTGAATCAGAGTGAAGGAATGGGGTCTTATACCTTATATCAGTCAAAAAGATCCAGTTCTTTTTTCCATTGAGTTATAGTAAGTGGACGTAGTATGTCAGGGTAAGAGAGATTATATCAACAGAGTGGGGTAGATTAGGGGAATACGACAATAACATAGGGAAGAGGGGTAGGATAGTTTCATATAGTTCATCTTCCCCTTGTGGATAGTAAGGATAGGTTATCGATAGTAAAAATACTATTCTTGAAGATTTTAATCTTTCTAATTCCTTATTTGATATAGGATCCACTCATTATTTTATATCTGCAAAACTTGTGAATTATTTGATTTTGGAAGTGAAGTTTTTGAGTGATTTTATGAGGATCGACACAATGTTGGCAGTATGGTAATGGGACATCTATTTATGTAACATGTGTTCTTCCATGGTTGGTGAATATCATTTTATTTATCTTTACATACTTGACATACTAGGATTTGACTTGATTTTGAGTATGGATTGGTTTGTAGAATACTGTGCTGATATTGTTTGTTATCATAAGATAGTGAACTGTATATCTAATAAGGGTGAAAATTATGTTCATCATAGAGAGTGGGATATCCAAAAGGCCATGTAGGGAGAGTATGTTAGCAAATGGGGGATCTTACTACCCAGTTTACAATTATTTTGGTGGATGATGGTGGTGTGAAGAAGCATACCATTCAACCCATAATACACTGAGTTCAAGATGTATTTTGTGAGAATCTTTCAAGGCTACCAACTGTGAGGGATGTATAATTTACAATTTATGTCAAGCCTAGAGCTAAACCATTTTCTATTCCACCTTAGGGAATAACACCAAAAAATATTCATAAGTTTAAGACTTTGTTGGAAAAGTTGATGGATACGGGTTTTTTCTATCTGAGTTCATCACCATGGGGTTCTACAGTATTTTTTTCTAATAATAATGATGTGATATTGCATTACTGTGTTTATTAACAAAAGCTAAACCTGATGATAGTGAAGAAAAAATATATAATTTTTCACATATCGATGATCTTTTTGGCTTGTTGAGAGGATATTATGTTTTCTCCAAGATAGTATTGATATCAGGGCATCATCATTTGAGATTTATACCATTTTATATTCCATTGGATTCTTTTCAAAGAATTTATAGTCTATATGTGTTCATATTGATTTTTTCAGGATGAAAAATGATCCAGATTTGTTTATGGCCTTGGTGAACCAAATCTCCCACCATTACCTAGATCAATATGTGGTAATTATGTGGACAAAATCTTGGTGTACTCAAGGAATCATGATGATCATGTCCAATATATTGAAATTAGCTGGTGTACACTGAGAGAGATCATAATATATATGCCAAGATATCAATGTTTCAATTCTGAATTGTCTATGTACATTTATTTGGTCACATCATCTCTAAGGAAGGTGTGTTAGTGGTCCTAGAGAAGGATCATACAGTGGTTTCTTGGAAACATCCTAAGAATGATTATTATATCCACATGTCTATTCGTTTAGAGGGTTGTTTTCAAAGTTTCATCTAGGAGTTATCCTATTTTATTGCACCACTATCATGCTTGATGAATAAAGGGATCATGTTTGAATGATTTGGAGCATGTGAGTATGCTTTCCATGAGTTGAAGAAGCATCTAAATACCACACCAATTTAGAACCTACCCAAGTCTAGTGAGGAGTATACCATGATTTGTGATGCGTTTGGGATCAAAATTATAGTAGTTTTTTTTATGGAGATTTAGTTATCATGTATGGGTTACCACAGTTGAGTCCAGAAGAACAAAAATATCTTATACATGATATCAAGTCAGGCACAATGGTTTATGCCCTGAAGTGTTGGTAGAATTATCTGTTGGGAAATTTTTTTACAATTTATACTAACAAATTATGCTTAAAGTATATATTTTCACAGTGATATTTGAATATTTAGAATTGGATATGGGTTGATTGTATGTAATATTTTGCTTTTGAGCTAACATATACAACAAGGAAGGGAATCTGTGTTGCTCAAGCTTTAAATAGGAAGACAGAGACTAAGGTAGTTCAGGAGTCCAATTTTGAGTAGAATATGATGAATATGATGGATTAGATTCATATCAAGGTTCAAGGGGTCATGGAGAAGATTAACTTCATATTAGTATTGGTAGAGTCCACACTTTTGAGTTGGATCTAAGAGAGATAATTTGAGAATTTTTAGTGTTTTTCCTTGAGATAAATCCTTGAAGGTGGGTAGTTACCTTTCAATTGGACTACAGATGAGGATGATATGATATATGATAGGGTTCATGTTTTTTATGACTATGGGTATGTGATGAGAGTTGATGCATGAGTTTTATGCCTTGAAGTGGGAGGCACATCTTAGTTTTACCAAAATGTACTATGACCTATGTTGATAGTTTTTGTGGTGAGGCATGAAGGGGGATATTGAAGGATTCTTGACATGATGCTACACCTGTCAGTAGGTGAAGGATGAGCATCAATGAATTGGAATTTTACTCTATATGTTTTCCATTCTAGAATATAATTGGGATGATGTTACCATGGACTTCATGGTGGGTATTCAGAGGACGCCTCAAAAGAACGACGCTATAAGGGAGATTATGGAATGATTTGTGAAATTACCTCATTTCTTTTCTTTCTGAGAGAATTTAATATTGGATTAGTTGGGGGACATGTAAATTTATGATATTTTCCATTTACATGGGCTACCGTGGATTATTGTTTTAGTCCTTGATATATTATTTACTTTATACTTATGGAAATTCTTATAGAAGGCATTGGGGACCCAGGTATTTTAGAGTATGACTTTCCAATCTCAGACAGATGAGTATTTATAACTTATTATTCAGGAATTTTATGATATATTGTAGATGTTAGTTCTCAATTTTGGTGGGTATTTGGATGAGCACTGGGAACTCATTGAGTTACCCTATATAAACATTTATTAGGAAATGATCTATATGGCACCATATAAGGAACTTTATGGTAGGCCATAATGGTAACATCTATTATGGATGGAGGAATGTGATTCTGAGTTTCTAGGATTGAGTCTCATTTCAGAGACATTTTAGAATTACCAATTGATTTAGAAACATATAAATACAACTCGGAGTATGCAGAAGTCGTATATTGATCAACATCATCAACCCTATGAGTTTATAGTGGGTGATAATGTATTCCTTCAGGTGTATTCGAGATGGGTAACTATAGAATTCAGAGGCTGGACAATTTATCACCAAGCTTTGTTGGAAGTTTTTTGATTTTGGAGAGAATCATACTGATGACATACCAATTGGATCTTCCATAGAGGTATAGATCTATGCATAATGTTTCTCATGTTCCATAGTTTCAAAAGAATCCAAATGACCCATATTATATGATCAATGATGATGATGTTGAGTTTATGACTAATGAATCCATTTACGAGCTTTTGATCCATGTTATGGATTATAGTGAGAAAGTGTTGCAGGAAAGATTTTGTCGATAGTTCAAATATTGTGGAAACATGAAAATTTTGCGGCGGAAACATGGGAGATGAATGTAGATATACAGTCTCAATGGACTAACCATTTTACATTGGAATCTTATATATTCATTGGAGTATAGCTATAGGAGGAGCTGATATAATGTGCGGGAGATTGTATGAACCCAAACATTCTGTTGATTCCACATACTTGTTTTCAGGCACTATTTACCCTCATTTTAGTTATACCTTGGTTGGGTATTTCTTTATAGTTTCTTCTAGTAGAATTTGAGAAATTTGGAATCACACGGGGCAGTGTAATTTTGGTGTATGGTTAGGAAAAATTATGTTGTTTTACCTAGAAAACCATGCCCCAAATTGTGTAGGCACACGAGGGGGTACATAGTTGGATCAAATTTTGGACAAACCGTGTGGCCTACCTCGCCAAATCGTGCACCCACCAACAAAAGGAATTTTCATAATTAGGTAATGGTTTGAAAAACTATGTGCATGTTTGAAGAAATACTGCACCATATAAATAGAGTCACATAGTTATGGCGCATGGTCTAGAGAACCATACACCTCCCCCTAACTAACCATGCGTGTGGGATTCAATTCAACAAAAAATTATATAGAAATTACTAAACCCATTGTTTTTATCCTAATTCTCCCTTAATTTCCCTATAAGGTTTTTCTTTGATTTTGGGTGCTTCTAGACAGATATCAAGGCTCCTAAAATAATTTTCTTGACGAATCGAAGATTCAGTTGAAGGATTGATGCTTCGTTGGAATGTAATTTCTTTCGCATTTGGGTTTCTCTCCCTCCTGTGTATTCTTCTTAATAAAGAGGGATGATTTTAATTTTTTGGCGATGGTTTAGATATATCTTTTTATGGATATTATTTCTTTGGATCTTGATCATAGGTGTTGTTCCAAGATCTTCTACATTGTTGTGGTTTCTATTTTTTCGAATAAATTGGGGGTTAAGGTTTGATGAAAATTCATCAACATCCTTAAGGTGGGTGGTTGATAAGTATATTTCATACATATATTTTATGGTATTTTAATGTATTTATTTGTTTAATTAAATGATACTCTTTCTAATTTATGAGATATTTTACTTGTTTTGTGTTTTATGGTAGGATAAAATGAATATTTGGAAAAGGAACAAAAAGAGGTAAATATTGGAGAAAAAATACACTTCACACTATGAGATTCACTCACATCATTACAGTAGATTTTGGGGGACACAAAAAATATGGAAAACTGGAGTAGAATGGTAACACACCATGTAATGCATTTACACATCATGACTTCATGCGAAGAAGAAGCCTCTCTAAATATGTTGTGATGAAATTACATGTTGTGAAGAACAATTACATGTTTTGTAGACACATTACATGACTTGAGTTCTTCATGATATGGTTCTGGAGGAGATATGATGAAATTCAGGTCTCCTAGAAATTGAATGATTACATGTCATGTAAACACATTACATGCCATGTAAATTTGTAGGAGGAGATTTTATTGCATAAATTCAACAAATCTTTAATATTTCACAAAATATATGACTTGGAACCCCCCCCCCCCCCAAGATCCCTCTTGAACCAAATAATACTTATTTTCAATTCCCTATGAGGCATATGGTGCCTATTAACAGAGGGACAACCTGATACTATTGAAGAAATGGGATCGGGATACCAAAGCATGGAGTGAGAAGCTGTAGGGACCTTTATGATTTTTTCTCTTTTTTTCTTTATTCATTCATTTTATTTTCTCCTTCCCACTTATTATATCATAACTAAGATGAGGGGGTAAACTCACCTTGTTCTGGGGTAATTTAATAGAAAGGGGAAGGTGAATTGGATTAATTTCATATTATTTATTCATGTTTTTGGTTCATTATAAATCTATCTTCAACCTCTAATCCATTTATTTGTCTTTTATCATGAGAATTAATATTTGAATAAAAAATAAATATTAAAAATGAAAAATTGATAAACCTAATTAAGGCATGACAATTGCCATCTTTATGGGAAATTGGGATTAAATATGGTATCGAGAAAAAATTGATTTGGCAACACCCTATATTACTAGACCAAGGGTAATAGGGTATTTCCATTTTAAGGTGGAGATACCAAGACTATTAGATCTTCCTTGTCTTGAATTTTACACCAATAATTAATTAATAAATATATTTTCTTAAATCCAATTTTCCCTAAACCCTAAAATTACAAAACCTCTATGTTATTTTGAAATTTATTTTCAAAAAAACCCAATCAATAAACTTTCATCTTTTTGTTTCTCAAAACCATTCAAATCAATATTTTCACAACTTTATCATCAAAATTAATTCTTTTAAAATCCTAATGAAACTAATTTACACATTTTTATGGAACAATATCAACCTTATTCTTTACTAAATTTTAAATAATCAACTAGCATAGTTTTTTTTATAAATTTTCTTTTTTTCATAGACCTATTAGGAATTAATAACGCCCTCTAGGCTTATCAAAATTGTTCCGTTGTCGAGGATATTTTACTTTTTGATTTTAGGTTTAAAATTTTATTTTATTTTATTTTTTATTTGAATTTCTCTTTTTTATGTTGGGTGTTTTGTGTTACGGATCATAGATTTTGAATGCACAATTATAACTCTTGTTATAAGAGAAAAGACATCATCAAGACTATATGAAATTCTGAACCAAGTCTAGAGAAAATAATAATAATTTCTACCGTGGTGGGTGATGTAATTAATCAACCTGCTAGAGCTCTTCAAAGAGATGAGGGGATGCAGACACTCACAGACCACAGGAAAACATAAAATATCGGATTGTAACCAATCATCCTAGTAACCCTTGTCACTGCAAATAATTTTGGGATCAATCCTATAATCATTTAAATGATAAAAAATAGTGTGAAATTCACCAGGCTATCACATGAATATTTCAAAACACTATATAAGAAAATTATTCAATCTCTAAGACACATTAAAATTAAAGAATATCTAATGAGATGCAGTAAGACTCTGTGTTTTCTGATTTTTGTTACGTGAGTGAGTTTGAAATTGGATCTAAAGCCTTAATTCACATTCCATCGCTACATGTAATGAGTTTGCATGAAACTTACTCAGTTGATTCTTTCCGCCCTCTAAATCAATGGTCACATGGGTAAATATTGTATATTTTTGTCAATTTGAAGATGAGTCATTGTATTATTTCAGGGAACAATAGAAATAGTTGATTAATAAATTCCTTCATCATGAAATAGAGTTATAGATTCTAATAAAAATTTTCTATAAGGTCTTGTCACAGGGAAAGATGTCAACTCTTAATGCTGCATCTGGAGGATCATTAATGAAGAAATCACCTAAAGAGAACTACAACTTTCTGGATGAAATGGTGAGAGATATTTTATAGTGGCAATGAGAATGGACACAACAGAAAGGTGTTCATGAAATAAAAAAAATAATGAATTGATGAAAGCACAATTAGTGTCATTAACCAAGAATATGGACATCATGATGGGCCATTAGAAAAACCCTTAAGGTACATATATAGAAGATGAAAATTATGCTGAATATAATCAAGGTAATCGCTTTTAGAGTTGGATACCAAAACAACAACAGGGAAAAGGTTATCAAAAAAGACCACATGGTTTCCAACAGAAAGAACCCTAAGGGACCACACAGACAAGCTAGGTCCATATGTTGGAAGTGACATTGGTAACATTCATGAATTCTTCTAGGGCTATAATTAATGAAATAAAAGAAGAAGAATTAAACCCAAAGGTTTCATTTCAGAGTCTAGAGCATCAAGTTGGCCAAATTTCTGATCATCTTAAAGAGATACCAAGAAGAGAACTACATGTATTCCCTAAAGAACACCCACACAAATATTTTAAACATATAAAACATAGAGGTGGAAAAAAAAATTTAGTTGACTATAATTTTCCAAAAAACCACCCATGGAAGTAAGAGAAGAGGAAGCTAACAGAGAACAAGTAGAAGAAGAAGAAGAATATGAACCACCTCAATACAGACCAAAAATTCCTTTTTTATAATGAATGGATCAAGTAAAGAAGATTTAAAATAATAGTAAATTTCATAAATAGTTTAAAAAAATGCATATTAATATACCCTTTGTAAATGATCTTCTGAACATGTTGACATTTGATAAATTTAAAAAAGATCTAGTAAACAAAAGATGAATTAGGAGGATTTGGCACAATTCTACTCACACAAGAGTGTTTAGGGGTGGTATCAAATGACCTACATAAGAAGAATAGTGATCTAGGTAGCTTTTCAATTCCCACCTTTATCGTAGCTAAAAAAATTTGATCATCATTGGGTGACTTAGGTGTGAGTGTCAATATCATGTTGTACACAACTTTCAAGAGTTTAGGATAGGATGGACTGATCCCCACAAGATTTTTACCCCAATTAGTAGTATCCATAGTAAGGAATATCCAAGGAATCATCAAGGAAATCATGATTAAAGTCAAAAAATTCTACTTCGTTACCAGCTTCCTAGTGTCAGACATGGAAGATGAGATAAATACACTCATTCTGGGGAGGCCATTTTTAGCAATAGGGCATGCATTTATTGATGTTAAAAATAAATAACTCTTTATAAGATTTTACAGGGATCAAGTAAGTTTCAACATCCATTAGTTAATTAATAACTACAATGTACAAGTGGATAATGGGTTTGGAGAAAGAAAACACACCCAATGTTGAGGATGTCAATGAGATTGAAGAGGTACATGAGTTATATAATTCTGTACAAGAGGATTCTCAACTGAATAAGAAATAAAAACTGAAGAACAGGACCACTGACACCAAAGGAGATACCAACTCCATTTTATTTGAGCAATAAAAAAGATATATGGATGGTACACAAGCTTCCATTTAGTTCATCAGGATTGAGAAAAAATGGTGGTTCGGTCCAAAGGAGATATATAATGTAATACCATCATGGAGAATTAAGTTGTTCAGAGAAGAAAAAAGGGGATGAATTACATGGTAAGGACACAACTAAGAACACTTATAGACCCTGAAGAGGTACAAAATTTCAATCCTCCATTAGGTAAGCTAAAGTTGAGAGAACTAAGGTTGGGCCAATGACGGTAAAAATATCACTTCTAGGAGGAAGCATGCGTTTTTTTAGTTTATTTAATTTATATTTTTAGGGGTAGGCATGATCTAAATCCAAATATGTCCAAATTTCTCGATAATGGCCTAAGATTTTACCTATTAATTTTTAATTTATAGTATCTTGAATACCCAAGGCAGAGTCAAGAAGCAAGAATCACAAGAAGAAGATGTAGCAAAATTACACATCGTGATGGTCATTCACATGTCATGAATCTATAGTAGCTATGACTTGCACAACCATGTTTGCAGAAAAAATTAAAAGGGGAGGAACATATTCAATTTTAAAAAATTTCTACTCTATTCACCACATTTATTTCGAGATTCAACTATCAATTTCATTCCCCACATTTGATATATACTTCAAACAACTAAACTAGGTTATATGAAACTTCTTAGTACAATTATCATGCAATGAATTTAAATTTTGTTATTAACGAAATTAGATGAGAAAAATTGTAAAAATAATTAGTATAGATAATAATATGAATTAGGATTTGAAAAATCATGATTTAAGGGAGCATGTTAACCATTGTCAATAAAATTTTTCTGAACTTTTTCCATGTTTTGAAATTTTTATATTTTCATTCATTGATTTAAATATTCATATTTTTTTCTATGACAGATCTTCCCAACCATTCATCTCATTCTGAGAAATCCATTGATCAAATATTTTCCATTAAATATGTAGTATATTTTTTGAGGAACCTCAACATGTTTTATTCTATAAAATTCTATTCATACTATTGAAGCTATCACTAAACAAAATCACATTTAAAAAGATTAAGGCATTCTATTTATTTTAACAGTTTATCTTGAGACTTGCATTACAATTATCCCTTTTAAGACCATATAATCCATGAATAGCCCTATTAAAAAAATGAGAAATGTTACAAGCCTATCTTATCCATTCATACCTTCCTCTAAATATTTCTTATGATTATCAAACATAAGAGTTGGGGAAACGAAGACCGGTGGAAGGGATGGATATTTTGTAATGAATAAGGTTGGAAGAAATATAATGATACTTGGGGAAGGAACATTCATTATATTAATTTCATGAACTCTTTAAAAAATAGGTTGTCTCTAGAGAATTTCAAGGATTACATTTACTTAGCTGATGATGTTGTTATAAATATTACAAATAGTGTCTTGAAGAGATCATTAGGGATTGGGTGGTGGATGTGAGAATTTTCCCTAGGGCATATTACTAAAAAAATAAAATATAGATACTAAAAGAGGGTGTTTTATTTATTTCATTTCATCTCTTTGATACCCTTCTCTGAGATACTAGGGAGAAGAGCATGCCTTTATAGAGCTATTTTTTATTATCCTGCAATATAAATTATAGTTGAACCTCCCCTTTGAGATTTTCTTTTTTACATCATTTACCTATATTCCCTAAGCCTATGAATCATTTGATCCTAAATGTTTAATCCCTCATGATTAGTTGTGAATTTGTCTTTACACGATGTAGATATTATATGCATTGCAAGTATATGGTAAGTTATTTTTTCATGAGGTATGTACACCAATATATTCATTTATTGCATTATAATGGGATTAAAAATTCTAACTGAGGTAAATGGAATGTGGAATGAATATTAGTAATGGACTAAAAAATAAAAATGGATGAATGGAAAGGCTAGTCTATATCAAAATAGGAAAAGTAAAACACATGTTCAACTTTTCTCTTTGAAAAATAAGGTGTTGATAAATTTTATACAAGTGATTCTTGAATATATAATTTTCCATTTGATAAGTAATTTTTATTGAAATTGAATTTTAATCATGGTAAGGTGAACATCCTTTGTATTATGTTGAGATTCCATCCTTAAGGAAAAGTATGAATTCATGTGTGGGGGTATTTGATATGTATATTTCATGAATATATTTAATGGTATTTTAATTTCTTGATTTGTTTATTTAAAATATTATTTTTTCTAATTTTTGAGAAATTTATATTGTTTTGTGTTTTATGATTGGTTACAATGAATATTTGGAAAAGGGATGAAAAAGTAAAATATTGGACCAAAAAGAAAATTTGCATTATGAGCTCCTCTCACAGTGCGACACCAGATTTTTGTGGAAACATTGAAGATAGAAAATTGGGGTAGAGTGATTACACATAGTGTAATTGATTTAAATATCATTAATTCATCTGTAGAAGAAACTATTTAGGTTAAGTCATGACAAAATTACTTATTGTGAAGAATAATTACATGTTGTGTGAACACATTAAATAACATGAGTTTTTTCAGGATATGTTTTTGGAAGAAATATTATGAAATTGAAGTCAACTAGAAATTCAAATATTACGCATTGTGTAAACACATTACTCATCATGTAAATTCATGGGATTGGATTTTACTGTACTGATTCACCAAATATTCAATATTTTAAAAAATATGTGACTTAGAACTCACCCAAGATCCCTCTTGGATCAAATATTAAAGATTTTAATTGTAGTATGAGCCATATGGATCATATAAATAAAGGTTCATCATGCAACTATTATGGAGTTAGGATTTGGAGACCAAAGCATTAAGCAAGAAGTGGTAGGGCCCTTTCTAAGTTTTTATCTCTTTTATTTATGATTTAATTTTATTTTCTTATTCCCTATTATTCTATCATCACTAGGATGTGGGGGTAAACCTTCCTTGTTCTAGGTTAATTTGGAATATGGGGGTGCATTAGATTAGTTTTATTTTATTTATTCATGTATTTGGTTTTTTTCAATTCTATATTTAACTTCAAATCCCATTATTATTATTTTACCATGACCATTGATATTTGAATCAACAATTAACTTTAAAATTGCACAATAGATAACCATATAGAAGGCATGAAGATTGTAAAATCTAGGAAAATAGGGCTTAAAATTGTATCGAGACAAAATTGATTCAACAACACATTAAATTACTGAACCAAGGGAAATAGGGTATTGCCGTATTAAAGAGGTGGTACCATGGCCACTAGATCTTCCTTGTCTCAACTCAAAAACCAATCATGAGGTAATAAAAATATTTTCTTAAATATAATTTCATATGAACCCTGAAATTATAAAACCCGGGCATTCCTCCCAAATCTATTTTCAAACAATCCAATGAATCTACTTTCATGTTTTTATTTCCCAAAACAAATGAAAAAAAATATTTTCACATCTTTTTCTATAATATTAATTATTTTAAAAACCTAAATAAACTAATTTCTCTATCCATGTGGATCTATCTCAACCTTTTACTTTACTATGATTTAATTAATTGAGTAGAATAGTTTTGTTTTTAAAAATTTGGTATTTATATACACTTACAGGGAATTGACGACACCCCATGGGATTATCTTATTGGCATCTTTACTGGGGACAGTTGTTTTTTGGATTTTAGGATATCGATTTTATTTTATTTTATTGGTTTATTTCAATTTCTCTTTTTATATTGGGTATTTTTTGTTGTGGATCTCAGATTTTCAATTCACAACTACAAAACTCGGTCAAAGGGAAAAGGCATCATCGAGACCACACTCAATTTTGAACTATGTCCAGAGGAAAAAATCAATGATACTATGGATGATGCAGAAATCTATCAACATGTTACAGCTCTTGAAATAAGATTAGGGGACGGGGATACTCACATACTATGGGCGGCCATCAAATAAAGAATTAAAACGAAGCATCCTAGTACCCCTTATCACTGAAAATCAATTTGAGATAAAAAATCCAATCATTTAAATGATAAAAGAGTGTTTGAAATTCAATGGATTACTACATGAAGATCCAGACAAACATCTCTGAAACTTTATTGGGCTCTACAACCCATTTAAATTCAATACTGTCTCAAGTGTTGTGGTACGACTTTGAATTTTATGATTTTCATTACATGAGTAAGATCTGTATTGTATCTAAAGCCTTCCTACACATTCCATCACTACATGCGATGAGTTTTCTTGGAACTTCTTCACCCTATTCGTTCCTCCTTATAAATTACTGGACATAAGGGTAAATATTCTAATTTTTTTCTATTTGAAGATAACTCATTATACTCTTCCTTGTAACTATACAAAGATATGGCTCGAAAATTCCTTCATCATGAAAGAGAGATATGGCTGATAATCCAAACTTTTAATAAGTGTTTTTAAAAATAAAACAGATTAATTATTGATGCAACAACTGGAATATCATTAAAGAAGAAATCACCTGAAGTGAACTACAACTTTCTAGTTTAAATAGAGAGAAATAATTTCTAGTGGCGAGAAGGGACACAAAAAAAGGCATTAATGAAATCAACAAAAATTACTGTGTGGAATTACAACTAGAGTCATTAACTAAGAATATGAACTTCATGATGGGACATCCAAAAAACCACAAAGGTACGTATATTGAAGATGGAAATTATGATAATTATAATTTGGGTGATAAATTTTAGGTTTGGAGACCACAACAACAACATAGAAAAAGTAATAAACAAATACCACAAGGGTTCCAAAAAAAGAACCCCAAGGGACTATACAAAAAATCAAAGTCTATATATTGTAAGAGACTCTATAAACATTCATGATTGCTTATATGGATTTAATTAAGGAAATAAAATAAGAAACTTCAAACCAAAAGGTTGCATTATGGAATTTGGATCATCTAGTGGCACATATTTCTAATCAGCTTAGAGAGATACCAAGAGGATCCCTACAAAGATTCCCTAAAGAATTACCATGTGAATATTTAAAAGTTATAACACTTAAAAGTTGGAAAAAACCAACGGGAGTGGAGTATAAATTTATGGACAACTACTAGTGGAAGAAAGAGAAGAGTAAGCTAAAAAGGAACAAATAACTGATGAAGAAGAATAACCACCTCAATACATTCCAAGAATTCCTTTTCTAGAACTAATGGAGCAAGTAAAGAAGAATGTGATGAAAGGTAACTTTTATAAACAATTTAAATTATTCTATACTGGTATAACCTTTTCAAAATCTCTTGAGAACATGAGTATATATGAAAATTTTATGAAGGAGATAATAACCAACAAGAAGAATTTGTAAGAGATTGGATCTATTCCACTCACACAGATGTTTTCGGTAGTGGTATCAAAGGACCTACCTAAGAATAAATGTGATACATGCAGCTTTTCGATTCCCATATTTCTTCAAGATAACAAATTTGAAAAATCTTGGTGTATCTTAGGTCCTAGGTTCAATATCATATCATACAAAAATTTCAATATTTTAGGATGGGATGGACTGAATACCACAAGAGTTTCACTCTAATTAGAAGAATCAATAGTGAAGTATCCCCAAGAAATTATCAGGGAAATACAGATTAGATTTGAAAAATTATACTTCCCTGTTGACTTCCTAGTGTTGAACATGAAATAATAGAGAAATACACTCATTTTGGGGAGTGCATTTTTATCTATAGGATATGCAATGATTAATGTTACAAAAAAATAACTCTATCTAAGAGTTGGAAGAGATCAAGTATGTTTAAACATCCACTGAGAAATGAATAACAATGATGTGAAAGAGGAAGATGGATTTTGAGAATAAATCTTACTTGAAGATGAGTATGTTGTTGAGATTTAAGAGGTAAATGATTTTTATACAGTTATGAAAGATGATGCTCAATTGAAGAAGAAAGAGAAGCTGAAGAACAAGACCACTGATACTAGAGGAGTGACTGACTCCATTAAATTTGAGAAAGTAAAATAAGTATGGATTGTACATGAACTTCTATTAAGTGAATCCATATTGAAAAAAATAATGGGTTAGTTAAATAGAGATCAAGAAAGTACTACCATTAGGGAGAATTAAGTTGTTCAATGATGAAGGAAAGAGGCCGACCTATGTGGACATGACACAAATGAGACTATTTATGGACCCTGAAGAGGTAAAAAAAATTCAATAATCCATCATGTGAGCTGAAGATGAAATAGGTAAGTTTGATCCAATGATGGTAACCAAAATCACTGTTGGAAGGCAACCTGAGTTTTTTTGTTTTCCTTTATTTACATTCTTTTTTAGATGTGTTCTTATTATCACTCTAAAAATTTAAAAATTCATTGATAATGGCATGTGATTTCACACGTCTTTTTAATTTGTATGACCATGAATCCCCAAGGTAGTAGTGGGCAGTAGAAATCAAAATATGATTATATAAAAACATTACACGTCGTGATGGGCATTTACATGTTGGGAATCTGCTGCAGCTAGAACCTTCACAACCATGTTTTCTTAAAAAATTATAATTAGAGTACGTGTTTTGAATTAAAATTTTATTTACTTTCTTCCCAAAATTTATTTCATGTATTAAATTTCAATTCCATGCACCACATTTGATTTATGCCTTAATCAACTAAAATAGGAGACATGAAACTGCTTATGACATTTATCATGCCATGAATTTAAATTTATTATTCAATAAATTTGAATTAGGAAAATGGTAAAAATAATTAGTAGAGATAAGAAAGTGGACTAGTATTTGAAAATTCATGATTTAAGGGAGCATGTTTACTATTTTAAATAATTTTTTTCTAAAATATTTGCATTTTTTTAAATTTCTGATATTTTCATTCATTGATATAATTATTCTTATGAGTATCTATGATTGCTTGTAATAATAATTCTTCTCACTCCCAATGCATGTACTAAGAAAATATTTTCCATTAATTCTATAGTATATTTCGTGAGAAAATTTCATTGAATATTATCAAATATATGATTGAACAAAATCACTTTTAAAATAACTAGGGCATTTTATTTCTTTTAACCCTTTATCTCGAGACCTACCTTACATTTTTCCATTTTAAGACCGTAGAATACATGAATAGCCTTGTTAATAAATGAGCCATGTTACAAGTCTATATTTTTCATTCCTACCTTCCTCTCAATATTTTTCATGATTATCAAACATAAGAATGGGGGGAAACGATGACTAGTGGAAGGGATGTATATTTTGGAATGAATAATTGTGGGGGAAATATCGTGAGATTTGGGGAAGGAACATTCATTTTATTTATTGCATGCCTTCTTAGAAAAATAAAAAAAGGGTTGTGTCTCATGAAATTAAAAAATCACCATTTACTTGACCGGTGATCTTTTTATAATTATTACAAATAGTTTCATAAGGATTTAATTAGGGGTTGTGTGGTGGATATGAAAAATTTTCTCTATCACAGCTATCAAAAAAATGAAATGAAAAATAATAAAATAGGTTGTTTAATTTATTCCATTTAGTCTATTTAAGGGGATAGTCTGAGATACTGGAGGGGGAGAGGTAACCTTAATTTATATACTTTTGATTATCATGAAATGTAATTTAGAGTTGAACCTACATTTTGAGGATTGCATTTTTCATCATTTACCTACCTTTCCAAATCCTCAGAGCCATTTGATACTAAATAGAAAATCCCTCAGGATTAATTGTTATTATATTACTATATGGGGGAGATTATAGATGCATTACTAGCCTATGATATGTTATGTGTTCAGGAGGTATTTGCATCAATTTATTAATTTTTACCGTGATAAAGAGTAAAAATGTTCAAATCATGGTAAATTTAAAGTGGAATGCATTGTAATAATGAATTGAGAAATGAAAATGGATGATTGAAAGGGCTTGATGATTTGAATAATTGAAAAGTAAAATATATGGTTGAATTGTTTCTTTGAAAAATGAGGGGTTGATAAATTTTCTACCTGTGTTGGTATAAAATTTAATTTTCATTTTGATCAATTGATTTTATTGAAATTGAATTTAAATCATGGTAAAGTGAATGTACTTTATAGTATGGTGAGATTACATCCTTAAGGGTAAGTATGAATTAAAGTGTGGGGGTATTTGATAACTATATTTTATACATCTATTTTATGGTATTTTAATGTATTGATTTGTGTATTTAAGTGATTATTCTTTCCAATTTGTGAGCAATTTTACTTGTTTTGTGTTTTATGGAAAGATATAATGTATATTTGAAAAAGGAATGAAAAGAGGAAAATATTCAAGAAAAAAGACACTTCGCACCATGAGCTTCATTCACAGCATAAAACTAGATAATTGAGGATAAAAATAAGTTGAGAAACTAGAGAAGAATGATTACCCATCGTGTAATTCACTTACATGTCATGAATTCATATAAAGAAACATCCATTTAGGACAATTCTTGGTGAAATTTCACATTGGGATGGACAATTACACATCTTTTAAATACATTATATGACATGAGTTTTTTTGAGATATTTGTTTTTGGAATGATATGCTAAAATACAGGTCACCTAGAAATTCAATGATTACACATCATGTAAATCTGAGAGATGTGATTTTAGTACAAAGATTCACCAAATCATTAACATTTCACAGAATAAATGACTTGGAACCCACCCACAATCACTATTTGACCAAATCTTAATGATTTTAAATTCTGTTTGATTCATCTGGAGCCTATAAATAGAGGTTTATCCTATGACTACTGTAGAATTGGGATCTTAAGACTGAAGCATGGAGTAATAAGCTGCAGGTCCTTTTTTGAGTTTTTCTCTCTTTTCTTTATGCTTTCATTTTATTTTATCCTTCCCTCTTATTCTATTAACACTAGGATGAGGGGGTAAACCCGCCTTTTTCTAGGGTAACATAATAAAATGGGGGAAGTGCATTGGATTAATTTCATTTTATTTATACATTTTTTTGGGTTATAATAATTATATCTTCAACTTCCAATCCCATTATTTTTTTACCATGGACATTGTTATTTGAATCAAAAAGGAACTTTAGAATTGTGAAGATGATAACCCTAAATAAGGAATGTACATTTTCCACTTTAGGGGAAATCAGGTTTAAATATTTTATAAAGAGAAACTTGATTCATAAACACTCTAAATTTTCAGACCAAGGGAAATAGGGTATTATTACGTTAAATAAGACATACCAGGACCATTGGATATTACTAGTTTCAAATCTAACTCCAATTATGAATTAGTCAACATATTTTATTAAACGCAATTGAACCCGAACCCTAAAATTAAAAAACCCCCTCACACATTAGAAATATATTTTCAATCAATCTAATGAATTTTATTTCATCTTTTTATTTCTTAGAACCAATCAAATTAATATTTTCTGACTTTTTTCTTCAAAATTAATTCTTTAAAAAACATAAATAAACCAATTTTTCCATATATATACATCCATCTAAATGTCCTTATTTGCTACATTTTAATGAACTGAGTGTCATAGTTGAGTTATTATATATATTTTGGAATATACTCATAGGGAGTTAATGAAATCCTCTGAGCTTATCGGTGTTCTAATTGTCAATTCCCATGGTCTTGATTATAATTGAGTGTATGTATTTATTTAGTAGAAATTTCCATACAGGGAAATTGAATCCAAAGTTGAATTATTTAATTAGTTCAACATGGGATTGTGAAAATGAAAAAATAACGGGTTTATGAAATTGATTGAATAATGGGATTATGAAATTAATGGAAACCCATGGGATGTTAAGATATGATTGAAATGATGATTTATAAATTATGAATGGTTGATAAATGAATTTATGATATGGGTTGAATAATGAATTAAAGAAATGGTTGATAAAGGGATTAAGAATTTGGAACCATGAGATGTGATGTTTTTTATTGAGTTTTTTGATACAGACTACTACTATAAAAACCCATAGGGTGCCAAACTGCAAGTCTAGGATCCCAATATACACATGTATTAAATTTTATCAATGAGTTGTGGGATAGGGAATGTTGATTCAAATAACCATTGTGTTCCAGAAATATTCTCAAGGACCCCATTTTATGAATGTGAAATAGTAAGAAAATGATTAATGGAAACCCATTATGGAATGAAATGTGATATCCATTTTTTGGAGGGTATAGATTTTGGAACAGGTATAAGATGGTATTGTTGGTGCAGGTTTAATCATGAAACCGAGGATTTTTTTTCTTAATTAAAGAATAATTTAATTTGAAAACCATTCAATTATTCATTTTCTTATTATTATACATACAAATTCATAAAATTTTATAAATTGGATATTATTTTAGATGCCAATGGTGGTGTATTAATAATGTTTACTCACACCTTACTCAGGTTTCCGGATCCGTACAAAAGTAGGCTTTATGTTTTTCGGACAGGATAAGGGAAAGAACCCTATATTAATTAGATGAGTTTGGATACATGAAAAATCTAGGATAAGGGAACTAGACATGATTTTGGAACCCACATGGGAGTTTTCAATGTCATTATTTTGGGTTTTCATTTGAAGGGTGACAAAGATAAGACATGACATACAATTTTGGTTTGGATATTGTGTTCCTATTTTGGGATTATTATGTGGTGTTAGTATTTTTTGGTTATGGTATAATATTAGTTTTTTATCAGTATCATTTGGCTATCATTTATTTAGACCCTCATTGATAGTCGACAACCTTTGTCATACGGGGAGGCATACCAGAGGTCACAAAACTAACTAGATTGGGGCACCATAATGTGGCACCCGAGTTATAGAGTTACATTATAGGTACTAAAAGTCACATAATCCATAAATTTTTATACTAAAATATAATAAAACATTCATCATATCATAACCCATATAAAGTAAAATGGTTTCATAAAAATTTCATCATATTATAACATGTGGGAAGGAAATAGGTTTAATTAACATCTCTTCATCACAATCATAAATATAAACCATAGAGAGAAATAAATTGACCCATGCACAAGCATATCCCCTGCCATAAATACTTATTCTGATGGGCCTCAACCTGCTGATAATAGTGATGATACTATTTCTATGTTGTTGTGTAATATGAAACCTGTAGACCTTATCCTTAAGGATGCAATAATACATCCTACTAATGAAGACACTCCTCTTTGGCCAAAAACTGAAATCAAATAGAATGATTATGAACCAGTTGGTGCAAATCACACAAATATTATAAGCAATAATTACAATTCATGGTATGAAGAGCCACTATCTAAGCCCTGTAAGCTAGATTTCATGGCTTTTAAATCGATTGAACATGGTACCACACAATCGATACTGGATTCTAGGCTCATGTAGGTTATGGTTGTCTCTATGGAGCAAATGCAGTGCTGTCCAGATCTGGAAAAAATAAAAAAAAACAGCACACAATTTCTTCATATGCATCAGGTATAATTATTTCTCTATCGGTAGATAGTGATGACTATCTGATAAAGTTTAAAAATTATGTTTTAAACCATAATTCCAATGCTTTGTTGCTCTGTTCTATGAAATCTATAGTATCTTCTATGAGTGATCTAATATATGATCCTTCAAATAAGAACACCAATAAATCAAGCAATAAATAGAAACAGACCTCGGATAATCAAGAAGTTAGAAGGTCTTCTAGAGAGAAAGGATTTTTAAAAAATAAAAAGGGGGGGTTCTAACTCCAAATCAAGGTTTTAATGAAGATCCTTTTTTGCAATTGTTAGGGGATTGTTAACTCTGATACCATCATTGTGTTAATGATAATGATTGACTCTTGTCATCCTTTATTATTTACTATTACATAACCAAGAATCAGTTATACCTCTAAATACTCTTACATATGTGAAAAGAATTATGTTTTTACTAGTGAAATCACTAATAACCTCAATGCAGAATCTTTATGGATTTTTTTTGTATTCTTTATAGAATATAAGTTTTTATAATATCTCTGACCAGATTTTACTTGAAATTTTAATATAGATGACACACTTATTTTATCATCTTTTTTATAATAAAAATAAATACCAATAAAGAAATATGGTTTGGAATGATCTCTATTATCATGGAACTAACATTAATGCACCCTAGTTTATTATGGGTGATTTTAATGTCATTCTCAACTCAAGCGAGAAAATTGGACCTTCCTACGCTTCTCTTTCCATGAGAGAATTTAAATCCTCGATAAATGACAATAATCTCATTGAAATCAATCTCACCGGTGCAGGATACACTTGGTATAGAAGACACTACAATAAAGTAGTAGCCTCCAAGTTGGATATAGCCTTCATGAGTGCCACTTATTTAGATAAATGGGATACTATTTATAGTATTACTCTTTATAAGTTTAAATCTTATCACCACCCCATCTTGGTAAGTGTCTCCACCAAAGACATGAAACCCTATTTTACATTTAAATTTAACAATGCACGGTTCTCTAATGAGGATTTATCTCATATCATACAAAAATATTAGTCCTCAATGCCTCATAACAATGATTTCCATGACTGTAACCACAAATTAAAACATCTAAAATAGAATTTAAAATTTAGGTGCAGCTCTAAAGACAAAAAAATTAAAAATGACAACATGATTCTTGAGAACGATATGAATGATATTCAAAACTCAAACACCAACTATGACCACTACACTGACCCCACTCAAGATCTAAACATTGCGGTAAAACTTAACTCTTTACACAAGTTTATATAAAATATGAGAAAATAACTGTTTAAATAGAACAGGTTAACATACAGTTATTGAAATACTAAATTATGTAATTCTCTTCATAGAATAACGAAGACCTATAGGCCGTTAACCTTTTTAATGGATTGGGACAGGCTCCTTGACAAGAACATGACATCTCTCATCATATTGTCTCCTACTATGAAACCATTTTCAATGGTCCTGATATAATCAAAGACCTCTTCCATGAATTCCTTTCACTAGTGAACACTGATGAGGAAAACTCCTTCCTTCTCAGCATGCCTCTAGATCACAAAATCAAGGACAATGTCTTTAGTCTTAATGCCGATAGTTTCCTGGGTCCTAATCGCTTCAATAATGATTTATTCTAACATTATTGCGATGTAATTCAGATTGATGTTTGTAAACTTGTAAAAACATTCTTCACCAGTGGGGTTCTCCCTCACACTTTGAATACCCTATTTCTCACCTTGATCCCAAATGTAGATAAATCCTCTAAGATTAATTTGTTTAGACCCATTTCTCTTATCAATACAATAGTAAAAATTATCAAAAAAATCATTTCCAATAGACTTTCCACTCTTAAGGACTAAATTGTCTCTGGTAACCCATTTGGTTTTATTAAGGGTAGATCCATTCAATACTGTATTTTCCTTGCCTATAAGTGTGTCAATAATTTAGATAAAAATATCAGAGGAGGAAATATAGTTATTAAACATGACATCAGAAAATATCTTGACACCTTGGACGTGAGTTTTATCTTCAATGTCCTTCAAAAGTATGGTTTTAACACCTCTATTATCAATAAAATCAGAACCCTCATCAACACGACATCTATCACCATTAAGATCAATGGTTCACCTAAGGTATACTTTAAATTCACCAAATATGTCATGCAAGGTGACCCCATATCTTCCATTATCTTATCGATAGAAAAAGAGTACATTAGTCATCTGATCAAATTTCTAGTAGATCAGAACAAACTAAAGCCCATATATGTATCTAGGAACATGAATTCTCCTACTCATATTTTTTATACTGAAAACATCATCCTTTTCCTTCACGGGGATAAAAGAAACATTCCTAATCTAGAAAATGCGCTCTCACACTATGAAGAGGTTTAGTGTCAAACCATTAGTTGGAACAAGCCTTGTGTCTTCCTTGGGAAGAATTTCCCTCCCAACATAAAATATAACATCACCAGTGAGGTTTGTCTGAAAGAAGGTATTCTCCCTTTCACATATCTTGGTGTTCCCATTTTTTGGGGTAGACCTAAATCTTGTTACTTTATGATTACTATTGACCAAGTTCTAAATCATCTATCTTCTTGTAAAGGTAAATCCCTCTATATGGTAGTAAGGACTTTCCTTATTAAATCCCCTATTACCTCCAAGATGGTTTAATCCATGATGGTTAATAAATGGCCAGCTGGGGTCATTAAAAATAATGAACACTTCCATTAAGATGTTCATCTGGACTGGTAGTATTCTAGATTGAAAACTTGTGACTGTTCCTTGGTCAACATGTTGGAAGCCCATTGAAAATGTAGGTACTGATATAAAAAATATCAAATACTTTAACAAATCCCTTCAGGCTAGACTCACCTGGAACCTTTTTCACAATACTTCTAAATCTATTGCCTTTCTTAAAAATAGACATCTTGAAAAAGTTAAAATGGGAAATTCAAACTTCATTAATTATTCAATCTATCCTTCCATCAAATAATCTTTCAACAATATTATGAATAACTCCAAATGGATGGTATCTAGAGACTCCTATATAAAATTTTGGTAGGATAACTGGACTAGAATTCCTTTAATTTCCATGATATCTCTTGATCAAACACCAAATAATACCAATAGCTATATCAGATAAATTTTAAAATCTCTACATGGTCACCATCCTGACACAATTCTGAATGTCATTGAAAACTACTCTTTCGCTCACACTAATAATTTGTTAACTTGGGAACCTACAAACAATGGTATTCTTAACTCAAAAATTTTATACAATAACTATTTCCGTAACTATGAAAGTGATTACAGCGGTTTAAAACACTTCAACAAACCATAGATAAAACCTTCTAGATTCAACCTCATATGGAATCCTTCTCCCAACAGAGTACCCACTAAAATTTGCCTCCAATATTTTAGTATCCATCTCTAATCTAATTGAAAAAACTGTAATCAACACAAAGAATATGCTAACCATATCATTCTCTCTTGTACTACTACATCTTCTCTTTGGAACTATATTCTTGAAATTTTTTACTACAGATGTATGATCATTGTTACTCTAAAAGATCAACTTAAAAAGTGTGCAAAAATGGAAATCTCTCAACAAATCAGGAACCTCTTCCTTGATGTGGTTGACGAACTCCACCACATGATCAGGTATGATAAGAATGCTATTATTCATAACAATTAATCATTTAATAAAAATTCAGGTCGGATGAAGATCCAAATTTCCATATATGAAGATGAATCAATTCAAAAGGGGAATTATCATAACACCATGTATAAAATTGGGATCCAGAAGCATATAAGGATTAAAGGCAATTTCTGTTAGCCACAGCGCACACTGGAGTTGTTCTAGAGATCCATGCTGACCTGAATGGATCAAGATCAATATTGATGGTGCCTCTAAGGGAAATCCAAGAACAGAATGGTGTGGTGTTATTTTCAAGAATCACCTCAGTCAGATACTTGGATGATTCATGGTTAAATTTGTCATTGAAACTCCCCTTGATGATGAGATGCTAGGTTGGATACATGTTATTACATTTTCTAAGCTCTTGGGTTGGAACAACCTTTGGATTGAAATTGACTCAATGACCATCGTTAAAGTGATTTGGAATGGAATAACTCATCTTTCTTGGATTATTACTACCCAATGGATAGAATTCTCCTGTTATCTTATCGATATTAACTATATCATCACACATGTCTATCGAGAAGAAAACATGATTGAAGATGGTCTTGCCAACATGGGAGTATATCAGGACATTACCTGGTGCGAAGACCTTCATGCTTCTCTTATTTCCTTTCATTAAAAATATTGTAATATGATACCATTTTTTAGAATCTTGTAACCTTTATTTAAATAATATTTGTGCTTTGGTCATTTTTTTCAAGTAATCACCATTAAAAAAACAAGCGTTGAATATGGATGTGTCCCATTAAAATAAAAGTTAGACGAAAATACAATACTACTTCGGAAATTTTTTAATCATAATCCCCTTGAAAGAAGTAAAATAAAATAAAAAATAAAACATCATAAAGATAAATATATTAATGATATTACATATCAATTGGGATTTTTCAATACTAATTAAAGAAGATAGATTCATGCCATAACAAATGTCCCAAAGAAGAAAATTTGAGATAAAAATCCATTACCTTAAGTCTCGAATTCCTTTATAAACATTATAACATACTATATAATAATTCTAGGTTTATTAAAAAATAATTCATGATCAATAAAAATATATATATTACCATATATTATTTACTTTTGACCTTTTTAAAACCATTTATAAACAATTCCTTGTTAAAATAATGTTTTTGTTAATAACTGCTTCATTTTTCATGTGTGGTTTGGTTTGATATTATAATTCATTTTTTATTGATCATTATTAAATCATATTAATATTTTTAAACATGATATAAATATAATATATATTAATTATATATTTATTTATTGTGATCCATTAAATTTAGAGAGAGAAAATGAATTACACCGTTCATAGAGACATAACACCATACGTACGCGTGAATACTTTTTCAATTTTCCTGACATATGGAATGAAAGGAAGTAAAATAATAAAGAAACATTATTTGATCATTTTTATATCATAAATATCATATATATTCATTTAATGTATATTTATTTCCAAAAAAATAAAAATTAAATGAAAAACGTATCACATCACTTCCTTGAGGTAGTAGTCCACATATACGTGCAGACAATGTTATCATTTTACAAAATATTGGAAGAAAAGAAGGTAAATGTTATATTATAATTAAAAAAATTATATTTATCTCAGAAATTTTATATAAATATTTTAAATACATCATTATCTCTATCTATGAGAGGTAGTGATGGAAAACAAAATACATCGGTTCACGAGACAGTAGTCCGTCGTACACATAATTGATGGTTTATTTATAGTTTGATGGAATAAGAGATGGATATGGGATATAAAATTAACATAATAACATATATGTATATAGGATATAATAATTTCTTTATATAATCATATTGGGATACTGTTATATTGATTTTGAAGAAGAAATAAAACAAAAAACACATGATTAAAAATGATACCTCTTCTTCAGACAACCACTTTTGGTTTGAAGAAAATAATTATTAAAAGGTAATAATTAATGATATAAGTCCATTATAACCTTTTTAAGGATTTATGTAATATATTTGGTTAGGAATTTTCCAAAAAATGCTTTTCAATTTTTAATAGAAGAGTATATGGTGTTCACTTTTATAAGTTGGGGAGAGAACACACTTAGGTTTTTTTGAAAAGAATAAGGTATACCCATGTTTTAAACATTAAAAAATAATAAATAGAGTAATTATATAATATTAGATTATATAATGTCAATAAATATCCATAAATTAGTAATTTTTAAAGGTTTTAGGTTATTTTATCCATTATATCTTTTTAGAATAACTTCCCAGCAAACCCATTTTAACGTTAACCTAATTTTTACCGTTACTTATGAAAATAAATTAAGTTTAAAATGATATATAATATTAATTATTATAATTAAAAATATATAATCTATTTTAATGAATTCATTTACTATAATTTCAAGAGTTTAATTTAAAATAAATCCAACAAACGTGATGGAAAAGCTGTTTCCCAGAGAAACAATTTTATAATTATAGAAAGTTTTCATATGAAAATTTAATATGAAATTGATCTAAATGACCTAAATTTAGATAATAAATATAAAAATTTACTAGTTTTTCATTTTAAAATAACCTTAAAATGATATTGTTTCTTTAAATGATTTAAATGAAAAGATTATTTTTAATTAAAATATTTATTCTGTAATATTCATTAGAAAATTAATCTATTCATAAAATTATAAAAAAATAACTCAAAGAAACTTTTTATAGTTAGATTTAAATAATTAATATTATTCTGTTAAATAAATTTTACAAAAATGAAAAATTACTTTTACTATATTTTCCTAGAAATAGATTAAAACATTTTTGATGAAAAGGTATTTTCAGCTTATACAATGAAATTACAAATAATTAAGTACTTTTTTTAAATATTTTTTTATCTATATAAAACCATTATAATGCATATTAAAAATGTGTCTGTTTATATTCATAAAAAATATTAATGAATGTTTCATAATATTCATGTATACATAATAATATTAATAGTATATCATGGTTTATTAAAACTCAATATTGTGTTTAACACATGCTATTGAAGAAATAAAATTTATTTTAAATAATATTTAATTAAAACATGGGGTGTTATAGAAATGATTAGAATCATATTTAATTTCACTAACAGATAAAAAACAGTATTTTCATAGGGATCATTCATACAAATCTTATTAAGGATTATTTAACTCTATAGTGGAGGATAATTGTGTCAAAATTATTATGATTAACTTCATATATTGTGATTGCATACAATTTCCCTTTGATCATTGACATTAGAGGTTAATCTGGAATAACATCCTCACTATAAATAAGATAAGGGATTTTATTTTCATATTGATAAATTTTTTTGAATCTATAAAACTAAATTATGAGTGGTTTATTCTATTGAGATCACTCTCCATTAATTTTATTAACTGAACTATTCATATAATTTGGACATTATTTTTATCAATGGTCTAGCTTCACACACTTGAAACATCTTATTTTTTCCTTTCAGGAATTAAACATAATGATCCTTCACATATTTTTGGTATGTAGGAGTTTGAAACCATTTCTTCCCTCCATGTGGCATAACACTGAAGCTTCCATGAAAATCCATATTCAATTTATCACCACTACAATCGTGAGGGTTTCCAACATCAATTTTAACTTTTAGTGGACATTGAATTATCTATTTGTGGCATAAAATTTCTCATTTATCTTAATTCCTTTCTATAAATTTGTTTAAAACTATTAAAGAATCAACCAAAATTTCTTTCAATGTGGATTATTAATCCATAATTAAAAAATTAATGCCTTATAAAATTTACCTCAACGGTTCTAATGGTTCTATCATCCTTTTTATTCAGCTCAAGAAATTCCTTCTCTATTTTTATATAGGGAATATAAAGGATGTACTTACAAAAAAACATCCTATTAATCTAATTACATTCTATCAAATCAATTTCGGCTTATTGTATCATATTGTTAATAATATTTCACATTTATTAGATTCACCTTCCAAATGATAAATGTCTAGGAATTTCTTTCCCTAATATGATAAGAAAATAACATAAAATATATTTTTCAACGAATTGATCCACTTATCTGCAAGAAGGGGATGTGAAGATCCATATAATGAGGGAGAAATTTTTATATAAAACATTCAATGACATTTTTATCTATCATTTTTCATTCATAATTATAATATGATCCATGTAAACACTCTTATCATGGGAAAATTTAGTGAGAATAAAAAAAATCATCCTTGCTATTATGACATTTGGGTTCTCATGATGATAGTCATTTAATTTTTTATCATATTCTTTATTCACATGATTCATTTATTTTCCATCCATTGAGTAAAACAAAAAATTATAGTGTGAGAAATAATAGTCATAGTGAGAAATAATATAAATACAAAAAATCAATCATACTATGTCTAAATTATGAAACATTATTTTCAATATATGACTCCTTATGTTTAACCTATACTATCCTTGGTTTCCAAATATTCAAATAATTCATAATAGATAATAAGAAAAATTTGAGTTAACATTAGAATATCCCCCCAGAGTGTCAAACCAAGTGCATAACAAGGGGACACTAACCATGCATCTGAATAAAGACTGAGATATTATCAACCAACTCTTTTCATGTTTATTACCCCTAGATGTACTTGTGAAAAAAATGTAATTGCACTTATATTATCCAAAAAGGGATGTATTAAGAGGAAGATAACATAATCTATTTCTTACCAAAAAAAATTTGTGTTATCTTATATTAGAATTATACCCATAGTTTTCACAATATTTATCTAGTTATAAACTCTAAAGAATGACTAAAAACTACTCTAATGCCAACTATAATGAATGTCACTTTTCATATTTAAATACTGAATAATTTTGGATTAATATTCAATACATAGCATTATAATTCACTCAAAAATGTAATAATTTAGTGTCTTTGGAGGTTAGATACATAATCCTCTTATTTAATGAAATATCTTCATGTTTCCCACATATAATTATTCTTAGGTTTACCCTACTTAAAAAACTTTTTTTAACATCGGGAATGAAAAACATAATAAAGGGTCAGCTTATATCATCAGTAAGGGTAAGCATAGGAGATGCCAATAAATTTTCAAAAATTAGCATAAGATAATCATAAGGGCTTGAGATCATGATTACAAATTAAAAATATTTGAACCAATATCTCATATATCATAAACATGAGTAATAGAATATGAAATTATCATAATAGTATACAATATTCAAAATACTTATAAATCATCAATAATCAATCATGAGCCATAGGAGTATAACATAGAAGTATTTATATGAAAAAAACATAATATTATAACATTGTGAACATGTATAAATAAAAATAGGTTCAATCTATAAATTAAGGGCATGAAATGAGGTCCTCTCATAAATTTATGGACATAAACCCTGGTTGAAAAATAATCTTATGGACATGAAAACTAAGTCCATGAAAATATTATGGACATGAAATATATTTTCATGCATAAAATTATGATAATTAAATTAGGTTCACACATAGTATATTTATCTCATGAGTTATCATTAATTTTACAATTCAATGGAGGTATATATAATTTTGGGGGTACCATCGCATAATCAAAATCCATTTATATGTGTGATAGAAGACCATAAATAATTTCATCATATATCATGATCTATGTAATGGAAATTATTTTTATAAACATCTTATAATTATAATAATATACCATTCAGGGAAAGGATAAGGTTTATATCATTGGATATTATCCCAAGAAAAGAAAAAGTAACAATAAAGGATGTCATCATTGATGAAAATAAATATCAAAGATTACTAGGAATATTTATTATGGGTTATACCATTTTCACTTTGAAATCACTTCTTCAACTTAAATGAATTTACAAATATTAGTGAAAATATTTTAATAAAAAAAATCGATATTTTTAAAGAAATATTCAAATCACTGAGTGGTATTGACCAAGTGAAATTATTTTCAATCCTTATATGTTAAAAAAAATATTTATTTCACATTTTTGGTAAAATTTCAAAACTACCTCATTCAAAAAAACTAAAAGAACATTCCTCATAAAACAATTTTTAAAAATTCAATCATGGGTAAAAATTACTTTATTAAATCATAAGAGAGTTTTAAAAACATCTATGAACCCATTTTTATATAACTTGGATATGATTCACAATTATTTTTGACCAAAGAGAGAAATAAAGTAAGATTTCCTTAAAAACATTCTTTTAGAATATTGAGTACTAAATTTAAAGAAAATGAAAGGATAAAAATAATTTTAAATAAATAATTAGAGGATAATAAAATTCATCATACTAATGAGAGATATGTTCTAAAATTTCACCATTGGAAGCCTAATAATAAAAAATCAAGATGAAAATTGAGACTGTAATAAAAATCCATTAACAATTTTGTATCATTTATATTAGAACATTATGAAACAAAAAACATTTTAAGGATATTAAAATCTCCATAATTATGCTATGTTTCATCATAAATAATGTTCACGTATAGTATAAAAACTAGGTGAAAGAAACAATTAGTGAATTTGGAATGTATCCCACAAAAGTAAAAGTTATATGAAAATATCTTACATCGTGTTCCACTTTCTTAAAAAGTGAACCATCCTCCCAAATAAAAAAATTAAATTTGTTATACTTATATCCCTAAATTATGTACATACTTAAAAAATAACATATGACACACTTATGACATTTCAACAACCATTTTTTAATAATTATGTATTAAAATAAATGTTTCTAGGTGTAAATGTTTTTGTGCTTGATAGATGATTCAGTTATAAAATTGATCTTTCTATAGAATCACTAATTACATACGAGGTTAACCTAATTAAAAAGTTTACAAATACAAAAATAAGTATGATTTATTAATTAAAATGTATCACACAGTAAGTTAATGTAAAACCCATGAGACAAAATAATCAGTTTATTATGTTTTTAAAAGACCACAATTTATTTGATTTCATGAAAGGGGAAAGAAAGTTGATTTTTTTTGAAAGATATTTGATGAAAGAAAGATACAAGATATGATTGGTTGTTTGGAAATCAATTGAGAAAATTTGAGTTGGGGTTTTTAGATATTAGGTTTGGTTGAAATTGTTTTTTGAAATTGATTTGGTTAATTCTTAGTTGGTGTAGGAGTGTGGATGAGGAAAATATGATCGTTAGTGTATCACCTCCTTAGTAAAAAAACCCCCATTCTCATGTTCAAGTAATTTAGTGTTTTAATGTACTATATTTATATTGATACTGTTTATAAACCTAATTTCCTTAGATTACCCAATTTTTATTTTATAGTCCAATGAAACTAGTTATGTAATTAAATGATTTTATTTTTACTTAAAAATAAATGGTTATGAATTTAAGAAAGAGAAAGTGATTGAAAATTCATTTATGAATCATAAACCCCAACTAATGAATAAAATATAGATAAAAATTCGATAAAACATCCACTATTATCAACATTACACTCACATTTTGGGGAATTATTCCCTCATTATAATAATGATAGATTATTGAGGAATGTTAATGTCAAAAATAATGCATAATGAAATGTAGAGAAGTAGACTAGTGGAGGAACACATACATTGTAGCTTCTCACCACTATATTTTTCCTTCAGAACGATCTCAGAGAAAACAAGCTTGGTCTTCTATTTATATATCTTTTGGGGCGATTATGTTACATTTAATTCTTCCATAACTGTGTAAAAAATGAGTATCTAGTCTATAATGGTGGTCCCAAGATTTTTTAGGTTACAATTGAGGGTCTCCTAGCCATTAATAGTCATATATTTCTATTTAGGGTGCCTCTAGTAGTTTTTACACCATGAATAATTATTTGTATGATTTAATAATTTGTTGACAAACATCCAAAACTTAGTTTAAGGTTGAAAATTAGTTTATAAATTTTGTGTGTGTGTCACAACATGATACCTCTATGTAATTCCATGAATCTTTTGCTTAATATCTTATGTGATTTTTCTCCACACTTTTTAGGTTTATGCTTTTTTACCCGACACTTTTACATTGTAATTTGAAAAATTATGACGTAAAAGGTGTTTTAGATCCATATTATTAGTTTCATCCCCATTCTTCAATTTAAATCCCCCAAAAGCTCCTATGATTATAATTTTTCATGGAAAGAGATATTTTGATGGAAATCACTGTCATTTTAGCATCTTTATCAACCTTCCATAAATTTTTATATCCTAAAAGATATGAACAATTATATGAAATATCTAAGAATTAATTAATAATTTAATTAATATTTTTTTTTATTTTAATACTAAAAAGCATTAATGAAATGTTTGTATCAAATCAACCAAACATTAATTCATACCTTTTCTAAAGGATTTAATCTCAATATTTTATAAAGTACACTCAACTTACCATTCTATGAATTCATCGATAATAAAATAAATTGATAAAATACGAATTAAATGTGAGAGAATCACGTATGAATATTCATCAATGCATCACTTTTCAAAGAAACAAATAAAAAAATTATTCTATATTTACCCTCTTGAAACAACCACACATTTTCATTCATCTATTTTTATTATTCAATTTATTATTAACATGCATCCTTTTTTAATTAACATAACATTGATTTTTCAACTCATCATAAAGGTTCAAATATTAGAGAAATTCATTATATACCTAAAAATCATGTCACATACCATAGTATTGAAAGGAATCTAGCATCTCCACTATGTGAATATATAATCAAAACTAACCACAAGGGATTCATCATTAGGTTCAAATGAACTTAGGTATATGAAATATAGTAAAATGATGTAAAATAATTATTTTCCAAAATTGAGGTTCGAATAAATAGTACATTATATGATATCAAAATAAATAAACACAATGGAAATCCCCCTTTACATCACTCCACTCCCTTTCCAAAAACTATTTTCAGATCAATTAATCATTATAACATAATGAATGAAATTATCCTCTTGTATATTATTATTATTGTTGTTGTTATTTTTTCAAAATTATTATATGATAGAAATATCACATCTACCACCAAATACAAAATGATCTCCCAATAAATATATTTTTAATATTTATAACAATATAATTTGTCTGAATGTATGAATTTTTATTTCCCCAAGATATGATCCATTGTTTATTTTCATTTTTTTTAATTTTTTTAAAATGGTTGTGAAATGAATAAAATTAATTCAATGCTTCCTAAAATCTCATATAAATCATCATGTGCACATATATTCCAAAATGCACATCCCTTAAATCATTCTGTTTCTCCCCTAAAATTATTTTTTTATAATCATGTAAAATATTTAGTGGAATGTAGGAACAAATGAAATAGGATTGTATCATGGAAATATTCTTAAGAAGGCCATTCATGAATTTTATGAGCTTAAAAATAATTAATGAAAGTTTGTTCAAAGGATAATTATCTACGAAAAGAACACTAAAATTTATTACTAATGATTCTTTTTAGTCATATTTCTAATAATATCCCAAGAATTTTCTAGAGGAGAGCACACTTGAATTTATTATGAAATGCACTATAGAATGAATGGGGAATATTTGTTAGTTTCATATCTCAGGATTGAGATAAATTATTTGGATAAATACTCAATTAAATGTATAATAATTATTAAATTAATTAATGTAAATATCAAAAAATCAATGTAGGTAAAATACCAGAAACATTTCATTTATAAAAAAAGTAGTCTCCCTAAATCATGGATTTTCAAATACTATTCCATATGTTTATCACTACTAGTTATTTTCCCATTTTTTCATTCAAATTTATTGATAATGAACATTATAACATGGAATCAAATTATCCTAAGAAGTGTATGTCTCCTACTTCAATGTATTAAATTAAGAATTAATTTAGGTAATTCAATTGGTATTTTGAATAATAAATTAATAAAATGTGGGGAATGCAATTAAAAAACATAGAATTGAAAAATTTACTCCCCTTTCAATTATTATTTAACTTTGACTGTCTAGGTTTTAACCAAGACATATTCAAGATACATATATTCCTTACATCTCCTTATCAAGCTACCAATCAGTGTCTCGATGGTCTTCGAAAATGAAAACATGAAAGTGAATGTAAAATCCAACTTCAATGAAATTTTAAATATTAGGGGGAGTTTTTATGCCCTGAAATGGAAAATAATAATAACAAAACAAACTAAAAAAACATGTCACATCTTGGATGCTCTTTTTTTAATGTGGTTTGATTGAATTTACCTCTTTTAGTATAATCCCACATGAAAATTGATAGAAAATATATTACTTGGTTAGGCACCGTAAATGGTCTTATCTCTGACATGTCTACATAGGTCAGTCCCTCTATTTTATCTTTAAATATCTTAACTCTTCCTACTGACATCCATTATATAATCTATATCTGGCCCATACAATATTTCATATTTAATCATAAATAATTGAATGTAATTTCTTGTACCAACCATACCCATTGGCCTTTTCAAACATCAATGGATTTTTATCTCTTTTAGTATTGGTGGTATAATCCATCATCGGTTCCTTTATAATAATTTTAATTTGAATTTCCTCTTATAAAACATCATCCCATCATGTAATTATTCAAGTTTATAATCATCCCCAATTTTTTGTATTTTCCCTCCCATAGCTCATCATTTCCCTTACCTCACAATTATTCAGCACTCAGTGTATATTGGAACTTAATTTCTCAAAACCAACCCTCAAATAGAGTTCTCTGCTTTTTATTTTTATTAGTGTGTATGCAATGGATGAAAATGTTCTTCTAAAAATGTGGGGATATATGTTCATCTTCTATATATAGCACAAAAAAATCCATTTCTAATTATAATTTATTGACTTGATTAGAATATCTTTAATAAATCTTCATGTAAATTTCATTTTTAAGTCTTATAATTGATTTGAAACACTAATGTTGTCTAGTATTTATTATTTCCTTATTTTCTATTTGGTGGATGACATAATATTAACTCTTTCACCTTAATCAAATAACATCTATCCTAATCTATTATAACCAATGTATGTAGAAACTGAGAAACAGCTCGAGTCCTATAAATTATTTTGCAGGTTCGTAGAAACAACCATCTAAATTTTCATTGTGAGTTTCATGGAATTAATTTCATCCAACTTATTCTTATTGTTCACTATCAATTTCATGTTTTTTTTCAAAGGTAAACATTTTTATAAGAACCTCTTGAAATGAAATATTAATTTGAAATTTTTAAAATTGTTCCATAAATTTACCCTTTTGAGAATAATTTTTTCCTTTTTATAGTCACATAAGAATGTGTAGTCTCATCTTATATTGTGGTAGTTATTCTTCAAAATCTTCAATAACTATGTTATAAATATTCCTTTCCATATATTCAAATTATTTTTTATTTTATAGTTCATATTGTATTTTTTTTATTTTGGATTGTCATTGTTGACTTTTTCACTTCACAAATTGATGAATTTGAAATATTCTTATGGGTGAACTTTGGGGATTTCTTGAATTGCTCCAGTTTATCTCTCTCTAAGTTACTAAATGATATCTCTAAGATAAACCTTTATATTTCAATGTTAATATTTATGTTTTTTAGTATTCCTTTATATATTTTTTAACAACACTATTCATTGTCATAAACAATGATAAGGAATCTTCCAAGGCATGGTATTGAATCTTTTATATGGTCCCTTAGTGCTGAGGTTGAAAACCTTATTATCTTGCTGAAATCCTTGGACTTGGTTCAATTTCTGTGGGTTTTATGGTCACAAACCCTAAAATCTATTAAGTTGATTATAAAAAGTGTAATTTAATTTTTCTATATACATAAATTAGGGTTTTTATGGCCTAAAATTGTGTCAATATTTTTGGTTATGGATTCTGTTTACAACACCAACTAGCTATTTTTATCGATCCAATGCCCACCGCTTCTTCGGGATCCTTTAGTTTTCTATTGGAATTTGTTTCATTAATTTTCATCTAGTATTTTGTATCTTTAATTTTTAAATTTCATCATCATAAAACCATAATGAAATGTCTCTAAAATTAAACTATTTTTAGTATTAATTACTTTATAACATATTTATATTAAAATCCACATATCAATACCATGGTGCAAGAATTTCATAAATAAATATTTGAAATGTTCATAACAATTGTAAAGTGATTAATCCTAAAATTGACTAGTTTTTATATTTTTTATGTGAATTTCCATCAATATGAAGGGTAGAAAGAAATGTGTAATAAATAATATTTTTATATCATCCAATAATATAATGGAATACACTAGGAAACTATGGATTTATTACAGGGATCGATCTCATAATGAAAATGGGATGAGTCGAAGCATTACCATGTCACGTGAGAAATTATGGATTTGTAATGTGTTTTAGATATTATTGAAACTTAATATACATTAAATTATATTATCATGTGGTATTACAGTAAATTGAATGATGTTCGAGGTGACATGGATTACTAAAGTTATAATATCAAAATTATTTTTTGAAAGATGAGGCACCGAGATGCTCTATTTCAGTCATGTGTTACAGAAAGACACATTTTCAGTGAGTGTACGTCTTCTTGGATTCTAGGGATGAATTCCCCCAATAGGAATATTAATCTTCATTCCTAATAGGGTTACTTATACTCTAATCTACCTCTTCTCGTTTTGTGTATAGTTGGGATCTCAAACTAGAATTTTATTGACATTTCCCATGTTGGTTGTCTTGTAGTAAAAATTAACAATTTGAAACTTACAGAATTAATTCCCAATGTGAATATGAGAATTATTTATAATGATAATTTTTTAGAACATATAAAAATAAACATGCAACATTCACAAAAAATGACACCAATTTGATCACCTGTGAGGAATATTTAATTCTCTATGTCACTAACCAAATTTATAATTTTATAAAGACAAAAAAAAGTTTGATCAAAAAATAATAACAAAGTATATATATAGTTGAGGTTGAACTAATGAGACATCACAATTATTTTATTTGGTTTTTAAAAGAAAAAGATTTATTTTATTTTAAGAAAGGGGAATGAATGAAGATTTTCCATAGAAATAAGTTTGATGAAAATAGGAAATTAGAGTATATTGGTCATTCAAAAGTTAATTAAAAAAAATCATGTTGGAGTTTTTTATATTTAGAGTTTGGGTGAAATTTGAATTTGAAATTTATTTGAGTAATTTACGGTTGGTGTAGTTGGAGTAGGGATTAGAAGGATCAGATGATCATGTAATATTTTTATTAGTAAAAAAATACCATATTTACCATAGCCTAATAATTTAAATATTAAAGGCTCTATATTTATCCTGATACTATATTTAAACCAAATTTACCTATATTCCACAATAGTCATGGTATAGTCTAAGGTAACTAGTTGTGAAATTAAATGGCGGTCAATGTCTTGTTCAAAAATCAATGCTCATGAATTTAAGAAAGGGTAAGAGATTTGGAAATTTATTTACGAATTGTGATAACCCATTAAATGAATAAAATATAGATAAAACATTGACACACATTCCCTAATAATTAATATTACCAATGAAAAAGGTAAAAATTAACCCGTCATTCCAATAATGTAGTATTTTGGAGGAAGGATAAAATATTTCATAAAGAAAATAGGAGACATAGACTAGTGGAGGACCAAACATATCATAGGTTTTCACCCCATGATATGGTATCTAGATTGATAATTGGTAGAATTAGTTTTTTGTTTTATTTATATATCTTCATGGGTGTTCATATTGCCTTGAATTTTCCCATAATTTCATGAAAAATGATTCTTCGATCTTTAATGGTTATCCTGAGTGGGTTTTGGTCATTAATGGGGGGTCTTAGGGTCGTTTCTCATCAAACAATGATATTGAAAACCCTTTTATTATTTTCTATATATTTAATAGTTATTTTACACAGTAATATTTTATATCCTAATATATCACAAGTTAGTTTAAGTATTAAAAAGTAGTTTAAAGTTTTTTAGGGTGTGATACAGTGTGACGACTATGTGTCTCTCTATGACACTAGTGGATCTTTTCCTCAGTGTGTTTTTTCCTCATACATTTTGTTTATGATCTTATCCCCAAAAATATTAAATAATAATTATAACATTTACACTATGAAATGTATTTTTCCTACCCCATAATTTCCATGTCACCAAAATTATTCAATTCTGATCCCCCAAAACACATATGATCATCATTTATCATGGAAATACACATTTTGATGGAAATAATTTCCATTTTTGATTAATTTTATTGTTTTCCATAAATTATTTTTTCCATAAAACATGAACACTTCAATTAAATATATAGGAAAAAATTATTTAGTTAAGTCATAAATATGATGTATTTTAGTACTAAAACGTATGCATGAAAGAAAAATTTCAGATGTTTTGGTCCTTATACATTGATTAATATTCAATCATATTAATAATTTAAACCCTGATAAAAATATAATTTATTTTATATATATTTATATATTTATATTAATCCATAAAATTGAGTGATAGAAAACTTAATTACACCATTCCAGGAGATGATAGGTACTATGTATGCATAAACATTATCTTCACTTTTCAACAGATATGAAATAATAATTGTAAAACATATTTCAAATTTATATAGTAATTATAATATCATGTTTATCATATATATTCATTAAATATAACTTTATTACCATCCATGTATAATAGACAAAAAAAGGATTACATCATTTTGTGGAGGCAGTATTCCTCACATAAGCATGATAATTGTTACCGTTTTCTAATGGATTGGATGGTAAAAAGTTATATATGATATTATAATTAAATAAGAATAATTTATTCATAAATATCATATATATTCATTAGTTATAAAATTACAATTAATCTGGTGATGAAAAAATTTACATTTCTATGTGGAAAAGGTAAGCCATACATATGAAATAGTGATGTTTTCTCTTTCTATAGGATGTAAAAGAGATGGAAATTGGTTTTTCCATAACCATAGTAATATACTAGAGTATTTATAGCACACTATTTATTATTTTAGGATGGGTAAAAAATATTTATAGAAATTATAAGAAGACATAATCATGAAATAATTGGAAATGATAATTACCACTTCCCTGATGAACTTACTTTTGACCCACCCTTAATGGATTTTGGAATGATCTTTTATGAAAAAAACACCTCTACTTCCAAGATAGGGAAATTGATAAGTTAATTGGGTAGGTTTTGGTTGGGATAGATATATAAAAGTGGTGTAAATAAAAGATATAATTGGCATCCTTTTGTTTGGGATGAAAATTACATCCTTGGAATTACAAAGATGTTTAAAAAAAATAATACATTTTCATGGTAAATTCTTAAAAATGGATGGATATTTGAGTTGAAATAGTAAAAGCTCCAAATATTCTCAACAAGTAAATATTAGAATTGTTTGGGTGACATTTTTAAAATTTTATTTTTGTTGAATGCCTTCATTAATCTATTTTAACCCATATTGCAGTCATGGTTTTTACAATATTAAAGGGTTATAATTTTACTTATAAGTTATCAATTGGATCATAAATTACCAAGTGATAAAATTTTAGATCATTTATAATACTAATTTTCCCCATTAAATATTTTATTACACTTAAATAATTTTGTAAAATATTATTTTTCATAAAATATCATTAATGTAATTTTTGACACTATTCATTTACTTTGACATTATAGTCCTAAGTATAGTTTTGGAATTCAAATATAACTCTTTAAAACACTTATATCCATTTATATTTATTAATTTTTTTTGAAACCCAATAAATCAATCAAATAATATTACTCTTAATATTTATAAAATAATTTATTTTATTTTTCTATTAATTGTATAAATACAATTTCATTTTTGTGTAATAATTTAAGGTATTTATTAAATTTGTAAAAATAATAAATAAATTAAAATGATAATAAAAACAATTTTTTATTTTAAAAAAAATTTATAACCTAAGTTGTATTCTTTTTATCATAATTAAAAAAAATTGGGGACATTAATGTCAAGAGGGTGAAATTTAGAAAATTCCTTTACATAAAATAATAAAAAATTTATTAACAAAATGAAATTCCATAAAAATGTCATATATTCAAATTTATGATGTCTATATCATTTTTCTTTCATACAATGAAATAATGGCAAAATTTGTATTTTTTTGAGACCTTACCTCAGGGTTTTCACCCAATTTTACCCATTTTACCCTTATCGAAGTGATACATAATTATCATCGTTACTATTCAAAATGACGAAAAATAAAAGGTAACTATTTAAAAAATTTGAACCTCGTAATTCCAGATATGGTATCCAATTTTCATGGTACATTATATAGTAGTGGTCGAAATAAATTTTAATATAAATACATAAAACAGAATAAAAACCCATTTTTCAAAGAAATGTATGTTTAATCAAAAATATTAACATAAATAAAAATTACAAATATTATGGATTTTAATAGAATTATTTTGATCATTTTAAATAGAATAGATCATATGTTACTTTAAAAAAAATAAAAAAATTGCACTCTTAAATTACATAATTAAATGAAAAGAAATATAGTATTATAAAGATCTATATTTTTTTACTATTCACTGAAAAAACTATCATATCAAAAAATACCATAATCCCAACCTATGTTAATTATTTTAATATAATTTCAAAAATGATATTTATTTTTTATAATAAAATTTATAAAAGTATCAGATATTAATTATAATTTCCATGGACAGTATGGAACTGAAATCATTTTTGAATAAAATTCCATTTTAAAGTATAAAATTACATTACATATAATTGAATTATTATTTCCAAATAATTAATAAATTCACTTATATTTATTAGGACCATTATATGTATATTTGATAATGTGGTTACTCAGATTCGTACCTTCCATTTCAATGATCATTTTATAACGATCACATTTAAATAATAATATTTTTATAATATATCTCAATTCACTTAAAATCATTGTTACATGTTAAAAAATCTATCAAAATTATTATTTATTTAAACTAAATTTTTTCTTTGTTACATATATAATACCTTAGATACATCATTGAGAATATTTGATCCTAAACCTTGAATAGCTCCAGCCACTACACCCACATATTAGATTTTCTCTCCAATGTCTTCTTCAAAATATTCCCACATTTCCACTAAAATGCTTCTAAAGGAACCACCTTCACATATAGATTCTTCTTAATTTTAACCAGAATAAAAACTACTCACTCCTTGAATGAGACATCCAAATCAAGATTGACCTCATCGATTCTAATGACACAAGAAGGATTGTGGTGGTTTCTCATGAGTTGAGATATGTTAAAATCACCATGTGTAATACTAAAAATATAAACAATACCTTATCAAAATTCCATGGTAATAACCCTATATAAAACCTTATAAGAAACCAAATATTTGGGAAAAAAACTTATCCTACCTCCAAATATTCTTATTGCCCAAACGAGTCAATAGTCACAAAAAGACTTTGTCTCCCATATCAAAATCTTGTTGTCAATGTAATCAATCAGCAAATGATCTCTAAATTCTATGATAAATCACCAATGAATTTATGATTATCTAAATATACATTTATTCTCTCTAAATTGAACTCATCCCAATAATTCTTGACTCCATCGACTCTAGACAATACAATAGAGGTTGTCATAGTATTCCAAACAACACCTAAAAAAGGAACCCTATGAATAAATTACAAATAAATATTTTTATAAGAAAACTAAAATAGGGAAGGATGGATCTCACATGAATAGTCGAAATCTAAGATACATATTTTTAATGATTTACTATAAAATATTAATGGTATCATTTATCTACTGATTGGTTTGAGGATGTTATATAGTTCTCAAGTGAACTTATGTAAACAAAAATTTTAGGAGACCCATGAAAATAAAATATGTATAACAAGAATTTCTCTATGAAATGATATTATAAAGAACACTATTAAGAGAAAAAATATTATAGACTTATAACCTACACAATTTCTTTATGGAGAAATTCTCCCAAATGTGTAAGAAATTTTTGAGCTATTTTCACTTATTCACAATAATCCATACAATGCCACTATCTTAGGGGGTACTTGATGAACAAAGAAAAAATACATGTTCATAGGATCATAATTCTACTCAATAATGGGAAGTAACTAAAGAAGATATGTAGGTCCCTAGTGATCAAACATTAACCATTTATAGGTAAATAATCATGAAATATACCATGTTATTTATTTATTATTCTCAAGACACCAATACCACCAACCTATATCATGAAAATTCTTGGTATGTTCATGTTGAACATCCCATATGAAGGCATGTATCATCTCCTCCTACCTGATGAAATGTTATACAACTTTTCCACACATGTATATAACACCATCAATACTAAGGTACCAATAAAGTGTTGAATACCCACATATATATTTCCCCCATCACCATGAAACCAAATTTAGATAATAAACTATATTTTATCCTCTCATTGATTGAGGATGAAATAAACAAATTATCTCTTCCATAATTTTTAAAAACATCATGGCGAATCATTGAAAATAGGATCACTAATGTATAATTAATGCAATCCACTTATATAATATATACCAGAGTCTTACAACTCGGTGAATCAGAAACAATGTTCCCATTTTTGGGGGAATAATCCATTATGAAATTTATGTAATAAATATAACCAACCCAAAACTTCTTTCAAAAGTTGAGGTCATGCTATGAAAATATATTCTCATAGACCTTATTTTTTGTATATATGATCAACCACTTATATAGAGGATAATTAAATGACTATCACAATGTGTTCACTACCACCAAAAACTCCAAATTGTGATCTAGATAATTATTCCCATGCATCCTCAACTTCCTATAACTATAGGTGATGAATTTACCACACTATATCAACAAAAGTCCTAGACTAACCCCAAGTGCATCACAATACATGGAATAATCCTTATCCATCTTATGTAAGGTTAATACTATAATAGATGAAAATTATCCCTTTAGACCCTTGAAGGTTTATGACAAGGATCAAACTACTTAAAATTATCCCCCTTCTTCGTCAATGTCATCAATGATTATACCAAACATGAAAAGTCTTGAAAGAATATAATATAATAATATATTGATCCTGTGAATGAATAGATCTCAAAAACATAATTGGGCCTCTCTTAAGAAACCAAAACAATTATTTTCATAGGTTCCACTGATATTATAGATTATAATATTATATTCCTTAAGAAATTGACCTCATTAACCCAAAAAATATTAATTTAAATTATATTTATAATGTTTAGTCCCTATTACTGTGTTTTGAATGATCGCCAAATCATTTGGCAATCCTTTAGTCCACACCCTCATTAAAAATCGGTACAATAAATATTAGAAGATAGCTATTGATAACTCAAAACCAAGTAAATTTTATACACCCACTTGAATCTCTTAATTGGAAAAATAGATCATTAGTATGAGGAATTTTATATCCATTATTTACAATAACTTGTTTTAACCATTTGTAATAAACATGAAGAAATAACAAGACATCTAATTTATTAGAAAACAAATTGGTTCACACCAATGGGACATGAATTGGTGAATAAAACCTTTCATATATAAATACTCTAATCGAGACCTCAGTTCTCAATTATCTAAAAAATATTCTAAGTAGTAATGAGTGTTGGATCCATATCAGACAACAATTTTTTTATAAAATATACCTCTCTTGGGTGGAAACCATGAGAAGCCCACCAGAAATATATAATTTCACTAGTAAAAATGGGAATAAATTATATCTGATGTATCTCATAATTATCTAAAAAACACAATATTCTTGGGATGAAATCTACCCTAGCTATCAATGATTAGGTCCTAAAATACCAGCCTATAAGTTCCAATCATCTGATAGGGTACAACTATCACACTCAATTGACATGAATGATACTTGTAGATGATAGTAGTCGATGTCCACCTGCTACAAAATAAACCAATTTATACCTAATATCACATAAAAACCATGAATATTTAACGTGATAAAATCCCTTAAATGTTAATGTCAAAAAAAACCTCAAGGGAATACTTAGAACATAGCTTAATACCATTATATTTCACCCCTATATGCATATTGATCGATATTAATCCATATAGGTACTCGATGGTCAACTATAAATCACTAACATATTGAGAAGAGACAAATAAACACAATTCACCATTATCCAACAAAGTATGTGTATGGGTAAATTCAAATAATATTGTTGCTCAAATAATCAAAGGCCACTAATCGTGGTTAATAAGTGTTTAATTAATGACAAGAAGTTGGTCTAACCACATGCCTCTACTTTAGACTCTTGATCCATTACAACTCAAAGGAGAATTACCATATTGCATGTACTAACTCTGAGAACCTCAACTGAATTTATACCTTTTCAAACTAGAAGAAATCTAAATAATTACCTTTGGGTATAATCATGATCTAACTATTTGTCTCTAGTCCTCGCCATCACCATGAACACTAGGTAGTTAAGATGAACTCTAGTATAAAAGTTGTTGATTCCCCTTTCCCAACATGAATGAAACTCCACTAGTGTTTTTGGTAATAGTAGTTGAGTATGACCCTACCTTCCCTTGTAATAGAATAATAATTAATAACTCACACACAAAGAAGAATAAGTTTCATGAAAATTACTATAATTCCACGGAGCACATTAGAGAGAATTATTATACACCTTTTATGGATACTTGATGATCCACTCCTTGGACCGATATAAGAACTAGGGTAATTGGAAGGTCTATCCTCAGTTAGGTTACTCTATATAATAATTTATATATTCAAAGACTATAATAAATATTATACCTTGATGATATTCACATGATAAATAATAAAATTTATCAGTCCATCCAAAAAGTAATGATTCCCTGTAATCCCATCAATATCCAACAAAAGATAAAAATAAATTAGCATTGTAAAATGATAAGAATATTCCATCACTAATATGATAACCTAAGTTAGATACATAACCTATAGAACTTTGTTAACTCTCAACATACTAGGAAACAATTTAATTAAAAGGACATCCAAAACGTCTTTCCTAGATAACACCACATGACTATCTTTCTGGACAATGACATCACACTAGTGCCTCGCTGGTAATCCAAGAATATACACAACAAGATGATCCAACATCTAAATAGATGTATCTATATGATATAATATAACTTTTATTCACTCAACACAAATCTTATCAGCCTGTGATCCATCATCTATAGTAAATAGAGGTGGATATTGCAACTCAAAATCCCATATCCTATCATACATGAATGTCTTAACTCTTAGAGATCCAAATAAAAAAACTAGATAAAATCAACTAAAATATACAAGTTATTCTTATTAGTAGTATGTATAGGCACACGTGGAGGATATGTCTGTGCAACTAGGGGTGAATTCTCTTTCATTCTGTCCCAATACTCAATATATGATTATCTCAATGGCATGTTACTATAATTCCAAATATATGAATTAGAATCACATGTGTAATTGGTTTTAATATAACATATAGGATAATAAGTAACATGAAGAGATATCAACTCTGATATACATATACCCTAATACCCTAGGGGTCTCACATAACCCCAAGTTGTCCCTCTATCCCCAATTACCCATTGTATCTATCAGGGGGTGAATGAGAAACAAATATTATTGAATTTATCAGTTTTGAAACACCGAATCATAATCATGGATTGGTTAAGATGAATTCCTCCATCAATACATATTGTAAAAAACTATAAAAGATGATAATGAAACATTAAAAAACCAAACCTTAAATCATAATATGAGTGCTCACCCACCTAAAATCACATGAATAGAATGTGAATCATACATGAAAAACATAATATATGAAAATATTATTTCTTTCCACCCCAGGCCAAGAGTAAAAATTGAATTAAATATAAATCAATATCAAAATACATTATATTCAACTGAAATAACCCAACTATTAAATAAACAAATTTAAGAATTTTTTTTTTCGGAATATAGAATTTCTCAATATAGGGTTCATATATGCTCATGTATAAGAAAAAAATCATTTTCAGACACATATTTTCTCATGTATACCATATAAAAAATCGTAATATAAAGTAAAAATAAGATTATGATCCAACATTATAGTGTCTTCAATCAATATCACCTATAGTATGATGGAACTGAGGGCCATATACCTCAAACATACACCATACACCAGAGGAAGCTGACTAGTTGTGATGGTTTATAAATAAAGTGGATTGAGTAAATAATCTTTAATACAATTACTCAAAAATTACACCATGTGTTATCTAATAATTTCCATCACATGAATAATTTTATAATATTAAATACATCAAAACATCATGTCCATTATAAATAAACACCAAACCCTTTATATAAAAAATGTTTAGAAAAATTTATATATATTAAAATAGATATATATATAAATTTCTCAAGGAAGATCATCTATTACACAACCAAAGAATAAGAAACAGACTGGATATGAAAGTAAAAGTTGTATTCAATAAATTCCCAATACCATCTTCCAAATGAACTAGAGCTCTATCAATAAACCATCAGTATTACTGTTCATTCTAATAATTAGATCACGGTCTATAAATATAGTCGAGTACAAAGGTTTCTTAAGAAGGGTGTGAGTAAACATAACTTGGCCACCACCAATGTGTATGAAAATTTTCATGTAAAAAAACGTTCACGTATAATGTGACATGATTATAAATAAAACATTTTTAATTTAGATAATAATAAATATGCCATAATTATAGGTACCACATTATCAACTAGGTGTGACCATACCTGCTTCAGCCAGTGAAGGGGTGTCTTCGAACATATGACATAAAAAACCGGGCATCTTTTCCCATCTGAAAATCAATGGGTGTAAGATCCCATTATGGTATTTTTACCAATACATGGTTAATGTGTCCAAATAACATAATTAGAATAATGGTCACAATGGCTTTGTGATAACATAATCATCAATACGTGGGTAGTTTATCCTAATAAAATAATTATAACTATTGGAATAATTTCTTGATCCAACACATACAATAGGTAACCACTTATTTAAATCATCACTAAAATAAGGAATAACTTCACTAGCTATTGTTATAATAACAAGTGGGTGATCTTCCCCTAGTATCGATATATATTACAGGAGGGGTCATAATTGCTGAAAATTCCCTAATATATTTATATCATATTTTATAATGTACCCTATGTCATATAATATGAAATTATAATTATTAATATCATAGATTACAATATCATGAAATTTCATAGAGAATTTTTTACCTTTATTATAGCTTATGATCAGATTATGTTATGTCTATATGTCTATTTCTATATATTATGCACAATTTTCCTTTTCTTAATAATTTGAGAGTTTATTCTTTTATAGATACACATGGATGATTTAATCATTTAAATGCTTAATGATTTTTAAACCCATCATGAATACTTTATGATAAAATATGTCAAAATCCTTTCAATATAATTCCACACTCAACTCCATTTATAGAATGAAGGGAGTCAATATAATTGATATAATACTCATAATAATTGGGTTTATTTTAAACACATGATAGGATAAAAACATATATAATACTCTCTTTATCCAATTTCATCATTTATCTTCTAAGAAAATTTTATAGTAAATAATTAGTGTTTGAGGGTCCTTTCATTACAAAAAAGGATTCTAGTGATCGGTGTACTACCTATGGAAGAGAGAGTCTCTAGAATATTTCTGGGTAATATCCATCAAGTAAAATCTAACATGTTTGTATAAGATGGAATAAAAAAATAGAAGGTATGATTTTTTGTTTTATGTTATCCATATTTTTTATTCATGAGGATAGATCAAACACTTTATTATAGTATTTATCCATTGTATCGATCATATAATGATCCTCCAAAACCCATTAGTGGCATCAGGGTTGAGTTCATTGAAGAATCAATATGTCCCATTACTATTTTTTTTGAAAAAAATGTTCTGTAATCGAATTGAGTGAATATCATAGAATATGGTATTTTGTGGATGAATTTAAACCAGCAGATCACTCTTCTAATCATTACTATATAGGATGTCATAATGAGAATTTCTATTTTACATAGTCATAGAGTAAAATTGAATCATATTGTAAGGTATGATACATTGAAAACACATTTCTTTGATATATACTATAACATATGATACAAGTGATTCTATAGTCTATGATAAAATTTAAGATTTCATGGAAATATATAATTGTTACATAATTTTGATATTACGTATATAATCAAATATAATAGGCTTCACAAGGTTTGCATTACTGGGATCCATATGTATGATACATTCCCATATATATGGTTTTTACTTTTCATGATAAATTCTAGTATGTTTGGGTTAATCCATATATAATCATTTCTTCATTTTCATAAAAAAACAGTTTCCTATCATAGTTTTTGATGCAATATATATCATTGATTACAATGGACTCATATATAAGAAATTATTCATACACATGTTTTTTTTACTTTGATTGATAATTTCTCATATGGAAGGGTTATTGTGTGCAAAAGTTATTTTAATTTTCCCTAGAAATGAGTAATTTGGGTTATCACTAATTGAATCATGTTTTAAAAGTGATAATCACTTTATCAAACACAAAATATGATTCTAGATAAAATGTTGAAATTTAATATTTAAGATTTTTTATTATAGTTTATAAATTATTTATAAATAAAAAGTGTTACGAATTGTAAATTGAATTTTTTTACTGAAATAAAGTATGAAAAGTTCATTTTAAAACCTCATTTCTAGAAGATATATAAAATAATCACTGTTATTCCTTTTGAAAATTTTTATATTTATATTTTTTAAATAATTTGAATATCACGAATAGATCAATTTAAAAAATAGTTTAATACTTATGGATTTTTAATCATTAATATATAAATAAAACAAGATATATTAATTATCACATATTTTGTAAAAGTTATGGATTTAATATTAATATGATGTATATTATGTTTGTGAAACATATATGGCATGACATGTAGTTTAAATCTAAAGTGATTAGATTGAAATTTTATGTCTTTATATAGCTAATGAATTTCATGGGTTTTTCAATAATTTAATTTCTTCCAATTAATCAATGTGAACTTATTTGCATCATTTTTGTATTTTTTGGTGAATTTCTGGCATAATTGTGAAAATTATTTAACTTGGGAAATTTAATAGTTTTATGGATCCTATGTATTTCAGGAATATCTTTTACAATTTTGATCCAAATTTGGTGATTTATTTTTTTAGGATTTACTTTATTGTGGGATTCAACTTTGTCTTCTAGACCCATATCCAATTCCAATCAAATAGGCCCATAAAATCAATCAAGCATATAATGTTTTTGGGATGATAGAATGGACCACCCATCATTAATGGAGGCATATCTCAGCCTAAATAAATCCAAATGAAATGATTCTTGATGTATTAGATATTAAACTCTACGTCTTGTTTCCACATTAAATTTCATAATTAAATTATTTCATTAAGGTATCCATTTAATGCTACAAAGTGGATGGAGTTGAAGAAGTCAGCTCGGTCTTATAAAATAGTCCTTATAAAATAGAGAATATCTTTTTTACCACTTGTCCTAATAAAATGATATTTTGTGGGAGAATGAATAATATATATGGGGACAAATTTTATTAAGACAAAATCTCTTTATTATTCCATTTTATTTACAAATTGTACTCAATATTTCAGTGGAATGAATCTGTAGGAATATTTTTCCACCTCTCTAAACTATATATAAGAGTTTCCACTTCAATTCATGGTTGTTGAAGAAGGTGAAAGTGCATATGTTCCTTAGGATTGGAATATTTAATTTTTGTGGATTCCTATTGTCTATTAAAAAAGTTTTTTAATGCTTTGTTATTCCCCTTTCAACTCTCTTTCCCTTCACATGGAGGGTTAGAACATTTGAGTGATCCAGGAAGGGGGAGTTTCACTTTTGTAATGGTAGAGTCTTGCACATTAATTTGAAGATATATTTTTCTGTTTAGTTATTTCTATTTTTTGGTGTACAATTTCTTTAATGTTATTTTGTTTTGTGTTTTAATTTCATTCATTGTTTATATATTGGGTTGAATAACTTTAAAACCCCACCGCCTAGTTCAGTTTTCCTTGATCAAGTAGACTGTGTTATGTGGTGAGTGTCTATAGATCATTGGAACATGTGTGGAATAAGTGAAAATTTTCTAGATTAATATGGAGAAAAAATTATTGATCGAGACGTTACTTAGATATTTGGGAAGGGTTTATGAACTTTAATTCACATAGGAGTGGTTCCTATTACTTTCTTTAACCATGGGTGATTGATAAGTCAATCTAGTAGTCTTTCACTTTTCATTCTATAGGAAGAGGGGGAGGGATGATATTTAATATTATTATGACATTGAAAAAGGGGATCCTACCCTAACCTCATCACTATCATTATCCACTTGTGTTCAAAAGTTAACTTTAATTGTGTTCTTTATTTTAAAACCAAATCAATTTAAAAAAACCTCCACTTCCTTCTCATATTTAAGTGACAAACGTGATTGTTATACACTACTTTATGGATATATTATAGGTCAACCACATTAATACATTTTTACTTAGGAATTTTTTTGTCACACCACCTGACCGTAACATGTCAAAACTTAGCATCGTTGTTGGGGAGGTGGTGCTTACAATCAATTTTTTTTTCTCCTTTTTTGTCTCTCTTAAAAATTTTATAACTACAAATTAAAACACTATACATTTCCCCCAAAATCATTAAATTGAAATAAATATGTTTAATATACTTATAAACCTTAATTTCTAACCTGAATTTGAGGAAATGTCTCTTTCAGACTCGAGTGATACTTCAAGTGTTATTTTCGAGACATTCATCATTTCTGGAAACCCAAACCAAACCCCTAGAGACCAATGTGAACAACAATTTCATAACCAAAATAATCAATTTCCTATTCTTGAGTTACAAAATGATTTTTAGATGAAACTTAACTTGATCCCATTACTTCCAAAGTTTCATATCTTAGAATGTGAAGATCCAAACAAACGTATTAATGTGTTCACACACATTGGCACTAATTTTATACCCCTTGGAGTATATGAGAAGAAGGTAAGGTGGAAGAAATTCCCATTTTCATTAGAAAGATCTTCCATATAATGTATGTATATTCTAAAACCAAGAGATTTGGATGATTGGAATGAATTTGTGAGGTAATTCATGAAAATATTTTTCGCCTCCTCTAGAAGAACAACTATCAGAATGGAAATATATTCAATCAAAAAGTAATCTATAGAAACCCTTTATGAGTACTGGGAAAGATTTAAAAATCTTTGTTTCATCTTCCTACATCAAGAAAATGAGAATCATCACTTTCTTGTCTTCTTTTATCAAGTATACTGGACAATAATAGATTCCTTCTATATTCATCATCTAGAGACACATTGACTAAAAATTCACTAGAAGAATATAAGGGATTGATTCAGAAGATCCCTTAGAACCCACAATATTATGGTATAGAGGTATTGATAAAAGAGGAATTTATGAGTTAATAACCTCTTATATATCACGTTTATGGGAAAATAATACTGATGAGCTAACTAGTTTGGTGAGATAGATGGCCTTGAAGCAAGTGAGTGACCAAAAAGCACTGACTAAGGTATGTGGTCAATGCTCATCGCCCAACCATTTCACTGACCAATGTGATGAAATAAAGGGAATGGTAACTCATTCAAAAGTCTTTCATCCAAGTTAGTTCCAATATAATCATGGATGGAGAGAGCCTAACCAAGTTTAATATGGGTTTTCTAATAAGTAAAATTAGGGTAGGCCCTCATACCAAAACCAGTTCCAAAACCAACCCACCATTCCAACAACAATTATAAAACCAATCACCATTTAAAAAAAAAAGAAATTTTATAACTTTATTTGACACCACCAACCACCAAATTTTCCAAGACAGTACAATAAACCGTCCACAATCATATAACCTTTTTTGGAATAGATACAATAAAAGTATGATGGCCATGTAGATAATGTTTATTAGATGGAAAACATGGTGTGTATTCTTGCGGAAATCATGTCTAAAAACCCAAGAAAAATTCTTTCCTAGATTATCACAAAACCCAAAAGAGAATTTAATCATGATAAAAACAAGAAGTGTTAAATAACTCTCACCACCAGCATCCCATGAACCTAAAACTACCCCACATATGTTGATGGTGAATGAATATTTACTTTCTGAGAATTCTTTCAAAATGCATTGTGACAAAGAGAATAAAGAGGAGGAGTAGAAGAATATTCTAAGGAGGTAGAGACAAGAAATTCCATTAGAAAGTAAAAAAAGGTACACGAAATACATACCACCACCATTTCCATCACGTATGATTAAATCAATGAGATTTCTAGAAGAATAAATTAAAAAAATTCTAGATACCTTCTAGAAAGCGGAAATCAATATCCCCCTTATTGAAGCACTCAAAAAAATTGCAAATTTTTCAAATGTTTTTTAAGATTCTTTGTAACAAGAATAGAAGAAATCATGGGAATGAGAGTATCAACATAGAAATAATTTTCTTAACTACTATCACACTCTAGTTTCTAACCAAATTTCAAGATCTTGGGACATTTTCCATTCCATGAACCATTGGTTCTTTATATGTCACTAATTCTTTATGTGATCTAGGTGATTAAATTAATGAATTCAATCATTTAGTATACAATTATTTTAATATTGGAGACTTTAATACCACAAAAGTGGTGGTCCAACATGCGAATAGATCCATAGTTTTCCCACAAGGAGTACTAGAGGATGTCCTGGTAAAATTCATAGATCTCTTATTCTCAAAAGACTTCTTTGTGCTGAATATTGAAGAAGACAGGATTCCATCACAATCACCCATTATTTTGGGGATACTTTTCTTGAATATAGACAAAACCATCATCAATGTCCATGAAGGGAAAATCACCATGGTTTTTGGATACAACATTATCCACTTCAAAAATCTTCTATCCATGAGGCACCCATCAGATGATCACTCACTCTTTTCACTCCCGCAAGAAGTGGGTATGGAACCAATTCAACAATCCAGTATGTTACATGAATTATTATTCTTAGGAGATAATTATTCCATTGAAATTGTCATCAAAGAGGTGGATTCCCAAAACATTGGAGATTCTTATTTCATATTGGAAAAAATGGTAAAATATGATTTATTTTATGATTTGTTAAATGAGGAGGAATATGATGGGTTTTATTGTGTGGAGGTGGTCTTACCTTTGGATGTTAGTAACATCAGTCTAACTTCATCCCTTGGGAAGCCATCTTATCTAGAATTAAAACCACTACCTACTGATTTAAAATATGGTTACCATAGGGAGGGAGGGAAATTAATAATGAAATTGATAATAATTTATCATAAACCAAATAAAAATATTTTATTGATATTTTGATAGAGTATGCACAAGAATTAGGGTAGAGATTAGGTGATATGCCCCAAATACACCCAAAAATATGCTCACATAGAATTCTTCTTGAGGGAGATTCCAAACCTATCATATAGCCCCAAAGGATGATGAATCCCACCTTAATGGATTTTTAGAATGAGATCAAGAAGATCTTGGAATATGGGATCATCTATCCCATACCATATTCATAATGGGTTAGACCCATTCATGTAGTTCCAAAAAAGCTGTCATAACCACTTTGATGAATGAAATAATGAATTAAAAGGATGTCATTTAGATTATATAATGATCTAGGTATATTTCATATGTGAATAGTAATTATTTTTTCTAATCACATTGAATATTTTGTGGAGGTGTTCTTAAATGATTTCACAATTTTTGGAAATTCCTTTGACAATTATTTGAAAAATATGGAAAAAGTATTAAAATATATATTGAAAAGAATCATGTTTCAAATTTTGAAAAGTGTCATTTTATTTTTTAGAGATGAATTTTCCTTGGTAATGTCATTTCAAAAAAGGAATTGAAGTGGAAAAATAAAAAAAATTAAGTGATAAATTCATTTTCTTACCCAAGTTTCTTGAAATATGTTAGATCATTTTTAATACATGCATGATTCAATAGTAGGTTTATCAATGATTTCAAAAATATCTCTCTCCCTCTCTCCAAATTTATTTTGAATGATTTTGATTTTTATTTAAATGGATAATGTAGGGAAACCAGTGATAAGTCCAATAAGATATTTATTATACCACTAGTGATGCAACCACTGAATTGGGAAGAACCATTCGATATACATTGTGATGCTTCTAACCAAGTAGCTAGTGCAACCCTTTATTAGTGAATTAAGGGAAGGAAACAAGTCATTTACGATGACTCGAAAACCTTATATGCATCCCAATTAAATTAAAAAGTAATAGAAATATGTTTTTAGTAGTTTTAATTACTTTAGAAATGTTTATGTTATATCTTCTTGGAACTAAAGTCAATATTATTTTAGAGCATGAAACTCTTAAGTACTTAATGAAGATGGATGAAGCTAAATTTAGGCTAGTGAGATGGATGTTATTACTGCAGTAGTACAACCTAGAAATCAAATACATGAAGGTAACTATGAACCTAGTGTTTGATCACTTATGTAGACTACTCAACACTTTTAATGTAGAAATCCCAGACAATGATCCACTGAATTATCACTTTTCAGGAGAGCAGTCATACTTGATTGATAGAGAAGGGCATTAGTATACTGACATGGTAAATTATCTAGTAATATCTTAGGTCCCATATCACTTCAATTCCCACAAAATTCAAAAATAGAAATATGATTTTAGATATTACATTTGGGATGATCCATTCTTTTGGAATATTTTCAATGACTAAGTGATAAGAAGATGTTTTTCTGAGATTGAAATTTGTTTTGTATTTGAGTTTTGTCACACATTAGCATGTGGAGGACAATTTGGACTTCAATAGATATCGATGATGGTTTTAGAATCTGGAATTTAATTTCCCAACCTTTTTAAATATGCTTATGAATTTTTCAAATGGTGTAAAAATGTTAGTTTTCTGGAATCATTTCAAAGAGACATGAAATTCCCCAATAACCACTTAATTTTTGTGAGATTTTTGATGTTATGGGGATAGATTTTGTGGAACCTTTACCAATGTAATTTGGAAATTCATATATCTTGCTTGATTTTTTTTATGTTTCAAAATGGGTTGAATAAAAATCCATTATGACTGAAGATGATAATGTTGTTTGTGATTTTTTGAGGGATAACATAATTTTTAGTCTTTAACTGCCTAGAGCTATCATCAGTGATCAGGGGATAAACTTTTTCAATAGAAGGATGGATGCCTTTCTGAAGAATAATGAGGTTCATCACAAAACATAAAATTCCTATCATCCACAAAATATTGGTCAATCTATAGTGTATAATAGGGAAATCAATGGAATTATGGAAAAGATAGTCAAACAGAAAAGGAAGGATTATATGTAAAGGTTGGAAGACAAATTATGGGCTTATATGACAGTATACAAAACCCTAATTTTAATGAGTCTATATAGGATAATTTATGGAAAAATCTTTCATCTGGTAGTGAATTTAGAGAATAAGGCATATTGGGCTGTTAGGAAGATGAATTTGGATAGAGAAAGTGATGGGAAATAGAGAATATTTTAGTAACTAGAGCTAGAGGAAATTATAAGAGAATATCTTGAATATTCTAAGATTTAATAATATAGAACAAGAGTGGATGATGACAAGATGTTCCAACTGAATGACTTTTATCCGAGTGAATGTGCTTTTATTCAACTCAAGACTTGAGATGAAGCCTGGAAAAATTCATTCCATATGGGAAATTACATTAATGGTAATTCTTGTACATACTCTTTGGGTTGTGTAGATTGTAAAGGATGGAGATTAAAATACATTCACTATTAATTGACAAAGGATGAAGAAATTCCATTGGACCATTTCATCAGATCCAGTGGATGAGGTCACACTCCTCCAACTTTTTTATCAATAAAAGTCATTAGGTTGTATCTATCCTTTACAAATTATTTATTATTGTGATTCAATTTCAAATCTACATACATTTAAAATCAAATTTAATTAACTTAGGACATAGTATAATTTAATTATGGGAGAGGTAACCTTTATAGTTTACGATTATCATTTTATTTTTTCAATTTTTCAAAAAGCAAAATCGCACGTTCTTCAGTTTTTGTGTGTGTTTATTTTCATGTTTTTGTGTGTTTTTAGAGTTTAATAGATTATTATTTACATTTCTAAAATACATTACAATGATTCAACCAATTTATTCCATGAAACTGAGCTTAAATGAATGCTAAAAATTACTTTATTTCAAGTCCAAATCTTTGGGAATTTCATGAAGAGTACTTTGAATTTTGAATCTCATGACACATTTCACTATCTTTATTTTTGAAATCACATTCCTATGAGGGTTATTAACTATTTTATTCATATTATTTTCATTTAACACACTTCTTGAGAGAACCAAACAATTATTTCATTAACCATAATTTTATTTATTCCTTTCAAAACATAAAGGTTTGAGGTAGTTTTGTCTTAAATTAATGTGGAATTTATTTGTCTTAAGAATCCTTTTCAGGAGAAATATTTTATTCTAGAAATAACTATACATTTAATCCATCTATCCTTTATAATCCATGAACTTCTTATTAGGTTATCCACATTACAAGACACTTATCACTATCAAATCTGATCTTGAAGTGAAATTACAAGATCTAGTTGAACTTATGTGTAGGGGAGGTTGTATTGTGTTTTAATACCTCATTTGGTGATACTTTGGGAGAAAAATAAAATGATTAAGATATATTTTTGAGGAAAAAATAATTTTTTTGAAAGATGTGTATTTTATGGAGATTTCGTGATAAAAAACATTGTGCCTTTATAGAGCTTCTAATGAATAAAGAATGCTACGACTTTTTTAGAGCTTTGATGAAAAATTATTTTTGAGATGATTTAAATTTTGTATATTGAATTGATTAATGGTGTGAATTTTCCTTATATTTTCATGATTACGGAACTATTTTTCAACTAAGAGGAGTGAAGAGGATACCATACTAGAAAGAAAATTATAATTTTGAAATTTTTCTTCAAAAATATCTAAGCCCTCCTCATTTAGCCACTTATTTTTTTCACATAAAAATTCTACCAAATGAAATCCAGAGAAAAATATTACAATTTTATATTGATAAAAATGTGTCCTTGAATTTCATTAGGCAGAGAAGTTGAAATATATCAAAAATATAGTGACCTTTTTATGGGTTCGGATGAGAATAACCCTGTGGAAATTTGACATTTATGAGAAGAGAGAAAGTTCCTGTGATATAGGTGACCTGGGTGTATGGGAGGAAAAATAAAGAGTAAATATATTGAATTTTATGGTTTGAGAACATGAACAAATGAGTTTTGATGAGTCATGATATCTTTTTTTCTTGGTATGGAATTCATGGATCTGATGAGCATGGGTTTTAAATTTTCATTAATTTGATTTTGATTCTTGCTTGTCTAGGAGTCCCAGTGATAATTTTTGGGGAATTGGTAGGGTTGGTATTTTCATTATTTTTCATTTGTATTTAAATGATTTAATACATTATAATTAATAAATATCATATTATTTTCAACATTTTGGTATTTTGGTTGAATTTATGGTTTAATTTTGAAAATAGTTTAGTTATGGAAATTTAATATATTCTAGATCTTTTATTTTCTGGGAATATCTTTTTCAATTTTGATCCAAATTGGGTTATTAATTTTTTTAGGGTTTACTTTCTTGTGGGATTAAAGTTTTTCTTACGGAACCATTACCAATTAGAATTACATAGGCCCAAAAAATCAATCAATTAGGGAAAGTTTTCTGGTTGACATAGTAGACCCCACCTCAGTAATGGAGGCTTATATTGTCATAGAGACATCCAAATGACGTTATTCTAACTAGAGTAGAAATATTATTCATGCCTCATGTACATATTAAATTTCATGAAGAAAACATATCATTAATGCATCCATTTAATGTGAAAAAGTTGAAGGATTTGAGATGTTTTCCCTAATAGAAAAATAAGTCTTCGATAATTCGAGAATAATTTTTATTACACTTTTCAAAATATGATGAGATTTTATAGACACATTCAAAAGTGAGATAGGAATAAAATTTATGAAGATAATTTCTTGATATTCATATATTTACTATGATAAGTGTACTCAATATTTTCATGGAATGAATATGGAGGTAAATATTTCCACTTATGAACCCTATATATATTAGTGTCCACTTCCATTCAAGGTTGTTCAAGAAGGTGGAAGAGGAACTGTGATAGGGAAATGGGGTCCTGAATTTCTGTGTATTCTCCCTTTTCCATTTTCTATGTTTTAATAATGCTCTCTTATTCCCCTTTCAACTATCTTACCCTTCACAAGGAGGGGTAGAAGCTTTGATTGATCAGGGAAGGGGAAGTTTCACTTTTGGAATGTCATAGTTTTTCGCTTTAATTTAAAACTCTCTTTTTCAATTAAATGATTTCTATTTTTAGTGGTGTATAATTATATTAATGGAATTTTATTTTGGGTTTTGGTTACATTCATTTTTTATATCTTTTTTTCGAGGGACTTTAAACTATGTCCTCCTAGCGTAGTTTGTCTCGATCGAGAAAATTGTGTTAGGTGGTGAGTGTCTAGAGATCATTGGGACATGTGTCGAATAAGTGAACTTTCTCTATATTTATAAGGATAAAAATTTAATGATATATAATTTCATTAGTTATTTGGTAATGGTTTGTGAATTTTCATGCAGATAAGAGTGGTTTCCATTACATTCTTCAACTAGGGGTGATTGATAGCTCGTTCGATGAGTCTTTATCTTGGAATTAAATAGTAAGAGAGGGGAAATGATCATTACAACTATGATGAAATTGAAAAAGGAGATCTTACCCTTTTCCTATCACCCTCTTCACAAAGTTTTGTTGAAAATATATTTTTAATTGACTTATTTCATTTTAAATTCAAAAAAATTTCAAAAATACCCTTAATTGTTTCTCAAATTTAAGTGACAAATTTAATTGTTGTGCACTAACCACTAGACACATCCTATGTCAACCACATAAATGAATTTTAAATTAATTATTTTTTTATTCCAACCCTATGATTGGTGTGTTTCTGGTATCATTTATCAAGTGCTTATAAATTACATAATATAGTCAAATATAAAAGGGCTCGTATTTAAATCTATGAACTATTCATAACTAATAATTTGAATTGGTCAAAATAAAGACTATTTTAGTAAATTATTAAAGGCAAAAACAAAAGAGTTTTTATGATTTATTTGATCAATTTTTAGATAAATTTAAAATTTATGATATTTTAAAAAAAATGATTACATAATAAAAATTGAAATATAAAATGTTTATATTTCATATAATATCATATATTTAATGAAAATTCTATATAATGAATAATATGAAAGATTTCATATTTTGGAATTAATATAAAGTTTTATATTAAAAATTATGGAATGTGAACAAGGATAACTAAATTATAAATATTTCATTTTATTTTTATAAATGAATTGATCATAAATGTTTATCTCATGTTTAAATATGTCAATTTTTTATTTATTTAGAATTTATTTATTTATTCATTCATATTTTTTATATTATGAATTATTATGTATGGTTTGGTTTAAAATGGACAAATGAATTCTATGTTATCATACATGTATCTAAGGAGTAAAATTCATGGTATGATAATGGATTTATTTTTCTTATATCTTGATATTTTATAACTAAAGTTGTCATAATGAATTTATTTATTCAATATAGTTTAAACAAATCTGAAACTACCCTTATGGTGAATTATAATATCTCTTGGTTAAAGTATCACTGGGAAAATGGACTTTGGGAAAGACTACCAAATATCCTTGAGGATTACACATTATCCTAGAAAGGTGGATCGTGGTTATCTATGAATCTATGATTACTCATGTAGGTATTTATAATTTTATGTAATTTTAAGCCATAAAATGGAAATTTCATATACCATAAGAATAAAATGAATTTGGACAAGATTAAATATGTTTGGATTATATTATTAGGTGAGTAAAAAAGTATGAGTTGTGTAAAGGGTTACACATCAATATTTTTCAAAAATATTAGTTTGGTGTAAGGAATATTATTGAAAAAGAGATAAATAGAAACATGAATACACGTATATGAAGTAGAAAGAGACAAGATAGTGATAATTAATTAAAATTTGAAATACAAAGCGTCTTATTCCTTCCAAAGTAGCACTTTTGAAGACCTTGATCATGAAAATAGGCAGGTTCTACTAAATAATTGTGAACCTATAATATATTTTGAAATAAAATAATGTAATGTGTGACCCTAAGGTAATTAGGATTCCATATTTGGTATTTACATTAGTTTAAAATTATCGAGGAAACCCTATAATAAATATTATACCAGAGATATAGAGCTTCGTTTAGCCATATGATGGATTTTGGAATAGATTTATCCCTACATATATCCAAGAATAATATTTCATATGATTAGGATTATTACCTACCTATATAATTATTTGGGGATTATTTTTTCAAAATTTGACTCATTTATTAGTGAAATATAGATATTATCCCACTAATGGATTTGAATAATGTAAAGGGGGGAGTCTTTTTAGTGAGACCATATTAATTAAATATCATTGATTAAAAGATGTAAAAAACTATAATTGTTGGTCGGAGTGGATACCCAAGAGGGGGTGAATTGAGTTCCAATAAACATTTCGGTTAAAAATATTTCTCTTAAAAACCCCCAATTTAAAAAAAAGTTAAACTGTAGTGAATCTATATAGAGTGTAAATGTTTAATCAGTTTCTCAAATATTGATTAGGTCTTAGTTAACTTAATCTAAAGATTAAATTAACTTTTTAAACTAATTTACTGGTTTACAATAAGTATAAACACTTTCTAATTTAACTATCAAAGTAGCTTTAAAATAGTTTGTTATTTCAATGTAATAGAAGCTTATTATGAAATAAATATATATAGCATTCTTATGACTTAATCTAAAAAGCACAGTAGAGGTAACCAAGAGGTTCAATCTCTATCCGAGACATAGTCCTCTCAAAAATTTATATAAATTAATCCACACCCTAGATCGGGGGTAAACAACTGTACACTACTATCCAGGTCCAAAGACCTCTACCACAATTCTATGTGGGAAACACAAATAACAACACACAAGATGTCCAGGTCTTACTCGACCTCTACCGCTATACATAGTGGGAAACAAAGGGTTATGAATTTTGAGTGAGGATTTAAGAATCCTCCACTTTAGATTAGGAGACAGTGTGTGTGTAAAATAAACAGGGTACACACACTGCTCGAAATGTAAAGATAGAATCACTAAAGAAAGTGAGAAAGAGTTTAGAAAAGCTTTAGTGAATGGTAGTGAAGCTCTGGACTCATTTGGTTGGACAAAAAAACTTCCGAGTCATTCTTTGGTTTCTGCTCAGAAAACAGAGTCTCGTTTTCTTCTTTGATTCTTGGTCCAACTTGTCAGCTTGAGTGCATGAAGTGTTCTTGGTAGTTCTTCACTCAAGATGTGGCATGTGTTCTCCATGAAAATGAGTAGCTTCATGTTTGTCCAGTGTTCTTGGATTATGGACTTAGCCTTTCATGAATACGCCACGTTTGAATGATGTTCAAACATTTTATTTTTTCACCCGTGTGCCTCCTTAGTTACTTGATTCTTGTCGTATGCACACCCAATGTTCTCTACTTCCCCACTTTTCAACTAGGTATTTATCTTCCATTTTATAGATTTCAGCTCTAGCAAATTTGAATGATTACCTTTTGCATGGGTACTAGGTACGACTCCCTGACATGGCAACAAAGATCATTAAATAACATTAACTGCATTAACAACATCCCATGTAACCGTTATCTTAATAAATAAATAGTATTGAGATTATAGAGTTTGACTGGTTGGTCAATCATTAGTAGCTCGTGTTGGTAAATGTGTATGGTGGTCATTTGTGTAGTAGAACCTTCAATCAGTAGCTCTTTGAACTTTCATCGGTAGCTCGTTATTATCAGTAGCTCTAGGTATCAGTAACTCTTATAGGTAGAATTACTCTATCAGTAGCTCAGTAGACTGGTTCTATCAGTAGCTCTATACTTGTATCGGTACACTGTGTCAGTCGGTTCATATCAGCCGCGTCTGTATCAGTAGGCCATTCGGTAGCTTGTATCGGTAGCTCTTAGTGTTATGTATCGGTATACTGAATATGTCGGTAGACTTGCTTATCAGTGGAATTATGCATATCGGTAGACCTTTTCTACCGGTAGCTCGGTTTCTGTCCTATCGATAGACTTGGTGTCTGTCGGTAGCTCTTGTACATATCGGTGACCTTTGTGTATCAGTGACTCTATCTATCGGTAGACTAAGTACTGGTAGCTCTATATCAGTAGCTTTACCCAGATCAATGACTTAACACTTGTCTGTTTTATGCAAAGCATATCTGAATGGGTTAGAAGAACTTCAGAACACATATAAACATAGATAGACATTGATTATCATGTCTCTGGTATTATTTTAATATTATTATCATCTTGATCATATATTGAAAGAATTAGTATATAGAAAAACATTAGATTGAGATTATCAAAGTATATGAAAGCATAATTGGGATTATCAAAATAGGTGAGGACAAAAATCTCCCCCTTTTTGATAATCACAACCCATGATATTATCATTTAAAAATAGTGATCAGTTGTATCAGAGGATATATCATTAAATGCAATTATCTCAGAGAAACAGTATGTTATAGAACATAATCGGTCAGAGGTGGACAAAAATGTGATAGTATCAGAGATAAAATTAAATGCAATGATATCAAAAGTAAAATTTGGTGTCATCAGAGAGTTAGAGAAAATGGTATCAGAGAATGAAATGTAACAGTATCAGAGGAGTAATGAATTATAGCTTTTCCTTAGAAAAAATTTCTCCCCTTTCATTAATATCTCTCCCCCTAGGTGAATATTTTTCCCTCTTTGATACTTAGAGAGTATTTCACCCCCTTTGTAAAATCTTGGTAAAATATTTCTCCCCCTTTGTGATAATCAAAAAGTGGGAAACCAAAGATAAGAAGAATAAAAATAAAAATGAGAAAAGAGATAAACACAAGTTTCATTTCATGTTCTAGATAAGGTACAAATAAATAAGCAAAATAAAATGGATTAATATCAAATTATCTAGCCACTTGGTCAATCCACATCCTCAATGTGAGATTTTCCCTTGGGAGTAGAAGAGGATTCAGGTGAAGTGGTTGGAGGCGAGCGCTTAGGAATCCCAGAAATGATCATTGGAGGCTGAGCCACAAAAACTGTTCCTAGTCTGTACTAAGGGGACATTTGAGTGATCATATGAGTGAGGCTTCAAATTTCTTGGGAAGGAGTCATCTGAACTAGAGAAGAAGTAGAGATAGAGGCTGATAAGGCAAGAGGGACAATCACTAGCCTAGCATCAACATACAGAAAAGTCAGCAACAGATTCCTAAAATACATAATTATTCCTCCTCTCTCCATAGCGGATATGAAGTCATCCTTGTTCTCCATAAAGTTTTCCAGCGCTGGTGTCAATTACCTTAGCTTTCTAACTTGCTCTCTAAAAGCTTTATTGACAAAAGGCAGCTTCATATTTTCAAAAAAAAGTTTGAAGTGATTGTTGAGTTGATTCTTGGTGAAAATATTAGAGAAATAGGAGTCCACCTTATCTTTCACTTCTTTTTGAGAGGCAGAAGCATCTCTCATGTAGTCTTGGACTATCTTAATTATCTCTCTAGCTAAATCTCGAGTAGCAAGAACAACTTTGTTCAGCTCGGATTAGTCTACAAAGCCACTAGTTGAAGATGAACCAAGGTCCTCCTTCATTACATCTCGAATTTTATTCAGATCCACTGAGGATTTAGATGCAATAGAACCAACAGAGAAGGTTACTATTTCTTTGAAGTTCCTGGTCAACCCACTGATAAGATTTTGAACTTGAGAGTCCTGGTTTTTAACATGATCTTTCATGGATGTTTTAAAACATTCGAACACTGGAACCATCTAGCTTACCACACTCTTGACATAGGTTATGTCCTTGTCAGCTTGGGATTTTGAGCTCATGTAAGAGTCTAAAGAAACAACAGATTCCTTTAGAGCTTCAAGATCTGCTTCAAGTCTAGAAACATGATCCTGAAAGTCTTTAACTTCTTCCACTATTTCTGCCATGAAGATTGAAAAATTACAACCTAGAGAGAGTTCAAATTATCTTTCCAACGTTCTAATCTCTTCAGCAAAACAAAGATTCATCTCAGCAACTGATGCAGAAAAAGATTCTTTCAACTCATCCTTCATGGATTCCAGATCAGCCCTGGTGATCATATCAGCAGGTGAAACTGCTGTGGGTACTCTTTCAGATGCTAAACTGACCACTGATTCAGTCATGATCGATTGAAATGAAGAGACCAAAGAAACTTCCATCTTTTTTAGCTCTTCCACAAAACTATCCTTAAGCTTATTCTTTAAAATATCCAGGTCATGCATTCTGACCACATCTTCAGGTAGCAACTCAGTCTCAACATCATAAGTAATCTTATGTCTATTGAGAGATGCTTCATTGTCAGAATCAATATAGTCTAAACCACATAATACAAAAGCTAGGTCTTCTGCCCAATCTTCAATTCCAGCAGGCATTGTAACACTTCCAACATTGGTTTGATGCTCATCCTCAACTGGTGCATCCTCAATTAAGATAACAGCATTCTCAGCATTATCAGAAGGTCTTCCTTTCTTAGGAGAATCTTCCACTATCAATCCTTTCTCTGCAATAGATGAACAATCTTCCAAACTAGAAAATGGTATGTCAAATTCATTTGCATCCATAGAAGGCACTAAAGATTGTCCAATCACTGGACTTAGTCTCAAATCAGCTGACAAATATGATTCACTTTCATGAACATCTTCTTCATTCTCTACAGCATCCACTTCAACATCCACTAAAGTAGCTTCTTCCTTGTCTGATTTATATTGATCTTGATCATTAGGAGTTGGACTAGGAGGTAAGTCATGGTCTCCTCCTTCATCAACAGAGGACTCTTCCTTTTCTAAATCATCACTGTATTCTGGCTCCTCTTCATCAGGTCCCAGACCTGGATCCCTCACATCCTTTGGTCTTGAAGGATGATCCACAAGATTAAATTTTTCATATACATTATGGTCATCATTGACCCATTATCCTCTCCAAGAGTTCCAATTTTTCCTCATGTATTTGAAAACTTTTGATGTGATACAAAAGTTATTCTTCACTACCACTATCTCATCTTGAGAATCAGCTACCCCTTTTACCTTGATCATTACCGAAATTAACTTAGCAAAGAATAGGGCATTTGTATTTGATTTCGGCCTTGTCATGTCTTCCATTTGGATCAGCAGCAATATGCACAGATTAACTTTTACACAATGTCTTAAGAGATGCAGGAGATAGATATCCTGATATCTCAAATTGGCAAAGTCTCCTCTCCTCGGTATCAAGACATGTTGAACAAATTTGAAAAAAAATCTATTCTCTCCATCCATTTCTACAGAAACCACTTGTCTTTGACTTCCATCACCAGTCAGATCTTCCAAAGCAGTCTCATAGTTGAAAATATCACTGGTAGGTGGAATGGATCTCGATAGATATCTAGATACCCCTTAATGTGGAACTTTGAAGCAGTCATCACATTCAACAGATAAAAACAATATCTCTTTTCCATTCACAAATTAAGTCACACAGTTTTCATTCTCATATTTCTCAAAAGTTACAAAATCGTAAAACTGTTTCAGTAACTTTGGAAAGTAGGGACCATTGTTGTTCGAAAAACACTCCACCCATTTTGACCTTCAGGCAATTTGAGTAATAAAAACTTTCTAGGAAGCATCCATTCTATACACATCTCCTTTTCTATTACAATAACTCGATTTTTCAGATGAGGATTTACTGGTCGTCTTCCTGATATTGTCCTGCTAGCACTTCCACTTGCTTCTGGCACATACTTTTTCTTCTTTGCTTTCGGCTCATCAGCAACATCTCTAACAGAAGGGAGTTTGGTTTTTTCCATCTCAGATTCTAGGGATTTAGGGTTCTCAAAGGATTCAGGAGCTAAGTTTTGAGGGTAAATATTTGAGGCTCAGTGGATTTTGAAGTAGATCGGACTTTAGTTTTATCATTTAGGAATCATAAAATAAATAAATAAAATGAAATAACGCAAAAACGGTTCAGATTCTGGCGGGAGACAGAAGTTTAAAACAGCGCAATCATCCGTATGGTCTATCAGGGAGAATTCCTATTAGTGAGGAACATCGGTGAGAATTTTACATTGGTGAGAATTTCAGATTGGTGAGAATTTCACATCGGTGAGAATTTTACATCGGTGAGAATTTTACATCGGTGAGAAGTTTACATCACTGAGGATTTTACATCAGTGAGGTTAGCTATCGATCAAGGTTAAACATCCCTAACTCATGTCTAATGTAACTTAACCTCTCCGAACTCAAATCTTTGGTGAAAACGTCAGCTAATTGATGTTCAGTACCAATAAACTCAAGAATAATGTCAAACTTTTGGTAATGATCTCTCATGAAATGGTGCCTTACATCAATGTTTTGGGTCCTAGAGTGAGAAACAGGGTTCTTTGAGATATTTATTGCACTAGTGTTTTCACAGTTGATAGAAACATGCTTAAAGTCATATCCATAGTCCAAAAGAGTGTGTTTAATCCAAAGAATTTTTGCACAGAAACTACCAGCAGCTATGTACTCTGCTTCGGCAGTGGACAATGCAACAAAATTCAGCTTTTTTACTACACCAAGATACTAAGGATTTTACAAATAGATGACATGTTCCTGATGTGATTTTTCTATCTAAATTTCAACTAGAAAAATTAGCATCTGAATAATTCATTAACTCAAAGGGTTGTCCTTTTGGGTAAAACAAACCTAAGTTTACAGTATGTTTTAGATACTCAAAAATTATTTTAAAAGAAATGAGATGATATTCTTTTGGATTATATTGAAATATTTCACACATACACACACTAAACATAATATCTGGTCAACTAGTAGTAAGGTAAAGTAAGATTCCAATCATACCTCTGTAATTGGTTTGATCCACTTGTTTCCCAGTTATCTGTATCTAATTTACAAAGAGTACTCATAGGAGTACCACTTTCTTTAATACTATCCAAACCAAAATGTTTTAAAAGATCCTTTATATATTTACTTTGATTCAAAATAATACCTTTTTCATTTTGGAAAACTTGAAATCCAAGAAAATATTTGAGTTGTCCCATTAAACTCATTTCAAACTCATTTTTCATACTCATTGAAAAATAAGTACATAAAGAGTGTTTAGAAGATCCAAAAATAATACCATCAACACAGATTTGAACTATTAAAACATCTTTAGAAATTCATTTAATAAAAACAGTTGGATCATAAATCCCTTTAGTAAAACTTTTGGAAATAAGAAAATTACTAAGTCTATCATACCATGCTCTTGGAGATTGTTTTAAACCATATAAAGCTTTAGAAAGTTTAAAAACTTGATTTGGAAAATTAGGATTAGTAAATCTAGGTGTTTGTTTGAAAAAAACATCTTCAACATTTAAACCATTTAGAAAATCACTTTTAACATCCAATTTATATAACTTGAAAATCAGATGAGCAACATAGGAAAGTAAGATCCTAATAGCTTCTAATCTAGCTACAGGTGAAAAGGTTTCCTCATAATCTATACCTTCCACTTGACTATATCCTTGTGCAACTAGCCTAGATTTGTTTCTATCTATGTTTCCAGATTCATCAACTTTGTTTCTAAAAACCCATTTAGTGCATATTGTTAATGTGTCCTTAGGTCTGTCAACTAATTCCCATACTTTGTTACTTTCAAATAGATTTAACTCTTCTTGCATAGCCATTACCCAAAATTCATCACTGATAGCATCATTAATATTTCTAGGTTCTAGCTATAAAGGAAAGGCTTGATGTTCAACCTGGTTTCTTAGAGAATCTCTAGTCTGTGTCCCTCTATCAAGATTACCAACAACAACATCTAAAGGATGATTCTTTAGAATCCTAGTTGATCTAGTAAATGTAAGACTAGAAATTCTAGGTTCATCTCCAAGTTCGGGTTCAACAGAAGAAGATTCTGGAATATGTCTAGAACTAGATATTTTTATAGCAGGTTCTTTAGATTTATCATTAAGGTCCAGAACACTCAAATCTTCTTCAAGATTTTCAAGATAGGTTTTAGGCTCATGTGGTTCAGTTTCATCAAACTTGATGTGAACAGATTCTTCCACACATTTGGTTCTCTTGTTAAATACTCTATATGATTTTCTAGTTAAAGAATAACCAAGAAAAATTCCTTCATCACTATTAGAAGAAAACTTTTCCAGATTATCCTTTGTATTGAGAATAAAAACTTTACAGCCAAATACTCTAAAGTAACTCACTTTGGGTTTTTTATTGTTCCATAACACATATGGGGACTTCTTGAGAACTGGTCTAATTAAGACTCTATTGATAATATAGAAAGCTATATTCACCACTTCAACCCAAAATAAAATAGGCAGATCATACTCATTAAGCATGGTTCTAGCTATTTATTGAAGGATTCTATTCCTTCTTTCTACTACACCATTCTGCCAAGGTGTCCTAGGAGCAAAAAAGTTGTGACTATAGGCATTGTGTGAGAAATAAGATTCAAACTCTTGATTTTTGAACTCACAGCCATGATCACTTCTCAGGGTTTTAATCTTAAGTCCACTAAGGTTTTCTATAGATTTGGAGTATTTAACAAAGTAAGAACAAGCTTCACTTTTGTGAGCTAAGAATTATACCCAAGTATATCTAGAAAAGTCATCTAATAGGACATAGACATAGTGCTTCCCATTTTAACTAGAAACACTTGAAGGTCCAAAAAAGTCCATGTGAACCAACTCGAGAGGTTGAGAAGTTGAAACTTATTTCTTTAATTCAAGACAAACTTTGTGTTTCTTTCCTTTTTGGCAGGGATTACAAACTTTGTCATTTGGAAATTCAAGTTTAGGTAGGTCTCTAACCAAGTTTTTTAGTCATCTTTCTAAGTGAATAGATGTTCCAGTGTCCTAATCTTCTATTCCACAACCAAAATTTTCTATGAAAATCATTTAAACAAGTAACATGTTGTTTAGGTAAAGCATTTAAATCAACAACATAAAACTTTTCATTTCATAAAGCAGAAAAATACTAAAACATTCATTAAATTAAAAACATTACAAGAATAATTTTAAAATTTCAAATTAAATCCATCATCACATAATTGAGAAATACTTTACAGGTTATATTTATGTCCATCAACAAAAAAATCTTTAGAAATTAAAACTGAATCAGTGTTACCAATCTGGCCTAGGCCGATGATTTTTCCTTTAGAATTATCACCAAAGGAGACATGGCCTCCATCAACCTTTATTAAGCTTTTGAATCATGAATAATCTCTAGAAATGTGTCTTGAACATCCAATATCCAAGTACCATAACTTCATGTGAGAACTCTTCAAACATGTTTCCTACAAAACATGTTTAGATAGGAAATGATTTTGGTACCCAGATTTTCTTGGGTCCAGATAGGTTAGCAATCAAAGATTTAGGTACCCATATTTGTCTTATGGGTCTCATATAATTTACAGAATCAATATATTTTAAAAGATAAACTCTATTTTATCTCTAACTATATAAATAACTGGTTGAAGCATACGAATTTCCAGAACTGGAATAAGCATAATTCTGTCCAGACATAGGAATAAATCGAGTTTTACTGAACTATCTTTTTCCAGGTTGGTATCCCAAACCAGTAGTGTATTTAGGTCCAACTTGCTTTCCTAACATTTGTTTAAGTGTATATTTTCAATTTGTGAACATTTTCTAAGTCATTTCTAAGTTCCTCATTAGACATTTTCAATTTATTATTTTCCTTTAACAGTTGAGAATTATTTTCTTTTTCTATATCAAAGGCATATTTAGCAGTGACAGTGAGAGCATGTTGTTTCTTTAATGACTTATATTTTTCTTTAAGTTCATTGCATGTTTCTTCCAGAATGTTACAGTATTCAAACAAGTCATCCTTAGACATATTTTTAGAATTTGAATCAGATTCTGCGTCATGTCCAGAATAATAGGAATTCAAAATAGTAGTATCTAAAGTTACCTCAGATGTGTTGGTCATGAAACACATGTTGGCACGATTCTTCTCAGAATTAGAAACTTTAGATTCACTTGTTCTATCCTCCGAATCACTCAAAGTAGCTTTCATATCATTCTGGTACTTCTTATCCTTATAATCATATTTCTTTTTTAATTTAAGTTTTGGACAGTTAGCCTTGATGTTTCCTTTCTTTTTTCACTCATAGCAGACTATATCATCTTCCTTGTCAAGATTTTTCCAATCCTTATCTAATGTCCTTGGTTGTCATACACTCCGTTGTAGTTAGATTTTCTAAATAAATTCTTCTTCTTATAGAAATTCTTTAATCTCTTGGCTATTTGAGCCATTTCAGCATCACTGTCAGAGTCTGAATCTTCCCTGATTGAACTTTCAGTTTGTATTTTCATTGTCTCTTTATCTTTTATCATAGAGGCAATAGACTTGAAAGCTACATATTTTCTATTGGGTTCGTCATATCCCCATTTATTTACCTTGATTTCTTCTTCATACATCATTAATTTACCAATAAGATCTTTTACAGGCAGTGCTCCAATGTCACATGACTCTCTGATTGAAACAGAAGTGCCCATCCATCATTCTGGCAGACATCTCAGAATCGTCATAATTTGTTCCTTAGCAGGAACAAATTTTCCATGTAAACTCATGGTATTGACTATCTCATTAAACCTGAGATACATATCAGAAATAGGTTCATCAGTTTTCATATTAAAAATATCATATTAAATAGTATAAGTATTCAATCACATTTCTTTAACATTGGTTGTTAATTCATGAGAAACACCCAAAGTATCCCATATTTTATAACCAGTTTTGCAAGAAGATATTCTATTAAACTCTTCATCTCCTAAAGCACAGTACAAGGCATTCATAGCTTTACAATTATTATTGTAAGCAGTCTTTGTAGGTACATACCAAGTTGTTCTTTTAGTTTCTGGAATTTTATATTGAGACTCTATAGTAGTCTAGATATCAAAATACATGCTTTCCAAATGTATTTTCATCTAAAGTTTCCACTGGGCATAGTTGGTTCCATTAAAGAAAGGTGTCCTGTTAGTAGCAGCACCCTCTAGTCTATTGTCCATAACTAGATTTTAGAAAAGAAATTTTAAGGAGATAAAATTTATAAATATTAGAATTTTAAGATCTTTAAAGATGAAACTAAAATCACAGTTGAAAAACAGAGTATGTCAACAATCCTTTAACAAAAAGAAGTCCTCTAATACCAAATGTTGGTCAGAGTGGATACTCAAGAGGGGGTGAATATAGTTCCAATTAAAATTTCTGTTAAAAATATTTCCCTTAAAAACCCCCAATTTAAAAACAAAGTTAAACTATAGTGAATCAATACAGAGTGTAGATGTTCAACCAGTTTCTCAAAGATTTATTAGGTCTCAGTTGACTTAATCTGAAGATTAAATTTACTTTTGAAACTAACTTACTGGTTTACAAAAAGTATAAACAGTTGCTAATTTAACTATCAAAGTAGCTTTAAAATAGTTTTTTATTTCAAAGTAATAGTACCAGATTATGAAATAAATATATATAGTAGGCTTATGACTAAAACTAAAAAGCATAGCAGATGTAACCAAGAGGTTCAGTCTCAAGACGAGACTTAGTCCTCTCAACAATTTATATAAATTGATCCACACCCTGGATCGGGGGTAAACAACAGTACACTACTATCCAGGTCCAAAGACCTCTACCACAGTTCTACATGGAAAACACAAACAATAACACACAGGCTGTCCAGGTATTGCTCGACCTCTACCACTATCCACAATGGGAAACAAAGGGTTATGAAGTTTGCGTGAGGATTTAAGAATATTCCAGTTCAGCTTAGGAGACAATGTGTGTGTGTAAAATAAATAGGGTACACAAACTGCTCTAAATTTAAAGATAGAATCACTAAAGTAAGTGAGAAAGAGTTTAGAGAAGCTTTAGTGATTGGCTGTACAGCTCTGGACTCGTTTGGTTGGACAGAAAAACTTCTGAGTCCTTCTCTGGTTTCTACTCAGAAAATAGAGTGTCGTTTTCTTCTTTGATTCTTGGTCCAGATTGTCAGCTTGAGTGCATGAAGTGATCTTGGTAGTTCTTCACTCAAGATGTGGCATGTGTTCTCCTTGAAAATGAGTAGCTTCGTGTCTGTCTAGTGTTCTTGGAGTATGGATTTATCCTTTCACGAATACACCATGTTTGAATGATGTTCAACCCTTTTATTTTTCACCCGTGTGACTTCTTAGTTCCTTGATGCTTGTTGTATGCACACCCATTGTTCTCTACTTCCCCAATTTTCAGCAAGGTCTTTATCTTCCCTTTTATAACATTCAGATCTGGTAAATGGGAATGATTACCTTTTTCATGGGTACTAGGTACGGTTCCATGACATGGAAACAGAGATCATTAAATAACATTAACTGCATTAAAAACATCCCATGTAACTGTTAGCTTAATAAATAAATAATATTGAGAGTATAGAGATTGACAGGTTGGTCAATCATTAGTAGATCGTGTTGGTAAATGTGTACAGTGGTCCTTTGTGTAGCAGAACCTTCCATCGGTAGCTCTTTGAACTTGCATCGGTAGCTCGTTGGTATCAGTAGCTCTAGGTATCAGTAACTCCTATCAGTAGACTTACTCTATCAGTAGCTCTGTAGAATGGTTCTATCTGTAGCTCTATACTTGTATCGATAGACTGTGTCAGTCGGTTCACATCAGTCACGTCTGTATCAGTACCCCGGTCGGTAGCTCGTATCCGTAGCTCGTAGTGTTCTGTATCAGTAAACTGAATCTGCCGGTATACTTTCTTATCGGTGGACTTATGCATATCGCTAGACCTATTCTACCGGTATCTCGGTTTCTGTCATATCGATAGACTTGGGGTCTGTTTGTAGCTCTTTTATATATCGGTGAACTTTGTGTATCGGTGACTCTGTCTATCGGTAGACTGAGTACCGGTAGCTCTATATCAGTAGCTATACCCAGATCAGTGACTTAACACTTGTCTGTTTTATGCAAAGAATATCCGAATGAGTTAGACGAACTTCATAACTCAAATAAACATAGATAGACATGGATTAACATATCTCAGGGATTATTTTAATATTATTATCATCTTGATAACAGATTGAAAGAATTAATATATAAAAAAACATTATATTGATATTATCAAAGTATATGAAAGCATAATTGGGATTATCAAAACAGGTGAGGTCAACAATAATCATCTAATAAAAGATTCTATTATAGACTAATAACATCAACATAATTAAGCATAACATTGAGATTAACCCTTGAAAATATATGTATAATGTAAAAATATATTGAGACTGGTAAATTAATGGAAAACAATTCATAGAAAGTTTATATGTTAATAAAAAAACCATCCCAAGTAATCGAAAATTAAAGTTATTCAAAACTTTTATTTAAATAAATATATAAATCATAGATTTATTCAGTTATTTTTATGCTAGAATTAGAGGAAAAATGATCTAAGGGACTTTAGTATTTTCTAATAGACTCAATATTATTGAGCGTTCCAATGACTATGTGAGACTAATGCTATCCTATTTAGGATTTTATTAATTGTAGAACTCATTCAGCTGAAACTATTCAAACATTGTGAATTATTTTAGTGAATTTATAAAATATTTTCTAAAATTATTATAGAATGATGAACTATGACTTATGATATCTATGTTTTGGATATGTTTTGATAATAAAAGTTTGTAAAAGTTCAAACTGAATGAAGGAAAATTATCGAATAGTATAATAATGGTTCTTATAGAATATAGTATTTCTAATTCAAAACTAAAGGAATTATTATTAAGGAGTAGTAATGATTCCTTATAATAAAATTTTCTAGATATCTTACTGGGTTTGTCAATCATCTTGCATTATCCTTATTTTTTACAATGTTATAAAAATTTATTCATCAGTCCTAATGAATATATGATACCAAATATATACTTTACAAATTTTTTAAGTATAAATGTGTTCAAAATCATGGTAAGAATTGATAAATATAGTAGTTTACCTTCAACTGATGTATAGAAGTGGTGCTACATTAATTATTTGAAGGAAAAGACTATATTTAATTCAGCGGATTTTTATTAAAGGATATTTATTATATCTTACTTCCCATATATGATGAGAGAAGTTGCGTGATAATAATTGTTTTTATAAATATCATATGATAATGGATTAAATACACATGGTTTATGATTTATCAAATACAATGATTTTTTTGAAAAGGATACAAGGATGAAATTGTATTATTCAATATTAATGTGCATATCCAGATATTTTTTAAAATATTACAGATGGTGTTCTAAGAACACATCAAAATCTTATTTGAAATGATAATTTTTATTTATTTTCATATTAAAAATATCAAAAACCAATTGAACAACATATAGGATTTGGTTATAATTTTTTATTTGTAAAATATTCATACTAGAAAAATAAATGTTATTTCCTTAATAAATGGAGTCTGTATATGATAGAAAGATATTATGAATAGAATATAATGTCTAAGAGGCTATTGGGAGTATGTTTGAACTATGTGAAGTCCATACATATCACAAATAATATCATAGTAGTAAAGGTTAAATGTGAATTCACTTAATATCCTAAAATATTTTAGGGTATGGAAGTAAAAAAGAAATGAAAAGAGTTATACTTATTTATTGTAGAAATGTGAATGTCCCTTAATTCATAAATTATTATGGTATGTTGGAACATTTTTAATTTAAATAGTTACATTAGTTACAAAAATATTACATGGTATATGTTTAATATAAAGGGATATAATAATGATGATTGTGAACTCAGAAAGATTAATGTGTAGATAACCTAATATTTTAACATCCTAAAATTTTATTTTTTGGATTCAAGGAGTATGAATATGTTAAATAATTTTAAAATTAGATATAAGATTAAAAAATATCACCATTATTCCAAATTAATAACTTTGTAGATGTTTCTAACTAATGAGTTTAGTTTTAGGGATCTATCAGGTGGTAACATACAGATGTCTATGAATTACATAGAGATACCATGAGTTTAGAAAACCCCAAAATTTATAGTAAACATAAGGAATATTCAATCATTTATCATACATGATACATTATAAAGATGATTATGTATGGTTTTTAAATATTCTTTAACAAGTTTAAGATTGTAAAATTTATCATGTTCAATGAATTAAAATCTCCAATTTATCATTCTTTGACACTGGCTGCATATTTTTTGTGATGTGAAATGATAATAATCCCCTTAATGTGTGACTTTGAGTTGTACCCACTATACATCCGTCATAGTATATTATGGGTTGTGATGATATGTTAATATTAGCATTAGTAGAATCTTATAATTGAAATATGAAGTTTTATACAATATAAATATAATATAATCATGAGTTAATAAGTTAAAAATTATTATCTAGATGAACCTACAAAATTATATCACAATGAATTTCATAAAGACATTAATATTATTTGGGGAATATGATTATTATGAATCCTTATTACTGAAGGATAGAAAAATACTTTCCAGGAGAAAATTTATAATTTGATACATTTTTAATGTAATTCATGTGGATTATCTAATTAATGGATGGTTTGTTATATTATAGATCATGTCATCAGTTACAGGTCAACAAAGTTGAGATTTATCATCTTATTTGAGGAGTAAGGACATTGGTTCGTTGAATGAATTAGACTATAGAAATTCATCAAATTTATTAGTAAGATAACATGTGATATTCTTAGATACTTTGATGAAGAAAATGTATTGCACTCATCTAATAGATAATTGACATGGGATGTATTCAAAAGGTATGTCAGAATATTTTAGGGAATTATAAATATATGGAAAGACCTATACTTGATTGAAATATTCCATGTCTTTTGGAAACATGATTTCAAGTAAATGGGGATTATATACATTTATGTATGAAGTATATGATATATATTTTGGTGGTCATGTTCATATGGAGATATGAGTATATTTGATTAAGATCAAAGTAGAGCTCATTGTAGAATGAGAAGAATAGTTTTTTAAATAGGGTTTAAAATTTTCTTGTATCTATGAAATTGAGATTTCATATTTTTTCTAATTATATAATGGTCTATAGGGTTACTTAGTTAGGCCCTAAAATATATATTAAAATGTAGAAAAAAATTTTGTTCCAAAATGAAGAGAGGTTGATAAACCGTATCAAAATGGATTTTGGATGGATTCGTAATGAGTTGAGAAGATTTTCAAAGAGTTCATATGGCATTTTAGTGAAAGTGGGATATTTTTTTGGAAATAATTTTAAATAGGTATAGCATATTTTAGTTAATTTTGGTAGAGATTGATCTAAGTTCCACTTTGATTGATAAGGTAAATCTCTCTATGCCCTCTTATAATATCCATATTGATGTTGAATATGAAAGGAAACCCCTTTTCTATACCCAATGTATGGTTGTTGGGCATTCTTTGGATTTATGTCAGTGAAAGATTTCTTGCGAGAGATATGGGATGAAGGGTCATCCAACTGAACTCTATAGAAGTAGAACTGAGAGAGAGCATGTGACTTTGTCAAAGTCTCTTGATCATGGTGGATATGTTCTCAAAAAATCATCTTCCACTAAGGTTGGTATGTTAACTTCTGACAAATCTATCTCTCATGTGCCTATTCGAAAAGGCAAAGGCCCTATGGTGGATAAGTCTCTAATGAGTGGCCCCTCTAATTATAGGGTTGGATTTTTTAATGAGAATATATCTAATGATGGTCGTGTTACTTCTCCAACAGGATTAGTTGAGACTGGAGAGAATGCTTGCCCCACTGATGGTGGGACTGGAGTGACTGATCCTAGTTTGGGTGATCACATTGTGATTCATCAACATGTTGATTGTCATCACAATATCTAGAATTTATTGAACTCCTCTAGGATTGTTGAGAAGTGGGGTGACATCTCTGATGTGAAAGGGATCAAAACAGGCAGTAGAGGTCATGCTTCTTGTAAGGATACACTCTTATCTAAAAAAGGGATGACAGATGACACTCTTGCCCCTCTAAGAAAAATAAAATGAAGGACTACTCTAACACACCTCGCATGGTGGCTACTTGATCTTATTTGAAATTTTCAGGTAAGTTCAATTCTGATATTTTTAAGATTCTCAACTAGGGTAAGTCCCAATATGAATGGAAAACAGGTGATGATTCTGATTATGGGAATGCCATGTCTTATTATGATCTATAATATTATGCTTGATGGATGAGGGAAATTTCCTTTGTTTGACCCCAATCGTCTCTCTTGTACTTTCTCTTTTATTTTTTATAAATGGTCAGAAGCTTAGCTTCTAGCTGGAGTTACTGGGTATCGTACGTTATACCTTATGTCTTAAAATTGAACATGCATGTGATGAATTTTATAGATTACTATATCCTAATATTTTATAAGCCATTTTATGCATATATTATTCCATAAAATAGGATTATGTTACGGGTGCATGTTTTGTGTCACCTATTATACACTAATTTCCTTCATTTTTGAATCAACGAGTTAATTTAGTTATGGATATAAAATCATTTTATAATCACTAAAATGTTTAATGTTTATTAAACCCAAAAATGTATAAATTATAGTAATATATTTCTAATTGTATGATGTGCTAGCTGATTCTCAAGTCCATTTATTAAATAAGGGGAGCCTATATAAAGGATGATATCACCCCACTGTAGGGTGGGTGGTATGTACACATGATATGATCAATCCTTGATAGACACTCTATTAGGACCAATATTACATTTATCTATACAGAGAAGTTACAAACAATGATTTGGGGTTTTTGGGTCATATAATTATGTCTGATGATTTTACTGGTTAGTATACTACTAATGGAGGTAAAATTCATTAAGAGTTTTTAGTTATTTATATCATGAAAGATCTGATGGGTTCAACAAAATTGTGGAAAAATGCATATGTGGTATTCATATTTATATTATGTTGTTTATATTATATATTTATTTATTCAGAATTACTAGGAACATTATTATGTATTTTTTCTGCTATGCTGATCATATGATAATCCACCAAAACCGTTTAATCATATCCCACAATCACCATTCTAATATTGGCATCTTATACACTTACTTAGAAGAATCTTATAATATACAGTATGGACAACACACAAGGTTACTACCCAATTTTCGGGAATAGGATAACATTATAAGGATTATAATTTCTAGTTAATAAATATATAGAATAATGGGAATAATATCCCTCATGAGAAAAAATATAATACAAGTGGGGAAATCATCCCATTTATATGTACTAATATCCTAAATGTCATATAATCATACAAAATAACCAAAATAACGATGACTCATAATTTAAATATTTAATATTATATTATAAAAAATATATTTAAGGATAACATATAATACAACAAACTTTAATTGATGGATATGTTAATATCCCCATTCCTAATGAAATTTTTTAAGGATAATCTATGAATAACACACCCAATACCACTAACTATCATGGGATGAACACTCATACCAACTCAAGTCAACTGAAAAAGGATAATGGTAAAATTCTTCAATGCATATAAGTGAATTACATGCTAGAAATTTCCAATCTCATAGAATACCTAGCCTTAAAAATTCCTAAAGGAACCGAATATATTCCTTGACATTCAAAAAAATCAAGGGAATCCCTAATGGGAATTGAATAAAAATTCCAAATCAATTTGAGTTGATAACATGGACAACACCAATCAATACATGATTGTATAACACCCAAAGTGTCCATATAAGAAAAAAACATTCTTAACCTACTCTATCTGATTCAATGAAATCCTTTTTAGAAAAACCAAGTTCAATCACATATGGGTGGAGAGACCACATTTCTCACATCACAATAAATTAGCATAAACCATAGGTATTAGTTATGGATATAGCACATTAAATCAAAGTAATACCACTCATCAAAAACCACTAATTGATTCAAAAATGAATGGTAGATATAGAAAATCTACTTGTAATCCCTAAATTAGGTAGAAACTAAAGATAATGTTATAAATACAAAGGAAATAATGATTAGAGGGAACTGGATTGGTACACAAACTACAATATACATCCTATGAAGAATGACACCCAAAATTGATGATAAATAGAGGATATACAAGGTTTTTAAAGGGAGAAACCAAAGGAAGGGGGATTATGAGTGTCTTGGAGTGAATAAGAGAGGTTGTAGGATTCATAAAACCTTAATAAATTTATATTATAATTAATTAATTAATTAATTTTTTAAAATTATTAGTTACCCACTAGGTATCCAACTTGATATTATTGGATACTCGGCCCCCCATTGGGTAGCCACATAATGGAGATTTATAATTTAGTAGCCTAGATAGGTCAACCCCCTCCCTATTGATTCCAACAGATACCCCACTTCAAGTAACAAGGTAACTAGTGTCAGGTGTCTCCCATGAAAAGAGTCCATAAACTAGTATTAACCTCTTAAAATGACCCCAAGACATATTTGACTTCTTCAACACCAAAAAAACTAAAATACATAATTTTTTTGTGAAAATTTAAAATTATTGATATGTTTTATAGATAAAATATGTTACATGGTTTCTTTAAAATATATTTCTCTTACAATTAGTTTTTTTATTCTTAATAATATTATTATGTTTTTTATAGTAAATGAAAGTTGTTACCATTTATCTTATGCTTTTAAAAATTCATATTAAAGTAAAATTTGATTAAGATGGTTGAATTTATCTATAATAAATACTTTTATCATAAGATCATAATTTTTCTACTCATTTGATAAAAATCTTATAAACTGTGGTATTATTAAAATTATGACCCTTTTAAATTCCATCATATATTTTTTTGTGAAAAGTTCCATATTCCAAAAAGGAATTAATTCACCTTAGTGTTCATATCATGATATAGCTATTTAGGTAGGCTATTATACTAATCATTTCATATATGATTCTTTCATGGTTGAGCAAACAAAACCTATCTCAACCCATCATATAAATATAGTCAACACTATTAGCCCAATATCTTATCTTATAAGGTTTCCCATCTAAGTGTAACCTATAACACACAAAAATATTTGGTTACATAATTATTATTTTTATCAATTTCCACTATGTCTTAAACAATATAATCCATGGGTACCCACATTATAAATGAAACAACCCATTGGAATAATCGATCTCTCTACATGTGTTTTCATTAAAAGGGATCTAGATATTTTTTTATATTGTATATAATCTGACTATATTATATTCTGTATTCAATTTATATATATTAATTCATCTAAAATACTTATTTGAAATGCAATTTCTTCTCCCAAATCAATATGTTCAAACCATATTGATGTTTAACTATTTATATGACTCATAACTTGTGTTATTGACCCAAATCAAAAGCCATGTATATTTATATAAATATAAATTCATCCCATGTATATGGTATATGAAAATATTTTTTGTAAAGGATTAAAATCATTTGAAATAAATAACCATAGTAAGAGTAATCTTGGAGTTAAAATATCCAATCTGGAATTTTCTAAAAAAATTAGAAGCATTTAGTATAGTGATGGGTATGATATAATTCCCACTACCCAAGGTTACCTAACTTAATATACCTCAAAACAATCATAAATATAATTCCTAATGTGTATAAATTATAATAAACATTACCAATAAAACTAAAAACTCAACAAAAGAAAAATTCATGGTAGAAGAAAACTGAATCAATTATGATACTTAGCATGCAATTGTATAAATTTTTTGTATAATAATTTATATAAGAATTCTAACACCATAAACTATATAATATATCTATACATCATATAAAAAATATATATCTATATATATAATAGAAAATAAATTAAACAAATAAAAATTCATATACTGGAAATTGATATATACTATTAATGAAAATTTCTAGAATAAATATAATAATAAACACTATAAAATTTTTCTTTGTATTGTAGAAATTAAATAATTAAATAACTATAAAGACTTTATATTTATTTATAATTTCAAATACTTCATTTTTTTATTAGAGGGAATTTTAATTAATCATTTGATATTGTAAATATAAATACTATATATGAATGACTTGTATTTTATGTAAAAAATCATAATTTTTTAAATTTGATATTATTTAAACCTTTATTAAATAAATTATAAAAAATCCTATTGATGTGGAATAAATAATTTTAAAACAAGGTATTTAATTTTAATTTTTAAATATTAATAATAGTTCATAATATAAATATATACTCTTTTATGTTTTGTTTCTTCTTTAAATTTTAAACACTTCATAATTCGAACTTATAATTTACTAATAAACCATTTATATTGAATTTATAATAAACTTTACATAATATCCAAAGAGGTTTAATATTATAATTTATTATTATATATAATTATGTAATAATTGTTTAAATTTATTAGTAAAATAAATATAATCATTTTATAATGAAATAAGATATAAACATTATATAAAGAAAATAAAAAACCAAAAATAAATTTTATATAATTATTAAAATAAATAAATTATAAAATTAAAATCATAATTGAACCAATAAAAAAATATTCTCTTTATATCCTATTTAAAAATATAGTCTATATCATAATTCTTAGTTTAGCTATCAATAAATCTTGTATTCTATGATTAGAATGGCATGGCCTATGACTTATAATTCAACATGATCTATCACATTGTATGATATTTCCATGTAATATGTTGTGGATGAGCACATATAATATTTTATGATTGAACTTGGTAACATCATCCCATCATTGATAAGTGGTTTGTGCAATATTCACCCATCTAATACTAGAAATCATTTAGTATCATATCACATATATCATAAGGATGTTATGATGCTATGTTTTTTAAAAAATATTATCACTATCATAACATATGATATCCAATAGAACAATCATGATTTCCCAATTTTAAACATGATTTGAAGAATCATTTTCAAGATCACCATTCTAGGAAAACTAAAACAGTGTGTAATATAAATAAACAACACATACCTTACAATGATGATTTTTATACTTCTCTCTTCAACCTGTGATTGATGAATATTACTAAGAAACACTGAGAGGATGGTTCCCTATAAGGTGGTTCCATGGAATAACCAAATTACACAATAATTTTGGCAAGGATCTCATTTAATCCATGAATTACTAGTATCTTGAGTAGTAAAATAAGGATGAAGAATACAGATCATAAGAGAGTGATATAATTAGTATGAAACTTAGGCGAGCTCAAAAACCCATATTAATGTAATTTACCTCCTTATATTTATCTCAAGAAATTCCCCAATAGTTTATGTCATTTATTGTAATGTTTCATAATGTATGAGTGAATGGATTATTGTTTAAATGACTTTAAAACATTACTCCAATAACTTTAACCCATGTGTTTCCTCAAATAAAATATTTATATTAATGATAGATTAATATATGTGTATGATCACTAAAATGTTAATAGTTAATGTGTAAATAAATTTTCAATCACAAATACATGCTAACCATAAGTTAAAATTATCTACATTACTATATGAATATTTTATACACTATGAGTATCTAAAATACAGGCAATACGATTTCTCTATATTATATTAAATGATATACCCAAAGGCGAAAATATGACTCTTGAAACATGTATTGCAAACCCTACGATATACCCACATCATACTTTGAGTTATATAAAATGACAAATCATATGTTATTATGGATTTAGGTCATATATCTATTATATCAAGCCTTTAAAAACCCACACATAATCACTATGTCATACTTTCATTCTTAGTGAACTATATGAGTACTCCCCACAGAGATATTCTACGACATATAAATCCCTTCATCTCAAGATCATCAATATAAATGTCAACTACCTTAAATACACTAGAGCCAAATGGTATTGAATAATTAATATTATATTCACTCAATGAACTTGATCAATCCAGAATTCTAATTCCCAAATAATAGGGGAATTAGATAAATCATCTAGGAACAAATCAAAAAATTAATTGATGACTAGATGGAAAACTAGTCACTCAACCACCACTATTGATCTTAATAATGTAGTAAAAACCATTATTGTGATGGATCCTACCTAACCAATTTAAGGTCCTTCTCAACTGACTCAAACATTCACCTATCTGATAAAAGTATTATAATAAACCCTTTGAGAAGAGAAAGATATATACAACCATTAGAAATCCACATACACATGTAACCAAATAAACCAATGTATTCTTATAATAAAATTCACACTATCTACATAAATAACTATAAATTCCCTTGAATTACCATAGATGCTCATGATTATATAATAAATGGATACCTCATTCACGACTCTACTCTCTTTCCCAATGGAGTATATATTGATAAAATTATTGATGAGTACTTCACATCAAGATCCAAATCACTCATTAACCGATATTAAATGAATGAATATGATACAAAAATGACTAATAATGTTATATAAATATTTATAATGACTAGAATAATATATATTATAGTTGAAGATATTTATCTTATTTATATTGATTCCTTCTCAACTACATACATTTATCTGGATCTATCATTTTGGCCCAGACTGGTCTAAGTGTATGATCACTATTGTGATATATTCTAGAAGATGTGATAATATCTATACCAATATGTATCATTAAAACTATAACTATGAAACATTATCAATTATTTATGATTGAACCAAAAAACCTTTTTTTCCAAAAATATTATCTTTTGTAACAACTAGTTACTACTGCAAATAAGGAGTTTATCATCGCTAGATAAGTCCATTTACAGTGCTAAAATATTGTTGTTAATCTCCTCGAAGATTAAGGGGGGACGTCCCTTTTATCAGCACTCTAAAAAATTCTAATAATGGACCCTTTTATCAGTTCTGAAAATGACACTGATAAATTTGTCCTTTTTCAGCGTTGATAAAAGTTAAAAAACATTAAAAAAAATAAAAAATATTTCTTTAATTTGGGAGGGGCTTCAACAGCACTTGAATCCCCCTTAAAAAATGCCCCATCCTAGCCCATATGCCCCATCTAGCACTCTCTAACCCCCCAACCTTTAACAGAGACCCCACCCACCCTTTATCAATGCTAGACTTTATTCCACTCGTGTGCAGGACCTGCCTCCCCTAGATTCTAACTTGGGACCTCTTGCCTACACACCAAAGCATTTACTACACCACCGTATTTCTTTTCTCTTCATTTACTAATATATCTATTTATTTATATATATATTTAGTTATTTTTACTAGTATATTAATATATATTTATATTAACATATATATATATTTATATTGATATATATATAGTTATATTAATATATATAGTTATATTTATATATTAATATATTTATTCATAAATTAATATATATTTATAAGATTTGTTTTAAATACATTTATAAAATAAGTTTTTTTGTTTGTGTTTATAAATAAATAAATACATATATACAACAGACACACACACATAGATATATATATATACATATATATTATGTGTATCTGTAATTATAATTATACATATTTATATATATTTACAAATATTATATATTAATATTTATATACTTATGTTTAGAATATATAGATAATATATATCAGTTTGTCAATACAGAAACACACACACACACACACATATATATACATGTACACATTATATAGGTATATAAAAATATGTATATTTGTATTTTAAATAAAATGGATATTAGTTTTTTATTTAGATAGGGGTTATGTATTGAGAAATATATTTTATATGTAAGTATGTTTAATTATTTATTTATAAAATTATATTTTTACGTTTGAATATAAAAAAAATATTTATATATTGTTAAATATTTTATTATAAATAATAGTACATTATGAAAAATGATAACAAGCCCTGAAAACCTAAAAACCGGTAAAAAATGGAGAAACCCTCAAAACCTGTAAATACAGTCAAAAAGTCAAATAAATCCTAAACTCAGGGTAACAACGAAAACATCTGATCCGAGAGTCTGTTCTAGCTCCGTGACCAGTCAAATAGAAGATCATCAAACAAGATTTTATATTATAGGTGTTGGGGGCCAAACAAACATGGAGATCATAAGTTACAACTGTTTGAAAAAAATAGCAAACATGGAAAAATTATAAGAAATGGGGGCTCAGAAAACCTAACAAACCACAGATTCAATAAAAAGAGCATAACTTCTATTATGGGTGTATTTTTTAGCTTTGTAACCAGTCAAAATGATTCTCATGGAACAAACTATGATATAATAGGTGATAAATGCCGAACATACACTCATATTTGGAGTTATAGTCATTTAAAAAAAATTGAAAGTGCACCAGACACGGAAATGAGGTTTTGGAGGCTTTATGATGTGTTTTTTGGGGGAATTAGGGTACTATTAACGACTATAAATATGTTCAAGTCATCCTTATGTGTATATATCTTCATTTTCTTTGATTCGATATGTGGTAGAGCCCAAACGGACACTAGGAGTGAATGTTATGGTTGTTTGAAGTTGTAATTTTTTTCTGGAGTGGTATAAATGATATATCATCCATTTCTTTGATCTTATCATGGTTTCTATTTGACTAGGTCCTTAATAATTTCATGATCTTTTGATTTTACTGGTTTCAACAATCAGTTGGATTTCTGTAACAGAAGTTATGTTCATTTTTGTGATTTGCGGGTTTCTTAGGTTTTTTAGATGCTAGATGGATTTATCAATTTCAAACGATAATAACTTCTTCTCCGAGCATCCGTTTTATCACCATGAACTTTAAAATCGAATCTTGAAAAATATCTACACTCTGGTGACCACTATAACCCCTTCTCACATTCTTTAAGGCCAAAAGGCCGATAATTCCTCCCAATAGTCATAAGTTCTGCTCTGGGTGTCTGTTCTGTATCTACCACATATCTAATCGATCTAAAAAATATTTAAATTATATATATTATATTTATATAAATATAAATATACTTATATATCAATATATTATTTTTATGAAATATTTTTTTTAATATACACTTTATCAGTGCAAGGAAAAAAAATGTTGATAAATCCCCCCCTTTATCAGTGCTACTAAAAAAAGCATTGATAAAGGGGTCCCCTTTAACAGTGCTAAAAAAGCACTGATAAAGTGGTTTCCTTTATCTATGCTTTTTTTAGCACTCTTAAAGGGTGGTGATGTAGAAACCTAGTTTTGTGGTAGTGAGGATTGTGCCAAGAAAATCAGTAAACATGGCTCATCTTATTGCATGTATAGTGCTTCAATGTATCACTTGAAAAATGATGTAATATTTCTATACATACCATGAGAAAAACAATTGGACATATTTATTTTTAGGTGGATATAATTAACCACTCTAACCACTTCCTCTACCTAGGAACTGATCAAACACCTCAAATAACCTATTTATAGTATTCCTTTCTCAACTTTTCACTATGTTTCCTCTAACTTTATCACTCCCAAACAAACTATTCCATTCCGTCTATAGTTTTTTTATACACCTCTATATTGGTTCAAAGTAAAAAATAGTTACAGCTATGAATATATCACTATTCCAACCTAATTTTAAAATCAATGGACTTCATGGTCTCATATCCATCCTATGTTTTTAAAAACCTCATTTTCTCCATGAATTGGGAAGAATAATTAATTACCATCATTTCACTCAATTAAAAATCTATAAACACCTTTTCATATTCAATATTTAGAATATCTAGTAAAACTACTCATAGAATGATGTATAGAATCTATTATTTTTCAACCACTCATATTTCTCATTCTAAAAGAAGAAAAGCACCAAATATTGTGATATACAACCATGAATAAAAACGAATTATCTTATCTTAATATCATTCTACTTAATAATCATATCGATTAAATGAAAAATTTTGTATACACACTCAATTTCACTCTACATTCTACACTCTCTATTCAAAATAGTCCAATGAAATATTTGAATGTTAAGGATATAATGAGTTATTATAATGTCATCATGTGGTGACATACATTCAATTTATTAAATCATACAAGTGAGGATTTCCATGATCGTTTTTTTATTGAGGACCCTATGATACTTCATGTGGTACATACATTATATATTCATCATGATTCACTATAAACATATACTGAGGTGGAAACCTTCTATAATACCAAGCAATAGTTTATAAATAATAATATATTAATACCTCCATAAAAATGATTATAAACAATCATTCACTTTATATAAAAAACCCTATCAAATCACTCTTTATTTTCATATTTTATAACCAAGATACTCCCACACCCATTAATATTGAGATTATACCCTATGTACTAGTTATTAGCATGAAATAATGTTCTTACCATCTCATAAGAAAATATATTTGAACATAAATCGGTTATATAGTAATAGATATCCTTAGTGATTTTGACTACCACTAATAATTTATATAGGGGAACCTAATAATTTATCACCAATGGTTTAATTTATATTGGGTTATTTCTAGTCATATCTAGAGTAAATAATTATATTAAAACCTTAAATATTCATGTGATCCATATTCCAACCATGATGAATTAACAAAAAAACCATCACCACCTTGTCATAGCAATAACATTTTAATACAAGTATCATAACCAATAAATTTGTAAATCAAACCCCATGCTACTTGGGGAATTGGGGATTCCACTAATGAAATGTTGGGAAATCATGATCTAAAACTATTATCTCAATAATAACTAATACTATATCATGGGTACCTATTACCCGAAACTATAACATGCATAAAATAAGGATTTGATACCAATTTCATCCTTATTACATCTGGACACCTGAGTTAGGTTTTCTACACCACATAAAGTTCACGTTCCCATATGCTAGAGGCTACGGACTAGTGTTAAAAGTTTGACCATATAATGATATGAGTACTATAATAGTATAATAACCATATAAGATAAAATATAATAAACCAACTCATGTATAAACATAATTTAATAACCACAGTAAACAAATAATATATTAAAATATTATTTAGAAAAGTGACATTCCATATAGTCACACCAATCAATAATATTATGACAGTATCTATACTAATACTCAATGGTTTAATACACACATACATACATGATAAAAACATTTTAAAATAATATAAATACCATAGGCATTCTATACACTAGCCAGTTAATCCCTGGTTCCATATTATCTTCCTAGTAGCCACCATCACTAATCACCACGCTGTTGACCTTTCTTGTATCTCAAACCATAAATTTTTCACATCCTACAATGTTCATATATGAGGAATATTGAGTTGGATATCAATGGTAGGACAGTAAAATTTACTTCAACATACTTTAAATGTGCATGATATGATGTAATAATTTTTATTCTCAAAATAAACAATAGTTTTAAAAAATCATATTATAATTAGGATACTGTAATTCCTGAACCTACATAACATGTATAGTAATGATATGTTGGTCTTATGAAATCCACAATAGTCATAATGTGTGTCCACCAATTATTAATCATTATTATCTGACCACAATTTCCTCCATAATGATTTGTCCATGTATCCTATCTCAAGTCCCCACCTTGTTGGAATATTGTAAACACCAACACATTTTTCATTAAAGGACCCCCTTTTAACCCCTATACATATGATCCAAATGTTATTTCCATAATCCATTATATAAAGAATAAATCTCAATTTGACACCATTGGTTATTCATCTCTATATCCTTATTGGTTGCTCATTCTACGACCCCCTTTTAATGGTTCAAACTATCCCAATGATCCTCTCATCACTAACCACACTAGTATACTTTAAATTATAAGAAAAATACTCAATTAAATTAAAAATCATGTTATTACCTAATATTGAAACCCTGTGACACTCTATGAGCCCATTTATCTCAGTTTTCAAACCCCATAGGATTAGTGACATTATAAAACCATTATTCACTCATCTCGATTAACCCCATTAACTAATTTTATATTTATTACCCATGTTCATTAATGATTCTCTAGGAAAAAAATTAGTGATCTATTTTGTGTCCATTTTCATTTTTATCGGTGAACATATCATCCTATATGGATTTTAACAAACCTTCTTATTACTTCCCTACATCTCAAATCCCTCTATTTGGTTGCCCATATTGGGTTTCCAAATAACACAAAACTGTCAAATCATAACTTAAAAAACACATGGTGTAACAGGGTTATGGTAACCCACATGAATATATATTTAACCCTTCATTATATAAAAATAAATTAACTACACTTTGATTAGATGAATTATAGGATCCAAATAAAATTTCCATGAAACACTCTAAATAGTGATCTACTGCCAATCAGTGAATCTAATCAATAATGGTTTATGTGTAGTGCCGTATCCATAAGGATTAGATCCCAAAATAATATAAGATATAGTAATTAGACAACCCACCAAAATTGTATCTCTCTTGGAATTAGGAAGGGGGAATAAAAAGATGTCTCATGGTAACCCCCCATCTTCTTTAGATGAACTGGGATGGATTTTTTTTAAATGGTTTCATGGAAAGGGGGAAAAATATTTTAAATAATTAACTTCAGTAGATCATTGGTTAATTGGTGATCTTTCACTAATGAAATTATTCTAGACCATCATCCACTAAATGGAATGGAAAGTGTTTTTTATTTCTTCTACCAAATCCATTAGGTACATGGTTACCCAAAGTGGGTAATCAATGACCTTTTATACTAATTGGTAACACTTCCACATTTAGTTTTCTCCAAATTACTAAATAAAAATCATGAGAACCCATAAATTAGATAAAAATATAAGAAAACTATTATTAAAAATATACTAAATACAATAATTATATACCTCTGTAAACCCATGGTTTTGAACAATTTATGGTTTTGATGTTTATAAAAAGCATAAATTTTTATATAAGGAAAGGATTAAATTTTAAATATTCATTTTAACTAGAATTCCCAATGAAATGAAAGTTAATAATTTTTGTAATCTGTCAATGAAACAAAAATTTGCGGCTTAATATATAATTTTCATTTAAAATAATATATATCTTAAGGAGTTAGTGGGAAGAAACATGAACATAGTAAAGTTGATGAATGAAGGAAATATTACTATATTATAATACAATAAAATTATATAGGGGTTTAAAAAAATTTAACTGACTCAACTAGCAAAATTACCTTCTATAGATGTTATTATTACTAAAAATAAAAAGTGATACAAATTCATTAATTGAAAATGACAATTTTTTTAGATCTTAAAACATGAACCTACTATTGATCATGATTATATGGAATTTTTTTTAGAAAAATGTATTAAATTAATTAAATATAAAATGAATACTATATACACAAATCATTAATGGATATTTATTAATCTAAATTAAGAGTTAATAATTGTAACACTCCAAGAATTTATAGCACGTTAGTTCTTCAATGTAATTCAATAACTTACCCTACACACACCATCGAGTTCAACCACACCACAACATTCCAAACTAGCTGTTCAAAAGCGGTTATGAATAGTATTAATAGAATTTTAAAATTTATATAACCCTTATAATTATAGAATCCATATTATGAGTTTCTTTGAGAAAAGTTATGGACAAATTCATTTTTTTCAGATAAAAGAAGTATTTAAAAAAATGAAATTTTACCACCTTTTAATGGAGAACCCTTTTTAAATCAAATATTTGAAACTATTATATATTCAATTTGAAAAAAAATAAACTTCTTATTTGGGATCAGGACATAATAATTTAGTTTCAATAAATGTTTGGGGTTTTCTGTAAACTTTCAAATTTGGGTGAATAGTGAAAATAATATATTTAAACTAAAAGAAACTTCTTTAATCAAAATAATTAATAGTGTTCAACTATATATATGAATGGTTTGAATGTATAATTAGATTATATTTTTATCATTTAATCCATTGTTGGTCATTGGAAGTAATTTCACTTTGAAATTGGACATAAACAAATGTCAATCTTTTGGTAGTTATTATTTCATTAAAATACGCTTTTTGGTTTTAACAATGAGAATTAATTTTAAACTAATAAATGAAATTTATATGTTTTGAATTTGGTAAAATAGACTTCATTTTTTAATTCAGAATATCAAAATTAGCTTAGGGTGAATTTTTGGTATGTTTCTGAAAACTTTTAATTTTTGATAAATAGTGAAAAACACTTAGTTAAAGTTTAAAAACGAAATTTTATTTAAATAATTATTTATTTTATTTAAATTTATTTTAGGTCAAAATAGATAAATAATACCTATATAAGTTCAATGTATTTCATTGGAGTAAGTTTATCATAATTTTAGATATATAAAAATTTTATTGAACTTTTCACAGTCTTTTACCCACATCCTTGGAGAATTTGCAAATTCACATAAAACTTAATTTTACCACTTCTATTAATGGAATTTCAAAAATACGAGAGAAAAAGGTGATATCAGTAAGTAAAATTTGGTTCAATAAGATGAAATTAATTTTTGGTGAATAATAGCCTTTTACGTTAATTTACCACGGTTAAAAGTAAATAGGTTAAGTAAGGGTAAAAATGATATTATTATTACCCTAACACATGTCCTAATTATATTAGATAAGTATAATTAGACAAAAAAACCTTAGGATTAAAATATGATCCTCTTTGGTTCACTTGGATTAGATTAGGACATTTATTATTATTTAATTCAAAGAAGAGTTAAAAGAGTTAAATTCAAATTTCAATTACTAAAACATTTTTAATATAGGGTTACACATAAGATAAATTCGCCTATAAGTATTCATTTGAAAGATAAGAATATTTCCTAAATAATGGTATTTTATTTATATTTTTTAAACATTAAATAATTTAACTTATTAATGTCACAGTGATGATGTAGTAATTACCTAATTAATGAAATGTTAAACTAATTGATACTATAAATAACTAAATAAATGTAATTTGAGACTTTTTATGGATTCCACTATTTTTATATGATAATATGACATATTAGGGTTGGTTATATGAATTGTTTTATAAGTAATAATGATGTTATGAATTTAGAAAAAACAAAATACCAAATAGTTTCAAAATTGGCATAAAAACGTTTTTAATTCAAATATTATATTATTAATTGATATTCTATCCCTAAAAATATAATTTTTATCCAAAAGACTTACATAATGATAGGGGTATCATTAATGAACCACTTGGGGTTCTATCAGATGTATATAGTGTGTTTATTAACCATATAATATAAAAATATAAAGAGACATGGTAGTTGTCAAACTATTTAACAAAGAGTTAAATCTAAAATATAATGGTAATATAGTGACCCAAACCTGTATAAAACCTATTGGTTGAGTGTTTTTAGACCCATACCCACATTATACTTTAAATAATACATTTTATATCCCTCAGAAACCGAAATTTATTTTATTATTAAATAGTATTTCTATTTTTTCCTAAGGTGCCCCTCACCCCTCTTATAAAAGGGTAGTACCCCTTGCCTCAAATTCACACCTTCAAAGCCTTTTGGAATGGCCAAAATCTGCCAAAATACCCTCTCAACTGTCCTCCTTTCATCCTAGAGGCCTTACTTTAGTCATAAAGCCACCCTATGGAGCCCTTTTGATCAAATCAAAATGAAGAACCCGAAGAAGAGGTAAATATCTCATCCCCTCTTTCAAATTACTTTCTTCTTCCACTTCCTCTTTCTTTGTCGTTTCCATTATAAAATAATAACTCCTGTATCTTCAATATAATTTGATGATATTATGAATATGTTACAACTATATTCATTATTTTATCCATCCTTTGAATGACATGTCACCATACGTGCGTACGTACGGCTTACCGTCTCCACGTCGTGGTGTAATTGTTATTCAATACATTATTTTTTGGATGGGTATAATAATGATGTTTAATTGATTTAAATAATAAATATAACATGATAATTATTCTTCAAATATGATATAAAATCCAATTATATATTATTTTAATATCAAAAGAATGATATTATCGCTCGTGCGTACGTACGGATTACCGTCTCCAGGAATGCGATGAGATTCATTCCCCATCGTATCCATTCAAGACTAAATTTCATTTGATGATTGAAGATAATGTTTAGGGACATGATATCATTATGTATATGAATAATATACATCCCATCCATAACAAATATGACTCACATAACAAATAATATAAATAAAAACAAATCCGTTAACACATAAAACGACGATAATACTAAGATATTGTTAACAAAGCATTGTTAAAAGATCATATATGATAACATATTATTGTATTTGATTCATGTATAATTTAATAACAATTATTTAACCATTTTATAAGAGGTTAAAGTACACCTCAGCTAAGGAGAAAGTACAACATAAGGGGTTTCTTATCTCACTTTTAATTCTGTGAGATTTCCATTGATTTCAATTTGTTTATTAAATGTGGTGTATTGTGAATTTCCATTTGATATATATTATCATTATTCTATTTATATTCTTGGTATTCTGTGATTCATTTGGTGTTTATTAATTTTTTGTGATACGACTTGATTGATTACAACATAGTAAAGAGTTTTCAGCTCACTTCTTATTTATGTGAGATTCATGCTATATTACCACTATTTATTTTTGAGTGGTGTATATACTATCCCATTATTGTGTTCTTTGTGTAATATAATTTAATTTATGGTGTATTTAAATCTTCATTTTATGATCCTTCTTTCATGGGATGTATGATTCGTAAGTTACCAAATCGTTAAGGTAATTTCAAATTTCTATTTCCACTCATTTGGATTTACGCATACTTCATTGATTATTTTACTCCAAGATTATGTGGGGAATCACTATTAATTATTTGTGTAGTAATTTCCACTCCCCTTTTTATGGATATAATTTTGATACACATTACAACTCCATTGATAAATTCTCATGTCATCTATATGAACATGATAAGAGTAATTTTCACTCAATCTCTATTTATTGAGTTAAACATCCAATTCATTGGTATTGTTTTTTACAAGAATATGTGTGAATGTCCTATGATTGATTTAAACTGAATATCTAATCATATTGAGTGTATTTATATTTTTCACACATAATTATGTTGTTGAATCATCCTTAACCCAAGGATATGATCATTATAAGAGATTTCATCTCAATTTACATTCCATTGAAACGTTTTTGTTGTTATACACCATTTCACTTTTATATGGTGTATATACGGTACTTCGACATAGTATATCATGAATCCATTTATTCTCATGATATTATATATTTTTGATTACCTCAATTATTTGTATTCAAGTGTATCTCTTTTGGTTATGAACTCTAGCTAAAATATTATTTTAAATGTTTTAAAGAATTATTATTCTAAATCATTCTCATTAATGTCCATGTTTTGAAAATAGTTTTATGGATTTATTTATATGGAAAATAATGTTTTAAAATTAAAATTCCATTCAAAATTTACAATTTGGTATGGGACACTTTGATTCAAAAATCTATTTTTAAACGGCTTCTTGACAAATAGTGTGACTTTTAAATGTTTTGAAGAAAAAGGTGGATATTTCTCTCAAATAGTTTTGATGATTATTTAAATCTATGTCTATATCCATCATTATTTTCTATTGAGGTTAATCTGTTAGAATAAAATCTTCCATATTGTAGTGAATATGTTATGTTTGAGTGTGGATGTGATATTATTGTACCATTCAGGGTTTGTGGATAATGTATTGACATTTTATATGCTAGTTTTAATATGAATGTTTATGTTATGTTTCAAACATTTCATATGAGGAATGCATTGGACTTAGTAAGTGAAGGGTGGAGCCCATTATATCTCCTCGATGCATCAGTACGTCACATGAGACAAACAAGTGTCTTGACACCAGGCCCTGACAAAATCTTATTTTTAGTCTTCGCACAAGGCCATGAATATGTGGTTATGAAAGTCAAGAATTATGAATTACATCCTTATTAAAGTGGGTATTGATATTGCAGGTGATTATTCGACTAGTAGAATATTCATTTAAATAAGTAAATAGAATTATTTGATTTTATCTTTGTCATATTATGCTAAAGTTCAAGTTTTAAAGGCTTTTGTTTTGGTCTTATACACTGCCTTAAATGTTTATGATTATTTATGAAGGTTTCTGCTATAAGTTTATCCTTACTGAGATTCTGAGCTCACCCCTTTCTATGATTTATTTTTCCTAGGATGCAAAAAAGTATATTATTTCTGACATACAAGAATAGTCTATGAGCTCTCAGTGTTTTCTAAGGAAACATTGTTGTTGTAGTTTTCCATTTTATGATGTAATGTAAACCTTATGAATGTATCTATTACTTCCATGGGTACCAAACTAATCAGTATTTTGAGACTTGATCTTTTATGATCATTCCAATGATACATAATAATGCACTGACTCTGGTCTTCTGGGGTCAGGGTGTTACAGTTGGTATCAAAGGAATTTTAGTACAAGCCTTGCAAACTAGATTTAGATAAACTATTATTAGAGCACATAGCCCTAAGATAGACATTGAGGATTAGTATTGAGGAAATTTCTATAATTTAGGTATTTTAGTGATTTTGTGAGTTTTCCAAGAAATACATCCCTATCGGGAGAGGAGTAGGTAGAGGCAGCTCTACCACAAATGTACCTGTGGGTAAAACCCAAAAACACCACTTTGAGCTAGACTTGAATGCGAACTGGTGGACGACAACTGGCCTTGCTGCACTCTTGGTTACAACACTCCTGGGGGAAATGCTTATGAAAATTTACATTTTCTTTAAAAACCTATTTGAAGTATTTTGATATAAGATGAGAATAAATGACCTTGGTTAATCAAAAGGTGTTTAAAATTGACAATATGGAGTCATGATATTCTCTAAATGATTTTATGACTACTGTTACCCACACAATTCTTTCTGGTTTTAGTCAATGACTGGATTCCAAGGAAGTCATAGTAAATTTGAGAATGATGTACAAGTTGGGAATGGTGGTGGAAATGAGAAACAAAATTTAATGTTGATAGGTGTAAAAGATATCATGTTCACGCCAAATCATTTTTCAAAAAATATGATCAACAACATATATATTAACCAACTCTCGGACTCAACAATGATGTGAAAGGTGATGAATGATAAGAGATCCATCATTGGAGACCATTGAGAAAATAATCCTCAATTTCCATCATGGAGGAAGTGTGGAAGGAGACACCCAAGAAAGTGTCTCAATATAAAAAATATATTCTTTACGTGTGGTAAAGAAGGATATAAAGTGAATAATTTCCATGGAAAAATAAATAGAACTATGGAAGAAAATAAAAATCGTCTCAAGAATCCATTTACAGTCAATTTCCGTAAATGTAGGGGACCTGGCCATTACCTGAGAGAATTCCCTATTCTATAGGATATTTTTTTGGTCAAATAAGAAGCTATGTGGGAATAAATGGTTGGAGAAATGTTTAAAATATTAGTGCTCCTTGTTGATGGGATTAATTTGGAATAATTTTCTATTGTATTTGTAACCCCAATGTTTTGTCAAGTGAAAATAATATTTGAGTAAGACTTATCTTTTCTCTTCCATATATAGTTATAAATAACCATTTGGTATTATATGATCATTGGGTTTTAGGCAGTCACATGTTATTTTATTTTGGGATGAAAATGCAAGGTATGAGATAATATTTTTGGTTAAATTATGTTATGGTTACTTTTAGGGATTTATCTAATTTTGGTAATTTTATAAAATATAGTTTTTGAAAAAAGACAACACACAGACCATGTGACAACCCATCGCGCTGGACAAAGTTGTGGGAATTGAACCCACAACCAGAGAGCGATGGGGTTTTATCACCTACTACCGGACTACGTGAAGTCCCTGGATAGTGTGGCAAATTATTTTTAGTTAAATGATTTTATTTGAAAATAATAAGTTGATTTGGGATCTTATGTATAATAAAATGAATACCCTTAGTATAGGAAAATGATTTTGTGGGTAAGTGATAAATTTTATTTTGGAAGACTTTTGCTTTTATGGGAACACTATATGCCCAAAGAAAATTGAATACTATGGGATTTCATTTGAGGAGTAATGGTGGATTTTTATCAATGTTTTTATTATGGATTTATAGTGATTTGGGGTATTTATGGAAAAGATTTACCTATAATAGATAATATTTTATTAGGTTAATTACTTTTAAGTATTAGAATTTAAGAGTAGTTGATGTCATTTAGAGATACAATTTAACGTGGAAGACTATATAACCAAATTCTTCTATGTATTGGGTTTCAATATTTGTTTGGATTATATTGAAGGATTTTACGGACAATTGTTTATTGAATGGTATTTATTTAACTTTGGGGTATTATTGGTTTAATTTTATAAATTAAGATTAGTGTTTCTTTATCTAATGGAATATCATTTTGGGGGATCATCAGATCTTATACTAACCGTTTTGGTTTTGATTAATCTCTAAAGACAAGGTAAATATATAGTTTATCCTTTCTGGATCATGTGATTCTCTAGAATTTTATTCTAGCTCTTCCAGTGTGACCAAGTCTTCTTGAATAATCATCATTTAAAAAAATGTGTTAGTGGTAGAAACTTATTAAAGAATGAAACTCTACTTGATAAGTAAGTATATCTTTTTGTGTTCTTAGTCAATCTCAAAAATAAATTCCTTATCTTTATGTTATGTAACATAATTTTTTTTGTCAGTTTACTTTTCCGACTGGGAAACTAAAGACCGTTTTTTTCATCACAATTTTGTGGTTTTCTTATTGGTAACTTTCTCCTAATAATGTTTTCTATCCCTCTACATCAGAACATGACACTTATTTTATCTTCCATATCCATGTTTTCCTACATGGAATCCTAGTATGGGATATCTTGGGTTACCATTGTACTTCTCTTTCTTTCTTTTAAAGTGATGGTTTTATTGACTCTTTTTCCGATGTGATACCTTCTATTATATTCCCAAGACCAATTATAAAAATTGTGAAGATGTAATTTATTGAATGAGAGAAGAATGTAACACCCCAAAATTTTATAGAGCGTTAGTTCTTCAAAGTAATTCAATAACATACACTACACGCAACATCGAGTTCAAGAATGCCGCGACTTCCCAAACTAGTCGTTAAAAAGAATTTATGAATAGTATTAACATAGTTTTGAACAATATATAACCATTATAATTTTAGAATCCATATTATGAGTTTCTTAGAAAAAATGTAAAGAAAAATTCATTTTTTTCAGGTAAAAGAAGTATTTTTTACAAAATGTAATTTTACAACCCTTTAATGGCGAACCCTTTTTAAATCCAATATTTTAAACATTTATATATTAAATTTTAAAAAATAATATTCTTCTTTGGGACCGGGATATAAGACTTTAGTTTCAATAAATTTTTGGTGTTTTTCTTATAACATTCATATTTGGGTGAATAGTGAAAAATAATATATTTTAACTGAATTTTTTTTTAATCAAAATAATTTATATTGTTCAACTATAAATATGAATGGATTGTATGTATAATTAGATTATATTTTTACCATTTAATCAAATTTTTCTCATTGGAAGTGATTTCACATTGAAATTGGACATAAACAAATGTCAATATTTTCGTGGTTATTATTTCATAAAATACGCTTTTTGGTTTTGATAATGGGAATTAATATTAAACTAATAAAAGAAATTTATATGATTTTAATTTGGTAAAATATACTTAATTTTTTAATTCAGAATATCAAATTATCTTAGGGTGAATTTTAGGTATGTTTCTGAAAACTTTTAATTTTTGATGAATAGTGAAAAACACTGAGTTATAGTTTAAAACCAAATTTTTATTTAAATAATTATTTATTTTATTTAAACTTATTTTATTTCAAAATAGATACATAATACCTATAAAATTTCAATTTAATTCATTAGAGTCAGTTTAGAAAAATTTTAGATATATAAAAATTTTATTTAACTTTTCACTGTTTTTTCCCCACCTCTTAGGAGAATTTGAAAATATACATAAAACTTAATTTTACCACTTTTGTGAATGGAATTTCAAAAATCCGAGAGACACTGTTGATATCAGTATGTAAAATTAGGTTCAATAAGATGAAAATAATTTTTTGTTAATAGTAACTTTTTTACTTTTATTTTCCACCATTAAAAGTAAATAGGATAATTAAGGGTAAAAATGATATTATTATTACCCTAACACATGTCCTAATTCTATAGGATAAGTATAATTCGACCACAAAAAACCTTAAGAATAAAATATGAACCTATTTGGTCCAATTGGAGTAGATTAAGACATTTATTATTATGTAATTCAAAGAAGAGTTAAAAAAGTTTAAATCAATGATTAATAACTAAAAGATTTTTAATATATGGTTACACATAAGATAAATTCGAATATAAATATTCATTAGAAATATAAAAATACCTCCTACATAATGGTATTTTATTTATATATTTTATAAATTATATAATATAATTTATTAATGACATAATGATGATGCAATAATTACCTAATTAATGAAATATTAAACTAATTGATATTATAAATATCCAAATAAATGTAATTTGAGAAATTTATGAATTAAATTAATTTTCTATATAAATATTACAAATTAGGGTTGGGTAGATGAATTTTTTTTGATGTAATAATCCTGTTATGAATTTAGCAAAAACAAAATACCAAATAGTATCAAAATTGACATAAACGAGTTTTTAATAAAAATATTATATTATTAATTGATATTCTATCCCTAAAAATCTAAGGTTCAGCCAAAAAACATATACAGTGATAGTTGTATCATTAATGAACCACTTGGGGTTCTTTTGGAAGTATATAGTATGTTTATTAACCATATAATATAAAAATATAAAGAGACATGGTAAATGTCAAACTATTTAACTAAGAGTTAAATCTAAAAGATAAAGTTAATATAGTGACCCAAACCTATCTAAAACCAATTGTTTGAGTGGTTTTCGACCCATACCCACCTTAGAATTAAAATAATCTATATTTTGATCCATTAGAAACCGAAATTGATTTTATTATAAAATAATATTTCTAGTTTTTCCTAAGGTGCCCCTCACCCCTCTTATAAAAGGGAACCCCCCTTGTCTCTAATTCACACCTTAAAATCCTTTTGGATCGGAAAAAATCTTCCCAAATACCCTCCAAAACGTCATCCCTTAATCCTAGAGGCCCTCTTTTGGCTAGAAATCCAACCTAAGGAGCCCTTTTGATCAAATCATAAGGATGAACTCGAAGAACAGGTAAATATCTCATCACCTCTTTCATGATCCTTTCTTCTTCCACATCCGCATTATTTATTATTTCCATTATAAAATAATAAATTCATTATCTTCTATATATTGTGATGTTATTATAAATATGGTACAACCATATTCATTATTCTATCCATCCTTTGAATGACATGTCACCATACGTGCGCACGAACGGCTTACCATCTCCATGTCGTGGTGTAATTGTTATTCAGTACATTATTATTTGGATGGATATAATAATGATATGTAACTAATGTAAATAATAAATATAACAGTATAATGATACTAAATATATGATATAACATCCAATTATATATTATTTTAATATCAAAATAATGATATTGTTGCTTGTGCATACGTACGGATTACCGTCTCCACAAACACGATGAGATTCATTCCCCATTGTATCCATTCAAGACTAAATTTCATTTGATGATTAAAAATAATGTTTAGAAACATGATATGATTTTTTATATGAATGAGATACATCCCATACATAACAATTATGACTCTCATAACAAAGAATATAAAGGAAAATGAATCTGTTAACACCCGAAATGATGATCATACTAAGATATTATTAACAAAGCAACATTAAAAGATAATATATTATATCATATTAATGTATATAATTCTTTTATAATTTAATATAAATTATTTCACCATTATACAAGAGGTTAACCTACCCTCGACTAAGTAATAAGTACAAAGTAAGGGGTTTTTTATCTCTCTTTTAATTTCGTGAGATTTCCATTGATCGCCACTTGTTTATTAAATGTGGTGTATTGTGTATTTCCATTTGATATATATTATCATGATTATCTTTATATTCATGGTATTATGTGATTAATTTTTTATTTATTAACTTTTGGTCATATGAATTGATTGATTACAACATAGTAAAGAGTTTTTAATCTCACTTCTTATTCCCGTGAGATTCATGCTATATTGCCACTATTTTTTTTGTGTGGTGTATGTACTGTCCCATGATTGTATTATTTGTGTAATATAATTTAATTTATGGGGTATTTACAAGTTCATTTTATGATCTTTCTTTAATGGAATGTATGTTTCATAAGTTACCAAATCGGTATGGGAATTTCAATTTTCAATTTCCACTCATTCGTATTTATGGATACTTCATTGATTATTTTACTCCAAGAATATGTGGGGAATCACTATTTATTGTTTTTGTAGTAATTTACACTCCCATTTATGTGGATATACTTTTGATACACATAATCACTCCATTGATAAATTCTCAAGTCATTTATATGAACTTGATAAGAGTAAATTTATCTCAATCTCTATTTATTGAGTTAAACATCCAATTCATTGGTGTTGTTTTTTTACATGAATATGTGTGAATGTATTATGATTTATTTACACTAAATATCCAATAATATTGAGTGTATTTATATTTTTCACACATAATTATGTTGTTTATTTATCTTTAACCTTAGGATACGGTCTTTATAAAACATTTCATCTCAATTTACATTCCATTGAGTCTTCTTTGTTGTTATACACCAATTCCGTTTTATATAGTGTATATAATGTACTTTGGCATAGTATATCATGAATAACTTTATTCTCATGATATTATAAATCTTTTATTACCTCAATTATTTTTATTCAATTGTCTCTCTTTTGCTTAGGAATTATAACAAAAATTATTTTAAATGTTTTCAAGATTTATTATTTTAAATATTTCTTGTTAATGTCCATGTTTTAAAAATGGTTTAAAGATTTATTTATATGGAAATTAATGTTTTAAAATTAAAATTCCATTCAAAAGTTTCAAAGTGTTATGGGACACTTTGATTCAAAAATCTATTTTTAAACGGCTTCTTGACAAATAGTGTGAATTTTAAATTTTTTCAAGAAAAATGTGGATATTTCTCACAAATAGTTTCAATGATTATTTTCATCTATGTCAATATCATTAATTATTCTCTATTGAGGATAATCTGTTACAATAAAATCTTCCATATTGTATTGAATGAGTTATGTTTTACAGTGGATATGCTATTTTTATACCATTCATGATTTGTGGATAAATTATTGACATTTCATATGCTAGTTTTAATACGAATGTTTATGTTATGTTTCAAACATTTCATATGAGGAATGAATTGGAAATAGTAAGTGATAGATGGAGCCCGCTATAGCTCCTCGATGCATCGATATGTCTCATGAGGCAAACCAGTGTCTTATAACAAGGCCTTGACAAAATATTATTTGTAGTCTTGGCATAAGGCCTTGACTATGTGGTTATAAAAGTCTGACATTAAGCATTCCATCATTATGAAAGTGGCCATCGATATTGCATATGATTATTAGACTAGTAGAATATCCATGTGAATAAGTAAATGGAATTATTTGATTTATCTTTTCCATATTATGCTGAGGTTCATGTTTAAAAGGATTTTTTTAGTCTTATACACTGACTTAAATGTTTATTCTTATTTATAAAAGTTTCATCTATAATGTTATCCTTACTAAGCATCTGATCTGACCCCTTTCTGGTGTTTTACTTTTCCCAGGATGCAAAGAAGTTTATTATGACTGGCCTGTAGGGATATTCTATGAGATCTCAATGTTTTCTATGGAAACATTGTTATTGTGGTTTTCCAGTTTATGATGTGATGTAATCCTTATGAATGTGTCTATTACTTCCAAGGCTACTAAACTAATCGGTCTTTTGAGACTTGATATTTTATGATCATTCCAATGATACATAATAATACACCGACTCTATGATTCTGGGGTCGGGGTGTTACAAGAACCATAGGGTGTAATGTGGGTTTTTATAAAAAATTCAGAATGGTAGAGTATCCATGATATAGTCTATTAAGATTCTTCTTGTTACTTAAAATAGTTAGTGATTATGAAATTTTTCAAATTTATTCCAAATAAACATTAAATAATCAAAATATATACAAGGTTGTGTTTATATTAAATCCTAAATCCATTAAGGATCCCAATGATGCATTAAATTTATGAAAATTAAAATTATTTCTTTATTTATTGATATAAGCTTCTAAAATCTAAAAAATTTATTTAGATGACAAAATCAAAGGTTTAATATCAAGAAAAATGAGGATTAATATTTTATATAAAATACTATTATAGGGATGAAATCTATATTAATGAGGTTGGATGCATATAAAACATGATGCAAGATGGATGTTACAACTCATTAAAATTTCAACTAGAACCCAACAATATATACAAAAAGTATTACAATAAAGGAATGATTTATAGGGAAGGATTAGTGCTCACTGGATTGAAAATTATTCAAAAATAATATAAATAAATAGAATATATATATTTTTTATTATCAATTGAATGAAAATATACATATAATAATAATGATAAAAAATAAAATAATGTTATCAGAATTGAAGTAAAAATGAAGAATTAATAATTTATAGAATAAATATATCACTAAGGAGAAAAAGAATCAAGGTGTCTTGAAAAAAATATTTTAATTATTTTAAAATGTACTAATCATGATTTTCAAGATTATAGGTGTTTAGAATAATCTAAAATTGCTTGAGAACCATAGTTCCAATCAAATATTTTTAGAAAAGTTTACCTTAAGTGAAAATTGAAACTGATCAACCATTAGTATATAAATGAAACTAAAATAGTTGGTCTATATTGATTAAAACCCTCTTAGTTTGGTTAATAAAAGATTCAAAAAATTAAAAGTTCAAAAAATGTTTATAAAAAAGGATAAAACCATTAAATTTCATTAGTAATGGTTAAATGGTAATGTGATGTTAAGCAAAAAATATACACTAGAGACAGATAAAATATGAAAAACTGATCAATTCAGTATTAAAATGAAGGAAGTAATTTTATAAACAACCATACAATCATCATGTGAAATATTTAATGGTATTTAATAATGAATGTGTCATGATCCGTCCCCCATGACCAATTCTATGACCACCTTATCCCACATTCTATAGGCTAGGGGCTGGTGACTAGCACTGATAATACATATCTCAAAAAGGGAAGGAATTTCCTTTAAACCTGTACACATGAACACAACACAATCCATGGAAAGGTAAACATAATGTAAACCGCAAATGTCACTGAGAAGACTACTAAAAGTACAGTACAAACTGAAAAGTAAAATGGAGCCAAAATAAAAGCCTAAAACCACAATGGAATGTACAACTGCCATGGTCTGTCTGCTCAAACCCTACCTGAAGGATAGCTAGAGGGTAGCTACCTATAGCTGTAGAAGTATGTCATGTCTGTTCTATCTCATTGGGCACCACATAGTCACAAACAACTGAGGTCTTCATTGATGCATCGATCACCTTCATGAGACATGATACGCGCGGGTGAATCCCGTGCAGTTGTGAGTAAGAAAATATCCAATATGGAGCCCAAACCACAAAGGAAAGACCACAAAGAAGGACCATAAAGTAAACTCTAGAAAGAAAATCCAACTCACACTAGGTATAATTCAAATTATAGAATGTCAAACCTTAAGTCATAACGCTAAATCGTCTTTTACTACTGATATAATCGTCCCTGATGAGCCACTGAGGTCTGCTCGGCTGCTAGACCACTGAGGTCTAATCAGTTGCTAGACCATAGATGTCTGCTCGAATGCAAGACCACTATGGTCTGCTTGACTGTTGGACCCCTGAGTTATGCTCTTCTGCTAGACTATTGAGGTCTGCTTCACTACTGGACCACTGAGGTCTGTTCATATGCTGGATGACTGAGGTCTTCTTTTATGTTGGACCATCGAGGTCCCATCGTCTGCTGGACCACTAAGGTCTGCTCGGCTGTAGGACCACTAATTTCCACTTTTTTGTTGATCCACTGAGACCCGCTCGTCTGCAGGACCACTGAGGTCCTCTAGTCACATCCTTCATGTCACAACCATCCCTATTATTCCCACTCTCTAGTGCACTTGACTCTGGGAGATTATACTTGTCACAACCCCCTCCCCACAAAGTGTACCCCTCTTAGGCCAGAAATGTGAGAAGGGATATAATAACCCCCGAGTCCCACCTCCAGTAGGCCTCGAGTTGGAGACTAGCACCGAGGGTATAATAAATGCACAAATAGGAGGCATTACCTTCTAAGATAAAACATGCAGAAGAGAAGGATAATATATACACCAACCAACTCCTACTCAAAAAGAAATATAAACGAAATCCCAATTACACATACGTATTGTCATGAAAAACTACTACAACTGATTGGAAAAAACTGCAAGTACCCAAAATAAAGTAAAAATAGCAGCGATGACGAAGCCCAAATAGTTCCTGCAACCCCAAGATATTAGAAACCAGGTTTCTCTCCAACCTACTCCAAGTGACCTGAAAAAAAATGTTTATATAAACATAGCGTGAGTATAAGAGTATACTCTGTAGGATTTTCCCCAAAGACTCTCATGAAAAAGTAAATAAAGCATGCTAAAGCACAGTGAATGAGAAGTGAAACTGACTCATCACCTAAACAGGTATACTATGTTCTCATCCTCACTATGGATACTCTCACCAAGTAATGCATACAAGAGTATATAATATAATAAATAATACCATGGGTACCCCACTACTACATCCCCGATATTTTTACGCTTTTCCCCAACCTCGCCCGTCCTAAGCATCTCTCTCAAAAAAGGCTTGCCCGCAGACACATGGGTGAAGCACCACAACATGAACCTCATGAAACCAAACCACCACTTCCATGTAAGAAAAGCAACCAGGTAGTTTATGGGAGCCAACACATCTCGCATAACGTGTATCATATGTAAGGTATTAAACCACAAGCTATTATAGCCCATACACCGAGAAAGGATCCCCATACCATCATAGCCTATACATGTTACACCTATATTAGTCCATAGGAAACTATATCCAGAACATATATGTGGATAACCACAAGCCATTACATCCCTATACACACATATATGGGGAAAACTAACCATTGTACATACTAGCACAAGTAACTACCAAGATAAGATAGCAGTACCAATGGGGATAGTCGTCCATACATCCTCTCATCGGAATGTTGGGGAAAACACCACCTAGGGCTCAGAATACCCAGGGTTCCAGTTTCTATTATTTATGGGGTGGAGTAGCATATAGAAATACAAAAATTACAGAATATGCTACATCTCACAACAACACTATAGACATAACATAGTCTTAGACTCAATTGCAGCTAATGCCTCTCGGACTCACGGCTTCCACTTCTAAGACTAGGTATCCTATAAGCACAAAACCATTTAAAGAGCATTATAACATTACTTAATTCCCTTTTTATCGGTTTCATTTTATGTTAATTAATTCTTTAAACAATAATTAACCATTATAAATTTCCACAATATATTTCATTAGAATCACAACCAAAGTCCATTGTTCCTTCAAATTACAACCTCAGCATTTCACCCCAGCAAGCTCCAACCCCGTGGGTTAACATCATTTATTTAATTATTTTTTATAGCATTACCTTCATGTATTACAAGGAATTCTCGAAAAAAATTCTAATCTACTAAACACAAGGGGTGTCAACATTGTGAGTAGATGAACTACCCTTCAAGTGTTTGCCACCTATAGCAAAATCATAGACCCATCCTACCTTGAGAAGCTAAACACAAAAAGCACATGGAATACCACGTGCATCTTCACCCCTTTTAGAAGAAGGGTAAGAAAGACTAGATACCTCGATCAGTGGAGAATGTAAAGAAAATAAACAACCAATAAGAATTAGCAAGAATCCAAACATTCACATCCAACATATTTCATCATCCCTGGTGTCCTCCCCAATACCCATATACATAAACCGATGTATCTCACCACTCTAGGTGTCAACTTCTACCACAAACAGTACACCTCGCTTCCCCCACATATCACAACATCCATCCAAGCTCACATCCGAACACAAGCAGCAGGAAAACAACCATCATATCAATTGGGCTCTTGGGCCTTAAACAATCAAGAGGGTAACTCAAAACCCTACAATCAATTATATTTTATCAAAAAACCATTTCTTCAAGCCATCTTGGATTAACCGATTTATATTTCAAAGGTTCCAAATTCGGGAAACCTAAACAGTAAGCTATCACAAATAATTAAACATGCTTACTGCACCAATTTTATTAACATCAAATTACAACAAGAAGAACCATATTCATTTACATGACTCATTATCTTTAGAAAAACAATTATCGATTACTTTCGGCTTTACATTCTTTACCAATTTCAATCAAAAACTAAAATCTAAACAAATCAAGAATAGATATCATACTATTTATCAAAACAAGAGGCAATAACATATGATCGACATCAATTTATTTTTACATTTCAAATATTTATTATGTAAATTCCATTGTGATCTAGTGGGCTAAAACATGCTAACTATACAGTTTCACATAAAATAAAATAGAATCAACAAATCCCCTACCTCAAATGGTTCTTCACATTATTTATATGAGAACGAGCCACACAACAGTTTATAATCTCCTCCCCCATGACAACTGTATCCATATGAGGATGTAGAGACACCACCACACTAGTCAACACCCATGAAAAGCCCATTAGGAACATGGAGATAGCATTCCATAAAAAGGGAAAGGAATAACAGAAGGAGATGAACACAAAAATAATGATGATAGATCATACCTTATATCGAGGATTGATCGATACTGCTTAGTTGCATCAAAAGAGAGTGGAACTAATCCAAGGAGGAAAGTTTGATTGAGAAACTCCTATGGGATGAAATGAAAGGTTTGAGCATCTCATAGTTGAGGACAAAGAGGAATAACTAGAGAGGAAGATATATCATCTTGTTAGAAGATTTAATGGGGTAGGGGTTTAAGATAGGCTAGATTTTCCATTAAAAGAATATCGCATTAACCCACACAGTTTGACCAAGTAAAATAATACCAAGCCTTAGGGAAATTAATATTGGTGTTTGGACCTTTTAATCAGCATTGGAGTGCTTATAACAAGCATTAAATGCATTTTATGTCAATAGAAACATTAAAGGGGCGGAACTGTAGGATGCCGGAAACACTGTTCACAACCTTAAAATTTGGAAAAGGAAAAAAATTGTTCATGAACCACACTGTTGGAACCTCACCATTCTGGAAACACCATTCATGAACTCAAAATTTGGAAAAGGAAAGAGGTCACCAATGGAGCCTCACCATTTTGGGAACATTGTTCATGAACTCAAAATTTGGCAAAGGAAAAAGGTCACCATTGAAACCTCACCATTCTGGAAACACTGTTCATGAACTGAAATTTTGGCAAAGGAAAGTGGTCACTATTGGAACCTCACCATTCTGGAAATAGTGTTCATGAACTCAAAATTTGGTAAAGCAAATAGGTCAATGTTGGAACCTCACCGTTGCACTGTTCACATAAGGCTACCGATGTTAGTGCTCACATAAGGTCACTGTTGCACTGTTCACCTAAGGCTGCTAATGACACTGTTCACATAAGGTTACCATTGCACTATTCACCTAAGGATACCAATGACATTGTTCCAATAAGGTCATTGTTACACTATTAACCAAAGGCTACTGATGCCATTGTTCTCATAAGTTTACCATTGCACTGTTCACATAAGGCTACCAATGAAATTTTTCACATAAGGTCACTGTTTCACTATTCACATAAGGTTACCGATGACACTGTTCACATAAGGTCACTGTCTCACTGTTCACATAAGGTTACTGATGACACTGTTCAAATAAGGTCACCGTTGTACTGCTCACCTAAGGCTACCGATGACACTGTACACATAAGGTTACCGTTACACTGTACATATAAGGTTACCGATGACACTGTTCACATAAGTTCACCGTTACACTGTTCACAAAATGTTACTGATAAAACAGTTCACATAAGGTTAACATTGCACTGTTCACATAAGGTTACTGTTGGAACTGTTCACAGCAGTCTACCGCTGGAACTATTCACAAGGCTGCCATTGGAACTGTTCACTGAATTGGAAATTTAGAAAAGTGTTGGGGATAAGTCACCTAGACCTCTTGGAACACATCAGACACTAGATTTTCACAAAGTAATGAACCAGAGTGGTTTGGTTCATTACATCAGATAGCTCTCAAAACATTTTCGTCCTCGAGAATTCAAAACCAACCAAAAAGGGAACAAAAAATAAATCTGAACAACCACCCATCAAGATACCTCTAAAAAGAGATCAAACCACATGAATCAACCCAATAAATCCATCTCATAAACAAGAAAGGTCTATAACCACAAACATGATAACATTACATGAAAAAAATTAAACATCAAAAAACTTTGGGTAATGAGCACGTATATGTGACTCACATTCCCAGGTACTCTCATCCATGCCACCGTGTGTCCACAAGACACGAACTAAGGGGATAGAATGCCCACAAAACACATTCTCTTTGCGGTCCTAGATCTCCACAGGTCACTCATCAAAGGTTTCATAATCATCAATATCAGTATCTCTCCAATCGATGACGTGAGAGTCATCATGAAGATAACGACGAAGCTGTGATACATGGAAAACATCATGTATCCGGATCATCTTTGGGGGAAGTGCTACTCGATACACCATAGCTCCAACATGAGATAACACCTTGAAAGGACCAACAAAACTGGGAGAAAGCTTACTCCCATGACCAAACCTTCACTCCCCATGACAGGGATTCACCTTCAGAAACACATGATCCCCAACATCAAACTCTAAGGGTCTCCTACTTTGATCGACATTGGAATTATGATGATCCTGCACTGTCTTCATCCTCTCACAAATCACCGTAACCATCTTTGTTTTATTCTACACTAGTTCCAGTTTGAAAATTGCTAACTGTCCAAACCCATTCCAACACAATAGAGAACGGAAAGGCCAGACATACAAGGCTTCAAACGGCACCATACTGGGGGTGGAGTGAAAAATATTGTTGTAAGCGAACTCCACCAAGGGTAAGTGCATCATCCATGAACCTCCAAATCTAGTACATAAGAGCGTAACATGTCTTCCAGAGTATGGATGGTCCGCTCTGTCTGACCGTCCATCTGAGGATGAAATAATGTGATAATCCATAGTTGAGAACCAAAATCATGATGGAGACCTCTCTACACCCTAGAGGTGAAATGAGGATCTAGATCAGAAATGATCATCCTTGGGAATCCATGAAGTCTCACCACCACCTCCAGATATTTCCTCGACAAAACTTCCCCTGAGCTCAACTCCTCGATCGCTATGAAGTGGGCCGATTTTGTTAGACGATCCAATACCACCCAAATTGCATCATGTCCTCCCGGAGCTCGAGGTAAAATAGTAAAAAGACCATTTAGATGTCCTCCAACTTCCACTGAGGAACATCTAACTACTGGAGTAGACCACCAGGAACACGGTGTTCGACCTTCACCTTCTGGTAGACTAAACATTGAGACACAAACTCTGCAACAACACAATTTATCCCAGGCCAAAAAAACTAACTCCTCAAGGCTCGGTACATCTTTTTCATTCTATGATTCAGTGTTAAAGATAAACTATTGAACTATCTGAGAAATATCTCGGGCATAGCTAAAGGAACAAGAAGCATTCCATAATACAACACTCGGTGTTGTTCATCCTCAGTCCTACCATCAAGGGCCTCGCCACAAACAACTTGGTCTCTCTAGACCACAACCTCAAGATACCCCAACTAGGACTCTTACACCTAATTAAAAAGAGATTAATGCACTATCATATGAAAAAAGATAACCTCTACCCTCAACTTCTCCCATATCAAGCTGTAATGCTGATAGTTCTTCCATTACTCTCCAAGAGTCAACAGATTCACGCACTGCATCACTAGGTGACTTCCAACTCAGTGCATCAGCTACAACATTCCCCTCTCTAGGTGTATATGATAATTTGAAGTCATATTCCTATAATAACTCCATCCACCTATGCTGTCATATGTTCATGTCACGCTAAGATAAAACATACCACATGCTCTTATGATCGCTTAAAACCACAAACTGCCCACCAATGTGGAAATTTCTCCAAAACATCAGACAAAACACCATAGATTCCAACTCAAGAATGTGGGTGTCATAGTTAAATTCATGGGGACATATCTGCCAAGACCCATAAGAAACAACTAATATTTTCTACATAAGAACACAACCTAACCCCAAATGAGAAGCATCATAGAAAACATCAAACTGAACTCCCTTAGCTGGAAGACAAAGAACTAAAGAACATACTAAATTATCCATTAAATACATGAAATATACATGACACTGATAAGTCCATATGAATGTTTGATCCTTCTTGGTCAATTCTATCAGAGGAGTCACAACTCGAGAGAAATCGGCTACAAACATCCTCTAGCAACCTATGAAACCAAGGAAACATTGCACCTATGACACTATCTTGGTGGATTCCCAAGACAAAACTGCTTCTATCATCGATGGATCCACATGTACTACCTAATGGGACACAAAATTCCCCATGAAATGAACTTCTCGGTCCCAAAACTCACTCTTCGACAACATCCCTAACAGTTGATGTTGACAAAGAACTCCCAAAACAGCGTGTAAATGCTCTGTTTGCTCCTCCTCGGATATGGAGTACACAAAGATGACATCGATGAAAACTACCACATACTTTTCATGGAACTCATGGAATACATCGTTTATCAATCCCATGAATACAGCTGAAGCATTTTTCATGCCGAACGACATTACAACGAACTCATAATGCCCATGACGATAACGGAAAGCAATCTTTGTGATATCCTCATCCTTCACATGCATCGGATGATATTAAAACCATAAGTAGATCTTTTAGAGCCAAATTTCACCCTTTAGTTGGTCGAATAAATCATCAATCCACAAGAGAGGATAGTGAATCTTCACATTCACTTTGTTTAAGTGGCGATAATCAATACACAACTGAAAACTGTCGTCATCTTTCTTCATGAACAAAACCAGGGCACCCCACAATGACACACTCAGCCGAACAAAACCGCACTGTAACAGACCAACAATATGTATATGTATCTCTCATAACTCAAAAGGGGCCATCAAATATAGAGATATAGATATAGTATACGCTATTGGTTGTAGATCTATCTCAAACTTGATCTCTCATCGAGGGGGTAATGCTACAACCTCTTCGGGAATGAAATCCGGGTACTAATCTATGACCCAAGAAAATTTCAGCTACTGAAGCGTTAAAGAACTCAGCATCAGCTCAGCCATCATGGATGATAATGAAAATACATGCCTCATACCCATCCGAGGGTCTCTCTCACCAAAGAACACCACTGGCTCTCCATCTGCATCAAAGAACATAACCTCCATCCTTATGAAATCCATGATAGCCTGTACTGTATACAACCAATCCGTGCCAGAGATGACATCATATGGTTGTATTTATAAACATAGGAAACCTCCCCATGAGTGGTGCTTCCCCAACACTAGCTCACAGTCACTACATACTTCAAACATGTTATCTTGGACTCCAATTAGCATAGTCAATGCCAATGGAGCCAGAAGCCTCTCTACCTCAACTCCCAAAGCACGGACAAGGGTAGGTGATATGAATGAGTGTGTTTCACCTGAATCAAACAATGTATACACCAAGGTATAAAACATGTAATGGGTACCTTGATTGACATTTGGCTCACCTGGTGCTGGCAATGCTGAAGCATGAAGCTGTCCATGACCTCCGCCACAACCTCTCTGAACCTGATGATGACCACCACCACAGTTACACTATACTATCTAAAGATGGGTAGTGTCACGAGGCTGTCATCTGCCTACCCCATATACCCTCAACTGATCTAAAGCTAATGCAATCTATTACTATTTCCTCGGCTAGAACTACCTCAAGATATGATTCTGGAGCAGAAAACATAGTGCACGATGACTGCTCTGAATGTTCGAGCACTCTCTCTATTGATGACCTAGACCACCATAAGAAAAACAAGTGCCTTTTCCCTTCACATAGGCCGAAGACGTTCCACCCTTGGAGAAACGAGATGCGGAGGTCTGGGGCCTACCCTCGTCCGAAAAGAAACTCTTCTTCCCTAAAAACCAAGAACCCAGGACCACAACTCTGCTTCGTGAGGAATCATGATGACTCTCCTCTCATTATGATCTTGTTATGGCCAATGTACTCTTTACGACCATTTCCATCGCTAGAACCTCAATACATGTATTAATCATAAATGGTGTGACCTGGTGCTAGATCTCCAAATGAAAAGCCTCCTCGAAATTCCTTGACATAGCCTCCACATCTGGTAATGCATATCGTAAGAGGTTCCTGAAAGAAATTCCAAACTCTCGCACACTGGAGCTCCCCTATCGAAGGGTAAGAAGCTCCTATAGATTGCATACCTTCATGGTCGAATAAAGAAACTCGACTCTAAACTTTTCACATAACTCCTCCCATGAGATCAGTGACTCCTCGCGATTCTCGAGAAATAAGAACCACCACTATCTCTCTGCTCCACGCAGCAGCATCACAACCAAGTACACCCAGTACTCCTTCCAAGAACGGATCGAACTGAAGCCTGTCACAACATTTTAAAACTAGTCTTCTATGAATGCATCTAAAATGGATCCCTCATACTTGTAGAGACTCTAGCGCTGAAACTCTAAGAGTGTCCTCCTCCAAGTGTCATCATCTTCAACCTCTACCCTGTGTCAATCTGCTAGCACAACCTACTGGACATCTTCTATATGATCCTGATGAGGATGTAAACCTAGAGTCATACTTGTAAAATAACAAACAGTTATATCTCCTAAACCTGGAATAAGAAATACCTAGATTTAATTAATTAATGTGTTTCTTTTATTCATTTTATGTTACCTTATCACAAGGTCTACACATTCAGACACAGGAATAGGGATGAATGATGCATGATCCTTTCCTAGGTCTCTACCCTGAAACTAGTATCTCCTCATTTAGTATCCATTATAAAATTAAAGGTCCGCACATCTGATCATAGAGGACCCTAAATGCCTATGTACCACATAGTCTGTAGTTTTTACATCACTTACTAAAATTGACTGATACTATTTCCCTACAAACCCATCCAACCTCACATATGCCTAACTCCAAACTCTATCCTATCCCTCAACCAGACATTTGATACCACTCTGTCTGACCCCATCCCCACAAAGAGTACATCTCTTGGACTAGAAATGTTAGAAGGGAGAGAATGACCCCCATGTCCCACCTCCAATAGGACTCGGGTTGGTGACTGGCACCAAGGGTATAGTAAACACACAAATTGGAGGCATTACCCTATAAAATAACACATGCAGAAGAGAGAGATAAGATAGACACCATCCAACTCCAAATCAAAGAGTAATATAAAATAAATCCCAAGTACACATAAGTAATGTAATGAAAAATTACAACAACTGATAGGGGAAAACTACAAGTACCCAAAAGAAAATAAAAACAATAGTGACCCCGAAGTCCAAACAGCTCTTATAACTCTAAGCTAGTAAAAACAAGCTTGATCTCCAACCTGCTTTAAGTGACCTGAAAAAAATATTTTATATAGACATAGGGTGAGTATAATAGTATACTCAGTAGGATCCTCCCTGAAGCCTCTCATTCAAAAGTAAAGAAATCATGCTAAAGTACAGTGAACAAAAAGTTAAAATAACTCATCACCTAGATAGGTATACTATGTTCCCAGCCCCACCATGGATAATCTCACCATGTAATGAATACAAGAGTATATAATATAATAATGAATATCGAGGGTACCCTACTACTACTTCCACACTGGTTTTTCGCTTTTCCCCAACGTCGCACATCCTAAGCATCTCTCTCCAAAAAGGCTTGCCCGCACACACATGGAAGAAGCACCACAACATGCACCTCGTGCAAAAAAACCACCACATCCATGTATGCAAAGTAACCAGGTAGTTTCTGGGAGCCACCACATCTCTCATAACATGTATCATACATTGGTTATTAAACCTCAAGCCATTATAGCCCATACACTGAGTAAGGATCCTCAAGTCATCGTAGCCTATACACATTACACCTATTGTAGTCCATAGGAAACTATATCCATAATATATGTGTGTGAATAACCACAAGCCATTAAAACCCTCTACACACATATATGGGGAAAACTAACCATTGTGCCTACTGGAACAAGTAACTACCAAGAGAAGAGAGCAGGGCCAAAGGGGGTAGTCAGCCATCCATCCTCCCACTGAAATGTTGGGGAAAACACCCCCTAGGGCTCAGAATCCCAGGGGTGTCCGTTTTCCTTACTATCGGGGAGGAGTATCATATATAAACACAAAAAATATAGAATATACTATATCTCACAACCACACTATGGGCATAACCTAGTCTTAGACTCAACTGCAGCTAACGCCTCTCAGAATCCTGACTGCCACTTCTAAGACTAGGTATCCTATAAGCACAAAACCATTTAAACATATTTATTACAACAATTCATTCCATTTTTATCAGTTCCACTTTACGTTAATTAGTCATTTTATCATTAATTAACCATTAAAAATTTCATAGCATATTTCATTAGCATCATTACCAAAGTCCATTGTACCTTAAAATTATGACCTCATCATTGCGCCATAGCATGCACCAACCCCATGGGTTAACATCATATATTCAATTATTTATTTATAGCATTACCTTCCCATATTCCCAAGAATTTCTTAAATACATTATAAGCTACTAAACACATGGGGGCTCACCACTGTGTGTAGATGGACTACCCATTGAGTCTTTTCCACCATAGCAAGTGCATAGACCCATCCTCCCTTGAGAATCAAAACACAAAAAGCACGTGGCACACACCATGCATCTTTTCTCCTTTCAAAAGAATGGTATGAAAGACCAGGTGCCTCGAGCAGTGGGGAAAGTAAAGTGGATAAATAACCAATAAGAGTCAGTAAGAATCCAAACATTCACATCCAACCCACTTCATTATCCCTGGTGTCCTCCCCAATACCCACATGCATAAACGGATGCATCTCACCACTCTAGGAAACAACTGCTGCCACAACCAGTAGGCCACCCTTCCCCCACAAATCATAATAGCTATCCAGGATCACATCAAAACACATGTAGTAGGAAAAAAACCATTATATCAATTGGGCTTTTGGCCCTTAAACAAGTAAGAGGGTAACCCATAACACTAAAATGAATTCTCTTTTATCAAACAAACAGTTCTTTAAACTATCATGGATTAACCGACTTATATTTCATAGGTTCCAAATTCTATAAACCTAACCAGTAAGCTATCAAAAATAATTAAACATGCTTGCTACACCAATTCAATTAACATAAAATTACAACAAGAAGAACCAGATTCATTTACATGCCATTTTATCTTTAGCCAAACAATTATCGATTAATTACTATTTTACATTCTTTACCAATTTCCATCACGAATGAAAATATAAACTTAGAAAGCATAGATATCACACTATCTAGCAAAAAAAGAGGCAATAACATATGATCAATATCAATTTATTTATCCGGTTCAAATATTTATTAAATCAATTCCATTGTGATGAAGTCGGATAAAATAATTTAACTATAAAGTTGCATGTAAAATAAAAGAGAATAAAAAAATCTCCTACCTCAAATGGTTATTGACGTTATTTATATGAGAATGAGCCACACAACGAGTTACGATCTCCTCCCCCCGTGACATCAATATCCACCTGAGGATGTAGAGACTCTGACACACCGATCAACACCCAAGAAAAGCCAATTAGGAACATAGAGATAGCATTCCATAAAAATTTCAAGGAGAAACAGAAGGAGTTGAACCCAAAAGGATGAAAATAGATCATATCTTATATCAAAGATTGATCGATACTACTTGGTTGCATCAAAATAGAGTGGAACTAATCCAAGGAGTAAATTTTTATTAAGCAACTCCTATGTGAAGAAATGAAAGGTTCGAGCATCTCATAGTAGAGAATTAGGAGGAATAACTTAGGAGGATGATATATAATCCCGTTATAAGATTTAACGGGGTAGTGGTTTAAGATATACTGTATTTTCCATTAAAATCATATCACATTGACCCATGTAGTTTGACCAAGTAAAAGCATCCCGAGAATCAAGGGAATTAATATAGGAGTTATGTCCTGTGAATCAGCCTTAGAGTCATTAAAACAAGGATTTAAATGCATTTTACATCAAAGGAATCATTAAAGGGGTGAACTGTAGGAAGCTGGAAACACTGTTCACAAACTCAATTTTTTTGCAATGGAAAAACACTATTCATGGACCTCACCGTTGAAACCTCACTGTTCGAACCTCATAATTCTGGAAACACTATTCATGAACTCAAAATTTGGAAAAGGAAAGATGTCACCATTGGAACGTCACCATTCTGGAAACACTGTTCATGAACTCAGAATTTGGTAGAGGAAAGAAGTCACCATTGGAACCTCACCATTCTGGAAACACTGTTCATGAACTAAAAATTTGGCAAAGGAAAGAGGTCACCATTGGAACCTCACTATTGAACTGTTCACATAAGTCTACCGATGATACTGTTCTCATAAGGTCACTGTTTCACTATTCACTTAAGGCTACTAATGACAATGATCACATAATGTACTATTGCACAATTCACAAAAGGGTATCGATGACATTGTTCACATATGGTCACTGTTGCACTGTTCACCTATGGCTACCGAGGACACTGTTCACATAAGGTTACTGTTGCACTGTTCACATAAGGCTACTGATGACACTATTCACATAAGGTCACCATTACACTGTTCACATATGGTTACTGATGACACTGTTCACATAAGGTCACTATTTCACTGTTCACATAAGGTTACTGATTACACTATTCGCATAGGGTCACCGTTACATTGTTCACCTATGGATACCGATGACACTGTTCAAATAAGGTTACCATTGGATTGTTCACATAAGGCTATCGATGACATTGTTCACATAAGATCAATGTTTCACTATTTACAACAGGTTACCGATGACATTGTTCACATAAGGTTACCGTTAGAACTGTTCATAGCAGTCTGCCATTGGAATTGTTCACAGGGCTACCATTAGAACAGTTCACTGAATTAGAAATTTTGAAAAGTGTTGAGGAGAAGAAAACTTCACCTCCCGAAATACCTCACAGACCAGATTTTTAAGAAGGAATAGACCAGATAGGTCTGAGCCATTACACTAATCCTTATCCCATTGGTTATATCTCGACTTCTACGAAGTCTCACATAGAGTACACCCAAAGGACCGTCTCATCTCATGGGTCCCAAAGTCATAGGTGGCATGTCAATCGGACGTCCAATCTGAATGATATTGGTGTTTTAGTAAAAAGGGGCTGGTTCCATTTAGGCTTGGTCCAAAATGGTCAAACCAACCTGACCAACATGGTCTGTGGGTCCTGAATGAACCAACCAATTTTGAACGACCCTACCTGACCCTGTTGGGTTTTGGTTGACCGGTACTAGCCTGGCCTAGTGTCCAGGCCCATAGGGCCTTACTGGACCCAGCATAGTTCGGCCGTGGGTCCTGTCTTCTAGGTCGCATTGCGGCCTAGTTTTCATCTGGTCTGGTTCAACTAAGTCAGACCAATTTTGATGAGAAAGGCTACCCAGGGGTCTGATTTCCCATCGGACCTAGCCCACATTGGTGGGTCGATTCTCCTCCAATTTGGTCTACCGAGTGGCCTAGTTTATTTTTTTAGCCCGTCCTACATTGGTGGGCCCGCTTGGATCCTTCTGAAATGCCATTTGGCTGGCTAAGGCTAGCTACCTCCCCTCCGCACGCGGTGCATGTTGGTCCACATGCCATCCCATGTTGTGGCTTACCCCATGGTTTACTTCCCTTGACGCAGCACCTAAACGAAATCGCCCTCCTACACCGCCATGACCCATGCTAGCTGGGGCCTCTTCCGCCTCTACGTGCCACCGGGGCATGCCACCTCCCTCCTACGATCGCCTTGGTGCTGGCGGATCATACTATCACCATGGCGTAGTGTCACCACCACGACCAGGTGTTGTAGCCTTATGCCGATGTCGCGGCCCGTATGGTCACGTCCCTTCATGCCTAACACCACGGGACAATGCGTTGAAGACCACTGCACCACAACGAATGGGAAGAACACATGAATAAAATTGGGGAAGGATTTACAACACTAGAAGACCCAAATAATGATCTAGGTATTTGTTTGTGTTGACTTGGATGCTTTATTCTTAGAATGATCACAAAGAACCAAAATAAGGTGGACTAATCACTATAATAGATATCCCATTTTTTATTCTACATCATTAACCCTCTTGTATGAATGGTTGATCTATGGGATAACTTGTTCATGAGTTAACCTTCATTCTTCCTTTAAAAGAATGAACGAGGAAAAGAAATTCACACAAGAAATCATCAAACCCCTACATGAAAAAATATATTGCTCGAGGATGATAATTTTTCTTTTCTCATCAATATTCAGTCTTGAATGTACTCTTCAAGGTTGTCATCTCCATATTTTGATTCACCAATTTTCATCTTTGGAGTGGTTTCCATCGTCGTTATTTAGAGGAATTCTAGGGTTGTTCATCCAACCTAAATTCACTGGTTAATTAAATAAAGAAGATGTGTGCACATTTTAGCATCACCATGCTGATTCATTATTGAGGTTCATTAATGGGATTCAATGTCACCTCATCGTTGCACCACAAAGCTGACAAGTCACTATGTAACAAAGAAGAAAATCTAATAAAATAACCTTTTATGTTATTTTATTTTTTTTATGAAAAGTCCAAAAATTAACTTTCACCCTTGGACCCATTTTGATCAATGTTAGGCTCCACCTAAGGGAAGAACTCCCTCAAGATCTCAATGGTACTTTCAGATTTCCAATCCGAGTTACCATTTAGGAGTTATAGGGATTTAAAAATAAAATAATTGTTAATTATTTTATTTATAGCCAAAAACAGCTTTCCACTATTGTAATGCACTGGAAAATGTTATTCCCTTTATAGGAGAATCATAGTGCTCTATGTTCAATGGTGCCCTTAGATTTTTGATATTGGTACTAGTTTAAAAGATAAAAAAACTTGTTCGCATGATTTTCTAATGAACTTTAAAAATAGCTCGAAAACAGGTTTCGACCACTCTAGGCCACAAAATTACGTATTGTGTCAAAGCCTGGTCTTTAAATAATCTCGTTAAATTTTTAAAAAAATACACGGAATTATGGGGTATTACATTACTCCCACATTTAAGGATTTACATCCTCATAAGAAAAAACAAAGGCCAATCAATCAAATGGGGGTACTGAGCAGGAATATGAGCCTCCCGCTGCCATGTGCTCTCTTAGATATTACCATGCTTCCAATAAATATTCAACAATTGAATCAAATTCCCACAAAGGATCCTATCTTGTCAATCCTCTATCTTCACTAGGTATTATGTTAAGTATTACCTTTTGTCAATCTCCATCTCGCAGTGGTTGATGACTTGAGAAGGGTCGTGCACATATCTCCTCAGTTGGGATACATGGAAGACATTGTGCACCCTCTCTAATTATAATAGTGGAGCTAAGCGGTACTCCCCACACCCACTCTACACAGTATCAGTAAATTTCCATTGAATCTCGGAGATGACATTCCATCCTAGCCAAATCTATGTATCCCCAATCGAGGATAGACCCGTAGGAATACATGGTCCCCCGCTTTGAACTCCAAGGGTCTGTGTTTCCTATCTGCATGGGACATCTGTCAGCTCTGTGAAATCTACATCCTCACTCGGATAGCCTGCACCTTCTCCGTGGTATCCTGCACCATCTCTCGGCCCATGAGTGTTAACTCCCCTGGGTATGTCCACCAAAATAGTGACATGCATGGTCGTCCGTACAGTGCCTCAAACGGTGACATACCAATGACAGAGTGGTAGCTATTGTTGTACGTAAAGTCCACCAATGTTAGGTGGTCCTACCAACTATGACCAAAATCAATAACACATGAAAGGAGCATGTCCTACAATGTTTTTATGGTCTACTCCACCTGGCCATCAGTTTGTGGGTGAAAGTCTGTTCTCAAATGAATCTGAGTCCCAAACACCTCCCATAATCACTTCCAACACTGGTATGTAAGCATGAAACATGATTTGACACTATTATAGATGGGCCTACATGGATTTGAACTATCGCCTACACATAAAGGCATCCCAATCTCTATACTAAACCCTATTTTTGAATGGGTAGGAAGTGGTTCGACTTGGTGAGTTATTCTACGATCACACAAATGGTATCATTCCCCCTGGAAATATGTGGTATGCCTGTCACAAATTCCATTGATATCCCATACCATTTCTACTCCGTTACCTTGAGGGCCTGTGTAAAAAATATTGGAACCTAGTGCTCAGCCTTCACTTACTAATAAGTGTGGTATCTCGAGACAAACTCTTGCACTGCCTTCTTCATTCTCGACCACCAGTACTGACATTAGAGGTCCATGTACATATTCTCTACAGCTGGATGTACTGCCAAAGGGTATGTATATATCTCCCTAAACACATCCTTCCATAATTCCGTTGGTTCAATATTTTATCCTCTAAAAGGATGAAGTTCTCCCCACCTTTCTAATATCCATCAGGGGCATGCCCTATGGATATCTAGGCATGTGTAGTCTCACAACTGACATCTCTAAGTGGCACCTCCCAAACTCCTTATAAGAGTGGAGGGGAAACTACCATCAAATGAAGATAATTTTCCTCATATATATCCACAAAGGATATATGAAGTGAGGCCAATTTCTCTGATGCCTCGTTCAGTAGCTATGAACTTGATCTCTTATCGAGATAATCTTCCACCACGTCACCTTCCTAGGAATATAGAATATCTTGAAGTAATTGCGTTGGAGGAACTCTATCCAACATCACTATCTCATATTCAGATTTTTTGATAAAACATATACTTGAGACTCCTGTGGTCAGATTAGTCGATGAATCATTCACCAATAATGTAGTGTCACCACATCTTCAGTGCGAAGACTACGACTGCCAACTCAAGGTCATGAGTCACATAGCTCTACTCATGTAGTCTCAATTGTCATGAATAATAATAAATCAATTCATTCCCCTACATTGGGAAAAAACCAATCCTATTTCCTGATGCATCACCGTACACCATGTAGTCGGTTCCCTCCTTTGGAAACCTCAAGATAGGAGCACTCGTCAAGCTCTGCCTCAAATCCTGAATGCTCTGCTAGCATCCTTTTGTCTGCACGAAGGGTTACCCTTCATCTTCAATTCATTCATGGGCGCTAAAACTCTGAAGAAGTTAGGTAGAAACCTCTGATAGTACCCAACCAACCCATGGAAACTCTTTACCTTAGTAACTCTCTTGAGTGGATCCCCAGAAATCACCCCCTCGATCTTTTTTGGATCCACCAGAACTCCTGCCTCTAAGATGACATGTCCCATGATGTGGAACTTCCATATCTAGAACTCAAAATTCAAGAGATTCCCAAAAATATGGTGCTCTCAGAGTGTGTACAGAAACATCCCCATGTGTGTCGCGTGTTCCTCCTTAGATGTTAAATACACTAAGATGTAATCAATGAAGTCCACCACAAACCGGTCTAATTATTGTTAGAATATCATATTCATGAGTCCCATTCACACTTATAAGGAATTTTTCTGGAAAAAAAGCATCACTAAGTACTCGTAGTGACTATAGAAACATCTGAAAGCCATCTTCAAGATGTCCTCATCTCATACTCGAAGCTGGAGATAACCTGATCTGAGGTCTATCTTCGAGAACCATCTCGCTCCATTCATCTAATCAAAGAGGTCATCAATCCTTGAAAGATGATACTTATTCTTCATGGTCACGTGGTTCGAGTTCCAGAAGTCCACATATGACCTCTAGCTTCTGTCTTAATTCATGGAAAACAATACTGGGGCTGCCCATCGAAAAATTATAGGCCTTACAAACTCATTCCTCTGCATGTCCTCCAACTGTACCCTCATCTCTTGGAGTTCTGTGGGATCCATCTGATATGTAGGTGTAGATATCAATGTCATCCTGGGGTATATATCAATGTAGAATTCTACCACTCTGTTAGGTGGTAGTATTGGAACATCTGTTGGAAATATGTCATCATACTCATCCACCATTATAAGAAATTGTGGACTCGTCTCATCCATTGCACCAAGGGTCATTCTTAAAAACTGATGAGTGATCTGATACACCCTCCTATGTGTGAGTATATCCCACACTGCAAGAACTCTATTCTTTTTGGTGAAGGAAAATCTGGTACCATCTCTACAAACACACCACACTCTAGACCTAAAATAGTCAATTTGATCATGGAATGTGGATAAACAGTCCATACCTAGAATGACATCGTAAGGATTCAACGACCCTACTATAAGATCCCATCTGATGATGTCACCTCCAAGAGTAAGCTTACAATGCCAAAATTAGTGTGTGATCATCAAAATCTCTTCTCGTAGGAGTCTCTAATAATAAAGATCTATCCAACAGCTTGATCAGAATATTCGAGCTTCGAACAAGGTCCGTGTCAAGGAAAGAGTGACTATAACCTGTGTCTATAGTAAATACAAATAAAGCTGAGAAGACACAGATCATACCTCATATCATCTCTAGGACATCAGAACTATAGGCCTTGACTGCCTGAAGCTAATATTCCCATGTCCAACTGCTCCTGGAACCCATGAAGAACCATATAGTGGTGGTGGTGGTCTTACCTCTTACCTATTCCCAACTCCTACTACTCATCCTACTCCTCCTCCATGTGTGCCACCTGGAGAACCACCATGTTCGTGTCTCTACCACTTTCTTGGAGGTCCCATGACCATTTTTCAGTCCTCTGCATGAAAAGTTGGGAAATCCTGATCTATGTGTCCCTACCCACCATATGCATAGAATACTCTACTACCTTGATGACTCCCTTTTCCCCGAGAGCCTCATTCTTCCAACCCTGAGTTCTAGGGTTTTCCTCCAAATGGTCTAGCCTGTTTGGGCCTCTATTCCATTTGTTGGATACCCACCATGAATGACTCGGCCACCCGTCACTCGGTGGTATCTCCCACCATTGGTGTATGCTTAGTGAGGAAGCTCTTCACTAGTAGAGCTTGCTTAAACACCCCATACTATGTAGGGATGCTGAGGGAAATCATCAAAGCCCTAATCTCTCATAAGAGTCCCTGCTCAAAGGTATGATCCCTGATGAATGGGTCCTACACTATATCTATAGAGTAACAGGGGAGGTATGTGAACCTCACAAAGTACTTAGCAATTGTCTTTCTACACTACTATAAGTGAAGTGACTCTTATATGCACACAGTTCACAATGTTATAGGGAATATATCTTCCCTAAGAAGTCTCTCAAAGTTAGACCTGGTGAGGGTATTCTCCTCATGAGTATTTATGGTCAAACTTCACCATATCCCCATCAATCCCAGCAGAAGGCTCGAGGCATAAACCACCATCTGGTCAAATGGAATCCTAGCTAAGAAGAAAAATCATTTCACCACCTCCAGCCCATCCTCAGTGACCTAAAGATCTATCTCTTCCCTAAATCTTGGAGGTCCCTGTCTCTGGAACTCTATAAGGAATTTATCCTATGTACGTCCTCTACTGGTAGTGCTAGTAAAAATAGCTGACCAATAGGCGATGATATCATTGGGACACTGCCTGAAGGTTCCATCTCAAGAAACATTCCCTGCACTGAATCCTCATCAATCGTTTGACAATCCTCACGGTCACGCACAATAATCCTAGATATCTTTCTATGTTGAGGAATCCTGAAAGAGATCATGATGAACCATGGTCACTAGATCATACATGGTGAGATGAATCTGACTCAAAAAGATCATGCGAAGACACTCAAAGATTCATGCCACCACTATTTTTATGTACCAAGTCAAAAATCAGAATTTAGGGTCCTTATGTATGAATACATCGACTTCCACACAAACACTGGTATCCCTGGCCTAAAAACCGAACATGAGACACTTAACACTATTGCCCCATAAAAATTCATAGACTCTTAGTTATTTTGGTAGAACTGAACTCCTTTGATACAACATTGTCTCGACCGATCCCCAAAGGATCTTGACATGACTACCCCAATCTTGCCTTCCATAGGCTAGGGGCTAGAGACTAGAACTGAGAAGGCATATCCCAATAATGAAATGAATTTCCTTTAAACCTTAACACACAGACAACAAAAATTTCAGAAAGGTAAACAAAAAGTAAACCAAAACTATCACTGGGACAACTACTGAAAATTCAAGACAAACTGAAAAATAAAAAGGGGATAGAATAGAAGACTAAAACCACAAAAGAAAGTACAGTTGCCAAGGTCTGTCTGCTCAAACCCTACCTGTAGAGTTGGTGGAGGGTAACTATCTGTAGATTTAGAAGTACGCCCTTTCCGTCCTATCCATCCCGTCCAACTAGGCACCACCTAGTCCCGGACCACAAAGGTCTCTGTCAAAGAGTCCATCACCTCTTTGAGACATGACACGTGAGAGCGATTCCTGTGGATGGGTGAGTAACACATTACTCATTAGGGACCCCAAACCATAAAGGAAATACCACAAAGCATGACCACAAAGTAAAATCTACAAAGCAAAGCCAGCTAACACCAGGTATAACTCCACATATAGAATGTGAGATTTTTAGTTGTAAATCTGAATCATCTTGTACTACTGAGGGAATCATCCCTGATGAGCCACTGAGGTTTGTTCAGTTACTAGAACACTAAGGTTCACTCGGTTGTTGGACCACTAATGTCTTCTCAGTTGCAAGACCACTAAGGTCTGATTGGTTTCTAGACCAGTAAGGTCTTCTTGTTTGATGGAAAACTGAGGTATGCTCATTTGCGTAACCACTGAGGTTCGGTCAGGTACTGGACCACTGAGGTCTGGTCATCTGTAGGACAACTGAGGTCCGCTCGCCATATCCTTCGTGCCACAACCAGCTGTAGGATTACCACTATGTTGTCTACATGACTCTGGGAAATTATACTCCTCATTTCATTAATCATATCTCAATTTCAAAAAAGATTCACTTAGAGTATACCCAAAGGACCTTCTCATTGCAAGGGTCCCAACGCTGTAGTCAGCATGTCAACCAGACTCCCAGTCTAAAAGATATTGGCATTTTTTTAAATAGGGGTTAGTTGTGCCTGGGGCCAGTCTGACTTGGTCGGACTGACCCATCCCACCCAGCTCAGGGGTCCTGTATGACCCTACCTATTTGAACTGACCCAACCTAACACATTTGGGTCTTGGACAACCTAGTCAAGCCGCACCTAGTGACCTAGCCCATTGGGCCTTGCTGGACCAAACCCGATTGGACCGTGGGTCCAGTCCGCTGGGTCACCTAGTGACTAGATTGTCATCCAATCCGGTTAGACATAGCCTGATTGGTTTTGACCTACCAGACTGCCCAGGGGACCGGTTTCCCATAGGAGTCAGTCCACATGAGTGCTCTAGTTCTCCCATAGTCCAGGCTGCCAGTGCCTTGATTTATTTCATGGTCTCAGCCCGTATCGGCGGGCCGACTTATATCCATCTCGAATGCCACACATGCATCCAGTTTGTGTGGAAACATGTACATTTGAGGCCAACTGCCTCCCCTCCATACACAGTCCCCCCTGGACATCATGCCATCACATGCCACAACCCGCACAGTGGGCCGCTTCCCTTGACATGGAGCCCAATAGACATCACCCTCATGCACCGTCCTGACCCCCACTGGTTGCAGCTTCCACCATCTCAGTGCACCGCCTCCCATCTCCCGCTGGCCTTGGTGCCAGTAGCTCCTACTCCTACTGCGGCCTGGGTGTCATGGCTGGGTGACACAGCCTTGTAACACATCCTCTTTCCATTGTTGTGCCCCACCTAGCCATGACCCTACTTGCCTGGCCCCATGAGCCGATGCACCATGGACCGTTGTTCCAAGAAGAAGGGGAGAAACACAAGAATAAATTTTGGGGAAGGAGTCACAACATAATAAAATCCAAATAACAATCGAGGTCTTTGTTCGTCTTGAACTTGATGCGTTCTTATTAGCACGATCACGAAGAACCAAAATAAGGTGGACTAATCACTAAGATATATATCCCCTTTTTTGTCCTGCATCATTAACCCTCCCATATGAATGATTGATCCACAGGTTAACTTGTTTGTGAGTTAACCCACGTTCTTCATTAAAATGAATGAATTTGGAAAAGAAATTTACACTGAAAAGAATAAAAACCCAACTAGGAAATTGAGATTGTGTAAGGATGATCGTTCATCATCTTCCATCTATGTTCGGTCCCCAATCCACTCTCCAAGGTTTCCATCCACATCATCTAATTCACTTTCATTTCTTGACAGAGAGGTTTCCTTTGTCGTTCATCAGAGGAATTCCAAGGTTGTTCGTCAACCCTGAATTCCATGTTTAATTTAAGAAGGAAGATGTGTGCATGTTGCAGCGTCACCACACTGATTCATTATTGCTGTTCATTAATGGGATTCAACATCACCTCGTCATTGCACCAAAATGCTGATGAGTCAATGTCTACCGAAGAAAAAAATATAAAAAAATAACTTTTTAAGTTATTTTATTTTTCTTCTGAAAAGTCGGAAAATTAACTTTCACCCTCGACCCACACTGTTTGAGTTTAGACTCAACCTAAGGGAAGCACACCCTCATGACATCAACAGTACCCTAAAATTTTCAATCCTAGTTACCATTTAGTAGTCTTAAGGATTTGAAAATAAAATAACCGTTACATACTTAATTTATTTACGGCCAAAAACTATATTCCACTATTGTCCCACATCATCCAATGTTAGGCCCTTTCTAAGCGAATCCAGAGGCTCTGAGTTCAACAGTGCCCTTGTATTTTTGATTCAGGCCACAGTTTAAAAGTTATAAAAACTCTATCACATAATTATTTAATGAAATTTAAAAATAGTTCGAAAATACATTTCAGCCACTATAGGCCTCAGAATTATGTTTCATTTTAGAGAACAGTCTTTAAATAATACTATTTAATTTTCAAAAAAATTAATTCTGGGGTATTATAGTGTTGGGGGGGCAGGAATTTTAATTTTGTTTACTAACTTAAATTCACTTTTTGGTCATACATGTTCATTAATATTAATTACATTCAAAGATAAATTTTTATTTATGTTACATTAAAATTTAATCAAATAAATTTAATCATTAATACCAGTTTCAATAATTATTTAAATATTTATTTAATTGTTTTTTTGGGTTCTTAGTAGATAATGTTACCAAAATTATAATAAATAAAAAATAGAAATATATAACATTAATCAATATAATTTAACTAATAAAATAATTTAAATTGTATTTTAATAGTTTAAGGTGGCATGGTTTCATCGATTCAAGTTTATTAATTTAATCCCACACACCCCTAGTTTAAAAAATCACTCAAATTAGTATAATATTCACTGAGACTTGATAATATTCCAATTAATTAGTCATAATTCTCTATCATGATAAATGGTGTTTTATAAAATTAATAAAAATGTTATTTTTCAACATTTAGGATGTTAAACTATCACTATGTTATAAATAAAAACTCTAGAAGTTATCATAAAAATCAATCAGTTTATTTTTTTTGTTTATGGACTAAAAATATCTTTTATGAAAAAATATTATAATAAAAATTTACTCCTATCAGTAATTTGATTAATACTAGAATTTAAGTCCATAAGAGGATTAAAATGAAAGGAACAATATTAATAATCCTAACTAAAATGATGGAATGATTTTTAGAATATAAATATACATCAAATCATTCCCCTAAATGTTTTAGTAAAAACACATTATTGAAAAAAAATATATATTTTTTTAATCAATAGAATTATCAAATAAACACAAAGGAAAATAATTATAAATAAATAAATTATATCTCCTGATTGAATCCCCTTTTTGTACTTTCTTGGTGAATTATTATCCTGGAATATCTCAGAGTTCTTCTCTTTTACACCCTTTTATCTTCCTTAATGCTATATTTTCTGTAGGGGAAACAAGGACACAGAAGAGGAATCAAACAAGTAATTATTACTTCATGTGTTTAGTATGCATGAAATATATTTCCTTGGAATTAAAAATTCAATCATATGATGGAATTTGGGATCCATTAAAAATTGGTGAACGGAATGGAATTCCAAGGAAACTATATTTTTGACCAACAGACCCCTTTATTATAGAAACATTATTTTTTATTGGTGCTCTTTCTCATAAATTCAAACGATATGGAAATATGGTTTCTAATTTATTTTTGTGAATTTTAGGGGTATATTGAGTAATTTTATCTTATTTAGAACCATTCCCTATTTTTTCATGTTTTATGTACTAAAGGGTTTGGAGTTTCAGTACACAATTTTTTGTTTTTAAAATTAAATAAGCACACATATATTATAAATTTTCATTTATCCCATGTTTCCTCTTTCAAAATTCACTTTTATTTAATTTAAATTTACAAAAAATTTCATTTTCCCCACTAAACAAATTTATTATTGCACTTTGTTTTATCTCCAAAAATTTCTGTGATATCATGGACTTTATCTTTATCTTACATATTGAACACTCCTGGAATACGTCCTTTCCCAACCAGAATTACTATCCCAACCTTAGAATATGTCTATTTATCATGGAACCTGGTACTGTATTCTCTAATCTTACCATCTCTTCTTTTGGATGATCATTTGTTTTGACTTGAGATTTCAATCCACCATACCTTAGTTAAAATATATTCTTTCTATGTAACTATCAAAAGTAAATATTGACACACTCAATTGAAATTCTCCTCAAATTTAGATTTTCCACAACTTAAGTCTACATACTCAGCCTTTAAACAAATAGAGCTGGCTCTATTCTCTATTATTTAAAAATCTGACACCTAAAATCCACTATGATATACAACTTCCATCAACATTAAATTAGATAATAAATTCATAAATATTCACTCAATGGTTAGTGTCTACTAATTATAATCTCCACAATTTATTACTCTTGGTATTATCAGCAAATCATTGTTCATACAGTAACAAAGAAACCATTACTGGATTCCAAATTTAGTGTTTTACATGAATCATTATATTATATGAAGAAAGAAAAAAATGAAAAAAAAATTCATAAATTTAATCATTTTGATGCATGAAAGAAAAAAAATTCAGAATTTTAAATATTTTCCATTAGGTTCATATATTGTATAAATGGGAAGCCTTATTAGAGGATAATTAATAGGTTTATATAACTATAGATATTGATTTTGAAGGACTCCTAACAAAGAAAAAAATAGATGAATTAGAATATGGGGTTGATTAATGAGTTTTTGATTTAATATAAATTGATATAGTAAAATTCATATTTAAAATATCATAGTTCTATTGAATAAAACCAATTCATTAAAAAAGTCCTTTATTATTCCAAAATGACACCTCAATTATGGCATGAAGATAATGTTTAAAAATGTTATACTTTTTACTTTAAAAAATACCAACCTTTATGATTTTTATATCTATATATTTATTTAAAAATGATATTTAATTTAGTTTTGGTTTTATGTGTGTTTGTATTTTCATTTTTGTTATTTTATTATCACAAACAAAGTGAATGATGGGATAAACCAGATTATAAATTTAAATCACATATAACCTGAAAAACATATTTCATAATCATACAAATTCTTCTAGTAGTGGATCATGTGTTTTGACTTGGGATTGTTTTCCTTTCTCCCTTATTTCTAATTTATTCTCTCTTGAAAATTCATACAAGCTAAGATGGACAGACTCCATTAGAAACCTTCACAAATTATGATTGACCATAACGTAGGTTCACAAACACCAAATTTTATTTTTTTAACTCCCTTTTTTCTTGATCATCAATAATATAACACTGGACTTTTACTATGGTTTATTTATGTAGTCAACATCATATGAGATCCTAACCTCTCAAATTGTCACTACCTTTTCAATGTCTACTAATCAAAATATCCACCATATGTCACTCTCAATTCTATTAATAACTCAACATTTATCCATTATTAAATATTCCATAGCTATAATCATTGAGAAAAGTTTTACATGAATCTTTCTTTTGGATGAAAAAGGGAAAAAAGAAAAAATGATTTAAAAATTTAAAAAATTTGAAGCACGAATTTAATCAATATTCAACTATTTTACTCTATCACAAACGATTATTATATGGTATAAATTAAAATTTACATTTGAGGAAACTTTTTATATTTTATGAATATAGAAATTAATTTTGATAGACTCCCTACAAATAAATTAAATGATATAGTTGACCAATAATAATAACGAAGATTATTTATCTACTGAAAATAAACATAGTAAAATCCTTCATTATATGATAATGGCTCAATTGAATTATGTTGATTTACTAAAAAAATCCCTCATTTCACATAATGAATATATCAAAAATGTTATGAAGATAATGTTTCTGAATAGAAACAAATAATTTTAACAAATAAAAATCCGAACCATTCATATTTTTATAGTGGTATAATTATTTAATAAATTATTATATTTTAATTTATTAATGTTTTATTATGTTTATGTGTGTATATATATTGTTATGGATTTATAAACATAGAGAAATTTAATAAAGGGATGAAACAAATAATAATTATATCTCACATGGAACATGAAGATAACTTCTCAATGAATACTAATTATTTTTATGGGGATCTTATGTTTTGACTCAATATTGATGCCCTCCCTCACTCTACTCATATATTTTATCTTTTGTTAACTATCACAAGATAATTTGTACACACTCCTTCCACTTCCTGCCCAAATATGTATTGACCAAAACATATGACCACATAATAACCCTATTAATAGATAAACAATCTTCTATTCTATAACATTCCACAATCTAACAGCCAACCTCCACTAAGATCAACCTATTCATTTGGCATCAAACATGATCATAACATCTAAAACCATTAAACCTTGGTTTTTGTATACAAAAAAATGACCATTATTTGTCACTCAAGATACTATTTGTGAAAAATTGTTCAATTTATACCAATGTCCCCATATCTGAAATCCATGAGATGTGTTTTACTTGCATTGTTCAGTTGGATGAGGAAGGGAAAATAAGGGGGAAATGATTTTTGAATGTAAACATTTTTAAGCAAGAAACATATCAATATTCAAATTTTTGGATCTCTCCTAAAACGTTCTTTTGTATGGTCTCAACTATAATTATCTTTTAATGATACTTCATGTGTTTTAGAGAACTACCGACACTGATTTTGATGGAGTCCAAACCAAGAAACCAAATGTATTAATTGTCTAAAGGGAATGAGGAAGATATTCTAAACTAATGAAATATTATATTCTAAGACCTATTTTTATATGATAATAAATAAATTTAATCATGATAATTTATTGAAATAGTATATTTTTTCTATAGAATAATACATCTAATATGGTTTGAAGATAATTTTTCAAAATGTTCTTCTTTTGATTTTTGAAAAAAAGTCTTAATTATCCTTAATTTTCTTACTGTAAAATTATTTTATTTTATTGAATTATTTTTTCTTTTGTGCGTGTTTATATATATTTTTGTGACTCTATAATTATTGGGAAAGGGAATTAAGGGAGAAAACAACCCTTATTTCAAATTTAACCATGATTTAAAAAACTCCATCAATATACCTTTCTCTCTCCCTCTTACTGTACAAGGATATATCCTAACTCTCTTTAGTATATAATAAACTCTATATTTTTTATATTGATAGTGAATGAATCTCTTGACATTACATAAATTTCCTTGGTTAGTAGAGTAAAAATTTGACAAAACACCCTACAATACTCAACAACATTGACATACCATAGACTTCTTCCATAACAACAATTGAAATAGTTATTACACATGAAATGACCATGGTGGGAGACTATAGTTTGGGGATGGTAGGTGCACAAGTTACCTACCATTGTAGTTGTAAAAAATCACCATAAATTATCCCCTCTAATTATAATCCAAAGTAGTATTTTCAAGGTGAAAATTATTAGGAGACATATCTTTTCTCAACATGTAGAGAATATTGTCCATAATGTGGATCTTTAGAAGTCTAGTGTCGAAAAAATAAAGCATCTAATGCATCATATGATAGGAAATTTCGATAATATTTTGATATCCTTATGGATCCCACTTTATAGTTGATAATAGGTAATCTAATATCTAATATCTTATTGATGGAATCCTTTATCATATTGATCCTCAAACCCATGAAATGATAGGTTTAGAAGGAACACTATCATCTAGAGGTAATGATAGTTCTATAAATTATAGTGTAGAGTATTTAGTCTATATTTACTCAATATCCTCTCCCCACAACCTCCTGGTATTCTATATGTGTGTTTTCTTACACCACCACCTCTTCTTTGGTATGTTGTACTAGAATAGGTGTTTTATATAGAATTGGTTTGATGAAAATTTTTCTTTAACACATTCATTGATTTTGAATATACATGACCATTCGGATCCCATGGAATATGAAATATCTACTTTTTATCTCCTTATTCTCATTTAAGAACCAAATCATATATCTAAAATGATATTCTCTATAGTTGAAGAACATACATAATCTAGACCAAAAATATAACTTTTCATTATGCTCTTTGTATACATGTGAAAATTTAAATAAACCAAATACTCATAAATTAGATTAATAAGAATGATTACTAGACCATATCCTCCATGGAATATCAAAATTATAAGGGACCGATGGTGATATGATGTTGAGATAACATGTAACTGGAAACAATTCTCTCAAATTAGATTAGGAAGCTTACAAAAACTCATCATGATATGAACCTTCTCTATAATGTTTATATTAATTCATTTTTAAACTCTATTTTTTTGTATTTTGTGGGGGCATCCTATCATATCAGTTTCTTTGACTCCTACAATATGCATCAAACTTACCGAATGTGTTCATTCCTCTATTTTCTAAACAAAGGAGCTTAATACTTAATTTAGATTCTTGATCCACCATGGAATAAAACATCTTGAATCTGTAAATAAATCATTACTTCAGTCATAATAATAATTTCCACAACTTTCAATATGAATTATAAATTAATGTTTTAAAATATTTGTCACCACCCAGTAAATACAACTCTATGGGACCATATACCTCAGAGCGCACTATATCTAGCAACATTATTATGATGGATGTAGTAGCACTATAAGATACTACATGGTAAATCACATATAATTAGTAGTTGACAGGCTTAACTAAATCATTCCTATAACAATGATGTATATATTCTTCATCAGGGTTGATATCCCTCTTTCCCTCACATGATAGAGTTTCCTATATCCTAGATTGGATAAAGAATATCCTTCCAAATTTTTATAGCTATCTTGTAAACATTTATTTTATAAATTACTAATTATTTTATTCTCCCACCTTGATTTTGAAAAAATTTATTGATTGAAATTTGTAATTATATCATGAATTTGAATGTTGGATGTAAGTTCTAGTTTTTCACTTCCTACTACACTCTTGTATTTATATTAAAAAAAATTACATGTACAATTTTAATTTGAAATTTTTATATTTAATTTTTCATGAGTTCATATATTTATTATCACCAAATATAATTTTATATATCACACTTTTGGAGGGATAAAATGGTCCCTAAATTTTATTCTAGATAGGATTCTTCATTCTAGATAACATATTATTATTCAACGCATATCATTTTCATCCACAATCATATTGGGGTCAAATTTTTACCCAAATTCGAAAAAAATCTAAAAATTATGTTTTATGTATAAAAACATCTGATTTAGAAATTTTTATGGATAATGATGTGAAAATAGGTATTTATTTTGTATCATTTTTAAAGCTTCCATTTCATATGTTTTTGACCCTATCTATTGTAATAGTGGCTGACCTAGATGAAACTATGAAGTGATTTTGATTACCATATATTTTATATAGTTAGATGTACAAGATTATATGTTTCCATTATATTGTATATATTTATGCTTCCACTACTGAATTTTAATTTTCGTAGATTAATTGTCATATCAAAAGGTTATAGCAGATCCTTGGCTATAATGAGATCCTAGAGATACCACGACCTTAATCTTAAATAAAGGTCTGATGGTGTAGATACATCTTACTATATATACATAGTATATTTTTGACTATCAGGTGCTAGGGGATCATAAGCATTGATACTTCTTCTCATGAAGTTTTCACATGGTGATCTCAAGTAGTGAGATCATGAGGGCATACCCGCAATTAGGAACACCATAGGTTTTGGGTGTCATTGGATGTTCCAATCTACAGACATGTGTAGTGGTCTTTGGAAATGTATCATTTATAATGTATTCCATTCGATTTTGTACATTAATTCAATATGAAAAACCATGATATTGAAATTTTGGAGATGTAGTTTGTATTGGGTGCATCATTGGTGGCATGACATTGGTTGAATGGTCAAGAAATATTTTTTCACTTTCGAGTTATGTAAGTAATAAATCTCAAGCCATGTTAATAAAGATGATATTACCTTTATAAGGCCATGGCCATGAAAGTCGAGGGTAAATCCATTTAGGTGGATCAATAAACAACAAAGCAAGAAAAGGGTGATGATATAGGTCTGCATCCTACTTTATGATATATTAAAGACAAAGAGATTATATTACACAATATATGTTCGTAGGTTCGTTGCCACTATTGTTACAATCCTTATCTCTTTAGGAGTTATGTTGAGTTGTTATATCATACTATTGGTATGTGAATAGTATTAACTCCTATTGAGATAAGGTCCTAGAGGGTCAAGTATATTATCTTATTCAATAATCTCCCCTATTCAGATGAATAGGTATATTGGACATTGTCGGTCACACCAATGAGGTTTTGGATTTTTCCAAGGAGATATGATCCCCAATGGTTTAAATAAATTCATATTATTCATATTATGAATAATGAGCATTGAATATGTTTATTAAATGTATTTACAGTCTTTAAAGTAAATACATGAAAAATATTATTTTAATAGATATTAAAATATTCAATGTTCAATTAATATTTGTGTAAATGCTGAGTCGAGTTAACGACACATTTATCATCACATAATATATTTAATATATTATAAGAATGTGATAATAATATTTATGACTTAGATTAGTAGTCATAACATGTCATTTACAATGTGTTAAGTATTCGAGGGCCAGAGAGGCAGTGTTAGGTGTTTTAATTTCACACTATATAAAGAATAGGAGAGCCTTCCACTAGAGACTATTCATGGGATTTTGATCACTTATCCTCTCTCCCATGTTCTAGAGATAGAGGCTCTATATACATGTGCTTGGATCGAGCTATCTCTCAGGTATCCTATGCAAGGCAATGTAGTGATTGTCAAACAATTGGAGGCATCGTCAGAACTCCATGAGAACTCCCATATTTCGATGATTGGGGATCCTGTAGATTTTAGAAGTGTGTGTGAACAATCTAGAGGAGTTCATATTCGGACTCTTCGAGCAGTGATCACCAATGACGTGCAGACATCGCACACAGCTTCAGATCTAAAGTTGGTATTTTACGATTTTTTGTGTGATTATGACTCTTCACACGAGATACTCATAATAAACTGGGTAGTGATTCACTAATGTTGAGAAGTTCATGTCAAATGTCTGTAATGTTTTTTAAAAATCCAACTTTTGGGGCTTCCGTTGCATGCTTGATACTTTGAATTGGCGTCAGAGAGATACAGAAAATTTTTAAGCAAGAAAATTTAAAATTTTCAGTAAATCTAAAATATGGAATCGATACTATCCCAATGCCACATACGATTTTTCAATCTGACCAGAGATGACCAGTATGTGGCCATCCGAATTATAAGATAGTTTAAGAATTGGTTCAACCCTCTTTTTTAACGATACTTGATTTTCCAGAATAGTTTTTTTAGGCCGACCAAGTATACCACCATATAACAATTATTTAATATATTATTATCATTATTTTAAAATTAAAATAATAGTAATGAAAGTGGATATTTCCACATATCAAACAAAAATAAAAAAGAGGGGAGGGAGTTTTGAGGGTCAATATTGGGTGCACCTATTTTGTGGTAAGTTACCCACTTTCCAAGCTATAAAACCCCACCTGGTCCATCCCTCACTTTCCCGTTATAGGTTAGCCACAATCCCTCTTGCAGCAGATGGTTCTGCACCTCCTCTCGCTTGAACCCCAGCCAACTGGTGCTCCCGAGTCTGTCCTCCTGGCGCGAGCGACCCCAACTATCTAGAACTGGCCACCTCATCCAGAAGCACACCTCATGCTGCTTGGCGAGTGCTTCTTCCCTATCCGCCATGCACTAGGTCGGGCCACCCAGGACGAGCTGGCTCCCTCCAACCTACGCCGCTCCAGCCAGCCACCTTGATCTGGCCAACATCGAACTTCCTCCGTCCTTATACCTACACCTCTTCATTGTACCATATACACCTAACATACCTCCTCCTAGCGGCGCCCCCCGACACCACCTTGGTCTGGGGCCGCACACCTACACCCTGAACTATTTGGTTGGAAACAGATTGGTTTAAAATATAAACTTAGTTGCGACAACAACAATTTATGAGAATCTCCAATGTAAACGAAGCGCCAAACCAAAAAGCAGAATAACAAATAAGGACACAAATTTTAATGTGGAAAAACCCTCCTTTCGAATGATTAAAAAACACAGGGCAACTCCGAGAAAATTCAGTATGAATCAGAGAGTAAAAAAATCCAAGTTAAACTCGAGACTTGAATCGCAAATACAACATAAAAACCTGTGCGAAAAACCACACTCTGATATGCCTCTGTCGCCTCTCTGATAATAGTCCTGTGACAATACGTCACCCTTCGGAGATCAAAATCGATCTTGTAGCGTCGTTATAGCACCTCGTTTCACAACCTGATTTGCCACTGCTCGCTACCGCCCACGCCCTAGAAAATAGTTACTCAAGTATCTGCTCTCCTTGGGTTGTCGAGAACCACCAAATTGTCACCTTCCTTGATTCGCTGCTCCCCCTTTAATAGGTTCCACTATTTCCTTTTTCAAATACAGATAAGATATGAAAATATAATATCTTAAATCTTCAAATCACCATGTATCTTCCGTGTTAAGATTTAAACACTTACCTCATCTAAATAGATAAGATATATCTCCCCATGAGATACACATGCAGCCTTATCTGTGTGATATGATAAAAGATATCTAATATTCAAAAACATATCTCAAATCTGGAAACCCCAAGATGCGAGCTGAACCCTAACAATCTCCCCCTTCAGCCCATCGAAGAAAGAAACCGCATCCAACAAACTCAGTTGGAAAGAAAACTGGTTGGTATCGCACCAACCGCCATCTTCTGCAGAAAATATGACATCCCTCTTTTGAATCTCTGACGGAAACCTGGAAGCTCCCCCTGCAAAAAAATCCAAATGCCGAAGTCTTCTTCATACTTATGTCTGCACCACTAATACCAGAATCAATAATATCTGGCTCCCCCATAACTGTGATCGCCACATAATCTGAAGCACCTGCAAGAATTACATTCTCCCTCTGCTCAACATCCTTCGAGCAGTCAAAAACACTCAGCGCATCACCTCAATATTTGATTTCCATTCTTTCATCAATAGTGGCACTCTTTGAAGAACAAGAATCAGGGGTAAGATCTGAAACACCGGCCATGACATGCTTCGACTTCCAAACCTTCTTCAACTTAGTCGATGGTCTTCGACTCATGCACGACGATCGCCACTACCACAAATCTAACGAAGTCCTCTTCTCAACTGGATTCATCACATTACCGCATGCCTTTACACCTGTCCTGTAAAGCATGTCATCCATTTTTCCGTGCACATAAACCATCGATCCTCTGGACAAAGTCCATCTTCCGCCGCCAAACGAACTCATAAATCCATCAGTATCAAGTGCACTAGCAGATAACAAATTATGGAAAATACCTGGCACATGTCGCACATCTTTCAATGTCAGTGTACAACCTGCATTCATAGTGATACAAATATCACCAACACCAATGACATCAGTAGAATCTCCATTTCCCATCTTCAATCTACAAAATTCACCTTCTTCATATAAAGAAAATAGCCCCTTCTTTGGTGAAATATGGTATGATGCTGCTGAATCAACCACCATTCAGTGTACAAATCTAACCTGCGACAATCAATTCCAACTGAAAGTAAATCACCCTCACCCTGAACAAGACTTATGTTGGTATCCTCAGAATCGGTTTCGTGTGTCTTCTTTTCCTTCTTATGCTTTTTCAATTCATAGCAGCATCTCTGCACATGACCCTCCTTGTTTCAAAAGAAGCATTTGACCTTTATTCTTGTCTTTGACTGACCTCTCTGACTACCGCGTCCATCTGCCATAGCCAGAGTACCACCATTACCTGAAGATTCACCATCATTTTTCTTTCATAGAGTCTCGTTCATCAACAACGATGAAATCACATCATCCAACTTCAGTGTGTCTTTCCCAAACAGCAATGTGGTGACAAGATTATCATATGAATCAGGCAACGAACCCAAAAGAAGCAATGGTTTTTCTTCTTCGTCCATTTCAACAGGTACCTCGTTACCTTTATCATCAATCTTGACCGCCACCGAGGATAGCTCCATCAGAAGTTTGGTGAACTCGTCCAGATGGTTACCTAAATCTCCATTCTCTAGAATTCGCAAACGATACAACTGTTTCGTCAAATATAAACGATTTGTGAGGGATTTTGATTTATAACTTCTTTCAAGCTTCGCCCAGATCTCCTCCGGATCTATCAGATTCATCACTTCCTGCAGTGTATTATCACCCAAATACATCTGAATCGTGCTTGTCGCCAACTCTCGCATATCCTGCCAATCATCATCACTCATCGTCTCTGGCTTCTCTGACTTTTTCTTCAATTCCTTCGCTATCTTCTCATGGACCAAAATATTTTTAACTCTTTACTGCCAAAGTGTAAAATCATTTTGCCCGTTGAAAAGTTCAATGTGAGCAGAAATCCCACGGCGTGAATCCCCCATATTAATCAGCAAGAAAACACGGATAACCTCCTCTGATACCAGATGTTGGGTCAGAAACAGATTGGTTTCGAATATAAACTTAGTTGCGACAACAACAATTTGTGAGAATCGCCAATGTAAACGAAGTGCCAAACCAAACAGCAGAAAAAAATGAGGACACAAATTTTAACGTGGAAAACCCCTCCTTTCGAAGGATTAAAAACCACGGGGCAACTCCGAGAAAATTCACTATGAATCAGAGAGTACAAAAATCCAAGTTAAGCTCGAGACTTGAATCGCAAATATAGCATAAAAACCTGTGCGAAAAACCACACTCTGATATGCCTCCGTCGCTTCTCTGATAATAGTCCCGTGACAATATGTCATCCTTCGGAGATCAAAATCGAACTTTTTGCGTCGTCGTAGATCCTCGTTGCACACCCTGATTTTCCGTTGCTCGCTGCCACCCAAGCCCTAGAAAACAGTCACTCAAGTATCTCCTCTCCTTGGGTTGTCGAGCACCACCAAATTGTCACCTTCCTTGATTCGCTGCTCCCCCTTTAATAGGCTCCACTGTTTCCTTTTTCAAATACAGATAAGATATAAAAATATAATATCTTAAATCTTCAAATCACCATGTATCTGCCATGTTAAGATTTAAACACTTATCTCATCTAAATAGATTAGATGTATATCCCCATGAGATACAAATGCAGCCTTATCTGTGTGATATGATAAAAGATATCTAATATTCAAAAACATATCTCAAATCTGGAAACACCAAGATGCGGGCTGAACCCTAACACGCACCACCTCTGGATAGATCCCCTCACTGATCTGGCTTACTATGCGGCTCAAACCCCTTTACCCTACCAACTGCGGTGTTACCTCAAGCCAGCAAATCAGCCACGGATATGCCCCCTATTTTCCATAGTTTTGTGGTACCAGCTTCGACCCTGCTATTTTTTACAGGACCTGATTCACCTCCTAATGGGCTCAAGTTGGATGGCCAAGCCCAGAATAGGCGTGGGAGGACCTTCTAGGCCCAGAAAACCCCTATATGGGTTGACAAAGCCCAGAACGACAATGTGCAAGTTCAACCCGACCCGCCTAAAGTTATCAGAGCCTGGGTAATTTATATGATAAAAAATTAATTAAATTAATTTCACTTATAAATATAATTAATTAAATATTATTTATTGATTTAAAAAATAAATTTTGGTTTATTATATTAGATGTGACATAGATTAATTTAATTTCGTGTTTAAGTTAATCAATCAATTGATTTATTTTTTAGTTTTAAAATTAAATTAATTAATCGGGACCAAACAACGTAAATATTGAACTAAACAAATGAGTTAATTTTTAATTCAATTATAATTCCCTCCAGTATAATTTAATGAAAGCTTAATTTTAATTATGCCTTTATTTTTAAATACATGAGTTACTGTGTATTGATTGATCATGAGTCATGGACCGATCAATGTATGTTTGGTGAGTTTTTTATTTTATTATTTTGTTGCAAAATGTTTTGTAATAATTAGTTTAATTAAAAGGTGATATGAAAATTGTCCCAGTGTCATTATATTTCTAAGGACTGGCGTATCCAACTCAAATTTGTATTTCTACTCCTGAGACCCCCTCTCCTGCATGTTAGTATTGTTGTATATTGATGAGATGAGTAGTGACGCAGTTCCTGCCGAGTGATGAAGATGCACCAGACAGGAGTTGGGTGGATTGGATGGGAAGACACTTCAATTTGAGTTGTAAGTGAAGAGACTCGAGGTATTACCCACAGGTTCTATGTTGTTATGTTATTCACTCAATGGTTCAAGAATCAGTACTGGCTCATGATCAGGTCATCATTTCATTTTTCATGGTTTATTATTTATGTGTATGTGTAGTTAACGCACATACACATAAGAGTAATAATAAATAATCACGAATGATAAAATGAACACGTGACATGATAAATTTTTCTATTACATTTCTGGTAAGTGGTGAGTGTGATAACTTAGTACATACTAACATGATAGAAATAGATTTATTTTGTCAAATTAAAAAAAACGATAAAATAAATTTTAAGTCATATTTTCCATCCATCATTTGAATTTGAACAAAAATGGCTATTTGAGATGCTCGTCATGCCTCAGCTGAGGGTGTCTCTTACAAATGGGTAATTTTTATGAGAGGGAAGTGTTGATTTAACTAATGTATCAGAAAAGAAATAGCAAAATCTATCTTGTTGCAATTTTAGCGTCAAGTGTTGAGTAAATCAAGTAACAATTTAAGATGCCGCGACTTCACTCAACAGATCAAGGAACCGCAAGTTCATGCATTTGGCCAACAAAACACATATCTTGAACCCTCCAAGTAGTGGTGTAGCAAAAAATTGTAGACTATGAGGGGATTTTTAGGTATCCTTCACACTATAATACTCAAGAAATAGGGTATCTTGATTCTAGCACAGATAGTTAGTTGAATTCAATAAAATAGTAGGTGACATTAAATGATTGAATTAATTAATCAAAATGTCTATAACGGTAATCCATACAAAAATTAGTAATCTGCTAAAATTTTCTTTGGTATAACAATGGAATGTTATACCACAATATATAAACTATGATAAATATTAGACAAAGTCAATGTCTACATTGGCATGAACATCAAAGAAAAGTTCAAGCACTTCACACAATACTATTTGAAACTCAGGGTGCTAGTCTCCATATTCCTGTTATACTACCTCAGGAAGTAAGGGTTAAATTTCATATAGGATACTGATGTAAAAATCATATGATGGTTATGTCATTATGTTTTCACCAATTTCGAATGTTAGTTGTCGATGATACATCCAATCATGAATGATATCACATGAAGACTCATCTTCGATAAGTCTACAAATATAAAAAGAATCAATGATATGAATAGGCAATGGTTAAAATAGATCTGTGTAAATTTATAGGGGAGATATGATCTTTCAATACATACTTTTATAATATAATATTTACCTAGTTACTCAAGATTCATTTTAAGTTACAAAACAAACAATTATTGATTAAATGATTTATTACATATTTAGGTAAGGATTTCCAAGTAAATAGAAATATGAAAAACTGATTAATCTTTATTTATTATAGCGAACAAATTGAAAGGAAAAGGAAAAAAGGCTTATGGAAAGTAAGAGCAGAAGCATATTTGGAAAATCTTTCAATGAAATAATTATTAATAGGAGGTTATTTTCATTGCATATTATGAAATAAAACTATGGATGTTTAATCGTAATAAACTGAATTAAATAACCAAGATACCACTTATTTAGGAATATTCTTCAATGTAAATTGTAATGTTTTTGTTTTACATATAGGGTATTTAATACTATATTCCCATAACATATTTTTATTGAAATATAATAAACAAGTAAGTATAGAAACATTACTAGAAGTTAGGTGCATTCTCCAAGTGGCAGAGAAAGGGTGATGCCAATGCAAATAGTGAGAAATATACGAATTCTATATTTCAAAGTGAAATATTCATGTAGAACTATTGTTTAGTATAACCAAAAAACTTATATCACATAAGGAAATAGTATTCTAGGTTCCGTAGTGAATGTTGTTTGTGGTGTATCATACTCAACAAATATTTCACTGTTACATGAATCATAGGAAATAAGTGATGAATATAAAAATATACGACTTGTACCTAGTTGTTGCATGATAATTATTTTTCATGAAACACTAGAAGTGGACAGAAAGAATATACCATTATGGTATTTTGGCTCAGCACATCTAAACAACTTTGGTATCATTGACATCATTAGTTTAGACAAAGAAAACTATGGAAATAAAGGTATGTCACAAAATCTTTTGAAATTCGTTTAACAAGTGACAATGAACTGTTTCAAGGTAAATCTACTGGTATAAATACTACATATGATTCTTTTAAGTAATTAAGGAATGAAAAAGTGACGTAAGTGTTTTGTCAGAGGATATAAGTTTATTCAAGTTGGTATACTGAAGAATATATTGACTATGTAATCATCAATCATGATAATGTTGTGTGGAATAATTCCTAAACGAACATCACCTTATCTGTATCACAACATTGATGTTAATGAGGAAGATCTATGATTAATTCTTATGTGTTAACATTGATCAATAGAATTTAGCGTGGAGTCATTTCTAAACACACATTTTATACATCAAATTTATGATGTATGTATAATCAATGTTGCAACATGAAAAAAAACCTCCACTGCAATTTATTACATTCTTTAAAAATAACATGATTTCCCATAAACATTTGTCAACTAAAATGACTAATTGATATCATAACATTTATATTATGGTGGAAATCCATTGTGTTATAAGGACATGTGTTTGGATTCAAAGAGTTTGTTAGGAAATGAACAAACTTGCATTTGGAATAAACACATAGTTCATATATTGTTTTTATCCAAATGGTTGTTTAGGATATTACCTATACCCATAATATAGAAATTTTATAGTCAAGTTATAGACAATATTTCTACAAATGGGTGAACATATCTTTTGAGATAGTGGGAGCTAGATTGAATTGAGTTTAGTCATTACCAGAGATGCAAAAATATTTGGCAAAGGAACTAGTTCCACAAGTTCTTGTGGAACATAGTATTTTTCAGAGACACATACTGTTTTGGAAGGATAAAACAATGGTGATGGTTTTTGTTATCACTGTCATCAGTGATCTATTATTCATTGTGAATAATATTTCCTACAAGTATGTTGTGTATAGAAATTAGCTAATATTGACATGGCCAATTAAAATTTAAAAATGGTTTCCATGTATCAAAATGAAAAATGGGTTATTATGAATACTGTGGTGGGTATTCAAGTGAGTTGATACATGGATGGTACAAGTGTAGTACCAATAAGGCTCCAATTGTAATACTAGGTCATTATGCCTAAATTCATTAGAATTTTACTTCTCATCGATAATTTATACGATCCTATTATTGAACATTAGATGTTATGACCACCAAACATGGATGGTGTCTATAGGACGCAACCAGAAAGGAGGGTTACGTCATAAAATTCTAATAATGGTTTCACGTTACTGATATCTGGTTTAGTATTGAAGTACAAAATAGAATCATAGAATATATATTTTTAATAAATGTTTTTCATGTTTCTACCAGAGGTTAGTGGTATTTCCCAGGGGTTTCAAGTAAAAAATGTTCATAAACATATAGAAAATATATTGGTCTTCATGATAGTTAAGATCATAATGAATGTAATTCTCTATTGATTGACTTAAAGTAGAAACATGAGTTCTAGGTAATAGTATCTACTATGGTAGGTCTAAAAGTTTCCCGAATGTTGTCAATCATACATATAGTGACATGGTACTAAAAAATACAACCATGTATACTTCAAGAGTGGAATTATTACCAATTTAACATGACATAAATCTCTTTAGGATGACATGTTTATGACATGGAAGGAGATTAACATGGTGAGTAGAAAACCATATGCTGAAGCAATGGAACAATAATGTATGCCATGATATGTACAAGAATTGATATTTACAAGATACACTTTATAGTAAAAAAAATATCCATTATACCTAGGAGCACTGCAAGTCAAGAAGTCGGAACTATCTAAGTGTACTACAGAAAGTACAAAAGATATATACCTCGTAAGTGGATAAGAAAGTATACTACTTTTTGAGGGGATATATACTTGTATTCCTTAGATCTATGTGATATTTTATGATAGTTAGGATATGTTTTAGAGCGAGAAAAGACCATATAAGTCAGTGGTAGACATACCTACAAATACTGAGTTCATTGCTACTCTTAAGGAAGTTAGGAAGAAGTAAAAAAAGTTTTTTTCTATTCTTGGAATTGCACTTAGTAAGAAGAGGATTATCATAATGTAAATTATGATAATTTTACTAGCCAAGATTTCAGGCTTTGACAATTGATAAAAGTTATATACTAGGGGTTACCATCTCTCGAGAATTTTTAATCAAGGAGATGAGGTCGATGTAGTAGAAATGCCATGTGTCGGAATCATGGTAGGCCTAGTAGCTAAAGTCGCAACTCAGTAGAACCATGACCTTGATCATGTGTGAGTATAATAAGTTTAGTTAGTATGTTGGAAGTAGTACATGTGGGAGTGTCTTACTAGTGATTCCCAAGACCCAACTATGTTGTGATTTTCAATAATATATCATGTATATAGTTAGATATACATAATGATAACTTACCATTATAGTGTAGATATTTATGTGTCCACTACATAATGGTAATGTCCATCGATTAATTTTCGTATCTAAAGGTTATAATAGATCCCATGATATAATGAGAACCTTAAGATACAATGGAGTTAATATTAAATAATGTTTCTATGGTATAGATATATCTTTCTGATTGGACATAGTATATGTTTGACTATCAGGTGAGGGGGGATCATAAGCATGGAGAATTATTCTCATGAAGTTCACACTAGGTGATCTCAAGTACTGAGATCATGAGGAAAAACTCGCTAATAAGAACACAATATGTTTTAGGTGTCATTGGATGTTCCTATCTATCGAAATGTGTAATAGTCTATAGATTTGAGATCATTACCAATATATTCCATTTGATCATGTACATTGATGCAAGACAAACACCATGATATTAACTTCATAGAGAGGTAGTTTGTGTTGGGTATGTCATTTGTGGCATGGAATTGGTTGAATGGTTAAGAAATAATTTGTTTCTTTTGCGTTATGAAAGTAATATATCTTGGGCTATGTTGATTAGGATGGTAGTATCTTCATAAGAGTATGGCCATGGCAGTCCAGGGTAAATCCATCAAGTTTGATAAAAAAACAACAAAGAAAGAAAAGGGTGATGGCACGGGTGTGCGTCCTAATTTATGAAATATTAAAGAAAAAGATATTATATCTTGCAATGTGAGTTCATAGGTTGCTTTTGGGTGCTGTGATAGTCCTTATATTTTTAGGGGTCATTATAGGATGCAATATCCCGCTCTTCGTGTGAGAACTGTATTCACTTATATTGAGATAAGGGCATAGAGGGTCATACACAATAAGATATTCAATAATATTTCCAATTTAGATGAATAGGTATATTGTACATGGTGGGACCCACCACTGGGGCTTGTGATTTTTCGAAGGAGATATGATCACCAATGAGATAAATAAATTCATATTATTCATATTAAGAATAATGAGCATTGAATTTATTCATTAAATTTATTTATAATCTTTAAAGTAAATATATGAAACTATTACTTGAAAGAATATTAAAATATTCAAGGTTTAATTAATATTTATGGGAATGATGAGTCGAGTTAATGACACATTTATGATCATGTAATATATTTAATATATTATAGGAAAGTGATAATAATATTTATGACTCAAATTAGTAGTTATAAAATGTTGTTTATAGTGTGTAAAGTATTCGGGGGTTAAATAGGGAATATGAGGTATTTTAATTACACAATATATATAGAAGAAGAGAGCCTCCTGTTAGGGACTATTCATGGGATTTCTATCTATTCTCCTCTCTCACATGTACTAGAAGGAGAAGCTCGAGATCCAGGAGGTCAAATCACTCTCTCTATTAGGCATCGCACGCAAGGCAATGTAGTGACCGTCGGAGCTTCAAATGCATTGTTATCACTCGACACTAGCACCTAGATTTCAATGATCGAAGATCCTATAGATTTTAGAAGCGTGTTTAGATGATCTACATGAATTCAGATTCAGATTCTTCAATAAAAATAGAAAATGACAATAATACATCATGTTCAACTTCAGATCTAAACCTTTTATTTTATGGTTTTTATTTTCTTCTTAAAACTCTTCACGCGAGATCCTTAGAATAAACTAGGCAGTCATTTTCTGACATTGACAAGTTCATGTCAAATCTCTATAATTTTTTTTAAAAAAAATCCTAATTTAGAGTTTCTTATGTGTGCCCAGTAGCTTCACTATCCCACCATACACTTTATAAATATGTAGTATTCACATTTAGTGGCATTGATTCTCAGATTTTTGGGTTAAGAGAAGAATATATTTAGTTCCTTTTCATTTATATTCACCATTTATGTAAATAATATTACCCAAGTATCATAGAGACATTGGTTAATTCATTACATTGTCTAGATATAAGTGATCACACCACACATGATCAATCAATTTAAAAGTCTTGGGAACTGAGATACATTATTGATTCTCAGATTTCATTTGAAAACAAAAAATAAAACATAATATTTTCTATAAAGATATTATTATTTTCCCTATAATATCCTTTCAAATTAGTCAATTTAAACTTCCTACAATTTTGTGGAATGGAAAAAAATAATATGGTGAGATCAGATGATCAGTAAGGGAATGTATACATCAGAATAAATCATAGAATAAGTAAGGCCAGAAAAATATATTAGGAGTAGAAGAAGATTTAATAATTCCATATACATAATCATATGATCTTGAAACTTATCCAGAAATATTATTACTATTCAAAAAATAACATGGACTTCGAAATATTTTTTAATAATGATTGTATTAATAATACCAGATATCTGAAACTGACCATCGAGGATTCATGTCAAGACATCCTAAACAAATGGGAAAGACCGTGGAAAAATACCAAATTAAACACTCTAATATTTTAACTTATTAGTTTATATATTTATCTACCCTTAATATATCCATTTATATTCGAGTTGAATTCCCATGGAGATTTTTATTTTTAGATTTTTTGGCTGGTTGTTGGATTTTTTCATGATTAGGGAACATTCTACAGGAGAAGCTATGATGTTAGCTGATCAAAGGGAAATTATCACTTCATTTTCATCTGTAAAATATTGATTCACATGATAAATGCATGATTTTTCATAAACTGTAAGTATCTCAGGAAAAACCGTATGACCTTCTTGGGGTGCCATAGAGATGGATCAATACTTTCACATGGTTAACGGTAACCATGTGGAGAACATGGGAGGGTATTTTAATTTTTGATAGACATGGTTTGATCAGTTTTCACATGATCTCCAAATCATATTTCTAAACCATGTTAGGATGGTCTTTGATTTTAGAGGAGGGAACTCGGTTAGTGCATGACTTAGAAAACCATACATCGTAACTAGGCGACTTGCTGAAATCCTTAGAAGTATAATTTTCTATTGTACCCTCCTATAAATAAAACACTATTTTACCCATTCCATATCTCATTTGGTATTGGTGCATGAATTATCTCCCAAACCCTTCCCCTTACTCATACTTCGTGGGTTTAATATTCGACACCAATGATTGGCATGCTTTTATTGATATCAGCCTCATATTATTATCTTATATTCCCACTCTTTTATTCCACTCTTATTTCATTCCTTGTATCTTCCTTTTCCAAAATATAGGGTAAGGGCTGGCTATTGTGAGTTGTTTCATTTGATGTTATGGTGTCTGGTTTGTCTCTAGGGCCTATTTCGTCCCATTCCCGATGGGTTCATTGCATTCACACACCTATGAGGTTTGTGTCTCAGTCCATTTCATTTTTGAATTATTTCATGTGATTCTTGAACTTTTGAAAATCAATTATAAATGTGTTATTTATGATTTTGGGTTCATATTATGAATTCTTTGGTATTTATATATTAGTGGTTTAAATACAAATATGACTTTTCAATGGGTCTCTATGGTTATTCCTATATGTGTTTAATGTATATGGATGCTAAATGTATTATAAAATACCAACAAGGATTTAAAATTTATCTGGGATGGATTAATTATTTTTTGAATTTTTGGAGTTTTAGTAAAATTGGGTGGTAAGTGGAATTTTGTTTTTATGGGTATTGGCATCTTTATTGATTTGGGGATTATTTGAGAAGCTCTTGTGTTTCATTATGACGATTTTTTTTGTTTCCTAAGTTGAAAAATTTGAATTATTATTGTTTTCTAAATATATGAAAATTTGATATACGAATATCCACATGTTCATGGGGAACACATATAGATGTGTTCATGAATATAAATGGAAATTCCATAAAATAACCTACATTATAAAATCTTAGTTTTTCCCAAGTTTTTTCTTAGTTTCCAAATATCTTCATAATAAGGATTTAAGTGGTTCTTTCCTAAATCTTTCTCAAAAGTCTCATTTGGACCTTTGAAAAGTGCAGTTGGGTGATTAATTTTGTCTTGGAAGTATATTTTACCGAATGATGATTTCTGATGACATGGTTTATGGTATTCAAGTGTTAAGGCCCGATTTTTACCTTTAAATTTATATTGGAAAGTGACTCAAAATTATGATGATGTTCATGACTATTTGGTACTTTCAAAGTGTATTAAAAAATATATACACCCCTATAGAAGCCCTCTAGCATAGAGAAATATTCACATGGATGTTTTCAGTATTAGGTGGTCATCTTGGCATGTAAAATGGAATGTGTTTGTTATGGTTGATGTTAAATGTGTATTTAACATCTCAATTTTACACTAAAATATATTAATGTAATCAGATAAGTCATATATAGATTTTAGAGATGAGTATTATTCAGTCATTATTCGACGGACAAGATCCCCTTGGTAGACAAATGGCCATGGCTGTCTATACCACAAGTGATGCTAGTGTAGAGTAGATTGGTTGGTGATACACTATTGGTGACATCAATACACTTATAAATGGTTCTAAACCAAGTATATATAGGGTATACTCTTGATATGATTAAGATATTACCATGATTTTATACATTTTTTTATCTCATGGTTTGTATAACTGAGTTTCCTGAAACATTCATTTTTATATATATGCATGATGTCCCTTAATCATTTAGTTTATTTCATTCTAGTATAACATGTTACTGGTGTTTATATTTGATATCTATTATTTATGAATTTACATGGGTTTTGTTTCATACCTTTGGTTTAGTTTTCAAAGATGGATTTTTGAATTATAACTCTTTGTTGAATCTTTCAAAATGTATTTTTAAAAAGAATGTGGGAAGGAGTCAGGTGTTTATTGTTTTGAATGATGAAAAACTACTTTCTCTATGTATTTCAACACTAGTGTATATGGAATCATTTGTGTAATGATATATATGTATTTTGTTGTACTTACCAACTAAGATATTGTATACTCACACCCTACTTATTCCACTCAGCGTTAGTGGACCCATGTTGTTTTACAGGTTCAAGTTTCTTTCTGTTTCACCCATGGAGCAGTTTGGTTTTGTAGATGGATAATGAATAAGAGGCCATAATGAGATCATGTATTGATCTGGTTTGGAATTAGTTTTCTTTTTAAATATTGTATAAATATTTTTATTCTAGTTCTGTTAAATTTAATATACATATATATATATATAAATTTATGTATATAGGTTGTTCTATGTGGTCTATTTATTTTATGTTTGTGATTATAAAGACAAATAATCCTCAATGATTTATCATGTGATTTCTTATAAATGGTTATTTTCCAGTGGGGATCAGGGATTCCACTCAATTATTTTAGCCAACCATATCTGATGTCTTGTATAATAATATACTGGGATGGTTCATGATAGATGTCATCATAAGATCCCATTTTCAATTTGGTGTTGTAGGTGGGGTTTAGACAGGATTATTGGGACTCGATAGTTTGGTTCAAGAAGAGCATCCAGAACTCTAACTTATCCTAAACCTCATGTTACCCAGGGTTTATGATTTTTAGTCTTTAATTTTTTTTTGGGTGTAAATACTGTCTGTGATATATTATCATTATGAGTAAACTTGTGTTGAGGGATGGAAATATGTGTGAACTAGTATAACATTGAAGTTTCCTGGAGTATAGAACCATGTGGATCTTGAGTGCATGGTTCAAAATCGTCTAAGTGGTTATTTAATACTTAGTGTATGATCTCCTAAACCTTGTGGCATAGTAAGGCATTTCCACTAGTCCCCTATTTAACAGGATTTTGTGTAGGCTATATTATTGATTTGATTTTTATTGATATGAGTAGATTTTAAATGTAAATTATTTTGGATTTTTAAAACTGGTAAAAAGGGATTTAATTCGTGAGGAGGATTTGGTTTTAAATGTAATGTGTAAAATGTGAAGTTTTTAATTGAGGATGGTAAACTAATAATTTTTGTTATATTTAAAAGTGGTTTAAATTTGGGAGATATATTTAAAAATAGGTGGGTTTGTAATGGTTTTCATATCTGAAATGGTTTCTATGTGAATGAGTTTTAATTTGAAAGGAAATTGGTGATTTTAAAAAGGTATATTTTCGAGCAATTTGTGTTTTGATTTTGTTTATGGTATATGAATATTGAGATATTGTATTACCATGGTTTAATTTTAGGGGTGTTTTGATTTTATGTAGATTTGAATTTTTTTCTTGTTTTTTAGAGTATGCCACCAAAAAACTTTCCATGTTTTTCAAAGGAATATCTTCCAGTTATTTGTTTTATCTAGGATCCTAGTGGACTTATGGAGGCATGTTCTCTCAACCATTTCCTATTTTCTATATTGATCAAGGTCCACTAGAGGTTATATAATGGTTTGAGAAAATTTTAAGGATCATCAAGTCCCTGGAAACTCCATAAGACTTTAGGGTGTGAGTTGTCTTAGGTTTGTTTGAGGTACCAACTTTGGATTAGTAGGAGAAAATCATTTACTTATTACTAGAAAATGGGATGGATTGAGATATATTCAAGACCAATATCATCAAATTCATTTTCTATGAGGAAGTGAAAGTAATGAAATTGGAAGATCGTATAAGAATTAGAAAAGTTCAGTGGACACATAATGGGAATGTTGACCAATTCAAAGAGATAGTCCTAATTTATTTAGAAGTGGAATATAGTGGTTTTTTAAAGCTCATATCTTTTTGAAATTTCTTCATCATGATACCAGTTATTAGTTTCTTTCATCTAGTTAGTTATTATTTAAAAAATGCGTAAATGAATCATTTTTTAGTAGAATTGGATTCTCAAAGGATGCATGTGGTGGTTGGTAGAGTTTCTCAAAATAGAAGTGAGGGTTCCACACCTAGAGAAGTGTGTGGGTTAGGGGAAACAATCCCTGATGAATATACTATATCAGTTTAAAATTATCTTAAGAATGAAAAATATTTCTTGTTCTTCAGGTGTGGTTAGTTTGGGAATTCTAAATCATATTTCTTCAATACCCTAATGAATTTCCATCAAAATAGTTGGTTATGTAACCTCAAGAAATTATGCAGGGTGGGACACTAATAGAGGAAAAATAAGTTTAAGTGAACTCTGGTGTCTTATAATCCTTTCCCCATTTATCATTTTTCGCAACCATTTTATATATTTCCCTATTTTTTATTTTTCATTCAGTGTAAACTATTCATGATCCATGGCTTCCTATAAATGATTCAATATTAAATACCAATTTGAAGATGAATGTTTCTTGTGTAATTATGAATTATAGTTAGACCAAACACATTACTAACATTCCTTGACTAATCCCATGTCTAGTTTAGTCATAGTTCTAGTTGACATCTAAATGGTGGGGAGACCCACTATAGATCTCTTCGTTTTTCTCTCTCGATCTAGTTAGATGTGGACTATTGTATTTAGGGGTAAAACCAGAGTTATTGATTTCATTAAATTTCAAATCATTTTATTGGTTCTATTTTATAAGTTCTTTCTTTCTGATTTAGGTTTTGATTTTGGTTACCAGCAAGATCCTGGTGACATTCTAGGAAAAGAAATGTTTTTTGGGGAGATATTTTTCACCCCTGATTAATATTTTTCATTATTATTTTATTTATTTTATAAACCATACTCTTTTAATTTATTTTTTGGATTCAATTCATTGTTAGATTTTTATTATGGAGTTTTTGGATGGATTTTGGATTTTTACGTGGTCAGTACACCTAGTTTTGGAGAGACTATGGGAAATCTGATTTGAGGTGTGTTTTCAATTCATTTTTTTAATGACCTAAACTTTTATTAATAAAAATTCATCTTGATCTAATTCAATGCTTTATTATGTAAAATTGTTATATAAAATATGGACTTCTTTGTTTTTATGTTTTTTTACTTTTATATATCGTTAATAATTGTTACCTTTTCTAATATAGTCATTGAACATTGATCACATCATTAATATAAATATAGGGATTTAATAAATCCAATTTACTCAGACAAAATAAGTGATGAACTCATCCAATAGACTTACCCCATACTAAGGCCATTTTTCAGATTTCAGAAAGGATGTGACAACATTGGGATTCTCTCTTGACCAATCCCATGCCAAACTTCAACACGTTAAGCTCGAATAGAACCGCCGAGGGGAGAAGTGAAAGTTGATAGAGATTACCACCTGAGCGATATTATCGGTGCCACCCCAAGAGTCCGTCACCATCCCACACCTTACCATTTGGTCTTATGTGGGTGTTATAATGGGTTTTTTAACAATAACCTAGCACTAAGATTATGTACATTATTTTTGTATAGATAATATACATTCATTTTATCAGTGTTACTTTGTTAATAGTTTTGAAATCAAAAATAACATTTTTTAGATAATATTAAATTGAGAAATATATTTTGATGAATTAATGGATTTTATAATTAAATAATATTTTAATGAAATATTATTACTAAATTAATTTTTATTAAATATAAATGATCGTATATTTTTTATTAATACATTTGAAATTTTTATTAATGTTTGAAAGCTGTTTTTGTCAAAACCCAGGATTTTTTGATAAATGTCAGTTTTTATTTTAAAACAAAAAATTCACATATTTAGAAAATTATTTAGATAAAATTAATATTATTTTTGGAATCATTATGCTTAAATTATCCAATGGTGAATTTTTCAAATTTTTTCGAGACATTCAAATTTTTGGGTAAAAATTAAATAGCAATTAAATATATAATGTGTTTTATGACATCATAATGAACCAATAGGGATGTAATAAAATATTATAAAAATTACGTTCGGAAAAAATATGTTTGACCATTAAAATAATTTGATTTTAGGTTTATTTGATTTATTTTACAAAGTCTTAGTGGACCCTCCAAGACTTATAAAACATTTTATCTTTTTAAAATGATTTCCTTGAGAGTGCGACTCACCTCCACAAAAGAAAGATTAATATTTTAATATTTTTGGACATTGGCCTTATAAAATATTTTTTTCCACTCCCCTTTTTCAAAAACCATGGGCAAAAACCATGTGTTGGTTTGTGATTTTGATCAGTTTAATGTGTGGTGGAAAAAACCTAAAAAATAAAGAATTCCCTCCCTTTTCCTATATAAACCCACCCAATCTCACGCTTCCTCTTCACTAAAAGCCTTGTATCTCAACAAACCTTTATCCTAATATATCTATAATCCTCCCAAGGTTATTAAATCTACCAATAAGCCCCTCCAAATCCCCTCCCAAGCCTTCAAGATCACACTTCCAAGAAATGGAATTCTTCCTTTCTCATTTTCTTCCAGGCTTCTTAATGTTGTTATACCCTTTTAATTTCAATTAAAAATCTTGGGGTATGGTTTTTCACCTTCCATAAAATTTCATCTTATCTTTTAATGATGACAGATCCCTTTCACTCTCATTAATGCCTCCCATGTACACTCGTTACCATGCCGAAATTCCATAAAGAATTTCTCTCTCCTCATTTACATTGAAGAAATTATTTTGTATCATGAATCTAAATTCCATTAAATATGTTGAGACATGTATCTATATGACCCCATTACTATACATTTATTTTAAATTTGACAAGACACCCCTTTATATATCATCAAAAAAAATTATGAATTTTTATGTCATGCTGTTATGCCGCCAAAATTGCACTGTGATTTTCCAAGCCAATGTCATTATGTCGTGAATACCATGCCCATTTCACTATCATGAGTATTAATCATTATTCACATTTATTTATTTATTATAGAGTTTCATGTATGAATTCCACATTCCTTTATCATGGAATAAATGATGATCTTTAATGATTCCATGTTGTATGATTCATGTATCACACTAATGCCTGAAATGAAATGTTTAAAAAGGGTGTGACCTAATAGAGCTCCAATGCATTGGTTAAAGATTAGTATCATGATATTTCATTTGAAATGAGGGTTTACTCCCACTAATTAAAGTGAAATTATTGTTTACTCATGCTCCATGTGCAATGATCTTTGTCTCATGCTAATATCGTGTTAATTTTTGTTGCCACATTTCCATGTTATGATAATCATGATATATCATGCCTTTATGTTGATGTTTCTCTTATTCTAATTTGATATGCCTATTTCCTAACATGTGCTATATTATTCATGTTTTTCCTTGTTTAATACCTTACTAGTCTTTATATCTCACCATTTTATTCTACATATCATCAGGTTATCCCATGAAATACTATGCACGAGGGAATATTGTGGTCATATAAAAAAAGATTTCAATAAAGATGTTATATTTTTCATTTTAAGTGATTATGTAATGTTCCAAAGCCCTAAAGACACTAGGCCTCTAGATCATCTATGTTTTATCATGTGATTATTATATGTAATAAATCATTTTTATGTGTGTAATAAAAGCAGGGTTGTTATAGTTGGCATTATAGGGAGGTTTAGTTATTTTTGTGATTATGATTAGAAAACCCTATTGAAAGATTTAGGGATAAGATTAAGAATAATAAAAACATCCCTAAATTTTGGTGAGTATTGAATAAGTGGTTTATCAATATACTACATCCCTGTCTGGATACGAGTAGGTATAGGTGGCTCTGACACAGATGTATCCTAGGGGTAAAACCCGAAAACACCTCTTTGAGCTATACTCGAACGAGAAATGGTGCATGAAAATGGGCCTTTTGGCACACTTGGTTACAACACTCCCAGGGGATATTCAATGGTAAATTCATAATCTTAGTATGAACCATTGTTAAGGGAATAAGAAAATGCCTCTAATAATATATGTTGGGAAGTAGATCATTTATAACCTATATTGAAGCTTATAGATTCATAAGTTAAGGAAATAAAAGTTATTTATAAGTCATCGGTTATTTTCCTTGGATTACCCTTTAGGTGTTACCACTAAATTTCCTTTTTATTCTAGCAAATGGTAGGTAATAGTAGGACTCGAGATAACAACTGATGCAAAGATCAATGTGATGACTGTTCTAATGAGATGCCCAATCCAATGGAAGCAGGAATCATGCACATTGTCATGATACTCTCTCAGTTAACTCAATATTTGAACAGAAGCATGGTTCAATAGGAACGTTCGACCCCCTAATAAATAATAAGTTGCAATCAATTTCTTTATGAGATAAAGGCCTCTTAATTTTAATGGATCATCCAATCCCTCAATTGCCAAACAATGGATCAACTCCATTGAAATGATCTTACCCATCCTTCAATGTTCCTAAAAAGAGATGGCTCTTTTGGCTGCTTAACGTATGGAGGGTGATGCCAATAAATGGTGGAAAGTGATCAAATATATGAATCCTGAGGAGGAGATCGAGGTGTTGTAATGGAAGGATTTCTGGAAAATGTTTTTTGACAAATATTTTCATCGAACCCTCCGACTTATGATGGAAAGTGACTTACTTTCCCTAAAGAAAAAAGATGATGAATCTATCAGAGCGTACAAGGAAAAAATCAAAGGGATTTCAGGATACACCTCTTTATTTGTTGTTACCCCTAAATGCAAGGTTGACAGCTTCTTTGGTGGGATAAAACCTAGCCTATGGAAAGCCCTGGCAATTCATGACTTCAATAGCTATGAAGAAATTGTCTGATGTGCACTAAAAGTCGAAATAAAGATCAGAAACTCTTAGGGGTATCATAGGGATATGAAGCATAAGGTGGGATTCCATTCTAGTGGTCTAATGGATAAATCCAACGGTGTTAAGAAAATAAATCACCCCACCTTCCAAAGGTGTGGAAATAAGCACCCTAGAAATTGCTTGAAGGGGATGAGGAAATTCTTTAGGTGTGGAAGATAAGGGAACCAAGCTGTTAACTGTGGACAAGAAAAACCCGGAGCTCTGACAAAGGAGTGGAATACTCCGTTCGACCCTCAATTCATTGTTAATTACTTCAAATCAAATGAAATTGGAATCCTTGCAAATTATTACCCTAAGACAAGGGTTTTCTAAGGCAACCAACAACCTCCAAGGAAATAAGGGCGATATTTTTCCATCACTACTGCCGAAGTGAACCCTAACAATGTAGTGGTGACATGTACGCTAGTTATTCATTCAAGAATAGAAAAAATACTTTTTGATTAGGTTTCTACATATCATTTTATATCCCAAATTTTTAGTAGAACAATACCAACACTACCACAAATCATGGAAGTAAAGATGTCAATGAGAATAATAAATGGGGAAATCATTGCATCTCATGAATATAACTCCTCCCCGTTCACAATCTGTGGATTTAACTTTCTAGAGATCCTCATCATACTTCCTCTCTTATAATTTGATGTAATTCTTGGCATGGATTGTATTTCCTTATATAGAACCAACCTAAATTGCTATGAGTGGGAAATCAATCTCCATATGGAAAATATCCCATCAATTCTGGGCATGTGCATAGAGGAAGTTGAGTATTCATTAGAACCATCATCTCAAGCATGGATATTAATGCCATGTGAGAACACATATCTGGATCAGATGATTGAGTCTATGGAAGGAACCATCCTTTAATACGTGTCTATTGTGAGGAAATTCAATGAAATGTTTCCTGAGGAATTTCCTCATCTTCCTCCTAGAAGAGATGTTGAATTCTCAATTGATCTTATACGTGGGGTGTTTCCAATATCTAAGACTCTATATAGAATGGTTGTTGAGGAACTTGAAGAGCTGAAGAAACAACTACAAAAGAATCTAGATAAAGGATTCAAATACCCAAGTTCATCCCCATGGGGTGAACCAGTCCTCTTCGTCAAGAAGAAGGATGGGTCAATGCACCTTTGCATTCATTATCGTGAGGTAAGAAAAATCACGATAAAGAAAAAGTATCCTATGCCCTGAATTGATGACTTGTTAGATCAGTTACGTGGAGCACAATACTTCTCCAAGGTGGATTTTTGGTCAGGATATTACCTAGTAAGGGTGAAGAAGGATGATATCCCCAAGAATGATTTTCGTACAGGGTACGAGAACTATGAATTAATAGTAATGCCTTTCAGACTCACTAATTCTACAGAAATCTTCATGGACTGGATGAATAGAGTCTTTAGAGATTACATTGACAAATTTTTGGGAGTCTTTATAGATGATATTCTAATATACTCAAAATACAATGAGGATCATGAGAAGAATCTAATCCCTATACTAGAGACCTTGTGAAAGGATAATCTCTATTAAAATTAACGAAAGTGTGAGTTATGGTTGAAGGAGGTCTCATTATTGGGCCATATTATCATTAGAAATGTGGCATCTTTTGATCCCTCCATGATATCTACAATTAAAATATGACTGAGGCCAACATCGGTAATGAATATCCATTTATTCTCAGGGTTACCTGGATATTATCACCAATTTGTAAAAAATATATCACAACTGTCCAACCCTCTTACCAGGATAATTTGAAAGGGAGTAAAGTTTTCTTGGAGTGATGAATGCCAAGAGAGTTTCATGGAGTTGAAAGGAAAGGTTATCACTGAACTCATGATCACACATCCCACAAGTGGAGAAAATTTTGTGGTATTCAGTGATGCTTCGATGAAGGGCATGGGCTATGTGTTGATGCCAAATGAAAAAGTTATTTCCTATGCTTTAAGGTAATTTAAAGTTAATGAGAAAAACTGTCCAACACATGACCTGGAGTTGGCTTTAGTGATCTTCAATTTAAAAATTTGGTGACATTACCCCTTTGTGGAGAAGTGTCAAATATATAACGACCCCAAAAGCCTCATGTATACATTAACACAGAAAGAGTTGAATTTTCACAACGAAGATGGATAGAGCTGATCAAAGACTATAACTGCTCAATCCATTACCACATTGGGAAAGAAAACAAGGAAGAAGATTCTCTAAGTAGAAAGGATCTATAAATTCTACCATTGATGTGAATTGAAAAGGATCCAATATTCTTATATATGATAAAGATGGACATGGTAATCATAAAAAAGGGGATATCATTAATCCTTTCAAAAATTATTTCTCAACCATCCCTTTTGTAAAGGTTAAAGTATGCTAAAAAAGATTATGTGAAAATTCAAAATAAAGTGGAAACTATCAAAAAAGGTAAATCTTTAGAGTTCAACGTTAATAAAGAAGGAATTATGAGATTTGGGTCAAGACTATGTGTTCTATAAAATATGTTGTTGAAAAAAGAACTTTTGGATGATGCACATTGTTCAAATTTATCCATTCACCCAAGGAACATAAAGATGTATAGAGATCTCTGAGATCATTATTGGTGGGAAAACATGAAGAGGGATATCAATGAGTATAAATAAAAGTGACTAGTATATCAGTAAGTGAAGTCTAAGAGGAATAAGTCTAAGGGGATGATGCAACCATTACGCATACCGGCATGGAAATGGGAGAACATCACCATAGTATTTGTCACTGGGCATCCTAAGACATCCAAAGGAAAAAATTCTATCTGGGTTGTTGTGGATCATCTTAAAAAGACTACAAAATTCATTATAATTCAATAGGATTTCTCATTGGATCAACTGGAACAAATATATATCAGATAAGTGGCCAGGATTCATGAAGTACCACTATCGATTGTATCTGATCACGATCCAAAATTCACCTCCATGTTTTGGAAGAGTCTTCAACATGATCTGAATATTGAGATGAACATCATTATAACTTATCACCCTCAAACTGATGGCCAATCTGACCGGACTATCCATACACTTGAGGACATGTAGAGAGCACACTATATGGACTTTAAAGAAGGATGGGATCAACATCTTTCTCTAGTTGAGTTCTCTTACAACAATAGTTTCCACTCAAGAATCCAAATGGCTCCTTATGAATCCCTATATGGGAAGAGGTGAAAAACACTGACATGTTGGGATGAAGTTGGGGAGAGAAAACTCCTAGGTATATAAATGGTAGAAGAAATGGTGGAGAAGGGTAACACCATCCAGTAAAACATTAATGTTTCTCAGAGTCGACAAAAGAGCTATGCTTCCAATCGTCAACATGACCCAAAGTCTGATGTTAGAGACATGGTATTTCTCCACATATCACAATGGAATAGAGTTATGAGATTTTGGAAGAATAGAAGATTATTCCAAGGTACATCATCACTTTTTAGATAATTGATCGCATTGGAGCAGTGGCATATTGACTAGAATTCCCACCGAACCTATATCATGTACATGACATATTGCATGCATCACTCTTGAAGAAGTACATACCCGACCAATCACATGTACTCAATGTAGATGTGGTACCATTGGGGAATGTCCTATCCGATGAAGAGAAGATGGTGAAGATCTTAGATCATATATAAAATGTTATATGAAATAATACAATACCTCTCATCAAGGTGTTGTGGAAAAACCACAAGTGTGCCGAAGAAATGTGGGAATCAGAGGAAGTGACGAAGTAGAGTTACCCGCATTTGTTTTAGCGTGGGAAACGAAAATTTTGAGGGTGAAATTTCTCAAGGGGGGAAGATTATAATGACCCAAAAATTTATTAATGAAAGTTCAGCATGATTTAATTAAATGTATTATTATGTAAAATGGTTATATAAAAAATGAACTTCCTTGGTTTTATGTTTTAGGATTTAAATATACCGTTAAGAATTATTACTATTGCTAATATAGTTGTTGAATAGTGATCACATTATTAGTATAAATATAGGGCTTTAACAAATCCAATTTACTCAGAAAAAAGAATTGATAGCCTTATCCAGTAGACTTTCCCCATACGAAGCCCATTTGTCAGACATTAGAAAGGAGGTGGTGTCATTGGGATTTTCTCTTGACCACACCCAAGAATAGCTTTAACATGTTAGCTCGAACAAAACCACCTATAGATGAAGTGGATGTTGATAGAGATTACCACCCAAGTGATGTTATCAGAGCCAACCCAGGGGTCTGTCATCATCACACACCATACCCTCTGGTCATATACAGGTGTTATAATGGGTTATGTCTCAAGACCCTAACACTAAGATTATGTAAATGATTTTTTATAAATAATACAAATTAATTTTATTAGTGTTAAATTTTAAATGGTTTTTAAAGAAAAAATAGCATTTTTTAGTTAATATTCAATTAAGAAATCAATTTTGATGAATTTTTGGATTTTTAAATTAAATAATATATCAATGAAATATTATAACTAAATCAATTTTTATTAAATATTAATGATCATATAATTTTTATGAATACAAATGAAATTTTTATTAAGGTTTAAAAGCTATTTTTGTCAAAACAAATGATTTTTTGATAAATTTCAGTTTTTATGTTAAAAGTAAAAATTAACTTTTCAAGGAAATTATTTAAATTAAATAAATATTATTTTTGGAATCAATATGTTGAATCTATCCAATGGTTAGTTTTTCATAAATTTATCAGATAATCGAATTTTTGGGTAAAAATTAAATACCGTTTATATATAATGTGTTTTATGACATAATAATGACTCAATAGTGATGTAATAAAATACTGTAAACATTATTTTCGGCCAATATATGTTTTACCATTAAAATAATTTGATTTTTGGTTTATTTATTTTTTATTTTACAGAGCCTTAGTTGACCCTCCAAGACATATAATACATTTTATCTTTTTAAAATGATTTCCTTGAAAGTGTAACTCACCTCCACATAAGCAAGACTAATATTTTAAGAAGTTAGTACATTGAAATTATAAAATATTTTTACCAATTACCTTTTGAAAAATTCATAAGCAAAACCCATGGGTTGGTTTGTGGTTTTGATTAGTTTAATGTGTGGTGGCCAAAACCTAAATAATAAGGAATTCCCTCTTTTTTCCTATATAAACCCGCCCAAGCTCCCACTTCCTCTTCACTCAAAGAATCTAGAGGTCATCCAAAATCTGCACTAATCTCTCTATAATCCTATCATGGCACCCCAAGCTCCCAATAAGCCTCTCTAAAGCCCATCCCAAGCCTTTGGGATCACACTTCAAAGTAAAGGATTTCTTCCTTTCTCATTTTTGTCCATGTTTTTTATTCTTTTTATACACTATTAATTTCAATTAAAAATTTGGGGTTTGATTTAACACCTACCATATACTACCATCCTTATGTTTTAATGATTATATACCAATTTATATCTCATAAATGCCTCCCATGTACGCCTGTTACTGTGCCAAAATTTGGTAAGGAATTTCTCTCTCATTTACATTCAAGAATTTATGTTGTATTATGAATCTAAATTCCATTCAATATGTTGGGAAATGTATATATATGACCCCATTAATGTCAATTTAATTTAAATATGATGAGACACCCTTTTCTCTCGTCAACCATTTTTATGAATTTCTATGTCACGTCGTTATGTTTCCAAAATGATTTTCCAAGCCAAAGTCATTGTGATGTGAATACAATGAACATTTCTCAATCTAGGGTATCATTGTGAAAAATTACTTATTGATTATAGAGTTAAATATATGAATTCCACATTCCTTTATAATGGAATAAATGTTGATCTTTAATGATTCAATTTTGTATGATCCAGGTGGCACACTTATGCAAGAAATGAAATGTTTAAGAAGGGTGCACCCTGATAGAGCTCCAATGCATTGGGTAAAAATTTGTATCATGATACGTCAAGTGAAATGAGGGTTTACTAATGATAATTCAAGTAAAATGATGGGTTACTCATGCTCTATGTGAAATGAGCCTTGAATCATGCTAATACCATGTTAAGTGTTGTTGCCACATTTCCATGTTATGATAATCATGATATATCATGCCTTTATGTTATTGTTTATCTTATGATCCGTTGATATGTTTATTGCCTAACTTGTAATGTATTATTCATATTATGCCTTGTTTACTCCCTTACTAGTATTTATAGCTCACCCTTTTCTTAGGCATGTCCTCAGGTTATCCCATGCAATGCTTAGTACAAGGAAATGTAGTGGTCATGTAAATGAAGTTTTCAATGAAGATGTTGTGTTTCCTATTTTAAGTTATTATATAATGTTCATAATACCAAAAGGCACTAGACATCTCGATCTTATATGTTGTATCAAGTGACAATTTTATTTAAGAAATCATTTTTATGTGTGTAATAGAAGCATGGTTGTTATAATTATCCTCATAAATGGTTTGTCTCGCACATGCAATATATGGTTTATTCCAAACCATGTGAGTCTTATAAGAGACCAAATTTCATTAATTGGGAATTTTATATCTATTTAATAAGTTTCCCATAATTAATGGAAGCTTTGAAGTAAGAATATGAGGGGTTCTGCATTTTTCACTGACATAGTTTTCATGTTTGGTGTAGGTTTTCCAAACAGCGTTGTTAAATATTATGAGGGTGGTTTTTCCTCCCTAAGAAGGGTTCACGTTTGGAACATGGTTTGGAAAACACTATATTATAAACTTATTACTTGCAAAGAATCTCTAAAAGTTGAATTTTCTATTATAACATCATAAAAATAAAATAAAATTTGACTCGTTCCCTCCCTTAATTATATTTTTTCATGAAGGGGAACCCATACCCTTCTCCCCTTTCTCATCCTTCCTAGGTTGAAGTACCTTCATCAGTATTTTGTATGTTTCCATGGATATTGGACTTTTTTTATTCCCTACACATAATCCTTTATCTTTTCTCTATTATTTCAAATATTGGTTCTGTCTTGGATGTTCTTTATGGTAAGGGTCAGATTATGTAAGTTTTTACACCCCAAGATATTAAAAGATGTTTCATTAAATTTTGTCATTTTTATTGATGTAGATGAATGAAATCCTGATTCTAAATGAACTGTAGGTTAGAATACCATTATAACCTAGACATTAAATTGTAAGGTATAAATTGGATGAATAAAATTATGAAAATTATATTCTATAGTCATGTATAAAATAAATTCATTCTTTATAGTTTTATAATAAATGAAAATAGAAATTATTTTAAAGTAAAAGATTTTTTTTTCTAGAAAACATTTTTTATTTGCAAAACGTGTTTTTAAATTAATATATAATGATGAGTGATTTTATGGATGTATATCTATTATATGAATAATCAAACAATTATCATTCTATTAATATTATTTTCTGGTAAAAAATGAATTTTTACGCTTTAAAAATATTACTTTTTATCAAAGGTTATTTCATTACATTTTCCAAAATATTTTAAAATTATTTTTACCTATTTTATAAAATTTATTGGAAAAAATTAACATCATGTTAGAAATTATATTTTTAATTTAATCTTATATTATTTTTTTAGAGTCTTCTGAAAAGAATAACTCTATCAATGAATAAGTAAAAATAATATTTTTAATAAAAAATTAATTTTTGTTTTATGAATTTAAAAAGTTCCATTTTTAAAAAAATAGTTATTTTTGTTATTAATAATCCATCTTATATCATTGGAATCGATTTTAAGTTGAATGTTTCTGTAAAATCTTTTTTTTTGTTTGGAAAAAGTTTCACCAAAAAATAGTATTTGTTTTTGTGCTTGTGGGTTTAATTTTAATTTAAATTCATACACTAATAGGAATGGTAAAATGGATTAAACGTATTTAATAATAATAATAATAATAATAATAATTTAATAAGGTTAAATTAAATTTTTTATAGTAATAGTAAAAACGATATACAATCAGTTACCTTGATGAAGGTTAAAACTTGTTTACCGGGGAGGTGAAACCAAAATATAATGGCACGTTTACTATTTATACATTTTTAAATCATATTTTTTTACACATTTAAAACATATGATATTCCACCTTAAAATATATGGGAATTATGAGCCATTTTTCATTGTAATGAGTTTATCATTTTGAATTCTTTTAGGAAATTTCCAAGGGAATCCTCTACCCACTTATAGTGCTATACCCCTATCATCTCCTCTCCATGCCTAAAATTCAATTTTTTCTACCAAGAGTGTCGCAATTACATTACTTACATAAAAAAATTTACCTTTAGTCCCTTGTTTTATTAGAAAATCATACTAAGTATGATTTAGGTATATTAATTAAGTGGTTTTCTAAAGAAGAGGTATATTTATTAACCATGGGTCATCGTAATATTTCCTCCTACACCGACATTAAATATTCTCCACCTATGATAAAATATTAATAAATGAATCTTCCATATATTGATACTTCATTATTTTAATTTAATATCCTATATATTTATCGCGTCCCAATATTTTCATATTGAAATAAAACTTCTTTTAAGATGAATGTTTAATAAATTTAAAATATTCAGTACTATTAACCATAATGTTTTAGTGTATTTGGAGACTATATTCAACATCTTCGTATTATATAAAATATATTCAACATATACCATAGATATATTCCAATTTATTAAACATAATATAAATACCATAATTAATCGTTTCTTCATATCATAGGGAAAAGAAACACAAGAAAGGGTGAGATCAAATGCTTAGTAGGGGTTAACATGGGAGATATCAATAGATGATTGTAAGAATGAATAAGACATTAATAAGGTTATAATATCAATAAAATAACATGAATGTTTCATTCTAAATGTATCATAGATAATATAGATGATTCATGTCATAAAAAATTATCAATTTTAATACATTCATCATAAGAGTAAGAATTAATCGTAAATAATTATTGAACCCAAAGGTCATTTCATATAAGTTGAACCATTATAAGTATAATAGGTGTTTCATTTTCCAATTTTAACTACAAATACCATAAAATAATAGTATATCAAGAATCCATACATGTTTCTTAAAACAAAATAGTCCATGAATCATCACCTGTTTTTTAGAGTGGATCAAACGCTCTAACTTTTTTCTCCTAGTGAATCAAACACATCTCGTTATTTACTATACAGGATCAAGCACATCATCAAGTTTCCTTTAATTATATCATCAGATAAAAATGGTTACCAAATACATTGTAAAGGAATATAGGATCAACCTGTCACATTATCTACAAATTTCGTTTCCATTTTATCATTAAAACATTAATAAAATATTAAACCATGTAAAAAATGGGATTCATTAATATTTCATCATAGGAAAAAAAAAATTGGAATAAAAGAGGCTTCATAAACACATCTTCATCATAATCATAAAAATAAAATATCCTAGGAAAGAATAAGTGTTTTAGGATTGGAACATATACAAATTAAAACATAAAAAACACAATTGGTTGTTTTCATTGATGAATATAAATTACATAAAAATATAATTCAAACATTCTTTAGGAAAATATATTCTCTATTTTGAAATAAATTTTTAAAAATATTAAAATTTATGAGTTATTAAGGAAAATATTTACTTTGAAAATAATATTGAAACATGTTAATTTATGCATAAAATAATATAATGTTCATGATTGTGGAAAATTCCATTCATTTCTTACATGTTAATACAAATATTCCTTTCATATTTCGTGGAAAAATCCAAAACTACCTTATTTAGAAAATGAAAAAAAGATTCATTTGAATTAATTATTTAGTAAAAGAATCATAAATTTATAAAAATGTCTTTATAAATTAATATAATAATACTAATAACATTCTTTAGATCATTATTAGAAAATATAGTCGTGGAAGAAAAAGGATTTTTGAACGAACAGATAAATGATGTGTTTTTTCGTAAAAAAATTATTTTGTTAACTTTAGTTATTAAAGAGAGGAAATTTAATGGAAATAAATTTATTCTTTATAAATAATCATAACATAATAAAATAAATTGCTTTCTTGAGAGGTAAACTATAATATATTATCATTATAAACTTAATCATAAGCAATCATTATAAACAAATATATTGAAACACAATGATTTTAGAACTATAGTGACTTTTGAATCATATAAATCATTAAAGAAATAAAATTATATGGATATATATATATATATCCCCATAATTTTATGAATAATTATCAACATATAAATTCATGTGAAATATATACCCCACATAAAAGACTACTGTTGTTAAAATGGCATGTGTCCCACACAAATAAAAGGGAGATAAAAATCATTTACCAAATTGAAAAATTTTAAATAATAAGACCCATTAATGTAATAAAAAAAAATAAATATCATGAAGATAAATAGATTCGGGATATGACATATCCATGGGTATGAATATACAACTCATAAATTAATATAGGTCCATAACATAACTGATGTCCCAAAGAGGATAATTTGAACAAAAATACCTTACCTTAAGTCCTGACATCATTTATACACAATTTAACCTCATATAAAAAAGTATTGTTTCATTATAAATTTTTTAATGAGACATAATGATATTTATAATAGCATATATTATTCACAGATGACCCATAATTACCCATTTATTTACAATTCATTATAAAAATCATGTTTCGGGTAATAACTGATTTTTTCTTCATGTGTATTTTGGTTTGGTATTTCGAGTAATATTAATTTGATTATAGTTCGATAATATAAAGAATGTGAAAAATTATATAAATATAATATATATTCATTATATATTTATTTATAGAAATCTATTAGTGTTATAGATAGAATCTGAATTACTCCGTTCATGGGAACTATGGTATGTATGTACAGATGAATGCTATTTCCATTTCTCAATGGATGGAACAAAATAAATTTAAATAATAAATAAAATTAAAAAATAATTTATATATCATATATAAAATATTTATTCATTGTATATATCTATATTTTGAAACATTTCAAAATAAAATTAATTATGTATTACATCGCTTTATAGAGGCGGTAGACCTCACGTATGCACAAGCGATGTTTTCATTCTCCAAAAGATTTTAAGGTAAGAATATAGTTTAGATATTATAATTATAGAAGTATAATTATTTCATAAATATCAAAAAAATATGTTAAATAAATAATTATATCTATCAGTGAGATGTGATGACAAAAAATTAAAAACATCAATTCGTTAGGCGGTAGTCCTCTGTACACACTATCTATGATTTCGTTTCCCATTTGATGTAAGTGGAGATGTGTATGAGTTATTATATTTAAATAATAAATTAAATGTATATGATATATATTTATGTTATTATATAATCTTATTTGGGGAATATTTTATGGTGGGGGAATAAGAAATAAAGTAAAAATGCTCAGTTAAGAACAATACTTCTTTTTCGAACATTTTTCATTGTTTGGCACCAAAACCATACATAGGATGATTTTATAATAAAATTATGGCCTCTAGAATGTGTTTAGGTAATTAAGAAATATATTTGGGTAGTTATTGGTATAAAAAGGTTTTATAATTGTGAATAGGGGAGGCGAGGGTTTGTCCTTTTATTAGTTGGAAAAGGAACCCACTTGTAAATTTCCCAAAAGATTCTAGAATGATAATGTAATTCCAAATAAAAATGATTCCAAATGATATTAAATTAATAAATAAGAGAGGAAAATGTTTAAATATAACCATAAAATAGGATTTATAGTTGTTTTATTGAAAAAATTACCAAATAGTTTGGTTTAACCCTTAGTAAACCCGTTGTAACCTTAACCATATTAATTAATTTTACAAATTTTACTATTCATTTTAACAAAAAATTATGTTGAAGGTATTAAATAATATTAGATATTATAATTTTTAATATGTAATGAATTTTTCAAAAATAATATTCACATAATTGGAAAATTGTTATTTATATTTAAACCCACAGAAGTGATGAAAAAGTGATTTTCTAAAGGTAGAATTACCATAATTATAGATAGTTCTAAAATTAAAATGAAACATGAATCTGATTAAAATGAACTTTATTGCATTAATAATATTTCAATTTATATAATTTTAATTTTAAAACGATTTTAAAATAAAATGGATATTTTTAATTATTTTAAAAAATAGTTTTAAATAAAAATCTGTATTTTTTACTATTCATAAACAAATAATATTTTTAAAAAAATTTCAAAAATTATCCAAAAGATTAATTTTACATGTATATTACCAAAATAAATTTAAATTTGTCAATTAAATTTTATAAAAGTGGAAAAAATTACTTTTTACTTTTTTTTCTCAAAAAAAAATAATTTTTTTCATCAGAAAAAGGTATATTCGAAGAATATAAAGACATTACTAAAAGAGAAGTTCTTTTTTTATCAATAATATTTATTTATATAAAACTATAATACATAAATTTAAAAATTAATTTATTCTTATTCAAAACCCCAATTTTAATGGCTAAGTTATAACAGTCATATCTGAATAGTAATCTTAATAATATAACACTGTGTATTAAAACACAGTGTTGTCTGTATTGCATAATATTTAAAAAATAAATATTTTTGAATTTTTTTTTCGTAAAAAATATGGGTTTTAAATCTATAGCCTCTTCCATAAAATGAGAAAAATATTGTCGATCATGTATATGATGGACTACCACCTCACAAACCAATGTAATTCATTTTCAATCACCACCACCCATGGATGAGTATAATTACATATTTAATTAATATATATATATATATATGATATTTATGAAATAATTATAATTTTTAACTATAATTTTATATCTACCTATTTAGCTCATATTCTGTTGGAAAATGATAATGTCGCTTGTGCTTACGTGTGGACTACCACCTCCACGATGTGATGTGATATGTTTTTACATTATTTCTACACAAATTGTAATAATGATATATTAAGTGAATATATATGAGATATATGATATAATAATGTTTTTAATTGTGAATAATTTTTTACCTTTCTAAAATTATGTCTTATAAAAATGGATCCAATGTTCCTATGTATATATGACCAACTATATCCATGAAAGACGTCATTCATTTTTATATCTATAAATTTTATGGAAGACTATAAATATGTATATAATGAATATATATGTTATTTAAATGACCATTAAAATTATCTATGTGATGGAACCATGATCAAAGCACATGGACAAAAACTATCGAACCAAAACATACACGAAAAAAGAAACAGTAATTACCCAGAACAATGATTTAAATGATGACTTGTTAATAAAAGGGTGATATAGGATTATTTGAATTTTGTATTAAGTATTATATATATTATTATAGTAACAAAATGTATTTTTAATATATATATATATATATTAAAAAAGAGACTGGGACACGTATGAATGAAGTCAGACTTGAGGTTTGAGTTTATTTCAACATCGAATCATTATTCTAGACTATTAATGTTAAAGTATCTATTGGGTTAATTATTAGAATATTTCAACATTAAACCCAATATATTTTCTTATGATTTATTTATTAATGTAAATTCAAAAAAATTCATTTATTTTCCACTCTTTATGTACTCAAGACCCCAAACCATGTTTTTTTTAGGAAAACTGATATTGTTTTTCTTAAGTCAAGAATATTTTTCTTCCATATCTATATATATTATAACACCTAAGATTGTAAAATAAGATTTTTTATAGTGTATTAGGCATCCAATAATAGTCTTAAACATTCCATGAAATATATATATTTTTTAAATTTAATCTATTTGTTAGCTTGGGGAATAGATAACCCTGATTCGAATTGAACCATATTATACCTATAACCTAACTATTAAATTAGTGTATATGAATAGTAATAACTAAATTAAAAAAATTATGGTTATATATTAGTTACAAATAAAATCAGTGTCATTTAAAAGAAATTTTTTTTCCTGAAAAACTGTAATTTTAAAGGACGATTTAGTCATGCTTTTCACAAAAAATATATAATTATGTTTTACCAATTTTAAAAAATTTATTTGAAAAACTAAAATTAATATTTTAAATTGTAGTATCAAAATTATCTCTGGATGTTTTTTGGAAATTTCTAAAATGTTTCATTTTTTGAAGAATGGTGAAAAATAGTGAATTTTAAATAAAAACTACCTTTTATTTAAATTATTTATAATGTTAAATTATATTTTTAATTGGATTTAATGTAAAAATAGTTTAATTATATATCAATTAATACAATGTTTTTCATTTAATTATTGTCATATTGCATTTTTATATAGAAACAAATTAAATATTTGAATATTTTCTCTTTGTCAACTTGTTTTTTCAACACGTCAGCGAGAATAATTTTAAATAAAAAATTTTCACATAAGTGAAATTAATTTGGAAAAATGAATTAAATAATGGGAATCATAATAATTTTTATTATCTAATATGTTCAAATTAATTTTGTTTTCAAAAATGAATTTTAAAAACAAATAAAATTATTTACTATGGTTAAGGTAAAAATGGATATAGCGGGCTTAATCTCAAAAGATAAGGATTAAAATTACTTAAACCCTTGCCTAAAATATATTTTATAGACATATATAGACCATATAATATATAATTTTTTATATTTATCTATTGTAACACTTTTGGAAGTGAAAAAATGGGTACACATTTTTATTTCTAATGATTTCAGGTGTGCCACTCACCTCATGTAAAAGGCCACCTCCCCTCCTCTCTTATTCACACCTACAAAAAAATTTGGTTCAGAGAATAACTATCCAAATACCTTTAAAAATTCTCTATAATCACCCAATAATCATTATTTTTTGGGATAAATACAACAAAGGGTGGCCTTTGGTTCAAACCTATGGAGGATACCAGTTGAAGATTTAATGTTTTTCAAGGTGTAGTTTTACGTTATTTCTTACTCCAAATCATTAAATATTTATCAAAACATTATTATATAATAAAATAAACATCTCTTATATAATAATATGTTTTTATGTTATGGGAATTACCTGAATCTATCTCCACTTTCATCAAATGAGTTCCGAAATGCACATTCATGTGTACGACGAACTACTGCCTCTCGAACAGATGTTATTATTTTACCCATTAACACCAATCATGGTTTGGTATGATGATGGATATAAATTATATATATGATATTTATAAAATATTTTTTATGTATCATGTAATTATATTATATATACCATTTTTACTTTCCATTCCCTAGGGGATATGATAATGTTTCACATGTGTATGGAGGAATATCGCCTCGTGAAGCGATGTGATTAACCATTCACTAACGTTTTACATGGAAGGTGATAAAGATAAAATAAATATTTATATGTGATATAAACGAAATAATTATTATATTAATGACATATTTATCACTATTTAAATATAATATATCATTTTATTTCTTACCTTTTCACTCACTGAAAGATGATAATGTCGTTTGTGTGTGTATGGACTACCACATTCACAAAGCGATGCAACTCTCTCTTTTTCTCACCACACCACATGGATGATATATAGAAGTATAATTTAATAAATAATTTGGTATTTTTGATATAGTTATCACTATGGATATTGAAAAAATTACTTCCCTTTTATAATGATCGTTCAAAAATGGAAACATTACTCCTTCGTATGTATATCCTACTATCACAATGATCGTAAAATAAATCATTTATCATAACCATATTTCATGATTGTTTTATAATGAAATAATTGATGAAAAATATTATATTTATTACATTATAATTATTTAATATATTTTTAAATAATAACCTCGTTTCCATATTCAACATATCAATGTCATTTTTGAAACACAAGTCAAATATCATTGAAACAACCATTCTAAACTTATTTAATTAAGTAATAATATATAACATGGTAATAAGAAATAATAAAAGGAAGAATATATAGGAATCATGTTCTTAACAATGTAAATAATTAACAAATGTTTATTATTCAATAATATAAATAATGTATATTGTAACACCACAAGATTTTATGAGATATATTATTTTTAATTTATTTGATGTCTTCTATTATACACTACACCATGACTAGCTTGTACTATACGCACCACCGTATTAGCTTTCAGTATACGCAACACCATTCTTGGCTCGTTTTAAACACAATTTCATGTTCGTTTTGTGGAAATTATTCTATGAAACATTAAGTATAGATTTTGTTTAATGTATAAAAGAAATAAGTTTTGATTATGTTATATGCAACACCAAATGGATATTTCAATACAATCAGCCCTTACTAGACTTTCATTACACGCAATCACATCCTTCCACGATAGGTTTTGTTGTACCCAATACCATGTTTCACTATACGAGATATTATTATAATATTATTATAAACCAGCTGTTATGAATAGTAATACCCACTTTTTGAAATTTTATAATATTTATCTATCAAAATGGACTTTATTTTGGGATTTGGAATATCAAAATTAGCCTAGGGTGAAGTTTTGGTATTTTTATGAAAACTTTCAATTTTTGATGAATAGTGAAAACACTGGGTTACTATTAAAAAACCGAATTTTTATGTAAATAATTATATATTTTATTTAAATTTATTTTTGGTAAAAATTGATATATAATACCTATATAAGTTCAATGTAATTCATTGAAGTCATTTTATAATAATTTTATATATATAAAAATTTTATTGAACTTTTCACCTTATTTTACCTACCTCCTAGGAGATTTTTGTAAACTTACATAATACTTAATTTTACTGCTTCTATGAGTGGAATTTCGAAAATCCGAGAGACACGGTTAATATGAAGGAGTAAAATGCGGTTCAATAAGATAAAAATAATTTTTGGTGAAGAGTAACTTTTTACATTTATTAACCACAGTTAAAAGTAAATAGTGCAATTAAGGGTAAAAATGATATTATTATTACCCTAACACATGTCCTAATTCTATTGGATATGTGTAATTCGACCAAAAACAACCTTAGTAATAAAATATTACCCTTTAGGTCCACTTGGATTAGATTAGGACACATATTATTAAGTATTCTGCAAAATTATGGTAATGTCCATGTAAGTCAAGCATTGGGACTCTACAGTTGGTATCAGAGTGAAGGTTTAGTTAACCTTTGGAATCTAGGATGTGAAAACTTTAGTGAGATCCCAAGAGATATTTCTAAGGTATGTCTTGGGATGTCCCTAAGGTTAAGAGAAATATGGAGTTTCATGATTATCATATAGGAATGAAAGTTCAATTTCTCTCAGGTAAATCATGAGGGAAGAGGCATAAAGGAAAATGTTTTAAAGGAACTGGAAGATTCTTTGGGAGAGGAATAGAAGGACAAAAATCCAGTAAGTGCAAAGGAAAAGGTTCAGTTAACACCATGGAGAAGGATAATGGTATTTCTATGACATCAACAATGATTAGATGTTTTAAATGTTGAATGTATAGGCATTAAGCAAACCAATGCACTAAGGGAAAATCTCATGAAGAGAATCAGCATGGTCATATGGGTAGTATTTACGTTGATCATTATGAAGAGACTACAAATGATATATGAGATGAAAGAAATGATGAAGCTCAGTCAGTGGTTTAAGAAGTTAGTGGGATGATTGTATGTTTATCAAGAATAATGTATGGTACTATGGTATAAAGAATAATCTAAAGATTGTGACTCTATTGTTTTTTCTAAAGTATTTGAAAGTATATGTTGAATGGTACTGGTAACCATGAAAGGTTACTCAGATATTTTTTAAAAGAAGATGATATCTGAAAAATGAATGGATAATGAAAAAATAATATGTTTGATAGTATTCATGATCTCATGATTAATATAAAAACTAAGTGATATCATGGTCTGGGTATATAGAATTTTTGGTAATATTAGTATGTGGAAAGAGTTAACTTTTGAAAAAATTCATGTTTTTACTAAGGTTCAAAGGTTATTCACTTTTCAAGAGAATACATGATTAATGTATTCACATGTTTGGAATGTGACCAACAAGATATATCTTATGATATATGGGGGACAAATAAAGGAATTCACATGCTCTATAGTTGTAATTTCTAGTAATCGGACAGAAGTATTTTCGATAAGCATAAAGGTTGGAATGGACATCATATATTATTGGTTAATGATATAGCTTTATATTTATGAAATGTAATGTTAGTATAGTTTTAGAAAAATGACAACCCATAGGACGGGCGACAACCCATTGTGTCGAACAAGGTTGCGGGAATCAAATCCACAACAGAAGTGCAACATGCCTTTATCTCCTACCACTGGCCTACAGGAAGTCCCTGGTTAGTAGAAACTAGTTTTATTTCATTAATAAGTATGAGAGATGAAGTATAAGTCCATTGTTGGAATCATATACGATTTATCTCTCCATTGATGTACTTATGTATTTTTAATAACTTATGCTATCTTTTTTATGATAGAAATAGATGGGATGAGTTATCATTCTATCACATGATCTACTAATAATTCATGAATGAAAATTTTAACTTCATTTATTTAAATAGAGATGAAGTAGAAATTGTTCATGGAATGACCAAAGATGATATTACACTGAAATCAAGTGAGTATTTCTCCTCATGTAAAAGTTCATCAACATTAGGGAAATGATCTTGAAAACCAGAAATGTTGTCCTAATGCTCTTATATCTGATGAATCAGATGGTGCCTTAGATCATCACAAATTTATGGCTTTGTGATTGTTGGATTTTTCATAGCCATGTACTCTACCACTCTTCATCAGAAGTTGATGGTTATATTTCTCTTCCATATCCATATTTTTACCCACGTTTTCCTTTGTGGAAACCCAGTGCTGAGTTACGTTGGGTGACTGTTATGATTATAACATCCCTTTTTAAAATGAATTTTTAGTATTCCTTTTTACGATGTGGGTTTCTATGAAGGAAACTTTCAAGTAGTAAACCATTTATAACAGCTATGAATTTTGAGGGAGAAATTCATTTTAAGGGGGTAGAATATAATACCCCGAGATTTTTTAAGATATATTATTTTAAATTTCTTTGATGTCTTCTATTATACACTAAACTAATATTAGATTTTACTATACACAACACCGTATTATCATGTAGTATACACAACACCATTCTTGGCTCGGGTTACACACAATTTCAAGTTCGTTTTGTGAAAATTATTCTACGTAACATTAAGTATAGATTTTGTTTAATGTATAAATGAAATAAGTTTTGATTATGTTATATGCGACACCAAATAGAGATTTCACTACACACAGCCCTGACTTGGCTTTCATTACACACAATCGCGTCCTTCTACGATAGCGTGTGTTGTACGCAATACAATGTTTCACTAAACGAGATATTATTATAATATTATTATATACTAGCCTTTATGAATAGTAATATCCACGTTTTGAATTTTTAGAAATTTTATCTTTCAAAATTGACTTCATTTTCGGATTTGGAATATCGAAATTATCCTAGGGTGAATTTTTGGTATTTTTCTAAAAACTTTAAATTTTATATGAATAGTGAAAACACTAGGTTACTATTTAAAAATAGAATTCTTATTTAAATAATTATTTATTATATTTAAATTTATTTTAGGTAAAAATTGATACATAATAGCTATATAAGTTCAATTTAATTCAATGAAGTCATTTTATAATAATTTTAGATATATAAAAATTTTATTGAACCTTTCATCGTCTTTTACCTACCTCCTATGAGCTTTTTGCTAACATACATAAAACTTAATTTTACTGCATCTATGAGTGGAATGTCGAAAATCTGAGAGATACTGTTAATATTAAGGTGTAAAATGTGGTTCAATAAGATAATTTTTTTTGATGAATAGTAACGTTTTACTTTTATTTTCCATGGTTAAAAGTAAATAGGGTAATTAAGGGTAAAAATGATATTGTTGTTACCCTAAAACATGTATTAATTCTACTGGATAAGTGTAATTTGACCAAAAACAAACATATTAATAAAATATTTCCCTTTACGTCCACTTGGATTAGATTAGGACACTTATTATTATTTTATTTAAAAAAGAGTTGAAATAGTTAAAATCAATGTTTAATAAGTAAAACATTTTTAATATAGGGTTATACATAAGATAAATTCTACTATAAATATTAATTATAAAGATAAAAATATTTCCTACCTAATGGTATTTTATTTATAATTTTTAGACATTAAATAATTTAATTTATATATGACACAATGTTGATGCAGTAATTACCAAAATAATGAAATATTAAAATAATTGATATTATAAATACCCAAATAAATGTAATTTGAGATTTGTTATGAATTAAAATAATTTTCATGGTTAATATGAAATGTTAGTATTGATTTAATTATCATTTTTTGAACTAATCATGCTGTTATGATTTTCCCAAAAATCAATTACCAAATAGTTTCAAAATTGACATAAAATAGTTTTTAAAACAAATATTATATTATTAATTTTCATTATATTACTAAAAATCTAATTTTCGGATAAATTACTTATATAAGGTTATATATATTAATAATTAACCACTTGGGGTTCCTTTTTCTGGTTATTGTAAGTTTATTAACCATATATTGTAAGAAAACAAGAAGACACGGTAAAAGTGAAATTATTTAACTTAGAGTTAAATCTAAAAGATAAGGTTAAAATAGTGACCTAAAATTGTATAAAACCTTTTATTTGAGAGGAGTTCGAACCATCCCCAGTTTAGCTTTGATATAAACTTATTTGGAGCTATTATAAACCGAATATGACTTTATTATAAAATAATTTTTTACGTTTTTCCAAAGGTGCCCCTCTCCTCCCTTATAAAAAGGGCACCCCTTCCCTCTTAACTTAACACCCTTTTGAGCCTTGAAGCTTGGAAAAAACCTGAATATTATTCTTCTAAACCTCTCTAGTTACATCATAGAGGTTCTGGTCTTCTCTAAAGACCAACTCTAGTGCCCTAAGAGGAAGTTTAAAGGAGGTGCGTCGCGGAAGAGGCAATCTCTTCTACCAACTCTTTCAAATTTCTTTCTTCTTATACCTCCTCATCTTTAGTTGTCTCATTACAAAGTAATAACATAATTATTACTTATATAATGATATGTTATTATAAATATGAAACAACCCTTTTTCACCTTCAATCCATCTTACAGAAAATAAAATCACCGCGCATGCGTACGTACGAAATACTGTCTCCACGCCGTGGTGTAATATGTTGTCGACCACCACCTTTCTTGGATGGGTATAATGGTATAAATAAATAAGTATATATGATTATTGTAAAGTGATATTTATTCTGAAATATTATACATAAACTTCAATACAATTCCATGATCATGGGAATGATATAATCGCTCGTGCGTATGTATGGACTACCGTCTCCTCGACGCTATGAGATTCATTCTGCATGATAACTATTCATGAATGATTATAAAGTATAAAAAAGAATTAATCATGAAATATATGTCATAATAATGTTATTTTATTCATGTATATATATGAATTTCATCTACTTAATTTCATTCAATTCAATAAGGAAACGAAAACATCGTTCATGCGTACGTACGGCCTACCATCTCCATTAATGGTGTATTTCATTCCATTTATCAATATATCATATATATATATATGTATATGATGAATATATATTATATATAAATCATGTTATAAATTCTGGAAATACTTAAATCAGGATATAAGTAATAATATCAAGAACAACAAGTCGAAAAACGTACAATAAATGAAATGATTTTACCCAAATCACTGCTTTTACATCGAATTTACAAAAGAATGGGTAATATATAGTCATAAGTAAATCATATATGATATCATAACAATGAATATGATTATTTAATAAGTAAATGACATTATTTAAATAATTATACAGGAGGTTCGGATACATACGAAGCATATCAGACATAAGGTAAGGGATAACTTTTACAATCTCATTTTTATCCGAGATTGTTTATTCTTAAGTATTTACTGGGGTTATTGTTATCAACCATGTCCATAATTTGTAAAAATGTTTTCATGTATATTTAAAGTAATTTTTACCCATTTTTTACTTTTACTACATGCTTTGTAAGGAATCTTTCTTTTTTTACCATACGAGGTACTTTTTGACATTTCCGGAAAAAATATGAGAAGAATGTTTTTTTAACTTATACGACGAGAATGGATTTTTACGGTTTCATAAAGACTTATTTTCATGAAGATTAATCTACAATATTTCATAACAATTTTCAAAAAAATCCTTTTCTTTTAAAATTTCATGGAATATTGTTAAAAGAAAATGATTTTGAAGAAGAAAGGTTATTTTCCTCAAGAATTCATTTCAAGTGTTTTATCAGAACTATTTTCCATCTAAAATGTCATTACTTAATATGTTTATGTTTCAAGTATAATTTCTCCATTATATACTTGGTTTGATTATTCTTATGATTAAATGATATCCATTTTTTTATATGGTTTATGTTATGATGGCATGATGTTAAAGAATCCCATTCTATTGCATGGGTTATGCTATAAAGTATGATTTATGATTTTTTAGCACACGAAAGAATGATTTAATTATTAGATGGGTGGGACCTATATCTCCCTCCAATGCATTGGGTAAAGATTTATATCTCATGAGATAGACATTCCTAGAATAGTAAGTTAATCTGGTTCAATAATACAGGACTGAAATGAGGAGTGAACTCGATTCAGAAAGGGACTTTGTCCACTAAGATGGTCTTGGCAGAAATGCCTTGGCTACTATGGAAATCATATCATGTGCTTAATGGTTTACATAATCAAATGTTTTACTCCAATGTTATTTTATCATTATTGATGTTCCTTTATGATATATTCCATACGTACTTCCAAGATTTATGTTTTTTCTCAAGGTTTTGATGTTTAGATTTTATGTTCATGTTTTTTCATTCAAATGTTTATGGATTGTTTTATGTTCTCTATATTTACCCCTACTGAGCATTTGAGCTCACCCTTTTTATGTTTTCTTTTCCCCAGGATATAAAGAAATGTAATAGGTAAGAAAACCAAAAGGTGAAGATCTTTATGGGAGATATTGAATATCTTTCACCATGATTAGAAGATTACATTCTCAGTTTCCAAAGATACTAAAATAATACGGTCTTTGGGCATCTGTTTTTTGTCATGTATTATGTATTCTGCTAAAGTAATTTAATGTCCATGTAAGTCAGGTTTTGGGTCTCTATAGGTGGTATTAGAGCGAAGGTTTAGTTAACCTTTGGAAAATAGGATGCGAAAACATTAGTGAGATCCCTAGAGATATTTCTAAGGTATGTCCAGGGATTTCCCTATGGTTAAATATAAGTATTTGTTAGAGTCCTAGAATTATGGTAACGATCTTATCATTTAACCTAAGATGTTAGATATTGAAGTTAATCCCACTTGATTCTTATGTTGGCCTCTCACACTATTCATTTTGGGTTTTAGAAAATGGCTGGAAATGGGAAGATTCACGATAATGGAGGATATGATGGACAATGGAATGAGATTATTCATGAATAACCAAATGAAATTGGATCTAGAGGTCCACATATTCTTATGATGCCTAATCATAAATCTCATAATATGATCAATAATCTCAACTTTGGTAAGTTTCTTGACTCTGCTAACAAGAGAAAGATGGAGTTTCATGATGGTCATAGAGGAAAGAAAGTTCAATTTATCTCATGTAAATCACGTGGGAAGAGGCATCAAGGATAATGTTTCAAAGGAACAGGAAGATACTTTGGGTGAGTTAAAGAAGGACAAAAATCCAATATGTTCAAAGGAAAAGGTTCAGTTAACACCATAGAGAAGGATAATGGTATTGCTACGACATCAACAATGATTAGATGTTTTAAATGTGGAATGTATGGGCATTATGAAAACCAATTCCCTAAGGGAAAATCTCATGAATAGAATCAACATGGTCATATAGGTAGTATTTATGTTGATGATGATAAAGAGACTACAAATGATATATGAGATGAAAGAAATGATGAAGCTTAGTCAGTGGTTTAAGAAGTTAGTTGAATGATTATATGTTTATCAAGAATAATTTATGGTACTATGGTATAAAGAATCATCTAAGGATTGTTACACTATTTTTTTCCTAATGTATTTGAAAGTATATGTTGAATGGTACTGGTAACCATGAAAGGTTATTCAGATATTTTTTGAAAGAAGATGATATGCGCATAATTAATGGATAAGGAGAAAATAATATGTGTGATAGTATTGATGAGCTCATTATTTTTATAAGGACTAAGTGATATCATGGTCTGGGTATATATATATTTTTGGGATTTTTGGTATGTGGAAAGATTTAACTTTTGACAAAATTCATGTTTTTACTAAGGTTCAATGGGTATTCACTTTTCAAGAGAATACATGATTAAGGTATTCACATGTTTCAAATGTGACAAACAAGATATATATTATGATATATGGGGTAAAAATGATGGAATTCACATGCTCGGTAGATGAAATTTCTCGTAATCGGATAGAAGTATTTTCAATAATCCAAATGGTTGGAATGGACATCATATTGTATTGGTTAAAGATATAACTTTTTATTTCTGAAATGTTATGATAGTATAGTTTTAGAAAAGACAACCCATAGGACGGGCAGCAACCCATCGTGTCGAACAAGTATGCGGGAATCAAACCCGCAACTAAAGTGCGACTGACCTTTATCGCCTACCACAAGAATACAATAAGTCCTTAGTTAGTTGAAACTAGTTTTATTTTATTAAAAAGTATAATAGATGAAGTATAAGTTCATTGTTGGAATCATATATGATTTATCTCTCTATAGATGGACTTATGTATTTATAATAACTTATGCTAACCTTTTTATGATAGAAATAGATGGGATGACTTATCAATCTATCGCATGATCTGCTAACACTTCATAAATGAAAAATTAAACTTCATTTCTCTAAATAGAGATGAAGTGGAAATTGTTCATGGAATGACCAATGATGATATTACACTGAAATCAATTAAGTATTTCTCCTCATGTAAAAGTTCATCAACATTAGGGAAATGATCTTGAAAACCAAAAATGATGTCCTGGTGCTCTTATATCTGATGAATCAGATGGTACCTTAGATCATCACAAATTTATGTCTTTGTGATTGTTGGATTTTTCATAGCCATGTACTCTACCACTCTTCATCAGAAGTTGGTGGTTATATTTCTCTTCCATATCCATATTTTTACCTATGTTTTCCTATATAGAAACCCAGTGCTGAGTTACTTTGGGTGACATTTATGATTCTAACTTTCCTTTTTAAAATGAAGTTTTAGTATTCATTTTTAGAATGTGGGTTTCTACGAAGCATACTTTCAAGTAGTAAACCATTTATAATCGTGACAAATTTTGAGGGAGAAATTCATTTTAAGGGGGGTAGAATGTAACACCCTGAGATTTTATGAGATATATTATTTTTAATTTCATTTATGTCTTATATTATACACTACACCACGATTATCTTGTACTATACGCAACACCTTATTAGCTTGCAGTATACGCAACACCATTCTTGCCTTGTGATACACACAATTTCAAGTTCGTTTTGTGGAAATTATTCTACGTAACATTAAGTATAGATTTTGTTTAATGTATAAATGAAATAAGTTTTGATTTTGTTATATGCAACACCAAACAGAGCTTTCACTACATGCACCCCTGACTTGGATTTCATTACACGCAATCGTGACCTTCCACAATAGCGTGTGTTGTACGCAATACCAATTTTCACTAAATGATATATTATTATAATATAATTATAAACTATCCGTTATGAATTGTAATACCCATTTTATAAATTTTATAAATATTATCTTTCAAAATGGACTTCATTTTTGGATTCGGAATATCGAAATTAGCCTAGGGTGAATTTTTGGTATTTTTCTGAAAACATTCAATTTTTGATGAATAGTGAAAACACTGGTTACTATTTAAAAACTGATTTTTTATTTAAATAATTATTTATTTTATTTAAATTTAATTTATGCAAAAATTTATACATAATACCTATATAAGTTCATTGTAATTCATTGAAGTAATTTTATAATAATTTTAGATAAATAAAAATTTTATGGAACTTTTCACCGTCTTTTACCTACCTCCTAGGAGGTTTTTTCAAACTTAAATAAAACATAGTATTACCACTTCTGTGAGTGGAATTCCGAAAATATGAGAGACACGGTAAATATCAAGGAGTAAAATGTGGTTCAATAAGATAAAAATAATTTTTGGTGAATAGTAATTTTTACTTTTATTTACCAGAGTTAAAAGTAAATAGGGTAATTAAGTGTAAAAATGATATTATTGTTACCCTAACACATGTACCTATTGGATAAGTGTAATTCGACCAAAAAACCTTAGGAATATAATATTTCCCTTTAGGTCCAGTTGGATTAGATTAGGGCATTTATTATTATTTTATTTAAAAAAGAGTTAAAATAGTTAAAATCAAATATTAATAATTAAAACATTTTTTATATAGTTCTATACATAATATAAATTCGACTATAAATATTAATTAGAAAGATAAGAAGATTTCCTACCTAATGGTATTTTATTTATAATTTTTAGACATTAAATAGTTTAAGTTATTTCTGACACAATGTTGATGCAATTATTAAATAAATAATGAAATATTAAAATAATTGATATTATAAATATCCAAATAAATGTAATTTGAGATTTTTATGAATTAAAATAACTTTATAGGTTAATATGACATGTTAGTATTGATTTAATTAACTATTTTCGAACTAATAACGCTGTTATAAGTTTTGAAAGAATCATTTACCAAATAGTTTCAAAATGGACATAAATATTTTTTTAAAACAAATATTATATTATTAATTATTATTATATTCCTAAAAATCTAATGTTCTGAAAAATTATTTATATAAGGTATTATATATTAATAATGAACCACTTGGGGTTATTTATTCTGGTTATAGTATGTTTATTAACCATATAGTGTAAGAAAACAAGAAGGCACGGTAAAAGTTAAATTATTTAACTTAGAGTTAAATCTAAAAGATAAGGTTAAAATAGTGACCTAAACTTGTCTAAAACCTATTGTTTCAGAGTATATAGACCCATACCCACTTTATCTTTGAAATAAATCAATTTTGAGCTATTATAAACCAAATATGACTTTATTATAATATAATATTTTATGTTTATTCAAAGGTGCCCCTCTACTCCCTTAAAAAAAGGGAACCCCTTTCCTCTTCTCTTCACACCATTTTGATCCTTGAAGCTCCTCCAAACCCTACCAATTCATCTTCTCAACCTCTCCAGTTACATCATAGAGGTTCTGGTCTTCTCAAAATACAAACTCTATTGACCTAATAATAAGTTTACATGAGGTGCATCGAGGACGAGGCAATCTCTTCTACCGACTCTTTCAAGTTTCTTTCTTCTTATAATTCATCTTATTTAGTTGTCTAATTATAAAGAAATAACAAAAGTATTAATTATATACTTATATATTATTATAAATATGAAACAATACTATTTCATCTTCTATCCATCCTATGGAAAACAAAATCACCGCGCGTGCGTATGCACTGAATACTGTATCCACGCTGTGGTGTAATCTGTTTTCGACCACCACATTACTTGGATGGGTATAACGGTGTAAATAAATATCTATATTTGATTATTTTAAAGTTATATTGGTTCTGAAATATTATACATACACTTCAATACAATTCCATGATCATGGGAATGATATCATCGCTCGTGCGTACGTACGGACTACCGTCTCCACGACGTGATGAGATTCATTCTCCATGTTTACAATTCATGAATGATTATAAAGTATATATAACAAGTATTCATGAAATAAATGACATAATAATGATACTGTATTTATGTATATATATATGTATGTCATATACTTAATTTCATTCAATTCAATAAGGAAACGAAAACAGCGTTCATGCGTACGTACGACCTACCATCTCCATGAACGGTGTATTTCATTCCATTTATCGATCTATCTTAAATATATGTATATGATAAAAATATATTATATATAAATAATGTATTACATTCTGGAATTATGTAAATCAGTATATAAGTTATAATATCAAGAACCACGAGTCGAAACACGTACAAAAAATGAAATGATTTTACCCAAATTGCTACTTTTACATCAAATTTACAAAAGAACGGGTAATATAAATTCATAAGTAAACCATATATGATATAATAACAATAAATATGATTATGTAATAAGTCAATGAAATTATTTAAATAATAATACCGGAGGTTTAGAAATATACGAAACATATCGGACATAAGGTAAGGGATAACTTTTCCAATCTCGTTTTTATCCGAGATTGTTTGTTTATTAGTATTTACAAGGGTTATTGTTATCATCCATGTCTGGGTTTTCTAAAAAAAAATCATGTATGTTTTAAGTCCTTTTTACCAATTTTTTACTTTTACTACATGGTATGTAAGTAATCTTTCTTTTTTTACCATATGATGTACTTTTTGACTTTTCCGGCAAAAGTATGAGAAGAATGTTTTTTAACTTATACGGCGTGAATGGATTTTTAGGGTTTCATAAAGCCTTATATTCATGAATCTTACCCTACAAGATTTCATAACTACTTTCAAAAAAATCATTTTCTTTTAAAATTGAATGGAATATTGTCAAAAGAAAATGATTTTGAAGATGAAAGGATTTTTTACTCAACAATTCATTTCAAGTGTTTTATCAAAACTATTTTCCATCTAAAATGAAATTATTTAATATTTTTATGTTTAATGTATAATGTCTCCATTATTTACATTGTTTGATTCTTCTTATGATGAAATTATATCCATTTTTTTATTTGGATTATGTTATGATGGCATGATGTTTATGAATCCCATTCTATTACATGGGTTATGGTATGATGTATGATTTATGATTTTGTGGAACACGAAATAATGATTTCATTATGAGATGGGTGGGACCTATATATACCTTCAATACATTGGGTAAAGATTTATATCTCATGAGATAGAAATGTCTGGAACAGTAAGTTAATCTGGTTCAGTAATACAGGACTGGAATGAGGAGTGAACTCGATTCAAAAAGGGACTTTGTCCACTAAGATGGTCTTGGCAGCAATGCCTTGGCTATTATGGAAATCATATCATGTGATTAATTGTTTCCACAATAACATGTTTTATTCCCATGCTATTTTTTCATTATTGATGTTCCTTTATGATATATGTCTTACGTACTTCCAATATTTATGTCTTTGCTCAGGATTTTGATGTTTAGACTTTATGTTCTAGTTTTTGCATTCAAATGTTTATGGATTGTTTTATGTTCTCTATGTTTACCCTTACTGAGCATTTGAGCTCACCCTTTTTATGTTTTCTTTTCCCCAGGATATAAATAATGGTTTTAGGTAAGAAAACCAAAAGGTGAAGATCTTTATGGGAGATGTTGAGGATCTTTCACCATGATTAGAAGATTACGTTCTGAGTTTCCAAAGAAACTAAACTAATACGGTCTTCGGGTGTCTGTTTTTTTTCATGTATTATGTATTCCGAAAAATTAATGTATCTTCCATGTACATAATGATTTTGGTCTCTACAGTTGGTATTAGAGTGAATGTTTAGTTAACCTTTGGAAACTAGGATGTGAAAACATTAGTAAGATCCCTAGAGATATTTCTACGATATGACTAGGGATTTCCCTAAGGTTATGTATAAGTATAGGTTGTAGTCCTAGAATTATGGTAAAGATATTATAATTTATCCTAAGATGTAATATATTGAAGGTAATCACCGTTTATTATGATTTTGGCCTCTCACACTATTCATTTTGGGTTTTAGAAAATTCCTGGAAATGGGAAGATTCGTGATAATGGAGGATATGATTGACAATGGAATGATATTCTTCATGAGGAATCACATGAAATAAGATCTGGAGGTCCAAAAATAATTATTATTCCTAATCAGAAATCTCATAATATGATCAATAATCTCAACTTTGGTAAGTTTCCTAACTCAACTAATTAGAGAAAGATGGAGTTTCATGATTATCGTAGAGAAAAGAAAGTTCAAATTATCTCATGTAAATCATGTGGGAAGAGGCATTAAAAATAATGTTTCAAAGGAACTGGAAGATGCTTTGGTGAGGAACAGAAGGACAAAAATCTAGTAAGTGCAAAGGAAAAGGTTCAGTCAACACCATGGAGAAGGATAATGGTATTGCTACGACATCAACAATGATTAGATGTTTTAAATGTGGAATGTATGGGTATTATGAAAACCAATTCCCTGAGGGAAAATATCATGAAGAGAATCAGCATATTCATATGGGTAGTATTTATGTTGATGATGATGAAGAGACTACAAATGATATATGAGATGAACGAAATGATGAAGCTCAGTCCGTGGTTTAAGAAGTTAGTGGTATGATTGTATGTTTATTAAGAATAATGTATGGTACTATGGTATAAAGAATCATCTAAGGATTGTTACACTATTTTTTTTCCTAATGTATTTGAAAGTATATATTGAATGGTATTGGTAACCATGAATGTTTATTCAGATATTTTTGGAAGGAAGATGATATGGACATAATGGATGGATAAAGAGAAAATAATATTTTTTATAGTATTCATGAGCTCATAATTGATATAAGACAAAGTGATATCATGGTCTGAGTATATAGAATTTTTGGGATTTTCGACATGTGGAAAGAGTTAACTTTTGACAACATTCATGGCTTTACTAAAGTTAAATGGGTATTCACTTTTCAAGAGAATACATGATTAAGGTATTCACATGTTTGGAATGTGACCAACAAGATATATCTTATGATATATGGGGGACAAATGAAGGAGTTCACATGATCGGTAGATGAAATTTATAGTAATCGGACAGATGTATTTTCGATAAGCCTAAAGGTTGGAATAGACATCATATAGTATTGGTTAAAGATATAACATTTTATTTCTGAAATGTTTTGATAGTATAGTTTTAGAAAAAGGACAACCCATAGGACGGGCGACGACCCATTGTGTCGAACAAGGTTGCGGGAATCAAACCCACAACCAAAGTGCGACATGCCTTTATCGCCTACCACTGGCCTACAGGAAGTCCATGGTTAGTAGAAACTAGTTTTATTTTATTATGAAGTATGATCGATGAATTATAAGTCTATTGTTGGAATCATATACGATTTATCTCTCCATAGATGGACTTATGTATTTTTAATAACTTATGCTATCCTTTTTATGATAGAAATAGATGGGATGACTTATCATTATATCGCATGATCTTCTAACACTTCATGAATGAAAAATTCAACTTCATTTTTTTAAATAGAGATGAAGTGGAAATTATTCATGGAATGAACAACGATGATATTACACTGAAATCAAGTAAGCATTTCTCCCCATGTAAAAGTTCATCAACATTAGGGAAATGATCTTGAAAACCAAAAATGTTGTCCTAGGGATCTTATACTTGATAAAATAGATGGTACCTTAGATCATAAAAAATTTATGTCTTTGTGATTGTTGGATTTTTCATAGCCATGTCCTCTACCACTCTTCATTAGAAGTTGATGGTTATATTTTTCTTCTATAGCCATATTTTTACCTATGTTGTCTTATGTGGAAACCCAGTGCTGTCGTACTTTGGGTGACTGTTATGATTCTAACTTCCCTTTTTAAAATGAAGTTTTATTATTCCTTTTACGATGTGGGTTTCTATGAAGAAAACTCTGAAGTAGTAAACCATTTATAACCGCGTCGAATTTTGAGGGAGAAATCCATTTTAAGGAGGGTAGAATGTAACACCCCAAGATTTTATGAGATATATTATTTTTAATTTTTTTGATGCCTTCTATTAAACACTACACCAAGATTATATTGTACTATACACAACACCGTATTAGCTTTTAGTATACGGAACACCTTTCTTGGCTCATGTTACACACAATTTCAAGTTTGTTTTGTGGAAATTATTCTACACAACATTAATTATAGATTTTTTTAATGTATAAATGAAATAAGTTTTGATTATGTTATATGCAACACAAAACACAGCTTTCACTCCACACAACCCTAACTTGGCTTTCATTACACGCAATCGCGACCTACCATGATTGCGTGTGTTGTACGCAATACCATGTCTTACTAAACGAGATATTATTATAATATTATTATAAACTAGCTATTATGAATATTAATACCCACTTTTTGAAATTTTATAAATTTTATCATTCAAAATTGACTTCATTTTTGGATTTAGAATACCGAAATTATCCTAGGGGGATTTTTTTTTGTATTTTTTTGAAAAAATTCAATTTTTGATGAATAGTGAAAACACTAGGTTACTATTTAAAAACTGAATTTTTATTTAAATAATTATTTATTTTATTTAAATTTCTTTTTGGTAAAAATTGATACACAATACCTATATATGTTCAATTTAATTCATTGATGTCATTTTATAATAATTTTAGATATATAAAAATTTTATTGAACTTTTCACCTTCTTTTACCTATCTCCTATGAGATTCTTGCAAACTTACATAAAACGTAATTTTACCGCTTCTGTGAGTGGAATTTTGAAAATCCAAGAGAAACAGTTAATATCAAGGGGTAAAATATGGTTCAATAAGATAAAAATAATTTTTGGTGAATAGTAACTATTTACTTTTATTTACCACTATTAAAAGCAAATAGGGTAACTATTGGTAAAATGATAGTATTATTACCCTAACACATGTACTAATTCTATTGGATAAGTCTAAATCGACCAAAAACAACCTTAGGAATAAAATATTTCTCTTTAGGTGCACTTGGATTAGATTAGGACATTTATTATTATTTTATTTAAAAAAGAGTTAAAATAGTTAAAATCAATGTTTAATAACTAAAAAATTTTAATATAGGGTTATACATAAGATAAATTCGACTATAAATATTCATTAGAAAGATAAAATGGTTTCCTACCTAATTATATTTTATTTATAATTTTTAGACATTAAATAATTTATGTTATTTATGACAAAATGCTGATGTAGTAATTACCTAAATAATAAAATATTAAAATAATTGATATTATAAATACCAAAATAAATGTAATTTGAGACTTTATATAAATTACACTAATTTTTTAGGTTAATATGACATGTTAGTGTTGATTTAATTAACTTTTTTTGAATTAATCATGCTATTATGATTTTCCCAAAAATCAATTACCAAATAGTTTCAAAATTGACATAAAATAGTTTTTAAAACAAATATTATATTATTAATTGTTATTATATACTTAAAAATATACGGTTCAGAAAAATGACTTATATATGGTTATATATATTAACAATGAACCACTTGGGGTTGTTGTATCTGGTTATAGTAATTTTATTAACTATATAGTGTAAGAAAACATGAAGACACGGTAAAAGTTAAATTATTTAGATTAGAGTTAAATATAAACGATAAGGTTAAAATAGTAACATAAACTTGTCTAAAATCTATTTTTTGAGAGGATTCCGACCCATTAACACTTTAACTTTTAAATAAATCAATTTGGTGCTATTATAAATCGAATATGACTTTATTATAAAATAATATTTTAAGTTTTTCCAAATGTGCCCCTCTCCTCCCTTATAAAAAGGGCACCCCTTCCCACTTCTCTTCAAACCCTTTTGAGCCTTTAAGCCCAGAAAACCCCTGACAATTACTCTTCTAAAACTCTCTAGATACATAATAGAGGTTATGGTCTTCTCAAAAGACAAACTCTAGTGCCCTACGATTAAGTTTAAAGGAGGTGCGTCGAGGAAGAGGTAATCTCTTCTAAAAACTCTTTCAAGTTTCATTCTTCTTATACTTTCTATTAATTAGTAGTATCATTATAATGTAATAACATCAGTATTAATTATATACTTATAAGTTATTATAAATATGAAACAACCCTATTTCACCTTTTATCCATCCTATGGAAAAAGAAATCACCGTGCGTGCATACGTACGGAATACCGTCTCAACACTGCGGTGTAATATGTTTTCGACCACCACCTTACATGGATAGGTATAATGGTGTAAATAAATAACTATATATGATTACTGTAAAGTGATATTGATTCTGAAATATTATACATACACTTCAATACAATTCCATGATCATGGTAATGATATCATCGCTCGTGCGTACGTACGGACTACCGTCTCCACGACGCGATGAGATTCATTCTCCAGGTTAACCATTCATGAATTATTATAAATTATATATAATAAGTAATCATTAAATATATGAAATAATAATGATACTGGATTTATTTATATATTTTTTTATTTCATCTACTTAATTTCATTCAATTCAATAAGGAAACCAAAACAGCGTTCAAGCGTATGTACGACCGACCGTCTCCATGAATGGTGTATTTCATTCCATTTATCGATCAATCATATATATATATGTATATGATGAATATATATTATATATAAATCATGTTATACATTCTGTAATTAAGTAAATCATGATATAAGTAATAATATCAAGAATAAAAAGTCAAAACACGTACAATAAATGAAATGATTTTACCTAAATCGCTGCTCTTACATCGAATTTACAAAAGAACGGGCAATATAAAGTCATAAGAAAACCATATATGATATAATAACAATGAATATGATTCTGTAATAATTCAATGACATTATTTAAATCATTATACAGGAGGTTCGTATACTTACGAAGCATATTAGACATAAGGTAAGGGATAACTTATCCAATCTCGTTTTAATCCGAGATTTTTTATTCGTAAGTATTTACTAGGGTTATTGTTATCATCCATGTCCATGTTTTATAAAAAAATTCATGTATGTTTAATGTCCTTTTTACCAATTTCTGAATTTTACTACATGGTATGTAAGGAACATTTCATTTTTTTACCATACGAGGTACTTTTTGACTTTTCTGGCAAAAGTTTGAGAAGAATTTTTTTCTAACTTATACGACGTGAATAGATTTTTACGGTTTCATAAAGCCTTATTTTCATGAAGCTTACTTTATAAGATTTCATAAAATGTTCCAAAAAATGTTTTTCTTTTAAAATTGCATGGAATATTGTGAAAAGAAAATGATTTTTAAGAAAAAAGGATATTTTCCTCAAGAATTCATTTCAAGTGATTTATCAAAACTATTTTCCATCTAAAATGACATTATTTAATATGTTTATATTTCAAGTATAATGTCTCCATTATTTACATGGTTTAATTCTTCTAATGATGAAATGATATCCATTTTTTATATGGATTATGTTATGATGGCATGATGTTTAAGAATACCATTCTATTACATAGGTTGGTGCTATGATGTTTGATTTATGATTTTGTGGCACACAAAAGAATGATTTCATTATGAGATGGGTGGGACCTGTATATCCCTCCAATGCATTGGGTAGAGATTTATATTTCATGATAGACATGGCTGGAACGGTAAGTTAATCTGGTTCATTTATACATGACTGGAACAAGGAGTGAAATCGATTCAGAAATGGACTTTGTCCACTAAGATGGTCTTAGCAGCAATGCCTTGCCTACTATGGAAATCATATCATGTGCTTAATGGTTGCCACAATCACATATTTTATTCGCATTATATTTTTTCATGATTGATGTTCCTTTATGGTATATGCCTTACGTACTTCAAAGAATTATGTCTTTGCTTAAGATTTTGATGTTTAGATTTTATGTTCATGTTTTTGCATTCAAATGTTTATCGATTGTTTTATGTTCTCTATGTTTACCCTTACTGAGCATTTGAGATCACCCTTTTTATGTTTTCTTTTCCCTAGGATATAAAGAAAGTTTTTAGGTAACACAACCAAAATGTGAAGGCCTTTATGGGAGATTTTGAAGATCTTTCACCATGATTTGAATATTACGTTCTGAGTTTCCAAAGACACTAAAATGATACGGTCTTTGGGAGTCTAATTTTTGTCATGTATTAAGTATTCTGAAAAATTAATGTAATGTCTATGTATGTCAAGATTTGGATCTCTACATATATGATGGATTCAGACTCCAAGTAAGGGACTTCATTTCATTTTTCTTTCATTGAGGAATATTGTAATGTTATGCACACAATTTATTTTATATGGTGTTTATAATTTCAATTTTACATGTAATATCATGATTAAATTACATTTAATGTTATTTTAGGTTTAAATTTGAATTATTTCATCAATGGGGATTTGACATAAAAGTTACCAAGTGGTAAATAATTTTAGAACTCAATTTCATTCCAATTGGTTGTATTACTTATTCGTTGTATCTAATATTCTATGATTATATGTGTACTTAATATTGATTATCGTATGATTTATTTACCATTTTTATGAGGATTTATAGTTGATTCACAAAACTGATTTATTTATTATTTTTCAATTTTATGTTATGATATTTTTTAGGGTTTATATCATAATATCATTGTAATCGAGATTATTTATACTTGTAATTTCATTAAAAGAAAATTATTTGATAATTGTATTATAAAACAATATAATTTTATTATAAACCATTTATTTATGATAATTTCAATTAATAGTACCATTTTTTTTACTCATTTGTAGTTAAAATAACAAAGAAAATGTTGTAAAGGAAATCAGACATTATTTTTATCATCATTCAAAAAACATTTTAAATTAAAACCTATGTTTTCTAAAAATGTTTTTGAAAATGTTTTTAACTTTTGAAAAAAATTTATTAAATATTTTTTTACCAATGTTGACTAGTTTACATTTTTTGAAGGAATATTAATATCATTTTCTAAATAATTCCTATTTGAATGTCATCAATCAAGTGAAAGGAATCACTATTCTAAGATTTGTGGAATGATCAAAATTTCTAGTCTTCATGACACTCAAATGTTTAAAAGATTCATTTATAAATTTCAATAGATATTTTATTAAGATATATTTTTAAATATATTTTTATCATAACTATATTATTCAATGACAACAACCCTTTATTTTACATATACTCCACTAAAGATGTGTTTTATTGATACCATCCTTATTCTTCCTTTGGATAGTTTATGATTATTTAGAAAATTTTTATTATATACATTCAATTACTATGTTCATATTTGTATCCATTAACATTTTTTGAGTTATTCACTTTCATTTAAATTTCCCCTAAACATACATATTATTTATCAGCGATATTCTTAATTCTTAAATCGTATCTCATTTCTACATATAATGTTTAAATATGATTTTTTTTGACAAACTGTGGAAATATTGGAAATTTTTAATATTTCTTTAATATATATTTTTAATGGAGAAGAATATTTTTCATGAATTAAATCAATTATTTGATTTTTGGGGAATGATTTGGTTATGTAGTGATCGGTGGGACCCTAAATTAAAAATCTCTTTGATGTATCAATTGTCTCATGAGACGAACAAATAATATATCATTAAATAGGTTTCTAATTATAGTTTTAAAATATCTTGTGGAAGGTCTTTACTATAGAGGTATCACGATTCTTGATATCATGCTGTAAATTAATTAAGAAATTCCTTTATTAAGAATTCGGTTTTTAGTATCCCTGGGATTTTCACCATCAAACTATCTATGGATATATTCCATTAACAATTTATAAATTATATGAAATGTGTTTTTAGTTATTTACCATTCCATATTGACTATTTCTTATCTAATTATGATATCATGGTTGTAGATTAAACGGAGAGTGTGTTTATTTATTTACATTGAAATATTGATTATTCTTTAAAAAATCATGATATCTTCCACTATACACAACCCTTTTTGGTTATTTGATCTTTTCCATATTTTCCCATTATCAATAATCCAAGAAGTGTTATATGAATTATATTCAAGGATATTATAGAGGGAATAAGGTTACTCATAAAAAAATTTGAGTTGTAATTTTTTTTCAAATATAATGAAAAAATCAACTATCTATCTAGTTTAACTAAGACTAATAATCTATTTGGTTATTTGGGATATGATTAAATGAATATTATACCAATATAATAAATCAAAAATACGCTCTGAGATACTGGGGTCAAGGAAGATATAGTTGGTATGAGAGTATTTTTAGTAGAAACATTAGAAACTAGATTTAGGAAAATAGATATTAGGGAACATAACCCCATGATGGACATCAAAGACAAATTTATAATATTATCCAAATTTTTTGTTAAGGTATATATGGTTTTTCCTAATAATAAATCCATATATATATATATTACAAGTGGAAATTATTCTGGAATAGTTTTACCTAGGTGTAATAAGTAAAAGAGGGTTCATTGGTCTTGACTAGATTATCACCTGGTGCATGAAAACATGCTTTACTATGCACCTAGTTTGACACTACGAGGGAATATAATTAATATAATTTAAATTTTCTATTTAAACCATTATAATGTGCATGAAAACTAATATATCTCCAAAGAAACCATTTTTATGATTATGATTTAAGATATGGATAAATTTTCAAATTATGTTAAGTGTTTCACTTATTTTTGGATTTAAAATTATGTTTTATAATGGTATGGTCTAACAAAGTGAAATCAATTATTTAGAAATGGAACTTAATAGATATAATGTGAACCGTATGAAGGCACATACCCCATGTAGTCTTTTCTCACTAGGATATATAATGAATCTTGAGTTGGAGTAGAAGATGTAACTGATCAAATTATAACCATATTAGGGCAACTAATTTAGGTTGTGAGTAATAATTTTTCCCATATAGAGAATCCCATAGGTGCACCACACAATGTAACAATGTTAAACCACTTAATGCAAAGGAAACCTTCATTATTCAAATGAAAAAAAATCTATTTTCTGCAAAAAAATGGATAAGTTCATAAGAGAAGATATTTCTCGCTATGGGAAGTAATAAAAGAGATAATATTTTTATGGACGTTTATCATCTATCTGGAGATACAAATAAATGGTGGTCACTGTTTCTAAAAAATAAGGATTAAGAAGGAATTACAAACATTGAATGTATTGATTTCATGGTACTTTAATTGGAAAAATATTTTCATCATGAGAAATGAGAAGATATGGAAAGATAATTCTAGAGACTAATACTAAAAGAAGTGGAAAATGATTCTATGTATCAAACAAATGTTACAAGGTTATTAAGAAATTATTTAGATTCTATACATAATACAAAGATCAAGAATTATTGGTTCCTTGATGGGATTATGTCTATCGTATGAAAAGAAACAGTCACCCAAAATATCTAATCATATGAGGATAGATTATCATGTACTAAAATGATATAGAGTGAATTATCTAATTTTTATGGATTTGAAGGGAATAAAGGGAGGAAATGGATGATAGGGAAATGGATAGATAAAGGGAATAAGTGATAAAATTATTTTCAAACATGTGATATTTTTAGAAGAAAATCACTAGTACTTTCTTTAAGTTAATGGAAGTTTTATAAATGTATGGAAAGAAAGAACACTATTACAATGATTAAAAATGAAGTAAAAATGTTTCAATTGTTCAATGCTTGAGTTGTGCGGAGATGAGGCACCATGAAAAAAATACAAAATCATGAATGTAATATACATTAAAAGAAGAAACTGGTTCATGGTGAAGTTAATATTATTACCATAGAATAATTATAATGATTAATGTTATTGTGTTTGGATTCAAGAATTATATCATTTAATTATTTTATTAATAATATATTGGTTAGAATAATTAATAAATTAATAATGGTTTTATTGAAGTACTTTTTCATTATGGATTTGAAAGTATATGTTGAACTATAATAATGACCAAGAAAAATGATTTAGTGGCCTATTGAACCACTTGTAAAACACATTATTGAAGGAACAATAACCCATAACATGTTTCTCATATCGAGACAATGATGTTTCGATTAAGAAATTATTGTTATGGATAATGTAAATTGGATAGTACTGACTACCTTAGAACTCATTAATGAATTTTTGATAGAGAGGTTTATACTATCATTGATGGGGTTAGAATTTTTTTTGGATTTATGGAATATATCCAATAATCTTTGTTTTATTTAAGGATTAAGGAAACATGCATGTTTTCAATAAGGTTTTATGGTAATATATATTATCACTATTATTCAAGATAATATATAATGAAGGTATTCACATGGTTAGTAAGTGACGAATAAGAGATACTTCATGTTTTCTAGGGGATTAATGATTTTTTTTTTGAGTTTTGGTAATGTTATTTATAATGTTTTAGATCATAATATTTTTGAAGGGACAAAGGGTTAACCATTAATGAAGTGGTTTAAGTTGAAATCTTGATTATGTTTTAGATATTGTTGTGTTAATTCACCATATAAATATTTATTCATATTGGATTACCTATACCAACCATATGTTATAATATTAAATAGAGTACTCAGGAATGAATTATCCGTATATTATGAATATTTGGATCCATTAAAAGTAAATTTTACTAATTTATGAATAAAAAATTCATTTAGGTATACTCATTTATTTTTGTAGGTGATGAATTAGGAATTGATCGAAGCACAACTAAAGGATAAAATTGAGATAATAAAATATAAACCTATAATGTATATTTACCCACATTATTAGATAGTAAAAGAATTCATCATCTCTAGGAAAAGAATATTGAAACAAAATTATACCATATCACCTTAATTTATGTTGAATTTATGGTGTTTTAAATCAATACTAACTGACTAAAAAATACTTCGTTATTATGAAATCAATTTTGAGGAAGAAATTGAGAAACCACAAAAATAGTTTGAACAAAACTCAGAATGACAGAGGATAAAAAACCAAGGCAAACCACCAAACCTACTGCAACCCATCAAATGATCCTACAAACAGGCATTCACCTACGCCTGCCCCTTCAGCAACCAGTCCCATGCCGAAGTAAATGGGTACGGTACTGATGGCATATCCATACCCTCTCAACATCCCACTCCAAAAGGCCTACATAGAGGACGAATTCAGTCTATAGTCCCCCTCCAGTGTAGGTCGAAGTAGAAAGCCGGAAAATACACCAAAGATCCAAACAATGAAAAACAACCAGAACACCCAAGGGCTGCACCTGAACCAACCCTCTCAAAAACCTAGCCAAATCCACCCTTAACCAAGATCATTAAAGAGGAACTTAATATTAATTGAATCTCTCTCCCTAAAAAGTTTCTAGGATAGGGATGTAACATGTAAATCAGCCACCTCAAAAATATTTTTCTCTAACGTAGAATCATGTGGATCCCATGTCTTAATGTACTCTTCAATGCTGATAATACCTTTATTGAAACCACCAACTAGAATGGGGTCATGTCTGTCAATCCATGTATATTATTCCTCATTAAGAGACACCTCCAGCGACCTCCTCATCATCGTGGTTGCCTCCAGATTTATGGTTTTTATGTCCTTGAATTTCCATTGATCCTTCAATTTCTTGTAGTCAATGAAATATATCATTCTAAATAATTATTAATGATTTTATTCTATGTCCATATATTCAACTAGAAATAATTTTATCCTAAATAGATACCCATCTACATGTTTTTTCATATGACCTTTTTAATTCTCTTTAACTCTTATTAGAAGGATATTTTAATATCTCTTTTTTACAATCTGGGTTTTCAAAAAAAGAATTTTCAAATATAAAACCCCTTGACTACCAATATCAAGTCTAAATTGAAAGGATTTAATTTATTTATGGTGGTTATAATTTAACAACCTTATATTTTATATGAGGTTCATTTTTTTTGATATTATATGTTACATGAAACACTGAGCTTAAATAACCCAAAAAATATATTTCTTTAAATTTAATCTATTAGATATATTGCAAAATGCACAACCTCAAGTCAAAATGAACCAAAATATAGTTATAACATAGTCATTAAATTCGAGGGTTTTAATAGTAATAACTAAATTAATAAAATTATTGTTATCTAATAATAATAAATAAAATAATAATAATTCAATAGAAAAATAAATGTTTTATGAAAATTTGTATTTTTTTATCTAAAACATGGGTTAGCCATGATTTTCACACATAATTTATATTTTATTTTTACTAATTTTATGAATTTTATTTAAAAACATCATTTTTAAAATAAACATATTAAAATTATTTTAGGGTTAATTTTATGGATTATTCTGAAAGTTTCATTTTTTGACGAATAATGAAAAATACAGAATTTTAATAGATAACTACCTTTTCATTTAAATTGTTTATAATGTTATATTTTATTGTTTATTCTATTTAAAGAAAAATTGGTTCATTAATATATAAAATAATCTAATTTAGGCCATTAAAACAATTTTAATTTCTAATTTTAATATAAAAACATATCAAACTTATTTACATATTCACATAGAAAACCTATTATCTCGTCACACTTCCAGGATTAACATGAAATAAAAAATTTATACTTCCTTTAATGGAATTTAAAAAAATTTATTCTATTTTTGAAAAAAATATATTTTATATTATATAATATGGTCAAATTAATTTTTTTCAATAATTACTATTAAATACTATAAAAATTATTTATCATGGTTAAGGTAAACATGGTTTTACAGGGTATTAAACTAAAAATGCATGGGTTAAAAGTCCATTAAAACTTGTTGAAAAAACATTTATGGAAATATATAGACAATATAGTTTCCAAGTCTCTATAAAGATCTATTTTCTTCTCATATGTTATGTATAAAAAGTAGGTACACCTTTTTATTTCAAATAATTTGAATTTTTCCACTTACATAACTTATAAATGGTGACCCCCTCTTCTATACTATTATAAACTTAAGACCCTTTTGAGTCAGATTTTTTTTAAACAAAATTCATAAAAAACATCCCTAAACTGATCCTAGACACCCTATATTTGTTATAATTCCATCCTAGGAATACCTTTGGTGCAAATATATGGAGGATACCTGAATATCAACTAATTCTCTTCATGTTGCATTTCTATTTTTATTTATTTTTTCAAAGTACATCAGTCTTTATTAAAAAAATGATGATATAATAACAACAGTATATTAAATATATTTATTGATTTTTATGTCAATGGAGTGACATAAAAAAATATCCACTTTCATCAAATGAGTTTTTAAATCATCATTCGTGTGTACGATGAACTACCGCCTAATGAACCAATTCCATTCGTTTTTCCATTACCAATTATCATGATTGGATATGATAATGTATATAAAGAATATATATAATATTTATAACATAATTATACCTATATATTCATGATATTATATATAAATTTCTTACTTTTTCTTCTATAGTGGATACGATGGCATCACTTCTGTGTACGATGGACTTTTTCCTTTTAAAGGGATGTGATTCAATTTTCACTAACAATTTACATGAATGGTGATAAGGATAATGTTAATGATTACATGAGATATAAACATAATAATTATTTTATTAATGTGATATTTATAATTCTAAAAAGATAATACATCAGTTTCTTTATTACATTTTCACTCACTGAAAGATGACAACATCGTTCGTGTACGTGTTGGTTACCACCTTCACGAAGCAATGTGACTATATTTTTTCATCAGAACAAAACTTGGATTATTAATAAAAGTATATTTAATCAAATTGTATTTAATTTTTGATATCAAATTTATTATAAAATAATATAATATTACTTACCTCCTCTCCAGAACAATCATTATAAAATGGAAATGTTACTCATGTATATATACGTCATACTGTCTGGATGATCGCAACATACATCATTTATCATAACCATTTTACGTCATTTCTTTTAAAAGTATAATTGATTAAAAAATATTATAATTATTTTGTGATTATTATCATGTATATGTTTCAATAATGACATATTTGACCATAGTAAACCTACCAATGTTATTTTTGACACATAAGACAAATATCATCAAAAAATCTAATGTAAATCTAATTTATTACATAATCATATATAAAATTATAATATGTAAAAAAATTCTTAATAAAGTAATTAATTTCAATTAGTTTATTATTCCAAAAGAGAAAGATTATACGTGATGAGTCAGAGCCATGGTAAGGAGCATGGTCTCAATTTCCCTTTAATGAGGAATATTGTAAAGTTTTGTACAAAATTTATTTTATATGGTGTATATACTAGCTATTTTACATGTAATATCATGTTTACTTAATAATTAGTGGTATTTTTTGTTTGAATTTTAATTATTTCACCAAATTGGATTAGAATTAAAAGAAACCAAGTGGTAAATAATTTTATAACTCAATTTCTTTCCATTATGTTATAATAATTATTTGTTGTCTTTGATATTCTATGATTATGTGTGTAATTACATTTTATTGAAATATTTTTTATATCCACTTGTTCAATGTGTATTTAAATTTGAAATACAAAATTTATTCATTCATTAATTCTTAATTAAATTTTATGTTCTTTATAGTGGTTTATTTCGCAATCTCATTGTAATCACGATTGTTTATACTTAAATTTACATTGAAGGAGTTTATATTATTATTTTATAATATATCAACTTAATTTTAATCTACCATATTTGTTCATGATATTATGATGTAAAATTATTGTTTTTTACTCCTTAGTACTTAAAATTAATTGTGAACTAATTTTTAATAAAATGCGACTCTATTTCTCTCCTCGGTTTGAATTTTTTTGCAATAAAAACAATGTACTCTAATATATTTTTAAAAAATGTATTTAAACATTAAAAAAATATTTTTTAGATTTTTTTACCCATGATTGAATTATTTTACATTTTTTTAAGGGAATATTACTGTCATTTTTAATGAAATTCACATTTGTATTTTACCAAAAAAGAGAAAGGAATATTTATTTTAATTTTTATAGAATTAATATACTATCCAGCCATTATGACCACTAAAATGTTTTAAAGATTAATTATATGTTTAAAAGGATATAATCTTAAAAAATATTTCAATAGATATTGTTATGGTAATTCTATTCATCATAAACAACAACAATTGATTTTATGTAAACTCTAATAAATATATGTTGTATTGATACCATCCTTATTCTTACCTTTGATGGTATGATTATCCCGAACAAGAAAATTATTGATATTCGCTCCACTGATTTATTTTGGTGTTCATTAACTTTCCATTTAATTATTCAACTTCCAATGATAATTTTACATTAAATTTCCCCAATATCTCCTAATTTTTTATTATGGATTTTCTTATTAATTAAATAATATCTCATTTCTACACATTGTATTTTACGTTGAATGTTATTTTATTGTCTGGGGAAACATAGAAAATTTTTATATTTTATTTAATATGAAAATGTAATGGTAAGACCTACTTTTCATGAATTAAATCAGTTATTTGATATATGAGAAATTATTTCGACATCATGTGATGGATGTGGACCAAAATTATATAGCCCCTTGATGCATCAGTGGTCTCATAAGGTGAATCAATAAGATATAATTAAATGAGTTTATAAATTTATTTTGAAAACGTCTCATGAAAGTCATGATGGTAGTGGTATCCAGATTCTTAATATCATGATTTCCAAAAATTAATAATTATCATTATTATGAATTATCTTATTATTATACAAGATATTTTAACTGTGATATTATATCTAAATAGATTACATTATATTTTTATTGAATAAATATCACGTGTTTTTACTTATAAACCTTGCCATTTTGATCATTCCTTATCAAATTTTAATATATTGGTTGTTAATTAAATGAAATGTGTTTTTAGTTATTTTAGTTTCCATATTTATTATTCTTTATTTATCAATGATAGCTTCCATTATACACAACCCTTAATAGGATTTTAATATCCCTCATTTTTTTCTTTACTAAGAATTTAGGAAGTGTACTATGAATGATACACGCATATATTCTTATGGGAATAATGTTATTTTTGAAAAAATATTTATAATTTTTTTCTTTCAAATTTAATGAAAGTCAAATGTATGTATCTTGTTTACCAAGGTTACTAAACTATTACATCCTTTGGGATTTTATTCCTTTTATCTTATGCTAATTTAATGAATCAGACACTCACTCTGAGCTACTGGTGTTGGGGTCACTATATATTTTCCTTAAAATGATTTAAATAATATTTATAATTTTCTCTAATGATTCAAAAATGGAGTTTCATCACAAGTTTTTTTTATACAGTATAAATGGAATTTTATTATTGTTTTTCAAATGAGGTAATTTTTAATCATTAAAAATACATAAATGGAATGTTTTTTAACATATTTGGCATGAACATAATTTTATACCGCCATGAACAATAATTTATTTAAACAGCCCTTTATTAGTTTCAATGGTTTCTTTCAAAGAAAATACCTTCTATTATATTTGGGAAATTTTATATTTTGAATCAGTTGTTTCAAAATGAAAATTGTTTTCCCTCAAGAAATATTCAAGTAAATTTTTAATGTAACTCATCCATATAAACATTCTATGGGGGATATTATGATATAAATGGGGTGTAATATTTTGATATCATTCTCTATATCACTCCGTATGGTTTATGATTATGTTTATTGAGAAGGTAATGTGTTAAAACCTTATATTATTGTTTTTAAATAGGAATGTTTATGTTTATTACTTATCCCCCCTTTCATTTTAGGAATGAATTATACTTAGTAAGTGAAATGAGGGGACCATTATAGCCTATAAAATCATCAGTAGGTATCATTAGACAATCTAACTTGGTTAAATGGCATATTCTTCACCCATTTATATAAGATTAATAGAAATAAGGTCGTTATTGTATGTTTATGATGTTATGAATCCTTCATTCCATCACCATGAGATTTTTTATTGATGCCCATGAGATTACTTAATTTAATATGATATTCTTGGATAAGTCTCTGGATCATGTGATTATTTTTATGGAATTATTTGATAATAATTTATTCACTCCATATTCTTTATCATGATCGTATTATTGACTAAATGACATGTTTTTAAACTATTTACCATTACATAATTATTATTCACTGTTTATTCATAATGTATTCCACTTTATATATAACCTTATTGAGAATCTAAACTAAGATATTTCTTATTTTTAATTTATCCAGGATACCATGAAATATATTATGATTCATATGCATGTATATTCAAAAGTGAATGGTGGTGTTATCAAATAAAATAATTCTTAGTATTTTATGTTTATAAATGTAATGTGAAATAAATGCATATATATATTTTCCAAGTCTAATAAACTATTCGGTCCTTTGGGATGTGAACACATGTATCAAGTACCAATATAAAAAATGTAACTACCAAATCTGGGATACTAGGGTTCAGTTCATTACAATTAGTATCAGATAATGGTTAGTGGAAACATTAGAAACTGGAATTATGGAAAATTTATTTAGGAATATAGCCCTTAAAATGAATTTGAAGAAATGTATAGGTATATGATAAAATCCTAAAATATTATTATGGTTGAGATTACGTGGTTTTGCTTGAAATATTTATATATATTAATACTACATGCAGACATAGTTTTGGAACATATTCATTTCGTGGTAACATCCTAGATAACAGTTGGTTTAAGTATATCTCGACCATCATTCTGGTGCACGGTGAGTATTCCCTTACTACACACCTGATTTTTCACTCTCATAAAATTTTTTTAGGTTAATTAATTTTTTCTTGATGAACAATTATGAATGATTTTAATAGTGATAATGAATGATATAGGATGAACTTATAGAGTCTTATATTTAAAATAAGATATCATTTCAATGATATCATATAAATGATTATGTGGTTTCTCATTACGATTATTATTTATCATAATATGATTTTTTGTTTTAGTAAATATTTTGAATTAGAAGAAATAATGTGAACATATAATGTGATGGAAAATATAGTGGTTCAGATTAAATAAGTGAGGTGATGATTAGAGTGAATGATATCTTGATTATTTCTAATTAGTTATAATAATATAAAACTCTAAACCAATACCATAACAAACTCTCACACTAACCAGTTATGATAATAATGGAGTTCACTAAGAGCTGAGGTGGTGGAGATAAATGGGTACGAAACGATAAATTTTCATCATGTTAGAAATGTGGAATGAGACACCTAAGATAATGTCTCAATGAAATGGAAAAATAATTTATATATGGGAAAGTATGGCATAAAGAAATGAATTTCAAAGGAAAAAGGAAGAGTATGATAAAAATATATATGTTTTATCCTAGGGAACCATTTATATTAATTTTTATTAAATATGGAGAACCTAGGAATTATCCAATAAATTCCATCTCCAAAAAGATAACTCCTAGTAAAAATAAGTGTTTATTTTATGACAATCATTGGATTTTAAAAGTTTAGGTGTTAATGTATTGGGATTGAATAATTATGCTGTAAAAGTATTATAACAATGATATTATGGTAATAAAAATTATTATACATATAAGGATTGTCAAACATAATCTTTTCAATAAATATTTTAAGAATATATTGAATTTTAATAATAACCAATAGAATTGATTTAATGGTAAGGTGATATTTTTGGAGGATGCACGATTAAGGGAAATATAGAAAATAATATGTGCCTAAAATTCTGTTAATGATGTTTATTTAGGATAAAGAGATAATCTAAATTGATGAATTAAATGGGACGGTATTGGTGACATTGAAATAAGTTTTTTATTTGATGAAAATGTGGTTTATGATATCATTGATGAAGTGTATGAAATTTTTGGAATTAAAAAATCTATTAAAAAATATATGATTTTGTTTAATGAATGAAGAGTGAGTTAATTTTTTCAATCATGCATGTTTTCAATATGGTTTTATGATAATTCATGTTTTCTATGTTTTAATAGAATATATTATAAATTTTTTAGCATATTTGGTTTATGAAATTATGAGCTAGTTAATGTTTTATGGCAATAACTATTTGATTAAATCTTTTATATTTTTGTGTTTTTAATTTTTCTAGACATATTTTTGAGGATTCTTAATTATCCCGATGGCGCTTTATGTAGCACTATATAGTGAGAGACTTCAAACTCAAATTTTATGGGATGAATATGGTGAAACGAATATTGTAGGCCCATAAATTGTATATGATACAATGTCAGAGGTAAATATTATTCGAACATATATCAATGCATCTCAATGTAGAAAAAAAGAGATATATATATATATATATATATATAACTGGAGGAAATATATGGAATTTATAGCGGGACATATTTTTTTGAATGTTTATACAAGGAAAGGTATTATAAGGTTTAATTCAAAAGTTAAATTGATCCCCATGTACATCAAACCTTTTGAAATCCTAGAAAGTGTTGTAGATGTGGCTTATAATTTGTAAATTTATGTAATTATTCCCAAAGTGCATTATGTCTTCTATTAATCATTATAAAGGAAGAAAATTCCCAAACCAAAATTTGTGATCAAATAAAAGTAAATAAAATTGGAACATAATTTATCATATGTTTAAGTACCTATTAAGATTATGAACACTAAAAAATAAGTGTCGATGAATCAAATGACTTGACTGGTAATAGTAGTTTGCAGAATTCATAAGATATAAGTGGTGATGTGGGACCCCAAATAATTTATGGAGGACTAAGAAAATTGTATTATGTGGTTTCATTATATAAATTTTTAGGATTAAATATTTAATATAGAATAATGTAACACCCTTATATTTTATGTTATCTTTCATTAAATTTAATATTTTTGACAGTTTACGATACCTAAAAGCCCAAGTTTAATTGAACTATAATATAGTATAACATTATAACCTAGCTACTAAATTCTTGGGTATGAATATAAATAATTAAATTATATAAATTATATGGTTTCCAAGATTATAAATTAATTTTATTGGTTATCAATTGATTTAAATGAAAATAGAAATCATTTGAAATTAATAGAAATGTTTGTTTTCCAAAAAACTATATTTGGGTGAATAATGATTTGTTCAATTAATCAATAATGGTGAATGATTATAATTAAATTCTTATTTTATATATTAAATCAAATTTTAAGCATTAATATAATATATTTTTAGGCATGAGGTAAGAATACAACTAGTTTTATTCTTAAAAATCTTGTTTTTTCTCTAAAAAGTGGCTTCATTGTGTTTTGTGCACTTATTCAAAAATTAACATTTATGAGTTTTATTATCTGTATTTTAAAAAATTAAATTAATTTTATAAAAACTTATGTGAACAATTTCTTAGTGTAATATTTTGATAATTTTATGAAAATATTATTTTTTCAATGATTAGTGGAAGTATAGATTATTATTAAAAATTTCATTTTCATTTAAATAATTTATAAATTTCTATTTTTTAAAAAAATATAATAAAAATTAAATTTATTTTAATTATATGATTATTAATTAAATTTATAACATTGGATTGAATTTTATGTATAAATTTTATCTAAAAACATTCTCTCCTTTGGAAATCTTATATTTTGAAAACAATATTTTTATTGTACTTGCGGGATTAATATTAAATTAAATTCACTCACTTATATGAATTAGATTTGATAAAATGTATAATAAATTTTGTATGAGAATAATTAATATTATGAAATAAGTTCAACAAAATTTTGGGTCATAGTGAATAGTTAAAATAATATTTTTTTAATAACCATAGTTATAGTTTAAACAGGTCTGCTGAGGGGTTTAAAATATAAGATAAGGGAATATCTTCAAATTAAACTTCTAAAAATAATATTTATGTATATATTTGGACCTTATCCAACAATAATTTCAAATATATGGACATATTCGGGATTTTATATTTTGAATGACTATCATTTTGTATTCTTTTATTAAATTTCCACGGGGGTCCCCTCCCCCACATAAAAACAGACACCCCTCTCTCTATATCTTCACATCTCAAAGGAATTTTGTTTTGGAAAATACCTTCCTAAAAACATTTATTACATAGAAAACATGAAATATGTTCCTTTTTTGATCATAAAAACAACTTCTTATGGCGTTAGGTATAAGAGGTTATCTAATGAAGAGGTATGGTTCTTAACCATTAATCAAGGCATTATTTTTTCCTACAACCATAAAATATTCTAAAAATATGATTAAATGATAATAAAAATATATTCCATAAAATTATATATTATTATATTATTTTAATAACTTATATCCATCCCCTCTATCATCTAATGGGAAACCAAATAACCGATCATGTGTTTGGCGGACTGCCACCTCACGAACTGATGTAATTCATTTTCTATATTCACCTCTCTTAGATAGATATAATAATGGTTTTAATGTATATATAAATTTATATGGTATTTATAAAATAATTATATTTTTTAATTATAATATGAAATATACCTTCTACCTCTGAATCCATTGGAAAAAGATGATGCTGCTCCTGCATATGTGTGGACTACCACCGCCACAAATCAATGTAATGCGTTCTTGAATTTAATTTGAAATGTATTGTAACAAGAATAGACTTATTAAATATATAGGAAATATATTATATAAAAATGTTTCTTTTAGGTTGAATTACAATTTACCTCATTTTTTCCATCTTTTAAAAAATGGAAACAACATTGATGCGTATGTACGACCTACCATCTCCATGAATCATGTAATTCATTATCTATATCCATAATTTATGGATAGATATAAATAAGTTTATAATGAATATATAAAATATTTAAATCATGATTTACTTTATGTGTATGTTGGAACCATGATTAATGTAGAAGAACTGAAACTACCAAACCAAAACATACTTAAAGAATAAAAGAGTTATTACCATGAATAATGATTTTAATGAAGAATTTCTGACAATGAATTGATAAAATATTACATGAAAATAATATATAGTGTTATATAAATTATCTTACTTCTATAATGTATCTATAGTAATCCTATATTTATTGTGCAGAAGGTTTGAACAAATATAAAGGAATTTGGACCTTAGATAAGGGTTTATTTCACAATCTCATTATTATTTTCCATTGTTTATGTTAAAGTTTATTCTTGGATAATTATTTGAATATTTATATATTAAACAAATTATATTTTATTATTCTATAGTTATTTATTTAAATTACATTTTCCCTTTATTTTACACTCTTTAAGTACTCATGATAAAAAACCATTTCTTTAAGGAAAATCAACTTTGTTTTTCTACACGGTTGGGAATATTCTTAATTTATATCCATATATTTTCCCCAAAATATTTTCAAGATAATTTATAATTTATTATAATTTATAATTAAATACATTTATACACATTTGTTTATAAAAAATTGATTAAAATGAATATTGATTTTTGTTTTTTTATGGAGGCACTTTTAACTTTTCAAAAAATTATGAAATGAATGTTTTTAAAACATACAACATGAAAAAAATATTCCACCACTATGACCAATAGTTTTAATATATATTTATTTATAAGTTTAAATTATTTTTTTTAAAAAAATTATTCCTTAATATTAGGTAAATTTATAGATTTTAAATCATTTTATTAAAAATGAATAGAATATTTTCCTCAACAAATATTCCAGTAATCTTTATAAAGTATATTCATCTATATCAAATTTTTTTGGAAGATGTAAGGATTTAATGGTGATGCACTTTGTAGACACCATTATTAACATCACTCTCAATGTTATGAATATTTTTATCAATTGGGGAATGTATAACATTTACTTTCTATTTTTTCAATAAAAATGTTTATGTTGATTATGTTCACCCTATATATATGAGAAATGAATTGGACTTAGGATGTGATGGGTGGGGACAATTATAGCCCGTAGATTAATTAATATGCATCATGATAAAAAATATATTGATTATTTTTCTAAGGCCTTACCCATTTATATGAGATGTATTGGTCTTAGGCCTTGCTAATAGGTTTATGATGTTCGATATTTTGAATTCTATCATTATGTGATTTTTTATTGATGTCCATCTGATTATTTAATTAGTTGTGATACGCTTGGATATGTTTATATAGTCATTTATAAGTAATTAGTTTTACTATTTATTCCTTTTATATTATTATTAATGATCATGTTATTAAATAAATTGATTATTTTTTTTGATATTTACCATGAAATTTTCATTATGTTTTATTTATTCACGATCGATTCTATTTTACACATACCCCTATAGAGAATCTGAGCTAAACGATTTCTTATGTTTCATTTCTACATGACTCTAGTAAATTTATTATGATTTTTATGTAGGGACATACTAAATTCAATAGTTTTTCTCTCAAAGAAAATAATATTTTCTATTTTATGTATTAAAATGTAATGTAAAATTCAGTATTTCACTTTTTTTTCAAGTCAAATAAACCATTTATTCTTTTGGGATTTTATATATTCTTATCCAGTAACAATTTAATAAAGTAATAAACCACTGTTAGCTAATAGGGCCAAGGTTTATCATGAATTATTTTTTTTTGGTTGTGTGTTATTTAGGGCTAGTTATTAATGTTTTTGAATGTTTTATCATGTTTTTACACTAATGTGGTAGGTATTTATATTAATTTCATTTATAAAACCTATATTATGATTATTTATATTTTATAAATAATTTATAAATGTTTTATACACTCTTTTTAGTTTCTTATGATTAATTTTCATAGATTTCTAATTTGGAAGGTTTACAAAAAATTTGGTTTTCAATGGATTTATATGGTTATAACTATATGTTTTAAAAGTATATAGATCATTGGTGTTTTATAAAATGATAATTGGCCTGAAAAATTGGTATGAGGTGATTTACGTGTTTTTTAATTATTTAGAGTTCAGGTAAAATTGGGTGACAAGTGGAATTGTGTTTTCAGGGGGTTTATCCTATTTATGGATTTGATTCTCATCCGAGAAAATATTGTGTTACATTACGATGCTTCCCTATATTTCCTTTTTTTGTTGTTAGGTGTTCTTATGGTTTTCCAAATATATTCTGGTGTGTAAGGTGTGTATGCACATGTTCTCAGCGCGAACTTATAGATGTGTGCATGTATATAAATGGAAATATCAATGAATTACTTCTTGTTTATGTCTTGGTTTTAATCTAAATTTTTTTGGTGACCAAATTTCATCAAAATAAATTTTCAAGTGGTTTTTTCCAAAATAATTCATTAAAGGAAAATTTTGAACCATTAAAGGTGTACATGGATGATTAACTTGGTTTTATAAGTATCATTAAAAGAATAATGTTTGCTAAAAATTATTTATGGTTTTCAGGCATTATAGAATGATTGGTAAATTTGAATTTGTCTAAGAAATTTATTAACAATTATCTGATTTTTTCAACCTATTTCATATTTTAAAAGTGTTTTTCTAAATATATACACCCTTATAGAAGTCCTCCATGTTAGAGAGTTCATTCGCATGGACGATGTCAGTATCAGGAGGTGGGATTAGCATGAATATTGGAATGGGTTGGTTATGGTTGATGTTAAATTTTAAAAATAAACACCAAATTTAACCTATACTATTTACATTGTATCCTAAAAATTATATACATGGTCGAAAGATGATTAATATTTATTTTGAATTAGGTAGAATAGATCAACTTGGTAGACGAATGGTCGTGGGGGGTTGTGCCACTTGTGATGCTAGTGCAGAGTAGTTGATTTGAACTATCGATCGTATCAATAAACCATCATATGGTTCCTATCAATGTAAATTTTAGGTCTCTAGTTCATATTTTTATGATTTTATCATGACTGCATTCCTTATTTTTCAATTATGGTTTGTGGTACTATGGTTCCTTCTCCATTTATTGTTTATATATTCCTGTTTTCCTTTCATATTTTAGTTAGACCTATTCTATATACTATGCTATTCGTGTCTATATTTTATCCTTATTTATCAGAAACTTACTTATGTTTTGTTTCTTACCTTTGGGTTGGTTTTCAAAGATGGATTTTGGAAAAGGATATTTTTGCGGAAACATTTAAAATGGATTTATAAAATGTATTTAGTAATGTGTCATGTGTTTATATATTTAAATGTTTGAAAACATAATTTCTACATGTATTTAAAAACTTGTATTTAGGGAATGTTTTAGGAAAGTGCATGCATGGATCATGTATTTCTTATTTACTAAACTTTTTCATGATCACACCTTACTTATGTCACTCAACATTGGTAGACATGAACTATTTTTAAGGATGAAGTTTATTTCTATTTTATTCATTGGGAAAAACATATTTTTGGATTGATAGTGACCAATAGATCCTTTAGATACCATTTATAAAATTCATTTGGTTTTATTTTTTTATTTTTATCTAGTTTTTGGATTATTTTTTTGGTTCCACTAAAATTATTTTATATATATTAAAAGATTTATTTATTTTGTTTGTTCTGTTCATACTATTTATTTTATGATTTTAATTATTGGGATAAATAAACCCCAATTATTTATTTTCTAATAACCTAACATTGTTCATTATCTCATGGGGATAAGGGATACCATTCATGCATGATCACTAACTGGATTGGGTGTCCTATTATGTGATGGTATGGGTTGGTTTGTGAGACCCAAACTATTTTGAATCATGATACTGACTGATAAACTATTGTTATATCTACAACTAGTGTAACACCCCAGGTAAATAAAGAATATGAAATTTTTATATTTATCCATATTTGTGAATAAAATATTAATATGACTTTAAAGGGGACGCTATGCTCAATGGCGTACCCAACACGCAACAAAGAGTTTCTTGGGAATCTTACGTTGCACTCTAAAAATAAAATAATATTATTTATTATGGTAGTTAACATGTATCCGTTGTATTGGCTGGAATGGATATAAATAACTAAAATATGATTATAAATGTTTTAAATGTTTTTACATTTATCCAATAAAAGATAAAGGCTAAAAATATGGAAAGAATTCAATTTTAGGCGTATATGCCCTGCTTTTCACTAAAGGGTCACTTATTGCCTTTTGATGGCGAACCGTCATTAAATATAGTTTTTTTCACTCTTATAAATTCAATTGGACCAAATAAAACTCTTTTTAAGAATTGGGAGATCAAAATTAACTTTGTGTAAATTTTTGGTATCTTTCCGATAAAGTACATTTTTTAAAATGAATAGTGTAAAATGTTGTATTTTAATTCAAAACCCCTTTTTAATCTAATTTATTTTTATGATTATATTATCTTTTGAATTGATTTTAAAGTTAAATTAGAATATATTTTTCCCATTAAATCCAATAGTGGTCGTTGGAATTAATTTCACTTTGAAATCAGACTTAAACCAGTGTCAATCTTTTGATACTTATTGTTTCATAAAAACATGCTATTTGATCTAACAGCGGGAATTAATTATTAAATTAATTAATGTGACTTATATGTTATGAATTTTATAAAATAGACATCATTTTTGAATTCGGAATATCAAATATAGCTTAGGTTGAATATTTGGTAGTTTTCTGAAAAACTCCAATTTTTGATTAGTGAAACCACTAAGTTGTAATCAAGCAAACTGATTTTTCAGTTAAATGAAAGTTTACCACTAATGTGTATTGAATTTTGAAAATCCGACATACATGGTTGTCATTAGTATGTAAAATTTGGTTCAATGGGATGAAAATAATTTTTTGGTAAATAGTAACTTTTTTTCATTAATCGCGATTAGAGGTAATTAGTGTAATTTAAGGTAAAAATGATATTATAAAAATATGAAAACACCATGACACTTGTCCTACCCCTATTGGATGAGTCATGTCCGACCATGAAAACCCATGGCTCAACTTGGGGACCCCAAGGAGCCACTTTGGATGGAAAATGTCATTAATATATATTTATTTAATGTTAAAATTAAATTGACACAAACATGAGATGTTTTACTAAAATAGTTTTTAAGTGGGGTTACACAAGTCCAAATTTTGACTATAAATATTCATTAGAAACCTAAAAATATTTCATACATCATAGTAGTTTTTTTATAATTTTTAGATATTAAATAAATTAATTTAATTACGACATCATGATGATGCAACGATGACCTCATTAATGAACAGATTAAATAAAATGAAACGATAATATAAAATGTAAGACCTACACTTGTCCAAAAACTATTGTATGGGAATATTTCGAAGCCTTATCATATTATCTTCGAAATATATCAACTTGGGACCTTATAAATTCGAAACACTTTTGAAAATAAAATAATAGTTTCATGATTTCCAAAAGTGCCCCTCCTCTCCTCTTATAAAAGGCCCCCACCTCTACCTCATTTCACACACTCCTCAAGCCTTTGGCTCGGACATACCCTGCCCATTTACTCTCTCCACATCCCTCTACTCATCCTATAGGATTCCCTTTGGGTATAATCCTTTCAACGGAAGCCTTTAGGCTCAAATCAAAAGGAGTTACACTTTTAAAGGTAATTCATTCTCTCATGTTCATTTGTTTTATTTTGCTTCTCCAACCCCCTAAAATCTTTTTATTTACTTATTTTGTAACAACACCAGTATCTTAAATATACTAGGATGTTGTTATAAGATTTATTTGAGCTACAATCCCACAAAACCACATCAAATGGTTAATGAACATACGGTTTCCGTGGATGGCGAAATTCTGCCTCCCGAAACGATGATTGTTCAACACTCATATAACACCTTCAAAGGTGGACATTTAGATGAAAATATATTTATATATGATATATAATATGTTTATGTTTTACTTAAGCTTCTGTATTTTCATTTGTCTCATACCTTTATAGTTTCCATTGTGGTAAACACGATAATTTCATTTTAGGAAGTGCGGACTACCGCCCCCTCAAAGTGATTTGATTCGTTAATGCCATACGTGGGACGTATAAAGGATGGATTTAAAGTTATTATATATGATGTTATACTGGAATTATAATATACCTCTATATCATTATTGTAACTTTCCATTAAAGTATGAGATAGAAATGAAAGTAGCGTTCATGCGTACGTACGGATTACCGTCTCCATGAATGGTGCATTTCATTTCTTACATCTAAATGATTATGTAATATTATAAATACATGTATATTCTGGATATATATGATATATTTGATATCCAAATAATGAATATCATTCTGGATATAATGAACCTTTGACCACACAAACAACATGTAATTGTAAGAAGTCCATTTTCGACTAAAGAACCAAATATTGAAAAAACAAACATTATTAACTTAAATGATTACATAATGTTTATAACATTGAAATAAGTTATATAAAAGGAATAATGAACTTTAAGAAGGTTAATAAGAAAGTATAAATTAACTCAAGTTTATTATTCAGGACGTTAAAGAACGATCGAGTCAAGTCGGACCTGAGGTAAGGGATCCTACTCCTATCTTTCTTCTTAAGTACACTCTTTTATGTCATTCCTTTTAAAGCTCATCTTTCTTGTTATTGGGATGTTATTTTATATTAATATTACAGTAATTTTTATGTTCATGTTATGGGAGACCCTATTCTCTCTCACCAATCCATTTTGGACATTTTGAGTGGTGCTGTTAGGCTGCCGAATTTTCGTAAGAGATCTAACCTCTCTTTCTTTTTAAGTACTCTCATTTATGTCACTTCTTTAAAGATCCCATTTGTTATGTTGGGGGATGTTCTTTTATATTCCTATTTCTATAAACTTTAAGTTAATATGATGAGATACCCTATTTTATCTCATCAATCCATTTTTGTAAGTTTTATGTGGCGCCGTTAGGCTGCCGAGTTTTCGTAAGGGATTTTTCATCTCACTTTTATTCCCGTGAGATTTATGCTACATTTGCCACAATTTCCTTTGAGTGGTGTATGTACTACCCATTATTATGCTCTTTGTGTAATATAATTTTGTTTATGAGTATTTACATCAATGATTTATTGTCCTTCTTTCATGGGGTGTATGTTTTGAAAGATACCCAAGTCGGTAAGGGAATCTTTCACCCTCCTCTTTTTAAAAAAGACTTCGTTTTGTTGGGTCTTTTAATTTTCATATTCTTATGTTGGGATATATTCTCATATTTCTTTATTGATGTAAATTTTATGTCCAAGTGATGAGATACACTTTTTATATCTCATCAACTCATTTTGATGTGACACCGTTAGGCTGTCAAGGGAACTTCTTAACCCAATTTTGATTTCTTTTAGTTCAACATGTAGTTATTGAATATGTCATCCTTTGAATATGTGTGAATGAACTTTTATTGTTTTACACATAATATCCAATTATATTGGGTTTATTTATATTTGTCACACATAATTTTGAGATTGATTTATCCTTAATTTAAGGATACCTTCTTTATAAGGGATTTCATCAAATTTTACATCTCTATTGAGAATTCATTGTTGTTATGCATGAATTTACTCTTATATGGTGTATATACTGTCCTTTGGAATATTATATCATGAATCCATTTATTCTCATGATATTATAAAGTTCTGATTAAATGTTATTCCTCAATTATAGTATTCAAGTGTCACTAATTTTGGTAAAACCCCTTTAACCAAAGTATCACATTAAATGTTTTAATTATTTGTTCTTATTAATATCCATGTTTTCAAAATGGTTTTAAGGATTTATTTATATGGATATTAATGGTTTAAAATGTTAAAAGCTTCAAGATGGTATGGGACTTCGTCCCAATCTCCTTTCACTGAGGCATATTTTATTATATACACAACCTTCTTTTATATGGTGTATAAACCCCTTTGACTTTTACGCTTATTAACAAGGAATCATTTTTATACGAAGCATTTTACAAAACGAAAAAAGGGAATGTTTTTCTTGTTGTACAGCGACAATGACTTCTCCGCCGTCGTGACCATTATTTGAGTTTCGGTTTCCTCTACAAGCCATACCTTTTTTTAAAAGAAAAATAAATACTATGTTTTACTTTTCTTTTATTTTGGTATTGGAAATGGTTTTCATAATGTTTTTATATCAATGTGTTGTATTGATATCTTGTGATTGTAAAGTGGAAATGTTATGTTTCCTTTATGCATGTTTTATGTGATACGATTATGTTATGGTTCTTGGGCATTATTAAGAAGATGGGTGGTTCCGTGATAAATTAAGGGGGGGTGAGCCCGATATAGCTCTCCAATGCATTGGGTAATGCAAAGGAGTGAAACGTTAAGCTTTCTCCGAAGAGATTTAGGTAATATACTCTGATGGGTATTCCAAACGTAACCAAGAGGGTTACTCCCTACGTAAGAGTGTTATGAATGCCTCAAGATACCTTTATGTCTTATGATTTCTATGATTTATTCATGATTTTATGAGGTAAGTTAAAGTGCCTATGTTTTATGGGTAAAGTATGATTTCATCCTTATGTATATATGAACTCATGTTTCCCTTCCATATTTCTATAAACCTTACTGAGCTTTTTATGCTCATCCCATGTTTTTGAAATGTTTTTCACTGGACCTAAAGTTTAATAGGGTCAAGGATGGGATCAAGAAATGTCAAGCTGTCCAAAAACAAGGATCTAGACATGACTCTTTTGTTCAAGAGTTCTTATTTTGTGAAAAAATGGAAGCTGAGTAGATGTGTCTACTTTGTAATCTTCGAGATGTAATAATTATGTCCTAATTCTCTAAAACTCTAAACCTGAAAAGATCCTCAACGTGTAATCTTGTGATAACTCAAGATTATGTAAGGTTTAAGGCTGGGGCCTTATAGTTTGTATCAAAGGTCGGTTTAGACAACTTTAGGGATTAAGAGTTTTTGCGAGGCACATGATTAGTCCCTATAACTATTATTTCAGTTAAATCCATGTTTTAAAACTTTTTTTAGGTCAAGTAAAGTCGGTTACGAATGGAAGGAGGAGGATCTCAAACGACATTCCTATCTCTTCCTGATGACTTGCTTGCAATAATTATTGCAAAGTCATCTTCGGATGATTGTGAAACATTTTCTAGCATACAACTCACTTGCAAGCATTTGTTTGAGATATCAAACACACATCCGCTAGAACTCGTTATCATCATGGATCATGGGTTGTTTTTAGAAAAATACTATTTTCACAATATTCTCATGTTTTCAAGAGAGGTAAATATTATCAAGGTATTTTCAAATATTTTACCTTATCACAAGAATTTGAAGCATATTATGATTTTAAAAAATGGTGTTGAGGAAGGAGACCCTTGCGCAACCTATTTATATTTTCTTTTAAAATATAGTCTCACATCACATACTTATGGTATTTTAAAAGGACCAATGATAGAAATTTTCAACTCAATTTCGGCCCAAATATTTTTTAGAAATCATGTTTTATCAAATGTTTTGGAATTATATGTCATACATGATTATATTACAAAACGGTTTTTCTGTGAACACCCATATGACCCATGTTGCACGAGGTGTATTTGGATGGAGGAAGAAAATGATTTTGAAGGATCTCTAAATCATTGTTGTAATGCATGGGACTTCTACCTCCGTGAGCAAGATGACGATGAAACCAATTGGACGCCATGATCAAGGTATGATGTTATTCATTTTGGGAATCGTTTTATTTTATCTTATAGTGGTGAAATAAGACTTCAAGAATTAAGGTGTTGAGATCATAATGAATTTGAATGAAAATTAAAGGTATAAGGAAACTATTGAGGTTAAAACATGTTTGGGTTATTTTTGGAGGACAACATGCAGACCGTGTGACAACTTGTCGCATCGGACAAAGCTGCGGGAATCGAACCCACAAAAAAGTGCAACTGGTATTTATCGCCTACCAATGTACTACGTGAAGTCCCTGTTTAGTTTGACCGATTCTTTTTAGTTAGATGATTTTATGAATTAAGAGTAAGTTTATTTTCGGTTATCTATGGAAATTATTAACCTATCATGGAGGATATGTGATTAGGTTAATTACTGTTCAATATGAGACATTAAGAGTAACTGATGTTATTTGGAGATAAGTGTTAATTTGTACCTTGGAAGACTATGTGACTAAATCCTTAAAATATTTGGGTTTCCATCTTAGATTTGTTTACTTTGAAGAATTTTATGTACAAATAGTTTATTGAATGGTCTTTGTTGAACTTTGGGTATTGTTTGACAAATTTTGGAGATTAAGAATAGATTTGTTTTTTTAAAGGATTATCCTTTTTGGGTATTATCTGATCTCATAATAACTTTTTTGGTTTTAGTTTTCGTTAAGGTCTAAAGACATGGGAAATGTATAGTTCTCTTTTTTGGATTAGGTGATTCTCAAGAATTTGATTATAGTACTCTTAATGCGAACAAGTCTTCCTAAATACTCGTCGTTTGAGGAAAATATGAGTTTGTGTAAGGAATCTAATAAAAGTTGAAAGTCCACATGATAAGTGATTATGTTTTCTTATGAATAAATTCCCCAATAAAAATTAAAGTAAAACAAAAATATTGTTTATTAACTTTTCCTACAGGGGAATCGAATACCGTTTAACCCATCACAAGTTTGTGATTTTTTTATGGTTAACTTTCTCCAAGACATGTTTACTATCACTCTCCCTCAGAACATGACCCTTTGTTTTTTCTTCCATGTCCATTTTTTCGTACATGGAATACTAGTATGGGTTAACTCAGGTGACCACTGTACGCCTCTTTCTTTCTTTTAAATTGATTGTTTTATTAACTCTTTTTTCGATGTGGGATTTTCAATGAAGTTTCTGAGCCCAATTTTAAAATTGCGAGGATGCAATTACTAAAAGGGGGGAAGGATGTAACACCCCAGGTAAATAAAGAATATGAAATTTTTATATTTATCCATATTTGTGAATAAAATATTAATATTACTTTAAAGGGGACGCTATGCTCGATGGCGTACCCAACACGCAACAACGAGTTTCTTGGGAATCATACGTTGCACTCTAATAATAAAATAATATTATTTTATATGGTAGTTAACATGTAGCCGTTTTATTGGCAGGAATGGATAGAAATAACTAAAATATGATTATAAATGTTTTTAAATGTTTTTACATTTATCTAATAAAAGATAAAGGCTAAAAATATGGAAAGAATTCAATTTTAGACGTATATGCCCTGGTTTTCACTAAAGGGTCACTTATCGCCTTTTGATAGAGAATCGTCATTAAATATAGTTTTGTTCACAATTATACATTCAATTGGACCAAATAAAACTCTTTTTATGGTTTGGGACATCAAAATTTACTTTTTGTAAATTTTTGGTATCTCTCCGATAAAGTTCATTTTTTAAATGAATAGTGTAAAATGTTGTATTTTAATTCTAAAACTCTTTTTAATATAATTTATTTATATGATTATATTATCATTTTAATTGGTTTTAAAGTGAAATTAGAATATATTTTTCCCGTTAAATCCAATAGTGGTCGTTGGAATTAATTTCACTTTGAAATCAGACTTAAACCAGTGTCAATCTTTTGATACTTATTGTTTCATAAAAACACACTAATTGATCTAACAGCGGGAATTAATTATTAAATTAATTAATTTGACTTATATGTTATTAATTTTATAAAATAGACATCATTTTTGAATTCGGAATATCAAATATATCTTAGGTTGAATTTTTGGTAATTTTCTGAAAAACTCCAATTTTTTATGAATAGTGAAACCACTAAGTGGTAATCAAGCAAACTGATTTTTCAGTTAAATGAATGTTTACCACTAATGTGTATTGAATTTTGAAAATCCGACATAAATGGTTGTCATTAGTATGTAAAATGTGGTTCAATGGGATGAAAATAATTTTTTGGGGAATAGTAATTTTTTTCATTAATCGCGATTAGAGGTAATTAGTGTAATTTAATGTAAAATGATATTATAAAAATATGAAAACACTATGACACTTGTCCTACCTCTAATGGATGAGTCATGGCCGACCAAGAAAACCCATGGGTCAACTTGGGGACCCCATGGAGCCACTTTTGTTGGAAAATGATATTAATATATATTTATTTAATGTTAAAATTAAATTGACACAAACATGAGTTGTTTTACTAAAATAGTTTTTAAGTGGGGTTACACAAGTCCGAATTTTGACTATAAATATTCATTAGAAAGATAAAAATATTTCCTAAATCATAGTATTTTTTTAATAATTTTTAGATATTAAATAAATTAATTTAATTACAACATCATGATGATGCAACGATGACCTCATTAATGAAGAGTTTAAATTAAATGAAACGATAATATAAAATCTAAGACCTAAACTTGTCCAAAAACTATTGTACGGGAATATTTAGAAGCCTTATCATCTTATCTTTTATATATATCAACGTGGGACCTTAGAAATTGGAAACACTTTTGAAAATAAAATAATAGTTTCATGATTTCCAAAAGTGCCCCTCTTCTCCTCTTATAAAAGGCCCCCACCTCTACCTCATTTCACACACTCCTCAAGCCTTTGGCTTGGCCATACCCTTACCATTTACACTCTCCACATCCCTCTATTCATCCTAGAGGATTCTATTTGGGCAGAATCCTTTCAAAGGAAGCATTTAGGCTCACATCAAATGAAGTTACACTTTTAAAGGTAATTCATTCTCTCATGTTCATTTATTTTATTTTGCTTCTCCAACCCCTTAAAATATTTTTATTTACTTCTTTTGTAACAATACCAGTATCTTAAATATACTAGGATGTTGTTATAAGATTTATTTGACCTAAACTCTCACACAACTACATCAAATGGTTAAAGAACATACGGTTTCCGTGGATGGCGTAATTCTGCCTCCCGAAACGATGATTGTTCAACACTCATATTACACCATCAAAGGTTTCCATTTAGATGACACTATATTTACATATGCTATATAATATGTTTATGTTTTACTTAAGATTCTGTATTTTCATTTTTCTCATACCTTTATGGTTTCCATTGTGGGTAAACATGATAATTTCATTTTAGGAAGTGCGGACTACCGCCCCCTCAAAGTTATTTGATTCGTTAATGCCATATGTGGGACGTATAAAGTATGGATTTAAAGTTATTATATATGATGTTATACTGGAATTATAATATACCTCTATATCATAATTGTTTCTTTCCATTAAAGTATGAGATAGAAATGAACGTAGCGTTCATGCGTACGTACGGCTTACCGTCTCCAAGAACGATGCATTTCATTTCTTACGTCTAAATGCTTATGTAATATTATAAATACATGTATATGCTGGATATATATGATATATATGATATACAAATCATGAATATAATTCTGGATATAATGAACCTTTGACCCCACAAACAACATGTAATTGTAAGAAGTCCATTTTCGACTAAAGAACCAAATATTGAAAAAACAAACATTATTAACTTAAATGATTACATAATGTTTATAACATTGAAATAAGTGATATAAAAGGAATAATGAACTTTAAGAAGGTTAATAAGAAAGTAGAAATTAACTCAAGTTTATTATTCAGGATGTTAAAGAACGATCGAGTCAAGTCGGACCTGAGGTAAGGGATCCTACTCCTCTCTTTCTTCTTAAGTACACTCTTTTATGTCATTCCTTTTAAAGCTCATATTTCTTGTTATTGGGATGTTATTTTATATTAATATTACATTAATTTTTATGTTAATGTGATGGGAGACCCTATTCTCTCTCATCAATCCATTTTGGATGTTTTGAGTGGCGCCGTTAGGCTGCTGAATTTTCGTAAGAGATCTAACCTCTCTCTTTCTTTTTAAGTACTCTCCTTTATGTCACTTCTTTTAAGCTCCTCTTTGTTATGTTGGGGGATGTTCTTTTATATTCCACTTTCTATAAACTTTAAGTTAATATGATGAGATACCCTATTTTATCTCATCAGTCCATTTTTGTAAGTTTTATGTGGCGCCGTTAGGCTGCCGAGTTTTCGTAAGGGATTTTTCATCTCACTTTTATTCCCGTGAGATTTATGCTACATTTGCCACAATTTCCTTTGAGTAGTGTATGTACTGACCATTATTCTAATCTTTGTGTAATATAATTTCGTTTATGAGTATTTACATCAATGATTTATTGTCCTTCTTTCATGGGGTGTATGTTTTGAAAGATACCCAAGTCGGTAAGGGAACCTTTCACCCTCTTCTTTTTAAAAAAGACTTCGTTTTGTTGGGTCTTTTAATTTGCATATTTTTATGTTGGGATATGTTCTCATATATCCTTATTGATGTAAATTTTATGTCCATGTGATGAGATACGCTTTTTATCTCTCATCAACTCATTTTGATGTGACACTGTTAGGCTGTCAAGGGAACTTCTTAACCCAATTTCGATTTCTTTTGGTTTAACATGTAGTTATTGAATATGTCATCCTTTGAATATGTGTGAATGACCTTTTATTGTTTTACACTTAATATTGAATTATATTGGGTGTATTTATATTTGTCACACATAATTTTGAGATTGATTTATCCTTAATTTAAGGATACCTTCTTTATAAGGGATTTCATCACATTTTACATCTCTATTGAGACTTCATTGTTGTTATGCACCAATTCTCTCTTATATGGTGTATATACTGTCCTTTGGAATATAATATCATGAATCCATTTATTCTCATGAAATTATAAAGTTCTGATTAAATGTTATTCCTCAATTATTGTATTCAAGTGTCACTAATTTTGGTAAAACCCCTTTAACCAAAATATCACTTTAAATGTTTTAATTATTTGTTCTTATTAATATCCATGTTTTCAAAATTGTTTTAAGGATTTATTTATATGGATATTAATGGTTTAAAATGTTAAAATCTTCAAGGTGGTATGGGACTTCATCTCAATCTCCTTTCATTGAGGCATATTTTATTTTATACACATCCTTCTTTTATATGGTGTATAAACTCCTTTGACTTTTACGCTTATTCAAAAGGAATCATTTTTATACAAAGAATTTTACAAAACGACAAAAGGGAATGTTTTTCTTGTTGTACGGCGACAACGACTTCTCCGCCACCAGGACCATTATTTGAGTTTCGGTTTCCTCTACAAGCCATACGTTTTTTTAAAAGAAAAAGAAATACCATGTTTTACTTTTCTTTTATTTTGGTATTGGAAATGGTTTTCATAATGATTTTATATCAATGTGTTGTATTGATATCTTGTGATTGAAAAGTGGAAATGTTATATTTCCTTTATGCATGTTTTATGTGATACGATTATGTTATGTTTCTTGGGCATTATTATGAAGACGGGTGGTTCCGTGATAAACTAAGGGCGGGTGAGCCCGATATAGCTCTCCAATGCATTGGGTAACGCGAAGGAGTGAAACGTTAAGGTTTCTCCGAAGAGATTTAGGGAATATACTATGATGGGTATTCCAAACGTAATCAAGAGGGTTACTCCCTACGTAAAAGTGTTATGAATGCCTCAAGATACCTTTATGTCTTATGATTTCTATGATTTATTCATGATTTTATGAGGTAAGTTAATGTGCCTATGTTTTATGGGTAAAGTATGATTTAATCATTATGTATATATGAACTCATGTTTCCCTTCCATATTTCTATAACCCTTACTGAGCTTTTTATGCTCATCCCACGTTTTTGAAATGTTTTTCACAGGACCTAAAGTTGAATAGGGTCAAGGATGGGATCAAGAAATGTCAAGCTGTCCAAAACAAGGAACTTGACATGACTCTTTTGTTCAAGATTTTTTATTTTGTGAAAAAATGGAAGCTGAGTAGATGTGTCTACTTTGTAATCATTGATATGTAATAATTATGTCCTAATTCTCTAACACTCTAAACCTGAAAATATTCTCAACGTGTAATCTTGTGATAACTCAAGATTATGTAAGGTTTAAGGCTGGGGCCTTATAATGTGTATCAAAGGTCGGTTTAGATGACTTTAGGGATTAAGATTTTTTGCGAGGCACAAGATTAGTCCCTATAACTATTATTTAAGTTAAATCCTTGTTTTAAAACTTTTTTTTCAGGTCAAGTAAAGTCGGTTATGAATGGAAGGAGGAGGATCTCAAACGACATTCCTATCTCTTCCTGATGACTTTCTTGCAATAATTATTGCAAAGTCATCTTCGGATGATTGTGAAACATTTTCTAGCATACAACTCACTTGCAAGCATTTCATTGAGATATCAAAGACACCTCCGCTATACCTCGTTATCATCATGGATCATGGGTTGTTTTTAGAAAAATACTATTTTCACAATATTCTCATGTTTTCAAGAGAGGTAAATGTTATCAAGGTATTTTCAAATATTTTACCTTATCACAAGAATTTGAAGCATATTATGATTTTAAAAAATGGTGCTGAGGAAGGATACCCTTGTGCAACCTATTTATATATGCTTTGAAAATATAGTCTCACATCACATACTTATGGTATTTTAAAAGGACCAATGATATAAAGTTTCAACTCAATTTCGGTCCAACAATTTTTTAGAAATCATGTTTTATCATATGTTTTGGAATTATATGTCATACATGATAATTTTCCAAAACTTTTTTTCTGTGAACACCCATATGACCCATGTTGCACGAGGTGTATTTGGATGGAGGAAGAAAATGATTTTTAAGGATCTCTAAATCATTGTTTTAATGCATGGGACTTCTACCTACGTGAGCAAGATGATTATTAAACCGAGTGGACGCCATGATCAAGGTATGATGTTATTCATTTTGGTAATCGTTTTATTTTATCTTATGGTGGTGAAATAAGACTTCAAGAATTAAGGTGTTGAGATCATAATGAATTTGGATGAAAATTAAAGGTATAAGGAAACTATTGAGGTTAAAACATGTTTGGGTTATTTTTGGAGGACAACATGCAGACCGTGTGACAACCTGTCGTAATGGACAAAGCTGCGGGAATCGAACCCACAAAAAAAGTGCAACTGGTATTTATCACCTACCACTGTACTATGTGAAGTCCCTGGTTAGTTTGACCGATTCTTTTTAGTTAAATGATTTTATGAATTAAGAGTAAGTTGATTTTGGGTTATCTATGGAAATTATTAACCTATCATGGAGGATATGTGATTAGGTTAATTACTTTTCAATATGAGACATTAAGAGTAACTGATGTTATTTGGAGATAAGTGTTAATTTGTACCGTGGAAGACTATGTGACTAAATCCTTCAAATATTGTGTTTCCATCTTAGATTGGATTACTTTGAAGAATTTTATGGACAAATAGTTTATTGAATGGTCTTTGTTGAACTTTGGGTATTGTTTGATAAATTTTGGAGATTAAGAATATTTTTTTTAAGGATTATCCTTTTTGGGTATTATTTGATCTCATAATAACTTTTTTTGTTTTAGTTTTGGTTAAGGACTAAAGACATGGTAAATGTATAGTTCTCTTTTTTGGATTAGGTGATTCTCAATAATTTGATTGTAGTACTCTTAATGCGAACAAGTCTTCCTAAATACTCGTCGTTGGGGAAAATATGAGTTTGTGTAAGGAATCTAATAAAAGTTGAAAGTCCACATGAAAGTGATTATGTTTTCTTATGAATAAATTCCCCATTAAAAAGTAAAGTAAAACAAAAATGTTGTTTATTAACTTTTCCTACAGGGGAATCGAATACCGTTTAATCCATCACAAGTTTGTGATTTTTTTGGTTAAATTTCTCCTAGACATGTTTACTATCACTCTCCCTCAGAACATGACCCTTTGTTTTTTCTTCCATGTCCATGTTTTCTTACATGGACTCCTAGTATGGGTTAACTCGGGTGACCTCTGTACTCCTCTTTCTTTCTTTTAAAGTGATTGTTTTATTAACTCTTGTTTCGATGTGGGATTTTCAATGAAGTTTCTGAGCCTAATTTTAAAGTTACTAGGACACAATTCCTAAAAGGGGGGAAGGATGTAACACCCCAGGTAAATAAATAATATGAAATTTTTATATTTATCCATATTTTTGAATAAAATATTAATAAGACTTTAAAGGGGACGCTATGCTCGATGGCGTACCCAACACGCAACAACGAGTTTCTTGGGAATCTTACATTGCACTCTAATAATAAAATAATATTATTTTATATGGTAGTTAACATGTAGCCGTTGTATTGGTGGGAATGGATAGAAATAACTAAAATATGATTATAAATGTTTTAAATGTTTTTACATTTATCCAATAAAAGATAAAGGCTAAAAATATGGAAAGAATTCAATTTTAGGCGTATATGCCCTGGTTTTCACTAAAGGGTCACTTATCGCCTTTTGATAGCGAACTGTCATTAAATATAGTTTTGTTCACTCTTATACATTCAATTAGACCAAATAAAACTCTTCTAAAGAATTGGGACATCAAAATTTACTTTGTGTAAATTTTCGGTATCTTTCTGATAAAGTTCATTTTTTTAAATGAATAGAGTAAAATGTTGTATTTTAATTCAAAACCTCTTTTTAATATAATTTATTAATATGATTAGATTATCTTTTTAATTGGTTTTAAAGTGAAATTAGAATATATTTTTACCGTTAAATCCAATAGTGGTCATTGGAATTAATTTCACTTTGAAATCTGACTTAAACTAGTGTCAATCTTTTGATACTTATTGTTTTAATAAAAACACGCTATTTGATCTGACAGTGGGAATTAATTATTAAATTAATTAATGTGACTTATATTTTATGAATTTTATAAAATAGACATCATTTTTGAATTCGGAATATCAAATATAGCTTAGGTTGAATTTTTGGTAATTTTCTGAAAAACTCCAATTTTTGATGAATAGTGAAACCACTAAGTGGTAATCAAGCGAACTGATTTTTCAGGTAAATGAAAGCATACCACTAATTTGTATTGAATTTTGAAAATCCGACATACATGGTTGTCATTAGTATGTAAAATGTGGTTCAATGGGATGAAAATAATTTTTTGGTGAATAGTAACTTTTTTTCATTAATCGCGATTAGAGATAATTAGTGTAATTTAAGGTAAAAATGATATTATAAAAATATGAAAACACCCTGACACTTGTCCTACCCCTATTGGATGAGCCGTGGCCGACCAAGACAACCCATGGGTCAACTTGGGGACCCCATGGAGCCACTTTGGTTGGAAAATGACATTAATATATATTTATTTAATGTTAAAATTAAATTGACACAAAGATGAGTTATTTTTCTAAAACAGTTATTAAGTGGGGTTACACAAGTCATAATTTTGACTATAAATATTCATTAGAAAGATAAAAAGATTTCCTACATCATAGTAGTTTTTTATAATTTTTATATATTATATAAATTAATTTAATTATGACATCATGATGATGCAACGATGACTTCATTAATGAACAGTTTAAATAAAATTAAACGATAATATGAAATCTAAGACCTAACCTTGTCCAAAAACTATTGGATGGGAATATTTAGAGGCATTATCATCTTAGCTTCTAAATATATCAATTTGGGACTTTATAAATTCGAAACACATTTTAAAATAAAATAATAGTTTCATGATTTCCAAAAGTGCCCCTCCTCTCCTCTTATAAAAGGCCCCCAACTCTACCTCATTTTACACACACCTCAAGCCTTTGGCTCGGCCATACCCTGACCATTTACTCCCTCCACATCCCTCTCCTCATCCTAGAGGATTCCCTTTGGGAAGAATCCTTTCAAAGGAAGCCTTTAGGATCAAATCAAAAGGAGTTACACTTTTAATGGTAATTCATTCTCTCATGTTCATTTGTTTTATTTTTCTTCTCCAACCACCTAAAATCTTTTTATTTACTTCTTTTGTAACAAAACAAGTATATTAAATATACCTGGATGTTGTTGTAAGATTTATTTGAGCTACACTCTCACACAACTACATCAAATGGTTAAAGAACATACGGTTTCCGTGGATGGCGAAATTCTGCCTCCCGAAATGATGATTGTTCAGCACTCATATAACACCTTCAAAGGTGGCCATTTAGACGACACTATATTTATATATGATATATAATATTTTTATTTTTTACTTAAGCTTCTGTATTTTCATTTGTTTCATACCTTTATGGTTTCCATTGTGGGTAAACACGATAATTTCATTTTAGGAAGTACGGACTACCGCCCCCTCAAAGTGATTTGATTCGTTAATGCCATACATGGGACGTATAATGGATGGATTTAAAGTTATTATATATGATTTTCTACTGGAATTATAATATACCTCTATATAATTATTGTTTCTTTACATTAATGTATGAGATAGAAATGAAAGTAGTGTTCATGCGTACGTACGGCTTACCGTCTCCATGAACGATGCACTTCATTTCTTACCTCTAAATGATTATGTAATATTATAAATACATGTATATGCTGGATATATATGATATATATGATATCCAAATCATGAATATAATTCTGGATATAATGATATTTTGACCACACAAACAACATGTAATTGTAAGAAGTCCATTTTCGACTAAAGAACCAAATATTGAAAAAACAAACATTATTAACTTAAATGATTACATAATGTTTATAACATTGAAATAAGTGATATAAAAGGAATAATGAACTTTAAGAAGGTTAATAAGAAAGTATAAATTAACTCAAGTTTATTATTCAGGACGTTAAAGAACGATCGAGTCAAGTCGGACCTGAGGTAAGGGATCATACTCCTCTCTTTCTTCTTAAGTACACTCTTTTATGTCATTCCTTTTAAAGATCATCTTTCTTGTTATTGGGATGTTCTTTTATATTAATCTTATAGTAATTTTTATGTTCATGTGATGGGAGACCCTATTCTCTCTCATCAATCCATTTTGGAAGTTTTGAGTGGCGCCGTTAGGCTGCCGAATTTTCGTAAGAGATCTAACCTCTCTCTTTCTTTTTAATTACTCTCCTTTATGTCACTTCTTTTAAGGTCCTCTTTGTTATGCTGGGGGATGTTCTTTTATATTCTTCTTTATATAAACTTTAAGTTAATATTATGAGATACCCTATTTTATCTCATCAATCCATTTTTGTAAGTTTTATGTGGCACCGTTAGGCTGCCGAGTTTTCGTAAGGGATTTTTCATCTCACTTTTATTCCCGTGAGATTTATGCTACATTTGCCACAATTTCCTTTGAGTGGTGTATGTACTTCCCATTATTCTACTCTTTGTGTAATATAATTTCGTTTATGAGTATTTACATCAATGATTTATTGTCCTTCTTTCATGGGGTGTATGTTTTGAAAGATACCCAAGTCGGTAAAGGAACCTTTCACCCTCCTCTTTTTAAAAAAGACTTCGTTTTGTTGGGTCTTTTAATTTACATATTGTTATGTTGGGATATGTTCTCATATATCCATATTGATGTAAATTTTATTTTCAAGTGATGAGATACGCTTTTTATCTCTCATCAACTCATTTTGATGTGACACCGTTAGGCTGTCAAGGGAACTTCTTAACCCAATTTCGATTTCTTTGGGTTCAACATGTAGTTATTGAATATGTCATCCTTTGAATATGTGTGAATGACCTTTTATTGTTTTACAGTTAATATCCAATTATATTGGGTGTATTTATATTTGTCACACATAATTTTGAGATTGATTTATCCTTAATTTAAGGATACCTTCTTTATAAGGGATTTCATCACATTTTACATCTCTATTGAGACTTAATTGTTGTTATGCACCAATTCACTCTTATATGGTGTATATATTGTCCTTTGGAATATTATATCATGAATCCATTTATTCTCATGATATTATAAAGTTTTGATTAAATGTTATTCCCCAATTATTGTATTCAAGTGTCACTAATTTTGGTAAAACCCATTTAACCAAAATATCACTTTAAATGTTTTAATTATTTGTTCTTATTAATATCCATGTTTTCAAAATGGTTTTAAGGATTTATTTATATGGATATTAATGGTTTAAAATGTTAAAAGCTTCAAGGTGGTATGGAACTTCGTCTCAATCTCCTTTCATTGAGGCATATTTTATTTTATACACAACCTTCTTTTATATGGTGTATAAACCCCTTTGACTTTTACGCTTATTCAAAAGGAATCTTTTTTATACGAAGCATTTTACAAAATGACAAAAGGGAATGTTTTTCTTGTTGTACGACGACAAAGAATTCTCCGCCGCCATGACCATTATTTGAGTTTCAGTTTCCTCTACAATCCATACCTTTTTTTAAAAGAAAAATAAATACCATGTTTTACTTTTCTTTTATTTTGGTATTGGAAATAGTTTTCATAATGTTTTTATATCAATGTGTTGTATTGATATCTTGTGATTGAAAAGTGGAAATGCTATGTTTCCTTTATGCATGTTTTATGTGATACGATTATGTTATGGTTCTTGGGAATTATTATGAAGACGGGTGGTTCCATGATAAACTAATGGCGGGTGAACCCGATATAGCTCTCCAATGCATTGGGTAACGCGAAGGAGTGAAACGTTAAGGTTTCTCCGAAGATATTTAGGGAATATACTGTGATGGGTATTCCAAACGTAACCAAGAGGGTTACTCCCTACGTAAGAATGTTATGAATGCCTCAAGATACCTTTATGTCTTATGATTTCTATGATTTATTCATGATTTTATGAGGTAAGTTAAAGTGCCTATGTTTTATGGGTAAAGTACGATTTCATCCTTATGTATATATGAACTCATGATTCCCTTCCATATTTCTATAAACCTTACTGAGCTTTTTATGCTCATCCCAAGTTTTTGAAATGTTTTTCATAGGACCTAAAGCTGAATATGGTCAAGTATGGGATCAAGAAATGTCAAGCTGTCCAAAAACAAGGAACTAGACATGACTCTTTTGTTCAAGAGTTTTTATTTTGTGAAAAAAATGGAAGCTGAGTAGATGTGTCTACTTTGTAATCTTTGAGATGTAATAATTATGTCCTAATTCTCTAAAACTCTAAACCTGAAAAGATCCTCAACGTGTAATCTTGTGATAACTCAAGATTATGTAAGGTTTAAGGCTGGGGCCTTATAACCAAGCCCCACCCATTACATAATAAGTCTAATTATTTTGTCATATGAATAAACAATACAACTTAATCAACATGTCATAATAATCAGTAATAGTCCACATTGGAAGAACTAGCACACATAATGTCAATAAATTCTACAATAAAACTAATCTTAAGCCATCCAAAGAAATGTTTTAGATTGTATCAATAGATTATGACCTCATTAAATCAAATGATTATTCAAAGTATGTTTACATAGATGAAAATACCATAAAAGGATCATTGAAACATTTCTCGAGGAAAATAACATTACTATTTTTAAATAACTTATATGAAGATAAAGTTCAAAAAATAATAGGAAAAGTTCATATTTAGAAATATCTCTGTAAAAATGAAAATAAATCATTAAATTAAAGTGTTTTAATAATGGTTGTAAAACCATTCATTCCTTGTAAATTAAAATAATGTTTTTTTCTCCAACCTTCAGTGAAAAGTGAATCTTTTAAAAAATGACAATAAGATTATTTTTACATTTCTGTAGAAATTAAAACATAGGTAAAAATGACTTTAAAAGATAATTACAGAATATTAAAAACTATCTTGAATACATTTTAAATAAAACATTTACATGGAATAAAATAATTTCTGACTATGTATAGAAACAAATTCTATATTTAATAAAAAAAATATTTGGAATTTATAGGTTCTAAAGAAGTTAGAAATGGAAATAAGACTTGAAAAAACCCATAAATAACTAAATTATAATAAAATTATGGTGTTTAAGATAGAAATATCATACAATTATCCCTGTAGAAACATGAATATAAATAATCCTAAAAGATGTATGTAATTGTGAAATAAACTTTTATATCATTTCCAACTTACATCACAAATAATTTTAACCTCCTGTATAATAAATTTAAATTTATTTAACCTATATAATAGAACCATATACATACTTATACTATCATATATAATACACATATAATATTTCAATACTCTTTTATTAATAAATCATTATTAATATAATTATTTATAAGTGTTAACTATTTTAATTTATTGGATATTTAATTTGGGTGGTTTCAGTACTAGAATATATCACAAGGTTCAAAATTTTACCAAATTTTCATCATGATATAGATAATATATATATATATATATATATATATATATTTCTAACCATCCTTGATAGGTGGGCATGAAAAATGAATGACATCGCTTTATGGAGGATGTAGTCCACATTCATGCACGAGTGTCATTGTCATTTTTTAAGGAGTGGAAGGGTAAGAGGATAAATGATATATTATATTGAGAGGACCATAATTATTACATAAATATCATATATATTCATTAGTTACATAGTTATTACCATATTTTTAAAATGGTGATGAGAAATGAATTACACCGCTACATGGAGATAGTAAGCTGAACGAATGCACAAGTGGTGTTTTTTCTTACCATAGATTGGAAAAGATGTGGAAAATGGATATACCATATTCCTAAAAATATAATTATATTTATGATACCTGTTTACTTCATTTCATTTTGTTAGAAAAAAATTATAGAAACTATAATAAGAAATAAAATGAAAGGTACTTGATTACAAATTATACATCTTCATTCAGATACCTCCTTTAGATTACAGTATAACCCATGAAAGGATGGTATTTTGGAAATATGAGATGACATTAAAAGTGTTTAAAAAATATAATATGGTATAGTGTGAGGTTTTTAAAAATATATAATGTTCAAACCTCTTGAATATGGGAGGAGAGGATTTTCCCTTTCATAAGTGTGGGAAATGTTACACATAGAATTATTTACAATATTAAACATTCTAAACATTATAATAATTTAAATTGAATCAATGAACCCCATATTTGAATATAATATGTGATAGGGCCTCAATAAACTCAACCAATCATCTTTATATTATTTTTTGATAAAATATAAGCCTTATCTACTAGTTAAACTACTTTAATCCCATTTTAAGCTTAATCGTGAAAACATAAATTCATAACACGATTACATAATTAAATAACTAAAAGGTAAAAGACTATTATAACAAAATTAATAAATTATTGTTCAAAATGTGGGATCCATTTTATTATATTAAATTTATTTAGTTTTAATACATTAATTTTAAAAGAAGAACACAAAACCCATGATTTTTTTAGAAAAACTCATCATTAATATATACAAAGTTTTTTAACTTTAAATAAGTAATAAATTGGTTTAGAAGATTTTTTTTTCAAAATAATGAATAAATTAGGTTTTTAGACTTTTTTATTAGGATAAAATTAATCAAATCTTAAAACATTATCATTTAGTGTAAATATTAAAATATTGTTTTAAATTTGAATAAAATATAACTTATCTTCACAAAAGTTTATCTTGGGGTACCAATTTAAAAATAATGTTTTAAAATAAAATATATTACTCTTGAAACATATATTTAGTCACAAAATAGTCATCCTGTAGGATAATTTCAGGTGTTGGATATATGTTAATGCTATAGAAAATAGTTTTAACCCATTTGTACCCCTTTTACTGAGGTGAAATATCATTAGTATGGTTCCTATTTAGAGTGAAAAAGTGTAATCTATTATATTTCATTTATTATAATGATTACATATATGGAATTCATTTTAATTATTACATTAGTATAAGTTACATTAATAAATTTAAATGTAAATTCATGAAAATTAATGAATAATTGTTTTAGAGAAATGTATTTTTGAAGCCCAAAAATGAACTTATTCCAAAATCAAGAATAATAGAGATGAATATGTAATTAATTAGACTGTTCCAAATTAAATTAATTTGATGTAAATATTGGATAAAAAAATATAATGGTTCTTTTAAATAAAAATTTTTATGAAGTAATGAATTTTTTTCCAAAAAAAGATTATTCAACAATTCAATTAATTATAAATAATTTGAGAAAAAAAATATCATTAAGATAATATTGACAATATAATTTAAAAAAATAAATAAATTTATTTTATAAAATTCATGAAAATGGTATGTAAATATGATTAGATCTGTGGAACAATTGTAATAAATAAATTTTTAAATAATATATATTTTTAATGCATAAATTGGATTTACTGAAAATTTAGTACCCATTTATTATGAATTAATAAAAATTTGTAATTTTAGGAAAAACATTATACATATTTATCATAATATTTTTATTCATATTTGTACCTCTAATTTTGCTAATAGGTTATAAATATCACAATTAAATAATAATATTCTTATAATAGTTTAAATAATTCTCAGTGTTTCATTTTAAGAAAGATATTGAGAGTAATATTATTTAAAATGAATTCTAGGTGTAAAATTTTCAACCCATTAAATAAAATTTTCAATTACATATTTTTTGTGATTAATAAAGTGTTCAATATTTAAAAATAACATTAATGAAATCTCATATCATACAAAGGAATAATTAAACACACTTTGAAAATAAGAATGAGTAAATGTAAATGTTATATGAAATAACTCATAATCATGTTCCTAGATAAGGATAAAAATATATAGAAGATAAAATATATGCATTGAGGGAAAAAATTTCTTAGGAATAATATATAGTGATAGAGAACATGATCATATGAGTGTTAATGACTAACAAACCATTAATAATTAAGAGATAATGAAGATCATAAATTCATCAGTAATGAATGTAAAATGATAATATTTAAATTTATATTTCATTTTCATATATTATTTCATGTAATATATATTAATTACAAAATAAAAAAATCTAAATGAACCCTAAAAATATAGATTATATCAGATCCAGATAGAATTATAACAACCATGTTTACAACTATGGAATATATATATTCATCATAATAGAATCCACTTGATATTATATTACCAGATTCTGACTATGTGTCTTGAGTGATAATTCCTTCCTCTAATTGTCAAGGATGAATCAATATATATAAAAATTATAAATATTTTATTTATATAGAATCAAATAATTCATGATATTATGATCAATGTACCTATTATCACATAATAATGGATCTCAATGTCAGAAGTAGTAATTAAATAATCACGACCTTTCTCGCTTAGCCTTTGCTGTGATATATTCTCTAGACCCTTAAGGATTTGTTTAGTGCCCCATAACCTTATTGTTTAAATAGTTACATTGGTGGATTATTTATTTCCCTTAACATCATGTTCTATATTAAATTTCCCAACACATTTTATGAATAATTCCTTACCCTTGAAGAATGTACCAGAGCATCTCATTCCAAAATTATTACATTTTGAATGTTTTTACCTTACATTATTTTCCTGCACCTCATTTCATTTTTCTTAGGGCACATTCCTCTTACTCTTCTCATGGGTTCAATTGAAAATATATGAATAGATAATTCCATCTATATCGTGATGACATGTGACACTATAGTATCATAAGATAAATTTAATTGAGAGGTTGGTTACCTTTAGAGTCTTGGCTTATGAAAATAAAAGAAATAGTCAATCTTACATTTTGGATTATGTATATTTTCTATTACATGAATTTCAAATCATTTATAGTTTTCCTCATACTCCCAAAAAATTCATCCCCTTTATATTTTATATTGAGAAAATAATCTCCCACATCAGCTCATTTATCAAAAAGAAATTATTTTTCAAAGAATATATCCTTAAAATTATTCCATTAAATTACCTCTATCTCTCCTCCCCCAATAATTTTTATTAGAAATTATAACCTTTGATAAGTATATTCCTTTAAACAATGCACGTCCATAGTTCCCTTATCCATTTCATTACATGTCATGTGAAAAAATATATATTTTAAGGGAAGTGATCTACTATTCATATATCTAATGATTATTAGTTCCATAAAAGGATTGTTGTTTTTCTGCATGAAGTGGTCCAAAACCAACAAATCATGTTGTAAATAAATAATTTTTTCTATACAAGAAAAGATCATGTTCATATCCAAATTTAATTATAATAGTATTTTTATAATATTATTATCTCAATTACTAGTCACATAGACTTGTATAGAGGGGAAATAAATACATTGATTGCGGTTTTTGACATGTTTTCTATTCATTACATTAGGTTAAATTTCAAAAAAAAAATCCTTTTATTAGATTATCTCATAACATTATGATTTATAGTGTATAATTATAAATCTTATTCAATACATAACATTAAATGGAAATTTATGCATATTTAAACTCACAATCATAAGCTTAGTATCTCAAAGAATATATTCAAATCATAAAAATATATTCAAATAATTCATAATTGTTTGTAAATAAAATATGAATTAACCCAGGCATATTTTCAAAGAGTTTCAACCTAGGTGTATAGTAATGGATCATTCACCATGAAACTGAATGATGGTTTTTAAATACTCAACTAACTCTCTTTAGGGTTTTTACTGCTACATGAATTTTTTAAAAAACCACATCCAATTATAGTATCCAAAAAGGGATTTATAATTTGGAAAATCACATAATATCAATTTTACCAAAAACATTATGATATTATCCTATGATTAGATATACCCTCAAAGCTATTAATTGGATTATGTTCAATAATATATGGTTTATTAAATATATTTTAATGATTTATAATAAAATTTATATAATACCAACTACAAAGATCCCAAACATAGTATCATAGAGCCTGGTGGTGACATTAATACATCAAAACTAGATATATGTAATCATAAAACCTATGATATTCCATTTTAGCATCTTAAAAAGCTTGATACCTCCATGATTATCACATTATATATGAATTTATTGAATACAAAAAATTATATTATTTTAGATAATTATTTCTTCCATATGAATATTCTTATATATCAATAATAGTATATTTTTTAGGATCCTGGGGAAAGAATAAAAAACAATGAGGTGAGCTCAAATACTCAACAAAAGATTGCATATTGAGGAAGCACTCATAGAATACACAGGGTATGAAAAACAATGATGGATTAAGTGACGATAAAATAAGTTCCTTTAAATTATCCCATGAGATTGAAAATTTTCCATGGATTTCATGCCTTTTTAAAAAATAACATGGCATCAAAAATTGACTTCTTAATGCTGGAATACAAAAATACGGATTTCATAAATGCACCGTCGAGGCCTTGTGACAAGACATCATACAAAAATGGGTAATTATCTGACTCAATACCCAACCTATTTTGTCTCATAACACAATAATATGCATTGAGGGTATATTTATAATTAAGCTCTACTTTCCAACTAATACGTTCAATGCATTCATAAAATGAATAAAAAAATAAAAACTAATCAACATGCTATAATAATAAATAATTGTTCATATTAGAAGAACTAGAATACAAAATGATAGAACATTATCCAATTAGAATGATCATAATAATTACAAAAAAAAATTGATGGATGGTATCATTATTGTATAATCTCAGTAAAGAAAAGTATTCATCAATGTATTTTGACATAGATTAAAATACATTCAAATGGTCACTAGAATATTACCTGAAGAAAATACAATTTTCATTTTGAAATCACTTATTTAAAAATATATATAATGTTTTTAGTAAAAATTTAGAAATTAATATGTAATCATTTATAGAAATATTAATATAAAATAGTATTCATTTTAATAGAAAAATATTTTTTTTCATGTTTGCTAAAACAAATATTTAGTTCACAAATTTGGTAAAAAGTAGCCCAGTTAGAAAGTGAAAGAATATTAATATTAATTTTTTATAGGAATTAGAACAAGGTTAAAAATTACTTCCATAAATTATTTTATAAAAGTAAAAACATTCATGATTTTTTTTAAAGAAAAAATATTAACATGGGAAAAAAATACGGACCGCGTAGAAAAAAGATGCGATTTTCCTTAAAAACATTTGTTTAGTATTTTTGAGTAGAAAAGAAGGTAAAAATTTATATAAAACTAAATAAACCTAGAAATATAAATAGGAGAAGAAATTTTTTGGGGTTTAGGATAGAAGTATTATATAATTTCTCCAAAATAACCTTAAATATAAATAATCTTGAAATAAAGTTAAAATTGTGAAATAAACCCTAACATCAAGTATGACTTCTTTGGAGGTGAATTTAAAATTTTTTATAGTAAAATAATGTTTATTATACTTTTGCATAAATTATAAATTATTATAATATAATATCAAATATACTTATAATATATAAATACCAATTTCTTAATGATTCTTTGTTAAAATCATTATTTTCGATTGTAAACTATTTTTTTCCTGTACGTTTCAATTTGGTAGTTTCTATACTTACATATTCCTAATGGTACCATAATATATATATTTATAATAATGATATAAATATCAAATTTATTTATTATACATATTTTTATAATCATATTTTATTTTTGGACATGAAAAAATAATCACACCGCTTCATGGAGGTTGTAGTCCACACATATGCATGAGCGATGTTATCATTTTTTAATGTGCGGAAGATTTAGAAGGAAAATGAGATAATGTATTTATAATATCAAAATTAGTTCATAAATATCTTATATATTCATTAGTTTCCTAATTATAACCATCCAAGTAAAATGGGGATGAAAAATTAATTACAATTCTCCGTGGAGACGATAAACCGTACATATGCATGAGTGATGTTTTAAGTATTTGTGTGATGGAAAAGAGGTGGAAAATTATTTTTCCATATAATAATAATATATTTTTATATTTTTTATTTTATAATTATTATTCTAGTATTTTGAAAATATATTTATTGGAAATAGATGAATAAATTAATTCGAAGTTACTCATTTAAGAGTTCAACATCATAATTGAGAATCCTTCATTGGATTACACCATAGAACTTTCTGGTATTGTATTATGGAGACAAAAGAAGGTTTGAAAAGTGTTTATGGAATATAATATGTTATGTAATTATGTCTTGGATGATTTGGAGTGCTCAAATGTTGTGAATAAGGTTGGATAGGAGGTTCTCTTTTATAAGTTTGGGAAATGAAACACTTGGAATTACATAAAATATTAAATAATATAAATATCATAATAATGTGAAGTGTCACCTTGAAACCCCATTTTAAAAAAAGGTATTTTAAGGTAAACAAAACTCAATAATTCAAAATTATAAAAGTTTTTTATATATTTTAAGAATCATCCGTTAGTTAAACAACTTTAAATCCATTTTAACCTTAACTGCGATAACATAGATTTTTTATCGTGTAAAATCAATTTAATAAAACAATAAAAGAGATATTATAAAAAAAATTAAATTTATGATTCCAATTTTAGAATCTATTTTATCATATTCAATTTATTTATTTTTTATAAATTAATTTAAATATTAGAACACCATATACATAAAAATTGATCTTATGAAAATAACATATTTAAATATAAAAATCACTTTACCTTGAAATAAATTAATATATTGGTTTATATAATTTTTTGGTCAAATAAGAATTAATTTTTTATAAATTTGGATTAAGATAATACTAAATTTAATCATATAATAATTCCACTAAATTTAAAGACACAAAAATATTTTTTGTTTGAATAAAATAAAAATTATGTTCACAAAAGTTATTCTTGGTTTTCCAATTTAAAAATATTAAAAAAAATTATTTGAATCCTTAAACATATATTTTTTATACAAACACTCATAAGATATGATAAATTAATTTTTTTTGTGATATTATAATGATTTTCCCCATAGTTTTAACCAAGTTTTACCTCTTTAACCTAGATGAAAAATCATTACCGTGGGTAATATTCATAATGAACAAATATTATGTTAAACCAATTAAATTATATTAATTATCATAATTAGAAATCTGGAATGATTTTTTAAAAATTTAATTAGTATATGTAGAAGAAATTAATATTAATATAAATGCATAAAATACAATGTAAAATAGTTTTTAAAAGAATATTTTTAAGCCTAAAAATGGACTTATACCAAATTAAAGTATAATACAAATTCCTATGTAATTAATTATATTATTTATAGTTAAACAACACTTATGTGACTTTATAATAAAATTCAAAACACAATGTAAAAAAGAAATTACTTGTTTAATAAAAACATTAAATTATTATAGAAATTTGATGTAATATTCCCACCCAAGAGCCATGTAAATAGTGCCCTAAGCCGATTGGCTGCGTGGCCTCAACCATGAATCCCTATATTCAAGAGGCTATTGACCAGTAGTAGGGGTACAATGTTTATATTGTTGGGATACTAAACAATCATGGTCAATTTATCAAAAATGTATTGAATAAATAATTTATAAAAAGTGTAAGAAGTATAATTCAATGGTAGTAGATATAAAATGACTTATAATCAATAATACATTGAAGAATAATAATGAATATCCATGTGATACTAAAATATAATGCATGATACATAATAAATTTAATACACAACAATATAAAATATATATGACACAAATCATAAAATGATTTCTCCATGATAATACCTAGCTTTAGCTTAGTCCTGTGATCCTCATCTCCGTTATCCTAGTATAATAACACCAACATAATCCACAACCTGATCCTATAATCATGAGTTTTGATTAGGTAACCTAGTGTAATAGCATCCCATATAGGGTGTGAGATATAATTTTTAGACCACCACCAATGGTATCTAATGCTACCATGTTTATGAGTACAAAATAAAACCATGTATATTTATAATAATAAAGATGTGAATAAATAAAAGTAATCAAGTCGAGATCAGATTCCCCAATGACAAATGGGCAACTAAGTAATCTTTGACCTAAGAGGGAATATCTCTAACAAGATATTATATATATAAATATATTCATATACTTAAACACACACACACACAAACACACACATATTTATGTAGAGATGTACATGCACCAAAGAGGACCCAACGTGGAAGACCAAGAAATCCACATAGTAGTACCATAAGGATCATTTATATAATTAAAGAAATCAGGCAAGATATCTTATCTAGGGAACATATTAAAGTTCAAAAAAGTATAATATTCAAAATAGGACCATGTATAAGCCCGTGAAATCCATTTATAATAATGAAAAAGTATGTAATAATCTCATTTTCCTAAGACCCCATGCATATTATTCCTACTTGGAAATCCATGTATGTCTCAGAGAATAATGTAAAATATTGAACCCATGAGCTCATCCAAGGAAATCCATTAAAGGAACCAATGTATCTTTCTATTATATGTTACATTTCATTAAACCATTGGCCCCAACCATGTTTTTTCATATAGGGAACCCACGTTTTACCCATGTATTAACATAATCAATGTAATCTATGAGACAATACAAGGTGTTCCACGTATGTAACACAAGTATCTATCAAGGTACAAATAATATCAATCAGCCTAAGAGACCATCCATGGAATTATGTATAAGGAACCGAAGTATCGCTACATTCATACACAATTCATTAATATTATGATCCCTTACAAGGAATTTCATTAAAAGGAAACCAAGTATTTATCAAGGCTTAATCCAAATATTCCAAAAATTTAAATATATGTAAAAGGAAAATCTATGTTATTAGGCACTCCACACTACAGTTCAAGTAAACAACTAGTGTAATGATATAAAGATCTATCAATGAAATTTACCATCTCATCTTAATTTTATATAGTAAAGATCACATAATATCACTTATAGAACACAATAAAAACATCATAAATGAATAATTAATGAAATAAAAGGTATTTAAAGATGTTAAAGAACCAATACCAATGAAATAGTAACTCAACCATAAGAATAGTAATATAACCCTTATGAATAGTAAACAATACTAATGATCTTTAACATCACCCATGATGGTAGAAATAAAATTTAGGCACTTTATAACTGAAATTATCATGTAATAATATCATATTATAATTAAATGAATATTTAAAAAAAATTAAATTAAATTATAGAATTTTTGTAAGTTACAAATATTTAATTATAATTTTATAATTAATAAAATGAATTAAAAGAAAATATATTCATATAAAATTAATTCACAAATTAACATTTTTTGTCTTATTTTTTTATTATATCTTATTTAATATTTGAATGTGTTATAAAATCAGTTATAGATATAAAATATTTATTTTTTTCAGTAAATGTTAGTTTTAAATAAAACTTTAATTTCACCTATTTTGAAAAAAAAATTCAAAAAAATGAGGTAATTTGTTTAATTATACACATTTAAATATATTTAGGTTGAAATGTTTTTATTCTTCTAAAATACATGAATATTTGGTGAATAGTAAAATATGATAATTTATAATAAATGATAAATACATGATTTATTGAGTCATAGGTGACTTTTGGATTTTGTAATCACCCTTGGTTTAATCTCCCATTCACTTATCACTTTATTTAGTCCCAATAATCACAAATATTTCTTGTCTTGAGAAAAATAATAAAATAATGAAAAAGATAATGAGAAATCACGCCTCTCCTCCACTATAAGTACCACCCTCACCACCCCTTCACCTCAGACCTTCCATGATTTTATCCTTGATGAATTTATACCCAATAATCCTCCAAATAATCTCCCTAATTTCCCTAAATTCTCAGTCTCCTAAAAAGTCTAAAACCAATCCCCTTATGTAGGTTCTAAAGGAGGAGTACTCAAGCAATAAATCATCTTCCCTTTCTTTATTGTTTCTTTTCATGTTCTTTTCATTTATTATTTTTTACTGGCCTCCTCTATAAAAATATAAGTGATAACTCTATTATCATATATATACATAAATTATATAATTTTAATTTAATATCCTTAATCAAACTCCTTTCTTACACTCTTTTATTTTTGAAACGAAATCATCATCTGAGAGCTACTGATTTACAACCTCCGTGGATGATGGATTTTTTTCTTCAATTTCTCCATTGAGGATGGTAGTAGAACCATTTTTATTGTTATAATAGAATATTATATACTTATTGAATCATTTATTAGGTTATTAAATTAACATATATAGATAAAACAAAGTGATTTTGTTATGATCAACAACCACCGTAACAATAAAAACAATTATCATTAATTGTTTTATTTAATGATTCATCCTCATACCATATAAAAAAATGATATATATATATATATATATAACCATTTACAAATATTTATGTTAATTAATATCATATAAATTTATTTTTTTAGATTTATACCCATTCCACATGAACTTCCATACACATATACAAGCATACCGATCATGAAAACCAAGGAAATGAATGCTCCTGAGAAATAAAATAGTATCTTATAACTCATAAAAAAGATATAAATGAAATTATTAAAATTATAATAAATAAAATAAATGTAGATAAGGTTATAAATTAATTAATTAATAGGTATAATTTTATTATCAAGGATGTTAAGGCCAAGTGTAGAACACATTCAGATATAAGGTAAGGGTTTTCATCCTGAACCTCCATTTTCATTCAGGTTATGCTTTCTTCCTCTATGCACAAATGTAATTATTAATTATTTTATATAATTATTTAAAATTATTTTTATAGATTTTAAAATCATTTTTTTATATCTGTTAATATTTTATTATAATAAATACATGTTCTTTGAAGGTTACCTTTTCAATTATTCCAGATATGCAAGCCCAATTAATAGGAAAGTCTTGAATTATTATCCATTTTAAAGTTCAAACCATACTATATTTCAAGAAAACATTATTTTTATAAAATCAAAACATTTTCACAAAAATTATATTACTTTCATTAATATTTTTATACAAACAATTATGACAAATAAAAATTATTTTTTCAAAAGAAGTATTCTTTTCAAAGTTAAAGGGATATTTATCTCAAGAATTTCTCGATGATTTTATTAGAGTATTTTAATATATTTCAACAATAACAATGAATTTTATTATTTATTTATATAAATCTATTTTATAATATACTATGTGATATTAAATGGTTTATTACCAGTTTTACTATGGATGTTCTATCTTGTTATCATTCACCATGCTACCCAGTTTGGTTAGTGATTATGTTTAAAAATTGGGGAAAGTTATTTACATAAAACATATAAATATTGTCTATTTTTAGAACCATTTATATGAGGAATAAATTGGAAATATAAGTTAATGGTTGGGGGTCTCTATAGCCCCTTTATGCAAAGGTAGGTCTTGTGAGACAAAATAGAATTGGGTTTTAGTTGAGGCCTTACCCTTGTATTTTCAAACGTCTTTGCCGAGGTCTTGACGATATGTCTTAGATGTTTGGAATTATTAATTCCCTCATTATAAAATTCGCAATTGAAAAACCATGTGATATTTGACTGGTATATTATCCATGACTAAGGTTTATTCTCTTATGTTGCATTATTTGGATTTATTTAATCATTTTTCATTCTTCCATATTATGTTCAAATTTATTTTTAATGTCATGTGTTTTTAGTTATTCACCATGGATAATTATTATGTTTATGATATATTCTATTTAAGCACGTACCCTTACTCAGCATATAATCCCACCCCTTTATGATGTTTTATTTTTCCCCCCGATGTGAAGATGAATTTTATGAGTGACTTGTACGGATAATCTAGGAGTTATGGATGTTTCCAATGGAATTGTTATATTGTATTTCCTTTCATGTTGTAATGTAATTATTTTGTATGAATCCAGTTTTCCAAAACTACTAAATGATTTTGTCCATTGAAATAAAAACTCCTTTTAATAATAAAAACATAATAATTTAAGATATCAGCTCTTGGCTACTGGGGTTAGGGTCTTTATAATTGATGTTTAGAAGAAACCATGGAAAATATATTTAGAAAACATAGATTAGGGAACACAGACCTAAGATATAATTTGATTATATTAATAGAAGAAAATAATATAATTTTGTTAAGGTAGATATTATATTGAACATCCATGAATACATCCTTATCTAGATAATACAAGTGGATGTGGTTCTGGAACAGATGTACCTGTGGGTAACAACTCCAATAAGGTGTCCCGGTCTAGACTTGGAATAATTTGGTACACATTGATGATCCTTACTACACACCTAGTTTGACACTCCTAGGGGATATTATTAGGATATGACACATTTTCTTTACATAACATTATGAAGTATTTAAAAGTAAATATGTCCCTAGAGAAACCATAATTTTGATTTTGATATTTTCTTTGCATAAAACTTCAATTAGTGTTAAGTATTTTACTACTTTGAGATTATAAATTACATTTTAATAACCTAATCTTATGTATTAAATTATTTAATAACATATCATAGTTTAAGTAATGTAAACTTTATCAATTCATGTATCCCATGTAGGGATTTCCCACCTATGAAAGATAATGATGTTGATATTGGAACTGCAACTGGTGATGGGAAACTTACAACTATACTGGGACATATGACTTAAGTTGTGAATAATATCCATACTCATATGAAGTATCCTGATCCATAATGTGGATGAGAAATGTTAGACCACTTTATATGATAAAAATATCCATCATTAAATGGGACTACAAACCAACTTGTATATGAGTAGTGGATAAGTTCCTTAGAGAAGATATTCCTCTATTTAGGATTTAATGAAAGAGAGAAATTTATCATGGAATTTAATAATCTATTAGGTGATGTAGATAAATAGTGTTCACCAATAAAAATCACAAAGGAGGAGGAAAAAATAAAAAATACGAAATAAGGGGATTTTAAGGAAATTTTCCTAGAAAAACATTTTCCCCTTGAAAAGAGAGATGATATGGAAAGGAAATTCTTGAATCTGAGTCAAGAGGAGGATGATTATGTTTCCAAGTATTAAGCCAACATTACAACGTTTCAAAGGCATGGCACACACTACAAACATAATCCAATGAGAAATTGGATTCTTCGATAGTTTAATTCCATCACATTGAAGGGTACTGGTTTCCCAAAAATTTCCATCATAAGAAGATATAGTCTCATGTGACATCAAGACAGAGAAATAATTCTCTAAGTCATAAAACATTATGGGAATGAAAGATAAGAATAGTATAGAAAAGGAAATAATGGATAAAGGGATGAATAACAAAAGGGAGTGTTCCAACATGTGATACATATGGAAGGAAACACCCCAGATCCCACTTTAAAGGAAAAGAAGTTGATTACTAGTGTAATGACAAAGTCCACCAATCCCATCATTGTAAGGGAAATAAAAAAGATAACAATGTTCAATGACATAACATTAATGAGATGTGAGATTCTAAAAATGATTATCTGAAGCTTCATGGAAACATTCCTTAGAAAATTCCACAGGTGAAAGGAAGATATTATGAGATCATGACAACTAAGGTTGAAGTTCTTAATGTTGTGGGTATAGGTATAGTAATCATGTCCTCAAATTTTGCTAAATCTTTATTTGATTTTGGTTCATCTAACTAATTCATATTATATATATTTTTGTTAACAATTACATATTTCCAATTATTCATAATAAGGGAGTTATTATTAAAAACCTATAAAGGAATTCTCATTGCAAAAAAGATATTTTAGGTAGTTCCCATTATGGTATAAAAATGTTATTTAGCTACTGATTTTATCATCATACATATCGTTGACACAAAAAATAATCCTTATCTTGGATTGGGTTTGAAAATATAATGTGAAAAACTATTTCAAGAAGAAGGAAATTTTGATTTGTGAGGGAGGTATAGAATTATTTATCTTTAGAGAAGATACACCATCATATATTTCTTATCTAGATCCACCCCGAATAGTTATACTAAATTAAATTAATGGGGAGGAAGATAAGGAGATATTTATGGGCGAGGAAATAAATATTTAAATTGAGGATATAGCTATTGTGAAATAATACGTTGATTTTTTTCCAAAGGATTTACCTGGAAATCCTCTAGTGTAGGGAATTGGGTTTTATATTGATTTAATTCAGGGTGCAAGGCCTATATAAAATACTCCTTATATAATGAACACAATGTAATTAGTATAAATAAAGAAACAAGTAGAGGAATTGAGTGATAAAGGATTTAACCACCCTAGTGTTTCTCTATGGGGACCCTTTGCTCTTCTTTCCAAGAAGAATGATGGATTCTTGTGGCTGTGCATTGAATATAGAGAAATCAATGCTATTAAAATAAATAAAAACTATCCCATTCCTAGTATTGATAATTTATTTGATCAACTTCACAGAGATCAGTATTTTTTAATGTTTGAACTTTGATATTGATATCATCAGTTGATGTGAGGAAGATATTAAAGAGAATATTTTGAACCAGGTATGGACATTACCAGTTTATTGTAATTCCATTTGGACTAACTAATGACCCCTCCATTTTCATGGATATAATCAATAGTGTTTTCAAGGAATATATATTTTTAATATGTTGTGGTATTTTTTTATTATATCTTGGAATGCTACAAAATCTATTAATACCATGAGAATCACTTGTAGATTGTTCTGAAAACTCTGAGAAGAAATGAATTATATGAGAAGTTTATCAAGTGTGAATTTTAGCTTCAATTAGTTTCTTTTATTAGCCATATTATCACAATGGATGGAATATTAGTTGATCTCTCAAATACAAAGGTAGTTCAGGAATGGCGTACAACAATGAACATAACTAAGGTACATAGTTTTATTAGTTTAGAAGGTTATTATAGCTGTTTTTTTGGAACATCGCTTGATTATCTTACTTGTTAGCCAATATTACTTAAAAATGGGTTATGTTTCCACGAGAAAAATAATGCGAATAATGTTTTGATGAATTGAAGAGGATATTAGAAAGTTCCATGATCTTGAATCTACTATCATGCAATGGTGGATTATTGATTTATAGTGATGGGTCAAATAAAGGACTCAGGTGAAACCTTATGTATAATGATTAAATAATTGACCAGGTCATAAGTAATTTAAAAATTCATGAAGAGAACTATCAAACTCATGATCTTGAGTTAGATATTGTAATCATTTTGCTAAAAATATTGATACACTTTCTCTATTATAAAATATATGAGATATATATAGATCACAAGAGTTTAAAATATATCTTCTCATAGAAATAACTCAACATGAGGGAAATGATATTTCTAGTGCTTCTCAAGGATTATAATTGTTCTATACACTACCACCATGAAAAGGTCAATAATGTAGAAAACGCATTAAACAATAAGGATCAAGGAGTTTTGAACAAAATGTGGATTAAAATGGACCTTGTGTACATGAATCTAACAAAGATGGATATAGATATTTTCAAGAAATGTGAAACATAAATGTTTTTTCAACTGGTATCCCAACCATCTTTATTGGAAATAATTAAGAGTTCTTAGTGTGATGATGAAAATAAACAAAAGAAGATTAATTATATGAATGATGTGAAGTTGTTAGACCACGTTTGTGAGGGTGGAATTCAAAAATTTGGGAAGAGGATATGTATTCCCTCTATAACCATGCTAAAAGGGAGATATTTTATGATTACCATAGCTTGAATTTCCCTATATACCATGGTATCCCTATGATGTATAGAGATATGAAATAACATTTTTGTGGGAAAATATGAAGCAGGAAATTACTGATTATGTATCAAATTGTTCAGTCTTTCAAAATGTGAGGGATGAAAGACACCTTCCGTGAGGTGTCATGAAACTCTTACCAGTTCTTACATGGAAAAATTATGAAATAACTATGGATTTTTTAACCATATTACAAAAAATTCCATGAAAGAATGACACAATATGGGTGAGTGTTGATTGACTTACCAAATCTTTACATTTCCTAGTAATAATAGAGTATTTGGAACTAAAGATCCTTGAAAAACTCTATATTAATAAAGTTGTAAGATTTAATAGAGAAATAAGTTCTATTTTTTTTCATGATCCATGAATTATATCAAAATTCTAGAAACTTATTTAGAAATATTTGGATAGTAGGATCTATTTGAGTACTGCTTATCTTCCTCAAATTGATGGGATGTCTGAAAGGACCATTCAAACATTATAAGACCTATTGAGCTCACTCTCCCTCTACCATCAAGGTATGTGGGATTCGTATTTTCCATTGGTAATGTTTTATTATAATTATTGTTTCCATTCAAGTATTCAAATGGTATCACATGAAGCGTTATATAGAAAGAGATTTCATACTACATCATGTTCGGATGAAGTGGGTGAAGTAAATCTTATTGGCCTAGAGATTTTAGAGGAAATAATAAAGAATGTAAAGATCATTCAAACCAATTTAAAATCAACTCAAAGTAGGAAAAAATCTATGATGATAATTGATGGAAGGATTTATAATTTCATGGGGGAGATCATGTTCTCATGAAAGTATCTCAATGGAGGAGTATATAAGATTTGGGAAGAAAGGGAAACTATGCCCCATGTACATTGGTCCTTTTGAAATTCAAAATAGAATTAGAGCTGTGTATTTTTATTTTGACATACTTCCTAGACATTATAAGGCACACAATATTTTTCACATCTCCTTATTAAGAAAGTACATTCCAGATGCAACACATGTACTCACTTATGAAGGAATAGAATTGGATCCTGACTTATCTTAATGTGAAGAGACTATCAAGATTCAGGACTCTAATGAATAGGTGTTGAGGAATCAAATGACTATCCTAGTAAAAATACTTTCGAAAAATTATAAAATTGAAGAGGCGACATGGGAGTTTAAGGATCTTATGGTGAAGAACTACCACAATCTTTTTGTGGGTTGACAATCTAGAAAGTTTGAGGATGAAATTTTTGTATGAGGGGAGAATGTAATGACCTAGAACTCTATCAATGAAATTTTCATTTTTATTTATATTTCATATAGTATAGATCACATAAAATAACTTATAGAACACGATAAAAACATCATAAATGAAGAATGAATGAAATAAGAGGTACTTCAAGAATTCAAGGAACCTATACCGATGAATTATTTACTTGACAATAGGAATAGTAATATAACCCTTATGAATAATAAATCAGACTAATGAATTTTAATATCACTAATGAAAGTATAAATAAAAATTATGCACCTTATAAATGAATTTATCATGTAATTATATAATACTATATGTTAATGAATATTATTAAAATTTGTAAATTAAGTGTTATTATTTTGGTACGTCATAAATATTTAATTACAATTTTATAACTAATAATATTTTTTAAAAGAAAAAATATTCATAAAAAATTTATTCATAAATCATCATTTTGTTTTATTTTTATTTTTTTAAAATTTTATAAGACCATAGTTTATTTTTGAAAGTGTTATAAAAGTAGTTATAGATTCAAAATATGTATTTTTCGAGTAAATAAAGGTTTTAATTTAAAATTAAATTTCTTATATTTGGAAATTTATTTTTATAAAATTGATTTTATTTTTTAATTCAACTCATCAAAAAATGGTCAGGCTGAGTTTTTGGTATTTTACAAAAATAGTTGAATTTTATTGAATAATAAAATATGAAAATTTACGATAAATAATAAATACCAGATTTATTGAGTCATATGTGATGTTTCGATGATGTATGAAATGCTTTTTCAAACTCAAAAGAACCTATTACTATATTCAGTCACATGAATCAACACTATTTCTTGTCTTGAAAATAATAATAAAATAATGAATAAAACAATAAGAAATCGCCCCTCTCATCAACTATAAATACCACCCCTTATCCTCACACCTTCCAAGATTTTATCCTTGTCAAATTTATACCCTATAATATTCCCAAACCTCCCCACATGTTCAAGTTATCTTGGTATCATAATAATACCAAAAAAATCTCATTAAGGAGGTTCTCAAGGAGGAGTATTCAAGAGGTAAAATCATCTTCATTTCCTTTTAGTTTCTTTTCAATTTTTTTCCTTTATTATTCTATCATCACATCATTTATAAAAATGAGGATGATAATTAAAATATCTGATATATAATATAATTATATCACTTAATGTAATATCCTTACGTAAACTCCTTTCTTACTCTCTTTTATTTTAAAAACAAAATCATTATCTAAGAGGTTCCGATTTACAACCTTCATGGGTGAATGATTTTTGTTTTTCAATTTATCCCTCACAAATGGTAATAAAACCATTTTTATGGTTAAACTGGTCTATAATATATATATATATATATATTATAACCATTATTTTTTTTTGTAAGTAGCATATTTACATAAAACAAATTGAGTTTGTTATGATGAATTATCCCCATAATAATGCAATCGATTATAACTAAATATCTTATCTAATAATTCTTCCTCATATCGTATAAAGAAATTATATAAATAAAAATTAAAACTTATAGAAGTTAATTAATCACTACTAGAAATTTATCCTATAATCATGGTTTGAAACCATTGGTAAAGAACAAAAGACCGTCAGTATAGGCTATACCCACTGTTTCATGGAAGTAAGGGAAGCTGAGGCTTCAGTATAGACATGAGATATACCTATGATTTTAAATACATATAACCATAGTTTACAAACCATGGTTACATGTGAATTACACCATTTCAATGACCCTATACCCATGGTTTTAAAACCATGGTTATTGTTTTTAAAAAATCAGCGGTCACAGATTTCGATCTCTAGACTGCCTCTATAGGATTCTGGAACCTAACCACTACACCATTATAGATTATTGATATATAAATATATATATATATATACTTATATATATCTTAAACATGGGTATAGGTGTAAATACTTGGTCATAGGTGTTCCCATGTTTTTTTATCACACATAAATTATTATTTTCCCACCACATCGCAGGAAAGCTATACCAATAGTTTTCAAAAACCATGGGGCACAGGTCTTCAAAAAAAACCTAAACCAATTTTTTAGAGAAATTGAGGGTATAAGAATAATAAACACCTACACCCACGAATTCTAAAAAATCATGGGTATAGGTCTTAAAGAAAACCTATAAACATGATTATTCAATAAACCCAGGGTATAAGTGACCTAAACCTAGGGTTTTCCAAAACAGGGGGTATAGGTTCCCATACTATCCATATACCCATGGTTTTGGAAAACCATCTGTATAGGTATATTTTACAGTAGTTAATATCATATAAATTTATTTTTGGGGAATTACTTCCATTCCACATGAACTTCCATACTCATATACAAGAATACTGATCGTAAAAACCAAGGAAACGAATGCTCCCTAGCAATAAAATTGAATCTTATAACTCATTAAAAAGGCCATAAATTAACTTGATAAAATAATAATAAATAAATTATATGTAGATAAGGTTTTTAATTAATTTATTTATTTATTTAAATTTTTTATCCCAAAAATTAAGGTCATGTTCAGAACATAGTTGGACATAAGGTAATGGTTTTCTTCCTGAACCTCCATTTTCATTTATTTCATGATTTCTTCCTCTATAATCCAATGTAATTCTTAATTATTTTTTTTATAATTAATATAAATTTTATTTATATGTTCAAAAATTATGTTCCCAAATTATTTCTTCCTTTTTTTTAAAATAAATGTTTTTTAAAGGCTCTCTTTTCAATTCTTCCTGACACACAAGCCTGATTAAACGGAACACCTCAAGTTCTTATCGATTTTCATGTACCGTCCACAATATATTTTAATAAAACATTATTTTTATAAGATCACACTTTTTTCCTAAAAAACTAAATTAGTTAATTATGGGTTTTATTTAAACAATTATGATAAATAAAAATGACTTTCCCAAAGAAGAAATCTTAGCAAATTAAAAGAGGTATTTCTCTTAAGAATCCCGCAAAAAATTTATTAGACTATTTTCATATATTTCAAAAGATCTCTTAAATTTTATCATTTATTGATGTTGAAATATTATTTACATATACCATATGTTATTAAATGGTTTACTATTAGTTTGTATATGAATGTGATATCTTGATACCATTGACCATGCAACTTTGTTTGGTTAGTGATTATTCTTACAAATTGGGGGACGTTATTTAAATATCATATATTCATGTTTTTATGTTTCTACCCATTCATATGAGAATTAATTAGACTTATAAAGTGATGGATAGGCCCCAATATATCTCTTTGATTTATTGGTAGGTCTCATGAGAAGAAATAAAATGGGGTCTTGGTTGAGGACTTACCCTAATATTTTTAAAAGCCTTGGATGAGACTTTGATTATATGTTTCTAATGTCCGACATTATGCATTCCCTCATTATGATATTAGTAATTGACAAAAAATGTGATATTTTTCTATTATATTATCCATGACTATGGTAAATTATATTATTATCATTTTTAGGTTTTTATTTACTCATCTTCCATTCCGTCCATATTACTCTCAAGTTTATTTTTAAAGGAATGTATTTTTAGTTACTCACCATGACTAATTCTTATTTTTATAATAAATTATGTTGTAATACTAACCATTACTGATCATCTGATATCACTCTATTATTATGTTTTATTTTTCCTTAGGATGTGAATATGAATATTATGAATGACTTGGAGGGATAATCTTGGAGTTATGGATGTTTTCAATGGAATGATGTAATGTATTTCCATTTAAGTTGTAATATAAAAATAATATTTGTATATTTTTATCCAAAATTACTAAACCATTCATTACTTTGTGATATGAACTCCTTGTAATCATACAAATGTAATAATTTAAGGCTCTGGCTCTGGGCTATCGGGGTCAAGGTATTTAAAATTCTGCACTTTTCATTTAATTAACTATGAAGGTCATGAAATAATCCATGCCATTCATAAGTAATTAATAGAGAAAGTACATGATCATTACATTTATGAAATAAATATCTACATGAGATTTCCCATTTTTATTAGATAAGATAGAACACCTCAAAAGTGGTTTTATTATAAAAAGAGGAAAATTTAAACAACCCATATCATTATAGATTTAACTATGATATTAACCATTTCATTTATAACAATATAAAGGCCATAAGAAAAACCGGTTCCATAATTTAATTTGTCAAGACACATCCGTTAAACAGATACCAATTCAATTCAATTAGTAATATTTAAAGATTCCTAATGTCATTAATTTAGTAATATGTTAAGGATAAAGTGGATTATATAAACCATATAATTAAGTTAAGAAATTATAAACATTCCATGATATTTAAGAGACACAAACTAGGGGTTGTTTAATCAATTTTCAAAGACGATACCTAAACATATTTTCGAACTAACCTCATGAGGTGTATTGGGTTGATTTTACTGACCTCAAACCGTGTAAAATGTTATTGGGTCATGATATGAGAATTTAATTTAATTAATTTCATTTATGAAAATCAATGCATGGAATTTATAGTGTGCGGTATAATTACACATGTTTTAAATAATATTACTTTTAAGTGAATGTATATAGAACACCAACCTCATGTATAAGATGATTCACTTGTCCAAAATCAATATTTTATTTAATCTAGTTAGAGACTAATATAATAAATATAAAAACACCCTGATAAAAGGGTAAATTAGATTTCATTGAAATAGTATTCAATATTGATAGGGAAACTGACAAAAGAGGGAACATGCATCACATAATCACTAAGTGGATTAAAACACAATAGACAATGGGTGATTCTAAGTCTATGTGAGGGATATATATCTATATAATAGGAGAGTATGGAGAGGACCATGTGGGGAGACTGTCACCAAATGGGGTAGAAAAATGGTGTAAATCCCATTTATGTTCAGAGTGAAAAATCCTTAAATGTTAATTTTTAATGAAGCACAGTGTTAAGAAACATGGTTTAACAAACTGTGTACGAACAGTGTATCTCATGCCCTCCAAGATACTTACCCCACATAGTATGGCTTCATAGTTTGATATAACTATGAAACAGCAATGTAGTGAAATAGGTTAAGTGGAACTAAATATGTCGGTTACGTGCATAGTTTGGAATATCATGTACAACTCATGAAACCACCTTTTCAATTTATTCCATAATTTTTTTTGTGATAGTGTACCCAAAATTAAATTGTTAAAAAAAAAATTTTACACCCCCATTAAGAGAAATATTGTTTCTCCTAGAGGTCCACAATTCTTAAACATACTATGCACCCTGTCTGTCTCTCCCTAAAAGTGATTTTTCTTTTCACAACGCCCCAAAAACACATATAAAATTCTTATAAACCTATCTGGACTTAAACCCATATAAAAATGAAACCATTATGTTTTCCAATTCTTGAATTTAAATTCTATATATTGGGTTAATCTTTTTTTAATCCACTAAATAGAAATTTTAAATTCTGTTAGAATTTACAGGGGTCAATAATAGAGAATGTTATTATCTCCCCACTTCATAACTTCTCTTTCACTAGATTATTTGGTTAATAAAGAAAAATAAAGACTACGTACTCTATTTGGGAAGTTTCATTCAAATGGTCTCATTGCACATAGAAATACCTAACAAACTTTTAATAATCACGTAAAGCATACAACCCATAAATTGTTGAAACTAAAGAAAACAATTATGTTCATATTAGAAGATTGAGATGATGCTTACCAAATTCCATCAAACACAAGACATTATCACATTTTTGTATCATTGAGGAATTAGCCTATGATTCTCCCTATCATGGTTTCTAAACTATAATAGATAATCATGAGCCATGATACTCCTACCATTAGAACTTTCCAACACAAGAAATCCCTTTCTGTTCTAATTACACACTACAACATGTTTTTGGGATTGATCAAATATTTGAATCCCATTTGATCTCATTTTTTCTACTCAAGACAAGAACAATCCCCAGTTCATCCTTGCTCTAATCTTACCTCATCCAGAATCATTCTCGAAATAGTTTATCACCATCCAAAATCAATGAAAGAAGAGGAAAGAAAATCCCGAAACTATCGATCGACTGTCTTCGAAAACGTTTTCTTTAGTATCCAATGCTTCTGAAACTTGTAATTTATTTAATGGTTAATTTTAATCATGTTCAAGAATACTCATAATAGTCTTATAGTGAAATGTAAATCTAAAACCTAATCTTTGATTTTAGGACATTACATAAACACAAATGTTTACCAGATCTAGTACCCCTGGATCCACACCATTTAATTAAAAAAATCTCAAAATTAAGTTATGGGTTTCCTCTGAATCATCTATTAAATTCCATGGATCTCATCCATGGTAGAACAAACAACTTAATTTACAAGTTACACAACATTACATAGTAGAAACATATATGTATCAAAACACTAAATGAGACCTAAGAAATATTCTCCTAGACTTCTTGGAAATAAACATCCCAATTTCTGTGAGTACATACCAGGACTTCCTACTTGAGAATACCAATATCATATAGGAAATTCCAAACCTCTAATATCCATTCAATTATTTCATTGTGAAATTATGTAGGATTTTATTTTTTATGTCAACAAGGATTTTATTTTCTCACTTTATCATGACGTATAACCGACAATGTCATATTATACATAGAATGGTGTGAAGATTAGTGAAATGATAAAATATAATATATGAGTACACTAACAAGATATCAATGATTACTAATGAGGTATGAGACACAACTGTCACATCTAAGAAAAATTTCCCAACATAGTTTACAACCAACCATATCCAATTAATGACAAGAATAATAGTTGAACATTAAATGACCGAATTACTTAAAGATATTGATTTCATCAGCTGAAGTATTGTAATTAACTGATCATTATTCCCTCACTAACAAGGCATTCCATGATCTATCAATAATAAATGGATATGTATAATGTGATTAACAATGTATTTAATGTATTAATACACAATTAACCATTACAATGAATGATGTATTGCAAGAATTGACACGCCTTAGAAGAATAAAATTCATATTTCGTTGATGCTCCCCATTTTTGAATCTAACATCCATACTTGATCCAAACAAATTATTGTTTTTTATCCCAATCATCAATTCGTGGACTAGATAACCTTAATTCTAGAGAAATGCAATTTCAGAAGAAAATTTTACCACTTCCAAGTGTAACATTTTGGTTACAGTCCTTTTAATTGGAAGGACATGATTTTCTTTGATTTATATGACACTCCCCATTATAGGACTATCCTAGTCATAATTTATTGAAACAAGTAACTCATCCCATGAAAAACTCTCCATCAAACATTGAACATAGTTTAGGAAGTAGAAACTATAATTTTAGAAAGTGACAATTTCAAGAATAGATAACCATTATCCACTAACAAGTTCACTAGGTCAGATACACTTTATATGTAGTCATGACTATCCTCCGAGCCCCACTTATTCAGATAACTAATATAAAGAATGAAGTATAAAACCAAAATGAGTGATGTATCAAAAAATTTGATCCTTTTACAACTTCATCCCAAGCATCAATTAAAGTAATGAATACATTAATTCCCAATACAAAATAATTTAGAGATGTCCAAGATTAAAATGTAGAATCTCAAGGATTAAAGAATTCCCACTAATCATGTACAGTTATCTGTACCATTTTATCAAATATATGGGTACTGTGTGCATCAACTCATACTACCCCAAGTTTTTACCAACATAAAGGATTACCCCTTCATAAAATACATAGGCTTCTCATCTATATTAATCCTAGTTTCTGATGAACCATACAAAGTATTTAATCCTAGTGTCATACTACACCATATGACTATTAACCTGGCTGAGGACTTACTATGTTTTCCATCACCGGAGAAGAAGAATAAGGGTCACATGACTTAATAATATACTGACCCAGACCTTGGAATGTATAACCCATTAAACTGAAATAATACATGATGCTAATGAACTTAACATGGGTAAACTTACCATATGACCACCCATCCAACCCTGGAGTCATTTTTGAAACTAATATTCCTACATAGGATGATAATAACTCGAATGAAAAATAATATTTGTAACCCTTCATAATAAATTTGCAATGATTTAAGTGTCTGAAGGATACACCTCCACCAAAATATCCCAAAATTAAATGAAAAATTGTTAACCCTATAGCCTAGTCATGCTAACAAATCATTAGGCTTACATGCTATCCTCTAATATCATTATATAAGAAAAATTTTATAGGTGACCTATGGGAAATTTTTCCATTCCTAAATATAGCAGAACTCAGGGAAATATTTAAACTACCTTCACACAAGGGTTGAAACTACGAATACCACATTATGTTTTTATTTATACCATTTAACTAAATGACCTTTAATATCAACAAGTACCAGACATAAAGAAAATTTTATAGTACTTTATTTAGCTAACTCTATAAGGGAAAAAAGGAAATTTATATCAATCATCCTTTTAAGTGTTATTCATTTCTCTAACATCCTATCACAAACATGAAATTTAACTTATAAATTTGTTTAAGTAATTTTATTTTTTCTATAAGGTTCAAACAACTGGGCTTAGAAATAGAAATTTTAATTTCCAATATATAGAAGAAAACAACTGTTAGGTTGTAATTGAAATTTTAATTAACTATAAATTGATAATAATTAAAACATGAAAGAATATAATGAGTCTTTATTCATTTTAAGGTGGATTTGTTAAGTGATATTCCACCATAAATCTATATGTAACACCATATAAGTAGTATTGGAAACTTTAAATAACAAATAAATTCATTTGAGTATACCCCAATAAGTTATGCAGTAAATAATATTTGAAACAAGTGACCTACTAGGATCCCATCAATTATTCAATGACATAATTACACCCATAGTAGGTTTTTTTCAATAAGAAAAAAGTATATGAGTGTCCTACTGAGGTTGAGTCAAGGCTATCTCATTACCATTATGGGTCAATACTATCATAATTCGATCGAATAAAGAATAAAAACCATAATCAATTGCATCATTTATTGGTCAAAATTTGGAAAATATATATTTATTTAATGGTTGAGTAAGATGAATCACCAATTCCAAAATTATAATGGTATATGAATTTATAATTTAAAAGGTAATTCTTGTAACTAAACCCCTTTATTTATAATGGTTAGATTATATGGGGTGCCATTTTCTAATTTATAACGTCCCATAAACTTTAAAAATTAGAAAATTAGATAAACATTAATTGAAACCATTAATGTTTAAGCCCATGCAACCAATGGTTTTTTTCTAAAACATGCCATGATTGGTCAGTTAAGGTTCCACCATCAAGATGTAAAGGAATGCACCAAATTGGTTGATTCTCAACCATTAATAAAAACCCTTATATTATTATCATATAAAGGAATTAAATCACCTATCAATAAGGAACAAAGAAATACAAATACGAAATCAGATATCACTGATTATAGATAATAATTCAAAATAATAATGAAAATAGATTTTCAAATGATCATTATACTAAAATAGACATGGCACATCCAACATGTTTCATAAATTCAAGTAATGCAACCCATATGGAATGGAATATGCATGTAATGTTAACCACTACATTCCTATAATGATGCATGTAACAATAGTCCCCTTCCATAGACTAATGATTAAATACTATAAATCTCGTAAATTAGTGATTAACAGAGAGTACACTAATCACTAAAGGTGAAATCATAATCAAATATGATAATGAACATCAAAAATAGTAGTCCCATACCTAGCCACTAGGTGTTTTCACTATGCGAGGGTTGATCACTCCATTACATGGACATTTACCAAGAGACGACACACTCCTAGTACCCTTTATACTAGCCTAGAATAATAAGAAAAAGTAAAAATAAATATCTAATACAATTTTGTAATATCCTGAAGTAGGAGCCACATAAATTGATCCTCATGTTTTTCTGTAACATCGAATCAATAAATGTTACAACCTATCTCCTTATGCCCATTCCACGACAACCCCAAGCCCTCCTCCCAAAGTCCAAGGGCTGGAGACTAGCGTCAAAGGCAATAACCTGCAAGTGGGAAGAATTTTCCAAGTACCTATACACAGGAACACTCAAAACCCAACCTATAAAGTTGAAAAGAAAAAATTTATTCCTCTAAGACAACAAAATAGAGTATAAAGTAAAAGATGAATGTAAGGGGCCAGAATACAAGCTAAACAAAGACAAGGTGAAATCTTAAAAGTAAAAGGGAATCCGAAAAGTCCATCTACAAAAAACTCTACCTGAAGGGTAGGTGAAGAGTAGCTACAAGAATCTATGGGAGTATGCTTTACCTGTCTAACATCACTAGACACCATATGGTCTTGCACAACAAAGGTCTCCGTCAAATCATTGATCGTATGCACAAGACACGACACTTACAGGTGAAGCCCATGCAGTGGTGAGAAACCAAATACTCAGTAGGGACCCCAAAACAAAAGGAAAAAACAAAAAGGAAATAAAAACCCAAATAAAATTACAGATAACATAGGTACATCCAAAATCATTGAAAGCAAGTTCATCAGTCCCAGAGATGAAAATTTTGTACTCCTAAGGGACCCATCCCTGATGAGTCACCAAGTTCTATCATGAAATTAAGCTACAATCAACTACCAGGCCACTAAGGTTCGCTAAATTGCTCTTTTGTGGGGCCACGTAGGTCCCCATGGATACTCTTCTATTGTTCCACTTAGGCCCTCTTGAATACTCATCTACCGGCCCAGTGAGTTCCCTAAGACTATTCATCTACCGGGCCACTAGGGTCTGCACATATATTTGTTTGTCGGGCTATTGAGGCCCGAAGAACTACTCATCTGATTCTTAGAGAATATAATTCTCATGTCATTATTCTTAACTCATCCTCAACAGCTCTGTCGCGAGGGTCCCAATGCTGCAATCATTTTTTCAATTGGATGTACATTTTTTGAGTTATGACCATTTTACTAAAAAGGGTCCGGTAGGGTTTCGATTCAGTCCGCGCTGGTTGTACCGACCCGACCCTGCCTAGGGTTCACCTACCCAACCCAGATCTAACTCGGCCCTCTTGACCTGGCCTGGACTAGCTGGGCCATGGGTCTAGCCCGCCACCTCCAACCTGGCCTGTTGTGGGTGGGACCACCTACTACAATCGAGACGTGGTATTGAGACGCATCTCCCAATTATCCCACGGGTCACCACGGGGTTCACCACCGCTACCGTCTAGCTATTCTGTGGTCCTCTAGTTGCATGAAACAGTGTGGCATCCACGTCTTCATGTGCCACCACCACCAACAGTTGTTGGAGGCCTTCTCCACCACCTACAACATTCACCGCCATCCCCCTGGTCCTAGCTACGATGTGCCTCCCGTGCACCACCTTTGATCTGCTTTGTCCTGCTGGGTACGACCTCCTCTACCAAAAATTTCACCCTAATGGTGCCATGGTCCCACAATACTGTGTTCAACTGGCCATGGCCTCCACCGCAGTAGTGCGCCGCTTAGGCACACTACCTTCCTCATGTTCCTGTTAACACATGCCACCACCGACCTTGGATTTGGTGGCCCCATGTTGTCGCGGCCTCCTGATGAAGTATCCATCATCTTCCACTACGATCCGCCACCATGTTTGGATCATTGAGATGTCACGATGATGAAGATCATAGAAACAAAGAACGAGGTGAGTGGGGCATGCACAAACACCAAATGTTGATGGATCATGCCTTGTTCATGTCGGCCTTGAACCATCCATGTATAAATTTAAAGGTATCTAATCAAATATTTATATCAAATCACTGGTTCAACGTGGATCCATTTTCCCAATGTTTTATCCCAGAATCAAACCCATACTACAAGAACAAGATACTCATGGATCAATTCGTTAGGGGGTTGACCCGCATATGTTGTTTAAGATGAAATAATAAGGAAATCCAATTCAAAAAGTGAAAACTCCTACCTAAAGTTGGATCATCTGTTGGTGATGATCGACGTCGTTTCATTTTTTTGTACAATCCATCATTGGTGGCCATTCTTCGATCTCCATTCGCTAACACCAAATCTCCAATGGTTCAGAGTTATTCTCCAAGATGCCAATGATCGACGCTTGGTCAGTCCATTAAGGATATAAAATACATTTATGTTATGTTGCGTTGCAATGTTGTTATGCTGTTTAATTTATGAAAAAGTGTTTCTGTTTTTCCCAAGTGGCAATGCCTTTAGGTTACAATGATTTCAATATTAAAATAAAATATACCTTATGGATTATTTAATTTTCCTTAAGATTTTTTTTCTTAAAAATTAAAAAAACTAACTTTTTCCATCACCCCATGCCAGTCAAGGTTAAGTATTTACTTTGATAAGGTCACAGTTCTGGATACAATGGTGCCCTCATATTTTTAATCCTGTACCTATTTAAATGTTTCCAAAACCAGCTATGAGCGCTATCTTAAATAAACATACAAAAAAGTTCAAAAAATTTTTGAGGCTTACCAAACCTCGGAATCAGGTTCCGTCTAAGAACCTAGTCTTCAAATAATCCCATATATTTGAAAATTTTTTAATGGAATTCTTGGACATTACATTTCCCCCACATTTAGGGATTTACATCTTCATAAGCCAAAAAAAGAATAAACTAAAACATGGGGGTACTAAGCACGGATCTGAGCCTCCTACTCCCAGGTTCTCTCCTAGATATTCCCCTAATTCCATCGAAGGAACACTAGTGGAAATGATCTTCCATGAAGGACCCTATCCTACCGATCCTTAATCTCTATTGGGAATTCTGCCAACATTTCCCCATCATGGATTTCCAAATTTCCCCACTCAAAGATGTGAGATGGATCATGCACGCAACTTCTTAACTACGATATATGGAAGAAATTATGCACCCAATGCATCTGTGGGGGGAGATCTAGGTTGTACAACACCTCACCCACTATGATCAGAATCTGAAATGGGCCAAGGAATATGAGAGAACACTTTCCACCTCATCCAAATGTCTACAATTACTACCGAGGTGAGACCTGTTGGAACTCATGGAATCCCTCCAAAAACCTCAAGGGCCACTGTCTCATATCAATATAAGATTTATAAGGGCTATGTACAATCCTCATCCTCTCTTGGATAACCTACACCTTCTCAATGGTAGACCGTACCAAATCTGGAACCATGAGTGTTGAATCCCCTTATTCTGTCTAGAATATTGGTGATCTTTAGGGTCACCCATAAAGCAACTCAAATAGTTCCATACTAATGGTGGAGTCGTAGATATTTTTATATGGGAACTCCAATAGTGGTAGGTGATCATCCCAACTACTACTGAAGTCCATGATTTAAGTATGAAACGTGTCCTATAGAACCTGGATGGTCCTCTATATATCCATCTGTCTGGCGGTGGACTACCGTGCTCAAACAAAGGTGAGTCTCAAATGCCTATTGCAATCCCTTTTACAATCAGGATGTAATGTGTGTGTCTTGATCCAATACTATCATTGATTGAAATATATTGATTCTAAATATCTTCTGCACATAAAGGAATACCAAGCCCCCTACTAAACACTACTCCCTGGTGGGTAGGAAGTGGGCCGACTTAGTGAGTCGGTCAATGATCAATCAGATGATATCCTGTCCTTGGGATGTCTGGGGTAAATCCGTCATAAAGTCTATCAAGATACCATCCCACTTCCACTCCAGCACCTCAAGTGGCTATGTCAAGCCTTCTTGTAGATGATGTCTAGCCTTGACTTAATGACATGTGAGGCATCGAGTAATGAACTCTACCACTGCCTTCTTCATACTCATCCACCAGTAAAATCGTCAAATATACTAGTACATATTTTTCAATCCTAGATGTACATCCAAAGGGGAGGTGTGGAACATCCTCATAACCTCTTCAGGTAATGCCACTAGAAAAATAGTGCACCCACTGAAAAGGATGTCGTGCTCCCCGTCTATTACAAATCATCCAAGATCTTGTCCTGAGGATAACTGAGCATGTCGGGCCTCATAGTCAACATACATAAGCTATGCCTCCCTAAATCGCTATAAGAGTGGGGAAGTGAAATCCATCGATTGAAGATAAGCTTCTCCATCACCATCCACAAAGGATATCTGCATCGTAGATAACTTCTTTGATGCCTCACTCAACAACTACAAACCAAATCTTCTACTAAACTTGCCTGCCACCATATTCCCATTCCCAGGAGTATAGACTATCTCAAATTCATAGTCCTAGAGGAACTCTAGACACCATTGTTTCATCAAGTTCAGGTCCTTCTAGAATATGATATACCTCATACTTTTATGATAGGAGTAGATAGTAAACCACTAATCCATCATGTAGTGTCACCACATTTTCAAATAAGGCACCACTACTGATAGCTCTAGGTCATGAGTATTTTATTTCTGATCGTGCTTCCTTACCTTCCATGAAGCTTAGGTAATCACTGATTTCTACTATATCAAGACACATCCTAGTCTAGTCCCTCATTCATCATAGAAAACTACATACCCAACACACTCCTCTAGTAGTCTTAATATGGGAGCACTCGTTAGTCTTTGACTCAGCTCTTCAAAACTATGCTGGAATCCAATAACCACACGAAGGGTTTTACCTTCCATGTCAAAGCTGATTAGGGTGCTACTAACCTATAAAATTTACGAACCAACCTTAGATAGAATCCAACCAAGACCATGAATCTCTACACCTCACTCACTCTTATAGGTGGCTCCCAAGAAAGCATTGCGTATATCTTTTCATGATCCCTTGAAACTCTAACCTCTGATATAACATGTACTAGAATTTGGAATTACCAAATCTAGAACTGAGACAAAAAGATATTACCATAAAGAAGGTGCTCCCAGAGTGTATCCAGGACAATCTGTATGTGTGTTATGTGCTCCTCCTCGGACCTCGAGTACACCAGGATGTCATTAATGAAGAGCACGACGAAACAATTGAGGTAAGGTTGGATGATACTATTCATGAGTCCCATGAACACTTATAGGTAATTGTTCATGGCGAATGTAATAAAAAAGAACTCCTAGTTTCCGTACCAGCATCTAAAGGATATATTTGGTATGTCCTCATCATGTACACGAAGAATACGATAGCCAGATCAGAGATCTATCTTCGAGAACCATATTGCTCCGTTTAACTGATCGAAGAGGTCATCAATCCTTATAAACAAATACATGTTATTCATGATCACCTAGTTCAGAAACAGGATGTCCACACAAAACCTCAAAATCTCATCTTCCTTCTTGGAAACAATAATGGGGCTTCCCTAAATGAAACACTAGGCCCCATGAAGCCCATCTCTAGAATGTCCTCGAGCTGCAGCCTTAAATCAAGAATCTATGTGGGAGCCATCTGATATGATGTTATGTATTTTGGTGTCATTATGGGGTATAGGCCAAAGCAGAATTCTACCTCTCTATAAGGAGGTAATCCGTGAACATATTCTGGAAAAAAGACTTTGTACTTGTCCACCACTATTGGAATGTGATGACTCTTCTCATACTCCAAATAGAGGGTGAGGATAGACAATTAGTGAGTGATTGGCTGCACCATCCTCTGAAAAATTTCATCATACACTGCAAGTGTTATCTTCTCAATATTTAAGGAGAACATTGTCCTTTCTCCGTAGAAACACTGCACTCTGCTGCTAAAAAAGTAGATCGGAGAATGAACTTTAGATAACAAGCTCATACCTAGGATGAAGTTGTAAGGCCACGAAACCACTATTAGGATATCTGAGCTGAATATTTCACCTCCCATAGTAATATCAAACTACCAGAACTAGTCTGTAATCATGGAATACACTCTGGTTGGAGTCTCCAATCATAAGGGTTGAGCTAACAGCTCTAGCAGATTCTCTGAGCTCCGAACAAGGTTCATTGAAAAGAATGAGTGACTGTCACCTATGTCTATAAGAACTGCACATAAAGTGGTGAAAACACAAGTTTTACCTCTAATAATCTATAGAGATTCATGGTTATATGCCTCTATCACATGTATCTAGGCTCACACCTATCCACCATATCCCAAAGACAGCGGTGGACCACCTGAGGGTGGTGGTGGTAGTACCTCGAACCTCTACCCACCACCTCCTGATATGCCCACTCCCCTGCCACATCTGTCACCCTGTAGACCACCTCACAATAACCTATTTCTATTCCTTAGTGGTCCCTCAACCATCATTCAGTCATCTATACTGCATGTCAGGAAATCATGATCCAGGTTCCCTTGCCCGCTACATGAGTAGCACATCCTACCCCTATAATTACCCCCTCTGCCCTGGGGGTCTTGTACTATTGATACTACATCATGGGGTCTTCCCCCAAAATTCATGGCCCATTTGGTCCCCTATGTCTATTTCCTGCTACTCATAGCTAAAAACTCTACCTCCAAAGTTCTACTAGTAGCTCCTACTACTGGCACCTTCTCTATAAGGAAGCTCTCCATGAGTTGGGTTTTCTCCAGCACCCAAACATTAGTAGGGATGCTAAGTGATACCGTGGTTTCCCAAATCTCTTGTAATAGTCCATGATCAAAATCTCAAGACCTAAAGAATGGGTCTCACAACATGTCCATAGAGTAGTGAGAAATCTCAGGTAATCACACTGAGTAATCTGCCACTATCATGATACCTTACTGTAGGTGTTGCGGCTCTTGTATGTGCACTGAGTGCAACATCATTGGAAATAACTACTCTCTGAAGAGCTTCTCAAAGTCTATATAGGTGAGGGTAGCCTAGTCATGCGTATGTAATTTCAAACTCCACCATCTCCCCACTGATCCTTGAAGAAGGCTCACGACTAAGATCACAATCTATTCGAGAGGCGTCCTCACTAGTTGGAAGACTCACATAGCCACCTCAATCCAATATACTACAACTTGGGGGGTCAGTCTCACCCTTTAACCATGTAGGTCTCTACCTCGGGAACTCGTGTAAGGCATTGAACCTACATGCATACTCTACTAGTAGTCCTGGTAGTAACTGCTGACCAACTAGTGGTGGAAATGTTGGTTCATCTCTCAATGGGGCCATCTCTAGTACCAGTACCTGTACTGATGCCTCATCACTGAGTATACCATCCTCGTGGTCACACACTGAAATCCACACTGGCTGTATACGTAGCAGCATCCTAAAATAGATCAAGATGAACCACGATCAATAGGTTATACCCGGTGAGCTGACTCATGTACATGAGGAAACAATCAAAATCCTATATACTGCATGTAACTAGTTGTTTCATGTACCTTGAAGAAATATAGAATTCCAGGTCTGGATGTATAGATACGTTGGCCGATGCACCAACAATAGACTCCCTGATCTTGAATTTCAAACTCGAAACATTCAACACAGTTTACCCAAAAATAAAAACATTGATTCTCAGTATTTAAGGTAAAACCAACTGCCCTTGGATACCAATTTTTCATGACTCGTCCCACGGTGCCCATGCCATGACTACCCCAAGCCCATCTCCAAAAGGCCAGTGGCTGGTGACTAGTTCAAAAAGAAATAACATGCAAGTGGGAGGCATTTTTTATGTACCAGTTAACATGCACACTCACAACCCCAACCCACAATTATGAAAGGGAAAACATGTATTCTACTAAGACAACCACTAAGAGTATAAAGTATAAGATAATGGATAGGACATAGAATACAATCCCAACAAAGAAAAGATGAAAACAGGAAACTACAAAGGCCTCTAAAAATTCCGTCCACATAAAACCCTCCCTGAAGGGTAGGTGAAGTGCAGCTGCAGGAAGATGTGGGAGTATTCCTCACCTGTCTAACCTCAATGGGAACTATCTAGTCCTAGACCATGATGTTCTCTGTCAAAGAGTAAATCGTCATCACAATACTTGTCATGTGAGGTCGAATCTCATGCAGGGGTGAGTAAAAAAATACTCATTAGGTAGCCCAAACCAAAAAGAAAAACTATAAAGGAAAATAACACATGAATAAAAGGAAAGATAACAAAGGTAAAACCAAAAACTATAGAATGAATTTTAATCAGTCATAAAGCAAAAAAATTTCTACTATTGAGGGACTCATCCTAGACGATTCATCGATGTCCATCGGGCCACTGAGGTCCACTCACCTGTCGGACCATTGAGATTCACTTGGATACTCTCTTGGCAGGCCACTAAGGTCCACACAACTCCTTTTCTACTGAGCCAATGAGGTCCCCTGAACTACTCATCTTCCGGTCCACTTTGGTCCACATGGATATTTATCTTCCAGGCCACTAAGGTTTGCATGACTATTCGACTTCCAGTCCATTGAGGTCCGCACGACTACTCATCTGATTTCAGAAGAATATACTCCGCAAATCAGAAGATATAAATCAACCTCTATGTAAACTCACTTAGATTATACTGAAAGGACCACTCCATTGTTAGGGTACCAATTTTTCAAATGGTTTGTCAATCACAGGTATGGTTTCTGAGTTATGATCGTATTACTAAAAAGGGTCTGGTGGCATTCGAGTCATGTCCGACCCGATCGGACCAACCCAGGATGAGGTTCACGGAGCTGACCAAGGTCTAACCTAGACCACTAGGCCTAGACCGGATTGGCTAGGACACCCAGGGGGAGGGAATCTCCTTCTCCCCATCCCACTGTTAGCAGGTCAGCCTGCTACAGCTGAGACGTGGTGGCATGCCTCATCTCCAGAACACCTCATAGGTCGCCACAGGGTTCAACAAAACCACATGACTTGGCACAGACTCTATGTATACATATACATCCATTTTCAGTTGTTTCTGAAGGCCAACTCCACCACCTACTACTTCGACCGTGGCCCCCTTATTACCCCATGGCGTAATTCATTTTCTCCATCGTGGCCCACTGGATGCGGCCTCATCAACCTGACACAGCGCCTCTACATTGTTTTAGTCCCACAACCATGCGGACCACTAACTATGGCCTCCTCCACTGTAGCATTCCGCCTTACACATGTGGCCCCCACCACATATCTCTGCCAACCTTCGAGCTGGTGTACCCTTGTCGTTGGGGCCTCCTGTCGGGGTATCGGCCCACTTTCATCATGATCTGAAGCTATGTTGCAGTCATTGAGTTGTTGTGGTGATGGGTATTTGAGAAACAAAGAATATAGGGGAGGGTATTACATGAACACCCAATGTGGATAGATTATTCCTTGTTTGCATCATCCTTGATCCATCCACGTAAGAATTTAAGGGGAAGATAAAAAAATATTTAAATCAAATCACAGCTTCAACATGGATCTATTTTCCTGATGTTTTATCCTAGAATAAAACCCATCTGGTAAGAAAAAATGACCCATGGATCAATATGTTAGTGGATTGATCCACGTTTTTTATATAGGAAGAATGAACGAGGAAATCCAATTAACAATGATCAAATCCCTACCCGAAGATGGATCGTTCGCTGGTGATGGTTGGTGTCACTATATTCTCTATTCAATAATTCATTGTTGGTGTTCATTCGTCAATCGCCTTTCTCCAACACCAAAGCTCCATCAGTTCATAGTGGTTATCCAACATGCCAATGATCGATTCTTGGTCAATCCATTAATGATAGAAAACATATTTCTTTTACATTTCATTATAGTTTTGTAACGCTGTTTCATTTATGAAACACCCTTTCAGTTATGCCTGAGTGGAAATTCCATTATGTTGCAATGATTTTGAAGTTCAAATAAAAAAAGTGAAGATTTATTTTACTTTACTTATGAAAAATATTTTGTTTTATTTTTCATAAAAATGAAAAATAATAATTTTCCCTCAACCCGCGCCAGTCGAGGATAAGTACTTACATAGGTAAGGTCATTGTTCTGGATGCAATGGTGCCCGCTTATTTTTAATCTATGAACTCATTTAGAAGTTTCCAAAACCACCTATGAAAATTTTCTTAAATAAACATAAGAAAAATTTCAAAAATGTTTTCTAAGAATGCAGTGCCTTGGAATCAAGTTTTTTCTAAGCAACAAGTCTTAATATAATCCCATATATTTGAAAACAAATTCCTGGAATTTCGAGACATTACAATAAATCCTCCCTATATGCTAGAGTATACCAACTAGAAGCAATAATCCAGTGATGGTACGATGGTGGGACTATACCATCATGGTCTGAATATTACAAATATATAGAATAAATAATATATCAACAACATAACAAGTATAAATTAAATACATCATAAATATAATGACTTACAATCAATAATAAATGGAAATCATAATCATACATGTCCATGTTATACAATAATATTCACAAGATGAAATAAAATAGGTAATAAATAAAAATACTAAATGAAAAGAAAAAAAATCCCCAAAGTATTTATCAACGATCATCTTATGGATTGACTCATTATTGTTCTTCTTAGCTACTATATACAAGCACAATATCACAAGTATAATATGAAACATTATTTTCAATCAAAAGGACTGTTTGGAAACCCCATTGAATTGATGGATTGAAAAGGGTGTGCAATATACTCAATAGGACACCATAAATGGCCTCTCATTATATCCATTCAGCGAGTATAAATTAAATCAACGTACATGTATAATAATAATGTAGTTGATAAATAAAAGTAATCATGTCAGGATAAGGTTCTCCAAGGACACCTGGATGACTTCACCTACCTTGGCCTAAGCCAGAATATCTGTTAAATTCAATCATGTAAATATATGAAAATTTTTAAACATATATTTATATATAGAGAGAAATATATATATAAATTCACTAGTGGGATCATGGGGTGGAAGACCAAGGCAACCACATAATAGTATCACAAGTTTCATTTATCTAATTTAGAAACTCTATTAAGATATCCTGACTAGGGACCATAGTCATGGTCACAAAAGTATAATATTAATATATAACACTAAGTAAGGCTATAAAATTCATGTATAATATTGATCAATCATGTAATAAATCTCATTTTTTATATCTGCTTATGCATGGTATTCCAACTTGGTAATCCATGATTCAATCAAAAACTAATATAAAATCTTTAACCCAAGAGGCCATATGGGGAATTCCATTTAAGGAACCTAGGTATTTTTCCCGGGTCTAATACAATTATTTAAGCCAATGAACCTATCCAAGGTGTTCCACACAAGGAACCTGGGTGTAACCCTCAGATTTACATAAACCATTTAGGCTATGATACTCTCTAAGGCATTACACATAAGGGAAACGAGTATTAAACATGGTATACATATTCTCAATCATCCTAAGAGCTATTCCATGGTATTCTTTATATGAAAAACGAGTATCATTGAAGGTCCACACAATTCATTCAACCTATGAGCCCATCTAAGGAATTCTGTAAAAAAGAATCCAAGTATCACTAAATGCTGAATATAAATAATATATATATTAAAATTTGTGTAAAAGATAAATAAATGATAGTAAAAATTTAATACTAAAATTCAAGCATATACCTTGTGTTATTTAATTTAAAAAACTAAAAAGGAAATGAAAAGGGATAGGCTAATTATAAGTAACTAACAGAAAACATATATGATCATTCAATTTATACAATAAATATCTCTATGACATTACCCCTTATTATTATAGAAGATAGTTCATGTCAAAGGTGGTTTTATATTAAAGTATTGGAAATGGATACAACCCATTTCATTTTTAATTTAACTGTGCAATTATCCATTTTATTTTTGACAATATGAAGGCCATGATAAAATCCCAGGACGTAATTTAATTCATGAGAAAACATACATTAAATAGAATAGAATTCAATTCAATTGATAATATTTAATGATTCAAACTGTCAAAAAAAAATTAACATATTAAGACTAAGATGTTTATCCAAAACATTTAATTCTTTTAGAAATTTACGAACGTAAAAAAAACATTTAAGGAACACACTGAAGGGTTAGTTCAATTAATAAAAAAATGGTACATAATTATATAATTGAACCCACCACATGAGGTTGTTTAGTTTGAGGTTGTTGACCACCAAACATGTAAAAGGGAACTAGATTATGATCAAATCATTTAATTTAATTAAATTGTCAATTAAGATCAAATGCGTGGAAGGAATGATGCCATCTATAATTTCACATGATATAAATGATTATAATTTTAAAGGAAAACATATATACCTTATACCACAATGTTATGATTCTTTACTCATTAAATATCATGTCGTTTTGAAAGAAATCAATGAAATTAAAAAACACCACAAAATAGGATAAAATTGATCGCATTGGAATATCATTAAATATGGAAATATAAATTGATAGAAGAGGGAAGAGTAATTAAAACCTCACTGAGGGGATTCCAATGAAACAAAAAATCAATGATTCCATGTAGAAATAAAGAAGATCTGTCGAATGAGGAGGAGAGGAAGGAGTGGTGCACGTGGAGAGCTCCTGGCCGAATGGGGGATGAAAATGGTGGAAACCCCATTTAATTTTAGAGGGGAAAATTATCAATTTGTCCCATTTATTATAGGATACATTTTAACTTACCTCATTCCAACCATGTATCTCCCACTATCCAAGTGTTGTACCAAACACAGTTTGACCACATGGTTTGATCAAACTCTCTCCCAACTATGTTGTGCTACTAGTTAAGTGGTACTAACCATGAGAGAAAATCACAAAGTTTGTACAACCATGCACAACATGTTCACCCACCTTTAAAATTTATTATTGTCATTTTTCATTATAATCCACCCCACATTTCATAGTATAATAATCCACGTTGTACACCAATTAAGGCCCACCTAGTTTAAAAAAACTATGCATCCCTTTCTATCTCTCTCGAAAAGTGCTTTTCTAGGGATCAACACCAGTAAAACTCATCCAAAATCCCAAGATAGATATCATTCCTTAATAACAATCTAAAAATAAAAAATTTAAGAGTTCCCATACTTGAATTTACATTTTAAATATTTGTTTAATATTCAACCCATCCACTAATGGAATGTTTACATTTTGTTCAAAATTTTCATTCCCAAAACACATAGGATGATACATATATATTTTACCCCATTAATATAAATAAATAACATCATAAAAAACCGATAAATTCAATATAAGATAATGTTAAAATAATTATTTTGAAAAACTATATTAATTTAATGAACTAAAATTAATAAAAATGGTTGAAAATAATTATAATTACTAGGTACAAAATTTTATAAAACCATTTTAAATTAAACATATTTTGGAATCATAAAATTACTTTACTAAAAATTAACATATTATTTATTATGAATTATTCAATACATTTGATATATATAGACTTTATTCATATTTTTAATAATGCTATTATTATGATTCATACTTCTAATTTAATAGCTTGGTTATAATGGTCACATTAAAATAATAATATTTTCATCATAATTCACATGAAGCTTGGTGTTTTATATTATGTGGGATATTGAGAATAGAATTGTTTTGAAAAAAACATTAGGGTGTTAAATTTTATGGAAGGAAGCTATCATTCTAGTGTCTTTTCCATCATTCTCTAATCGACCCGTTCCATATTGTAATGATTTCATTCTTTAAAAAAATATCTCTTCCATTTAGTTGTTTTTTGAAATTTATTCTTTATTAATTAAATCATTTTGGGTTGAAAGATAAGACTAGAAACTGAATTGAGTTATCCCTTTTCAAAAACATTATTTTTCTGAACATTTATATGATTACACATCCACCAACGAGTGATTATTTCTTTTGTAATAAATCTGATGTCAAATTTAATAAATTCATTATTATGGATCTAAGGACCATAAAATTATTTATCCATTATATTCTGATAAATGATTTTGTTATGTAAACCACCATTCATTCAAAAAATTATAAAATTAACTTTGATGTTAGTTAACATTTGTATTTTGAAAAGACAAATTTAATTAGTTAATAATATCATTTAAAGATCGATTTATATTGCTTCAATAAAATCCCCCAAAATTAAATCATTAAAATTTCAAGATTATTGATGTTTCTTAATTAAATATAATTGAAGTTTAATTTAGAATAAAAATTCAAAAAGGTATCCATGATTTCCAATCTCTAAGTAAACCTAGGATTTAAAACATTCATTTTACTATGGTCATTTTACTTTCATAGTGTTTATATGGTTACCAATTTCGTTAACAAAATTTTATGAATAATAATTTGAATTATAATGATAATTAATTAATTAATATGGATAGTTATATAAGTTACACATCATTATTCATATTTATGATTAAAATAATGTTCTCTTCTACTTTTCATTTTTTATCGTAACAATAATTTCATGTACTTTTACATTAATATTTTTTTTAAACATTCACTTATCACTCTCATTGTTCTTTTTAATTAATATTTCCTTTTTTAATTTAATCCAAAATGTGTTTTATATTTAACTTCTTTAAGAAGATAATGAATTAGCTCAGCCACTATGATACAGAAAGTATAAATATAGAAATTGTTTTGGGGCACCCATGAAAATTAGTATCCAAGTGGATGTATTTCTATAGAGGTTAGTGTTTTAATAAATTCACTATTGTAATTTTTTTCTTTATTTTTTTCTTTCTTTTTTTCCTTGTTTTTTTATTCATCTACATTACTCCACATATTATATTTTAAACTACTAATTGAAACAAATTTTGTTATATTATGTTCCTTAATTTTTATTTCATTTAGTTTATCTTTTTTTGAAGACATTATATCATCCTAAAATTAATTTTAAAATAGAAACTAATTAATAATATAGATATTTATTAGAGATTAGAGAATATCAGTATTTGACACATGTCAATATTCCATAATTTGACCATTATATCCATTTATCATACAATAAAACAAGTAGAAATTCGTCATCTATCTTAGAATTTTAAAAAATGGAACATAATTAATATTTTTTTAATACAATCATTCAGGAATTAGCTACAATTGGTATTAACTATCGACCAACATGAATTACATACCCATATCCTAAATCAAAATTTGAACTCAAACATGGGTTAGAGAACCCTTTACCAAAATATTATCGACTCTCTAGTGAGAACCAAAAAATAATTTATTATAAATCAAGGTTATTTTTTAAATAATGAAACTAAGTAATATATAAAAAGAAAAAAATTAAACAACATGAATTCAAATTTTCACCTGTTGAAGAAGTAATGGATTTGATATATTATATAAATAATATAAATGTAATATGTTGGAGTAAATTAAAATGAATATTATTATACATATTATTTTTAGCATCAATAACTAAAAGAATTTAAATGTTGATTGATGGAATCATAAAAATTCAATATGAGTCAATGTATGAGTTTTGAGAGTCATTAAAGAAACCATGTGTGAGATTCCCAGATCAAAAAATTAATGATAAAATCCACATCTCGTACTTCGATTATGTTTTCACACCAATAGATAATAGAATCATGGATTTTAGATTAGGTGGCACATTAGTTGATATAACTCTAGTAGTAACTAAAGCATTTTTCTGACAAAATATCATAAAAATTGCAATAATGTAGTGATATTAAAATAACCACACCAAGAGGTATACATCAAATAAGTTCCCAAATTATGGATAATAGTTTATTTGATAAAAATTTGGATGAGTTAACTAATTTATTAAGTAATACATATTTATCTAAAAATACAACAAATCCCAGTCCTGTAAGGGTTTGGGTTATGTAGTATTAGATCATTACATCGATTCTTTCCCAAAACACTATGATATAAAAGATAGTGATACACCATTCTTAAGGAGACCATATTATTTTTAGAAACCCTCCTCACAACAAATTAAAATCCATTCCAACTAATATATATTCATGGGTGGAAATATTATCATGGCATGAGGTATAGTATAGGCTAGTTTTAATGACCTCCATTTCAAAAAGACAATCATCTGCCATTTCCTTACCAATAGGGTTTCAAAAAACCCCAAAATAGATTTTAATCCCAAGTACTAACAATATAACAATAATGGAAGTATTTAAGAAAGTTAGACTCTATCAAATAATGTATTTTTAAAAAACTATTCTTAGTGACCAAAATGAGTGGAAGAGTCATGGTATATAATTAAGGGATTGTAAAATGAAAATGAGTTTTTTTACCACAAGACATGATCAACTTCTAAATAATAATTCCACAAAACTTCCCTCTCAACCCAGTCCAAATTCAAATGGTAATTTCAATAAAATCATTTAACAACACAAAATTATATTAGTGGAAATTCCATTCTTATAAACATTTCAAATAGTATAAACAATATAAAATCACATTGATAAGACAATATAACCATATAATGGAAGAATAAAGGAAATGAGAGGTATTTCTAGAAATGAAGGAACCTATACTGATGCAAAAGTAATTTGATTGTTGGAATAGTAATGCGACCATTATTAATAAAAAATTTCCAATAGAATAGTAACCTCAGATATGAAAGGAAAAACAAAATTTATGTATCTCATAAATTAAAATATGAAATAAATGATATCATTGTTAAATTAAATAAGTATTTTAGAATTGATAAATTATGTATTGGTATTAATTTGAAACAAAAATTCCCTTTTAAAATTTTATAATTAATATAATGATTTAAAATAAAATTAATTATGATAAATCATATTCATAAATTAATATTCACTTTTATTATGATTATAGTATATTTTATGATATTTTAATTATTTTTTCAATAGTGTTATAAAATAAATTATTATTTCAAAATTGTTATTATTTTAATAAATAATGATTTTATTTAAAAAAATTAATTTATTATATTTAGAAAAAAAAATTCACAAAATAAACACCAATTTTTAAATCTACCCATTGGAAAATAGTTAGCCGAAATTTTTGGTATTTTTATATAATATTTAAATTTTTGGTGAATTGTCAAATTTGATAATTTATAGTATGAGAAAAATACATGAATTCTTAAGTCATTAATGATGCATGGATGATGTAAGAACCATTTTTTTGAAATCATATGCACTAGTTTCTATATTTAGTGACTATAATCCTCACTATTGATTGTCTTGTGCCAAAAAATTAAAAAAATGGGTAAAATAATAAAAAAACATTTATCCTCCACTATAAATACCACCCTAACCACCTCTTCTCCTCACACATTCTAAGCCACATAGATTTCTTACATTAATTCCAATTACTGTAAAAAGTCTCTCCTATACATCCAGGATCCTTTTTTCTCAAAAAACGACCAAAATCAATTTCTGTTAGGAGGTTCTCGAGAAGAATAAATTCAAGAGGCAAAATCCTCTTTCAATTTATTTTAATTTCATTTGAATTTCTTTTCTCTTCATATGGTCTCCCCACCTCCCTTCTCCAATTTTATTTAAAACTCCACTATCTCATATATACATTATTTCTATTATGTTAATGGTACATCCATAAACAATTCCCTTCTAATTCTATTTTTTTAAAAAAAGGAAACATTATTTGTGAGGTGTTGGTTCACCACCTTTATGGTTGATGATTTTTGTTATCTACTTATAGCATCAGTTATGGTCATATAACCATTATAATGGTTAATAAAAATTATATTAAGTGTATTATATCATATTTAATGTTCTGTATTATGTACATATTCATAATATTAAATAATAAATTAAAACTACTTTGTGATGATTAAAATTTCACCAAAATAAACTACTGTTCTTTATTAACATTTTATCTAATAAATACTTATCATTTCTGAAAAAATTATATATTGAACCATTTTAAATTATGTAAAACATTAATATCTTATAATTCCATTTATGTAGTTTTTCTTCCATTTGAAATGAACTCCAATAATTAAACTCATAGGAACCGATCATAAAATCATGATACAAACACCCCCAAAATGAAAAAATTAAACTCTATTGGTTAATGAATTTCCCATGAATGAAACTAATAAAATTATAATTAATTAAACACATTAATAATAGGTTCTTAATTATTAAATTCAGGTATTTAATTTTAGTATCCTAGATATTAATTACGTGTATAGAACGGTCTCATTTGTATGGTAAGGGATTCTCTCTGAACCTTCATTATTTCCTTCAGCTTACACTTTCTCTCTCTTTACCCCAATTTAATTATTAAATATTATTATATAATAATACGAAAATATTTTTTTCTATTTCATTCATATGTTACTGGATAAATTAATCTTTATTGGATGGATAAATACATGTTTTTATAAGGTTCTCTTCCCAATTCCTCTGGATAAGAATGCCTGATTGAAGGGAACTTGCCAATTTTTTTACCTCTTTCTAATTACCATTCATAATAATATATAACCCCCCATTATTATTATAAAATAAATTATTTTATCATGAAAATATATGATTGATTATTTATCATTTTATATAAATGATTATTCCTTTTATTCTTTAAATTCACTTTAATATTTTCCTTAAACCGCACTAAAATGTTTTATTTATAATTTTTCGTATACATTATTTTTATATGTTTTAAATTAATTTTAAAAAAAATTATCAATATTTATAACTATAGTTTATTATTAATTTCCAATTATTATTTATATTAATTATTTTATGGTCACCAATTTTATATTTCCTTTTTTTATGTCGTGTGACATGATTATGAAACCCAATTAGTTACATGGGTAACCATTATTCATAATTATTCTTGTGAAACTCATATGCAGGAAAATATTATGATGGGTGCACACATATTATTCTCTAATTAATTGGGTAATGTTTTATCTTATGATATTTCATGTTGGGACATGGATAAAACCGGATTCCTTTATAGGACCTAGCCCCCCTAGTGTAATGGTATGGGTAGCTAGTCTTGACTCAAGGTCCTCCCTTTGAAATGGGCTTAGAAGTTGGCCTTGAATCATGATTATGTCATGTTGTATATTTTTTCCAAATTTAGATGATTCCAAGATTACATGATCCCATTTTATAAATTCTACTCTTCCTTTTTTTATTCATGTTTCATTCATTTTTATGTTATCATGTTTTGACTTCTAACCCATGTGTTGTGAATTACTTCTATGTTTACTCCTTTTTTGAGATTTTTAACTCATCACTATTTTTCATTTATTTACAAGTTTATCATATGAAAATGTAAGTACTAAAAAAATATAGGATCTCATTCTGTATTATTAATATAATTTTGGTTAATTATATTTCCATGTTTTTCGTTTTATATATGTAATCTTATAATGAAACTAGAAATTACAATTTTTGGTTTTTATTTAATGGTGAATTATGCTTAAAATAATGTAATAATATGTGTAAAAGGAATTGTATGTTTCTGTTGGTAACAAATAAAGGTGTAGTGAATTTTAAAGACTAACACTAGAAAACTTTTTAAAGAACACAAGGGATAATTCTATCACCAAAGATAACATAGATTGAAAATTAGGGAGATCAAAAGATAGGATAAACATTCCATTCAAAATTTTATCCTTTAATATCCAATGTTTCCATTCTATATGATTATTATATAAGTATTGAATAATATGATGTTGTATATTATTTTTCTTAGTTAATGGATGGAAATTGTAGAACACATTCCAACAATCAATGTGATGGGTAATGCGATGATTACAGTAATTATAAGCCTAACCTGATAAAAGATAGAGAAAAAAATATTGTGTTTATGATAATACAATCATCAGAAACGACAATTAATAATGGGAAAATAGTTTAGTTTCAAAACACATAAAAGAAGATAAGGATGGTGTCTTATATAATTTCATGTAATAAATATGATAAGGAAAAGAAGAATCAATTCCTTATGTGTCAAAAATGTCAGAAGAAGTATCCTAGAAGCTATCTCAAGTGTACCATGAGATGCATTAAATATGGAAAAGAAGTTAATAAAGAGTATAATATCCAAATAAAATTTAAGAGTGTTACTAAAGAAATTTAGGGAAATAAAATCCAATATAGGGAATGATAAAAAAATCTATAAGACCAAAAAAATGGGGATGTTGTTATGGTAAGACGGATCATGGTGTTTGAAGTAAAAATAACCTATAAAAAATGTTGTGTTTGTGGTTTTTTATTTACTTTCATTCAATATTTTAATATCTTTTATGTTTTTTAAGTACATCAAGTCACTCCCCCAAATGAATTGATTTCATCAGAAAACAATTCTATGATTATTATATCATATGATTGATGTTTATGGAAATTTACTTCTTTAAATTACTATTTTATTTCCTTTATTGATGTTTTATGATATATTTGGTATCTATTGTATATATTTATACAAATCAAACATCAAATATTAGGAATATATATATCATTCTTTATATCCTGAAGCACCCTACAATTCTGTACAATTTTATGCAGGAGGATGAATCTACCTTAGAATTATAATCTCAATTTTGGTTATTATATCCTCATGAGAAAGAACATCTAGGTAAAATGATTTATACAAAGGAGAAGATCATTTTTAGTGATATTCCCATTGTGAGGGACTACACTGATGTGTTCCCATAAAAATTTCCTAGTCTTTTTCTAGACTTTGAGATTGTATTATCAAATGAAATTATTCCTAGATATATACTTATATCAAAAAAATTATTGAATAAACACCATTGAGTTAGAGTAAATTAAGAATAAGTTACATGAGTTTTTTTAAAAGGGTTTTATAAACCCATTTTCTTAACTATAGGGTGTTCTAGTCCTCTTTGTGAAGAATTAGGATTGGTCAATGCACTTATACATTTATTAAAGTGAGTTCAAAAAATCATGATATGGAAAAAGTATCCCCTTCTACTGATATATTCCTTATTAAATAAACAATAGGGGAATGTATTTTTATAGGGGGTACATTCATTAGGTATTTCAGTAATTGACGGTGAATAAATGAGATATTATGAAGAATACCTTACAAACGAGGTATGAACACTATAAGTTTATAGTTTCCCCTGAATGGCCCGAAGGCCTTCTGAAATTTTTATGGAATTAATGAATAGATTATTTTGAGATGACCTTTAAAAATCGTGGTAGTCTTAACTGGTTATATTATGATACAATCTAAAATAATGGAGGAGATTTAGGAGTATTTGAATACTATGATAAAAACACTACGAATAGATACAATCTATGAAATGTATAGTAAATGTGAGTAATGGATGGAGGAAGTATCATTATTAGATAATGTTATCATTATAAATAGAATATCTATAGATCATTCCAAGAAAAATCAAATTGAAATGTGTCCAAGGACAACATCTGTAATGGGGATCCATAGTTTCCTTTGTCTTGCAGAGTATTACTGGTGATTTTTTAAGAAATTATCTAGATTGTAAAACCCACAAACCAAGATGACTCAAAAGGGAGATAGGTTTTTATAGACTAGTGAATGTGAAATCTCCTTCAAAGAGTTGAAAAAGAGGCTTATCACTACACTAGTAACCTCACAACCAACAGGCGGGGAACACTTTTTGGTATATAATGATGGTTCAAAAGTGTGATTAGGATAGGTACTAATCTAAAATGATAAATTGTTATCCTTCACCTCTAGGATGTTGATAATTCATGAGAAAAAATATCCTATTCATGATCTAGATTTGGTGGGTGTGATATTCACACTAAAAATATTGCATCATTGTCTCTATGGGGAGAAATGTGAGATATATACTAATCATAAAGGCATCAAATATATAATTCCATAGAATGAGCATAATATGCATAGGTGATATTAGTTAGAGCTCTTCAAGGATTATGACTGCTCAATCCAAAATCATTCAATTAAAGAGAATAAATTTTTCGATTCTCTTAGCTAAACAGATCCTACAAATTTATCAATGATTAGAATTTAGAAGGATCACATCTTCCTAGATTTACATAATATTGACACATGAATCATTAAGGAATAAACATCATCAATAATTTCATAAATGATTACTCAACCACACATTATAGATAAAATAAAGGATAATCAAATAAATTTTGTGGAAATTTAGAAAAATTTGGATACTATTAGAAAATGGAAAACCTCAGAGTTTAAAATTTACTAGGTAGAAGTAGTATGATTTGGGACATGATTATGTGTGTTATCCAATATAGAGATAAAGAAAGATATTTTTAATGAAGCACATAGATCACCATTACCTATTAACCCATGGATCACAAAAAAATTATCAAGATCTCTGAGAGAAATGTTTATGGGCAAATATAAATAAGGTGATCACTGAATATATATCAAAATGATAGGTATGTCAACAAGTGAAGGCTGAAAGCAAAAAGTCTAAGGGTAGGACGAAATCATTACCCATAATAACTTGGAAGTGGGAAAACACCACCATGTAAATTTTCACTCAATTTCTAAAGGCATCTATAAGAAATAATGATATATGGGTTATTGTGGATCATCTTACAAATATATCACACTTTATCATAATTTGGGAGCACTTCTTAATCGATCAATAATCATGTATATACATCAAAGAAGTGGGGATGATTCAAGGTGTACCACTATCGATTGTATCTAATCAAGATACTAGAATTAACACCAATTTCTAGAAATGTATCCAACGTGATCTAAACACTATGCTGAACATCAGTACGACCTATCCTGCTAAAACTGATAGCCAGTATGAGCGCACTATTCAGACACTGGAATACATGTTGAGAGAATGTTCTATATACTTCCAGGAATGATGGGACCACAATTGTACTTTGTTTGAGTAGTTATACAACGATAGTTTCCATTTGAGTATATAAATGGCTCTATATGAAGACCTTTATGGGAATATATTTAGAACACTCACATTCTGGAATGAATCTAGTGGACATAATCTAATAGGAGTTAAAATAGTTGTAAAAAAAGTAGAAAAGGTGAAAACTATTAAATATCACATCAAGGTAGCCCAATGTTGACAGAAGTTCTATGATAAGAATCATCTACATGATGTTTAGTTCAAGGTTGTAGACATGGTATTCCTCTACATATATCCATATAAGATAATCCTGAGATTTGGGAAGAATGGAATGACAAGTCCCAATTATATCTGGACCTTTGCGATCCTTGATCGTTTTGGAGATGTGACATATTTACTAGGACTTATACCTGCCATGTATTAGGTACACTATATATTCCATGTACCCTCTTGAGGAATTATATACCAGATCCCTGACATGTACTCAATCTGGAGTTGGTACATGTGGGAAATGACCTATCATATGAAGAGAATCCAGTGAAGATCTTAGATTATAGAGATAATGTTATAGACAATAAGACTACTCACTTCTTCAAACTACTATGGATGAATGATAAGTATGAAGATAAAACAAGGGAACCATAAGAATGGATGAAGGAGAAGTACCTTCACCTGTTTTCACCATATAATTTAAAAAATGAATGATTTCTTGAGAAATTTCCTTAGGGGAAATTTGTAACAAACCATAATTATATCAATGGAAATTACCTTCTTATAATTATTTCATAAATAATGAACCCCAAAAATCTCATTGAGAACACAATATAAACTTTATAAATGAATAACAAATGAAATAAGAGGTATTTCTTCAAATTAAGGAACACATACCAATGTAACAGTAACCTGACCATTTAAATAGTAATATGACCACTATGAATAATAAACCAGCCGATAAGATGGTAACCTCACAGATTAAATTATAAGTTAAATTTAATCATGTTATAAATTTTAATATGATATTAATATATCATAGTATAAAAAAATATGAATTTTAAAAATGATAAATTAAGTATTGGTATTTTTGTGAAGCAAAAATATTTATTTTCAATAATATAAAGAATATAATAATTTAAAATGAAATTAATTTTCATAAAAAAGATTCACAAAATAATATTTTTTGATATTATGATTATTATATATTTTTATGAGAATTTAATTAATTTTTTATAGTGTTATAAAAATAGTTATAATTTTAAAATCAGTATTCGTCAAATAAATAATGATATTATTTAAAAAATAAACATTTCATCTTTATAAAAAAATTATAAAATGGAGTACATTTTTAAAAAATACAGGTCATAAAATTATTGAGTGGATTTTTTTATTTTTCTAAAATAGTTGTTTTTTGTTGAATAGATGAATACAGTACTTTATGATGTAAGCTAAATAGATAAATTATATAGTAATTAATGATGTATGGATGATATAAAAACCATTAGTTAGAATTAAAATGCACATGATATTTTATTTATTCATATTAATCATCACCAATTATAATCATGAGCCAAAATAATAAACAAAAGGATATAATAATAACAAAAACTCCCATGTCCTCGGCAATAAATACCACCATCACCACCTCTTCTACCCACAAAATATAATCCTTGGTGTCACATCCACGATTTATTTTAAAGTGAAATTTCCTTTAATTTCCACAATTTTTTGTGGGAGTTTCCCATGCATTTTTGTAGGAAATGTTGAGTTTTCATTATTTGGGCCAAACCATGAGCCCATTTCCAGATTTCAAAACAAATTTAGTTTCTTTTACAACACTTTATTTTTTCAACATTTTTTAACTATTACACTTCTAAAATAGCCTCCCCTAACTTATTAACACCACCATATCAATTTTTACCCTTTATGAATCCATAATCAAGGTGGATATGAGTTGTTATTTAAGGAATTGGGTCATCCCACAAGCCCATTTCAAGTTTTAAAAAAATTGTTTATTTAATATCTTATTCAATTTTAATGCTTTATCGATGATTCTAACTATCACCCAAGCCCACTGACCCTAGAAAATCCCCCATTCTCTTCCCCCCTCTTTTATCTCATATGAATCACGAATTAGTGTAGAACTTCTTAGTCTTCCTCAAATCATTTAGATTTTAAGAGGTAACTTTTTTCCTTCATTAATCCTTCAATTTTTATTCTGTTTTCACAATTTTAGTTCAAAATTAACCTCCTCATACATATTCTAACATATCTTTCATTTTGTTCTGTTTGGAAACTCATCTACTAGTGTTTTTGGGGTGGTTTGTTCAAGATCCTCAGGTTAATGGGTCTCCTTCCTTCTTCCACCCATTTTTTGGAGTTTCTTCCATTTTCTATGGGTTTATTCCATTTATTCTTGAATTTTATAATGTAAAGAAAGTTGTTTTTCCAACCTAGGGTTTTATCTTTGGTTTCTTGGGCAATTATTGTGGTTTTATCCTTTATCTAATTCCCTTATGTTGTGGCAGTGGTGCGGTTGAACTTTCAACCCAAGATCCAAGGGTTTTGACACTTGTGGTAGGTGATTCTATGTATAAGAACTTCTAGATGAGTTAGATTTTATTAATTTACATTTTTATCACACTTCATGTTCATTATCCTTGTTGAAAAATTTGGTTTTGGTGGTGTTTGTTAAGAAAAAAATTTTATGGTACCAATTCTATGTTAAATTAGGAGTTTTACATATTTATTCTATGTTATGAAAATTGGGGTTGTTTTATAACTCTGGTAATGGATTTAAATAAAAAAATTTTGTTCTCGTAACTCTATTTTGGTGAATATGGGTATGCACATATTATTCAATGTTGGGGTTTTTAATGGATTTTGTGTGAAAAACATTGTTAAATTTTGTGAATATATTCTATTGAAATTATAAAGGTTTTATTAACTGATGTAAATGGTGAAAAGTATGTGTAGATACAATTTAGATTTTATTATGATCATAAATTATGTGTTTATTTGATAATGGATTTTGGTAACATTTGAAAATGGTTTGAGCACAAAGGGGAACCCGAGTATCTAGAGGGAAGATATGTACTAGTACGCTAGTGACCTGGAGAGGTTTTATCCCTATTTCACTGAGAAAATTGGATAAAAAACACTAAAACAACTATATTAATGATGGTTGGTGATCACATGGTCATGGGTATGTTCCATACTAGTGTCTCATGAATGAGAATGGATTTTTCTATGGTTACTTTACACTATGATATAATGTACATGGGTCCTGATAGTAACTAATGCCTAGTGGTGTTCTCGAGATTAGTATTCATTGACTCTTTTGTATTTATCTTTGGAATATGGTGGTTTTGGATGGAAAAAAAAATTAACTTAAATATTTTTTTGAAATTTTCTCACTCATGGAAAATTACCTTTGAAAACTGTTTATGTTTAAAAGATTCATTCTTTAGAAATTATTTCCACCACTTCATGCTAATCAAAATTGGAATGATTTTTATCTTGTATTGATTACTATATGGAATATATTTTTCGAATCCTATTGGGATTATTCTCACACCCTACTTACACCCCTTGTTTCTAAGTCGACTTGATCATGTTTGACACAGGTAAAGGGAAGGCATTGGGTGATAGAGGTTCGGGTTCCTAGTTCCCTTTAATGGTGTAGTGTTGTGGAGATGACTTGTTGGTGATTACCCCTTGTCATGTTGAGAATTGGGGATATTTTACTTCTTATTTTATGTTTTTTGGCCTCTTGTATTATGTTTAATCCTATATATTTAGTTCTGGATTTTTTAAATCTTGTTTGTCATGAATTTTTATATTTGGTTTATCAATTGTTTTTTATGTTTTATGTATCCATACTCTGGTAAATCCTACCCAAACCAAAATAAATGATACCCAGACACTTGTGCCAGCCTGTGGGGATAGGTAAAACACTTTGGGTCTTGACAATGGTTGGTTTTGGTGCCGATTTTGATGGAAACCTTACGCGGTTCGTAACAAAATAGTATCAAAGGGAGGTTACTATTTTTAGGTTTTATTATTATTTTGGGGTGAGCCGGGTTAGACATGGTCTAGGAATATCAGGACATTGAGTTTTGGTCATGAGTAGGGTGCTTGGACAAAACCTCCCTTGGGAAAACTTTAGTCACCATGGGACATTGGAATTTTATGTTTGAATTCACTTCCAGGCGAGACGTGTGGGATGCAGACTACATGTGGACATCGGTTGGGGGTGGGATAGTTTTTTATTTTATTGTTTTAATGTGTTTGGATTATTTATATTTTATGTTATTGATGAAATTTTCAAAATTGTTTTACTAATTTTTGTTCTTGTGACTATTGTCTTTTGTAGCAACATGCCTCGCCCGAAAGCTCCCATGCACCCACTCGAGGAAGCCGGAGAGAGATCTCCCTCACCGCTTGATCAGAGGCTAGTAGAGGTTGTGGATTGGTCTGTCCAAGATATAGGACATATACCATATCCTGTTCCTTCTCTTATTATAGAATATAAGACTAGTCCTTGGAAGGACAAGGCCTAGGAGTTCTTGAAAAACAAGCCTCCTACTTGTTGAGGATGCATAGAACTCCAGGAAGTAGAGGAATGACTCAAAAAGATCAAGAGCATGTTGAAGTTCCTGGACACACCAGAGGAGGGCATGGTGAACTGTGCCTCTTTTATAATGGAGGTTCTAAGATGAATGTTATGGGAATAAGTACTTGAAACTGGAAAGAATGAGAAGATTCACTAAGGATATTTCAATGCCATATTCAACGAATAGTAATTCCTTGAAGTAATATCAAATTATAGACCCTTAGTGTTCATGGGTATTGTTTAGGGGGATCTCTCTGTGATGGAGTATCCCAACCGTTTTGCTGAGATGGTTTTGTATTATCCTAAAATCATCTCTAATGAGAAAGAGAAGGGTCAGAGGCATGAGAATTGATTACGGCCAGAGATATACTCCCAGGTTTTCTTGTTTAAGGTGAGTACCTATGCTGAGGTGGTGGAATGAGCATGTATGGTGGAGATTGACTAAAAAGGGAGGGCTGGAATCTCTGGAAAATTATCAGTAGCGGGCACTTGAAGATCTTTGGAGAAGAAAAATAATTGAGAGGAGCAGGGGAAGAAGGGAGGTGGTAGTTCAGGCCAATCTTCCAGGTAGTTTTTATCATTGGATTCCGATGTGAGATTCGTCATGTGCCTCCAGTGTGGGAGGATAGGTAATATCCGATAAGTATTACCATTTCCTCCTAATCCCTATTATCAATGTGGAGGTATGGGTCCCTTTTCACACTTTTGCAGGGTGGTACATCCATTTCAAAGTGTGGGTGGATCAGTGGATGCTAGAGGAGTGCCAACATAGTTGGAGTTGTCGAGGATGGGGTGATCTTGATTTTGTGGTCATGGTGGTAGGATTGAGTCATATTCTAGGTAGATCCAGTTTAGGGCACAACCATAGACCAATGGATATCCTTAAGCAGAGACCAAACATCTCTATGCGGTGAATTAGGCACAAGCAGGATTAGTGGCAGGATCGCCAATAGTTTGAGGTACCATTTTGATTTCATCTTCTATAACTGTTACTCTTTTTGATACTCATACCTATATTTCATTCATTTCTTCTTGTTTTTTGAACACGCTGAATTTTCCAACTGAGTATTTTTCCTTTCTGATGGAGTTGGTGACTTTGCTGGGAAAGAAGAAGGAGCAGGGTCTCAATTGCCCGTCATGTCCACTTTCTCTGTCAAGGGTTGAGACGGAGTGGGACCTCTTGGTTTTAGATATGGATCTATTTTTAATAATACTCGGTATGTATTAGCTTGTACACATACAAGAGGACATCTATTTCTATAGGCGACGAGTGAGTTTCACAACACTTGAAGGGAGTCATCAGGTTTTTTATGGGGAATTGGATCCTCGGTCGAGTTGTGTGGGACGTCCACTCCTAGAGTTTGAAGATCTTGTTTTTCAGTTATCGTCACTCATGAAAGAGGATGATGGTCATGATCCTAAATTTAGACTACCTTATATAGTGGATGAGTTTTTAGAGGTATTTCTAGATGATTGTTCAGGTTTTCCCTAGAGCGGGATATGGAGTTCTCGATTGATTTGGCTTTGGGAAAATAGATGATATCTCTTCCCTCATATCGCATGGCCCCCACCGAGCCAAGGGAATTAAAGATACATATGGATGACTTAGAATCCAAAGGATTATTTTTCCTAGGAGTCTCTCCTTGGTCTTCTTCTATATTTTTCGCAGAAAATGCTAATATATCTCTCTGGTTCTTTATTGACTACTAGAAGATAAATAAAGTAACAATCAATAAAAAATATACTTTTTCCCAAATAGATGACATTTTCATTCAGTTTATGGGTGTAAATTGATTTTTTAATATAGACATGCTTTTGGGATATCATCAACTAATGGTGAAAAATGAAGATATCCCAATGAAAGACTTCTGAAGTAGGTACGACCACTTTGATTACTTGGTCATGCCCTTATGATTAAAAAATGCTCCAATTATCTTTATAGAACTCATGAACATGTTGTTCCTTCAGTATCTCAAATCTTTTGTCATTGAATTTTGATTAAATCTTAGTTTATTTGGGATCTAAGGAGGAAAATGAGCATCACTTGCAGACTGTTCTTGGAACTTTGCAAGAGAAACACCTTTATGAAAAGTTGTCCATGTGAATTTTTTAGATCATGGAGGTGAAATTTCCAAGGCATGTGATCTCTGAGTAAGGCGTTTTTGTGGAACCCAATAAGATCACTGTGATTATGTCATGGGAGCAGCTGAAGAACATGTTTGAGATCAGGAGTTTCCTTGACCTAGATAGTTATAACTGGCAGTTTGTTTGGGATTTCTATCGGCTTTCTTCACCGATGACCGCACTCACCCAGAATGGGGTGATGTTTGTATGGGCCCTATAATTTCAGGAATATTTTGAGGAGATGAAGGAGTGGTTGACTAACACCCCTGTTATGATTTTTCCAGAAGCTGGAATGGGGTATGGGGTGTATTTTGATGCTTCATGTATGGGATTTCAGTGCGTTCTTATAATGGATGATCACATGGTGGTTCATGGCTCTTTCTAACTCTGACCACATGAAAAGAATTACCTAACCGACAACATGGATTTAGCAGCTGTGATGCATGATTTTTTGACTTGGTGTCACTATATATTTGATGAGATGTTTATGGTGTACTCTGATCACAAAATATTTCCCTATATCTTCTTACAGAAGGACCTCAACTTAAGGCAGCGTCATTAGATCGAGTACTTGCAGGGGTTCAAATATGACATTTAATATACCCCATGAAGGGGTAATGTGGTGGTCGGCACCTTAAGCAGAAGATTCATAGTGTAGGCTTTGAGGAAGTATATTGACGAGTGGACTCTAAGGGCACTCTTTCCAAATATGTATGTAGAGACCACGGAGAAAAATTGGTATAAATTATTGGCAAGATATTAGTTGAATCCTTCTCTCTTTGAGTTGATTTAGTGAGAACAACCTAGTGATGAGATTTATTAGTGGTATAAGTAGTTTAAACATGGTTGGGAGACATATTTTTTTGGACATCATCTCTTGAGGTCATCCTATGATTCAAGGTCCATTTAGTTGTACCGTTATCTATGCAGAAGGTGGTGATGCATGATAGCCACTAGTCTCAGTGGGTTGTCGTTCAGGGTGCCACCAAGATGTATTATGATGCGTGTTAGCATTTTTGGTTTCTAGGTATGAGATAATAGATAGATTACATCATTTCGAAATGCTACACATGTCAGCAGGTGAAAGAGGAGCACCAAAGGCCCTATAGTTTTCTCCAACCATTACCCATTCCTACCAGGAAGTGGGACGAGGTTTCCATGGACATCACTATTGTCTTAATTCGTACACCTCGATGTAATAATTCCAATTGGGTGGTGATTGATCATTTTACAAAATCACCGCAATTCATTTGGATCAAAGATATAGCTAAAGTGGATGTGTTGGGATATTTGTATCTACAATAGGTTGTAAGGATTTATGGTGTTCAATTAGTGGCGGTATTATATAGAGACCCTCATATCACTTTTTGGTTTTGGAAAGGCCTTCATAAGGCCTTGGGGTCTCAAATTAATATCAGCATGACATACCGTCCTCAAACTGATGGTCAGATAGAGTGAGCGGGTCAGATTTTGGACGATATGCTCCGTTCATGTGTTCTAGAATTTAATGGTTCCTGGTATAGCAATTTTTTTATTTTCTAGTTTCTTTATAATAATAGTTTCTAATCCTTTATTCAAATGTCTCATTTTGATGTGCTCAATAGTTGACCTTGTTGGTCCCCCCTGTGTTGGGTTAAGGTAGGTGAGACCTCACTGCTTCTGGCGAGTACGGTGCAAGGGACATCTGAGAAGGTGTTGTTTATTAGGAATTTCTTATTGATAACTTAGAGTCTCCATTATTCATAATCTAATTATAGTTATTTAGACCTAGAGTTTTATGTGGGTGACAGGGTATTCTTGAATGTGGCCCCTCGTTCGGGTCATCATAGACTGGGGAAGCAACAAAAGCTGACATCGTGGAATGTTGGACCTTTTGAGACCACCGAGCCTATTGGAAAGGTGGCATATAGGTTGGCCTTACCTTATTTGTTGACTTCCATCCATGACATATTCCATGTATCTTAGTTGAGGAAATACAACCCGGACCCATCCCATGTACTGAATTGGGAGGAGTTTGATATAGAGCATGATTTATCTTTTTTTGAATGTATAGTCAGAATAGTGGAATTTAATGAAAAAATGCTTCAGGGAAATTCCATCCCATTGGTCCAAGTTCATTGGATTCATGGGAATGATACACATGATACATGGGAGCAGAAGTTGTGGGTTGAGAAAGAGTACCCATTCTTATTTTCTGATCAATCTCCAGGTTGACTTTTTAGGGAAGAAAGTATTTTATAGTTGGGAGAACTATCACATACATGAAATATTTTAATGTTACAATTTAGTTAATTACCATTATTTTTTTATTGGTTTTTCCCATGCATGTTTTGAGGAAAGTGTGAGTTTTCATGATTTTGGCCAAACCGTGAGCCCATTTCTAGATTTAAAAACTAATTTTTTTTTCTTTTATAACTCTTTATGTTTTTCAAATTTTTCACCCCTTACACTTCCAAAATGGCCACCCCTGACCTATTTACACCAAAATATCAACTTTTACCATTTAGAAATCCATAATCATGGGGGATATGAATTTTTATTTAAGGAATTGGGCCATCCCATAAGCCAATTTCTAGTTTTTTTTAAATTATGGTTTATTTAATATCTTATCATATATTTTTTATTTTTCAGTGATTCCAACTCTCACCTAAGACCACTAATCCTACTTATTCCCCCATTATCTTTTACACCTATTTGGATCTCACATGTATCTCATGTTAGGCCATAACTTCTTAGGATTTCTTAAATCATCCAGATTTGAAGAGGTATGTTTACTTCATAACTCCTTCCATTTTTCTATTTTTTCCACATTTCAGTTCTCAATTGACCTTCTCATTCTTATTAAAACCTCAATTTAATTTTTTTTCTATTTGGAAATTCAGATAATGGTGTATTTGGAGTGATTTCTTAAAGATCTCTCAACTACGTGGGCCCCCTTCCTTTTTCCTCCCATTTTCATAGGGTTTCATTCATTTGCATAAGGTTTATTCAATTTATTCTGGAAGTTCATAATTTCAAGAAAGTGGGGATTTGAACCTATGGTTTGATCTTGGCTTTCATGGTATATTCTCGTGGTTTTAGGCTTTATCTAAGTCCCTTGTGATGCGACAGTGGTGCGGTTGATCATTGGAACAGAGATTCAAGTGTTTTGACACTTGTGGAAGGTGATTACATGTATATGAAATGTTATATGAGTCAGATTTTATTAATTTACATTTTTATAACACTTCTACTTCATTATCCTCGATTAAAAATTTGGTTTTTGTGACGTTTGTTAAGAAAATTATTTTTAGGTACCAATTCTGACTTAAATTCGGTGTTTCACTTGTCTATTCTATGTTATACCAATTGGGGTTGTTTTATAACTCTTGTAATTGATTTATAAATAATTATTTAGTTCCGAAAATTCATTTTTGGTGATTATGGGTATGGAAATAGTCTTCAATGTGGGTTTTTAATGTATTTTTTGTGTAAAAAATTGTTAAATTTTGTGAAGTAATTATATTGATGTTCTAATTGTTTTATTGAGTGATGTAAAGGGTGAATAGCATGTGTAGCTACTATTATTAGTTGATTATTACCCAAAATTTTGTTATTATGTGCTAATGGATTTCGGAAACATGTGAAAATGGTTTGAGCACAAAGCAGGAGACCTGGGTATCTAGGAGGGCAGATATGTACTAGTATGCTAGGGGTCCAGAAAGGTTTAATCTCTATTTTACAGAGAATAATAGATAAAAAATGCTAAAAAACTATATTGACGATATTTAGTGACCAATAGGTTATGGGTATATTCCCTACTAGTTTATAATTAACGAGAATGGATTTTTCTGTGGTTACATTACACCGAGATACGATGTACATGGGGTCCGAGACTAACTTGTTCCTGGGGGTGTCCTTAGATTAGTGAACATTGACTCATTTGTCATTATCATTGGAATATGATGGATTTTTATGGAAAATATAGTAGTATACATGTTTTATTAAAATTTTCTAACTCTTGTAATTTTTTCTGGAAACGATTTACTTTTAAAAGATTCATTCTTTAGAAATAATTTCCACCACATCCTACTTATCCAAACTGGATGTTTTTTATCTTGTATTACTTACTCTATTGAATATCTTGGTGTTATTGTATTGTTCTGAGGCTCACACCCAACTTAAACCCCTTGGGTGTAATCAAACATGATCCTGTTTAATACAGGTAAAGTGAAGGACTTGGGTGATGGATCTTCGAGTTGCTAGTTCCCTTCCATGGTGTAGTGTTGCGGAGACGGCTTGTGGGTGATTACACCTTTTTGTGTGAAGTCCTTGGGGATGTTTTTATTCCTATTTTATGTGTATTTGGACATTTTTATTTTTTTTTAAACCTATGTATTCAATTTTGAATTTTGGTTAAATATTGTTTTTCATGAATTGTAAGATTTGGTTTATCGATTGTTTTTTATGTTTAATGTATCCATACTTGGGTAAATTATTCCCAAAACAAAATCTATGATACCCGGGAACATGTGTCAGCCTATGGAGATATGGAATACCCATCGGGCCTTGTCACGGGCTGGGTTTAATGCTAGTTTTGATGGAGAGAAGATTCAGTTCGTGACACATGGGTCATGATTATATTCTATGAAATTACACTCTCAAATCTCACCCCCACATGTAAGAGAACTTTATCTGAAAAAAATACCAAAACCAATTTCATTAAGGAGGTTCTCAAGGAGAATAAGTTCAAGAGGTAAGATTCTCTTTAGTTGGATTTTGATTTCTGTTCAATTTATTTTCTATTCTTATAATTTCCTCACATCCCATATCCAAGTGACATGATAACTCTATTATATTATTTATACTAGAATTTTATTATGATAATGGATTATCCATAATCAATTATCTACTCTTCTCATTTTGTTTAAAAAAAGAAAAAACTTTCCACGAGGTGTCGAGTCACCACCTTTATGAATGATGATTTTCATTATCTAATACCTCCTTCAAGACTGCTAAAAAACATTATTATGGTCAAAAATAGATTATAATTTATTTATATCAGATTATATAATGTCATTTAAGTAGTATATATTTATAAAATCAAATAAGAAAATAGAACGAGTTTGTGATTGTAAAAAATTCAGCAAAATAAACTAAAATTCATTATTAACAATTTTTTAATAAATCATATCATTTCACTTAAAAAATGATATATTGGACGATTTAAAATTAATTTGGAGAATTAATATCATATAATTTCACTTCCATTATTTTTATTCCATTTTACAATAAATCCCATAATTAAACTAAAGGCTGAATATCATAAAATCATGAAATGAACACTCCCAAAATGGTGAAATTCAACATTAAAAGTCAATGAAATAGCCATAAATGAACATAATAAAACTATAATAAATTAAATACATGAATAATTACTAATTAATTTATTAGTTAAAGGATTATATTATATTATCCAATACATTTAGTATAAGTATAGAATAGTTTCAGATGTTTATTAAGGGATTCTCTCCGAACCTTCATTTTTTTACTTCAAGTTACACTTTCTCTATACTTACCCCAATACAATTCACAATTATTACGATGTAACCATCCTAAATAATATGTTTTATGTTTATGTTTCATAAATATGTTCCTATATATATTATTCCTTCTTTTATGTGTAAATACATGTTTTTATATGGTTCCTTTCTCAATTACTCCAGATAAGCAAGCCTGATTAATGGGAACTTCCAAATTTATTAACCATTTTCAAGTACCATAAATAATATATTTTGATCCCCCATTAATTTTATAAAATAAATAATTTTATCTTGAAAATATAAATTGGATCATTTATGGTTATATATATATGATAATTTTTTGTTCACATTAAATGATCTTTAATATTTTCCTTAAGCTGCACAATAATGTTTCAGTTATATTTTTTCTTAAATGCAATTTTTAAAAATTTTCAATTTAGTTTGACATCACTTATCAGTATCTATGCCTATATTTCCTAATGAATATCTATGTATTGTTTAAATCCAAAGTTTCATAAACACCATTATGATATCCCCTTTTGTTATTCCTTATGAAAATATTATGATACCTAATTCTTTAATAGGTATCCCTTATTCATGATTGTTCATGTGGAACACATATGCTAAAACATGTTATGATGGGTGAAACCAGATATCACTATAATGTATTGGGGATTGTTTTATCTCATGAGACATCATGATGGGACCATAAGTTAACCTGATTTATTTATGGGACACGGTCTACCATGTGCATTGGTCTTGGATGTTATCCTTGAATCATGATCCTCCATGTGAAATGGTCATGGAAGTCATCCTCGAATCATGCTCATTTCATATTGTATGTTGTTTCCACATTCCTATGATTCCACAATTACATGATTCCATGTTCTAAATGTTAATATTTCTAATTTTTCTTAATGTTCAATCTGTTTTTATGTCATCATGTTGTAACTTCTAACCCATGTGTTATTCTATAATTTTATGTTTATTCCCATACTAGGCTTTTTATCATATACATTTTCATCATGTATTACCTTGGTTATCTTCTACCGATGTAAGGGATCAAAGTAAAATAGTATCTCACTATGCTATATTAATAAAAAATTGTTTCATTCTATTTCCAATTTCCACGTTTTATGTACCTAATCTTTGAAAGAAAGTAGAATTTAGAATTCTTGGGTTGTATTTAATAGTTAATTATGATTAAAATAATGTAATAATTTCTATAAAATTCTAGGTATTATATAAATCATATTGGGGATTGGGGAGAAAAATACTATGGTAAGTATTCTAATTATTCTACTGGGATTCACAATTTATAAAGAAAATATAACAAAACAACTAATAGATGAATAACAAAAAGATAAATATAAGAGTGAAAAAATGATTGATGAGGTAACATTATACCTCATCCACATCCTAATGTTTTTAAAAAACATTGAATATTGCATATGAAGAAATATAAAATAGTTTATAGACACATTCATGACAGTTGGGATCAACATCCTTCAACATGATGAAATAAAAAATATTACAGGATTTGAAAAATTACTAAAATAATGTTGCATAAATTAAAGTAGAACAATAAGAAATGGGATGCTCTATGTTGGGATAAATTTATATTCAATAAAAAATTCCGACATGGTGATGCCTAAAATGTTAAATGATCCCGACACATTCATTGTAAGATGAACCACATGGGTGTTACATTTCGTTGAAGATTAATATGTGGAGGCGCTTCTATAATTGTGATTCATCACTGTTTATTATAATCATTAATGATTGGTGATTTAAAACTAACAATTGTTCTGGTATAATTGTTCAACAAGGCTGAAACACATATATAAAGAGTATTTAAGGATTTACTTATTCAGGTAAGAAACATGATCTTTCCTCTAGACTATTATGTTCATTACATGGAGGATTATTTGGAACATTACCATTCTCCTCTAATTTCATTTAGACCATTAAAAAATGATGATATGTTTTAAAATATTTGAATCCATGAAATAAATGTGAAAATAACATCTAGATTTTTTTATCCCATTTTGACACATCTAGGGAAAACCCATATGATTTTTAATATTCCATTCATATATAAATATCAAGAAATTATTCTAGATTAATGTATAATAGTATTTCCCAAAATAAATTTTATAGAGAATATATATATATAGGTTAATATTTTTATGTTGATGTATATTTTAATTTCTGGAAAGTTATTTTTTATTATGATATATTTATTGAGTTTGATAATTAATTTGAAGCATTATAATATGATTTTAATGATACATATTCCAGTATTGAAGATCATTTTGCACATATATCAGTTTTTTATTATTCCTTCCATACAAAACCCACCCACCTTTGAACATAATCCATTACAACTAAAACTAATATAATCTTATTTGTTGATTAGTGTCAAATTTATAGTTATTAATTTTAAAAAAATATTTCCTAAATAATATGTGAAACTTTTGGATCATTTTAGAGATTAAATTAGGGATATTGGTAGGAGCATATATGACATAATATGTGTTATCCGTTATATTTTATCAAACAATAATATTTTGGAATATAGAGACAAATAAGTTGGAAAACCACAAAGATGGATCAAAAAACATTATTATAAATTATAAAGATCGATGTTGGAAATTGTATTGGTGTGGTTATCATTTATTCCATATAGGATTCCTAGTGGGTAGTTGCGATTTTACTTGTTCATAGGAAATACAATATCACTACTGTAAAAAATGCAAGGAATTAGTTAGTTCTGGTGAGGCTAAAAAAGATTACATGTTTGATTAGATTATAATCAACTAAATTACTACAATAATAAAAATCATTTACTCTTTATTTTATCAACCATATTATTTAGATTCGTAAATATATGGTAAACTATTTTTTTGGATAATTTTTTAGTTATTTTTCTACTCCTATTACACTCAATGATATAGAGAAGAATACTTTTATATCACTATTTGGTATAATCACATATTGAATGATTCCATTTTAACATTTTAATTCCCCACGTACCATATAGACATTATAAGTGAGTTATTTTTTTAGTTTTTCATGGATGTATTTATGTATTATTTTACTGTTTATGGTTTCTCATTTGATGAGTGTGTTATGAGTTTGGGTGTTGTGATGCATCGAGAATTTTTTTTATTTAAACATTGAGAAATTTCATTTCGTGGTAGATAAATCAATTTTCTTTGGGAAAATAGTGTTAAAACATAGAATAGAGTTTTGTAAATTTATATGAGACATCATTTCATCATTTTTCATGCCCTATATGTTTGAGTGATGTTATATCTTTCTTACCAAATGCATATATTTAGCGATTCTTCACTAGAGATTTTCATATGGTTTCTACACATCTATTAATATTAAAATAAAATTACTCTTATTTTACATTTGGTTATTCTTGTTGTGCATCCTTATATGTGTTTAAAAATTCCTCACATCTTCCCCAATCATACATCCTACATAACTGGATTATTTATTTTGGATTATATGTGATGCATCAAATTTTATAGTTGGAACTGTCCTGATGTAGAGGGTGGATGGTGACTGCATGTGATTTCCTATGAATTTAATAGATTTAATTCATCCCAATAAATCTACATGACTACAAAAAATGAGTTTCTTGGTATTATATTTTATAATGAGGAGTTATTTTTTTACACATTATTCTCTAATGCTGTTGTCTTCTTTTACTATACATATTTGTGTTACCTCTTAAAACAAATATATGAAAATCCAAGAATTGTCAAGGGTTTTCACCATAAGATAAAGGAAATTATATAGTTAGAAAACTTAGTGGCATTATATATGATCAGTGTGACTCACACTTCATATAATGATACCCAAACTCTGATAAAACTCTAAGACCATTTTCTCAATGAGAGTCTTAGTTCCATCTCATGTACACACCCTTAGCATGCTCATTTAGTGAATTCCTAATTTTACACAAAATTTCCTGAAAATAAAAAAATAATAAGTTATATTTGAATGTGGGTATTTTTACAATCCATGAAATGGATCATACAATTGGTGCTTACGTAGTGACCACATCATTATGAGATGCATTCCAGATCATAAGTTTCAACTTGTTCTGAAGTTCAACTATACACCTTCTTGTTGAGGACACTTTATTCCCCAACAATTATACAGTAAGGTCTTAGCCACATGATTATGTTAGCATTATTTGTTTCATTATAATCATATATTTTTCTAGATATGTTCACATTTCCAACAAACTATAAATATTGGGAAGAGACCAGTGATGCACCAACACCACATAATTTTTTCTGAGACTTTTGATACTTGGTTAATTATTTCCATGGTTCAATTTTGCAATATTTTGTTTTTTTGTAAATTTTTATTAAATGCTATTGTATTAGAAAATGGTTGGCGTAAAAATACACCAAGGAAAATGACTGAAATGCAGTAGTTTATTTTTTCAAAGTATGGTTTTTTAATTAGAGTCCAAAAGGAGATCATTACTAGTCAAGGGCCAAACTTCTACAATCAAAATGTTGGTTCCCTCCATTGAATGTTCATGGTGACAAACAAAACACAAAAACCTTACCAACCCTATAGAAATGGATCGACTAAAGTCTCAAATCAAGTATCAAAGAAAATTTTGTCGAAAAATTTGAAACAAAATAGAAAACATTGGGGAAAGTACGTGGATGATGTGATTTTGGCTTATAGGATGAAATTTAAAACACCAACTAATACTTCCACATATTGAATCATATTTCATAAATAATTTCATGTTTTTATGGAAGTAGATCATCAATAATATTGGAAAAAAATAAAATAAACATGGATTTATAAAAAAATAAATTATTAAAGGATGTTGAAAATTTATGAGCCTAACAAGATTAGGTTCACATCATATCAGAATTCAATAATCTATAAAGAAATATGAAAATAAACTCATGATAGGATGATCAATGAAAGGGAGTTTAATGTGGTACAAAATTTAATTATGTATATCTTGTGACTAAATTTTAATATTGTGGGTATCACATAAGAGGCCACATGAAGGAGATTCATTATTAAAAGAAAATGTTTTATGAAAAAATTTGGTCGATTCCCAATACAAAAAGTGTATTTTCATCACACTATACAAGGACATCATCACTTAAGAACACAATGATATATCATACCCTGTCAATTTTATATCATTTTTATAATATAAATTCTATATTTCATGTACATACATCATTTCATAGCATATAATTATAGAAAATGCAACATTTTAATTGCGGTGGAGGGGATGAAATTTTGGATATATATTTTTTTATGGATTTTATATTTTCTTTAAATTTATTATATTTTTATTATAGTATACAATAGATGAACTGAATATTCACAATCATTTTTCATTTATAAGTTTATTATGATAAATTTGAAATGTTTTTTGAAAAAATGGCTTCTATATAATTATTGATATTATTCTTATTTCCAATAATGGGATTTTAAGAACATTTTTACAAGTTTAACCAATATTAGAAATCCATTTCCATGAAAAATTATCCCAAAACATTTTTATAGTATCAAGTGTCATTTTGTGCCCCTTTTAAACTATTATTTATTATACAATTACCTTCTAGATGCAATTAGGTCCGATTTGGAATCACACATGACGTCAAGCATACCTCCCTATAAAAAAGAGGATGCAAAATAGTAGTGTGGGTCTCAAGTGGAACCTTGAGGAGTATATACCCTCTATTAGAGTGAATATGAGAAATAAATAAAAATTAGACAAAATGAATAAACAATCAATGTAAAATAATGAAATTGAATAATGACATACACATAATATTTTCTCCAAAATTGGTAATCATGTATAGAGTGTAAGAAAAATATTATAAATACAGTGAATAAAAGAGTAAAAAAGATTCTCCACCAGACTCCCTCTTAGTATGATGTAGCTCCGTGATACACTAATCAATAATCCTCCATAGAGACATTTCCTATCACTGAATCTCTGGTTATGACATCTACAAGAACACAACATTGTCCGAGTAAGGTGTATATACAATACACATTAAGAACCCACTAATGAATCCTTGACTTGTGTCCATATAAATATGTGTGTATGAAATAATAATAATATATAAAAGAAAAAATATGTAAAAATCATGTTCGGAATACATGTGGTAACTAGGCTACCAAAAATCTCAACTACATATGCTTCGTTGACATTCAAAAAAACATCAGAAAAACCCTAAAAACATCACAAAGTAAAATAAATCCTCAAAATACCCAATATCCATATAGAACTTAGGCACCCTAGTCAAACAATAATAGGCCATGATTCCCTAATGCAATCTTCATATCAGGTCACATAGATAATCATTCCCCATTGTAATTAAGAAGTTCTGATCACTCTAGACCTTCATAACCCATAGTCATCACATATGGGTAAGATCACTCCTTATCTTTATTACCCTAGGGAAGAAGAAACTAGGCCACCATTTTCAGTCGTCCATCATGATATCGTCATTAAGTTACATGCAGTGTCTGAACACACTCCCCCTCTAGAGATACTAATCCATGAAAGTTTTATTATCAATTTGGTAAAATTTATAAGAAAAAAATATACCATATACTAAGAACAACACAATGAAATAGTGGAATCATGCATAACATGTACTAAGTTTGAACAACACCATATAAAAAAACATGTGAGAAACTCATCATGGTATAAAGAATATCACTATGAATAATCATATTATTTAAGTCATGAAAGCCTCATGGATACACATGGACCAACATTCATCACATAAAAATCATTGGTTAGTCAAGAGTAAATCACATATCATAATAACATCATATACATGTTCCAAAATGGTAAGGAAAATCCTACCTCAATTTGGTCAACGTCAACTAAATTTCTATTGAAGGTGTATTTACCTGATACATGTTCACAAACCAACCAAAAATATGATCTCGCAACAAGGATTTCTAAAACCAAAACCATCTATATTATTTTAAATAAAAAGAGAATATCGAATGTGATCATACTTTGTATCAACTAGATAATTTCCAAATTATCATTGTAAGTGAACACATGAACTTGAAATATTATCCTCAAGAATAGTAATAAAACAAATAATTATTCATTTATAATATAAATAACAACCCTTCAATAAATTGAAAATTTTATCATTTTACAGTTATTTTATGATAATTTGATACAAATTTTACTTTGATAAATGGCATGATTATCTTTTGATAATTTTAACATAAATTATCCTTTGATAATTTTTTGAAATTAACTCATGATAATTATTGATAATTATCACTTGATAATATATATAATTATCAATTGAAAATTTCTATAATCATTGACACATGATAATTTCCTAATTGTAATCCATGGAAAATTTATATAATTATCTTTTGATAATATATAACAATTATCATGTCATAATTCATTGTAACTATAGCTTCATAATTCTGTAACATTTAAAAAGTGGAAAAAGGGTTAAATTAAATCTAAAAATTATAGCTATCTTCATCAAGAAACAATCATGGTAATAAATTTACACTCCTCAAGATAACTCCAACTGATCTGGAGATGGGTAAATCAGATCACTTTCAAATGAGATATTGAAGATATAATTTTGATGAATAATAAAATAAAACAATATATATATATATATTTGTTAGGGGTATAGAAGGAGGGTCGTGGGACATGTGAGAGGCATGGGGAGTGAACCTCCTTCGAACATCACATGTCCCCATCCCTGCTATTTTATATTTTTCCTCCATTTATTCTCATTATATATTTCCCTTCAATTATTTTATTTAATTATTATCATTTTTCTATCTCTCTCCTCTTAAAATTCCAAGTGCCTTGCCCCATTTTAAACATATTAAAACTTATATTTAATGTATATTAAAAATTTGAATATATATATATACATATATACAAAACCACATATATATATATACATATATATTTATATCATATATACACACCCAATTTAATTTCCCACATAGAAATATTATTTTTCCCAATTTAATAAAAATAATAATAATAATAATAATAAAATATCTAACATCATTTCAACTATTAACCACTTAAACACAAATTCCACAAAAAACCTAATAGTTAATATATTTTTTACTTTTATTATCCCAAAATTGCATTTATTTTTCAAAAGTAATAATTTCACTATTATTTCATTGATCGCCAATAAATATACACACTTGGTGAAACATAACTCCTCATTTAAGATAATTTAATTGCACATTAAATTTACATTTTAATTTATTCTATAGAAATAATAATAATAAAATAATTAATATTACTCTTGAATGTGCTGTATCCAAACACTCGATGCACACAAGGATTATGTATTTCCTAGTGTAAATCCCACATACCGAACCAAATTGTGGTGTCATATTTCTTAAACAATTCTTCATTTTTGAGATATTTAATTATTTTGGGAAAAAATATAGTAAAAGTATTAAAAAAATTATCCTCATGTTTGAACCTCCCATCTCAAATATAACTATGGTATTAGATTTCCCATGCCATGTACCATTATGAAGATATTAAATTATTTCAGAAATATATAAAAAAATTATTAAATATGTTATCCTTTCTTGTGATGTTAATAAATGTTAAATGAACACAAATGTTATGTCACATTTTGGGTAAACCCATCATCATCAACCTAACAGTGGTCTAATATTTCTCATAAGATAAACATTTAGGAAAAAATTCATTTATTTTTGGAAATATATATATGTAAATATATAAATATTCACATGTGATGTTAACAAACTTCTGACACACAAAAATTTTATACCACACCCAGGGAAAGACTGTTATTCAAGACCAAAAAATTGTCTTAGATTCCTCATTCGACACACTATCAGGAGGATATTAAAATATTTTTATAAATATCTAAATAAAAATATTAACTAATTTATCATCACGTGCGATGTTATCAAACATCCAAAAATCACAAAAGGTATTCCACTACTTGTGTAAACCCCTCATTTCAGACCTAATAGAGTTATTATATTTCAGATATGATGCATCGTTTGGATGATATTCAATTATTTTGGAAATAAATAATACATGGATAATAATATATATTTAATATTTTTATTCTATCTGTGAAAAATCTCTATTGGAATTTGATTCTCACACTAACTGATCACATGTATCTAAAAGTAATTTATATAACATTACAAGTTTATAACTAGAAACTTACCATGATACAAAGTTACTAAATCATCAATTTTTAGATTTTTATAGATAAATTGTACTCTAACATAAAAATAAAAATAAATTATTATCAATGTGAATTTTTATATTCATTAAAAATGTACAAGGTTATAATTATCCCCCTCTATCTAAATCACATCCTTTAGAATTATATATAGCTATCATATTCAGAAAAATAATTCCACTAAGTTTGAAAATTAGACCCCAACCCTAATATCTCCCCCAGGACTCATCCATGCTACCATTTAATACAAACAAGTGGTATTATATTCCCATAGAGTACATTCTCACTTAGGCCTAATATTTGCACTATATTCTCCTCATATAATTCATGTTATTCCATGTCAATATTATTTCAATCTATAATATGTGCATGATCTAGTGTGTACCTCCAAATCCATGAAATGTGGAAAAAACATGCTTGTACCATAATATAAATGAGCGTACATATGGTAATCCACTATCCCCACCAGTTCAGTTTTATCAAAGGTTACTAAGAAACATGGTTCTAGATTTAATTTATTTATCAAATATCATTTCCCTAATTTAATAATCACTCATAAGAAAAACTTAATCACCCATAGAGAACTCTATAAGTATCCTCCTATGGTCGGAAATAGATATCTATCTACTCTGAGTGGTGATTATCCTATTCTATATTAGTTATACTCTATTTGAGGTACATAAATACAAATTAGGACCCGTAACTATTACCTCTCCTACCTCATTCCATCAACATAGAAAAAGATATGTCCTCTCATAAGGATAAACTTGAGGTACAAATACTAGATGAACATCCCATGCTCTACCAATGACCAGCATGAATGATTGAAACTTATCATCCTATATTCATATTATCTACTTGTACTATTCATCTATAAAAGGATGATATCTTGATATCAATATCAATTGAGTCCTTACAACCTTTTATAGAACTTACCAAAAAAAAACATTAAAAGCACATGACATTGTTTGAGACAATCTTCAAGAGAACTCCACATGATCATGCTATCTCGTGGAGAAAAAACTATTCCAGTTAGACTACAGGGGAAGTCTCTGAGATTGGTAAAAATTTGGAAACTTTTTTTTCCAATGTACAATCACCCAGGCTACGTCATCAATCCTTGGGGTCTTGAGTAACCACATCACAATGTCCACCATGACATACTCCCTCTTGGTGATATGGAATTCACTCATTCATACCTCATTGATAGAAGAAATAAATATGACTCTCTCATACATGAGGGTTCTCATCATTTCTCTTTGACATATTCAATGAATTGTAAATTAGGGAAAAATAACTCTCCTCGAAATTTAGGTCCAAAATAGCTTAAAAATATAAGGAAAACTCCCATATTAATCATGAAAAAATATCAAAAAGATATGTTCAAGTTTCTACCTTGTACAAAATAATTTTCATTTTCACAATCTATTGGTGCCTGATACACTATATTGATATGGACATCCTTAACACTATGACCATGTCCATGACTCCCCTGAGTCCCCTCTATTAGTTTCTATCTTTGTTGAACCCGAATAGAGCCTCGGTCCATAGACCATGTCTTTATTAGTCCTATATAGAATCTATTCATCTTAGATCTAGAGCCAAAATGTTTGAGATATCCTATCTGGAAATTTTTTTGGCTCTGGATGTGAGTTTATGTGTTGATCATTTGATAATTTCCAATCATATTAGAGTCTAAGAAATGAGAACCTATTTCCTTCACAAGTGGTATTTTCATGCCATTTCCCTGCCCTGAATGTCCACCACCACTTTGGTGTTAAACCCCTTTCTTCATCTTTATTTATATATAAATATCAAAGGAAGGTCCATTAGAAACTGGGAGGAGTTCAGAAACTCTACGACCTCTTGTCCTTTAATGTATATTAGAGCCATTTTAAGTAGCATTGTTATTTATGTAGCATGTTTAATAATTTTCATAAAGATATCCCAATGTTCTATGAGTTAATGGCTACAATATGGATTCAGTGTACCCTAATGTAACACATTGAAGAAAAGGTTTTTGAATGTTGGCCAAGTCAAACAAATATATCTTTTGAAAAGTATCACCATACCCAACCACAACTTAGGAGGTCCAGGTAGCATAAAAGATTACAGTTACACATTCTATGCCTATGGTGTCTCAATGAGATTGAAAACATACTCAATTATCCATATACAGTCATTCATATCCTATGTTCTACTAATTTCCTAAAGGGGTGGATGATGAAAAATCTTTTTGTAAATCAAATAGTTTACTATATAATGTTATGGAAGAAATTATATCAACTGGAGTGGGTCTACTGGATGTACCACTGGGGAAGCTATAGAAACTTTCTTAGGAGAAATTTGATTAGATGATGGTCATTAAAAACATTTGTGAGGTTGAATATTCTATAATATAAGGAACATTTTTAATATAAAAATCCTAACCAATCCATGAGATCACACAAAATATTCCATATTAGTCAACCTTAACCCATGGATTAACCATACTAGCATTAAACCTTATCTCAATCCTTCCGCACACATCACATTCATCATATATTTACTAACCCAACAACATGATCAGTAAAAATGATTAATTCCAACAGATATATATCACAAAAACATGGAAAATATATATATCCTAGAATGATAAAATATCACAAATATAGATTATGAGTCATAAAAATTAATTAATGAACTACTATGTAGAAAAATAACAACTAAATATCTAGCATGTGAATCTCTGTTCAAAGTCATGATGTACGAACATACATGAAACATCATAAATAACATATAGAAATTATGTTCACCACCCATGGTGGATTTAATAAATAGTATTAGTAAAACATAACTTCTCCAATTTATGGAAAACTCATAGGTCTTCAATAAAGATCTATAAATGCACTAACATAATTCCTATGAATGAGTATTAATCATCTTATCTACTATGTAACGTACCCTAATAAAAGGAAAAGAAAAAAAATAGTTTTTGAATCTAGCCTCTGAAACCATTTTTTAATATCCCGACCCGATCAACTGTGTCTGAGCAAGAATTACACATGACTTCATACACATCTCTACGTAGGAAAATGGTTGTAGACTAGTGGTGAGGGTCTCAAGTGGAAAAATGTGGAGACTATACCATCCATAAGAGATAATAGGAGAAATAAATGAAAAAAATAAAAAATAAATAATTAATTAGAGTAAAATTCAGAAACTATACAATGAAATATATATAAAACTAGTTCTTAATGTGGTAATCCTATACAGAGGATAGAAATGAGATAATAAAATATAGTAAATAAACGAATAAAAAAAGAGTCACTTCTAGATTCTATCTCATTACAATGCATCGCTTTGCTCTACTACTCAATCATCCACCATATAACACTTTCCCTTCACTGGATCTTTGTTCATGAAATCTAGAAGAGAACCGAAATAATAAATAATTTTTTAAACAAGAAGCAATCTTACCGATAATCTGTTTAGGAAGAAATATTAAAAAAAATAAGCAGTATTGATGAACATATAACATAATAATAAATAAATGCGTAAAAAGATGAAATCATTCCAAGAATCTATTCAGTAACTAAGGTTCCAAAAACCTCAATTATACCTACATTAGCACCATGTTATAAAACATCCAAAAAATCATGAAAACTTATCAACATAAGAGCCAGCCTCAAGATACTCAATATCAATAGAGTTCCCAAGCCTCTATGTCAAACCACACATGGTCATCATGCCACGACGCTATCTCCCAGTTGGGTCACATAGACATCTATACCCCCACTGTTTCCACAAAGGTATGATCACCCATTATCATCATTCCCTACAATCATCAAATATGTGTCTGATCATTAATGATCATCATGCATCTATGGAAGGACACTCTATGTGATCATACCTCATCATCCATCTTTGTCTTGTCCTCAAGTGACATTCATATTTTGAATTCACTCCTCCTCAAGGGCTACCTAGCCACGATGGGCCCACCTTCCACTTTGTTACTACACATAACATGAAAAAATATCATATACCATGAATATCACCAAGCCATAGTATAATCATACATAACATCTCACGAGTTTGATAAAGTCTATATATACACACATGTGAGAAAGATAACAAGGCATAAAGCACATCATCATGCATAATCATTTTATACAAATCCAGCAAGACTCAGGCCTACACACAGCCACACCCACATGCATCATATAATAATCATGGCCTATTCAAGCATAAATCACGTATCATGATAAAACCATATACATGGCCTAAAATGGTATGGACCTTCCAACATTAGTGTTTCCGATATCAATGATAGTTAAGTAAAAGGTGTAATTATCTGAAACATGTTCTCACACCAACTAGAAATAAAATCTCATTTTATAGATTCCTAAAACAAAAAAACTACTTTATTTTAAAAAGTAAAAAATGTGTCTTGTGATAATACTCTCTCTATTAGAAATTTCATGAATTATCATTTTAGGCCAACAAATGAACATTCAATATTCTCCTCAAGAATAATTATTAACCAAATAATTACTTTTTGATAATATAAATAATTATAATTTGATAAATTGCATAAATTATCTTTCTATGAATATGTTATGATAATTTCATATAAATTATACTTTGATAAATGGTGTGATTATACTATGATAATTTTTATATAAATTACCATTTCATGATTTAGTGTAATTAACTATTGGTAATTCTTGTTAATTATCACTTGATAACATTGATTATTATCTTATGATATTTTTGAGAATCATTGACACATGCTAATTAACATATAATTATTCTTTAGTAATTTGTATAATTATATTTTGATAATCTAATTTAACTATCATTTGATAATTCATTGTAATTATATCTTGATATTTTTTTTAATATATAAGATATTTAATTATATAAAAAGGTTTGAATGAAATATGAAAAATACACCTCAACCCCTTTAGAACTAAGTTTACTAATAAATCAATAATTGAGGAGAGGAATCAAATGAAATTAATGATAGGTCAATCTGATCTGTATTAGAGGATATATCGAAGATAAAAGTTTGATGAATAATGAAATTATATATATATATACATATATTAGAGAGAGGTATCTAATGAGTTGAATGAGAGAGGTGTCAAGTGTGGGGACTGTACCTCTAAAGCACTACATAGTTCCCCATTCACATTATTTTATATATTCCTTCCACCTTTTATTCTCATTAATGGTTTAACATTAATTGTTTCATTTAATTATTTGCATAATTATTTTTCTCTCTATCCTCTTAAAATTCGACGTGCCTTACCACATTTTAATCATATTAAATCATATATATATATATATATTCATTATACACACAAACACACACACATATATTCAGACACACACACACACACACACTCACATGTATATATTCACAAATATATTTATCATATATAAATATACACACACAATTTAAATTTCTCCACACAAATTATAATTTTACAAATTTACTAATTATAATACATACAACAACAATAATTATTATTATAAAATATATCAGAACATTTTCATGACTAACCATTTAAATAAAACTTATATTAAAAATCGAATAGTAAATAAATAATTTTCATTTATTAATAATTTTTTTTATTAATTTATCATAAGTAATAATTTCACCATTATTACATTGATTTCAAAGAATGATACACACATGTAAAACATCATTCATCATTTAGGAAAATTTAATTACATTTATAATTAAAATTTTATATTTTCTTCAAGTCAAATAATAATAATAATAATATTATTATTACTACTCTTTCATCTGATGTATCCAAACACACGATGCATAAAAAGATTAGGTCCCACCTAGGGTAACCCCTATATCTATGACCTAATAGTGGTGTTATATTTCTCATATGATGCACTATTTGAATTATATTCAACTATTTTTTTTAAAACATATATTAAATATATTCACCTCACAAGAGATCTGTCCAAACATCTGATGCACACAAATATTATGTCACTCATAGGGTTAAAAATTCTTCTCAGAATAAACGATCGTTTAAAATTTCTCATACAATGAACCATTTGAGGGATATTATATTATTTCCCTAAATTAATATGTAAAAAAGTTATATAATTCATCCTTCAATGAGAAGTTAGAAAACAACCTATGCAGACAAATTTTACATCACAGCTAGGTTAAACCTAAAACCTCATACCTAAAAGTGGACATATACTTCCATAAGACCCACCATTTGTGAGATATAAAATTATTTTAAAAAATATATAAATAAAATACTAAATAATTTATCCCCACATGAATTGTTACCAAAGGCCCTACATATAAGAATGTTGAGTCACTCCTAGAGTAAACCCATCATCCATGACCTAAAAGTGGTCTCTTATGTCTCATAGAACACACTAGTTTGGGGATATTCAAATATTTTTCGAAATATATAAATAATAATACTGAATGAATTATCCTTGCATATGATGTTACCAAAAACCAGATGCTCACAAAATTTATTTCTCTCAAAGTCTAAGACAATCATCCCACAACTAACTACGACCTTATATTACCCATATGATGAAATAATTGGGAGATATTCAACGATTTTGTAATTAAATAGTGCATAAGTAATATAATATATTTTATATTTTTTTATCATCACCCAAAACCTACGGGCCTTGAATCTCCCACTAACTCAATTCCTAACTCTAAAAATATTCGATATAATATTTCAATGTGATAACTAGGAATTTACCCATAAATAATGTCTTTAAATCATCTATTTAGTTTTTTTGTTTCAAATTTTTAATTTCACATTAAAATAAACATTAATTAATATTAAAAATTGTTTCTATTTTATTATACAATTTAGGATGCTACATGTGGGGAAATTTTCACTCATGTGCATTATAAGGGAAAGAAACTAATTGGTAGTTGTGTGAGCCATGCATTAAAATTATATTTGTTTAAGGGAGGAACACACATGAGTTAATTCTATCCATTTTAGTTTAATTCTTTTCATAATATTATCCTAGAAAATAGTGATAATAATAAGGAAAATGGAAGAATTAAAAGTATATGGTATTTAATTAATCATTATTAATTATTATATGACTCATAACCATCTCCAAAAATAAAATGATATTAAGATTATTTCATCAATTTCATTCCTTTTACATGTGATCATCATTGAATAAATAAACAAACAAATAAATAAGTAAATAAATAAATAAATAAAACAAAAATAAAGAAGGGAAAATAACAATAAGGAAAATATTTAAGTTTACCATTTCACTCATTAAATATATCATGAAAAGGGAGTGTGGTATACATTTTTGTTGAGAAATTGAGTGAGGTATATTTACTATGAGTTCACTTCAATAGTTGTACAACTGTATCATAGTGTTTTACCACCAATTTTCATCGTTATAATTTAAAATGATTTTACCCACAATCACTTACCCACCAAATCACATTAAATGATAATATTAACAAGCCTATGTTGAGAATTTCATTTTAAAAGTATGAGCATAACTCCCTGTTAAATTAACTTAAGTGAAGAGTTATTTGAATTTTAATCTAATGTTTGAAGTGATTGTATCATTGATGATATTCTGTGGTCAAATAATTTTAATATATGATTGGAAAATGAAATAATTTTTTTTCTAAACGAGACATGATTAATTTATATTTTCACATGTTAATGGGAAATTTTATCATTATTTATTTTTTCCCAAACACCGATGTTGAAATATGATTATTCTAAAGAGTAAAATATTTATGTGTTTTGAAATTCATAAGAAATGATTTTTTCAAATATTTTATTGATATATAATTATTTTATTTTTGACATTGTGTTTTAAATAAATATTTTTTCGTAATTTATAATTAGAGAATTAATATTCCATTCTCAAAAAATTATATTTTTATCTTTTCACCACAATATTTTATTTTTGTATTCTATAATTTTTTGTGTGTAAAATTTTAAATTTTAATTTCATAAAATAATTTTATACATATTTTGATACATATTATATTTGAATACCATGTGCTGGATCATACTTTTACATCAAGAACATAGTCACTAGATTCAATACTGTACTAGATTCATCAAAATATGATATCACATTACTGTTTGGACCATTATTTTTTAATGCATGATCTAATTTAGAAAAAATGTTTACACAAGTAAATATAATCAAAAGAATTTATTTTTTTCATCTAAAGAAACATCTACTTATATATTTTTGATGATAAAAAACATGACATAGACATTAGTATTCATTTTGAATTTATTTTTTAAATTCCACTTAATATGTTTTGTAACAATTTCCTCCCCTACACTATAAATATTTACTATTCATATTTTGGGGCGAACGGTTTGTGTATTAGCGGTTTGTGAAAATAGAAGAATTTATGTCTTTCTAAATTATTAAAATATTAATGAGAAGAAGATCCCATACTAGGATATCCTCTATAATTCACTCCTTTCCCCCTTCCATGATGTATTTTATTTCATTGAAAATTAAAATCTATATTATCTTTTATTTATCTTGATTTATTCATCTTTAATTTACATTTTAGTTGGAATTTAATAGTAGAAACAAAATTGGGTTATACCATTCCAAGTATTTTATTTTCCATAACATTTATATAATGACTTTTCCACCCATGGGTGTATTATTCATTTCTAAATGATATATCTTAAATGTATTCAATAGATTACTTTGAATATAGAGATTATAATTATTTTATTCATTATATTTTTACAAATCATTCATTTATTTATAAGATCAGTCATTCAAAAAACTAGAACATGGAACCCAGTGTCAGATAATATGAGAATTTCTAGTACCATATTTGAATTGGTAAATTGAATCATTATAGGATCAATTCCTAGAGTTTTAATATAATCTAAAAACTCGAATCCTTAACATTTCATGATGGGACACGTACCTAAATTGACCTTATTTTTTTAATATTAATAAGAATCATAAAGAGTGGAATAATTTCTTTCCTCATTATTATAAAATGATTAAATATTTTTCATTTTATTTTGGTCATGTAACTTGCATAGGGTTTTGATGGTGACCAATTAAGGTATCATAATTGTCTGAATAATAGTATAAATAAATGTTCAATGCAATTAATTAATTTTCTGGGTAATATTAGCTACAATTTATTAATAATTTTTTTAAATGAATAAATAACTATTCCTATTCCAATTTTTTTTAAATTATAACCATATTTTCATTTCCTTTCACTTATTTTATTATTTCTAAAACCATTAAAAACACCCATCATGTTTTATTTGTTGGTCCATTAATTTACATATTTTTATTTCATCAGGATTTTTTAATTCACTTAAAACTTATGAGAATAAACTATATGATACACTATATTTCACTTGTTAAAAAATGATGTGATCTTTTTATAGCACCCAAAATAATGTTCATCACTACCAGCACATATTTGAGCTATATTTTTTATAATATATTACATTTATGTATTTAAGATATTAATTTGTCTCTTTTAAGTGTATTTTATTCCTTAAATATTGTAATATCCTTGAATGTCAAACACAATTCCAAATCAAATCCTAAGTAAATGATTTATAATATGCAAAACATCCTTCAAGGTGATTATGCATCAAATATTTATACTGACTTGGATAACACCCATTACAATAAAATAAAATAAATTGATATTACCTATAGTTATTATCTCAATTTCAGATAATTGATAAGTTATGAAATATTCATGATTTAGATTGATAAGACATGATACTATAGCATCAAACACTGATTCTATGTCTTATCATAATGTGTGAAAGTAATTACCTTCTTTATCTTCAGAGAAAAGAATAAATTACCTAGTTATTATAACATAATCATATATATATATATATATATATCATTTTTTTGGTTACTACCATGGCCTTTATATTATATTAACATTACGTAGTTATCCTTTATGTGTCCCTACATGGCATAATGGTTACATTTTTACGATATCCTCTTACCGTAAGTGTACATTCCTTTTCACTTACTTTGGAATCTACTTTCTATAACCTGACCACCAATTTGTTGTCTCCAACACTTCACAAAGATATGATATTATACCTAGTTATAACTCACATGCTTCATTTAGAAATCCTTTTTGAAATAGGAACCCATTACCATTACCATGGCATGTTTTCCTCTAGGTGCCTAGTTATTGGGTGATACAATTTCTATATCCAAACTATCTATATGTGCTCAAAGTATGTGGAATGTATGATATTAATAATTAAAAGAGTTATCTTTACCCACCAACCAATTAAATTATCTTCATATATCACTATTTTTTATGTCTATAGATCTTCCATGATACTTATAAAGAATCATCATTCGACTTATTAAGAAGATCTTGTTTTGACTAGACTTTAACTATTATATATTCTCTAACATCATCTAGAGTTAGTACATTATAGTCTCTTGAAAAATATCATATTTAATGCTATGATTGATATATTGATGGATTTTCCCTATCATCTTCATGTTTGGTTTCATCCTCATATCTTCCTTGGTGGAATTTTAGTTTACTCCATTGTTATCAATTTTATGGAAGAGATACATAGAATTAAAAATATCATCAATTAAAGTATTACGAGAGTTTTTTTGAGGAATATAACATCATCATCCCTCCCATAGATGTTTACTCTATTTAATTTCAATTCATTGAACATTACTTCATCATTTTGAAATATAGATCTCACAATCGCATCTAAACTGTTAAAAATGAAACCAAATACTCGATCATCAAAAAAGGATCTTATTAATCAATATATTATAGTATCGATACCAATGGTTGAGATTAATAAATAATTTGGTGATGATGTGGAATTTATGAGGCATGGAATTATTTCTTTTAGAAATGTAATTGGAAATGTCACAAGGGATGGAGCATTTCCTTCTCCTATGACAAGGGGGGAACTATAACACCGAAGTTTGACCCAAAATTTTTATTCCCTTAAGGATGTAATTTTAGATCCATTTTTGTTCCATTTACACTATTGGAATCATCTCACCATAATATTTAAGAATGAAACTATAATACATGAGTTAATGCAACTTGAATTATATGGTCTCTTCAAAATCACTTCTTATTTCTACTTTATCACTCGTGGCTTTAATAACACTGATCAGGGTCCCTCATCTAGATAAAGGGAATGGAAGGTGAAACTAATCCTTATTTTATCATGAATATAGATTTTTTAAATTCATTCTATACAATACTCCCTCTCCCTCTATCTATACATTGAAATCTCTCATATCTCATTAGGATGAATAAATTCGTTTTTTGGATTACCAATAGAGGTATATTCTTGTCCCGCTTAAGTATCCATGGCAGGAGGAGTGCAAATTTGATACAACACCCAAAAAAACTCAATATCTTCCACCTACCATCAAATACCCCCATGGTAGGTATTATTATAGGTCTAAAACATGAATAATCCATGGTTTAAGTACAATGGTTAGTCAGAGTACGTTCACTATCCTACTAAATATGAATTTTGAAAAAAATATTCATTATATTTTTACATAAATAAAATATATATTTTTTATTAAAATATATTTTTTTAATATTTTTTAATATTATTTTTTATCAAACATAATTTTTATGAATGTATATCTTCCATAGACACTTATTTATAAAACAATGGATTTTATATGTTTCCCAATTTTTATTGTGTAATTCCATTTTTTAAACTTATTTTACATCCACATCGTCAATAATAATCTTTTCTACCCCATAATTATGTATTTTATATATGATCTATCACATTATTTAATAATTAAAATATTTCAATATTAAAAGTATAAATATAAATATCTCAAATTATTATCAAATATATAAGTCTTTTAAAACATTAAACATGTTAACATATATGATAAACCTATGATATCATACATTTAATAATTTAACAATGTTAATTATCTCAAATTTGTATTAAATTTATGGTTATGTACATATATCATTCTAAAGAAATATATCAATAATAACCACAATAACTCAGGTAAAATGTGGTACCACTTCTAAGTTCATGTAGGAAAAATATTAAAATATATTTCAATTGTCAGAAAATTTGTATCATTGATTATTTTTAATTTGATAAGTGTTTATGACTCAACCTATAATCATAGAAAATTATATTGACACCACGAAGTTGGGTTTTAGATAATAAACATCAATAATCATTATTATTTCTACTAGTTTAGTTACCCTGAGAGGGGGGTGAATTAGGGTATGATTGATTAAAAAACTGCCCCTATTGATCTTGTTTGGTTGTTATAAAAAAAATCTCTTCTCTATCTATCCCATTGTAGAGTATGAACAAATATTAAAGCAAGCACAAGACACATCAATTTTTCTTGGTTCACCCTCACTGTGCTATGTCCAAGTAGCATACACCGGTAATGTGTTGATGTACCAAATCCACTAAAAGTGCACATCTATTTTCAAAGTTCCGAGCGGACTCATTTTCCCTCTTGGTTTATAAACAATCACAATATTAAAGCTCACTCCTCTCTCAACTGATGTGTTCAACTGCTTCTTCAAAAGATCCACTCATAGTTTAAAGACTTGTAGGTCCCTTAATTATAAATAATTAATGCATCTTTCCTTATATGTAGATGCTATGATGACGTCTAAATTTCACCCACAGATGAATCTCACATTTCACTAATTGTAATAGTAAATTTTCTAAATTTTTCGCATCCCTAGAGTGACTAGCGCACTTCTCTATGCTTGGCGTGCTTCTCTAATGCCTTGTGCACTTGTCTCTTCTTTTTCGAACTTCTCCAAGATTGACACGCAAGTGTCACCAAACTACTTTCGTGACAATCCCTTCTTCAACACAAAACATGGGTGACTCACACCCTTTTTTTAGAAACCAATAATGGTGCACAACTATCAACTAGCTTGCAAATTCTGAATAAACTTATACGTGCACAACCAAACAACCACTTACGTGACCAAAACTACTTGTGCGATTAGAGATTGAATTATATTTAAGTGTTGAGATCTGTAGAAAATGAGGAGGATTGGAGCTATTTTTATAGGCATTTTGACCACCCTGATCACCGCACACAAGTCTCCTCCTGATGTGCAAGTCCATCCTCCCTAGTCTCTGTCACCATAGTCACCTTTCCTCACAAAACCAAAACATAGGAAGTCCTCCTTCCTTTTCCATATTTTTATGTTTTGATCTTGAAAAACATATGGTGCGTAAGTTTCCAAGCCTCTAGGACACCAGTTCACAATTCTCTTTTCCAAAAACACTTTTCTCCATTTGTCGATTTTGAAGCCCAAAAATTTGGCAAATACTAGAAAATAGCCCCACCTTGTATATGCTCATTTTGTACAACCTCTAGATCATCAATTACTTTGTTGAGTTTCTTCTGAAAATAATATATTTTTGAAAAAAACTCTTGGACTCAACAAATCACCATGAAAACTCTAATTTTTTTATCAAATTGAACATCATGGTCTTCTTTTAAAAAAAATACAACATGGAGGCCCGCTTTGTAAACAAACACAACCACCAAAAAATGATTCAATAATACTTTGAGGGATTTCTGTCCAACAATTTAGTAATTTAATAATACATTAATCACTTTAATAGGCATAAAATTAAAAAAATCCTTGTGTTACCATTAAAAAAGGATTTCTTTTATGGTATTAACCTCCATATCCTTATTAGTCACTCGTATAATCTTCCATTGTAGTAAATTTATAAATGGATCCATAAGGTTTATTTCACAAGATATCATAATCAACAATTATGGTACTATTATTTTACAATTGTATTACATAATCATATCTCAAACCAAAATGTATAAAAACTCAATTTTACATGAATTTTATTCTCATTATATTGCTTCCTTACCATAATAATTGAAAAAAATTGGAGTAATTGGACTATTATGAAATCTAATACCTAACAATAATTTTTTAATACATTTCACTTCCTTTACACCTACTACTAAAAAAATAAATTATAATCCCATGAATTTTTATTTCTTATTCATGAAAAACATAACCTTCAAAAGTTAGTGACTATAAAAATGTGGATTGAATATCTATCATACTAATAACCCACCTCACATTGAAATATTATTCCAACATAACCAGATAATCATTATAAAACAAACCTAATTCAATGGAATAATTTAAATATACACATATTATTTTCATAAATTTCCTATGATCATTAATCGGTGTGATATTGTATCAAGTCCTGATAAGAAATTTAAAATTAATCAAATTTACAATGAGACTCAGCATATCAATTATAAAATCAATTTCACCGAAATATTCATGTTATCCAATGTATCTACCTAAGTTGAAAAATAGTTTTACACTAGATCTAAATAGATCATTTAAATTATTGAATCAATTATGATTAAAATTATTAAATATATTCTTGATATAATAATTTTGAACCAAATAGTAACCCATAATATGTTTTATAACTTTTATATCTATAATAGTTTACACTTTTCTAAGATAAAACATTTTAAATATAGAGAAATATTATTGGCCTCATTAGCACCAATCATATTTGATTCTAAGACAACATGATATAAATATAGAGTAATATAATTAGTCAATATTATTTTTCAATATTTTCAAAATAATTTTATTATAATTATTATTAATTAACACATTGGAAAGGTAATAGTATTAAATTTTTCATGCCACTGTTTAGGAGTTTGTTTATGACCATAATGATATTAAATAATTTACATACTTCTTTTTCATTACCTTTTCAAAAAAAATTTATTTTTTACATGAAAATATCTTTAAAAAGATATATATTTTCAAATCTTTCTAATATATTTTTGCGTAAAAAATAAATAATTTATACAAACTAATACAAATAATATACTTTTGAATTAATTATGCAATAAGAGAAAAGGTATCGAAGTAATTTTTTTTCTAAAACCTATTGAAACTAATATTACATTAAAATGTTTAATATTAACATGAAAATAATTGTTACTTATAAATTAAAATTTACATATAGTAGGATAATATCATATCAGTAGATGTACATTAACCCAGGTATTATCTCTCAAAATAGAATCTGTTTCATTATTGATTAATTATTTCAAGAAAGAAAAAAATTAAGAATATGTATCATCATTATATATATTAAGTTAATGATCTATGGTTAGTACCATATGATGTTTAATAAAAACAATATTTTTATCTGCTTCAAAATAATAATATATGGAATGAAGTGAAATTTAATTTCGATATCAATGTTTTTCTTTTCCTTCTCTTTTAATCTATTATGGATCAAATTGAGAGTAATTTTTATCCAATATTATTTCATTTAATATAGATAGAGTACAAGATCCATGGAAATGAGAAAAAAGTTCCTCCATATTATCAAAAAAAATTATTTTTTCAAAACTCTACAATTCTTTATTCATTAAAAACATCAGATTCTATGTCTATAATCCTATATGATTTATTATTATTTTATAACAAAAAAAAATACATATGATTTATATAGGTCCAATATTTATCCAATATTGGATAAATTACATTAAAATAATATATACATTCCCACACACTAAAATATGAATGATTAGGTTTCTTACCTTTCCAAATTTTGTAAGGTGACATTTTACTTTTCCATGATTAAATTCTATTATATTATAATATACAATAGATAAAACTATCCCCTTAATTTTTTTTTGGAAATTTGTACTATTAATTATATATTTTACAAATTCAACTACATTGGGATATTTTTCCTTTTTATAAAACAATTTTTCTATGGAGTATAAGAGGTAGCACATTTATGAGTCATACTATTTTCTTTACCGAACTCATTGAATTTGATTATAAATTATTCACCACTTCTTGCGGAGTGTATTAATTTAATTATTTATCAACATTAAATAACTATTTCCTAAAAATATTAAAATCATTATATTTTATTAATATAAGATATATTTCAGTAACTATGACTCGAATAAGTGAAAGGATATGAAAATCAAGCTACAACATGACCCCAATGGAATTTCCTAATTCTTATAGGCCGATAATAAGTGCTATGAGTTATAATTTATTATTTTATGAATTAGTTTCCCATTAGGAATCCATATAATATTAAAATAATATTAGTAACAAGAAATAATAACTACCTTTATGAATTCATAAAATTTTCTAAGCAATGTAAATTAGTCCTAAAGCACATAAATATAAACATCAAAATATGATAGTATCATTAGTTTCTAAGTGCCAAACATGACCCCAGAACACTATCTCCATCAATATATAGACCCCAAAAACATCAATAATGATCCCATACATCATGAATATTTTCAAACATCTATAATTAAACATAGGTACTTATAATACATATAATGAAATCTTCATGTCTATCGACGTGCACATTTAGGGTGTGTGTATATAATAGTCAGTTGGAAACCATTAAGGCTCCAATATATATATATATATAGTACCCTAATGTTCATTATTTAGATCAATTAAATCAAAAAAAAATTAAATTGTAATATAGTTTTTTAAAAAAATATCAATGCAGAATGGCATGAATAACACAAAAGTATTAGACAAATGAACATAAGGTTTTAATTAAATAACTTCCTATGTTGGGAGGGTCTATTCCTGAAATACCTATTTTGGGTTAAGACATGTAATATGAGATGACAAAGAATCCCATAATTACAATTTTTAGATCATATATCCATATATTCCATGTTGGGCCCAAAATACATGTCCCATGGAATGGGGAAGGTGTACAAAAAAGTAGGCCTTTATCCCATCCAGTGGAAGAGGGGTAGGGTTATATAGTAGTTTGGTTAGAACACCAATCCCATCCAACCTTGTCTTTCCGTTTATGAAATACCTACACTTACTTTTTATTTATAAAAATATTTATAAATACCTCATCTAACACACTTAACTATTTTACAAAATAGTAGAAATGATAAAAAACCTTTCAATAAAACAACATTCATTCTATTTTTCAAAAAAATACCACATAATTATATATAGATTTTTCACACTAACTAATAAAATAATTTAAATAAAATCTATACCTAAAGATATATATAAAATTATTTATGATACAAAAAATTAAAATTTCTACCAAATAATTACAACCTCTAAATGTAAAATACATTTCCATCATAATTAGGATTTTAGAAAACTAAATAGTAACTAATCAAAATAAGGGATAGATAATAAAGAAATGTTTAATTAACACCAATTTTAAGTTATGTTATTACAATACCATAAAATTATTGAAGGTTATTTATTGGTCTAATATAATGTATAAAAACATTAATTTTAATCTCATATGGGTAGTAACTACGATACATCAAAATATAACATATTGATTAAAGAAGTATAGTGTTTATTATAATTTTTTTACTCAATGTATCCCTATTGAATAATTAAATTAATTATAAGTGAATAAATTAAACCACCAATTTAAAAATATAATTAACTTCCATATAGATTTGTTTACAAATAATAGAAATTTTGTAAAATAGAGGTCAGGGAGTAATTATGATAAAAAAATACTAACTTTAAACATCACTTTTTCGATACTATTAGGTAAAACATACTTTTATAGAAGAAGGGTTTTATGAAATAATGTTATGGTAAAATTGTTTTGCAATAAGTAATTTTTTTATGAAAAATTAATTTCAATCGTCACGTATGAAACCAAAAAAACTTTACTATTTTTGGGGGAAAATAAATGATGGATTTTTGGAAAAGTAAAATGTGGTTAATGGAATAAAAATTTATTATAAATAACATAATTTATATCCTCAATATTAACCTATATTTAACCTCAATACTGATATATTATCTTAACGAATCTTTTATTTTGATCAATGATATATAAATTATGTAGGAAAAAATGGAATGAAGTTATTTCCTTAATAATACATAATAGAGTATGAAGTGAATAATATTTTTAGTTAAGTATTTTCACACAACCCATGACACACAAATGTTTAAAATAAATATTCCCATATATATGATATGATTAAAAGTTTTTAATGAGAAAAACATGATCTTATCTGTTAAATTTTATAAATATCCCTTGGTTTGATTGAAGAAGTTATATCATTTATGAAGCTAAATTTTTAAAGGGGGAGTTAAAAAAATTTAAATTAAGATGTGGTTAATATGTAATTGATCATACACCTAGGGATTGGTTTCTCTCACAATCTCAATTCCATCATTTTGAGGTATTTGGAATAAATTTGTGTGGAAGTAATGATGTGACATATTTCATGAGATTAATTATTTCATAATTTTAGGATAAAATAATGTTTTATTCATTATAAACATCCTAATGGATGATTTTTATCCACCTTAGGGTTGATTAGGGAGTCATGAGAATGAAAGGGGTGGTGTTCTGAGGTAGATGTAAAATCATTGGGTGAAAGAACTAATCATAATTAAGGTGGACCAAGTAAATATCACATGATGAATTAATTTACCTAACACGAGATAGAAAAAACAACGAATTATACCTAAATATTAATTTAATAATATAACATGAAATAGATCACACTAAAATCAGGTTTGTTGCAATGTGGTGATGCTTATTTGAGGAATTGGTAAATATTATACAAGTATTATTCTATAGTGTCAATTTGAATTGAGGAAAAAGTTTACATAAAGTGATATGAATCAAGGAAAATTAATGATACATGCGAGGAAATAATCTATATGAGGATTATAGGGTTAGTAAATTTCTCCATGAATACTATCAAAAGAGAGTTAGGTGTCAAACTGCTTTGGGGGTCAATTGGATATTTTTCGATAAACTAGTGGTTAATTCTACTATATATAGTAAGTGAAGATAAAAACACCACAATGATGGATCCATATCGGACTGAGTCCAACTAGAGTATATTCAGGGATATTTGATTTGGGGTAAATCAAATGTGATACTCCACAATCAATGGGCCATGTCAGGAATCTAATCAAGGATATATTGAGATACATTGAGAATATTAAGATTAAATATTATATATATTTTAGATATATAGATCATACTATAATTAGTCTATTCATAGAATAATATATATATAGATTATAAATAAATATTCAACCCACTTAAAAATGATATGCATGAGAAAATGATATTTCTTCCTATTTTGGGAGAATCAAAGAGGGATTCATCAAGACCTAGAGGAAGAGGAAAAGGGCTTACACTAAGTCCAAAATCCTAATATAATTGATGTTGGATATTTGGATATAATTTTACTTGTTGGTGATAATTGTTCTTCTTATAATTAGTGTTTAATAAAATCTTATTTCTCATTTCCTTGTTCTTTTGATAATAAAATGGAAGCATGGGTAGTGAGATCGTAATCCTTATAAACAAATGATTAACATCATGATAATTTGGGTGAGCAACCGTTTACAAAACCCTTTTTTCCATTAGTATTATTTCTCACTCATTCCATTAAAATTATACAATCACTATTGAGATCATTTAACACTAACAATTCATAAAGAATCATGTTTTCTAAAAGATAGGGTTACTTTTTTCCGTTATCTTTGATTCAATGATTTCTTATAGGTGGTATACACTAACCTAGGTGTCATCGTTTACTCATCTATAAGATTTTCTTCAATAAATTGTGGAATATAATTTTTTTACAATTATAGATTCAAAATCTAAACTTCCTGATACATTTTTGGTGATTATTAAGGTTACACCACCAAAAATACATATTTACCACTTTTTGACATTGTAATTACCTTAAATATTTTGTAAGAAATTATGTATAAAAATTATTAATCATTATAATTTGATTAAACTATAACAATATTTTTTTCTTTTCCATTTACAATTTATCTTAGAAAAGGAATTAGAATAAATAACATATATCATAAATATAGATTAAACCAAAACATATTGGTAATATTTTTAAATTGAAAAAAATACTATACAATAATAATTCCATATATTAATATGTGTTGAATTGTTCAAAAACCAATAATACAATCATTTTAAAATTAGGTTTTAATAGGAATAATATTTCAATTACTAATTAAGGTATTTAATTAAAACTGTGAATAAATATATTTATAAAACTCTTTGAATTTGATTTATTAAATTAATTAAAATAGTGGTATATGAACCTAAAATAAGACCCAAAGAATTAAATATGCTTATAAACCACCTATCATCAGTGAATAACTGAAAAGAATTAACTCATACTCCAACAACAAAACACTAACCCTTAAAATGAACCAAATCACAGTGTATAATCCTTTTCAATAAATTTCCCACGTGAAAAAACAACCATTTTGAAACCTAATCAAATCATAGTCTAAAACTATATAGAATAACATCATAATAATTCTAACTAGCAGTCAATAGGAATATTTAATTTAATCTGATATGGGATACGCTAAATTAATGCCTGAAATCAGGAAAATAAACAAATCATTGGAAGTCAATTATTTTTTGAAAAAAGTTAGAATGAATATGGATGATAGCCCATTAGGTTTGTTTCTAACAAAAATAGAAGGAACTGAAGAATTAAAATGGATTTTAAAATCAATCTTGTGAAATAATTAATCAGGAAACCCTCTAAAAAAGTGATGAAGGAATAATTATAAGATAATAAGGGTGGAATAGTGAATGAAGGACTTACTTATACATTGAGCATAGAATAATAACTTTTGATGAATCCATGATCAAAGACGAAGAAAAAGACATGAAGTGAATAATAAGAGAGATAAATGATCCCATTTTAATGATTGGATGGGAATAAATACCACAAAAACTATTCTAAGGGCATAAAATTTCATTAGTGGAATGATAATTCGTCACTTTATAGAGGAATTTGAAATATAATTTTATTATGGTCCTAGATGGAAACCAGTGGATCTTCCAGGATTCTAGGGCCATTGAACATCACAAAAGGATCCCAATGTACCCCCACTGTGCACCTGAGGCCACTTATAGTCTTATAACTATGGATTCTACCACATATATCATTTCAAAACTCTTTAAAGAAACTCTAAAGCCTTGAACCACATCCAAATTCCCACAAAATATCATTATAAAAATGAAATTTTGACAACCAATATATTAAATTAAGAAAAATCCTTCAACCAAAGATAAAAAATTAAAAAACCCTAGTGATTCTGTATCTAATATTTTTTTAGTTACAAATATTCAATGGTTAGGGTCATTAAATAAACATATATGTATTAACTAAAATAATCAATGAAGGTAAAAAATATCTTTTACCCCATTGAGTTAAGAAACAATTTAACTAAAAAATTTAAAAATGTACTAATTCTAATATATTAAAATTTATACTTATCACTATAGAATTTTGTTTTAACAATTTTAAATTCAAGTCACTTCATATATTCATTTTAAAAAGTTCTAAAATTTATGTATTTTTATTATTTTTAATAAATTAAAATCAAGGCTTGCAAAATAGTCATCCTATTAGTAAAAATTTCAATCAACTTTTTAATATATTGTTTATACATCACATCACTATAATATAATTTCCCTAGAAGGAAAAACCGATTAGATACAATGATCTTATTGAATTAAAATGTAACCTAAAATCCATTTTATAAAAAATGTATATAAAAACTAGTTTTATATAAATCTCATGTACATAAAACAAATATAGTAAAGTAAGAAATATATCTAAAGGTAAAATATAGTTCCCAAATTCCTTGTTTTTTAACATTCATTCAATTATTATTTATATGATATAATTAATTTATGATAATACTATTATCAGAACCTGTGAAATTTGAGTGATCTCTAGAAACATGCAATATTAATCAGGAATCACCCCTCTATCCCGCTTTTTTCAAAGAAAAGTTATCATTATATATCATTACAAAAATATTTTCTTAAATTATATTTTTATTTTTTGAGCTCACTTTATTTAGATTAAAAAATTATTTTAAAATTCTATGGTTTAATATAAAAAAACCTTGTATTTACTTCTATAAAAGATTTATTTTTTTTTCTTAAATTGTTAAATTTTATTACAAGAATATAGAAAAATAATTTTCTGATTCATTTACATCATTAATATTAATATATTAATCCAATTAAGATACCATTCAAAAATCCTATATAGTACATTTTAATATGATATTAAGAAATTTCATTCATAATTTCAATAGAAATATCATCTCTCTTTTGTTGGAATGATTAACTAAATTATTTTTATATAGATTGGAATTTATTAATAATTTTTCCCACTTGGAAAATTTTATTTATTGTTATCTTAAGGTAAATAATAATAGTTTTAATGTATTGTAGATAATATAGTTTATCTCACAATGTTTTATTATCAAAAAATTTAAAATTAATGTACTTTGTAATTAAAAATAATTTGTACCTTCATATTTAAATTTATATTTATATTTGTATGTATCATTAATTTATTTTACAGATATCATTTATTAAATATAATTATAAATATTATTTGGGAAAGTTTTAATGATATAAACTTATCATGAAACCTCACCATAATAATTTTCTATTCACATGTCTTTAAATTTTTCCACTATTGTTGTATCTAATATTGCTTTATTATAATTTTGAATTTCTAAATTAAGAATTGGTGGATGATTATGTTCCATGATTTTCACATCCAGACATAACTATTACGTATGGATATCATTTTTTTAATATATATTGTTTCATGCTTTTATTTGTTTTTTTGGGTGAATGTTTGGAGTTTTCATAGTTTTTCGGGCCTTTATCTAGTTAGGTTCCCCATTGGGGAAAACTGTTCAGGTTATCTCACAAAACCATTTGAGTTTTTTTAGAGTTCTAAGAGAGGGAATATGGTTGGTGCACAATTATTCCAAACCATATAGTCTTTTCCTCAAATCATTAAATATTGGTTAGAGTAATTTCAGAAAGTTGGTAAATGCTTTTTTAAACTATACATCTACATTAATATCCCAGAACATGATATAATATTGAGCTAATATTTTCAAAACTCATTGACCAAAACAAGTGATATTAATTAATTAAATAGAATTTTATTTTAAGGAAAAAATAGATCACTATTTTTTCTCATTAATCTTATGGTAGATTAGACTATGGACCTAAGAGACTCATCTTGGATATTTTAGTGATTCGTTTCCTTCCAGTGATTGATTTGAATAAATCCTTGGGTGTTAGATCTAGATATATGAATGGAATGTCTCTATTGTTCATTTTTCTCCTAGATCCACTAAATACACCTTGAACAGAACCTTATATTGAAACTTTTGAGGATAGATCTTGGGGTTTTGATATGATGTAATTGGTTTTCTTAGAAAATTATGATGGAATTGGGAATTAATATCCAAATAAACATTGGTGATTGCAATTTATTCAAAAATAATTACAATAATTAATTTCACTCATTTAATTTATTAATGAAATTGGTTTGTTGGATATTCTTAATTGAGGATTCATGGTTTAGGCTTCACTATCATTTACTAGATCCCTTTGTTCTCTTTTGGTGTACTGATCCCATGGAATAGTCGGAATATCATGTGTTTAATGTGGGAGGTTTTATGAAAATTATTTTCTCTATGAACTAGAAATTCTATTATATTTCAAAATTTGTTTCATTATCTATTAAAAAAATTATCATGGATTTGATTTAATAAATATATAGTGGTTTTTGTAATAGAATACTTTTAACTTTACATTTGAGAAAGAATGGTAGATTTAAATGTACCATTTTTTTTTGAAAAATGGATTTCAAAGAATAGATTTGAAGTCGAAAAATGATTTTTTTTCTTGATTTTTGAAATAAAATATCCCCTTTGAATATTATTTATAATGTTCAAAATATGGGAGCATGGGGTACATAGGTGGGAGGACATGGAGTGACTTTCTTCCCTAACTTGTGGGTTAATTCACACATTAGGGTGTACATATGCTCCTGCCATTCTGTTGAGGACTATTTTAATTGAAATTAATGCGGGGAATCCCAAATCAAGGTATTCATATTGTCCTTTGGTCATTATATTGATGAAAGTTTTAGTTCACACCAGTCATGATGTATCATTGTTTGAGAAACCTCTCTCTCCTAGACATATGTTATCCTAGGGGAATATTAAATTTTTATTTTAATTGATTTGGTTCTATGATTCATGATTTGAAAATAATAAATGGATGAATTTAATGTTTTTTGATAACTATTTTACGTGGTATTTTTTTTATAAACTATGGAAATAGGATGAATTTACACATTTACAGTTAGCTAGTGAAAATTTAATATCATGGATTGTTTACTTTTAAAATGACCATATTAATATTATTTGACAAAAAATGCATATTTAATAATCAATGGGATCCCAGTAGTATTTTTTTATCACAACATGAACATACCCTTAGGTGTGTGTGGTCCTTGTATTTTCTTATGTAGGAAAGGGATAAGAGACATGGTGAGGCATCATGTTTACATGTTAACTTTACATTCTTAATGGCTATATGAATATCAATCCAAAATCGCTCAATATACAAAAATATGTTTTTCATAGTCTCAATTTAATTTTTCATCGAATATACATCAATAGTTTTGATAATTAAAAATAATAATTTGGTTGAAAACCCATAATAGGATACCAAATGTTTTATTTTCCTAAAATTAATAATGAATACATTAAAAAATATTAAGGATGTATTCTAGAAATACCATATTTATAAGAAATAAATTTAATTTGACTACACTTATTTATTCATTAATCCATAATATTACTAAGATGATTCATTTAATATTAGTCTAATTAAGACATTTCCAACTAGTTTTTTTTAAACAAAAATTCCAAAATTTATGTTTTTTCAAACGATATAATTATTATTATTTTCATTTTATTTTATTTCCCATTGTATTCATAAATATATAATATAAAATGTTTTATTAAAATATATATTTAAATAACTTCTTTAATATTTTTTTCATATATATATATAGATTTTTTTTAAAAGTATCTCTATTGATGGAATTTATTTATAGGAGTGTTCCAATGGTAAGTTTATCAAAATTTCAAAATCCAAAAACTCTTTTTTATGTTATATTTTTCCAATTCAATAATGAATTTATTTTCCAATACATAAAATTAAATATTAGGTGGGACATAACATAATATTTAATGAATAAAATATTTTTTGTATTTATAATACAAGACATTGTATCCCAGCCTGAACCATATGGCACGTTAAATCTTGGAGTCAACCGTATCTATAAATCATGTCCACATAAATATTCCATCAATATTTTTTTTCTCGACACAAAATCAATCATAACTATGTTATATTGTTGGTCACTTATGAAATTAATCATTGACGAATAAATTAATTCTTATATAAATTGGGAATTCAGTTATAGAGTTTCTGATATTATTAATTTAACGAATCCTCTTTTATCAAATGTATGGATCATTTTTTAGATTGAATTATTTAATTTGGACCTTTTTAATTTACTTAATGGATTCCAAGAGGTCAATAGGGTGTTTGGGGTATGTTGTGTACTTAGAAACCTAGAATTTGGAGGAATGAACTGGGCCACACTGTTGGTAAAGACCTTACTGTTTAGCCCAAATGATTACTCCTACTCAACTGGGATGTTTCAGAAGGGACTAGAGGGACACATAGTTTTTATGAAACCATGAAAGACTAGGAACATGACCAGATAGTTTTTCTGATGGTTTGGGTACGTTTATTCTACCCATCTTTCACTTGATTTGGAAAATTGTGGTCTTAGCCCATTTAGGTTCTTCCCTTAATAAGAACTAGTGGCATAATAGGTTCATGGTTTGGACAACCGTGTAGAAAAAATTTGCGACCCATCTTTTGAAGGTGAAAAATATTTTTTCCATTAATTATTCTTAAAGCCTCACCCCCCAAATTTTTATCTCATTTCTAGTGGATAACACATCCATATTCCCCCATGGATCTGTATCCCCCTACATTTGGCTTTGTGATTACCCCCTCAATCATGCACTGATCAGGATGACCTATGAAGTGTTGTATAGATAGAGGTAACATCCATAATCCTCATTCATCAATTAATTCTCCCCTCCCATATGTTGTGCTATTTTTGTGTGATCTCACTCACCCAATATTAAATGTGTTGGTCTATTTATCTGATTTATTTCCTTCTACTTCATATATGAAGTTGATATTGGATGGGGAGTAATTTTCATCACCATGCTAGGTGGTCTAGACATGTTTCTCAAATTTTTTAGTGTTTTCATATATTTTCCTTAGTGTGGAATGCTTTACATTTTAGTGATTCACCTTAAAATGTGTTCATTATTTATAAATAGTTATTCACACATTGTTATACACTCGTAGACCCTCACTGAGTGTTTAAAGGATGGATACCTCAATCATAGCCACCCCTTTGGGTGTACCGAATGAAATAAACTCTTTATATAAAATTTTATAAATTACCAATCAATTCATAACTCTTTCTCATGGAATAGAAATAGATTTCCCCTTTTTATATAACTGTTAAATGGGCCGGAACACCTTATATGTTTTTAGATTGACCATGAATCAATTTTTTTTCTTAATTAATTAAATGGATTAATGTGATGGATGATAATGGGTGATAAGGTCAGGCCAAGTGATGATTGATATTAAATGTAATATTTGAAATGTTACACCATTTTATATATTGGTACACGATGGCTATGATTCCCAAGAGGTGAACCCTCATGATGGTGATTATTATTATTATTATTATTATTATTATTATTATTATCATTAAATTTTTATGGGAAGTTGCATGATGGTTATGGGACTTGTTGTGTTGCAAGTATCATTCTCACTTACATTAGGTGTTAAACATGAAGTCTCTCATTGTTATACAAGTATCTAGACGATGGGACTAACACTCAACATCCCCTTGCTTTGAGTATTGGGTATGAAATATCACATCACCGATCTTGAGTGTTGAGAAAGATATATCACATTCATATGAGATTATGGGATTGTAACCTCTACTATAACCTGCTGCTCAATAGAGTTGTTAAGAAAACTTGAGTTATGCCTCGAGTCTAGCTTACACCTTGTATCCATGTATATTCCTAATTATTTCCTCACATGATTAGTGTATATACATGTATACAATATATAACTTTATATATACTATTACATATATATATTTGGTTAATGATTAAACTGTTATACTGGCCCATGACGAGGAAGGTAGATTCAGCCAGGTGGCCTATAAAAACCCAAGCCATCTGATATTTAATTCATCAACATTGTTTATTATTCATTTATACTATATCTATGATTATCTATATATAATAGTTTGTTTATTTCTAGTAAACTTTTATGGTTTCCTACTAGGATTTTATCTCACACCCTACTCGGGACACCATTGGTACCCAAGTAGACCACCCATTTGTAGGTATAGATAAGGGAAAAAACCCTCCTATAGATGTTTTATTCATTTTACATATAACTCAGAGTAAAGGAATAGATGAATGGTCATATTATTGTTATGATAGTAGAGTCATCTATTCACTATTTTTTATTTTTTTTATATCATGTTGTATATTACTATCCCCAATTTTTCTTTTTTATATACAATTATTCCATGTGAAAATTATATATGACTCAGTATATCATCTTTTTATTATTAGTATTTTTGTTGGTTATTTATTCATCCATAAATACAATTTCATTTGTTTTCATTATTCCATTATGTCGTATCATGATTCTACTACCTTTTGTTTATTATTTATTATCCCCTATGCCACTCTAATATGAGGGTATAATCTCTCCATAGTACCACCTTAGACCCTCACTGCTAGTCAGTAGCCTCTCATGTATGAGGAGGCAAGCTTGGGTTCGTGTGATCCACTAGATTAGGGAACCCGTTATGTGGATTCTAGGTAGGGATGTAAAAAAGTGGTATCAGAGAATATTTTTTATTTTTTTATTGTTTGGGTTTTAAAAATGAGATTAGGATGTAATGGAATTTTGTAATGAGCATGTTCATATGAGTAGCTAACCCTTCTACAGGGGAAAGAATACATGGGTTGGGTAATTTTTATTATATGGATTATACCTGTTACAGTTGATATGGCTTCACTGATGTGTGATTCACATGCATTGTGATAATAGTATTTTTAATGTTATTGATATGGATTTTTCTTCCTTGGCATGTTAAGGAATTTATTTAGCATCTCATGTATCATTATAGAAACTACATGAATAACAAACCATGAATTTTTCCATACCATGTCTACTTTATACTTGAATTTTTATACTTCATATATTTAGTTCCTGGTTTATAATATATTAAAATGTGGTAACATTTATTGTATAGACAAGTTAATTGGATCAATTATAGTTCCTACATAAATCCAAATTGTGTTTTCCTACATAGATTGGATATGAAACCATAATTATAGATTTATACCATAATACGAGATCTGGACAAACTAGTTTTGAACCATGACATATGTATTATATATACAAAATTATGAACCCCAATGAAATTAAATCTTTAATTATGAAATTGTGACCACAAAATGGGGATGTTTTTTAAAAATTAATGGGTGCTTTCATCCATACCTCACAATTTAAAATATATATATTTGACCCCATATCCATTGATATGAGACGTAGAACATAACCCTACCATTGAAGTGGGTAGATGATACTATCTCATATGATCTTAGAGCATATTACATTTTTCCTACCACATAGACATGGATTTTGGACCAGGTAGAGGGTTGTTATTTTTAAATTGGAATGAGATGTACTTGTCCAAGTTATTTATCAATAAATATTTCAATTGTTAAATTTTATTCTTAGTCATGCATTTGGAATTTCATAATCAAGAAAAACCTGAAAAAATTGAGTTTTATTCCCATAAGGTAGTGACAACCAAGAACATGAGGTGGTGGTCTCTAATATGGTAGTAATATTTACAATAATTCCATTTATGTTACCAAATTCTATTTCTAATATGGGAAATAATGCCCATTTTCGAGAGGGAACGATCTGTATGATGCATTATATGTAAGGTTTTTTCTTGACCAACCACAATTATGGTAGTGTTGACTTGTGAGTTCCAGTAGAAGTATCCTCACACTTTTTTAAGGAATGACAGACTATATACCTCCTAGTCATGGCATGAGTATATGCTTTGTATTTTTGAGAATATAAGGATGCCTTTAGAGTGGAGTGTCAAGATCGCTAATTATATGTTATGAAGTTCAACAGAGTGATGGTGAGATGTTATTACACAGGAGGACTAACATTGAAATATATTTTTAGAGGAACTATAGATGACCTTATATGAAATTTTATTTTCAAAGACCCTAAAGAATTATCAGACTAAAAAATTAATGAACCTTCATATGGGATCCATGTTTTCCATGGAATATTGTACTCTTTTTATTTAATGGAATTGTTTCTCCCCATGATTATCAGGTGATGAAATTATTACTATGAGATAATTCAAGAATGCGATGGCATACAACATGTGATCATATGTAAATGTATTTGAGTTGAAAACAATTTTTGATATAGTCAAACAATACCTTATTACTGAGATGAATGTATTGAATGATGATGGTGGGAACCAAGGTGGTTTATCAACTAGATCAGTGAGAGTTTTTTCTAGTAGTGGAAAGAGAAATTTCAAGGTTTCTCATGGGGTAGAATAAGTCATCCATCTTGTACTTACATATTTTATATATGTCCCTAGTTATGGAAAATCATGAGTACAAAACCATAATTTTTGTGGGATCCATTGGAATGTAGAGGTTGTGACATGATGGAGAATAATCAATGCTTATGTAGGAATATTCCATCAGTTCCTAGTGAGCGGAAATCTGCACCCTCCATATGTTTTAGAGTGGGACCATTATTATATCATCCATAATTTAGTAAAAATACCTCCAAATTATTAGTTTGATGTGGTGATCAATGAAGAGGTAATTAGAATCTAGATTTGTTGTTCCAGCAGTGTGGGACTACACATGGATGTTAGGTTATGACTCAAGGTTGTTGTAAAGACCAGTTATATATAGTGAAACCAATGACAGAATAGTAGAAAACTAAACCTTCCACTGTTTGAGGTACTATTCTTGTATAATCTAATCTAGTTTCAAATTTATTTTATAGAACCTCATCAAAATAATTTATATCTATGAAAATTATGGAGAGTATGGGACTTAAGATAGAGTTTTACCATGGAGTCAAGAAACTTGATACCCCATCAGGTTTCTGATTAGAGAGTGTTCATGGTTTCATGGATTATCCCATTGAGATATATGAATATATCTTATTTGGAATCTTTTTTTCTTTAAAATGACAAGGATTTTGGTAATTATTTGGATGTATTTGTTAGTTTCATATCGATTCTCCATTGATTTTTATCATATGAGGGTGGTGTTTACATCACCATAGGGTATTATAAATGTTCATAACAGAGAATGGTATGTCCATGCCTTTTGAGTTGGACCTGAGAACCAGATGCATGGTATAGTAACAAACCAACTTTCTTGTATTTTCTGTGATGATTAGGGTTTACAACCAAATGTTTTCCCCCAGGTAGTTGACTGTTTCATGTAAGTCTCACCTGATGATTTTTCTAGGCTACCTATAGTGAGATTGGTTGAATTAACTATTGATATAATGTCAGGAGTAGCACAATTGTCCATTCATACATAAAATATATAACCTATATATATTATGGAGCTCAATAAATATGATAGAATGCCTAAGGGACAATGGTTTTATATGTCATAGTACTTAACCATGCGGTTCATCTGTCCTATTTAATAAAAAGGCGGATGGTAACCTCTAAAAATGGGTGGATTGCCAAAGACTAAACAATCTTATGATGAATAACTGATATCCACTACTTCAAATAGATGAACTCTTTGACCATTTATAATGACTGAGTGTGTTTTCAAAGATTTATTTGAGGTTGAGTTATAAATAGGTGTGTTCTATGTCCCCAAACATAACGTTCACATATTTACATAGAAGGTATGGTCTTTATGAGTATCGAGTAATGCCATTTTGTCTGAAAATCACATACATAGTCTTTATGGACTAAATGAATCGGGGTATTCAACCATACTAGGAATCATTATTGGTAGTATTTGTGGATGACATGTCCATGTATTATTGTTCATGACATGAACATGACAACCATATTGAGATCATTTTAAATATAGTGAGAGATAACAAAATCTATTCAAAGATCAAAATATGCCACTTTGGACCAATGAATTCCTCCTCTGAGGTCATGTTATTTGGGAGTCAATATTATTTATGAAAACAAAGAAGGTGATATATATAGTTTTTTGGAATAATCCCATTATTATATTTAATATAATGAATTTCTTAGGGATATATGGATATTATTGATACTTCAAACAAAACTTTTCATTCATTAAAAAACCACTTAAATTTTTTAATTTCTACGGTTTTAAATTTGTATGCTCAGAAGCTTGGGAAGAATTATTTCAGATTCTGAAGGGAAGATTGACTTCAACATTGATCTTAATTAGTCTAGAGCAAGGAAAGAGCTATAACATTTTTTCTATTGCATATGGTATCAAACATGGGGAAGATTTGAAGAAAGATGAGTGATTCATAACATATGGGTATCTTCATTTGAGGCCTCACAAGAAAAATAACTCAACACTAGACCTAGAGCTAGATGTTGTAGTTCATTATCTACATCATTGGATACATTACTTTGGGAACAATTTTTTGGTAATAAATGATTATAGAATCCTCAATAAAAAATTTATAGTGCATGATCTAAATTTCATGTAAGAAATATGGGCAAAGTATCATTAATTATTTGATTTAATGATTGAAAATACACTTGTAAATGGAAATGTTTTAATGGATGATCTGAGTCCTAATACTCAAACACATTAAGTTTAGGAGGCTAATAGTGAGTAGAAGCTCATGGAATTGTTTTTAGAAATCCATGTTGAGGTTTTGGAAGATCACGGATAGAATATATTCTAATTCTTAGAAGTGACCTCTACCCTTATAGAACATGTGAGAATGAGGAAACTCTTAGATTCTAAAGGCCTAGTCCCTAGAAAGAGTATCTCATATGATGATTCATTTTTTCATTGGAACATGGATGAGGATGAGGAGTTACTCTTTCATGGGATTGTATTGGTCCTGGAAGACATTAGAGAGGAGGTAATGAGGGAATTTTATGCATTAGTTTTGGTGGTACATCTCAGTTCCACAAATATGTATCGATACAGATGTCCCAAGTATCGATGAAGTAATATAAAATGGGATATAACTTGTTTTATAACTCATTGGTCCACCTAGAAGTAGGTGAAGGTGGAATATCAGCGACCAATGGAAATTTTATAGCCATTATGAATTCCTGAATGGAAATGTGATGATGTTTCATTGTATTTAATTAATAGTTTTAATGAGATAAACTCTCTTTGATGATATAGTTTTGGTAGTCATTGATCATTTGATAAATATTAGAGAATTCTTACCTGTTCAAGAGACCTTCTCCATAAAAAAACTAATGTGACTATGCATTAGAACGGTTTTACATCCTGCTGGAGATTCTTGTTCCATCATATATTATAGGGATGATCATTTCCCGTCTTGGTTCTAGTATGGGTCCCAGAAGGACTCAGGTAAATATGTTCTTCTAAGCACAACCTATCACCCTCAAACTGACGGAAATACAGATCACATAAGTTAGGTGTTAGAGTACATACTTAGTGTATTTTTAATCAAACTAGTGGGTTCATGGGAGAAACACATATCCATTTTTATGTTCAACTATAAAGATAGATTTTAGGGTACCATTCAGATGGATTCTTATGAAGTCTTATATGTAAGGCCTTTCTAATCACTTCTATGCTAGCTAGAGGTAGGGGAGGTAACTTTTCATGGTCTAAATTTTTACTAGGAGACTTCAAAGAAGGATTAGTTGATCATAAACTTATTTTTGATAGATCTATATAGAAAGCCATCATATTTCAACCAACATTGTTGAACTCTTATGTTTGAGGTCAAATATCGATTTTTCTTTAATGGTTCACCCATATTGGGTCAGCAATGTATTTGGACACAAGGTAATCTATCACTTAGGTTCATTAAACCATATTATATTCTAAAATGAATTAGAATAATCGATTTTCAATTAGAACATATTTATAGATACCATTCAATGCATTATGTATTTAACGTATTATAGCTTCAGCAATATTATCCTAACCGATCACATGATTTCGAACCCGATGAGGTTGAGTTAGAGATAGATTATTCCATTGAGGAGTTACAAGTGCATATTGTGAATCATAGCATGATGACACTCCATGGTATGTCATTTTCTTTAGTTTGGTTGCTATGGTAGTGTGACTTAGTTTATTATGAGACTCAGGAGTGGAAAGTTGATATACGAGCATAATGGAAATAGCTATTTCATAACTTTTAATGTTACTTAATGGAGTCAAAAATGTCCTGAGGGTGTTTGGGGATTGTTTATACCTCAGAACATAGGAATGTGGAGGAATTAATAGGCTCAAATGGTTAGTATAAAATGGGTTACCCATCCTAGATGGTTACTCCAAAAAGTGTAGGGAATTTCAAAAGGGAGTAAGGGGATATACAGGTTGTCTAGAACCATGCGAGGCTAGGTGAACAAATGTGCAGTTTTGCAGAGGGTTTGGGATAGTGCCTTCCACAAGGATTGAACTTGGTTAGGAAAACCATTTTTCTAGCTTATGTTGGTTCCTCCCTTATATAGAACCGAGAAAATGGTTGGTGCCTAGTTGGGGAAATAAAGAGGAAAAATTGTCAGACCCCAATTTTAATGGGAAAGTTACTATTTCCCATAATGATACTTATTAATCACCCCTCTCTTTATTTCTCACATTTTTAGTGAAAAAATCTACTATCATCTCTATTGGAGCACTCCATACTCACATGTTAGGAATTTTGATTACTCCCGGATCTGAACATCGATCGAAATGTAGTTCGAATAAATAGAGAGTTGATCTTATGTTTTTTATTTGTGTTTCTTCCATTCTTCATTATTCTTCCTATATTTTTCACTTTTAATGTGTGTGCTCATTCGCCCTATTTTTAGGGTTATAGTCCATTTCTATGATTTATTTCTTCCCGCTAAAAATCAAACTACAATTTTAGACAAGGAGTCATGTACAGACCTATGGTAGGTGTTCTATATTTCATTTCCAAATGATATATTATTTGCATAGATTTTTTTTACTGTGATACATTGCATACATTTCAATGAAAAAACATAAAATGTGGCCTTTCTTTGTAAATGTTTATACACACTTTATTATACTCCAATAGACCGTTTTATGTGTTTTTAGGATGTAGAACTCAATCATAGACACAAATTTGGGTGTTCGGAATAAAATTCGCCCTTTATATCAAATTTTTTAATTGGAAAAACACCAAGTATTTGTTCGGATTTTAATAGAGAAGGAATTCCCTATTTTATATAATAGATCAATAGACCAAAACTGTGTATATTTGTTCATATAGTGGATATATAAAATTTTATTTCTTAATTAATTAAATGGATTGATTATAATGGATAATAATGGGTAGCAAGGCCACACCAAGTGATGATTAATTTTATATGGATTCTGTGAACTGTGACACCCATTTATATATTAAGATTTCATGATAATCATTCTAATAAGGTTATCTGACATGATTATAAATTTTATTATTATTATTAAACAATTATTATTGGATTTTTCACGATGGTTAGAAGATTTTTTGAGTAGTACATTTCATGCCCCCTTAAATCAGGTGTTGAGTAAGAAGACTCTCACCATTATACTTGTGTCTATATTATTGAAATGACATTGCATGTTCCCTTATTTTTGGTGATGGGAATGAAATATCAACCCACCTATATTAAGGGTTGTGTAAGACATCTCATATTTATATGAGATTATGGGCTTGTACCCTCTACTAGATGATATTTCTCATTAGACTAGTTATGGATGCTAGGGTTATGCCCTGGGGCTAGCAAGAACCATGTATATATATATATATTATGACTTATGTACTCACATACATAGTGAATATACATATTTATAGCATAACAGTATATATATATAATTACTTATATATATATATATGATTATTGATCATACTCTTATACCGGCCTATTCTAAATTAGGTAGAGCCATCTAGTTGTCCAATAGAATCATGAGCTACTTTGTATTTAATTATTTATAATAATTGATTATTCCTTTTTACCTAAACACATAATATCTATTTATATTGGGGGGATTATTTCTAGACACCATTGGTGGTGACCTACTTGGATTTTATATCTCACCCTACTTTGGAAGATAATATAACCTGAGTATACCTCATGTATGAAATTATGGATAAGGGAAAACACCCTATTATAGATGTTTGATTAATTTTACATATAACATGGATTATAGGAGGAGAGGACCAAGAATATTGTCATGATTTTATTGGAGAAGTATTTTTGTATTTTTATATTTTTCTATATAATGTTGTATATGATTGTCACCTATTTTCCCTTTATTATTATCAACATTCCTTAATATCATTGTATATGACCCAGCCTATCGAATTTTTATTATTATTATTTTTGTTGTTTATTTAAACTTCCAATGTAATTATTGTATATTTTTCCTCTATTCCATTCTGTTATATCATTCTTCTGCTTCTACATTTTTATTATTTATTATTCTCTTTTCCTATATGAAATGATGGTATACTCTTCAATATATAACACTTTAAACCCTCGTAATAAGTTGGAAACCTCTAGAATACGGGGTGGCATTCTTGAGGCTACGTGTCCCATCTTCTCAGGGTGATATTTATGTGGAATGCCGGTTGGGATGTTACAATCACTTATATGAAAACCACTAGATGTTCAGCACCTATATAATAATTAGAATCTAAATAAGAGGCATTAGACATACACAATGAAATTAATGATACAATTACGTATCTTTTTATTCATGAAAAATTTAATTGGTCAGGGTGATTAATGAAACCATTATCTATGTATCACTTTGATCTAATGGTATAATGTTTATAAAAAAGTAATCAAATATAAATAAATTAATTTCACTAAATCAATTTAATCCCATTCAAAAAAGTAAAAAGATTCACCTAATAATTGAAATTCATATATTAAGACATTATAACATATATTATTAATAATATTAACCAATCCTATGGTGTGGTACCAAGAGTATCTCTAAATATATTTTCCACATGATCACTATTTTATATTATATTTTATTTCGTTATAAAGTTTGTTTACTTATTTTTTTATAAAAAACCTATAATTTAATAATAAAAACTACTTTGAATAAATCCAACAGAATTAATGATGTGAATGAATATCATTGGAGATAATTCTATATAGAAGTAATATAATTCCCCATTGTATAAATAACTATATTTTGGAGGGATATAAAATGTTTGTGGAAGATTTTATTTTTTAATTTGTGGATAAAAATACAGTATCTTGAATAAATTCATAAAAAGGGAAAACTAATCAATGACCATTTCCATTTATGGAGGAATCTATTTTTTCAATCCCTCATGGTAGCTATAATTAAGCAGATCAAACAAAGTCCATCTAGATGAAAGGAGAAGGTAAATAAATTAAAATGTGGTATTTTTTCTGGAAATTTGATTAAGATATTTAGCAAGATATATACCAAAATAAGAAGTGGGATAATACTCCTTGAGTGATAAACCATTTTGGTGGGTTAAGTTAAATAAGAATATTTTTCCATAGACTATATAAAAATTATCATTTTCTTTCAATAAACATAATAATGAAAATATAGAAGATACTATATCATTAGGATGAAATGTGAAGATATCTATGAATTAAAGAAAAATTATACTTAAAAAGAACATCAAAACATCATGTTACAATGTCAAAGATATTATTTAAGATTTACACAATGAATGAATTTTTTATATCATATATGATAATGTAAAAATAAATAAAACACACTGGTATATATGAAGGTTATCCCAAAAATTTAAAACAATTGGGATAGGTTTCCAAACAATAGGTATATGTTATACCAAAGGTTTTCTAAACCGTTGGGTGATAAGTCATGGGGATACACTTATTCTGATGGTGAAAAGGAAACTGATGGCTTTGACTAGTAAAAAATCCAATTTCCCTACGGTTTTGGGCAATCGATGCAATAAAGAAATACGAACGGTTTGTAACCATTGGTAAATATAAATCTATAACTAATAACATCAGTTTTTAAACCATTGGTATATGGGTTTACAAATTGTTGTTGTATAACCATCGGTTTATATTATATGGAGAACCTATATACCAATGGTTTGTGAACCGTTGGTAAAGTGTTTTACCAACCGTTCGGCTAAAACTATTGGTATAGAAGAATTTATTCAGCGTTATACCAACAATTTATAAATAGATGGTATATAGTACTCCAAGATTAGATAGAATTACACATCAGCCTTCCCTCTTGCCTACCCTTTACTGAATTACACAACAAGCCTAGCCTATACCGAATTACACAACAACCTACATCCATTTTTGCCCCTCCCTGAAATATATAGAATAAAACACCTAAAGATACACCACATAAAAATGAAATGATTATACAACATGTGACAATACATATTTCAAAAATCACTCATTCCAACAATACAATGTTTATAATTTAGGAAAACACTCAGGGAGGCAATTGGTGTATTTGGAATGAAGCTCTCAGGTTTTGACAGCCTGGTATTTAATCATTACAATGTTGTCTGTGTCAAAGAGGATAACATATGTAGTGGTATGAGGTACAGTTGTGGGGATAACCCTAGTTGTTGTTGGATGATATGTTCTGGGATAAAAATAGAATATTGTGTAATATAACAAGACCCTCATGGAAGGTGGTGATAACCTATGAATATATTTCTAAATATTGTTATAGATTCCAAAAATGGGCTGTTCAATATAGTGGATTTCATTCTGATTCATCGAGCTTGGTGCAGTTCTCAGTTCCTCACATAACAATGAATTGAACAGATGATCATGTTTAATCATTTTCCTTGATTATGGGATATTGAAGATAGATTAGAATGATGTATGTTATTCAATTTGACAATTAAGGATACTCATATGGTTTATAGAGTTTACCTAGTCACATGGAAAAAGATTCTATTGAGAGAAGGGTTGTTGTCTTCTGTAAAACTGATCATTGAATGATTTTGGTGATTCTAGAATATTGATGTGTAGTAGACCTATGAATGTTTGGTTCCACATTTAATTTATGATTTTGATTTAGTGGATGTGAGACTCTCCAGAGGGGTGGGGGATGTCCAAGGGGTGGGTGGTTGTCCAGGGGGTGGGGTTTGTGGGGGGGGGGGGCTCTCCAGTCGGTGGGGGCTGTTTAGGGGGTGGGGGTTTTCATGGGGGATTTACAGGTGTGGGCTGGGGGTATCCAAGGGGATTTCTAGGGTTTGGGGGTGTCTAGGGGTGGGGGTGTGTAGGGGGTGGGAGTGTTCAGGGGGGGGGGGTGTCCAGGGGTGGGTGGTGTGTTGGGGGTGGGGGTCTACATGGGGGCTGTCTTGGGGGTGGGGGTGTGCAGGGGGTGGGGGGTCAATAAGGGGGTGGTCAATGGGGTGGGGGTCTGCAGGGCGTGGGTGTCTGTAGGGGGGTTGTCCGGGGGTTGGGTTGTCTTGGGGTGGGCGCTGTTCAGGGGGTGGGGGTATGTAGAGGGCTATCTAGAGGGGGTGGGGACTATCCGTCGGGGGTCTAGGGGAGGTGGGGGGCTATCTAGGGGTGGGGTGTCCAAGAGGGTTAGGGGTGTCTGGGGGGGTGGGGGATATCTAGGGGGCTATCCCGTGGTGGGTTAATTCCATCTCAAGTGGGAAGATGTAGATTTGTCTCATTCCTTCATATAACATTTCATGGTAAATACCATGAGATTCCAAATTTGAGACACATGTATTTATATAGTACTTTCCTCAAATTAATCAGTTGTTGGCATATTTTATTCCAAATATACAAGTCATCCAAACAGCATACACTAGACTCACTCTGATGACACACCCCAACATACCGTAGTTCCTATCATGATTAGAGTTCCACTACTATCATGTGAACCCTCTGCAGAAATATAAATATATAACTCCTACTTAGTAACAAGGTTCCAATAACCAATAAAGAAGTGATGACGCCGAATAAGTATGCATGTATTAACAACAATACATATAAAATTACTCTCCCTCATTTGTAACACATTCAAAATGAATAACCACATATATCCTAGCCATATATGGTGTAGAGAAGTATATTACAAAACTGGGTGAGAAACAAGAGCCATGTAGTTCCAAAAAAACCCACACAATGGGTAAATAACTCAATGGAAAAATTAACATGTTATTTCACAACCAACTATTTAAAAAGATGTTTAAATAGGCATTTAATGATAAAAAGGTTTTGAATCCATAGAGATGTTAATTTTTATAAAATATGACTTAAAAAATTCTGTACAAAATGATATAAATCTCTCATAAAATTTAAAACATTTCAAAGATTCTATAAAAAAATGAATCTTCCTCTTTCAAATCATTAAACTTTCCCAATGAATTCAATTTTTATCGGACCAATTTTCAAATGCCAATTAATTCATTATATTAAGTATAAAACCACACAATTATTTCAATAAAACATTTCAAATTCATTAGAAAAATGTTTTTAAAACATGGAATGTTCAACACCTCATACTAAACCAATTTCTTGTTTAAAACATAGTGTTTACTCCATGAATAAGAAAATATGATCAAAATCTATCACAAAACATTAAATCTATTTTAAAAGGTCTCAATGGTATTCAAGTAATTCTTACAAACAAAAATATTCATTTTCAAACATGAAAATAAAAATAAAAACATATATATGCTTTCAGATATTTACATATATCCATACATTCAATAAAAATCAATTTATAATGAAATAAAATAAATTTAATTCAATATTAAATAATTTCATTGAAACATACACCTTAAAGTGGTGTAAATGGACTTAAAACATTTCAAAAAATTCAACTTCAAGGGTGAGAACCCAAATGAGAGACTAAGATCAATATTTTAGTGAAAAAGAATGAAAAAACTAAAATAAATGGAGGAAAATGATGTAAATTAGTTACCAATTACTTATTTGTAATGGTTGCACCATTATAGAGAATCCCAGAGAAACATTTGGGCTATCCGGTGGGGTAGTAGGGGTTGGGGGATGCTGGGCTGTGGGGGAGGGGGGTGTGGACCATCCAAGGAGTGGGGGGGGGGGATGTCTGGGGGGGGATGCATTGGTGTGGGAGAGTGGGTGTGGGATATATAGGGGTGGGCCTCACAGGTGTGGTGTGGTGGTGGTGGGATATAGGGGTGTGGGGGAGGGGGGTATTGGCTCTCTAGGGGGGGCTGGGTTGTGTGGGCTGTCTAGGGAGGGGTGGGCTGTTAAGGTGGGGTGGGGTCTGTCTAGGTGGGTGGGGGCCTGTCCAAGGTGTGTTTGGGGGGGGGTGGGGTGGGGGTGAGGGTTGGGGGTCTAAGTTGTTGGGGGTGTCCAGGGGGTGGGGGCTGTCCACGGGGTTGGTGAGCTATCCAAGGGGGTAGGGGGTGTCCATGGGGGTCCATGGGGGGGGGGGGGTTGTCCAAGGGAGTTGGGGGTGTCCATGAGGTGTTGTCCAAGGCTGTGGGGTGTCCATGGGGTGGGGGGTCTTGGGGGGATGTCCATGGGGTTGTCCAGGGGGTGGGAGGTGTCCAGGGGGATGGGGGTGTCCAGGGGGTGGGGGATGTTCCAGGGGGTGGGGGTGTCTAGGGGTTGTCCAGGGAGGGGGGGCTATCCGGGGGAGGGGGTGTCCTGGGGGTGGGTGTGTCTATGGGGTGGGGTCTATCTAGGGTGGTGAGGGGGCTATCCAAGGGGGGTGGGGGGTTCATGGGTGGTGAGGGATGTCCAAGGGGGTGGGGGTGGCCAGGTGGGTTTTGGGGATCTCCAAGGGGGTGGGGTGTCTAGTTGGAGGTGGGGATGTCCATGGGGGTGGGGGTGTCCAGGGGGGGTGTCTAGGGGTGGGGGCTATCCAGTGGGTGGGGTTGCCTAGGGGGTGGGGGCTGTACAAGGCTTTGGGGGGTGTCCAATGGAGGGGTTAATCAGTCACACATATATGAAGTCACAAAAAATCATCAAGTCATGTTTCATTATATATTCATAAAGAAATAATGATAATTTGACCTTCCTAATCACATATATATTTAGGCACAACAAATCATCAAACATAAAATGTCAGTAATATCAGTAAAAAATGTAACAGATCAATCTATCCCTCATCACCATCACTATCATCATCATCATCATCCTCCTCATCCCCATCCTCATTTTCATCCCCATAATCATCCCTTCCCTCCTCAATTACCTCCTCCTAGGCCTCATACTCCACCCTATGCTCCTCCTTGGCCTCTTCCTCACCCTACTCCTCTGCCTCTAACTCCTCCTCGTCATCCTCCTCCTCCTCGCCCTCCTCCTCCACACCAACCTTATCCTCACCATCATCTCGAAAACAACTATAACTTCTTCCTGGTTCACCATATATAGAATGCATCGATGACATATATTCATCACAAGCTGTGCTGGCCTCTTCTGGAAGTGTTGGATGCAAAACATCCATAAGTATCATAAATGTAATATTTTCCCTATAAGATTGTTCTTCCATCTATGTGGAACTTTTTTCATCCTGTTTAGTCGATTCCTTAACCTTTTGAAACTCGGTGGCACTAATAATTTTACCAAATAAGGGGAAATACCTCGTCGGGACTATACTCTTCCTAGGTCATCAACGTACTCTTCCAAGGTGCTCATCTCCAAACACCTTTTGTAGGTGTTCATTTGGCCCAAAATTTTCAGGTTATAGGACATCAAGGGACTCTAAAGTAGCATGTTACACATATAAATATATTATTAAGTTACAAAATTGATATTAAAATTTGAAATCATCAAATTAAAACATACAATCTGTTGTTCAGTCTTTCTTTAACTGCACTTCCATCTTTCTTTCTTCTACTCAAGCAAAACGGTATTGTTCGAGGCACATGTCCTTCAATATTCAATCTCTACCTCTACAGTGGCATTGAATGTAGGAAACCATAATTAATAACATGTTACCAATAATTAATTTCATAATTAAAATTATTTGAAAACTTTATCAATCTAATAAATTATGGACGACATAATAGAAAGTGCAAGTCATAATGAAAAATTATAAAAAATTGTCAAACCTACATCCTCTCAAGATTTGACATTGTAGTACATCCCAATGTGTGGAGGTATTTTTTAGAATCAATGTCTTTTATTTATTCTGAATTATTCATAAATAAAATTCAATAATAATAAAAATAGTATCAATGCAAAACATGAAAATTTTCATTTAAATACCTTAAATGTGATTAATACCTTAAACTGGAAAGTCATCCAATGAGTAATAATCTACCAATACAATTCTATATAAAAATCATCCAGGATAGGTACTGCCTCTAACATTATTCCAAATATATCACATCAACCAATATACAACTCATTCTTATAGGCTCTTCAAATCTCACGTAAATCCATTAAGCGTGCTGGTCGTGCACCCTCACCATCAGGGAAATAAAATCAAAGATTCCACAAAAACATTAATTAATATAAATACAAAAATAATATATTTCATTAAATAAAAAATATTTTTTACCCATATCTATACCCAAGAATTATCCTTGAATTCATTTAGAAACAGTCTCCATGAGAGAGGGATAATAGGAATGATTTTGGAGTATTTGGCAAGCATCTCCAAAAAAACTCCAACATTGTTGCCCTATTTGTTCAATAATTTGACTATTTTCATTGTTTTCCACCATAAACTATGTGCAAAGGTTCTACACCACATTTATGTGTGTATGCCACCACCCACACCTTCTATTAGTATATGCATCTGTTATGAGGGAAAAATGAATATTTTATTAATACATGTTATAATGAAAATAAATAAGGTCCTAAACGTTAGTTATGGTTGTGTAAATATACCTGCAATAGTCTGATCAATGGGTGCCATTAGAACTGATGGATCACCCTTTATAGATGGAGTGGTTCCCAATGAATACTCTGAAGAGACAGACTGTGGCGGAGCAGGAGTCGATGAAGATGGAATATAGATGCTCCGAGAGAAGGAATTAGAAGTAAAAGAAGATGAAAGATATGGATGAATGAATGTTGTTTGGGTAGTGGGAATTATAATCGATATGGAAAATATAGGTGAGGAGAATCAGATGTAATGGGTGGTGAAGACATGGGAGGTCTAAATATCTCATGTGTCCCTAATGGCATACTTGGATCAGAATGTGGGATATATAGTATGCTAGTGGGAGGGGCAGGGTCTAATCGGGTAGGCCGACCAGATCACCTAGCTCTCATACCACCCCCATTTATAAACACTCTGAGTACTAGGACCACTATTAGGCTACTCATCAAAAAATTGTTTCCTAAGAGGTGTATACTACAAAAATGTTTAAAACAAAGTTAATCACGAGACAATATATATTATTTAAATATATATATATTAAATAAAATACTCTATACAGGCACTTGTGGGGGAATTCACATCTCAGTGATGCGATGACTGTTGTCCATCATCGTTTTCCACCTCCTCTCTCCAATTGGTTTCATTTCATGTATTTGAAAACAAATATGTTAGTAATTATAAATAGATAACTAATGTGTAACCCAAAAAACAAAATATATGAGAGGGAATATAGGGATTCATGGACAATTTAACATTCCATTGTTTTTGGTGAGATATAATAGATATATAATGAATTCAATAAATCATACAATATGTAATAATGAAACTTAATTTTGAGTAGGATGTCTATTTCCTAAGTGTCAAAAGTCTATTAAAATCATGGAACATTGATTCTGAGGTTTTATTTCACTCAACAACTTAGAGAGTGAGAGAATACTGAATTATACTTCTAGAAAATTCAGCATGGTATATATTATGAATGATTAAACCCTAAAGATGGTTGGAAATGATGATATAAACATATGACCAAGGATAATATATCTACCTGATTCATAAGGGTTAATGAACTTATCAAAATTAAGGAAAATTTCAATTTCATTAGTCCAGGTAGATGATGTAGGTTTCTAAAAATGTTTGAAGAATAAGACAAACCATCATGTTCATTATCTGGTGAAATGTTAATGGGAGGGCTTAGAGTTATACTAATTTTTTACATGGCCAATATAGCATCAGAATTTTCTCCAAGACAGAAATGTTGGTTTTCTAGGATTGAATATAGTTCAATTACAAATTAGAAAATGAAATTCAAATAAAATTTCAACCAATAAACATTGAAAAATCCCATAATGGTCAAGTAAGATACAACATATTTTCAATCAATGTTAAATCAATTTGAATAGTACCATCCTTAACATCTGAAGTCGAGCTAAAACAAAATAATTAAGAACATGGATGAGTGATTCTATATATTTCCCACCCCAACTTCAGGTTCATAGTTAACTATGAAGATTGAGCTATTAGATTCATCAAAAGTAATAAATGGATCATTTCCAATGGTAGTAGGGATGTTCTCAACTCCATCATCACCATCATAGAAAGTATTTCTTGGAATTACATCAATAATGACACCAAATTCAAGTCAAAGATGTTCTTTGACATAAAAAACTGATTTCTCCATTGATGCCAATACATATAGTTCATCATTAGTGATAATGTGATTCCTATGAATTACTTGAAATCAACAATCATCAATAAATGTGCCCTGCCTCATCATTGACTCAAACCACTGACATTTCATTATCATAACTTGTTAATGAGAGTAATAATGCAATATTTTTTTAATGGCTCCATAATAACCTAAATTTTCAAATCATAGTCTATTATTTGATCTAATAGAATAAACATCTATTGTGTTCGTAACAATAACACCATTGTATTTTGTTCTTGTGTTCTTTGATTGTTCAATGATAATAAATATGTGCCCACTGATAACAATTGATTTACAGTCATGAACCACAATATTAGGACTAAAAGCCAAAGATCTTATTTCCTCAGCAACATAGTCAGTTGGAAAACTCAATACTTAAAATATAAATGAATGCTAAACTTAATTAAATATTGATTTAATTATATTAAATAGTAATATTTTTACCATCAATTTTAACCACGAATAAAACTCTTTCCTATGCAAAGTCTCCCTCCTTCTAAAAGATAAATAATGATGCTTTATATTTGTCATTGATTTATGATCCCTAAAGATAAAAATTGGAAAGGTTTAATAGATATATATGTAAGATATATATATTAAATCTACTTACCTGATATAGTCATAAAAAAAATCATACTTGTATAGAGTTGTGTGATGTTCCATCTCCCTCTCTTCAAGGGTTAATGTTGTCAATGTATAGGGTCTAGAAATTACTCCTGTTTAGGGAATTGATGGAAATCTAGGTTCAATTTTCTCATACTATTCTTCTTCATTTCTCAATGGTTTGTTCATTCATATAGTAAGATAAGAAAAATACATTAAGAACAAATCCATAAATTCATGAGAAATGTAACTGTTCATGATAGAACCTTTGGGAAGATTCCTATTTCAGACATAAGTCTTTAATGTGTACATATTTCTTTTAGTTGGATACATGAAACAACAAGAAATGGGTCCTTTGAAAATTATTTCAGTTCGAATATGGATAGTTAGATGCAACATGCATGTGAAAAATAATGGAGGAAATATTTTCTCTAACTCACACGAAATTAATGGAAAATCTACCAACATTTTTTCAAGAAAGGCATGGAAAACTTCTTAGCACAATGATCAATAAATAAATGGAATAAATAAATAACAAACACACTAACATAATTAGACAAAAAATGATGGAATGATATTGGAATCTACTCATTCATAAGGATGTGATAATCAAAAGTCTTCAAATATTTTAGCTTCAACTCTCTTCTGTTGACCTGTTTAGATATGTTTCTTGAATAGCCATTTGAATCATTAAAAGTCTCTAGTACTTCCTGAAATTTGTTTCCTGTAGGTGTCATCACATAATAATAACACAGAACTGCCCATCTATTTTCACTGATACGCATAGGATAAAATTATGCTCTGACTCCCCCATCCAACAAGTTACTCTGAGACTATAAATCATCATTTTTCTTTCCCTTAACATTTAGATGAATAAAAAGAATTATTTCCCATATATTAATTTCAATGTGCATCATGTCTAAGAAATGGCTTAACAAATTGGTTGACCAATATGGAAAATCAATGAAGATTCTCCTCTTCTTCCAATTGTTATCGGTTTTAGTGGAAAAATTATTTCTCTTTCAAGATTTCATTTTACCCTTCCTGAATGGAAAACTAATATCTTTCAATCCATCAAACACATTAGTTCTAGACATACACTGAGGTGGATAATCAATCTCCATGGTATTGTCAAATATTTGATGAATATTTATATATGGATGGTCCATTGGAAAGAATCATTGATGTACCAGAAAATAGAAACTACAATGATGTTTTAGAGTTCTAGATTGTGTATTATTCATAAAAATAGGATATGATAGTTTTAACTTCATTCTCCATCCATAAATCATTACATAATCAAGAAAATCATTGATAGTCCACATAAGCGCAACACACATCTAAAATATGTCTTTTGAACATGCATCGTATGTGAACACACCCTTATCCTAAAGAAGTTCCAATTCTTTTATTAAAGTTTACATGTATACATCAATATCATTGATAGGATCAAAAGGTCCGTATATGAGTATAATTATGAAAGTGAAATGTTTTTTCCTACAAAACCATGGGGGAAGGTTATTAATGTGTGTAAAAACCAACCATGTGTTGTGAGAAGTAAGTATCTACACAAAAAGATTAAAACAGTCACATTTAAGACCCAACCTCTCATTATGAACTTCAGCTACAAAATTAGGATATCGAGAAACAAATCTCTGCCCTGAAAATCGATCTTCAGGGTGAACCAACTCCTCAATAGTTTTTTTTATCTTGGTATCATGCCATCACATTTTTATAGAAATTTCATCAGACATAAAAATATTCTAGAGTATGGGGATCAATGAAAATTGCTGAATTACTTTTTTTGGCATATGCGATGGTGTTGCACCATCTTTTGGCTTCTAGTGGGATGTGCCAAATTTTATACAATCATTTCATTCAGCAGTTTCCTCCAAGAATAAACTGTAATATTTCAGGAAAGCATGAATTTTTTAATCTAAAACCCATGTTCTTTGATTAACATCCATTGCATATAGTGGGTTGAGGGAATATCTGCATAATTTAGAAGTATGTCCTTCAAGAAGGTATGATTGTAATCTATGAAAGTATTAGAAATCCCATACATAGTTTTCTATGATACAATTAGACTATTAACTATTGCCTTTTCATTTTTATGCATTGTTGATATACTAGAATCATGTCAGCATCATTCAATTTTTTCCCCATGAAAATATTATCATTTTCATTAGACGCATCATGTTTGCTCATATCAATGTCTTTTTCGGCCGGAAACCTTTATTTTTCATGATGAAGAATAAACAAAAACCGGTTATATAAAAAATTCTCCAATCCAGTCCTCCCATTTGGATCATAAAAAATTATAAATTTTATTTTCTCTCCATTGTGATACCACACATAGTAGTTTGCTTGAAAACCATATTTGGTTATGTGGTAGTTTCCATCTTCATGGATCAACCAAGTTTTTCCAACACAATTGTAACATGGGTAGTGTATGTGACCACTATCTAAAGCATTTTGAAATGAAAAATCTAAAAATCTCTCCAAATTGTTTTGAAAACCACTTGAAATCCAATCTGTTTCATACATCCAACTTCTATCCATTTTGTAAAACTTTTTTATAGGTCATCTAGTCAAATGAAATTCAATAATGTTGAAGTTTCATCAAAAATATATTTATGTAAATGATAATTTTTCACTTTATATGAAACCATAACTGACACACTACACTATATGAGAATCATAATATGAAATACAACAAAATAATATATTTATAGCAAAATATCATTGATGAAATATACATGAGTGTATAAGATCATGTGCACTCGAGGAGGAAAATTATTCAGGAGTTCAGTAAATTTTATATTGAAGAAAATTTATATTTCAGTAGATTATTTGAGTGATATTCATAATATATATTCTAAATAAATGGGAAATATAATCTAAAAATGATGGAAAGATCTTCCCCAGGGATTGAAACATCATGGCCATACATGTGGATCATGATCGATGAAAGATTAAATGGAACTAAGAGAAGTTTGATGTCATAATATTAAGGTTCCATGGGGAAAAGAATAATGATTCCTTGTACATGGAGATTTCAAATGATGATATTGAAATTTATTTTCCAAATGGGATAATCTATCCCAATTTTAAAAAATCCATAAAGTAAGGGGATTCTAGTTGATGTAGTGGTCTATTCATGGATCGATACCTTATTATTGAAACAATGTAATTATATAATAATTCAGTTATATGTGCCTAAATTGGAGGTGAAATGTGTTTTGGAATTTTTTCATTATCACATATGAGAGGACACTATGGACCTGATAAAACATTGTTCAAGATAATAAAAATTTAATAAATTTTTCAAAAATGCATAATGTGTAAAGATGGGTCTTTTAAAAATGTTATTAATGATAAAAATGGAAATATTTTGAAAATTTTGGAGATTTCATAACACTGAAAACCCAAAGTCGATGTATTCATTATGTGGGGGTGTCCAGGGGGTGGGGAGGTCCAAGGGGGTGGTGCTATCTAGGGGGTGTATAGAGGGTGGGGATGTTCAAGGGGGTGGCGGTGTCCAGGTGTTGGGGTGGTGTCCCAGGGTGTGTGTGTGGGGGGTGTCTAAGGGGGTGGGGGTGTCCCAGGGGTGGGGGTGTCCAAGGGGGGTGGTGTCAGGGGGGGTGCATGGGGGTGGGGGTGTCCAGGGGGTGGGGGATGTCCAGGGATGGGGAGCTATCCAAGGTGGTGGGGGTGTCGAGGGGGTGGGGTGGTGTCGAGGGGGGGGGGGGTTGTCTAAGGGGTTGGGGGTGTCCCGGGAGTGGGGGGGGTCTAGGGGGGTGTCCAAGGGGGTAGGGCTATCTAGGGGGATGAGGGTGTCTAGGGGTGGGGGTTATCTAGGGGCGCGTGGGTCGGGTGGGGGGTTTCTAGTGGTGGGGTGGTGTATGGGGGGTGTCTTGGGAGTGGGGGTGGTGGTTTCAGTGGGGTGGGGGTGTCCAGGGGGTGGGAGTTTCTAGGGGGTGGGAGTTTCCATGGGGTGGGGTGCTGTCTAGAGGGTGTCCAGGGGGTGGGTTCTATCCAGTGGGGGTGGGTGTGTCTAGGGGGTGGGGGCTATCTAGGCGGTGTGGGCTGTCCTTGGGGGGGGGGGGTTCCTTGGGGGTGGGGGTGTCCGAGGGGGGGGGGGGGGTGGGGGGATGGGGGAGGGAGAGTGGGGGATCTCTAGGGGGTGGGGGTGTCCATGGGGCTTTCTATGGGGGTGATGGGTGTCCAGGGGGGGTGATTTGAATGATTCAAATGATATTTAATATCAATAATGAATTATCATTTATTAATGATATACATAAATAATCAATGTATACCTTAATACTACAATGTTATCATAAATTTAATAAGGTTACCTTATATTTCATTATGAATATATTCTATCTTCTATATTGATTATTTGATATTAACCTAAATAGAAACCTTATTCAATTGAATGGGGGAAATATTGATATTATATAGATCCATTATTTATATGGATAGATATTGATTATTTATCCCTGAATAAGTATGTAGTTTCCAAAATAGTGCAATTAAATTTATTTTTTATCAACTCTATTCATATTACTAATGTATTAGATAACCCCCCCCCACCCCAGCTAGATAGCCCTGAACACCACCTGGATAGTCCACCACTGGATATCCCCCACCCCACATGGACTGCCCCCCTCCCTGGACAGCCCACCCCCACCCCACCTAGGTAGCTCCCCCCTTGACAGTCCCCCTCCCTGGGCAGCCCACACCCCCTACCAACCTACTCACCCCTCCCCACCTGCACAGTCCTTCCCCCACCCCACCTGGATAACCCTTCACCCACCTGGACAGCCTACCCCCTCCCTACACAACCCACAACCCCCACCTCTCCCTATATAACCCACCCCCTCCCCGGACAGCCTACACCACCTCGCCCTGGATAGCCCACCCCCTCTTCATATAATAATGATTCCTAAATTAGTTCAACTAATTTAAAATTAAAAGGATAGAAATAATTATAAATTTCTTCACTTTTACCATCACGAGGGTATCAAATTAATCAAGGTGAATCATTACCACCATGAACCATATTTTAATGACTAACATTAATACTTTAAACAATTAAAAATCCCTAAGATTAATAAATGAATCCCCAAGTGTTAAAATATATCCATTGAACCATTGGAATTTATTTACATCAACAAATAACATCCCAAACTATGGTCATAGAATCCAATCCCTATCCAAATGTAGCATGAATTCAAGCCTATTATAGATTTCCCAGAAGACTGTTTGTGTAAACCATGAATATCATCCATATAAATCTCAAAACACGTAATTGTAAATACACCTCCAAATATCATACATGGATCAGATTTTACCTTCCACACTAATTATCATATATGAATTTTAAAAAGACACAACAAATTGTAAAAGAACCTCCAAATAAATCATCAAGAACCAAAATTATTGATAAAAACACTAAACAAAAAAGAAACCCTGGATTTTAATCAATCCAAATGAAAAAAGGTAAAAAATATAACTCATTTATAACTTACTAATTTGAAATGTATGTTGAATAAAGGATTTATTTCAAAGAATATGGAAGCTGTAAATAAAAAAACCCTTTATTTAAATAAATCTGAATAAAAAATAAGGTATAAAATAAAACTAAGTTAAAAATTTCATATTTAAAGTGGAAGAATAAAAAATCAATTGTTGGGAAGAGGGTTCATATGGGAAGAATTGGGAAGAAGGGTCTGCACGAGAGGGAAGAACGAGAGATCTGGTTTAGGGAACAATGTGAGCAGATCAGGGGATCTGTATATGCAGTATTCTATCCCAAAAATTAATAAAAACAAATTGAAAAAATTTGATATCCCAATGATTATATAAAACCGCTGGAAAAATGCCTCTAACAAGGCATATCCCAATGGTTTTTCAAAGCATTGGAAAAACCCTTCCACAAAATCAAAAAATCCAACATTTTAGAGAAAACTGTTGGAATAAGTTCCCTTTCCCAATAGTTGACATAAACCATTGGGATAAGAGCATTGATATAATGAGTATTTCCACTAGTGATAGTTTGATGTTTTAATTCTTATGAAATAGAATTATTTTCTATAGAATCAATGGGGGACACACTTTTCCTAATCCAAAATTATTTATAGGATCTATGATATACTAAACACCTATTCCTGGTTAAGAAACCCATCCATAGGTAATTTGATAAATTAAGAAATATATATAATCAAAACACACCTCTTCTCCTTGAGAGTGACTGGTACGATCTAGTTGACATGGTCTAATACATTATGTTGGAGGATTTTTGATTAAATACATAAGGATTAGAGGTTTATTAGTTCTGTGAAATCTTTTTTTTCAATTATTAAACTTCTTTACCTTATGAAATTAGTATAATATTATTGTATATATAAACCAAAGGACTGGTTTGTGTTTTATTTTTTTTGAATAGATTTTTATCCACTTATTGACAATATATCATGATGAGATTATTTATATGGAGGGAATAAAATATGGTTTACATGGAATACATTTGAATGATATTTTCCAAGGGATAAACTATGGAGATACATCTCATGGATGCATCTAAGTTATTGTGACATTTTATTAAATTTCCCAATGTGATTATACAGTTTTTTTAAATAGAAGAAGATTAAAGTGTCTTAATTTGATTATGGAAGACAATGTTGGATTGAAGATTGAAATAATAATTTTGAAATTGATGGTCTTGATGAATTGACATGGAGGCTCATTATAACTAATTTAGGTAGTTAATGATGTTTCATAAATTCGTTAGATTTTATTGACGATATTGGTAGATTATTTCATGAATAAGGTAATAACCACACCATTTAAATTATGAACACTGCTATTTGAGTAAAAAAATACGAAAATACCATTTTATTAAACTACATTTTATTTTACGATTTGGGAATCAAGGTCAATTTTATTTGTTAATAAGTTAATTAATATCATTCTATAAAGGAAAAACATTGTTTGAAAGAAATATAATTTTTTTTAATATGCTATCTAGATTACATAATAAGGAATGGTTCTGATCAATAAAGAATTTTTTTAAGACAAGTTATATAGGCTTAATGAAATACTAAATGATATTATTCCATATTTAGGAAACATAATTTGGGAAGGCTAAAGTTTGTAAATCATTGTTTTATTCACTATAGCATAATGAATTCATTATAAAGGTTTATTGAAATTAAAATCCATGATTTTTGAGATAAGGATATTCCTATGTCATTTTTCAAAATATATGATATTCAAAGAATTAAATTACATGATCAACATCATTATGTCACATCATTGGATATTTTTATATTTTTTATATTTTTAATATTTCATAAATGATGAATGATAAGGATATTCTATGGGAGATTTGATTTGACCTATTTGGATTCCATTAACCAGTATTTATGTGGTTTTAAAGAATGAATATGTATAGAGAATCATGACCAATAAAATAATATCTATTGATTATAGTTCATAATCCTTGATGTCATTCTATATATTATTCTACTGTGTAATAATGAAGAAAACATGATATTAAGATGTGATAATGAATCATGATAGAGCTAATTAATGTACACCATATTAATAGATCATATTTGATACAATACTTCATATCAATCCATTAACAGTGTTTATAAAAGGGAATTATTAGCACTATAAAAGCACTAAGAATGTAAGTGATGCTAAAGGTTTAGCTTTAACAGCACTTGTAAAAAGAACTGTTTAAGGCCTCCTTAATAAAGGGAATAATTTTTTTCAAGGCCCCCAAATTTATAAGTGCTTCCCCCATTTTATCAGTACTTACTCATCCCCTTTATCAATTATTTAGGCAAACTACCCACAATGTTCACCCCGGACTCCAGTGAGTTTTGAACATGATAACTCTAGCTTATACAATATCATCTTTTCCGCTACACTATATAATTTATATTTACTGTTTATTATATATCTATATATTATTATATATTTTCTTAATTATTTGTCTATATATTTATATATTTTAATATATATGTTTATATATACATATACATATATATATTCATATACATATATATATTCATATACATATTTATTTATTGAAATTTTTTACAATGGATATTAACACTAAAAACCCTTAAAACACATAAAATGTTAAGAAACTCTGAAAACTCTACTTCTATAAAAACCATTTAAAAACCATAACATTTGATCCAAGAGTATGTTTCATATATAAAAATATTCAAATAAAAGATAAGGAAACAATATTTGATATGGTATAGGTTTTACACGCCGAATGGACACACAAATAAAAAGGTATAGGTGTTTGTATTTTAAGAAATCGGGTTCGGAGATAAAAAACTCACTTTTGGGGGACTTCATTGAATATATGGGATTAAAAACCCATAAATAGAACATAGAAATAATTTTGATACCATCCCAGGCATAGACCTCATCACATGCTTCAATTTGATATGTGGTAGACCAAAACAGACACTCGAATCAAAAGTTCTGGCTAATTGATATTTGAGATCGATTTTTGACTTTTTTGAAACTATAATATATTTTATTCCATTGATCATAAAATTATTTAAATATCATGTGGTTTTAGATCATTTCCAAATATTTTATTTTATTGGTTGTGGAGCTAAAACAGACTCCCAGATTGAATGTTATGATCTTTTCATGATTTTTAGGGGTTTTAGGGATTTTAGGAGTTTTTCCCAAGTGACTTAAATTAAAATATACATAAGTTCTGAACCAGATATTTTTTTCCTCTAAAACATATCAAATTGAATATTGATACATCATATATTCCTAGAGTCCTACAAGAACCCTCAATTACCTCTATCTAGGCAAAGAAAATCCCAAAAAAGAATCCAAATGTCAATAACGTCTGCTACAGCTGTATGTTAATGTTTTTTTTGAAATATACCCAATATCATTACTAGTGAAAAAATACAATGATAAAGGGAGGGGGATATAATAGTGATTATATAAAATAACTAATAATTACCATGCTTTTATCATCACTTTTTTAGAAGCACTGATAAAGACCCCCCTTTATGAGAAAATTTTATAAGACCTGATAATTACCGATTTTTCAGCTCTATTTTACTAGCATTGATAAATTGGAGACTTTATCAGTTTTTTTAAAATAAATTATTAATATCCCCATTTAACAGTTCTTTTTTATAATTATTAAATACCCCCTTTAACATCAACAAAGGGCTGCTATAGACCCCCTTCATTTGCATTTTTCTAGCACTTGGAAAAGTTTTTTTAACAGTACATTTTGCTACTGCTATTAAAACCCTAGTGCTGGATACACCCAGTATTGTAGTAGTGAGAGTGATAGGATATAAAATACTGGGTCATTATTGAAATACTTAATGTGTTGGAGACTGAAGAATGTGAGTAATATCATCGATAAATTCTACTGGTGAAGAATAATACTAAATATAATTTTTTCAATTCCATTAAAATGTGATTGATCTAATAAAGTTCATATTTAGTGGATGTGGATTCCACTATAGTGGTTAATTGTAGGAAATTTTATCAAATATTTTTAAATTTAATTTTTTATATTATTTAATTGAATGAGAATTAAAAATATTAAGAATAATTAAATCAAAACACTATTAGAATGTGTGAAAACAATATCAATTTTATATAATGATGTTAAATATACCTTCATGTATATAAATTAATAAAAACTCCACCTTAAAGAAGTGTGTTATGAAATAAGAGGAATAAATATTACTTGGTAGGCAGTGCACCATTCATAAATTTTAATTTTATATGTATTGAGCCTTGGTATAGTGTTTCCATAGAATAATACATTATATCTATAATAATAGTAAGTTTAGTGGATATCAATATATAAATAAATTTGGGTGTATTCCCCATGGTTGTATTCTAGCATGGGAAAAAATTAATATCATTGTGTCCTTTTGATATTCAATTTGATTAATTTATTTATATATTTGATGGGAATACACTAATGGATAGATAGATTTTATCATTTTTCTTATTAATGTAATAATAATATTCAATGAAAGGGAGATGATTAATTCTTTTTTTCATAAATAGTTTTCAACATTATAAAACCCTATCTATGATTTATTTTGGACATATATTGTATCACATTAGCCCCAACATTACATTACTCCGTGATGTAAAATATTTTGTGGGGGAGATATTATGTAGTGTTAAAGTCATCCATTTTATCTTTTAAATTCACCTGAATAACAAGATAAATTCTATATGATGTAGAGTATCACCCAGAACACAATATAAACAAGAAACACTAATCTAGTGATGAACTATTTAATGTTTATTTGTATTTGATTTTATTATTTATGTGGGAGTGAGAGTGATAAATATACCTTAACATTAACATAAAAATATGAAAATTACATTCATTGATAAATGTTTTAGAATAACTATTATCCCCTTACTGCTCCTTATTCCAAGATGGACATTTAGTTTCAAAATTGGAATATTTAATTTGATATCCTAACATAGATATTTATTCTTCCTTAATGGTGGTGTAGTCAAATGGAATACCTTTTAGAAACATATTATAGATGATTTAATATAAAATATATATACATCACTACCTGAGATATTGTGAAGGATGTTTATTGGATTTTTCAGTTCATTATTAAAGTAAGTTCATTCCATGATCATTATTGAAGGATCGATTGAAACTCAACTAACATTGTAAAAACAACAAGAACCCCAATCCAAATACCTAATATGGTTTATAATAAAAAAATCACTTATATAAAATAAAGAACGATCATGTACCCTAAATTGATTATCCCTTTGCCACTACCTACGATCAACATTCTTAATGAACATCCCTTAGAGGGAGTCAATAGAATCCATATTCCATGATGTATCTATGGGATGAATGAATCACTAACACATGGGCGTGGTTCTTATTAACCAATAGTATTCTAGTAATTTCCAAATGTAAAAAAGATAATGAATGAATACAACAATTTTAGTATGATAGAAACAACAATTGAATTTTATGTAAATGACTAATCCATCTCTAGGTGATTACATTTTTATATAACCCTTGGCAAGACTCTATGAATTTACACATGTAATATAAAATTCATGAGTAAAGTATCAACTATTCAAGAATTAATATAATGAATACACTGAAAAACTCAAAGATTTAATCTATGAATAATATATAATAATTAATTCTATCAGTGGATGAAATTCAAGAATTAACCATTTAATATTTAACTATCTCATTAACCGCAAGCAGTGCAATGGAATCATACACTATCCCATATGATATCACTTTTAAAAGGAATATAATATTCCTTAGTATATTCATTTCATACCCTATGGAATTAGCATTTAATATAATATTTTATAGGATTCATCAAATATTTCAATCAATCTCCCACTTACACAAAAGCTCCATAGAATATTTTTTACTTCACATTAAATTTAATTATATAAAAAAAATATGAAACTGTATCCAAAAATACTTTTGGATTTTCTTAAAAAACATTTGGAAATATATAATTAATTTCAAAGTGTATTACATTATATGAAATCACTTGTAAATACCCATAATTTTTTTTTGGATAAACTATAAAAAACTTTTATATAATCTCTTTGAATACAAAATAAGTCTATATTTATGAAAAGAAAACGTGACACCATTATACTTTTTAGAACTGAAAATATATGTGAATTTATAAATACAAAAATTTATCAAAAGAGAGGGCTCTATGAAATAAAAAATGCCACGTCAGTTAAAAAGTAATCAAGTTCCCTCTCTATTAATCACAAGTATATCTATACATGCTTCCTCTAGCTATATCTAATGAAATAATTATTTCTCCTATGATCCATTTACCTAATACATAGTGTAACGATAGGATGATAAGTATCTAAATTCATATAGACACTCATAATTTCTCTATTATCCAAATATAAACTTTCTATATTTATTAATATATCACATATCATATACCTTTATAGAATATCAAATAATTTACCCCTCAAACTATAGATAATCACAAAATATTATAATATTGGTACGATTTTAAAAATAATTTCTCTGTCCCAAAATATCCCATGATGTTATAGTATTGTTAAAAAATAAAAATAACCCCATTTTGGATAATCTCAAACAGAATTCAATATTAAAAACATATCAACTAGCCATTGATTAAAGGATAATAATGTATTTAATAAAAAATGTATCAAATTATAAAGTTTATCATGATAGGTATCTCAACAAACAAAGGTATTAGAGAATAAAAATATTCACTATGCACCCCTAGAATACAAAAGAAACAATGTATGACCCTATATGAAGTACACTTCATGGAAATTGTAACAGCCCAAGATTTTATAAAAAAATATTCTTTTTAATTTTATTAATGTCTTGTGTTGTACGCTACACCAAAAGGAGCTTTCACAACACGCATCCTTGACTTGCCTTGCATTACACGCAATCGCGACCTTCCTCGATAGCGTGTGTAATACGCAATACCGAGTTTCACTAAACAACGATATGCTATTAAAATATTATTAAAACTAGCCGTTATGAATAGTAATAACCACTTTTAAAATTTCTGTAAATCTTATTTTTCAAAATGAACTTCATTTTTGGATTCTGAGTATCGAATTTAGCCTAAGGTGAAATTTTGGTACTTTTCGGATAACTTTCATATTCTGATGAATAGTGAAAATTACTAATTTATAATTAAAAACAACTTTTTTAATCGAAATAATTAATAGTGATAAATTATTAATTTGAGTGGTTTTAAAGTATATTTAGAATATATTTTTACAATTTAATACAATGTTGGTCATTGGATGTAATTTCACATTTAAACCAGACGTAATCAAATGTCAATCTTTTGATAGATATTGTTTCTTAAAAACACGCTATTTGTTTTAACAGTGGGATTTAATTATAAATTTAATTAATGCAATTTCTATGTTATGAATTTGGTAAAATAGACTTCATTTTTGAATTCGGAATATGAAATATAGCTTAGGATGAAATTTTGGCATTGTTCTGAAAAACATCAATTTTTGATGAATAGTGAAACTACTAAGTGGTAGGTTAAAAACTGAATTTTGTATAAAACTTAATTTTACCGCTTCTGTGAATGGAATTTTGAAAATCCGAGAGACACGGTTAATATCAAGGACTAAAATGTGGTTCAATGAGATTAAAATAATTTTTTGGTGAATAGTAACTTTTTACGTTTTTTACCGCGGTTAATAGTAAATAGGGTAACTAAGGGTAAATATGATATTACTATTACCCTAACACATGTCCTAATTCTATTGGACAAGTGTAATTCGACCAAAAACAAACTTAGGAATAAAATATGACCATTTAGGCCCACTTGGATTAGATTAGGACATTTATTATTAATTTATTTAAAGAAAGGTTAAAATAGTTAAAATCAAAGTTTAATAAGTAAATCATTTTTAATATGGGGTTATACATAAGATAAATTCGATTGTAAATATTCATTAGAAAGCTGAAACGATTTCCTACATGATGGTAGTTTTTTTGTAATTTTTAGACATCAAATAATTTAATTTATTTATGACACAACGATGATGCAATAATTATCTTATTAATGAAATATTGACATAATTGATGTTATAAACAACAAAATAAATGTAATTTGAAAATTTTTATAAATTACACTAATTTTATAGGTTACTATGATATATTAATGTTGATTTAATCAACTTGGTTCGAACATTTAATTCTGTTATGACTTTCACAAAAATCATATATCAAATAGTGTCAAAATTGACACAAAATAGTTTTTAAATCAAATATTATATTATTAATTGTTATTTTATTCCTACAAATCTAAGGTTCGGCCAAATGACTTAGATAAGGATATATATATTAATAATAAACAATTTGGGGTTCGTTTGGCATGTTATAGTAAGTGTATTAACCATATAGTGAAAGAAAACAAAAAGACACGGTAAATGTTAAATTATTTAACTAAGAGTTAAATATAATTGATAAGGTTAAAATAATATCCTAAACTTGTCTAAATTCTATTGGTTGATAGGATTTCGACCCCTCCCCACCTTATCTTCGAAATAAGACCTTTTGGAACCATTATAAACCGATTTTGACTTTAATATAAAATAATATTTTGAGATATTCCTAAGGTGCCCCTCTCCTCCCTTATAAAAGGACACCTCCTCCCCCTCCTCCTCACACCAATTTGAGTACTCAAGCTCGGCCAACCCCTGCCAAAATCCCTTCTCCACTTTCCTAGCAACATCCTAGAGGTTCTGGTCTTCCTCAAAGACCAATTATAGTTCCCTAAGAGGAGGTCTCAAAGAGGCACTTCAAAGAAGAGGTAATTACCGTTACCAATTCTTTCATCTTTATTTCTTCTTCCACTTCTTCTTCTTAGGTTGTTTCATTATGAAGTAATAACTTCAGTATCACTCATATACTGATATGTTATTATAAGTATGAAACAACCCTATTTCACCATCTATCCATCCTACGGAAAAAGAAATCACCGCTCGTGCGTACGTACGGAATACCGTCTCCACACCGTGGTGTAATCTATTTTCCACCACCACCTTACATGGATGGGTATAATGGTGTAAAGAATAACTATACATAGTTATTACAACATCATATTGATTCTGATATATTGTATAATCCACTCCAATTCAATTCAATATTTATAGAAATGATATCATCGCTCGTGCGTACATACGGACTACCGTCTCCACGACGCGATGAGATTCATTCTCCATGTTAACCATTTAAGAATGATTATAATGTATATATAAGAAATAATAATGAAATATATGACATTATAAATCTACTGGATTTATGTATATATATACATATGTATGTCATCTACTTACTTCCATTTCAAGACAATAAGGAAAGAAAAACAGCGTTCATGCGTACGTACGGACTACCGTCTCCATGAACGGTGTTTTTCATTTTATTTATCTATCTATTATATATATATATATATTGAATATAGATGATATATAAATCATATTTTATATTCTGGAAGTATATAAATCATGATATAAGTAATAATTATGTCAAGAACAACAAGTCAAAACACCTACGATAAATGAAACGATTTTACCCAAAACGCTTCTTTAACATGGAATTTACAAAAGAACGGGTAATATAATGTCATAAGTGAACCATATATGATATCATAACAATGAATATGATTCTGTAATAAGTCAATGACATTATTTAAATCATTATACAGGAGGTTCGGACACATACGAAGCAAATTGGACCTAAGGTAAGGGAAATATCACAATCTCATTTTTATCCGAGATTGTTTATTCGTAAGTATTTACTGGGGTGTATTTTATCATCCACATCCATGTTCCTTCAATATGTAATATTGTTTCCATCCACTTACAATAGTATAAATCCAATTTTACTCTTCGGTGAGTTTTTAGTAAAGAATATGAAAGGAATCTTTTGTCGCTTTTTCATACGAGGTACTTTTTGACATTTCCGACAAAAGTACGAAGAATGTTTTTTTTAACTTATACGGCACGAACAGATTTCTACTGTTTTATAAAGCCTTATTTTCATGAAGCTTCCTCTAAAAGATTTCATAACTATTTTCAATAAAATCTCTTTCTTTTAAAATTTCATGATGTTTTGTGAAAAGAAATTGATTTTGAAGAAGAAAGGATATTATCCTCAAGAATTCAATTCAAGTGTTTTATCAAAATTATTTTCCATCTAAGATAATAAAGGTTTATGTTTCTATCCATATTTTTACATTGATTTGACTATGTTGTGATGGAATTATGTTTATGAATTCCTTTATCTTATATGAATTGATTTATGATGTCATGATGTTTCAAGAATCCCAATTTTGTTACATGTGTATGCGATGATGTATGTTTTATGATTATGTGGCACACATAAGAAAGGATTCATTATAAGATGGGTGGGACCTATATCTCCCTCCAATGCATTGGGTAATGATTTTATATCTCATGAGATAGACATGGCTGAAATGGTAGGTTATACCGGTTCAGTGAAACAGGACTGAAACGAGGGTTACTCGATTCAGAAAGGGACTTTGTCCACTAAGATAGTCTTGGAAATGAGTCTTGACTAACAAGAAATGATTTTCTATGATTATGTGTGTATTCCACAAAGTTTCATGTTTTATGTTATGATTATTGGGATTACATTTCACTTCTATGATATATCCCATGTTATGATATTATGAGCTCTTTTGCAGGTTAAGATTTCCAAAATCTATGTATATGATGTGATTGATTTTTCTTTTGTTTACCCTTACTGAGCATTTGAGCTCACCCTTTTGTGTTTTCTTTTCCATAGGATATAAAGAAAGGTTTTAGGTAGAAAAAAGGGATGACCTTTATTGGAGATATTGAAGAACTTTCACCACGATTAGAAGATTACGTTCCGAGTTTCCAAAGACACTAAACTATTACGATCCTTTAGTGTGTGTTTTTGTTATGTACTAAGTATTCCGAAAATGTAATGTAATGTCCATGTACGTCAAGCTTCGGGTCTCTACAGTTGGTATCAGAGGAAAGCTTTAGTCAACCTTTGGAAACTAGGATGCGAAAACGTTAGTGAGATCCCTAGAGATATTTCTAAGGTATGTCTAGGGATTCCCCTAAGGATAAGTATATGTATAGGATATAGTTCTAAAACTATGGTAACGATATTAGATTAAACCAAAGATGATAGATATTTAAGTTACTCCCCCTTTATTATGATTTTTGCATCTAACACTATTCTGTTTGGGTTTTAGAAAATGGCTGGAAACAAGATGATTCACAATAATGGAGGATATGATGGACAATGGAATGATATTCTTCATGAGCAACCAAATGAAATGGGATTTGGATGTCCAAACATCATTATTATGCCGAATCAGCAATCTCACAACATGATCAATAAAGTAAACTTTGGTAAGTTTCCTGACTCGACTAATAAGAGAAAGATGGAGTTCCATGATGATCATAGAGGAAAGAAAGTTCAATTTCCCCCATGTAAATCATGTGGGAAGAGGCATAAAGGAGAATGTTTCAAGGGAACTGGAAGATGCTTTGGGTGTGGAAAAGAAGGACACAAAGCAAGTAAGTGCAAAGGAAAAGGGTCGGTTAACACCATGGATGAGGATAATGGCATTGCTACGACATCAAAAATGGTTAAGTGTTTTAAATGTGGAATGTATGGGCATTATGCAAACAAATTCCCTAAGGGAAAGACTCATGAAGAGAATCAGTATGGTCATATGGGTAGTATTTATGTGGATGATGATGAAGAGACTACAAATGATATGTGAGATGAAAGAATTTTTGAAGCTCGGTCAATGGTTTGAGAATGTAGTGGAATGATTACATGTTTATCATGTGTAATTTTGGAATAAAGAGACGTCTATGGATTGTTACACTGTTGTCTTTCCTTGTGTTTTGAAAGTGTATGATTAATGTTACCAGTATCCATGAAAGGTTATTCAGATATTTTTGGAATGTGGATGATATGCGCATAATGAAGGGATAAGGAGAAAATTAAATGTTTGATAGTATTCATGAGCTCATGATTGATATAAGGACTAAGTGATGTCATGGTTTGAGTATAAATAATTTTTAGGGTTTTGGTATGTGGAAAGAGTTAACTTTTAACAGCACTCATGTTTTCAATAAGGTTCAATGGGTATTCAAGAGAGTACAAGATTAAGGCCTTTGAATGTTTGGAATGTGACCAACAAGATATATCTTATGGGGATCGATGATGGTGTTAAATCTCTGGTAATCATTTTCACTATATTATGAGAGTCGACTGCAGTATTATGGATAAGCCTAAATGATTGGAATGGATTATGTTGGACATAAGTTAGTATTGTTTGTTTTTTTGATATTATTTATGGGATGTTATATAGTTTTGGAAAAAGGACAACCTGCAGGACGGGCGACAGCCCATCGCTTCGGACAAGGCTGTGGGAATCGAACCCACAACCGAAGTGCGACTGGCCTTTATCGCGTACCACTGACCTACAGGAAGTCCCTGTTTAGTAGGAACTAGTTTTATTATATTAAGCAGTATGATATATGAAGTATAAGTCCATTTTAGGAACCATATATGATTAATCTCACTATAGATCGACTTATGTATATAAGTTTTGCTAACCTTTTGTTTGAGACAGATGGAATGACATGTCATTCTATCACATGATCTGCTAACACTTCACGAATAACAAATTCAACTTCATTTATTTAAGAGATGAAGTGGAAATTGTTCAAAGCACGAACAACAGTGAGATTGTACCAAAATAAAGTAAGTATTTATTCTAATTCAAATTTTCAACTTTAGGGGAAATGATCTTGAAAACCAAAAATGTTGTCCTAGTGATCTTATACCTGATGAATCAGATGGTACCTTATATCATCACAAATCTTTGGATTTGTGATTACTGGCTTTTCCATAGTCATGTTCTCTACCACTCTCCATCAGAACATGATGGTTAGATTTCTCTTCCATATCCATATTTTCACCTATGTGGAAACCCAATGATTAGTTTATTTGGGTAATCGTTACATTTCATACTTTAGTTTTTAAAGCCAAGTTTTGGTATTCCCTTTTACGATGTGGGTTTCTATTAAAAAAACTTTCAAATAGTAAACCATTTATAACCCCGACGAATTTCAAGGGCGAAATTCATTTTAAGGGGGGTAGAATGTAACAGCCCAAGATTTTATAAAAAAATAGTCTTTTTAATTTTATTAATGTCTTGTGTTGTACGCTACACCAAAAGGAGCTTGCACAACACGCATCCTTGACTTGCCTTGCATTACACGCAATCGCGACCTTCCTCGATAGCGTGTGTAATACGCAATACCGAGTTTCACTAAACAACGATATGCTATTAAAATATTATTAAAACTAGCCGTTATGAATAGTAATAACCACTTTTTAAAATTCTGTAAATCTTATTTTTCAAAATGAACTTCATTTTTGAATTCGGAGTATCGAATTTAGCCTAAGGTGAAATTTTGGTACTTTTCGGATAACTTTCATATTCTGATGAATAGTGAAAATTACTAATTTATAATTAAAAAAAAATTTTTTAATCGAAATAATTAATAGTGATAAATTACTAATTTGAGTGGTTTTAAAGTATATTTAGAATATATTTTTACAATTTAATACAATGTTGGTCATTGGATGTAATTTCACATTTAAACCAGACGTAATCAAATGTCAATCTTTTGATAGATATTGTTTCTTAAAAACACGCTATTTGTTTTAACAGCGGGATTTAATTATAAATTTAATTAATGCAATTTCTATGTTATGAATTTGGTAAAATAGACTTCATTTTTGAATTCGGAATATGAAATATAGCTTATGATGAAATTTTGGCATTGTTCTGAAAAACATCAATTTTTGATGAATAGTGAAACTACCAAGTGGTAGGTTAAAAACTGAATTTGGTATAAAACTTAATTTTACCGCTTCTGTGAATGGAATTTCGAAAATCCGAGAGACACGGTTAATATTAAGGACTAAAATGTGGTTCAATGAGATGAAAATAATTTTTTGGTGAATAGTAACTTTTTACGTTTTTTACCGCGGTTAATAGTAAATAGGGTAACTAAGGGTAAATATGATATTGCTATTACCCTAACACATGTCCTAATTCTATTGGACAAGTGTAATTCGACCAAAAACAAACTTATGAATAAAATATGACCATTTAGGCCCACTTGGATTAGATTAGGACATTTATTATTAATTTATTTAAAGAAAGGTTAAAATAGTTAAAATCAAAGTTTAATAAGTAACTCATTTTTAATATGGGGTTATACATAAGATAAATTCGATTGTAAATATTAATTAGAAAGATAAAACGATTTCCTACATGATGGTATTTTATTTGTAATTTTTAGACATCAAATAATTTAATTTATTTATGACACAACGATGATGCCGTAATTATCTTATTAATGAAATATTGACATAATTGATGTTATAAACAACAAAATAAATGTAATTTGAAACTTTTTATGAATTACACTAATTTTCTAGGTTACTATGATATATTAATGTTGATTTAATCAACTTGGTTCGAACATTTAATTCTGTTACGACTTTCACAAAAATCATATATCAAATAGTGTCAAAATTGACACAAAATAGTTTTTAAATCAAATATTATATTATTAATTGTTATTTTATTCTTAAAAATCTAAGGTTCGGCCAAATGACTTAGATAAGGATATATATATTAATAATAAACAATTTGGGGTTCGTTTGGCATGTTATAGTAAGTTTATTAACCATATAGTGAAAGAAAACAAAAAGACACGGTAAATGTTAAATTATTTAACTTAGAGTTAAATCTAATTGATAAGGTTAAAATAATATCCTAAACATTTCTAAATTCTATTGGTTGATAGGATTTCGACCCCTCCCCACCTTATCTTCGAAATAAGACCCTTTGGAACCATTATAAACCGATTTTGACTTTAATATAAAATAATATTTTGAGATATTCCTAAGGTGCCCCTCTCCTCCCTTATAAAAGGACACCTCCTCCCCCTCCTCCTCACACCAATTTGAGCACTCAAGCTCGGCCAACCCCTGCCAAAATCCCTTCTCCACTTCCCTAGAAACATCCTAGAGGTTCTGGTATTCCTCAAAGACCAATTCTAGTTCCCTAAGAGGAGGTCTCAAAGAGGCACTTCAAAGAAGAGGTAATTACCGTTACCAATTCTTTCATCTTTATTTCTTCTTCCACTTCTTCTTCTTAGGTTATTTCATTATGAAGTAATAACATCAGTATCACTCATATACTGATATGTTATTATAAGTATGAAACAACCCAATTTCACCATCTATCCATCCTACGGAAAAAGAAATCACCGCTCGTGCGTACGTACGGAATACCATCTCCACGCCGTGGTGTAATCTATTTTCCACCACCACCTTAAATGGATGGGTATAATGGTGTAAAGAATAACTATACATAGTTATTACAACATCATATTGATTCTGATATATTGTATAATCCACTCCAATTCAATTCAATATTTATAGAAATGATATCATCGCTCGTGCGTACGTACGGACTACCGTCTCCACGACGCGATGAGATTCATTCTCCATGTTAACCATTTAAGAATGATTATAATGTATATATAAGAAATAATAATGAAATATATGACATTATAAAGCTACTGGATTTATGTATATATATACATATGTATGTCATCTACTTACTTCCATTTCAAGACAATAAGGAAAGAAAAACAGCGTTCATGCGTACGTACGGACTACCGTCTCCATGAACGGTGTTTTTCATTTTATTTATCTATCTATTATATATATATATACTGAATATATATGATATATAAATCATATTTTATATTCGGGAAGTAAGTAAATCATGATATAAGTAATAATGATGTCAAGAACAACAAGTCAAAACACCTACGATAAATGAAACGATTTTACCCAAAACGCTTCTTTAACATGGAATTTACAAAAGAACGGGTAATATAATGTCATAAGTGAACCATATATGATATCATAACAATGAATATGATTCTGTAATAAGTCAATGACATTACTTAAATCATTATACAGGAGGTTCGGACACATACTAAGCAAATTGGACCTAAGGTAAGGGAAATATCACAATCTCATTTTTATCCGAGATTGTTTATTCGTAAGTATTTACTGGGGTGTATTTTATCATCCACATCCATGTTCCTTCAATATGTAATATTGTTTCCATCCACTTACAATAGTTTAAATCCAATTTTACTCTTCGGTGAGTTTTTAGTAAATAATATGAAAGGAATCTTTTGTCGCTTTTTCATACGAGGTACTTTTTGACTTTTCCGACAAAAGTACGAAGAATGTTTTTTTTAACTTATACGGCACGAACGGATTTCTACTGTTTTATAAAGCCTTATTTTCATGAAGCTTCCTCTAAAAGATTTCATGACTATTTTCAATAAAATCTATTTCTTTTAAAATTGCATGATGTTTTGTGAAAAGAAATTGATTTTGAAGAAGAAAGGATATTTTCCTCAAGAATTCAATTCAAGTGTTTTATCAAAATTATTTTCCATATAAGATAATAAAGGTTTCTGTTTCTATGCATATTTTTACATTGATTTGACTATGTTGTAATGGAATTATGTTTATGAATTCCTTTATCTTATATGAATTGATTTATGATGTCATGATGTTTCAAGAATCCCAATTTTGTTACATGTGTATGCGATGATGTATGTTTTATGATTATGTGGCACACATAAGAAAGGATTCATTATAATATGGGTGGGACCTATATCTCCCTCAAATGCATTGGGTAATGATTTTATATCTCATGAGATAGACATGGCTGAAATGGTAGGTTATACCGGTTCAGTGAAACCGGACAGAAACGAGGGTTACTCGATTCAGAAAGGGACTTTGTCCACTAAGATAGTCTTGGAAATGAGTCTTGACTAACAAGAAATGATTTTCTATGATTATGTGTGTATTCCACAAAGTTTCATGTTTTAAGTTATGATTATTGGGATTACATTTCACTTCTATGATATATCCCATGTTATGATATTATGAGCTCTTTTGCAGGTTAAGATTTCCAAAAGCTATGTATATGATGTGATTGATTTTTCTTTTGTTTACCCTTACTGAGCATTTGAGCTCACCCTTTTTTGTTTTCTTTTCCCCAGGATATAAAGAAAGGTTTTAGGTAGGAAAAAGGGATGACCTTTATGGGAGATATTGAAGTACTTTCACCACGATTAGAAGATTACGTTCCGAGTTTCCAAAGACACTAAACTATTACGATCCTTTAGTGTGTGTTTTTGTTATGTACTAAGTATTCCGCAAATGTAATGTAATGTCCATGTACGTCAAGATTCGGGTCTCTACAGAAATCTAGCACATAAAACCCATTTTTTCACATGGGAATATTATTTATATCTATAAAAGGAAATTTTTTATGAAAACCTTAACATCTCATAACAAATTATAACACTCCTTGATGAAAAGATTTTAGGGATAACTAAAAGCTATACATTGAGAGGACAATTATGATTTCACATCATGATATATATAAATATATATCTCATCCATGAATGAATGATAAAATGGATATTTACTATATAACAAGACCCAATTTATAATCGCAAGCTCTTTTAATAATACATAAAATTAACCTAAAAAATATATTTTACAACATATCATATATGTTAGACTTCCATACGGGCCTTATTTTTGTAGCACATTTTGGAGTTTTATTAAAATCAATACCTCTGTATGTAATTCAAAACAAATATTTTCTAAACATATGATAAAACCACCCAATAAACTCATTTAGTTGGTAAAATGTCTGTAATTTAGTATTAACTATTTTATCTATATTTTTTTTTTAGAAATTAAAATTACATAACATTTTCTAAAACACATCAACAATGTGAATGACTAAGTCACAACTGCACTCTATAGAACAAAATATATTGAGGAAGTTAAAAATTAGGTATATGAGACAAACATTTATTATAAATCTCGATATATTTCACAATGTAAGGCTTCTAGGAAACATATGGATATAAAAACCATTTTAGGTTTCCCTAAGTTGAGTGACTATACATCTCCTTTCATTTTGAGAAAAAAATTACTTATTCAGATCGATTCGGCCTGGATGATTTTTTTCAAAATTAATAAACTCACAAAAAACATTCACCACACCCTTCGAAGAAAAGTGAACTTACCCTAAAGAACTACCACTCACATATTCTTAATTTTTAACTAAAGTTCTCTACCATATTCTAGAATAGTGATTGTATCATAGAAATAAAGGATTTTCGATTAGTAGATTGCATTATGTTCCCCCGATAATTGGAGATCTATAGTATGATAGAATATTTATCACTAAAATTATAGGTCTAACCCATTTTAATGACATATTTTCTATCAATAAATCCTTACATTGCCCTTTTTGATAATGATTCTATGCTTTTGGATTACATAGTGATGATTTAAAATTCATTGATGATGTTTTAAATGCATCAATTTTGGAAATGGATAATTTTATGAAAAGATTGTTTGCTAACATCTTATTCTCAAGCATAGTTTCATGAATAGACAGTGTATGAAGTAGCACCTGGAGAATATTATCTAAATATAATGAATATATTAGATAAGACATGATACAATTACAATGCTTATGAATTTTTTATTAATATATTACTTTTTGTAGTTTATATGCATTTCCTAAAACCTAACTTTAATGGAAATAAGGAAAATAGTTCCCATTTTCATATTATTCTCAGTTTTTCATTAATTTAATACAATCAAAAAATCACTTACAACTATTCATATACTACACAATATTAAATTATTGAAATTTATTTGTATTCATTAGTTATTACTGCTGTGTATACGTTTTCTACTATTTTTATACATTAAAAATACATGATTCCATATGCTGTAATCAACATAACATGGTATTTACATATTCTATAAATTTCAAAATAAAACATAATTTGTTTCTAACACTACAATCACTATACCACTAAAAAATATTTATATAGAATTTTTAAATCAGCTAAATTACCAATAATTATTTGACCCATTATCATACCCAAAAACAATGAATGTTTATCTATTTCATATATTGCGAAATGGATCATCTTAAAATATAAAATGGATTCTATGACTGTAAATTTCTATTTAAGGGAATAGGTTAGTAATCCCAATCGTATATTTTTATATATAATTGACATTCATGTTCCATACAATTTCAACTTCATTATTTCTTTGAATATTACATTAATTAAGGACCAGTAAATATAATCATGTTAGTTCTATAAATATAAAATTCATTGATGCATCATAACTGCTACCTGAACACTACTACACCCTCATAGATTTAGAAACTATAATCTATCCGATACAGGATGTATAATTGGATTTTTTATACATATTACCTATATTTTGTTTTAATAAATTGTTGAATGAAAATTGTGTTCTATTATATCATTTTGAAAAAAAATCAATTACCAATTTTTTAAAAAATTATTCTACAGACAAACCATAATAATTTGTTAAAATAACCAACTTAGTCATATAAATTTAACTGTATTACTTTATCACGCTTCTATACCACATGTATCCCCATAAAACAATTTTCATTCCCTTATTTATATATAATATATTTTAAAAATATAGTTTATATTGATATATGGAATGATATATTGATAGAAAATATTCATATCATAGATAATAAACTTCAACAATATGAAATATTGGATATTGAAAACATGCATCACTCCCATAAGTGATATTTGAATATTTATTCTCCTGCACCTGTTGGAGACTCATCTACCAAATTCAATGGAAGTAGATTGGTTTCATTAAAACAAAACTAAAATAAGGAGATCCACAAAGAATAATTTTCTATTATATAAGTAAAAAATGACTAATTAACATGAAGACGTGATAAACAAATTTATTAATGCATCAAACACACCCATTGGATGTGTTTTCTTTGTACTATGATATGGAGCTACATGTAAATAGTTTTGATGAAAAAAATAACATCACCAATTCATTCAAGAGGGAATATCAGACTTGTTGTTTCTTCAAGTTGTATGAGATAATTATTTATTCTTAGTGGGAGAACAACCCACTCTCAGTTTTTTATTCTAATTAGAGTAAAAAAATAATCAACTTGAAAGATTCAATAAGGACATAAATTGGATAAACTTTTGAAAATTAAATATGTAATTATTTTATATGAGGAACTAATGGTATAAAAAATTACATTTAATATTAGGATTTTATATTATGTGATATCATGATAGAAAAAATTCTACATGAATATGATTTACCATTTGGTTGAAAAAAACTACTATATTCAGTGGATTTTTGGCATATTTTACTTGTTGTGCATAGTGGAAATAGAAATGATATTGTATTTTCATTTTTAGATTATCTTATATGTTGAATCCTATTCATGTTCTTAACATGACAATGAACATGAGTGTAATTCTTTATAAGAACATTTTTGGCTCTTGTAAAATCCAATAATTCTCAAGTTGGATTATTCAAAAAGGTGATGGAGTGCTTGATGATCAAAGAGATGGTGAGACATAAATTTAAATTCCAAAATAGTTTTTTACTTACTAGATTATAAAACCAAGTCGATGCTATTTTTGAAAGAAAATAACCCTCTATATATATGAATTATAATGATCTATAAAACATAATGTAATGGGAAATTTTAACACCGACATGTGATGTTGTCCAACAACTAATTAATTACTTGTATACATTCATTCTTGGGGAATAAAATATTTATCATTGTTATCATTTAGTTTTCAAGATTTTTTAGATAGAGACAAACCATAGAACATATCTAAAATGAATATTCAAAATTTAATTAATAAATCATGTTTCCCATGTCATAATTTATATCTAATAGAGGGGTACTAGTTATGTTTTAAATAAATGTGATCCAATATTATGGACATTGTAATGGAAATCAATTAATAGTCATATATATGGGTTACCATATAATCCATTTTCATATTCCAACTAGCACTTATACCTACGAAAATGATTTCATAACCAGAGTAAATATGAATCATTTAGAAATTAGATGATCATTCAACCATCAAAAGATACGTTAACCTTTAAATATTTCATTTTTAATGAATATTAACAAAAGTAAAGGAAAATCACTTTATTCTATTGACATATACCAATGAAAAAATATTTTTGGCCATGGGGAATTATATTATGAAATATGTAGAGTAAAATACAATAGTGGTTTGAAATTTCTAATACATGATAACAATAATAAACCATTTATGATTAAAAAAATTTTTACATTGAAATATTCCAAATTTTACATTAGGTATGACTAATGTTAAATATTACATTTGATGTAAATTTATAGATTTAAAAAAAGTTTTTTATTTTCTTAAACTATATTAATTATGATTTTATATATACTAAAAATTATATTTCATTCACTACATATTTAGTTACTTGAAAATGAAATTTTCAAGAAATAAATTATTAATGCATTCCACTGAATATGATGAAACCTTGAAAATTGAAGCGCACATCATTCATTTGTGGTTAAAAATGTCATAAAAATTAGTAGATGAAATTTTCTACCATTGATTTTATGTTTTTCTATAAAAATATGAGTGTAATGCGGATGATATATTAACCAATAGATTATAATTTCAGATGGATGTATACTATCATATATATGTTTACTGAAATCAATGACATATGAGATGGTTTATTACACATCAGATGTTACATGTTTTATATATTGATGTACAATAATTACTATCATATATAATTTGTGGTTTTACTAATATATTAATAGATACATTACCATGGTAATCTATCAGGAAAGCCATAAAATTTTATAAATGACTAAATTTAACATTTTTTCTATTATTATAATTTGTTCATTTAACATTATTTATACTGTTAACATATGAAAATATGTTGTGTCTACAATTACATATTCCTAAATTAAATTTAGTGTTCTCTCTATTTTTATAATATGTTACATGTTTAATATATATAACTTTCTAAACAATGTTATAAAATATACCATGTTTCAAAAAATTTATGTTCTGTTTACTGTTATATATTTATTATATGTTGGGATATATATTAAATTCAATGTTTCTATGAGGTGTCAATTTTTCTCTATATATACTATTAACTAACAGTTTATTCATAGTTCATGCATCGAATCTCACTATATACAATGTATCTCAATGCATCCATTATATTATGATATCATTAATTGAATTTCACATCATATGTTGTATCTCCCAAAAATGTGAAGGAATATATTACAAAATGTGATGTATCTCATTGAATAATATATGAATATATTTTATTCAATGAAATTATATTCACCACTTCACTATAGTAAGTTTAATTTATTTTCAATAGTGGAAAGATAATCTTAATTAATTTTTTATACCCCTTTTAATTTTTAGTTTTAATATATTGTATTCAATGTTAAATTTAGTTTAATTTCAGTTTATTCAATATTGAAATAATTGTATTCAATTAATTTTTATGAATAATAATATTTTTTTATTCAAATATATATTCAATGTAATTTTATTAACACTATATTCACTATTATTTTTTATAGTGTATATTTTAGATTTTGTAAGAAACAATAATTCATGAAATAATTAGTGGATCAAAACTTATAAAAATTTATAAAACTATTCTATGAGAAGGTATTTATTTATTAATACAAAACATTCATATAATTGAAAATAAAGGGAATTTTTTACTGATTCATAAAGAGTTCAGGATCATTTTTAACTGGAGCACTCATATAATACAATCTGATGGGAGAATACTTCATTTTGGATTAAATTGCATAACATTTGAAGACATCAAACAAAATTGGGTGCCAGAGAATTTTTTCAAAGGTAAATTTTATTTTAATATTACCATTCATCAATAGTAAACATTTTTAATTTTTTATTCCACTTAACTAATAATCATGTTAAATTATATGTTATCGGAAAGCTACATCGTCATAAACCTATACAATCACAGGGAAAAATGATTAAGGAAGGAAACTAACATTGTTTGATGAAGAATAATTAGGAATTTAATTTTCACATTCTTATATACCCTATCATTTTATAATTAGAATAATATAACATTTTAAATTAAATTTTGTATAGGAATAACTACCAGATATAGTCTATGGGATGAATTTTGTGAACATTTTATAAGACTTCTGAAAGATGAAACTCTATTAACTAATATTTTTGCCTTATAACTTTTTCTTGCAAAGTAACATTATAGTAAGTTATTTTAATATCCATTACATATTTAATATCAAATTCCAAAAAAGTGTGTGTTTTTTATTCCATAAATATAATTAATCTATTTTCATACATAGTATTTGTTACATCAAGAATAAATAAGACAAATATTCTACTCAATCTAGTAATTTATATAGTGTATTCATTTTGAAAAAAGTTATCATTATATGTATTAGTATAAAATGTAAATATTTTTTTATTTCTATACTATATATCATTTTTAACATAATATTGGATGATGAATTTCCACATAGTTTCTACTTTGGAAACCTTTTTAAAATTTTCATATGAATTAACATTTACATCATACCTATTGAATTACAATATTATTCTACTTCCATTTTTTGCCTATATTATTTTGATTCACATTTTTAAAAGTAGTTATGTTATTCATTTTGAAAATACGATACAATTTTTTACTATTTAGTATTATAAAAAAATCAGAAAGCATGGGACAACAAGAGAACAACATCCTCTGTATGTTCTATATCATATGGTACATTATTCCAAGATGATTGATAATAATAAACCAATAGTCCAAATTAGATCATGCATAAGGGTTTGATAATGGATTACATTTGAAGAATTTAAATATTTATTCAATTAATTAAAATATAATGTATGGCTCCTATTAATGATTCCTATCATGAATCGTAGGTTACAAAGGAAAAAATAGCGTCAAAAAAAAATCAAAGAAACTAAAAGTAGTATTATGAATCATGCAATTCGTATTTAAAGTAGGTGGATTGCATGAATGCTAACATTATATGATATAACTATATTGAATCACCTACATAAAATATTTCAAGGAAATTTACAAAAATCTATAAACATATATTCTAAAAATATATCATATTCATACATCCATTGTATAGTTTGTAATGATCATTACCTTTTAAATATTTTAACAAAAAATAACAACCAACAGATTTCATATCACACTGTTTTTAAAAAAATTGGTTATTAATGTTTAAAACATTTTAGTTTTATATATTACAAACTTTATTGTTACTATTATATGAAGAATTTAAAAAATTGAAAATTATTCTGGAACTTTGATATAAATTAATACTTAGTATAACATGAAAATATTATTCTCTCCTTCAATGGCCCGATGAACATCATTTTTTATTGATTTCTGATAATCCATCTTTCAAGGGGCGAGGTGGAAACCTTACAAGGCCCGAAGGTGAAAGTATTACGTGGTTCGTAGGACTTAGAGGAATTCATTGCCTGTAAGATTGAAACATTACATACAACCCAGACTAACTACTTGGAACTAATCCTCTCCAACATCTTCATCATGAAGTTGGATCTCCACCTTCACATAACAGTTCCACTAGGATTTCATGTGCTTGCACAGGCTTGTCTCGATGGTAGGTTCCATACCCCCTCATTCTTGAAATCCTTTTAGCTTCTGTATAGTGAAAGCTCATTGCTCCTCATCTTTCAGAAGCATGTTCCATGTAGGTTGTCAGGTTTTCATGTGCACTTACGGTGGCCCGAAGGCCTTGAGGTGTCCTAAAGCCCTTACTGACCCGAAGGCCAGGGTGGCCCTATGGCCTTAAAGGACATAGGGACCAAATCGGTGGCCCAAAGGCCCCAAAAGGGGAATATTCTTTGCCGCTAGAGTGACAAAAAATGCATGTTACATTTCCTGCTACAGTACATTCTACTGAATGGTCAATCTCAATCATTCTCCTTGGAAAAAAAATTATACGTATTATATCAAAAGAAATTTAGGATAATTGAAATACTAATCTATGTAAATGATTAATGTTAAAATATTTATTTTTTTGGATGTACAAAATATAATGAAATATGATCTATAAAAATTAGGATAATGATGAGTGTGGATTTCTTGATGAACTATATGTATTCAAAAGAAAAATAATTATTATTTATGTTGATGTTCTAAAATTTAATATACTAAATGGGAGATAAACATTAGAACAAAATAGATTAAAATTTCTCTTCATTATAGATAATGTGAAAAAAATCAATGATTTCTAGAACTCATCAAAATAACTAAATTTACATCATTGGAACCTATTTGAAAAAACATATATAGTCATTTTGGGACCTAAAATTTATGTTCATTTTCTTATATTCTATTCCATATGTTGGATCCTCTCAATAATCCAATACAAGTACTACTACAATGTCAACTTTATACCCAAATGTATGAAATATTTAATTTCTTTCATTATTTAATTATATATTAAAAATATATTATTTTTATTTTCATACCAATACAATTTATAGGAATACTTTCACATTTTAAACTAAAACGATATTGTGTAAATTTATTTTTATGTGGTTATAATTTAATTATTAATATTAAAATCCATTAACCTGAATGAATGATTATATACTATGAAACATTACACGTTGATAAATTTTAAAACTGATACATTGACTAGATTCTATAAAAAACCATAAAATATTTTATTTAAACATTCAGATAAAAATGATATTATTATTTTATCGACTCCTGTAAATTTCATGACAGAGTTAGTGGTTTTGAAACACCATAATCATTTATATCATAGTATGTACATGATTAAGTGTTCGGTATTTGATATTTGATACATGGATATGTTTTAAACAAGAATATATATAGTTGGGAATGTATTTCATTAATTCCAAAAAACCAGAGAGGGTAGAGTATATTCACACACAAAGTTACTCATATATATAGACTCTTTGACTGAACATCATGTTCATTATCTGAATTTGATTTTCGATGGAAAAGATAAACAAACCACTCATACTTTGGAAAATAAAATTATTCATAGGGAATGGTTTTACTATGGGAATTTGGATCATGCTATTAAGGATTTTTTATTAATGATGAATATGGTAATGTGAAAATTGTTAACGAGAAGACTATAAATGTGGGAGATGTTGATGATGTTTATTCACTTTCAATTAATACAAATTTGGAAGATTAATTTATTAATATTTAGTATGATAAAACTAAAATACAACTGATTGATGTGGGTGTGTTATTTAATTTTTAACTAAGTAAACAAACATAGTGTAAATACTATTTATGCTTAGAAAGAATAATTGGTTCATGTTGGAACCAAGGATATTATTGGTTATGTTAATTGGAACAAATAGAGGAATTATTGAACAAAAATATGGATGTATTGTGTTTATTATTGACCATAGATGAAAACAATTATATTAGGTGAATTTTTGGATAACACAGGAGGTGGAGATACTAAGAAAAGACATGAAAGATCATAGAAGAATTTTGTGGCTTTCTCGGCTAATAGAGATAAAATTTCAATGCAATTTATTTTCTCACATGATTAAGAGAGAATAGACTTTATTAATAAAGACGAATATTAGAATAAACCTAGATTTTAAATGTTATGAAATATTGAATCACATTATGGGCATATATACTAGGCAAAAAATGTATCTATAAATGATTAATGTAATCTAGAATGAAAAGAGTATTGGGAAATAGAGGAGGAGATCATGGATCAATAAATTCCATGGAATATTAACTCCCACATGCGTATGAATAATTTGTTAACAGTCTTAGAGATTTTATTATTATGAAAAGTGAAATCACTCTTGGATATGCTTTTATTTCAGACCCATCGTACAGTCTAATCTTTGAAATATGTATTTTCACAATACAATCCCTAGTCAAATATCTGAACATTGAAACATAACGAATTGAAACATTAATTTATATAATTTTAAATTAAAATAACAATAAATAATTTGATTAATTTATGGATATGAATTATAAATTTGAAACTGTTGAAACAATATCTTCTTTTTTTTCTCAAATTTTTACCACCTTATACTTAACATGTTATTTTTAGTGGTAATTAGATTATGAATTCAATCATGAATGTAAGATAACAGATATTTTTAAGGTATGTTTTTGTTTAAGTGTTGGTTTGGCTTTATCTTTTGGATAGATAAGTGTTTACCAATTTTAGGTGGGGGTTTGGGGGTGCCTCGGGGGCTAAGGGTGAAAAGAGACCTTACAGGTCATGGTGCACAGTCTGCCCATAGTTAGGGGTAACCGTGCAGGTAGACTGTGCGGACCAGCCATCCTAGGATTGTAGCCTGAGCACGGTCTCCACACTATTTGGGAAAATTGTGTGGGATTCCCAAGAAACCATGCGGGCTGGACTCTCATGGATAGTATCTCCTACACGGTTTGCGCATGGTTTGGAAAATCCTGTGGGTATACCGTGCGGCCTGGAAAAACTAGAAAACATTCAAAAATGCCACCCCATGATTTTAAGACCCCACTCTGGATATTCATTCTTTTTCTCCCTTAAAACCCTAGGAACGAACCAATGGAACCAAGATCTCCCAAATATCAACATTCTTTGATTCTTGACCATTTGGAGTGTCGTTGGAAGTGAATCGAAGATCCAGGTGTGCCTAATATTCTCCTATCTATTTTTCGGATTAGGTCTTGTCTTTTGTACGATCACCATCCAAAGATCTCAAACCTACCTTTTTTAGTGAGATATAGGTTGATGATTCAAAGTTGTTTTGGATTGGGCTCTAGGTCCTTGATTGGGAGGACATTCATCAATAGATCTGAGGTAGGTGGTCTACAAGTTATATCAATTGAGTTTTATAGAGATTTTTCTATGTAGTGTTTTGATTCTTACCCTTTTGTGAATAGTCAATCATGAAATTATTGTGATTTGATGTTTAGGGTGTCTAAAAAACCAAATGGAAGCCTCATGATCCCCACTGGATGCATGGAGGATGATATGAACTATGTTAGGGACACCCATGGGGTGTGACCATGTTCACAAACTTAAATATTATCTAATTAAGTGTAGGGAAATGTGCAAGAACATAGAACCCATGGAGAATATGATAATAATCTTGAAGGACATGAATGGGAGCACAAGTTATACACCATGGTTGGGAGGGGACCTATGTGGGTGTTGGTTGGATTAAAATGGGGTTAGGTGAGATAAATGGAAATGAAAAGGGATTAGCTTTACACATGATTATGATTAGTGAGATAACCATGTGAAATGGGAATTGGGGATGAAGTTGTGTAATGGGTTAATACATGGGAATTTTGTGGTACACCTAAATGAATAAATGTAATGAAGGGATAATGTTATGTGATAAGAGAATTTTACATGAAATGCTTATGTGGGTAAATTCTTGTGAAATGATGAATGGATAAATTGGTCAATATGTGGAAATTGTTAAAGACTATAATGGAATAGATTATGAGAATGGTAATAAAGCCTAGTGAGTTAGGGATAATGAGTAAAGCCTAGTGAGATAGGCATAATTAATAAATTCATAGTGAGATAAGAATTATAAAAGGGAATTAGGCCAAAATTCTAAATGATTTGAATTGTGGTAAATGTGTTAATGGGTTGAGGAAGTGTTTTGACTCTCAGTTTTTGTTATGTTTTATGTTTGCCTTGGGAAAGGGTTGTGATATTGTGTGAATGGTTGATGAATATATAAATATATATAGAATGTTCACATAGCTAGGTAGTGTGGGGTATTGGCTGAGGTTATACTCCCACAGGTTGAGTTGGACTGAGGCTCTAAGCTCCTAACCTAATGCACAGGGTAGGGATAAGACGGATGCTCTATTTCCGAACCAGTTGCATTCCACCCAGACTGAGGCTTCAAGGTGAGGTTAATGTATTGATGTCATTCCCCCTAGACTGAGGCTTTTAGGTGAGGTTACTATATTGATGTCATTCCACTCGGACTGAGGCTTCGAGGTGAAGAAATGTGTTGATGTGATTTGTGTATTCCTATTGAGTTAGGGAGTTGACTTGTTTTCTTTATGAATTGGGATTTATTGCATTAAAACCTTGTGTTGATGATAATTTTTCCTAACTAATGGAACATGTGATTAGTGTGTCTTATGTAATGAATATGGTATATGAAATGGAATTGTGATAATTTTTAGTCATGAATTAAATGAATCTTGTTAAATAATGGAACCCGAACTATACCTTGTTTACATACCATTTATTTAGTACATGAATGAACTATCTATTAGGCTGGATATTTTTTAGACATCATTGGTGGTGGCCTACTATGTTTTGTACTCACACCTTGTTCAGGCCGCCATTGGGTACCCTAGTAGATCTATTGGTTGCGGGTCAGGATAAGGAAAGAGTCTCTACTATGAGATATTGATTTGGGCACAGGATGTACATGGAGAAGGACCTATACTCGGAGTTGGTACCCATTTGGAGTTTTTTCCATCTGTTTTATTTTGGGATTCTTCCACTTTTCACTACTAGTATGGCATGACATGGTGGTATTTGATTTGTGGTTTGTACCATGTTTTGGAAATGCTTGGTTATGATCATTTATTGGTAGTTCATATTGTTTTTACTTTTTTAAATTGTGTTTTTCTATGGATTACTTTGGTAAATAGGTTATAGTCTCCCCACATGACTCATTAGACCCTCGCTGATAGTCAGAAACCTCTAGCGTACAGGGAGACGCACTTGAGGTCATGTGACGACCCTGATCGGAGCACCAGTTTTGTGGCGTCCGGGTTGGGGACGTTCCAAAGTGGTATCAGAAGAGTTCTTTTCTTTTTTACTATTTGGGGATGGTAGATAGAATAGTATGATAGTTTCAGCCCTTGGTAATGAGATTGTGCATGGGAGTAGCTAACCCATGTACATGGGAAAACCCATGTCACCATGGATGGGAATTGATGTTCTTGATGTGTGTTGTTATAGTTAAATAATATTTCACTATTTGGTGATGCACGTGTTGTGTGATTTTACTGATTTATAATATTTCTCTCATTTCTTGAATGTCATGGGGATGTGAAATCATGCATCATTTTAGGAACCTAAGGATATAGGTGGCATGCATCCTTATAGGCACACACACAGGATGGATGTGTGAGGCATAGAGAGTGAAATTCATTTTTTTACATCCTTTATAAATATAAATAAAATGATATTTAATAATGGAAATGAATGTGGGTGAATAAAAAGAATGAAAATGAATAGTTATGGAATATCGTTTATAATGAATGTTGAGACTGGGGTAATTTTTGGGTTGTGATATTTGTAAGTGTTGTTTCGGTGTCCAAAAGAAAAAGGGGTTGCATAATGATGGTAAAATTGTTAATAAATTTTTCCTAATGGATGGAGTAAATGTAATAACAAGATGACTTTAACATGTTATGAAATGGGAAATTTGATTAAGAGTAAAGGGTCATGATGTGAATGAAGAAGTGGGTTTGAAGTGGTGTTGGAGAAAGACTTTTGATTAAGTAAGTTAGTTACCCCATGTTGACCATGACCATAGTAGGTATCATAGGGGGTACTGTACTAAGTGTTATTATAACCATCAGGATATATATGATGAATGGTATGTTTATGTTTTATAGTGGGAATATTTTCTATCTATGGTTAAATTTTGCCGGTCATTCTACGAAGTGACGAGTGAATGAAAGGTTTGGAATAAGAATTATTGGGTTTAAAGGAGGGTATCCTCGGTGTTATTGGTTTGACCCTTGTAAGTATGCATTGGGGTAATGAGAGTGTCCTATTTGAGTCATTGGGTTTGTATTGTGAGGTATGGATACTTATGATATGGACTAGGTGGTGTGTTTAAGGAACCATTGGTAGGGCTGTAGCCTTTGGGTTGTAAGGCGTTGTTTGGTAATATGAGTGAGGAAACTCTCATGGTTCGTGACTTCCCAGAGAGCATGATGGACCCTAAGGACAGTACCTAGGTCATGGTGACCTTGTGAGTAGAGACCTTGTGAGTTGTGTCTCGGATCTCGGAGATGATATTTTTCCCATAGTGGCGAAGGATGTGTACACCTTTGGTCTGGAACCCAGAGTAGATGGTTGTTATATTCGCAAAGCATAGTGTGCATCAAAAATGGGAGTGAGAGTTCGATTCACGTGCTTTGTTTTGTTTGTTTCATGATAAGTGTGTTCTGGAGAGAGGGGAAATGGCTTATCCTGGTTGTTACTCCCTTCAAGGGAGTTGTTTTTGTTCAACCTTCAAGGTGAGCTATGAGAAAGGTATGGAAGTTGTTTCAAACAGAAATTATAAGGTTGGATGAAGTTTGGATATATACTTTTTCTTGATGGTCTAACTTGAGGTAAGGGTGGTCATGTGGATGAACACATTTGTATGAATGGATTGGCTATTGGGCGATGGTTGAACTTGGATGGAAATCACACCCGAGTGGTGATGGTTAATTGTTGACGTGGCACTTTCTGTAGGGAAGCCCGAGATTCCAAGATGCTCATGCTGTCCCATAGCTTGACATAATAAATAGATAATTTGGTGGTGGTGTTCTTAAATGACTTCTTAGCATACCTTAGCTAGTGACGAGCATGCCAATGATCTTGACTTCACCCCAGGTATATTGAGAAGCTCTCGCTCAAGCTAAGAGACATGAAGGTGTTTGGTTGGATGATGGACATCATGGAGTTTACGCGCAAGGAAAAAGTATGTGTGGAGTTTGAGGACGAGATGTAAACCCTTGATATAGTAGGGTAAATACCTTAGGATGGGCAGAATGTTGAAAAATGACTTGGGTTCCATTCACAGAAGCTGAGAATAGGAATTGGGTGACATTCATTCTCTTTTTTTTGGGAAAAGGCTGGATGGCCATATCTATGTTTGGGGTTCAGTTTTTGAATGGTTTTAAGATTCGGTGGTTGGAATCAATCATGGAGGGAAAAGGTAATGACACACCTTTGGTGGGGAGTGATAAATCATCCTTGGATGTGTGGAAGAGAACAACTAGATGACAGAGTGGAACCGGGGTAGAATGAGGAACCGATGAGGTGCATGTTAGGTCCCATGGAAAGGTATCTGGGACTTGATGTTGTTAAAAACAAGCCAAGTGATGGTTTGAGCTCAGGGTGGTTTCAAGTGAAGATTATTATGTTTGTGCTGAGTTGAAGGAGGGTGTGGTTAGATTTGAAAATGGGCTGGGGAAAGAGAAGTTGGGGTCTTATAAATCCAAAATATATTAGAGTTAGACTTGGGTAATTTTCATCCCCTGTGTGGTTTTGGAATGTCATGAAGTAGGGTGAAACTTTTCCATGTGATGTGGTGTCATGAGAAGGGTGATGCTGATGAAAGTCTGGAGGGAGGTAATGCTGTGATGATGGAATTCTACCAGAATTCATAGAGCGGCCGTAGTGGGTTTGTGAGATCATAATGATATAATTCAAGTCAGTAAGCACTTTGGGAAGGTTAGAAAGGGGCAGCGTACCATCAGTGGAATGTGGGTGTTCTGGGGAAATACAGTTGAAGGTGGTCTGACATAATATGATAGACATGAATGTGTGAGGTGAGAGTGACCCACCTCAAGGTTTATGTTGTAGAGAAAAGTGCCTTTCTAAATAAAGTTATACCTGAGTGAGGTCATGATGGTCTTAGTACTGGAATGGATAGTGTTGGGATGTCTTCTCAATGGTTGTGACAGTAAAGCTGGATGACAAGGTAGGGTAATGCAATTATGGATCCTTGTGTACAGTCAGTTGGAATATGTTAGTTTATGGGAAAGTTGGGGATTGAGTTCTGGTGGTCATTCGTCAATGGAGGAGGTTCCATGTAACTGGAAATTTTAGAGAGAACCATACCAGATAAATGATTGGTTGATGAGGTGATCAATGTTTAGGGTTGGAATGACTCGAGTGGTCACTTTTCAGGTGAGATGGCCCTGGTAGAGAGATTTGGAACAATTTAACTGGTCAAGTAGCTGACAGTTTTGAGTTGCATTTCGATGTGTAGTTGTGGGATGAAATCTTCTAAAATGGTGGTAGAATGGATTATTTGTTTACTTATAGGTGATACTGGGTTTGTCACCATTAAATATGGGTGAACTGGAATATGACGCCAAGTGATTTGGGTCATTAGCCGTATGGATGAATCCGGACGATGAGGTGTCGATTGGTCTGTCTATGGTATAGTGATGTTATGTGTTATGTTACATGTGTTGTGGGTTAGTTTTTGTCACCTAAGATTCCCATTTTGTTCTTCTAGTGAGAATTGTTGAAGTTGATGGACCTTTGAGGAGTGTACAAATCGTGTTGTGGTTGTAGTGAGGAAGGCTAGTGGAGAACATCTGTGCCCTTAACACATGTTCGGTGCACCAGTGATGTGAAACCTGAAACATGGAAAGTGGGAGTGGATAGGTAGACCTTGTGACATGATCCCTTGATATAGATGTTAGTGATTCCTAGAAGAGAGGCTCGAGGATGAGACCTTATAAGGTGGGAGGTTGTATGATCTAAGATCCTTTTAAGTTATTTTTTTGGTTATGTTTTGGTTTGGCCTATTCTTTTGGAAAGATATGTGTTTCCCATGTTTCGGTATGGGTTTGGGGGTACCCAGGGGGCTCTAGGAGCAATGAGTAACGCAATCATTCTATGAAGTGTTAGGTGCACGGTCTGTGCATGGTTAGGGGTAACTATGCAGGTAGACCGTGCGGACCAGCCATCCTTAGAAAGTTGGCTGAGGATGGTCTCCACATGGTTAGGGAAAACTCTAATGGCCTAGACACTCCTAGTCAATTACTTTTCCAAATATCTATGTGTTGGGGTGTCATGGACTCATCGATCAGTCCAACCCATCAGATCCATAGATCAACTCCACTAAGAAGGATCACTAATCAGCTCCATTGATTAGCTACACTGATCATCTACACTGATCATCTCCACAGATCAGCTCCACTGATCAACTTCACTGATCAGCTGCACTGATAATCTTCACTAATCAGCTCCACTGATCAGCTCCACTGATCATCTTCACTGATCAACTTCACAGATCAATTTCACATATGAGTTCCACCAAATTAGTTTCACAGATCAGTTTCACAAAATCGGTTTCATAGATTGGTTTCATAGATCTGTCTCACCAGATCGGCTTCACAGATTGATTCAACCAGATCGGGTTCACAGATCAGTTTAACAGTATTGGTTTCATAGATCGGTTACACCATATCAGTATCATAGATCAGTTTCAACAAATCGATTTTAGATATAGGTTTCACCAAATCGGTATCACAGATCAGTTTCACTAAATTGGTTTCACAGATCGGTTTCACCAAATCAGTTTCACAGATTAGTTTCACAAAATCGGTTTCACAGATTGGTTTCACCAAATCGGTTTCACAGATCTGTTTCACCAAATCGGTTTCACATATCATTTTCACAAAATTGGTTTCATAGATTGGTTTCACCAAATCTGTTTCACAGATCAGTTTCACCAAATTAGTTTCACAGAACTCTTCCACCAAATCAGTTTTACAGACCATTTTCACCAAATTGGTTTCACAGATCGGTTTCACCAAACCGGTTCCACTGATCAGTTTCACCAAATCAGTTTCACAGGTCTGTTCCACCAAATCGGATTCACAGTTCTGTTTAACAAAATCGGTTTTAATGATCAGTTTCACCAAATCGGTTTCATAGATCGGTTTCACCAAATCAGTTTTAGAGATCAGTTTCACGAAATCTATTTCACAGATCGGTTTCATATATCAGCTTCACATGATCAGCTTCACAAGATCCACTTCATAAGATCAACTTCATAATATTAGCTTCTCCCTATCAGCTTCATTGGATCATCTTAACCCGATCAGGTACACTGATTGGTTTCAACAATTAGCCTCACCCATCAACCTTAGAGGGGTGTCAATATTTTTTTTCCGCAGTTTTTCCCATAATGATACTTTTAAGTCTTTAAACCAATTTAATGTGCTTCAAAGCCATTTTTAGTGCCATAAACAAAGTTATAAATACCGTTGGAGTGGGGAAACCCTTAATGGACCTGTTTTTCTCTCTTAAACGAAATCCATTAATGTATAACTATTTTGTCTACCCCTTCGATGAGAATTATTAAATAAAGAATTAATTCCATCATGTGTAATCATCTAACCGTGAGGTGAAACCATTATCCACCTTCAAATCCGCTCAAGATCCTCATATCCCATAATACCAGTATCTCACAATTTTATTTCATGAGAATTATTTCTTCTCGGCTGGTCTTTATTCCAACTTTCTCCTTGGTGGTTTTGGAGTCCCCCATCCCGAGGCGAGTAGTGCACCTGTGTTGGAGCCTTTCCTACTCATTCTTAGAGTCATCCAAGTTCCTCCCATGCAATTCATAGACCCCCAGTTGTTGATTCCAGGAGAAAAATGTCGATCTTTGATCATTCATGTATGTATTTTTCTTCATCTATCCTTAGTGTGTATCATGCGGGGTGGGTATGATATTGTTTCTGTGGGGATGGAAGAAACCAAACTTTAATGAAGATAATAAATAGAATTTTAACTAATAAAGGGTGTGTGATTTATGTTTCTGTAGTACTCCTTATCCTTGATTATGTGTTGTGAATTTTACGAGCTTATTCCCACTGAAAATCTTTGTTGTTTGTGGTATCTTATTGTACATTAAACAAACCTCTGTTTTTTGTGGATATTTATGTGATGGAATGGGTGTAACGTGGAATCTGGTTAGTCATGTAAAATCGGTTGATTAAATGGATGCCCAGTGAATACGAATCCTTGTGTGATCACCCTAGTTAACCAAACAGAAAGACAAAACTGAATGAATGGCATATTCAAATTTGGAAACTCTTTTTCTTTGTTCTGGTGATGTTAACGGTTGATGCTTGGGAAGCGACGTGGATGGGTATGAGATCTTATGTTATGGTGGAGTTATTGTATTTTGGATCTGATCTCGTGTGGGGCCGTATGGTGGGGCTTGGTTTGGTTCCAATACTTCGAGGGATCTCACATATCACTTTTGTTGTTGTGACTTTACAAGAGAACCGGGTGTGAATGATTAATTTTTTGTTTGGCTGTTTTTCCTTTCCTTGGATTATGGTTATGGCAGTTACTTTCCTAGCAGTGTCGAATTTACCTAAATGGAATTACTCGAATATGAAAACACGAATGGGTTCAATGGAGAATTGTTTTCCAGGAATGAGTTGTGACATGGTTTTGGCTATTATGATTCTTAGGAATGAATAATAACGAGGTTTCTTGTGTATGTGATGGATTTGGAAACCATAGGATACGATGAGTGCTTGTTACCTATATATATGGGGAGGGTGATTTTCCCCAAATTCTTATGAGTGGTTGGTTATTAGCTCCTTTTCTGCTCCCTTTCCTGAGTAGCCCAAGATCCTTCGGGCAGGCTGGGATGAATTGAGGTCCATTATAGCCCTAGATTTTTCAGGAAGGGTATGTGGTGGTGGTTGGACCAGGTGTGTGTGGGAAGGTTGTTTCCCAAGTGTCTTTGGAAAGAGGCCCAAGTGTCTTTGGGCATGGAAGTAGTTGTTCAGACCTAAGTTTGTGTGGGATGTGTGGTAGTGATAGACCATGTGTTTGCATGTGGGATGTGTAATTGTGGTAGCCCAGGTGTGTGCGGGCAGGGTATGGTAATGGGACTACGACAAGGATGGTGGGAGAGGTTTGATGTGTAGGATTTCCTCAATAACTAGTGGGAATGTGGCATGGGGTACCCAAATATCGATGTGATATTACTATTACTTTACTTGACTTGTGTTGTTTGGGTAGTGTGTCTTGGTATGGTTTGGGTGGATTGTTTCCTTGCTAGGAGCTCTGGTTATCTCTTTTTCTCACTAGGAATTATAATGCCTCCCCACATGTGCATGAGAGCCTTTGGTTTTCCCTACTGAGTATACCTGTATACTCACCCTATGTACATAAATGGATTTCATGTTTCTATGAGGTCATCAGAGATCATGTGGGACCTTACTAGCTCGGTTGTTGGGACAATTGTTGTTGCTATTTTTCATTTTCTGGTACTTTACTTTGGGGTTTTCTTGTACTTTTTTAGAATCTACTTTTTGACATGCATATGAAAATGGTTTTCTTTTAGCTTTACTTTTACCTTCAATTTTGGTGTTGTTGGGATTTACTATATTATCTCACGATCTTATTAAAAAAAGGGGTAATGCCTTCCATGTTGTGTGTGATTATATACCCTTGGTGCTAGTATCCACTCAAGGACCTATTGAAGGTGGGTCTCAAGGGTCATTAGCTTTCCTTCAACTAGAAGAAGGAAGGGTATGACAATCTGTTGTCCCTTCTCTCATCTTGGTAAAGGTGGGTCGTGACATAATGGTATCAAATGAAGGTTAAGAGATAGGATGTTGCTTGGGGTTAGCCATAGTGAAGATTTCATGGGATGATAGGGAAACAGTGGTGGGTAATCTTGGTGTGTGAAATAGGCCTGGGAAGATTGGCTTTGAAACAAGATTTTAGGGCCCCTTGTGATCCGATGCAAGGACACCGAGCCTACCGAATGACCAAGTGAGGCTACACTGATTGCAGGGTAGAGACCCTATGAAAGGTACATGCATCATAATGACTTGTGTTACTGTGTGTCTTGGGTATTTTGGGGATTTAAAATAAATAAGAAGTCTAAGAAAAATTTAATAGAAATATTATACACTACTCGGGATTAAACATTCATTGTTTACCTTTCAGCAATGGGACCAGGATGAAGACCATGAGTAGTGGAGGCAATCGGGGCCTAGAAGTTTGACTTGGCTGATCAGCAGAGGGCTGACCAAGAGGAGGAGGACAGTCAGTGGCAGATGATGCTTTGTGCCTTTCAGCGGTAGACCCTCGAAAAATACGAGGGCAGTAGCTTAGACATGGTGACAGAGAGCTGGCTAGAGAAACTGGTGATAGATTTTAGCATGATTAGGGCTCCAACATAATACTGGGTTCCTCTAGCTGTAAGCCAGATGCAGGGAGTAGCCTTTGAATGGTTGACTCTATATCATGGGGAGAAGATGGAGGCTGATGTTTCATGGACCAACTTCGAGAGGGAATTCTGGGAGGAATTCCTCCCTTCCACAATGAAGGTAGTGAAGAGGAAGGAGCTACTATCCCTTCAGTAGGGGAGCATGTCAGTGAGGGAGTTGGGGATCAAGTTCAAAGATCTACTTTGTTTTTCTCTGGACCTTTTTCTGGGTGAGACGTTTAGAGGAGGAAATCAGACCTTCTCTTCAGTATGCAATTAATCCCTCACCCTATCGACATACATGGATGTACAGAAGAAGGAAGATGTGGTAGAGAGGATGCACACAATGGGAGGTGTGCCGTGATAGGGGAGCCGATGTAGTTATTATAAGGGGAAGACCATCAATAGCAGGCCTTCTAGGTTTTGACCAGTGGGGAGCAGTCCCCAGTAGTTCCATTTTCGATCTCCCGGTCCTCCCCCTTTCCTCATGAGCCCATGACCAAGGTACATTTTCTGTGGAAGCCACAGGCACCTTCAGAATCAGTACCCGGAGAGAGTGTAGTACATTGGGGGTGGGCATGTTAAGTGACCACCTCAGCAGCAGCAGTCTCCAGCCAGACCATTTTAGCAGTAGTAATAGGGATAGTGTGCTCCCGATCCTCCATGAGTAGAAATGGTAGGAGTAGGTCGGACCCATGGTGCGCCTCGGGGACCTCGACCCAGGCATGGTGGAGGAGGTGGCTGACAACCGAGAGGCAGAAGAGCTAGGTGTGTGCAGTTTCACACTGTAGAGGCAGCAGTTCCAGTAGGGCAAGAAGTCATTCGAGGTATGAACAACTTTTTTAGCACTCTTGTTTGTGCCTTATTTGATTCATGAGCATCACACTCCTTTGTTACACTCGGTCTAGCCCATTCCTTGAGCTTAGACACAGAGAGGCTCTTCATTCCCCTGGTGTGGAGTACACATTTTGGGGTTCATACCAGTCTGTTTGATGTTTTTTGAGGATGTAGATTGATGTTAGGGACACATCAGTCTAGAGGGGACCTTCTTCTACTACTAATGCAGCCATATGATGTCATCCTAGGAATCGACTGGCTGTTTTCTATGCACACTGTTATCGATTGCTTCTGGAGAAGAGTCATCTTCTCTGATGGGGATGGCCAGCGTGTGGCTTTTGTTGGTGAGCAGAGTTATTTGGTGGGGAGACAGCGTGTGGAGCCTCTTCTTTATATGTTGGCCGAGATTTTAGTAGAATTAGTGGATGATGAGATTATGGATATTCCGAGAGTTGTTAGAGTGTTCCTAGATGTTTTTATTGAGGAGGTTGTCACTCTACCCCCTTGACGTGATGTTGAGTTCAGGAAAGACTTACAACCCAGTGCCCATCAAATTTCTATGGCTCCTTATCGGATGGAAACTTCTCAGCTGTGGGAGTTACAGATCCAGATTGACGATCTGATGAAGAAGGGTTTTTCTTACCCAGCGTGTCGCCATGGGGTGCTCTGGTCTTGTTCATAATGAAGGAAGATAGTGGTCTCAGGATGTGCATATACTACCGGAGACTAAATCAAGTAATAGTCAAGAACCATTACCCTCTTCTGAGGATAGACGACTTCTTTGACCAGCTGAGGGGAGAAGGTTGGTTCTCTAATATGGATATATGGATTGGGTATCACCACGTAATGGTGAAGGATAGTGATATTTCGATGACTACATTCAGGTGCAGGTTTGGGAACTGTGAGTTTGTAGTCATATCGTTCGGTGTTACAAATGCACCTGTTGTGTTCATGGGCCTCATTGACTCTAATTTCCATGAGTTTTTGTACCAGTTCATCATTGTGTTCATCGATGACATTTTGATCTACTCAAGATTAGTGGACGAACATACTAATAACTTCAAAATGGTCTTGGAAATTTTTCGACACCACCAGCTCTATGTGAAATTTTCCAAGTGTATGTTCATGACATGAGAAGTGCATTTCCTTGGACATGTGGTGTCTCAAAAAGGGGTAGAAGTTGATCTGTTAAAGGTGGAAGCAGTTATTTCATGGGAATCACCCATGAATGTGAAGAAAGTTCGTATTTTTCTAGGTCTGGCGGGCTATTATCAGAGGTTTGTACCTTACTTACCTTGAGTTTCAGCTCCCTTGACAACATTGACCAGAAATGACTAGGCCTTCATGTGCAGTGACGAGTGATAGGAAGCCTTCCATTATCTGAAAGGTAAGTTGGTTAGTTCCCCATTGGTGAGGTTAACAGAGGAAGGGATGTTGTTTGAGGTGTTTTGTGATGCTTTTGGACTTGCCCTAGGGTGTGTGTTGATGTAGAAATGGGGAGTGATATCTTATGGGTCTAGGTATTTATGTCCTCATGAGATTAACTATGCCCCCATGACCTAGAGCTTGCAGTAGTAGTGTTTTCATTGATGTTGTGGCAGTATTACCTCATCGGGGATCACTTTGTGGTATTCACATATCCCAAGATTTTGAGGCATATCTTTACCCAGTGGGACCTAAACCTACAACAACGAAGGTTTATGGAGTTTCTCTAGTACTACAACTTCTATATCTCTTACACTGATGGTAAGGGGAATGTTGTGGCTAATTCATTTAGTAGGAAGTCACGGAGGGAAGCTGTTTAGGAATCTATGGATTCTTGGAAGGCAATATAAGAGTTTGCTTCCCTACACCTAGATGTAAGGGAGGATGGTGGTAGAGGTTTTCTATTTCATATGAAAGTGAAGTCCTCTCTACTGCTTCTAGTGGAGGAGTCTCAATGGGGAGACATAGAGAGTGAAGTGAAGCACGATCGGGTTAACCAAGGTATTGTTCTGGAAGGGTGGATAGAGGATGGTTAGAATCAGCTGATTTTCAGAGGGAATTTGTTTCTCCCAGAGATGATGTGTGAGGGAGTTATTTGTGGGTTTCATAACTCACTCGTAGTGGTACACCCTAGAGTTTCCAAGATGTACCGAGGCATGAGGGAACAATTGTGGTGTCCTGGGGTGAAACGGTCACTGGCAGAGTTCGTGGCAAGGTGCATGGTATGTCAGCAAGTGGAGGATGAAAACCGTGTCCTAGGAGGTTTTTTCAAACATTAGATATCCTTGAGTGGAAGTGGGAAGAAATATCGATGGATTTCATCACAGGATTACCCAGGGTTCACGGAGGCTGCGATTCTATCTAGGTAGTGGTAGACTGGATGACAAAATCAGCTCACTTTTTGGTGATCAAGGTGTCGAGTGCAGTGGATTCCTTAGAACAGAGTGATATGGATGATGTGGTGATGTTTCATGGAGTTCCAAGATACATAGTCTCGGATAGGGATTTTCGGTTTACCTCACTAGTCTGGAGGGGATTACAACATGCTTTTGTCAACCAGCTATGTCTTATCACTACTTTCCACCCCCAAATAGTTGGTTCGATAGAGTGAACCATCCATACATTGGATGATATGCTATGAGCATGTGTTTTGGAATTTGGGGGATCATGGAAATGACATTTTCCCATAGTAGAGATTTCCTAAAATATTAGAAATCACTCTACAATTGGCATGGAACCATTTGAAGCCATGTACAGGAGCCCATGTTGTTCACCTATGTGCTGGAACTAGGTTGGGAAGGTAGTTTTTCTTGGTCCAGAGGTGGTGCAGAGCACAACAGAGAAGGTTCAGCTTGTGCGTGGGAGGATGAAGGTAGCCCAAGACCAGAATAAGTCATATGTCAATCGTAGGAGGAGGCCCTTGGAGTTCGACGGTGGAGACCATGTGTTCTTAAATGATTCCCATCGATGTGGGTAGTGAAGGTTCGACAAGGGGAGAAAGCTCTCTCCTAGGTTTATTGGGCCCTTTGATGTGTTGGGGAAAGTTGGTGAGGTGGAATATTAGCGGGCGTTTCCACCTCAGTTGGAAAGGATCCACGATGTTTTACACATCTCCCAAATTCTTCGATATCTACATGATGATTCGCACGTCATTGACTGGGGATAATTGGATATAGGGGATTAAACTATGTTCATGGAGCGACCAGTGAGGATTGAGGATCGAAATAAGAAATTTCTACATGGATGAACCATTACTTTGGTACATGTGTTGTGGAGGCACGGTGGCCTCGAGGATAGTAATTGGGATCGAGAAGATCAGATGCGTGCCCAGTAACCAATGTTATTTTGAGTTGTTGTTCCGAGCCGTCCTTGTTGTTCTTGTTTTTGGGACCTGCTATGATGTAATGCTAACCTTGTTGGTGTATTAGATGTTTTGGTTGCACACATTGTGAATGGTTATGAAAAGTCCTGATATGTGGGGAAGGGAGGACCTGATCCCTAATCAAGACACATTAAGGTGGATGCGATAAAACCCGTGCAGGTGAGTCAGTGCTACCCAAAGTGGATAATATGTTAACATAAAGGAAATAACTCCTCGATCCATGTGTTGGGACAATGTGAACCTTGGGATTCGTATAGCTGTTTGTGGTGGGTTTTCCCTAAGATTTATCTTCTATAGGGGTTGTTTGGGTTACTCATGTATTCTTGAGGGAGAGAATAATTTTGGAAAGTATATGATGTAATGGCCCAGACCCTCCTGGTCATTTACTTTGCCAAAATTATAAGTGTTGGGGTGTCCAGGACTCATCGATGAGTCTCACCCATCAGCTCCACAGATCAACTCCACTAGCTAGCTTCACTGATCTGCTCCACTGATCATCTTCAACAACCATCTTCACTTATCAGCTACACAGATTAGCTTCACATTTCAGCTGTACTGATTACCTCCACTAATGAGCTCCATAGATCAGATCCACTGATCAAATTCACTCATCAGCTCCACTGATCAGCTTCGCTCATCAGCTCCACTAATCAGCTTCACTAATCAGCATCATAGATCAGCTATACAGATCCATTTCATGGATCATTTTCAATGATCAGTTTTATGAAATAGGTTTCACAAAATTAGTTTCACATATCAGTGTCACCAAATCAGTTTTACAGACCAGTTTCCCCAAATCGGTTTCACATATCAGTTTCCCCAAATCGGTTTCATAGATCGGTGTCACCAAATCGGTTTCACAGATCGGTTTCACCAAATTGGTTTCACAGATTGGTTTCACCAAATCGTTTTCACAGATCGGTTTCACCGAATAGGTTGCACAGATCAGATTCACAAAATCGGTTGCAGAGATCGGTTTCACCAAATCGGTTTCAGAAAATCCCTTTCATAGATCGGTTTTACCAAATCTATTTCACAAAATCGGTTTCACAGACCGGTTTCACCAAATCGGTTTCAAAGATCGCTTTAACAAAATCAGTTTCACAGATCAGATTCACTGATTAGCTTCACAATATTAGCTTCGCAGGATCTACTTCAGAGAATCAACTTCTCTCTATCATCTTCAGAGTATCAACTTCACCCAATCAGCTCCACCGATCGGTTTCAACTATCAGTCTCACCCATCTTCTATAGAGGGGTGTTCGGATTTTCCTTACCTAGTTTTTCTCATAACTCTACTTTTGAGACTTTAAGCTTTTTAATGTGGTTCAAATATGTTTTTATCACCATGAACATCATTTTAAATCCCCCAGGAGTGGGGATACCCTCAATTGTCCCGTTTTCCTATCTTAAATGAAATCCTTTATCACACAACTGTTTTATCCACCCTTCCTATGAGAATTAATAAATAAATAATTAATTCCATCGTGTGTAACCATCTAACTATGAGGTGAAACCATGTTCCACCTTTAAATCCACTCAAGATCCTAATATCCCATAATATTGGGATCTTATCTTCTTATCACACAAGAATTCTTTCTTCCCGGCTGGTCTTTTTTCCATCTTCTCCATGGTGTGTTTGGAGTCCCCTCTCCCAAGGAGAGTGGTGCACCTGTGGTGGAGCCTTTCCTACTCATTCTTAAAGTCTTGTGAGTTCCTCCCCTGCAAGTCACACATCCCTAGTTGTTGGATCCAAGATAAAAATTTCTATCTTTGATCATTCATTTAAATATTTTTCTTTGTCTCCCCTTAGTGTGTATCATGCGGGGTTGGTATGCTATTGTTTTTCTGGGGATGGATGAAACCAACCCTTAATGAACATAATAAGAAAAATTTTAAAGAATTAAGGGGGTGTGATCGATGTTTCTACTATACTACTTATCCTTTATTATGTGTTGTGAATAGTACAGGCTTATGCCCAATGCAAATCATGGTCGTTGGTGGTCTTTTCTTGTGCACTAATGAACATCTGTTTTTCTAGATATTTATCTGATTGAATGGGTGTAATGTGGAAACTGGTTAATCACGTAAACTCAATTATTTAAATGGATTCCTAGTGAATAATAATCCTTCTGTGCTTACCTTGGTTAACCAAACGGGATGATGGAATAGAATAAATGAAATATTCAAATTTGAAAATGCCCATGCTATGTTCTAGTGATGTTGACGGTTGAAGCTTGGGAAGAATCATGGATGGGGATGGGATCCTATATTGTGGTGAAGTTATTGGATTTTTAATCTGAGGCTTTGTGGGGAAATACGTTGGGGTTCGGTTTGGTTATATTGCATCAAGGGATCTCATAGATCCCTTTTGTTGCTGTGACATTACAAGAGAACGGGATGTGAATGCTTAATTTGTTGTTTGGCTATTTTTCCATTCCTTGGCTTGTGGTTATACCTATTAGTTTCCCAGTATTGGAGAATTTACTTAAATGTAATTACATTAATATGAATACATTAATGGGTTCAATGGGGAATTGTTTTCTACGAATGAGGTGTGACATGGTTTTGGATGTTATGCTACTTATTAATGAATTGTAACGAGGGTTCTTGTTCATGGGATAGTTTTGGAAACCCTAGGATGGGATGAGTGCTTCTTACCTATATATATAATTTTTGTTCTTATGTTTATTATTCATGCCCCACCCATGTTAAGAACATTGTTCAGAACACCCATGTTTCATGGGGGAGGGTGATTTTCCCAACACTCCTATGAGTGGCTTGTTATTAGCTCCTTTTCTGCTCTATTTACCGAGTATCCCAAGATCCATAAGGTAGGCTACGACAGCCTGAGGTCCATTATATCCCTCGATTCTTTGGGCATGGTACATGGTGGTGGTTGGCCCAGGTATGTGCAGGAAGGTTGTTTCCAATGTTTCTTCGGGATGAGGCACAGGTGTCTTCGGGCATGGTAGTAGTTGTTCGTGAAGGTTCTGAGCACAGCAGAAGCGCATGGGTGGATGTGCCCACTTGGATTTTTGTCATTAACAATGATCAATCTAGGATCAATACGATGATAAATTCCAGTCTCCATGGATCGATTCACAATAATAGACAATGAAAAAGAAAGGCCCCGTAACCGCAATAGAGGATCGTCACAGGTTGATTATAAATAATTTAATTATTTGACAAGAAGTACCTTTTGGGTTTTATTTCATTGCTGATATTCTTGATCACATTCCGATGTGATTCTTCATTGCATCGCAGAATCCATGTGTAGACTTCTTCTAGCAGTGATCCACACGTGCACCTCGTATCTCTAGATATCGCCAAAGGAGTCTCTGGGTGCTATCATGGAGAAACCTTTGTTTGCATTGTCTTCCTCAGATTGTCTTGATCTGATGAAAGATGATTTCTCTCGATCTTAAGAGCGTTCTTGGAGGAGGAGGTTCTTTTGGCCTTGATAGAATTCTACAGAATTGTTGTGCACAACAATTATTTGTATTGGAAAAGAGTTGGGGTTGTGAAGATATTTATAATCGGGTTTGAGTTTATAGAGTTATGACAATAAATAAACGCGTTACACGTATTATTTTTTTCATTGACTCTTATTGAAAACCCCCATTTCGAATAATTAATTCCATGACATGTGCCCATGCTGATTATAATTAATATGATATAATAAAACAATATAATATCCTCAAAATCCTAACTGGAAAACTACATGACATGTAGTCATTAATACACATCGTGTACTTGTTTTCCATAAAAATACATGGCGTGTAATCATTAATACACAGCGTGTACTTGTTTCTTTATTTCATTTCCAAAATGAAAACTACACTGTGTGTAATCATTAATAGATGTCATGTACATGTTTCCCATGAAAATCTACACGACTTGTAATCATTACTACACGACATGTAAACATTAATACATGGCGTGTATATCATGTTTTTCATTTCCTTCTTCCTCCATCATTAAAACGATTTAAGATTCCTTGAATAATTATTAAACCACGTATGGGAATAATCTTTATTCTACTTGAGATACTTTGATACAAATAGCATGTGATTCTCTAGGCCTCTTTATCCTTGGCATTAGGTGGGCTTGCATAAAGTCCAAGATTACTGTCTAGCAACGGGTCAAGGCACCCAAGAGAAAGAAGTTGACGCTGATTTGACGTGTCACCTCATGCGAACAATTACTGTGTAATTTAATCCCTTTTTCTCAATATCTCATCAAGTAGGTTTCATGTCAGTGTCATGAACCTATATGCTTGATCTGTCATTCTTTGAATTCCAGAAATAAACTCGTCGTAACAACATGGACATGGAATTTGTGTGATAGTTTTATTTTAATCAAAGGGCCCGAGATATCTACTTCCATAAATATGGAATGGAAAAATCCTTCCTCGACTTATACTTTAACAACATGTCATTCGTGAAACACCCAACGTACCCTAATTCCCGCCAAATTTCTTCAGGACGGTTTTCGTCCACAAATCTAAGTGTGAGAGTCATGAAATGAGTTAATGATAATATTCTAGTCTAAGGACCATTACACACACTTGAAGATAGCAATGTTCGATGACAACAAAACATGCAGAATTTCTACTAGAGAGTCTGTTCTCATAATCACCCATCTTGAAGATTACCATGTTTGAACTCCATGAGAGAGAGTCTCGTGATCTTATGAGTATTCGCAAATAACGGTTTGTATACTATGTGTCCTATCATAGTATTTCATACAACCATAGAAAATTATTTAAGAATATTTGTTATAGCATTTCAAGGTTCATATCATAGAGGGGATCTGCCATGACCTTATCAATGCAACAAATATTCCAGGACATTATTTTATTATAGTCATGCAGAATAGTGAAAAATAAATAACAAGTGAACATTCATGTAATCAAAGTACAAAAAAGTTGGTTCTCAGGACACCAACTCTAAAAAACTCCCACTTGGACTAGAGCCAACTGCCTACGACTTTTAGTCCGCTAGACCTCACATGATGATCATGTTTCTGTTGAGTCACGACTTTAGTCAAGGGGTCCACCACGTTTTCTTCCATGGAAATACTACTCACTACAACTTCACCTCTCTGAGAAAAATCCCTCAAGAGATGATACTTCCGAAGTACGTGCTTTGTCCAATGATGTGACCTTGGCTCTTTTGCAAGTGCCACCACTCCAGTATTATCACAATAGAGTGTGACAAGATCTTTAATGCTCGTCACTACATCTAAATCTTGGAAGAAGCTTCACATCCATATTGCTTCATTATCTTCCTCAGAAGTTATGATATACTCGAACTCCGTTGTAGAATCTTCCACCACACTTTTCTTTGAGCTCTTCCAGCTCATTGCACCTCTGTTCAAACTGAAGATGTAACCAGCCTGCAACTTCATGTCATCTTGATCAGTCAGAAAACTAGCATATACATGTCATCTAATGACTTGTTCCTAATCTCCTCCATAAACTTGGAACATATCCTTAGTACGCCTCCGATACTTAAGGATAGTCTTGATTTCCATCCAATGGAATTCTCCTAGATCAGTTTGATATCTACCTACCACACATAATGTATAAGAAACATCTATAATTAGATATATCATAACATACATGATTGACCCAATCACGGATGCGTATGAGATCCTTTCCATTTTTTTCCTTCCTCATGTGTCTAAGGACACATTTTATTGGAAAGATGAATTTCTTGTGACACAGGCAACAATCCCATAGTGGATTTTTACAAACTGAATCTCTTCAGTATTGTGTCAATGTATGTTCTTTGACTCAGGTCCGTCATTATCTTGGATCTATCACGATGGATCTTGATCCCAAGAATATATGCTCCCTCGCCCAAGTCTTTCATGGAGAAGCATTTATCTAACCATGCCGTAACTGACTGTAAGATAGGTACTTCATTTCCAATTGGTAATATGTCATTAACGTATACTATTAAGAAGACTACTACACTCCCCTGAATCATCTTGTAGACCCAAGTATCCTATTCATTCTTAAAAAATTGAAGTTCTGTTATAGATTCATCAAAACAAATGTACCATGACCTTGATGATTGCTCAAATCCATAAATAGATTTCGACAACTTTCAGACCGTGTTTTCTTCCATTAGAGTCACAAAACCATTAGGTGTAGACATCTTCCCTGAGGTTCCCATTAAGGAATGCTGTTTTGACAGCCATTTTAAAAATTTCAAAGTCATGGTAAGCGGCAATTTACAATTGGATTCTAATGGATTTCGTCATTTCAAATGGTAAAAAGGTTTCATCGTATTAAATTCCTTGATGCTGTCTAAAACCTTTGGCAACCAGTCGTCCCTTATAGGTTCTGACTTTCTCCTCTATGCCCAGTTTCATTTTGAATACCCATTTCATACCAATAGGCTTTACATCAACTAGAGGATTTACCAAAATCAAGACTTGGTTTTGGTACATGGAATCCATTTCCGAATTCCAGGCTTCCTGCCACTTGGCAATGTATGTTCCTTCAACTGCTTCCTTATATGTAAGAGGATCATCATTGTCAACCAATAATGAGTCACCATCCTCGGTGATAAGAAAACCATATCGTTCTGGTTCTCTCACCTCTCACTCACTCCTACATAGTTCTTGTGTCTCTAGAAAAGATTTTTCTTCCCCCTGGCTTTGTGGAATCTGTTCTTGTACCAACTCCTGTGTTTCTTGAGCCTCGACTTTATTGAATACTTTCTCACTCCCACTATCTCTATTGGAGATGTGCTCCCTCCCATGGAATATGGCATGTCTTGCCACTATAACCTTTTTTCGGAGGGGTTATATAGGTAATATCCCCTTGTTTCTATGGGATATCCTATAGAGATACACATTGTGCGTCAGGGTGCAAGTTTCTTACCTGAAGAGGCCTTAACAAATTCTTCGCTACCCCACACATGTAAATTTGATAACATGGATTGGCATCCACTCCATAAATCATATGGAATACCATTTATAGATTTAGGTGGTACTTGGTTTAGTGTGTATGCTGTTGTTTGTAATGCATATCCCCAAAAGGATAATGGAAGACTCACATGACTCATCATTGATCTCACCATGTCCAACAGGGTGCAGTTCCTCCTTTCACATACACCATTTCACTGAGGTGTTTAAGGAGGAGGGAGTTGAGATAGGATCCCAAACTCCCGTAAGAAATCAAGGAAGTCCTGATTAACATATTCTCATACTCTATCTTAGTGGAGTTTCTTAAACTTCATACCAAGATGGTTCTCAACTTCATTCTTGTATTCTTTGAACCGATAAAAAGAATCTAAATTATACATCATTAAGTAAATATATCCATATCTACTAAAATCATCAGTAAAAGTTATGAAGTACGTGAACCCACCCCTTGATTAAACAGAAAATTGTCCACACACATCTGTGTGAACTAATACTAGAAGCTCTTTATCCATTTCACCTTTCCCACTAAATGGGTCTTTGGTCATTTTGCGTTGTAGAAACGCATGACACACACCAAGTGGTTTTAGTTCGAAATAATCTAAATACCCATCTTGATGTAATTTTTTCAAACATTTCTCATTGACATGACCTAGTCGGCGATGCCAAAGTTGGGTGTGGTATGTGTCATGTGAATTAACTTTTTCATCGATTTCCATTACATGGTTTGTGTAGTCTAACACATAAAGGTCGTTATATAAATGTTCCCTACCAAAACCAAAGCAATCTTTATAAAAGTAACAACAGCCACTTCCAAACATGAAGATGAATCCATCAGTATCTAATATGGATAATGAAAAAAAGTTTTTGGTTAAAGAGGGTACATAATAATATCCTTTAAAAACAAAGACCATCCCAGTAGTCAATGTGAGGTTGTAGTCTCTGACAGCTATAAAAAAAAGTCTAGCTCCATTGGTTGATCGTAGATCCACCACTCCTCTATCAATATTTCTGAATCTACATGGTTCCTGTATTTGGAAATAGATGTGATCACCACAAGCAGTATCTAATATCAAATTAGTAGATACAAGTAGATTTCATTAGATAACAAACGTACCTGAAGCTTCCCCTTGCTTCCTTGGTTGTGTGTAGTTTTTATTCCAGTGGCCCTTCTTGTCACATGTGAAACAAATATCCTCATGTTCTCTTGACTCCAATTTTATATTAATTTTCTTGGAAGGCCTTGACGAAGATTTGGTCATAAATCTCTTCGCCTTCCCTTTCCTTTTATTCACCATGAGGATAGAAGGATTTTCATGCTTCATGTCACTGTCCACTTGGAGAATGAGGTTAAAAAGATCAGACATAGACTTCTCAATGTTGTTCATGTTGATGTTCACAAAAATGTTTGAGAAGCTCTGGTGAAGTGATGAAATAATGAGATCGGTACCCAGTTCTTCTGGGAGTTTAAACACTAGAACCTCAAAGCGCTCAATGTTACCAATGAGATTGACGACATGAGGCCCAGCTGGGGCACCCTCTCCACGCTTTCTCTGAAATGGAGCCTTGGAGATCTCAAACCTTTCCTATCTTGCTCCTTCTTGGTATAGACCACAGAGGTTATCGATCATGCTATAGGAATCCATGTCTTCATGAGACTTCATGAGATCACTAGACATTGATGATATCATCAAACATTGATCTTCGATTATGTTGTTCAAATGTTGATCATAGACCCAGAATTCTTCATCACTCGCCCCTTGGGAAAGAGAATCAGGAAGTGAGGAATCTATCACGTAAAACATTAATTCATGGCATTGGATAACTCGAAGGCACCTAAACCATTCCTGAATTTTCTACCAGTGAGGGTATTGTCTTTGTGCAGAATTGATCGCAGAGAAAATGTGGTTAACGAGTTTGTAATATTGATTCTACAAATTAAAAGAGAATATTTATCATTACCTTTTGATTACATTTTATGAAAAATAATAAATGAATTTATTATTTCTCCAACTATTTTATCATGTCCCAATGGCCCTCACCATTGAATCCAAAATGTCTAGTTGCTTTGACATTCTAGTGGCAAGGATCCATATTCCCCTTCGCATAACCCCAACAAGGGTTGGTCAGCCTATTTGAATGTATTTAGGTAGGCCGGTCGCTGCCAACTGTGATCTTACAGTTCCTTGATCTGTTGAGTGGAATCCCCAATCCTGAAATCCTGACTTGGATTTCCTCAACTCTTGCCTCTAATATTACATCAAGTCTAGCAAGGAAAAAACATCGTGAAACGATGGTTCCTGTTTTGTAGCTCCCTCCTGTCCACCTTTGTATCTTCTTGGGTTGGTTTTTCCTCAGTTTCGGGGTTTAAACCATCTGCTATGTCTTGGGAGATCCTCAATTACATGGGGATTACATTAAAGAAACAATGGGCACACATGCACTACATTTTATTTGAAGAAGTCTTGTTGGACAAAGAATTTAAATTAAACCAATTTAAATGAAACCAAACGCACATAAAAAAGGAACTTTGGTATAGCTCATGATCATCTATAGAGTGAAACGACATTTACACATATTTAGAAATCAAAATATTTTAATTGTTCTATTATTAAAGATAATTCACGCTTGAAATTAATTAATTATGATCTTATAATTAATCAATTCTTTTTCATAAATTCATATCTGAATTTCATTGAGATTAGTCTCATCCATATCCCTTGTACAGGTCTTTGTACTTTTGGAGGAAACCTGGTGAAATTCCATTTCTGTAAAGTACACGTTGTGTAGTTTATATTTACACGACATGTATTTCTTTTCACCCTTTATCCAAAGTACACACTAGGGGCTTTGGCGTGTTTTCTCTACGTTGGAAATTTTGGAGTACACGACGTGTAAATTAATCTAACATGATGTGTACTTCCTTATTACGCGGTTATCATCCTGGCAATTTGAAACACCCCAAGCTTCCATGGAACGCTTCTCTTCGAATAATATAGTAGCGTGTGTTGTATGCAACTTCGAGTTCTAACACAACACAACCAATCAAACATGCCATTATGAATAGTAATACCGACCTTTTGAAATTTTATAGATTTTATCTTTCAAAATGTACTTTATTTTTAGATTCGGAATATTCAAATTCGCCAAGGTCGAAATTTTGTTATTTTTCTAAAAACATTCAATTTTTGATGAATATTGAAAAACACTGAGTTATAGTTTAAAACTAATTTTTTATGTAAATAAATATTTATTTTATTTAAATTTATTTTAGGTCAAAATAGATACATAATACCTATATATGATTAATGGAATTCATTGGAGTAAGTTTATAATAATTTTAGATATATAAAAATTTTATTGAACTTTTCATCGTCTTTTACCCATCTCCTAAGAGAATTTGCAAATTCACATAAAAATTAATTTTACGAATTCTGTGAGTGGAAATTTTAAAATCTGAGAGACACGGTTAATATCAAGGAGTAAAATGTGGTTCAACATGATAAAAATAATTTTTGGTGAATAGTAACTTTCTACTTCTATTTACCACGTTTAAAAGTATATAGGGTAATTAAGGGTAAAAATGATATATTATTACCCTAACACATGTACTAATTCTATTTTCTAAGTATAATTAGTCCAAAAAAACCATAGGGATAAAATATGAACCTCTTTGGTCCACTTGTATTAGATTAGGACATTTATTATTATTTAATTCAAAGAAGAGTTAAAACAGTTAAAATAAAAGTTTAATAACTAAAACATTTTTAATATAAGGTTATAAATAAGATAAATTAGATTATAAATATTCATTAGAAATATAAATATATTTCCTACATAATGGTATATTATTTATATTTATTAGACATTTAATAATTTAATTTATTTATGACACAATGATGTTGTAGTAATTACCTAATTAATGAAATATTAAAATAATTGATATTATAAATACCCAAATAAATTTAATTTTATAAATTTTATAAATTACACTAATTTTAGAAGTTAATCTATAATGTTAGTATTTCTTTAATTAACTTTATTCTATTTAATCATACTTTTATGATTTTTACAAAAATAAATTTCCAAATATTTTCCAAATTGACATAAAAGAGGTTTTAAAACAAATATTATATTATTAATTGATATTATATTCATAAAAATCTAAGGATTGGCCAAGAGACATATATAATGATATTTGTATCATTAATTAACCACTTGGGGTTTTCTTGAAAGTTTATAGTAAGTTTATTAACCATATAATATAAAAATACCAAGAGAGATGGTAAATGTCAAACTAATTAACTATGAGTTAAAACAAAAAGATAAGGTTAATCTATTGACCCAAACCTGTATAAAACCTATTGGTAGAGTGGTTTTAGACCCATAACCACCTTATCCTAGACAAATATCTGTATGGAGACATTATAAATTGAATATGAATTTATTATAAATTAATAATTCTATCTTTTCCTAAGGTGCCTCTCACCCATCATATAAAAGGGCACTCCCACTTCTCTCAAATTCATACCTTAAGAGCCTTTTAGTTCAGAAAAAACCTACCCAAATATCCTCTAAACATCCCTCAATTCATCCTAAAGGCCTTCCTTTAGTCAGAAATCCAACATAACGAGCCCTTTTGATCAAATCAAAAGGAAAAACCTGAAGAAGAGGTAATGTTTTCACCACCCTCTTTCAAGTTATTTTCTTCTTCCACTTCTTCTTTCTTTGTTATTTCCATTATAAATCAATAACTCCAGTATCTTCTATATAATATGATTTAATTATAAATATGATACAACAATATTCAGTATTATATCCATCCATTGAATGATATGTCACCATATGTGCGTATGTACGACTTACCATCTCCACGTCGTGGTGTAATTGTTATTCAAAACATTATTATTTGGATGGGTATGATAATGATGTGTAATTGGAGTAAATAATTTATATAACATTATAATGATTATTTATATATGATTTACCATCCAATTATATATTATTTTAATATCAAAAGGTAGATATTGTCGCTCCTGCGTACTTACTGACTACCGTCTCCACGAATGCGATGTGATTCATTCCCCATCATATCCATTCAAGTATAATTTTCATGCTATGATTAAAAATAATGTTTAAGGACTTGATATAATTCTAGATATGAATAAGATACAACCTATCCATAAAAAACAAGGATTATGTAACAAGACATATAAAAAAACGATTAAGTTAACACCCGAAACGATTATAATACTAAGATATTATTAATAAAGAAATGTTAAAAGATCATATATGATATCATATTAATGTATATGATTATTTTATAAATTAATAACAACTATTTCACCATTATACAGGAGGATAACCTACCCTCAACCAAGGAAAAGTACAAGGTAATGTTTTATTTCAGAATCTCTTCATTATCTGAGGTTGCTTATACGTAATTATCTACTGGGACATCTTTATCATCCACATCCATGTTTCATGAAAATATATTTCTAATCATTCTTAATATTTTAAATTCTATGGGTTAATGTAATTTATACCCTTGTTTTACTTTTTATAATATGTTTATAAATGAATCTTTCCGTCATTTTCTAAACAAGGCCCCTTTTAACCTTTTCGACAAAATTAAGATAGTAATTTCTTTTTAACTTATACAGAGGGTGCGGCTATTTTCTTCCGTTATAAAATCATTGAATCTTACCTTAAATGTTTTTAAGAATATTTTTAAATTAAATATTTCCTTTCATAATTACAAGACTTTTAAATGATTTAAAAAAAAGAGATATTTCTCTCAAATATATTTGTTTTCATCTATGTCAACATGCATTGATGGATTTTAAGGTTATTTGAAGTTGATTTATTATGATAAAAATATTTCATATTGTATTGAATGTTTAGCGATATGATTGATGGTGGATGTTTTATTTTTATACCATTCATGGTTTATGGAGAAATTATTGACATTTCGTATGCTTGTTTTCAAACGAATATTTATGTTATGTTTAAACCTGTTCATATGAGGAATGAATTGGACATAATAAGAGACTGGTGGAGCCCGCTATATCTTCTCGATGCATTGGTAGGTCTAATGAGACAAACTAGTGTCTTGGAACAAGGACTTTCCAAAATCTTATTTGTAGTCTTGGAATAAGGCCTTGACTATGTGGTTATGAAAGTATGAAATTATGCATTCCATTAATATGAAAGTGGTCATTAATATTGCATGTGATTATTCAACTTGAAGAATATCCATGTGAATAAGTAAATGGAAATATTTCATTTTATTTTTTCCATATTATTCTGAATTTCAAGTTTAATATAAATTTGTTTTAGTTATACATTTCCTTAAATGTTTATGCTTATTTATGAATGTTTCTACAATATTTTTATCCTTACTGAGAATATGAGCTCACCCCTTTCTATTTTTTATTTTTCCAAGGATTTGATGATGAGTTTTATGAATGACCTCCAGGGATTGAATAAGGGGATATTAGTGTGGTCTATGGAGATAAGTTGTAGTTGTAGTTTTTCATTTTATGATGTAATATAAACTTTATGAATGTATGAAGTGATTCCAAGGCTACTAAACTAATCAGTCTTTCAAGACTAGATATTTTGTGATCATGCCAATGTTATGTAATAATGAACCTACTCTAGGTAACTGGGGTCGGGGAATTATAGTTGGTATCAGAGGAAGTTTAGTACAAACCTTGGAAGCCAGATTTAGATAAAATCTGATTAGATCACATAGACCTAATATGGACTTTGAATATTAGTATAGAAGAACATCTTAGAATTTTGGTACTGTAGAGATTTTGTGAGTTTTCTGAGCAATACATCCCTATATGGATACGAGCAGGTAGAGGCGGCTCTAGCACAAATGTACCAATGGGTAAAACCCAAAATCACTGCTTTGAGCTAGACTCGAATGAGAACTGGTGCACCACAACGGGCCTTGTTGTACTCTTGGTTACGACACTATCGAGGGACATGCTTAGGATAATTTTCATTTTCATTACAAACCATTATGAAGGGTTTATGAGTATATACATCCTCAAAGAATTTTTTTATGATTATGGATTATATCTATAAGCTATTCAATTTATGTTAAGTGTTTTACAAGTTTGAATTTATGTATTGTGATTCATAAACTAATCTAGTGTATGACATTATTATAAATTGCTCCTAGTGGAAGAAATTGAAACTGTATCAATGCACGAACTAAAAGTAGGGATTTCCCTCTGACTCAAGATAATTATATTGGAGCTAGTGATACAACTGGTGCTGATCAGCTTATCACTATTCTTGAAAACACACTCAGGTTATAAATAATAGCCCTACCTATATGGAGAACCCTGATCCATAGAATGAAAGATCAATGTTAGATCACTTCATGAGGAAACAAACACCAACATTCAATGGGGTTAGAAATCCACTAGTAGCTAAGCAATGGATAAATTCCTTAGAGAAAATATTCCATTCCTTGGGGAGTGGCGAAAGGGAAAAAGTTGTAATGGAAGTTTACCGCCTCACTGGAGATGCTAATCAATGGTGGTCAATGATTCAAAACACGAAGGAAGATTATGAAGTTTCAAATATGGAATGGAGGGAGTTTAAATATATTTTCTTGTAAAAATACTTCCCTCATGACCATCGAGCAGATATGGAAAGTGAATTTTTGAGTCTGAGGCAAAAAGAGGATGATAATGTTGCAAAGTATGAGTTTAAAATTACAAGGTTATCATGGAATGTAGTAGATTATATATGTAACCCAAGAAGTAATATTGATCTTTTCGATGATTGGTTAAAACTATTTCTCCATCGAGAATTTGTCTCACAATCCTTATCGTCATACGAAGATATTGTCTCTTGTTCTATCAACACAGAAAAAGAATTCTCTATGTATTTTGACTTTAATGAAAAGAAAGAGGAGAAGAGATCTACTGATCACTATGGAAACGTAAATAAGGGGAAGAAGGGAAATTTGGAAAATCCATCCTGTAGTAAATGTGGGAAGAAACACACCGGTACTTGGTTAAAAAGAATGGGAGTTAGTTATAAGTGTGGTGAAAAAGGCCACCAAGATCGTGATTGCAAGGGAAAGAAAGATGATTCCGATGTTCAATGCTACAATTTCCGGGAGATGGGACATTATGCAAATGAATTTCCTATGATTAAGGGGATCTTACCTTAGAAAAGGCCAAGGGATCAAGTCCAATCTTATGCTATCACTACTGTTGAGGTAGAAGCTCTGAATGACATGGTGGCAGGTAATTTAAGGGTTTCCTCATGTTTAGAAAATGATTTATTTGATTTTGGATCAACATATTGTTTCATATCATCATAGTTTTCTAAGAAAATTAGATATTTACAATTTGATTTAATATGGGAGTTTTCTTTAAAAACTCCAAAGCGAAGTATCATCGCAACAATGTTTTGTGAATCTGTTCCCATTAGAGCATATAAATGTTCATTATCTGCTAATCTCATCATCATACCTATTATTGAGTTTGATATAATCCTTAGTATGGATTAGCATTTAGGCCATGATGTGAATATTTATTGTAAGAAAAATGAGTTTATGATTTTTGAAGATGATGATAAGGAACACCTTATCTTTAGATCAGAATCGTCACCACATAATTCTTATCTAGATCCACACCCAGTAGCTCAACTAAATTGAATTATTGGGGAGGAAGAGAATGAAATGAATGTGGGTGAGGAAATGAATTTCAAATAGAGGATGTACCTATTATGAAAAAATATGTAGATGTGTTTCCGAAAGATTTACTTTGACATCCTCCAGAACAAGAAATTGAGTTTTCCATTGATTTAATTTATGGATCAAGGCTCATATCGAAGACCCCTTATATAATGGCCACCATGGAATTACTATAACTAAAGAAATAGCTAGAGGAATTGAGTAATAAGGGATTTATTCTCCCTATTGTTTCTCCATGGGGAGCCCCTATCCTTTTGGTTAAAAAGAACGATGGATCTATGAGGTTTTGTATTAACTATTAGGAGATCAATGCTTTAACAATAATGAAAATGTATCCCCTACCTTGCATTGATGATTTATTTGACCAACATCATCGAGCTCAATACTTTTCAAAGATTGACCTTTGATCTGGATACCATCAGTTGTGTGTGAAGAATGAAGACATTTCGAAAACAGCATTTCAAACCATGTACGGGCATTATGAGTTTACAATAATGCCTTTTGGGCTAACTAATGCACCCTATGTTTTCATGGATCTAATGAAAAAAGGTTTCAAGGAATGTCTTGATGAATTTGCAGTGTTATTTATTGATGATATCTTGGTATACTCCAAAATCTATGAAGATCATGAAAATCACTTGCACATTATATTGAAGACTCTAAGAAGACATGAATTATATGGGAAGTTTAGAAAGTGTAAATTCTGGCTTCAAGAGATTTCTTTTCTTGTCTATATTATCTCTAAGGATGGAATCTATGTTGATCATTCTATGACAAGATCAATCCAAGAATACCCATCACAAACGAGTATAACTGTGGTATGTAGTTTTATTGGTTTATAAGGGTATTATCGACATTTCGTCCAGAATTTTTCCCGATTGGCTAACCCATTAACGAAGCTCACACGTAAAGGGGTTAAATTTCATCGAACAAAAGAGTGTGAAGAATGTTTCAAATAAATGAAGAAAAGATTCGTCAATGCCCCTATATTGACTCTACCATCAGGGAATGATGGGTTCGTTATTTATAGTGATGCATCGAAGAAAGGAATTGGTTCTGTCCTAATGTAGAATGATAGGGTTATTTCCAATGCATCAAGACATCAAAAAAATTCATGAGCAAAACTATCATACTCATGATCTTGAGTTAGCTACTGTAATATTTGCATTGATGATATGGATACATTATCTATATGGTAAAAAATGAGAGATATATACTGATCACAAGAGTATGAAGTATATTTTCTCATAGAAAGAACTCAACATGAGGGAAAGGTGATTGATTGAACAACTCAAGGATTTTGATTGCATGATACACTACCACCCAGGGAAGGAAAATGAGGTGGCAGATGCTTTGAGCAGAAAGGATCATGGAGTTTTGAACAAAATGAGAGTTGAAAGGGATCCAATTTTCAAGGATCTAGTAAATTTGGATATGAGAATAACAATGGAAGGTGAAACATCGATAATTTTTCAAATGGTTTCCAAGCCATATTTACTAGAAAAGATAAAGAGTTCTAAGACCGATTATAAATAGTTTCAAAAGAAGATTAAAGCTGTGAATGATGGTAGATTGATTGATATTGCGTATAAGGATAGAATTTTGAAATTTGTGAAGAGACATTGTGTTACCGATATACCTGATCTAAAAATGGAATTTTTGGATGATGCACATAGTTACAATTTCTCTATACACCCTGGGAGCACAAAAATGTATAGATATTTGAAGGAACATTTTTGGTTGGACAACATGAAGAGGGATATTGATGATTTTGTGTCAATATGTATAGTTTGTCAACAAGTGAAAGCATGAAAGCAACATCCTGGAGGAGTCATGAAACCTCTTCACAAACCTGAGTGGAAATGGGATAATATCACAATGTACATTGTCATGGGACTACAAATGAATCCTATAAGGAACGATGAAATACGGGTCATTATTGATTGTCTTAACAAGTTAGCACATTTTCTTTCTATAAGGGATGATTTACAACTTGAAATTTTGGAAAGATTATATATTAATGAAGTTGTGAGGCTTCATGGATGATCCTTATCTATTGTTTCTTATCATGATCCCAGTTTTAATTCATGATTCTGGATGATTCTTTAGAATGCCTTGGATATTGATCTTTTTTGAGCACTGCCTTCCAACCTAAAATAGATGGACAATCAGAATGGACTATTCAAACCATAGAATACATGTTGAGATCATTCTCACTTGACTTTCAGGGTATATGGGATCAATATTTACCTCGGTTAGAATTTTCTTATAACAATAGCTTCCATTCATGTATTAATATTTCACCATTTGAAGCGTTATACAGAAAGAGATATCGCACCCCAACCTGTTGGGATGATGTTGGTTAATGAAAAATTGTAGGCCTAGAACTAGTGGAGGAAATGATGGAAAAGGTGAAGGTAATCCAAAACCACATCAAAGCAGCTCAAAGTAGGTAGAAAAGATATGTCGATAACAGAAGGAAGGATTTGTAATTTCAAGTAGGAGATCAGGTTTTCTTGAAGGTCTCTTCATTGAAGGGTGTTATATGTTTCAGTAAGAAATGTAAATTGTGTCCAAGGTACATAGGACATTTAGAAATTCTAGAACGAATTGGGGTTATAGCTTATCATTTCGAAATGCCGCCAAATCTCTACAAAGTTCAAGATGTGTTCCATGTATCACTAATGAGAAAATACATGCCTGACCCAACGCATGTACTCACCTATGAGGAATTAGAACTTGAACTCGATCTATCCAATTGTGAAGAGCCTATCAAGAATCTTGATACAAGAGAACAAGTGCTAAGGAACTGGACGACTCATCTTGTAAAAGTTCTATGGAGAAACCATAAGATGGAAGAGGCAATGCGGGAACCCGTGGAACTTATGATAAATAACGACCTGAGTCTTTCTATGCAGTAATATTCTAGAAATTTCTAGGAAAACATTATTTGAAGGAGGGGAGAATGTAACACCCCATGCTTCCACGGTATGCTTCTCTTAGAATAATACAATAGCGTGTGTTGTACGCAAATTCGAGTTCTAACACACCAAAACCAATCAAACTAGCCTTTATGAATAGTAATACCCACTTTTTGAAATTTTTATATATTTTATCTTTCAAAGTGGACCTCATTTTTGGATTCGGAATATCAAAATTATCCTAGGGTGAAATTTTGGTATTTTTCTTAAAACTTTCAATTTTTGATGATTAGTGAAGAACATTGACTCATAGTTTAAAACCGAATTTTTATTGAAATAATTATTTATTTTATTTAAATTTATTTTAGGTCAAAATTGATACATAATACCTATATAAGTTCAATGTAATTCATTGTAGTCAGTTTATTATAATTTTAGATATATGAAAAATTTATTGAACTTTTCACCATCTTTTACCTATCACCTAAGAAAATTTGAAAATTCACATAAAACATAATTTTACTGCTTCTATGAGTGGAATTTCAAAAATCCAAGGGACACGGTTAATATCAAGGAGTAAAATGTGGTTCAATAAGATAAAAATAATTTTTGGTGAATAATAACTTTTTACTTTCATTTACCATGGTTAAAAGTAAATAAGGTAATTATGGTTCAAAATGATATTATTATTACCCTAAGACATATCCTAATTCTGTTGGATAAGTATAATTCGACCGAAAACAGCCTTAGAAATAAAATATGAACCTATTTGGTCCACTTGGATTAGATTATGACATTTATTATTATTTAATTCAAAGAATTGTTAAAAGAGGTAAAAACAATGATTAATAATTAAAAAAAATTTAATATAGGGTTATACATAAGATAAATTCAATTATAAACACAAATTAGAAAGCTAAAAATATTTCCAACATAATGGTATTTTATTTATATTTTTTAGACATTTAATTATTAATTAATTTATGACACAATGATGATGCAGTAATTACCTAATTAATGAAATATTAAAATAATTGATATTTTAAATACCCAAATATATTTAATTTGAGACTTTTTATAAATTAAACTAAATTTTTTAGGTTAAAATGACATGTTAGTATTGATTTAATTAACTTTATTTGAATTAGTAATGATGTTATTATTTTCAAAAAAATAAATTTCCAAATAGTGTCCAAATTGACATAAAAGAGTTTTTAAAACAAATATTATATTATTAATTGATATTCTATTCCTAAAAATCGATGGTTTGGCCAAGAGACTTATATAATGATAGGTGTAAAATTTATTAACCACTTGGGATTCTCTTGTAATTTTATAGTATGTTTATTAACCATATAATAAAAAAATATCAAGAGACATGGCAAATGTCAAACTAATTAAGTAAGAGTTAAAACTAAATGATAAAGTTAATATAGTGACCCAAACCTGTCTAAAACCTATTGGTTGAGTGGTTCTTAACCCATAACCACTTTTTCGCTGAAATAAATCAGTTTGGAGCCATTATAAACCGAATATGAATTTATTATAAATTAATAATTCTAGCTTTTCATAAGGTGCCCCTCACCCCTCTTATAAAAGGGCACTCCCCCTTCTCACAAATTCATACCGTCAAATCCCTTTGATTCATCCAACCCCTGAACAAATATCCTATAAACATCCATCACTTAATCATAAAGGCCTTCCTTTAGTCATAAAGCCAACTTATGGAGCCCTTTTGATCAAATCGAAAGGAAGAACCCCAAGAAGAGGTAATGTTTTCACCACCCTCTTTCAAGTTCCTTTCATCTTCCACTTCTTATTTATTTGTTATTTACATTATATAAAAATAACTCCAGCATCATCTATACACTATGATGTTATTATAAATATGGTACAACCACATTCAGTATTTTATCCATCCTTTGAATGACATGTCACCATACGTGCGTAAGTACGACTTACCGTCTCCACGTCATGGTGTAATTGTTATTCAAAACATTATTATTTGGTTGGGTATAATAATGATGAGTAATTGAAGTAAATAATAAATATAAAATTATTATTATTCTGTATATATGATATAACCTCGAATTATATAATATTTTAATATCAAAAGAATTATATATTCGCTCGTGCGTACGTACGGACTACCGTCACCATGAACGCGATGAGATTCATTCCTCATCGTATACATTCAATTATAATTCTCATTTGATGGTTAAAAATAATGTTTAAGGACTTTATATGATTCTAGATATGAATAAGATACAACCTATCCATAACAAACATGACTTATGTAACAAAAATTATAAATGAAAATGAGTAAGTTAAAACCTGAAATTACGATAATACTAAGATATTATTAATAAAGCAATGTTAAAAATCCTAAATGGTATTATATTAATGTATATTATTTTTGTCTAATTTAATAACAATTATTTCACCATTATACAGGAGGTTAACCTAACCGTGACCAAGGATAAGTACAAGGTTATGGTTCATTTCACAATCTCTTCATTATCTGAGGTTGTTTATACATAATTATCTACTAGGACCTCTTTATCATCCACATCCATGTTTCTTAAAAATGTATTTCAAATCATTCTTACTATTTTACAGACTATGGGTTAAAGTCATTTATACCCTTATTTGAATTTTTATAAGATTTTTATAAAGGAATCTTTCTGTTGTTTTCCAAACAAGGTCCTTTTATACCTTTTCGACAAAATTAAGGTAAGAATGTCTTTTTAACATATACGGAGGGTGCGGCTATTTTCTGCCATTATAAAATCATTTAGGCTTACCTTACAAGATTATAAGAATGTTTTAAAATTAAATATTTCCCTTTATAATTATGTGACTTTTAAATGATTTAAAAAAATGAGATATTTCTCTCAATTAGTTTTTTTCATCTATGTCAACATCCTTTGATGGATTTTAAGATTACTTGAAGTTGATTTATTATGATACAAAACTTCCATATTTTATTTAAGATTTTTGGATATGTTTGACTGTGGATGTGTTATTTTAATACCATTTATGGTTTATGGAGAAAGTATTGACATTTTGTGTGCTAGTTTTAATACGAATGTTTATGTTAGGTTTAAACTTGTTCATATGAGGAATGAATTGGACTTAATAAGTGACAGGTGGAGCCCACTATAGCTCTTCGATGCATCGGTAGGTCTCAAGAGACAAACTAATATCTTAGCACAAGGCCTTGACAAAATCTTATTTGTAGTTTTGGGACAAGGCCTTGACAATGCGGTTATGATAGTCTCGCATTATGCATTCCATCATTATGAAAGTGGTTATTGATATTGCATGTGATTATTCGACTTGTAGAATATCCATGTGAATAATTAAATGGAATTATTTAATTTTATTTTTTCCATATTATGTTGATGTTCATGTTTAAAAGGCTTTTGTTTTAGTTATACGTTGCCTTAAATTTTTATTCTTATTTATTAAAGTTTCTGCTATATTGTTATCCTTACTGAGCATCTGAGCTCACCCCTTTCTATGTTTTATTTTTCCCTAGATGTGAAGAAGTATTTTATGAATGACCTGTAGGGATATTATGAGGGGATATGAGTGTGGCCTATGGAGACATGATGTTTTTGTAGTTTTTTATTTTATGATGTAATGTAAACGTTATGAATGTATCTAGTGCTTCCAATTATACTAAACTAATTAGTCTTTCGAGACATGATATTTTGTGATAATACCAATGTTATTTAATAATACACCTACTCTGGGTAACTGGGGTCGGGGTTTTACCCAATCCCATGTACATGGAATACGAATTCTCCATGTACATGTATTCACTTGGGCCAGATCGGAATACATGGTGTATTGATTCAACATACACGCCGTGTATTTTGGCTCTATGAGCTATCCATTTCTAGTCAACACGGTCTAATAAAACTCAAGAATACTCAATTCACATAGCGTGGTATGGCGGACCAGTACCAGTTCGTTGAACCTAAGTACACGGCGTGTAGTTTCCATTACACGTTGTGTATTCCCGGGATGTACAGATAGAAAGAGCGGCTCCTCCAGATGAGTTCCTCGTTTTTATTTTAATCAAAATTAAAATTAAAAGGTCATTTCTATGATATAAATCGAGAGATGAAGGAGGAAGAACAAATCTCGTTTATTCAAATTAAGGAACGATTTCTCTTGAATTGAATAAAATATAAATGTGTAAATTATCAACGAAAATTAAATAACTATAATCAATGTGGAAACCTCCCACTGATACCAATTTATGGTTCCCAACACAGCGGAAGCACGTTGGTGGATGTGCCCACTTGGATTTTTGTCATTAACAATGATCAATCCGAGGTCAATACGATGATAAACAGCAGCTCCATGGATCGATTCATAGAAATAGACAAAGAAGAAGAATGTTCTGGGAACCACAAAAGTGGATCGTCACAGGTTGATTATAATTAATTTAATTAATTGACAAGAATTACCTTTTGGGTGTTCTTTCTTCGTTGATATTCTTGATCACATTATGATGTAATTTGTCCTTGTGTCACTGAATCCAAGTGTATACTTCCTCTAGTGGTGATCCACATGTGCACCTCGTATCTATGGAAGTCTCCAAAGGAGTCCTTGGGTGCTAGCGTGGAGAAACCTTTGCTTGAGTTGTCAGCCTTAGATTGTCTTGATCCGATGGAAGAGGATCTCTCTCGGTCATGAGTGCATTTGTGGAGGAGGAGGTTCTTTCGGACTTCAAATAATTCTCCATAATAGTTGTGCACAACGATTCATTGGGTTGGAAAAGAGTTGGGGTTGTGCGGATATTTATAATCGGGGTTGAGGTTGTAGATTTATGACTATAAATAAACACGTTACACATTTTTTTATTTCACTAAATCTTATTGAAAAACACTATGTCGAATAATAAATTCCTTTACATGATCCCACACTAATTAGAATAAATATCATTTAATAAAACAATATTATATCCTCAAAATCCCTACTAGAAAACCACACGGTGTGTAATCATTAATACACAACGTGTACTTGTCTTCCATAAAACTACATTGCATGTAATCATTAATACACAGCGTGTACTTGTGTTTTTATTTCCTTTCCAAAATGAAAACTACATCGAGTGTAATCATTAATATAAGCAGTGTACCTGTTTTCCTTGAAAAAATACATGACGTGTAATCCTTAATACATGGAGTGTATATCTTGTTTCTCACTTCCTTCTTCCTCCATCATTAAAACGATTTAGGCTTCCTTGAATAATTATTAAACCACGTATGGGAATAATATTTATTCTACTTGAGATACTTTGATACATTTAGTGTGTGACCCTCTAGGCCTCTTTCTCATTGGCATTATGCGGGTTGCCTAAAGTCCAAGATTACTGTCGAGCAACGGGTCAAGGCACCCATGAAAAAAAGTTGACGCCACTTTGATGTGTCACCTCATACAAATGCTTACTATGTAATTTAATCCCTTTGTATCATTATCTCATCAAGCAGGTTTCATGGCGGTGTCATAAACCTATTTTCTTGATATGTCATTCTTTGACTTCTAGAAATAAACTCGTCGTAAAACCATGACCATGGAATTTGTGCAACAGTTCTATTTCATTAAAAAGGCCCATGTTATCTACTTCCATAAATATAGAAGAGAAAAATCCTTCCTCGACTTATCCATTAACAACAAGTAATTGGTGACTCACCCAAAATACCCTACATCCCACCAACAGTCTTCGTAATGGTTTTCGTCAGCAAATCTATGTGCGTGAGTAATGACATGAGATAATGATAATATTCCATTCTTAGGACCATTAAACATGCTCATATATAGAAAGGTATGATGGCACCAAAACATGTGGAATTATTAATGGTGGGTCTGTTCTAATAATCACTTATCTTTGCAGATTACCATGTGAAAACTCCATGAGAGAGAGTCTCATATTCTTAGGAGTACTCACACATAATGGTATGTATACTATGTGTCCTATTATAGTATGTCATCTAACCACATAACTTTATTTAAGTATATTTGTTATAGCATTTCAAGTTTCACATCATAGCGGGGATCTGCCATGACCTTATCAATGCAACAAATATTCCAGGACATTAGTATATTATTGTCATGAAAAACAACGAACAATATATAATAAGTGGACATTCATGTAATCCAAGTACACAACATTTGGTTCTTAAGACACCAACCATAATAGTTCAGACCTAGGTGTGTGCGGAATGTGTTGTAGTGAAAGCCCATGTGTTTGTGGGCGGGATGTGTGATTGTGGTAGCCCAGGTGTGTGCGGGTGGGGGATGGCAGTGGGACTGCGGTGAGGATGGAGGGAGAGGTTTGATGCATAGGATGTCCTCAATAACTAGTGGGAAAGTGGTGTGGGGAACCCAAATATCGATGTGCTATTACTTTTACATTACTTGGCTTGAGTTATTTGGAATGTGTGCCTTGGTATGGTTTGGGTCGATAGTTTCTTTGCTAGGTGCTCTGGTTATCTCCTTTTATCACGGGGCAATAGAATGTCTCCCCACTTGTGCATGAGAGCCTTTGGTTTTCCCAACTGAGGATTCTTGTATACTAACCCTACTTATATAAACAGCTTTCAGGTTTTCAGAAGGACATCAGGGATCATGCAGGACCTTTCTAGCTCAGACGTTGGGACATTTGTTGCTGCTTTTTTTCTATTTCTGGTACTTTCCTTTTGGGTTTTCTTGTACTTTTGTAGAATCTACTTTTTGACATGCATCTGAGAATGGTCTGCTTTTGGCATTACATTTTCCTTCAGTTTTGGTGTTTTTGGGATTTACTATATTATCTCTTGATCTTATTAAAAAAAGGGTAATGCCTTCCATTTTGTGTGTGATTATATACCCTTGGTGCTAGTTGCCACTCGAGGACCTATTATAGGCGGGTCTCAGGGATCATTATCTCTCCTTCAACTGGAAGAAGGAAGGTCTGACAATATGTTGTCTCTTCTTTCATCATGGTGAAGGAGCGTCATGACAAAAACCATGCGGGATTCGCAAGAAGTAGTGTCGGCTGGTCTCTCATAGAAATTATATCTTTCACGGTTTGTGCACAGTTTAGAAAACCATGTGGGTAAACCATGAAGCCCACAAAAGTTATAAAAGTTACAAAAATACCACCTCGTGGTTTTAAGAACCAACTCAAGTTTTTCGGCCTCATTCTCCCTTGCAACCATAGGAATGAACCAAAGGGACCCAGTTCTCCCAAATATCAATCTATATAGATTCTTTACTATTTGAAGTCCTATTGAAAGTGAATCGAAGATTTGGGTGAGTCAAATCTCCTCCACCTATTTCATTTCTGGTTTAGGTCTTGACATTTGTGCGATCTCCATCCAATGATCTTAACCCTTTCTTTTTCGGTGAGATCTAGTTTGAGGCTTCAAAGTTCTGTCATATTGGGATCTAAGTCCGTGATTGGGAGGACATTCGTCAACAGAAACCTCGTACGTGTTCTAAAAGTTATATCCCTTGAGTTTTATAAATATTTTTTCATGTAGTATTTTGATTATTAACCTCTTGTGAAGACTCTGTCATTCCTATATTTTGATGTGATGTTTAGTGTGTCTAAACAACCAAATAGAACCCTCATGATCCTCATGGGATTCATGGAGGAAAATGTTACCTATGTTAGGGACACCCATATGGTGTGCCCATGTTTCTGATCATAGAGTTTAGGTAAGTAAATGTAGGGAATTGTGCAAGAACCTATGGCCCTAAGTGAATATGATATTAAGCCTGAAGGATGTGAATGGGAACCATGGAAATAAACCTTGGTTAGGAGGTGATATATGTGGCTGTTGGTTGGCTTAAAAAGGGGTTATGTGAGATAAATGGAAATGCTAAGGGATTATATTTACCCATGATTATGCTTAGTGAGATAAGCATGGGAAATTGGAATTGGGAATGAAATTGTGGAATGGGTTAATACATGAAAACATGGTGGTACACCTAAATGATTAAATTTAATTAAGGGATACTGTTGTGTGATATAAGAATTTAACATAAAATTCATAGGTGGGTAAATTCTTGTGAAATGATGAGTGAATAAATGGGTCAATGTGTGAAATATATTAAAGACAGTAATGTAATGGATTATAAGAATGGTAATGACGCATAGTGAGTTAGGAAGAGTGAATAATGCCTAGTGAGAGAGTCATAATTAATTATTTCTTAGTGATATAAGCATATTAAAAGGGAATTAGGAAAAAGGATAAACGATGTGAAATGTGGTAAATGTGTTAATGGGATGAGGCATGGTTTTGACTCTCACATTTTGTTATGATTTATTTTTTCCATGGTAAATGGTTGTGATGTTGTGTGAATGGTTGATGGATAGATATATAGAATGTTCACATGCCTTGGTATTGTGGGGGTATTGACTGATGTTCTTCACCCACTGGTTATGTTGGACTGAGGGTCTAAAATCCACCCCTAATGCACTAGGTAGGTATATGACTGATGCTTTGTTTCCCATTGGGTTTCATTCAACCTAGACTAAGGCTTCGAAGTGAGGATAATGTATTGATGAAATTCCACCCGAACATAGGCTTTGAGGTGATGTTACTATATTTATGTCATTCCACTCGGACCGAGGCTTCAAGGTGAGGAGATGTGTTGATGTGATTAGTGTATCTATAGTGAGTTAGGGACTTGATTTGTTTTCCCCATGCATTGTGATTGATTGCATTAGGCCCTTGGGTTGATGATAATGATTCCTAAACCTTAGAACAAGTAATCAATGTGGCTTATGTAATGATGATGGTAAAAAAGGGATCAGGATTATTTCTAGTCATGAATTAAATGAATCTTGTTAAATAATGGAACTAAAACTATCCCTTTATTACTATTTATTTAGTACCTCATGCACTATATGTTAGACTGAATATTTTGTATACACCTTTGGTGGTGGCCTACTGAGTCTTGTACTCAAACACTACTTGTGCTGTCATTGGGTACCCGAGCAGATCGATTGGTTGCAGGTCATGACAAGGCCAGAGGCCCTACATGGAGAAGGAACCGAACTCGGAGTCGGGACCTGTTTGGAGTTTTGTCCATTTGTTTTATTTTTTGTATTCTTCCACATTGCACTACTAGTATGGCATGACATGGTTGTATTTGATTTGCGATTTGTATCGTGTTTGGGAAATGCTTGCTTATGCTTGTTTATTGGTAGTTGATATAGTTTTTTCTTCTTATATTGTGTTTTCTATGGCTTGCTCTATTAAATAGGGTATAGTATCCCCACGTGACACATTAGACCATTGCTCTTAGTTGGAAACCTCTAGCATACGAGGAGGCGAGCTTTAGGTCATCCGACGACCCGACTCGGAGCATAGATTCAGTGGATTCAGGGTCGGGGAAGTTATAAAGAAATATTTAATATAGGAGTTGATGATACTAATGTATACATAAGAGATGGCTCAACTTTATATAATCATAAAATGTAGTTCAATGAACATCAGTTTATAATGAAAAGAGATATTGAATAGATCAAACACAATTCAATTCTAATGTTCAAATTTTTAATTTCAATTCTATTTAGTATCAATTATTATTTATTCACTAATTTCATTCTATTTTCATATTTCATGTGTCTAAAGGTATTACTAACTTTAAATTATAGGTGTCTGAATTTTAAATTTTAATATATTGATTTTGTTGTAAAAATGTGCTAGCTAGGTAGTTGTAATGGTATATTAAACAATAAATGGTTCTATAAAAAATGATGAATTAATTAGAAATAATTTTTAAATAATTAATTTATAAAATAATATATAACATTGATAAATTTCCCAAAACACCATTATATAATTTATAAATAATTTATAAATTATAAAATTCAGTTAATAAATAATTTTTCAAATGTTATTATTTTTATAGAGTTTAAACTTATACCACATTAAATGATATAAATATTAGTGATGTTTTGTGTTATAAATAAATAGATATGAATCATAAAAAGAGACCATGTAACACCACAATAGTTTAAGGTATAATTTTCTTTAAATAAAATTTATTTCATTGATAGATTTCTGTACATACATTAAATAGGATAAATAAATTGTGATAAATTATTAAAATATTATTTTTGGATGTAATATTTATAGCCAAGACATTGGATTAGAGGGTATGTATAGAACTATATTAATCATGAAATAAATATATTTTACATAATTATAAATTGATATAATTGGTTTTCAATTGGTTAGACCATAAAATAAAATCCTTTTATGGAAAAGTAGTTGATATTTTGAAAAGAAGTTTTTATGCATGCAATAATTTTTTATCTTAATAAATAAAATCATTTCTATTGATGAGTTTTTTTGAGGAAATTTTTATATTATATATTAAATAAATATTTTATCACCCATAATTTATTTTTTTTCATGACAAGGAATGAATGAAAAATTTAGTTTTTGGTTAATTTTTTTTTAAAAACCTTTTTTATTGGATAATGAATACTTATTTTAAAATTAAATTATGCCATATATATAAATTAAATTAATTAAAATGAATTCTCTAATTGGAATTATAATAATTAATATAATTTATAAGGTTCAAAATATTTTTGATCATAATGAATAGTAAAAAAAAGTGAAATTTTGTTACCATGGTTATGGTTAAAAATGGTTTACTAGGGGGATAACCAAAGAGATAAGGGCAAAAAATGCTGCATAAAATTGTATTAATCCTATTGGTTGAAAAAATTTCAACCATATTATTTCCTAAATTTGAGGTATTGGATATTTTTTTCACTTTCAAAAGAAAGAGACTTTATATAGCTTTTTTTCCTTTCATTATTAATCTCATAGTACAAAACTATGATAATTTTAAGAAGGATTAATGTGTATATCAATATATGTCTATAAAATAATAGGTAATCATCTAACATGACTCTTAAAAAGTTTATATATTCTTTTACATCCTAATAATCCTTTTCATCTATAATAATTTGATAAATACAATATCATCAATATTCTAAAATTCTATAATGCTTATGGTACAACCATGTTCAACCTCTTTTCCATAAATTTGGAAATGATGGTATCACTCAGTCATATGTATATACTTTAATATTCCTATAGCGATACTATTTATTTTCAATACTAATATTTTAGGGTAGGATATTATGAAATGAAATTTACAAACAAATAACATTTCAAAAATTTAAATATCTTATATTTCTTTTTACCTTTTCATCTATTGCAAATTGATAAAATTTTTCATCTTTTCATCTATACTACCACCTCTAGAAATCTGTAATATCCCCCCCCCCCTCACACATTTTATTGGAAATATGTGTTGGTTGTTACTATCCTTAGGTTGCATCTCAATGAAACGAAAGCATCCCAATAAATTACAATTGATTTATAAAAATTAGGTTAATGAATTTACCGTTTAACGTAAAACAATTAAAATTGGATAAGCATAAAAAATAAGACCATTATATGATTCATGAGTAAAATGAAAAAAAATAGTTATTAATAGAAAAAAATAACAATATCAGAGTACAAAGTAGAAACCAATACCAATAGAACCCAAATACAACAGATTAATCAACTCAAAAACTCTAAACATGCTCCAATATCCGACTACAAAATCCATTACCATGGTTTCATGATGTATCAATGATGATTTGAGATGCCTCTCCTTTACCCGTGTCTTGATATACAACATCTAAAAACACACCTAATTTACCAAGAAAGGGATGAGTATAAAAAATAGTGGGTTTTCTCCAATGAATTCACAACTCACACCACTAGGGTAGATAATTTCAGATCATTTATATAATATAGCTTTTAAAAATTAATGTAGTTTATATAAAATCATTTTTTTTACAACCAAACAGTTTCTAAATCATTACATGGTGAACAATTTTAATTGGGAAAATTTGACGCCCTTATCGATTCCATTATTTTTATGGGGGAAACATTATGCCCTTATCCATATCAAACCCATATAAAAATATGTCACCCATATAATCCAACTCCCATTAAATCCATTTTAAGAAAAAATTTATTTTCTGTTGAAAATTTCAATGATCCTTTTCCAAAAATCAAAACAAAACCATATTTTAAAATATCTATTTTAAAATCATTAAGAAAACCACATTCCGTAAAATAACCAATTTCCCAAATTTCAAAAACCACAAAAAGTGGGTTTTCATCAAGATTTGAACATTAATTTTGAATCAATTTAGTCAATTTGAAATCAAGACATTGAGATCTAACTAAGATGAGTTTTGAGTGAATCCACCTACCTCTCAAACGTTGGAAAAACTATATAATGACACAAAACTCCAAAAACCACCTTGAAACTCTTAAAAAAGATCATAGATCTTGTTACCTATAATGAAATTGACCATAACTCAACCTGATTCACATAAAAAACTTGATTCAATCCTCAATAGATTAGATCGATGAATCCATGATAGGGAAGAAGAATAAACCTAAGGGAAACAACCATGAATGATCACCTGCCACCAACAGTAGCCTACAACACAACTAGATTCACATCAGAACCACTCCCAAATAAATATGAGAAATATATAAATACTTTGGATGGAAATAAATTGGATTAAAGACCTACCTTGGGTAAAAAATATGGATTCAGGAGGTGATTTAGATTAGATCCTCAAAATATAGATGTAAATTTTAAGAGTGAACAGTTTGGGCATGTGATTAAGAATATTAATTACTAAATGTGCACTAGATACTTCCTCCAAACACCCCTCATATATTATTCTAAAATGGTAAGGCAACCCATGCATTATCCTTATTAGGCCTCGATATCCAACATCACATTATTTTTCCTGGGTGGCTACATAGTTTGGCTAAATTGTGCACCTAGCCATGCGCCTACCGAGTTCCCACTTTTTCCATTGCATGGTTTCTTGGAATGAGTTGTATGGTTTTTACTAACTGTTATAAAACCATTAAACTCCATAATAACCCTAATAACATTCCAAAAGTCCTTGAAAACTCCCAAAAAATAACCCAATTACATTATATAATTGAAATACATTAAAAATAATTAATCACTTATAATAGGGGGTGCTACATTACCACCACCAAATGTATTTCAATATTTTTAAAGTTAAAAACCACCATAATCCTGAAATATTTCATTCCATTATTCCATCATTTCATTCTCACTCTACCACATTTCTTCTTAAATCAAACCATGTTTCCATAATAACTACACTTGATTGATGCTTTTATCATGAAATACATTATCTTTATAATCAAAAATCCATACAAGAACATGTAAATCATAGAATATGGATCCAGTTCAATCTGATCCTATCAATTGGCATGGTCTAGATCAGTCTGATACCTCTAAATTGTGATATGAGAAACAAATTATGCACTGAGAAAATATTTGGTTGAAAATAAAACTAATATGACACCTCAACAGGATATTAAAATATCCTTAAAGGGCCCATTTATTGAGTAGATAACATTACCTACTTCCCAAAATGAAAATGGTCATGCCTTTGAGAGATTCTAAAGAACACATTTTCACCCAACTTGAATGAAAATGACAGATGATTTTGATCCAAATATGATTTCTGACAACTCTAAGACATCTCCATTCTCTTCCCGATCAAATGAATCTTTTACATTTTCTCTTGCATAAGGATTGGTCAAACCATTAAAGTCTCAAATATTTTCATCAAATATAGTGGAAAATGAAATGGAAACCCATAAAATTCTTCAAAATGAGCTATACCTATTGAAGCTTGATAAATTCTATTATACGAGAAATCCACAAAGTTTATGATCTCCTCCCATGAGCCATGAAAAGATATTAAAAAATCCCAAACCATATCTTCTAATGCTTGTAACATATTTTAATATAATCCATCTATTTTAGGATGATATTCCATGATCATAATCAACTAATTCACAAGGTATTTCAAAAAGGATTTCATAAAATGAGATGTAGACCTCAGATCTAGATTTGATACTAACAAAACTAATACTCCTTTCCTTTTTACAACTTCACAGATATAAATTTTTGTCATGTTTTCCACATTATGAGATTCATTAATAGGATTGAAATGTACTGAATTTGTGAGCTAATCCACTATCACCCATATGGAATCATGTTTTTTATCCATCATTAGTAGATCTATTACAAAATCCATAGTTATCGGATCCCATTTACACATGAGGAATAATAAATATTTCACCATACCCATGAACCATTGGTTCTCTCCATTAAGTTGATGAAAAGTAAGGAAAATCAAAAAAATATCATCCAGTACCCTTTTCATTTCAACCTACGAAAATAGTTTTTTCAGTTTCTTATATATATTTTTCATTCAATGATGAGAAACCCATCTCCAATAGTGGTATGCCTGATGGGGTTGTTCCTGAAGATACATAGATAAAACCATCTGATCTAAAAAATGAAACACTATCCCTTTATCAATATTCTATTCCTAAATTTTCTTCACACCATTTAGTTTTCCCCATAATAATAATGTAATACAACTCAAGGTATAACCATGAAAAATAAAAATATCAGCATACAAATTGAAAACCAAAACCAATAAAACCCATGGAAACATTGGACATCAACTCATAAACTCCATACATACTCCCTGTTTTAACTCTACAAGCCATTTTCTTATTATCAAAATTCCTAATTAATGAATTTTTATAACAATACTTTACTTGGGTCAGGATAGACAACATTTGATAACACAACAGAGTTCCCAAATAGGGGGTGAGTATAAAAATAAATAAGTTTCCCAAAATGACTTCGCAACTAATCCAACTAGGACAAAATATGTTTAAGCATTGATAAAAAATATTTTAGGAAATCAAAAGTGGTTTATATAAGATCCAAACTAGTTTTCCAACTAATAGTTTCCAAATAAAACAATTCCCCGAGAAATGCAACCAAACAAACCTTTAGAACCATTTCTAAAATCCCTTTTTATCATAACTATTGATTTCCACACATCCGTATGAACACACAAACCCATAAACGTGTTTAATAGAATTAAATCGAAATACCAATGAGTGGTTATTCATCCTTTCACCAAGTCATCACTTAGTTAACCCTTTTGATGTGGGAAACCTCACAAACATATCTATCCTATTCTATTGATGGGGGAAACATCAAACCCTTATCTATCAGAAGTGAACATGAAAAAATGCCAATAATATATGCCAAATCACATGTAAATAAATTTTAATAACACAAGAATTTTTTTGAAAGAATTTATTTTCCATGAATCAAAACAAAACCAATTTTTTAAATAACAATTTTAAAATTATGAAATGAGTAACTTCCAAAAAAAGCAATTTAAAAAATTTCAATACCATCAGTAAATAAGTATTCCAAAAATATATTTACATAAATTTAACAATTTATTTTAGGAAACATAATCAATTTGACATAAAAATCTATTTCTATCTAATAGCAGTCGAGAGAGAATAATCATACCACTCAATCATTGGTGAAACCAAAAATGACAATAAAATCCAAAAACACACTTTGATACTCTGTAAAACATACCCATATCTTGTTCTATATAATAAATACAACCATAATTCATCATAATTGTCATCAAAATACATTAATATACCCCAAAAATATTAAATCCATGAATTTGATAAATGGTATAAGAAGAAAGAGAAGGGAAACAACCAAGAACAACCACTTACCACCAAAACTGACCCCCCAAAAAACAAAGGTTCACCTTAGAACCACTAATCAATCAAGAAGAATGGTATCTCCATAATTTATATGGAAATTAATTCATTTAATGGAGTAACTAAGGGGAGACAAGGTATTAATTAAGAGATTCATTTTATATTTACAAAATCTAGATGTGGATTTTAACGGTGCACAATTAGGGTGCACAGTTAGGCAATCCGTGTGCTAAAAGTGCACTAGAAACTACCTCTAAACACCCCTCTCATGGTTGTATCACATATTTAGACTAAACATGAACTAAAAAATCAAGGAAAAATTATTTAAAATCACATAGTTTCTACAGGGTGGCTGTAAGGTTTTTCTAAACTGTGCGCCTAACCGTGCATCTACCTAGTGCCCACTATTTTAGTTGCATGATTTCCTAGAAGGTGTTGCATGGTTTCTGGTGATGAAAATAAACCCATTGTCCTAAAATACCTCTATAAACATTCAAATAATCCTCTAAACATCCCAAATAATAATATAATTACTTTATATACTTGAAATAAATAAATAAAGGGTTAGTTACCTGAAACATGGGGATCTATAAAAGTTATGTGATTCCATTCTCATTTATGATATTCATGGATGGTAATAAGGATAGATTTAATTAATATATATGATATAATAATGAATTTTTAAATTTAAATTATTATTCACCTTTATTTTTTTCCATTAAAAAGTTGAACAACCACCTCTGTGCGTGTACACACTACTATTACCATCGAGTGATGTAATTATTTTTTAATCACCACATTTTATAAATGATTATAATAGTTTTTATGAAGAATAAATATGATACATATGTTATTTTTAATATTCTTATGTTGAAAAAAAATACTACCTAGGTGCATGTATAGAAATAATTGAACCAAACCATGTATATAAAATGTGCCTTCTTCACATGAATTATCATTTTAACGAATAAATTGTCAATAAAATGATAATTTTAATTTATAAATAATTGAAACAATGTAATTTATTCAAAATTATTGTTATATAATAAAATAACTAAAATATTATTTTATTATAAATGATTTTTAAATTTGTACAATAAAAAATGGTGTTTGAGTTAATGGAGTAATGTTACAGTCTTATTTTTTTTCTGGATTTCCTATGCTAAATTTTAATTAATATAAATTATATAGATCTAACTCATTAATACACATATATTTTATTATCATCTTATTATTTATAAAATTATTATGTAATAGTATAAATTTATTCATTTTCTTATATAAAAGGATTCTAATTTTTGAAATAAAAATTGATCTTATTAAATAATTGAACAAAAAACTTTTTCTTCCATGTCCTTGATCGTACAAGTTTTTATGAATGTTTTTAACTATTCATGAAAATTTTAAGAAACACCATTTTATTTAATCTTTCAATTTATTTAAAATGGTTTCAACGTAATTTTTTGATTAATTTTTTTTGAATAAGTCATTTTTATATTTTTAGAAAAATGGAAAAATAATGTTCTCTTTTAACATATATGGTATGAATGGATTTTTACACCATCATGAATGTTCTTTAAATTGAATAAAATTTTAAAATTTTCAATGGTTTATTTCAAAAAAACTATTTTCTCTATATTTGGGGTAATTTTCATGAGTCTTTTCTAAAAAGATGTTATTTTGATCATGATTTCAATGAAAGGTTATAATTTTATTTTAAATATAATTATAATAAAAGTCAATTTTATTTAATAAATTTTCTTATTTTCTATGGATTTTATTATATGATTCTATCCACTTTCATTATAAATATGACTTATGATGAAGAATAATTTTGGAAGAATCTATGAAACCTATTTATTTTTCATGGGTTAACTAAGTTTTGATGAAATATTTATAAATTTAATTTATTTTTAATCTGTTCTAATACGATAAAATAATGGATATAAACCTGTTTACTTTCCACAGGTGATGATATGATGAATTTTTTGAAGTTTTGTGATGTTTTGGAATCGGAATATATGATTTTCATTATGTGATGGGTGGGAACAAAATTAGATATACAACATGAGTTTTTATGATTTAATATTTTTGAATAAATTTATTTTATTTGATATATTATGTTACACACAACACTAATTTAATATTGTGCTACATGAAACATTATGTCATCATTCATTATCGATGACACTAAGTTTTATTAAAAGCACGATATATTATTAATATAGTAGTTTATATGTGACCATAATAACCAATAATTTAAACATAGAAATGTGAATAGTAATAATCTTTTTTATATATCAGTTATAATTATTTTTTATAAAGAAAACATAATGATAAAAAAGTTAATCATTTTAGGTAAAGACTTTATATGCTTTGAAAATACCATTATCTCAAAAAATGTTTTTTATTTATTTATGTGCAAAATAGTAATATTAATATTTGGAACTATTAGAATATTAATTTCATAAATTAAAATTTATTTTTGAAAGAATCTTTTCAAAATTATATTAGGGATAATTTATGAGTTTTTTATGAAATGATTAATTTTTAATGAATAGTGAAAAATTTAGAATTGTAATTTAAAACAGGATTTTAGATTATTTTATTTATAAAGATAAATTATATTATAAATTAGAATTATTGTAAACCGATTTCAGTAATAAATCCATTAATAATATATAGGTCAATTTAATCAACTTGATATTGAATTTTAAATTAAAAACGTTTCAATCTTTCGAACATTTTCACTTTGAAAATTAGCATTCTAATTATGTCTGTGGGATTAATATTAAATTTAATTCTTTCACTTATGTGAAATTTTTTTGAAAAAAATTGATTTCATATTTTGAATCATCAAAATTTTTATTAAAGAATAATGTGAAATTAAATTTTGACCAAAATTAGTATTAAAAATTGAAAATATTATTTACAATGGTTATTTTAAAATTTTAATTAGTGGTGGGGGAGTTAAAATTAAAAGTAAAGGGTCATAAATAACCAAATTCTAATTCAAAAACCTTTTTCTAACTTTATACCGTCAGTAATTGTCCCTTATTGGATCCTTATGACATGAAACACATGTGGGAAATCATTATTTCAAAACATTACAAATGTGCCACTCACCTCAATTATAAAAGTACACCCCTTCTCCTCTCCTCTTCACTAAATACATTTTTTTTGTTCTACTAATAACATATCAAATAACTTCTCAACATACATCATCTATTACTTTAAGTCTTATGTTTTTGAAGAAATCCAGCATAGGAGGGTTTTTTGTGTGAACCTTTGGAGGATACATGAAGAAGAGGTAACATTCATCAATGAGTGTATTTTTATTTCATTCCCCACAACATTAAAATATTATTATGACATACTAATATAATAAAAAAAATATGTTCCATATACTTAGATTTTTCCAGGTTAAGGGAATTGCCTATAACCATCTACATTTCAATTAAATGGGTTATAAAATCATTGCTAATGTGTACGGTGAACTACTGCCTCACAAATTTTTGTCAATAATTTTTCCATTACCCTCTATCAAGAATGGTTATAATGATGTATTGAATATTTTTATATTATAAAATTTATAATACAATTATTCTAGAATCATTATATCACACATACCTGTATGCATTACATTTTGAGAGAATATGATACCATTACTCATGTGTATTACAGATTACTACCTCGCAAAGCAATGTAATTTATTAAAGCATTACATGGAATGTAATATGTACTATGTTTATGAATTTTTTTCGATAAATATATGAAAAATAGGTTATTTTTAGTGATAGTATATTAATTAGCATTATTTCAACCCAAAAAGAAATGGGAATCAACATTTATGCGTATGTACGACCTACTATCTCCATGAATGGTTTATTTCATTTTCTATCACTAAATTTTATGGATTAATATAAGTAAATATATAATAAATATACATATTACTTATATAATTGTTAAAATTCGTGATATTTCAAAACCAAGATCAGATTAAGAGGACCAAAAAGAAAAAAATTAAAATTTACGTGAAGAAAAATCTATTATTTTCTAAAATGTAACATTAACATGGAATTTTTAATAAATGGGAAATAATAGTTAATATTTAAATAATATATGGTATAGTATATATTTATGGTTTTATAATATATGAATTATAAATATATATTTATTATAATGGATGTTTTAACATGTTAATTCTTTTCAAGACTTGTGTTAGGGGATTTCTTGTCTCTTTTTTATTTATAGGAGGTATATACAAATCAAATAATAATTTAATTTATGTAGAATATGTAAAACCCCTTTAAAATTATATATTATAATCCAATCCATTTAATTATATTTGGAGTATAATTTTATGTGATAAATTTTTTTGGTACTGCAATTCACTATATTACAAATGCTTTAAGGGATCTTTGCCTCAATTTGTCTTCATTGAGATATATGTTATGTTATGAACCTATATTCTTTAACGATGTGTATATAAATATCATTTTAGAATAAATATCATGAATTTATTTATTATCCTGATATTTTTAGATTCATTTAAGGAACTTACTTCATGGGGCTTATGTTTCAATGTTACAATGGTGGTAATGATTTTATGTTACAATCTCATCATTTATTGAGATTGTTTATACTAATGTTTTTAATGATAGAATATTATGATCTATCTCTAAAGAAAATAATAAATTTCATTAAACTCATTTAATATCAATAGAATACATGTTTTTCATTCATTATACTCTATTTATGTACTCAATATTGGAAAAGAATATTTTTTTTGAAAATATCATCATTTTGATGAAAACCCCTATTTATTCCAAAAAAAAAATTGAAATTTTTTTATGTATTAATAATTGTTTTAAAAGTTTCAATGATATTTTAAAAAATAAATGATTTATATTACTATTAAATAATCAATTATAAGTTTTTACTTTTGTTTTCAAAGAAAAAAATTCCCAATTTTTTTATTAAGTTTAGTTTTATAAAATTGAGATTTAAAGACAAGTTATTTGTTTTCAAATAAATTCTCCAAGTGATCCTTATAAATAATTTTACATCTAATATGAAATTAATTGATATTTATTATTCTTTACTAGGTTTATATTCATAGGATGCCAATCTTATTCATTCTTTTAATGGTTTATGTTTAATGACCCGTAAATTTCAAGGAATTTTTTTTCTTAAATTCGTTGGGATTTTACGGGTACACTGTCTTTGATGGCACCTAATTCCCAGGCCTGGTGTGCCCATAAACAATTTCCAAAGTTTATCTTGGGTACTATCAGTGAACGAACGAGCGGGTTTTCTAACTTTTACACCAATGCTTGGAATCAAAATCAGAGGGCACCGATGAAACCGCAACGCCGGTTTTTTCTTATGAGCACCTTTTTTTGGGTTGCGTTTTCTCGGGACGAGATGTTAAAAATGTGAGGAATAAAAATAGAAATTGTTTTACAATTTTATTTTTATTTCTTTACTGGTGGTCTAAGTGTTATGAAGGGAAGATGTGAGGAAGTTGGGGTGGGTACCACACGAGCCCCCACCTCCTTAAAATTCCTAACACCCCACTAAACACCCCATTAATATACCCCTCTAGCAATTATTTTTTATCTCCTCCACATTAAATTACATCCCAAAAAAATGTCTCATTAATTTGATAACGCATATTAATTAATTCGGTGAATTCGTCTTGAGTTTTGAAAAGGTTGGAATGAGTAATAAAATAAGGGAAGCCATATTTTTATTATTTCTGAATGGTTGTGCGAGAAGGATTTGGGAGAAAATACATGTTATTTGAAGAAAGTCTTCTTCCTCATTGATGAACGCGAAAAACGCCGCAGCGCCAAGGAGAGACAACATGCCGATCTCTCCCTTTTCTATAGCCGGTGTGAGATGGCATCCTCTTCTCGGATGCTCGCCAACGCCGATGGAGAACAATCCTCGTGACGACGTTTCCCGCGACAATCTTTCTTCAATGACTTCTTCATGGTAGGGGTTTAAAGTTCAAATTTAATGGATAAAATTTGTGCTCACTTGATGATGTTGTTTTATTTTTGGGTTGCCTGTTATCAATTTAATGGGAGGAGGTCGGACCGCACGAACAAGACCAATCCTCCTCCCCCTTTGTTGTTGTATTCATTGCGGCTCGAACGAAGGTGGCGCAGTGCAATGGAACAACCTGGAAATAAGGAGGAATGCAGCGAATAATCGTGGCACCGTCGTGCCGCACCATTGAGGCAGAAAGAGGTCAGGTCGGAGCGGGGATGCGGCCTTGGGCCGTGGAGGAGCAGGGGAGGGCAGCCGGAGCCACCGGCCGCCAGTGATCAGGAGGCGGGACTGGTTGTTCCCTCATGGAACACTGGCCGGCTGTTATTTCTAGACAGATCCGTAAAATCGGGGGTTTGAACCCCCGGTCAATGCAGCAGGGCAGACCCCCCCGCGGGTCCACTGTCCGGTTCGAACGGGGTGGCGGGTTTCCCCCTTCCGCGCTCATGCGGTTCACGACACCCACTCCGGGATGGGCCGTTCCGCACTAGTCAGGCTGGGCTGTGACCTGATGGACTGTACCTGGACCTGGGTTGGGTCGACACGGTTCGGACCGACCCAGGGGGTCACGGGCCAGGTTGGTCCGGGCCCAAAACCCCCTAAAAATAGGCAGGTTCGTTCAAATGCCTGTAACATCGGCTACGGACCTCCGATATACGCACCATCAGTTGCAATGCGACCCTTGAATCAATTTGGTCTTTTGAGTATATTACACTCAAGGTTTGGAAGAACCATGGGTACGGCCGGGTTGGTTCGAAAACGAAACCAATCGGGCAGTCGGAGCGGAAACAGCTATAACATGAGCTCCAGACATCTGATTGAGGTGCCGTCGACTTTGTTGGTTTCCTCTTAGAGAGAAAAACCTTTTGGCTTACTCTGCTTGAGGTTTGGATGTAGTTGGAGTAGGATCGTGTTGGTTTTGACTTAAAAACCAACCGGGCCCCTAAAATGAAAGAGCCAACAACTCTCAGACCGGGCATCTGATTGACACGTCATTGGTCGCGTTGAGTTCCTTTTGTCGAGACAAAACTTTGGGATACATCAACTCTGGACAATGTGTTAGTTGATGTATCGACCCCTAATGGCTCGTTGAGCGGACCCTCCCAGAATCGAGCATCCTGTGTGCGGGAACCCTAGAGATGGCTGCGACTACGATGATGATGATGGCTGCACTGAAATCCTCCATGGGTTCGGCAGTGACGATGACTGCACTGAAACCCTCCATGGGTTCGGCAGCGACTACGACCATACTGGGATCCTCTGTGGGTTCGATGGCAATGAATACTGTTCTTGTATCCTATGTGGGTCCAGTAGTACGTGACTACTGTTCTTGTATCCTACGTGGGTCCACCAGTATTTGACTCTATACTTATATCCTATGTGGGTCCGATAGATTAGCTGGTCGTGTATCCTTTGTGGGTTTGACAGCTTAGCTGGTCTTGTATCCTACGTGGGTCTGACAGCTTGGATGAATCACTAGCTACATCTGATCATCCCTATCATCTTACAAAAAAGTCTACCTGTGTGAGCTGAGTCTTGACTTTCAATCATTATCTTCGATATGATTTTTTTCTATCCTATGTGCATTGGGTTGGGTTATCCTATGTGGATTGGTTGTGCTATCCCGTGGGGACTAGATCGAACCCAGGCTTAGATGTTGGACCCGAACTGGAATCGATGACTTAGGTATATTTATGGGCATATACCTAAGTGGTGTTGGTTGTTACTTCATGATTGTATCTTTCCTTTGTTGATTATCCTTTGTGGATTCTGGGAGACCTTCGGGGGTCTTGGGGTCCCTACTGAGTAGCGTATACTCACCCCTGCACGGGCTATGCCCTCACTACGTTGTGTTGGATGTTGACGATGGACAACACTGATCATGGTTGAGGCTTGTGGAGAAAGTCGGTACCTGGAGGTGGACCACTGGGTGGGACATACACGGAGCGGACGGCTGGACCCGAGGAGTTGAGGTGGCTATCTGTACCCATCCTTCAGGTGGGATTCCCAGATGACGGCTCAACATTGCTGATTTACATTTTTAGTTGCTCTACTTTATTTTTTGTTGTACTTTACTTCAGTTGGGTTTGTATTCTAGCCCATTTACTTTCCATCACTAACAGTTTTACCCAGTTTACTTAGTTTTTACTTCAGCTTGCTTACTCTTTGTGTTTGTTTACTTTATAAAGGCAATGCCTTCCCTTTTTATCGGGATTTATGCCTTTGGTGACAGTTTCCAGCCCTTGGCCTATGGAAGGCGGGCTTGGGGTAGTCACGACATGAGTCCCGAGGACGGGTCGTGACAAATTGGTATCAAAGGAGTTAGGTTCTACCGCAGAACTCAGGACTCCGAACCTTTTTCTGTGTGAAACAATAGTGTTAAAGGTATTGAGTGTGGTTATCAGTCCAGGGAGTCCAGTGTTGGTGCAGCGGCCGACGTAACCATACACTAGGACCCTGACTTCTGATTTCAGACTCAGTACACAAAAAATTTGATAGCATGACTGTTTCAATGGTTGTCTTTGTGATTACTTTGTGTCAGCTCATCAGGTATACTATATTGACCGTGGAACACCTGTTTCTTTTCAGGATGACCCCATGACGACATCCAGCTAGGGTTCAGAGCTTTGTGCGAGACGACAGCCCACCGAGCAACGAGGCCTCGGTACAGGGACCCTTTACAGTGGAGGCACCAGCAGTACCTTTACCCACCGAGCCACTAATGCCACCAGCCCCAACCGCTGAGTGTGCACGTCGCCTTAGTGCACTGAACGAGTTTCAGCGTTAGAGACCGCCCAAGTTCTATGGGGAGACGGACCCTCAAGCAGCCGAGGATTGGCTGGAAGCTATTGTTCGAGTATTAAGGTTAGTGGGGACACCAGCTGACCACATGGTGATCCTTGCAGTGAGCCTCCTGCACGCGGCAGTAGGAAGATGGTGGAGCCTGATGCTCCAGGTGCATGACGAGGAATCTCTCTAATGGTCAGACTTCGAGGGCCTATTTCGCTCGGAGTTCGTTCCATCCACCCTCTGTGTGGTGCACATTCAGGAGCTACTACAGCTGTGGCAGGGTTGCATGACAGTAGCCAGTACTTGGCAAGATTTACCGATCTATCGTGCTATTTTATAGACATGGTACAAGACCCATTCTTCTGGTCCCGAGCCTTCGAGCAGGGACTGAGGCATGAGATCAGGGCATCAATGATCTCCCTCAGCATTCCGATGCAGGCATGAGTACTAGAGCGATCCATTCTCATAGAGAACTATTTTTCGGAGCGTACACCAGCAGCGACACCTACCACAGGGAGGCACATAGCTGATTCTTCTGTAGTTGGCAGTTGAAAGACGTCACAGGGGTCCCAGAGGAAAATACTAGTAGGCAGACGACCTCAGGACACTGGCTCAGAGGTTCGGGGCACATGGCGCAGAGCCAGCCTTCCGAGGAGCAGACAATGCTACGCGTGCGGCGGGCAGGGCCACATGGCGCGTGATTGCCCGACCCACCATGCATAGGAGCAGCAGATGGTTGAGGGACCACCCAGTAAGAGAAAGAGGGTCGACCGTGGTGGTCCGTAGGGAGCATAAAGATGAGGCAGAGGAGCAAGCATTGCAGTAGGTGGTGGGTGACACTTTGAGGCTTCACCTCCACCACCACCTAGAGGTCCACCCCGACCACAGGGACCTGGCGGGCAGAGGCAGGCTCAGCTTCAAGAAGTGGAGGCCTATGACCACGACACACCATATATGATTCGAGGTACTATATGTGTCTACTCCACCCTTGTTGCAGTTCTTATAGCCCCAGGAGCGAGTCATTCTTTTATTACAGCTGCCCTTGTTCGGAGTTTGGAGATTCTGACGGAGCCATTGGCTTGATCCTTACGGCTAGAGACTCCAACGGGAGAAGACATGATGATTAAGCACTAGTGACGGCTGTTTGAGCTTACTCTATGAGGAGAGAGATTTTGCTAGGATCTTCTTGTAGCGGCGTCGAGGCCTTACGACGTCATCTTGGGCATGGATTGGTTATCTACAGTCCATGATCAGATCGACAATATTAGGCGTAAGGTGCGATGTGTTTGCACCGATGTGAAAAGGTTCACCTTCACCAGTGAGAAGGGAGCCTTTGTAGTGAAGGATTGACTCACAAAGATGAGAGGACAGCCGATTACTCGTTAGTTGGATAGCCTCATCCTAGGAGTAGTTGATGTGCGGAGTCCGAGTTTTCCTGTAGTGGTTAATCAGTATGCAGACCTTTTTCCTGACAACGTTCCAGGATTACCTACTCGCATAGAGGTAGACTTTTATATTGACCTGTACCCCGGGACAGCCCTGATATCCACTCCATCATATCAGATGGCTCCAGCTAAGCTTCGAGAGCTATGAGTACAACTGAAGGTCTTGCAGAGCAAGGGATTCATCTGAACCAGTGTTTCACCCTAGGCTTCACCGATTGTGTTCGCCAAGAAGGTGGACAGAAGCTTGCGGCTGTGTGCCGATTATCATCGCCTGAACTAGGTGACCATGAGGAACAAGTATCCGCTACCTAGGATTGATGACGTCTTCGATCAGATCAAGGGAGCACGATGGTTCTCGAAGATAGACCTCAGGTCTGGCTACCATCAGCTCAGAGTTCTGGACGAGGATGTGCAGAAGATGGACTTTCGATGTCGGTATGGCCACTATGAGTTCTTGGTTATTCCTTTTGGCGTAACCAATTCTCTAGCAGTGTTCATGAGTCTCATGAACATGATCTTTCAGCCTATCCTCGATCGAAATTTCATGGTCTTCATCGACGACATATTGATATAGTCGACCACTAAGGAGGAGCACGCCTACCACTTGCGGGTTGTACTGGACACACTCCTAGAGCACCAGCTTTATAGTAAGATCTCGAAGTGTCAGTTGTGGTTATGTGAGGTCCACTTCTTGGGACACGTCATCTCTGAGGCGGGATTTGCACTGGATCCAATGAAGATCGAGGTAGTGCTATCTTGGAAGCCACCCACGAGCGTGATGGAGATGCAGAGTTTCTTGGGGCTAGCAGTGTACTACCAAAGGTTTATGCCCGACTTCTCTATAGTTGTGGCACCGCTCTCATCATTGATGAATAAGGGGAAAACCTTCGTGTGGTCAGATAGATGTTAGCACAACTTCCAGGAGATGAGACAGAGACTGACCAGCGCACATATCTTTAGGCTACCAGAGGAGGGCGTAGGGTACGTAGTCTTATACGATGCATCAGGGACCGGACATGGATGTGTCCAGATGCAGGAGCGGGCAGTGATCACCTATGGATCACGTCATTTGGGGAAGCATGACCAGAACTACTCCACCCATGAACTAGAGTAAGCAGTAGTGGTCTTCGCACTAAAGATGTGGTGACACTATTTGATGGTCAAGTGCTTTACAGTCTACTCTGACCACCAGAGTCTCAGTTACATCTCTCACAGAAGGACCTGAACCTGAGATAGCAGAGATGGCTCGAGTTCCTCTAGGACTATAACTTTGATATAGTCTATACTCTTGGAAATGGGAATGTAGTAGCCGATGCTCTCAGCAGGAGGACAGGCATTCAGTTACTTGGGGAGGTGACGGAGCAGCTAGCCTCTTTGCAGATATCCTATGTGGATAGAGATGGAGTAGCCTTTCTTCAGTCGCTCAAAGTCACTCCTCCACTACTGCAGTGGGTCAGAGAGGCACAACATGGGGACGCTGAATGTGAGATGCGACGTGCACAGATTTCCACAGGACATGCACCTGATGGTTTTTATATGGGAGGAGAGCACGTCGTCCTTTTCAGAGGACGTACCATGGTACCAGCTACTTTACATGAGGAGGTGATGAGAGAGTTTCAAACATACCCTTTAGTGGTACATCCTAGAGTGGCGAAGATGTACCCGGATCTCAGATGACAGCACTGGTTTCCGGGTATGAAGAAGGTTGTGGCAGAGTTTGTTTCTCTATGCCTTACCTGTCAGCAGGTGAAGGCGGAGCACCAGGTACCAGCAGGCTTGGTACAACCCTTGGAGGTCTTGGAGTGGAAGTGGGATGAGATATCTATGGATTTCATGAATGGACTTCCACATACTTCTAGAGGTCACAACTCCATTTGGGTGATTGTCGTTCGACTCACCAAGTCGGCCCACTTCTTACTCATCAGAGAGCAGGGCTCAGTGGAGAGCTTGGGACACATCTATATTCAGGTGATCAAACGGAGTCATGGTTTGCCATCATCTATCATCTCTGATCGAGATGCTCGCTTTACTTCCCAGAGTTGTAAGGGTTTGAAGGAGGCATTCGGGACGCAGCTACGTCTGAGCACCGCCTTTCATCCTCAGACGGATGGTCAGACGGAGAGGAACATTCAGACTCTCGAGGACATGCTCCGTGCATGTGTCGTCAACTTTGGTTGTAGCTGGGAGGATAACCTACCCTTGGAGGAGTTTTCATACAACAACAGCTACCACTCCACCATCGGGATGGCACCATACGAGGCATTGTATGAACAACCTTGCAGATCATTGATGTGCTAGACATACCCTGGGGAGTCAGCACTTGTGGGACCGGAGATGGTCCAGGCCACGACAGAGAATGTCCAGGTCATCCAGGAGCGGATGAGGATAGCTCAGAGTCGACAGAAGTCTTATGCTAACAGGAGGCGAAGACCACTGGAGTTTGAGGATAGCAACCACATTTTCTTGCGGGTCTCACCTTGATGTGGATTACGAAGATTTGGCCGGGGTGACAAGTTATTTATGTGCTTCGTCGGACCTTTCTGGGTTCTGAGTAGGATAGGTGAGGTGGCATATCGCCTGGCTCTACCACCTCAGTTGCACCAGGTGCACGACGTATTCCACTTATCTCAGCTGAGGAGATACGTGTATGACCCGACACATATCATCGACCATGGGGAGCTGGACATTGTTGAAGGGGAGACTTTTGCGGAGGTCCCGGTGGAGATTGAGAATCGATAGGAGCAGGTCCTACGTGGGCGGATGATTCCTCTAGTACACATCAGATGGCATCACGGAAAACTGTAGGAGAGCACTTGGGAGCGGGAGGCTCAGATGTGTGCTCAGTTCCCTCATTTGTTCGCCTAGTTTTTGATGTATATTTACGGGGACATAAATCCCTGAGGTGGGAGTAATGTAAAGACCCGTAAATTTCCTGGAATTGTTTTTATTAATTTCATTGAGATTTTACGAGTAAGCTGTCTCTGACGACACCAGATTCCGAGTCCCGGTGTGCTCGGAAACAATTTCTGAAGTTTAGCTCAGGTACGTTCAGTGAACGAACGAGTGAGTTTTTATAACTTTTGAACCAGTTCTCGGAATAAAAATCTGAGGGCACCGATAAAACCGCAGTGCCAGTTTTTGCTTATGAGCACCTTTTTCTGGGTTGCGTTTTCTTGAGAGGAGATGTTGAAAATGTGAGGAATAAAAATAAATATTGTTTTACTATTTTATTTTTATTTCTTTACAGGTGGTTTAAGTGTTATGGAGGGAAGATGTGAGGAAGTTGGGGTGGGGCCCACACGAGCCCCCACCTCTTTAAAATTCCTTACTCCCCACTAAACACCATATTTATTTACCCCTCTATAAATTATTTTGTATCTCCTCCACATTAAATTACATGCCAATAAAACACCTCATTAATTTGAAAAAACACGTTAATTAATTCGGTGAATTCGTTTGGAGTTTTGAAAAGGTTGGAATGATTAATAAAATAAGGGAAGCCATATTTTTTTATTTTTGAATGTTTGTGCGAGAAGGATAGGGGAGAAAATACATGAGCCTTGAAGAACGTCTTCTTCCTCGTTGATGAATGCGAAGAACACCGCAGTGCTAAGGAGAGACGACGTGCTGATCTCTCCCTTCTCTGCAGCTGATGTGAGACGACATCCTCTTCTCAGACGCTCACCAACGCCAATGACAAGCCATCCTCATGACGCTGTTTCTCGCGACAATCTTCCTTCGACAACTTCTTCAAGGTAGGGGTTTAAAGTTCAAATTTAATGGATTAAATGTATGCTCACATGATGATGTTGTTTTATTTTTGGGCAGCCGGTAATCAATTTAACAGGAGGAGGTTGGATAGCCCGAACATGGCCGATCCTCCTCCCCATTTGTTGTTGTATTCGTTGCGGTTCAAACGAAGGTGGCGCGGTGCAACGACACCGTGAGGAAAAAAGGAGGAACGCGGTGAAGAAGCACGGTGTCGTCGCGCCGCGCTGTTGAGACCGAAAGAGGATGCGGCCGGAGCGGGGTCGCGGCGGAGGGGCTCGGTGCCGACGTGAAGTGCCGGTTGGACCAAAGCCCGACCTTGGGCCACAACGGAGCAGGGGAGGGCAGCCGGAGCCACCAGCTGCCTGTGTTCAGGAGGCGGGACCGGCTGGTCCCGCGCGGCACACTGGCTGACCGTAACGTCCGACCAGATTCGGAAAACCATGGGTTTAAACCACTTGTCAACGCAGCAGGGTGGACACCCAATGGGTCTGCCATTCGGATCGAAGGGGGTGGTGGTTCCCCGCCATCCGCGATCATGCGGCCCGCATCACCCACGCCGGGCCGCCCGCGCCGGGCCGGGTCACCCGCACCGAGCCGGGTTGAGCTGTGCCCTAATGGGCCAGATCAGGACCCGATTCGTGTCAAACCATTTCGAGTTGACCCAGGGGGTCTCGAGCCGGGTCGTACCAGGCCCAAAACCCCCTAAAAATGGCAGGTTCGTTCAAACACCTATAACATGGGATACGAACCTCCGATCGACGCACCGTCAGTTGAGATTCGATCCTTGGATCGATGTGGTCATTTAGGTATATTACACTCAAGGTTTCGAAGAACCTTGGGTATGACGGGTTTGGTTCGAACATGAAACCAATCGGGCCCTCGGATCGGAAACACCTATAACTTGAGCTCCGGACGTCCGATTGACGTGCCGTCGACTTTTTTGGTTTCCTCTTAGTGAGGCGGACCTTTTGGATTACTCCGATCAAGGTTTGGATGCAGTTGGAGTATGTTCAGGTTGGTATTGACTTAAAAACAAACCAGGCCCCTAGAACGAAAGATCCAAGAACTCTCAGATCGGGCGTTCGATTGACGTGCCATCTCTCGCATTGAGTTCCTTTTGTCGAGACGGAGCTTTGGGATACATCAACTCCAGACTACGTGTTATTTGATGTATCGACCCCCCTGGGCTCGTGGAGCTGACCCTCCCGATATCGAGCATGCTGTGTGTGGGAACCCTAGAGCTAGCTACGACTACGACGACAATGACGACTGCACTAAAATATTCCATGGGTTCAGCAGTGATGAAGACCTTACTAGGATCCTCTATGGGATCGATGGTGATGACTGCTGTTCTTGAATCCTATGTGGGTCCGGTAGTACGTGACAAATGTTCTTGTATCCTACATGGGTCCATTAGTATTTGACTCTGTACTGGTATCCTACGTGGGTCCGGCAAAGTAGCTGGTCTTGTATCATTTGTGGGTCTGACAGCTTAGCTGGTCTTGTATCCTACGTGAGTCTAATAGCTTTGATGAATCAGTGGCTACATCTGATCATCTCTATCATATTACAAAGAAGTATACTTGGGTGAGCTGAGTCTTTCCTTTCAATGATTATATTCAATATGATTATTTTGCTATCCTAAGTGGATTGGGTTATGTTATCTTTTGTGGATTAGTTGTTCTATCCTGTGTGGACTAGATCGAACCTAGGCTCGGATGTTGGAGCCGAACAGGAATTGATGACTTAGGAATATGTATGGGCATTTACCTAAGTGGTGTTAGTTGTTACTTCTTGATTGTATCTTTCCTTTGTGGATTATCATTTGTGGATTCTAGGAGACCTTCAGGGGTCTCAGATTCCCTACTGAGTAGAGTATACTCACCCCTGCATGGGCTATGCCCACACTACATTATGTTGGATGCAGACGACGGACAACGCTAATCGTGGTTGAGGTTTGTGGAGAAAGTCAGTACTTGGAGGCGGACCCGTGGGCGGGACATACACGGAGCGGACGACGGGACCCGAGGAGCTGAGGAGGCTATATGTACCCACCCTTGAGGTGAGATTCCCAGAGGATGGCTCAACATTGCTACTTTACTTTTTCAGTTGCTGTACTTTCTTTTCAGTTATAATTTACTTCAGTTGGGTTTGTATTCTAGCCCATTTACTTTCCAGCACTTACAGTTGTACCCAGTTTAGTTAGTGTTTACTTCACCTTTCTTACATTGTGTGTTTGTTTTATTTATAAAGGCAATGCCTTCCCTTTTTATTGGGATTTACGCCTTTGGTGCTAGTCACCAGCCCCTGGCCTATGGAAGGCGGGCATGGGGTAGTCACAACACGAGTCCCGAGGATGGGTCATGACATTATGTTTATGATGAAATGATGTTTATGAAACCTGTATCTCTTCCATGTGTTATACAACAGTAAAATTGTTATGAAACCTACTTATTTTTTCATCGATTATGATCTAATGAAATTATTAAATTTTTATCAAACCTAAAACTTCCCAACATGTTATGATAAGATGAAATGCCTATAAAACCCATTTAGTTTCATGGGTTATGATATGTTTTATGTTTTATGATCCTATGAAACAAATGTGTATGATTTTTTATATGTGAAATTGGGGACATAAATATCCCTCCAATTAATTTGATAATGATAAATTTCATATGAGATCATAGTTTCCATTGTTGGCTATAACATGTCCAAAAAGGAGGGTACACAAGTGTTTATCCCAAGCCTAAAAAATAGGGTACAAGGGTGGTCAACTCAAGCCTGAAGTAGGTTCACAGTTTGATATCCAAAGCCAAACATTTTATGAATTCCATGGCATGTATCGATGAAATAATATTTTTTATAAATATATTTATTCTAGAAATAAGTCTTATGACAATTTATTCCTCTCATGACTCATGTTCTTTGATCCCCTAATCATTCATGACTTATGGACTACAAATACTTATTCATTGAATCCAGAATATTATTTTTGATTTGTATGGTATGGTTTACAATTTTAATCTCTTGTTTTAATTCCCTTATGTTCATGTTATTATTTCATATATCCATTTTTTCCCTTTCTAAGCATATGAGGTCACCCTTACAGATGATTCCTTTCCCAAAGTTATAAATAATTTTACTGTGAATGATATATATAAGATGGTTTCTAGTTATGAATATCATAGTGGGATATGATTTTGATTACCTATGGACCCATTTATTTGTTTCCGCATTTCTAAATATGACAAAATATTATATTACATAGGAATGTTTTTGGGTAATGTAATTACTATTAATTAATAATGATATAATATCTACATATAATGATATTGGGTATCTTTTGTTGGTATTATAAGATAATTTTAATTAATTTTTGGAATGTTGTATGACAAAAACCTCGTGTGATCCTTAAGGAAATTCCTATGGATATTTATAAAAATGTGACAAAATATAGAGAAATATCTTGGAATTTTTGTAAAGGATATTGTGACAAGCTTCCAAGAAATTACATCCTCATCTGTACAATATAAGTGGATGTGTCTCTAGAATATATGTACCATTGGGAAATAACTCAAAAAGGGTGAATTGAGTTATAATTGATCGTCACATGGTGCATGACAATGATACTTAATGAAACATGATGTTACACTATTAGGCGATATGATTTTGAAATTTAAAAAAGTATATATGAAACAACACAAAGGATTTAAAAAGATGATAACTATGAATGAAATAGGATAAAAAAAATTTTTTATAAATTAAAAATAATGTTTCATGATTTTCAAAACCTATATATAAACTTATAATGATTTTGTAGTTCCCCATTATGATTCTTGTTTCTTACACTATGATTATTTGTTTTATTCAATGGATGAAACCCAAAGGAACCATGCTAATGATGAATGTGATGAAAAATGAAATTATTTTCTTAGTGAGAATTCAAAAAAATGGGAGATATAATGAAAAACATAACTTTTATGATGACAAAACTTTCTCAGTCTATGAATCATGCTAGAATTATAAACATAAAACTGGTGAAAAACCATATTTTGATTATGTTAGGAGGAAACACCCAACTTTTTTTATGGGTCTTCCGAACCACTAGTTACTATATAATGGACCAACACCATTGAATATATATTTTTCATTATCTATTTTTCATAACATTAAAAATTAATTTTAAACATCTATTGTTTGGATATTTAATAATATCAATGGTGGATTCTTTTCAAGAATACATGACAATAAGATGAAATTGACTCCATGGATTGGGAAAATATTAATACATATTTTTCAATATGTACATTCCTAATATTATTTTTATGAATATAGATATGGATTTTATTAATGTAAAGTAAAAGGGTGATGAATTTATTAGAACCAATGGGGAAAATTTTACTAGACTTGTGAGGTATGCTTCTATTATTATCATATAATCTGAAAGTAAGGATGATTTATTATTCAGTGTCCTAAAACCAATTCTCTCAAAGTAGTTATCAATAAAATATTTTATTAGCTATAAATAGATTTTTCGATGTAATATCAATGTGATGATTCAGGTTGGAATTACAAATCAATCTAATAGTTTTGATAAGAAGGTATAAATGGAATTAACATAAAAACCTAAGAATCATGGAGAGAAAAAGAGTATCTTTTCTTTATCATCAAATTGAGGGAAGAATCATGTAGGGAATGATATTAAGTGGTATAATAAATTTTTTAATTCTGGATGGTAAGGTCATATGGCTGAATAATGAAAAAATTATTATAAAAAGTCCTCTAGTGGTGTGAATAATTGTAATGTTACCCAGAATGCACAACCCACACATCAATGATTCAAATGAAAGAAGGTTTTTAATTATGATTAAAAGTGAAAAAATCTTAGGGATAATGATGATGATCAATTCTAGTAGCCTCTTAAGCCATGAGACAAGGATAAATATGCTGAGATAACTACTTAAGATGAGTGGTGTGATAACAAAATAATTATCATATAACAATATGATGATAAGTACAAACTTCACGAAGATATCAAATAAATTTGATGGGTCTTGGTCCCCATTCAGAAGTGGTGTTCATCTCAAATGGTAGGGGAGAAACTCAAAATCTATTATATGACTATTTTTTGGTAGTATTCTAATGTATTTATTTAAGATATACCTATCCATCCAAAAAATGTGTGGTTCAGTTCTCAAAGAAATCATATGTCGTTCCATTGCCTTTGATAGGTTGAATATTGTCACTAAGGTTATTATTTAAACTTATTAATAATAATATCCATGATATAATTATCATATTTTTTACATCAATTATACATTTAAAATCAAACAGGAATTCTAGTTATGAAAAATGAACCAATGTTATGATCAAGGAGATGGTAGGTCATATGTACATATGTGTAACATTCCCATTATTCATTGATCATTATTAAAAGAAGGTAAGTTATGTTTTTCCTTATAGAATAGAAATTATATAAAAAACAACATATTATTTAATTATATATACTCAAATATATCATTCTTGTAATGTGTTGATGAAAAAGGAGTAATAATATCGCATTGAGGAGGCTTTAGTCCACATGTCCATGAACGAAATTATCACTTTTCAGTGTGTGACATGGAGAGGTGAAAATGATATTTCATATGTATATATACATAATTATGTCATGAAAATAAAAATTTTTATTTATATCATATATTTTTATTAAAACAAAATTTAATACATTCCATTTAAAGGGTGAACGTATCACATCACTTTGAGTAGGTGGTAGTCCAAACGTCCAAAAATGATGTTATTTTATTCTCCCAAAATAGAAATAATGAATGTATTTGTTAGATAATAATTATATAAGTAAAGTAAATAATAAATATAATATATATGACATAAAATTAAATAATCTTATTATTATTCCCAAACATTGATGGTGGTAAAGGAAGAAAGAATGACATTGGTTCATGAGGCTGTAGATTGACGTACACACGAATGATGATTGTGTATCCCATTTGTTTAATTGTGTGACAATGTAGGAAAAACCATTAAAATTAAAAAATATTATTATATTGATGATACTAGGGTTATTATAAAATAATATGATAATAATATCTGAAGTGGTGGAGAAATAAATAAAACAAAAGTGCTCATTGAATAATGTTACCTCTTCTTCTGGTAACTCCTTTTGGTTTCCACCAATGGGATTTATTTATTTTATTTCCAAATAAAATTAGGATTATAAGATGAATTTATTGAAGTTCTTAGATTATTTATCATGGTTTTAGATTAGAAAAATCTCTTGAGATGTGAGGAAGTTGGGAGGGTGCTTTCCTTTTTATATTAGAGTGGAATGACATTCTTGTAAATATAAAATAGTAAAAATTATTTGGAGGTATCCCTATAAACATATCACCCCAATAATGAAAAAACATCTATAAATGTTTTTATATGGTAGAATAATTTCTATGAAATGGGTTTTTACATGTTTATTGGTCATTTTATCCACTTAAGATTATATTTTAACAACCAAGTATACACGTTTTTTTATCTTAAATGATGTAATTAATATTCATTGCTTTCACTAATATTTATAGTAAAAAGTTAAGGTGGAATTATTACCTATTATAATTATGATAATTCCAAATATGAGTTATATTTTTCATGTTTCAATAACAAAAGTGGAAGAATTTAATATATAATTAATAACGTAGATGGGTTGATGCATCTGGTTTTTAATGTTAAAAGTTCAAAATATTGAAATTTTCTTATATAAAATTTCAATTTTTAATTTACCCAAATAACCTAAATCGGTTAAATTTTTATAAAATGTATATTATTATACATTAAAAACTATTAATAAAGGAATATGACTATATAATTATATCAGAAAAAAATATTTTTTAATTATAATTCAATGTTTTCACTATGCATAAAAATGAATCTTCTAACAAAAATACCATAAAATCTCCCAAAATAAAATATTATATCATTATTACAAAAATAAAGATTACATATCTATATAAATATTCTAAAATTGTGAAATGTTGGTTTTAATAAAATCCTTCCATTGGATGATAGAAACCACCCTTTAGAAAACCACACCCTTTAATGCTTAAATTGGATTTGATTTTTTACATTATGCTAATAAAAATTACCTGATGAATTTAAAACATTTTATTATATATAGAAAATTAAAATTTCGTAAGTTTTTTAATAATGTTGATTAAAGTAACTTATTAAGATAAAACTACTTTATTCTAATAAAAATAGTTCTTTTATAGAAACACATTATTTATATTCAATTGGTTTTTATTTTAATTTATAATTAATTGGTTACCAAAGGATTAATTATATAAATTTTTTAAATATTATATTCTTAATCTAGTTAATAATATTAATTTTTGAAATTACAATGGCCATGTGTTAACAATATGTTAAATAAATAATATTAATAGTAAATTGTTGTCAAATAAGTCTCACGCCTCCGTGTAACACAAGTAATCAAAGATAATCAAAGTTTCATGCTACACAAGATAAACCCGGTGTTTCGTAAAATTAAATAGAAGCTATTCATTTCTTTTAACAGAATATATCAATGAAATTACATTAATTTTAATGATGACATTCCTCAAATTCTCTAGATGTTACAATGTGTTAACTCTAATACAATTTTTCATGAACCATCCTTTTCTCAGACCATGAAACTAGTCAACTAACCTCATGGGTGTATTATAACAAATTTTTATACTTCCTGTCACAAAATTTTATATTTTCCATGGGATCACCTATCATACTAATGACATCCCCCACATTTTAAAACATGTTCTTTCAGTGTGTTTATAACTCAGTATCACATACCCTTAGAAAAATACCCATAGGTCACCAATCCTGTTAACAGCTGAAGGGAAAGAAAACCTAATTATGGAGTTATAATTAGGAATATATGTAGTGAACTGATGCTTGACGTAAATGGAAATTACATTACTTTTATGGAATACTTATTACATAAAAAAACAGACACACAAGGACCGTAATAGTTTAGTGCCTTTGGAAACTTGGAACATAATCTTCTAATCTTGGTGAAAGATCTTTAACATATCCCATGAAGATCTTACACTTTTTGATTCCTTACCTAAATCCTTTCATCTAATCCTGGGGGAAAATAAAACATAAAAAGGGTGAGCTCAAATGCTCCGTAAGGGTATGCATGGATAAAATAAAACATACCATATACATTTGAACTTAAAAACATGAACATAATGTTTAAACATCAAAATCATGATCAACGACATAAAACATGGAAGTACATAAGGCATAGATCATAATGGAACATAAATCATGATAAAATAGCATGGGAATAAAACATGTAATTGTGGCATCCATTAAGCACGTGTAATGATTTTCATAGTAGCCAAGGCACTGCTTCCAAGACCATCTTAGTGGACAAAGTCCCTTTCTGAATCGAGTTCACTCCTCGTTCCAGTCCTGTAATACTGAACTGTATTAACTTACCGTTCTAGCCATGTCTATCTCATGAGATATAAATCTTTACCCAATGCATTGGAGGGAGATATAGGTCCCACCCATCTCATAATGAAATCATTCTTACTTGTGCCACAACATAAACATAAATCATTCATCATAACCCAAAGAATAAAATGGGTTTCATAAACATCATCCCATCAGCACATACTCCATATAGAGGAAAGGGATATAATTTAATAATAAGAAAAGTGAAACCATGTAAATCATAGAGAAATTATACTTGAAACATACACATATGAAATAATTTCATCTTATATGGAAAATGGTTTTGATAAAACACTTGAAATGAATTATTGAGGAAAATATCCTTTATTCATCAAAATCAATTTCATTTCACAAAAAATCTTGCAATTTTGAATGAAAAATATTTTGTTGAAAATAGTCGTGAAATCTTTTGGAGGATGCTTCATGAAATTAAGGCTTTATAAAACTGTAAAAATCCATTCGTTCCGTATAAGTTAAAAAAACATTCTTTTCTAACTTTTTCCGAAAAAGCCAAAAAGTTCCTCGTAAAAGAAAGATTACATACATACCATGTAGTAAAAGTAAAAAATGGGTAAAAATGACATTAATAATAAATGAAACCATTTTTAGAAAATAGGGACATGGATGATAAATATAACCCCAGTAAATACATACGAAAAAACAATCTCGGATAAAAACGAGATTGGAAAAGTTATCCCTTACCTTAGGTCCGATATGCTTCGTAAGTATCCAACCCTCCTGTATAATGATTTAAATAATGTAATTGACTTATTACAGAATCATATTCATTGTTATTATATCATATATGGTTCACTTATGACTTTATATTACCCTTTCTTTTTTAAATTCATGTTAAAGTAGTGTTTTGGGTAAAATTGTCTCATTTGTCATTCGTGTTTTAACTTGTAATTATTAATATGATCACTTAGATCATGATTACTTACATCCATAATTTTATACATGATTTATATATATATTATATATTCAGAATATACATATATATAATGGATCGATAAATGGAATGAAATACACCGTTCATGGAGACGGTAGGTCGTACATACGCATGAAAGTTGTTTTCGTTTCCTTATTGAATTGAATGGAATTAAGTTGATGAAAAAAATATATATATACATAAATCCAGTAGCATTATTATGTAATATATTTAATGATTACTTATTATATATACTTTATAATCATTCTTGAATGGTTATCATGGAGAGTGAATCTCATCGTGTCGTGGAGACAGTATTCCGTACGTACGCACGAGCGATGATATCATTCCCATGATCATCGAATTTTATTAAAGTGTATGTATAATATTACATAATAAATATCACTTTACAATAACCATATATATTCATTAATTTCACTATTATACCCATCCAAGTAAGGTGACAGTGGAAAATAGATTACACCACGGTGTGGAGACGGTATTCCGTACGTACGCACGCACGCTGATTTCGTTTTCCGTTGGATGTATAGATGGTGAAATAGGGTTGTTTCATACATATAATAAAATATCAGTATATTAGATATACTTATGTTATTACTTCATAATGAAACAACTAAATAATACAAAGTGGAAGAAGAAATAAAGTTGAAAGAATCAGTAACGGACATTACCTCTTCTTTGAAGCGCTTCTTTGAGACCTCCTTTTAGGGCACTAAAATTGATCTTTGAAGAATACAAGGACCTCTAGGATGTTTCTAGGGAAGTGGATAGGAGGAATTGGTAGGTTTTTTCCCAGCTTGAAGTCTCAATGTGTTGGGAGGAAGAGAGGGAGGATGCTCCCTTTTATATGGAGGAGAGGGGCACCTTTGGAAAAACAAAAAATAATATTTTATTATAAAGTCATATTCGGTTTTTAATAGCTCCAAATTGAGTTATTTTAAAAAGAAGGTGGGTATGGGTAGAAATCCTCTCATATAATAGAATTTAGACAGGTTTAGGTTTCTATTTTAACCTTATCATTTAGATTTAACCTTAAGTTAAATAATTTTACTTTTACCGTGTCTTCTTGTTTTCCTACACTATAAGGTTAATAAACTTACTATAACAAGACAAAAGATCCCCAAGTTGTTTCTTATTAATATATATAACATTAGATAAGGTATTTGGCCTAAGAATTGATTTTTATGAATAAAATAACAAATAATAATATAATATTTGTTTTAAAAACGATTTTATGTAAATTTTGACACTATTTGGTAATTGATTTTTGTGAAAATCATAATAGAATGATTAGTTCGAAAAAAGTTAACTAAATCCATAAGTACATTTCTTAGTAACCTATAAAATTAGTGTAATTCATAAAAAGTCTCAAATTACATTTATTTGGGAATTTATAACATCAATTATGTGAATATTTCATTAATAAGATAATTACTGCATAATCTTTGTGTCATAAATAAATTAAATTATTTAATCTTTAAAAATTAAAAATAAAATACCATTATGTAGGAAATATTTTTAGCTTGTAAAGAATATTTATAGTCAAATTTATCTCATTCATAACCCTATATTAAAAATTATTTACTTATTGAACATTGATTTTAACTATTTTAACCCTTCTTTAAATAAATTAATATTAAATGTCCTAATCTAATCCACGTGGGCCTAAATGGTCATATTTTATTCTTAAGGTTGTTTTTGGCCGTATTACACTTATCAAATAGAATTATTACACGTGTTAGGGTAATAATAATATCATTTTTACCCTTAATTATCTTATTTACTTTTAACCGTGGTAAATAAAAGTAAAGAGTTACTATTCAGCAAAAAATATTTTCATCTCATTGAACCAAATTTTAGTCATTGATATTAACCGTGTCTCTAGGATTTTTTAAATTCCACTCACAGAAGCGGTAAAATTATGTTTTATGAAAAATTCTGTTTTTTTTAACTACCACTTAGTGGTTTTACTATTCATTAAAAAATGAAAGTATCGAGAAAAATACCAAAAATTAGGCCTAAGCTATATTTGATATTATGAATTCAATAATGATGTTTATTTTACATAATTAAAAACATATCAGTTGCATTAATTAATTTAAAAATTAATTCTCATCGTCAAAACAAATAGCGTGTTTTTAAGAGATAATAATAACTATCAAAAGATTGACACTTGTTTATGTCAGGTTTAAAAGTGAAATTACATCCAATGATGAACATTTTATTAAATGGTAAAAATATATTCTAAATATAATTTAAAACCACTAAAATTAATAATTTATCACTATTAATTATTTCGATTAAAAAGTTGTTTTTAATTAAAATTTAGTAATTTTCACTATACATCAGAATATAAAAGTTATCCGAAAAGTACCAAAATTTTACCCTAAGCTAATTTCGATATTCCGAATCCAAAAATGAAGTGCATTTTGAATGATAAAATTTATAAAATTTCAAAAAGTGGGTTTTACTATTCATAATGGCTAGTTCATAATAATATGATAATAATATCTCGTTTAGTGAAACTCGGTATTGTGTACTACACACGCTATCGAGGAAGGTCTTTATTGACTGTAACACAAGCCAAGTCAGGGATGCGTGTTGTGCAAGCTCCTTTTGATGTAGCGTACAACACAAGACATTAATGAAATTAAAAATAATATTTTTCATAAAATATTTGGGTGTTACATTATACCCCCTTTAAAATGAATTTCGCCCTCGAAATTCATCGGGGTTATAAATGGTTTACTACTTGAAAGATTCTTTAATAGAAACCCACATCGTAACATGGAATACAAATACAAGGCGTTAAAAACTAAAGTATGAAATGTAACGGTTACCCAAATTAACTCATCACTGGGTTTTCACGTAGGAGAACATAGGTGAAAATATGGATATGGAAAAAAAATCTGACCATCATGTTCTGATGGAGAGTGGTAGAAAACATGGGTATGAAAAATCCAACAATCACAAAGCCATAAAATTGTGATGATCTAGGGTACCATCTGATTCATCGGATATAAGGGCCCTAAGACAACATTTTTGGTTTTCAAGATCATTTCCCTAAAGTTGATGAAATTGGAATTAGAAGAAATACTTTCGTGATTTTGGTATAGTCTCACCGTTGGTCGTTCTTTGGAAAATTTCCACTTCATCTCATAATGAAATGAAGTTTAATTTGTCATTCATGAAGTGTTAGTAGATTATGCGTTCGAATGATGGGTCAATCCATTTGTCTCAAATAAAACGTTATAAAAGTTATCAAAAATACATAAGTCTATCTATAGTGAGATTAATCATATATGGTACCTAAAATGGAATTATACTTCATATATAATACTTCTTAATATAATAAAAATATTTTCTACTAATCAAGGACTTCCTGTAGGCCAGTGGTAGGTGATAAAGTCCAGTCGCACTTCAGTTGTGGGTTTGATTCCCATAGCCATGTCTGATGCGATGGGCTGTCACCCGTCCTACAGGTTGTCCTTTTTCTAAAACTACATTACTATAACATCCCATTGATAATATCAAAAAAAGTTCTATCTTTAAACAATACTATCTTATGTCCAACATAATCCATTCCAATCATTATCTAAAATACTTCGGTCCAAGCTCATAGTATAAAGAAAACGATTACTTGAAATGTCATCAACCAACCATCATTTTCCCCCATTATCTTATTGGTCACATTCCAATCATGTGAATACCTTAATCATGTATTATCTTGAAAAATGAATTCCCTTTAAACCTTAGTGAAAACATGAATGGTGTCAAAAGATAACTCTTTCCACATACCAAAATCCAAAAATTCTATATACTCAAACCATGATATAACCTTCTCCTTATATCAGTCATGAGCTCATGAATACTATCAAACATTTAATTTTTTCCTTATCCCTTCATTATGCTCATATCATCTAATTTACAAAAATATTGGTACTATTCATCACACACTTTCAAAACTTAATGAAAGACAACAGTGTAACAATCTGTAGATGTCTCTTTATTCCATAGTACCATGAGATTACTTATACAACAGTACACTTGATAAAAATGTAATCATTCCACTACCTTCTTAAACCATTGACCGTGGTTCAACAATTCTTTCATCTCACAAATCATTTGTAGTCTCTTCATCATCATCAACATAAACATTACCCATACGACCATACTGATTCTCTTCATGAGACTTTACCTTAGGGAATTGGTTTTCATAATTCGCATACATTCCACATTTAAAACATTTAACCATTGTTGATGTCGTAGAAATACCATTATCCACATCCATGGTGTTAACTGAACATTTTCTTTTGCTCTTACTGGCTTTATGTCCTTATTTTCCATGCCCAAATCATCTTCTAGTTCCTTTGAAACAATCTCCTTGATGCCTCTTCCCACATGATTTACATAGTGGAAATTTAACTTTCATTCCTCTATGATCATCATGAAAGTCCATCATTCTCTTATTAGCCGAGTCTGGAAACTTACCAAATTTGAGTTTATTGATCATATCATGAGATTGCTGATTCGGCATAATAATGATGTTCAGACTTCCAAATCCCATTTCATTTGGTTACTCATGAATAATATCATTCCATTGTCTATCATATCCTCCATTATCGTGAATCTTCCTTTCTCCAGCCATTTTATAAAACCCAAAAAGAATAGTCTGAGAGGAAAAAATCATGATAGGGAAAACAACATAGTAAAGGGGGAGTACCCTCAATATCTAACATCTTAGGTTAAATTATAAGATTGTTACTATAGTTCTAGGACTATATCCTATACGTATACTTATCCTTAGGGACATAAGTAGACATACCTTAGAAATATCTATAGGGATATCACAAACATTTTCACATCCTAGTTTCTAAAGGTTGACTAAACCTTTCCTCTGATACCAACTGTAGAGACCCGAATCTTGATGTACATGCACATTACATTAATTTTACGGAATACTTATTACATAACAAAAACAGACACACAAGGACCGTAATAGTTTAGTGCCTCTGGAAACTTGGAACATAATCTTCTAATCTTGGTAAAAGATCTTCAACATCTCCCCTAAATATCTTCCACTTTTGGTTTCCTTACCTAAAACCTTTCGTTTAATCCCGGGGGAAAAATAAAACATAAAAAGGGTGAGTTAAAATGCTTAGTAAGGGTAAACATGGATAAAATAAAACATACCATATACATTTGAACTTAAAAACATGAACATAATGTTTAATCATCAAAATATTGAGAAACGACATAAAACATGGAAGTACATATGGCATAGATCATAATGGAAAATAAATCATGATAAAATAGAATAGGAATAAAACATGTAATTGTTGAATCCATTAAGATAATGTAATGATTTCCATAGTAGCCAAGGCACTGCTGCCAAGACCATCTTAGTGGACAAAGTCCCTTTTTTAATCGAGTTCACTCCTCATTCCAGTCCTGTAATACTGAACCAGATTAACTTACCGTTCCAGCCATGTCTAACTCATGAGATAAAAATCATTACCCAATGTATTAGAGGGAGATATAGGTCACACCCATCTCATAAGGAAATCATTCTTACTTTTTCCACAACATAAACATAAATCATTCATCATAACCGAAAGAATAAAATGAGTTTCATAAACATCATCCCATTAGCACATAATCTATATAAAGGAAATGGATATCATTTCATAATAAGAAATCTTAAACCATGTAAATAATAGAGACATTATACTTGAAACATACCCTTATGAAATAATGTCATCTTAGATGGAAAATGGTTTTGATAAAACACTTGAAATTAATTAATGAGGAAAATATCCTTTATTCTTTAAAATCAATTTCATTTCCCAAAACAACATGCAATTTTGAAAGAAAAATATTTTGTTGAAAATAGTCAAGAAATCCTTTGGAGGAATCTTCATGAAATTAAGGATTTATAAAACTGTAAAAATTTGTTCGTGCCGTATAAGTTAAAAAAACATTCTTCTCATACTTTTTCCAGAAAAGAAAAAAGTGCCTCGTAAAAGAATGATTCCATACATACCATGTAGTAAAAGTCAAAAATGGGTAAAAAGGAAATTAATCACACATGAGACCATTTTTATAAAACAGGGACATGGATGATAAATATAACCCCAGTAAATACATACGAATAAACAATCTTGGATAAAAACGAGATTGGAAAAGTTATCCCTTACCTTAGGTCTGATATGCTTTGTACGTATCCAAACCTCCTGTATAATGATTTAAATAATGTCATTGAATTATTACATAATCATATTCATTGTTATTATATCATATATGGTTCACTTATAACTTTTTATTACCCGTTATTTTGTAAATTCGTGTTAAAGTATCATTTTGGGTAAAATCGTCTCATTTGTCGTTCATGTTTTAACTTGTAATTATTCATATGATCACTTAGATCATGATGACTTACATAAAAAATGTAAAACATGATTTATATATAATATATATTCATAATATACATATATATAATGGATAAATAAATGGAATGAAATACACCGTTCATGGAGATGGTAGGTCGTACGTACGCATGAACGCTGTTTTCGTTTCCTTATTGAATTGAATGGAATTAAGTAAATTAAATTAATATATATATATATATATATCCAGTAACATTATTATGTCATATATTTAATTAGTACTTTTTATATATACTTTATAATCATTCTTGAATGGTTATCATGGAGAGTGAATCTCATCGCATCATGGAGACTATATTCCGTACGTACGCACGAGTGATGATATCCTTCCCATGATCATAGAATTGTATTAATGTTAATGTATAATATTATAGAATCAATATCACTTTATAATAATCATATATATTCATTAATTTTACCATTTTACCCATCCATGTAAGGTGGTGGTGGAAAATATATTACACCACGGCGGGGAGACGATATTCCGTACGTACGCACGCGCGGTGATTTCGTTTTCCATAGGATGGATAGATGGTGAAATAGGGTTGTTTGATACTTATAATAACATATCAGTATATGAGTGATACTGATGTTATTATTTCATAATGAAACAACTAAATAATAATAAGTGGAAGAAGAAATAAAGTTGAACGAATCGGTAACGAACATTACCTCTTCTTTGAAGCGCTTCTTTGAGACCTCCTTTTAGGGCACTAAAATTGGTCTTTGAAGAAGACCAGGTCCTCTAAGATGTTTCTAGGGAAGTGGAGAGGAGAAATTGGTAGGGTTTGGCTGAGCTTGATTGTAATGACCCGAAATTTTGAATAAATCTTTTTTCCTAATTTTGTTTTTTTTATTTTATTTTTATACTCAACAAAAATGTTTCTTTTGATAATATGAGTATAGTTAAAATGAGACCGTTGGGTTTTGACTGTTATTTGACCATTGGTCAATATGACCGCTGTAAACTAAACATTTTTATTATTGTCTCTACATACAAGTAATCGTGGTTAATTAATATAGAAAGAAGATTCGATGGCCTCACCCAGTAGTCTTGGACCGATCGAAGCCCATATAACAGATCTTGGGAAGGAGGTAGCACCACTGGGCTTTGATCTAGACCAAACCCAAGCTGAACTTCATCGTGTGAAGCTAGAACATGATCTCCTTCATGATAAGTTCAAACTGATAGAAATTACTACTCGTGCGATGTTGGCCGAGCCTCCCTCGGATTCTTTCACCTTAGCACACCTTACACTTAGGTCCTATGCTGGTGTGATAAGGGGCTATGTAAGGAGACCGTAACTGCCTTTTGTATTCATTTGTTTTAAATAAAAATTGGGATTTCTTGTTATGATGATGTTTACAACTTTTCAAATATCCGGATAAATATAGTATGCATATTTTTGGTGAATCTTAGAGAAAGGGTATTTTAAAAAATGTTTATGTAAACATTAAATAATTAAAAATGTGTAATGATTTTCAAAAAATTGTCTTCTACAATTATCTTCAGTAAAAAATATATAGTCTAATAAGATCAACATAATTTTTGATGAATAGTAAATTATGAATAGTGATTTTATGATTAGGATTAGTAATGTGACCAAATGGATTAGTAATCTCATTTAAAGAAAGTATTAAAATAATCTAGGCACCTTGATTAGGTAACGTGATTCAATAAAATGTTTAAATAACGGTTTCATAAATTATTATTCAAGTATTAGTTTATTCAAGTGAATTGTGTTTTTAATTAAAAATTAAATTAAAAATATTTATAAAATTATTTTTATAAAATGGATTTCATTTTTGAACTCAGAGCATCGATTTTATGTTAAGGTAAATTTTGGGGTTTTTTTCTTAAAAAAATAAATTATCGGTGAATAGTTTATTTATTTAAAAAATAAATTAAAATTATTTAGAAAATTATTTTTATAAAATAGAATTCATTTTTGAAATCAGAGCATTGATATTTGGTTAAGGTGAAATAGTGGGATTTTTTTGAGAAAGATGAATTTTTAGTGAATAGTAAAAATACAGTTTTAGGGTTTTGGTATGTTTAATGACATCATCACTGGGTCATGATGATGACATGAGATATTTTATGGGTTGGCCGACCAAAGTTGATGAAGTATTGTATTGGGGGCCCCATGTGGCCTAACTACATGGGAAATATCTTGGGAGAGCACAAGGTTTTGAGAAACCCACTTATGAGGTGTCCCTTGGCCATTACTGCCTTGTCCCCTCACTTTCCATATAAATACCAAGCCATTATCTCATCCATTGGACTGCAAAATCATTCTCAATGAATTTCTGGTTTCTTTACCTTCCATGGAGTCCTCCCAAGGTGCCCCCAAGCCCTCAAGGTCCAAACCTTTGAGTTTTAAGAGTTACGTTTTAAGGTAAGGGATCCGACCTCTCTCTTACTTTTCATGAAATCTCATTTATGTCATTTCTTTTATGCTCCATGCTCTTATGTTTGAGGTTGTTATTTTATATTCCTCTTACATCCCTTTTCATGTTCATATGATGAGAGACCCCCTATTACTCTCATGATTTCTTTTTATGAATTTTTATGTTGCGTCGTTAGGCTGCAGAATTTTTAAGGGATTCTTTCACCTTTCTTATTTATCAATGTTCTACTTTCTTGTCAAGTCTTTCAAGTTATTTTTTAATTTTTATGGGGTATGATCTCTATATCCATCATACTGAACTCTTATTTTCACATGATTAGAGACCCTATTTTATCTTTTCAAATCAATTTTGTTGAAGTTTAATTAACGCCGTTAGTCTGCCGAACTTTCATAAGAGAAATCTAATTATTGTCTTCCTTCCATGTTTTTAATTTCCAATGGTATGTCATTAAAATTTTATTAACATGTTCATATATCCTTCTTATTCTTTACCTATACTGTTTTATGGGTCATTTATGAATGTTTGACCCATTTCCCCTCTCTTTTCAATGCTTTCTAAAAACCCGAAACATAGCCGTTATGCTGCAAAAATTTCGTCACAAAATGCCTCTCTCTTTTTCTAAAGTTCTTTTATTTTATTAAGTGAATAATAAAAGCTCCTATTTCTACCGGGGTATTCACATATATATCAAAATGTTCTATTTTAAATTCTGGGAATTACATAAATGAGACCCGCTCTCCCCTTCTATGGGTTTAAAGTGACATAATGATCATGTCTTCAATGCAGTTTTTTTCTAAAAAAATTATGATTATGAAATTAAACCCATTTATTTTATTGAATATAGGTTATATATGAAATGTTTGATGATGATATATTTGGTTCACATGATAATATAGGCAAATTTTAGGGTGTTCCCTAATAGCGCTCCAATGCATTGGGTAATGATGTAACCACTAGAGATTACAATTTTCACGATATCTTGGTGAATAACCTTGGTAATTTTCAATTGACACATTGAGGATGGAACTTGGTGATATGTTCATGATTTTCTATGTTAAATTATTTAACCACATTTTAAGGTTTTGAAAAATGATATTTTTATTATGATATGCCACATGATTTCTTTCTCATGCCTTAATGTTCTTTTTCATGACATAGTTGATGTATCTCAAGTTCACATGTTAAATGTTTCTCTTGTTTCCCTTACTGGGCCTTCTGCTCACCCTTTCTTTTGATTTATGTCCCCAGGTTATGAGATGCTGTAATGAACCTAGGATGAACTTAAGGAGAAGCCTTTCAAGTGTTTGAGAAGAATGTTTTATGTTGTTTCCATGTTTTATGTTCATGGATTCCAAGACTCTAAACCTTAAAGATCCTCGGTTTTGTAAAATTTAATGAAAGTTTATGTGATAAAAAGGAAGGATTCTATAGTTGGTATCAAAGGATTGTTTAGTTATTTGTGGAAATTAGGATATGAAAACATTAAGAAGATTCCTATAGAGAAGTTTATATATAGTAAATCTTCCTGGTATTTTGGTGAGTATTGAGTAATGGGTTGCCAAGAAAATACATCCCTGTCTGGATAAGAGCAGGAAGAGGAGGCACTGGCATAGATGTACATAGGGGTAAAACCCGAAAACACTGCTTTGATCTAGACTCAAACGGGAACCGGTACACTACAACGGGCCTTGCTTCACTTTTGGTTATGACACTCCTGGGGGATATGCTTTGGTAAATTCATAAGCTTAGTATGAACCATTGTTAAAGGAACAAAGATAAAATAAAATAAAGATTCTCATAAGAATATATGATCATGGATAACCTAGATGGTAACCTATGGGATCACAAGTTAGGGTACACTATTCTTCTACATGCTATCCTTATATACTTTATGTTCCTTTTCATGATTATTGGCTAAGTATTTAATCCCCTAATTATACTTTCTCTTCTTAGTTAATGGTGGGAAATGGAAGAACATGTCCCAACAACCAATGTGATAGGAAATGCAATGATTTTCGTATTAATATGACAAAGATGACTATGGGATTAACAGATGATTATTATTTGGAAGACGTTTACTATTTTGGGGACCATATAAGATCGAGGTAAATATATTACTACGGTATTTTCATTTAGGAGTAAGGTGGACTTATATTTTGAAGAATAGATGAATTTAAGGTGGACTTATAGTAATTTAGGTTACTTATGGGAATGATTAACCTATCTTGGGTAAAATATGTTTAGGATAGCTAATTTTGGTATAAGATGTTAGGAGTGGTCGATGTTGTTTCGAGATGAACAATGAAGTTTATTTTGAAAGACTATGTTATCAAATCCTTCTTGTATTTTGGTTTCAATCGTAGTTTGTTTTATTTTGAGGAATTTTAAGGACAGTTATTTATGGAATGGTCTATGATGAAATTTGAGTAGTACCATGAAACTTTGAAGATTCAAAAGTATTTTCCATTCCTATGGGATTCTTTCTTTTTAAAAGATTTGTTTTACCTTAACCTTTCTATTTTTGGGATAATGTTTAAATATAGAAGAAATAGATAATTAATCTTTTGTGGATTATGTGATTCTCTAGAAGATGATTCTTGTGTTTTGATGAGACCAAGTAGTTTTGAATGCTCATCGTTTGGAGTAAATATTAGTTTTGGTAGAAAATTATTAAAGCATGAATCACTAAATGAAGGTAGGTATATTTCCTTATATTTTTGTTCTATGTAGTAAACGAATTCCTCAAAATTATGAAAAGAAACAGAAAACAAAAATGTTGTTGCTTTACATTTCTTACTAGGTAATCAAAGACCATTTACACACATCATAAGTTTGGAATTTTCTCGTGGTCAACTTTCTCCTAATCATGTTTTCTATCACTCTCCCCCAGAACATGACCATTTTTTTCTTCCATATCCATGTTTTCCTCCATGGAATCCTAGAATGGGTTAACTCGGGTGACCTTTGTACTTCCATTTCTTTCTTTTAAAGTAACAGTGTTACTGATTTCTTTTCCGATGTGGGACATTCAATGAAATTTCAAAAACAAAATTTAAAAATTGCGAGGACGCAATTTCTTAAGGAGGGAAGATTGTAATGACCTGAAATTTTGAATAAATCTTGTTTCCTAATTTTGTGTGTTATTTATTATTTTATATTTATACTCAACAAAATGTTTCATTTGATAACATTAGTATAATTAAAATGAGAACATTGGGTTTTGACTGTTATATGACCAATGGTCAATATGACCACTGGAAACTAAACTTTTTTATTATTGTCTCTAAATACATGTAATATTGGTTAAATAATATAGAAAGAAGATTCGATGGCCTCACCAAGTAGTCTTGGACTGATCGAATCCCATCTAACAGAACATGGGAAGGAGGTAGCACCACTAGGCTTTGCTCTGGACCAAACCCAAGTTGAACATCATCGTGCGAAGCTAGAAATGGATCGCCTTCGTGAGAAGTTCAAACTGATAGAAATTACTACTCATGCGATGTTGGCCGAGCCTCCCTCAGATTCTCTAACCTTATCACACCTTACACTTAGGTACTATGCTGGTGTGATAAGGGGCTATGTAAGGAGACCGTAACTGCCTTGTGTAATCCTTTGTTTTAAATAAAAATTGGGATTTCTTCTTATGATGATGTTTATGACTTTTCAAATATCCAGATAAATATAGTACAAATATTTTTGGTGAATTTTAGAGAAATGATATTTTAAAAAATGTTTATGTAAACCTTAAATAATTAAAAATGTGTATTGATTTTCAAAAAATGGTCTTCTACAATTATATTCCGTAAGAAATTTAGAGTCCAATAAGATCAACTTAATTTTTGATGAATAATAAATTGTGAATAGTGATTTTATGATTAAGATTACTAATTTGACCAAATGAATTAGTAATCTCACTGAAATAAAGTATTAATATAATCTAGGCATTTTGATTAAGTAACGTGATTCAATAAAATGGTTAAATAACAGTTTCATAAATTATTATTCAAGTATTAGTATTTTCGTGTGAATAGTGTTTTTAATTAAAAATTAAATTGAAAATATTTAGAAAATTATTTTTATAAAATGGATTTCATTTTTGAACTCAGAGCATTGATATTATGTTAAGGTAAATTTTGGAGTTTTTTCTGAAAAAAATGAATTTTCGGTGAATAGTGTATTTATTTAAAAAATAAATTAAAAATATTTAGAAAATTATTTTATAAAATGGAGTTCATTTTTGAAATCAGAGCATTGATATTTGGTTAAGGTGAAATGTTTGGATTTTTTTGAGAAAGTTGAATTTTCAGTGAATAGTAAAAATACTGTTTTAGGGTTACGGTATGTTTACTGACATCATAACTTGGTCGTGATGATTTCATGATTTATTTTATGGGTTTTACTACCATAGGTGATGAATTGTTTTATTGGGGGGCCCATGTGGCCTAAATTCATGGGAAATATCTTGGGAGAGCACATGGTTTTGAGAAACCCACTTATGAGGTGTCCCTTGACCATTAATGCCTTGTCCCCTCACTTTCCCTATAAATACCAAGCCATTATCTCATCCTTTGGACTCCAAAATCATTTTCAACAAAGTTCTGGACTCCTTTCCTCCCAAGGAGTCCTCCCAAGGTGCCCCCAAGACCTCAAGATCCAAACCTTTGCGTTTTAAGAATTACGTTTTAAGGTAAGGGATCTGACCTCTCTCTTTCTTTTCAAGTGATCTCTTTTATGTAATTTATTTTATGCTCCATGCTCTTATGTTGGAGGATGTTTATTTATATTCCTCGTAATTCCCTTTTTATGTTAATATGATAAGAGACCCCCTCTTACTCTCATCATTTCGTTTTATGAATGTTTATGTGGCGCCATTAGACTGCCGAATTTTTAAGGGATTGTTTCAGCTTTCTCATTTTTCAAAGATCTACTTTCATGTCAATTATTTCAAGTTCCTTTTTAATTATGTTGGGGTATGATCTCTATATCTATCATACTGAACTCTTATGCTCACATGATGAGAGACCCTATTTTATCTTTTCAAATCATTTTTGTTGAAGTTTAAGTAACGCCGTTAGGCTTCCGAACTTTCATAAGAGAAATCTAATTTTTTTCTTCCTTCCATGTTTTTCATTTCAAATGGTATGTCCTTCAAAATTTATTAACATGTTCATATATCTTTTTTATTCTGTCCATATACTGTTTTATTGGTCATTTATGAATGTTTGACCCATGTCCCCTCCCTTTTTAATGTTTTCTAAAAACCCGAAACATAGCTGTTATGCTGCAGAAATTTCGTCTCAAAATGCTTCTCTGTTTTTCTAAAGTTCTTTTATTTTATTAAGTGAATACTCAAAGCTCTTATTTCTATAGGGGTATTCACATATATATCAAAATGTTCTATTTTAAATTCTGGGATTTACATACATGAGACCCGCTCTCCCCTTTTGTGGGTTCAAAGTGACGTATAGATCATGTCTTTAAAGCAGTTTTTTCTAAATATGTTATGATTATGAAATGAAACACATTTATTTTATGCTATATGGGTTATTTATGATATGTTTGATGATGATATATGTGGATCAAATGACAATAAAGGAAAATTTAAGGGTGTTCCTTGATAGCGCTCCAATGCATTGGTTAATGATGTAACCACTAGAGATTACAATTTTCACGATATCTTGGTGAATAACTATGGTAATTTTCAAATAACACCTTGGGGATGGACCATGGTGATATGTTCATTATTTTCTATGTTAAATTATGTATCCACATCTTAATGTTAGGAAAAATGTTATTTTTATTATGATATGCCACATGATTTCTTCTTCATGCCTTAATCTTCTTTTTCATGACATAGTTGTTGTATCTCAAGTTCACATGTTAAATTTTTCCCTTGTTTCCCTTAATGGGCCTTCTGCTCACCCTTTCATTTGATGTATGTCCCCAGGTTATGAGATGCAGTAATGAACCTAGGATGAACTTAAGGACAAGACTTTCAAGTGTTTGAGAGGAATGTTTTATGTTGTTTCCATGTTTTATGTTCCTGGTTTCCAAGACACTAAACCTTAAAGATCCCCGGTTTTGTAAAATGTAATGAAAGATTATATGATTAAAATGCGGGATGATATATTGAAGGCTCAAATTGGTGTGAGGAAGAGAGGGAGGAGGTGCCCTTTTATAAGGGGGGAGAGGGGCACCTTTGTAAAAACTAAAAATATCATTTTATTCTAAAGTCATATTCGGTTTTTAATTGCTCCAAATTGAGTTATTTCGAAGCTAAGGTGGGTATGGGTCGAAATCCCTTCATCAAATAGAATTTATAAAAGTTTAGGTTTCTATATTAACCTTATCATTTAGATTTAATCTTATGTTAAATAATTTTACTTTTACCGTGTCTTCTTGTTTTCTTAAACTATAAGGTTAATAAACTTACTATAAAAAGCCAAAAAAACCCTAAGTTGTTTATTATTAATATATATAACATTATCTAAGTCATTTGGACGATGCTTAGATTTTTAGGATTAAAATAAAAATTAATAATATAATATTTTTTTTAAAAACTATTTTATGTCAATTTTGACACTATTTGGTAATTTATTTTTGTGAAAATCATAACATAATGATTAGTTCGAAAACCATTAACTAAATCAATAATAACATGTAATATTAACCTATAAAATTAGTGTAATTCATAAAAAGTCTCAAATTACATTTATTTGGGTATTTATAACATTGATTATATCAATATTTCATTAATAAGATAATTACTGCATCATCTTTGTGTCATAAAAAAATTTAATTATTTAATGTCTAAAAATTAAAAATAAAATACCATTATTTAGGAATGATTTTTATCATTCTAATTAATATTTATAGTCAAATTTATCTCATGTATAACCCTATATTAAAAATTATTTACTTATTAATCGTTGATTTTACCTATTTTAACCCTTCTTTAAATAAATTAATATTAAATGTCCTAATCTAATCCACGTGGGCCTAAATGGTCATGTTTTATTCCCAAGGTAGTTTTTTTCTAATTAAACTTATCCAATAGAATTTGGACATGTGTTAGGGTAATAATAATATTATTTTTACCCTTAATTATCTTATTTACTTTTAACCGTGGCAAATAAAAGTAAATAGTTACTATTCACCAAAAAATATTTTCATCTCATTGAAGCACATATTATTCCTTGATATTAACCATGTCTCTCGGATTTTCGAAATTTCACTCACAGAAGCGGTAAAATTAAGTATTATGAAAAATTCATTTTTTTTAACTACCACTTAGTGGTTTCACTATTCATCAAAAATTGAAAGTTTCCAAAAAAATACCAAAAATTAGGCCTAAGCTATATTTGATATTATGATTTCAAAAATTATGTCTATTTTACCAAATTCACAACATATCAGTTGCATCAATTAATTTAAAAATTAATTCTCGTCATCAAAACAAATAGAATGTTTTTAAGAGATAATAATTATCAAAATATTGACACTTGTTTATGTCTAGTTTAAATTTGAAATTACATCCAATGAACAAAATTGTATTAAATGGTAAAAATATATTCTAAATATACTTTAAAACAACTCAAATTAATAATTTATCACTATTAATTATTTTAATTAAAAAAGTCTTTTTAATTAAAATTTTGTAATTTTCACTATTCATCAGAATATGAAAGTTATCCAAAAAGTACCAAAATTTTACCCTAAGATAATTTCGATATTCCGAATCCAAAAATGTAGTCCATTTTGAAAGATAAAATTTATAAAATTTCAAAAAGTGGGTATTACAATTCATAATGGCTAGTTCATAATAATATTATAATAATATCTCGTTGAATGAAACTCGGTATTGCATACTAAACACGCTATCGAGGAAGGTATTTATTGCGTGTAATTCAAGCCAAGTCAGGGATGCGTGTTGTGCAAGCTCCTTTTGGTGTAGCATACAATACAAGACATTAATAAAATTAAAAAGAATATTTTTCATAAAATCTTGGGGTGTTACAATATAGATACCCATGATTAACATACATGTATATTACATCAATTTAATGAAACATTTATCACATTATAAATGTACATTCTCTAGGACCCTACTAGTTTTGTGTATTTGGAATCTTGGAAAAATATACTCTAAATTAGCGAATGATATTCAATTTTTCCCAAAATACATTTCCCTTTATTATGTAAACTTAAAACCATTCATCATAACCTGTGGTAAGGAAATATAATAAATATTGAGTTTTTATGGTCAATTAAGGTAAATAAAGGAGATACATATAAATAACATAACAATAAGGGCATTAGAACATGATGATGACATTTGAAGATCATGCCCTTCATATAAAAGATCATATAAATGGGTCATGGAATAAACATTCTAAATTAATACAACATGAATCATAAAGGAATCAATATCATAATCAATGTGATAAAAACATAGTCATAAGACATTGAATTTGTGGCATACACATAATAATAGAAATCACTATTCCAAAGATAGCTTCAATGACCTTGGAAACATGTTAGGTTTGGGTAATCACCAACATACCTACTTTAGGATCAGTGCAAAAACCCATTTACCATTTTGTTTTCAGGATTGGGCTACAACCCATATACCTTATTGTTTTTGGGATTGGGTTACAACCCATTTACCATCTTATTTTAGGGATTGGTTTATAACCCATATACTATATTATTTTATTAATTGTTCTAAAATCGAGTACCCCCTTGATTTCAGGATTGGGCTATAACCCTTGTACACTATTATTTTTGGTTTTGGGAAACAACCCATGTACCCTATTGTTTTTAGGCTTCATAAATAACCTATTTACCCTCTTGTTCTTGATCATGGGATAAAATTCATATACCCATTGAAATAATATACCATTCATAATTACCAAATTCATTGGAGGGAGATATAGGTACATAAAATCACATAATTAAATAAAAAATACATTTATCATAAGATAATTAGACATTTATCATATCATGAAAGGAGATGGGTTATATAAACATCATATTATACCCCATGAAATGAAATAGGTATCAAAAAAATTTGATCATTTCATAACCTATGGGAAATAGATAGTTTTTTTAGTAAATTCATCTAAGAATAACATATGTACTTATGTGAGTTTCTAAATAATTATTTCATGGTATAACCCATAGAAGAGAAACAGGTTTCATAAATAACTTGTCAAAAAAAGAAAAAACCAATCAGATAAATAACAATAATGGTATCCTTGGATAAAAACCCCAATAAGGCTTGAGGAACCCCAATATATTTTAAATTATTTGGAAAATAATTTCAAAGAAATCATTTAAAACATTTCTCAAGTAAAAAATATTTTCCCCTTCTAAGAATTATTTAGAAACCATAAATTGTTCAAAAAACCATTTTCTTTGTAAATAACCATTAATACATATAATAGAATATTTGAAACCAATTTGAATCAATTTTTAAAACAGAAAACATTTTCAAAATAATTTTCCTTGAAATTTAGTTTAAAATATTTTTTTAAAAAAATTTTAAATTTTTTTTAAAAACATGGATTTTTAATAAAACAGATTTCTGACCTAAGAGAAAAATAAGATCAGTTTTTTTATTAAACAATCCTTTTTAATTATCTTAAGTACCAAAAAGTAGAACATTGGTAAAATTAATTCAAAATTTCATGAAATTTTAAAGGAGAATAAAATTTATTATAATTCATGTGTGGTAGATAGTTATATTTCTTTATTATAGACTTAATCATAAAAAATACCAACGAATTATGAGAATGTAGCAATAAAAACATTCCAATTTGGTAATATTGAATCATAATACAGATGAAAAAATAATCTTACATGAACCTTGAAATACCATGAAAATTAGGAGGTTTTTGATATAACATTTAAAAGGGTATTATATACACATTGTATAAGATTATTATTGCATAACATGACATGTGTCTCAATGATTGAAAATTGAGAAAAAATATTGTTTTAATAATTTGGTATCTTTTGAATCATAAACCCCATAAAAGAGAGACTATCAAATGGATATATAAATACCATAAATTTAAGGATAATAATAATAAAATAAATTCATAGGTAATATATATACACCCCATAAAAAATGAGGGGTGAATTAAGAATATGTCTTATAGAAATATAAGTCAAACTAGAAATCCAATTACTACATGAGTTACTTTTGAAACATGAGATCCCTGAAATAATAAGAACAATTGAAACTTTTAATACCATGAAATAATAGAAATTAATTTTATATCGTTTTATATGGAATAGTTACCCCACTGAACAAGATATATTAGTGAATATATGATATATCTCACAAAAATAAACATTTATGAGAAAACCCTAACCTTATGTCCTAATTTTTTTGTACACATCCAAAACTCATCTTTTTTTGGTAACTCATTTTGGTTTCACCCAATGGGATTACATGGTTCCATTTATGCACAATGAGAGGATCATTGGAGAAATATAGTGAATTTATGAGGATATATTGGTAGTGTTTTTCAAATCCAAATGATTTTAGAGGTGTGAAGATTGGGGAAAGAGTGGGGACCATTTATAAATAGGAAAAAAAATTAGGTATTCTTGAAATGAATTTTATCATCCCCATATTTTACTTCCCCTTAAAGGGTTAAAAATCAACCATTCCAGACACATAGGTGTGTAATGTTAAAAATATAACTAGACAATAATTTCTAAACAAGTGTAGGGTAATTTTTACACCTTGTGTTCTAATTTTAGACAATTATTATGCTCATTCATACCTTAATCACTATAATTAATTTTATTTAAATTCAAAAATATTTTTGGTAAAAATAAGATTTGACCTTTTAAACGTTTTTAATTATTATTATTACAATTATGGATTCCATTTTTATAAATTATAATCATATAATTGACAGAAAATAATTTAAAATTAATCTCGTAGACCAGATGAGACAACGAGTTCTTAAAGTGAAACGTTAAAAAGTTGAAAATGTTTTTAAATCCAATTTCAATTTGAAATTCATTCCAATGATATAAATAAAATAAATTTATGTATGATTTATCTAAATAAACGTTAAAACCAATTTAAAATATAATTTAACTATAAAAAATAAATTAGATAAGACATCAATGATCAATTAAAATTTAGTGTTTTTTCACTATTTATGATGAAATGAATCTTCCTTGAAAATTAAAAAATATCACCCAAAGTTAGTTTTTATATCTTCATTTAAAAAATAATTTTTTTTTCAAATAAAAATTAAAAATTTTGGAAAATTATATTTAGAATGGATTTACAATTAAATGGCCCAAAAATTACATTTTAGGAAAATACATTTTTTAGTTATAAAATTGGATATATTCCATTATTATTTCGATCACACCTACTTTATTTCTGTCAATAAATTTTGATGATATATAATATATAAAATTTATTTTAAAAAATTCAACAAAAGTGGTATGCTTTATTTATTGAGATAAATTTTTGTTGGTACATAAAAAAAAATATTTTCCTAGAAATGGAATTTCATTAATTTTGAAATAGTTCATACATTAATGTCTAGCTAATTGTTAACTAAATGATTCATTTTATTCCTATTTTTTAAACTAACTTTATAATTTTAGATAATATTTTTCATAACATACATTCTATCATCTAGGTGACTACTATAATATATTTTAATAATAATATTAGTAGTACACTGTATTTTGGTAAAACAAGGTCTTGTGTGTAACCTAATATATTAAAGGAACAAGATATTATGTGTAACACAATCCAAAAATAGTGTTTCATGTACTGTAAGATGATATAAGTGTTGATTATATCACAAAATCAATTTAGGTTTACATTAAAATATAGAATAACTTAGTGCTTTCCTATAAGAAATGATATATCCATTGTTTCATGAAATGAAGACTCCTAATAAGATTAAATTAATATAAAAAATATTTTTTAGAAAATATTGTTATATTACATTGTTCCCCTCTTAAAATAAATTTTACCCTTGAAATGATTTTTGGTGATAAAATGAATAATACTTGAAAGTTCTTTTCATAGACACCCACATTGTAAAATTAAATTAGAAAATTTCCTTTAAAAATTGAAACGTGGGACCATTATGGTTACCCAAAGTAAGTCATATCTATGATTCGAACTAAGATAAAATAAGTAGGGCTTCAAAACATAGACATATATAAAAAGAGTAAATAATAATACCTATTGATAAATATAAATTATTATATGTAATTGGGTGGTCTAGAGAAAGTTAACAATAAAAAACACTCAAACAAAAGATGCGTGAAAGTGGTCATTGATATCATAAAAAATGATGATAATTGGATAACATTTTATTCCAATACAATTTTCCTAAATATAAAGAGTATTTTTCATGAAAAGTCTTTCATAATCCCCTTTCCTAATAAAAATATCACCCTTTGGTTGTGATTTGATATTTTTTCACTTCATCTTTTACTCCATGAAATAAATGTCAATTTTTCATTCTTGAAGTTCTAACAGATCATTAAGTAGAATAATAACACATTGCGTATTTTTTAAGTTAGAATAATAGTAAAATAGTTATAACAAGTCGTCCAATATATCTAAATAATCATATGGAGTGATAATACTCTATTCTATAAAACCACATATAATGATTAACATAAACCCTTCCATTAATGGTTAAACATGTAAACCTTCCAAAAGTTGAAAATAAATATATATATATATATGTGTGTGTTCACTAAATTTAACTACAAATATCCAAACATTGATCCACCAAATGTCCTAGAGTATATCTTGATTATCACATATGAATCAGGTTGTTAAATTCACAATGTATTCTCTTGAAACAAGGTGATAACCTGAATTTCCAAAAAATAATTATTGAAAATAGGAATGAATAAAAAAGATATTTCAATATTTATTCCATAAAATGGGTCTTGAATTAAGAAAATATTTCTATTGGAAGCTTGGGTTCATCCTTCAACTTATAGAACATAGATTTGATTGAATTATTCTTTAATTCGTGTAGATAGATATATTAAATTTTAAAATTATACCATATTCCACTAGAGGATGAACAAAAACATTTTAATACATCATATTTTTAAGAAACCCCACATGAAATTCCCCTCCCTAGAGTTACCCAATAATCATGAATCACTTCATCCATTTTGATTTCATATTTTGTTCCTTTCTCCTTAAATGTTGTGAGGATTTATAAACATTATTAACCCATAAATTTGATAAATTTTTTTAAACATTACCAGAATCGCTACAATTGAAACACTAATGTTTGTGAGGTTCATATTATATATCTTTCAAAATATTCACATAATTAGATTAATTTTTCCAATCACATTAAAACTCATCCACTCAATGTTCATTATTTCTACACATAATGCATTAACTAGTTATATTATAAAATCCCCTCTATGTTTCTTCCCACACATTGAGCGTAAATGATAGATCATATTCTCCCCACCATGGTTCATATATTTTCCTCTGAAATCCATTTTATCTTCTTATCAATATCACGAGGATGATACATGTAACATCCACAACTCGGAAGCCACTAAACTGGTGCTCTAATCCAGGTGGTTACATGACATTAGGAGCGCCTCCCCATATGCCAAAGGATGTCGACTAGTAGTGTGGGTCCAAAAGTGTAATTGGGGAGATTATACCCCATTTTTATTAGTGTAAACCACAAAATAAGATAAATAAAAATTAAGTTATAAAAACTAGTAATACAAGAGCATGCATAAACAACCATTTCCTAAAATGGGTACAACCATATCCAATAGTAAATATGACATATCATCCTACAAGTGAAAAAGTGAACAAAACCCAAAATGAATAAAAACTGAAAAATCCACAAAATGGCCCCGACAACAAGTTTGGGCCCGCCTCCACGAACACCCATGCCAACCCAACTCCCTAGAAATATCATTTTCCCTTTTCCTGACCGAAAAACTTGAAGTATGCTTGGGTACCCAACGACAGCCTGAGTAGGGTGTGAGTACAACTCAGTAGGCCACAACCAATGATTTCTACAAAATACCCAGTATATACAATTTTTCATGTAAAAAGGGGAAATGAATAATAACTGACAAAGAAAATATTAAGCAACTTAACCAATTTAGGTCCACTACCAATATTCATTATCACATTCTTATCTTACCATTTCATCCCATTTCCCATTAGATCCATTTGCAAATCCTTTACGACGGGTTCATCAAAGACAACAAGCTACATGAGATTAACGTACAGAATCACATGTATGACGAAAACACATTGTTATCCTATCTCACTAGGATTTAATTCCACTTGTAGACCATATCCTCACCTCTAAGCCTCATTCTTAGTGTATGCAACCACTACGGGAAGAGAGCCTCATTCCTCTTCCCTAACCCAGTGCATTAGGTGTGGATTTTAGAGCCAGAGTCCAACTCCACCCATGGGAGTATAACCTCAATTAAATACCCCACTATACCAAGTAATTTTCAAATTCTATATATATATATATATATATCCACCAACCATTCACACAAAATCACTAAAACTTACCCATGAAAACATAAATCATAACAATAACATGAGAGTTAATACTATGACTTAACCCATTATGAAACATAGAACATTTCACATCATTTAGTCAATTATCCTGATCCCCTTTCATTAGGCTTATCTCCCAAAGCATTCATTCATTGTGAATATGTCACTAGTCTTCGTTCATTATGCCTACCTCACTAGGAATTATTTCTATAGTCATAATCCATTCCATTATGGTCTTTAACTATTTATATATATTATCACAAAATCCCTTCGTTTATTACTATTACTAGTAGAATCACCAAGCTTCTATTAAAAGAAAAATAGTCACATCAACATGTTTATCAAGGGCTCTACATAAATACTCAACAATCTCACATGTTCTTGACAAATCCTTAGGTCTGGGGAAGTCAGTACATCCCATTGGTGGCCTTAGATTAGTATCATCACCCTCAACGCATCCCATGGGGATCGCTAGGGTTTTCATTTACCTTATTAATAACCATTGTACCTAAACATTCCAAGGGTGATCAAAACATACCAAGAGACACCCAATAATAAAACCACACTTTCACAAATCCACATATAAACCGTGGGATATAACATGTATACCACTAACCATGATTCCAGGGGTTAAAGCACTCTAAATCAAGCCCTTATATTCCACTTCAAACAAACCTAGAAGCTTCAACCTAGATCTCCTCCAAAGAGTAGGGTTTTAGAGATTCATAAAGAGAGGATCAGAAGAAACAAACCATAAAATGAAGAGAGAAGAAAGGATCAGATTATCATTACATGAAGCTTTGATCCACAACCAACAACACCAAAAATAACTTAGAAACGAGGGAGTTTTACCTCATAGAGATATTGGTAGATTTGGTTTGATCCTGGGGTGAAGAGATGAGAATGGGAAGGGAATCCTGACTTGGGGTTTAAAATCACAGTGTGGAAAAATTGTAATTTTTTAAATGTTTCTGGGCTGCATGGTTTACCTGCACAATTTTCAAAACCATTCACAAACCGTGTGGAGTCCACTGTCCAATATTCCACCTCTTGCATGGTTTTATGTGAAGTTCACAAGGTAAGAACTAACTGTTCCCATACCATGTGACCTACCTAGAAAACCCCCTTTTCCACATTTTTTGTGTCCCGAACCCTTAAAACACTACCGAGCCTCCTTATGGACTTGTGTAAGAATGTAATTAACCCAAACAAGGGATTGAAACCAAAACATAAATGAGAACATATGTTTCCAAGATCCGGGATCTTACAACCTCCCCACCTTATAACAGCTCATCCTTGATCCGAGTTTCTATGACTCATTTCACTTTAGAGGAAATGAGATTGGGCCACTGAGCCTGTATATCAGATTCCTGCTCCCATGTTTCTTCCTGATCATTTTCATGATGCCATTTTATTCGCACTAAAGGCATAAAAAATCCTCAAAATACATTCTCACTAAGATCCACCACAACAACCAAATTATCCTCAAAGGATACATCAACTTGAAGATCAATATACTTGACACACACAACGCGAGTTGGGTTAGGGTGATACCGCAGAAGTTGTGATACATGAAAGACATCATGCATCCCGTTATACCACTGTGGAAGAGCCTGTCGGTAAGACACTGGCACGATCCTCTAACCAATCTCAAACATCCCCACATACCTGGGAGCCAACTTTCCCTTCTTCCGAATCCGTTGGTGACCCAACCTTAGAGACACTAGAAGGAACACACTATCACCCACCTTGAAAACATGAGGTCTTTGTATCTGATACACATACGTCTTATGCATATTCTAAGTTATTTCCATCCATTTCTGAATCAACTAAACTATTTATGAAGTATCCTTCATGAGAATCGGTCCCAACATCCTGAATTCACTAACGTCCAATAAACACAATGGATATTTATACAGTCTCCCATAGATAACCTTAAACAGTGCCATCTGACCCGTATCCTAAAAACTGTTGTTGTATGAAAATTAAAAAAGAGATAAGTGATTCTCCCAGGAACCACCATAATCTTAAACAGAAGCCCTCAACATGTCCTCCAACACTTGGATTTTATGCTCTGAATGCCCGTCCCTCTATGGGTGGAAAACCATAATAAAAAAGAACCTGAATACCACGTGCCTTCTATAACCCTTAACAGAAGTCCAATTTGAAACTAGGATCATGATCTGAAACTATAGTCCTTGGTACACCATGAAACCGTACTATTTCCCGAACATAAAACTCACCCAACTGGTCAACTGTATAAGACATCTAAAGCAGTAAGAAAAAATCTAATTTCACTAGTCGATACACAACCACCCATATATCATCATTCTTATGAGTCATCCTCGAAAGAACCACCGCAAAATCCATCATCAAATCATCCCACTTCCATTCTATAATGGGATATGGATGTAAAAAACCACCTAGGCATTGCTGCTCGGCCTTCACCTACTGACAGGTAAGACACCATTCCACAAGGCCGAAAAGATCCTTTTTCATTCATATTCTCCAAAACTATCTACAGAGATCATGATACATCTTGGTCAAACCAAGATGAACTTCCCATTTCGAGGAATCAAACTCCCACATCAATTCCTCCCGCATGCATTCCGGCACAACCACATGACCATGAACAAAAACAACCCCGTCCACACTAACGACCCAACCAGAAGTTGGATCCACACCATTAAGTCTTTCCTTCATCTCTAAACAGTCCAAATCATCGTGATGAATTTTTTTAACTCATATCAAAAGTGACAACTCTACCATCAAAGATTCTAGAGTCACCTAACCATTTCCATCAGGTACCTCTAGGTGCATCTTTGCAAACAAATCCATCCCCTTCCACTCAGTGTTGGATTTCTGAACCACCTGGTTATGAGCCTTCCTGCTCAAAGCATCAGCAATGTTGTTCCCTTTCCCCAGTGTATATATCATCTCAAATTCAAAACACTAATTATACTCAACACATTTTCACTACCAAAGATTCAAATCGTGCTGCAGAAAGATATTCTTTTTACTATTGTGATCGTTATATACCGTGAACCATTCCCCCAACATTTAGTGCCTCTAATAATTTAAGGAATAAACTACTATATCCAAATCAAGATCATGAGTGGGAAAATTCCACTCATGGGGTCTCAATTTCCTTGACCCATAATCCACCACCCGCTCATCATGCATCAACAAATCCCCAAGGACGATACTAGATGCATCACAAAATAAGATAGACCTATTACCTGGATCAGGTAAGATCAAGATCAGTTCTATGTTCAATTGTTTTTCAACTATTGAAATGAATTATCTCAATTATCATACCACTAAAAACTTTTTACCTTATTATACAAGCCTGACAGTGGTGCTACCAAGCGATAGAAATCATGAATGTACCTCCGATAATATCCCACCAACCCCTGGAAACTCCGAACATCTGAAACACTCTTGGGAATATCCTAAGACACAAAAACCTACACTTTCTCTAGATCCACGAACACACTAGCCTCATAGATTATGTTACCAAGAAAATGCACTTCTCTAATCCAGAATGAATAATTTGACATCTTGGCATAAAGCTGATAATCTCTTAGTGTACTCAGAACTATGTCAATATGTTGGGAATGATCGTCAAGAGTTCTTGAGTACACCATGATATCATCAACAAATACAACCACAAACTGATCCAGGTAAGAATGAAATATTTGGTTCATCAAATCCATAAATACCTCGGGTTCATTTGTTAAGACAAATGGAATCACCACAAACTTAGACAACCCATACTGACTACTGAAATCTGTTCGCGGTACATCAGAATGTATCACCCTTAACTAGGGATAATCTGATCTCATATCAATCTTAGAAAACACTGATTTACCCCTGAACTGGTCAAAAATGTTATCTATTCTAGGAATAGGGTACAAATGTTTCACCATCATCCAATTTGAATTCTGATAATCAACACACAACCTTAACAAACCATTAACCTTATTTTAAAAAAGAAAAGGAGATCCACAAGGGGACATACTAGGATATATGAACCCCTTATTCTCCAACTCCTCAAGATGAACCTTTAACTCCTAGAGTTCTGCCATTACGATTTGGTATAGCGGAATAGAAAATAGATCCACTCCTGGAAGAAACTCATATGTGAACTCAACATCCCTCTCGGGTGGTAAAACCAAGAATTCTCGAGGAAACACATCCTGAAACTAATCCACTACTGGAGGGAAGAAAAATGGTTTCCCTGTTTTATCATCGAGCACAAGACATGAAACTTGATCCATGAGGCTTATTTAGCTGCTAACATAGTGGTCCTGCATGACCTACTCTAACATCCCACTATCCATGATAGACAGAAGTGTCACCCTCACGTGACATAAATGATACCCTATGATGGTAACAATCTCTGTGAACCCAATACAAAACCAAACAGTCCATACCCAAGACTAGGTCAAATCCTGACATCATGAGAACAAACAAGTCCCACAGGAAATGATACCGGCCAACATCTAGAGAACACCCCTTATATTACCTAATATCTTCATTTTGCACCTCCAATGTAGTGTCAATCGAAATAACCCCACACACACTCTCCATGGAACAACCCAAAACTACCAAAAAATGAGTATAAATAAATGAGTGTGTAGAACTAGTATAAAAAAATGCACTAGAAAGTATAGAATCTAAAAGGATCGTACCTCATACAGTTGATGGCACAACCACACCATCACCAGGTTCTGACTGAACTAGATGAAGCTAACTTGCCTCCCCACCCTAGGCTCCAACCCATTTTCCCTGTACTACACTGCCCTGCTGATGTGGGCGATCCTGCACCAAAGATCCATGTCCACCACCCCTGCCAGTATGACTCATGGAGCTCCAACTGCCCACCTAATGTATAGAAAAAAATGACTTCCCACCTCTTGGAATCTGCCTATCTCAAACATCCCGACTCACCTAATGAGGGATCCTGAAGAACCTATGTATGCGTCCCAATCTTCTACATGACCGAAACTCAACTAGAGGTCAAAGAAACGAGCCACACATGTTTCATAGCCTTCCAAAAAACTAGCATAACACCTGATCACCACCCTGAGAGGTTAACCCTCTCTTCTAAACCCCTTGAATACTTCCACCCTACTAAAATCTTCTAAAACAATACTTTCAGCCCTCAGAAGCTGCACCACTTTTCCAGTTGGTATGAAAAGACCACTACATGAATCTCCCTTCAGGTTCCCTTTTTAGATAAATTTTTGATCCACTACCTCTGTAATCCTCTTCAAGGGATTGATATTCACCTAATACCTAATCTCGTATCTCATTCCATCTTGAAAACACCTTGTAACTACTACCTCATCCACTTCAAATGTTAGGAAAAATGGTCGCAGGTTAGTGAAATGACCAACATACTCCATCATTGACATCAATCCATTGGTCAGGCTCATGAACTCTACAACCTGCTCTTGCCTTTAAATATCGAGGTAAAAATTCTCCAAAAACTTTTCTTGGAAATCATTCCACAACATCTCCTCATCCTGCTCAGTTTGAGCCAGGATGTATCACCAATGCTTTTCTTGGCCCCAAATCATATAAGCTTCCAACTTAACTCGCTTCCCATCAGGAATCACAAGATGATGAAGTATGGTCTAGACAGACTCTATTGAGAACTTTTCTACCTTTGGAACACCCTCTCTGGTAATGGTCAGAGGGTGCTGAAGTTGAAACTCTCTGGTAAGCTCAAACATACTCCATGTAACCTTCCCTAGGTCCCAATCCATCATCTACATAAAACGTGCCCCGTTCTTTTAGAACTACTATTCTCTACTTTCCTAAATCACAACATTCACTTAATTCTCTGCTGGAGGAGTGTTCTCTGCAACATTCTATTTTTTTCCAATTGGTGGTTGACTTCATGATGTAATTTCTCTACATTTCCAAAAACGAGGTTTAGAACACATACCATATGACTTTAAAAACATCAAAACAAGAAGTATCTTTAACAGCCACAACAAACCAAATATACATGCACCATCTCAACAAATCATAACATTCTGAAAACAGCATCCCGATCATCTCTACCACGAGTCATGATCCATAGGGGGAAAAACCATAAACCACTATAAGGCTCATACAACATGTTACAAAATAATTTTCATTCATTAAAAACCCTAAATTAAATATATTTCATTAATAATCAGAAATCATTATTTTATCTTCACTTGTTCACATTGTTTCATTCATGACATTTTCCTTTTTCAATTACCAATATGCAAGGTGCATTCCATCTTTCACACCCCACTCACTCAACCCGCATATTCCTACCCTGATTCATGTCACCTATCTCTCTAGGTTCCTTAATGATGCATTAATGCACATGATTGTTCCATTGAGTCAATGAGCCAAATATCCTAAAACCATCATGTCAAACAACATGTGAATCACCCAATGGTGAAATATCATCAACTGTAATATCAAAAAATCAAGAAAAAAATTTACTACTCTAGGTGACTTGGGGTTTCCCCCATAAATTGGATAGATACTCCCAAGAACGAGCTCATTACTAAGGCCCATCACATCATAACTCCCATATACCGTCCCCAAATAACACGATTTCAGAGAATGAGAAGAATAACCTCTTCTAATAACACTTTGTAATGTACCAAACTAGTATGACACTATATCGGTGCTCTAGGATGGGTGGTTACATGACCTTAAGTGAGCCTCCACATATGCCAAAAGCTGTCGACTAGCAGAGGGGGTCCAAAAGGTAAATTGGGGAGACTATACCCCCTTTTTATCAGAGTAAGACACAACATAAGATACAAAAAATAATAGAATAATGACCAATAATACAAGAAACTGCATAAAAAACCATTTCTCAAAATTGGTTTAACCATATCCAATAGTAAATATGCCATGCCATGCTACTAGTGAAAAATTGAAAATACCAAAATTGAAGAAAAACTAAAAAATACCCCAAATGATCCGGACACCATGTTTGGGTCCTCCTCCACAAGCACCCAAGCCAAACCAACTACATAAAAAGATCCATTTCCCTTTTTCTAACATGAAAACAAGATGTCTTCTTGGGATACCAATGGTGGCCCGAGTTGGGTGTGAGTACAATGCAATAGGACACCACCAACGGTGTCTAAAAAATATCCAGTATAATGAATTGTGCATGTAAAAGGGAAAAAGAATAATAAATGACAATGAATAGATTATGTGCTTTAACCATTTTAGGTACACTTCAAAAATTAATTACCACTTCTTTATCTTACCATTTCATCATGTATTCCATTACTCCTATTTCCAAATCATTTAACATGGCTTCATAAAACACAACAAGTGACAAGGGATTAAATTGCACAATCACATGCATGAGGAAAAAATTGTAATTTTTTCTCACTAGGAAAAACATTCTCACGAAAAACACACCCTTACCTAAAAACCTCAGTCCGAGTGGATGCAACTATTGGGGGAATAGAGCCTCAGTCCTCTTCCTTAATATGACATCCCGCCTTTTTATTACATAACCTTTCATTAGATTTTACAAATAGAGGATCTTAAAAGTCCAGTGTCTTGGTAATCATAAACATAAATCATGAAAATAAAAAAATTATTCTAAACCACTTATAAGGATTAATAATAAGTTCATCCTAGGTACAATTACTGCATCTCATAAACTGGAGACATACATTCAAAGGAAAGGGCGAGCAAAAGGCCCCGTAAGGGTAAACAAGGGAATCAGTTTACTTGTGACTACAATAAGAACCTGAATAAAAACATAAGGAAATTAGCAGTAGATGTGTAGGAATATCATAATGAAAAGAACATGAATCATAACTTGAATATTTGGATACAACATTTCATTTATAAATTAATGAATATATCACCAAGGTTTATCCCCGAGGTGTCATAAACATTACCAAGGTTATTCACCATGGTTTCATGAAACTTGTCATCTCTAGAGATTAATTCTTTACTCAATGCATTAGAGTGATATCAGGGAACACCCTTAATATGACTTTACATTCATGTGAGCCACATAGATCATAATTAAACATTTCATAAATAACCCAAATAGATTCAAAGAAAAGGGTTCTGTGTCAAAATCGTGACGTTTAAAAAGAGTTTAAAAATAAGATCATTATTTCATTTATACCCCATGGAAAGGTAGTGAGGGTTATAGGTATGTCAATTATAGAATAATATATACCATATTTAAATATTTATGAACACCCATAGAAACGAAATAGGTCTGGGTATTCACATAAATAAACAAGGGAATTTCTTGAGAGAAAGAGATAGACATTTTGAGACGAAAATTATGTAGCCTAATGACGTCAGTTAAACATTCAGAAAACACATTGATGATAGAAGAAAGGGTCTATCAATATTTGTAACTAAAATGGACAGTAATAATAACATATAAAAACATACACTCAATATAAAGATATGGAAAATATAAAACACAATATAAAGGAAGTCATGACTTAAAAGAGGAGGGTGAAAGGATCCCTTACCATGAAGAGTAACATCGAAAACGTGAAGGTTGGGGCCTTGGAAGGCTTGAGGGAACCTTGGTAGGACTTTTGGAGAGGTAAAGAGGCCAAAACCCCGTTTAGGATGATTTTGGAATGAAATGAATGAGAGAAAATGGCTTGGTATTTATAGGGAAAATGAGTCAATATATTATTAATGTCCAAGGGACACCTCATCTATGGTATTTGCAAAACCAGGGTCTTGCCCATGGTATTTTCCCATGGTATTGGCCAAAGGGGACACCTCATAGAATATATCACTATTCATTAGTCGACCAAAAATCTTACATCATTATTAAATCAATAATTATGTCATTAAACACCCGAAACTCAAAACTTCATTTTTACTATTCACCGAAAATTCAACTGTTTCAGAAAAAACCCAAAAATTCACCCCAACCTAATATCGATGCTCTGAAAAAAATAAAGTCCATTTCATGAAAATATTTTTCTAAATATTTTTAATTGAATTTTAAAATATAATCATTATTTATTCCAAAAATACAACTTTAAAACTATAACTCATTTTGTAACACCATAAAAAACTAATCAAGGTCCCATAAAATTATCATATAACCTTAAAAAAATAAAGTAACAATTTATGATTAAATTTTATGAAAATAAATTTCCATTTTAAATTATAAAATTAATAATAAAGTTTTAAATAAAATATTTATGGCATACAAAAATAACAAAACTTAAACTATGACCATTTTCCACTTTTAAGATGTCTAAAATGTATATATACATTCATGGGTGATGTTTCTACGTTTTTGGTCAAATTACTATTCATAACTATTCATATGGCTATGTGACTATTCCTACTTCACTATTCACTAAAAACCATGTTGATCTTATTAGACTCTAAATTTTTTACTGCACACAACTGTAGAAGACCATTTTTTGAAAATCATTTCACATTATTAATTCTTTAGTGAATACTAAAATATTTTAAAACACCTTTTTTTTTCTAAATTCATCAACATTACACAACCTATATTTACCCGAATATTTGAGATTCACAAACATTTCCATAGGAATAAATAAAAATTTTATTTATAAAAAAGGATTACACAAATTAGTTAATGTCTCTTTACATAGCCCCTTATAACACCAGCAAATGACCTATGTGTAAGGTGTGCACTGGTGATAGAATCTTGGGGTTTCTCGGAAACATTGCCTGAGTGGTGATTTCTATTAGCATGAACTTCTCCCATAGGCGATTCTGTTCAAGCTTCATACGTTGAAGTTCGGCTTGGGCTTGGTCCAGAGAAAAACCTAGTGATGCTACCTCCTTCCCAAGCTCCGAAAGATGGGCTTTATATGGCTTGAGTCTATAGGATGAGGCCTTTCAATCTTCTTTCTGTATAAATTAACAATGATAACCGTATTTATAAAAACACAAAGTTAAGATTATAGTTTCTAATAGTCATATTGACCAACGGTCATATAACAGTCGAAACCCAACATTCTTATTTTAATTATACCAACTTCATTAATTAATAGAAATAGGTTGGTTCATTATAAAATAAAATAACACAAAAAATTAAGAAACAAGTATAATTAAAAAGTTCAGGTCGTTACACCTAGACCGTGCATTAGGGGTGGTGTTTAGAGCCTCAATACAACTCGCCCCGTGAGTGTGAAAGCTCAAGTCAATACCCCACTCAACCAAGCCATGTGCACATGATATATATATATATATATATATATATGGGTGTGTGTGTGTGTATCCATCAACCATTCACACAAAATCACAACCATTTCCCATGGAAAACCTAAATCATAATAATAACATGAGAGTTAATACCATGCCTTAACCCATTAACTCATTTACCACATTTCACATAATTTAGTCATTTATCCCAAGAACCTCTCATTAGGCTTATCCCACTAAGAATTAATTCATTGTGAATATCTTACTAGGATTCTTTCATTATGCATAACTCACTAGGCTTCATTACTAGTTTCATAATCTATTCCATTATGGTCTTTAACCATTTACATATATTATCCCAATATCAATTATGTTATTACTTATCCTAGGTTCATAACCTATCTTCTATTCCAACACAAACAATCACATAAACATGTTTATCAAAGGATCAACATAAATACTCTATACTCTCACTTGTTATTATCAAATCCCTAGGTCTGGGGAAGTCGGAACACCCAATAGGTGGCCCTGGATTAGTCCCATCACCCTCAACACATCCCATGTGGATAATGAGGGTTTCCATTTACCTTCTTAATATGATTTTTACCTAAACATTCCATGGGTAATCAAAACATACCAAGAGGCAAACAAGAAAAAAACCACAAATAAACCATGGGACATAACTTGTAGACCATCTACCTCGATTCTATGGGTGAAAGCACTCTACATCAAGCCCCTATGTTCCACTTCAAACAACCCGTGATTCTTCAACATAGATCTCACCCAAAGGGTAGGGATTTGGAGCTTTGGAAAGAGAGAATAATAAGATACAAACCCTAAACTCAAGAGAGAAGAAAGGATGGGATTTTCCTTATCTGGAGCATCGATCCATAACCGACGACACCAATATACCTTATGAATGAGGGAGATTGATCTATTGGAGCTCTTGGATGATTTGGTTCATTACTGGGTCGAATAGAGGAGAATGAGATACAAATCTTGAGTTGGGGTTGAAAATCTCGAAGTTGAAAAATTGTAATTTTTTAAATGATTCGGGGCCACACAGTTTTACGGAATAGTTTTCCAAACTGTGCACAAACCGTACTAAGGCCACTATCCAAAATCCCACCTCCTGCATGATTTTTTGGGTTGTCCACACAGTTAGTACTATCCATGGACATACCATGCAACCTTCCCATTAAAATCCATTTTCACTATTTTTCATGTCTCGATCCCTCAGAACACCCCCGATCCTCCATAGAGACTTTGGTAATCAAATAATTAACCAAAAAAGGGTTTAAAACCAATAAATAAATAGGAACATACATTTTCAAGATCCGAGTTCATACAATACATAAACATAACTTCTATTTCCTCCATATTAGCGCATCGAAAAATATCTTAATTGCTTTTAAAGTCCCATATTGATTACAACCTTCAGAGATTGGGTTTTAATACATTGAAGAATAAGTCAAATTTTCCTTCAAGTTGAGTAGAAATAACCAACTACTACCTCACAAGTCTTGTAAAATATGATTCATATGCACCGATAGATTCACCTTCCTTATGTCTATGCTATTGGAATTCCTTATCTATCATTGTTTATAGAATATGAGGAAATTAAATACTGATAAATATCTCAACAAAATATTCCCATTTTATAGATTTAATTACTTCTTGTTCCCTCATGTTCTTAATATGTTTTCATCATTGACATGCTTAACCTTCCAAACAATTACTATCCATAATAGAGTTTTCATGCTCCGAACAAAAAATAACAAAAAATGTATTTTCCGTGGTATTGATACACTACTTGGAAACAAGTTGATTAGAGGAAACACTAAATGAAGGTGGGTGTTTCCTCATGAAGTACTCAAAATAACGTTTTCCTTCTTTTTCACGTCGAGTTGTTAAACATTATTCATAGTTTGGAAATGTTGTGTGACAATAGAATCAATGTTCTCTATTCCCTCTCACATAACAACCAGTACCTTTGGAGGAAAATCAATTCATTTTACTGTTCATTAAGCATTAACCTGGTTCCTTCAAGTTCCAGTTGATAATTAAAACCCAAATAAATAGCATGATAAAGACATATCTCAGTGAAAAACCACATAATTAAATAAAACATCTTATAGTGTGTGTAAATCTTAACCCCTTATTTTTTGTTAATGAAAGTATACTATTATCCTAGGTTATTTATATTTATATTATATTCAAATCCTTTATGAAAGTTCACAAAGATTGTTTGAATTCCCAAAGCATATCCAGTGGGACTGTCAAACAATGTGTGCAATACAAACCATTTTCGTGCACTGTTTCCCTATTGAGTCTATCGAAATACAGTGTTTTTAGGGCTATTACCCCAATATAGATTTGTTCTAAAGACACATCCACTTGTAGTATGAAGATAGGGATTTATTTTAAGGATATCACTCACAATATCATTTTCCAAAATTCAATGACATTATCCTATAATTTAACACATCCTATTAATCCTTGGATACTCCCCATGAAATATCCTTATAAATATCCCTAGGTATCTCACTAATATTTTTCTTATTAGTTTTTAATGGTTAACTAACACGTTCCTTTGATACCAACTATAGTGAACCATGGTTAACTTATATGGAAATTACATCAACATAGATAAATATTCAGTATATTACAAAAGTACATTCCCAAGGAGTGTAATAGTTTCGTGTCCATGGTAAATTAAAAAAAAATCATATAACTTTGAGAAATATATTCAGGGTTCTCACCCATTAGTATGTATACTTAAAATATTTCTTCATAACATAGGGAATGTAAGCATAATAAAGGGTGAGATCAGATGATGAGTAAGATTAAATAAAAGAGATATGTAAGCATGACATGAGTACAAGTTTTTGAGAACATGAGAATAATATTTAATGATCATAACCTATATATAAAAGATGATATACATGAGTCAAGAAATAAATATTTACATTTCATAAGACATGAATTATTAAGGAATCAGGAGCATAATCCATGAAAGAATAACATAGGCATACGACATAGAATTTTTAGAATACACATAAGAATAGAAAAACATATGTCTAGGACACAAACCAAGACCTTTATAACATGTTATAATCAGGTATTAACCAACATAACTACTTCATGTATTTCATAATAATATAGGTACCCTCTTGCTTTTGGAAATGAGATTCAACTTGTATACCCACTTGTTTTTGATCTTGATCTATACCCATTATACCCTATTATTTTCAGATTTGGGATTTAAATTTTGTATCATATTTTTTTGGATAGGTCTATAACTAGTGTACCTTATTTTATTTGTTATTGAGGTACAAACCATGTACCCTCTTGTTTCTAGTCTAGGGCTATAACCCTTGTACCATCATTTTTTAAAGCATGGGATACAACCTATGTACAATCTAGTTTTTGGGAATGCGATAAAAACCATGAACCCTTTGTTATCATATACTATTTATCTTTAAACAATGTGTTGTAGGGAGATCTAGGTCTTCACTATCCCACAATGAAATCATAAATACATGTTCCATGTGAAAATAACACACTCATCATATCATGACCCATAAAAAGATATGGGTTTTATAGTTAACATATCGTAACCCATGAAATAAAATGGGTATCATAAACATTTCATCATATCCTATCCTAATGAAAATAGATAGGTTTCATAATCTTTTAATCTCAAAACAAAATATGAAATGAAGTGAGTTCTGTGGAATTTTATCATGTTATAAACCAAGGAGGAGAAACATGTTTCCTAATAAACCAGACATCAAAAGTACATACCATTTAGATAACAAATAATAATGTTATCCTTAGATAACAAACCTTGTATGGAATGGGTAACACCAAAAAATGTTTTATTAGATGAAAAGTAATCTTGAAAGGATGATTTAAAAAAAATTGAGGAAATTATCAGAAATTTTCTATGATGTTTTATGTATTATTTTTAAATATTATATAGATTAATTACGAAACCATGAACTAAGATGAAGTGAAATTCTAAGGCTCACTGACCCAAGGATAAAATTTGTGAATAGTATTTAAATATTAAATATAATTTATGCGTGGGTTTCATAAAAACTTATAATAACATCTAAATGGGTCCCTAGATAAAAAATCTAAGGGAACAATTGTGTTCAAGGAAGTGACTTTGCCTTAGGCACAAACTAACATCGGCCAGTATGGGTCATCTATGATAATTATTTTAAGGAGTTTTTAAAGAAATTTAATAAAATAAAGACGTATTTGACTTCCCATTTTTGTCAATGTAGTAATTATTATTCTTTTATGTAATCCTTTGGGCAGAGGTCCAGTGTTAGGTTTATAACCCTGGAATTACCTAGGGTATTTGGAGAGAATCCCTAGATATTCTCAAAGGTGAAATAGTAGAGACATCGATCAGAGATCATTCATGATGGATCTCTCTATAAAAAATCAATCTTCAATATAGAACAATCCAATTACTAGGTAGGATGTGTTATTTTTTATTTTCTTCCCCGCCGTAAATTCAATGGTGAATGTGGACCAACCAATGAACATATTGATCCATTGATCAATCGTTCATTTCGGGATGGGTTATACTTTACTGGATTATCGAGGTTTGTCTATTTGATAATTTATTTGATTTTTTGATCATTATTATGGGAACATATTTACTCTGAAAAAAATGGTTGGGGTTCATTCCAAGAATTTGTTCTATGATCTTTTACCCATCTTATTTCCACATGTGTTCATAGATATTCATTGGTTTATCAAGGATAAATCTTTACACCTTTGTTTAATAGTGTAATGATATGAAATCAAATATCCAACACTAAGAAGACCTACCGAGGTACGACAATGATAGTGACTGGTGAATCGAAGTAATTCCGGAGATATCATTCTTTAGCAGTTTTTATCGAATGGATATAAATTTGTTTTATGAATCAATTTAAGGTCAAAAACACATCAATTCGGTGTTAGGGTGATGAAATTACAATGGATCTAGAGTTTTGAGTTGAACAGATCACTAGAATGACATCATAGTTTTCGGTTGTGCTGTGCGGAGGAAGAACACGAGATTCTAGAAAATCATGATGTACACGACATGTAATCTAGGGTGACATGGTATGTGGACCCCACTGAGTGAGAGATATTGTATCATGAGATAGTTAAATGTCACATGGCATGTGTCCCTATCAAACGGTTTATAATTCATTCCCAGAGACTCAGCATGTATCTTGAGAGATACACAGACAAGGGGTAGAGTACATGGGTTGGCTATACCGTGTGTACCCCACCAAATGTGTTGGATTGGACCAAGAACACAAACTAACTCATGTATTGTTACATGGAATGATACACAGAAGTTGAAACCATGTTCTAGAATTGGACCCGAGTACACAGGTCGACCTCATATGTAAGGAAATTGTGTGTTACCATTATACATGGCATGTACACATATTCTACATGATAGGTTCTAATGAGACATTTCCTTGTTCACGTGTAGTACCCAAGGTCAATGGACATAGTGTGTGACCCTAATACGTTCTGTTTATAAATTTATACATGGGTATATTCTATTTTCCTCCACATTTAGGACAATCTTCATTAGGATTAATTACCATATCACTTCCCTGAAGGTAGGTATGAATCATTTCCTACTCATAGGACTATGATACCATCAGCCAGATTTCCGGGATAGAGTTATTGGAATCTTTGAAGAGGCCAGAAATATTATCCTGTATTCATTATTCAATCCATAGGTAGATTATTTAGTATTGAAATAAAGAACTTATTAGGACATTGATCCTTGACTTAACATGTTAATACAGATGGAGTGTTTGGTATCAACCCATGGCCTTGGCGGTGATAATCATGTGTGGTACTATATTCTCATCAGATCAATTAGAGTATCTCCCTCATGACTATTCTCGATGAATAGTACTTCCTAGAAGGTCTTCATCAATTCTATCTAACTCAGGAGCATGTTCTACCAAATGAGTGCTTCATGTAATCATCAGAATGAATCCATAGTGTCTTTATATAATGGTTACGACTTACCTCTAGAATGTGTGTCTGGTATTGTGTTTATCAGGATACCACTACTATTTGTGCTATAGACATATACTGTGTAGAGATGAGAATATATTCCTTTGTGTATTTCTTTGTGGTTTTTGGGAGTCCTACTAAATATTATTATACTCACCAATGCATTGGATTTTCAAATACGTGTCCTGTCTTGTGTAGATGAGCGACCATTCGATGGGGTCAAATGAGGACCATGACTAGATGGTGAATTGTGAGATCTGGAAGGCTAAGGTGTTCCTTTGGCTATAGATAATAGTCCCAATACCTTTTTCATAGAGGTGGGACTTGTTCTTATAGACTTATTTTTAGTGGTTTTTCATTCTAGATCAGTTTACATTATTGTAATTTACTTTCCCTTCGTACTCTAGTTGGGATATAGTGGAATGCATGCATTTAGTTCTTTGTAGTTGTTACATTTTATCATTTTTTGGGATTAGAGATGTGTGTGTGAAAACATTTACCTAGGAAATGAATCTCATGTTAGTTATATTACTACCTGGGGCTAGTCACTGGCCCGTTACCTATTAGAGGTTGTCTTGGGGAGTTTCAACTCAAGCCCCGTTGGGACGGGTCAGAAAAGAGTGGTATAATAGGTGGTCGGTTCTAATATAGGACAATTAGTCTATGATATTGATTTGGGGAAACAATGTCAGGTGTATTGAGTTCAGATTTAAGGATAGTTACACAAGTGTTGTTTTGGGTGACTAATGTTCGCATACACCATGACACTAAACACATTCGTTTCCACTCGGTACATGAGAAAAATAGTTGTAGGAAAAATAATGGTAGATGCATCATATTGTAATGAGTTGGGGTTTTTATATACATCTTGTGTCATCTCTCCAGATATACTCAATGACCATGCTACATATGTTTTTATTAAGTGATTACCCTAAGAAACATAATAGATAAGATTCAGTAGCTTGATCATGAGAATGACACCCTCAGTGATAGGTCTTCGATACAGGGACTGGTTCCCTATATGTGACCTCCTAGTGGTGCACCAAATATACGTCCAACTATGGAGCAGCACGTAGTACCCATAGTACCTGCAGAATAAGAGTGCATGATTAGAAAATGTGAGAAGTTTTAGAGATAGAGATCGTTCAGGTTCTAAGGTGAGCCTAACCCTCAGGTGGATGAGGACTGGCTTGAGGTGATGAGATATATTTTCAACCTAGTCTAGACACCAGAAGATTAGATGGTGGTCCATGCGGTGATCCTTCTACATGGTTCTGTAGGGATATGGTGGAGTTTTTATTTCTATACTCATAACAGGGTGACTATTTGATGGGCCAAATTAGAGCATCTATTTAGAGAGGATTTCCCACATGTTATGCTGAAATCAATTCATATACAATATATTATTCATATCTACTAGGGAATCATGATAGTGGATGGTTATTTATCAAGGATCAAAAAAATTTCCTTGTACTCAATATATATGGTTAGGGATCGGTACATTAGGGCTAGAACCTTTGAGAGAGGTCCTCATAGAGATATCCAAGACAGTGTTACACATATATGAATTCCTACAGATGATGGTGTTCTGGATTGAGATTTAGTGGTTGAAAGATTCTTGGTTTTGAAGATACAACCAGCGACAATAAACATTGGATGAGTAGGAGCAGAGATATTGGTAGTATGGAGTGGATGTTAGTTCTAGGGACCTGGAAATTTGAAACATATTAATAAGAGGTACAATGGTAGATTATCTATAGTTCAGGTCCCACATGTAGGTTATACTATGTCTAGGGAGAGGCATTGATATTCATGTGATTGTAGGGGACATCTCACTCGAGATTTTTTGACCTTCTGTTCTACTGACATGGAGGTAGTTGATGCAACACTATGGTAGAGATAGTGACAAGAGTAGGTGGATCTAGAGGGCGGTGGAAGTGGAAAATAATATGGGAGAGTAGTATAAGGTGGTTGAAATTTCGACATGTTAGCACCACCACCCCTAGGTTTTCCACACCAGACTCTGGGAACTAGAGGACAAAGGTAGGGAAAACAGCATGGGGCCAAGGCATATGCCCTATGGGCTCCATGAATTATTCAAGGTAAAGGCTATATCATTTTAAATTTAGTTTTAGTGATTATTAACTGATTTTATAGTCATTTTTCTCTCTCTAAATATGTTTTTCAATACATATATATTCTAGTTGAACATTTTACTTGACCCTTATTCTTGGAGAAAACTCATGAAAAAGTATTAGTTATCACAAATCCATGGCGATATTTTTACCTGACCATTGGAGGTGAGAGTTTTAGATGTATGCTCTTGGTGATAGCTTTCAGGCCTTACGAAGTCATTATTTATATGGATTGGTTATCCACAGTCCATTCCCAGATTGACTATTTTCTGGAAAAGGGTGTGGTGTGTCCATAATGACAGAACATGGTTTTCATTTATTGTTTAAAAGGAAACCCATGCATTGTAGGATGGACTCATGAATAGGAGGGTGAGGCCGATTACTAATCAGTTGTCTAGATTGATAATTAGAGTAGTAGATGTTATGATATTAAAGTTTCCAATTGTGGTGATAGAGTACGAGGGAGTCTAACCTGAAGATTTTATAGGATTACCTCCCCACTGATAGACATAATTTTTCATTGTATTACACCACATGATAATAATGATATATGCACCGACATAAAAGATGTCTCCCTTAGACCTTCATGATATGAAGGTGTAGTTGGAGGGAATGCAGATGAGGGGAATCATGAGGCCTAGTGTTTCACCATAAGCGGCCCCAGTTTTGTTTTACAAAAAGGAATATAGGAGATTGAGGTTGTGTGAGGACTACAAATGATTGAACTAGGATTATGTGAAGAACATGTATCCAATTTCAAGAAATGATGACATTTTTGATTAGTTGATAGGGGGAAATCATTCTTAAATGTAAAACTCCGATCAAGATATCACCAGCTGCGAGTAAGAGATGCAGATATACTGATGATGATTTTTTGATGTTTCTACAGTTATAATGAGTTCTTGGTGATTCTATTTTGAATCATTAATTCCCCATTAGTGTTCATCGAACTCATGAATTGTATCATTCAACCTTACATAGACTAGTTCATGGTAGTCTTCATCGATGATATCCTTATGTCCTCAACATATATGGAAGACCAAGACAGACACTTAAGGTTAGTTTGGTATATAATACAAGAGAACTATACTTATCTGAAATTCTTGAATTTATAGTTTTAGAATCATGTGGTCTAATTTCTGGTACATGTTTTCTCATTGGATGGTGTGGATGTGGAACGCACCAACATTGAGGCAGTGTTATCATTGGAGCCAATAGGGAGCGTAACAGAGGTGAAGAGTTTCCTCAGGATAGTAGGATATTATCATAGACTCATACCGAATTTCTCTAGGGCATCAGTACCTATGATCATTTGAATAGAAAGGGGAATCCTATTTTTTGGATATAGAAGGGGAATAAATATTTTTAGCCATTGAGATTGAGTTTGACGATCACTCCAATAATGAGATTTTTCGATGAAGGTATCATGTATGTAGTGTTATGCGATGCATCATGGAGTAATATTGGTTGTGTCCTGATGTAGAGGAAATTGATGATTTACTATTTTTGGAGGAAGTTAATACCACTTGAGTAGAAATATTCGATTGATTCTTTTAGTGTGTGTGCGGTGGCATCATGAGAATCTTCCAATGAGAATTTGGGAACGAGAGGATCAGATTTGTACTTAGTAACCTATTCATTTTGATTTTTCATTTCTTTATATTTTTATGTATGTAATGCCCCATAGTGGAGAGAATGTATTGTATTTTATTTTCAAAGTATTATTTTTAAATATTATATTGAATAATTTTGAGACCAAGTGCTGAGACGATGTGCGATTCTAAGGCCCGATGTGCCTAGAATAAATGTTTGAATAATATTAAAATATTAAATATCGCACACATGTCGTTTTCCTAAAAAAGTTGGATAATATCTATATGGGTTCCATGATATGAAATCAGAGGGATCCATTGTGTTAAGATTATTGGATTTACTTTAGGAATTACATAGCATTAGTTCGCATGGGTCGGCTATGAAACGTAGTTTCGTGCATTTTTTATGAAATAAATTAACTTGTAAATTTATTTTATTTCTTTGTTTCATGGATGAAGAAACAAACATTATTTTTTTGTAAGATATTATATAGTGATATAGGGTAAGACGTAGAATCCTAGAATACACTATAGACTATAGAGAGAAACGGAAGAAAATTTTCTCAACAGTGAAGATAGAGATGTGGAATGATGATCATTAATGACAGATCTCTCTAGCATCAATCAATATTCAACTGAAAATTATGTAATTACAATGTTTGATGGGTTATTTTTTATTTTACTACCCCATTCATAAATTTAATGAATAATGGAGATCAAATAATGAAAAATTTGATCCATAGTTCTATCATTCCATGTGGGATGGGTTATATGTTGTGGGATTATCAGGGATTGATGATTTGAGAATTGATTTTATATACTTATCATTATAATGGGAATGAACCATGGTCTGAACAAACAATACTCTAGGTTCATTTCTCTAATTTCATCCATGTTTTTTTCTCCCATGTTGTTTCCACATGTGTTCGTCGTTCTTCATTGGTTTATGAATGATCTATCATTGCAACTTCATTTCTTAGTGCAAAAATCCCAAATTGCTGATCTAAAACTAGGATGAAATAATGGAGGTGTGATGATGATAATGAAGGGAAATTCAAAGAGATTTAAGAGATATTATTCTTCAGTTGTTTTTATCAGATGGATTTAATGTGGTTTTATAAGCCAATTGATAGACCAAAACAAATCTATTTAGTTTTATGTTGATGATAGAAATTTTCATATAGTGTTTCGAGGTGAAAAAAATATAGAACAAGATCAGTAACATTTACCAAGTTACACCGAGGAATAATGAGTGATTCTCGATAATCCTGATGAACATGATGTGTAACCTAGGGTTAAATGGTATGTGGCCCCCACTGAGGACAAATAACGTTTCATGAGATAGTTAAATGTTATAAAAATGTGTGATCCTGTCACACAACAAGTAGGCCCTTCCTGGAGACTAGTCCTGTATATCAAGAGATACACTGACACGAGGTGGAGTAAATAGGTTGAACACACAGTGCGTACCCCACCACATGACTTAGGAGGGGAAAAGTACACCTACTACTGTGTGTACTGGTACATGGGTAAATACACTTGGGTTGACACTACGTACAAGTACATGACCAAAGTACATGAGGGTAACTCGGATTGATGGACACGGCGTGTTTCCATTCTACATGGTGTGTACCCTTTTTCTACATGACATGTTCTAAAAATATAGTCCATTGTACATGGGAAGTACTCATGAACCAGGGAAATGTCATGTGACCCTACATAACACAATGTATACCATTCAAAATGGCTCAATTTTCTTTTACTCTATATCATGAGAAAGTCTACTTAGGGTTTGTTCCCCTATCGCTTCCCTAAAGGTATGTACAAATAATTTCCTACTCATAAGACTATGATCCCTTCATCCAGATTTCCTAGATAGAGTCGTTGTAATCCCTTGAGAGGCCCAGAGTGGGATCCTATATTCATTCTTCACTCCCTAGGTAGCGTTTTTGTTATTTATGTGATCAACATTACAGGGCGTCAATCCTCTACTTAGTAGGTTAATCCCGATGGAGTTATTTGTATCAGCCCACGATGACGGATATGATCCTCGTATATGGTATCATATTTTGATCAGATCTATCAGCACATCTCTATCATGATAGTTCTTGATGAATATTTCTTCCTGGAAGGACACCATTAGTGCTATCGGGCTTCGCAGTGGGTTCTCCAAGATGAGTGCTTTGTGGAATATTTTGACTGAATCCTCAGTATTGGTATCCAGTGGTTGTGACTTACCTCTAGACTGCATTTCATGGATTGAGTATATTCAGATACTAATGTTATTTGTGTTGTAGACATGTATAGTTTAGAGATGACTGTATATTCCTTTGTGTTTTCCCTTGTGGTTTTGGGGTGTCCTACTAAGTATTATTATACTCACCCCTACATGGGATTTTCCTGAAGATGTCATGTATTATGTAGAAAAGAGACATTTTAATGGATTCCTAAGAGGGCCGGGACCAGATGGAAAATTGTGAGATCTGGTAGGACAATGAGTTCCTATAACTATAGGTATAAGTCTAAGTATCTTTTTCTTATAGTTTGGACTTGTGGTTACAAAAAACATTTATGGTGGGCTTGTATTCTATCTCAATTTGCATTACTTCACTTTACATTCGTAACTTACACTGTTTTGGATATAGTAGTATGAATTTATTTGGTTCTTAGTTGTTTTACAATGCAACATTTTGTGGGCTTGGAGATGTGTTCGTGTATACATGTACTTATGCAATGCATCCCATGTAAGTATATGCCTACTTGGTGTAAGTCTCTATCCCCAGGCTTATTGGTGGTAGGATTTTGGGATTTTGGGAATGGTCCCTACTAGGAGGGGTCATGACAATATATTTTGATCTTTGAATAACTATTTTTAAATCACAAAATGTTATGAAAAAATATTTCTTTGATAATAACCTGGAAAACTTATAATGGAATCATTAAAACCATTTCAGAAACATTTTAAATCATATAAAAAATTTAAAATTCTTTTCCTTGAAATTGATAATAATATATCATTAATAAAAATTTTGAAAACATTTTTGAAAACATTTTTGAAAACATAGATTTTGTATAAAATTGATTTCTAACCAAATAGAGAAATAAGTTCATTTTTTCCTAAAAATATTTTCTAAATAATATTATGTACCCAACAGTGGAAAATTGGTATCATTAAATAAAGATATCATGAATAAATATAGGATAAGAAAACTCATTTGAATTCCTAATATTTTGATCATGAATTTTAATCATTTGATTCAGGATCAAAAATAAGATCGATAAGCAATGACATTGCTTTATAAACTATTATAAATTTGGTAACATTGAATCCTAATCCATATATAATAATAAAATTACAAGAATCTATAAATTTAATTTAAATAATTATGTTCATAATATAACATGTCAAATGGTAGTATATATACTCCATAGAAGAATATACGTTCATAACATGACAAGTTGTTCAACGTATGAAAACTAAGAGAACATTACTTTACATATTACGTATCTTTTGAACCGTAAACCCCGTGAATGACATAACATTATATGGATATGTAAATAACAATAAATTTAAGAATAAAAAAAATATAATACATTCATGGAAAGTATATAAAAGAAACAAATGAAATGAGTGGAGAATATGGAATATGTCTCATAGAAATTAAATTGAGATGAGAAATCCCCTGGATACATGAGTTTCTTTTTAATCGTGAGATCCGTGGAAGAAAAATATGAATTGAAAATTTTATTATCATGAAATGAATGAAATTAATTGAATGAAATGTCATAGAGTAATATATAAACCACACAAAAATAATAAATAGTTAATATTGCCTATATATCAAAAAATAAAAGTGAGATTTGATGATAGTGGTTTTTCATGAACCACAATTCAATTAAATTCTTATTTACCTAAAAATTCACCATAGTGGCACACCCTAGGGTCGATGACAAGGAGGGCGCTCACACACACTATTTTTCTATTGTCACTATTTATAATATAACAAATATAAAAATATAATACTAATATTAATGGGTGGGAAATAATATCAAATTCATAAAATATAAATATAATATATAATAATGAAATGCAATATAGAATAATGTTAGACGAAAGAAAGTAGGAATATATTATTAGGAGGTCGTGGTGGTTGATATCATTGTTTAAAAAGAATCTCAATATTCAACTCAATGAGGTGATCAAGACCTGTCACACCTCACCTTCTCATTTGGATTGTCATTACACCATACTGTGACCTCTTCATATAAGGCAATTATATTCCTAATTTCAGCTAGGAGACCTCTTCGCTGACCATCACTACTCATGCCATGTTCCACCGTATGCACGACACAAATAGAGAAGGGAAGGAAAATAGATAAACGAGAAGAAGAAATTGGTGGTAGAGAAAACATGGTGACCACTCACTATAATCAATTTAACCACCACCAAAATTCCCATAATTGAATAAATAGATAACAAATTAAAGTACATGAAACTCAATCAAACCACCATTCCCTCCCTCAAACAAGCGCCGAGGTTAGTTCTCCATTTTTAGTAGAGTTGAGAAGTGAATAACGGTGGAAGAACACATAAAATAAAATAAATAGAAGAAATGATGTATGATGAAGAAATCTCAACTAATATATATTAAAAATAAAAATATCTATTAAAAAAAATACTCAACCTTTCCCCATGAAAATGGCTATCCTTGTAAAAGGGAGAGGAGTTACAAATTTATAGGGAAAATGGGTGAAGAAATATCTCTCAATTCTGTCCACCCGATGTTCACGACTTTTAGGACAATTAAATGGCCTTTTTGGAACATGGTCTCTTCTTTAAAGATGTTCCACATCATATTCCGCATCCCTCCACAATATTTCAGCCCTATAGGTCCACATATGAATGAGTTACTGATGTTTTAGTGCGGCACATTTAATCTGCCAAAATGACTCTTCGTTTTCCACAACTCCGACTTCCAATGCCATTACGTCCTTAAAACCAGCTGCTTTAGACGTGGGATACTTAATGAAAGATATTAATTTATTACTCCTCCAGCTCCATGTTTAAAATCAGCTCCATTGTATTGGTCATCTTTGAGATAAAATCTCAGATTTAAAACATTCCAAATCTGTACACAGTTTTCAAGGCACTGATTGTGAGCTGATTTTGGGCCTCCAAATGATTGATTGAGCTGGGACTCTAGAAGGATGAAATAAGACCCATTATTTAATTAAACCTAAAAAAAGGAATTTCACAATTTTTTTTAGTGGGGAAAATTATATATCCGAAATACAGAAGACAAATAAAATAGTTAAACACCAAAATAAAGACATTTTTGCATTTGAGCCCAAAATACCACTAAAACATAAAAATGTGACAATTGCCCCTAAACTAACACATTGGTGAGATTTATAACATTGAAATACAGTATATAATATGTGAAAATTATAGCTCCATAATTATCATAAAACCTTTACCTTATGTTTAGACTTTAGTCATACAAGATCAAAACTCCTCTTCTTTGGGTAACTCGTTTTTTTCTACACCAAAGTGCCTCCTTGGGTGGATTTTTCCCTAAGGGAGGAATATTGGATGAAGTTAAGGGTCTTGGGAGGATATTTTATATGGTTTTGGATGAAACACTGTTCTTTATAGGTGTGAAGAGAGGGGGATGAGAGGAGTCCACTTATAAGCGTAGAAAAGGAAACATTGGTTATTCATGAAACAAATTGTATGATCCCCATTTCTTGATTTTACAAGAAGTGGAAAAAATAAACCATTATAGATAATTATATGTATAAGGGTATAAATTTTGATAGAAAATAATTTTTAGAATATTTTAGTGAATCTTGTTCTCCTAATATACTATATTTAGTCATTAATTATGGTGGTTTTTACAATAATCACCGTAATAAATGTTAATTAAATTCACTAATATTTTTTGGAAAAAAGTAATTTTACTTTGTTAATAATTATAAATTATGTTTAATTTAAATATAAAATCCATTTCTCCAAATTATATTCATAGAAGTGGCAGAAAATAATTTAAAATTAATTTTGTAGATTAGAAGATATGGAAAATTTTTAATGTGAAAATGTCAAAAAGTTGAAAATGTTTTTATATCTGATTTCAATGCGAAATTGGTTCCAATGAAAATAATTGGATTAAAATATGTATAAATTATCTAAATATATTTTAAATAGAATTTAATATAATATATATATATAGAATTGATGAAAAATCAATTTTAAATTAAAATTTAGTGATTTTTACTAGTCATCAATAAATATAGCTTTTCTGAAAAATACCAAAAATTTATCTGAAGTAAATTTTTATATCGCACATTCCAAAATAATGATTTTGTTTTAAAATAAAAATTATAAAAGTGTAAAAAATTATATTTAGAATTGGTTGGCTATTAAAAGGCGGTAAAATTACCTTTTTGAAAAATATAACTTTTTTTCATAAAACTAGATTTACTCGTATATATATCCGATAAAAGCTATTATATTAGAGTAATTTTTATTGGATATTTAATATATATTATTTATTTAAATAATTAATCAATACTGGTTTTCTTAATTTTTTTAGATAATGTGGTTTTATTACATAGAAAAAATAGTTTTTTCAGAAAAATAATTTATTTTTTTGAAATGTTATTACTATCATTTCTAATTAACTGATAACCAAATATTTATTTTAGACACATTCTTAAAAAATATTTTCTCAATTTTTTTAATCATATTCATAACATCCATTTTAATTTCTAGGTGACAATAATAATCATATTTTTTACTATAATATTAATTTTCCATTGTAGTTTTGTAAAACTAATTCTTTATAGAGACTCTGACTTGACCAACATGGATATTTCGTCATTTAATATGAATATTCAGTACATTACTAAAAAAAATTCCAAAGGACAGTTATAGTTTAGTGTTTTTTGGAAACATTGAAACAAAATCACATATCTTAGTGAATCATCTTCAATATCTCCCATAAAGATCTCCACATTTTTTAATTCTAGCTAAAAACTTTATTTATATCCTTGGGAAATATAACATTAGAATGGGGTGAGATCAAATGATTAATAATGGTAAACAAGGGAGATATGAAATCATAATCATGATCATATGGTTTTTGATAACATAATCATGAAAATGTAATTTCATAAACATCATTTCAATTATCATATACATAAATCATGGAATAAAGATTATATGTTCATAAGGAATAAATCTTAATAAAATAAATAATGTATTCCATGAAATCCAAACACAGGGATAAAACATAGAAATATGGAAGACACATAAGTATATAATATGATATTCATAGTATCCAATTAATAACTTCACAGACCATCCTTGTAGTATTGGTTCACTCCCCATACCATTTTGGTGGTCATGGTTTACTCCAATGGCCATCTGAGTAGCCTGGGGTTACTCCTCATAACATCTTGGTAGTCACAATTCACTCATATAGACATCATAAAAGTCAATGATCATTCAGAAGACAATCTCCATCTATCCCATGAGATATTAATCTTTACCAAATGCATTGGAGGGAGATATATGTCCCACCCTTATCATAGTGAAATCATACATATGTGTGCCACAAGATCATAGACAATTATATCATAACCCATGGAATGAAATGGATATCATAAACATGTAATCATATAAGAATATGTTTAAAAAGGAAGTGTTCAGAATCATTTCATCCAAATTATATTCTGTGATAGATAAAAATATTTCATAGGCTTATAACCCATGAAAGAGAGAGATATTTCGTAAAAATATAACCCATGAACATGAAATGGGTTTTATAAACATATATCCTATGAAAAGTTGATGAGTTACATAAATACCATGAAATTTAGCATATTAAGTTCATATAAATGAATGAGTAACATCAATGGATGGCATCTTATATGTAAAATAACATTTAAATATCTTTCATGAAGTATTATTAAGGAAGATTACCTTTCTTCTTTGAAAAAATGTTTTTAATACATAAAAAAATTTAAAAATCATTTTATTCGAAAATACCTTGAAAAATTTAAAGAATAATTAAAATCATTTTGAAAACCTTTTTTCTTTAAAACATATAAAATAATATTCAAAACATTTTAAAAAAAAATTTCATTGATAATAATTTTAAAACTTATAAATAATTCTTGAAAACATTTTGAAACTCATTTAATTAAAATATATAAGAAAATTAAAAGGCTTAATTTTTTTAAAACCATTTTAATTTAATAAATATTAAATAAAATTGAAAACATTTTGAAACCCATCTTACTTGAAAACTTATAAAATAATCTTGACAACATTTTGAAAACAATTTTCATTTAAAGTATATAAAAGAAGCTTAAATACTTTTTGAAATTCATTTTCACTTAAAAACATATAAAATAAAAAATAAAAAATTTTGAAAATAATTTCTCAGGAAAATATATTTTAATAATGTTCTTTAAAAAATTAACATTTAAACAGGAAAACAAATATTCCAAGGATTTATGATGTATAAATTTATATATGTCATTCACGGTAAAAAGAGCATTTTTTTTTCATGGCAAAGGACTCAAAATTCATAGTTCAAAAAGAGAAAATAAGATTCCATTTAAAACATTGGTAAAATGATAAAAATTTAAAAAATAATTTAAATTATTAATGGATAATGGTATAATGTTCATGGAATCCCTTTTTAGAAAAAATGGTTTAGAAAGAGAATTGATTTCTAACCAAAGAAAGGGTAATGTTTGGCTATCTTAAAAACATTTTTATCAAATATATTATGCACCAAAATGTGGAATAAATGGTACCAATTTATGAATAAATCATTAATAACAAGAGGAGAATAAAATTAGTTATTTTTATTGAGATATGTGTCAAAATATTACATCAAAGTAAGCCTAAAATGAAATAACATTGAAAAGTGATGAGATTGTTTTAATAAATTCTTATAACATGGTAACATGGGATCATAATCTCCTTGTAAGGAAAATAAATTATATGAAGCATAAAATACCATTAAAATAAGGAAATTCATGATATTACACATAAAATTAAAGTATATACCCCATGAAATGGAATTTAGGGGCATAATAAAAAATGAGTCTCATGAAGGCCAATTGAGTCAACACTATTTCATTGATTTGGTAACGTTTGAACTATAATACCCATGAAGTAAATATCATAAAATGGAAATGTTAATACCCATAAATTTTAGTATAAGATACATAGAATAGTATCATGGGAATTACATACTCCATACAAAAGGAATGACTGAAAAACATATCATGTATCTCACAGAAATAAAAAGTAAGATGAAATCCTCTTACCATGTGTATTGAATTTCATCTTACTCACTAAAACCACTTCAATAATTAAGATAATGTTATTAATTATCATTTAAAAAACCATATTATTATATTTGATACCATACATGGTTTGATTATGACCTTATATTACCAACTTGTTAGAAATCCCATGATAAGGTTTCCCTTTGGGGAATGTTCACATTATTTTTCCCAAATGTATTAATTTGTTATATCTTTGATGTTAATCCATTATATAATATTACCATAATAAAAAAATGATATAAATAAAATTTCTATGTATTATTTTTTTATTATATTTATCTATTAAATATATAAGTACAAAATGGAATACAACGTTCAATGAGACGGTAAGTTGAACATACACATGAATGATGTTTCTGCTTTTTGTTGTTGTATTGAAAGATATATAGGATGTGACATATAGGTATATATTTATATCATCATTATTATATATTTATGATATTATATATATCCTATATAATCATTAAACCCATCCTTAATACATTTCTTGTAGTGTATGAATTAATCATATCGCATTGAGGGGCCAGTAGTACACATTTTTTAAAATGAAATTATTGTATAAAAACAAAATGAAAATTAAATGATGTGTGTTATAAAAAGGAATAAATAAGATTAAATACATAATAAATATAATATATGACATATATAAATAGTTTCTTCATTATAATTTCCAACATGAGAGGCAGTATGTAAAATTGAACAATAAACGTTTAGTTAGGCGGTAGTTCGTCGTACACATAAACAGAATTTTAATTACCCATTAGATGGAGGTGTTTGTATGTTTAGGTAAAAACATTATCATAAATAAAATAAAGTGTATTTATGATACTGGTTATGTTATAAAATAATGGAATAATGATATAGTAGGGGTGGTGAAGGAAAATAAATAAATGACTTTAGGGAAGACATTACCTCTTAATCAAGTAACCCCTTTTGGTTTATTCCATAAGGCATACATGGAGGAATTTATATAACAATGGAGGATCAAGGAGGAAATTGGGGTAGTTTTGAACTTATTTTAGTTGATTTTGGATGATCCAAGGATCTTCAGAGGTGTGGGTAATCAGGATTAAAGGATTCCATTTTATAGTAGAGGTGGAGTGACACTCTTATAAATATTTGATGTGTTAATTTCACCCATGATTTTTTGGTTTAAAAGGGATTCAATAATGATTAAAAGTATATAAACATGAATAAATGGTCTAAATACAGACATAAAATGGATTTTTACTACTGTATATGTAATTTTGGGTCTCAAATTTATGATTTAGTGCTTAGTTAAGCATAATTTTATATTAATCAATATAATTAATTTTAATTACATTGAATAATAATATTGGTAAAAAAAAAATTTGACATTATTAGACATTATAAATTATGATTATTTAAAATATGTAAACCATTTTTTCAAATTAAAATCACATAATTAGCCAAAATTAATTTAAAATTAATCATGCTAACAGGACGACTCTACAAGTGATTAAAGTAAAAATGATCAAATGTTTTATATGTTATTATACCAAATTTAAATGTAAAATTTTTCAAATGAACTATATTGGATTAAATGATAAAATTTTATCAAATTAAACATTGAAAACAATTTAAAATATAATTTAATATTATAAATAAAATAGATGAAAAATTAGTTATGAATTAAAATGTAGTTTTTTTAAACATTCATTAAAAATTAAATCGTACAAAAAAATACAAAAATATTATACTAACAAAAATTTTATGTTTTCATTACAAATATAATTTTACCTTTTACATATTATATTTATAAAATTTCTAAAATCTGTATTTAAAATAGGATCTTCATTAAAAGGTGTTGAAAATAGATTTACAAAAATTATAGGTTTTTATGCATAAAATTATGTTTGTTATTAACTTATGTTTATAAAATATATTGGATAAATATAAAAATATTTTATTGAAACATATTTATTATATAAATATCAATAAATAATTGTAATTAATTTAACTTATTATGTTAAAAAACATTGTGACTCAAAAAATAATAACAATTCCCTTTATATTCAATCAGTTTTAACATTTATTTATAACTAATTGGTAACCTATGAATTCATATTAAATTTTTTGAAACAAAAAATTTTCATAAATTAATAAATACTGTTCATAAAAGTTAATTTAACTTCAAAGTTATAGCTTATTATATTAGAAAATAATATTTGAATTATATATTATTGTTTGGTTAAACATAATCATGCGTGTCACAGAAACCATCGAGGAAAGTCATTGTTGTTTGTAACGAAAACTATCCTTGGCATTCCATGTGGATAAAGCTAAAATTTATGTTGTGTGTAGTGAACAATTAACATGTCATTCAATATAACACATGAAAAACATATAAAATAAACTATTTTTCAGTGTCATGTGAAATGAAAAATATTGAAAAGGTTAAATTAGTTTGAAATAATATTATTCAAAAAATATAAGGGTGTTACATTTTTCACCCTTAAAATGAATTTCACCTTTGAAATTTGTCTGTGTAATCAATTGTTTAATACCATATAGTTTCATTCAAAGATATCCATAGTGTAAAAATAGATATTATAACATCCCTTAAAAAGGAAAAGTTGGAACCATAATGGTTACCCAAATTAACATATAATCATGTTTCCATATAGAAGAATATATATTGGGTGTTATGATTGTAAATTTTGGAAAAGCATAAATATTTATTGGTAGTGATTGAGGTCATCAATCCCAAATAAGTGAATGATCAAATAAAATTTGAGGTACTCAAACTCATAAATCTATGATGATTTAGAAGGCTATATATTCAAAAAATTAAGATATTATGACTATTTTTTATCATTATCTTAATAATGAGTAACTCTTCTATCGAACAAGAGTATAAGAAAATATAATTACTTGATATATTAATATTAAAAAAATTATATTTTGGTGGTTCTTTTAAATATTTTTTTTTCATTCATTACTTCGAGAAATGGATTTCTAGAAATTATCATTTATTTACAAATCCCGAAAATAATCTTTTTGCAGATATTAAGAACATTAAAAGGATTAAAATTATTACTATTTATCTATAACTATTATTAAAAGTAATTAATGTAAATACATTAATCCCAGAACATAAAAAGTAACACTAATGTTTCATCATAAATAATTATTCATAAAAAAGTTATTATACATTAACCCGAACATCATGTAGGCCTATGGTAGGTGTGAAACCCTTATCATCCTTCGATCAAGGGTTCAATACACATGACCCTACTAGACATGATTGGTCACACCCAACTTACATTATGTCCTTTTCTAGAACATCACTAATATAATTTCCAAAATAAATAATATAGACATGATTTAAATAAGGTTAATCACTTAAATATCCTATTAAAGAAGGTTTTATATACAATCTCAGTGCATCAATACTTCCTCAAAAGTTTACCATATAATTTTAATGAATGGTTAACCTTATAACCCTTCTAAAATATGGAAATCCAACACATTGGAAATAAATCCATGAAATCAGATTAACATTGATTCCCCCATATATAAAAAAATTAACTATTGGTTTTCACATTCCAAACATGTTAATAACCCCATCATACATTCTATTGAAACATATTAATAACCTAAATGACCGTAAATACTTATTAAAAACATGCATGCTTCATTATTCAATGTATAGGGGATTTATTTGATAAATACAATAAGTTGTAAACTCACTCATGATAGCATAAACTACTTTTCAACAAGTCTTTAATTAGTTATAAGGTAATAAACACTATACAATTTACTTATTCATCCCACATATATTTATAAAAACAACATTATAATAAAATAAAGAACATATTAAGGGTTATATTTCCCTTAATCATGTGTTTTATAAGGACATCTCCTTCCATTATATCGCTTTTATATTCTACGAGAACCATTTAACGTGTTCTTGTAAACCAATAGTGAAAATAATAAACCAAAAAATACATATATATTTCACCATTTATATAACATACATCATGAATCAAAATACATAAAATCTATTATTATTGCACTTCATACTTATTTAACTAGTAATGATACCTCATCCTTTTACAAAATACCTATTTCATTTGACATTTCATCTATAGTCTCTTCATCATCAACATTGTAAACATTAATCAAACAATATTGATGACTCTGTTTATGATATTTCTTCTTGGGACATTGAGTGGGATAATGACCATTTATTCCACACATAAAAAAAGTCAAACTTCAATGATATATTAGGGAGGCCAATATTCTCATCCATTCAACTAACTAAACTCTTCAATTTTCCCCTATAGTCACTTTCATTTGGTACTTCATCACCACAATCAAAACGTCTTCTTATTACACTAATACAATTACATAGATGATTCCTTATACATTCTTGACAGAAGGGAAGCCGAATATTCTTTCCTATATGGTTTCCATTACCAAAAATCTAAGAATTTTTTTTATTTTTTTCCTTTGTGAGTCTGAAAGTTGTTTAAGCTAAACATTGTTAATCATGTTCCACGAATATTGAATAAGCATGATCACAACATCTATCACTCTAGTGATCATTCCAATTTAATGATCCTCAGTAAATAATACATAACATTAAATTTTAGACCAGTTCCTTCCTGTTCCTGCCCTTGATTAAAACGAAAATCATAGTGTGATCATTACTTATCATAGTATATAACCACATAGTCATGAATTGAATTACTTATATGATGTCTAAATCATGAAACCTTCCTTAATATATGACACCCTAGGTTCATCCAAGGGATTTCAGAGCAAAAATATATTTATGTCCTTTATATTGGTTCATGAAGTGTTTTGTGAATTCTCAAAACATATCCCTCAGGAGTGTCAAACAATGTGTGCAGGAAATCCCATTGTCATGTACCAAATCACCCCGAGTCAGGCCGAAAACATATATTCAGATTTTTTATGCCTAGGTACATCTAATTCAAATAAAAAACCACGTTTTGTATCCAGACATGGATTTAATTCATGGAAACCACTCACTAAATTCATTACTAAAATTATAGGACATTTTCCTAAATGTTATGTCATCTTTATAAATATCCTTAGATAAAAAATAGGAATATCCCTAAAAATATTCCTTGGGATCTCAATAAAAAATTCTCATCCTAGTTTATAAAGGACCACTAAACCTTTCACTTTATACCAACTATAGAAACCTAGTCTTGACATACTTGGATATTACATCAATTTAGATTACTATTCTGTACATTACAAAAATACATTCCCAAGGACTGTAATTGTTCAGTGACCTTGGAAACATGTTAACAAAATGTTCTATCCCAGTGAAAGATCTTAAAAATATCCAATAAATATCTCCATATTTAGTACTTCTTCCAAAAACCTTTCTTCATACCCTCAGGAAAAGAAACTTGTGAAAGGGTGAGCTCAAATTCCTGGTATGTGTAAATAAATAAGATATGTAAGAATAACCATGATCATAAGGGTTTGACAACAAGATCACAAAAATAGAAGATCATAACTTGAATTTCAGAGATCGTATACATGAATCTTATCATAAATATAGGATTTTCTTAAGCTATGATCATAATGTCATAAATAACATAATCTATGAAATAATAATATAGAAATAAATCATGGAATTTTGGAAGACACATAAGAATATAATAGGATTTATAATTTTTCCAAGGCATTACTAAAAATACCATCTTGGTAGTATGGTTTCACTCCCCATACCATCTTGGTAGTCATGGTTTACTCCCATGTCCATCATAGTATCATGAGTTCACTTCTCATAATATTTTGGCAGTCATGGTTCACTTTCATGGGAATATTAGTGGTCAATGTTCTTTCTCAAGACCAACATTTCTATCTCATGAGATATAAATATTACCCAATGCTTCATAAGAAGATTTAGGCCCCACCCATCTCATAGTGAAACCATACATACATGTGACACAAGATCATAAACAATTATATCAAAACCCATGAAATGAAATTGGTATCATAAAAATGTAATCATATCATAACCTTTGGAAATGATAGGTTTCCTTGTAATTTTTTTTAAAATCATAAACAGTGAAAGATAAATAGATTCCATACACATATAAGTTGTGAAAGAGGGATTGATTTCAAAAAAATAGAACCCAAAAAATAGTAATGGATTTCATAAATATATAACCCATGGAACAAAAATGAGTCTCATAAAGACCATGTCATTATGAATAACCCATTAATTGAATGAATATGAGTGGAAATGTTAGATCATTCTTAAAAGGGAATTATTAAAATCAAAAAATGTCTTCCAAGATATTAAATAATTTTGAAATATCTTTCAAATATGGTTTATCCTGAAAATATCCTTTCCTCTCTGAAAATAAATTTTTTATATATAAAAAAATTTGAAATATCATTTTATTATAAAATACATTGAAAAAATATAATGACAAATATACATTATTTTAAAAAAATTTCATTGAAACATAATAAAATAAGATTCAAAACATTTTAAAAACCATTATCATTGAAAACACATTGAAAACTTATAATGAATTGTTGAAAAGGTTATGAAATCCATTTCATTAAAAATAATTCAAAAACATATTAATAAGGGATGAAAACATTTTGAAAACCATTTTCCATGAAAACCTAAAAACTAAAATTAGAAACATTTTGAAAACCAATTTCTTTGAAAATTTCTAAAATAATCCTGAAAATATTTTGAAAACCATTTTCCTTAAAAAAAATTAAAACTAGTTTGAAAACATTTTGAAAATTTTTTTCCATGAAAACATATAAAATAAGATTGAGACAATTTTACAAACCATATTAATTGAAAGTATTTAATATAAAATTATTTTAAAAATTAACATTTAAACTTGAAAAAAAATCTTCAAAGGATTGATGGAGGATAAATCCATACATGTCATACGAGGAAAAAGAAAATTTGTTTTTATGGTAATGGTTTTAAAATTCCTTATTCAAAAAGTGTAACATCCCGACCTGACTCACCCCTAATCCGGTGGCCGGACAGGTCACCATATGACCTCAAGCACATCTCCCCATATGCCATAGGGTGCCAACTAAAGGCTTGGGTCTAGAGATAGTCTGCAGGGAGACTATACCCTCTTATCAATGTTGCACAGTGGTATATCAGAGTAAATACCAATCAATTACCAAAGCAGTAATACATAATTGACAAAACAGTAGATGAAAATAGTAATCACCTTATAAAACTGGCCAATGCCAATTATACAACAGATGGATGCCTGACATGCTAATGATACAAAAAGGGAAATTAGTAAATAATGAAGCATGAATTACATTCCAATATTGAAATAAACAAACTAATAATCAAAGCCTTGAGGGTAGTCACATTGATCATCCTGAGCATTCCTCTTGGTCATCTTCTCTAATCTCCTAAGTATATGCAATCAAAAAAATCCTGAAACCAAATAAATTCTACACTATTACCCTAGTGCAATGGCAGACCGAGTAGGGTGTGACATATAAATCTTATAAGGTCGGGACCACCAGTGTCGTACACAAATACATAAATTTAATAAATAATATAAACTGTCTGAAAGCAAGCATAAATAAAGTAATAACTAAAATGTACCTATATACCCAGGAACCTGCTTCATCCCTCTGCTCGTGTCTGAACCAACATTAAATTTTTTTCATGACTACTCAACAATCATTACACAATCATTTTCATTTATCAATTATTCAATCCTCATTAAATTATAAAATTCTCCAGATTCAACCTAATCCTGACATCCACCATATAAGTCACTCACTAGAGATGTCCCTAAAGACCATCTAAGTAATCAATGTAATGACTGAATACAAGCTTGTTCTTTGTCTTGGATAACACATCATAGGATATTCAATATTATTCTTTCATATACTATGTCCAAGATCGTACATTATAAATAGTGATTCGATCCTGGGTCCGTCTATTAACAGTGATTCTCATAATTCATTGATAAGTTTGAACCCTTTCTCATATCCAATTAACAAATCATTATGTTACAACAGTATTCATTAACCAATTAATTCATTCCATGTACAACCAATTGGACCCACATTCCAATGTCAATTAATAGGATTATAACATCATGTCTAGTACCCTCGTATGATATTGGAGCATCAATCCTTTTCTCACAACCCATGGGTATTTAGAGCATCATTCCATGCCCCATTAAAGGATATTTTCATGAAAGATGGGTGTAGAACACCTTGTCTAGAACCCCATGAGTATTTGAAGCATCAGTTCCTATCTCACAACCTATTTATCAATCATACACATATATTTATCATTGGTGTAGAACTCCAGGTCTAAAACACCAAAACCATCCATTAAATAATTTATAAATTAATTAATCAAATCTGTTAATTAATTCAACAACAAATTAACAAGAAAAATCTCCTATCAAATAATTCTACAATAAATTAATCATTCAACATTTCAATAGATAATAATTATTTATCAATTAATTATTCTCAATTAATTTGCCCAAATATTTAAGAAGTCTAAACATTTCTATTGAAATAGTGTTTCATATAGTATTTTACCGATTAACATGCATGTCATAAACTTCTCACAACATGCTAACAAGGCCCAAATAACTATCAACCAACTCACACAACATATCATTTTTTTAAACAACTCCATCCAAATAATCTTAAGGCATGGAAAACAATCACACATCAAAAGTTACCCTTGGAAAATAGTCATAACGAACAATCAATCCCAAATCTTAATTTAATGAATGAAAATTAATTAATTGAAAAATTAATTAATTAAATCATATCTCTCTAACCAATCATCAATTAATTAACTATTTACCATTTAACATGTAATAATTAATCCATCTAGTAATTATTACCAATTTCCAATTTATATTCTAAAAATATTAAAATATTCAAAATTCTCAATAATATGTAAAAGCTACAAATTCTTTCCAACTAATGAGTTGATAATTACTTCTAAAATTAATTACCCTATTACCCATCTTTCCCCATTAAATCATCAAATACAATAACTAATATATCATCATTGTCATAATTAAAATTCCATGACATTGATTAAAAGGCACACCTAATGGTGTCCAAGTCCATCACCATTTAAGTCTCAATTACAAGGAAGACTCATGGGAGATTCCTGTTTAACCATTTAAAGCTCTATGAATAAAATCAACAAACAAACTTGGAAACAAATAAATATCGAGCAACACAAGCTTAAAACAAACACCTAGTCATGTCGTAAATCATCTCACCCAGATAGAATCACTTAATAACATCAAAGTTGTCATGAAACGAAATAACTTATATCATCACTTGCTAGAAAACATACAAAAATCCCAAACATCTGCATGCATGATATGAAATTACCATTAACTAGATGTTATCATTAATCATCATTTTAAGAAAACAGTATAGTTCCCTAACCAGGGAGACCCACATTGTTAAATTATTTTAATAAGAAAATAGGCATTAATAAATAAAGAGATAATGATTTAGGACCCTTCCTCATAGTGGCACCATTTTAATTCTGAAAAAAATTTAATGTACTTAGTAGAGACCAGTCCAGAACTGGACCGTAGTCACACGCCCTCAGATCTCCATATGTATATGTATATATATACATATGTATATTGTCTATATTTATCAAAATAAATCAATATATTAAACCAGTACACAAAATCAAAGTAGTAATGATCCACACACCTCTAACTTGGTAGCATAGGCTCATAAAATTTAACTGACCTTAATTTAACGAGTGCAAAACCAATCAATGGATTTAAAAGCTTAACAAACCAAAAAATTCCAAGAAAATAAATCCCATCCACCTTTCCCTTGGAAGAGAATGTAAGGACATGGATATATAGGTTCCTAAACAACATTCACATACCCAAAAATTAGAAAAACGCAACAACTGTATAAAACTAAACCTTAGGGTTTTGGAAAACAAAAAAATGAGCACTGAAAATTTAGTGAGTCACCAAAGAAATGAAGGATACCATGAGGGAAGTTCTTATCGTGAATAATCAGACTAAACCCATGGAGGAATCAGAAAAAAAAAACTCTGGAAGGAGACAAGGTCATGCTATGAGGGTGGCGTGCCTCTGCTGGGGGACATCTAGGGAGAATCGTACTGCTGTAAGGAAGTATGGTTGAGGCTGCATGTTGCTAGAGGTTGCACCATAGGGTGGAGGAAACTCGGCCAAGGATCCGTTTAGGAGGTGTAAGGGAGAAGACGGTGCAAAGGAGGAGGCCTGGTGCTCAAGGGGGGATGAATGCTGGTGCGTCGCGGCTAGGAGGAAAAAGGAGGGGGGTTTTCCCTCCCTTGTACAATGTCTCCCCTTATTTTTCCCCTAAAAAAATAAAAACCAAATATCTAATATGTATTAATATAATAATATTTGCAATATAACATTTTTTATTATCAGAATACTCCTTTAGTGAAATGTTTCTTCATTAATCATTCTTTAAATAAAACAATTGTTATCTTATTTTCAAACTCCCCAATTAATCATACATAAAAGAAAATGTTTCTTTGAAAAGAACAAAAGCCACATTAAATTATTTTAACATTTATATAATTTAATTAACACAATAATAATAATAACCTTATTAATATTATTATTCTATCTTTCATTTCTTTCAATCCAAAACCCTCAATAAAATTGTAATATCATTAATATGATATCAATGATAGAAACTCCAAACCATAACCTCCATTTAATAATAAATGGTCCTTTATTAATTATGAAACTCTTTATTCAATTAAAATTTTTCTTTGATAAAACCAAAATCCACATTAATTTCTTTAACCGGCATTTTATTAATTTTTATCATTTATTTAAATAAACAACTAAAATAATAATAATAATAATAACTTCATTATTTTTATTATTATTAAATCTTTCTTTTAATTAATAAAAAATATCAATAATCTTGTTTAATTAAATTAAATAATTTATTAAACAATGTAAAATACATGGGTTTGACTGCAAACATGCTCTTCCCTTTTAGATCCATTAATGTGCATTTTTTGGGATCTGGTTCTCCCGAGACTCATCGGGACCCCCGATAATATCATTAGGTAATTACAGAAGTCCAAAATTGATACCTTAGGTGTTCCAACACTTGGAAAAAAAATTAAAGATCTTGGTTTAAAAACTGACCAATAGATAAACCAAAAAAATTCAAAAACCCGCATATTTTAACTCAGTTAAAAGCATGAGACTTTACAATCTACCCACCGTAAAAATATCTCGTCCCCATGAAGCCATCAGGGACCAGTACTGAAAAACCAACCTACTAAGGACTTTTAAACTTGTTAGAACTGATCTGTTTCATTAAAAACACCAAATGAACATTTAACTCTTCACAATCATAATAGATAAGCCTTTAAAATTAGAGGAAATGCTCATTTTATAGATTAAACATCGAATCATATCTTATATCGGAGGCCATTACAGGGACCCCATAAACAAAAACAATTGAATCTCGATTAATCAACAATCTAGGTTGCACATGCTTCCCTCAAAAGACGCTATGGACCCAAAACCCACATTCTCCCTTTATCTGATGATGTTCCATTAAAAGTATTCCAAAACCATCCACATGTATAAAAAAGTCCATACACGACCTCTGTTCAAATTTCCAAGTCCAGGGATCAGAAGGGAATTTTAAAAACAACTATGTCCCAACATGAATAAAGGAATATCCAAAGAAACAACAAATCCCCTATACTACACAAATAACAACCACTCATCAATCCCCAAAACAATTAAAATATAGTACGGGATAACACTAATGCTATTATAGTGTCTCTTTGATGATTTAAATATAGGGGACATGCTCGTCGTATTCAGAAGAGCATACTAAGAGAAAAACAATGGTCATTAAGAAGATTTGTCATACTACATATTGAAAACTTTGTTCTTAAAGTATGGCATCTCTAACCGGCATGTTTACAAAAAACGATGCGACCCTAACCACCATTGGATTGTCCATGATTCCGCAATAAATGATCTTCTACTCACCATCATGGTATTTTAGAACACATTAATTCATGCATGTGAAATTCCATGAACCATGATCACCACTTCAAACAATGATCTTAAAAGCCATAACGTAAACCTATCGGTGTTCCATAACTATCGAGTCCAAAGATGTCCTCTTGAGTAGGGGAAAAAACTTACTTTAATGGCCTAGAATATTTTAAGGGTACTCCCTAACATAGGTTAGCCACTTACGAAATATAAACATCAACCCTCTCTCTTGGTCACACAAAACTGAAATCACATGATTCAAAATTCCCTTTTCTATTTTAGCCATTTTAAATAATTCATTCCAACCGTTCAACATTTGAATTAATTTCTACAAACAAACAATTATTTTTATTATAACATGTCACTTGGTTTTCAAAAAAAATCCCTATGGAAAAAATATGCATGATATCAAAAACGTCATATTTATTCATTTAACATTTAGTGTTATTCAAATTTAAACAAGAAACATAGCATATAAATTCCTTTTTAATAAACAGGTGTCCTCTGCGGGTCCCATTTATTAAATTTGGGTTCTTCATAAAGCAAACAAAAAATAGTTCATTTCAATCAAAACACATCATTTTTACATTTATAACCATTTTCAAGAATAATATTGTTATATAAGGTTGAAACATATGTGTGGCCATCGACCAATTGATAAGACACTCATACACCTCATCGCTGGAATTTGGATCCTATTTATCCAAATCAACATTAATATATCATTTTAACATTAAAAACCATCTCATATATTAAAACATCTCTAGCAAGTTAGCATAAGCAGTAACACAACATCATGTTATAACAAAGAAGAATCAAACAACAACAAACCATGCTAATAACTAAGGCTGTATGGTATATAATCAGTCAAGTATGTTAAATATATCACCAAAACATGCAATGTAAAGAGGAATGATAATGTATATCAAAACATGGTATTGCACCCAAGGAACACAACACAAATTATCAGGCATCCTACTAATGATACTACATATAATGTTATATGCTTGAAATGTGAATCTGTAAGGGCCTACGATGATGCATGTATGAAACTTCCTTTCTATATCAGTCCAAGTCAATTATTTTTGAAAATACTCAAAATCAATAAGCAGTGGAAAATACACGAGTCACTCAAGGTGAAATCATATCAACTGTATCCTTTAATAGTACTGACATAAATTCCCATCCCTAGCCACTTGGTCATTTCCCGTTCATAAGGTGATCAGTCCCAAGAACGTATATTAACCCAAATGTCGACACATCCCTATTCTCAAGTCTACCAAACCCAAAAAAGGTAACAAAAAGGAAAAGAAATGCTCTAATACCACTTTGTAACATCCTGACCTGGCTCACCCATGAACTGGTGGCCGGACCGGTCGCCACATGACCATATGGACGTCTCCCCATATGCTAGAGGCTACTGACTAGAAGTAAGGGTTAAGGATAGTCTTTAGGGAGACTATACCCTTATATCAGAGTTGCATAGTGGTACATTAGAGTAAATAACAATCAATAACGGAAGCATTAATACATAATTGGAAAAACAACGGAAGAAAAATAACACTCACTTTATAAAAGTGACCAACCACAATTATACAGTATAAGCATGCATGACATGTTAATGATACAAAAAAAGAGAGCTTCCAACAAAGACAAATGATTTAAAATCCAATAAAATAAATAAATAAACAATGACTCAAAGCCCTAAGGAAGGTTTCGTCAAGCATCCCAAGAATTATTCTTGGTCCTCTGCTCTTATTCCTATGTATATGCAACAACACAATCCTACAACCAAGTAGAATATACTTGGGTACCCTAGTGTAATATAATACCATGTAGTGTGTGAGATATAAATCTCAGTAGGCCTGGACCACTAGTGTCAGACCCAAACCTAGAAATTTAATAAATAATTTAATCCTTTTGAAATAAAGAATAAATAAATATGTAGTACAATATAACTATATACCCAAATACCTGCTTCAACCCTCAGCTGGTGTCTGAACAGACATTATACATTGGTCAGGTATACTCAACAATCATTACACAATCATTTTAATTTATCAATTATTAAAAAATCATTAAATTAATAAATTATTGTTATTCAGCCTAAGCCCAACATCCCTTGTATAAGATACTCACAAAAAATGACTCTAATGAACATCTAAGTAATCCATGTAAATACTGAATCCAAGATTGTGCTTCGTCTTGAATAATGAATCATAAGATATTCAATTTTAATCTTTTATAAACTATTTTTGAGCACATCCACTAAAAATAGTGATTCTATCATTGGTTCATCCACTACCGCTGATTCACCCAATTAATTGATAAGTCTGAACCCTTTCACATATCCAATTCACAAATAATTATGTCACAATAGTTTTTGTTAACTAATTTATTCATTTCATATATGAACCATTGTACCCATAGTTCAATGTCAATTAATGGTAGTGGAACATCATAACTAGCACACTCGTGAGTTTTTAGAGCATCAATCCTTGTCTCAAAACCCTTGTGTATTTAGAGCACTAGCCTATATCCCATAAAAGAATATTTTCATGCATGCTGGGGGTAGAATGCCATTTCTAGCACCCCGTGAGTATTTGGAGAAATATTCCCTATCTCACAACCCGTTTTTCAATCATACCCATATATTTATCATTAGTGTAGAACTCCATGTCTAACACCCCAAAACCATCCATTAATTAATTCATAAATTAGTTAATCTAATCATTTAATTAATTCAACAAAAAATTAAAAACATAAATATCTCGTCAAATAATTATAAAATCAATTAACCATTAAAAATATTAATAGTTAATAATTAATTATCAATTAATTATTCAAAATTATGATTCAAAAATCATGAACAAGTCTGAACCTATCCAGTGAAATAGTGTTTTGTCCATGACTTTAACAATTAACTTGCATGTCATAAACATCACAAACCATGCTGAACAAGGCCCTGATATTTATCAACAATCTCTCACAACATATCATATTTTCAAACTAATCCATCCAAAACAACTTAAGCCATAGAAAACAAACAAGCATCAAAAGGTAACCTTGGCTGGCAGTCGTAACAAAAAAATCTATTCACATTATTAATTTTATGCATGTAAATTACTTAATTCAATAACTAATTAATAAAATCATATCTAATTAACTATTAATTAATTAATTAACAATTTATCATTTAACATCTAACAATTAATCCATTTATTAATTATTACTAGTTTCCAATTTATATTCCGAACATGTCAAAATATTCAATATTCTCAATAATCATTAAAATCCATAATTTCAATCCAACTCATGACATGATAATTAATTCTATAATGAGTTTCCAAATTACCAATACTTCCCCATTTAACCATATAATGAATCAACTGATATATCATCATTTGTGATATTAACATTCTGTGACATGGGTTAAAAGGAACACCTATGGGTGTGTGAGTCCATCTCCACTTTTGTCTCAATTACAAGGAAGACCCATGGGGGCTTCCTATTTAACCATTTAATGCTTCGGGCATAAAATAAACATATTAACTTGGTTGCAAATAAATATCCAGCCACATAAGCATAAAACCAACAACTGGTGAAGTCTTAAATCATCTCACACGGACATCATCACTCAATAACATCAAAGGATTCATGAAATGACATAACATATATTATCCCTAGTAATAAGACATACAAAACTCCCAAACATCTGTATGCTTGATATGACATTACCACAAAACAAGAGTTTATCTTTATTTAGAATTTTATGAAAACATAGATTTTCCATTACCAAGGATACTCACATCCTCAATTTATTTTAAGAATAAAATAAGAATTGATAAATAAAGAGATAATGATTTGAGACCATACCTCATGATGGCACCAATTTAATTCTGCAACAATTTAATGTACTTGGCGCCAATTTGTCCACAACTGGCCCGCAGTCGCATGCACACACACATTCATATATATATATATATATATCTGTGTGTGTGTGTGTGTGTGTGCACATTTTCTACATTGACAAAATAAATTCAATATATTAATGTGGTACCCATAATAAATGTAGTAATTATCCATGCACCTCTAACTTGGTACCAGGGACTCATTAAAATTAAGAGACCTTAATTTAACTAGTGCAAAACCAAACAGCAGGATTAGAAGATTACCAATACCATTAACTTCAAATAAAATCAATCCCATCCGCATCTCCCTTGGTGTAGGATGATGGAACATGGACCAACGGGCCCCTAAATAACATTCTCATACCCTAAAATTAGAAAAACACAACAACCTGATAAAACCAAACCTTAGGGTTTTAGCCAACACCAAATGGGCCCCGAAAAAATCAATGAATTGCCAAAGAGATGAAGGAGACCATGAGGGAAGGTCTTACCATTAATTATTGTACTAAACCCATGGATTACATGTAAGAAAAACACTTATAATGGTGAAGGGTTCGGGCCATGTGGGTCGAACGCTGCTAATGGGGGTTGTTTGGGGTTGGTCGCCCTACTGCAAGGAAGTACGACTGAGGTTGTGTGCTATTGGAGGTCATGCTATAGGGTGGAGGAGACTCTTCCAAGGACCTGTCTATGTGGTGGAAGGGATAAGGTAGCACATAGGATGAGGCTGGGTGTGAAGGGGGCTGCCTGCAAGTGCGTCGTGCCTGAGAGGAAGGAAGCAGGGGGGTTGCGCCTCACCTATACAGTTACACCACTTCCTATATTCCCTTTTTAAAAAATAAAAACCTTATATATTATATGGATTACTATAATAATAATATAGATATAATATTTTTTTATCACTATAATCATTTTATAAAATGTCTCTTCATTAATCATTCATTAAATAAAAAATTCTTCAACTAATTCTGAAACACTCCAATTAATCCTACTTAAAAGAAAAAAATTAATTTAAAAGCTCAGAAGCCACATTAAATTCTTTGAACATTTATTTAACTAAATAAACACTGAATTATTAATAATAAAAATAACATCATCATAATTATTATTCCAACTTTCATTTATTTCAAACCAAAACCCCTAATTAAATTGTAATATTGTTTATATGATATTAATAATAGAAACAGAAACCCATAACCTCCGTTTAATAATAAATGGATATTTATGAATTAGTAAACCTGTTATTTAATTAAAATGGTTCTTCAATAAACCCAAAAGCCACATTAATTTCTTCAACCATTATTTAATTAATTCTTTAACATTCATTTAATTAAAATACCACAATAATAATAATAATAACTTAATTATTAATATTATTAAAAAATTCCTTTAATTAATCACAAACTCTCATATAATATTATTTAATTAAGTTAAATAATTTATTTAACAAGGTAAACAGCAAGGGTTGAACCGCAATAGTGCGCTACCCATGCAGATCTATTAAAGTGGTCTTTTTTGCATCCGGTGCTCCAGAGACTCATTAGGAATGTTGTTAAAAGTATCATGTAATTAAGAATTTACAAAAAAACAACACCTTTTTGTGTTCCAACACATGAAATAAAATTCGAGACCTCATTTTAAAAACTAATCCATAGATAAACTGAAAAAAATTCAAAAGCATTGTTATTTTCACCTAGTTCAAAAACAAGGATCGTTAGAGAAAGAGACAAGAAGAGTCATTTAAAAACAACAGTAAAATGAAAAAGTAAAAATATATCTATTAATTATTAATGGAATATCATAAAATATTTTTGGAATCCATTTTTAGAAACACTTGGTTCAAAATGAAAATAGATTTTTGACTAAAGTGAGGGTGAAGTCAAGATTTATTAAACACAATTTATTAACTATCTTATATATCAAATAGAGGAATAAATGTAACAATATATAAAAAATCGTTAATAACCAGTGGAAAAGATATTTAATGAATTTTTTTGGTAGATGGGTTATAATATTACATCGAAAGAAGCAAAGACATAAACAATCTAAAAAAGTGATGAGATTGTTTCAATAAAGACTTATAACTTGGTAACATTGTATCAAATTATCCATATAAAAAATTAAATTAAATGAAACTTAAACTATTATTAAATTAATTAAATTAATTATATAACATGTAAAATTGATGTATATACACTTCAAAAGAGATTTTAGGTGCGTAAAAAACATAGTTTTCAATAAAAGAAAATTGAGACAGAACTATTTCACCAATTTTGAAACATTTGAAACATAATACCCATGAAAGAAAGATCATAAAATTTATATGTGAATACCCATTAATTTTTTATATGATACCTATAATAAAATAATGGAAAGTATATACACCACACTAAAGGAAAGAGTGACTAACATAGCATGTATCTTACAGAAATAAAAAAGTGAGATGAAATACCCTTACCTTTTGTCTTGAATTTCATTTTACTCATTTAAAAAACATGTATAATAAATATGAATTTGTTATAAATATTTTACAAAAATGTATTCATATATATAATTCCATATATTTTTTGATTATGAGCTTATATTACCTACTTTTTAGCAATCCTATGTTAAGTTTCACTTTGGGTAATATCCATGTTATACTTCGCACATGTCTTAATTTGTTATATCTTTGGTACTTGTACATTATATTATGATTAGAATAATATAAAACATGATATAAATAACATGAATATCCAGTATATGTGTATTATAATTATCTATTTAATATATTTTTACAAAATATAATACACCGTTCTCGAAGATGGTAAGCCGTACATACGCATGAACGATGTTTCAATTTTTATTTTCATTTTGAAAGAATGAATGAAAATGACATATATGTATATGTGTATATTATTAGTAATTTTGTTTTATTATATCATTTATATCATATATAATCACTAAACCAATCTTTAATATATTCAATTCTATGTATTAATGAATCATATCACATTGAGGGGGCGATAGTGTGCACTCCCACAAAACAAATTATCATATTAACAAAAATAGAATGTAAAAGATATGTTTTAAAATTAGGAATAAATTAGATTAAATATATGATAAATATAAAATATGAAATATATAAACATAATTTTTATAATAATTTCAAACAAGAGAGGCAGTAAGGGAAATTGAACCGTCAATGTTTAGCTAGGTAGTAGTTCGCCAAACAAGTAAATAATATGTTCATTACCCATTAAGTGGAGCTATGTGTAAGTGTTGGTGAAACCATTATTTTTATAAAATACCATTTTATTGATTATACTAGTTTTTTATACAATAATGGAATGCATAGAGTGGAGGGGTGGAGAATAAAAATAAATGAATGGACTTGAGGGAAGACTTTACCTGTTAATCAGGTAACTCCTTTTGATTTGTGCCAAAAGGATTCAATGGAAGTATATCCTCCGAGAGGGAGGATTAAACAATGTTTTGGGGGAATTTGGGAGATTATGTGGTTATTGGTTGGGTAAGCCAAGGGACTTTATAGTTGTGATGAATTGTGAGGTAATGATCTCTTTTTATAGTGGAGTGGCACTCATTTAAATATTCGAAGTGAGAATTCCACCAACATTTTTATTATTTCAAGTGGATCCAATAATGATCCATATTAGATACAAGGGATTATATTTTCAAAATATGGCAATAAAATGGCTTCTGGAAAAGTGTATAGGTTTTTTTGGGTCTCAAATTAATGGTTTAGTCCTTAGATAAGCACAATTTTACCATAATCGATATAATTAATTTTAATTACCTTCACAAATAATTTTGGTCAAAAAATAGATTGAACTTATTAAAAATTTTAAATTATTTTTATTACAAAAATTAAATCAATTTTCTAGACTAAAATAATATATGTGGCAGAAATTAATTTAAAATTTTTCCAATTGATGGGACAACACTATGAGTTTTTAATGAAAAAATGATCAAAATTTTGATATTCTTTTATATCCAATTTCAATGTTAAATTGGATCCAATAAAAAAAATTTGGATTAATTGATGAAAATATTATCTAATTAATATTTTAATCCAATTTAAAATATAATTTAACCTTATGAATAAATTATATGAAAAATATGTTTTGAATTAAAATCATGTATTTTAAAATATTCTATAAAAATAAAACCTTATAGAAAAAATAAAAAATTATAATAACAAATTTTTTATGTTTTAATTATAATGATAAAGTATATTTTTACATATTAAATTTATAAATGTTTCAAATTTTTTATTTAAAATGGAATCTCCATTAAAAATCATGAAAACCACGTTTAAAAAAATATAAGATTTATGCATAAAATTTGGTTTTTTGTTATAATATGTCTATTTAATATATAGAATGAATATCAAAAGTATTTTATTGAAACCCATGTATTTTATTAATATCACTAACTTATTTTAGTTAATATAATTTATTATGTTAAAATAGATTTGTGACTCTAAAAATAATAATATTTTCATTTTCATTCAATCACCTTTCATATTTATTTCTAAATAATTTGTGACATATGAATTCATCTAATATTTGTGTAAACCAAATATTTTCATAAATTTGTTAATATTGTTAATAACTGCTAATTTAACTTCTAAGTAATATCTTATTATATTAAATAATAATATTTTATTAATATATTGGTGTTTGGTAAAACTCGGTCATACTTGTTACATAAGCCATCAAGGAATGACATTGTTTCGTGTAATGCAAACAAACCCTAGTGTTCTATATAGAGAAACTGAAAATTTATGTTCCACATAGTTAATGATCATCTTGGTGTTCCCTATAACACAAGATAGACATAGTTATTTAATATAAATAACACACTTTCTATGCTATTTTAAATATAACAAATTACAATGGCTGAATTAATTTGAAATAAATTATTCACAAAAAAATGGGGTGTTATAGTCATTTGTGTAATGAAGGATATTGATGAAACTCAATATTGTGTGTAAGAAAATCCAAACATTGTTTTTCATTTACCATATGATAATCTAAGTGTTGAGTTTATATATAATTGACATGGTTTTGAGTACAAATAATGGATTAATTTTTTATTTCATATACAAAAAAATCCAAGATCTGGGAAAAGTTGGTCCTAAAAGTTATTAATATAATTGTAAAAAATAAATGTTTATGCATTATAGGGTATTTTATGAAGACGTAAGTTAACCAAGCCTCTCATGTCATCATAAAAATTAATGTTAAATATTTAGGAGATCTTAATGCCCACATAATGATTTTTTCCTTGATCACCTTCTTTGACAGAACATCTTAAACCTGATTATATTACATATATGCATGAGGGAAAATCATGTTGAGATGGTCGACATGATTAATAAAATCAATGCAGTAGGGTATAAGTATCCAGGGTAAATTCATGGTTCTTTCTCTAAGATCCATGATAGTTTTTCAGAGTCTGATTCAATCCATAGGGTATTCCACTTGGGTTCGAAATCTTGTTTGATTGCATAAATCATTGCCTATAACTCAGCTAAATATGTTGTTCCTATACCAATGTTATGGTGGAAAAAACCATTAACTAAACCATAAAGAGTTTTAAAAAAAATCTACAACTTGAGGGCATCAGTTTTCCAGATTCCACACCAACAACATTGTAATTTATCCACATACAAGTCAAGGGAATCCACCATACAGACTTGTGAAACAAGGGTTGCTTTGATTTTCCTACAATTACCCTAGGTCTGAGAATTTTCAAATCAAATATAGTTTAATTGATTTACCCTAACATAAATCTTACAACTACATATATCTACTTATACATGGCCACTATAACAGTTTGGATGGAGAGTTCCTGATCATCAAAAATCCTATAATTTCATTCCATCTAAATCGATTCTATGATGGATGCCTTAAAAGCTAACATGAGATGCTAGATCAGGTCACACTATCCAGTGTTACTGAGGAATGTCATGTGTTAATATTTCTAACAACCTGCATTGAATTAATATACAAAACATGGGATGCACCTTTTAACAGGGGTATTAAAATTTATTCTTTTATGTACCACTTTTTAGTGGGTGTTACACAACCTAATGAATATCCAGATCAAATTTAATCCATCACTCAAATTTTTTATATTTACGAAAATGTGAAAAAAAATATTTCACTAGAATAATTTTTATTGACATAATATTTAACATAATATCCTATTTTATATTAACAATAATATTCTCTGATTAATGTTTTTAAATAGTAGTAATATGAGTGAAGTAATTATCAAAACATATAATTCATCACATGATAATTTTAGAAATTTTTATAAAAGAAAATAATTTTTACTTCAGCATTTACATGTGATCTTGAGGATGAATAGTGTTATACTTAATAAGAAATAGTAAAATTGTTATTGTCAAACCTATTTCAAAATATGTAAGATAATATATTTAATATCCGTGGTTGTTAAATAAGTATAAAAATTTTGTAATGCTGTGTAAAATGAAAAATAAATTACATGATAAAAACTTATGAATTATTAATAAATATATTGATAATTGATAGGAAAACTAAAGATTAGTTTTTTAATTTGTAGGTATTTGTTTTAAATAAATACTGAAGATCACAGAATAAAATTGAATTAAAATTAAATAATTATAAATCTAGTATGAATTTACAATACATAATAATACATCAGATAAAAAACAAGAGGGATAAAATAAAAAATATTCCTAATTTTGAGAAAGTTATCATATTGGAATTATTCCTAGGTTATGGAAATTAGAATTCATATTATTAAAAAAAATTAAAATAACATACTCTAAAATGGAAAAATTAATTAGGTGTTTGAAGGTAAATAATAGCGAAGAGAAGAGATGTATTTGTTATTGGACTTGTTGGTAAATAATATGAATTTATCTAATCTATATTCTTAATAATATATTTTGAATACTCATTTAATCAAAGATCCTCTAAGGTATTATGGTAAAAATGTTGAATAGAAAATTAAATTAAAATCTATATATTATAATGTATGAAAATGTAATAAAATTGAACTATCAATGAATGTGATAAATAAATTATATATCATAAAAACAAATTAATATGTTGAATAGAGATTTGGAATTCACTAATTTGATTATCATTTAAAATAGTTTTTTTATCATTATTACTAAATATTAGTGGACAATAAAATGAGTTGATATGTATTAGAGAAAATGTAAGAATAAATTGAATAGGATAAAGTTGAGTTATCCTCAAACTAGTAATTATTAATATAGAGATAGATAAATACTAATTATAAGAAATTTATAACTATGAAAAAACAAGGAATATAATATTATAAATAATTATTTTACATTTAATGAAATTAAAATATAATGAATAGAATATATTTTTGTTTGGTAATTATTTACAAAATATGATATCATAACATCATAAAATTTCGAGGAACATTATTTCATATGTTTCAACATATCATGTCTTATTTTAATTCCATATATGTATTTCACATGGGTAAAAGGGATTGTAATTAGTTCCATGGTGTTTAAAGACATAGTGGGATGCACTGTGGATGAAACAAGGCCACCATGATGTTGGGGAAGGGGGTGTGCACTAGGAAGCCAATGGTGATCACAATGAGACCTTCCAAAATGCCGTCCCACCGGATTTTTGGCGGGGACATTGGTTGGCCGATGAGGCCCACGAACCAGAATCTGATATACATAATCAGGCATTAGCAATGGTGTTTTATTTATTTTACACTAATTAAATTCTAAATATAATATTAACCCAAAATATTCCAAATATAAATTATAGTTCCTAAATAGCTCTCTAATGGTGCTCATGATGTCACCTTCCCATCCTCATGGATGCACAAAGTATATATTTATATGGTTCTTAATATAAGGCTAGATCCATTAGTTTAATATATACCTATCCCATGTTCATTTGAATTGTTAATATATCTAATCCATTCAATCTAGATATGTGGACTTGAACTAGGATATAATGGTGAATTCGTGATTTATTGATATATCGATGTTGGATTATGAGATTTTTTATCATCCCTTTGATCGATCCGAGTTATATCATTAAAACATTACCCCTTTTTTTATGTTGATGTGGAAAACGTTTTTCCTTTACATAAAAATTTATATAATCAATTATGATGGATTAGATCTTGATCTCTTGAAAATCAGTGCCAGAGCGTGATCCTAGTGGTGTTCTATGATTGGTATTCCAATTCTTCTTTAACAAGATAATGGTAATAAGTCCATACCATAACGGTACGTTGTATCATTTTTTAAATGTTATATTTTTTATGTGCATATAAGAGGTAAATTTACTTTTTGTGTGTTTTTATGTGATTAATGTCATCCCTGAGATATTTTCTTTTTTATGAAATGTTAGCAATTACTAAACCATTTATTAATTAAATAATATTTAATAGCGTATTAAATTTATTGTAAATAATATTACTTGATATGTTGTTTCTGATATGTGGTTTTTATATAGAGAGTGGAATAGTTGTTTAGTGTTTAGGTAGATAGGTGGACCAAATATACATAGTTGACTCAGTAATGGTGGAGTGTGTATGGCATGAATAACCATGGTTCACCTACGTGGATTTGGTTACGCTAGTGCGTATAATTATTTATCGTATATTAATTCCTTATTTCTTCAGAAGGGTGTCCATATATGCATGTCTGATATAAAAATATGGAACAACCTTCTATATGAGATAGATTTTTCTGTTTGAGAGTTTCTTGCATTTCATAATATCACTAAAAACGCAGAAAACAAAAGTCATTGATATTATATGATAATTAATGATGGTAAAAGTCACATAACATGATCTACAACACAATATTTTAAACATAGTAAATTCTTCGATATTGGTTCCAAAATAGGTAAGACTGTGGTTGTGGCATCATGGATTTAACATGTTCTCATATTATAGGAATGATTTTATGCTTGTTATCTCATTTTATTTTCAATAATTTTATACATTCATAAATACATGTTCAATTAAATTTTGGATTCATTGGTGGTGTCCTATAAGGTTATACTCACACCAAACCCTGGCATCTGAACATGCATAAATTTTTTTATTTAGGGATCCATTGGAGGGAAAGCACCCTGTGATAGGTTATTGAGAGTCATTGAGTTGCAGGATAGATGTAGTACGAGGACATACTCTATGTTGTTTCAATATTTTTTTTGTTTTTACTACTATAATATTGACCAACCACATTAGGGGACTATTTTATTGCACATGTATGTCATGGAATGAGATATATTTTCATATTTATTTGTATTACCTTATGTTGTGTCATTTACATGGTTAATATTATGATATTTATTTCATGGTATGGATATGGATATTGTGGGTATAGTATCACCACATCTCTTCAAACACTCACACCTATTCATCAACATTCTGAGTATGATGATGTTGGAATGAGCTTATATGGAACTTTGGCTAAGACACGGTGATTCAAGTCTACATGTTATATAGAAGGTGTTTATTTAATAAGATATCAAAATGTTTTTAATATTTAGAATAATAAAAGATATGAACCATTCTTTTAGAGTAAAAAAATAATGAAATTTTATAAATTTGGTTATTTAAAGGTAAATAAGATAAGTTATTATTTAAACCAAAAATTTAAAAGAGAATATTAATGAATATAATTATGAAACATAAATTTAAAAAATAATTTATCAAATGTATGAACTAAATTATTAAACAACTATTTAATAAACTGTAGAAGTGGAACATTTATTATTTGATGAAAAAATGATAATCATCACTATATTTTTTATTTATTGAAACATATTATGTAATGGGGAGACATGTGTGACTTATTTTATATGATATTATAAGGGTACTGATAATATTATTATTACTATAAAATTTTCCATATACGGTTCTTTTGAAATGAATAGAATTGGAATAATGATTATAAAATATTACCTATATGAGGTTTTAAAATGTGATTAATTTTATTTATTTATAAAAAAAAGTTTGACGTAAAATGAATATAGATAAATTTGGAATTAATTATAACTGAAAATAATATATACATAATATTCAAACATATTTGAAATTGTGGGAAAATATATATTTATAAAAATATAAGTTATTTGTATTATAAACCATCACAGAAGTTCAGTTTTAATTAATATTATTATAGTATCATCAATAAAGATTACAAATAGAGATAAAGTATTTTGAAATAAAATATTTAATATGAATGAATGTTGAGAATAACACACAGCCGAGGTTTCATAATGGTGTTCTGAAAAATAACCATGCCATTCGCATGGAATATAATATTCAAACTGGCTATATGAGAAATGATGTTTTTGATCTGGTTTTATTGAGATATCTTGGTCTTAATGGTAGGATGAAGAAGCTGCTGATGGTGAAATACATTCTTTGGATTCTGCCACTTCCATGATGGATAAAGGTTAATATTGATGAAGCTGACTCTGGTGTTCCGGGGCCCTTTGGTAGTGGTGGGGTTTTCCTTACCTATCAGGGCTTCGTCAAAGGCTATTTATTTCATTTTATTGGAAATGGATTTTCCATTAAAGTAGAGCTATAGGCCATTATCAAGGCAATCATGTATGATGTCCATTTTGGTTGGAATCAGTTATGGGTAGAATCAGATTCGACCATTGTAGTTAAAAATTTGAAAGAGCATTCGAGAAATGTGCCATAGAGGATTTTACCAGCATGTATTGAATGTCTTTGGCTTCTTCGCTCGTTCTCCATTGAATTCACTCATGTTTATCGTGAATCTAGTAAAGTGGCAGATGATCATGCGAAAAGGGAAATCAATGAGCTTACCTCCTCGTGGTCATATGTGGCGCATGACTGTTGTACTGATCTTATTCCTACGAATTATTGTCATGAAGTTTATCCTTGTCTTTGTAAAGTGTCATCATGATGGTTTGTAATGTAAATTTATTTTATTTTAACTGATTTTCTCAGGAGCAGGTTTGCCTATCTCTTAGCTTTATTGGTATAGTAAAAAAATATGAAATATACAAATATATTGGTATCCGTTATTTTAAATACTGAATTAATAAAATCAATGAATAAAAATTGAGTTATATACAAAAAATTACCAATTTTAATATTTTTCAGTTAAATTTCTAATATATATGAAAAAAATTTAAAATAGAATGATTTTACATGGTTGGGTATTAAATTAAAATGATAAAAATATGTATATTGGAAGAATGAATCATTGAATGATGAGGAAAAGTGAATGAGGGTCAAATATTAATGGATGATAATAAAAAATGTTGGGATGGGTGAAATCCAAAGTGGGATTATTAGAGACATTATAAAATATATTAATTAATTTTTAGAAAAATCAACGTATGATAGAATCAAAAGAGATGTTGGTGTGACTTAAGATTTTTTTGTGGATATTAACAAGAAATTTGAGTTTCCCATGGCGGTTTTCATTATAAATTAATAATTTTTTTACATCATATATATTTGTTATATTTAATTCTCTTACAATTGGGGTATTACATAATTAGTTAAATAACATTTTAATCCATCATTGATATCTGGGACCACACCCATATTTCACCAATTTATTGGGGGATTTTCGTGGAATTAAAGCATTAGAAATAACCGCTAGGGGGATTTTCATTATTTTATAGTAGGTTAAGAGGAACCAAAGGAGGATGATAAATAGTTAATGGAAGGAGTATTATTATCCTTGATAATCTTGTTATAAATTGAGGATGAAAAGAGGGGGTGGGTATTCTCAAGTATAGTGGGAATAGTGAACGAGAATAGCTGATGCCCAGAAATTTAAACCCCTATGTCATTCAAATTAATTTCGAATTAGATAAATAGTAGTGATATTAGAACAAAAATGTGTTGGGTTGACAAACTTGACATGATATGGTGTCTGAAAATTTAGAACAATGTTAATGTAATGGATGAAATACACAATATGATTGGCACACCCAATGAATTGTAATGGAGATTGGGGGAAATGAGAATTAAAAAATGGCCTTGGGCCACTGGGGATAAGATTATGAGAAGGTCCTAATGGGTACTAGTAATTTTTATGGAGAGAGATGAGGATTATCTCACTAAGGAGGATTAGGAACATGCATGTTTAGGATTTTTATCCTATCTACCAAAATAAATATTATAGATTTAAAATTTAATAATATTATTAACATTTTATATAATGTAAGAATTTTATATTAAGATAATATTTAAAAAACTTCAAGAAATTTATTACTAAACATGAAATTAACAAAACAATGTTTGAAAAAAAATAATAAAACATTTATATAAAAATTAATAGTGAAGATAATATTGAATAAAATTTTCATCAATGCAACCAAATTATTTTCAATAAAATAATGAGATAAACTATTCCAAAACTTATAATGTATTATTAACTAATTTAAGTACAATGTTTACGATGTTTTTTTAATATATTTATATAATTTTTTTTAAAAAATATTAATATGTAAACATTCAAATAATTTAACTAAAATATTTAAAAATACACAATTTTAATATATACGATCATATTTTTGATGGATTTAATTTTTTTCCAACACACATCAAATATCAGTCAATTTTTTTAGTTATGGAAAGAATACATTATATATCAGGAAAAAATATAACAATTATAAACTATTATATCATTGAAAAATAATGTAAAGTATTTTTGGGATATTTTTCAATAAACAAATGAAAATTATGGAAATTATTGAAAAAATTAAGTATATTTACCCACACATTAGTTTTAATATCATGAAATGAATGGCCATTGGGTTCAAAATATTTATGAATGCTCTTTTTTCAATCATTTTAGGATGATGTTAGAAATAATTTTCTATTATTATTCAAATTTTTTGAAATGTATGTATAAATTATTATTTTTAATCATTTTGGTTTCCATAACTTCATATAGTTTCTCAATTAAGTCTATCTAAATGAGGATTATTTTTATTGAAAATATTTTTCAAAAAAATATGTTTCTTCATATGAGTATTTTTAGAGGAGTTTCTTTATAGTTTTAGATGTAATAATGAATAAAAAAATATTAATTGGAAATTTGTAGAATTATTTCGTAAACCATAAATCATAATTTAGTGATAATCACAATGGTGGGTTTAGTGTTATCGAATGTTTTCCCCCTTTAAAATACAGATTACATTTGTATATTAGTATGACATATTATCATTCATCCATTAGTGATATAATATTTTCTAATTATATATGATATATTTAAACATATAATGGGGTGGTGTGTCTTGATGTTAGTGTACTCATTTGAATAGTTCATACATTATATTTGAATATGGATTTTTAATAATTAATTTTTTATGAGTTAAACATTTTATACATCGATCAAATGTATTTATGAAATACACTGAATCTTATAGAGATACATTAATGAATAGATCATTCCTATAAAAATATGTCCCAAGGAAAATTCAATTTGATATGAAAACTTATGTCAATGAAATCATTAAAACCAATATTTATCAATTTATATATCAGTCTTTACGCTGGAGGTTCTGGTAGTTCTTAAAAAAATAAGGCTCTTGATAGTTTGAATCCAGATTCTTAAAGTTGATGTATATATGAATAGTAGTTATTCCATGGGATATTACTACTTTCTATTCACCATAAATTGAGAATAAGAGGATGATTCATTTATAAAAAAAATTAATGTTTATTTGCAATTTTTTATTTCATTAAATTATTATAGTTTTCTTAACTCAATAGATCTTGTTATATATTTTTATTGCCTTTTTCCTCAAAAAAAATTCTATACTAGATACATAAAGTGTATTTCTGATCAATCAATCACATAAAAATGATATTAAAAAACTACATCCATTTCGATTCCTAAATCAAAATTTATTATACCAATTATAATTGGATAATTATTTTTTATCATTATACATTGAGAATTTATTTTCTTATATAGGGTATCAGATATCATGTTATCTATACAAAGATGACTATATTTGGTGAAATTAAAAAACATAAGAATCTATAAATGTCTTCTTTTCAACATTTTCAATTTCTTTTTTGTGAATATATATTTTATTCATCAGTGATTTGCATATTAATCACACCTCTTACTATAGAAATAAAAAATTTCTTTTCAAGTAAAAGAAAACTAATATCATCTGCGATTCATGATTGAATTAATTTCACTCACAAAAAATTAGTTATTGTGATGCATATTATTTTTCCATCCCACCTATGCCCACCCTTAAACAACTATTTTTTTATTAATCAATATAGACTATAAATAAATATTTTAAATATCTTTATGTTATTGAATGAATATAAATAAATCTATTTATTAAGTCATTGATTATTTTTCCACACACCTATCTCTATATAAATATAACTAATTTTTACTCTAAATTGTTCATTTAGTTACAAAATTATTATTTATTATCAACTTATAATAAATTAAAATATTACGTATAAAACTATATGTTATATAAATATGGGTCTAGATAATTCTTATATTTCCCATATTTTTATAGGATAAAGGTAAATTATTTCACTAGAGGAAAAATTGAAAATAAATTTCAAAAATTAAAACAATTAATCACACATGTTCAAAATGGAATAAAAAAATCTTTACTTATTGTTCAACATAAACCCTTTACATGGGTATCTTTTCATATATAACATTTAAAATAAATAATAATATAATTGATTTTATTTAAAACAATCATTATAATGTATCATTTAAAGTGTCGATACAATTAATCCACATGAACATCTAGAAAATTCATCTGAAAAACTTTAATCATAAAAAATTTATTATGCCCATAACTTTTTTAAAATAATTTCCTTGTGTTATTATCCTAATATATCATTTCATGATGATATCTTGATTCATAATCATTCTTATTAAAATAAATAAGACAATAATTTTCAATAAATTATTTTTATAAACAATCAAAATGATATTTATTCATAATAATGAAATTATTAAGATTCCTATAATATATAATTATCACCATTAAAAAGGTTGTCTTCTATAAAAAAGTACTTGAGATCCATATGATGTAAAAATTGATTAAATGAATCAATAATCAAAAATATCATCCCACTCTTTATTAAACAACTATAATTCTACTAGAGTTATTCTATATCTTTTCATTGACATATATTATGATCCATGAATGATTTCATTTAATAAAGGGAATTATTAATATTTGGGAGAACTAAGAAATTTCAATTAGAATAAATCCATGAAATATTTTTCAATGGATACATATTCATTATTCTTACATCCCTTTTATCAGTTATACATTGAATACATATGTACCCATCCTTTACAAATAATCATTCTATATCTAAAGAATATATCATTGAGTTTTACTATAATTCTTATATATTTTTATTAATATAGATTGACTAAGCGATTAAATATAACCGATATACCCAAAAATGATATTTTCCTAATTATATAATAGGGAATATTGATGGGTTTCATAAAATTGAATGACACTAATTTATATAGAAAAATAAAAAAATTATTCCTAACACCATGATAATCATTCATTAAAAACAGCACCATAGAAAATAAATGACATATATTTATATAACATATAATGAAGTTGGTAAAATATCTTTTGCTCACACACAGATGTTAATCTTGGAAGTTTTAGCATTTAAAAAACATATTAATATAATAATAATAAAATAAAATCCCAAGTACAAGATTACTATTAGTAGAATAATTTAATCTAAAAAAACTAGAAATGATGAACCCATAAAACAAATTTATTTTTTAGGTTAGAATAATAAAAGATACAAAGGGGGTGGGTGAATTGTGTCTTTACGATAATCTATACAGATTCCCACTTTTAAATTTCTTTATGCTTTATGCATATGTGAAGTGTTATCTTATGTAACTGATTTCATTAGTGAATAAATAATAAAGTAGCACACTTAAATTTTTATCGAGGTTTGGGGCCTAAATATTATTAAATCCCCTCCACCAATGCTCTCTCTCTGAGCTTGGTGATTTTCACTAGACAAGGTCCTCTTATGATAAGACCGTCAAAATCCACACTTCAATAGCGGTAGTTGACATGTTTATAATAAGGATGAAAAAATAATTTTTGGTTCTTTTATAATGAATCAATTTATTAATAGTTTAGTTTAGTAATCTAAAACATAACCATAGTTGTATGAGAGTATTCAAAACTCGAATAATTTGAAATTGTTTGATTTTTTGATTGTATTTGTTAAACTTCACATTCACAAAACTAACTGAAAAATATGGATCCTATTCATTAAATATTAATATCTTCCTGTATGAATTGTTTTGAAGATATCTTTGCTAAAAATTATCTTTAATACAAATAGAAACAATTGATATGTATTTATTTAAGTGGTGTGAGGTTGAAATATGTATGATCAAATTGTATCCACATAAGAAAAATAACAATGATGTTAATTATTTATAATAGTTCCGAAGTGAAATGATATTAAATAAATATATACATTCGTATAACAATTATGTATCATATATATATGAAGACAAAATTTTATATCCATTTATTTTGAACACACATATTTCCTTCAGTAAATTGGATCCAAAAATGTATCCTGATAGACCATGATCATTTAATTTTGAATCATTTCAAGAGAGTCACAACATCTCATAGAAATAGGAATTATTTACTCTGTTGAATAAGATAATTTGAATAAGTTTTAAAATAGATTTTAATTTATCTTTATTTCCATCAATTACATTTTATAAATTTTTTATAATATCATGGATTAAAAACTCGGTTGTTGAATAGTCAAATGTTGGGGTCCTTCACAAGATGAAAAAACATAGAACATAGGGATGCCAATGTATGGTTTATTATTGAAGTAAGGTTGTTCTACCATATTTTGTTTATAAAAAATAGGGTTGCTTCCAAATGTAGGGTAGATGGACCACAAATTCATGACATTATAGGTTTTTGGATACATATATGTAATTATGAACGTAGGGTTTATTCCTTACATTATGCTTACCAACATAGGGTTGATAACTGTGGTTCCATAATATGCTTAAGATGAATTCCATAATTTAACCAAGTATCACTCGAGGATCAAAGACATGAATATAATTACAAAATAAATATTTCAATGAATTTTAATTTCCTAGACTTTAGATAATTAAATTTCATTAGTAAAAAAATAGGGGAATTTTGGAGTATTAAATTAATAAGAGTTATAGAGTATTACTGAGACAATACATTCCCAATAATATCCCCCTTTTTAGGATAAAAAAACATAAAATTAATTTACATAAAATATAGTATTTGTAAATACTAATTAAATAATATTGTAATGAATAACTTTTTTGAAAAGTAATTTACTACAATTTTATTTTAATGGATGAATCATTGATAAATAAAACTTGTAGTTGAGATGATGAATTTTCTATTTACCCAATTTCTCCCCCTTTTTTATTACATAAAAAAGAATGAATTTGAAAATGGTTTAAAACAAGTTTAGTGTAGCACATAATTATATATTAATTTTATAATCTATTGGGTAGAAAAATTAGGCATTTTTCTGGAATTAGAAACTAATAGTAACAATAATAAACATTTTGTGAAATAAATGAGTTTTTATTAAATTATATTTAGGAATACACTCGTGATGATAGATGAGAAAAGTTTACAAATGGGGACTAGATAATCATGATGAGGATGGTTCAAGAGAGGTTTCAGGTTATAGTGAATCTTTAAAAGCCTGAAATTCCTATTTTAATTCTAACATTTTGACATATATGCTTCATTAAAGATTGTCAGCTAGTTTTCGTTTGAATACTATTGAGTCCAAAACCAATTTTAGATTGTCAACTAAATTCAATTTCAAAATGTAATGCTAATTATCTTCAGATTGAATAATTTGTGTAAACTAATCACTTAGCCGATTGGGAAGCATTCTAATTTTAGGTACATTGTAGGTTAACAATTTAATAAGATAATTTTTATTTTCTAATAGCACACCAAGCGGTTCACTGTTAAATTGAATCGATTGAAACCTATCATTAATATCCACCATATTTGAATAATATCTTGAAATATCTTGAGTAAATATAGATATGTTGGTGGTGTAGAAGTAGAAGCTCTATATTGACCGACACATCCATTTTATTATTAAAACTGAATTCCCAATACCATTTTAAATCTAAAAAATATATTTTAGAAATAGATTCAGATTCTATTTTTCCAAATTGATCCATAATTTCACTATAAAAATAATTTAAACCCCTTCTAGAGATGGAATTATATCTGAGATTTTTTATTTGGGTCTAAAAAAATTCAAATTACTCTCCAAGAATAGTTGAATCCATAAAATATTCCAAAATATGTTTTAATGACTCTAAATAACATTAGAAAACTAATTTCTTATATTTTATCCTGTTAAATTGAGAAACTAATCTTTTAAATAAATTGTTAATAGAATCAAATGATTCAACTTCACGAATTTGAGATGCATGATTCATAGCATCCAAGGATAAAGATCTCACTTTACATGAATCATTACATGTATAAAATTCAATAACATGATACTCCTTTATCTCAAATAGTTTTTTTCTGCCTTTTCCTTGGAATGATCTATATTTGATTGATTCTGGAAGGAATTTCTAGTGTCATCCACTACTGGGTGAGCTTGCTATTCACCTTTTTCATTTTTTTAGATTTATTCTTCAACATGTTTTTTGAGGCTTATTTTCATATTGATTTCGATCATGTTTCTCTTATCTGATGATTAGATGAATTTCTAGTGGGGATACTTTACTAGCTTCAAGAACTACAAAAATAGATCCTTGAATTGCATTTTACTGAACTGCAGGTGTAATACCCCATTATTGATCCATCAGGTAAATCATTGAACTCAGCGTGGTGTTCCATTTATCGTTGTCTATATAATACTAAGAAGGAATTTTAGGGGATATCTATAATAGTGAAGATTAATATTTGTTGGACACATTGCTTTAATCGTCTCTTTTTTGCAAACTGTTGACTGATTTCACACCGTGTAACTTGGTTAAACATCATGTAAGTGTTTCTGGGTGAATGTCATGAAAGGATTCACACTATGAAAGGTAACACGATGTGAATATATCTTTCAAGTCATGATTTTTTAAACAACCAATTTTAAACAATGGCGATGGGTTTTCCATCATATGTGGGAATTTGAAGGTTACATGGTTACACATCATGTAAATAGGATACACACCATGTAACGATCAGTGTAAAATTTTTAAAATAAGAATGTAGGTATTTTGTAATAGTGTTTTCTCCATTCCTTCTCTCACTCAACCTAAGGAAATTCCTATGCAATTTTTATAGATTCTACACATTCTATAATGATCCGATCAACGTTCAATCTTCGTTTCGGTTGTAGTGCATCTCTCCAGTAAGTCATATTTTTCTCTTATTCATTGTCTTTGATCACGGTAACACCCTTAGGTCATGTTATTAGAACTATTGGTCGTAATTGGTGTTTTATCTTATCTTCTTTCAAGATATGTTGCATGATATCATTTCTAAAGTCCATTCCATTATTGATCATGGAGCGGAGGGTGTTCTTTAATGAGTTATGTGGGCCTCATCCTTTCCAAAAAACCTTTTTTTTTCTAAATAGGATTTATCTTATGATGTGTATTTGATTTTATTGTATTCATAGAATTCATAGGGATTTTGTTGTTGGTGGATCCTGTTGTAGGCATCTGTGACTTGAGTTTCAAGATACATGGTTCTTTATTTAGATTATGTTGAGGATCTTTGTTTTTCATGTCTTATAAACTGATTTATATAAGGAATTGGCATGAATTATTTATGTGGGTCAAAAATATTTATTAAAGAAAAATGGTTTCCCCGATTGTTGATAAATGTAATGAAATAGGGTATTTTCAAATAAATTAAATGTATTTGTGAATTGTTTTTGAAATGATTTTTAAAACATTAAAATGTTTGTGAAAATTTAAGCATGAGTTACCTTGGGTACTAGGTGGAGGTTTTAGTTTCACGCCATCTTCCATTGTGTTTGATCACTCTTTGGGGGGTTCCTCTTGTCCTAGTGTGTAGAATATTGGCTCTAGGTATGCATATGATATTAGGGTTTTACTTTCTAGTGTGTCACCCTAGTTCTGGAGTATAGATCATTGGCTGTAGGTATCGTAGTGCACCATTCATATATTTTTGGTACGAGTACTCTACTTCCTGAACATTTTTATTCCATGGTATTTTGATACCCTTTCTGCTAATATTTTTTTGTATTGAATGGATTTAAACTATTTCAGACCTGATATGTAGGTTTATGCTTGTAATAGATTATATGGAAAAATGTTCTTGGAAATTGATAGACCATATTTTGTTTTAGAATCGTGATAAAAAAAATATTTAACATGTTTTATATAAAACTTATTTTATTATTATCATTCTTTGTATCATTTAAAATGAACATACACATATTTTTATACAGATGCATTTTAAGGAAGACCTGGTTGGATTCTATTGAGAATGTTATTTTAAATTCTGCACACCTCTTCGGTGGTGTGTATACCACTGTATTTATTCCAATGTAGGGATATGTAGTGCTCCATAGTGTGGTAGTGTGCTTTCATGTTAGTTGAGTTGGGCAGCAAGTTGTGATATGGTGGGAGTTCTTCCATTCCATCACATAGAGTAACTATTTGGTTTCGATCCTTTTCTATTTGGCTTGTCTCAAGGATTTTTGGACACTTGTATAATCATTTTTATCTGTTTTCCTCTTTATATTTATACAATATATATGTTGCATTTTCTCTATTTTCTACTACATTTGGTATATATATTACATGTTTTTTATTCAGGTTGGGTGAAATCATTCCCTTTGGTTTTGAGTTCGATGCCCGAGTGGTTGTCACTAGCCCATGGGGATGAGGAATTCTATTTAGGTATGTGATGGATTGGTTCAGGTGCCTATTTTGAGGGAAACCCAAGTCGGTTTGATACAATATGGTATCAATGGATGTATGTCCTCAAGTGTCCTTAACATTGGGAATTATTAAGGCTGGTGATAGTATTTTTGGGACATGAGTGGTATGTTTCGATAAGTACCTATCTAGATATGGTCATGAACAGAATCAAGGTTCCATGGGAATTTGATATATGTGTCTCTTGTATGATGTTTTGTTTCAAATCTTGGTTTCTGATTTTGGTTTTTTAGGTTAAAGTTGACATTTACACTATTGTCTGAGTGTTACTTATTTCTTAGTGTGTAACAGTATGACTCTGAGATGTCTTCAATGAGTTCTTTAGGATGGTGTAGCTGATTATTCTATTGTAAATCCACATGTGGATCATAATATTATAGATAGTATCATATGGGATGTTAGTACTATTGACTAAGATGCATCCCGTGTTCAAAAAACATCTGTCAAGGTACAACCAGTAGCTGGAGAAGAGAAAGACCGGTCGTAGGAATTATTACATGGAAATCCATCGACCATTAGAGAATGAAAGAACCTCAAGTGGAGGAGTAATGATTTGATAGGATCAATAAAATCTTCAACTTCCTAGAGGTACCTATGAATATCAGTGTAATGTGCATAGAATTTGGGTTTAAGGGTTCTAGGAGGCAATGGTTATATTCTATGGTCTTGAAAGACACACACAAGGACCTAGATTGAAAGGGATTCAAAACCCTCTTCTACAAATAGTTTTTTGGATTCTTTTATTTTAGAAATGCATCTGGAGTTCATGTATTTGCAGAATGGAGAGTGTTAAGTGTATGTGTACACTAATCAATTTTCTAATCTTATCTATTTTTTTCAGTACATGGTGAAGAGTGACCAGTTGAAGGCTCAAAAGTACCTTCAGGGTTTGTGGATGGATATCAAATTGCATGTATTTATATTGAAACATTGTACCTATGCATAGGAAAAAGATAGAGATATTATAGAGTATATGGATATGGTATCCAATTTTGGTTTTCCTAACTCTTCTATTCCATTTAGTTTCAGCTTCAGTGGTGTGCATGGGTTCAAAAAAAAGTGGAAGGATCACTGCTAAAGTTGTGGTGGTGGGTCTCACTAGAGAGCCTCATATTCACCATCTGCAATAGATATCAGTGTGCCTCTAACTGGATAGAAATGTGGAAGGTTTAGAAAAACCATAATTTTTTGTCCTATTCACACGAAGATGTGCAACATCTGTGGACATGATGGTTATATATAATTCTTTATTGAGGATATGATTGTTCCTCATTATAGTCAGGGTTTGTTGTCTCCAAAGGCATCTATAGTGTAGTTAAATGCTACAAAGTCTATAGGTCTCCAATCACATGATTCAAGAGTAAAGCACATTAATGTAGTAGATGCGTTTCCAATAGTAATTGATGCACACCCAGTAATAGTGATAGGTACTTCCTTATTGAATCAATAATATCAATTTATTTATCTGATACTAATTCCTACCATTGATTTATATATTTTTATTTTATTGATATGAATAATCTTTTAATGAAACTTATGGCCTTCATAATGGAGTTAGTGTCACATATTGAAAGGAGGAGAGTGTAGGGGTTTTTGTATCCTTCATGTTCATTAATGGGTTCTGATACAATGTTGGTCTAGGATTTTCTTGTTCTTGATCTGGATATGTTTGAATTTATCATCAGTATGGATTGGATTTTTGCTCATCAAGATGAGGTTGATTGTTATCATAATAATTTCTTGTTTCTTATTGCTGATGAGAGATCTCATGTGAATTTAGGGGAGTGGGCCTAAGACCAAGTCATGTAGATCCTTTCCACCCAAATCTCAAGAGTTTTTTATCTGCTATTTCATTGGATCCCAAAATACATTTCTCATATTGTTGACCATATTATTATTTTTTGGGTACGTTCCAGATATTTTTTTATATGACTTCACTAGTCTTCCCCCATATAGAGAGGTAGAATTTATGATTTACATGATTCCATGTATTAAGCTGATATCGATATATGCGTTTTTCAGTCATGTTATCATCAGATCGTTGTTTGTGATTTTGATGTACCAAAGATACATTTGAAGAGCAGGTATGACCATTATGAATATTTTGTGATTGCTTTTTGTCTGACTACAAATCATGTTGTTTTATAGATTTGATGAATCAGATATTTCATCAATATCTTGACAAATTTTTAGTAGTTTTCATAGATGATATTCTGGTTTAGCCTAAATATGAGTGTTAGTATGCACATTATCTGATTTTGAACCTGAAAATTCTGAGAAGTCACTATTTGAATGGAAAAATTTTAAAATTTAGTTTTTGGATTTAAGAAGTGATTTTTATAGGACACAAAATTTCCCAACACGGCATATTAGTTGATCTAGATATTTTGATGATTATTTGGTCGTGGAAGGAGAAATAGAATGTATTTTGTATTTCGAGATTCCCTAGTCTTACAGGAAACTGCCAATGTTTTGTTAAGTAATTTCCTAAGTTAGAATCACCATTAACTGATCTTACCAAGAAGGTAGTTAAAATAATCTTGAATGTGAAGTGTTATTCTTGTTTTTATGAACCGAATCAACTTCCAACATGAGGTCATTTTATATTCTTATCTGATCCTTGTAAGGTGTACATAGTATTTTTTGATGCTTTGGAACCTTTTTTAGGATGAGTGCTTGTGAAGGATGGCCATGTGGTAGTTTATGAGTCTTATCAACTCTATCCACATGAGGATAATTATAGAACTCCATATTTACAACTTGGTTCTATTATGTATGTAATTAAATACTGATAGCACAATATTTTTGGGGAGAGGTTCATAGTATTTTATGATCATAAGAGTTTGAGCTATATATTTTCTTAGATAGAATTAAATCACAGACTGATATGAGGGGTAGAATACCTTCATAACATTGACTTTGATTTCTGCTACACCCAAGGGAAGGGGAGTGTAATTATAGATGCTCTTAGTTAGAAATTAACATCACAGGCTGTTCGAGATTCGAATGATAAGTGGAACCTTATGGGCCTATTCACTTAGTTTAACTTATATGTTTAGGAGGATGTTTCAGTTATGGATCTAACCAGTCTTCTATTATCATAATCTCTCATGGAGTCTATTTTTATGATTCAGTAGTAGGATGTTGAGTTTAGAAAATTTCTATAAAAAAATTATCATGAGGATACCATTTCTGGTTGGTCTCTCTCTTCAAATGGTATACTTCACATTGGAATGTGGGTAGTCATCCCAATATCTGGGAAGAGTTTACCCTTATTTGATTATCATAGTTATTTGTGGTCTATTCAACCAAATACTAAAAATATGTATTATGGCACAAGATAATGATTCTCTTAGCCATGTATAAAGTGTGACCTTGAAAATTATGTGTCTCATTGTTACACCTTCCAACAGATAAGGGTAGAGAACTTGAAACCCTCTAGTTTTTATCCTCTTTCGATGCCAATCATTAAATTGGACAAGGTATCCATGGAAAATGTTTTTGGAATACCACTAACACCCTAATAGTGGAATGTAATTTCGGTTATTATTTATCCGTTAATGAATTATAAACATTTACATCTAATAAGGATACATCTGTGGTTGAAGAACCAGGTAAAATGTATATTCATGAGATTTTGAAGTTACATGGGGGTCCTTTTAATATTGACTCAGATAGGGATACTATTTTTAACATGAGGTTGTAGAGTATTATCCAAGAAGAAATAGGAACTTAGGTCATGTTGACCAGAGCATACCATCTAGAGAAAGACAGTCAGATGGAACGTGTGATTTAGATGCTAGAGGATATGCTTTTTGTTCGTGTCTTGGATTTCGATGGATTATAGGATATCCATCTGAGATAGTATTAGTTTTTTATAGAAACAATTATAATTCATTGATATTAATGGCCCCATTCAAGGTGTTGTTTGGTCACTGATGTAGATCACATATTCATTGGGCGGAGGTGGGTGAACTAACCATAGTTGGACCGAGTTTGGTCTAGGAGATGTTGACAAAGATTACAAAGGTACATCGACGTCTAGTTACAGACCATAGTCAAAATAAATTGTATGTTGATTCGAGGAGTCATCCTCTGAAGTTTTTAATTGGTGACTGGGTTTTCATGAATATCTTTCCTCAGTTAGGTCACCTTTATTATAGAAAATAGGGAATGTTGGTTCTGAGATATGTTGGACCATTTGAGGTCACTGAGTATATCAAGAATGTTTCTTATCGTTTATCATTTACATTTTAGTCGATATGTATTCATGATGTTTTCCACATATCTCAACTCACGAGGTACCAACCTGATCCCACTCACATTCTTAGTTGGGAAGAAATTGAGTTAGGGTTAGATGTTTCTATTATATAGAAGCTAGTTTTGATCTTTTAATGTCATGTGAAAGTCATGCGTGGGGAGTAGGTTCAATTTTTTTGGGTACTAAAGAATCTTCCACCAAACTCTCAGGAGACATTGGAATGTGTCTCTTTGAAAAGGGAGTAGTGGGATCACCTTTTTTCAGGGATTACATCTTATACATGACTTGCTGGGGAAAGGAAATATTTATGGTGGAGAGTTTGTAACATCTCATTACCTATCTCTCCGGTACGTCTTTGACCTCAGCATGGTTTTACTTTTATAATTTTCTGTATGGAGTGGATATGGAATTGGGTGGATACTAAGAGTGGGGGATTATGTGGTTTTTTGGTCTCATAGCTTTAACAAGCTCTTTTTTCATGCTCCAAGGGGATTTCATGCTGTATAACATGGTTACATGGCGTATAACTATTGTTGGTTTCATTTCATGAGAGGATTCATGCTGTGAAATATAATAAATGTGAAGGGATGTTTTAGGACATGAATATTTTTAATAATGGATTTAAATTCAAGGTGATGGGTTTTTCAGCATATATAGGACCTTGATGGTTACATGACATGTAACTAGGTTAAAAATCATGTAATATCCTCCATACAGTTTCTAAAATAGGAATTCAACTGTTTTATTTTAGTTCATTATCCATACCTATTTTTCTCAAACATAGTAAATTCATAGTAAATTTTGTGAGACACCACTAATTCTGTAATGATTTTATCTACATTCGATCTTCATTGCAGTTGTTTTTAATCTTTCTAGTTAAGTGATCATTCCACTTCTATGTTGTCACGAATCATGGTATCCCCCTTGGGTCATGTTTCCAGATCCATCAGTCTAAATTGGTTTTTTATTTTATCTTATTTCATGATTTTTTGATTGATCTCATTTCCGAAGGTCATTCCATTATTGTTCATGGTGAGACAGAGGTTCATTCTTGAGGTACGTGGGTTTTCTCCTTTCTTCCAACCACATGTTTGTAAATTAAATCAATCTTGTGATTTGGATTTGATTATATGGCCTTCATAGATATAATTGGGGTTTTATTATTGGTGGATCCTATTATGGGCGTGTGGGACCTATGTTTTGAGGTTGGTGGTTCTGTGTCTAGCCTATGTTGATGAAACTTATTGTTCTTACCTTGTAAAATAATTTATACAAGGAATTGGCAATATGGATTTGTGTGTGTTGAATAGTGTTTTTAACAATAAATGTGTTTTACCTAATTGATGAAAAAATGAATGAAAATTGTATTTTTAAATAATTTAAATGGATTTGTGAAATGGTTTTGAAATTATTTTCATGGAAATGATTGTGAAAATTATCACATTCTATACCTGGGGTACTAGGTGAAAGGTTTATATTGAAACCATCATCCATTATAGATGTTTAATTTTGTGGGTGTTCTTCTTGTCCTAAAGTTTATGTTATTTGATTTAGGTATGTATATGATGTTGGGGTTTCAATTTATGGGGAGTCTCCATGGGGATCAAAAACTCTCTTTGAGTATGGAATATTTCAGGTAAGGTGCCAGGTTTGGGGGAAACCTGTGTTGGTTCGCTACAATCATTTCATTACTAATTCATGGATGGATGACAAGGGCCTCACTGATTACTTCTTCAAAATATATTCCAATAGTAGAGGGATATCCCACATAACATCAATATTAGGGAAATTATTTATGATAATATGTCTCTTTGGTTGATATTTATTACCTATTCATGATTTTGAAAAATAATCATTCGTAATTTGGATCTCTATTAAATATACCATTATTATTTTTCCTCATGATTAGTAGAACTAGGTCATTATTGGTCTTCCTTACCAACATGTAGAAATTTTCCATGGAATGTAATCCAAAAGAAACCTATCTTCCTTAGAGTTCATCTTAGATTATTTTACTATAAATACATTTAGAATGAATCTATACATCCCTAATCAAAACTTTTTTATGTAGCAGAATTGATATTATCCTCCCTTAAGGATATAAATACATTTTTTATCTTCCTAGATGTAGAGGTGAATGTAAATTAACACATACCTTGAGAAATTGAACATGAAATCAACCATCATTAAAAACATTATATACATATCTGGGTAAATAATTTTCTCAATTTTAGTAGTCATTGGAAATATATACGATTGAATAAAATTGACATGTACCTTTTGGTCAACATTAAGATCCTTAAAAAAATATCTAATCTACATGGAGATAAAGAGAAAAGACATAATGTCCATTTCTTTCTGTTCATGATTACAAACAAACCTAAAATAAAAATGAAAAAACTCTACATGACGATAGTTAAAAACATTGGCTAAATTCATATAAGAGAATGAATAATACTCATGAGAAATCTTAGAAACAAATTTATCTTATGTATCTCAAAAATTGAACTATGAATTTACAAATATATTTATTACTTATACATAAAAAATAGAGTCTAATTTATTTCTCTAAAAATAATTTGTAGTCCATGAAAAGAAAAATAAAATTTCAGAATAATATTCATTTGGTTGATCAACTCTAAATATATTACCATTCCTTGAATAATCATTCTATTAGCGACACATCAATTTTTTCCTCTCTTTTCACCTTCTTATCCTATTGATATTTATGAGAATTTGAAAGTTAAAGGTTTCATATTCAATGGTTTCAAAAGATATTTTAGAGGCCTATAAGTCTAAATGGTTTGAAATCATAGTGTAAGTGAGAGAACATTGAAAGGATGGTTTTTATAATAGTTTGAGTGATGTAGTTTGTTTTCTCGAGCTGAATAGATATTGTAATCATTAATTTTTATTTTTAAAAGAATCGTTTTTAAAAAAAATGTGATAAATTCTAGTTTTCTTTTAAATAATGATTAAATATATAATGAATAAAATAAGATGATTAATAGAGAAATTACATAAATAAATTTATACACATTTAATGAAAATTAAATATTCATGAATCCACAATATGAAAATAAAAACATGCATTAGTATGTGGTTTTTTAAAAATATCATCAAGTTTATATTCAGTATTTAGAAATTATACGGATATATACTTTTTAAAAAATGACCACATCGAAATTGATGCCTTATATCAATATTCTTGGTTCTCGAATTACTTATAGGAATTTTGGAAATTTTAATTGAGCTTGTATTAGCACATAGAATAGAGATATTATCAAAATTATGTCCACATTCATGTAGATAGTGTTTCATCCCCAACACATGTGGACAATAACTTCAAGTAGATATATATGATTCCTTGGATGTTGATAGAGAAACTAAATGGTATTTTATACTTCACAATAAAGATAATTATTTTACTAAAAAGTGACAGATTCTGGATGTATTTTCTCTATCTGGTATGAATCCTACAACTCCAACATCTATATATGAAATTTAATTAAATTAAATAAGAATTTTTTTTGGGTAAATAAGAGATTAAAAAATAGTAAATTTTAAATATATAAAAATATTTTTAACATAGGTATGATAAAATAATTTTGTGTTTTACTAAAATATAGAACACAAATATACATAAATCATTATACATGGTCTTATAGAAGTAATATATAGTAAACTACCAATCATACCTCTATAAAACTTGTTTTCAATTATTTTTCCAGATTAATCCAAATCATGTTGTATATTAGTACACATGGGAGTTGTGTAATATGTACTATTTTTGAGCCCAAATATTTTCAATAAAATAATAATATATTTACTTTGATTTAAAACATTTCTACATTCTTTTGGATAAATTTGAAATCATAAAAATAAATTAAATTCTCCCATAATAATCATTTCAAATTATTATTTCATTATATATGAAAAATAAGTACAATTATTTTTTATTTAGAGATCCAAAAATACCATCATCAATTTTTTACAAATAATATATTAGGGAAAATGATTTTATTAAAATATTTAGGGTCTTCCAATCCCACAGAAAATCCATTTTGATATAAAAATGGGAATAATCTATCATACTAAACTCTAGGTCCCTTTTTAAGTCCATAATGTTCTTTGGTATGTTTATATAATAAATATAGTTTATGAGGGGTCATAAATCCTTGAGGTTGTTCAATGTAAATTTTATCCATTAAATATCTATTTAAAAATAAATATTTAACACCTACCTAATATAAGATAATAATCATATGATATGGACATGCTAGAAGGATTTTAGTAGCTTCTAATATTGATTTTTTTAATTTATCATTATAATATATCCCTTATTCCTTATCATAAACTTTGGATACTAATACAACTTTTTTTTTAAAAATGATCCCTTTATGGTCATATTTACTCATAAAAACCCATTCGGTTCCTATTATGGGATAACTTGTTGGTCTTTCTACTAATTCCCAGACATTATTTTTACTAAATTGATTGATATTTTCTTAGACATATAATAACTATTTTTCATCATTTATGTATTTTTGAATAGATTTATGTTTTAATTGATATATAAAATGAAAAAAATTATATTAAGTTTCCTATATTTCATCTAGTTATAACAATTTTGTCTATATTTCTTATAACCATTTATAATGTATGGTCCTTTAATGATCTAGACTACCTAGGTAAGAAGCTTTCTGTTTATTCGATTTCATATTCTTTTGGACTAAAATGAATTTCATTTACTTTATTTTGAACATAAATTTTAGGTGAATCAAGCCTCAGATAGTCAAAGGAGTCAATAATTTCATCTGTTGGATCTTTTATTTAATTAAAACGGTTAGTTTTGTTAATCGTCAGAAAAAATTATTCTTTAAAAATACCTATCCATTTATTATACACTCTATTGATTTTATAAATATAATAATATCAAAAAATTATACATTGAACATCATTTTGATAAAATTTTCCAAGGTTTTCCTTATTATTTATGATATAAACCTTGAATCCAAATACATTAAAAAACATTACAATAGGGTTTCTATTATTCTAACGGTGATATAGTGTATTTTTAAAAATTGTTCTTACTAAAACTCTATTCATGATAAAGAAACCCATAATTATAACATCTACCCAAAATAGGAAGGAAGAATTTATTAATTCAACATTGACCTTGAAACTTCTTGAATAGTTCTATATCTTATTTCAATAATTCCATTTTGATGACGTATTCTTGATGCAGAGAAGGGTTTTGAATACCAAAATTTATGTAAAATGAATAAAATTATTGATTATCAAATTATTCACCATGATCAATTCTTAATTATGTAATTATAATTTTTTATTGAAAAAATATATAAAAAATTAAAAAATAGTCAATACCACACTTTTATTAGTCTGAAAATGAAACCAATTAAATCTTGAAAAATCATCAATAAAAACATAATCATATCGTTTTCCAACTAAACATTATACACATTATGGTCCAAATATATCCCTATGGATATGTTATAGTGGTTTAGAAGTATCAATTTTATTAATTTATTTCAAAGATGATTTTTGTTGTTTTCTAATATGACATGAATCACAAAATCTATCATTATCAAAAATCCGACTAGGAAAAATAGAAACTTATTGTTTCATTCAATACAAATTTATATACATATATGTTTAAATTTTAAATTATCTTATTATATTTCCATGACTTATTTGTCTCTAATGTTAAACAACTCAGCTTTTTTCACACAAGTAATTTATATCCATGTTACAAAAACATCCAGTTATTATTATTCTAAATTTATATAAATTATCATTAAAAACTGATCAATAATTTTTAGAGAAATCCTAAAAAAATCCATCATCACAATGTTGAGATATACTTATTAGTTTTTTCTACAATCCCTATACATATAACACATCATTTATTGAGATTGACTTTGGATCTCTAACGGTTCAAACACCAACAATATTTACTCTTTCATTGTCTCTAATGGTGACCAATACTCCTCCCATTTTTGTCAAAGTATGGAAATTAGAATTTTATCCACTCATATGACTTGAGGATACAATGTATATATACCATATATAAAATTTTGTTTTTTTGGCATTTTTTCGTGTATAAAACATTTAAACACATGTTTGTTTTTATACCAATATTTTCTTAGATCCAGCTGTGTCAGCAAGCAAAGATATGGGAATCCAGATTTTCCTTATTTTACAGAAATAATTATTTCAAAATTCTATCTTGTGTTTTGAAATGAAATTATGTTTTATTAAACATATTTTAGTATTTATTAAGTAATGGTTATTTGAAAAGTTTTCTTTTAATCCAGAGTAGAAGCAGATAACATTTCGAGAACTATGTACAAAATATTTTTACTATAAATTTTACATTTATTCCTTACTTCTTATTCCATATTTTTCAATTTTAAATAATTTTTTACCAAGATTCACATTTATATATATTTTATTCTTTAGTTAAAATACGAGGAGCACTTTTAAAATATTGTACTTCATCTTGTAATACTTTTATTCTATTTTCAAAAACCATATAGTCCGATGTAGATGAATTGAATTATAATTTTCTGCTAGTACTGTGCTGTAAGAAGCTAGTTTACTATTTGAACAACTATCAGAATCATACGTTTAATAGTAACAGGTTTGTAACTAACATAATTCCATAACCAAAAATCACATATTTTCTTTCATATTTTGTGGATCTTTTTATGAATTAGATTTAGAAGCGGTATAATAGTCTTCAGGCACACTCCATGTAGATATCATAACACTTTTCCCTTTTTATTAATAATTAGTTTTATTCTGATTTTTATTCTCGATATATCTACATTATTATTTCAGATAGGGGTATTCTTGTCTTATATGACCCATTTGATTCAATTTTTAGCGTCTTACTTATTTGTATCCATTATAACAATTCATGACGGTTTTTCTGAAGCCTATTTTCATTTTATAGAATTTTAAATATTTCCAGGCTAACAAGGCAGTTCCATTTTAAAATCTAATTAGTAAAAATATTTTTATACATTGATATCTTCTGTTGATTTCATATCATTACATTACGATGTAACTCTAATGGTAGTGACTTACATTTTCACTATATTTTGATCTTCAACATAATATTGAATTCCTGATTTTTAAGTCATCAATGTTCAAATTAATACCATCATTGTATATTTTTTTGATAGGTGATGATTTCCAAATACCTGGAGACATTCCATTAAATTTTGAAAGAAAAATTATAATAAAATTTTGAGATTGATCTAATCAATTAATAGAATCTCCCAGGGTAGTAATGTTGTTGACAATTTCTGCCAACCATCCATTCATTGGTGTGATTTTTTATCCATCATACATTCTAAGGGTTTCAAAATTAATTTTTCTAATAGTAAACCATAGTATCCTAATGAAATAAGTTATTTTATAAGAAACATTGATTATATTAATAATTTCCTGAGAATTAGGACATTGTGATACTTAATTAAATCCATTGATTCTAAGACCACAAATGATACAATTAATTTCTTTTGATTTGATGTCATACTAAGATTCTTTAGTAGCTTCCCATGTTTCTGGTTTACTAGGAGTTTTATATGGAGTTATGATCTTCATATAATATTTGAATAGATGATTCCGTAGACACATTATCATACATTATTTCCAAATACTTTGTTATCACCATTAAAATATAAAGCACGATCATAAAAATATCTTCACTAGGATAATCTATTGATATATAGTTGTATAGAACATATGATTTTGATATTTCTAGATCATTATAAAATAACTCACATTTTTTCCAACTATTTGGACTGAATAATAAAAAGATACACATGGTTAAATTTTTTATTTTATATAATCATGATAAATAATCACTTTTGACAGTCCTTGCAATTTATGATGATGTATGGCGTTCTTTTCTATATGTGATTTTAGCAGCGGATAACAAGTAAATAAAAACACAAAATTTTTTAGTGGTTTAGGGTACAAAGATCCCCCAGTCCACTCCACCAATTCTCTCTTTGGGAGCTTAGAGATTATAACTAGACACAGTCCTCTAATCATAAGACCTTCAAAACCCACAATTCAGTGTAGGAAGTTAGTACTATTACAATAAGTATAACTAGAGACTATGGTATATTTTACAGGGAACCTATTTCTCCACATCGTAGTACAAGAAGTCAAAAGTTAACCATAATTGAGTGGGAGAAGTAAAAACTCTAATAAATCTAAATAGTTTGATTTGCGTATACTATAGGTCAAACATCGTAGTCATAAAAGGAACTTGCATAATGTGTATGTTTATCTTAAGTGATGAATGTATTCATATATGAATATATCTAAATATATCTTGGTTGAAAATTATCATTACTACGAATAACAACAATTGGTGGGGTGGTAAGGGTTTCGGGGGGTGTGGGGCGGGTCGTAGGGTCAAGTCCCTGGGCTTTCATTTTAATGAAATTTTCATCCTTGAATCGTGTGCCACTTTCGTGGTTGTACCCAATTTTTTTTTAAAAAACAAATTACAACAATTGATCAGCATTAGTTTTACCAATATGAGGTTTTCATATGTATCTTCAAAGTGTTCACTCTTCAGAAAATATTAGTTATTTTTTTCTTTACAACAATTCTAAAATCAAATGATATTTCTGTAATATATAGTCATATATAACATATTTATCACAAAAATAGGAAGTGAAAATATTCTAGCCATATATATAGAACACACAACTTTCCGCTTGTTGAGTAGATTCAAGAACTTCACTTGATGGATCATGGTCATTTTATTTTGAATCATTTCAAGAGAGTTGTAACATCGATTACAAATATTAATTATTAACTCCTTTGAATAAGATATTTTGAATCATTCATAAAATGACATCTAATCAATCATCATTTTTATCAAGACAAATACATAATCTTGGATAATAGTTTTTTAATAGTAAAACGTAGGGTTCCATCACCTAATAAAAAAATAACATTGGGATGAAATCATACAATTTATTTCCAAATAATGGTTTAGGTACCATACATTTGTTTCCTTAAATGTATATTTTCTTATAAATATTCAGTTAGTGGACTATAATTTCCTGACAACACGAGGTTTATGATCCATATGTGTTATTCCGTACGTAGGGTTCATTCCTTAAATTATGCTTACCAATGTAGGGTTGAGAAAAATGTTTCCATATTACATTGAATACTCCTTCCATAATTTTATCAAAAATCACATGTATATCAAAATCATTAATATAATTCCAAAATAAATATTTCAGTGAATGTTAATTTCATGATATTCATTTAATGATATATCATTATTAAAAGAAAGGTTATTTTTTTGCACCAAAATCAATCATATTTATATTTTATTGTAGAAACAACACATTCTCAACATGCACCTAACATTTTAGATAAAAGACACATCTCTATTACCACCAACCAATTTTAAATGGGCTTCATTTCGATATTTTGAGTAACAATCAAATGAATTCAACCTCCAGATGTATCTAATGATTGGTTATAATTGTTCAACTGTTTAATGACATAATCCACCTTCAATGCAATTATAATACCTTCTGGAAAAAATTGAACAGGAAATAAAACGTTAGATGATAGGGAGACTCAGTTGAGCATCGTGGAAGCACACATACAACCAACTTCAATTGGATCAAAGGATGATATTTGTTGGATATAGAGTGTGGTTTGTGTATATTGTCAATACACAATAGGTTATTCAAGGAGTTTTTAAGGAACATGGTTTTACAAATGAGGCTAAAGGGATTATTGAAGTTGGTGCAGTTTCCCAGTGTCTCTAAATTTTTGGGCCTCAACATTTAGAGTTTGTGTTTTGAAAAGTATGGATTTCTACATTATACTAAATGATATTTGGAATGACAAAGGAAATCGAAAAAGGAGCGGAACCACATATCATGGGACTAGAAACACGTATAATGTATTGGGAATGGTTTGCAGACAACGAAGGGTGCTACAAAGATTAGAAGAAAATGGGTTTCTGAATGGAAAATGGTTCGCAGAGAAGGTTTGTGGTTCACATCAAGGATTGTTGTTCGCAGGGGGTGAAAAGTTCACGAGATGACATTTCATTCATGAAAACGAAGCAGTGTTTTGATATTCTATGAAGAGTTCTATTTGCAGAACCGAGATGGTGATTTGTGCTGATTGCATGGGGATATGGTTCTGAGGATATGTATGGTATGAAAAAATGGTGCTTTAATATTGAAGATTCAGTAAATCTTGGATTAGTGGATTATAAGGATCTATATCCCTATATAATTAGAAATAATCTATTCATTAGATTGAGAGACTAAAATTAAAATAAAACTGAAAGGATTTTAATGATGTCTAGAGCTATTCGTGGGAAGACAACCTCACAAAGGCTTCAGTTAAAAAACTGAAATGAATTCGGTGATGTCCTAAATAGTTTATGAAAGATAATACTTAGAGGAAGAACATGGACCATAGCCCATGGTTCATTTTTATTTTTTAGAAAATCAGGAATGTACGCGCAGTAGGGTAGTCCACAGAGCACATGTTGTACGCGAAGCAGAGGTGGTTCATGGAAGGAGATATGTGGTGGTAGTAAATGAAGGTGGTTCATGGAAGTAGTATTTGAATGTGAATTTCTTGGAATAGTTCACAGTGGTGTTACATGGAGTAGTGTGGTACATAGAGTAAGAAGGCTAGTTCATGAAGCACAAGTTTGAGAATGAACAGTACACAGAATAGTAGATTACATCCACAAGGGAAAATAAGACATCAGAAGATAATCTATCTATAGTTGAGGATGCATGGATTAATGCCAATCCATTGAAGCTTCCTTCAGTTTATAAACTAAATTCAGATTCTTCCCAACATAGTGATCATGGGGGAATCAACCGATGTGATTTGGGGGATGCAGGGTACTATCCCTAAAATATTATAAAGGCAGTGCACATAGAGAATAGTGATTTTGATAACATTTTCTAATCCACAATAGGTAAAGATTAGTGGACATTGGTATGACTGAATAAACTGTTGGCATATTATCCTTGAACATAGAACTTAGTGGAGAACAATGTAAAATTGATCTGTCTTCACATTGCATGTGATTGTTTGTTTTATACAGTTTCTCATCTGTTAGTTTTAACCATTTCTTACCAATATGGGAACAAGATCCACCTGTTAGAAACAGAAAGTTGAACACCAGACTCACCCCATCCCTCTAAGGGTGTTACGAGGTCCTTTACATTGTATTATAGGGTAAAGGTAAAATCTTCCCTTAATTTCTACAATGGGGAATATAGTGAATTTCTGGGTATCCCGCCACTTTTATGGATGTAGCTTTCAGATATAGAAGAATATGATGAGATCTATTCTAATATCTCTTGGAATCTAAGTCCTATCTGCCAATCCAAAAAAGAATACATGTCACTAAACCAATTGGGATGTATATGCCTGATGAAAAATGGAAAATGCAGTATCCTAATGTCAAATTATAGAATTCCTTTAATGCATATCTTTATGATCAAATACATCTAATGGTGATGATTTGTATGTCAGTAAATATTTATGTGGGAAAAATAGGAGAATATTTATAAATGTGATAAAAAAGTGAAGCAATAAAAACCACATGTTTCTAACAATATCTTTGATGATATGAAGATGAATCCTAATATAAATGTAGATAACTTTTTTAATCAAATTACTGATGTTGTTGAGAAATACGAGGAATTGGTGAAGAAATCAACGACATTGATATTTTGAATAAAATATTGAGAATAATTCCACCTCTTTGTAATGAAAAGGTGTCAGCCCTTGAAGAAATGGATCTTTCAAAAAATTTAATGGATGATCTGCTGAGCAAAATGGTGGTATATGAGATGAGAGTCAAACAAAAATATGAAATGACTCGAGTATGAAAGGAAATAGAATTCCAATACATGAAAAAATATGAATTCTCAGGAGATAGTGAGGACGATGATAATGAGGAATTTTTTTTCATTGTCTCATTTCCATGAAATTCAAGATGGAAAAAAGGTAAGTTTGAAGGCTAGTTACCTTTTTCTAGTTTTCATTATAGAAAATTTTGGGAATACTGCCTCTTGATAAACAATAATGTTCAATGATGATGAATGTGAAGTTGGAGACATTTAGAAGCCCCAAAAAAGGATTTTCAAACAGGGATATTCCATGATTTGTAAGGAAGTATAGAGAAAGGTTTTTGTATATGAAGAAGAAGAGGAGGACTGTGAATTATTTGAAAAAGAAGAACTAGAATTTAAATTTGGAACTCATGCATCAATCCTTGCTACCATTGAAAAATTAATGCCTTTAGGAGATGAAGCTAGAGATAATTAGTTGACTACTGATATCGATATCATGTTGAAAATTAAGTATTATTTTGTAAATATTGTGAATCAATTTAAGAAATGAATGAAGTGGAATAAAATTGTGGAAGTGTCATCATAATATGTTTATATAATTTCATCTGAAATTGACCGATATGAGGAAGTAGTAATGGAACACTCAACATCTTTTGAAATATGAGAAGATAAAGTTGAACTAAAGATCAAAATTTAAGAACATGAAAAGGTCATTAATGACCTTACATATATAATTTTGATGAATTCCAAAACTATTGAGGGACTTTAAGAGGAAGTTTTTACTATTAGGAGTAAACTTTAAAGTGATACATTTTTAAAAGAAACAAAGAAGAAAATTCAGTTTGGAAAAATATTAGATAGAGATATGCTAGAGAGTGTTAAGAGTGGTTTTAATTGAGTGAAAAATTATCTGATTGATAAAATACCCTCATTCATGGGAAATAGAGGAATTGGTTGTGATTATGAAAAATTGACTTTTGGATGTAAAATTGGCCAAAATAAAGGAAAGATGAATGTTAGAAAGATCAAAAAGACACATTAAGTCCAAAAAAATAAACTCTAAAATCACACTGAAAGAAGGATTGAAAACATTCCTCAAGTTTCCAATGATTATAAGTAGTCAAAAAATACTTATAAGAATGTTGATCTGAGGAGGAATATAATTGAAAAGAAATTCCCACTTATGAAATGTCAATTATATGGCTATCTGGGCCATACCATGTCATACTGTGAAGAGGAAATGATATATTTGAATGGGGAAGATCTTTAAAGTCAAAAATGGATAATGAATTCATATACTAATTCTTATAGAAGAAAATGTTTCATTGGATATTCTATTCATTGTTCTGACATTGGCATTAAATATATATATTTCAGGTTGAGTAATGGAAGGAACAATTCATATAGAACTCATAGACAAGTCAGTACTCTCCGACCTGACAATGTTGTTCCTACCCAAAAAATATCACATCTAGATGAAGAGTAAATGTATAATGAACCTATGAAAATAAAAATAGATTTGAAAATACAACATTATTGTTCACAAATACTAATCTTTTATGGATGGAAAAGAAGAAAATTCAAATATACAACCTTGTATAAGTATTTTTCAAAGATACTATGAACAACCAAATATGGATTATTAATAGTGTATTGTCATCCCATATGATGGGAAAGGTTGACATATTAATGAATTTGAAAAAATGTCAATGAAATATTGAGATTCAGTAATGATGGAACTTTGAAGATCAAATTTGGTGGATGTACTCTCTTGGACAATAGAGAGAATAAGAAGACTAAAGTTATTTCCGTGGATGGGTTGCATCACAATCTCTTAAGATTGAGTCACCTCTATGAATCAGGACTTATTGTGGAATTCAATCAAAAGTGGTTTAATATAAAAGAAATAACATGTTATTATTTAATGAATGGTTGCAGAACAGATGGAAACCTATATCACGTTGATTGTATAGAGAACGTTTTCTATGTGACTGTTAAAGAATAAAACAACTTGTGGCACTAGAAGATGGTTCACATCAATCAAAAAGAAATGGAAAATATATCTAATAAAAATATAGTCATGGATTTCCCCAATCTAAATCATGAACGAGAAAAGACTTGTGCTGTGTTCATTTGATGGATGTTGGTCTGTAGTTCATATCATCTAAAGAAGAAAAGGGAATAAAATCTTCTCTATATCATTCAAACAGACATATGTGGTCCGATAAATATTTTTGTAACTCATAGAGAATGATACTTAGTTATTTTAATTTATTACTATAGTAGAATGGATTATGTAATGGTTATACATAGGAAATGAAAAGTGCTTGATTGAATGAAAATGTATTTCTGAATAGATGAGAATGATATTGGATAGACAATCAACGTTGTTCAATCTAAAAATGGAGGAGAATATACATCCATTGTGTTTGAAAACTATATGTAGAAACATGGGATAGAACATGGTATGGATTTTTTTAGAACTCCATAGAAAAATGGATTTGTTGAGTGTTGTAATCTATAGGTGAATTGTATGGTCAGGACTATACTAATTGAGAGTTGTATCTCTCACCATTACAAAAAAGAGGATTTTAAAGTTGTATTTTATATTCAAAACCAAATAGGGCGTTATTTGGGGGAAGCCAAGACACCCTATGAGTTATGTCATGGAAGGAAGACCTCTTTGACGTAAATTTGTCCTTTCAGAAGCAAATGTTTTATCCAAAACAAATAGGGAAATCAAGGAAATTATGGTGATGCTATAGATGAAGGAATATTCCTTGAATATTCAATTAAATGAAAAGTCTACAATTTTTTTAATAATTTTTTTGAAAAAATTGTGGAATGTACTGATGTAAAGAGAATTGATGATAAAATTACAAATGGCTCAATGAATTTATCTACTAATGTGATAGAAGATTAGGAAGAATTTAGACATGAAACATATCCAAATACAAAGGTAGTGTAAGGAATGAAAAACAACCAGAAGTAAAATCATTTGTTGACATATAATAATAATTAGAAGTAGAATATGAGGGTGAAGAAAATTCTTCTGAACCACACAAGAGAAATTGAAGATTATAAATTTATCATCCAACATCATTGGGTATTGGACAGCTCCCATGTAGACAAGGAGAATAAGTAATAGTGTACAATCTGCATTCCTTTCAATTTTATAACCATACTCATTTGATGAAGCTGAAATGGATGAATCATGGGTTAAGTCCATGAATGAATTATTGGATCAGATCGATAAGAACCAAACATGTGATCTATTTAAGAGACTTGAAACCAAAATGTGATTGGTATGAAGTGTATTTTGAAAAATAAATTTGATGAGCATAATAATATGATCAGAAATAATGTATGGATCACGTGTAATGGATATTCATATATTGATGTTGTTGATGTCGAAGAAACATTATCCCTGGTGGCTAGACTGTAGTTAATCAGACTGTTTCATGCCATGAAAATTCAAAGAGGTGCAAAGTGTATCAAATGGATGCCAAGAAATATATCTTAAATGGTGTTCTCTAATATTATGTCTATATTTATCAACTAGTGGGATTTCTTATTGGTAATGATGAAATGAAGGTTTTCAGATTAAAGAAGGCTCTATATGGTATAAAAAAGGCACCACAGGCATGGTACATTTGGATAGATTTTTATATGAAAAAAGCTTGAGTTTCTAGTGTATGTAGATGATATTATATTTGGGGGAAGTAGTGTAGAGACCCAAAGCTTGACGTACATGGACATTACATTACTTTTTCAGAATAATTAATACATAACAAAAATAGACACCAAAGGACTGTAATAGTTTAGTGTCTTTGAAAACATGGAACATAATCTTCTAATCATGGTGAAAGGTCTTCAATATCTCCCATCAAGATCTTCCCTTTTTTTCTTACCAAAAACCATTATTTATATCATGGGGAAAATAAAACATATAAAGGATGAGCTCAAATGCTCAGTAAGGGTAAGCATGAAAAAAAAATAAAACAAACCACATACATTTGAACTTCAAAACATGAACATAAAGTTTAAACATCAAAATCTTGAGTTGTGAAATAAATATTGGTAGTACGTAAGGAATAGGCCATAAAGGAACATTAATCATGATAAAATATCATGGTAATAAATCATTTAATAATGTAAAACCATCAGGCACATGATATGATTTTAATATTAGCCAAGGCATTGCTGCCAAGACAGTCTTAGTGGACAAATTCCCTTTCTGAATCGAGTTCACTCCTCATTTCAGTCTTGTAACACTGAACATTATTAATGTACTATTCCAGCCATGTCTATCTCATGAGATATAAATCATCACCCAATTCATTGGAAGGAGATATAGGTCCCACCTATCTCATAATGAAATCATTCTTTCGTGTGCCTCAAAATAAACATACATCATTCATAATAACCCAACAAATAAAATATGTTTCCTAAACATCATCCCATCATAACATAATCCATATAAAAGAAATGGATATCAATTCATCATAAAAAGAATCAAACCATGTAAATAAATGAGACATTATACTTGAAACATAATCATACTAAATAATATCATGTTAGATAGAAAATAGTTTTGACAAAACACTTGAAATGAATTCTTGAGGAAAATATTCTTTCTTCTTCAAAATCATTTTTTTTTCACAAAATGCCATTCAATTTTAAAGGAAATGGATTTTTTTGAAAATAATCATGAAATTTTGTGGAGGAAGATTCATTGAAATAAGTGGTTATGAAACTGTAAAAATCCGTTCACGCCGTATAAGTTAAAATAACATTATTCTCGTAATTTTTCCAGAAACGTCAAAAAGTACCTCGTATGGTAAACAAAACAAAGATTCCATAAACACCATGTAGTAAAAGTTAAAAATGGGTAAAAATGTCTTTAAACATACATGAAACCCTTTTTAGAAAATAGGGACATGGATGATAAATATAACCACATTATATACTTACGAATAAACAATCTTGGATAAAAATGAGACTGGAAAAGTTATCCCTTACCTTAGGTCTGATATGCTTCATACGTATTTGAACCTCCTGTTTAATTATTTAAATAATGTCATTGACTTATTACAGAATCCTATTCATTTTTATGATATCATTAATGTTTCACTTATGACTTTATATTACCCGTTCTTTTGTAAATTCAATGTTAAAGCAGCGTTTTGGATAAAATCGTTTAATTTATCGTACGTGTTTAGAGTTGCTGTTATTGATATTATTATTACTTATATCATGATTTAATTATATCCATAATTTAAATCATTATTTATATATCATATATATTAAGTATATATATATATATAATAGATTTATAAAAGAAATAAAATACACCGTTCATGGAGACGGTAGGCCGTACGTACGCATGAACGCTGATTTCTTTTCCTTATTGACTTGAATGGAAGTAAGTAGATAACATATATATATATATATATATCCAGTAGCTTTATAATTTCATGTATTATATTATTATTAATTATATATACATTATAATCATTCTTGAGTGGTTAACATGGAGAATTAACCCCATCGCGTTGTGGAGACGGTAATCCGTACGTACGCACGAACGATGATATCGTTCACATATTTATTGAATGGAATTATAGTGGATGACATAATATCATATAATCAGTATGATGTTATAATAACTATATATAGTTATTATTTACACCATTATACCCATCCAAGTAAGGTGGTGGTGGGAAAACGGATTACACCACGGCGTGGAAACGGTATTCCGTACATACGCACGCGCGGTGATTTCGTTTTCCGTAGGATGGATAAAAGGTGAAATATGGTTTTTTTTCATATTTATAATAACATATCAGTATATAATTAATACTGATGTTATTACTTTATAAATAAACAACTAAATAGGATGATTTAGAAGAAGAAAGAAACATAAAAGAGTCGGGAGAAGAGATCACCTCTTCCTCGACACACCTCTTTTAAACTTCTTCTTAGGGAACTAGAGTTGATCTTTTGAGAAGACCAGAAGCACTATTATGTAACTATAGAGGATGATAATAGTAATTGGCAGTGTTTTGATGAGATTCATGGCTCAAAATGGTGTGAAGAGAAGAGGGAACGGTTACCATTTTTATAACGGAGGAGTAGGGCACCTTTGAAAAAACATAAAATATTATTTTATAATAAAATCATGTTCGGTTTATAATAGCTCCAAATTAATTTATTTAGAAGATAATGTGGGTATGGATCTAAATACTCTCAACCAATAGGTTTTAGACAAGTTTAGGTTACTATTTTAACCTTATCATTTAGATTTAACTCTAAGTTACATAATTTAACCTTTACCATGTCTTCTTGTTTTCTTACACTATATAGTTAATAAACATACTATTACAAGACAAACTAATCTCAAGTGGTTAATAATTAATATATATAACTTTATATAAGTCATTTTTGCAGAAACATAGATTTTTTGGAATAAAATAACAATTAATAATATAATATTTTTTTAAAAAACTATTTTATGTCAATTTTGACACTATTTGGTACTTGATTTTTGTGAAAATCATAACAACATGATTAGTCAGAAAAAAGTCAATTAAATAAATAATAACATGTCATATTACCCTAAAAAATTAGTTTAATTCATAAAAAGTCTCAAATTACATTTATTTGGGTATTTATAACATCAATTATGTTAATATTTCATTAATAATGTAATTACTGCATCATCATTGTGTTATTAATAAATTAAATTATTTAATGTTTAAAAATTATAAATAAAATACCATTATGTTGGAAATATTTTTATATTTCTAATTAATATTTATAGTCTAATTTATCTTATGTATAACCCTATATTAAAAATGGTTTAGATATTAAACTTTGATTTTAAATATTTTTACTCTTCTTTAAATAAAATAATAATTAATGTCCTAATCTAATCCAAATGGACCTAATGGGAAATACTTTATTCCTAAAGGTTGTTTTTGGTCTAATTACACTTATCTAATAGAATTAATACATGTTTTAGGGTAATATTAATATTAGTTTTACCCTTAATTACCCTATTTACTTTTAACCATAGTAAATAAAAGTAAAAAGTTACTATTCAACAAATATTATTTTTATCTTATTGAACCACATTTTACTCCTTGATGTTAACCATGTCTCTATGATTTTTTAAATCTCACTCACAGAAGCGGTAAAATTATGTTTTGTGTAAATTTTCAAATTCTCCTAGGAGGTGGGTAAAAGACAGTGAAAAGTTCAATAAAAATTTTATATGTCTAAAATTATTATAAAATGACTCCAATGAATTAAATTGAACTTATATAGGTATTATATATAATTTTTGACCAAAAATAAATTTAAATAAAATAAATAATTATTTAAATAAAAATTCGGTATTTAAATAGTAACATAGTGTTTTCAATATTCATAAAAAATTGAATGTTTTTAGAAAAATATCAAAAATTCACCCTAAGATAATTTCGATATTCCTAATCCCAAAATGGAGTCCATTTTGAATGTTAAAATTTATAAAATTTAAAAAAGTGGGTATTACTATTCATAACAGCTAGTTTATATTATATATCGTTGTTTAGTGAAACTCGGTATTGCGTACAACACACACTATCGTGGAAGGTCGCGATTACGTGTAAGGCAAGCCAAGTCAGGGATGCATGTAGTGAAAGCTCCTTCTAGTGTAGCATAAAACAAAAGACATCAATGAAATTAAAAATAATATTTTTCATAAAATCTCAGTGTGTTACATTCTTTCCCGCTTAAAATGACTTTCGCCCTCGCAATTCTTTAGGGTAATAAATGGTTTACTACTCGAAAGTTTTTTTTATAGAAACTAACATCGTAAAAAATAATACCAAAACATATCTTTAAAAACTAATGTATGAAACATAACGGTTACCCAAATTAACAAATAACTGGGTTTCCACATAGGATAACATAAGTGAATATATGGATATGGAAGAGAAATATAACCATCATGTTCTAGTGGAGAGTGGTAGAGAACATGGCTATGAAAAAGAAAACAATCAAAAAGCCATCATTTTGTGGTGATTTACGGTACCATGTGATTCATCAGATATAAGGACACTAGGACAAATTTTTTTTGTATTCATGATCATTTCTCTAATTATGAAGAATTGTTGAATTAAATGAATTACTTACATGATTTTGGTATAATCTTACTGTTTTTTGGGCCTTGAACAATTTTGACATCATATCATAATGAAATGAAGTTGAATTTCTCTTCTGTGAAGTGTTAGCAGATCATATGACAAAATGATAAGTCATTCCATCAGTCTCAAAAAAAGGATAATAAAAGTTATTAAATATACATAAGTTTATATATAGTGAGATTAATCATATATGGTTCCTAAAATGGACTTATACTTCATATATCATAATGCTTAATATAATAAAACTAGCTTCTACTAACCAGGGACATCCTGTTGGCCAGTGGTAGGCGATAAAGGCATGTCACACTTCAGTTGTGGGTTCGATTCCCACATCCTTGTTCGACACGACGAGTGGTCGCCCATCCTGCAGGTTGTCCTTTTTCGAAAACAACATTATTATAACATCCCATCAATAATATAGAAAAAAGCTCTATCCTTAAACAATACTAAATTATGTCCAACATAATCCATTCCAATCTTTAGGCTTCTCTAAAATACTTCTATCCAATCTCATAGTATAAATAAAATGATTACTAGAAAGGTCATCTACCAAGCATTGAATACAATAATTTATCTCTCATATATCATAAGATATATATATATCTTGTTGGTCACATTCCAAACATGTGAATTCCTTAATCATGTATTCTCTTGAAAAATGAATACCCATTGAACCTTAGTAAAAACATGAATGTTGTCAAAAGTTAAATCCTTCCACATACCAAAATCCCAAAAATTTGTATACTCCAACCATGATATCACATTGTCCTTATACCAGTCAGGAGATCATTAATACTATCAAAAATCTCATTATCTCGTTATCCTTTCATTATGAACATATCATAGACCTTCCAAAAATATTTGAATAACCATTCATGGATACCGGTACCATAATATTATTGAAAACCATAATAGACTAATACAAAAATATTCCAATATTCCATAAAACTACCTCAACATCATTATTCTTGAATACCAATACATAAAAACTTCAATACATCCTCTTCAATAATTTTCATGGAATAATTCCTTCCTTGATTTAGAAGTAACCTCTTAGTTCATGGCATTGAGTTGGGTAATGACCATGTTCTCCACAAATAAGACATTGAACTCCATTACAGTCTGTCACTCTATGACCCTTTTCTCCACACAGATATCATCTTCCCCTCCATCTGAGGTATTACTTAAGGTTCTTCTTCCCTTATTTAAAGATCTCAGTATTCCTTTCTCTTTTCCCCTCACCATGTGAACATGCATAAAATTCCATCTTCCTCTTATTTGATGACTTAGGAATACCACCAATGTTCTTGTTAATCATATGTCGTGATGACTGATTCAGCATAATCACAATATCTTTCTCTCTAGGCATTACACAATTTTTTTGACCCCAGTCACCAATTTGTGCATCAGAATCATTGTTAACTGAATTCCTTCTCGTTCCCTCAATTGACTAAAACTAGAAACCATAGTGTAAGAAATAGTTAAAATAACGAGAAATCACATAATCATGAAAAGTCACTTATGGGATGTCTAACATATCAAACATTCTTTAATCCATGAAACCATAGGTTTTCCATAGGTTATTAATGATCGTCAACATAACTCTAGGACTGTAACCTATAGTTATATTAATCCTTAGGGACATCCCTAGACATACCTCAGAAATATCTCTAGGGATCTCACTAATGTTTTCACATTTTAGTTTCCAAATTTTGACTAATCCTTTCCTCTAATACCAACTGTAGAGACCCAAAGCATGACGTACATGGATATAAAATTACTTTTGCAAAATACTTAATACATAACAAAAACAGAAACCAAAGGACCGTAATAGATTAGTGTCTTTGGAATCTTGGAACATAATCTTCTAATGTTGGTGAAATATCTTCAACATATCCCATAACGATATTCCCTTTTTTTTCTTACCTAAAACCTTTCTTTATATCCTTGGGAAAAGAAAACATATAAAGGGTGGGCTCAAATTCTAAGTAAGGTTAAGCGTGAAAAAAATAAAACAAACCATAAACATTTGAACTTCAAAACATGAAAATAATGTCCAAACATCAAAATATTGAGTTGTGAAATAAATCATGGTAGTAGGTAAGGAATAGGTCATAAAGGAACATTAATCATGATAAAATGGCATGGGGATAAAACATTTAATTGTGGAAAACCATTAAGCACATGATATGATTTCCATAATAGCCAAGGAATTGTTTCCAAGACCATCTTAGTGGACAATGTCCCTTTATGAATCGAGTTCACTCCTCGTTTCACCCATATCATAATGAATTCATTATTTCGCATGATACAAAATAAACATACATAATTCATAATAACCCACCGAATAAAATGGGTTTCATAAACAGTATCACATCATAACATAATCAATATAAAATAATTGGATATGATTTCATCATAAAATGAATCAAACCATGTATATAAAAGGTACATTATACTTGAAACATAATCATACTAAATAATTTCATCTTAGATGGAAAATAGTTTTGAAAAAACTCTTGAAATGAATTCTTGAGGAAAATATCCTTTCGTCTTCAAAATCATTTTCTTTTCACAAAATTCCATTTAATTTTAAATGAAAATGATTTTTTTGAAAATAATCGTGAAATTTTGTAGAGGATGAGTCATTGAAATAAGTCGTTATGAAACAGAAAAAATCAATTCACATCGTATAAGTTAAAAAACATTCTTCTCGTACTTTTGTCGGAAACGTCAAAATGTACCTCATATTGTGAAAAAAAGAAAGATTCATTACATATGTAGTAAACGTCTAAATGGGTAAAAATTACTTTAAACATACATGGAACAGTTTTTGTAAAATAGGTACATGGATGATAAATATAACCACAGTAAATAATTATGAATAAAAAATCTCTGATAAAAACGAGATTGGAAAAGTTATCCCTTACCTTAGGTCTGATATGCTTCGTACGTATCCGAACCTCCTGTATAATGATTTAAATAATTTTATTTACTTATTACAGAATAATATTCATTGTTATGATATCATAAATGTTTCACTTATGACTTTATATTACCTGTTCTTTTGTAAATTCCATGTTAAAGCAGTGTTTTGGGTAAAATCATTTTATTTATCGTACGTGTTTTGACTTGTTGTTATTGATATTATTATTACTTATATCCTGATTTAATTACTTCCATAATTTAAATCATGGCTTATATATCATATATATTAAATATATATATATATATATAATAGATAGATACATGAAATGATATACACTGTTCATGGAGACGGTAGGCCGTACGTACGCATGAACGCTGTTTTATTTTCCTTATTGACTTGAATGGAAGTAAGAAGATGACATATATATATATATATATATATTCATAAATCTAGTAGATTTATCATGTCAGGTATTACATTATTATTCATTATATATTGTTTATATTCATTCTTGAGTGGTTAACATGAATAATGAATCTCATCGCGTCGTGGAGACGGTAATCCATACGTACGCACGAACGATGCTATCGTTACCATATTTATTGAATGGAATTGGAGTGGATGATATAATATATTAGAATAATTATTATGTTATAATAACTATATATAGTTATTATGTACACCATTATACCCATCCAAGTAAGGTGGTGGTGGAAAAACAGATTACACCACGGTGTGGAGACGGTATTCCGTACGTCCGCACACGCGGTGATTTCATTTTACGTAGAATGGATAGAAGTTGAAATAGAGTTGTTTAATATTTATAATAAAATATCAGTATATAAGTAATACTGATGTTATAAATTTATAATGAAACAACTAAATAAGAGGAATTAGAAGAAGAATGAATCTTGAAAGAGTCGGTAGAAGAGATTATCTCTTCCTCGACGCACCTCCTTTAAACGTCTTGTTATGTCACTAGAGTTAGTCATTTAAGAAGGCCAGAACCAATATGATGTAACTAGAGAGGTTGAGAAGAGGAATTGGCTGGGGTTGGATGAGCATCAAGGCTCAAAAGGGTGTGAAGAGAAGAGGGAAGGGGTGCCCTTTTTTTAAGGGAGGAGAGGGGCACCCTTAGAAAAACATAAAATATTATTTTATTATAAAATAATATTCGGTTTATAATAGCTCCAAATTAATTTATTTATAAGATAAAGTGGGGATGGGTAATAATCCTCTCAACCAATAGGTTTTAGACATGTTTATGTTACTATTTTAACAATATCATTTATATTTAACTCTAAGTTACATTATTTAACCTTTACCATGTCTTCATGTTTTCTTAAACTATATGGTTAATAAACTTACTATATCAATACAAAAGAATACCAATTGGTTAATTATTAATATATATAACATTATCTAATTCATTTTGTCGAACCTTATATTTTTAGGAATATAATAAAAATTAATAATATAATATTTATTTTAAAAACAATTTTATGCCAATTTTGACACTATTTTGTACTTGATTTTTTTGAAAATCATAACAGCATGATTAATTCGAAAAAAGTTAATTAAATAAACAATAACATGTAATATTAACCTATAATATTATTTTAATTCATAAAAGTCTCAAATTTCATTTATTTGGGTATTTATAACATCAATTATGTTAATATTTCATTAATAATGTCATTATTTTATCATCATTGTGTCATAAAAAATTAAATTTTTTAATGTCTAAAAAGTATAAATAAAATACCATTATGTATGAAATCTTCTAATATTTCTAATGAATACTTATAGTCGAATTTATCTTACGTATAACCATATATTAAAAATGTTTTAGTTATTAATCATTGATTTATCTATTTTTACTCTTCTTTAAATAAAATAATAATAAATGTCCTAATCTAATCCAAATAGACCTAAAGTGTAATATTTTATTCTTATTGTTATTTTTGGATGAATTATACTTATCCAATAGAATTAGGACATGTGTTAGGCTAATAGTAAAATCAGTTTTACCCTTAATTACCCTATTTACTTTTAACCATGGTAAATAAAAGTAAAAAGCTATTATTCACCAAAAATTATTTTAATCTTATTGAACCGAATTTTACTCTTTAATGTTAACTGTGTCTCTTTGATTTTCAAAATCCCACTCACAGAAGTGGTAAAATTAGGTTTTGTGTTAATTTTCAAATTCCCCTAGGAGGTGGGTAAATGATGGTGAAGAGTTCAATAAAATTTTTATATATCTAAAATTATTATCAAATTACACCAATTAATTACATTGAACATATATAGGTAGAATGTTTCAATTTTGACCTAAAATAAATTTAAATAAAATAAATAATTATTTAAATAAAAAGATGTCTTTTAAATAGTAACCCAATATTTTTACTATTCATCAAAAATTGAATGTTTTTAGAAAAATACAAAAACTTCTCCCTAACATAATTTTGATATTCCAAATCCAAAAATAGAGCCCATTTCGAAAGATAAAATTTATAAAATTTCTAAATGTGGGTATTACTATTCATAATGGCATGTTTATGTTACATATCATTGTTTAGTAAAACTATATATTGCATAGAAAACACGCTATAGTGGTTGGTCATGATTATGTGTAATGAAAGAGAAGTCTGGGATGCATGTAGTTCAAGATCCTTTTGGTGTAGCGTACAACATAAGATATCAATGAAATTAAAATGAATATTTTTCATAAAATCTCAGGGTGTTACAAGTAGGGATGGATCAATGTATGAAATATCCAATCATATAAAATTATAACTTGAAATTACTATGATTGGTGAAGTCACTTACTTAATGGGGTTTCAAGTCATTCATATGAAATAATTCACATTCATTTCTCATGGAAATTATACTATAGAGTTGCTGGAAAAATTCAATATGCATTAATCCAAACAAATTTCGACTCTGATTGATGTTGGGACTAAACATACAAAGCATGATGATGGGTTTTCTATTGATCCCACACAATAATATAGAATCATTGGAAGCTTACTGTACTTGATTGAGACATTCACAAATATAGCCTTTGCAACATGATTAGGGGACCACATTTAATGTAATCCTAAAGAAGAAAATATGTTTGTAGTGAAATGAAACATGAGATATATTCAAGGAACTCACAATTATGGATTATAATTTACTACATGAAGAGATATTGATTTATCAGAATTTTTTATGTTGACTGAGATTGAGATGTTGTTGATAGAAATTCCACAAGATGTGGATAATTATTTATTGGAAAAAAATTTGGGGACCGGTTGATTAAGAAAAAGGAAAGTACTTCTCATATTACTTCTGATGCTGATTATATGTCTTCTACAAAGGGTTGGACTCAATTACTATGGATGAAGAAACAAATGAATAATATTGGTGATGAAGTGAAACAACCAATGGTGACTCACTATGATTATAAGAGGTTAATTGATCTTACAAAGATACATGCTCAACATTATCATATGAAGCACATTGAAATATGATATCACTTCATCAAGGAAAATGTTAAAAAAGGAATGAGTAAAATGGATCATGTAGGAACTGCTGATCAAGTGGATGTAATACTATCGAAGCCATTGTTGTAAAAAGTGTTTGAGAAGCATCAGCTAAACCATGTTGTTTAACCACCTCCTAGTGTATGAAGAGGTTATAGTTATTCCCCTATAACTTGTTTTTATAACTATTTTAATCTGTTTTGCTGATGTATTACAGGTTTATAGGGGAGATGCGATCTAGGGGGAGTGTGATATGAGGTTTGAAACCCAAAATTTCATTATTTGGGTTTCATACCAATGGGGGATAATGGAGAAATTCATTTATTTAAGGTTCAAACAAGGAGGATGAAATGTGAAAAAATGATAGAGAATAGAGGAATTAAAAAATGTTACAATATTGTAGAATGGTGAGTTTTAAAGGATAAAAAGTGTAGAGATAATGAGATTAAAAAATTCATAGTTTGGTATTAAAAAAATCCAATTATGCTACAAATATTATTTTTCTACACCAACTATTTCTCACATGGACATAGATATTTTACAAATTTGTTTTTTCTTTATCAGGTCTTAGATGGTTATTTAATTAGTTTATTTACGGATTTCCAACAAACCCAACATGGTAAATTATTGGAAATAAGGTTATTTTTTTATGGACATGGAGCATGGTCTGTGTTTTTTTCAATCCACATTGGATTGATCAATGAGTTTAAAAATAATGTGGTCCTACAATTGAGTATGAATAGAGTATTGAAGCTATTACTATTTTCCAGTCTCTGCAATTGTTTTGGGCAACAAAATTAAGAGTTTTTGTATGTAAAAGGATGCATTTTGATAGATAAGTGAATGATCTATGGAATGGGGATGGAAATTAGAAAAGGAAGGTAACCACTTAGCATGAGACATGATTTGCATACAATTTATAGGGAACCGTTCACGGATAATGGAATGCGCTATGCGGACTAGATGGAAAGGGGTGGCCAAATGGGAAATTGCTCCCAGTGAAAATTTTTGGTCTTAATTAAGGCTTGTAGTTCGTGGGAGGTGAATAGTTTGTAGGATGGTGTGTCGTTTTTGAAAATAAAGTAGAGTTTTAAGAATCCACAAAGGGTTTTTTTATGAAATGAGGTGCTGATTTGTACTACCGCATATGGATATGGTTTGCGGGAGATACATGGTACGTGGAAAAGTCAGTTCCATATCAATGATTTATTAAGTCATGATTTAGAAGATTATGTGGATTTATATTCCTATATAAGGATCACTTATCCCATCATTAGAGTGAGAGACTAAGATTAAAAGAAAACTGGGAGAATTTCAGTGATTTATAGAGTTGTTTGTGGGAATACAACCTCACAAATACATTAATTAAAAAACTAAAAGGAATTCAATAACGTATAGAATAGTTCACAAAGGACAGTATGTGAATGAAGATGTTGGTCCATGGAGTAGTTTTAGTATGTAGATAATGAAGGATAGTATGCATAGAAGGGTGTATGCAGATGACTTGTGGTATGCAGAGTAGGGGTTGTTCGTGGAAGGCGGCTTGCCATGGTAGCAAAAAAGGTGGTTCACAAAAGCAATATACATATGTGATTTTATTGGGATAGTTCATGGAAGTGGTACACCGAGCAACACAATATGCAAAGGAAGAAGGCCAGTTTGTGGAAGACAAGGTTACGAAGGGAAAATACATTAAAAAATATATTACATAAATAGGGGAAAACATGACTTCAATAGATTATATCTCTAAAGTTGAGTATGCATGATTTAATGACAATATATTGAAGAGACCTTCAAGTCGATAAACCGTGTTAGTATTCTTACCAATGTAGTGAGAAAGGGGGAGTCAACGGTAGAGATATGAGGGATGCAATGTGGTATCCATAAAACATTGTAAAGGTAATGCGCAGGGAACAAAGTGAATGTGATAACTTTTTTAATCTATAACTAGTGAATATTAGGGTACTTTGGTACAAGTGAAAACCTATCGGTGTATTCTCCATGTAAGTATCCCTTAGTGATGAACCATGAAATATTATTGTTTCTTCGCTTTTCATGTCATTGTTTGTTTTTAGAAATTTCTCAACTAACAAGGTTAACAAGTTCCTACAAATGTGGGAATAAGATCCATCAGTTTAAAAGAAAAAGTTGATTCCCCAATTCACCACTCCCTTATCAGGGTGTTCTAGGGTCCTTCAACTTCCATCCCATAGATGTGGTATCTTATAGAACCCTCAAAGATTCTCTTAGAGAATTGATTAATTAACAAATACATTATAATTTATTATTTAATAATTTATCTAACACATGAGTTAAATTAATTCGTAAATATTCCTCCTCCATTATAATACATATCATGTACCAGTTATTTAAATTATTGATCCTGTGTAATATAAATATAAATGTTAACTCTCATCATTAACATGCTATATAGATAAGTAAATAAAATATATTGTTTAGGTATTCCAAAGTACCCACAGTTTTATCACAATCAATGGAATATATTTCATATTCCTTAAAAAATTATTAAAATTCAATCTTGGTTGAGACTCAACTTATGAAATGATCCAATAGATACCTAAATACCCTCTAATTAGTTAAGAATGGATGGATTTTATAATAAATTTTAGATAAAATGGAGATTTTCGTATTGGTTATATCACCAATGTTAGATTGTGGGGATCTATATAATTCATTGAAAACAAGTATAGAAAATACATAGTGTATTATACTCTATACAGTATACTCAATGGAAATCTAGTGCACAAAAAAAATTTATTACCACATTAATATATCTTATATCTCATATAATAATATTACTCATGATAACCATATCACTTAATAATAACCAACAATACTCCATAAAGACCATCTTTTAGGGATAACTATATGTCTTAATTTGATAGGTCAATCACAGTCATATTTAATAAATTATACATCTTTATATAAATATATGTTTCTAATTAGGATGAATTATATAAAAAGTATTTATTTTATATGATATAATTTATAACATTTGAGCACTTTTATGTACACTCAATGTAACATCCCAAGTAATTAATGAATAATAGATATTTTATCTATGTCTATTAATGATTAAGATAGTGTTTTAGAGGCTTAAAATGAAAATAAATACAATCTTATGCATGGAATACACTAATATTCTTAAAAGATTGTTTTACTTCCTTTTGATGGCAAACCTTTTTTAAATCTATCTTGTGACAATTTTATAAACTATTTTTTGTAAAAATAAACTTATTATTTATGATTGGGACATCAAAATTTACTTTGTGTGAATTTTTGGTATTTTTCTGACAATGTTCATTTTTTAATGAATAGTGAAAAATACTGCATTTTACATCAAAACTGCATTTTAATATAATTTATTTATATGATTAGATTATTTTTTGAATTGGTTTTGAAGTGAAATTAGAATATATTTTTACCATTTAATCCAATGGTGGTCATTGGAATCAATTTCAATTTGAAATTGGACTTAAACTGCTGTCAATCTTTTGATACTTATTGTTTCATAAAAACACGCTATTTGTCATAACGGTGGGAATTAATTATTAAATTAATTAATGTGACTTATATGTTTTGAATTTTGTAAAATAGACTTCATTTTTGAATTCGGAATATCAAATATAGCTTAGGGTGAATTTTTGGTAATTTTCAGAAAAACGTCAATTTTTGATGAATAGTAAAACCACTAAGTGGTAGTTAAAGAAACTGATTTTTCGTTTAAATGAAACTTTGCCACTTTTGTGTTCTGAATTTCAAAAATCCGAAATACATGGTTGTCATTAAGAAGCAAAATGTGGTTCAATGAGATTAAAATAATTTTTTGGTGAATAGTAACTTATTAAGTTTTTAATCGCGACTAGTGGTAATTAGGGTAGTTGAAGGTAAAAATAACGCTTTAATAATATGAAATGACCTAGACACATGTCCTAACCATATTGGATGTGTCATGGACGACCAAGAAAATCCATGGGTCAACTTGGGGACCCCATGGAGCCACTTTGGTGGGGAAATGACATAAATAACGTTTTATTTAATTTTAAAGTAAAAATGACACAAACATGAGTTATTTTACTAAAACAATTTTTATATGGGGTTATACAAGTCAGATTTTTGACCATAAATATTTATTGGAAAGATAAAAATATTTCCTACATCATAGTATTTTTTTATAATTTTTTGACATTAAATAAATATATGTATTTATGACATCATGATTATGCAGTGATGACCTCATTATTTAACGATTTAAATAAAATGGAAAGATAATCAAATATCTAAGACCTAAACATGTTCAAAACCAATTATATGAGTTTATTTAGAACCCTTATCACATTATCCTCTAATTATATCAATGTGGGACCTTAGAAATTCGAAACACCTTTGAAAATAAAATAATAGTTTCATGATTTCCAAAAGTGCCCCTCCTCTCCTCTTATAAAAGGCCCCCACCTCTACCTCATTTCACACACTCCTCAAGCCTTTGGCTCGTCCATCCCCTGCCCATTTACTCTCTCCACATCCCTCTCCTCATCCTAGAGGATTCCATTTGGGCAGAATTCTTTCAATGGAAGCCTTTAGGCTCAAATCAAAAGGAGTTACACATTTAAAGGTTATTCATTCTCTCATGTTCATTTGTTTTATTTTGCTTCTCCAACCCCCTAAACTATTTTTATTTACTTCTTTTGTAACAACACCAGTATCATAAATATACTAGGATGTTTTTATAAGATTTATTCGATCTACACTCTCACACACCTACATATAATGGTTAAAGAACATACGGTTTCCATAGATGGTGAATTTATGCCTTCCGGAACGATGATTGTTCAACATTCCTTCAACACCTTCAATGGTGGCCATTATGATGTAACTATATTTATATATGATATATAATATGTTTATGTTTTCCTTAAAGCTTCTGTTTTTTTCATTTTTGGCATACCTTTATGGTTTCAATTATGGGTAAATGCGATATATTCATTTAAGGAACTGCGGACTACCGCCTCCTGAAAGTGATTTGATTCGTTAAATAAATATGTGGGACGTATAAAGGATGGAACTATGATATTATATATGATATTATACTGGAATTATAATATACCTTTATATCATTATGATTCCATTATATAAAATACAAAATAGAAATGAAAGTAGCGTTCATGCGTATGTACGGCTTACCGTCTCCATGAACGGTGCATTTCATTTCTCAACTATAAATGATTATGTAATATTTTAAATTCATGAATGTACTGGATATATATGACATATATGATATCTACATCATGAATACCATTCTGGATATAATGGATACATGAACAACATGTAATTATAAAGGGCTTATTTTTGACTCAAGTACCAATGATCGTTTAAACGACCGTTATTAACTTAAATAATTACATAGTGTTCGTGACATGGAAATAAGTGATATAAAAGGAATAATGAACTTGAAAAAGGTTCTTAAACAAGTTGAAATTAACTCAATTTTATTATTCAGGACATTAAAGAAAGATCGAGTCAAGTCGGACCCGAGGTATGGGACATCGTCTCAATCTCCTTTCATTGAGGAAAATTTTGTTTTATACACAACCTTCTTTTATATGGTGTATAAACCCCTTTGACGTTTATGTTTATCCAAAAGGAATATTTTTTATATGAATCATTTTACTAAACGACAAAAGGGGATGTTTTTTCGTACGTATGCGGTGACACCGACTTCTCTGCCGCCATGACTGTTATTTGAGTTTTGGCTTCCTCTACAAGCCATACCTTCTTTTTGAAAGAAAAATAAATACCATGTTTTAATTTTATTTTATATGGGTATTGAAAATGGTTTTCATAATGTTTTTATATCAATGTGTTGTATTTATATCTTGTGATTGAAAGGTGGAAATGTTATGTTTCCTTTATGCGTGTTTTATGTGAAACGATTATGTTATGGTTCTTGGGCATTATTATGATGACGGGTGGTTCCATGATAAACTATGGGCGGGTGAGCCCGATATAGCTCTCCAATGCATTGGGTAATGCGAAGGAGTGAAACGTTAAGGTTTCTCTGAAAAGATTTAAGGAATATACTGTGATGAGTATTCCAAACGTAACCAAGAGGGTTACTCCCTATGTAAGAATGTTATGAATTTCTCAAGTTACCTTTATGTCTTATGATTTCTATGATTTGTTCATGATTTTATGAGATATGTTAAAGTGCCTATGTTTTATGGGTAAAGTATGATTTCATTCTTATGTATATATGAACGCATGTTTCATTTCCTTTTTTTATATAACCCATACTGAGCTTTTTATGCTCATCCCATGTTTTTGAAATGTTTTTCACAGGTCACTGGAAAGGTACATGATAAGATGATAGTGTCAAGGAAGTGTCAAGAAAGAATCAATGTTTTGTTTTCAATATGTTTACATTTATGGGAAAAAGAATACTATCTTTTATTGTAACCACTTTGTTTAAATGTGGGTTGTAATTCATGTTTTAAGATCTAATTCTCTAAAACTCTAAACCTGAAAAGATCCTCAACGTGTAATCTTGTGATAACTCAAGATTATATAAGGTTTAAGGCTGGGGCCTTATAGTTGGTATCAGTGGTCGGTTTAGATAACTTTAGGAGTTAGAATTTTATTAGATGATTATCCAAAAATATTTTTTTTGAAATGATATAGCATTTGATGATTACCATGTTTCTTCATCTAAGACATGTTTGTTTTGAATGGTTTTCCACATAGGAAACAGGGAAGCAGTGCTAGGAAGGCATACAGAAGGAAATAACCTTCCGAATCAGCATCCCGAGATGGTTATAATTGGAACTGAATAGTTTGTTGCAGTGATGGAACAGTTGACTCAGGCTATAAATGGTGGTGGTATCCATACACGAGATCTGCCAGATCAACCGCAGAGGAACATGTCTGTTGTGGAACATTTCATGAGGAAACATCCCCCATCATTCAGAGGATCATCTGACCTTGTGTTATCTGAAGGGTGGATTAAAGCACTGGAGAAGATTTTCGATGTCATGGGGTGTTCAGACATTCAAAAGGTTAGCCTTTCTATTTACCGTTTGGAGGGTGTAGCAGATCAGTGGTGGTCGATGGTTAAAAATATCAGGGACGCTGATGAGATTGATGCTCTCGACTAGGATGAATTCAAAGGTATGTTTCTTGAGAAGTATTTTCCTAAGGCTGTTCGACTTAGTATGGAAAAGAAATTCTTGGAATTTAGGAAAGAGGAAGACTCAGTGGCTACCTATGAAGAAAGGTTCACTCGATTGGCAAGGTATGCTCCAAATTTTATCCGAGACCTTGATAGTAAAATCAATCGTTTTTACTCAAGATTAAAGCCAAAATATCAAATGGCATTTTCTTATCGTGAGTTTATAAGTTATGAAAAGCTTGTTCGATGTGCTGAGAAGGTGGAAATGGAGTTTTCCTAGGACCAAGTGTTCTATAACAACCAGCAGAAGAAGAGACTGAGGTGGTAGGAGAAAGGTAAGAATTGTTCAAAAAAGTATGATGGTAAGAAAACTATGTTTCTAGTTTGTGATAAATGTGGAAAATGGCATGCTGGGGAATGTCTTCTGAATTCTGGAAAGTGCTACCGATGTGGTAAGATGGTACATAAGGCTCGTGATTGCACTGAAAAGGATCAAGATGAAGGTAAGGCCAAATTTGATTTACAGTTAGTGAAATGTTATAAGTGCAATGAGATGGGTCACTATGCAAATGAGTGTCCGACAAAGAGATTGAGTGATGGGAAGCAGTTGGACTACAAGAAGAAAGGGGTGGTGAAATCTTTTGCAACTACATTGGCAGACGTCGGGCCATCAAATGAAGTTGTATCAGGTACTTTGTTTGTTTTTTCAGATTATGCCAGTGTGTTGTTTGATTCAGGGTCTACAAATTCATTCATCTCTGAAACCTTTTCTAGTAAAATGGGAATACCATCTCAAGAAATGACTGCTGAACTTGTGATAAAAACACCTGGGGGAAATGTTGAGGCAAAAAGAATTTATAAGAATCTTCCAATCCTTATCTGTGGAAAGAACCTACTTGCAAACCATATTGTTCTACCTCTAGTAGAGTTTGATGTTATCCTGGGTATGGATTATCTCTCTATTTACCATGCTAAGATTGACTATAGAGCTAAAGAAGTTTCCTTTCAGATAGACTTTCAGTTTGTGTACCAGAATGAACCCTTACTGTTGATAACTTATCAAGAGGCCGAGAAACATGTAAAAGATGGAAATGAATGTTACCTTGCACACATTGTTGAAAACAAGGGAACTGTTCAGATTAATGATGTGCCAGTGGTAAATGAGTATCCTGATGTTTTTCCTAATGAGTTGCCAGGAATAATACCAGATCGGGAAGTTGAGTTTATAGTTGACTTAGTTCCTGATGCTAAGCTAATTTCAAAACCTCCTTATCGAATGGATCAAATTGAACTTTTAGAGTTGAAGGAGCAGTTGCAAGATTTATTAGAGAAAGGTTTCATTCGACCTAGAACATCACCATGGGGTGCTCTTGTTTTATTTGTTAAAAAGAAAGATGGTTCTATGAGACTTGCGTTGATTATAGAGCCTTGAATAATATCACTGTTAAAAACAAATATCCTTTGCCTTATATCGATGATTTGTTTGATCAGCTCCAGGGAGATTAGTTTTTTTTCAATGATTGACTTGAGATCGGGGTACCATCAGCTGAAGGTAAAGGAGGCAGATATTCCGAAGACCGCATTCTGTACGAGATATGGCCATTATGAATTTGTAGTAATGCCTTTTGGGCTAACCAATGCACCTTCTGTATTCATGGACATAATGAATAGAATTTTCCATGAGTTCTTGGATAAGTTTGTGGTGGTTTTCATTGATGATATTTTGGTGTTTTCTAAAAGTAAAGAGGAGCATGAAAGACATTTAAGGGTTATCTTACAAACCTCAAAAGAAGATAAACTGTATGGAAAATTCAGCAAGTGTGAGTTTTGGTTGCAAAAAATTTCTTTCCTTGGTCATATTGTTTCTAAAGATGGAATAAATGTTGATCCTGCAAAAAAAAGTTGTGGAAGAATGGCCAAGACCCACAAAATGTAACCGAGATTCGTAGCTTCCTTGGTTTGGCAGGCTATTACCGAAGGTTTGTTAGAAATTTTTCATGATTATCTAGTCCAATGACTAAGCTAACTCGGAAGGGTGTTAAGTTTATCTGGACAAAAGAATGTGATGATTGTTTTCAGGAATTGAAATGAAGATTGGTGAATGATCCAGTTTTGGAACTACCTTCCAGGAATGGTGAGTTTGTTATATACAGTGATGCTTCATTGAAAGGACCTAGTTGCGTCCTAATGCAGAATGATCAGGTAATTTCTTATTCTTCACGATAGTTGAAAACTCGTGAGGGAAATTACCCTACACAAGATTTGGAATTAGCTGCTGTTGTTTTTGCTTTAAAAATTTGGAGGCATCATTTGTATGGAGTAAAGTGTGAAATATATACCGATCAAAAAAGTTTAACGTATATATTCACTCAAATATATTCATTTGTATGGAGTAAAGTGTGATATGGCTGGAATTAATCAAGAATTATGATTGTACAATTCATTACCATCCAGGAAAAGCAAATAAAGTGGCCGATGCTTTGAGTCGAAAATGTAATGCTTCATTAGCAATGTTGCATTTGGAACGTGATCCTTTGGTTAAGGATTTGATGAAATTTGGAATAGAAGTTGTTGGTGTAGGATGTTCTTCTGTTTTGTTTCATGTATCAGTGATATCATCTCTATCAGATAGAATCATGCAAGCATAGAAGCAAGACAGTGAGTTGCAGAAAAAGGTAGAGCTGGTTCAGAAAGGTAAGTTTCCTGAATTCAACATTGATAATGATTGTGTTTTGAGATTTGGGAAGAGATTGTGTGTGCCTTGTGATTCACAGTTGAAGAGAGATTTGTTATGTGAAGCTCATAGTTCTCTCTTTTCAGTTCATCCGGGCAGTACTAAGATGTATAAGGATCTGCGGGAGTATTACTAGTGGGATGGAATGAAAAGAGATATTGCTGATTTTACTGTGAATTGTTTGACATGTCAACAGGTTAAAGAAGAGCGCCAGTTACCGAAAGGGATGCTTCAGCCTTTACCAGTGACAGAGTGGAAATGGGATAATATATCCATGGACTTTGTTATGGGATTACCAAAGACATCACGAGGTAATAATGCAATCTAGGATATTGTTGATCTCTTGACTAAATCTTCTCCTTTCCTTGCTATACGAGATACTTTTTCACTAGATCAACTTTCTCGTTTGTATCTTAAGGAGATAGTCTAGTTGCATGGAGTTCCCCTCTCCATTGTGTCTGATCGTGATCCCAGGTTCACTGCTAACTTTTGGAAAGGCCTTCAGAAGTCAATGGGTACCGAATTAAATTTTAGTACAGCTTTTCATCCTCAATGAGATGGGCAGTCAGAACGAACAATTCAGACCTTGGAGGATATGCTACGAGCTTGTTCGATGGATTATCAGGGAAGTTGGGACCAACATCTTTCTTTGGTTGAATTTTCATATAATAACATTTTTCATTCTAGTACACAGATGGAACCATTTCAGGCATTATATGGGAATTGATTTTGTACTCCAGCTTTCTGGGATGATGTGGGTGAATGGAAGTTGATGGGACCAGAATTGGTAGAAGAGTTGGCAGAAAAAGTTCAGTTGATTCAGAAGCACATGAGAACAGCTCATAGTAGGTTGAAGAGTTGTGTGGACAACCGGAGGAAGGATCTGTCTTTCGAGGTTGGTGATCATGTTTTTCTCAAGGTTTCTCCTTGGAAAAGTGTGATGAGATTTGGTAAGAAAGGAAAGCTGAGTACAAGGTTTATTGGACCATATGAAATTCTGTATAGAGTTGGATCAGTTGCTTACCGAGTGGATTTACCTCCGAGTTTATCTCAGGTACACAATGTTTTTCACGTTTCGATGTTGAGAAAGTATATGCCAGATCCATCTCATGTTTTGAGTCCAGAAGTAGTTCATCTGGAAGAGAACCTATCATATGAGGAACAACCGGTCCAGATTATTAACCACAGGGAGCAAGTGTTACGGAATAAGGTGATTCACCAGGTAAAGGTTTTGTGGAAAAACCACATGATTGAAGAGGCAACATGGGAATCTGAAAATGCAATGAGGGATAAGTACCCCCATTTATTCGATAAGTAAAGAAATTGCGGGGACGCAATTTTCTAAAGGGGGAAGGATGTAAAATCCCAAGTAAGTAATGAATAATAGATATTTTATCTATGTATATTAATGATTAAGATAGTGTTTTAGAGGCTTAAAATGAAAATAAATACAATCTTATGCATGGAACACACTAATATTCTTAAAAGATTGTTTTACTGCCTTTTGATGGAAAACCCTTTTTAAATCTTTCTTGTGACAATTTTATAAACTATGTTTGTCAAAATAAACTTATTCTTTATTATTGGGACACCAAAATTTACTTTGTGTGAATTTTTGGTATTTTTCTAACAATGTTCATTTTTTAATGAATAGTGAAAAATACTGCATTTTACATCAAAATTGCTTTTTAATCTAATTTATTTATATGATTAGATTATCATATGAATTGGTTTTGAATTGAAATTAGAATTTATTTTTACCATTTAATCCAATGGTGGTCATTGGAATCAATTTCAATTTGAAATTGGACTTAAACTAGTGTCAATCTTTTGATACTTATTGTTCCATAAAAACACGCTATTTGTCATAACAGCGGGAATTAATTATTAAATTAATTAATGTGACTTATATGTTTTGAATTTTGTAAAATATACTTCATTTTTGAATTCGGAATATCAAATATAGCTTAGGGTGAATTTTTGGTAATTTTCTGAAAAACATCAATTTTTGATGAATAGTGAAACCACTAAGTGGTAGTTAAAGAAACTGATTTATCGTTTAAATGAAACTTTGCCACTTTTGTGTTCTGAATTTAAAAAATCCTACATAAATGGCTGTCATTAAGAAGTTAAATGTGGTTCAATGAGATTAAAATAACTTTTTGGTGAATAGTAACTTATTTAGTTTTTAATCGCGATTAGTGGTAATTATGGTAGTTTAATGTAAAAATAATTCTTTAATAATATGAAATGACCTAGACACATGTCCTAACCATATTGGATGTGTCATGGCCGACCACGACAAGCCATGGGGCAACTTGGGGACCCCATCGATCCACTTTGGTTGGGAAATGACATAAATAACTTTTTATTTAATGTTAAAGTAAAAATGACACAAAGATGATTTATTTTACTAAAACAATTTTTATATGGGGTTATACAAGTCATATTTTTGACCATAATTATTCATTGGAAAGATAAAACTATTTCCTACATCATAGTATTTTTTTTATAATTTTTTGACATTAAATAAATAAATGTATTTATGACATCATGATGATGCAGCGATGGCCTCATTATTTAACGATTTAAATAAAATGGAAAGATAATGTAATATCTAAGACCCACACATGTCCAAAACCAATTGGATGAGTGGATTTCAAACTCTTATCACCTTATCCTCGAATTATATCAATGTGGGTCCTTAGAAATTCGAAACACTTTTGAAAATAAAATAATAGTTTCATGATTTCCAAAAGTGCCCCTCCTCTCCTCTTATAAAAGGCCCCCACATCTACCTCATTTCACACACTCCTCAAGCCTTTGGATCGTCCATACCCTGCCAATTTACTCTCTCCACATCCCTCTCCTCATCCTATAGGATTCCCTTTGGGAATAATCCTTTCAAAGTAAGCCTTTAGGCTCAAATCAAAAGGAGTTACACATTTAAAGGTAATTCATTCTCTAATGTTCATTTGTTTTATTTTGCTTCTACAACCCCATACACTCTTTTTATTTACTTCTTTTGTAACAACACCAGTATCTTAAATATACTAGGATGTTGTTATAAAATTTATTCATGCTACACTCTCACACACCTACATCTAATGGTTAAAGAACATACGGTTTCCGTGGATGGTGAATTTATGCCTCCCGAAACGATGATTGTTCAACATTCCTTTAACACCTTCAATGGTGGTCATTAAGATGTCACTATATTTATATATGATATATAATATGTTTATGTTTTCCTTAAAGCTTCTGTTTTTTTCATTTTGGGCATACCATTATGGTTTCCATTATGGGTAAACGCGATATCTTCATTTAAGGAAGTGCAGACTACCGCTCCCTGAAAGTGATTTGATTCGTTAAATACCATATGTGGGACGTATAAAGGATGGAACTATGATATTATATATGATGTTATACTGGAATTATAATATACCTTTATATCATTATGATTCCATTCTATAAAATACGAAATAGAAATGAAAGTAGCGTTCATGCGTATGTACGGCTTACCGTCTCCATGAATGGTGCATTTCATTTCTTACCTCTAAATGATTATGTAATATTATAAATTCATGCATTTACTGGATATATATGACATATATGATATCTACATCATGAATACCACTCTGGATATAATGGATACATTAACAACATGTAATTATAAAGGACTTATTTTTGACTCATGTACCAATGATCGTTAAAACGACCGTTATTAACTTAAATAATTACATAGTGTTCATGACAAGGAAATAAGTGATATAAAAGGAATAATGAACTTGAAAAGGGTTATTAAACAAGTAGAAATTAACTCAAGTTTATTATTCCAGACATTAAAGAACGATCGAGTCATGTCGGACCCAAGGTATGGGACTTCGTCTCAATCTCCTTTCATTGAGGAAAATTTTGTTTTATACACAACATTCTTTTATACGGTGTATAAACCCCTTTGACTTTTATGTTTATCCAAAAGGAATCTTTTTTATACGAAGAATTTTACTAAATGACAAAAGGGAATGTTTTTTCATACGTATGCGGCGACAACGACTTCTCCGCCGCCGTGACTATTATTTGAGTTTTGGCTTCCTCTACAAGCCATACCTTCTTTTTAAAAGAAAAATAAATACCATGTTTTAATTTTATTTTATTTGGGTATTGAAAAAGGTTTTCATAATGTTTTTATATCAATGTGTTGTATTGATATCTTGTGATTGAAAGGTGGAAATGTTATGTTTCCTTTATGCATGTTTTATGTGATACGATTATGTTATGGTTCATGGGCATTATTATGAAGACAGGTGGTTCCATGATAAACTAAGGGCGGTGAGCCTGATATAGCTCTCCAATGCATTGGGTAATGCGAATGAGTGAAACGTTAAGGATTCTCCGAAGAGATTTAGGGAATATACTGTGATGGGTATTCCAAACATAACAAAGAGGGTTACTCCCTACGTAAGAATGTTATGAATGCCTCAAGTTACCTTTATGTCTTATGATTTCTATGATTTGTTCATGATTATATGAGATGTGTTAAAGTGCCTATGTTTTATGGGTAAAGTATGATTTCATTCTTATGTATATATGAACGCATGTTTCATTTCCTTGTTTTTTTATATAACCCATACTGAGCTTTTTATGCTCATCCCAAGTTTTTGAAATGTTTTTCACAGGTCACGGGAAAGGTACATGATAAGATAATACTGTCATGGAAGTGTCAAGAAAGAATCCTTGTTTTATTTTCAATATGTTTCCGTTGATGGGAAAAATAATACTATCTTCTATTGTAACCACTTTGTTTAAATGTGGTTTTTAATTCATGTTTTAAGATCTAATTCTCTAAAACTGTAAACCTGAAAAGATCCCCAATGTGTAATCTTGTGATAACTCAAGATTATGTAATGTTTAAGGCTGGGGCCTTATACTCAACACAACCAAATATTAGAACATGATTACAATATCGTATATGAGGTACTTCTAGATAATCATTTTTCCACACATTCATGGGGTTTTAAACTTTTTACATCTATATATAATTCACTAGAAATCTCTGTGTGAAAATCTGGTAAAACCCTCCCACTAACTTTTTTAGTGAGTCTCACTTATGAAGAAATCATGATTGAAAAAATGGTGAGACTTAGAAATAATATTACTAAGGATTATATGGATGACCATTTTCGAACATCATTATTTCAAAACAAAAAATGTTATGATATAAAAGTTTTTTTTATCTAATTAGATCTCATTCTAAATTTAACATCATCATCCTTATAACCCATTCCATTAATGTTTCCATGAAACCTTTTAGTAAATAATCTAAATATTTACATAATTACATACCAGTATATCCTAGACTCATTTAGGATAAATTTACAATCACTTAGTTATATTAATTAAATATAACATTTATCATTTATTATTACAACCACACCCTTATTTTTTTTATATAAATTGAAATGTAAATTTTATTTTTATTGGAATAATAGTTTAAGAAATTGTGAGATTCTCATTCTCATGGTAAAAAAATGTGGCTCATGATTTTTTTTACCATCACATATGATTATCTTTTAATGAAATAAAATGAAAATCACCATTGAACCTGAATTCAACTAATATTTTATTTGAAATTTTTGAACATATATATGTCCAAAAATACCCTACTAGCATCTTAGATGCCATATTTTATTTAGAAAGTATTGAAAAGTTTTTCAAAAGGTTTATTCTTAAAGAAATAAATCTTATTTCTCTTTATTAGACATATTTAAAAATGAAACCATTGTATATTTATAAAATATATTTTTTGACTTCAGATAATTTTTATTTGAGAATATAAATTTAAATAAAAATATTCCCTCGATGGGCGGTGGGAATATATTCCCTATTTTTTTTACAAAAAATAGAAAAAGACTTTATCCAAGATAAAATATTTTTCTACTTTTCCCTTTTGAAAACATGTTATAGAATAAGAAAAAGGGTGAATCATGGGTATAAATTAAAAATTTTAATTATGTTTACAACAATAGTTTTTTGTAAAATCATTTTATTTTCCTATAAGTTAAATGATATAAAGATAAAATACATTCTTATATCCATATGAAATTGATAAAATTATTTAAATTATAATATTTTTTGAAAATATTATTTTCTTCATCAACTGAATGATGATTATATGATTTATTAATTATTGATTAATTTTTGAATAATTTATAATTTTCAAAACATTTAAAGTTTAATTTTTGTATCAGATAAAATTTAAAAATGAAAAAACCATTACTCTTAGGGTTCAAAAAAATAATATATGAATCCCAAAAAATATTATCATATGGAATCATTAATCTTTAATGATTAAACTAGGCTTCAATAACCTTAACTGGTTTCATAGAGAAACATTTTTTGACCGTCAACATAATTTTTTCCTATAATTTTAACTATAAACCACATGTACTATCTATACATCCCCACAAACATGAAATCATATACTTAGTTTATCTATTCCTATATGTTGAGAATATATGGTAGTATTTTATTTTTTATATATCCATCTATTCAAAAAACGTCCCCTATATATTAATGGAATTAATTCATTAAATAAATTATGTTTCAAGAAAACATTTATTATTAATAACACATTATCATATTCAACCATAACAACTATAATTAGAATCTAAAATAATATTGAATATATCAAACCAAAATTATGGATGTCAAGTTATATTTAATGTCTTTAAAAAATTATGTGAATCATTTCATACTTATCATAAGCATCTAGATTTACCTATTTAACATAATAAACACTTGATTACTCAAGAATGTGTTTCTCTAATACATAGATTATCTTCTTACAAAATAACTCTTCATAAGATACCAATTCTTTTAGTTTGTCACATTAAGACTCTCTTTATTATAGGGTTGATATCAATGTTATGGTTTATGATGATGATTTTATTTTTCTATAATATAAATATTTATTAGATTTGTACCAAATATTTTTTCCATTTAATATGGATATTTATTAAATGGATCCCCCTAAAATGATTACCCATTTTAAAATAATAACATCTATTAGAGTTTTGACATCAATTTTCCATCCTGAAATACATCAATTTTGGAACATAAATATATCATGAATATATTTGGTAGAAAAAGAATATCAATCATATAATATTTGATTCCTGTATAGTTGAGTGTGAATAAAGTTATCCAATTCCATAATGTGGATGAAAAATCAACTATATTCTATTGGTAACCTAACTATTAGGGTTTCCCAAACTAAGTGTGATCCAAAAAAAATACCCAAAATAAACATAACTATATGCGCCACCTCATTACTTTTTTTCCTGAATAATGTTAACACATAAGCACTAAAACAATATGCTTACCCACACATAATAATCATGTTATTGGAATATGTCACTATAGATAGTTTCTAAAATTTATTATTTGAATTGGATTTAATATATCTATTTTGTCACATCCATTTCCAATTATATATACATGAATCTTATAATTTATTTTTTAAATCATATCCCATCAACAAAATTAAAATTTTCAAGCCATATTAATGTTTATCTTTTTACACCACTCATTGTTTTTAATACCCAACATATAATATATGCCAAAAAATTAAAACATATTCAAATTAATCTCTTTAATAAGGTACATGGACTCATCATATGATGTTTTATAATATTTTGATATTGACTATATCAACAATGGTAATCCCAGATCTATAAATAGAAAAACCTCACCTTTATATAATATAGAATAATCCTTAATGACAATGATAAGTTTGATCTAAAATCCTTATCCTTATGGATAATTCACATAAGAGGGAATAGAATTCATCAAAACATTATTAAATAATATGTATAAAATATATTCAATATAAATCTTAAAGATAATAATTTTAATTACAACCCATGGTCAGTGTAAATAAAAAAAAAACATATATAATCAAATATATAATATAATGAACCATTGTAAAATTTATAAGAATCAGTTTAAAAACATATACTATGGAATACACACATTCATAATATACAAAATTTAGAGCTTTAAATAAAAAATACCAATAAATTTACGAGAATTTAAATTTTTTAAAAAGATAGGAAAATATTTTTGAAATATTCTGAAAAAAATCATATATTAAATATGTTATATTTAATAATTAAAATTTTCAATTTCAATAATCTTTAATAAAAATAAATTATATTCATTTCATTGTATAAATTTTTAATAATATTTATTATATGGGATTTTTATTTAAATATATTATATTTTATGAATTATAAACTATTTAAAATCCAATTTATCTTTATTAAACATTTAACATAATCTAAATATCTTATGCTTTTAAACCTAGATCAAATCAAAAATAAAAACCAATTCAATACGTTCTAAACAATAGGCACCAATTAACCTCTAAAGTTGATCTATTGAAAATAATTATTATGAACAACTAACAATATTAAAATATATTTTCTAGTTGACCTTAGTTTTTATTTAAAATATCCCTAATAATTAATACATATGATTAAAAATGAATGGATATTTTTTAAAATCATTATGGTAGGACATATAATTTTATAAAATGAATATTTATTACTAGAATTTCATTTTAAGTAATTTTTAAAAATAATTGATTAATAACAATTATTCCTTAATTATTGCATTTTTAGAAGTTATTGTGTTATAAAATCTTTATAAAATTACTAAATAACATCAGAATTGAATTTATCATTACTTATATACATTTTAAAAGTAATAATATTCAACTCATAAGGGAATATTTAGAGAAATAAAATTTTCGTTGCATTTTGTTCAATATAGTTATATCCAATTATATAGTAATATGTATTATCTATCATATTTTATGATAGATAACGTGAGAATAATATATAACACCTCAGTTACTATTTATCTTATTTATCCATATGCATTAATTAATTTTTATGATATTATGTTCTATTTCAAAATATTTTAGAAATGATGACTTAAACAATCATCGTATTATATCATAGGATATAAATTAAATATATCTCTGAATTCAACTTTAGTAATGAATTATTATTTCTTATATCATATGTTATGATATAGAATCTATAGAACATATATTTATATTTTATTTCAATACCATTGAGTGATATGAAATACAATATGGAATCATAACTTATTATATGATTTCATTAATCTAATTGACTAAATATTTCTAATACAAATGTTGGGACATTTAGGCTCCTATAACACTAATTAGAATAATTGGAAATAATGAATGTAAAAAAGGATAATATCAATATTTGTAGAATAATGAAAAATATGAAATGAAGAAACTATAAAAACATTTTGTACCTTACAATAAATATCCTCATAAAATCTAAATAACCATAAAAATCATTAAATAGGGTTGATGTAGATCACTTGTGTGATATATAAAATACTCCCACATTGGTTGGTATCCATGGGATATAAATAATTAGTTGTATATCAAATAGGACACCCCAACATCCGCATCATGCCAGTACCTCATGTAGAAAATGTGGTAGATGAAAGATATCTTCATGTGATAGTGAGTCTTAACTAAAAATCATGTAAGAAAACCTATACCCCACTCCCATAACATGAGAATGGGATGTTATTGTGCCTTTAAAGATATTCATAGAGAGTTATTGAATTAAATAATGAATTATATATCTAAGATGATACCCTATCCAACGCATGCATCACTTTCATGCATTAATACATATCCTCCCTTATGTTATATCAAATGTAATTATATATGAAATTATTTCCATTATGGAAGATCAATTTTATTTTTAAATCAAAACATTCATATATAAAATAAATTTACATTCCATTCTAATTGAATAATAGTATATGATTCATAGAAAATTTGTAGTATGTAATCAGATTTGATGTTAATATGATGTACCCGAAATTGTATAATATTTTATATGTATAGGTCGTGTCAATGAATACAATTCCATGAGTTAAGACTTCCCCCTAATCATATTATATTATATACTTCATATGAATTTATATAAGTATTATATAGTATATATTTTGTACTTTATGATTGATTATATCATAACATATATATATATTGGATTTCGGTCATACCAAAACCTTCGTATTGGATGAGAATCAATGGGAAGTAATTATTGAGATTCTTCTTTCATGATGTTTTTTTGGATGAATTATGTAACGACCTGACCCTAGAAGCCCAGTTTCGGTTAATTATTTTAATACATTAGCATGATTACAAAAAATCAAGTCTCAAAAGGCCGATAGTTTAGTAGTCTTGGAAAATAGATTACATACATGAACATTACAATACACATTAGAAAATAAAACACGACATAAATGAAAATTTGCGAACTCTATTATTATATATTATCTTAACCCTACATATGATTCATAATACACTTCTTGGAGATCCTAGGAAAATAAAACATAAGAAAGCGGTGAGCTTAGATGCTCATTAAGGGTAATTTTTTTTGCAGAAGATAACATAAACAATAGGCATGGTGAATAATTGAAAACACATGCCTTTAAAAATAATAAACATGAACACTTTATGGAAGAAATATGAGCTGAGTAAATATTTCAATAATAAAACAAAGTAATGGGTATTGTACTAGTCTAATAACAACATGAAACATCAATATTATTTTCATAATGAGGGAATGTATAATGATATACATTCTAAAACATTTTGTCAAGGCCTCAGCCAAGATGTCTTAAAATGATTAAGGCCTCAGCCGAAACCATATATCAAATTGGGAAAGCCTTTAGCCAATTACAAGTCTAATTGTCTCATGAGACCTACCGATGCATCAAGGAGCTATAGCAGGCTCCACCCGTCACTTACTATGCCCAATACATTCTCTATATGTAAAGGTTGAAACATAACATAAAAATTAATATTAGAACTAGAATATAAAATGTCAATACTTTAACAATACACTATGAATGATATACAATTAAATCATCCATAGTCAAACATATCACAAAACCTTCAATAAAATATGGAAGATTTGTATCATAATAAATCAACTTCTAACAAGTTAAATAATCCATCAAAGGATGTTGACATAGATGAAATTGATTTGTAAAACTCTTTGAGAGAAATATCCCTTTTTTATGAAAACATTTTAAAGTCACATAATTTAGAAAAGAAGACATTTAATGAAATTTTTTAATAATATTTTCCCATACCACTTTGATACTTTTGAATGGAATTAACATTTTAAACAATTTCATGTCTATATAAATAAATCCTTAAAACCCATTTTGAAAACATGGACATTAATGAGAATGATTTAGAAGAATAATTATTTAAAAGATTTAAAATGATTTTTTAATAAATGATTCCATTAAAAAGAATCCATTTCAAAACTATTTCATGAAAAATGTACATGGATAATAAATATGCCCCAATAAAAACATACCTATTAAAAATCTTGAATAATAATGAGATTGAGGAATTAACCCTTACCTTGCACTTTCCTTTGGTCAAGGGTATGTTTAACCTCCTATGTAATGACCATAATATGTTATTAAATTATAACAGAACCATATTAAAATTTATTAAATCATAAATTATTCATTTTTGACATTATACTACCCATTTAATAATTATTTCCATGTTAAATTAACATTTTGGGTAACAATCACTTTCTTTATAGTACATGTTTTAAGTTGTTATTCTAGATCATATCATTTAGATCAGGATTTAAATAATTGCATAATTTAAAGCATGATTTATATATCATATATATTTTGAATATAAATATTTATAATAGATATATATATGGAATGGAAGGCACCATTTTTGGAGACGGTAGGTTGTACGTACTCATAAATGCTATTATCGTTTTCACATCTTATTGAACGGAAGTAAGTGAATAAGATATACGTAAGTACATGCATACATATATATATATCCAGTAGAATTATTATGACCTATATTACATACTTATTAATAATATATAGAGATATAATCATCATTTAATGGTGAACGTAGGAATGAATCTCATCGCGTCGTGGATACGGTAATCCGTATGCACGCACAAGTGACAATATCAATATATTGATTGTGAAATAATTTGTAATTGGATGTTATATCATATATAAATAATCATTAACATGTTATATGTATTATTTACCAATTGTATAATCATTATTATACCCATACAAATAATGAAGTGTTTGAATAAAAACTACACCACGTCGTGGAGACGGTAAGACGTGCATACACACATATGGTGACTTTGTCATTTATATGATGGATAGAATAATGAATATGGTTGTTCCATTTTTATAAAAAAATAAAAGCATATATAAGATACTGAAGTTATTTTTTATAAAGGAAAAACAAATAAAGATGAAGTGGAAGTATAAAAGAACATGGAAGAGGAGATGAAATATTTACCTTTTTTCAGGTTCTATCTTTTGATTTGATCAAAAGGGCTCTTTGGTTGGATTTCTGACCAAATAATGGCCTCTAAGATTTAGGGAGGAATTTTGGGAATATATTTGGGTAGGGTTTGTCCGAGATAAATGGCATTGGTGGTGTGAAATTAAGAGAAGGAGAAGTACCCTTTAATAAGACATGTGAGGTTCACATTTGGAAAACCTTGAAGTATTATTTTATAATAAAATCCTTTTCAGTTTATAATGGATCCAAAATTATTTATTTAGAGGATAATGTTTGGATGGGTCAAAAAACACTCAACCAATAGGTTTTGTATATGTTGTGGTCACCATATTAACCTTATCTTTTAGATGTAAATCTATGTTAAATAGTTTGACAGTTACAATGTCTCTTTGTATTTTTATATTATATTGTTATTAATATTACTACAAACGTTCAAGAGAACCTCAAGTGGTTCATTAATGATAATAATATTTTTATAAAACTTTTTTTTATGATTATTATTTTTTAAAAAATATTACATCAATTAATAATATAATATTTGTTTTTAAAACTCTTTTATATCATTTTTGATAGTATTTGGTATTTTTTTAAGTCATAACATCATTATTACATGGATAAAAAAATTCTTTTAATCAACCCTAACAGGTCATATTCACCTATAAATTTTTTTTATTTGATCAAAACGTTAAATTATATTTATTTTAATATTTATAATATCATTTATTTGATTTTTTAATTAATAAGGAAAATACATCATCATTATTGTGCCATATATAAATATATTTATTTTATGCCTAAAATTTATAAATAAAATATCATGATGTAGTAAATATTTGTTTATTTCTAAATAATATTTATAGTTTAATATATCAATTATATAACCTCATATAAAAATTGTTTTACTAAAAGATATTTTCTTTTTTTCATTTTCTCTTTACTTTAGATTATTTATTATAAAATGTCATTATCACTCCCAATTGGCTCCATGGGATCCCAAAATCGACCCAAGGATTCCCATGGTTGGATATGTATCAGACAATAGGGTTAGGACATGAGTTAGTGTAATTTAATATTATTCTAATATTATTTTTTAACCATATTGTCTGGATTTACTCACTTAACCATGATAAATAAAATATTTACAGAAGTAAATATTCATAATGTATAAAAATAAATGATACCTATTTACAAAATTTTGACATCTTGATTCCAAATATGGAATTCATTTTTCAAAATTTCAAAACACAAAATTGGTAGAAATTAATTTAATATTAATGTATGTTGTTAAAATAAAAAACATGTTTTTAAGAAATAATAACAATCATAAGATCGAAACTTGTTGATGTTCAATTTAAATGTTATATTACACACAATGAATTAATTTATATTAAATTATAAATATATAATCTAATGATACTTTAATACCACTCAAATTTATAATTTAACACTATAAAAAAGATTTTTTTAATTAAAATTTAGTATTATTCATCAAAAATTGAATGTTTTCAAAAAAAAGTACCAAAAATTCACCCAATGATAATTTAGATATTCTGAATTCAAAAATGAAGTTCATTTTTAAAATAAAAATTATAAAATTTCAAAAAGTGGGTATTAATATTCATAATTGTTAGTTTGATTGGTCACAGTATCTTAAAATCTTTATATTGTGTATAATGAGAGCTATTGAATTATTCAGAGGGAAACATACCATGGAAGCTTTTGGTGTTACCAATGATATCACCCATAATAAGGTTTTGATTATCCTTGAGAAAAAATATATACTTTTATCTATTGAAACATAGTAAAAAGCATCAGGGATATTGAGGAGAATTGGCTAAGAATGTATAAAAGCTGAGATGAAACCCATTTTGAAGGAATTGACCCCTATATATAGTTGGTAAGGATAATCTTAATGGATTTCTGGAATTTACATATAATTATACAATTAATGATAAAATGGAAATCCTATTAATATATATTTAATCATTTTCAACCATGAATTATCATATAATTTTTTTTTCAAATATAGTAAACATTTGATCGTATTTAATGTTAATGAAATCCTTTATCCAGAAGAGACGAAAATGATAACAGTTAATGTTAAACTACCCTTTTTAAATAGTATAATACTATTTTAAAAGTACCATATGATTAACCCACACAACTACATTAAAATATAGATTGATAATACACAATTATTTATCTTAGGCATCTATTATACATTATAATATATCATATTCAATGGTATAACCTAAATGGTGTAGTATAATTTGACTACCCTATATTTTTCTCTCTGATATAAACCAAAAACATAATATTTTTATTTGGATTGAGGGAATTATCTCCATTAATCATGTAATTTCAGTAAAACCTATTCAACATTATCATATTTCACCATGTATTATATTACATATAATTAACTAAAAAACATATCCAAAAAATCATTTGGATATCATCAATCTTTTTTTTTAAAATAAGTCATTAACTATATAATGCATCACATATTATATAAAATATTTTGAATATACATAAAAAAATCATTTTGGTTGAGGTAAAAAAATATTTCTAGTGTATCTCTATGTGTTTTGTACAACTAAATCCCCACCCTTTCAAGCATAAAGTCTAACCCCATAGGCATTTTTATTGAAAAAAATCTATTCCTAAAATCATAAATTAATGAAAAGTATTCCTCCTTGTAATTAATTAGTTATAGTTTGGCTATAAAGGTACCAGGTTTGATGTTCCTTCAATATAGGATTCTTGATACATTTTCCCACCACCTATATCATTTATAAGTGTTAATGTTCAAAAAATAACATTTTCCAAGACATCAAGATGTTATAGGACATTGAGGGTGTCAATCTAGTATACCTACAAATATATTTTTGATTATTTTTGTATATATTGACCAAAAGTATTAACATATCACATGTGATTAATCAGTGAAGATTATAATTGTAAATAAAATTTATCTAGATAGATTGTCAGATCACTTGAACTTTATCCTAGTTAACTATACACTCCTCTATCGATTGAAATTGGAACCTATATGTCTCAATAATCAAGCAAGAGGAAAAATACCATCTTAGTTATTCCTCAATTAATGTAATCATTAGAAACATATAAAATAACCCCTGATTGTCTCAACCTCATGGTTGGTATAAGATATATATCATACTTTGTATGTTCTTATTCTTTGTATAATTTCAACCTCATGTACGAAGAATGAATATGAAGCATGCACCCTATGAAAACCAATCAAATAGTACATGACACTCTATGTGGTACTCTCAAGGATATATAGAACACAAAACTTTTTTGTATCTAATGATCATAATATATATCCCTATATGATGTATAACCCACCCAAACCATGATATTTATCAACAGACTCTATTAATATATTGAGATAATTGGATATGGATAAATGAAATCCATGTATTGAGATTTCAATTAACAATTCAGTTCAAATAATATTTTAATCCTACATGAATGATTGATCAAGTTGATACTACATTTTTTTAAGAAGATAGATTTTATATTCATATAGGTCATTAAAAATATAATGAAATTTAAATGTGAGAACCTATTAAATTATGTCCCATATGATAAAATACAAAGGATACCTTAAGTTTCATATATTTTTTTTATTTATTAAAATAATAATATTTCATTATAATTCATTCCAAATCTTAATGTGAGAATATAATAACATCCTCTCACATAGATATTATTGTGGGTAACATTTATAGAGTTGTTTAGGCATAATGGTAAAACAAAGGAATAAAATTATAATTTTTTAACTCTTTATACACTGTTAGAACTACTAGGTCACTAGTATGCCATAATTTGATTTGTATTTATCCTTTTATTTTGAAATGGAGTTGTCAGTTGATGGTGGATATAAATGTCATTTCTTAAGAAGATAGACCAAATAACATGGTTAGCACACCATTTGTATATATGTGTGGATATCCATGTAAGGGTGAAATAGAGGGTGATGATGGGGTTTTTCATAGATTTAGAATGGGGTTTTAAACTGTGTGACACCTAGGAATATCTATAGAGCATGATTTTGTGGATGATAGTAGAACCCTCATGGGTGGTACACAATCTTCCTAACCAGGTGTAAAAACTATATATCCTTGTTTAGATGGCATAAAATATAGTATTTTTTCATATTAAAATGTTAATTATTCAGTGTTTTTGCCATCATTTAATCCTAAAAATTTTCAATACACCACATTCTTGGGGAATAAGCTTTCTATCTCCTTTTTCATGGATTCCTCTTAGATTCTTGATGATTTGACTTCATGAAATACCAAATATTATTGGTTTCTTATTCTTTCTCCCTCCTCCATGTTTTTTATTTATTTTCCATTAATATTTAGAACCCTATAGGGCTGGGTTATAAAAAATATTTTCTTTAATGTGTGTGTTGTTCTTTCATATATCTTTAGTGTATGAAATATTATCTTACATATTCTAGTTTTTCATCATTGAGGGTGAAAAGGTTGACATTAATTCTGAGACAGAATTCTCTATTAAATGGAGGTTTCCATAGATTACTTATAAATTTTGAAACACCGTTTGTTTATGTTTGACCAATTAAAAATTAAATATTTTATAGTTGATTTATATCCTATTGTAAAATATGTTATTGATTTGATTGAAATTTTTGGTTTAAATAAGGTTTTCCAATTAGGGGCGTAATATGTAGACATTCAGTGTTTGATGAAATAGATCAAATGATATTTATTCATTAAAATGGATTTCTATAATTTTCATAGAAATGGATTTAAATTCTAATATATTGTTTTAAAAAATGGGATTCTTAATTATGAAATTTAATTTTGTATTTAATTTTCATTGATTAGATGTTGTTTGTAATTTTGTTTGTATGAAGTAAAAGATGGGTTAAATAGGGTGTGAGTGAGGGTTTGTCTGAGGGAAAGCGATATCCATTAGGAGAAAAGACCATAAGAGATTCCATTTGGTTTACAAAATACCATGAAAGAATTTTTTAGAATTGTTGTGGGATCTTCAATTAATTTTCTTTGATACTATGATAGAATATGGGGTTGGTCCTATGGAAGAATCTAAGAAATGTAATTTTTCTTAGTGAGGTATATTAATTTGTAGACTCAATCACATTAGATCCATATAAATGCATATCAAGGTGGAATTAATAATTCCATGTTATTTTCTATTCTATATGATATTTATTATTTTTATTTATTATGTGATGCGATTTTTCATTCCCATTTCAATTTTTATTTATTTATTTTATGATGATTATGAAATTATTTCCCTTAATTTGTTTGGAATGTTAAGAATGTTGTTCCTTGATTTTTTATTTGATACATGTTGTGAAATATACTGGAAAACTAGTTTTATTTGAAATGTAATAGTAATGGTATTTAAAAAGGATTATTTAAAAGTGAAATGATTTCAAAGTGTTTTAGTTTTGAAATTTTATTTCAAACTAGTTTATTGTTTTACAAGTGTAAACACATTAAATAGATCCAAAGTGGTATCTTCCTAGGATTTGTGCCTCACACAAAATATACTCCTTTCAGAGAATGAATATATTTTTTTAAGGACACATGTAATAGAAAGGTAACCATGATTGTGGGTGGAATTTATTGATTAATAATATCAGTTTTCTTGTTGGAGGAGATGCAATCTCATAAGGATTGGCTTATGTGGTGTCATTTTTTGGTTTTATATATATTATGAAATATTTCTTGGTATTGTTTTTATTTTATCCCTTCATTTTAGTTTTTCAATTTTACATGAGGTAGAATGTATATATGTCATGTTATGGAATGTTTGGGTTTGGATGTATCATACAGTTTATAGTATCTGCTCATATTTATTTCACACTATGTATATTATGATTTCTTATGTTGACTTGAATGATATTATTGTGGTTGTCCAATTTTATGGATGGGGTAATGCATTTTTATCATGTAAGAAACTATTATTGAGATATATTTAGTTATTCCCATTACTTTTTACTAGGCCATGGTGATTTGAAATACGCTTTTTCCCATGTGATAGGTTATATGGGTGATGTGTCAAATAGAACTGAGTCAGTTTTGTTACAAAATAGTATCAATGATTTATTTTATTTTAAGAGATAGTGGTAGAATAGATCTAGGTCTATCGATAATTGGGAGGTAGAAAAACAGGGAGTCTCTAAAAATCTCTTTTTCATGTCGAACCATAATTTTCCATGGATTTTTTATGATTTTAATTATGTTTTGATCTGAATTATGGAATTTTTATGAAAGATTAAAGTATTTCCAAGTCATTGTTGAGCCTTGATGTGAACCTGAGTTCCATTTAGAGTTTTGGAGGTGAAACTAGGAGGTTTGGATGATGAATATAGTTAGTGGTATTTGCATGAAACTCATTTGGTCTTATTTATTATCTCCAGTGATACCCATATGGTTAGGACACATTTTTCATAATCGCGTGTCCAAACCCTTCATAGTGGGAAGTGATTGAAATTTCTGATAATTTTTTCTTTTTTAAATTGGATATTATTTTGATTATATTGTTTATATTTTATTCCAGTGATGAGTATTTCATTGTTCTATTTTGATGTGGCTTTAGATTAAATTATGTTTGACTAGAGTTTTTTTGTTTCTTTTAGACAATCCCCCCCATAAGGACATCATTCCGGTGTGTATGGGATGATAATGAGAACACCCCATAGGTTAACCCTCCACTAAACATATGATTGGTGGTGTATATGATATATTCTATAAAATACATGGGTAATATTAGTGAATGAGTGAAGGTGTGGTTGATGGACTATGCTTAGAATATAACAATGAAAAACCCAGTAGTGTTTCTTGGGGAACAGGGAGCTAATGAGCCTAAGGAAATAATTTCTTGTTTTATGTGTGTCTACAATTTACTAAATACACTCGAGACATATATTGTGGGATTCACCACATACATGATGGATGTACTAAGACGAAACTTTTTTGATTCTATGGTACATTCAATATGGAACAATGACTTCACACAGAACAATTTCAGTGTGGCATTTCGTCGATAGTTATAGCGAGAGATTTTGTGTAAGGTGAAGGAAAGTTAGGTATTAATGTAAGATAAATGTGATCATTTGGTGATGGAATATGATGCTCATTTTACTATATTGTCACAAGTTTCATTGGATCTCTTCAAGATTTATTACCTATATGCTTGACGTTTTGAGATGGGATTAGGGCTACAAATTAGGTCTATGATTATTATTCTATATCCACTAACATACAAAGTGGTATAAGATAAGGTAGATATTGAAAGAATAATTTTACATTCTAGATAGGTATCTATGTTTTCCATTTAGTGGGGAGTAGACAATGTTCTTCATCAAGACCAAAATAGAAATAAGATGAGTCCCACTGGGGAAGTGGCTATCTTGTTTGGCCATCATTGAGTTCATCTCATGTTTCATTAATAGGGAGAATGTCTATTGTTTTCTCACACAATGGGAATAGTTGTTACACCATTTCAAAATTCCAAGATACTATATGGGAACAAAAATAGAGTAAACATTTGGGGAATATTCATTTATTCTCTCAGTTGGTTATGTAGGGGAGTTATACATGTTCCACATTTTAAATGGTATGTAAAGTGATGTATGATGATTATAAGGGTAGTGGTTCTCATCCTTTACTAAAGTGTGATTCTAAATATGGAAAAATATTCAAATAACAACCAAGGTGTGAATAACTCATGAAAAATAATTTTTACCATAAGATTCATATTTTTTGTCGGCCACCATGTGAGGTATGATGATTATTACTTATTCAATAGAATATATTTTATTTAAAAAATTCACATATAGTTACTTAAAGTCACTAAAATATATTTATTCATTAGGTATGAAAGAATATTTAATAACATTAATTATATATTATATAACTCTACATGGTAAGAATAAAGATAATTGTTTCACATTCCTAGAGTGTCATGTTTTAATTGTGGATGTGGAATTAATTTTGGATCACCATATGTAGGCCTTAGATGTTTTAGACCTAATAATTGGAATGTATTTCTTGATCATATTCAATGTGGTGATGTATTTTTATTATCACATGGAAAATTTTATTAATCTTGATGGGAGAAATCACATCTTTCTAGGTGAGTAAGATTCACAATTACTAATGGAAGGACCAATCTCCTTATAATTGGTTTTGATTTTAGGCTAGATTTCAAGGAAGTTTATTAATTATTCTGAGCATAGATTTGATAGTGTAATTACAATGACAAAGGATTGGAGGAAAAATGTATTTCTGGTGGATTTTTTAGGATTTTTTCCCAGGTGATGTCATAATTACTATCAATATACTCCCTCGAACAAGACTGATTTCCTTTCCTTTGTATCAGATATCACTAGTTGAGTTTAAAGAGTTTATAGTCTTGGTAGTGGATGTCTTGGGAAATGAATATGTCTATCACATCATTTCTCCATTTTATTAACCTTTTCTATTTGATAACAATTCAAAAACAATCATTTGACATTTTCTAGACTACAATAAATAAAATGAGGTGGATATTAATAATAAACACACATTTCAAGAATTTGTGTTCTTTTTATTAGACTAGAGGAGCCCATTATTTTTTAATGATCAACATGATATCCAGGTACCACAATTGAGTTTCTAGGGAGAGTATGTTCTAAAAAATATCCATTAAAATATATTATATATATTTTTAGTATTTGGTTATTCAATTTGGTAATACCAATTCACATGTATCCATTATGGAATTTATGAAATGTGTCCTCTGTCACTTTTTTGGACTCATTTGTGGACATTTCCATTGTAAAAATCATTCTTTAATACAAAATATAAGATAACTATGCTAACCAAATAATGGTTATTTTATGAATATTATCGAAGTTCCATCTATATGAATAGTTTTCACAGTTCTAGTTTTGGATTATGGTTGTGATGTTTTTTAGTGATATAATTTCCAAGGTAGGTTTTTTAGTGGAGTAATATAAGGTTTGACCAGTATTGTATTGGGAGTAATAAATGAATGTGATCTAAATTTGAACTTTATATTATTAGATATATTATAAAAGAATTTTATTTGGGTCTTCCATATAATGTACTCTCCCTTTAAAACCATGACATGGATAAGTGTGACGTTCATGTGGGATGAGAAGTGCCAGTGTTGTTTGTGTAAATTTAAGGATCATCTAAAAACCACACAATTTATGATATATCCTAAGCATAGGAAGTCATAGGACTAGTATTTTAGTGTTTTTTTGTTAGTTTGGGGTTTCTGCTAGTGTAGTATGACCATATATAAACCTACGTATCACGGTATCTATGCACACATGTGAAGAGTTATGCCACCAATAACATAGAAATAGAAGTTGTGATTAATTCATATAGTTCATAGTGGAATTATCTCTCAAGAGGGTGTTTCACTATGTATACTATAACACCCCATAATGATTAAGGGTTTAAATGACTAATTATTACTACTAATTTCAACATGGTGCACATTTATTTTCAAAATCCTACATTATTAGAATTGTATAGTTGACAATTCTTGGCCAGTATTAGTGGTTAGTAAGGGTGACCTTCAGGGATGTTTCCCTAAGTGTGTGTGAGTGAGGAAAATGTAAACAAGAAAGAACTTGTGTTGGCCTATGGGATTATTCATCAGTCTGATGACACATTTGATCACCCGGGTAGGCCCATGTAGTGGAAAAAATATATCTACATATAAACATAGATCATGTAAGGCCATGTTATTACCATTGTATCCTAGAAGGAACCTATCCGGAAGTGTGGTGGAACTAGATGTGTTGATATGTGGGGTAAAAAAAGAGGATGTTTTGTTATAATGTTGGGGTGAATGTAACAACCCAAAATGATAAATGTTTAAAATAATATATGTTACTACCCATTTTAACAACACAAACCTTTATTCATGGGAGCAGTCATGTTTAGAATAACATTTTTAAGCATGCATGTCCACAATTAGTGGTCATGATAGGTTACCTATTGTGATGTTTCCATAGGTGTTTGTGAGTGTGGAAAATGAATATTATAAATAACATGTTTTGGCCTATGGGTATTTTCATTATTCTAATTACCTATTGGGGTATTTGCGTGAGCCCCAAGTATGGGACAACAAGTGTCTACGGGGTAACAAGTATTTATGTGGGGCCGAGTTTTTATACATACATTTCAAAAATTCATGAATTGTATTTTCATATATAGGGACCTAATCCTCAAGAAGGGATACATTCTTGAATAGTTATAAATTTATTATTTTTTCATTTACTATACACTGAGGAAGAGGAATTTGGTTTCTAAGGCATTGAGTAGGTAGACTTTATTATGGGAAGTGAAATATTCAATGGATGAGTTTTGGGTCACCAAAACCGATTTAGATCTGAATATGTAGATTCAAGTGGATGGTGAAAATGAGTTTTAGGACAGTGTGAAAGTTACACCTCCTCCCACCATTTAGATTAAGAGTGATATGGTATCCAAACCCATGTTCTTGAATATTAGCAATGACATAAATAACAGGGAAAATATATGTTATTGGATTTAGTATCCCGATGGTTATATCCTATTAATTTGATGGATGATTGTAACTTTGTGCCTAAGGTAGGAGGTGATGATTGTGTCATAGAATTTGAGTTGGTCCATGTACCCCTGAGAGACCAAGATGTATCACAATCTGACCCAATGTGTATTGAACCGTGACTATCCAAGCAATCATCCCATATGAAAGGGACAATATTCGAGCGCTAAATACACTATCACAAATATGGTTGGCCTTATCCAATAATACTTGTACAGAAACACCCACATACACATCCATGAAACCCTGAAAAGATACATAGATAAATACATACATACAGACACACACAGACACACACAGATATATATATATATACTGAAAATAAAATGAGTGCATAAATCAATCCCAAACTAGAGTATATCAAAGGTACACAAATGGAAAATAAAAGTCCCACAAAAAACTGTAAAAGTGTCCAACTAACTCAGATGGAGGGAAATGTTGTAAAACTCCCACTAGTAAGCTCTATGGTACAACTCTAGTAAAAAACCCACTCAATCTATCTACTACACTCTACATTCTCTTGGTCCAAATAGGACTCTGTCAAAGGATGTATGATGTACCCAAGTCACACAATATGTTGGAAATTATTGTGCAGCGGCGAGTATAAGAATACATAGTAGGCACCCAAAAGAACCAAACCAAAAAGAGAGAAACCAATAGGCATTAGAAAATTCAACCGTGCTAGTGGGAACCCAAATGAGATAGGAATTCAATTTTGAGACCATACTCAGATAAAAAACATAGTCATCTTGATGTTCATGACATGAAAATTAAGTGACACATACCCAGAGAACTCGAAGAGCATACATATATATACTTAGGTCTAACTCCATGTCTCATGGTCATGACCATAGACTGTCTAGGGTAGCAAACTATAAGGACTAATACAACAATCACAATAGTATCATCATGTACCGACTTAATAGACCAAAATTACAGCCATGCCATCCCTAATAGCTCGTATAAGGAAATGGAGAATGAAATGAAAGATAATAGTTGATGATCCAAGCTCACCATCCCAGCTAGAATTCCACTGAGAGATGCCACTCTACCAGTATAACGTACAAATGACACATCCCGTCTAATGATAGTGGTACATATCCATGAGGGCACGCTCAATGGAGAGGCTACAGAAGTTGTCATAAAGTGATTATATAAACCTCATGTATAGGATCTATCCCACGATCCACTATGGGACACTAAGAACCCTAGCTGGATCACTGATCTTGAAAGGGTATCACACAACAACCCAAATCTAGAAAAACACAGTTAGTATATGATCAATTCCCATGTAGAGTTGGTCATGCCAATTTTGACTCCACTAGAAGAAAAAGTCAATGTAGATTAAAGAAGAAGAAACAAATCTTGATACATTGATATAGGGTCTATGGCCAGGGCTGGATGGGGGATCCATCCCCTAATAGAAAAACAACATACTGGTTGGAGGATCAATGCCTTTGAAAATATTGGTCTCACCGATACTAACCCTTCTAGGGAAAATATAAGGATGTGAGGATTGCACTGGCCACTCGAGTTGAAACATGCTCTAAATATGCATAGTTTGTTATCAAAGAAGATTGAGGCAAATCACTCCATAATGTGAAAACACATCTACATTGCTTGTAATCAAAGAATCTAAAGATTGTAATAGCCTGGTGAAGGGGACGTGATACTGCAAACCCTCAAAATGAATTGACTAGGGGGACTCACTCAACCCTGTCGGTCGAAATGTCACAAATGGAGAGTAGGGTGACCCGATCAATCCCACCAGTCTAAACGTCATAAAAAGACTAGGGGGACCCACTCAACTAAACTAGTCAATAATTTTCTAAAACAAATGAAACACATAATTTTCCAACACACCACACATCCTAGGCCCGAACAGGGGTCACCATTTTGTTATACAGTGAAAAATCTCTACATACTCATTTTTTCAGGAAAGAATCCCTACTACAAAGGAGAGGATATGGGATAGTGAAGATCTCATAATAGCCCCCAAAGAGTACAGAAAGTTTAAAGTGGGTTAACATGATATGTGAACCCGACCGAATAGCAGGTTGTGTAACCCTTATACACAAGTTTCCAACCCATGTAGGCATATATGATGTGTAGAGACAATACATGGTGAGTACCACTTCACCAGGCCCCAGGCCATGTTTCTCCCTCACATGGTTCTGCCAACTGTGAATTTTAATCACTATGTATCCCATACTACACAACATGTTGGGGAGGAATTTTTATCAAGTTGTTTGGTTTACCCGAGCCCTATGCACAACACCCCATGTTCACGTACATTAGCCACATTCTTTTACATGAACATGTACGATTACACAGCTACACTTTCCATTTCCCCTTGACCACATGACAAGGGTCCCTACATGGCATGTAAACCCACATACATGGCTTGTAGACCCTAAACTTTATCTTCCCCCAACATGAAGAACCCATATATTGTAGGAATGGTTTACATTCCTTGTTGATGGGAAAATCCAATGGGCTTTCCCTTCAAACATCCCATATCACCCTACTTTACCCCAAAACACATAGATGGACCCTCAAGGGGTCCCTGCCAATTGTTTATGGGATATAAAAGCTTAAAAAACCCATCAATAGGGGGAAAATACTAAAAATACCCACCTGCCTTGGGGGTGAAATCCGGAATCATCAAGTGTAGAAAAATGCCCAGGATGGGCTGGTTCTCGATCTGGAAATGATCATTGTCAAAATAGGCATGTGGAGGCACCTCCGCCCCTTGATTCATTTGTCGGTCAAAGAGATAGGAAGAGGCTTAGAGGGTGCTTCATAACCATCAGCATGGAAAAGGTGGGGGGAGGGTAGGGGATATCTGTTTAATTTTATTAAAACAAACATCCAGTTAACACCATGTCCCGACCTGACTCACCTCCGACCCGACACCTGGAGCCGTCAATGTTTATGTTGTGCCTAGGAAAATTTCAATGCTCGGAACTCAACCAAAATCTCAAGAATATGATCTGAGATTCCAATTAACAGTTACCAATGTTTCAACAAAAAATGAATAAGATTTATAAAATATATTTAATATATTTTCAATCACCCTACCAAGGCACCCCAGACCTCAAATTCCTACGCTAAATCAGCATATTCCTTTTTAAATATTCATAGGAATATTCCAAATTCTGAAATGGAAACCCCTGAGTCACTACATCTTCCCCACCTTAAGAATTTTTTCCCTAAAAACAAAAGGACTATGAACCTGGGAAATGACCTGATCTATATACTAGGACTCAAATTTCATTGAGCTCCCGAAAGGTTCATGAGATGTAAAAAAACATAGACCAAGAAGAACCACGACACCAAAAAATTAAAGAGAGTATTTATAACCTTTAGAGGTAGCCTAACCCAGCCTGATAAACCTTTGAATCCTTGAAAATATCTAAAAAACCTTATCAGAAAACACATAGGTCCACCATTGTCGATCTATAACTATGCCAAAAGATCCTCCAAAGTCCTCAACCAAACTCCAAATGGCCTATTCAAAATCCAACATGATCCGAAGGAAAATACCACCCCAACGCCACATTGCTCCATGTGACTTGTGCCAATGCGAAACCTCAAGAGGTTGATGAACTCCCCACCTTTAGTAAAATCTATCAAGAAGACACCAAATGGATATCCCATCATGTGAGACCTCACAAAAAAACATAAACACCTCTTGAAAACTCCTCCACCTCAAAGGAGAAAATACCGGGTCTCCCAAGTGTGTGAAATGGGTCTAACAAGCCCTAGAGAATCTACTAAAATCTCAACAAATAGACATTAAACCCATAATTTTAAGGAACTCATCCACAACACCTCTACACTATCTGCTTTGGGAGGCACTAAATCGACCACAGGGTTTTGTATCGCACTTCAAGGAAGTATCATATTCGGGGAAGTGTCCGTCCTATGAATTCAAAGTGAAATCTTACCACACCACATACTCCTTGAGAATCCCACATACAAACAGACTCCGAGAACCTGAGGGTACTCAAAAACAAAAAATGCATACCAAGATGACCACACTTTGTTTTTTCAGGCCCACTGACTACCTACCACTCTATCACATACAATCAAAATTCACAATTATTTGGTTATCATCAACCAAACATTGATATTTTCTTCTTTGGGTGGCACAAAATCACTCACACAATTTTCATCACGTCAAAAAACACATCTCTATGGGGGAAGGATCCCACTTCCTCATGAATTAGAAGTAAATAATAGAAACACTGACACATATCTCCATTGATGATATATGTCTTACCAAAAAAACCACAAGAAATAAATATAATGGAAAATAGTATGTATGATATGTGTCTATTAATCTTATTGATGAAATTTCAAAGGACATCGATTGTAACTCTATTCATCAGGATCCCCCATATACTCCATCTTTGAATCCTCATCTGCTACTCTGAAAAAATTGATGAACCTGCTTCTACAACTACCAAGATGGTCTGTCGATCGGATCTCCCTCAATAGTATGTAGGATTAGGAAAAATCTCACAAGATATCCACATCTATAACAATAATAACATCACCTCACCCACTGATTAAAATAACACTGGTGCGGTCCCAATGATAGTGACTCATGCATTGCATCAATGAAAACTATGTGTCCTTATCAACCTAGAAATTTGGATAACTCTTTCCCAGAAAATCATGGTACATGAATGACACTAGTGAATAATCATCCAACACCAATATAGCCACCCATGGATCAGTATGATAGGATTAATCAACCTGAAACCTCAAAGGTGGGTCTACGCACTACTCAGTGATTGGTGGATCCACTAGATTGAAATCTGGAGAAGAAACCACCTCATAACCATGCCCCTACAAAGTGAACTATTCACTCATCAAGTCTTACCCAAAACCCATCAGTGGAAACCTAGAAGGATGTCATCATGGAAACATTTGGAACATATTCAAGACTCAACATTGTTAAAGAGTATATCTGGGAATAAAACTCAAAATGGATAGTGAAAACCCAATACCCTCTCCTATATGATGCATGTACCATTATTTCCTTGTTACTAGTTCTGTAATATACCGAGTAGAAATGTATATTATTAGAGTCCTAGTGAATGGATACATTAGCCACCGTACCATCACCAGATTCTATGGCCTGAACGATGAACTTGAAACATACTAACAATGATGCTATGAAACCCAATCCAAGATCACAACATGACCAACTACATTCTATGATCCCAAAGGTAAAACCTCATCTAATACCACTCTATCACGAACCAAACCAATCGGGCTTGAAACCTGACATACCAAGCTATACTCCAATAGGACCAAGGATGGAGACTAGTGATGAGTAGGATATCACACTCATGGGAGGCCTTATCATATCATACCTATACACACACACCCACATAAAATTCCAGGAAACAGTGTAGAGACATATATCTATTAATATTTATACTAAATTACATGCATAAAAATATACCAAAATAGAGTAAAAAAAAGAAAAAATGGAAAATATAGGGCCCACAAAAAATTGAAAATTCATATAACCTACTCAGACGGAGGGGAACAATGTACTCACTTTTAGACTCTACGGTTGAGCTCCGATTAAAACCATGCATAGTTCCGCAACTATGATCTATCTTCTATAGGTCTAACTGGGACTCCATCGAAGAACAAGTGGTTAAAAAAATACACTAAAGGGGTGGCCAAAGACCATATAGGGGTGAGGATAAGAATATTCCTTAGGCTCCCCAAAAAACCATTCAAAAAATGGATAAACCGGTAGGCATCTGTTAACTTGACCTAGGGAGTGGAAACCCAAATGAAAGGGCGACTCCATCTTGAGACCATCCTTAGCTAAACCTGACTAGTCAGCTCTACATCCCGGATATATCAATGAAAAGACACATAAATTGGGAACTTCAAAAAAACATACCCAAATATACTCATATCTGACTCCAGGTCTCATGGTTCCAACTATATATTGTCCACGATAGCCAACTCGAAGTTCCAATGCAACACTCGCAATGGTCTCATGAGGTACCGACCTCATGGACAATAAAAAGATCCAATATAACCCAAATAGATCATAGATACAAAGGGGTAATGAAATAATATCTCAAAGTCGATGAGCCAACCACACTGTCCCTGCAATCACTCCACCAATAGATTCCACTCTACTAGTAAAATCTAAAAAAACACAACCCTACAAAACCTCATGGTACTTATCCATGAGGGAATGATTAACGGATAGACTATGGAATATGTCACCAAGTGACTATCTAATCCTCAGGTTGGGGATCCCACATAGGTTACTCTAGGTTACAATAAGAGTCCAATTTGGAACACTGATCCTAGAAATGGTATCACTCAACATCCCAAACCTAGAATAACATTCTTATAAGTGGATCAATGATTGATTAGAGATGTTCACACCAATTCTAAATTTGCCTGAGGAAAAAGTTACTGTAGATCATAGAAGGAGGAAACTTGTCTTGATAAATATATAGAGGGTCTATGTGCATGGCTCACTAGGGGCTTCGTCACCTACAATAACAAAAAACCCTTGGTAGAGGATTGATGACTGAAAAATTTTTGGTCACACCTATACAAACCCTACCATTGAAAACATAAGGATTTTAGGATCTCACCCAACCTCTCAGGGTTACACATGCTCCAAGTCCACTAAGTCTGATTTCAAATAAAATTTAGACAACTCACTAAAAAATGTGAAAAAACACCCACTCTACATGTATGTAAAGTAATCGATGATGGGTCATAATAATGTAAAGGGGATGTGATACCGAAAACCATTAATGTAAAAAAGACTAGAAGTACTCACTCATCCCTGTTGGTGAAAATATCACCATGAGAGAATAGGGGGACCCGCTCAACCATTCCAATATAAATTTCATGATTAAGGACTAGGGGGACAAACTCAATGTATCTATTTCATAAATCACTAACATAAATGATAGAAAAATTTTCTCATTGAAACCACACCTCATAGGCCCGAACCGAGGACATCGTGACATTATAATTGGAAAACTACTTAGGATAGGTAACTAACGGGCCTGAATCCAACCTACTAAGGAGGGGATATATGAAGAAAATGATCTCAGAAAGACCCCTAAGGAGTACACAATTTATAAAGGGGTCCAAAATGCATGTGAAACTGATACAACACCTGAACGTGTAACACTTATACATGGTTTTCCAACCCATGTTGACATACATGGTGCGTAGATATCATACATGCCAGTCCCGCTTTATCAGGCCCCTGGAAGTGTTCCATCCCATGGGTCAGTAAGCCATGTCCCATACATTTTGGGAATCCCAAAATATAAATCCGGTTCTGGTTACAAGGTCATCTGCCCTTGTGGTTTACCCGAGACCATGTACCAGACATCATGTCCATTTACTTTGGTTGTGTTCTTTTACAAGACCACATACTCTTACTTGGCTATGCATGTTGTTTCCTTCGACCACATGATGAGGGCCCCTAAATGGTACGTAACCCCACACACAGGGTGTATAGAACCTTAAATTCATCTTCCCAAAATGGAAGAATACACAGCTTGTAGTATTTTTTTACACGCAATGTTTACAGGAGAATCCATTTGGATTTCCTTACAAATAGCTCAAATCACCCCTGTTCACCCCGAAAAAAACTTATCGACCATCAAGGGGTCCCTATAAATTTTCTATGGGATCTAATAACATAAAAAATGAATCAAAATGGGAAATGTGACTATGAAAATTCCTACCTAGAAGGAGGAATGCGGATGATTTTTGTGTAGAACGATGCCCATGATGCACTGATTCTTGATCTGGCGACAATAGACATAAAATATGGCACCTGTTAGAACATCCATGCCTTGGTTAATTCCGTAGTCAATGGGATATGAGGAGGGGAAGAGAGGAATTTATCTCCCTTCATGAACACAATGGGGGGGGGGGTGGAGAAAATGGTAGGTATATTTGTTTTAATTTTTCTAAATAAAATATCCACTTAACACCCCAACCCAACTTCTATATGACCTAAAACCTATCACCAACAATGGTTATATCATTCCAAGGGTAAACACGATGTTCTGAACTCAAATGTGGTTTTAGAAATCTAATTAGTGACTCCTCTCGAGAGTTGAAAATGATTCATGTGGAACTATGCATGAGTAAAAAATATATATACTATATTTAAAATCATTCCGCTAAGGTTCCCAAGACCACTAATTTTTGCGCTGACTTAGTTCCTGGCTATGGAAATAATCATAGGAATATTCAATGACATAACAATAAAAAACATCAGTCAATATAACATTTTTAGTACCTTGAGTGTTCATTATGGGTGTCTCGGGATGAGGTGTTCAATGGAATAATTTGCTTCCATTTGTTTGTCCTGTTGGAGAGTCACTGTTGAGAAACTAAGGCCATATTGGTTGTTTCAGCCACTTACCATTCCAATTTATTACTAGGATGATATATCTTAGTATTTTTTGATTGATCAATTTTACAATCCTTGTGGGAGGGAATCCATTATTGTAATAATCAAAATTTTGATTAAATAATCCATCTTTTACCCCTTAAGAGAGTCGATGTAGGTAGGGGGTGTCGAAGAATGTATGTTTGAGAGGTTGTTTACCTATATAGAGTTACATTAGTTATAGTGTTTGATCATGATTCTGTCTTCATGATTCAAGAAATGAATTAATTGGGTTTTTGATCTCAGTAAACGTTGAGCAACATGTATCACCTCTTGATGGATGATCTGTCTAGAAAAAATATACATAATCTTAGGTATATGTTGTGGCCCTATGTGATATTTTTGGAAGGTTCATGGGAAATTTAAATGTCATTTCATATGTCTTGATATAATAGTAACTACTTGGACCTGATCATGATATCCTTTTTGAGGCCATATATGAAAATACATGCCAATTCTTATTCCATTGGGATGGGGTTGGTGAGCATTACTTCAATGTTCCGGGCATAATCATGGAGATGACTTAGATTGTTTTGGTGATTTAGAAATTTTTAGTGATAGATCATATATTAATAAATTAATATTTCAACCATATCCTTTATGCATTGGAGTTTTAGTTTGGTGATCAGGTATTTTTTTGGGTGTTAGTTCCCCTGGGATATCATTTCTTGGTAAAGTTGGATAATCTAGTACTAAATTATATCTAGCCATTTTGTGTTGTTGAAAATCCTAGAAATTTTGAATATTAGAAGGAGTTTTTATTATGTGTGAACATTATTGATGATTTATTTCCTTTTTACTAGAGGATGAAATACCATTCAGGACCATCTCATATATTAGAGGGGGATGATTTCAAGATTGATCCTGATACCACCTTTATGAAGCATCTAGATTGTATCTTTCATTGTTATAATAAGTTACTTCGTGGTATGTTGATCCCATTGGTTCATCTATTCTTGAAATATTGTGAATAAATCCATGAGATGTTGCATCAAGAAGATTTAGTGAGGGATAAGGTTCCTCACACACTTACTTCTCACGATTCTTGAAGACATTGTGATGGATGATATTGTAATGGTGGGGAGTTTGTCACATATGATGGGTCAAGGCTATGTAAAATATTTCATTTTATTTATCTTCTTTGTTTTCATTGGAGTTCCTATGTTCTGAGGGTTAAAAGTGGGTGTTTTTTGGTAAGACAATATAATGTACATGGTTGGAAGAAAATTTGTCTAACTGTGTAGACAACCATGAGAGGGTACTTCTATGGGTGATAATGTTTTTTAATGTTTTATCTTGGGTTTTCAAACAATTTTACACACGAGATTTACTATAAGTATTACTTTTTTAAATGATATAATCATCAGCATGGTTGGTGCACAGTCTACCTGACCACAATGAAAAATATTTTAGCCCTATAAATCTTAATTAAAATTTGGTATTTTACTAAATTTCCATTATTTATGTTTAAGGTTTTCCTACCACATTTTCTTCTACCAACGTTCAGATCCCCTTCTTGGTGGAGAGGATCTTTGTGTGCTTTGGTGTTGGTTTTCTCTAGGAATCTTGGTTATTTGGATTGAGGCAACACCAAATCTTCTGGGTTTATTGTTCTCTTCCACTCTTTCATTTGTGTCATTCCTTGTTCATGGAATCATTGACCCTATAATATCATATTGGATAAATTTGGTATTTTAATGGTAATTTTTTAATGTGTATTAGGTATGTGGGTGATTATGCTACATACTATAGGTGGTCATTATTGAAGGAAATGTGGTTTCTACTACATTCAATGCATGTATCTATATTTGATGACATTTTCTATAAATGAAAATTAAATTATGAATTTTTGTCATTTTATGTTTTATTAATTCCAAATTGAATGATTTATATTTTATGTGTATTCCATGTTTTCAATTTTAAAAACTAAATTTGGGAATTTTGAGTTTAATGAAAGCTTTACAAATGGTGGTGGCATGTGTTCACCCAATGTGTCATATGAAGGGATCGTATGATTTTTATATTTTAAAAATATTTATAAAATGGATTATAAATTTTTAACCAATGGAAATAGTTCAATAAAAAAATTTCACGTTAAGTTGTGAAATTTTATTGTTAAGTGACTTTTCATAGATTAAAACTGATTTGGTATTATATTGACATTGAATATAAAATGGTTTAACTAAGGTGTGGGTGATGTGTTGTCCTGGATTCTTGGAGATCCATATGGGAGTAATACCATGAGATAATCCATATGATTTCAAAGGAACTGTGAAGCCTTTGGTTTTCAGATCCTGAGAGCTTCCATTCGTAATTCAAGATACCATGAGATCCTTAAAAGTTGGGGCTTGGGAATACCATGAGAGATTCCATTTTTCATATCCACCATTAATACATTTTTTATAATTACTCACATTATATCTTTGTAATTAGAATATTAGGTAAAAATAATCACGTGGGGTTGGTTTATATCCATTATCCATTTTCATAGTGTCATTTTTTATATGATGATATTTTTAATTCCAATGCACTTTTTTATTTTTTAATTATAATATGAATATGATTTCATTTTCCTTATTTTGTTGGATATATTAACAAATTTTTTCTTTAATGTTTATTTGATTCATTTTTTAATTTTTTTGTAAGAATTTTATTATTTGAATGAGAAATCTAAAGGGATTTTAGGAATATTTTTTTAATGTGACATGATTTAAAATTGTTTTAGTTTTTATATGTGATTCTGAACATATTTATTAGTTCTCATGGGAAAATATTTAAATAAATTATTGGTGGTATCCTACTAGAATTTTTTCCTCGCACCATACATATGGGGTTGGGTGTATATAGAATTTTTTATTGGGATTAGGTAAATGAAACGGAACCATGTATATGGGGTTATTTTATAGTTTACCATCATCCTAGTCCTGTTAAAGGAGATATGGTATCATAGGGATTGGCTCATGTGGATTATTTTTTTGATTATTTTTATTCATTAGGATATATGTTCTGGTACTATTGGGACTTACCAATTTTTTCCAGTTTTCATCATTGACTAAATATACTATGTATATATTTCATTTTTTGGAATATTGTTTTTATGATGTATCATGTAATTTATGGTATATTCTCTTCTATATTTAAAACAATTGATTTTTTTAATATAACGACCCTAATGATATTGGTGCGGAAATAAAATTTTATGGGTGTGTCATTTCAACTTTCCATTTTTGGAACCATTCCTAAGAGATATTTGGTTATGCCAATGTCTTTCCTCCAACACAAGGTGATCACGGAAAATACTTAAGTTTTTGGATTTTCCAACTCAATAGATGGGGCAGTTCAACCTGGGTCGATTTATTAAAAATAAATTATTCAAAATATTTTACCTGAAAAAATAATTTTATGATGTTAAAAAAATATTTCATCTATATATAATTCTTTCTATGTTTATCTTCAACATCAAGGATCCTCTATATTTGATGTTTTCAATGGGGTTATTTAGTAAAAAATAATTCCCTTTAAATTGATTAATCTTTTCCAGCATAATCTAATGTATTTCACGATATAATGTGAAATAAATATTTATCTTTTATTGGTATATTTTTTCATATTGTGATACTTTAACTTATATAAGTCCAAAGGTACTCCAACTAGCCACATAAAATCTATATTTAGAAAAATATCACTCTAAGAAATAGAAAATCATTTGTATTAGAAAATATCAATTATTATCATAGCCGAAATATTAAAAAATGTAATTTTGTATATATATAATATATGTAATTTTATTTATTTGGACTACTATTATGAAAGAGGGACTTCTTTCTTTAACATATATGCCACTATATTAGTGGTAGATACTATTTCATTAACATTTTAACTAAAAACATGGGTAGGCTATTTTTCCCTAGGTCAAAATAATTTATCCTTTTTTATTTATCATACATGTTATTGAGTTAGAATTGTCATAGACTTGGGTATAAAAAAACCTCATTTTTTGATAAAAATTAATTTTTATTGTAATAATTATTATCACATAAATGGGAACATGATGAAAATACACCTTATTTTTTAGGATTGTTTAAAATTTAAATTGATCAACAAAATTATACTATTTAATTTATGATTTCACACTTTAATATTTGATCTTAAATCCTTCCTAATTTTTTGAATTCATAAACAAATTAAAAATAATTATTTAATCCCCATAGAATATCATATACCTTTTACAATATAATTACTTATTTACACAACCTAAATTATATCAACATGACATTTTAACATGTATATATTTTTTTGAAAATCATAATATGTTTAATAGTTTACATCACATAAAAATCCAATGAAATAGTGACCATTATATCATAAATAATTACTAATAGAGAATGAATTAAATTAGTCATATTAAAAAATTAATAAAGAAGAATATATGGTGTCGGGAAATGGGATTATTCATTATGTAACTCATTTACACGTGTTTTTTAAGGAAGTGGCATCCCAAGGTTCTTTATTAGGCATGTCCCCTAATGAAATTCAATAACTACAATATGAGATAAATCATGTGGGACATAATTTCAAGATCATTAATATTTCTAAGGGATCCATGCAATGGTAATCACCACTTGTGACTACAACCAAATCATATATTTTGCATATGTGTTACATGAATCTACTAATAGGATAGGTATGTATAAATGAAGATAAATTAATTATGTAATAATTAATGTAATAAATTATTATTATATAACATTTATTTCATAATTTTTATATTATTACAAATATTGAAAATTAATTCATCTTTTAAAGTTAAATGTATTTTTAGGGCTCTATTAGGGTTTGAAAATAAGTAACAAGATGGATTTAGGTTTTCAAAATTTTGTTCTAAAAAATTTCATTTTATGTGACTTATTTTAATATACTGCATATATTTTGAATAATATATGTCATTTAAATTAATAATATGTTAACAAAAACCAAATTAATTATTCATAGGTAATAAGAATAATCATAATTAGTATTTTGAAAAGTTATTTTCATATGAAAGATGTTTTCATTGAATAGTAATATTTTTATATAAAATTTAAATTCTCCAAAATTTTATTTCTAATTTTAAAAAATTAACTTAATTTTTGGATGGAGAATAACAATATAAGAATATGATGAAGATTATTGAATTTTATAAAATAGTTTATTTTTATGTAAATAGTTAAAAATATTGTTTTTTATAAAACTGAAAATATTAAGACCATTTTATTTTATAAGAAAGAAACCATGGTTTATATTAAAAAATTAATTGAACACTGAATTATTTAAAAAGAAAAAATATATATTTTTATTAACCCATGTTAAAATTATAAAAACAGTGTATATATTTATTGAATTTTATGTATCATTTTAGACACAAAAATGTTTAATTCTATTATTTTATATATTAGTTTTCATCACTAGTAGAAATTAAATATATTAGAAATGATGTCATATTTTAGATAAACATGTATAGATTTTTTAATAAGATAAAATTAATTTGTGGGCCTAAAATTTTGATTACTAATACTAATTTTAATGACCATTATAATGATTAAAGAGTTATTTTAATGAAATTTTATTATTAGTGTTTTTCCATTTTAATATAATAAACTAAATTAAACAGTTTTAAATAATTAATTTTTTATCATTTTTAATCATGTATAAAAATATATTATCACCCAAAATTTTTTATTAAATATATATAATATTTTGGAAACATAATGATAGTAATAAATTTTTCTAAGCAATTGATTTTCTATATTTTTATAATAAAATATACATCACATGGGTAAAAACTAGTTACCATGATAAAAACCAAAAATTGTAAAATATAAAAATATATTGTGGTAATTTAAATAAATTATTTTTTAAACATTATGAAAATGAATTTTACAGGATTTATAATGGATAATTCTCCCCAAAATTCATTATTTACCACTTTTAGATCCAGTTAACATTGAATAGTATCATACCATTATGATAAAGTTGAAAATATTTATAAAATTACAGTTTTCAAATTTTTTAAAAGAATGAGACATCTAAAACATTTAGAACCCCATTATAATTACATATCTATACCCATCATATAACATAGTATATCATCAAATAACTCACCAAATATGATAATCCGTATACTATCAATATATGAAGAAGGATCATTAAGTTGTTACACATGGGAGAAAATCTAAAGGAATAGGTGGTGTTCTCAATCAATGCCTCTTAGTCATTTTTTTATTATAGCCCATAAATTATTCTATAACCACGAAGGAATCTTAAAATTAGTATTGATAATATTATTATGTATTAATTTACTAATGAAATATCAATTTTCTACCTTCCTCTAAAACAATTCAAAATATGGAAACCGTCATCATTTTTATGTGAAGACTACCACCTCCATGAAAGGTGAGTTCTATTATTCTATTACCACCTAAAAATCAATAATTTAAAAATCTATTTAGTTTAAAATGTTTACATTTATTAAAATTTTAGAATTATAAAAATATTATATTGACATTATTTATATTATATTAACAATAGATGGCCAATGTAAACATAACTGTGATAAAAGAACATATCATGAATCATTTCTTATTTTTTTTTTAATGTGGGAGAAAATAATAAAGTTTATATATATATTTTTGTAATATTAAAATAAAAATAACCCTACACAATTATGGATATTTGGAATCTATTTTATGATAGTTTAAAATGTGACAAATATACCAAGTGAGTTCCAGAAAAATCTACTAAACTATCTCTTGTGACGAACATAAGTAAACATTATTTAAATAAAATTATCATATGATAATAACTATAACATATAAAATGAAACATTGATGTAAAAGGGTCACATAAAAGTTTAAAAAAAATTAATTTTACTAATCTTTATGTTAGGCACACACATAATTAATCTGGACCCCAGGTAAGAGTTTTCGCATCTCAATTTTTATTTATTGAAATTTGATTTGTATTTACCACATTTATCATTTTTGTGTTGTATATATTGACAATTTATTTATTTTATTATAATATATCATGATATATAATATATTTATCAATCCATATCGTGTTTTTCTTTCATGGGATTAAAATAAAAAATACCACAATGATGTAAGGTTTTTTCATTACTCAATTTACATTTTTATATTATAATGATTATCATTGAATGCCATTCTACTAATTTAAATTATTTTATCATATAAATTGTAAAAAATTTATTTCCAAATTCATTTTTATATATATAAAATTAGACCTCATTGAATCATTTCAATATGATTTTTACTTTAAATAGTTCTATTTGTTGGGGTTTCTTAGTCTCAATTTCCAAATTTCTTCGACATGCTCAAAATTTTACACAGTGTATTATTTTGAATGTAATACATACTACCCCATTGGGTTTATATTTTTCTATTAATGTTTTCATGTGTTATTTTAATGTTTTTATAAATCCAAAATCATGAGAATTTATATTTTATTTTTATCATATGTTATAAAGAGTTTTGTATCATAATTTTTTAACCTTAACATATGATTCGTATTCACTAATTTTTTCATTTTGTAGTGAATATATTGACCCTGGATATATTTTTTATAAATATCTCATGTAATTTAATATATATAATAACTCTTCTAACACTATATATTTCATTATAATTTGATTCAAAAAAATTCCAAATTCAATAGGGAGTTTTATAACTCAATTTAATTTATTTTTCTTATAACAACTATCCTTGATACCCATTGTTATAATATTAATAATTTTTTCTAGTGATTATATAAAATTTTATTTACACTATAATATTTGGTTATTTATATTTATTTGTCATCAATACATTTCTAATGTATTTGACCATCAATGATTGTGATATACTTAAGGGTTCCATGTCTCAACCATCACTCATTGAGTCATATTTATTATTACGCACTTGATTTTATTTTAAATTGTAATTAATTAATAATTATCGCAAATTTAAATAAATAAATGTCATTAATGATATTAACAAGTATATTTCATTATCCCACCAACATATTGTTTTTAATGAAAATTTACCAAAGACATAATGACCTTTCATAAATAATTATCCTTTTATTGATTTATAATTATTCTCCTTGAAGTTATTTCATTCCTGATTGGTTACACCCAATTTGTTATTTTAATTAATGGATTTTATTATAAATATTCCCATGATTTTTATTTTTATGGTTTCATTAATTTTTTAAAAAATAATTATTTTTATGTCCAAATTAAATTTTTTTAGGTGTGATCGTTCTTCTATTTCCCTTCCCTAATTAATACCCTCCGTTTCATTCCTTTGATCGATGATCTATAACCTAGACACCCATTAAAAAATATTTTTATATAAATTTATGAAATAAAAATATAATCATTATCTATACTATGTTGGTTTGATGCTTTCCAACATACAAAGCTACTACATTCATTGAATGGGGAATATTAATACTCTACATAATTGTTTTTTAAATATGAATGTTTATATTTTACATGGAAATATTTTGTTTTTATTTAACATTTTATTCATTTTATCTTACTATTAATTAATTCCACATAATTATTGATGTTTTGTGACCACAATATCTATTTGGTGCTTCAGTTAGCCACATGAGAAAAAATTTATATGATATTCACTGAATACCTGTTGATTTATTTAGATTTATTGACTATGCTATTGATAAAAAGTATATGGCATGTCATAACGTCTTGAATGTGTGTATTTTCATTGAACAAGGCCTTGAAAATATAAACATTTGTTTTTCCATCAACGTGAAATTATTTATTAATTTTTATGTTTTTGTTTATAATCTAAAACATGGATTCTATTTAGATATAAAAATTTCAATTATATAGAATTACTTTAATATCATTTACTTTATTAGACATTATTTATTCCAAGTTTATTATATAATTCTTTTGTTAAATAATTTCCCTTACTATGTGTTTAAACTGACACTTCTTATGTTTCGAATTACCCAGGTTTTGATGAAAACCATTAAAGAAGATATGTTTATAAGATAAGAATTTGTGGATAATTTATTTAATAATTTAATGAAATATTATTGATTTTTTATATTTTTATTTTGTGAGAAAATATTAATTGGTTATATAAGGGCTGTAAATTTTATTCAATCAGTATTCGTATTTCATTACAACTATACACGTAAAAGGAACAATAGCATACATAATGGAATATTTTATTTATGAATTATAATTATGTCTTAATAAATTTTAGGCTATTATGGTTGGTGTAAGTGATAGTACATAATTTATGTGTTTTGGGTACTAGATCTAGGAGAATTGGTCTACTTATTTACATAAATACTGTACATTGATTATTTATTGGTTTTTTACCACTTTTAAAGTCTTATTTATTATTTTTACTTCAATATATAATTTTCTTACTAAAAAATTATATACATCCATAATAACTCATTTTTATAGTTTATAAGTTATTGTGGACTCTCCAAGAATTGTATTATTTTTTGTAAAATGTTTACCCCAACCTTTCAATACAATTACAGGGAAAATAAATCTTAGACTACCCATGTCCTATAGAATATTTATAATCATTTTAAGAGGTTCATGTTAATTTTTATTGAATCAATTCATTTTAAAACAAATAATAAACAATCATAATGGTCCATAAAGTCATAAAAAATGATTTATATGACAAGATAAATCATAAGTGGTGACCCATGTTTTCTAATTATTTTATGTATGAAATCATATTTAATAGAGGAGACACCATGAAAGTATATTTGTTAATCATACATAAAAATAACACTTTTGAACGTTCATATCACCCATTTATATCCTATTATATATGGACGTCTTCTAGGTTGAGTATCATCCCAAAAGTATCCATATTATTATTATTCTTTTATGTCCTCTAATTCGTTGAAATAATCATCCACATAGAATCATCAAAGATGTATTATATAAGACCTCTATAATAATTTTTCTATTTTTATATAGATTCATAATTATGGGGTCTCTTAGGATGTTTTTTTCAATAGAACATATATATAGTTATTATTACTAAAAATTGACTATATTATATATACCAATCTTATAGATTAAATATATTAAGATTCACTTCAAAAAATATTGTTCTCAAAGTAATGTGACATGATTATGCATCCATTATAACCATAATAGATATTTTTACCAACTTAGTATAATGTTTTAGATTAATTTAGAAAGAAAATATTATAATGGGATTTAACTAAAATGATAATATATATTAACATACATCATATGAATTTGTGGCCCAATATCTTTATTTTTATTGACTTTTGGTTTCATTAATATATCCCACATTAATTGTATTTATAGTCTGAAAACCATGTTAGATATATTTATAAGGGATTAGAATTTCCCAAGTGAATATTGTTTTAGAAATATATATATATATAGGTAAAATAACATAAGTGGTGATAAGAACACATTTTATCAGGGAAACTAGTTTGCAACATGATTAAGTGGTGGTGACGTTGTGTATTTTGGTAGATTGACCAGATATCTAACATACATGATTTGATGATTTTTTTATAAATTATATTTAATTAATATATTGTTCTGCACAATATACCCTGTTCATATTGTGATATGATAAACTACAATTTTATCATCCATTTTATGAAACACCAATTATAACTTTCATTACACACAACTACTAGTTTTTATGAAACAACATTATATTATTATAATTATTTAAACAAGACAGTTATAACAAAAAATTTAAACGTATACAAATTAATAGAGATACATAATTTTAGATATTATAAATGGTTGTTTTATAAAATTAAAATATGTTTATAAATAATCATATTTTTTGGTAAATTTTTTAAATGTTTTGAAAATACTATTTTCTCAAAAGTTCAACATTTTTTACCCTCTATGTACAATAATAAAAATATTTTTTGAATAATTAAGAAATTTATTTTGATAAAATAAACATAATTTTTTTAATTCATAATTTCAAAATTAGATTAGTGTGAATTTTTGGGATAGTGGTAAAATATTTCATTTTTGGATGAATTGTGAAAAACATATAATTTTAATTCAAAACTTCTGTTAGGTTCAGCTTATTAATAAATGTAAAATAATTTTTTTCTTAATTTAAATTTATGTAAATTATAAATATATAAAATATAATTCAGGTCATTATGATCAATATCGAAATAAAATTTGATGTAAGAATATTTCAAACATTAGAACATTTTCACTCTAAACACCCATTGTCTTATTCTATCTATGAGATTAAATTTTAAATTAATTTAACAAAAAACAATGAATATAATTTGAAAAAATGGATTAAATATTTGGAAACATAATAAATTATAATATCTAATATTTTAAACAATTTGTTTTACCATGGTGAGTAGTGAATAGTGTTAATATTAATCACGTCGATTCAGAGAATTTTTTTTACCAAGGGACTAAACTTTATTCTTAAAGGAAAATATGACCTATAAAATGTCAAACACCCACTTTTTGGCCATTTTCAGAAAATATATCTTCTATTATAGATATTTTTCTATTATTGGGTCCACATGAAATTTGAAGGGGGGTGGTAGTGGTGGAATTACCTCTACCAAAAATTTAAAAGTTTTCCACTCATATCCCTTATAATAGGCTGCCACCTATCCCCCTATACATTAACCTCTCAGAGAATTTGTATCATAAAATTACTATCAAAATTTATTCCCAATTTTCATACATTAATCATACAATCCATTCCTTAGGAATAAATCCATCCAAGGGAGTCCTTTTGTGAAATAAAAAAGTAGATACCTAATGAGTACGTGACATTCAACTATTACAATATTTGTATTATTTATTCATCAATGCCCTTTAATAATATTTCATTATAATTCATTCCAAATCTTAATGTAAGAATATAATAAAATATTTTCACATAGATATTATTGTGGGTAACTTTTATAGAGTTTTTTAGGCATAATGGTAAATCATAGGAATAAAATTCCAATTTTTTAACTCTTTATACACTGTTAGAACTACTAGGTCACTAGTATGCCATAATTTGATTCGTATTTATCATTTTATTTGGACATGGAGTTATCAATTGATGGGTGATAGAAATGTCATTTCTTAGGAATATATACCAAATAACATGGTTAGCACACAATTTGTATATATGTGCAGATATCCATGTTTGGGTGAAATAGAGGGTGATGATGGGGTTTTTCATAGATTTATAATGGGTTTTTAAACTGTGTGACACCAAGGAGTATCAACAGAGCATGATTTTTTGGAAGAGAGTAGAACCCTCATGGGTGGTACAAAGTCTTCCTAACCTGGTGAAAAAACTATATATCCTTGTCTAGATGGCATAAAATCTAGTATTTTTTCATATCAACAATGTTAATTATTCAGTGTTTTGACCAACATTTAACCCTTAAAATTATCAATACATCTCATTCTTGGGGAATAAGATTTCCCTCTCCTTTTTTCATGGTCTCCAATTGGATTCTTGATGATTTGGCTTCATGAAATACCAAATATTATTGGTTTTTTATTCTGTCTCCCTCCTCCATGTTTTTATTTATTTTCCATTAATGTCTAGAACCCTAGAGGGTTGGGTTATAAAAAATATTTACTTTAATGTGTGTGTTGTTTTCTCATCTATCATAAGTGTATGAGATATTATATTACATATTATATATTTTCATCATTTAAGGCGAAGAGGTTGACACTAATTCTGAGATAGATTTATCTATTAAATAGAGTTTTCCATAGATCACCTATAAATTTTGTAACACGGTTTGTTTATGTTTGACCAATTACAAATTGAATAATTTATAGTTGTTGTATATCCTATTGTAAATTATTTTATTGATTTGTTTGAAAATTTTTCTTTAAATAAGGTTTTTCAATTAGGGGTGGCATATGTAGACCTTCAGTATTTGATGAAATATATCAAATGATATTTATTCATTAAAATGGATTTCTATAATTTTCATAGAAATGGATTTACATTCAAATATATTGTTTTAATATATGGGATTCTTAATTATGAAATTTTATTTTGTATTTAATTTTCATTGATTAGAAGTTTTTTGTAATTTTGATTGCATGAAGTAAAAGATGGGTAAAATAGGGTGTGAGTGAGGGTTTTTCTATTGTAAAGTGATATCCATTAGGTGGAAAGACCATAAGTGTTTGCATTTGGTTTCCAAAAGACCATGAGAGAATTTTGTAGAAAGGTTGTGGGATCTTCAATTCCTTTTCTAAGGTACTATGAGAGAATATGGGGTTGGTCCTAGTGAAGAATATAAGAGATGTAATTTTTCATAGTGAGGTATATTAATTTGTAGACACAATCACATTAGATCCATATGAATACATATCAAGGTGGAATTAATTATTCCTTGTTATTTTATAATCATTATGAAATTTATTATTTTTATGTATGATGTGATGTGATTTTTCATTTCCATTTCTATTTTTATTTATTTATTTTATGATGGTTATGAAATTATTTCCCTTAATTTTTTTTCAATATTAAGAATTTTGTTCATTGATTTTTTTATTTGATACATGCTGTGAAATTTACAGAAAAATTAGTTTTATTTGAAATGTAATAGTAATGGTATTTAAATATTATTATTTGAAAGTGAAATGATTTCAATGTGGTTTAGTTTTGAAATTCTATTTCAAACTAGTTAATTGTTTTACAAGTGTAAATGTATTAAATAGATCCAAAGTGGAATCATCATAGGATTTCTGCATCACACAAAATATACTCCTTTCAGAGAATGAATATATTTTTTTAAGGACACATGCAATGGAATGGTAACCATGACTGTGGGTGGAAGTTATTGATTAATAATATCAGTTTTCTTGTTGGAGGAGATGTAGTCTCATAGGGATTGGCTCATGTGGTGTCATTTTTTGGTTTTATATATATTATGAAATATTTTTTGGTATTTTTTGTATTTTATCCCTTCATTTTAGTTTTTAAATTTGACATGATATACAATGTATATGTGTCATGTTATAGAATGTTTGGGTTTGGATGTATCATATAGTTTATGGTATCTTCTCATCTTTATTGCACCCTCTAGATATTATGATTTCTTATGTTTACTCGAATGATATTATTGTGGTCATCCAATTTTATAGATGGGGTAATGCATTTTTATCATGGATTAAACTATTATTAAGATATATTTAGTTATTCCCATAACTTTTCATTAGGTTATGGTGATTTGAAACACGCTTTGGTCCATGTGATAGGTTATATTGGGTGATGTGTCAAAGAGAATTGAGACGGTTTTGTTACAAAATAGTATCAATTTATTATTTTATTTTAAGAGATAGTGGTAGAATAGATCTAGGTCTATCAGGAATTGGGAGGTAGAAAAACAGGGAGTCTCTAACAATCTCCTTTTCATGTCGAACCATAATTTTCAATGGGTTTTTTATGATTTTGAATATGTTTTGATTTTGATTATAGAGTTTTTATGAAATATAAAAGTATTTCCTAGTCATTGTTGACCCTTGATGTGAACATGAGTGCCATTTAGAGTTTTTGAGGTGAAAATAGGAGGTCTGGATGATGAATATAGTCAGTGGTAAATGTGTGAAACCCATTTGGGATTATTTCTTATCTCCGGTGATACCTATATGGTTGGGACAAATTTTTCCAAACCGTGCGTCCAAACCCTTCATAGTGGGAAGTGATTGAAATTTCTGATAATTTATGATTTTTTAAATTGGATATTATTTTGATGATATTGTTTATAATTTATTCGTGTGATGAGTATTTCATTGTGCTATTTTGATGTGGATTTAGATTAAATTATGTTTGAATAGAGTTTTCTTTTTTTTATTTTCGACAATCCCCCCTATAAGGACATCATCTAGGTGTATAGGGTGTGATAATGAGAACACCCCTTAGGTGAACCCTCCACTAAATATATGATTTGTGGTGTATATTATATATTCTATAAAATACATGGGTAAAGTTGGTGAATGAGTGATGGTGTGGTTGATGGACCATGCTTAGATTATAACTATGAAAACCTCTGTAGTGTTTCTTGGGGAACATGGTGCTAAAGAACCTATGGAATTAATGGATCTTTTATGTGTGTCTAAAAGTTACTAAATACCCCAGAGGCATATAATGTGAGATTCACCACATATATGATGGATGTACAAAGATGTCATTTTTCTGATTCTATAGTACATTCAATATGGCATGAAGATTTCACATAGAACACTTTCAAGGTGGCATTTAGTCGATAGTTATAGTGAGAGATTTTGAGTAAGGTGAAGGAAAGTGAGGTATTAATGTATGATAAATGTGATCATTTAGTGATGGAATATGATGCTCATTTTACTATATTGGCACAAGTTTCGTTAGATATCTTCACGATTTATTACCTATAGGCTTGACGCTTTGAGATGGGATTAGGGCTACAGATCATGTCTATGATTATTATTCTATATCCACTAACACACTAAGAGTATAATATAATTTAGATATTGAAAGAATAATTTTATATTATAGATTGGTATCTATGGTGACCATTTAGTGGGGAGTAGACGATGTTCTTCATCAAGACCAAAACAGATATAAAATGAGTCCCACTAGGGAAGTGGCTATCTTGTTCGGCCATCATCGAGTTCATCTCATGTTTCCTCAATAGGGAGCTTGCCTATTGTTTTCTAAAAAAATGGGAATAGTTGGTACACCATTCCAAAATTCCAAGATACTATATGGGAACACAAATAGAGTAAAAATTTGGGGAATATTAATTTATTCTATCAGTTGGTTATGTAGGAGAGTTATGCATGTTCCACATTTTAAATGGTACGTCTATTGAAGTATGATGATTCTAAGGGTAGTGGTTCTCATCCTTTACTAAAGAGTGATTCCCAATATGGAAAGAATATTCAAATAATAACTAAGGTTGGAATAACTCAGGAAAAATAATTTTCACAATAAGATTCATATTTTTTGTCGGCCACCATGGGAGGTATGATGTTTATTACATATTCAATAGAATAAATTTTATTTAACAAATTCACATATAGTTACTTAAAGTAACTAAAATATTTTTATTCATTGGGTATGAATGATGATTTAATAACATTAATTATATATTATATAACTCTACATGGTATGAATAATGAGAATTGTTTCACATTCCTAGATTGTCATGTTTTAATTATGGATGTGGAATTAATTTTGGATTACCATATGTAGGCCTTAGATGTTATAGACCTAATAATTAGAATGTATTTCTTGATCATATTCAATATAGTGATGTATTTTTATTATCACAGGGACAATTTTCATAATCTTGATGGGAGAAATCACTTCTTTCTGGTTAAGTAAGAATCATGATTAGTAGTGGATGGGCCAATCTCCTTATAATTGGGTTTGATTTTAGGTCAGTTTTCACGGAAGTTTGTAATTTATTCTGAGCATAAATTTGTTAGTGGAATTACATTGTCAATGGATTGGAGAAAAAATGTAATTATGGTGGATTTTTTAGGATTTATTCCCCTTCTTGATGTCATAATTAGTATCAATATACTCCCTCAAACAAGATTGATTTTCATTCCTTTGTATCAGATATCACTAGCTGAGTTTAAAGAGTTGATATTCTAGGTAGTGGATCCCTTGGGAAATGAATGTTTCTATCACATCATTTCTGAATTTTATTAACCTATTCTATTTAAAAATAATTCAAAAACAATCCTTTGACATTTCCTAGACTACAATAAAAAAATAAGGTGGATATAAAGAATAAATACCAATTTCAATAATTTGTTTTCTATTCTATTAGACTAGAGGAGCCCATTATTTTTTAATGTTCAACATGATATCGAGGTACCACAATTGTGTTTCTAGAAAGAGGATTTTCCAAAAAATATCCATTAAAATCTATTATATATATTTTTAGTATCTGGTTATGCTATTTTGGATTACCAATTCACATGTATCCATTATGGAATTTATGAAATGTATCCTCCATCAATTTTTCAACTCATTTTTGGACATTTCCATGGTAAAAATCATTCTTTAATACAAAATATAGGATAAAAATTCTAACCATATAATGGTTATTTTATGAATATTATTGAATTTCCATCTATATGAATAGTTCTCCATGTTCCACTTTTGGATTATGGCTGTGATATTTTTTGGTGACATAATTTCCAAGGTAGTTTTTTAGTGGAGTAATATAATGTTTGACCAATACTGTATTGGGATTAATAAATGAATGTGATATACATTTGAACCTTCATATTATTGGAATTTCATTTGGGTCTTCCTTATAATGTATTCTCCCTTGAAAGCCTTGACATGGATAGCTGTGACGTTCAAGTGGGATGAGAAGTTCCAGTGTTGTTTGGGGAAATTGAAGGACCATCTGACAACCACACAAGTTATGATATATCCTATGCACGTGAAGTCTTATGACTAGTATTGTGGTTTTTTTTGTGGGTTTGGGGTTTTTTCTAGTGTAGGATGACCATATGGAAACCTATGTATCATGGTAGCTATGCACACATGTGAAGAGTTATGCCACCAATCACCTAGAAATAGAATTTTTGATTCATTCATATAATTCATAGTGAACTTATATCTTAAGAGAGTGTTTTACTATGTATACAATAACACCCCATAATGATAAATGGTTTAAAGGACTAATTATTACTACTTCTTTGAATATAGTGCACATTTATTTTCAAAATCCTACATTATTAGAATTGTATAGTTGACAATTCTTGGACAATATTAATCGTTAGAAAGGGTGGACTTCAGGTACGTTTCCCGCAGTGTGTGTGAGTGAGGAACATGTAAACAAGAATGAACTTGTGTTGTCCTATGGGGTTGTTCATCAGTCTGATGAAGCATTTGATCACCTGGATAGCCCCCATGTAGTGGAAAAAATATATCTACATAGAAACATAAATCATGTAAGGCCAAGTTATTACCGTTGTATCCTAGAAGGATCCTAGCCGGAAGTAAGGTGGCACCACATGTGTTGATATGTGTGGTAAAAAAATAGGATGTTGTGTCATAATGTTGGGTTGAATGTAACAACCCAAAATGATAAATGTTAAAAATAATATATGTTACTAGCTATTTTAACAACAAAAACATTTATTCATGGGAGTAGTCCTGTTTAGAACAACATTTTTAAGCACGCCTGCCCACAATTAGTGGTCATGATAGGGGACCTATTGTGATGTTTCCCTGGGTGTTTTTGAGTGTGGAAAATGAAGATTATAAATAACATGTGTTGTCCTATGGGTATTTTCATTATTCTAAAGACCTAATGGGGTTGTTGAGTGAGCCCCCAGTAGGGGACAACAAGTGTCTACAGGGTAACAAGGATTTATGTAGGGATTAGTTTTTATACATACATTTCAAAAAATCATGAATTTTCTTTTCATATAGAGGGACCTAAACCTCAAGAAGAGAGACATGATTGAATAGCTATAAATTTATTATTTATTCATTTACTATACACCAAGGAAGAGGAATTTTGTTTTTGAGGCATTGAGTAGGCAGCCTCTATTATGGGAAGTGAAATATTCAATGGATGAGATTTGGGTCATCAAAATAGATTTAGATCTGAATTTAGAGATTCATGTGGATGGTGAAAAGGTGTTTCAGGACATGGTGAAAGTTACACCTCCTCCCACCATTTATATTAAGAGTGATATGGTATCCAAACCCGTGTTCTTGAATATTAGCAATGACATAAATAATGAGGAAAATATATGTTATTTGATTTAGTATCCCGATGGTTCTATCCTGTTAATTTGATAGATGATTGTTACTTTGTGCCTGAGGTAGGAGGTGATGATTGTGGCATATGATTTGAGTTGGTCCACGTACCCCTGACAGACCAAGATGGGTAATAAGCTGACCCAATGAGTATTGAACTGTGACTCCCCAAGCCATCATCCAATAAAAAAGGGACTATATACGGGCACTAAATACACTATCACACATATGGCTAGCCTTATATAGTCGTACATGTACAGAAACACCCACATATTCCTCTATAAAACCCTGAAAAGATACATACATACATACATATAGAGAGACACACACACACACACACATATATATGTACTGAAACTAAAATGATTGCATAAATCTATCCCAAACTAGAGTATATCAAATGTACAAAAATGGAAAATACATGGCCCAAAAAACTGTAAAAGTGTCCAATCAACTCATATGGAGGGAAATGTTGTAAAACTCTTACTAGTAAGCTCTATGGTACAACTCTAGTAAAAAACACAGTCAATCTATCTACTATACTGTACATTCTCTAAGTCCAAATAGGACTCCATCAAAGGACCTATAGTGTACCCAAGCCACACAATGTGTTGGAAATTATTTTCCAGTGGCGAGTTTAAGAATACTTAGTGGGAACCCAAAAGAAGAAAACCAAAAAGAGATAAACCAATAGGCATCCGAAAAATCATCCATTCTAGTGGGAACCCAAATGAGATAGGAATTCAATCTTGAGACCATCCTCGGATAAAAAAAATAGTCAGGTTGATCTCCCTAACATAGAAATTAAGAGAAACATACTAAGAGAACTCTAAGAGCAAACACATATATACTCAGGTCTAACTCCATGTCTCATGTTCATTACCATAGACTGTCCAAGGTAGCCAACTCTAAGGTCCAATACAACACTCACAATAGTATCATCAGGTACCGACCTAATAGACCAAAATTACAGCCATTCCATCCCTGATAGCTCGTATAAGGAAATAGAGAATGAAATGAAAGATAAAAGTTGACGATCCAAGCTCACCATCCCAACTGGAATTCCACCGAGAGATGCCACTCTATCAGTAAAACATAAAAATGACACATCATGTCTAATGCTAGTGGTACCTATCCATTAGAGAACTCTCAATGATGAGGCTACAGAAGTAGTCACAAAGTGACTATTTAAACCGCAGGTATGGGATCTATCCCAAGATCTACTATGGGACCTTCAGAACCCAATTTGGATCACTGATCCAGAAAGTGTATCACACAACAACCCAACTCTAGAAAAACTTGGTTAGTATAGGATCAATTCCCATGTTGAGTTGGTTATGACAATTTTGACTCCACTAGAAGAAAAAGTCAATGTAGATTAAAGAAGAAGAAACACATATTTATACACAGATATAGGGTCTGTGCCCAGGGATCAATGGGGGATCCATCCCCTAATAGAACAAAAACATCCTTGTAGGAGGATCAACGCCTTTGAAAATATTGGCCTCACCGATACTAACCCTTCTAGGAAAATTGTAAGGATGTGAGTATTGCGCTGGCCTCTCGGGTTGAAACCTGCTCTAAATCTGCATAGTTTGTTATCAAAGAATATTGAGACAATTCACTCCAGAATGTGAAAACACATCTTCATTACATGTACTCAAAGAATCCAAAGAGTGTAATATCTTAGTGAAGGGGACGTGATACCGCAATCCCTCGAAGCAAATTGACTAGGGGGACTCACTCAACCCTGTCGGTCGAAATGTCACAAATGGAGACTAGGGAGTCCCGCTCAATCCCGCCAGTCGAAACGTCATGAAAAAGGACTAGGGGGACCCACTCAACCAAACTAGTCTATGATTTTCTAAAAAATGAAGCACATAATTTCACCGACACACCACACCTCTAAGGCCCAAATCGAGGCAACAATTTTGTTATACAGTGAAAATTCCCTACATATTCATTTCACGGGGCCAGAATCCATGCTACAAAGGAGAGGATATGGGATAGGGAAGATCTCAAAATGGCCCCCAAGGAGTACACAATGTTTAAACGGGGTCCACATGACATGTGAACCCGACCAAACAAGAGGTTGTGTAACCATTATACACAAGTTTCCAACCCATGTAGACATACATGATGTGTAGAGATAATTCATGGTGAGTACCACTTCTCCTGGCCCCTGGCCGTGTTTCTCCCTCACATGGTTCTGCCAACTGTGACTTTTAATTACCATGTATCACATACTACACAACATGTTCGAGAGCATTTTTTATCAAGTTGTTTGGTTCACCCTGAGCCCTATTTACTGCACCCCGTGATCGCGTACTTTGGCCACATTCGTTTACATGAACATGTACGATTTCACAACTATGATTTCCATTTCCCCTGACCACATGACAAGGGTACCTACATGGCATGTAAACCCACAGACATGGCTTGTAGACCCTAAACATCATCTTCCACCAATAGGTTGAACCCATTGATTGTAGGAATGGTTTCCATGCCAGGTTGATTGGAAAATCCAATGGGATTTCCCTTCAAACAACCCATATCACCCTACTTTACCCCAAAACACACAGATCGACCCTCAAGGGGTCCCTGCCAATTTTTTATGGGATATAAAAGCTTAAAAAACTCATCAAAAGGGTATAAATACTAAAAAACCCCACCTGCCTCAAGGGTGAAATGTAGAATCTTCAAGTGTAGAAAAATGCACAGGATGAGCTGGTTCTTGATCTAGAAATGATTAGTGTCAAAATAAGCATGTGGAGGAACCTCCACCCCTTGATTAATTTGTCGGTAAAAGAGATTGGAAGAGGTTTAGAGGGTTCCTTATAACCATCAGTATGGAAAAGGGTGGGGGGGGGGTTGGGGATATATATTTAATTTTATTGAAACAAACATCCACTTAACACCCTGGACCGACCCGACTTGCCTCCGACCCAACACATGGAGCTGTCAAAGTTTATGTTGTGCCTAGGGAAAATGCAATGCTCTGAACTCAACCACGGTCTAAAAAATATGATCTGAGATTCCAACTGACAGTTACCAATGTTTCATGAAAAAATGAACAAGATTTATAAAATATATTTAATATATTTAAAATCTCACTACCAAGGCACCCCGGACCTCAAATTTCTACGCTCAATCAAAATATTATTTTTAGAATATTCATAGGAATATTCCAAATTATGAAATGGAAACCCCTCAGTCACTACATCTTCCCCGCCTTAAGAATTATTTCCCTAAAAAGAAAAGGACTAAGAACATGGGAAATGTCCTGATCTATATACTAGGACTCCCACATCCACGAGCTCCCAAAAGGTTCATGTGATGTAAAAAAACATAGACTAAGAAGAACCATGACACCAAAAAATTAAAGAGAGGATTTATAACCTTTAGAGGTAGCCTAAAACCCACTGATAAACCCTTTAACCCTTGAAAATATCTAAAAAAATGTTATCATAAAACACATAGGTCCACCATTGTTGATCTAAAACCACGCCAAAAGAGCCTGCAAAGACGTCAACCAAACTCCAAATGGACTATTAAGAAACCAACATGATGTGAAGGAAAATACCACCCCAAAACCAAATCTCTCCAGGTGACCTGTGCCAATGTGAAACCTCAAGAGGTTGATGAACTCCACACCTTTAGTAAAATCCATCATGAACACACCCAATGGATATCCCATCATGTGAGTCCTCACAAAAAAACCTAAACACCTCATGAAAACTCCACCACTTCAAGGAGAAAAAACAGGGTCTCCCAAGTGTGTGAAATGGGTCTAACAAGCCCTAGAGAATCTACTGAAATCTCAACAAATAGACCTTGAACTCAAAATATTAAGGAACTCATCCACAACACCTCTACACTATCTTCTTTCGGAGGAAGTAAATCACCCACACGATTTTGTATCACACTTCAAGGAAGTTTCATAGTCAGGGAAGTGTCCATCCTATGAATTCAATGTGAAAACATACCACACCACATAGTCCGTGAGAATCCCACATACAAACAGACTCTGAGAACACGAGGGTACCCAAAAACAAAAGAGGCATGCCAATATGACCACACTTGGTCTTTCTGGGCCCTCCGAAAACCTACCACTCTATGAAAAGCTATTCAAATTCACAATTCTATGGTTATCATCAACCACACATTGATATTTTCTTCTTTGGGTGGCACTGAATCACTCACACAGTTATTATCATGTCAAAAAAAAACTTGTCTCTATGGGGGAAGGATCCCTCTTCCTCGTTCATTGGAATTAAAACATAGAAACACTGACACGTATCTCCAATGATGATATTTGTCTTACAAAATGAACCACAAGAAATCAATAGAAAGGAAAATAGTATGTACGAAATGTGTCTATTATTCCTACTGATGAAATTTGAAAGCACACAGATTGTATCTCTATTCATCAGGATCCCCCATATACTCCAGCTCTGAATCCTCATCTGCTACTCTGAAAAAATTGAAGAACTTGCTACTACCACTACTAAGATGGTCTGTCGACTGGATCTCACTCAATAGTATGTAGGATTAGGATAAATCTCACAAGCTTTCCACATCTATCACAATAAAAACATATCCTCTCCCACTGATTAAAATTACAGTAGTTTGATCCCATTGATAGTGACTCATGCATTGCATGAATGAAAACTATGTGTCCTTATCGACCATGACTTTAGGATAACTATTTCCATGAAAATCAAGGTATATGCATGACCCTAGTGCATCATCATCCAAGCCACCCATGGATCAGTATGATAGGATTAATCCACCTGAAACATCTAAGGTGGGTCTACGCACTGCTCAATGATTGGTGGATCCACTAGATACAAAAATAGAGAAGAAACCACCTCATAACCATGCCCCTACAAAGTTAACTATTCACTCATCAAGTAGTACCCAAAACCCATCAGTGGGAACCTAGAAGGATGTCATCATGGAAACATCCGGAAACAAATTCAAGACTCACCATTGTTAAATAGTATATCTGGGAAGAAAACTCAAAAAGGATATTGAAAACCCAATACCCAGTCCTATATGATTCGTGTACCATCATTTCCCTGTTACCAATTCTGTAATATACCAAGTAGAAATGTATGTTATTAGAGTCCTATTGAATGGATACATCAGCCACTATACCAACACCAGATTCTATGGCCTGAAGGATGAACTTGTAACATCTTAACACTGATGCTATGCAACCCAATCCAAGATCACAACATGACCAACTACATTCTATGATCCCAAAGGTCTAACCTCATCTAATACCACTCTATTACGACCGAAACCAATCGGGCTTGAACCATGACATACTAATCTCTACTCCAATAGGACCAGGGATGGAGACTAGTGATGAGAAGGAAATCACAGTCATGGGAGGACTTATTATATCATACATGTACACACACACCCACATAAACTTCCATGAAACAATGAAGAGACATATATCTATAAATAGTGATACTAAAATACATGCATACATCCATACCAATCCAGTGTAAAAAAAGAAAACAATGGAAAATATAGGGCCCACAAAAAATTGAAAAGTCATATAACCTACTCAGACAAAGGGGAACATTTTACTCACTTGTAGGCTCTATGGTCGAGCTCTGATTAAAACCATGGGTAGTTCAGCTACTATGATCTACCTACTTCATGTATAACTAGGACTCCATCGTAGAACAAGTGTTTTAAAAAATACACAAAACGAGCGGCCAAAGACTATTTAGGGGTGAAGATAAGAATATTCATTATCCTCCCCAAAAACCCATTTAAAAAACTGATAAACCGATAGGCATGTGTTAACTTGACCTAGTGAGAGGATAACCCAATGAAAGGGGAAATCCATATTCAGACCCTCCTCAGCTAAACATGACTAGTCATCTCGAAATCGTGGATATTTCAATGAAAAGACACATAACTTGGGAACTCCCAAAAACATACCTAGATAGACTCATCTCTGACTCCAGGTCTCTTGGTTCCAACTATAGATTGTCCACGATAGCCAACTCTAGGGTCCAATGCAACACTCGCAATGGTCTCATGAGGTACCGAACTCATAGACAATAAAAAGATCCAATATATCTCTAATAGATCATAAAACCTAAGGGGTAATGAAATAACAACTCGAAGTCGACGAGCCAACCACACTGTCCCGACTGTCACTCCACCAAGAGATTCCACTCTACTAGTAAAATCAAAAAAAAAATCACAACCCTGCAAAACCTCATGGTACCTATCCAAGAGGGAATGATTGATGGATAGTCCCTGGAATAAGTCACCAAGTGACTATATAAACCTCAGGCAAGGGATACCACATAGGTTACTCTAGGTGATAATAAGAGCCCTATTTGGAACACTGATCCTGGAAAGGGTATCACTCAACATCCCAACCCTGGAATAACTTTCCTAGAAGTGGATCAATGATTGACTAGAGTTTCTCATAATGATTTTAACTATTACTGAGGAAAAAATTACTATAGATCATAGAAGGAGGAAACTTGTCTCAATAAACATATAGAGGGTCTGTGTGCATGGCTCTCTAGGGGCTTTGTCCCCTACAAGAACAAAAAACCTTTGGTAGAGGATTGATTCCTGAAAAAATTTTGGTCACACCAATACAAACCCTACCATGGAAAACATAAGGATTTGAGGATCTCACCCAACTTCTTAGGGATACACATGCTCCAAATCCACTAAATCAACTTTCAAATCAAATTTAGACAACCCACTACAAAATGTGGAAAAAGACCCACTCTGCATGTATGTAATGTAATCAAAGATGGGTCATAATAATGTAATGGGGATGAGATACCAAAATCCCTTAATGTGAAAAGACTAGAAGTACTCACTCAACCCTACTGGTGAAAATATCACCATGAGAGAACAGGAAGACCCGCTCAACCATTCCAATCTAAATGTGATGATTAAGGACTAGCGGGACCAACTAAATCTATCTATTTCATGAATCGCTAACCTAAATGATACACAAGTTTTCTCATGGACACCAAAACTCATAGGCTCGAACCGAGGACACCATGACATTATATGTGGAAAACTACATAGTATGGGAAACTAATGGGCCTGAATCTGAGCTACTAAGGAGGGGATATACGAGGAGAATGACGTAAGAAATACCCATAAGGAGTACACAATTTATAAAGGGTTACAAAATGCATGTGAACCCGATAGAACACCTGAACATGTAACAATTCTACATGGTTTTGCATCCCATGTTGACATACATGGTGTGTAGAGATTATACATGCCATGTCCCTCTTCATCAGGCCCCTAGTAGTGTACCATCCCTTGGGTTAGCAAGCCATGTCCGATGCATTTTAAGAATCCCAAAATATAAATCTTGTTCAGGTTACAGGGTCATTTGGCCTTGTGGTTTAACCGAGACCATGTACCAGACACCGTGTCCATTTACTTTGGTTCTGTTCTTATACAAGACCATGTACTCTTACATTTCTAGGAATGTTGTTTCCTTCTACCACATGATGAGGGCGCCTAAATGGTATGTAACCCCACACACACAATTTATAGACCCTTAAATTCATCTTCCCAAAATTGAAGAATACACGACTTGTAGTAATGGTTTACACACAATGTTTACAGGAGAATCCATTGGGATTTCCTTACAAATAACTCAAATCACCCCTATTCACCTTGAAACACACTTATCGACCCTCAAGGGGTCCCTATAAATTTTCTATGGGAACTAAGAACTTAAAAAATAAATAAAAAGGGCAAACGAGGCTAATAAAATTCCCACCTAGAAGGATGAATGCTGATGATTTTTGTGTAGAACGATGCCCATGATGCACTGATTCTTCATCTGGCGACAATAGAAATAATAAATGGCACCTGTTAGAACATCCTTTCCATGGTTAATTCTGCGGTCAATTGGATATGAGGAGGGGAAGAGGGGAACATATCTCCCTTCATGAACACAATGGGGGGGAATAGGAGGTATATTTGTTTTAATTTTTTTATTAAAATATCCACTTAACACCCCGACCTAACTTTTCTATGACCTGAAACCTATCACCACCAATAGTTATATCATTTCTAGGGTAAATACGATGTTCTGAACTCAAATATGGTTTTAGAAATCTAATTAGAGACTCCTATCGAGAGTTTAAAATGGTTCATATGAAATTGTGCATGAGTAAAATAATAAATTTTCTATATTTAAAATCATTCTGCTGAGGTTCCCAGGACCTCAAATTTTTGTGCCGACTCAGTGCATGGCTGGAGAAATAATCACAAGAATATTCCAAGAACTAACAAGAAAAAACAAGAGTCAATATAATATGTTTAGTACATTGAGTGTTCATTATGGGTGTCTAGGGATGAGGTGTACAATGGAATAATTTTCATCAATTTGTTTGTCTTGTTGGAGAGTCAATGTGGAGAAACTAAGGCCATGTGGGTTGTTTCAGCCACATACCATTCCAATTTGATACTAGGATGATATATCTTATAATTTTTTGATTGATCATTTTTACAATACTTGTGGTAGGGAATCCTTAGTTGTAAGTATCAGTATTTTGACTAAATCATCCCACTTTTACCCCTTAAGAGAGTCGATGTAGGTAGGAGAGTGTCGAAGAATGTATGTTCGAGAGGTTTTTCACCTACATAGAGTGCCTTTAGTTATAGTGTTTGACCATGATTATATCTCACTTCATTATTCAAGAAATGATTTAATTAGGTTTTTGATCTTAGTAAATGTAGAGCAACATGTATCACCTATTAATGGATGATTAGTCTCGAAGAAATATACATACTCTTAGATATATGTTGTGTCCCTATGTTATATTTCGTGAAGGTTCATGGGAAGTGTACATGTCATTTCTTATGTCATAATATAATAGTAACTACTTGGACCTGATCATGATATCCTTTTTGTGGCCATATATGGAAATCCAAGCCAATTCTTATTCCATTGGGATGGGGTTGGTGAGAATTACTTCAATGTTCTGGGCATAATCATGGAGATGACTTAGATAGTTTTGGTGATTTAGAAATTATTAGTGATAGATCATATATTAATAAATTAATATTTCAACCATCTCCTTTATGCATTGTAGTTTTATTTTGGTGATCAAGTATTATTTTGGGTATCAGTTCCCCTAGGATACCATTTCTTGGGAATGTTGGGGAAGCTAGTACTGAATTATATCTAGCCATTTAATGTTTTGGAAAATCCTATAAATGTTGAATATTAGTAAGAGTTTTCATTATGTGTGAACATTATTGATGATTTATTTCCATTTTACTAGAGGATGAAATACCATCCAGGACCATCTCATATATTAGAGGGGGATGATTTCAAGATTGATCCTGATACCACCATTATGCAGCATCTAGTTTGTATCTTTCATTATTAAAATAAGTTACATCGTGGTATGTTGATCCCATTGGTTCATCTACTCTTGAAATGTTGTGAATAAATCCATGAGATATTTCATCATGAAACTTTAGTGAGGGATATAGTTCCCTACACATTTACATCTCAAGATTATGGAAGACATTGTGATGGAAGATAGTGGAATGGTGGGGATTTTTTTACATATGATGGGTCAAGGATATGTAAAATATTTCATTTTAGTTATCTTATTCTTTTTCATTGGATTTCCTATGTTCTAAATGTTAAAAGTGGGTGTGTTTTGGTAAGAAAAAATAATGTACATGGTTGGAAGACAATTTGTCTAACTGTTTAGACAACCATGAGAGGGTACTTCTAAGTGTGATAATGTTTTTCTAATGTTTTATCTTGGTTTGTCAAACAACTTTAAACCCGAGATTTACTATAAGGATTTAGTTTTTAATTGATATAATCATCAGCATGGTTGGTGCACAGTCTACCTAACCACAATGAAAAATATTATGGCCCTATGAATCTTAAGTAAAATTTTGTATTTTACTAAATTTCTATTATTGATTTTTATGGTTTTCCAACCACATTTTCATCTACCATCATTCAGATCCAATTCGTGGTGGAGAAGATCTTTGTGTCCTTTGGTGTTGGTTTTCTCTTGGACTCTTGGTGATTTTGATTGAGGCAATGCCAAATCTTCTGGGTTTATTATTCTTTTCCTCTCTTTAATTTGTGTCATTCCTTGTTCATGGACGCATTGACCCTATAATGTTAGATTGTATAAATATGGTATTTTAATGGGAATTTTTTTAATGTGTATTACGTATGTGAGTGATTATGATACATATGATAGGTGTTCATTGTTGAAGGAAATGTAGTTTGTACTAATTTCAATGCATGTGTCTATATTTGTTGACATTTTCTATAAATGATAATTAAATTATGAATTTATGTCGTTTAATGTTTTATTAATTCCAAATTGAAGGATTTATATTTTATGTATATTCCATGTTTGCAATTTTGAAAACTAAATTTAGTAATTTGGAGTTTAATGAATGTTTTCAAAATGGTGGTGACATGTGTTCACCCAACGTTTCATATGAAGGGATCAAATGATTTTAATGTTTTAAAAATATTTATAAAATGGTTTAGAAAATTTTTAACCTATGGAAAAAGTTCAATAAAAAATTGGAATGTTAAGTTGTGCAGTTTTCTTATTAAATGACTTTTCATAGATTAACACTAATTTGGTATTATGTTGACATTGAATATAAAATGGTTTAACTGAGGTGTGAGTGATGTGTTGTCTAGGATTCCATGAGATCCATATGGGAGTAATACCATGAGATAATCCATTTTATTTGAAATGGACTATGAGAGCCTTGGGTTTTCAGATCCCGTGAGCTTCCATTGGTAATTCAAGAGACCATGAGATCCCTAAAAGATGGGCCTTGGGAAGACCATGATATATTCCTTTTTTCATATCCACCATTCATACATTGTTTATAATTACTCACATTATAACCATGTAATTAGATTATTAGGTAAAAATAATCACGTGGGATTGGTTTATATCCATTATTCATTTTCATTGTGTCATTTTTTATATGTTGAGATTTTTAATTCCAATGCACTTTTTTAATTTTTTATTATAAGATGAATATGATGTCATTTTCTTTATTTTGTTGGATATATTAATAATTTTTTTATTTAATGTTTATTTGATACATTTTTTTAATTTTTTGTAATAATTTTATTATTTGAATGTAAAATGTAAATGGATTTTAGGAATCTTTTTTGAATGTGAAAAGATTTAAAATTGGTTTAGTTTTTATATATGATTCTAAACATATTTATTAGTTCTCATGGGAATAATATTTAAATAAATTCTTGGTGGTAACCTACTAGAATTTTTTCCTCGCACCGTACATATGGAGTTGGGTGTATGTAGAATTTTTTTGGGATTAGGTAAATGAAACGAAACCATGTATGTGGGGTTATTTTATAGTTTACCATTATCCCTTGTCTTGTTAATGGAGATATGGTATCATAGGGATTGGCTCATGTGGATTATTTTTTGGATTTTTTTATTCATTGGGATATATTTTCTGGTACTATTGGGACTTACCAATTATTTCATGTTTTCATCATTGACTGAATATACTATGTATATATTTCATTATTTGGAATATTGTTTTTATGATGTATCGTATAATTTATTGTATATTATCTTCTTTATTTAAAACGATTAATTTTTTAATATAACGACCCTAATGATATTGGGTCAGAAATACGATTTTATGGGTGGGTCATTTCAACTTACCATTTTTCGAACCATTTCCAAGAGATATTTGGTTATGCCTATCTCTTTCCTACAACACATGGTGATCGAGTAAAATACATATGTTTTAGGATTTTCCAACTCAAGAGATGGGGCAGTTCAACCTTGGTCGTTTTATTAAAAATAAATTATTCAAAATATTTTACCTGAAAAAATGATTTTATGATGTTAAAAACATATTTCATCTATAAATAATTATTTCTATGTTTCTATTAAACATCAAGGATTCTCTATATTTGAAATTTTCATTAGAGGTATTAAGTAAAAAATAATTCCCATTAAATTGTTTAATCTTTACCAGCATAATCTAATGTATTTCATTATATAATGTAAAATGAATATTTAACTTTTATGGGTATATTTTTTCATATTGTGATATTTTAACTTATATATGTCCAATGATACTCCCACTAGCCACATAAAATCTATATTTATAAAAATATCACTCTAAGATATAGAAAATCATTTCTGTTATAAAATATCAATTATTCTCATAGCTGAAATATTAAAAAATATAATTTAGTATCTATATAATATATGTAATTTTATGTATTTGGGGTACTATTATAAAAGATGGACTTTTTTCTTTAACATATATTCCACTATATTGGTGGTAGATACTATTTCATTAAATTATAACTAACAACTTGGGTAGACAATTTTACCCTAGAACAAAATAGTTTATCCTTGTTTATTTATCATACATGTTATTGATTTAGAATTTACATAGACTTGGGTATAAAAAACCTCATTATTTGATAAAAATTATTTTTTATTATAATAATTATTATCACATAAGTGAGAAACATGATAAAAATACACCTTCTTTTTTAGGATTGTTAAAAATTTAAATTAATCAACAAAATTAAACTATTTAATTTATGATTTCACACTATAATAATTGATCTTAAATCCTTCATAATTTTTTGAATTCATAAACAAATTAAAAATAATTATTTAATCCTGATAGAATATCATATACCTTTTACAATATAATAACTTATTTACACAACCTAAATTATATCCACATGAGATTTTCACTTATATATATATATTTTGTAAATCATATTATGTTTAATAATTTACATCACACAAAAATCCAATGAAAAATTAACCATTATATCATAAATAATTACTAATAGAGAATGAATTGAATTAGTCATATTAAAAATTTAATAAATAAGAATAAATGGTGCCGGGAAATGGAATTATTCATTATGTAAATCATTTGCACATATTTTTTTAAGGAAGTGGAATCCCAAGGTTCTTCTTTAGGCCTGTCCCCTACTGAAATTCAATAATTATAATATGAGATAAATCATGTGGGACAGAATTTCAAGATCATTTATATTTATAAGGGATCCATGAAATGGTAATCACCACTTGTGACTACAACGAAAGCATATCTTATGCATATGTATTACATGAATCTACTAATAGGATATGTATGTATAAATGAATATAAATTAATTATGTATTAATTAATGTAATAAATAATTATTATATTACATTTATTTCATAATTTTTATATTTTTACAAATATTGAAAATTAATTCCTCTTTTTAAGTTAAATGTATTGTTATAATTCTATTAGGGTTCGAAAATAAGTAAAAAGATGTAATTATGTTTTAAAAATTTTATTTTAAAAATATTCATTTTATGTGCCGTATTTTAATATACTACATATATTTTGAATAATATATGTCATTTAAATTAATAATATATTAATAAAAACATGGTTGGTTACTGAAAAGAAATAAGAATAATTATAATTAGTATTTTAAAAAATTATTTTTATATGAAAGATGTTTTCATTATATAGTAAAATTTTTATTTAAAATTTAAATTCTCTAATATTTTATTTCTAATTTTAAAAAATTAACTTATTTTTTGGATGGAGCATGACAATATAAGAATAGGATGACATTTATTGAATATTATAAAATAGTATATTTTTATGTAAATAGATAAATATATTATTTTTTATAAAATTGAAAATATTAATTCCTTTTCCTTTTATAAGAAAGAAACCACGGTTTATATAAAAATATTAATTTATCGATGACTTATTTATAAAGAAAATATATATATATTTTTATTAACCCATGTTCAAATTATAAAAATAGTGTTCATATTTATTGAATTTTATGTATCATTTTACACAGAAAAATGTTTTATTCTCTTATTTTTTAAATTAGTTTTCATCACTAGTAAAAATTAAATATATAAGAAATGATGTCATATTTTAGATCAACATGTCTAGATTTTTTAATAAGATAAAATTAATTTTTGGGCCTAAAATTTTGATTACTAATACTAATTTTAATGACCATTATAATTATTAAAGAGTTATTTTAATGTAATTTTATTATTAATGTTTTTCTATTTTAATATAATAAACTAATTTAAACAGTTTTAAATAAATAATTTTATATCATTTTTAATTATGTATAAAAATATATTATCACTCAATTTATTTTTAATTAAATATATATAATATTTTGGAAATATAATGATAATAATACATTTTTCGAAGAAATTGATTTTCTATATTTTTATAATAAAATATATATCACATGGGTAAAAACTAGTTACCAAGATAAAAACAAAAAATTGTAAAATATATAAATATATTTTGGTAATTGAAATGAATAATATTTTAAACATTATGAAATTGATTTTTACCAGATTTATAAAAGATAATTTACCCCAAAATTCATTATTTAACACTTTTAGATCCATTGAACATTGAATAGTTTCATTCTATTATGATAAAGTAGAAAATATTTTCAAAATTACAATTTTCAACATTTCTAAAAGAAGGATACTTCCAAAACATCTTGATCCCCATTAAAATTACATATCTCTACTAATCATATACCATAGTATATCATCAAATAACTCACCAAAAATGATAATCCTTATACTTTTAATATATGAAGAATGTTCATTAAGTTGTTACGCATGGGAGAAGATATAAAGGGAGAGGTAGTGTTCTCAACCAATGCCTCTTAGTCATTCTATTCTTATACCCCATAAATTATTCTATAACCATGAAAGAATTTTAAATTAGTATATATATTATATTACTATATATTAATTAACTAATGAAATATCATTTTTCAAACTTCCTCTAAAACCATTCAAAATATGGAAACCGTCATCATTTTTATGTGAAGACTACCACCCCCATGAAAGGTGAGTTCTATTATTCTATTACCACCTAAAATGTATGAATTTAAAAATATATTTATTTTATAAAGTTTAAATTTATTAATCTATTAAAATTATAAAAATATTATATTGACATTATATATGTTATATTAAAAATAGATGGCCAATGTAAACTTAACTGTGATAAAAGAACATATCATGAATCATTTCTTAATTTATTTTCAATGTGGGAGAAAATAATAGAGTTTATAATTTTTTTCTATTTTTTAATTTTAACATAAAAACAATCCCACACAATTATGGATATTTTGAATATATTTTATGATAGTTCTAAAAGTAACAAATATACCAATTGTGTTTGAGACAAATCTACTAAACTATCTCATGTGACAAACATAAGTAAACACTATTTAAAAAAACATTATCATATGATAATAATTATAACATATAAAATGAAACATCAATGTAAAAGGTTCATATAGAAGTTTAAAAAAATTATTTTTACTAATCTTTGTGTTACGAACACACAGAATAAATCTGGACCCCAAGTAAGAGTTTTCGCTTCTCAATTTTTCTTTATTGAAATTTGATTTGTATTTACCACGTTTCTCCATTTTGTGTTATATATATTTACAATTTATTTATTTTATTATAATATGTCATGAAATATAATATATTTATCAATCCATATCATTTTTTTCTTTCAAGGGATTAAAATAAAAAATATCACAATGATGTAAGGTTTTTTCATTAATCAATTTACATTTTTATATTATAATGATTATCCTTGAATTCCATTTTACTAATTTAAATTATATTATCATATAATTTTTAACAAATTTATTTCCAAATTCATTTTTATGAATTTAAAATTCGACCACATTAACTCATTTTAGAAGGATTTTTACATTAAATAATTATATTTGTAGGGGTTTCTTAGTCTCAATTTCCAAATTTCATAGACATTCTTGAAATTTCACACCATGTATTATTTTATATGGTGTACATACTACCCCATTGGGTTTAAAATTTTCTATTAATGTTTACATATGTTATTTTAATGTTTTTAAAAATCCAAAATCATTAGTATTTATATATTTTTTATCACATGTTATAAAGTGTTTTGTAACATAATTTTTTAACCATAACATATGATTCGTATTCACTAATTTTTTTCTTTTTGTAGTGAATATATTAACCGTGGATATAATTTTTATAAATCTTTCATGTAATTTAATTTATATAATAATTCTTCTAACACTATATATATCATTATAATTTGATTCCAAAAAAATACCAAATTCAATAGGATATTTTATAACTCAATTTAATTAATTTGTCTTATAAACACTATCCTTGATACCCATTTTTATAATAATAATTATTTTTTCTAGTGATTATATAAAATTTTATTTACACTATAATATTTTGTTATATAAAATTATTTTTCATCAATACATTTCTAATGGACTTGACCTTCAATGATTGTGATATTCTTAAGGGTTCAATGTCTCAACCATCACTCATTGAGTCATATTTCTTATTATGAAATATATTTTATTTTAAATTGTAAATAATTAATAATTATCAAATATTAAAATAAATAAATATCATTAATGATATTTACAAGTATATTTCATTATCCAACCATCATATTGTTTTTAATGAAAATTTACCAAAGTCATAATGACCTTTAATAAATAATTAACCTTTTATTTATTTATAATTATTCTCCTTGAAATTATTTTTTTCCTAATTGGTTACACCCAAGTTATTATTTTTTTAATGTATTTTATTATAAATATCCCCATGATTTTTCTTTTTATGGTTTCATTTTTATTAAAAAAGTATTATTTTTATGTCCAAATTAAAAATTTTATAGGTCTGATTTTTCTTCTATTTACCTTCCCTAATTAATACCCTCTTTTTCATTCATTTGATCGATGATCAATAACCTAGACACACATTGATAAATATATTTATATAAATTAATGAAATAAAAATATAATCATTATTTATACTGTGTTGGTTTGATGCTTTACAACAAACAAAGCTACCACATTCATTGAATGGGGAATATTAATACTCTATATACTTGTTATTTAAATATGGATGTTTATTGTTTACATAGAAATATTGAGTTTGTATTTAATATTTTATTCATTTTATCTTTCTATTAATTAATTCCACTTAATTATTTATGTTTTGAGACCACAATATCTCTTTGGTGCATCAGTTAGCCACCTGAGACAAAATTTCTATGACATTTACTGAATACCTGATGATTTATTTAGATTTATTGACTATGTTATTGATATGAATTATATGTCTTGTCATAAAGTCTTGATAGTGTTAATTTTCATTGAACAAGGCCTTGAAAATATAAACATTTCATATTTCATCATCGTGAAATTATTGATTAATTTCCATGTTTTTGTTTATATTTTAAAACATGGATTATATTTAGATATAAACATTTCAATTATATAGAATTACTTTAATATCATTTACTTCATTGTACATTATTTACTCCAAGTTTATTATATAATTTTTTTGGAAAATAATTTGCCTTACTATGTGTTTGAACTCACACTTCTTATGTTTCAAATTCCACGTGTTTTGATGAAAACTATTAAAGAAGATATGTTTATAAGAAAAGAATTTGTGGAGAATTGATTTAATAATTTAATGAAATATTATGGATTTGTTATATTATTATTTAGTGAAAAAATATAAATTGGTTAAGTAAGGACTGAGAGATTTTATTCAATCAGTTTCCCTATTTCATTACAACTATAGATTTAAAAGGAACGACAACATACACATTGGAATATTTTATTTATGAATTATAATTTTGGATTTATAAATTTTAGGCTGTTAAGGTTGGTGTAAATTATAGTACATAATTTATGTGTTTTGGGTGCTAGATCTAGGAGAATTGGTATACTTCAATACATAAATACTATACATTGATTATTTATTGATTTTTAACCACTTTTAAAGTATTATTGAATATTTTTTTTTAAATATATAATTTTCTTACTATAAAATTCAACACATCCATAATAACTCATTTTTATAGTTTATAAGTTATTGTGTACTCTCATGGAACTGTATTATTTTTTGTAAAATGTTTACCCCCAACATTCAATACCATTACCTGGAAAATAAATCTTAGACTACGCATGTCCTATAGAATATTTATAATCATTTTTAGAAGTTCATGTAAATTTTTGTTGATTCAATTCATTTTAAAACCCATAATAAACAATCATAATGATTCATAAAGTCATAAAAATGATTTATATCGTCAGATCAATTCAATGTGGTGACCCATGTTTTCTAATTATTTTATTTATGCAATCATATTTAATACAGGAGACACAATGAAAGTATATTTATTAATTTTATAAATAAATAACACTTTTTAAAGTTCATATCACCCATTTCTATCCTATTATATATGGACCTCTTCCAGGTTGAGTATCATCCCAAAAGTATCCATATTCTTATTATTCCTTTATATATTATGATTCGCTTAAATAATCATCCACATAGAATCATCAAAGATGTATTATATAACACCACTATAATAATTTTTCTATTTTTTATAGATTCATAATTATGGGGTTTCTTATGATATTTTTTTTCAATAGAACATATAAATAGTCATTATTACTAACAATTGACTATATTATACATACCAATCTTATATATTCAATATATTAAGATTCAATTTAAAAAATATTGATCTCAAAGTAATGTGAGATGATTATTCATCCATTATAACCATAATAGATTTTTTTACCAAATTAGTACAATGTTTTAGAATAATTTAGAATGGAAATATTATAATGGGATTTAACTAAAATGATAATATATATTAACATATATCATATAAATTTGTGGCCCAATATCCTTATTTTTATAGACTTTTGGTATCATTAAAATATCCTGTATTAATTTTATATATAGTTTGAAAACCATGTTAAATATATTTATAAGGGATCATAATTTCCCAAGAGAAAAATATTTAAGAGAGAGAGATATATATATATGTATATATATTAATAGGTAAAAAGAACATAAGTGTTGATAAGAACACATTTTATCAGGGAAACTAGTTTTAAAAATGATTAAGTGGTGGTGACGTTGTGTATTTTGGTAGATTGACCAAATATCTAACATCCATTATTTTAGGATTTTTTTAATAAATTATAATTATTTAATATATTGTTATACACTATATACCTAGTTAATATTGTGATATGATAAACTACAATTTTATCGTCCATTTTATGAAACACCAATTTTAACTTTCATTAAACACAACTGTTATTTTTTATAAAAACATTATATTATTATAATTATTTAAACAAGACAGTTATAAAAAAAATTTAAACATATAAAAATTAATAGAGATACATAATTTTAGATATTATTAATTGTTGTTTTATATAATGAAAATATATTTATAAATAATTATATTTTTTTGGTAAATTTTTTAAATGTTTTGAAAATAATATTTTCTAAAAAGTTCAACTTTTTTAACCTCTATGTACAATAATAAAATTAATTTTTGAATCATGAAGAAATTTATTTTGATAAAATAAATATTATTTTTTTAAATCATAATTTCAAAATTATATTAGTGTGAGTTTTTGGGATAGTCTGAAAATATTTCATTTTTGGATAATTGTAAAAAACATAGAATTTTAATTCAAAACTACTGTTCGGTACAGTTTATTAATAAATTTAAACTATAATTTTTTAAATTTATATTTATGTAAATTATAAATATATAAAATATAATTTTGGTCATTGCGATCTATATCCTATTAAAATTTGATGTAAGAAAATTTTAAGCATTAGAACATTTTAACTCTAAACCACCATTGTCTTATTCAATATATGAGATTAAAATTTAATTTAATTTTACAAAAAATAATGAATATAATTTGAAAAAATGGATTAAATATTTGGAAACATAATAATTTATAATATCTAATATTTTAAACATATTTTTTTTATGGTGAGTAGTGAAAAGTGTTAAAATTAATCACATCAATTAAGAGAAAAAATGTTTACCAAGGGACTAAACTTTATTCTTAAAGGAAAAAATGACCTATAAAAATGTCCAACACCAACTTTCTGGCCATTTTCAGAAAACATATCTTATATTATTGTTATTTTTCTATTACTGGGTCCACATGAAATTTCAAGGGTGGTGGTGGTGGTGGAATTATCTCTACGAAAAATTTAAAAGTTTTCCACTCATATCCCTTATAATAGGCTGCCACCTATCCCCCTATACATAAACCGCTCAAGGAATTTGTATCATAAAATTACTATCAAAATGTCTACCCAATTTTCATACATTATTCCCACAAGCCATTCATCAGGCGTAAATCCATCCAAGGGAGTCCTTTGGTAAAATAAAAAAGGAGATACCTGATGAATACGTAACATTCAACTATTACAATATTTGTATTATTTTTTCATCAATTCTCTTTAATTGTTTTATTTATTAAATATATAAAATAATAAGTATCTAAAATATATTTAAATGTTTTCCTATATGTATACAACAAATATTTACACACACATCCATCAAATGGGTTATGACACCATCGTTCGTGTGTACAATAGACTACCACCCCTCGAACAGATGTCATTCACATTTCCATTACCATAAATCAATGTGAGGAATAATGATTAACATACTATTTAAACAGTGTATTTATGATTTCTATGATGTTTTTATGATTCAATAATTTTCATATCACATTTAACTTTATGATTTCTATCTTTTGGTAATATGATAACATCATTTATATGTATGGAAGACCACCAAATCAAGATGTGAGGTGATTTATTCATTATTTACACTGAATGTCTTAAGGATGAGATAAAAAGTTTTTCATTACATTTATAACATTAAAATTATATTATAATGATAATAACTCCTATAATTTTCTTTTTTTCAATCAGACAGTTTAATCGGAACAATGATCACGCGCATGTACAACCTACCATCTCTCTGAACTATGTATCTCATTTACAATTTTTTTCATTCAAATATTATTTAAAAATATATGTAATAAATATATAGGATATTGGACTAACACATGATCCAGGAACATATGTCAAGACTATTGGACCAACACATGATCCAAGTCCAGTCGTTAGAGTTGTCATACCAACACATGATCCAGGTCCATCTATTTTGTCTGACTAAAACATGATCCAGGAACATAATTCAACACTTTTGGACCAACACATGATCCATGAACATAAATTAGACCTTTCGGACCAACACATGATCCAAGAACAGTCATCATAACTGTCAGACCAACACATGATCATGGAACAATCAACAATGCACAACCAGCTACAGAGCTTCACTCATGTAAGCATGATTTTTGGAGGGTGTTCTCCTCAAGCCAAGTGTCGATACATAAACTGTCACACAATAGCACGATGAAGTATCTCAAGGTTTTGCCTCATCATAGGTGTATCAATTCAACAGACAGCGTGTCGATCAGACTCCTGGTATGTTAGTTATTGCTATTTTTGTTCAAGGGGCCCTGTTCATTTTTTGGTTCAAACCAACCTGACCATACCCCAAATGTGTCCGATCAAGGGGGAAGCCCAGCCCGAGTGGGGGGCCCGGCCTGAGGGGGCGGCCCGGCCCGAGGCGGCCCCACCTGTGGGTGCCCAGCTGGGCGACCTGCTTGGCTGGGAGGCTGACCGCCGGCCGAAGCCCGCGGTGGACTCGTAGGGCGGTGGGGTGGTCAGCACCCCCCTTCTTCCTATAATGGCCGACGCATGATGCCTGCTCGTTGATCGCGGGACCTGAGGGGTCCCGCCTGTGGAGCACCCTCCGGCGGTTGGCTCAAATGGTTGCCCTCCTCTGTCTGCCGCAGCCTTTGGTTGTTGGTCTTCTCCAGCCCGGCGTCGCATCTTCTTTATCCACCACAGCCTGCATGTTCGTGGCCCCCTTCCTTTGGCATGGGGCGGCAACACCGCGCCCCTTCGGCACCGATGCAACTCACGTGGCTGCTGCCTGGTTCTTTTAATGGTGTGATGGTACCACGCCCTTTCGGCGACCCGGTTGCCCTTGCGCCGCTGGTTCCTCTCGCGGTCGGGCCGTCTCCATCCGCCAATGCTCCACCGCAGTTCTCTCTTCTGGTGGCCTTGTTGCACCACCGCTGTCATCAACCAATCAAGAACCAACGGTGGTACATAGGGCCGTGTTTTTTTGGTCATCACCCTCCATGTTAGGTGATAAAAATTAGGCGACATTAAACCACAATAAATTACGAGGAACATGGATTTAATTCAATCAAAATGACCCCTAACTCGAGTTTGGTGATCGATGAAGAAGTCGCACAAGGTGGAAGTCATTCCATCAATGTCAGAGGAGGAAGAGTTCTGAGAAGATGAGTCAAGATGACGTCATCGACATTCTTCGAGGGAGGTAGTGCTTCCCTTTCTTTCCCTGGTTGAAGAAGGAAGAAGTTGGTGTTCGTCGTCCATCGATGGTTTAATGCATTCTTCGTGTTGTTCATCGAGAGGATGAAGTTCCATAAATTCTCCAATCCCTCTATCAAGATCCAGCCAAATATTATGCCATCACCAAAAATAATATGCATGCTATTATTTTAATGATCGGCAATAATTCATAAGAAATAAAAAGGAGATAATTAATTAATTTAAATGTTTTAATTAATTAATTGTGAGGGAGTCAACACATTAAAGTCATGGGGGAAGGTGGAGAGTTTAACCCACATAAATGGGGGGTTAGAGGGGTTGAGAAGCTATTGTGGTCCCCACTATATAAAAATCCACCCAAGGGAGGATATGTGCGGGGGGCCCCCCACCACTAACCTCCACATGGAGGTTTTTTGCACCTTAAAATAAAAATATACTGAACACCTTATTTTTATTTTATTTAATTAAAAACCCTCCAAAAATAACGTTTATTCTCATCAGAATGAAACTACAGTGTAGGTCTCACTAAAAAATCACTGACACAACATGTTCAACAGTGCCCTCATATTTTAATTCTGAGAAGTGTTTTAAATGATATAAAATCCCACCCGCATGTTTACTGAATTCACCCAAACGAAACATCAAAAATTATTTGTAGTCACACCTGTCCTTGGAATCAAGCGCCTTCAGAAACTGCAGACTCATAAAATTCCCCTATATTTAAGGGAAAAAATTTCTCAGAAATTCGGGGCCTTTAAATTCTCCCCACCTGAGGGATTTATGTCTCTATAAGCTATAACATACACTAAGAGAACAAATGGGGGTACTGAGCACCCATCTGAGCCTCCCAATCCCATGTGCTATCCTGGAGGTTCCCATGATACCAACGAACGTGCACCAGAGGCATCAATCGTCCACACAGGACCCGTACCTGTCGATCCTTAATCTCCACTAAAACCTCCGTGAAATTCACCCCCTCATCGATGTCTAGCTCTCAATAGTCGATAATGTGAGAAGGGTTGTGCACATATCTCCTTAACGGAGATACGCGGAAGATGTCCTACACCCGGTGCAACTGAGGTGGAAGAGCTAAGCGGTAATACACCTCTCCTACACTGCTGAGGACCTTGAAAGGTCAAATGAAACACAGAGACAACCTGCTGCCTTGACCAAATCTCTGTAAACCTCATCAAAGTGAGACCTATAGAAAGATGTGGTCGCCATCCTCGAAATCCAGAGGTCTCTGTCTCTTGTCAGCATATGACTTCTGTCTACTTAGTGAAATCTTCATCCACTCATGGATGATCTGGACCATCTCCGTGGTAGCCCGTACCATCTATTGTTCCACTAGTGCTGACACCCCTATGTCTGTCTAGCATTATGGCGATCTGAAAATCCGACCATAAAAGGCCTCAAAAGGTATCATTCCTATGGTGGTGTGATAACTGTTGTTGTAGGAAAACTCTACCAGCGGAAAGTGGTACTCCCAGTTTCAACTGATGTCGAGGACACAATCAAGAAGCATGTCCTCGAGGGTCTAGATGGTTTGCTCAGTCTGACCATCAGTCTGAGGATGGAAGGCGGTGCTCAGACGTAGCTGTGTCCCAAAAGCCTCCTGCAACCCCTTCCATAGCCGGGAAATAAACCGTTCTTCATGGTCGGAGATTCTAAAAGAAGTTACTCCATGTAAATGCACTATCTCCTACACATAGAGGCGTACCATGTTCTCAACTTATCGATGCTCTTTGATCGGTATGAAGTGGGCCGACTTGGTGTGTCGGTCAACGATCACCCATATAGATTCATGAATCATGGCTGTAAGTGGAATAACCGTCACAAAGTCCATGGATATCCCATCCCACTTCCACTCTGGGTCCTCTAAGGGTTGTACCAAGCTTGATGGTACCTAGTTCTCCACATTCACTTGTGGACAAGTGAGGAACCCTGAGACAAACTATGCTACATCCTTCTTCATACCTGGCCACCAGTGATGTCGACTATGGTCCTGGTACATCTTCGCTACTCCTAGATATAAAACTAAAGAGGAAGTGTTGAAATTCTTCAAAACCTCCTCCCGAAGTGAAATTAGTACCATGGTATGTCCTTTGAAGAGGATGACGTGATCCCCACTTTTAAAAAATCCATCACGTGACAGCCCTATGGATATATGAGCATGTCGTGTTTCACAGTCAGAATCTTCTTGCTACGCCTACTTGACTCACAAAAGAAGTGGAACATTGACATTAAGAGACTAAAGATAGGTTGCTCCATCCCTATCCACAAAGGATATCTATAAGGAAAATAATTTCTCTTTCACCTCTCCTAACACCTGAATGGAAGTCCTCCAACTGAACACATCCGCAACAACATCACCTTCCCAAAAGTATAGACTATCTAAAAGTCATAGACCTGGAGGAACTCAAGACATCAACTTTGTCTTGGGTTCAGGTCCTTCTGAGAGATGATATACCTGAGACTCTTTTGATCAGAGTACACGGTAAAATGTTCACCCATCAGATAGTGCCGCCGCAACTTCAAGGCGAAGACCACAACTACTAACTCCATGTCATGGGTAGCATAGTTGTACTCATGATGTCTCAAATACTGAGAACCATACATAATCACTATTCTCTCCTTAATTAGGACACACCTGAGTCTGGTCCCTGATGCATCGCTGTAAACTACATACCCTACGCCTTCCTCTAGAAGCTTCAAGATGGAGGTAGTAGTCAGCCTCTTCCTCAGCTCTAGAAAGCTCTTCTGTCGTCTCTCTGACCACATGAAGGGTTTCCCCTTCTTCATCAAGGATTAAAATGGTGCTGCAACTATAGAGAAGTCAAGAACTAACCTCCGATATTATCAATCCAAACCTAGGAAACTTCGTACCTTCGTCATACTTCTGTGTGCCTCCCAAGAATGTATCGCCTCAATCTTCACTGGATCCACATCAACTCCAGCCTCTGAGATGACAAGTCCCAAAAAGTGAACCTCTTGAATCCAAAACTGAAACTTCGAGAGTTTACCATAAATCTGGTGCTCTCAGAGTGTGTCCAGCAGTACCTTAAAATGGTAGGTGTGCTCATCATTAGTAGTCGAGTAAAAAAATGTCGTTGATGAAGACAACGACAAAGTGATCGAGGTTAGTAAATAAAATCTTGTTCATGAGACACTTGAATACTTCTAGAGCGTTGGTTTTGTCGATGGTCAAAACCAAGAACTCATAGTGGTCATACTGACACCTGAAGGTTGTCTTCTACACATCCTCATCTCGAACTCTGAGCTGGTGATAGCCTGATCTGAGGTCTATCTTCGAGATCCATTGCACTCCATTTAGCTGATCAAAGAGGTAGTAAATCCTTGACAGTGAATACATGTTCTTCATGGTAACCTGGTTCCGGAGACAGTAGTCTAAACAAAGCCCCATGCTCCCATCCGCCTTCTTGGAAAATAGAATCGGGGTTACCCAACGCGAAAAAATGGACTGGATGAATCCCTTCCCCTGCGAGTCCTCCAACTGTACCCGCAGCTCACGAAGCTCAGTGGGAGACATCTGATATTTTGTTGTAGATATCAGTGTCGTTTCGGGGTTCATGTCAATGTAGAAGTCCACCTATCTGTGAGGAGTTAGTCCTGAGACATCGTCAAATAAAACATCTACGTACTGATCCAACACTACAGGATAAGTCGGGCTCTCCACATCAACATATCTGAGTGTAAGGCAAGACAACGGGTGAGTGATCAGTTGCACCCTCCTCTGAGTAAGTCGTTCTACACTGTAAAGGCTCCCTTCTCATTGGTGAAGGTGAACCTGGTCCCATCCATGTGGACACACTGCACTTTGTTCCTAATATAGTCGATCTGAGAATGGAAAGTAGGTAACCAGTTCGTACCCAATATGACGTCGTATGGCCACGATGCCGCTATGAAGTGATCCCAGCCGAATCTCTTGCCTCCTATAGCATGATAACACTACCGAAACCAGTGTGTAATCATTGAGTCTGCTCTCGTAGGAGTCTCTAGCCACAAGGATCTATCCAACAGCTCTGTTAGAATCACTGATATCTGAACATGGGTAGTGGATATGAATGACTGACTGGATCCTATGTCTATAAGAACTATAGCTAAGGAGGAGTAGAAACAGATCATTCCTCGAATCATCTCCGAAGCACAATGGTTGTATTCCTCATTTTCCGGAAGATGAGCTTTCCCCTTTCCACCCATTCACTGCAGTCGGGGTGGACCTCCTGGTGGTGGTGGCGGTAACACCTCGAATCGTCGCCCACCGCCTGCTGCTTGACCAACTCCTCTTCCATGTCTGCCTGATCCCTACGGACCACCTCGATCCAACCTCTGCCTCTTCTTATGAGGTTCCTCAACTGTCTGATGATCATAAAAATGGTGGGTAAAATAGTCACAAGCCATGTGACCCTACCCTCCGCAAGAGTAGCATTTCCCACTCCTGGAATGACTAGTTATGTCCCATGTGCCCTGCAAAACTAAACCTGTATCCTAAGGTCATCCAGCGGATGGTCTTATCCACTTGGACCTCAACGACAACTACCTGCTGATAGCTATAGAATACTCTATTATGTGATGTCTAGTGGTGGGTCTCGCTGCAGGAGTCTGCTCAGTAAGGAAACTCTATACTAAGAGGGCACATTCCAACACCCCCGCCTACGTCAGGATGATGAAGAAGATCATCGAGGCTCCGATATCTCGCTTGAGCCCCTGATAAATGGTTTGGTCCATGAAGAATGGGTCATGTACCAAATCAGTGGAGTAGCACGAGAGGTCGGTGAACCTCACTGGGTAATGTGCCACTGTCATGCTACCCTACTACAGACGAAGTAGCTCATGTATCCAGACCACACGTAGTGTGGCTAGAAAAAACACCACTCAGAATAGGCTCTCGATGTCTGGCCAGAATAGTGTCACCTCATCATGCACTAGGAGCATCGGGCTCCACCATCTGCTTGCTTTTTAATGAACAGACTCGCATCAAAGATCACCATACGGTCGACTGGTGTCCCTACTAGCCTGAAGACTCTTACCGCAGCCTATCTCCATTCCTTAGATGTCTGTGAGTCCTTCTCTCCCTTGATCCAGGGTGGCCTCTTGCACTGGAAGTCATGAAACGCGCTTAGGCGGCATGCACTCTCTACTACTGGGGATGGTGGCATCGGTGGCCCAAAAGGTTGTGATACCGCTGGTGCCTCCGCTATGATAGTGCCCTGCACGGAGGCCTCGTCGATCAGTGGGATGCCATCTCCTACAACTCTCGGAACCCTGGATGGTTGTCTGTGTAGAGGAATCCTAAAAAGAAATAGGTGTGACACAGTCAATATGTTATACCTAGTTAGATGAAACATAGAGATCACAATGTAAACTCTTGAAAAACAAACGCAATTATTGTTTTTGTGCACTGTGTCTGAAATCAGAGGTTAGGGTCCTGGTGTATGGATACGTTTGCCACCGCACCAACACTAGACTCCCTGGACTGAGAACCACACTCAGTACTTATAAAACTTCTTATTCAAATTAAGACAGATCAGTGTCCTACGTTTTGTGGTAGAATCGACTCCTCTGATACCAATTTGTCACAACCCGTCCTCAGGGCCCATACAGTGACTGCCCCAAGACCACCTTCCAAAGGCTAGGGGATGGTGACTAGCAGCAAAGGCATAAATTCCTAAGCTGGGAAGGCATTGCCTATATAAAAATTAAACACACAAAATCAGATTACACAACTAGATGTAAAACAATAAGAAAAACTGAATACAAAGGTAGTGATGAAAGTAAAAGGGGCCAGAAATACAAGCCCAACAGTAAAGTAAAAGGAAAAGACAGTACATGTACAATTAAATGTCAAATAGCTAGAAGGTTTCTAGAAGATCCTATATCATCCACCACGGATCCTACCTAATGGGTAGGTACAGATATCCTCCTCAGCAATCCAGGTTCGTCTGTCTCTTCTAGGTATGGACTCGTCCTGAGGTCCACCTCGAGGTACCGTCTAGCTGGCGCTCTCAACCACCGTCAACGATGTCCGTCGTCTTCATCCAGCACAATGAGGTGCGGGAATATTCCATGCAGGGGTGAGTATAACGATACTCCGTAGGGACCCCGAGACTCTCAAGGTCTCACAATATCCAAAAAGGATAAACAAAAAATTAAGGATTCAACAGATAACCCATACATAGGTATATGCCCATAAATATACCTAAGTTATCTAGTAACCCATTTCAATCATGAGGTAACACAAAAGTCATTGACTCAGCTCACACAGGTATAAAACTTTTGTAGAGATGTATAGATGATCAGATTTATCCACTGAATCATCTAAGCTATCGAACAAACACATGATCCAGGACCAGCTATTCTGGCAGACCAACACATGATCCAGGAACACAAGTCATAACTATCAGACCAACACATGATCCAGGTCCAACTATTCTATAGGACCAATACATGATACTGGAATAGAAGTCATGACTTTCGGACAAACACATGATCTAGGAAATGAAATTAAAACTGTCGGACCAACACATGATCCAGGAACAGTAATCAGAATTATCGAACTGACACATGATCCAGGAATAGTCAACAGTGCACAACCAGCCACAGAGTTCCTCTCAGGTATTCATGATTTCGGGAGGGTCCGCTCCTCAAGCCAAGTGTTGATATGCCAATTGCCATGAAGTACCACAATGATGTATCTAAAGGGTCCTCCTTGTCATAGGGTTCTCAATAGAACAAACGGCCCATCGATCAGAGTTAGTTATTGGCATTTTTCTTTCAGGGGCCCGGTTATTTTTTCGGTTAAAACCAACCCGACCATACCCCAAATATGTCCAAAATTCATGTGGTGTATGAAAAATCAACATTAAATCTCTACGAATTTTGTCACCACAGATGGTTCATCGATTGGACACTCGTAGCCCAAGATATCGGGGAAAAGGTGTAAACATGACTTAGCGGGTCCGGGTGAGGTCCGACCTAGTCGGTCTGACCCAGCCCGAGTGGGTATCCCGACATATGTGGCTAGACCAGCCTGAGGGGTGGCCCATCACAATGGTGCGGCCCGGACCAATGGTGGCCCAACCCTAGGGCAGCCCGTCCAGAGGAGGCCCGACCCGAGGGTGGCCCAGCCGGAGGCAGCCCGGCCCGTGGCGGCCTGGCTAGCAGGCCTACGTGGCTAGGAGGCAGACCGCCATCCAAAGCCAACGGGGTGGGGGGGGGGAGGTCATCACCACCCGTCTCACGGTAACGACTGGCACGTGGCACCGACCCGGTGACCACGGGACCCAAGGTGTCCCACTGTTGGATTGCCCTCTAGCCGCCCTCCTCCGTCCATCGCGCCCTTTGGCCACAGATCATCCCCGGTATGGCGTGACGACAACGCGCCTTCATCGTCCGCCGCGGCCCACATAGTCACGACCCCCTTCCTCCGGCTCAGTGCGACTGCACCGCGCCCCACCGGCCCCACCGTGGCCCACCTGGCCATGGCCCAGTTCATTTAACGGCGCAACGGCGCCACATAGGTCCATGTTTGTTTAGCACGCGCCCTCTACTTTAGGTGATAACAATTGTCCAACATTGAACCACAATAAATGACGAGAATTGAGGATTTAATTCAATAAAAATTTCCCCTACATCGAGTTTGGTTATCGATGAAGAAGTCTTGGAAGGCGGACTCATTCCTTCAATGTCATAGGAGGAAGAGTTCAGGGAAGATGAGTCAAGATGACATCTTCGGCATTCATCGTGGGCAGCGGTTCTTCCCATTCATGCCTCAGTTGAAGAAGGAAGAAGATGGTGTTCGTCATCCTTCGGTGGTGAGGGGTGTTCTTCGGGTTCTTCATTTTGAGAATGAAGTTTTTGAAATTCTCCTAGCTCTTTCTCAAGCTCCCCCCAAAGATTATGTCAACACCAAAAATAATAGACACAATATTTTTTTAATGGTTGGCAAGAATTCAAAAGAAACAAAAAGGAGATAATTAATTAATTATAATGGTATAATTAATTAAATATGAGAGAGTTGGAACATTAACGAAAAATAGAGAGGTGGAGAGTTTGACCCACATAAATGGGGGGTTAGAGGGGTTAAGAAGATCATGTGGGCCCCACTAAATAAAAAACCTCCCAAGAGAGGTTATGTGTGGGTGGCCCACACCACTAACATCTACATGGAGGTTTTAAGCACAATAAAATAAAATTAAGGTGAACACCTTATTTTTATTTAATTTAATAAAACCCCCCAAAACTAGATATTATTCTCGTCAGAATGCAACAATGGTGTAGGTCTCACTATGAAATCACTGATGCTGTGAGTTCAATGGTTCCCTCAGATTTCAATTCCGAGCACCGTTTACAATGATATAAAATCCCAATTGCATATTTACTGAACGTACCTGAGTGAAACATTAGAAATTTTTTCTGGCACATCGGGCCTCAGAATCAAGCTCTATCAGAAACTACAGACTCGTAAAATTCCCATGACTTTAAGAAAAAAAATTCACCAAAATTCTGGGTCTTTACAACACCATTTCATGGTATTCTTATTTGGATATTGTTTTAATTTTTAAGATTTAGGTTTATCATTCACTTGGTAAGAAATTACTGTATCTAAACATAAGACAGATCATTGAACCTGGAAAACATAATGGATCTCAGCGATATAAATGTTTTAATATAATGATATTGATTGTATAATAACTGTGAAAATAGTTTAGTATATTATTTATAATATGAAATATTTTTTATATAAATGAATAATGTAGATTTAATTCATATTGAGTATGTGATATGTCGATAGAGTAATTCCAATAATGTTTTAATCCACAAGATTGTTTGATTCCTTATACATCTATATCCATTAGGTGGTATTTACTAACTAATGATCAATTATAAGTCTTTCCAAAGTTGGAAGAATTCAATATCAAGTTTATCTCAAGGTGGGAAAAAATATTCAATGATTGGTTGATAAATGATGAAAATCAATATTTATCACTGTAAAATTTATAGATATGGAGGATTTCAGAAATTTAGAGTGAGAATTATGATGTGAAGACCGGTTGAAAGATTTATGTTAGGGAACATGATTTATGAATTGTTATGTTTGTATAAGTACCATTTTTTATACAGGATTAGATGTCTACGTGATTTTTCTATAAAGTGGTATAAGATTTATTAATATTATATAGATAAATATTCTACAATGTAGGATTAATTAAATAGTAATTTCAAAAAATAATTTTAATTTATTACTTACTAGGTTGATCAATAGTAAACGATACTATACATTTATCTTGAGAGTAAATATATATGATTGTTTTTCATTTGAATCAAGAAAAATATCTATTATTATTCTTATGTGATTTTATATAAGGAATTAGTGGAAATGATTTTGATTCAATTTTATGTTTATAGATTATGGATCATGAGTCATCTCATAGATTGGGGAAAACATTTGGGTTGGAAGATGAATTAGAGCTAGTTTTAAAAACTATATAACATAATGTTACAAATAGAAACAATAGAAACCATTCTATTATATAATACACATATGATAAATTTCACCATCCTGAATTATTTAAATTTCTATAGAGCATGGTACGACTATTAATGTTTTCATGAATATTACGTACATGAGTTTCTCAATTACCTTGTGATTCGATGGACTAGTTTGATATCTCGGTGGTTGTATTGGTCATATCTTGATTGTTTCACAATACATGGATACATAGAAATTAAATAAAAATAGATGGATCTCCTCATAATTATCCATATATTTAATAATAGCATTTAACTATGAGACATTATCAGTAGAATCTTGATAGATTGCCCATTGAACTATAGGGTAGTGTCAATAGAGGTTATCCTAGTGATATACCATGCCCTTATAGAGTAACCCCTCATTAATGATAAGGAATCATAGGAATATAGTGACATCAATGAGGATAAAATTGATATGGATAATGTTTTTTGATATACAATGAGGAGAAAATGGGTTGAGAGGTAGTATGAGGTACAATATTTATTTCTTTTTCGTAAAAGCTATTTTGGTATATACAAGAGATATGTATAAGTTTATTACACACACATTTATTCAAAAGTTATATATTTTTTTGAAAGGATTTATTAAAGACAATAATTATTTACTTAATTTTGAGGTTTATTGTGTTTATTAATGAAAATTTGTTTGTGTTAGGTGGTTGTAAAAAAAGATCAATCTTCATGGGAACTATTTTTATTATGAATTTAATAAAATATTTCATTATTCGCATTTTTTTGTAAATATTTCTTGATTATATGGTTTTTTATTATCAAAGGGTTATTGTATCTAGCTTTATTAGTTATTGTGTCACTTTTATTAGTGAAATCATGAAAATTTGGGAATTAAAGTATTTATATTTTTGGTATACATCTTAGTTACGTAAAATTATAATTTAAATAAATTATACAAAAAGTGGATCTTCTTTGGGTTATTTAGTAAATTTCTCATTTATTCTAGATGAATTAATGAATTTATCATTATATTGTGAGAATGAGTAGTGGATAATGTTATTCCTTAATCACATGGAACTATTTTATTTATTAATTCTATGTATAGAGATTAGAAAAATAAGATAAAAAGTAATTATATAACATTGTGAAACTCCATGTGAATTTATAGTATTAGTTTTCATTAATGAATATCACTATTTGAGGTAATATATAGAAAATAGATGTCTAATCTATGTAACAATAGATAATAAATTTTTGTTAAGATATTCTGATAAACTTTTTCATATGATGAAAGATAAAAGTTAGCTCATTAAAATTGATGTATGATTTAACTACAATTATATGAGACATAAATATGGGGATATTATAAAAAGATCATTTTGATAATGGTATAGTAACATTGAATTTTTTAAGAATCTATTTAAAGGAATGAATGCTCAACATGTTTATATGGTATTGACAAATGGAGTGTTATAATATTACATGGATAATTATTTATGGAATTAATAAATTATTCTTCAACAAAATAAGAAATAGAAGAGGATTAGATAAGATATCAATGATTATTTAGAGTTATTATGAAATAAAATGTCATATGAGAAATATTTGAAGGGTTTATTTTAGAATAGAGAGTTTATCTTATTAGGAAATATTCTATCAGAAGTGATTGTCATAGAAATAAGTAAGGTAAAATGGTTAGGGGTGAAATGACCATTTTAGAAACATTAAATATTATATTAGAGTTGGAATTAATTACACAGTAAATATTTAAAATAAATGGAAAATGGATTTCATATCATCTTGCGTCAATATAATCCTATATCTATTATTTATAATCTCAATTTGATATTATGAAACCCATTTAAAAGTAAAAAAAACTATTCTTGGGTAGTGATAAATAATTAAAAACTTCTTTTTTCACACATACTGGAACAACCCCTTTACCTATTTTTTCACACGTAGAGGAAAAACCATGAACGTTCATTTTGATGTGGTGTAATAAAAAACATTGCCTTTCTTGGACCCAGGTACATATAAAATTTACATTTACTAGACCATGGAATAACTAAATGTATTACATTTAATAGGGAGTGAAAAAACCATCGATTTTTTATTCTGAATATAATATCATGAACAAACTTTAATGCATTGATAAAATAGAAAATTAGAATAGAGTATTATTGAAAATAAATTTAATTAATGACTATTTATAATTTCATGGTAATCATTGAACACAAAATATGAATTGAATATATGCCACTTAGATTCTTTATAAGGATTTTGAAAATTATATTTTATTTATTTATAACACCATACCATGTAATATGGAAACCCATATATTTTATAAACTTTATTTCATTATTTATACTAGTAAGACATGCATAATAAATCCAAAAAATGACATCATGCCTAGTTTAATTTGGTATTTAGGTACATTAAATAACTACATGAAATTTAAAAATAAATATATATACAAAAATGTAAAAACATTCCAAAAAATTTATGTAATAGTCTAAAACATCATGGGATAACATGAGCGAATTAATAAGAAATGGGTGGGCTATAAGTCCATGTAAGTTAATAATAAAATATCATAATGATTAATGTAATACATGTGTTGCAATAGGAATATAAAGATGACATAATAGGGGTGTGAATCAGGGGCATGAACATATAAGCATTATAAAATATGATAGTATAAGGGAAACAAGGGAATATGGACGAATCAAAAAATCTCACATTTGAAGAATATGTCAAGGCTAACATCTAAGAGAATGTACCACAATGATCTTTGTATAACATCCCTTTCACTATACAAGTAATATCATGAGGTAAAAACATTTCCCAATAAAATTGAGGGCAATTAAATTCAAGGAATCGATCACATTCATATCATGTACATGCATAAGGGTCCCACATTGACCATATAAAAAAACGAATTTCAAACATTTTGGTCCCACGGTTATGTTGTGTGGGTTAAGAAAATGGAATACTAGATTAATTAATCAAATGTTTTAATAGTTTAATACCACTCAGTTCAAATTGATATGGTTATTCACATCACAAATGTTTTGATGGAAAATGGAAGGATAATATATGTAGCATAAAAAGATTATATATGGTTTATAGAATTGGTAAATGAGAGTGAAAGGAGTCATATAATTATATTGAAATCATAATTAATAGAAATGGATGTGTTATATAATATTAAAATACGTATAATAAATAATAAAAAAGGGCAAAATAGATAGAAAGTACTTGAAATAATAAAAGTAGAGAGAGTCCCTTTGAGAGGGAACGTTGAAAAGATTAAGAGGAGATTAATTATAGATTGGTAACACCATTGGACGGATATATAGAGGGACATGGTGACTTAAACTATGATCCATGGGTTTTTTATGATGATGAATGATATTTTGGGTGGTGTTTCATATAAAATAAATGGTAATTCAATATTAATTTCTGAACATTGGTTTTTTAGACACTATGTGATAAATTAATGTAAACCAAAATACATCTAATGAATTTCTATGATAGTTTCTTACATATAAGAGAGGATTTATTAACATTATAATCCATAGATATGAAATAAATAAAATAATACCCATGGGGAATTAGAAGTGATTCATGTTTATAAAGAACTGATTTTAAAACCATTAAATATAAAATAGGTTTCAGAGGAATCAATAAGGGTTTAGGAAATTAAAAAAATTATTTTAAAAAATCATTTTAAAGTGTATACATAATTTCAGAAATTTTTATAATTTATATTATTTATTTCATATTTTGTGGTATTTTATGATTTCATAATACAAACCGTATAATTATATTATATATAATTTTCACCTAAAAATTAATCTATGTTATAAAATTATTGTGAATTCACCATTTGAAAACTTTTGTTTTCTTATTGAAATAAGTTTTTAGTAAAATAATTATATATATAATTATTTAAACATTTAAATAAAAAATACCCATTTGTTTAAAAAAACTACTTTTTTATAATATTTTCCTTTGAAAAATTATAATAATTACATTTGACTACAAAAAATTATATATTCATTTGTATTGAATAAATATTATTGAAAAATAATATTTTATTAAAATATCATTTGCTATAAAAATTCATTTATTCTCCAAAAAGTGTGTTCTTTCTGAAACTAATTATTTCTCTAAAATAATTTTTTTCATCACATCAAATTATTAATTTTATAAAACATTAATATTTTACTATTTTAATGTAATGAAATATATATATAAGAATTAAATATTTAAAAAATATAAAAAAATAACATGGCTAGGGTCTAGACACATATCCATTTATTACACCATAAAATTATATTTAGGGAAAGGTGAATGATTTTGACATTTTCTTGGGGCAGTTCGTCAAATACGCTCCAGGCTATGATCTTGATGATATTGAATTTCTCCTATAAATAATTTTATTCATGATTTAGTTATGAAATCATGGATTTGGCTTGGTCTAGGGAAATTCATTATGATAATATCTCAGTTGAAGGCTTCAATAAATGGTCCTCATAGGTAATGGTCATACTAGTCAAGGTCATCACATCTGTTATCTATTTGAAATGAATTTATTATAACCTTGTATATATATTAATCACACAATCACAATATAATTTATATTCATAATAAACTAATGATTCTTAAATTTATATAAAATATGGAAGAAGATAATATAAAACCATCCATAATAACCAATGTAGATCATGTGTTTTCAATAATTTCATTTCATAATAAGTAATTTACTCATTTAAAAATTAAATTTCATTTATACATGTTCTCGACATTACTGGGTAGCTGACTTGTTATTTTTACATTGCACTATTTATATTTGTCTCGATTACTTTATATTTACTCAAGAGTCCACATGGGTCATTATAGATTTATCAAAATGAATTTATAGAGTTCTATTCAAGAAAAATGACATTAAAAATATTAGATAGATAGACAAAAACAACCATTACCATTTTAGTTCATTTTTCTTGATGTATATATTGTAAAGGTGAAGACAATAAACTACATCAAGGTTGTTTAATATTTATTCATAATTAAATTTTTATGATTTATAAGTATGTATACTATAGTTATATCTCCATTTAATTCAAGTGATAAAATCCATTAATTAGCCTGTAGAAATAAAATAAGATCAGAGAGTAATACATTTATAGTGAATGAATCATAAATTAATTAGAATAATAAATACCCTCCTAGATCAATCATGGATTATATGATTATTTTCCATAATCCTTGGGAAATTAGAATAAATTATAATTCTATTACAAATAAATTCAAATACATATATGAATAAAAGATAAAAATAAATGATGAATATTAAAAACTTATAGTAGTGGATGTATTTTCATGTTCTGTAGTGAATGTGAGTGAGTTTTCTGTTATTTAATTTCCTTATAATCCATTCCATTAGAGTATTATTGTATAACTAATGATCTAATAATTCAATATTTTATGGATTATCTTTAATATGAATAATTTTTAGGCTACCTATGAGTCATATTAGACTATAAATGACTAATATAGATAGGAATTTGAGTCAACAAATGATTTATTTCATAAACAATGAAAGTTTTTCTGTAATTTTGAGATACGTCTATGTCATTTTGTATTACATATGTGGTATGCGGTATTTAAATTTTTTATTCAAATACCGTAGTTTATAAATCAAAAACGAACACATAATTCATTGAATTTTAATAAAAATGAGTTCCTAAAGTCATACCAAATATAAAATATATAGTTTATAAAATAAATAATAACTAATTAATAATAAATTAATTTTAACATCATTATTTTCATATATAATCTTCAGAAGGATCAAATAATAATTTCGTTATTTTTTTCAAGAGTCATGATCTTATGAATTAATAAGGTGTTGTTATTTTATCCAAACATAGAGAAATATAGTGAGGTATTTTTAATTTATGATCAAGAATACATGGATTGTGATTGAGAAACTCTATAATGTCACTGTTTTTATAATTAAAATGTTTATTATTTATTCAAAAATTATCCACTTTTTTGTAATTAACTAAAATTTCAATGAGAAAACAATACTCCCATTTTTATATTTTTTAATAATAGAAAAGTTAACTCTCACTAAATGTAGATATTATATGAAATAGTTAACATAAATAATGAGACAAAAAAATAAGGTCATAAAAATAGAAAATCTATTTCTAAAATTCATATACATTTAATCTTTTACATGATAAACACTATCACATAAAATATATCAATTTCAAAACTACAATATGTTGACTTAAAAACATTAATAAAAATATTAAAAATCCTTGTAAAAAAAGGATTTTAAGGTGAAATTATGAATTCAAAAAAAAATTAACGGGGAAATGAAATTATCTTGGAATAAAGGCACTAATATTTTTCGAAGCATATTTTTTCACAAAAATATTTCATTAATGGGTCCATTAAGGTAACTATAATCAAGGATATAAATTTTAAAATCGTCTTAACTATTGTAAAATTATATTTCCATAATACATGGTTCAAAAATTATTTTATGAATTATAATGAAATATAAAGGTTTAATGAAATTATACACGATTTTATGATTATTTGGGTCATATTAAAATCATATTTATTCCATTTAAATCAAATCTATAATTAATTTATATCTAAAATTGAAGAGTTTTATTATCGAATGTATTAATATTTTCATAGAATAAAAATAAGGGATGTGTTATAACATAAAATATGTAGAATATAAAAATAAATAAAAAAACCTTGTAAGCAATACATTATCAATATATATTGAGAAAAACATATATTCAACTATATAATCAACTTGAGATATAGAAATAGGAAAAAATACTTTAAAATCCAAGAAACTAATCATCTCCCAAAAAAATGAATAATTATTCTAATACCTTTTCTATATTTTTTACCTCCTAACATTTCATAATTAGAATATTTTTCTTATTCAAATGATGTTATTATAAGAAAAAAATAACCCAAGGATTATATAACCACTATCTTATTTTCTGATTTAAAATAGATTTTAGGAAAGCTTAATTAGGGACCAATTTAAATTTATCACAAACACAAACACTACAAATTAAATCTATTGATGATGTATTTAAAATAAAATAATAATCACTTGAGAATTTTTTTATTAACTTCATTTTACGATTATCTACATGAATATTACAGGACTTACTCATCTGGGTTATAGAGGCTCTATAATTATCATGTCTTGATATTTTACAAAATTATTTAGAATACATATATTGAATATGAATTATTATATTTTCCAAAAAAATAATATTATATCCAGAGATTAATATTAATTCAACCATAAATCTCATATCAAATTTACAGGTCATAATATATGAAAACTTGTTACATAATGATTCATTTGAATATCAAAAAATGATAGCATCCTTATAAATTATTATAACTCAAATATCATGAAATTATTTTATAAGAAATAAAATAAATTATAATTTTCCTTTATTGATATATTTTTTCAAAAGAAGCTGAGATAAAACTTCTAACCATGATACTTGAGGTGGTTTAAGTAAATAATGATATTAAAAATGTTTTTAACATTTACATGGATACTTTCCATATTCAAATAGAATGGGATGTCTTAAATACACTTATTCATAAGGTGAACCATCAGGGAAATCACCTACTACAACCATTTGGATTAATATAAATCCATTTAGAGTATCATACAATAAAACAATTAGAGTAGATTGTTTATCCAAAAACCATTGAAATTTTGTCATTGTGATCAATAATTATTTTCTAAAAAAATACTTATTATTGTAATAAGGAATAATTATAGTTATTTTACATGATTCCCCATGTTTTTTATAGATATATATTTAATGACCTCAAATTTTTAATCACTTAGTGGATAATTTTTTATCCATACACTATTAATATAAATCAAATTGACCTTAATTTTCATAGCTATTTTAAAATTTGAATTTGTTAAAGCATTTGAAATGTATTTAGAAAAAAATAAAATATAGAGTAAAATGTGAATAAGATTCCCTAAATTAAATTATGGTTTTTATAGTAGAATAATCATTTTATGTAACCATATCTAATGTGTAATCCTTTTCTGTTTTCTATGAATATTTATGAGGGTTACTCCCCTCAAATTTATGCATATAATATTTGATGTTTATTCACTAAAAAAATAAAAACATTATTTTCTAATTTAGTCTAGTATATATTATCATTAATTTTTTAATGCATACAAATCAATCATAATATTATTCACGATTCAATAACAATGATTATTTTTCATAGAATATATAGGATTTATTACTTTTTTAATAACTAAAAATATCCTTTCACAGAATTTTCATCAGACTTATCTACAGTATTATTAGTTTCAATAATATACTAAATAAGACAAATAAATATAAAATAAATAAAATAAGGTTTTTTCCCTATGATAACTCTTCAGGTTTATTATTTATAGTTGGTCTCAAAATAATACTATTAGAGACATATCAACCAGTATTCTTACCCTCTTCCAACAGGTATTTTTTTTGTTTCAAATTTATTTCGGATAGTTTCCCCATTAATTTTAATGATATATTTTTTCCAATAAAAAATTAATTTTCAGGATTAATTAGGACATCGTGATTATAAAAATAGCCTTTTCAATACTAAACTATTGAAACATCATATTTAAAACTCTTTACATATATCACTTAAAGTTAAAAAAATTATTTATCCTTTTTCAATTTTAAAAATATTACAATACGTATAATATTTTTAAGAATTTTTTTATTTAGGATAAAACAATCAACCCATTTAAATATATATAAAATTTATCAGCAAGAAGAAAATATAACTTACTTGTAGGAATAATAGTTTAGATAGGGTAATATATGTAAATATATATTTTTTCAAGGGGACTTGTTTCTATAAACTATTTAATAGGATTGAAATATTGTCTATGTTTTTATACATTGACGAAACACTAAATATTATTGTTATTGTCTATATAATAGTACATGTTGATACCTTGATCGTTTTTTTCATCCTAATTTTCTAGAGGTCAATAATCTTAATCGATAAATTTTTCTAACTATACATCCTTTAAACACCTATAATTATTGAATGTTAACTCCAAAAAATTGTCAGAGTTTATGTTTTTGTTATGAATAAAATAATACAAACTCTTATTTATAAACAATGAACATATACTTTATATATTAAGAAAGTAATTTATCATAACATTATTGTGAAATTATTTTTTAAAACATTCATCATATAATTTTTTTAAAATGATAACATATTTAGAAATACTAACTTCACCAAAACAATGAAATTTTTATTTTTATTTTTCTCCATTATTTTCATTAAATCCTTCATTCATATTAAAAAATATTGTATTTTTTGAATATCATGTCATATATTTTGAATATACACAATATATGTACCATGGTTTCTTTTTTAAACTCTAATAAAATTTACAATAACATGTCTATTTGATGACTATCTTCATACACATAATTTTGTCCATTTAATTAGGTTAAGAAAATTATGAATGTAACTAGATTTAAAATATTCAATTAATGGTACTATTAAGGACATTTATTTATAAATAATATCATTACTATGATAAATATATTGTTGAAATATCATGGAATACCCATTCGTTTAATGAAGATTCATCATATGCCTAATTGAAGTTATTATTGTATACATTTCCATTAGAAAATCTAATAAAGACACTCATGTAAAATTTGATTATCTAATTATTATTTACTAGAATATTCATCATAAATTATTAATTTTTTTTATCATTTAATAACATTAAATTCCATGAATAATTTTTAAGAGATTAGATTTTAAACTGGCATCACCCTTTTTGAGATTTACATTTAAAAAAATGATCATTAATATTAATTATTCTAACAAGTAATTTTTTAAAATATAGTCCATGAGTTTGTGGATTTAATTTTTAATAATCTCAAAATTAATATATATTTCTTTACTAGTATATGTAATTAAATTCTTATGAATATCATTTCGTGAAGTGTAATATTATTTACCTCAACAATTTTCTTATGATTATTTTTGTATTAATTAAATATATCAATAAAATTTCAGTATCATTATTTTTTAAAATTTAAATTACATTATATAAATTATGTATTATATTTTTTTCAATATAAATTAACTAGCATTAAAATTTGAATCACTAACTTTATTTTAAGAAGTCATAATACATAAAATTTCACATTCATTTTTTAAATGAGTTTAAAAACACATGTCTAATTCCAGTATATCAATCCTACTAGTTGTTAAGGTTATATATTAATTTTTATTTTTTCATCTTCCACTAATTATTTATTTTTCATCAACTAAGATTAATATTTCCTTTTATCCTTCATTTTTAACATCTTACCTATAAAACATCCATATAATTAATGTTTACTTTACTATAGTAATTTTGATCATTTCTATGGAATATTATTTCATTTTTTTATATTCCATTAGAAAGATGATAAAATTAAAACATTTCATTTAACAAAAATTCGGAGTCATATTATTAAGTAATAAAATTCCATGATTTAAATATAGTGTCATTATTTTTAATATATTCATCTTCGGTAATATTCTTATGTTCTACTTCATTATTTAATAGTAAAGAAATGAGTTTACTTATAGTATATTATTTATAGTTTTTACTGGAATCACTAAAAATATTTTTTTGACCCCATTTATTTGGAATGGATCTGTGAAAACATTCAACAGGAACAATATTATCCCAGAATTATCTTGAATCACTCTATCAATTTATAGTGCTAGAAAATATATGAAATATTTTATTTACATAATAAACATTACACATCATAATGTTATGATACATATCCATTTAAAGTCTATATTTTTTATCTAATAAATAATATATGGAAAGAAAAATTCATCATATATCATGTGTGGTTTTATAAATAGGTATATGACTAAACACATATCCTCTAATTTCACAATGTAAAATATTCCCTACCATGAATTTGTTTTAAAATCATTAATACGATGTTTATATATCAAGGTCTCTAAATCATTATCTAGAAAGTTGTTGATTTTACCTTATGGGTCTACTGATAAATGCTATATAATTTTAAGAATTTGTCAATCCTATATTTCCAATATTCATCATCTTCAATAAAAAAGAATAATTTTATTTATGAAATCCCACCTCTACAACAAAATTTTTAATCTAAAATTTATCCCGTTAATATAGGATTAATTATAGTACATATTTTTAAAGGTTGGGAAAAATCCTATTTATTTTTGAAACAGAAAAAATGAACACTTTATTGGGTAGAAGAAACATATACATGCAACATAGGATGAGTAGTAATTAAATCCCATAACATGGACCTAGAGGAACAATTTTTTTTCCCAAAGGCCATATGGTGAATAATACTACTATAGTATCGGGGCTTCTATAGTACTTATGTCGCTATAGTTTGTTACAATTCCTGCTACTACTATAGTTTCTATAGTACAATAGTTAAACCACTACTAAAGTATATATAATATATTAATTTATTACGTTCACCCAATGAGTTTTGAACCCTTATCCATGATTTGGTATTATGGGGTGCTTACCACTTATGCAAACCCAAACTATAGTTAATTAAATATCTGACATAGTTAGAAATAATATATATATATATAACACAAAGTTAATAATCCATTTATAGTCTATGATATGATACCATTGTTATCGGTAGCTATGGTATTTGTGAAATAGTCAGGTGGGGGGGGGGGGATTTGGAAATCTAAATAAATTTTATTAATTTTTAATTTTTAAAATTATTTATGAAATTTAAAATTAAATTAATTAAGACATGATTATTTTATAATAGTTTGAATCATGTTTATCTAATGATAACTCTCCACACTCTCAACCAATGATTAGGAAGCCACAAAAAATGGCGTTATTTATAATGTAGAGTCACAAATCATTACGACCATCCTTTTTCACACACAAAGAAACAAAATTAATCCTTAATTTTGTAAAAATGTAGACATAAATCCAATCCTTACTATTGATATAGAGTAGGAACCAAAACTAAAATTCGATCAAGAAATAATTAAACAAATAAATAATTTCATCAAACAAATTCACAATCCTTGGAATAACATTTAATGGTGAGTCATACCCTATTTATTATTTCATTTAAATGAGAAAGAATATTTTAACTTATTCATACATGAAAATTATTTTGGAATGATAAATTCTTATAGATCATGATCTAAATGTTTAATTTGTAAAATATATTTAGAATTCTATCTACGACTGAATAATATATTTTAGAACATTAATACTTTTAAAAAGATTACAATAATAATGATTGATAACGTGTACGGAACTTAACATGTAGTGAACATCAATTTTTCAAATGACACATTTCATGTATGTCTTGACTAGATTGAATTTCATTAACACTATATTTAGGATATATTGGATCTTTCAAACTCTATTAAGAGTATTTTAATCCTGTTTGACAACATTATAAATATTATCCACAAGCATTGTAAAAACATAGACATTATAGTTATTCATTTTAAAATAATCACTCAATGAGGTGAAGATAATGAACAATATTATAGTTTTTTGATCATTATCTGAAATAAAAAAATGAAATCCCAGAAAACATACTATGATTCATTATCCATTTAAATTACATGAAAATGTCTCTTTCCTATTCAATAAAAAAATAACAATCATATATAAAAATTTATAAATTATAAATGAATCATCATTTAATTATAGTGATTAATACACATATTAATCAAACAATAGTTATGTTAAATTTAACATAATCAATTTTAAATTACATTAAATTATGTATCCATTAATAATTAAATTCATATATATATATTGGTAAAATATTGTAAATAAAATTTGTAAAAAAATGAATAAGTAAAAATTACTATTAATTGAATTGAAAGAATTTGTTATATATTTTTTTTCTTTTAAGTAGTTTTTTCATATTTATTTGTAATCTCCAATTTATCAATTCAAAATGAGCCATATATTATAATGTATGGGGTATTATTTCTTTATCCTTTTACTAATTTCCCATATGATCCATTTATTATGTTTAGTCAGTGTAAATTTATATTGTGTTTTAGTAATACACTTCTATATTTGAGTTAGTGTTTGTTTAATTTCATAATAATTAAAATTTACAAAATTTTGATATGATTTTTAGTGTTTTTGACTTCCATACAAATCATTCAATACATAGAAATTTTAGGATTTCCATACTTCACAGTATGAGTCATAAAACAAAACATATTTATATGGCGTTTCCTACAAAATCAGTTCATAAAAAAGTAATAAACATCAATAGAAAAATATGTAAAATTAGTAATATATAATTAATAATAAATTAATTATAACATCATAAATTTATTCAACAATAATGTCAATATTAAAATGATAATTTATATATATTTTTTCAAACTCATGTAACAGGAAATAAATAAAGATATTTTAATTTTATCAAAATAAATCATACTATAGTGAGTTAATTTAATTACAAAACCATTATTGAATGTCCCTAGAATAACCACATAATAATAAAGAAGGTGTTGAAATTTATCAATCCAATATTAATGTTATTTTATCTTTGGATAAAACCAACTTATCATTTTTATGTAAATTTTTTACTTATATTATTTGGTTAATATATGAGCTACATGCCCATTGTGTTTGTATATAGGTTCTCTTTTATGTACATTTATTATGAAAATCTAAATTCCTTTTGTATTAATGATTATTGAATAGATTATAAGAGTTTATATGAGCATTCAACAATTTCATTTTTGTATTAATAACTAGATGAAGGGATATCCACGTAGTTATATAATTAAGAATTCTATTAGGATAAAGGATTTATTTAGATGTATAAAAGAGAAGTAATCACATCGGGATATATAAAAACACATTATCAAGAGTGTAACTATAATACCCATTATCTGGAACCCATCATAAGGGTTTCATTTTAAATTTATAATGATAATTACTTTTTAAGGAATGTTTTTTTTGATCATATAATTTCTGTGTACATATTCTCATAGAAATGTTAAAAAATGATTTATATGATATAGGTGATGTTATTAAAGGGTATAATTTTGATAATTTATATCCACTATGAAAAGGGAATGTGTTATAAAATTTTTAGTCTTTAATGTCATATTATTATATTGATATAGAATAGGGTACATGATGTAAGATGGTGAAAGGCTTGATAACTATTTATAATGGTATGGAAAACATTACTAGATCATATCTTTATATGGTTTTTATCAATTCATTTTTCTTATAGAAAGATATGGACAATAATATAATAGATCTAATGGTTATGGTTTTAAGGGATTATGTTGTTTATAATGATTGTTCTAACAGTATGTATGATGGTGGTGAGAATTTTTTAGAGAATCATAGATTTTTTTTCATTACATAATACATAAGGATTTATTTTTTAACATTCATTTATCCCTTTTTTGGTGAAATACTATATATTTAAGTTATATTAATCTTTTGAGAATCCAATTTCGTGATTTATGATGATAAATTAGTAGATGAAATTTTGATAATGAGTATTTCCTATAAATAGGTTAAGGCTGATCATTAGATACAACCTATATTATTACGACCACTGAGTATTTGAAAGTATAAATTAAAGGTTATTTATATGGATTTTGGGAATTTATCACATTTTTATCCCTAATGTTACTATTTACCACAGATTATTTATGATAAATTAATGATGATAATTGATTTCATTTACATTAAAAAGTATAGTTCATTGAAAATCATATAAATACATTATTTGGTAAAAATTGTGATGTTTCATGCTATTATATGAATCGTTTTATTTGATAATGATACATGATTTACCTATAGGATGAGAAGTGGATTGTAAAGGGTTCTTTGCACAATTTTGTGTCATTTAATGACCTTTAATCATTGAAAAATTTTCAAAAAGATAAAATAATTATGATGTTTAATTACAAACATAAATCTAGTGTTTTAAAATTTCATGGATATTATGTATAAAATATTATATTGAGTGTGTTTTAATGTGACAACATTTATCCATCATCATTTTGTAATACACCCGATGAGGCAATATATTGTTCACATTTTCGATGACCACTGTACTTAGTTGAATTGGTAGGAGTTTGCAATTAGAGGTCTGGGATTATAATAAGACATAATCAATTTATTTAATGTTAATATAGATTTGATGATATCTTCTCATTCTAGGTAGAAGTAATATGTGGACTGGAAGATGATTTTACTTGATATAATTATTGTGAGAATTTACATTAAATAATAAAACCACATTGTGGGATTCAAAGGGTTAAATGTGATAGTAAATATTCACTAATATTTAATAAATAATTTTTAGTGGTTTATATAATATAAAATTATTTTTTATTATGATTTCATTTTAGTTCATCTAAATTTTGGACCTATTCCACATGTCTCGAATTTTAAATAATTTCCACGTTCTATCATATATAATTATAGGATATGATGATATTAAAAAAATTATCTTATATTGAGTATCTAGAGGATATACAAAACCATATTTTTAATTTTATTCATGTGTTTTTTATTTCATTAGAGATTTTTTATATAGGAATGATGGATTTTTAAAAAATACTTGAGGTGGGAATATCAAATTATGTTTCAATACCCTGATTTTTTTCTTATTCCCATTATATACATTGTATATATGTGTAATATTTAGTAACATTATGAATACTTTTTTTTATTATTCTAATGATTCTTTCCATTTAATAATTATGTTTTATCATTTCAAGGATGAAATATTTTTATGTTATGATGAATGTAGAGACCCATATTTATTTTATTTTTTGAGATTATAAAATTTATTGTTGTTAAAGGTTATAATCAATGATGGTTTTTTATTTATGTAATAATAATTCAATATTTTATTAATTTAATATATTCTTTTATTTAATTATTTTGAGAATTTTAAAATATAAAACACATTTTTTTTGGTTTATTAGTTTTTTGGGGGAAATTTATGTAGTCAATGTGACATTGAATAATGTTGTTAATGTTATAAGCTCTGTTTTATAAGTGGTTTTAGATGATTAAAATTTGTATTTATAGAGTTGAATATATGATTATAAATGGTTGAAATTGAATTATATAATGTTCTGTTTTTGGTGTCTTTTTATAACGAATAAATTTTTTTAGAGGAGATGAAAATTTAACCTATAAAAAGAGTTCATGGTAATGGGATTATTAATTCAACCATTTTATTCTTTATCATATCTGTAGATAGATATTTAAAAACGTTTTGTTTTACAATTCATTTTATTCATAGTCTAGTGGAATAAGAATAAGATATTGGGGAATTATAATGATGAATGGATGATGGATTAATAACATCTAATGATAAAAGAACATGTTATGGTGATTAGTTGTGGTTGAATACTCCCTAGCATCACTATTGACATAAAATATACTTTTTAAATTTTCAAACACTTTTATTAGAATGTGAGAACCCAATCCTGAATAAACACAAAGCATCAATCATCATAAGAAATAGAGGCACCATTGAAATCTAAATGAAGTCTATTAGATGTGGTACTACTAAGTGATTTCCAAAGTAGTTGATTTAACTCCAAATCTGGATCATCCTTGATAAGGTCTTGAAACTGGTTAGCCAACTTGTACCACGTCTGAAAGAACTCTTCCCTGGTTAACATCTCATGCGTTGAATCCTCTTACCAGAATAAATTGTTTCATATTAATCTGCACTATCTGAAACTCATTTTTGAATGTGCAATATTATAAATGGCACAAATAAATAAAAAACATTATTTAGGAAACATATAAAATTTATTTATTTAAAATAGTGGTTATATTTGTTTCTTAAGGGAACGTATCATATTTTTTAAAAATAAATTGTTCCGAGGGAATGATTTAGAAATTATTGTAAAATAAAAGAAATATATATTAGATTAAATGGTTTATCTAATGGGTCATGTTCTGTTATCTCATGTATTGGAATTCCATTAGAGTAATTTTTTACCAAAGGTAGATAGGAACTGTCATGGATGGATTAATTATGGGGAGAATTCATGGCGAGTTTCATATTGGTCATCCCATCTATATTCTCGATCACTAATACCTACACCCCCTTCCCATTACTTGATTCAAGAAATTGTTATATGAAATTTGATATAGGGATCTATAGTGAGATATCTAGAATGAGGTAGCATGGAACAAAACATTTTTTACTATAGATTTCTAATTATGTGAGTTATAAAATAATATCATTTTATTTATGGAAAGTGTTCTTGTAATGTGTAGTGGTTAGACCATGAAAATCCTCCTTGTTTTTATTTTTAATCTATTCATTACCAATAAGAATTAATTTTCTCAATACCCAATTACATTCATTGGTACATGATGCAAAACTACTAAGTATTTTTATAATCAAACTTTTTATAAATTTTTTATTATTATTAATATTGTATTGATAGAGTCATTTGGAATTTATAGCGTGGTCTTCTAAATAATTTAAGTATTGGAAGGGTAAAGTAACATTTATATTTATGGTATAGTTTTTAGATGATTTGTCTTTTCCCTAATATATATTTTTGTTAACTATGTATTATTAAATTATCATTCATTTTTTTGTTTAAAAATTTTATTATACTATGTATATTCGAAAGAAAGTAAAACAGAGACATGATAATATCTCAGTTGTGACAAATATTATTTTAAGTATCACAACAAAAATGACACTGAGAAAATTAATATCACGATATAAATTGTGATGAAGATTTAAATGTGGAAAATTTCACCAATGAATATTATTACAGAACCATAGGGAAGCTCTAAAACATTAATCTATAATGAAATATTCAAAATAATAATATAAATCCAGAACAAGAATTGAAAATGTAATGAAGAAAAACCATAATGAAAATTAAAAACCATGTTATTCCAATGCCAACTCTATTATAATGAAATCATTAACATATGTCACTCTTACGGGATCAATACCAATCATATACATCATTATAAAAACAAATTACACAACCATATTTTTTCATCTCATTGATTCCCTCTCCCAAAAATGATTTCCCATGTATCCCATTCAGCAATTTATATTTCAGTAGTTATGAATCTCCACAAGTATTTTGTTTATATGTATTTTAACACATTTTATATAGGAAATCATTTTCATAACCCATCCTATTAGGGCTCGTTCCATGACTCACAAATTCCACATCAAATAGCCCTGGGGTTGGTGATTAACACTGAGTAGTCAAATCACAAATATGGGATGCATTCCAAATGTATATGAACAAACACAAAGACATTAATAAGACAATAAGATGATGATATGTAAAAAAATGAACAAAAAACACATGAATATATCTATATCCCTCATCCAGGGTACAAATATTATCCCACCAAAAAGAAGTCTACAATATATGTGGAACCATAAAGTAAATGTACCAAGACCATTATCAATAAACTGTAGTAACAAACCTTGTTATGTCCAGTCTCACAAACAACTTTCTAGTAATGGTCATCCTAGGACTTCTTCAAAAGGTCGATCATCAACACAAGACAAGACATGTGTGGGAAAAGATCATGCATGGGTGGGTATAACAATACTGAGTTGGGAACCCCCCTAAAAAAGATTGAATGGTTACATATAAATATGTATATTTGTACAACACATATAACATGAATATGCAGATAAACTCAATTGAAGACACTAAATTTAAAGGCAAGACACATCCATAATATACTAGCCCACGGAATCCAGCTAAAAATTTCCAAGAAGTACTTATCTAGGAGAACACCATCCTAAGACCAATAGCATAAATGATTTTCATCTGAGAGGTACTCCGCGTCAGGGTACTTCATGAAAAAGAACAAGAAGATATTCTGAATACATATGAAACACCAATGAGGATCACTGTTAAGTCCATGAGGTGATACCAACAAACTCAATCTAGATTACCCATGATAAGTATAGGTTTGTTGCCTTGGTAGTTTTAGGCTTGTTGATACAAAACAATTTACCTAGGGAATTAATAGGAATAAAGGATATCACTCCGGGACTCTTTTTGGGATTCCAGGAACTCTATCCATGAAGCCCAAAATAAAGGGATCATTGTCATAAAAGTAGGAAAAAAGTCATGCCTACCTTCCGAGAATGGGTTTTCAGAACAATACCTAATAAAACTAGTCAATGTCAGCATAGATAAGGGCTCTTATTCATGTAATAAATGGTACACGATGTGTAGAATTGTTACATGTTATGTCCCTGGAGCCCAAGTCATCCCCTTGTAAAAGTCCCACGTAATAAAAACAAAATTTTTATAGTCATAAAAATCCTTTAGGCATACTGTGTACATGAAATATATGATGGTATATATCTTTATCTTATGTACCCATGTTCATGTACCATTGTACGACTTAACCGTTATACTTGGTCCAACTCGTGTCATGTGGGGGAGTATACACAATGTGGGAAACCTATGTATTCCCCCACATATCCTTTTACATACCAATTAACAAATTAAATATACTTATAGGGGCCGAATACTATGTGATTGGGGTCACACACAATGTGATTATTAACTTTCTCTAGAATTGTAGATGCTACTTAGGGGACTTCATCTGGTGTGTAGATCTGGGGTACGAACCATGTTGTTCATGATTTGCAGAATCACAGATCCATTGTGCACTTTCGATCAAAAACCTCTAGCATTATATATGGTGATTTTATCACCATTTATAAGAAATTCATTGATCATCAATGTTGTTAATTTGTAGAACAACACATTTCCACATCATATCTGGTCACAAAACTGATCAAATTATCTTTGTTCATTGTGCAATGAAGAAGACTGAAGAATGTAAATTTTTGAATCTTTGATCATTCAAATTGATCCATATACATCTCCCCACCTCCATCAGGTCGGTAGGATCTTAGATCTACAACATCAGATCGTCGTGCAACAAAAGAGGAGCGTAATGAATAATCAATCAGGATAAGTTGATTCATGGCCCAAAAGAAGAACGCCTATGATTAAAGATGAAATAAGGGATCAAATGAAACTTCCATAGAGGGGAATGAAACTCAGTAAATGTTCATGTAGATATTGGTAGGTTTCCATTAGAAAAAAATATTATCAGATTAAATCATAAGGTAAATATCTAATCAAAACCGATCAAATAATCCCATCCCACAAGATGATTGAACCACAAATCAATCTGTTCATTGATTGGTCAACATTCATCGAAGAAACCGAGAACGAGAATTAAATAAATCAAAAAATAGTCGGTAACTCTATTTTTATTTATCATTAGTGAATGAAAATGGATCATCATTGTCACTCGAAAGTTTCAGGGAATTTAATGTGTGTGGATCATCAATCCATGATCTTCCATCGTTGTTCAGATGAAAAAATTTCCCATAGATCACTCGAATGGTCTTATAGAGGATAAGGGTTATCTGGATAAACCATTAAAATTATAATAATATTTTATTTAAAGAAATTTCAATAATTACATGAACAATTAAAAATAAAATTATTTTAATTTAATTATTAAATTCATCTTTGCACCCGTGATGATGTTTCTAAAAATGAATTGCACCAACTAATGTTAAGTCACAACAAGGATTAAACCACCACTAAGAACTCAAATATTCCATCATTTTTTAATCTTGTCACCCTCTTATATGTTATTCCACTTTTTTAGGGAATCTGTGTATGTGTGATATTTAATATATTTTAGAAATTTATTTCTTTTACACTAGTACTCATAATCACACGTCGTCTCTACACTTGGTCTCAAAAATAAATCTTATAATATTTGAAAACAACACATCGAAGGAATATAACATTAATTTATCTCTACCCTGTGGCTTTACAACCCTAAAAAGACAATATAGGGGTGACTCATAAACTGTGGGTTTTGACCTGAAATATGAGCCTCCCACTACACTATGCCTCTTGAAGATTCCCATTCTTCCATCCGAAAAGAACCAAAAGAATCAATCACCCCCAAAGCAACCTCTCTAGATATTCCTCAATTTACACTTCATATTCAGAAAAGGTCACTCCATCCACTATGTACAGCTCACCCCATGGAATAATTGTCATGGAGTCATGCACATATCTTCTCAGATGTGATACATAGAAGACATCATGTACCCGATCTAACTACGATGGTCAATATAAGTGGCATACCACCTCACCAACTCTACATAGTATATATAAAGGGGTGATGAAACTTAAAGATAGCTTACCACCTCATCTAAATCACAATAATCCCCATAAAATGTGATGTCGTCTGGAACACATGGTCTCCTTACATGAATATTAAAGGCCTTCATCACCTATCAACAAAATAAATATAACAACTCTGTTAATTATTTACCATTTCGTGGATGATATGTACCTTCTCTATTTTAAATATTACTAAATCCATCCTAATGTGGGTTGACTCTCTCGGTTTAGTCCAATAATTTGGTGAACTACAGGGCCAACCAAACAAATCCTTGAATGGTTCCATATTGATGATGGAATGGTAGCTATTATTGTATGAAAACTCCCTAATATTAGGTTATCCGACCAACTATGGATGAAATATTATACTCATACTCGTATCATGTCACCAATAATCTTAATTGTCTACCTGATCTAGCCATCACATCGGGGGGTGAAATGCCATTCTTAAGCATAAATGTTTCACAAAATCATCCAATAAAACTTTCCATAATAGGTATGTGATATGAGAATCTTGATAAAAGGAAATAATCAATGAGACACTATGGTGTCATACTATCTCTTGAACATAGTGGCATGCGACGCTCTCTACTGAACTCTGCTCTCGTATACCTACGAAGTGGCAGACATGGTGATCTTGTCTATGATCACTAAGATTGAATCATGACCACGAGACATATGTAGGAATCCTGTCATGAAGCTCAATGATATCCTATCCCAATTCTATTTTGGTTATTTTAGGGTTAGGATCAAACCTAATAGAACATGATTCTCATCCTTCAATTGGTGACATGTATGGCATGAATAGATGAATTCTGCAACTCCATTCTTCATCAACAGACACCAACACTAATATCATAGGTCCTTGTAAATCTCTACCACAATGAGATGTGACTCCAAAGGGGAGGTGTGAATCGCACTCAGATACTCTTCCCTAAATATCATTGGTTCCATCGTGCATCTTTTTGAAATAATTTTCTCCTACCCAACTTTTGAAAATCCATCAGAAGCATTCCTTGTAGATATATGACCACATTGGTTCATGCAGTTGATATCCCCATGCAATTATATCCTAACTATCTATTAGATCGGATGTGTGACAACCAAAAAATTAATGAAAATACTCCATTTACAACAATAAATGATAACCAGAATGAGTCCAACTACTTTATTTCCTTGTTCGGAAACTGTGAACATGACCTCATGTGGAGAGCCTCTGATACTACATTCCCTTTCATAGGGCTATTGAAAATTTATAATTCATAATCCTAGTGGATATTAATCCATAACCATTGTATCAGGTTCATATCTTTATGAGAGAATACATACATGAAACTATCGTGATATGTGTAGATGAGAAATTTCTTTCCCATCAGGTAGTGTCTCCATATCGTCAATGAAAAGACTACTTCTACTAACCCAAGATTATGGGTCTCATAGTTCTATTTATACGGTCTCAACTAAAGTCAACCATTGGAAATCAATGATTTTCACTACATCAGATCACAACCAGGCCCATTTCTGGTGGCATCACTGAACACTATGTACTCAACACCCTCTTCCAACAATATCAACATTGGAGTGCACATCAAACAATGACTCAACAACTAAAAAGCTGGCTGTCACATTTTTATCCACAGAAAATGATGAACCTTCCGCGTCAACACATACATGGGTGCTAAAAATTTGGAGAAATTATGTATGAATCTATGGTAATATCTATCCATCCCATGGATGGTATTCACCTCTGATAAATTATTATGTTTCTCCCAAGATAACACCACCTCAACCATGGTCGGGGCAACTACCACTCCATCTACTGAGATAATGTATCCCAGAAGGTGGACCACCTGTATCCATAACCGGAACATTGGGATATTTCTACAAAGCTGATGCTCTCTGAGTATGTCTTGAATTATCCTTAAGTGTCTTACACGCTCTTCCATGGACACTAATTACAAAAAGGTTTCATCAATGAACTATACCTTGAACTAGTCTAAGTAATGCTGAAATATCCAGTTCATGGTTTCCACGAATACTGCTAGCGATTTCATCATGAAAAAGGGAATCAATACATACTCATAGTGACCAAAGTGACATTTGAGGGTCGTCTTTGGTATATCCACATACCCTACTCACAATTGTTGGTAGAATGGTCTTAGTTCAACAATTGAGAACCATAACAACACTATCAACTTATCAAAGAGGTAATTTTTCCTCGGTATAGGATAATTGTTCTTCATGGTCACTTGTTTCAACTACTTTTAGTCAACACAAAACCTGATGCTCTCTTCTACCTTCTCGGTAAAAAAACACGACGTGACTAGGGTCAACCACTAAGTCTCAATAATCCCATCTTATGGAAGTAATAAAACTATAACCTCATCTAATGAAGCTCTACTAGAGCCATTTGATATGCTGGATCATTTATCAACAACCTGAAAAGGTGTAGTTCATTGTAGAAGTATAACTCTTGGTGGGGATGTAGACCTGGAACATCATCTGGGAAGACATCCTCGTACTCACCCACCACTATAAGAAAATTGGTAGGCATAAAATCCAATCCACTAGGTATTATTCTATCCATGCGATGAATAATAAAATATACCATTTTATTCATGATTTCATCTTTTGTTGACTAGGTTTCCTTTTCAATAAAAAAATAAAACATGGTTATGTCACTACCGACACATCACACCTTTTTCCTAAAATAGTCAATCTGGAAATGACTTATGGATATTCAGTTCATACAATGATTGGAATAATAAGGCATCGACGTTTTTACCTAGATTTCCCAACCCAAACTCTCACCTTAAATATTTGGGTGACACAGTTAGTGTCTACTTCTGATCACTGTGTCTTATCCATTATAGATCTCTAAGAACAAGGGTTGACTGAATGTTTCCTAAAAAATCTCTATGTATCTAATAAGATATGTGGAAAGAAAGGAATGACTAGATCCTTTTTCTATCAGTGTTTTAGGTAAATTGGAAAAGACACATATCATACGTTGAATCTTTCGTAGATATTCCACATCATAATAATTAACCTTCATCCTTTTTCCCCTTATATGTACTCCATATCCATAATACTAATGACGATCACCTGTGGTGGTGGTGGAAACATGTCAAAACACAAACCACCTCTTGCGACATTCACAGCTCATATGTTGTGTCTGTCACACTACGTACCTTAATTCTCTTTTCTATGTCCCTACATAAGTGGAAAATGTATTGTATATCTATCAGTTGTTTTTCGGGTTGGACAATATCAGGTGAGATGTCTCATGCTGTCACATGAGTAGAACCATCTCTCTATGGAATGTTTGGACCCACCCTGTTATCCCACAGTTATAGATCATCTCTCATTGTATCTCCTCCTAATATGTCTCCCCCATCTAGGACCCTGAGATAGTTTTCGTCTCTTAGTTACTGAGGTGTCTTCTACTTCTTTCCCACTGCTAACAATTGAAAGATTAAACTACTAATCCAATAAACTCCAAACAACCAAAGCTCTCTACAACACCCTAGTATAGGGAATAATTCATATATGAATAAAATTTTCACAATTGTATCAATAAAAATATTTCTCAAATGATTGAGCCTAAAAAAATGATCTCAAACCATATCTGAAGAATACCTTGAGAGGTTGGTAATCCTTGATGAAAACATGGATACTATCATGCCTCCCTATTGATGTTATAGATTCTCTTGGACACATAAACCCCTTAGAATAGTTGTTTATAATTAATCCTTGAAATGTCATTCGAACTCTATCCATGAATGAGTTGACTCATCATAATATTTGTAAATAAACCAAACCATATCCTTACTGATCCATGAAGAAGAATCACTAATAGTACCACCATCAGATCTGATGTTGTTCCGAAAAGAATGAAATATTAGGACACCACCATGATCTAATCATCACTTTCTTGTGGGACAAGATCAGCTCAGAACTAGATGGGTCCCTATTTCTGAACATTGGGAAGTGCACTCAACCAATGCACCACATCAACTGGTCATGTGGGTACCATGTACTGCTCTATAGGTGGTGTGTACTGTGCACCTCCTAGAGTTAACTTCTCAAGAATTGGTCCCTGTATCAAATTCCCACCACTGATGAGATCATCATCACAATCATGCTTAATTCTATCTATTATAGGTTGCATAGAAATATTGAATGTAAAACAGATGTACCATTATCTATGAGTATGTCCAAAGAATTAACATAATAAGGTCATGTAAACCCAACCCATTCTTTTGTGATGCATGTACCATAGTTATCCCTATAATCTGTGTTCTCATACACCTAGTTGAAAATTAGTTGATCATAGTCCCGGTGTACCGATACAATGGTCTCCACACCAATAATTTTTTACTTGGCCTCAAATGTGATGACCCAAACTATCTTGGTCTTTCCCTTTGCCAAAATCCGGGTCCTAAAGGGGTGGCATCTAGGTGAGACCGATCGGCACGACCGATCGTTGAGACCGATCGGCTCGACCAATCGGCACGACCAGTCGGTGAGACTGATCGACATCACCCCGCCTTGTCGAGTTGTTTCCTGTAGCGCTCCTTTTTGCGCAAATGGGATTTTAAACCCTATTCTGACTCGTTTAAGTGTGTTTTAAAGACCCTTAATGTGCATAAGAGTTTTAATTAAATACATTATCAATTCATGAGTCGGTTTAAACAACCCGACCCCCCTTTAATGACGAGTGGAGCCGCGTGGTCAAACCATGACCACCGTGCCTTACGCGGTTTCGCGTTTTCACCTCAACCGTCCTTGGCTCTTATAAAATAAGGGTTAGCCATGGTTTCTCTTTCCTCGATCATGGCTTTTCACAAACAGCTTCTGGTTCATTGGGCGCACCGCATCGTTATCCGTAAAGTTCTGCGCCCAACCTAAACGTCGATCATCTATCAACAAGTAGGGAATTTCTCCTTTGCCTCTCTCTTTTGTGTATCATGCGGGGTGTGAATGATTTTGATTCTGTAGAATTGGCTAAACTAGACATAATTAAAGATAATGAATGAATCCTGTAAAGAATAAGGGGGGATGTGATCATTGATGTTGTTATATTAAAATCTTCTTTCTGAGTTGTGCTGGCTTATGCATTCTGAAAATTGAGGTCGTTGGTGGTCGTTCTCTATGCACTAATGAAACCCTGTTGATGTTTTAAAGGGCTTGTTGTTGTTGTAAACTCCTGCTGTGAAAAGTAATTGGTTAATAACGTATATCTGGCCAAATAAATTGAGGCACCAAGATCAATCCTTCTGTGATAACCCGCGGTTAAACACACGAAAATTGAAATCATGGAATGTGTTAAGTCATTTAAATCTGAAAATACCATAATGGCCCTGACTTGTGTTGGTGGTGGTATTTGGTTGTTTTCCTTTCGGGCCGATTACTGGAGACGTGGGAGGGGATGGGATCCCCTGTCTTTATACCCTCAGAGGTTGTGTGAAATTGGGGATGGGATCCCATGTGGGTATGGATTCAGTGGTTGTGAGTTTTAAGACTGGGTGGGTACTTGTTTATATCACAAACTCAGGTGGGATAATCTGTTGATGAAAAATCATTTGGGAGAGGACACAGGGTAGTATCCAGGGTTGTCTTTGGTTCTAGTACTATGGGGATCTCACTTTTTCCTTGTTGTTGTAACATAACAAGAGAATGTTTATATTGATGTTTGACTGTTTACTTTCCTTGACTAATGCCTATGCCTACTAGTTTCCCAGTAGTGCTTAAACATAAAAATTATTACTGAACATGAAACAAGAATGGGAAAAATGGGTTTATTGGTGAGAGTCGTGACTTGTGACTTGTATTTAGTGGTGTTGTGTTCTATAAGATGGATAGAAAAACCTAGAATTTTGGGTGAGTGCTTGTTACCTATATATATACTTGTAGTTTTGTGTTTCTTATTCACACCCACCCATGTTGAGCACTTAGTGTCGAAAACCCCCATTCCACGTGGGAGGGTGTTTTCCCAACACTATTCTTTGTGGCTGGTTATTAGCTCCTTTTCTGCTCCCTTTCCCGGATATCCCAAGTATCTTCGGGCAGGATATGATGGCCTGAGGTCCATTATTATCCCAAGAACCTTCGGGAGGTGTAGTTTGGTGGTTGGCCATGTGTGTGCGAAATTTGGTTTCCCAAGTGTCTTCGGGATGAGGCCCAGGTGTCATCGGGCGTGGCAGTGGATTTTCTAGCCCAGGTGTCTTCGAGCGTGGTGGTGGTTGTTCTGGCCTAGGTGATTGCAGGCGTGGTTACGTGTGACAGTTGTGGCCCAGGTGTGTGCGGGCGGGATTTCAGCAGTGGGACTACGTGTGGTCGTGGCCTAGGTGTGTGCGGACGGGTGTGGTAGTGGGACTGTGTGTGGTTGTGGCCCAGGTGTGTGCAGGCTGGTGTGGCAGTGGGACAGCAGTGAGAATGACGGGATTGGTCTGATGCGTATGATGTCTCATTATTCAGTGGGAAAGTGGCGTGGGGTACCCAAACATCGATGTGCTCCTATTATAAATATTACTTGACTTGCGTTATTTAGGGAGTGTGCCCTAGTGAGGCTTGGGTGGATATTTTACCTTGATAGGCATTTGGTTTACTCCTTCCTCATGGGACATTAGCATGTTCCCCCACTTGTGCATGAGAGTCTTTGGTTTTCCCTACTGAGAGTATTTGTATGCTCACCCTACATATATAAAACTTATTTCGGGTTTCCAGGAGGACTTCATGGATCACGCGAGACCATACTAGCTCAGACCTTTGGGGCAGTTGCAGTTGTTTCTTTTCTTCTTTGGTACTTACCTTTGTAGTCACCTTTTGTACTTTGTTGCTTTACTTTTGGAACATGCATGTGGGAATGGTTTACTTTTGGATTTACTTTTCTTTTACCATGGTTTTGATGAGTTTAATCATCTTATCTCCCGATCTTATAAAACAAAATTAGGTAATGCCTTCCATTTGTGAGAAATTTCTATACCCTTGGTGCTAGTCGCCACTCCGGGATCTATTGAAGGCAGGTATCGAGGGTCATTATCTCTCCTTCAACTTAAATAAGGAAGGGCCTGGCAATCTGATAACCCTTCCCTCCTTTTTGGTGAAGGCGGGTCGTGACAGAATGGTATCATAGGGAGGTTGATATATATGATGGAGTCTTGAGTTAGGTACAGTGAGGATTTCATGGGATGGTAAGGCAATAGTGTTGAGTGACCCTAGCGTGTGAATTAGGCTGAGGAATACTAGCTAGGACACTAGATTTTAGGGCCCCCCATGATCCGATGCAAGGACTCTGGACCTACAGAATGGACAAGTGAGACCACACTGATTTCAGGGTAGAGACCCTAGGAAAGGTACATGCATCATAATGACTTGTATTCTTGTGTTTCTGGGATGTAGTAGGAATTAAAAATAAAAAAAAATTATGATGTTTTAAGAATGATATTCTGCACTACATGGGATTAGGAATTCTTATTTACCTTGTAGCTATGGCACATGTGAGGCGACCACGTGTGGTACAGGTGATCAAGGCCCCGGAGACTACTTTGGCCGATCGACATAGAGCTGATCGAGAGGAAGAGGGCGACTAGTGGAAGAAGACTATTCAGGCCTTCCAGCGACAGGCCCTCAAGAAGTATGAGGGCATCACCTCTGATATGAAGATGGATGGCTGGCTAGAGGAGCAAGTTATAGCCTTCGGCCTGATTTGGACCCTGAACGAGTACTGGGTTCCTCTGGCTATTAGCCAGATGTGGGGAGCGGCACGTCAGTGGTGGATGCTTTACCTGGGAGAGAGGAGAGAGTCTGAGGTGGCTTGGGCGGATTTCGAGAGGGTGTTCCGGGCGGAATTTCTCTCCTCGACGATGAAGGCAGAAAAGAGGCAGGAACGACTCTCCCTCTAGTAGGGGAGTATGTCTGTGAGGGAGCTAGAGTTCATGTTCAAGGAACTCCTACGTTTTTCTCCGGACCTATTTCCCGACGAGGAGTCTCGGGTAAGACGTTTGGAGGAGGAGCTCTGACCCTGCCTCCAGTATGTTGTTACCCCCTTTACCCTTCCGACGTAATTGGAGGTCCAGAAGAAGGCCGAAGGGGTGGAGATGATGCATTCTCTAGGAGGAGTGTCACGAGAGGGGATCCAGCTGGGACCATCAAAGGGGAAGGTCGTCAGCACCAGACCTCCAACATCAGGACCCTCCAGGTTCCGATCCGCAAGGAGTAGACCGTAGCAGTTTCAGTTTCGATCCCCCGACCCTCGACCTTTTCCTTTGGGCTCGGGACCGCGGTGCTTCATCTGTGGGAGCCCTGGACATCTCCGGAGTCAGTGCCCCAACCGGGTGTAGTACAGTAGTGGCAGTCATCCCCAGCACCCGCCCCAGCAGCAGCTTCCATCCAGACCTTTCCAGCAGCAGCAGCAGGGACATCGAGCTCCCTCTCCTCCGAGGGCAGATTTAGGAGGAGGAGGCCGACCTCAAGGTGCTCCACAGGGACCTCGACCAGGGCGTGGTCGGGGAGGTGGTCGACAACCTAGGAGTAGGGGAGCTAGGCGTGGACAGTTACACGTCGCAGAGGCAGCAGTTCCAGCAGGGTCAGAGGTTGTTCGAGGTACGATTAGTCAGTTTAGCACTCTTACTTATGCTTCGTTCGATACCGGAGCTTCGCACTACTTTGTTGCACCCTGTTTAGCCCGTGCCTTGGGTCTTGATGTCGAGAGACATCCAGTGCCCCTGGTGTTGAGCAAACCAGTCGGAGGTCAGACCGACTTGTTGTTCGTTTATTGGGGATGTGGACTGGTGATAGGGCCACATCAGTCGGTTAGGGATCTTCTTCTGCAACAGATTCAGCCATACGATGTCATCCTAGGAATCGACTGGCTATTTTCTGTGTGTTCCGTCATCGACTGTTTCCGAAGATGGGTGGTGTTCTCGGACATGGATGGCCGATGTGTTACCTTCTCCAGCGAGCAGAGCAGCCCGAAGGGAAACATGATAGAGGAACCTCTCCTCTCCTTATTGACTGATCTGATAGTGGAATCAGTAGATGCTGAAATGGTGGAAGTGCCAGAGATCGTCCGTGAGTTTATGGAAATATTTCCTGAGGAGGTGACGACTCTACCCCCACGACGTGATATCGAGTTCGGGATAGGCCTGCAGCCCGGCGCTCGTCCAATATCAATGGATCCTTACCGGATGGCACCTTAGGAGCTACGGGAGTTGCGGATACAGATTGAAGATCTAAGGAAGAGGGGTTATGTTCGTTCGAGCACGTCACCGTGGGGCGCTCCAGTCCTGTTTGCAAAGAAGGCAGATGGTGGCCTCAGATTGTGCATAGACTACAGGAGGCTGAATCAGGTAACGATCAAGAATCGCTACCCTCTTCTGAGAATAGATGATCTTTTCGACCAGCTGAAAGGGGCAGGATGGTTCTCGAAGATCTACCTATGGTCTGGGTACCACTAGCTGAGGGTGAAAGAGAGTGAAATCTCAAAGATAGCGTTCAGGTGCAGGTATGGACACATCGAGATCGTAGTCATGCCCTTCGATTTTATGAATGCCCCGTCTGTGTTCATAGGGCTTATGAACTCCATCTTCTGGGAGTAATTGGATCGGTTCGTGGTTGTGTTCATCGACGATATCCTGATCTATTCGAGGTCAAAAGAGGACCATGCAGAGCACCAGAGGACGGTTTTGGAGGTCCTCCGACAGCACCATCTCTATGGGAAGTTGTCAAAATGAAAGTTCTGGACACGAGAAGTGCACTTCCTCAGATACGTAGTGTCTGAGCATGGAGTAGTGGTCGACCCATCAAAGGTTGAGGTAGTTGTTTCTTGGGATGCACCCAAGAATGTGGCAGATGTCCGAGGTTTCCACGGGATGGCAGGTTACTACTAGTGATTCGTACCCAACTTCTCCTGAGTAGCAACCCCTATGACGGCTCTGACCAAGAAGGACCAGACATTCGTATGGAATGAGGAGTGCCAGTCAGCTTTTAGCTATCTGAAGGAGAAGTTGTTCAGTGCCCCAGTGCTGAGATTACCATAAAAAGGGGCGGCTTATGGGGTGTTCTGTGATGCTTCAGGACAAGTCCTGGGATGCATGTTGATGCAGCGACAAGGGGTGATCTCTTATGGGTCCAGGCAGCTACGTTCCCATGAGAGTTATTATGCCTCCCACGACCTGGATCTTGCAGTGGTCGTTTTTGTGCTACAGTTATGGTGGCACTACCTCATCAGGGTACACTTTGTGGTCTTCACAGATCATAAAAGCTTGAGGTATATATTCTCCCAGCGGGACTAAAACTTGCGACCGCGGAGATGGGTTATGTTACTCCTGGATTACGACATTGAGATCTCTTATACTAAGGGAAAGGGCAATGTGGTGGCCGATGCCTTGAGCAGGAGGACACAGAAGGATGCGGTCTGAGAGTTGGCGTATTCCTGGAAGGCAATGGAGGAGTTGGCTGCCTTACACCTGGATGTGAAGATGGATAGTGGCAGAGGCTGCCTATATCAGATGACAGTACATTCATACCTGTTTCAACAAGTGGAGGAGTCTTAGTGGGGAGACCTGGAGTGTGAAGTGATGCGTGACCGAGTTGTCCAGGGCAATGCTCTAGAAGGATGGACCGAGGATGGTCAGAACCAGCTGCTTTTCTAGAAAAGGTTGTTTTTCCCAAAGGTGATGCGCGGCAAGGTTCTCCTTGAGTTCCACAACTCACCCCTGGCAGCGCAACCATGAGTTTCCAAGATGTACCATGGTTTGAAGAAGCAGTTTTTGTGGCTCGGAGTTAAGAGAGCAGTGGTAGAGTTTGTGGCCATGTGCTTAGTGTGTCAGCAAGTGACGGCTGAACACCGAGTTCCAGGCAGCCTACTGCGGCCTCTAGATGTCCCCAAGTGGAAGTGGGATGAAATATCGGTGGATTTCGTCACGGGACTACCCAAGGTCCAAGGAGGGTATGAATCCATCTAGGTGGTAGTGGATAGGTTGATGAAATCAGCTCACTTTCTGGCAATTAGGGAGTCAAGTACTGTGGATGCTTTGGCACGAAAGTACGTGGATGAGGTGGTGCAGTTGCATGGAGTTCCGAGGTCTATAGTCCCGAATTGGGATGCATGGTTTACCTCGCGAGTCTGGAGAGGATTGCAGCATGCGTTTGTCACCCAGTTACGCCTTAGCATTGTTTTCCATCAACAAGTAGATGGAAAAACATATCGCATCATCCAGACCTTGGAGGATATGCTACGGACATGTGTTCTTGACTCAGGAGAATCATGGGTGTGATACTTGCCTCTGGTAGAGTTTTCCTACAATAATAGTTACCACTCTACCATCGGTATGGCCCTGTTTAAAGCTTTGTATGGGAGGCCATGCCATTCACCTGTGTGTTGGACCGAAGTAGGAGAGGCAGGCATCCTTGGCCTGGAGGTGGTGCAGAACACGACATAGAAGGTTCAGCTCATACGGGAAAGGATAAAGGTGACCCAGGACCGACAGAAGACTTATGCTGATACCAGGAGGAGGCCATTGGAGTTTGAGGTTGGGGACCACATGTACTTGAAGGTCTTCCCTCGGCGTGGGAAGCAGAGGTTTGGTAAGGGGAGTAAGCTTTCTCCAAGATTCATCGGACCCTTCGATTTGTTGCGGCGGGTCAACGAAGTGGCTTATCTGCTAGCGTTACCACCGCCGCTACTAAGGATACGTGATGTCTTTCATGTGTCCCAGCTCCGTCGGTATCTACACGACGATTCACATGTCCTTGATTGGGGTGAGCTGGACATCGAGGATGACATGACCTTTGTGCAGAGACCAGTGATGATCGAGGATTTCAAGGAGAAGGTGCTTTGCAGGTGAACCATCCCTTTGGTTCGTGTGTTGTGGAGACGTGATGGGCTTGAGGAGAGTACGTGAGAGAGGAAAGCACAGATGTGTACCCCGTACCAAGAGTTTTTTGAGTTTTGTTCCTTGTTGTACCTATTATGGTAGAATGTTTTGTCTTTTGGCTATGAAATGCACTGGTTTTCTTTCCTCTGTGTGTGAAAAGCCCCGGCTATGGGGAAGGGGAGAAGCTGACCCCTAATCAAGATGCATTAAGGTGGATGCGATTAAACCTGTGCGGGCGAGTCAGTGCCGCCCAAAGTGGATAATATATTGACAGGGGAGAGGAGACTCCCTAACCCACATGCCCGTGTAGTTTGGCATGGTATGTTGCTTGGTTCGTGACAAGAAGGTGTTCTTAGTTAACTATGAGGTTCACTCTTGAGAGGTATCTTTCGGGGTGGTTGATTGGACCCTCCCTTTCCTTATGGTTTGTTTAAATTCTCGAGGACAAAAATAGTTTGAGTGGTATCTGATGTGATGACCCAGACTCTCTTGGTCCTTCCCTTTGCAAAAATCCGGGTCCTAAAGGGGTGGCATCTCAGTGAGAACGATCGGCGCGACCGATCGGTGAGACTAATCAGCGTCACCCGACCTTGTCGAGTTGTTTCCAGTAGTGCTCATTTTTGTGAAAATGGGGTTTTAAACCCTATTCTGACTCATTTAAGTGTATTTTAAAGATCCGTAACGCGCATAAGACTTTTAATTAAATAATTAATCAATTCACGAGTCGGTTTAAACCACCTGACCCCTTTAATGACGAGTGGAGCCGTGTGGTCAACCCACGACCCCCGCGCCTTACGTGGTATCACGTTTTCACCTCAATCGTCCCCGGCTCTTATAAACCATGGGTTAGCCGTGGTTTCTCTTTCCTCGATCGTGGATTTTCACAAACAGCTTCTGGTGCATCGGGCGCGCTGCATCGTTATCCATAAAGTTCCGCACTCGGCCTAAACATTGATCATCTATCCACAAGTAGGGAATTTCTCCTTTGCCTCTCTCTTTTGTGTATCGTGCAGGGTGGGCATTCTTTTGATTCTTTAGAATTGGATAAACCAGAACTAATTAAAGATAATGAAGGATCCTGTAAAGAATGAGGGGGGGCTGTGATCGTTGATGTTGTTATATTAATATCATCTTTCTAAGTTGTGTTGGCTTACACATTCTGAAAATCAAGGTCATTGGTGGTCATTATCTGTGCACTAATGAACCCCTGCTGATGTTTTAAATGGATTGTTGTGGTTGTAAATTTCTGATGTGAAAAGTAATTGGTTAATCACGTATATCCATCCAAGTAAATTGAGGTACTAGGATCAATCCTTCTGTGATAACCCCCGGTTAAACACATAAAAATTGAAATCATGGAGTGTGTTAAGTCGTTTATATCTGAAAATACCGACATGGCCCTGACTTGTGTTGGTGGTGGTAGTTGGTTTTTTTCCTTTCGGGCCGATTGCTGGAGACGTGGGAGGGGATGGGATCCCCTGTCTTTATACCCTCGGTGGTTGTGTGAAATTGGGGATGGGATCCCTTGTTGGTATGGATTCGGCGGTTGTGAGTTTTAAGACCGGGTGGGTACTTTTTTATATCACAAACTCAGTTGGGATCCTATGTTGATGAAACATATTTTGGGAGGTGACACAAGGTAGTGTACCAGGTTGTCTTTGGTTCTAGTACTATGGGTATATCACTTTTTCGTTGTTTTTGTAACATTAAAAGAGAATGTTTAAATTGATGTTTGACTGTTTACTTTCCTGGACTTATGCCTATGCCTACTAGTTGACCAGTAGTGCTTAAACATAAACATTATTACTGAACATGAAACAAGAATGGGACAAATGGGTTTGTTGGCGAGAGTCATGACTTGTGACTTGGATGTAGTGGTGTTGTGTTCTGTAAGCTAGTTAGAAAAACCTAGACTTTGGGTGAGTGCTTATTACCTATATCTAAACTTCTAGTTTTGTGTTTCTTATTCGCGCCCCACCCAAGTTGGGCACTTAGTGCCGAACACCCCCATTCCAGGGGGGAGGGTGTTTTTCCCAACACTATTCTTGGTGGCTGGTTGATAGCTCCTTTTCTGCTCCATTTCCCGAATAGCCCAAGTATCTTCGCGTAGGCTATAATGGCCTGAGGTCAATTATTGACACAAGAACCTTCGGGCATGGTAGTGTGGTGGTTGGCCAGGTGTGTGCAGCAGGTGGTTAACAAGTGTCTTCGGGATGAGGCCCAAGTGTCTTCCGGCGTGGCCGTGGATTTTCTAGCCCAGGTGTCTTCGGGCGTGGTGGTGGTTGTTCTGGCCTAGGTGTTTGTAGGTGTGGTTACGTGTCACAGTTGTGGCCCAGGTGTGTTCCGGCGGGATTTCGGCAGTGGGAATGCATGTGGTTTTGGCCCAGGTGTGTGCGGGCGGGTGTGGCAGTGGCACTGTGGTGAGAATGGTGGGATTGGTCCAATGCGTAGGATGTCTCAATAACCAGTGGGAAAGTGGCACTGGGTACCCAAACATTGATGTGTTCCTATTATATATATTACTTGACTTGAGTTATTTGGGGAGTGTGCCCTGGTGAGGCTTGGGTGGATATTTTACATTGATAGGCGTTTGGTTTACTCCTTTCTCACGGGACTTTAGCACGTTCCCCCACTTGTTCACGAGAGTCTTTGGATTTCCCTACTGAGTGTACTTTTATGCTCACCCTACGTATATAAAATGGCATTCAGGTTTCCAAGAGGACTTCAGGGATCACACGGGACCATACTAGCTCGGACCTTTGGGGCAGTTGCAGTTGTTGCTTTTCTCCTTTGGTACTTCCCTTTGTAGTCACCTTCTATACTTTGTGGATTCACTTTTGGAACATGCATGTGGGAATGGTTTAATTTTGGCTTTACTTTTCTTTTACAATGGTTTTGATGAGTTTCATCATCTTATCTCCCGATCTTATAAAACATAAAGGGGTAATGCCTTCCATTTGTGAGAAATTTCTATACCCTTGGTGCTAGTTGCCACTCCGGGATCTATTGAAGGCGGGTCTCGGGGGTCATTATCTCTCCTTCAACATAAAGAAGGAAGGGCCTGGAAATTTGCTAACCCTTCCCTCCTTTTTGGTGAAGGCATATCGTGACATCAAATCCTAGCTTGAGACACTTAACAATGTTTTCCCATACAAATCTCAAAGTCCCCCTGCCCAAAGTGAGAACCTGCTACATATAATACTACTCGATCGCAACCCATCATAGTATAACCCATACCGCGAATCCAAATTCCTAACTCTAATAGGCTAAGGGCTATTGACTATTGCAAATTAGGCATATCACTATCATGGGAGACATTACCTAAGTACTTGTACACATGCACACTTCTCCAGGCCCACAAATGAGGATATGAAAAATAAACTGAAAAAACAATACATGCATACATCTATATCTCACAACCAAAATACAAAATGAACTAAATAAAGTGAACATGAGAAAATACAAGCCAACAAATAATAATCCTATAACACATGTAAAACCGAAAATTAAAGGTACTGGGACTGCTATCTAAAATCCTCAGGAACACAACTTGGTTTTTCTGGTTAAACAAGAACTATCTGGTCTTGGTCCACCATGAAATCCATCAAAAGGCCAATCATATTCACAACACAAAACAAATGTGGTTAAATCCCATGTAACATTGAGTATATCAATTCTCAGTAGGACAACCCAAAACCAAAAAACATTCAAAATAGAGATGAATAGTATTCTTTATAGATGTATATGTTTGCATCACATATTACAAGAATTTCTAGATATACTCAATCCAATACACTAAATTTTGAGGTAAGCCGCACTAACTATATGACATCCCTAGGATTCCATCTCCAAAGAATCCATGATGAACTCATCTGATAGAACAAAATCCTCAGTCTGATAGCATTAATGAAGTATTTTTAATAGGTAATTCTCATTGAGCATCACCCTATGAAAGAGCATAGAGATAGAGTGAAGAGTTACAATACACATATGAGCAAAACATCCAAGTCCATTAGATTATTCCAAAAAAAAGAACCTGGATTAATCATGCTACGTATAGGATCATAACCCAAGTAGTTTTGGTCATGTTGATACCATGAACTCAACCTAATGTATAGATTTGAATTGAGGATCTTCCTCTGGGCCTCTCGGAGGGATTCCAGTGACTCTATCCCAAAATTCCCTCTAGAGTGATCGTAGTCCCAAGAGTAATAAATGATTCATATCAAGGTTTAAGGAAGGGTAATGAGAGAAAACATAATGGAACATGTCCATGTCACCAAGGACAAGAGATCAAGGCACGAATGAATGAGTACAAGGCATGTATAAGGGTTATATGACATGTCCCATGGCCCAAGGTAAAACATATGTAAAAATCTCATATCATAGAAACTATTTCAATGGGGAAGTGCACACTTTCTAGGAATTTTGGATACTCTTCCCGTGTTCTAGTACATGGATTCAGTTTGTGTACACATGTATGTGTCCCAATAAACAACCTACCCATTACATAGACCAAGTCGTGTGATGTGGGGGAGTAAACTTTGCATAGGCAACCCTTGTACTCCACCCTATGTCTATGTATATAAAAAATTACACGTTGAATATCTAGAGAGTGACCACATATCGTGTCATAGGGGCCACACACCGTGTGATTTTTAAATTCCTCCGTAACACCAATAATTATTTATGTGGGCTAAAAAATCATGTAGATCCGGTTTACATGATGTATTTGTTGGGGTTTTTTAGAACCCTAGATCTGAAAATTTCTTTTAATCTAGAAAATCTGAAATTTTATTCGTTGATCTTATCACCAAGAAAATAAAGATCCAAGATCTTCCATGACATTTTATCATGTAACAATGAATTTCATTGTCAAATCTACTCAAAATATGGATCATGTTTACATTATTTATTGGGTGACAATGAATAATAATTTAGGTATCTTTCGTCATCCAAATTGCTACATCTCTATCACCACACCACCGTCATGCCATTCGGATTGCAAATGTATAGTATCATTTCATTGAACTAAGAAACAAGTATGCAATGAGCAATCAATCAATATAAGTGGAGTATCTAGGAAAATGAAGAATTCCAACGATGAATGACGAAATGGGTGAGAAAAGAAAAAATCAATCGAGAGGAACAAATCACAATAGATGTCCATATCAATATGATTTTATTTCTATTTGTATGATTATCATTTCATATTAAATAAAACGATATATCTCTTATCAAACCCCCAAAAATAATCCCATCTCCCAAGATGACCAAAACCAAAAATAAATATGTTGATTTTTTGGACCATAATCATTAAGAAATAAAGAATAAAGAATAACTAAATCAAAGCAGACACCATAACGTGACTCATTTTGATCACTGATGAAGAAAAATTCTAAATCATACTCATTAAAAAGGTCATTCAAATCAATGGAGAGTCATTTGTTGATCCATGAACCATTGCAATTTTTTCATGAGATGATTTCCCAGATCTCTCTCCAATGGTCCTCTAGAGGTTGCATCACTATGTAGATAACCCTAGAAATTTTCAATCTTTGGCTATTTAGATATGTGTAAATAGTTACATCATAAAATCAAAATAAAATATTTTTTATTAAATTATTATATTCTTTTTTTTATTTTGATGACTTTTCTCTAGATGACCCACACTAAATATTGTTATGTCACACCTAGGGTAAAACCACCATTCTGAACACAATGGTTCTGTTTGATTTCTAATCATTGTAAAAAATTAGGATTTATTCTCGTTTCTCAATAAAATTGTGTTAAAGGGTTGTTTAATAAATTTAAACCATTTTTCCTTGCACATCGGGACTCATAAATGCATTTCATCCTAGTACCTAGTCTAAAAAATAATCAATGTAATATTTAAAAATAATATATGGAAAATGCGAGACATTACACTCATTTTCCCCCTTATCCACTAAGAATTTGACTTAAAAACAAATATCCAATGTGTTAAAAAGATATACAAGGGTTTATATAGAATATTTTAAAAAATTATTTTGAAAAAAGATGGATGAACCCTATAAATCTCCCCATTCATCTGGACAAATATGATGATGAATTCCAGCTAAATCAGTTTGAATGATAACTAGTTGTTATCACACTAACCATAAATTTCAAAAGAAAATATGATAAAACCATATTGATACAATAATATAATCATGATATCCCTCCTTTAAAATGAATACAAATGCAGAGGTCTTCATCATATCTATACAAACACTACCATGCAAAAAATGATTGAAATAATCACCACATATCTCCCCGATGACTGTAACATCTTATGTATTAATAGAATAATTCATTCTCATATCTATTAATATTTTTTAATTTAATATTATTTTTATTTTATAGTGGGAACTATGTATGATAACGTAACCAACACACAACAATCGGCTTCACTAAAATATTATCATACACACAACTGGGAGTTAAACCGAAAAATAATACATTAATAATATTTTATTTTAAAAGGTTGTTAATGCATAACCGTTGTATTGGTGGGAATGAAAATAATTAACTATATTATGATTTAACATATTTTTTAAACATTTTTACATTTATACAATGAATTTTATAGGACTAAAATGATAATGAATCCAATTTTAAGTATAAAATACTCTAATATTTTTAAAAGGTTGATTTACCACCTTCTAATGGTGAATCATTTTTCAAAATAGTTTTTTCCAATTTCATATTTTCGATAAGATAATATACAATTATTATTTAGAAGTTGGACATAAAAATTTTCTTCAGTTCAAATTTATGTAATTTTTTGATAAAATACATATTTTTATGATTTTTGAAAAATGCTACATTTTAATTAAAAAAATCCATTTCATCTAGTATATTATTATATCTATATTTTCCTTGTAATTTTTTATAATATGTAATTGGATTATTTTTTCTTTTCATTTAATACAATTTTGGTCATTGGAAGCAATTTTACATTGAAATTGAATATAAACACATGTCAATCTTTTGATAGTTGTTTATTCCTAAAACCCCTCCTTATTGTTTTGAAAACGGAAATTAATTTTAAATAAATTTCTACCAATTATATGTTTAGAATTTGGAAAAATGTATTATTTTTTCAAATCAGAAGGTCCAAATTGTGTAAATAGGTGTCGTTTATGGTTTGACACTATGAATAGTAACTTTAGTAATTATTATTTTTACCATGTTTAAAAGGTAAATCAGGTAAATAATGGTAAACAAATAATATTATGATAATATTAAACTACCCTAAAATGTGTTATAATCTTATTGGATGAGATATAGCCAACTATGGGTATCCTTGTGTCGATTTTAGATCCCCATGGAGCCACTTGGGTGTGAAAATAACCTTTTATAATATTTATTTTAAATAAAAGGGAAATACAGCACACACATGTATCCCCAAAATGTTTTTAACATAGTATATATAAATGATATCTTTGACTATAAATAGTCATTTGGAATATAAATGTATTAACTAAATCATGGTATTTTATTTATAATTTTTAGACTTTATGTAAATGGATTTATTTTTGATAAGATGATTATGCAATGATTACCTTATTAATGAAATATTCAAATAATTGACCTTATAAATATTAAAATAAATTTAATTTTAACATTTTTATTCCTTAAAAAAATTATGATGATTATTAATATTATAATTGAGTTAATTCTTTTGGTTTTTGGTATTCAAGTTGTTATATCTTTACCAAAAATCAACTTGTAAATAGTGTCAAAATTGACATAAATCACTTTTTAAAATAAATACTATTTTATTTAATTATATAATTTCCCAAAAACAATATGATTCATCAAATTGAATTATATAATATAAAAAAAATCATTAATGATCCATTTTTTTTCTCTTTACATTATATAGAAACTATAGTTACCATATATTATGAAAATACAAGAAGACATGGTAAGAGTTAATCTTTTTAACTAAGGATTAAAGATAAAATATAAGGTTAATTTTGTGACCTAAATAATTATAAAACCTATTTTTTTGATTTAATTTATACCAATAATAATCTTATACTCGAATATATCACATTTCAACTATTGTAATTCTAAAATTAATTTATAATGAAAAAATATGTCAAGACATTCCTAAAGTTCCTCTACCCCCTCTTATAAAAGCCCACCACCTCTACCCACTTATTCATACATGTCAAGCTATGAAACATTTCCTACTTCTACAAAAATAATCTCCCAAAATACCTCCCTTACTTATATAATACTCAACATGGGAATAAGGAAACTTAATGAAACCTTTTGGATCAAATCAAATGGAGTTACCCAATTTTGAGGTAATATATTCTCTCTAACTCCATTATTTTATTTTCCTTCTCCCCAAACTACCAACTTTATATTCCATTATATTATAATAAAACCCATTATCTTAAATATACTAGGTTAATCTTATTCTTTGCGTATACCTAATCATACACCCACCTCCATATGATAGATATAGAACATACTATTTTTGTATATGGTGAACTTCTGCCTCATGAAATGATGATTGTTCAATTCTCTCCTATCACCTATAATGGTGGACATTATGATAAAAAATTACATATATATATATATATATATGAGATATGTGATATTTATATTGTATTTTTTCTTCTTTTTTTACAACATACCTTTATGATTTCCATAATGTTTGAATATGATAATTTAAATTGAGGTAGTGTTGACTACCACCCCTCAAAGTGATATGACTCATTCATGCCATAAATGGAATGTATAAAAGTTTTAGTTAATGAAAATATGTATCATATATAACATATATTTATAAATTAATTATAATATACCAATGTATCTTTTGTTTTTTATTCCTTTAATCTGAGAAGAAATGAAAGTAGCATTCATGTGTATGTACAACCTGCTATCTTCATGATTGATGCATTTCATTTCACATATCCAAATGTTATAGATTATTATAAAAAAAGATAAAGGGGATATATATAATATTTAAATCACTAATAATATTATGTATAAAATTTAATTATGACCATAAGGATAATTTGCATCAAAACAAGTTTATTTTTGATAGAAACACCGAACATCGACAAAAACATCTAATATGAACTCAAACAATTAACATATTGTTGTAACACGGTAATAAGTGATATTAAATGAATATTAATATTTAAAAAAGTTTTGAAGCATGTATAAATTAACCAATGTTTATTATTTATAAAATTAATGAATGAATGAGACAAGTCAAACTAAAGGTAAAGTATTTCTTCTCAATCTCCTCTCAATGAGGCATTTCTTGATAATATGCACCTTTATTGATTTATAATGTGTATATACAGCCACTAAGTAATTTCATATTGATATTTTATATATACAAATATTATTTTATAAATCAATAAAATTAATATTTAATTGTTCAAGGGTGTTTGGGATGCCTTGAACATTTAAAGATTTAATTATAAAATATTTTTCTTCATGATATTAAATTAAATATTTATTAATATGGGTATAAAAGTAATATAAAAAAAATTCATGTCTATGTTTAATTTAATTCAATGTTTTCAAAAGGAAAAATTTTATATAAAGCATTTTACAATCTTTACAAAATGATATAATGAATGTTTTTTAAATTTAGACGACGACATTGACTTCTCCTCCATCATAACCGTTATATGATATTTGGCTTCCTCTATATACATTAAAGTATTTTAAAAGGAAAATAAATCCTTTTTTCCATTATCTGGTTATCGTGGTTTTAAAAAATGGGTTGTTAAATGAAAATGGTATTTTTATATTGAATTGTTTTTCATATTGGATTATAATATTTTCTAATAAGGGTTTTCTGATGATTGTGTTTTTGATATGGTACATGGTCATTTTATGAAATTTGTGGTCTTGATATAGATTATAGGAAGGTTTGAGACCCATTATAGCTCACATGTGAGTCCAACAAAGCTTAAACTAAGGATTTAGACCCATTATAACTCACACGTGAGACTGTTAGATCTTATATTAAGGGATTAGCCCATTAATGTTAACATGTGAGGCCAATATAGCTTATAGGAAGGGTGATCCACACTAAAGATCATTAATTTTTAAGTAGACCAAATGGTTCTTCCAATTGAATGGGGTCTGAACGGGTTTTATGTATATTATTCTCTAAGCCACCTAAATGATTTTTAATTTCATACAATTGGTTTTTAATATTTTTCATTGCGGAAAAAGTATGAGATATATTCAGGTGAAATTGTTTGAATTCATTTGTTTAAATAATTTAATGGGTTACCATGTTTTAACTAGATTAATAGTTTTATTTTTATGTCCCTTACTAATATTTTTTTTATCATACCACATTTTTAAATGGTATTTATAGGATTTTAGGATAGTAGAGTCCTAGATGGAATTAAGGAAAAGTATGGGGATTAAAAATTCAAAGTGAACATGTTTATTTTTAAAAGTATTTGTGCTATGAATGAAATGGATAATATTGGATGTATACAATTTTTACTTCAATTGTTTTTATGTAATATTTATTGCCTAATTCCTTAAATATCTAAACTTGAAAAGATCTATAATGTGAATTCTTGATATGACACAATATTATGTAATGTTTAATGTGGGGGCCTTATAATTACACTGATATAAATTTATTTATAAGTACATATATAGATTAATATCTACCTCTTCTAAAAATCCTTCAAGTATTATATACTAATAGAAAAAAATCTCGATCATTGATTTCAAATCATTATTCACTAGTGGAACTCTTTGATGAAAAGGAAATATGTGTAAGAACTAAAACCCATGACCTAACTTAGCTTACCTCATCTCCCAAATATTATTTATCCATGTTTAAGGTTTTAGAATATAAAATGATGATCCCTTATACAAAAAACATTATAAATTTGACATTGAAATGATATTCATCACTCCACCATATACCTTGACATCGATCCAGTAAATTTTATAAACTATTTTCCTCAGGAATATAAATCCTCTAAAATGTATATATCTTCCATTTCTAAATGAACACTTGAATGCATATTCATCATGAGGATATAAAGAATTATATTTCATATATTGAACATGTCTCACATCCCAAAAGAATCATTGAAATACATGAATTTTTAGTGGTAATATTTTCACCAAAACCTAATAAATATGTAGAATCACAATGTAATAAATTAATTATACAAAAGTAAACCTGTTTTTATGAGGATAATATATCCCTATATGGATTAGTATTGTATGGATCATAGGAATAAACCACCCATTTGGTGAATAAATATTACATATGAAAATCAGTGCTAACATTATATAAATCAAACTCTTCTAATATAATACTTAAACTAATATCCTCAGAATTTGTTTCATAAATTTTAATTTTTTTTTATTTTTCAATGCATATTAGTTTTTACACACTTGACCGCATGTATATAAAAATTATACCATGAAATTTCATATTTTATTTGGATGACCTCTCTTATTACTGTATCTATCAATCACAGTCATAATTACACTATTATCCAAAGAATAACAATCATTGGTCTTCTAAAAAGACCCATTTAACAATAATGATTAAATTAAATCATTTGAAAATAGTGTTTCTTTAAAAAACAATAATTTTGTGGTTATATTTTCATATGATTCAGGTAACAAACCAAATAAGAGAAAATCTAGGTCTTATTTTTTAAATAGTAACCACTTTTCCTTTATCATATATCTTTACAACAAGTGAACAAATCATAATAAAATATTTGGTGAGAACTTATAGATGGTTAAATAAATATTATTTATCAATATTTTTCTTCAATAAAATATTTTTTTAAGATAGATATGATTTTTTTCATATTTTTATTTAAATATTGTTTTTAGATTCAACTAGATGTCCTCTGAATCTATAAAAAATAATATCATCAAAGAGAGTATATTCGTCTATATGAATATGTATTATTATTATCACTAACAATATAATATCATTATAATCCCCATAACTCATAGGCTCCCACTGATATGAGTTTTCATCAATACCTTCCATATCATCTGGTTGACTAAAGTATTATTTACAAATTTCTTTCATAAATTAAAATTAGTTTATCCATTAAATAGTCTGAGGAGGGTATGAATCAAATTTTGAGAATAAAAAATATTCAATACTATAAAACATGGATAATTCAATCATATACTAGTTTTGGGTGAGGATTAAGACCAATCATGGGATAATTGGTTATTTTAGAAAAGGTTTAGTAAGAGAATCACAAATAGAAATGGATGAATTAAAATAAAAAATAGGAAATTAATTTAGACATATATTATAACATGGGAAATACATCAAATTTTTATGATTAATAAACCATTTTGTTTCTATAAAAAATTAAATAATAATCATATATTCTAAAAAATAAAGTAAATACTGAGACCTTAATAGAAAATATAATATTTAAAATCCTTTGTGAAAATACACACACTGATATGCCTTAATTACCTCTCTAATAATCGTCTCAATAAAAGATGATATCCATTGTAGGTCAAAAAATGAACACATTTTATCATTGAATTACAACATTTCACATCACTATTATCCTATGCTCACAATTTCCCATTCCCAAAAACCACATCCCACATATTTTCTTTATGCGACACCTATTTCACAACTCATCTCACACACCATGTATCAAATTTATGGTTTGATTAATACCATTTTATCGAACCTAATTTTCTCTCATTTCCCATTAAAAATTGAAATTATAATTCTCTCCATCTTGTATCGAAAATATGAATGGTCTCTCTTTGAAATTTTTAAAAATAATCTATTATAAAAAAATCTAGATTAAATAGATCAATAAATTAATTTTGTGGATGTATTTTTCATATGATGAGGCCAATTCGTCTTTTATTTCATATTTATATCTCTAGGATAGTTACCATCCTATTTCAAATTGGATGTATAATTGGGATGACCACATTTGATCACGTTTCCTCTTGAAGTGATGCATCAACATGGGTAGGTTGTAAAATTTTATATGGGGAAACAAAACTCAAAATATTTTTATGATTATTATACATAACTTATTCCATCTAAGATAACATTTCCACTAATATTTCTCCACCAATACCCATGAAATTTTATTACAAATTAAAAATATTTTACATACACCAGTTTTTTCATGCTTATTTTTATTCATATTAAGGTATACCCTTAAACTAAAAAAGATAATTGTATTGTTATGAAATATAATTTATGTTCATAATATAATTCAAAATAAATATAGTAAAATTTAATATATTTACCCTATTGATTTTTATTTGGTATACATGAACTATATATCAATTTGAATTTAGGTTTGGTATTGATGAGTGATTATGAAATTAGGGAATTATTATATAATATTTTGATATAAAATTTATTGATTTTTTATAGTTTTATTTTTTTATCCTCATTCTATCATTTATTTATATCTATCTCATTTCACCCCCTTTATTTCCTCTAGTAATAAGTAATGATATAATTTCGAGATTTATTTCTCCTAAATATTATAATGGTGAATAAACTGTTAAAAAACAGTTTATACCTTTTTGTTTGATAAAGGATAACTAAAAAATGATATATAGAACGAGTGGTTTCCCCAATGATTGGTGTAGACCATGGTGATACCATTCTCCCCACTATTTTAAGTATTCATCTTGATTTTTGATTATTAGGTTTTTTTCTCCTCAAATATTTATTAGGGGGTTCTTACATATTTTTTTTGAATCCATTCACTATTACAATCTTCATTGATTTCCCATACTAGTGATTTTTATTCTTCTCATTGGTATTTATTTTTTATAACCCAAAAATCACTGAATCCTATATGGTATAATGTATTTTTTCATTGTATTCTAGATGTTTGAAAAGACATTTTTTCATAATGATATGGTTAATTTATTATAATGTTTAATGATAAGGTTCATCCATTATAATTTCATCCATTGCTCCCTCAATTGATAATATCTAATTTTACGGATGATTATGTTTGTTTTGGTATCCCCATTATCATATGACTTATATAATGAGGTTGGTATTCATTATTAAAAATTATCATTCATTATGTGATGACGAAAAAGAAGATAAACAAATCTATAATTGATGTGAATTTTTTGTTTTTGGGGATTTTTCTAGTGGTTTCATTATATTTTCTATTGCTTTATGGTAGGATGTGTGGATGGTTTTTGGTGTTCATCATTGATCTCATGGTATTATGTTATGAAAATGTTAGTGATTGGTTATCGATAGAGGTTCATTTTGATTTCATTATTTTTTTCATATAGAGGTTGAATACGATTCTATTATTTGTAGTGTTTTCATTGATGTTTACAGTGTTAGGCTAATGTACCATGTTTGGGGTTTCCATAGAAGGGATGATAATGTTGTGACTTTCTCTAGATAGTGTGTGATTATTATGTATTCTTAAGGAATACTGCAAGTTGAGGTGGTGAGTTATTTTTTGTTAATCCCATAGTGGCTGATGGTGTTATCTAACATCATCATGTCTAGGTATTTTCCATTTTTGGAAGTGGTAGAAATGATGGAATCTCATGGATGTTGATACGATATTTGATACACACTTCATGAAATTTAATGGAAATGTAAAATTTGTTGAAATTTTGTTGGTTTGTAGTTTTTTTGGTGAATAATTTTTCTCCTAGGTCATTTTCACTTATTTATGGTGTTACCAATACTTATCAAATGGAATAAATGAATTGAATATTTTTTATAAAAATGATCTTCAATTGTAAAAAAATTTATCTATACCTCATAGATATATAATAAAAATTTCTTATAAAATTATCAAAAATAATTAAACACAACCATAAAACTGATAGTAATGATTAATAATCATAATAGTCAATCTAGTGATATAATATTCAATATTTTTAGGCTTTACATGAAAATTTATTTCATGAAAGAATAATTTGATTAAAAGATGCGTTTCCTTTTGAGAATTAATATCATTATACGATATAAAATTATAAAAAAATATTTTAAAATAAAAATATATATACACAATATAAAAAAGTGGTCTATTAAAATTATAGACTTAATAATATTCTTGTTTTTCTAAGTATTCAAATCATGAATAAAGTGAGATCATGAATAAAACAATATTATGATAATTAAAAATATATGAATATATACATCTTAAACTTGTGTTCAAGTATATCTAAAAACACTTAATATAAAAAGGTTACCTTATAAGTAACTACATCATAATGGATAAAGAAACTTATTGGTATCTCATATATACAATCTCTAAATTTAATGTGTTTTATAAAAAACTAGAGTCATTATATGTTCCTCAACATACACATCCAAAAAAAATTCATTAATATATATAACGGGTGAATGTTAACAAATATATGATATGATAACATAAAGCATTAGAAACACAATATCAAACATCAACAGTGACCTATGTGAAATATAAATTGGTGTTTTATTCCAATTTTACAATAATAAAATGTATTATTTTGAATAATATAATCCTGAAACCAATAACTAAACGATAATGAAATTAATCACTATATCATGGAACAATTATTCTTCAGAACTATTCAAGTAATTTTTTTAACAGAGGTCATAAATAATATATTTAAGTGAAAAGGATTCCATATATATATATATTAAATATAATGAATATATATAAATAATTTTCTACATATTTTCAAAATAATTATTTAAAAAAATAAATGTTCACTGATCCAAACATATAAGGAAAAATATTAATGGCTATTGTAATATATGAAATAGAGATACTAGATATAACATTTTAAAAAATCTTTCATTTGTATTTTTAATAAAAACAATACCATATTTATGGAAAAATATAAATATACGTTAATAAATATGTAATAACATAAATTTAAATATTTTAATTGATACTTTAAAAAAAGGGAATAATTTGAAACTAAATTTCAAATAGATAGAAGAGGAAAAAATACTTAACTGATCTATCACTTTTTAATATTTTTGAAAAAATAAAATAAATATATATGAGTATATTTAAGTAATCATAGTGGATAATAACATTATATAAATTCTAAATATTATTTCCTTTAATATAAATTGGTGAATGATGATATTTTATATTGAAACATTGGGAATTCTTTATAATTTTAGATTTATACCTTTGGACACTAGGTTATAGACCATTATCATTTAAAATTTCAATAGTAGTTCTTTACACATGGTATTTAACTTCTACCTTATGATAATTGGGATTGGTAAGAAGTTCCTCATTTGAGTTTTGGTGTATTTTTATTTAAATACATATTTTTTACCCATTTTAAAAATGAATAATTGGGTGTACATTCCTAGGGATAGTGCATAATGACCCTAAATTTCATTATTATGATGGAATGAATAATGTATTATAGATTTTATAATTCTATGGACTTTGTAGAGATATCATGAAATAAGGGTTTTTGTGGGGAATGTGTCTCGTGTGATTTTTTTAATGGTCTCACAGACAATGTAGTTTGAAAACACAAGATAGTATGAGATGTGTATTTTGAATATTTAAATTAAAATTATCCTCTAATAACATTTATTAACAACCTATATAAATGATTAATTGACCTATAAATTCATAAAAGTGAATTGGAGGCTTTTTCATTGGTGAAAAATTATAATTTACCAAGGAAAATTGATCCATCATAAAAATAATGGCTATATATTGCTGAGATCGTTGATTCTTATATTTAAAAATTCTCTCATATTTATATTTCTATCATTAAGGATATAAAAATTATCAAAATAAAACATGATTGGTTGAATCATGTATTTTCACACATTAATGTAAGAATCATGATCTCATGTTCTTATTCTACTATTATAAACATCCATATCATATAGTATAACACAAGATATTTGAATTCAAATATTTCATGTAATAATATTTAATAGAGGTATATCATATTAATTACTTAATGGATTTGGATAAATTTTTAATCCATTTAAGTAATTTTAGTTTTTTTCTATTGTTTTTTTATTTATAATATAAATATTCAAAAAATAATTTAATATCATGTTATTTTATATAATATGGAGAATGTGTTGGATTTTTTGTAATTTTAACAAAAATATTAGAGTGTGTATTACAAATATGGAATATTGGTAAGTAATATTCTGGTTATATTAATTTTGTAAGTTTTAAGATATTTTCCATATGATGATTTTTTGGGGGTCTTATTATCATGATTTAACAAAAATTAGAGGGATAAATTGTTTATAATAAATGATTTAGAAGTGTCATGAATTGATATAAAGGAAGAGTAATCGTAATTTATGGGTATTTCAATTTTGGGTCATGGGTTTATGTGTTCTAGGATATATGAATGGACTAATGTGGATGGAGATTCAAAATAGATTTAGTCTATGATCATATGAATGGTTCTTTAAAGTTAGTCACATATATTGTTTACTAAAATTTTATTCTTATCCTTATATTTTTAAACTATATTTTTTTCAAAATTTTATATCTTACATTAATTAAAATTTTAAAATGAATTAAAATAAGAATTCTGTTCGATTACCTGAGTATTGTGTAAGTAAATTATATATTTCATTCACATACTCAAACGTAAATTCATATCATGATGTGCCTATATATGTAACATGTCATGAAGTAGGTTAGTGATAGTATTGGATGCTCATTAGATTTCAATCAAAAGAGTTCTATTTGAGGATGAAATATAAGTACTATATCATGATCAATACGTTAATCATTTCTTTTTTTAGAATTGAACATTAGATCTTGAAAATAGAAATATATATTTTTCCCTATAATTTACTTCAATATTATTTTCCATGGAATAATGACATGTGTTTAAATTTTCTTCAAAACAATGATCATTACTTAATAGAAGTATACCCCTTTAATGATTTGAATGTTGTAGAATTTTTCAATTTGGGACCATATTAATTTTTTTGTAGCCTAAATATACATCCATAGAGGATATGGAATTGAAGATTTCCATTACCTCAATTATTATATTTTTTGATCAGGGATGTGAAATCACCCTTCTAGAAGTTCAATCTGAGATTCTAAAAATTGATAAAAACTCCAATTTCCCATAATTGTTTTTGGATTGGGACGATAGTGACTGGCCATATCATGTATTGAACATACCATATGATGTTTGATTTAATTATTTTGTATCAAAAAATTATAAATCGGATTCATGGGTTAGATAGATCCTCCCATACACGTGTTTATAACAATGTTGTTCATCTTATAAACACAAGTAATGGTTACTGAAATCCTGATCCAATATTGTAATTTATTTATAGTTCCAAACAAATTATTCTTGAATTTTTTAATGAAATAAATATATTTGGATTGAAATTTAGTATCCATTTTATAACTAATTACGTAGTCCATGAATTATTTTCTATACCAGGATTATTTTATTGGATTTCACCAAATTTGGTGGAGAGACAATCAAAGAATAATGGTGGGGAATCCCAATTATATATTTCTTTACATTACTATACATTATAAGTGATAGAATTATGAGGTAGTTATAAAATTTTTAGATTCATAAGGTGTCATTGGGGTATTCTAGTTCATATAAATATCAAATTCATCTATATAATGATTAGGTTTAGCTCATTATACTAATTCTATTAGATAACAAGTGAATGTGCACAAAATATATTCTCTTATTATTTCATTGTTATTTTTTGATTTCTATTTAAATATCCTTGTCTAGGTTGACATAATATTATTAATAGATTAAATTATGTAAATAAAATAGCGGGCTAGGTTGATATGCATAGATTATATGAAATTCTGTTTAATTATCTATGGTGGTCATTCGATTGAAACCTTGTCTTGATCGATATATGAGAGGAAACATGTAAATAAGTGACATAAAATAGTGTTATTTTTCACCTTAATTCAGTTGATGGTATATTTTTTTATCTTTTTATGTTTACTCATTGGATTTATTGGTACCATTTAAAGATGATTGGGGAAAATAATCTAAGTGGAATTATCTACCACCAACTACTTCTCTTCAATCTCGTAGGACATTTCATCTATATATTGGGTTTGAATGGAATCATAGGAGACATTATCACTAAATAGTACCCTAAATTGTCCATTAAAAGAGAACTTAAGGATATATTGGTATTATTATGTCAATTAAATGTGTATATGTGTACATAAACATCATAAAAAAGGATGTTTCTAGGGGAACCACCACGATTTTAGGGTAAAAAATATGACATAAAAATATAGTTTTATTTTTTAAACTAATAAGAGTTTTTTGATGATTCTTACTATACACATTAATTTTCATGTATAATGAATTCATGATAGCTTAACAATAATCCAAGCTATAGAGGGCCAAAACTATAGGGATCTTGATCCCAAAAAAAATTCAATTAAATACTAATGGATGAGAATATATTTCATCCTGAAATATATATATGAGGGTTTAATTTTCCCACATATGTGGGCCTATATTTCATGTTATATAAAAGAAATTACCATTGTAAGTTTGTCTATATATTTATACCTAATACAACTCAATCAAAAAAACATTATACTGAAATCCTGACGGATTAATATTCCCTTTATTAGCTCCTCATTGTTCTGTATTTAGAAAAGATGAGAATCCTTGAATAAGCACAGAGTAGGGATAATGGAATTTTTTAGGATGATATATATCATTCCAATGGTCCACTAATTCCTACATTGTTTCTAATCGTTGACATTATTCTTAAGATATATTGTATTTTGTGTTAATATATCTTATTCTTGAATGTAAACTAAGTGAATTTATATCTTTCTCAAGTTGATATTATCTATACATATAAAATTTTGATTTTAGAAATATCATTATGCACATACCATCTAGACATAAAATATTATTGGATTCGAATAGCCAGGGGAATATTTAAAAGAATATTATGGTTCTCATTTGACTCACTATAGTACATTATTAGGGGTTTTGGTTGCCTGAACTATTTCATTGAATAGTTTGACTAATTATAAAAATAAACCAATTTTTAAACTTCCACGAACTATGTATCCTATTCCTCAATTATATATAATTAATTTTTCTACATATGTCATGTTATTATCAGTAAAGGGTTTATTGATTTAGAATATGATCACCAATCTATAATATGTCCCTTAATCTAATGAGAATCGTCTTTAGCGGGAGGTTATTATTATTTACTGTGCTGGGATGGTTCCCATATTTAGAATTACAGGGTTAATAATTATAACATATATAGAACTCCTATAAGAAATATAAAAAATATTTGTAATACATTTCTTTTTAATATTGATTACATTGAATATTTGAAGACTATAATGATGGTGATGCCAAATATATCTTCACTAGGGGAGATAGGGTCGCAACATGATAGTTTAGTTGAGCCTTGAGTATATTTTAATCTTGAATGATGAATTATAAGTAATATTTTTCTTATATTTCTTCACCTATTTTCATAGTACTTGTTTCCATTCCTCTAATTCCACTGGTGGAGGAAGAGAGACATATGCCAATTATTATAAGCATTTTCCTAACCACACATTCCAAGAGACGAATATATTCTATAGTATATCCATAAATATGAATCAGCCATGGATATTGGGTCCGAGAATATAATGGAAGGATAAATAGTCATCGTGGCCATTGAGACCATCCCTTTTGTGTTTCATGGAATCAAAATGTTTGAACATGTTATTTTCAAAATAGTTAATAAATATCATTTTATGAGTTTTTTTAAAAAAACTAAAAGATTTTTTTATTCCATCATCTAAAATTAGATGATTATGATTCTGCTTCCACATTTTGGAAGGGTGATATTTACACTAATTCCATTCATGGGGTGGCACCATAGTATGTTTTAGGGGTCTAAGAGTTGGTTCTAGAATAGAGGCATGTTTATGAATAATCGAAATTTTTTCTATTTTATGAACTATATATAAATTTGTTATTAGTGTTGGATGAGAATTGGTTATATAAAATTTGATAATATCCTCTAACCACTAATAAACAATAAAAAAAATCACAAAATCCACGGGGATATTTCATTGGAAATATTATGGTTTTTAATTTTTAGAGACCCTGTTTTTCCTTATAAGACTATGAAATATTTGAACATATATTTTAAGAGCTTGAATGAAAGATGAAATTTGATTCTAATTCCATTTGTTCCTAGAAGTAAATTTATAATTACATTAAATAGATTCAATTGTTTGTTCCGATTGTTTCTTAAGGAAAATGGGATAACAATTCAATGAAAGGTCATATCATAAATATGATCCCACGTTTAAGTCTATAACACACTATTTACCATAGGAGTGACAAAAATTGGATGATATGGGGCATCCATATATCTCTCCCATTGTCAGTGAATTAATTAGACTAATTAAATATATTAATTAAATTAAATTATTATTTTGACATAACTGAAATATATAAAAATATATATACATTGGGGAAGCCTTCATACTAAGTTTCATTGACAATATGAGGATTCTATAGAATCTCATTCCTCTTTTTGTTGGTGGATAATAATGAATGACGATGAATCTCTTGATTAGAGAACATTAGAGTGCAGTGAAGGAAATAACTTCTTAAATTCAATTGGGAGAATGTTATTCAACAATGAGTCATCAAACCTCTAGTTAAGACACTTGTAACTGTGGATGAAAACATTTTTGATTAAATTGATCGATCATGAGAATCTTTATTATTGTTGAAACCAATTTAGAATCATTTCTTGTGCCTTTGTTCTATTTTAATTGGTTAATATTCTTTTTTATAACCTAGATATTACATTTCATGATCTTTGACCAATAAACCCTTAAAATAATCAATAAACTCTTGATTTTGTAACTCTTCTCTTCAACTGAATTGTTTTATCACTGTTTGGACCATGTGGTATAGGTTTGACATTTGCAAGTAGTATCTTCCTCAATTGGTCCACCGGGTTCACTATGAATGTCACGACCTATCCTCGGGGCCCGTGTCGTGACTACCCCAAGCCCGCCTTCCATAGGCCAGGGGCTGGCGACTAGCACCAAGGCGTAAATCCTGGTAAAAAGGGAAGGCATTGCCTTTGTAAAGTAAACAAACACCACAGAGAAAGCAAGCAGTAGAAGTAAACACTAAGTTAAAACTGAGTACAACGGTAAGTGCGGAAAAGTAAGTGGGCCAGAACACAAACCCAAACTAAAAGTAAAGTACAACTCTAAAGGGGAAAGAATAAAATGAAAAGTAAATCCGCAACGTCGAGTCGTCCACTGGAAGTCCCACCTGATGGGTGGGTACAGATAGCCTCCACAGCTCCTTGGGTCCAGCCATCCGATCTGAGTACGTCTCGCCCAGTTGTCCACCTCCAGGTACTGTCCTGCTACGGAAGCCTCCACCACGATCAGCGATGTCCGTCGTCTACAACCAATACAACGTAGTGCGGGCATAGCCCATGCAGGGGTGAGTATAAGCTACTCAGTAGGCACCCCGAGACCCCCGAAGGTCTCCCAGAATCCAAAAAGGATAATCCATAAATGAAAGATACAATCACTAAGTAACATCCGGAACTGCTTAGGTATATACCCATACATATACCTAAGACATCAATTCCAGTTCGGCTCCAACACCCGAGCTCAAGTACAACCCAGTCCACATAGGAAAGCAAAACGTAAATCCAAATAGGATAGCTCAACACAATCGACAATGGAAAGCAAAATAGGATTCATCTCACATAGGTATACTGATTCGTATGACGATAGAGATGATCAGATATACCACTGATTCATCTAAGATGTCGGACCCACAAAGGATCGATAGGTACTAACCCCCGGAATGACCCACAAAGGATCTGACCCACAAAGGATTGATAGGTAACTAACCCCCACAATGACCCACAAAGGATATGACCCACACATGATCGATAGGTAACTAACTCCCACAATAACCCACAAAGGATCTGACCCACAAAGGATCGATAGGTAACTAACCCCCGCAGAGACCTATACAGGATCAGACCCACACAGGATCTGTAGGCGCAGACCCACACAGGACCACTGAGCGCAGACCCACACAGGATCGGACCCACAAAGGATCTGTAGCACTGACCCACATAGGATCGCGGAGTTCTGAAGTTGTCGTCGTCGAATCCACTGATGATTTCTGCACAGTCGTTGTCATCACAGTCGTAGCCATCACTAGGGTTCCCGTACAAAGAAAGCTCGTTCGAGAGGGTCCGCTCCACGAACCAAGAGGCTGATACATCAACTGACATATAGTCCAGAGGTAAAGTATTCAAAAGATCCGTCTCGCCAACAGGAACTCAACGTCGCAGACGGTGCATCATTCAGATTTTGGGTCTGAGAGTTATTGGCTTTTTCGTCTCAGGGGCCCGGTTGGTTTTTAAATCAAAACCTACCCGACAGTACTCCAACTGTGTCCAAAACTCGGGCGGAGTAATCCAAAAGATCTGTCTCACATAGATGAATCAATCAAAGTCGACGGTACGTCAATCGGACGTCCAGAGCTCAAGATATGAGTGTTTCTGCTCCGAGGGCCTGGATGGTTTCGTGTACAAACCATCCCGGCCATACACAAAGTACTCCAAAACCTTGAGTGCGATATAAAGAAATTACCGTCTCGATCCAAGGATCGCATTGCTGCTGACGGTGCGTCAATCAGAGGCCCGAAGCTCATGTTATGAGCAAAAGACCGAAAAGGTCCGAAAACGGGGGGTCTGGGCCCGGACCGACCTGGACCAACCCCCCTGGGTCGGCCCGAACCGGGTCTAGGTCCGACCCGGCCGGCGCGGCCCGGCATGGCTGGGGTGGCTCGACCACGCCTAGGCACGACCTGGCCCGAACCGTCGGGTCGGCTCGGCCGGTTACGGCCGAGTGGAGCGGGGGGCGTGCTGCCCCCACATGAGAGAACCACGACCCCGTGTGGGGCCGCCCTTGCCAGCGGATGCGGCCAGGCTGCCGCGTCCCGTGCTCCTCCAGTCCCGCGTGGTCATGGGACCGCGCTATTGACGCCGCGATGGTTCTCAACAGTGGCGCGCCGGGCGCCGCCGCCTTCCTCCGCTGGCGTCGCCGTGCTGGTGTGGGGCGCAGGCGGGTCGCTCCGCGGACCACCGGATGAGTTCCGGTGGTCAGAAATTCACGTCGTCTTCACCAAAGGTCCTCCCGGGGTCTGTCCGTCACTGCGAGGACCCCGTTTCGCCTGTGCGGCATGCTTTTTAGACGTCCTCCGTTTTGCACACCAAGAACGAAAGGGGCAGTGGGTTTGGACTTGTTCGTTAGTCCGCACCCACCGGGTTAGCAGTTTTAAAAGTCTCACAACAAAAAAAATAGTTTAATCAAATGCCACGGGTATAAATCACAACGATTTAAATAAAACAAACCCCTATCTCGTCGTTGTTATCGAACGTGAGTTCTTCACGTAATTGACCGTCACAGAAGGAGAGGATCATCGCATCGCGGAAGGGCGTCGCGTCGACGATCTCCGAGGGTATAAAGATAACACACAAATTTAATTTCATGTTTAAACCCATGTTGAGGATAAAATCCACAAAGAAATTCAAAAGATCCGTAATCCCCTACCTCAATCGGTGTTGATCGAAGATTGTTGCGGGGAAGAAACGTCGCGGAAGAAGCGTCGCGGAAGGAGAATCATCGGCGTCGCGGAACACGGCCTCGCGTCGTCGATCTCCGAGGGTTCGGTGTTCTTTGTGTTCTTCACGTTCCTTGCGAAGGAGGATGAAGATCTCAAACCTTAGATTCTTCTCCAAATCCTCTCAATGAGCAATCCTCAACAAAGACATGCATTGGTCTTAATTCATTTACATGCCAACAATTTGAAAAACAAGTTAAGAAATGAACCATTAATTTGGTGAATTAATGATAACGACATAACTGTCCAATTAATAGGGGCTTTAAGTGTTTAGAAAACACACCAGTTGAATTTCATTAAAGTGGAGTTTTCACGGGTGCGTTACTTAGGGGGATAAAAACAGTGGGGCTCGTGTAGGTCCCACCTCACAAATATCCTACCAAGAGGGTAGGTTATTTTGGGTTCCACCCTATTCGCTTCAACATAGCTTAAGTGGCATTAAGTGTCTTTAAGTGAAAATAAATAAAGTTGCCGCATCACGTTATTTTATTTTCATAACTTAACCCCAAAAATTAAAAACCACACCCGAGAAAACGCATCTCCGGAAAAGGCGTTTCTAAGCAAATATCGGCGATGTGATTCCATTGATGCCCTCAGAATTTGATTCCGAGCACCGATTCAAATGTTAGAAAACCCCGCTCATTCATTCCGTGAACGTACCCGAGCCATACTTCGGAAAATGATTCCGGGCACACCGGGCCTCGGAATCAGGTGCTGTTTGAAACTGCATTCTGGTAAAATTCCAATGAAAATTAAGAAAAAAATTTCCTTGAATGTTACGGGTCTTTAAATCACTCCCACCTCAGGGATTTACCTCCCCGTAAAGATACATCATAAACTAGGGAAACAAATGTGGGTACTAAGCACGCATCTGAGCCTCCCTCTCCCATGTTCTCTCCTAGAGGTTCCCGTGCTACCATCTAATGCGCATTAGAGGAATCGACCATCCACGTAGGACCCGCTCCTGTCAATCCTCTATCTCCACCGAGACTTCCACAAAATTCACCCCATCATCAACGTCTAGCTCCCTATGGTCAATGATATGTGTCGGGTCGTGCACGTATCTCCTCAGCTGAGATACGTGGAACACGTCGTGCACCCGGTGCAACTGAGGTGGTAGAGCCAGGCGATAAGCCACCTCGCCAATCCTGCTGAGGACCTGGAAGGGTCCGATAAAGCTTGGAGATAACTTGCCGCCTCGGCCAAATCTCCGCAATCCACGTCCAGGTGACACACGCAAGAAGATGTGGTCTCCATCCTCGAACTCTAGTGGCCTCCACCTCCTGTCAGATTAAGACTTCTGCCAGCTCTGAGATGTCCTCATCCTCTCCTGGATGACCTGGACCTTCTCTATTGTGGCCTGGACCATCTCTGGTCCCAAAAGTGCTGACCCCCCAGGGTCTGTCCAGCACAAAGGAGATCTGTAAGGTCTGCCGTAAAATGCCTCGTATGGTGCCATCCCGATGGTGGAGTGGTAGCTTTTGTTGTAAGCAAACTCTACCAAGGGTATGTGGTCCTCCTAGATGCGACTGAAGCCGAGGACACATGCGTGGTGCATGTCCTCGAGAGTTTGAATGGTCCTCTCCATCTGGACATCCGTCTAATGGTGAAAGGCAGTGCTCAGACGTAGCTGCATCCCGAACACCTCCTGCAGACCCTTCCAAAGCCGGGAAGTAAAGCGATCATCTCGATTAGAGATGATAGACGATGGACCACCGTGAAGCTGTACAATCTCCTGGACATATATACGTCCCAAGCTCTCCACTAAGCCCTGCTCTCTGATGGGTATGAACTGAGCTGACTTGTTGAGTCGGTCGAAAATCACCCAAATGGATTCGTGACCTCTGGAAGTGCATGGAAGTCCATTCACGAAGTCCATAGATATCCCGTCCCACTTCCACTCCGGGACCTCCAACGGCTGTACCAAGCCTGCTGGTACCTGATGCTCTGCCTTCACCTACGGGCAGGTGAGGCATCGAGAAACGAACTCTGCCACAGCCTTCCTCAGGCCTGGCCACCAGTGCTGTCGTCTGAGGTCCTGGTACATGTTTTCCACTCCAGGATGTACCGCCAAGGGATAAGTGTGAAACTCTCTCAACACCTCCTCCTGTAAATCAACGAGTACCAAGGTACTTCCTCTAAAAAGGACGATGTGCTCTGCTCCAAGGGAGAAACCACCAGGTGCCTGACCTGAGGATATTTGTGCATGCCACATCATACAGTCAGTGTCCCCACGCAGTGCCTCTCTGACCCACTGTAGTAGTAGAGGGGTGACTGTGAGAGACTGAAGGAAGGCTACTCCATCCCTATCCACGAAGGATATCTGCAAGGCGGCTAGCTTCTCTGTCGCCTACTCAAGTAGTTAAATGCCCGTCCTCTTGCTGAGAGCAACGACTACTACGTTCCCCTTCCCAGGAGTATAGACTATCTCAAAGTCATAGTCCTGGAGAAATTTTACCCATCGCCGCTGTCGCAGGTTCAGGTCCTTCTGAGAAAAGATGTACCTGAGACTCTGATTGTCAGAAAAGACTGTAAAGCGCTCACCCATCAGGTAGTGTCGCCATGTCTTCAGAGTGAAGACCACTGCTGCTAACTCCAGGTTATAGGTAGCGTAGTTCTACTCATGCGCCCTAAACTGACATGATCCATAGGCGATCACTGACTGCTCCTGCATCTGGACACATCTGAGTCCGGTCCCTGATGCATCGCAGTAGACTACGTAACCTACTCCGTCCTCAGGCAACCTCAAGATAGGGGCACTGGTCAATCTCTGTCTCAGCTTTTGGAAGCTCTGCTGACTTTTGTATAACCACACAATGGGTTTCCCCTTCTTCGTATGAGCTGAGAGTGGTGTTGTGACTCTGGATAAGTCTGGAACAAATCTCCGATATTATCCAGCTAGTCCCAAAATACTCGGCACCTCCATCACGCTCCTAGGTGGCTCCCAAGCTAGCACTGCCTCGATCTTCGCAGGATCCTCTGCGACTCCCGCCTCAGAGATGATGTGTCCCAAGAAGTGGACCTCACGTATCCTAAACTGACACTTCGAGAGGTTTCCATAAAGCCGGTGCTCTCGATGTGTGTCCAGTACTACTCGCAAGTGGTAGGTGTGCTCCTCCTCAGTTGTCGAGTATATCAAAATGTCATCGATGAAAACCATGACAAATCGATCGAGGTATGGCTAAAAGATCCTATTCATGAGGCCCATGAACACTACTGGAGCATTGGTTACGCCGAATGGCATAATCAAGAACTCATAATGGCCATACCGACATCTGAAGTCCATCTTCGGCACGTCCTCGTCCCGAACTCTGAGCTGATGATAGCCTGACCTGAGGTGTACCTTCGAGAACCACCGTGGTCCCTTGAGGTGATCGAAGAGGCCATCAATCCTCAGTAGCGGATACTTGTTCCTCACCGTCACCTGGTTCAGGCGACGATAGTCGACACAAAGTCAAAAGCTCTCATCCACCTTCTTGGGGAACAAAATCAGGGAAGCCCAGGGTGAAACACTGGGTCAGATGAATCCCTTGTCCTGCAAGTCCTCCAACTGTACCCGTAGATCTCGAAGCACAGCGGGGGCCATCCGATATGATGGAGTCGATATCAGGGGTGTCCAGGGGTATAGATCAATATAAAATTCTACCTCTCTGCAAGGAGGTAGCCATGGGACGTCGGCGGGGAAAACGTCCGCATACTGATCCACCACTACATGAAAACTTGGACTCTTCATGTAAACTTCTCCTAGGATGAGGCTAGACAATTGATGAGTGATGGGTTGTCCTGTCCTCTACGAGAGTCCATCCTGTGCTGTGAAGGCTCCCTTCTCGCCAATGAGGGTGAAACTGCTCTCGTCGGTGCATACACATCATACCTTGCGCCTAATATAGTTAATCGGTGGCTCGGAGGGTAGAGGTACCGCCGGTGCCTCCGCTGTCAAAGGGCCATGTACCGAAGCCTCGTCGCTCGGCGGGCTGTCATCACGTAAAACTCTCGGATCCCTAGCTAGCTGCCGTCGTGGGCCCATACTGAAAAGAAATAGGTGCACCATGGTCAAACAATATACCTACTGAGCTGACATAAAGTAATCACAAAGAAAACTTTAAACACACATGCAATTAATATCTTCATGCATTAAGTCAGAAATTAGAAGTCAGTGTCCTGGTGTACGGATACGTCGGCCACTGCACCAACACTAGACTCCCTGGACTGATAACCACACCCAATACGATTAACACTATTGCTTCACATAGAAAAAGATCAGAGTCCCAAGTTCTATGGTAGAACCAAACTCCATTGATACCAATTTGTCACGACCCATCCTTGGGGCCCGTTCTGTGACTACCCCAAGCCCGCCTTCCATAGGCCAGGGGCTGGCGACTAGCACCAAGGCGTAAATTCTAGTAAAAAGGGAAGGCATTTCCTTTGTAAAGTAAACAAACGCCACTAAGCAAGAAAGAAGTAGAAGTAAACACTATGTAAAAACTGAGTACAACAGTAAGTGCGGAAAAATAAGTGGGCCAGAATACAAACCCAAACTAAATGTAAAGTACAACTCGAAATGGGAAAGCAGCAACTGAAAAGTAAAGCCGCATCTTCGATTCGTCCAATGGATGTCCCACCTGAAGGGTGGGTACAGATATCCTCCACATCTCCTCGGGTCCAGCCGTCCGCTCCGAGTACGTCTCACCCAGTGGTCCACCTCCTGGTACTATCCTTATCCGCAAGCTTCCACCACGATCAGCACTGTCTGTCATCTGCAACCAAGACAACGTAGTACGGGCATAGCCCGGGAAGGGGTGCGAATAAGCTACTCAGTAGGGACCCCGAGACCCCCGAAGGTCTCCCAGAATCCACAAAGGATAATCCACAAAGGAATGATACAATCACGAAGTAACATCCGGCACTACTTAGGTATATTCCCATACATATACCTAAGTCATCAATTCCAGTTCGGCTCCAACACCCGAGCTCCAGTACAACCCAGTCCACACAGGAAAGTAAAACGTAAATCCACATTGGATAGATCAACACAATCCACAAAGGAAAGCAAAACAGGATTCAGATCACATAGGTATACTTCTTCGTATGACGATAGATATTATCTGATATTCCACTGATTCATCTAAGCCGTCAGACCCACAAAAGATTGATAGGTACTAACCCCCGCAATGACCCAAAAAAGATCTAACCCACAAAGGATCGATAGGTAACTAACCCCCACAATGACCCACAAAGGATCTGACCCACACAGGATCGATAGGTAACTAACCCCCGTAATGACCGACAAAGGATCTGACCCACACAGGATCGACAGGTAACTAACCCCCGCAAAGACCCACACAGGATCAGACCCACACAGGATCTATAGGTTCTGGCCCACACAGGACCGATGAGCACTGAACCACACAGGATTCGACCCAAAAAAGATCTGTAGCAATATCCTACGTCATATCGTTGAGTGCTGAAGTCGTCGCCATCGAATCGACTAAGGATTTCTGCACAGTCGTCGTCGTCGTCACAGTCGCAGCCATCACTAGGGTTCCCGCACACAGAAAGCTCATTCAGGAGGGTATGCTCCAGGAGCTGAGAGGGTGATACATCAACTGACACATAGTCCAGAGTTGATGTATCCAAAAGTTCCGTATCGCCAACAGGAACTCGACATCGCAGACGGCGCGTCAATCGGACGCCCGATTTAAGAGTTATTGACTTTTTCCTCTCAGGGGCCCGGTTGGTTTTTACGTTAAAACCAACCCCACCATACTCCACCTGCGTCCAAACCTCGGGCGGAGAAAGTGAAAAGATCCGTCTAACATAGATGAATCCATCAAAGATGATGGTACGTCAATCAGACGTTCAGAGCTCAAGATATGAGCGTTTCCGCTCCGAGGGCCCGATTGGTTTCGTGTACGAACCAACCCGGCCAAACCCAAAGTACTCCAATACATGAGTGCGATATACCAAAAAGACCATCTCAATACAAGGATCGCATCTCTGCTAAAGGTGCGTTGATCGGAGGCCCGCAACTCAAGTTATGTGTAAAAGAACGAAAAGGTCCGAAAACGGGGGGTCTAGGCCCGGACCGACCTGGCCCACCCCCCTTGGTCAGCCCGAACCGGCGGGTCAGCTCAGCCGGTTACGGTCGAGCGGAGTGGGGGCGTGTTGACCCCATGTGAGAGAACCACGACCCCGTGTGGGGCCACCCTTGCCAGCAGACCCGGCCGGGCCGCCGCGTCCCGTGCTCCTCCGGTCACTCGCGGTCATGGGACCGCGCTGCTACCGCTGCGGCTTCAGCCCTGGCGGTTCACCACAGCGGCACACCGGGCAACGCCGCCTTCCGCCGCCGGCGCCGCCGTGCCGGCAGGGCATGCCGGCGGGTTGCTCTGCGGACCAGCATACGGGTTCAAGTTGTCGGAAATTCATGATGTCTTCGCCAAAGGTCCTCCCGGGGTCCGTCCTTCACTACGAGGACCCTGCGTCGCCCGTGCGGCCTGCATCGTCGACGTCTGCCATTTCGCACACCAAGAAAGAAAGGGGCGGTGGGTTCCGACTTGTTCATTAATCCGCACCCACCACGTTAGCATTTTTAAATGTATCACAACAAAAAAATAGTTTAATAAAAAACCGTGGGTTTAAATCACAAAGATTTAAATAAAACAAACCCCTACCTCGTCGTTGTTGTCGAACGTGAGTTCTTCACGGAATTGACCATCGCGGAAGGAGAGGATCTTCGCGTCATGGAAGGGCGTCGTGTCGATGATCTCCGAGGGTTTAAATAAAACACACAAATTTAATGGCATTTTTAAACCCATGTTGAGGATAAAATCCACAATGAAAATTAAAAGATCCGTAATCCCCTACCTCAATCGGTGTTGATCGAAGATTGTTGCAGGGAAGAAACGTCGTGGAAGAAGCGTCGCGGAAGGAGAATCGTCAGCGTTGCAGAACACAACGTCGCATCTTCGATCTCTGAGGGTTCGTCATTCTTCGCGTTCTTCACGTTATTCACATTTTTCACGAAGGAGGATGAAGATCACAAGCCTTAGAGTCTTCTCCAAATCCTCTCAACGAGAATTCCTCAAGAAAGAAATGCGTTGGTCTTATTTCATTTACTTGCCAACAATTTGAAAAACAAGTTATGAAACGAACCATTAATTCGGTGAATTAATGTTAATGACTTACTGTCCAATTAATATGAGCTTTAAGAGTTTAGAAGACGCAGTAGTTGACTTTCATTAAAGAGTAGTTTTCGCGGGTGCGTTACTTAGGGGGAAAGAAACAGTGGGGATCGTGTGGGCCCCACCTCACAAATATCCTACCAAGAGGGTAGGATATTTTGGTTTCCACCCTATCCACTTCAACATAGGTTAATTGGCTTTAAGTGAAAATAAATAAAGATGTCGCATCACTTTATTTTATTTTCTTAACTTAACCCTAAAAAGTAAAAACCACACCCGAGCAAACGCAACTCCGGAAAAGGCGTTTTTAATTAAATACCGGCGCTGCGATTCCATCGGTGCTGTCAGAATTTGATTCCGAGAACCAGTTAAAAAGTTAGAAAAACCCGCTCATTCGTTCACTGAACGTACCCGAGCCAAACTTCGGAAAATTATTCTGGGCACACCGGGCCTCAGAATCAGGTGCCGTCAAAAAATGCGTTCATGTAAAATTCCAAAAAAAAATTAGAAAAAAATTTCCTTGAATTTTACTAGTCTTTACAATGAATTCATGTGTGAGGGATGGATTGAAAAATCATGGATTTATCTAGGTTTCATGTTGGTTTTGGGTGATTTATTTGTTGATTCGATGTCTAAATAAATAGTAGAGTGTAGAAGAGGCATGTTATATGTGTGGTGAACCTCAAAATACTAATGGGTACAATTTTTCAGAAACTGAATGGCCATAATAGGTAGATCCATTTTTTGAGTACGAATGAGTTTTGAATCAAAGATGAAAGGCTGGATAAGAGGCGTAGAGTTCAGACATGAGATACACTGAAAAATGAAACTATAAACCATATATATTGATTAACAAATGGCACATAGCCCATATGCTGTGATAGCTATGGTTTTGAGAATTTATAATTATGCAACACTATGTAGAACTCATATATATAGCTTACATATTCCCCAAGTAGATGATACATGTGGAAGACCACATGATATGACACAAACCATGTGCCCATGTACATGGAAACAACATGAGACAAGGGTGACACTCCGTGTGAATATTCATACCAAGTTCTAACATACTCAGACATGGGATGGATTCACATTCATAAAAAAGTATATAGGGAAGACCCTGAGTGGAATGGGAACACTGTGTAGATCCCATATAATCCTTGTATCCATAAAATTTATTAAATATGTGTACCTATAGAGATATAAATATTTTATTGGGTGAGACCACAAGAAGTGTGGGTCCCCTCACATTCCATGTACCACTTCATTCCTTTTTATAAACATAAAATGCTAATATCTTCTTTATTTGGACTCAGATTTGTGGTGGGGAATAGTATATCATAGGGTTTTCCCCATATAACGTGATTGTCACCTTGTTTTTGGATTCAAGAATATGATGTCAGAAATTTTTTAGAATGTAACTTTTTTAGGGGATGCACGATAATGGTAGTGATCACACTAGAGAAACGTAATAATTACATATAGAACCCACTTGTTGGGATAGGCATGGGTACTCAATTACTAGAGTGGAAGCCTCTACCTGGGCTAGGATGGGTCCTCTATAGATGCCAAAAGTGAAACCTTCCAGTTGGTCTGGGCATTAAGCATATACCATTACTATGGAACCCTCATATTGGTAGAAAACATTTATATTCTATCAACATCTATAATGGAACCATATAGTTGTGCTGGGAAAGGGTCCTCTACCATTATAGTGGAACCTTGTTGTTTTCATAGAGAATTTATCCTCTATAGACTTCTAGAATGGAACACTCTAGTTAGATTGGGAAAGGGTCCACTAAAATTAGAGTGGAAGACTCCTACTAGGCATGGCATGGGTCATCTACCAACTATTAGAGTGGAATCCACATGTAGGGACAAATTATTCATTTTATATCTATCCACTTAGTAGAATCATCATGTTTTACCAAGTCATGGGTCTGCTACCACAATATTTTTTCCATTGTATTGTGTAGAAAAGTGATTTTTCATGGATTGAATTGTATGGTTTTGGTTGGGTAGAAGCGCAAGATGTTTGGTATCATTGTTAGACATATGGAACTATTGCTGACACTTTTATTAAACTAGGTTGTGAAATGTAGATCCCCTTTCTCTATAATTTGGGAACATTTTAGTCAATATATATATATATATAAATATTAATCCATAAATTTGGATTTGGTTACACGCCTTCCATGGGTTGAGGAGACACTTAGGGTATGCCACATGATTTCTATATTTATATTTTCATTATATTATGATGTTACTCTCATACATGGGGTAGAAAAGACAGGACCTGTAGTCTATCTACACACTGCGTTGATCCCCTTATGCATAGATGAGGTTACACGTTCTATTGTTTTGGGTTGAGATGAATCTTGTTTAATATATACTGTATTTATTTCCTATTTTATCTATTATTTATTACAATTCACCTTTTGTGTAATCCTACTGAGTTTGTATATTCTAAACCTTCATGGTATTTTCCCACATGTTACATTTCATATGAAGATGATAGATAGATCGGAAGAGACATCAAAGGAAATTAGGGATTCAAGGTCTTGTTGACCTCATATTGTGGTAGTATCTTGAAGATCATGAGATGGGATATCACAACATTTTAATTTATAGCTTTTTTCAGGTTGGTAAATATTTCTATTTGGGAATGTATATTTCAACTTTACATTTTGGATTTCACGTTCATACTCTTGTACACCATTGTTGATTTTCACGTTTGATTTTTATATATAACTATTTCGTTATTTCTATATTCCCCTTCACTTCTACATTGATATGGTCAGGTGTTTGGGTAAACGTACATTAGAAAATGGCCCTCAATTTAGGATATTTTTTTCTTCACTTTTCCCCATCACAATCAATAGAGGTTGGTATGTGGTAGTTCGGGCTCAATCCCTTGTTTGAGATGATTCATGATAGATTGGTGTTAGATATGTTCATTCCATGGAATGATTTCTAGAATAGTCCCATTTTTAGGATTTGATTGGAATAATTAATCAATTTCAATGTATTTAGAGTGTTACTCTCATGCCAGGAAATCTAGTGATGGTATGAGTAGCCAATGTATCCATACAATAGGACCTTAACTACCATATTAATGACTCATAACATTGATTATTTTTTAGAGATCAATAGTAAATGAATAATATATGATTAGCACATTTAAATTCATTCTTGATTTTGATCCCCATTGATTATATATATATGTTCTCATATGAAGGTGTAACATCATGATAACATACAAGATTCTATTATAAAGACATCCTTCTAGAATAACATATCTCTTTTATGATGATGATACAATTACCAATGAGGACATTAATCGGGTCTCATACCACATGTGTGTTCCTCCATGTGCGTAGGTAGAAGAACCACCACCTGTTATGAAGCGAAACATAATCTTAGATTAGGTTTAATATGTACACATTCTAAGCACACTCCACGAGTTATAGTAATAGAGGCCACTGAGGTTTTGTGGCGAGCCAGATCCCCATGAAGCAGATGACTAGATGTAGTCAATATTTGAGTTTTTAGGATCATAGGAACACTGAGAGATCATGTGGTTGCACTGTGAGATTGCCTATTTCTTTGATATGCTAGGAAATGGTGGAGTCTTGTTACCACGATGAACGACATATCTATAACTACATTTCTTGACTCCCAATAACTATTCTGTTATGAGTAATTCCCCTCTTGGGTGAACTCATCATGGGTTCCATAGATTCTAGGCCATCATTTGCGATGTATGATATTTGATGAGTATGTTGTGAGGTTCTGAGACAGTACACAATACTCCCTCGACATGATATGGAATGGATACATCCAAGAACCAAAGGTAGAGTTGGAACTCCACAGTGATATACATGACAGTGTTGGTCCCTTATGAATTCTCACCAATGATGGGGTGATAGAGAAGGAACTAGTGATAGAGTAATTTCAATCATAAGGATATAGAGAAACTAGAGAATGTAATCTAAATCACAAAGTAATGTTTTCTATAATAGGTAGTAGGCACTCGACAGAAGGAAGGCAGAACAAGTGATCTTATCATGATCTGTCTCTAACAATTGGTCATGTGATATAGTGGCAACACATACAACCATGGTAGACCTGAGAGGGTGAGTTCTATGCTTCTGATGGCTGAATTAACATAGCACACGACGACCATACTAGAAACACTTAGGAGAATATATATATAGATAAAAACCTCAATGGTAGAGTTAACATTGTGATCTAGGATCCCCCAGTAGAGGGAAAGAGGTCACCAGGGTGGAAGAGCTGGAAGATGAGGAGGTTTATCCATGGACAGTGTATCATTCTAAGAGTTCATTATAGAACCACCACTAGGAATTCCATGTCCGACTAAAGGGATTGGACGTCATGGTCACAAACAACTAAATACTCAAGAATCATATCATCCAATATCGCACAAGATGATAAGAGTTAGGAAATGTGAGTTTTCATGTATTTCATCAGTATTATGAGGCATAACTTCCTGGCATTACTTAATTTCTATAATCACAATGAGAGAGCTAGATCACCCTATCAGGGATTTATCCCCGAACCTTCATCTTGAGGTTCCTACATGGAATTATTATTATAAATCATATATATTATTTAGTTCCAGCTTTGTATTAGTTGATAGAGGCTCATTGGGGATATTTTTTTCATCAAGATGGAACCCTATGACATAATAATAGGTATGAATTAGTTTTACATGGTCATAAACCAAATTGACTTCCATTGCAGAAAAGTCAGATGCCTTCACTTTGATGAGATGAGATTTACCTTTATGGGTGAGATAGATCTCATTGTTATATGAGAGAGTTTTACAAGAATAATATTGTTTCCCACCACCCAATTGTTGAAGAGTATATCCCATGCTATTTTAGGCTCTTTAAGAACTTAGATTAATTTAGTTGTGGAAGATTATATGTACCTCATACCCATGTACATTATTGGACTACATCTGAGGAGGGAGATGGAGTTTTTTTATAGAGTTCCTTCCCAATACTTCTCAGATATATATTTCACCAAATTAGGTGATCCTTATTGATCTATGTTATCATTATTTATTGTTGTAGGAAAATTGAAAGAAGGATTTCATCAAGACATGAGTATCCCCATGGTATATATGAGTGTTTTTCATGAAAAAAACAAATTGGAGCCTAGGGATTTGTGTGGATTATCATCGACTAAACCTTGATTATATAAAGAAAAATATATCTATTCTAAGGATTGGAAACCACATTGACCAGTTGTGAGGTTAAATATCATTCTTGAATATCAATATCTGGTCTGTATACCACCATTTCAGGGTTTTGGATGATGATATTTCCAATATATCATTCTAATTTCATCACAAATACTATGAGTTCTTGGTGTCACCCTTTGATGTCATTAATTACCCCAACCTGTTTACTGATTTTATGAACCAATATATTTTTTTAGTACATTGATTAGTTTTTTTTCTTCATCATCGATGTCATACTCAACTATTTGAATGAGGGTAGGAGCATGTAATGATTTCAGGTATGGTTCTATATTTTCACTAAGAGATATATCATTTTATTCATCTCTCAATGTGTCAATTCTTGATTAATGAGGTTCAATTTTGGGAGATTTAAATTTCTAATCATTGTTTAGTTGGGCACCCATTGAAGATTGACGTATTCCTTTCTTTGGAGCCACCAAATAGCTTGTCATAGGTGTGATGTTTTTTTTACATGGTGGTTAATACACATGGTTTTTTGATGAATTATCTAGGGATAAATCCCCCTTAATCACCATAAAATTAAAATGGATTCCATTTACCTACACTAAATAGTTACATATGGCGTTCACAGAGTAGAGGATGAGGCAGACAAGTGATGCAGTTTTAAAACTACAAGGAAAAGGAAATTCATTTAATAGTGTACTACAATGACTCAAGAGTACGTATTGGATACATGTTAAAGTAGTGGAAGACAGTTGTTTCATAAGTCCCAGATAGTCAACAACCCACAATAAGAACAACACGACTCAATACCAAGAGTAGGATGTGGTAGACTACACCCTGAGGATGTGGAGTCACTACCATTTGGGGGAGGGCTTTGGGGTTATCTCAGTCAATATGAGTCTCAGGTATATCTTTAAATATAGAGACTTGAACATAAGACAACTGAGCTTGTTGGAGTTACTATATGACTTTTAATAAATGATAGTATATAGTTTTATATTGGGAAATTCAGTAACAGATTCCCTTAGCAAGAAGTCCCAGGCTCACATGTTGGAGGATGCTTTTTAGTAGTTAGCTTCCTTATAGCTAACCTTTGTAGAGTAGGAGGGTGAAACTTTTCTTTAGTCTATTTTCCTTACTCCTTCTCTTCTCAAGTGTGTGAGAGATTCCATAATGGGATACATCGAATGTGATGTCTTCTGTGACTAGAAATCCTCAGGGGATTCACCATATGGATATTTGATTGGGAAGATGTATAGAGAAATTCAACATTAGTTTTGGTTGTTTGGAATGTGAAGGTGTGTTTTTTTGATTTTCTATTAGTGACTCACCTATCAATATGTTAAGTATATGAACTAGTATTGGTCATGTTTTTTGTATCCCCTTGAGATCTATGAGTAGATATGGGATGACATATCAATGGAATTTGACATCGGGATTCCATTAACCTCAAAGGGCCAATATTCCATCTGGGTGATAGTTTATTAAATTAGGAATTTGGAACACATCATTCTTATCATGGAGAAGAGTTCAGTAGATAGTTTTGTGTAGTCATACATACATGATATTTTTCACCTTTATGGTTTTCCCTTGATGATGGTATTTGATCTTGATTTGTAGTTCACATATTGTTTGTGGAGAGGAATACATGATTTTTTTTGTCCCAAATGAGGATGAGTATGACCTTTCAAATCATGATATATTGGTATAATGAATGAACTGTCCTGGTGTTAGAGGATATATTACGAGATTTCCTTTTTGACGTCAGTAGGATCTAGGAGGATCATCCTCACTTGGTATAATTTGCATACAAAAATAGCTACCACTTTACTATCATTCAAAATCCCTTTTATTCCAAATGTGAGAGAGCCTATAGGTATCCCTTTTGATGGAAAAATATTGGAGATACATCTATTGTTCTTATATATATTGTATAGGTGATTACAAATAAGGTCTAAGTCATCTATGATTTTATGAGGATTTCCCAGTGTTGAAAAAACTCTCACACACACTACCTTCATAGACACGTGGAGTTCGAATAGGGAGACATGGTTTTTTGAGAGTCTCCCCACAAATAATATTACAGAGGTTTATCTGGGAAGGAATTCAATATTCAAGGTTATTTTCACCATTCCAAATAATTCAGAGGGTTTGGTGAAGATAATTACCTCCTCTCCCTACTGCCCCAGTTGGATGTGGTTCAAAATGTCTTACATATGTCATAGTTTAGGAGATACATTTATAAACCCCCACACATCATCAAGTAGGATTAGAAGGATAGTGAGGATAGAGACACAATTGTAGATATCCTAGTGTAGTTTGAGGATCAATAATATAGGACCCTATATAGAGATTCTATCCACTTGGGTGGTGTTTTTTTAGTAATAGAACACGCATGATATATTCATGGAGTCAAAGAGAAGATACAGTCTTATTATACTATGTTTCTTGTTTATTTCTACTTTTTTAAGGTGAAAATATTGAAGGTGGGAATTATGTAGAGACTGTAACTTTTCCTCATAATACTTTCGAAATATTTATACATATATTTTCAGAGATATGAACGGAGGAAACAAGTGATTATGAGCCCCATTCTGACTAGACTTAATTTTATAAAAATATGTAGTAATTTTTTATTGAATCGACATAGTTTATTAAATAAAATGAGATAAATCTTATACGAGATAGTGGATAACAAAATTTATAGAATGGTTTATTCTAGAAAATGATTTTTCCACTTGGCGAGACGGAAACATTTTCAGCATAGGGAATTTGGATATCTATCCCATTATAACTGTGTTCATTGGGATAATTTATTAATTTAATTAAATCAATTTATTATTTTGACCTATCTAAAATATTCATAAAATCTCCGAAATGACGAATTCTATAGGGTTAGTAGTATAAAAACTAGGAGGATTCAAGAGCCTCTCTTTCCTCATTCAATTGGAAAATCATAAGGGATGATGAAGAATGTATAGATCATAGTAGATCAGAGAGTATAAAATGAAATGTATTATTGAATATTTGGGAAGGATTATACTTCAAGAATAAATTATCCAATATTTAGGTTAGACACTTCTGATTATGGATTATGCACTTTTTCATTAAATTTATTGATCAAAATCAACTTTTATATTGTGTGATCTATCATATATACATGTCATCAAATATGTATGGGATTTATATATTATTATTTGGTTTTCAAACAATAGATATATCCATTCATTATCATTTCTAGGAACATTTATCAATGATCAATAATTTTATTTGTTCCTTTCACCATCAACTGCTTTGAGTTCTTCATGATTTGTACACTGTAGAATTGTTTTAAGATTACCTGGTGCTACCAAGGAAGATAAGACCTCTATAATAATGATGAATTTACATGTGAAGGATATATGGATGACTTAGGGATTAACATGGGAAGTTTTAGGGTTTTATGTGATCGATTTGTATGTTTTTATTCTGAATCAATGATGCAAGGCAGTGGAGACATGCTAGACATCACATGAATATCTGAAGACCAATTGTGATCATTTTTTATCCTCTAGATGGTTAAAATGATGAACCATGACCAGATCCACCATTTTATTAAAGAACAAGACTATAATAGAAGAATAATGGTTGGATCATATTCATAGAGTTATTATCTGATAAACTATGAAAACTGGGAAAATAAATCATATAACTTGATAAACACATGGTGTGTATCCCCTATGCTACTGCATATAGGGTGTTTAGAATTTATAAGGATGGAACACTATGTACCTATTCCTCGAGAGGAAGATATGTTTTTTGGAGTATGTGGCTAGTCACAAACCATGTTCCTGAATATATAAACATATCCATAGACATGGGTAACACACTGTATGAATTGAAATGTAGTGTATCTATGTACATAGACATTAAAAGGAAACACGGACAAAGAAAACACAAAGTCATGCTCCCAATAGTGTCTTGTGAATCCCGTGTAGATCCCCAATATGCAGTGTATCCCTATATGGTTAGATAGATGTGTGCCATTAAATAAACTTCTAGGTGATGGATCGAGAACACACGATGTATGTGTCCCCTCACACACCGTTTAGCCCTTGGTTCCATTTTAGGAAACATCAAACCATCATATCTATTATGTTTAGATTCATATATTTTCTGGTGAGTAGCTGATCCAATGTTTTTTTACATTTAAAAAAATTATGATTATCTTAATTGTGTAATTTGGGAATCAACATGAGATGGTTCTACAAATGGAACTTGTTTAGGTGAATCTAAATGAAGGAAGTGGTAACATAGGATCCCTAGATGTATTCTTAGTGAAACCCTCCAAATAGGATGGCATGGTACCTAATGAAAATATTGAAAACCTCTAGGGGGGATGACAATGAGTCATCTACAAACTCAGAGAGTGTAACCCTTTATCTCGATTGGTCATGGGTCTCCTACCATTAAAGTGGAATAATACTATTATCAAAGATCATGGTTCCACTATCGACTTCTTGAGTGAAACCATCCTACTAGGCATGGAATGGGTCATCCACCAATAGAGTGGAACCCTCTTGGGAGCACATAAAATGGTTACTATTTGAACAAATATTGTTGAACACTCCTTCTATGATGGAAAAGGGCCCTCTACAATCAAATTGTAACCCTCCAATTGGGTAGGGAATGAGTACACTATCGTCTATTAGAATGGAACCCTAATATTGGAACAGAATGTGGGCCTAATGTCTATCCACTGAGTGTAACCCTCATTGTTTTACCATATAATGAGTCCTCTATCTAATTATTATGGACCCATGACAATGTGACATAGTTTCAAGGAATGTATTGACTTGGAATGATTTTACTGGACGTACATGTGTGATTTGGGGCATCATTATTGGTCTTTTATGACTATTGGAGATACTTTTCTTTGATTAGGTTATGATAGGGATATCCCCCCCTCTCTCATTTGGTATTCTTTTAATAATAATTAATATTTATACCTTTGTACTCATACACTTTTTAACTATATACTCTCATACCACATGTTTCCAAGACATGGAACTATAGCAGCGGTAACACTATTGTGGTAGCACTGTTGCGGTAGAGTCCCTGTAGTAGATATTGTAGTGGCAACAGTACTATAGCAAGCACTGCAGCAGCTCAGGTAATGTAGCATTACTTTTCAATGAAGGGCTCTTTGGGCCAAAAAATGGGCTTGCAGGCATTGTATTCAGACCAGTTGGTCTTGGGCCTTCAGGCTATGTTATGGGTCCCCATCTACCCAGTTAGAAAGAGGTCATTGCTTTAAAATTATAAATGAAGCTTCGACCCCAACATTTAAAAAAACATGTTTCCAAGACATGTGGGGTTTCCCATAGGATTTCAGTATTTTTATTCGCATGGTTGGAGGAGGTTACTCTCATGCTGTGGTTGAAAAAAATATGTCTGTATTCTATACAAACACTACATTGAGCCCTTTGTTATTAGATGAGGTCACTCATTCTCTTTCATTGGGATGTGCTACATTTGGTTCACAATATATTCTCTATATATCCATGTTTTATTTCTTACTACCCCGGTTCAACTTTTGGGGAATCCAACACTGTATATATAAACCCCCTCATGGGATTCTCCTACTTGTATCATGTCTTCTAAAAATGATAGTTAGGTTGATAATGACATCATATGATCTTAGAAATACTAGGAAATGTGGACCATGTTTGTAGGTCATAGCTTTGAGACCAAGTGCTGGGCTCTCTAAGAAGTTTACTTTCAATATCTTTTTAGGTCGGGACATATTTCTGGTTAGGAAGGTATTTTACCCATTTACTTTTCATCTAGAATTTTTATATATTTATAGACCCTAGAAATTTCTCCTTTATGGTTTATATTCTAGTTGTTTCATTTTTTTATTCATCTGCACTTTTGTAATGACATGGTCTGGTGAGTGAGTATAGGTACATTAAGAAACAACCTTTCATTTAGGGCAAGCGTTTCAGTTTTTCTCTCTACCCACAGCCTATGGAGGTAGGCCAGGTGTAGTATCAGATCGATCCACAGTTTGGGTTGGTTCATGACACAACTCCACAAAAATATTTTCTATACATATCTCATGTAGGTGGTCCAAATGATGTTTCATGTTCATATAGTATAAAAATCCGTTTTATATATAGAGGAAATATAGAATCCTATAATTTAAATTTTACATGACATTATAGGGATCATAGATAATTATATTTCCCAGTATGGAACATAATTTTTTTTGGAAATATTGATTTCCTTCATCCCATTTTTCAAAAGACAATGTTTATAGGTGTATACACTAGAAAACTTTTTATCTCTATAGTGGCTTTATAAAGCATCTATGATTTTATAATTCCTATGATTTATATTTTCATTTAATAAGGCCACATAGATACCCAAATTTTGTCTTTTCAAGCTCAAGGTCACCATAGGCGGACCAATACATATATACATAAATATAAAATCATATTAGAAGAATGTTTAGGGCATATCATAATAATACATACTTTGGAACCTTAAATTTTTATTATTTTTATGTCTACATATATAAAAATATTATTTATTGAAGGATATTTGACATCTTCTATATGGTTCATCTCACAAAGTACACATATGATTCATAACATACAGAGAAAAATTCTTCATCGCCCATTGAATGGAAACAGAATAAAGGGTGATCTATAATGCTCAATAATGATAAAAATGGGAGACGAATTTTGATCACTATATATAATATTAACATGATAATTAGGTGAAAATAAAACGTGAATAACATTCTAAATTCATACCCAACATTTCATATATTAAAATAATTGTATTATGATTTAAAAGGTTATAAGGAATTAATCATACAAATATCAAAGAATATGTAAGATCATAACATAAGTATAATAACATGAAAATTTTATTGGAATAAATAGTGTTTCATCATCATAATAATATAAATAAAATTTCAAGGAAATCCAAAAAGAACTTTCTATCATTTTGGGATAGGGATTAATGCTCTTTTACCCTATTTGGAATCAGGATAACATATTGTGTATCAAATATTGGTTTTGAGATACCCCCAATTGTACCCTCTACTATGAATGGGAATAAAAATGTATCCTTTAACTCATAAACCCAAGAATTATCCACATGATTATAGGGACATAGTGGATGAAATCATAACATTATCAAAATATTTTCCTATGTCTTCCATAAGACCGTGAAACCATTCATCATTTCGTTATAGCATAACTGATGGAAAATAAAAAATTTAGTCAATATTTCATTATTATATTAAAATATCATCTTGATAAACAATAAAGACTGTAATATTAGATCATACACCTATAAAATTATAATAACCATTAAATAATTCTCTCATAAATTAAAATAGTTTTAAAATAACATAGGAACACTTCATGAGAAAAATACCCTTTCGTTTTTTGAAACATTTAATTATTATATTACTGTTTCTAGAATTTTAAGAAATACATTTTATTTTAAATGAAGATTGAAACTTTTATTGTTCAGTCCAAAGATAAGTCTAGTCAAGATTGAGAAAATATATGATTCTTAAGTATATGTAAAAACAACCATTTAATTCACACCTTTTGAAAAAGTTCAAATTTTAGAAAATGATTGGAAAATTAATTTTAAAACATTTCATAGAAATTAATATCTAGGTAAAAATAACATCAATAACTCATTAGATAATAGTAAAAACATTCTTCAAATTAATTTTTAGAAAATATACGAATGGAATGAAATGATTTCAAACTAAAAATTTATATAATGTGGGTTTTAATTAAATATTATTCATTCATACAAGTAAATAAAAGGATGAAATTTAAAGGAAGATGTATGATCATAAAAATATATTGAGATTAAATTACATGAGTTTTTTTAAAATTTGATTATTTAAATTGATAATATTAAATTTTAATATAAACGATCCTTTTAAAAACTGATATTTTTATATAAACCCTTTATCATTGATGTGACTTTAGAATCATGACCCCCAAAAAATAAATTTATTCAAATTAAACCATTAATTTAATGAGTATATTGATATTCATTATTCATTATAAAAAGGGTTGTATATACAGTAGAAAAAACCCATAGCTAATGTCTGATTTTCACTGTATGTGACTTTCCCCACATTTATAAAGAAATATAATTTATAATAATATTATGATGAAAATAAAATTCAAACATATAATTCCATAAATACTTTAAATATAACATATTATCACCACTTAATTAGAAATATTTATTTCTAATATTAATTTTAGTTGTTAACTACTTCATTATTTGTGTATGTTTTGGCTTAGTAGTTATAGTTTTCTTTTCATTGATAATGGTTCCATCAAATAAAAACTATAGTCATGTTATATTTATCATATTTAATGATTTTATATACATTTATATCCATTAATATGAATGGTTACTGAAAATGAATCACATCAGTTCATGATGTGGTAGTCCACATATATGCAAGGAAAAAATTATGATTTTCCATAATATATTATTTAATGAAGGAAGATAAGCTATTTTAATTCCAAAATCATAGTTATTAAATAAATATATTATATTATCATTAAATTATTCATAACATACTTCCATAAAATATAGTGATTGAATATATATCATATCATTACTTGGAGGTGGTAGTCCACATGTACTAATTAGCTACACTTTCATTACCTAGTATATATAATGGACATGGAGAATAGTTCTAATTTAATCATAATAACATCATAGTATTTTGGAAAAAATGGATGAATTTTTCTTGGTATGATATATTAGTTTTATAGGTAGTATAAGAAAATGGAATATGTAAAATAGTTAGGTAAAATGATTTTCTCATCATCAAGAGTCCTCATTTTTGTAACAATGTAAGACTTATTAGTATGTCTATATGGAAATACTAGAATATGTAGAACGAATATAATTGAAATTGGAAGGGTTTTTGGAAGGGATTGGTTGTTCAAGAAGAATAAAAGTCTTCTAATGATGGAGGAGAATATGTGTCCTTTTATATTTGAAGGGAATGACATATATAGAATTACTTAACTTTTTTTTATTAACATAAGGTAAAATTATCTCTAATAGGAGAATAAATTTCAATAAAATCTATGGAATGATTTTATATGGATTAAATTGCTTTTAAAATATTTTTTAGACATGTTTACGTGGATTTTTAGAGTTATATATTTATTTAAACACTCTGGTTAATCCATTATTACCCTAACATAGGAATAATTTTATTGAGGTTTATTATAATTCATTATGAACAAATAACATCAATTTTTTTGAAATTATTATTAAAAATATGATATTTATTTTTAAAAATTTTTATGGGAAATCAATGTTAAAAATATTAATTTTGATTTTTTTTGAAAAACACAACAGAAAACATATTTAGATAGCTAAATTCTAATACCATAATTAAGTGTAACTTAATTTCATTACAATAAAAAACTATTAGTTGAATTTTCTAATTATTATATATATAAGAAAAAAATTTATTTCAAATCATTAATAAAAATTGTTTGATTCATTTATAACATCAGAAAAACATTAGACACATTAAAATATTTAATTGATAAATAAATCGTTTTACCATCAAATTATTTTATATTAACTCATATCCATCATTTTAGTAGTGTTTGAATTATTATTAATAAATTTTAAATAATGTTTTTTAAATTTTTTTAAATAATCCGGAATTTATTAATTTATATGAAAAATCATATCACTTAAAAAATACATTTCTTTAGAAAAATTTGTATTTGATAGATCAAAATATTTTATTAAACCATTAATAATTATATTTAAAGAATTAATTTTTAATTTTTAATTATGGAAAATATTTCTATATATTTTTAATAGAATGGTTAGACCAATCCATAGTCTACAAAATAATGGATTTGGTAAAAAAATATCATATATATCAAGATTCATTTAGTCTTGGGGTCTCATATAACAAAACAGTTGAATACATTAAATTTACTTTAAAGAAATACATATTAAACATCAAGGTATAATACAAAGATAACTGAGGATACTTCTACAACACCACATCATTATGTTACCATGTAGATTCCATAAAAAAATGTTGTCCCCAAAAACTTTTCCCATGTGAGTAGTCATGTTTCAAAAAATATTACTTCTGCAATACAAAATCACAAATTGTTCATCCATATACTAAAGATCATTATATTGTGGTACAAAAATATAGTTTTAAACATGTGGAAGATAGGTATATACTTCTATAAAACAATACACATAAAACATATGATGATCTTCAGAGATTTTCCATAGAAGTACCATGTAATAACCTATCATTTATACTCAATTAAGAATCTGAAAGGTGCCAATATACCTTGCTCTCACCTTCCAATCCTATCAAAAAATCATAAAATAAATACATTGTTTAACTTAGAGAAATAATTCTCACCAAAATAAAATTTTAGATATTTTATTTGTTTTTTATCATATATATTCCATCGACTCTAGGATTCCCCAATGTGATGTGGAAAGGTTATAACCTTATTTATCATTTCCTTAGCCAGATATGGTCTAACTAGTTTTCTTTGTCATATTTTAACCTATATTATAAGAGTTTTTCAATTATTTTTACTAAGGTATTCATATAGGGAAATCTTAATGCCTGGGTGAAATCTATTATTATAATAAAATTCAATATAATAATGTTTTTTATGCCTAAAAACCATTACATATCAATAATATGATTTTATAATATTCATAATGTAATTAATAGTTCTCCCAATCTAACCATATGTATGGTATTTATAGGTAGTACTAATATACAACTCCTATTTTGGATCTTGATTAATAATTTACTTGATATTTTTATTAATTCTAATATCTTAATCAAATATAATATAAATCAGTTCTAAATTTATCTCTACAACTTAATTAATTAATATTTTATAAAAACAATGAAAATAGAAATATTATGTAATAGAAATGTGCTAAATTTGTATAGTGATCGACAATAACAAAAATATCATTATGACCATTAGATTTATTAGAGTATACTAAGATAAAAACATTGTGTTGTTTTCTATTTGTATATAGATATGGGGAATTATTTTAATATTATTATCGTCTTCTTCCACTAATTAATATATTTTTAGGCATACATCGATTAGAGATGAATACTCTTTAACACCTACTTTCATGTTATCCAACAAAAAATTATACTTAAGGTCTCAATCAATATTAATAATTCCTTATTGAATAAATAATTATTAGAAATAATCCTCATCCAATATATATTTATTAAATTATATTATAATTGGGACACATACCTTATTTGTTAACCATATCATTATATAAAAATCACTGTTCAGATCTAGAATATTTATCACCATCTATTGTAGCTCTACATCTTCCTTCTATAACAATTTAATCTTCACATGGATAGATAGTTGAACACTCATTTTTAAAAGATTGTTTCTCTCTACTTACATTAATACATCAAAATATAACCTTTTGAAACATATAAATATTTTATCCCATTTTATCATGATCATATATATTATAGATTAATATTTTAAACTCAAATCATCAGCCACCTTGTCTTCTTCCTCATAGTGGAACTTCATTGAACAATCATCATCTTTAATAAATTACAAAAACACAATTCAGTGAATTTTCAAATATATATATGAGAATTTATAATTTATTTTTTAGCTTTACATTTTATTTCACAACATTCGCCATATATATAAATCCTCCGTACCATTAAAGGAAAAATTATCCGATCTAACTCCACATCATAATATGGGTAAATTTTTTCAGGAACCTTTAAATAGAGTGATGAATAATCTATCACCATATCATTCCATATAATAAAAAATAATATTAACATAATAAATGAAGTAATATAGATCACAAAACCGTATTCTGTTATGTGTAGTGAGTCTATAGGTGTAATAACGAACCTTTACTCCATCTCCTTGACATTTTCCACACATTCCTTAGTCCAAATGAGTATTAAACCCATCTATGTTGAATTAGATAGTTTATTAGATATCCATGATAAATTACCCATATTCCATTGATAATTTCGGACCCATACCATAAAATTATGGATCTCAATTATTGTGGTTTTTCTCAGAAAATTTTATTAGCTTCACTGTTTGAACAATCCACTGATATACCTTCACTAGCAATCATGTGTACCAAAATTGATGTTTTATTTAACCAAAATTAACACTTATTGAATTTGGAATATATTTTATCCATCTTTATGGTCTTAAAAATAATTATAATGTTATGTTCATTTTAGTCCTTATATATGCAGTATATAAGAATACAGTGTATCAATACAACCACATGCTGATTGTGGTATCCTTTAGGAACACTATTCATTAAATTCACAAAAATTATCAAGGAAATAGTTAGTAAAATAGAATAAATATTACTTCATAATTTCAAAATCACATATTTGATATTATATTTGAAAAAGTGCGAGATTTAATTTTTTTTAAGAAATAAATTTAATTTATTTGAAATCTTGAGTTACATCCAACACACGGTTTTACTAAACCATTATATTCTAATAATATTATTATATAAAAATGATTGTTATAACCTCACTATTAGATATGGTTTTCAAAATAGTAATATCCGCACATAAAAATTTAAATATAATTTTTATCGTAAGAAAAAATAATGATAAAAATTATTTAATATTTTTAAATACATATATACTTTGAAATAACTTTTTATAAAAAAAATTATTTCATTGATTTGTACGAACAAATACTATATAAAATTTTCCCACTAATAAAATATTTGAATTTTAAAAATCTACTTGTTTTTTAATCAGCAAGGGAAAGTTAAATTTCAGAGAAATGTTAATAGTTTTCTGAGAAGATTATATTTTAAATGCATAAGACTAAAATAGTGTTTTTATTGAAAAATTAATTTTCACTAAATGATTTTTATAAAATCAACTTATATTTTTAATTTTTAGAAGAAAACTAATAAAAAATATATATATAATCAGTGAAATTTATGCCCTCATAATCGATTTAATATTTATTTATTATATTAAATGTTATACATTTAGAAAATTTCTCTTTTGTAAACCAATTTTTGGTCACGTATATAGGTTCTTATTTTAAATTAAATTCCACCACTTCTAGGAATGGAATTAGATAAACTAGAAAATATAATTGGAAGCAATAGAATTCATATTATTTAATAATGTAATGTTATTTTTTCCATAATTAATATTAATGATAATAAAAATTAATTATCATAGTAAAGGTTGTAATGGTGTCTTGTGTGTCAGAAGAGCTTATATTAAAATTAATATCCCATAAACATAGAATTTTTTATTGAATAAATTGGATTTCATATTTTGAATCATTTTTTAAAAATAATATAAAAATATTAATTTTAATTTTTGAATTAATTTGTATATTTATTAGGTAAATTAATATATACTAGTGAGAGTGGTGAAAAGTAAAATGGTAAGGGTGGAGAGACATATATTCAAAGTGAATGCGATAATTAAAAAATGTGTTATTTTAGTGGAGTTGCATTTAGAAAATATCACCACATTACTCTAATATTTATTATTTCTGGAGACACTTGGTTTGGTAGTGACATTAATTTATTGAAAAATTTTAGGTACCTAGAAAAATGAATCTTCACCTCATTTATTAAAGTACACACCCTCTCCTCTCCTGGTTGAAAATATTTTTTTGTTATAGTAGGATGTGAAAAGACACACTCTTCACTTATTTGCACATACCGAAATTTTTTTTATAACCATGAATTGAATAATTCATTTCTTTATTTAATTATTCATTTCATAGGTTCAATTTACAATTATTAATCCCTTATTAGAAGACATTTTTTCATTATTTAAATTGGTTATAAGAAGAATATGTAATCCTCCAAACCTAGAATTTTTACAATATATCTTCTTTCCCAACATAGAATTTTATTAAAATATGGAAAAATAAAAAACCCCACTGTCTCTTTTATAATTAGATTTTATTATGTTGATAGGAAACCTTCTACCCTTAACCTGTTCGATAAAATGGTATATAAATCCATCTATTCTATTTATAATGGACTACCACCTCATGAACCAATATAATTTGTTTTGCATCAATTTATTTCCTGTCTGGGTATATTTATTTTTTTAAATTATGAATATGATAATTATGACATAAAAATACTTATGGATTTATAATATCACATTGAAGTAAATACCTTTTCTATTTTTTGAAAAAAATTACATCGCTCGTGTGTACGATGGTCTACCGCATCAAAAAACTGACGCAATGTGTTTTGATGATTTATTTTTTATTAGATGGTAATGAGGATATATTTATAGAAAACTTACGGTATAAATTATATAATAAGTATTGTTGATTGGTGAATTATAGTTTAACTTTATTTCACTCCATTCATCGATCAAATTAAAAAAGTGTTGTTGCATACATATGACATTCGGTCTATATGAATGCTATAATTTAGCTTATATGTCTAAATATTATAAATTACTCTAAATGGATATATAATGAAAAAATATGAAATTTAAAGAATTTTTAAAATTATATTGACAATGGAACCATGATAAACATAATGGTAATAAGTATTCTAATCAAATACATAAACAAAAAAAGAATCTATTATTACCCAAAGTGTGATTTTGACATAGAATTGTTAATAAATGGGTTATTAAAAGTCTTATGTAAAAAAATAAATTGCATGATATATAATTTTATCACCATATAATAGTTTTATAATTAAAATAAATTTATTATATAGTAGGTTACATCATTTAGGAAAGAATTCAAGACACAGGGTCATGGATTGTCACCTCACTTTTATTTTCAGGGGACTCACACAATATTCACTTGTTGTTTCATTTTTGTGGTGTATGTTATACTTGGGAATTTTATTTAAGATAATTATCAAAAAAATCTGGGATATAAATATCCATCAATTATTTTTTCTTTCATTGGTCATATGATTTAACTACTACCAAAGTGGTAAGTGTTTTATATTAATATCAAATTGTTCATCGAGATTATTTATGAGAATGCTTCTAAAGATTTAATATCTTTATGTCACTCTCAAGAAACTCCAAAATCTTATTACACCATATTTTTTTTTATAATAAATGTTTCATTTTCATTTTCATAAATTTATAAAATAATTCTAATAAATATTTTTTTTAATACAATTCACCTTTATTTGAAATTTGGGTCGGTAATCCTTTTTTCTTCCATTTCCATATTTTAAAAAATGCTTTATTTAATTTTTTTACTATTAATAAATGATTTTGAAGATATTTTTTCCCATTTATGAAATTTTTTCATATATTTTAAAAGAAGTAATTTTTTTATTCTACAAAGAATCATATATTGACTTTTATACATAAAATGTTGAAGGAATGATTATTTAATCATTTATAAAATGAACAATAATTTTTGGCATCATGAAAAAATAATAATTTTATATCTCAATGACATGTTTATGAATATATTTTGAGATAAAATACATTATTTAATATTTGGGATATTTTTTTATTTTAAAAATGTTATTTCAATGTAAAAAAAATCGTTTTACCTAAAACATTCCCCAGTGTTATTTGAAAAAAATTCCATCTTAGATGACATTATTTGTTGATACTAAAGGATTAATGAAAATATAATGCAACGATACCATCATTATTAATTCAAAATATTTTTTATGATTACGATTAAAATATTTTTATGAATCCTCATTCAATAAAATGAGTTTTTATATGATGAAATATTTATGAAACTTGTTTTATTTTCAATGAGTTATTCTATGATGAAATAATTATGAAACTCATCTCCTTTGCATGGGATACCATGAGGTTTTATAAAGGTATTTTATTGATCCTTTGAAAAACATAATTATTGATTTCATTATGTGATGTGTGGTTAGGTTATAACCCATGGATAATGGTAATGTTATAAACTATGGTAGAGGTTATTGTATAAATAATGATTATGGTAATGTTATAACCAAGGATGGGTAGTTAAAATATTAATGGAGTTGTTTGGAACCTTTATCACCCTATAATATTTTATTTATAGATTAATATATCATCAAATACATAGGATTAGAATTATTATTGAATCATGTTTAGCAAGGGACTGTGTTCTAAATATCTGTATTATGTGAATACCAAGACTACTATGATGGTTTGGCTTGTGAACCTATTCAATTATGATTGTCTTTAAAATGAGCCTTCAATATTAAGGAAATGATTTTCTATGATTATATTCATAACAAAATTCCATGATTTATAGTAATGTTATGCTCTTATGGCTCATTTCATTTGATTAATTTCTTTTTCATGTCTTATGAATTTCCAAGATGAATGCCACATCTCAAGATTATGATCTTTCATATTCATGGTATGGTTTTTAATTATTATTTTCATGTTCTAATACTCATATTATTTGGTATTATGATCCTTTATATATCCATTTTTCATTGATAATGAAAATATTTCCAATTAATTGTTAAGTTTAATTCACCACATTTTGAATAATGATTTACATATGACATATCTATGAAAAGGGTTGGTTATAAAGATAATAGTGGGCGATGATGTAGTTCACTTATGAACAAATTGTATAGGTATCTATTTTTTAACATACAACAATCATTTATAGTCCTCATGTGTATTATTGTAATATGAAATGGATATTCATCTATTATGATGTAATAAATATACATGATAAGGTTTTATACTGATTGTTTAAAAGGGAAGACATGAATAGATAAAAATTGAAAACTAGGATGTGAAAATATTACTGATATCCTTATATTTATGTTTAAGGATATGTCTATTTATAATTACAAGGATCAATAATTTTATAAGAAAATGTACTTAAATTTTAGGGAAGGGTAGAGTGGGTGGTTTTCAAGAAATTATATTCCTATATAGATTGTACACATGGATGTGGATTATGAAAAAGTTTACATAGCATTGATAACTTTGAAATGTGTGCATTGGGATATGAATCGATCATCATCTACTGTATGACAATGGGAATTACAGTAAACCTAGTTTGACTCTCCTAGGGGATATGTTTTTGAAATTCACAAACCCCTTATGATCCATCATGAATTATTTTAATAATGACACTTAGTGACCTATGGAAATACCACAACAACATATATTGAAAATATGGGGTCATGGTTTAGATATCCTATATGTGATTTTTCATGATAATTTGGTTCCCCACTATAATTATTATTTCTATCACTATTATTTTTTATTTCAGTCTATGGAAAGAACATGATAGAATCAGGTTAACAAGGAATTTAATAGATAATTCAATGATTTTTCTATTAGTAAAATAGAAATTATAATTACTATAATGAAAAATATCATTTCAATGATTTTTAAACAATTTCATGATATAAATCATGCTAAACATACAAAATATTAAAGGAGATAACAATGTTTAATAAATAAATACCCTTGAAAAGATATTTTAAACTCACTGATGTCTGGAACATGAAAACTTCATTCTTGTTATCTTTCATTTGGAAGGATAAGAGTATTATTTGGGGAAACATATTTTGTATAAGAATAAAAAATAATAAATCCAACATATGTAGTGTATTTTTTGGTAAGATAATTATTTAATAATTAATTTCCCCGTAATCTTTGTATAAAAACAGGGACTAAATACATTCATCGAATGATGAAGGATGATGACTTTGTTTTTAACTTTGAAGAAAATATTCTATGAATCGTTAGGTATAAATCTAGTATTATCATCAAATGTAAAATTATGTTTATCTATTAAGAATTTCTTTAAAACCAAGTCACATTAGGTCATTATCCATATGATACTTCATTACCAATGAACAAATCATCGGTTGTGATATCAATGAAGAAATAGATGTTATAATTACCTATTAATATGATGGATTTGATATGAAATGAATTTGAGAATTCAAATGAGACTTATAAATACATAGAAAGAAGTAAGTGAACATTTATATTTTCTCAAAGTGTGGAATGAAATATGGAATAAATTTTATAAAGTGAATTTGTAAATGTTTTTATTGCATAAAACTTGTTAATGGGATATCAATTTCTGATCTAATTGGGTCATGTTAATTAATGATAAAAAAACCTCCATTATATACCCGACTCCCACTTCAGTGATTAAAATATAAAGTGTATGGGAATTACGATAGAAGCTAATGAAATATTTATGATAATTATAATAAAAAATTCAGAATCACATTAAACCTAGAGACAATTGTAAATCAAATGAAATTACTATTTATGATGAGGTTCTTAGTAACATCACAATAGAATGTATACATAACATAAAATATAGAACTATTAACATATTTTTTGAATTAGGATCTACCAAATCATTTACATATAAATAAGTTGATAAATTTATTACAATACCTCCTCAAAATTCTAATAGTAAATTAGTAGTGAAGTCTACTAATTGTATGATCGCCATATCTCAAGTCTATTATTCATCCACATTTGATGTTTTAAGGATTCTTCTTCCAAAAAATCTCATTATTTTATATTTGGTTGAATTTGATATAATTCTCAGCATGGATTTTTTTTATCTACATAAATCCCACATAGTTTTTTAGATGTGAAGTCATGTCAAATATTCCCAACTAGCATATGATTATCATTTATTCTGATGAAAAATAGAGACAAATGATAGAAAAAACCATTGTGGGGTCTTTATTCTAAATCAATATGGTGTTTATATCATACAGTTGGGGACAAAGTCAACCTAAATTATATACTATTTTGTTGGAGTTTTTTGGTATCATTCTAGAATATTTGTATTGTCTTTTACCTAAAAATGAAGCTGAGTTCTCACTAAGAGTGATACCTTTCTCAACACCAATATTAAAGACTCCTTATGTAGTATCAAACACAGAGTTGAAATACATGAATAATAAACCCTATTAGAATAATGAAAATTGAATTATTCTTACATGTGATTTACCATGGTGGGAACCTATTATATTGTTATGAAGAAATATATATTTATGTGACTCAGAATTGATTACTAACAAACGATCAAGATCATAATAAAGAATAGGTATCATTTACCAAATATTAATAACTGATTTTGTCATCTATGAAAAGCTTGATAATTATTAAATATTGAATATAATTTTGGATATCACCAATTATGAGTTAAGATGGAGGATATACCCATGGTAATATTTTGTAAAAAAAATAAATTATATGAGTATATTTTCATTCAATTTTGTCTTACTAATGAAACAGATATGTTCATGGATTTAATGAATTGAGTCTTCAGATATTACCCTGATCATTCTATGGAATTTTTTATGAATGAAAATATTATATATTCTTTAATCAAGGAAGAGAGGAAAGATCATTCTTGGATTTTGTTAATGACACAATGTTAAGAGAAATTGTATAATAAATTTAATAAAAATTGTATTTTGGAGAATAAAGATTCATATTTGGGTCATATAATCTCAATAGAGTAAATATGTGGATATATCAATGATCAATATTATTAAAGGTTTTCCTAGAGTAACCACAATTTTTCAGATTCACATTTTTCTTATTTTGGCTGGATATTATCGATTGTTTGTGGATAATTTCTCGTAGTTATCTATTATATTTCCCATTTGACCTCATAATGGATCCAATTTCCATTAAACAAATTAATGTGTTGAAAATTGATAGGAACAAATCACTAGGATAGATAGGGAACCTATTCTTACATTACCAAATAGTGTATTAGTGTTTATAATATATATTGAAGAAAAAAAGGAGTTTAGATGAGATCTCATGCAAAATTATATTTCGATAGATTATTCATCAAGAAAATTCAAGTATCAAGAAAAAATATCCCATTTCATGATTTAAAGTAAGATTAAATAATTTTGGAATAAAATATATGGAGGAAATATCATTTTAGAGAATTATGTAATGTATATATAATATCATATAATTTAAGAGTATATATTAAAAAACAAAGATTTTAATATGTGTGATAGAAGATGGTTGGTGATGATTAATTATTATGAATTCTGAATACTATATCACACTTAGAAAAAAATAACGTTGAGATAGTTTTGAATAAAAAAGATCATGTTATCTTATCCATACTAAGGATCACACATGATACAATATTGTTTGTTTTGATGGTTGGATAGGAAAATCCTGATGGATGTGGAGAAATATTATCATTATCATATAAGAGTTACGCTATCTATGCATGTGAATATTAAATAGACACAAAAGGAAGACAAGGATACCTAAGAAGTTGAAAAGTTTCATGTGTTAAGACTCCATTACAATAAACTTATTTAGGTTCTTGAATCGTTAATGTGTTTCATCCATACCCTATTTGAATAATGGTCTATTAGTGGAAACTCACAATTATTTATTATCTATTCATCCGATATGTAGAAATATGTACACAAATTTGGATGAGTATTTCAGATGTGATGGAATAATGATAGATATTTTAAAATATATATCTCGGTTATTGGTACGTCAGTGCTCTAATGCATAGAGAAAAATTTATAAGAGTATTTTACAACAATTGATCATAATATAATAGAAATGGAAAAAAAAATTAACACTTAATTTTGTCTACGGACAGCCCAAAACATGTAAACATCATAATATTGTATCGGTTTGATCAACATGCAACTGTAGTGCACATCATTTATATTTTAAAATATTTTTATCTGGATAAAATTTATAGGATATGGATTTTGGATATGGTAAGGATGAAAGTCATACCACATTATATTATATATTATTGTAATATGAGGATTTCCTCAATGATTTGGTCATTTATTCTACGGGATTTGAATACAAAGATCCATTTTATCAGAACCTATCATCCAGGGATTGTTGATTAGTATAACATAAGAAATCAAAACCTAGAGGACGTTATTCAATTTTTTCTATGGATTTCAATGTTGGTTCGGATCAACACCATTCTCTAGTGTATTTTATACAACAATAGTATTCAATCGAAAAATCAGATTTCTCCTTATTAATTATATAACAGAAAGTAGTGTATAAATTCAAAAATTTTGGATAATGTTTGGGATTGAATGTTATTTGGACAAAATAAATCAAATGAAATTTAAGATCAGGTAAAATCCTTTCAACAAAACATAAGGGAAGCCTAATGTAAACATAAAGGTTTTGATGATAATAATTGATGTGATCTAGAATTTGATGTTGGTAAAAACATGTTTATATGAACATCACTATGGATGAAGGTTATGAGATTCATAAATAATAAAAATATGATACCATGGTATATTTTATCTTCAAGTATTATTCATTGAGTAGGGAGGGTTTTTTATATCATTGTGATTCCACTAAATCTCTATATTGTGCATGTTATGTTCCATCTATATATAAGGAGGATGTGTATAACTAACACTTGACATGTACTAAAATAAAGGGTATATGAATAGAAAGGATAGTATATATAAAGAACAACCAATGGATATTCTATGTCATATATATAATGTTCAATGAAATAATAACACTTACCACATTAATGATTATTTACTGAAACCACCTATATGAAGAAGCTACATGGGAACCAATGGATATGGTGAGGTAGAATAATCTATAGTATTATATTTAAAAATGATCAAGATTTAAAAAAATTAGATTTAATGGGGATAAAATGTAACACCATAATATTTTATTTAATATTACTTAAAAATAAATATAATTTATATTATAGATTATGTTACATGCAATAATGTGTCTTATAAAAAATGATATTTTATTGATATTATTAATTTAAAATGACCATTATATATTATAAACTAAAATTATTGTTGTGAATAAAATATCAACATAATGAAAAATATTTAAAATGGTTTTATATAATTAAAACATATAGATTAAAAATTACTTAAATTTTTTAATCATTATATTCTTTATTAATAGATTTTCTCTAAAAATTCCTTTATTTTTAGGAGATAATAATAAAATATATTCTCTCACACTTAAATAATTTTTTGGATAAAATGAAAATAAATTTTATAGTAAAAATTAAAAATTATAGTAGTGTGAAATGTTGAAATTTATTTATAAAAATAAAATTTCTATTGAATACTAAAAAACAATTATTTTTATTTAAAACTACATTTTCTTTTATAGTATTTATAATGAAAAGTAGTATTTAAATTTTTTTATATAAAAATAGATCAATTAAGTTATAAATATTCAAATTTATATCATTATACTATATTTTAAATTTAATCTTGATACTAATACATTCTATATCTTTGAAAATTTTATCTTTGGAAATATGTTATTTAATTGCATCTATGTATTTTAATTTAAATTAAACTATGAAATATGTCTACATTTAATTTGATATAATTTATTATGTATTGAGTATAAGAATAATTTATATTATACATAATGTTATAATTAATTTTGTTCATAATGAATATTGAATATGGTAAAAAAATTAATCAACATAGTTAAGTTTAAAATTGGATTTTACAGGTTAAATGAAACTTTGTTAAAATTATTTTTCCAAAAACGAAAAAAGATTATTTAAAAAATTGGATAAATAATTATAATTAGTGGTTAAAAATAATCTAATAAGTCTTAATTCAGTTTTATATTTAAAGGAAAATTTACCTATGTAACTAAAAATAGTTTAGTTATTGTAGTTAAAAATAAAGTAGTAAAAGTTAGGAAAATTTTTGAATTTGGTAATGATGTGTTTAGAACAAATTTTCTTTTGTTGAAGTTGTTTCATTACCATATAATCCTTATAATCTATTATTAATCTTTTTTAGAGGCACTTTTGTTGAGAATGAAAATACATTATTAAATGGTTTTCGGTATTTTCAAATATATCCATCCACCTCATTAATAAAAACACACCACATTTCTCTCATATTCACACATTTATTGAATTCATGATCTTAAATGACCTTCAAAAATCAGTTCATTACTTCCCACATCATTTCCTAGAGGGATTAATTTAATTTTTCCACCCACTTAAAATGGATTTTATTGCTAAGATATGAATGTTTTTCAAAGAAAAAGTGTCCATATAAACCAGAAATTTTTATAGTAATTATTCATCCACATTAATAAAATATTCATCTACTATGGTAATATAATAATATTAGAATATCACATATATTGGTATTTTATTATGTCAATGTAATAACCTACATCCATATCCTCTACCATCAAGTGGGTAACATATTTATGGATCATGTGTATGGTGGACTACTTCCTCATTAACCAATATAATTAGTTTTCCCTAAATGTATTTCAATGATGTATCCAAAGAAATTTTGAGATATTATTTTTTATATTAAAGAACTAAAAATACTTATATAATTATAATATCACCTCAAAATTCATAAATGGGAACATGTTTGATAATAATAACATCGCTAGTCTGTGTGGTGGACTACAACCTCGTCAACTGATGTGAGGTGTTTTTTATTTCATTTTTTACATGGATTGTAATGTAGATAAATTAATAAAACATCCATGACATACACTACATAATCCTTATTATTTAAGGGTTACAATATAATAACTTTTTTCCTCTATCGATAGAATGAAACAATGTTCGTTTGTACATATGGTCAACTGTCTTAATGAATCGTGCAATTAATTTTATAACTACAACTATTATATATTACTAAAAATAAAAATAATATATATATATTATAATTATATAATGAATAAAATTATTTATATCATTGAACCATGATCAATGTAAGAGGAATAAAAATAGAAAACAAAAATGTAGAAGAGGAATATTGTTGTTATTTCCTGAAACACGAGTCTAAGAACATGTTCTTAATAAATTGGTAATAAAATTTCATAAGTAAATCGTATATAATAAAATATAGATATAGAAATAGTTCCATATGTTATTAAAAATAGACTGATATTATTTATTTAGAAGTTTTTAATGTGTATGAAGAAATTTGAGACTTTTAGAAAGGGATTTTTATCCCACATTTATTTTAGCGGGGAACATCACATATTAAAAAATTGATTATTTTTTGTGGTGTATATAGTATGTGTTAATGTAATTTATTATTCATATCAAGAAAATTATTAGATATAAAAATCAATTGAGGGTTATTTCTTCCATGATTACTATGATTCAAATGTTAGCTATTAAGAACATGAAATTATGGTAATTTTTTATGTTAAATAGGAATTTTACGAGTCCGTGAAAATTTACTGTGAGTGATTCTGAGGACCGGAGTGCCCCAAATGAATTTCTAAAATTTTTTCAGGTAAATTCAGTAAAAGGGCAAGTGGATTTCTCTAACTTTTGAATCGGTGCTCAGAATTGAAATATGAGGTCATCGTTGAACTCGTATTGCCGATATTTTTTTAAGGGGACTTTCACCTCAACGGTAGTTGGTCGAGGGTGAAATTTATTTTTTGGATTTTTCATGAAAAAATAAACTAAAATTAAAAATTTTCAAACATTATATTTCAATTTTGAGCACCCATTTGAATGTTGTAGAGGTGGGACAAAAATGAGTTTTATCCTCCAAATTAAATGCTCGGTGGTGGGGACCACCCTAGCTAAGAAAACCCCCAATTTAAAGCTTGGTAGAGGGGACCACCCGAATCCCTCATAATGGGTGGAGGAAACCTCTCAACAACCTCTTTAATATGGATGAGAATCTTTAATTCCTCCACAATAATTGTGCCAAAACACATAATTTTATTATTCCATCCTATGTAATTAATTAATACAATTTGAAATTGTGCCAACAATTAAAACTGGAGAAACACCTTTTATTTTTGGGTGGCTATTCATTTTAGAGAACTCTTTGTCAAAGGGGATAGCTCTTTGTGGGAGAATTCTCTCAAAAGAAGAATGACAATGACGAAATTCTTCAATGAAGAACGCTCCACTGACAATGATTTCCAACTTTGACTTCTCCCTCGGGACACCCTTCTAGTAAGAACGTCTTCGACTACGACCAAACGACACACGAGGCTGGAATTGGAGGTGTGTGGTGGATGAGATGTATGTAGACAAAATCACCATATTCCATCCCTATCGATGTTAACAATACAATCATGATAGGTGTTCATTTTTGAATGAATAATTTTCACATGGTCTTCCTTTGATTTTTTTTCGGGTTTGTGAATAAATCGTTGCGGAAGGATGTAAAGCTTGACATTCTTCTTCATGTTCTAGTTGAGCCATATGCTACCACCCTAACGTGGAGGGTACGAGAAAAACAAACATGGCCCGACCCCTCCACAAATCATGTGATGATTTGTGGTGTTGAATGAGATGAAGGCAGTGGCGCAACAGCATCACCCCTATGGCCACCGCGACCTCGCGACCTCCATGCCCTCGTGGCACCCCAACAATTGAGCCGATCTGCTGATCCCACATCCACTACCCCTCACGCCTATGCACCCCGTAGCCCCGCCGCGCTACCCACGGCCAGTAATTCCCACTGAGCTTCCACCACCGACTAGGCCGAGTGACCACTGCCATCCAGCGAGCCGCTGGCGCCACCATCCGCTGACCTGCTAAAACCGTTCGGGCCGACCTACCACCGCCGTCCCCGGCCACCAACCTGTTACCCTCTGATTTTTGCCGACCGAGCTTCCTTGAATCCTTGCGCTATCTGCGGACGATCCGCCCCATGTCCGAGCCACGCCGCGGCCATGCCTCCCACGCCGCGCACCCCTCGCAGCCAAGACACCCTCACGGCACACCCATCATGTCTGATCGGCCCTGCGGCTGAGCCATTCCACGGACACTACGGCCCCACACGGCCCCATGTGGCCCTTCGCGGCCTAACATAATGTCCAGCGGGCCGAGAATGACCCAACGTGTCAGGCCAGGTAGACCCAAAATGAGTATGCCCAGGCCGGTTTGGTCTTACCGGGTCGGAACAGACCTGATCCCACTACGACCAATTTACACTTTTTTAGCCATAACATTGGCTTTAGACATTCGTTCGAAAAACTATCAATGGAAATGGAAATCATGGAGTGAGATGGTCCCTTTGATCATACCCCAATTGAGTTCTGGAATAAGATGGGGAACAGTCAGGTTGGATCGAGCACGAATCCAGCTGGGCCCCCATGACAAAATGGATAATAACTCACAGAACAGGCGTTCGATTGATGTGTCATCTATTGATTTGGGACCCCTACGATGTGGTAGACCATTGAGGTGCTTTTCATGGGACATCATGGATTTTTGAGTTTCGACCAGTAACTCGTGGAGTGGATCCTCCCAGAGACGAGAGAGCATAGTGTAGGAACCAAGTAGCTGGATGAGACTTGAAGACTCCTGACCTTTTCAACTTGTATTGACTTGACAGGCCCAGTGGGTAGCACATCTGTGTGGCACGACATACCCACAGTGGACAGAGCCTCTGTGTGACGCGGCAGACCCATGGGACAAGACAGGAGGAGTACCTTAGTATGCCACCGCGGGGAGCACCTCTATGTGATGCGGCAAACCCCTGGTTTGGAGTGCCTCTATGTGACGTTGAAGACCCATAGTACTTGATAGGATGAGTACCTCAGCAGTCAATGGTTTGTGGGAAGTGCCTCTGTGTGACACGACATGCCCACTATTCTCAAGAGAGGATGGGTTCTCTAGTAGATGAGGTGATCGATCATGTGACTTGAGATGTTACTGTATACTACACCTAGAATAAATCCTAGTATGAGTCGAGTCAGTACCTCTGTGTTTGTCCATGGTTGATATGGATTACCTGATAACATAAGGATATGTATGGTCATATACCAATGTAGAGTTTTCTTTTGATTTAATACTTTGGGGTTTACCCTTGGTGGATTTTGTGAGACGTTGAGGGTCTTGGGATCCCTACTGAATATCATTATACTCCCCCTTCCAAGGGTTATTCTTGCACCATGTTGTGTTGGATGCAAACGACAGACAATGCTAAATGAGGCTGAGAGTACTAGGTTTGGATGGTACCTCTTGGTGGGCCATACTACCTGTCAGTACGAAGAGGATATGGGTGGATGTGGAGTGTTGAGGAGGCGTTATGTACCTCCCCTTCAGGTATAATCCTCATATTACAATCTAGTAGTTGTCTTTTGTCTTTCTTCAGTTGTATTTTATTTCAGTTGTACTTGTACCTTTACTATTGGGCTTGTATTCCGGCCCCTTTTACATTCAGAACTCTTTTAGTTATACAATTTTCTTGTGTTCATATATTGTTTTCTATATTGGTATGTGATTTTATAGGTTATAAAGGCAATGACATAATAGTTTTATGTAAAACGCCTTTCGGTGCTAGTCGCCAGCCCCTGGCCTATGGAATGCGGTCTTGGGGTAGTCACAGCATGGGCCTCGGGGGATGGGTCATGAAAAATTCATATTAGAGGAGTCCATTCTACTAAATAACATAGGTCTATGATCTTTATTTTTAACAAAAATAGTTTTATGTGTAGTGAGTGTGGTTATTAGTTTAGGGAAACCAGTGTTGGTGTTGTGGCCGACGTATCCATACACCAAGACCTTGACTTCTGATTTCCGTCCCAGTGTATGAAAACACTGATTGCATTTGTGTTTTGAATAGTATTATTTGTGAAATAATGAGCCATATCAATAGGAATAAATTATTGACTATGGTGCACCTATTTCTTTTCAAGATGCCTCCAAAAAGATAGCCAGCTAGGGTTTTGAGAGTTGTACACACTGATAGCCCACTGAGCGACGTGGCCTCGGTGTAGGGCCCTCTTCCAACAGAGGCACCAGTAGTACCATCACCCATTGGGCCATCAGTGCCACTAGCCCCAACAATATAGAGTGCACGCTGTTTGAGCACATTGCATGAGTTCCAGTGCCAGAGGACACCTAGGATCAGGGGACAGATGAACCCACAAGAGGTTGAGGATTGGAAGGAGGCTATGGTGATAGTCTTCCAACTCATAGGGACACCAGAATATCTCATTGTTATCCTTTCTGCCAGCCTTCTACAGGAACCAGTGGGCAGATGGTGGAACTTGATTCTCAAGTTTCACGACTAGGTGATGCTTCTCTATGCAGACTTTGAGAGCTTATTTTGGGCATAGATTGTTTTGGAGAAAATTCACGTAGTATGCATACATGAGCTTATTTATCTACAGCAGGGAAACTTGACTGTAGCTCAGTAATCAGTGAGGTTTGTGGACCTCTCATGTTACTCCACCATTTTGGTGTGGGACACATTCTTCAGGGCCAAGAACTTTGATTAGGGAATCAGGCGGGAGATCAGGGCTTTGATGATCTCCCTCAACATCATGACGCATGCATGGGTGTTAGAGTGAGCCCTCATGGTAGAGAGTTTCCTTGCTGTGAAGCCACCAATATAGAGACACAATACCAGTCATCATGTAGCAGCGTATTCAAAAGCTGGAAGCTGACAAATTTCACAGAGGTCCAAGAGGACCAGACCTACAGGTAGATGACTGAATGACTCAGGATCGGTTGTGCAGGGCACCCAAGGCGGAACCAGTCAAGTAAGGATCATGCAGTGTTACTCATACAGCATCTAGGGTCACATGGCTCCTGATTTTCTGACTCATCCTATGTATGATCAATAGTTGGTTAAAGGACCACCCAGGGAGAGAAAGAGGTTCGACCGAGGTGGTCCGTAGGGAGCAGCCAAACGTGGTAGAGGAGCTGGTCGTGTAACTGGCGGAAGGAGAAAATTAGAGATGTTACCTCCCCCACCAAAAGTAAGTCATCCCTAACGGTAGGGAGTATGTGTACAAGGGAGATATCATCTCCATGCAGTTGATGCGTACAATCATGGCACTCTAGAGATGATTCTAGGTGTGATCTATTGCTATTCCACCTTAGTTGCAATACTTATAGACATAAGTTCCACTCATTATTTTATTGACACTACCGTCATTCAGAGCTCGAAGAATCCAACAGAGCTTATTGCTATATCTATACAACCAGAGACTCTTATGGGAGTGGATTTGATGATTACGAACTGGTTTGGGCAGTTTGAGGTAACTCTAAGAGGTGAGATATTTGGCTAGGAACTCTTAGTTGTGGCATCGAGACCTTACGATGTCGTCTGGGTATAGACTAGTTATCTAATGTCCTTGCTTAGATAGACTGTATTTGGGGCAACATTCATTCTGTCCACATGGATGAGACCTGGTTTACCTCCACCAAAGATAAGGGAGCATTTGTAGCATAGGATGGACTGACCCAGAGGAGAGTGCAGCTGATCACTCATCAGTTGGCTAGCCTTACCCTCATAGCTGTTGATGTAGAGAGTCTGATCTATCCGGTAGTGGTGGACTAGTAAGCGGATGTATTCACTGGTGATGTTTCGGGTCTTCCTCCTCGAAGATAGGTAGAATTTAACATTATCTTATAACCCACGATGACATTAATATCTACACCAGCATATCGGATGGATCCCATGGAGGTTCGCGAGCTGCGGGTACATTAAGAGGACGTGCAAGGGATGGATTTCATCTAACCCTGTGATTCCCCTTGGACAGCCCTGATTCTGTTCACCAAGAAGGCAGATGGAAGATTGAGGCTTTTTGTTGACTATCGTCTCTTGAACTAGGTGGCCATGAAAAACATGTACCCACTCCAAAGGATTGACGACCTCAAAGATCAGCTAAATGAAGCACAATGGTTCTCAAAGATAGACCTCAGATCAGGCTATCCCCAGCTCAGAGTATGAGACAGGGATGTCCAAAATATGACATTCTAGTGTCAGTATGGCCATTATGAGTTCTTGGTTATTCCATTTGGGGTAACCAACACTCCAACAGTGTTCATGGGGCTCATGAACTAGCTCTTTCAGCCATACCCTGATCATTTTGTAGTAGTCGTCATCGATGACATTCTGATCTACTCGGATACTGGGGAGGATCATGCCTATCTCTTGCGGGTATTATTGTACACACTCTGAGAGTATCAAATTTATAGTAATCTCTTTAAGTGTTAGTTTTGGATCCGAGAGGTTCAGCTTCTGGGACATGTCATATCGGAGGCTGGAGTTGTAGTGGATCCAGTAAATAGTGAGGCGGTACTTTCTTGGGAGCCACCCAAGAGTGTGATGGAGGTACAGAGTTTCCTGGGTTTGTCCAGTTACCACAATAGATTTGTACCAGATTTCACTAGATTTACCGCACCACTTTCAGCATTGATGAAGGAGGGGCAACCCTTCGTGTGGTCGGAGAGATGCCAGCATATTTTTCACGAGCAGAGGCTGAGGCTGACTAGTGCCGCCATCTTGAGGCTTCCATAGGAGGTCATAGGGCATGTAGTCTACTGTGACGCATCAGGTACTAGGCTCGGTTGTGTCCTGATACAGGAGTGAGCAATTATCGCATATGATTCTCAACAGTTGATACCACATGAGCAGAACTATGCTACCAATGTCCTTGAGTTAGAAGCATTGGTTTTTTCCATGAATATGTGGCGACATTACATGATGGGCGAGCATTTTACAGTGTACTCAGATCAATAGAGTCTCAGATATATCTTCTCTCAGAAGGACATAAACCTGATACCATGACTTTGGCTTGAGTTCTTCTATGACTATTAATTCGAGATAGTATATATTACTTGTAAGGGGAATGTTGTAGCAGATGAACTCAGTATGAGGTCTAGTATATAGATTCTAAGCAAGGTGACAGAGAAGTTGGCCGCTTTGAAGATATCATTTGTGGATCCATATGGAGAATCTTTTCTTCAATCTCTTATAGTCCCTCCCCCACTTATTCAGCAAGTCAGGGAGACATAGCATGGGGACGTTGACAACGAAACACGACGTACTCAGATATCCATAGGACATGAACATGTTGGATTTTCTGAAGTTTTCAAGCATGTCATCCTCTTCAGAGGATTTACCATTGTTCCAGTGTCACTTCAAGTGGAAGTGTTGAGGGATTTTCACAAATCCACTCTAGAGGTACATCCATAAGGGGAGAAGATGTACCAGGATCTCTAACGATAACACTAGTGGCTGAAAATGAAGAACGATGTAGAAGTGTTTATCTCTTGGTACCTCACTTGTCAGCAAGTGGAGGCGGAGCATCAGGTACCATCAGGCTTGGTTCTGCCTTTAGATTCCCCAGAGTGGAAGATGGATGGGATATCCATGGACTTAGTGAAAGGACATCCACATACATTCAGTGGTCATGACTCTATTTGTGTGATCGTCGACCAAATCACAAAGTCGGCCAACTTCTTACTGATCAATGACTAGGTTTCAGTAGAGATCTTCAGATGCCTCTATGTGCAAGAGATTGTGTGGATACATGGAGTACCCTCTACTATTGTCTCTGATCATGATGCACATTTTATATCCTTGCTATGGAAGTAGTTTCAGGAGTCATACAGGACACAACTTTGTTTGAGCACCCTCTTCCATCCCTAGATGGATCGACAGACTGAGCAGACCATTCAGACTCTCGTGTACAAGCTATGTGCATGTCTCCTCAACTTCAGTAGTAGTTGGGAGGATCACTTTTCCATGGTGTATTTTTCATACAACAATATCTATCACTACACCATTGTGATGGCACCTTTTGAGGCATTATACGAGTGACCTTTCAGATCACCATTGTGCTGGACTGACCCAGGGGAGATAACACTAGTGGAATGAGAGATGATAAAGGCTACCACATAGATGGAGCATATCATCCAGGAGTAGATGAAGACTGCAAAGAGATGGTAGAATTCGTATGCCAATAAGAGACAGAGACCTCTAGTGTGGACGGATGGCGACCACATCTTTCTACGGGTCTCATCTCGATGAGGTTTATGGAGATTTGGCCGACACGGAAAATTATCTATGAGAAAAATTGTACTTTTCCAGGTCCTTGAATATGTTGGAACAGTGGCATATAGCTTAGCTCTTCCAACTCAGATGCACTGGGTGCACGACGTCTTCCATGTATCCCAGCTGAGGAGATACGTGCACGGCCCATCCCACATCATCAAACATGGTGAGTATGCCGCCGAAGATGGGGAGACATTTATAGAGTATCCAGTAGAGATTGAGGATCGAAAAGCGCGGGTCCTTTACGGATGGTCTATACCACTGGTGAGAATTTTATGGCACCACGAGAACCTCCAGGAGAGCACATGGGAGCGGGAGGTTCAAAAGCATGCTCAGTACCCCCACTTGTTTAACTAGTTATGAGTTGTGGCTTACAGGGACGTAAGGCCCTGAGGTGGGGAGAATGTAAAGACCTAGAAATTCCTGTAATTATTTTTAATTAAATGGGAATTTTATGAGTCTGTGAAAATTTACGACACGTGATTCTGAGGCCCGGAGTGCCCGGAATGATTTTCTGAACTTCTATTCTGGTTTTTTAGTAAACGTGCAAGCAAGTAGTTTAAACTTTTAAACCGGTGCCCGGAATTGAAATATGAAGGCACCGTTGATCTTGTAGTACATATATTCTCTTAAGGAGACTTTCACCTCGACGAGATTTGGTCGAGGGTGAATGTTAGTTTTTGTGTTTTTCATGAAAGAATAAAATAAAAATAAAATTGTGTAAACATTTTTTTTGATGCACCCATGTAAATATTGTGGAGATGGGACCATAGGAGTTTTATCCTCCAAATTGAATGATCAGTGTTGGAGATCACCCATGCTGTAAAACCCCCAATTTTAATGCTTGGGGGTGGGGACCACGTGAATCCTTCAAAATGGGGGGAGGAAACCTCTCAACTCCCTATTTAATGTGGAGGAGCCTCTTGACTTCCTCCACATTAATTTTTCCAACACACATACCTCAGCAGGCCACTATGTGCAACACCTCTGTGTGACGCAGAAGATCCATGGTAATTGACGGGCGGAGTACCACATCATGTCACGAGGGGGCTCACCTTTTTGTGATGTGGTAGACCCATTGTGGGGAGTGCCTCTGTGTGATATGGCACCTCCACGGTACTCAAGAGGAGGAGTACCTCAACAGTTCAAGGATAATGTGAAGCACCTTTGTGTGATGCGGGAGGCCTAATATACTCGATATAGGAGGGTTTCTCTATTAGATGAGGTGTTCAACGATTTGACTAGGGATGTTACTGGTTATTACACCTAGAATAAATCCTGGTGTGAGCTGAGTCAGAACCATTGTGTTTCTTCATTATTGAGATGGATTACTTGATAACTTAGGTATATGTTTGGTCACATACCTAAATAGGGTTATCTATTGATTTCATACATTTTGGTTTATCCTTTGTGGATTTTTTCAAACCATGAGGGTCTCGGGGTCCCTACTGAGTATCGTTATACTCACCTTGGAACAGGTTATTCCCGCACCTTGTTGTCTTGGATGCAGATGACATAAAACCATGAATAAGGCTGAGAGTACTAAGAATGGAAAGTACCTCGAGGTGGGCCAGATGGCGTGTCAGTACATAGAGGAGATGGGTGGACCTGGAGTGATGAGGAGGAGATATGTAACTACCATTTAGGTAGGAACCTTTGAGTACAATCCAATAGTTTTCTTTTCTCTTTCTTCAATTGTACTTGTACCATTACTATTGGGCTTGTATTACGTCCCCTTTAATTTCATCAATCTTTTTATTATATAGTTTTCTTTTGTTCGTATCTTAATGTGTGCATGGTTACATGAGTTTTCAGGTTATAAAGGAAATGCCTTCCATGTTTTAGGGAAAACGTCTTTCGGTGTAAGTCGCCATCCCCAGACCTATGGAAGGTGGGCATGGGGAAGTGAGAGCACGGGCCCCGGGGGATGGGTCGTGACATTACCATGATTTTATGGGTTTCATGGTTCAATCTCGTTTTTTATTGGGGTTGTTTATAATAATTCATCTGATGATGAAATATTATTATCTATCTCTAAATAACCCATTATATTTTTTCTCCATAGGTTTTATTCAGATAGTATATGTTTTTATTCAAATTTACACTGTTTAATAATTAAATAGACTGAAATAATGTTTCGAAAAAAAATCAATTTTATATCCCACATGGATTGAAAATTCGTATTCATCTATAGAAATGTGTTTAATAATGTTTTAAATATTTTTTTTACTAGTTATCAGTTATTTTTTAATGAAATTATTAGCAAAGATTTATTTTTTAATTTTTTTAAAATTAATCTTCTTGTTATTTTTTGAACTATTATATTTTAACTTTTTACAAAAAATGTAAAAGATATTTTTGTATAGGATTTTTATTTTCAACGATCATGATTGCTAAATGATTTAATGATTTAGTTATTGGTTTCTAGGGATATTTTTTACAAAATATTTTTCCCAAATATTTGGGTTATTTTTATATTTAAAGAATTAATTAAAAACTAAAAATTTTATTTATAGAAAAATATTTTCCATGTTATTTTTCAAAATCATTTTACATTTAAGATGAAATAATTTGATGTTATGTAATCTTTATTGGGGATATGATCCAATAATAGTAGCTTTATTTTTTCCCCTTTATGTTTTAGAGCTACTATTAAGAGATATTTATGAAACATGTTTCTTTTTAAAAAGTTATTATCTGATAAAATGGTTATGAAACCCAGTTTTTCCACATGTAATGTGATGATGAAATTTTTATGAATCCTAAATACATTTCACACATTATGATGTTATTTATGATTAAGGTATCATGATATAATTGACCACCTATTTTTGGATTTCTTAATGTGATGGGAGGTTCCATTATATTCGTAGAGGAATGGTTATGTTATGACTAAGAATGATGGTTAAATTTTAACCAAGGACGGTGGTTACATTAGAACCAAGGTAGTGGGTTTATGTTATAAAATATGACTGGTGGGACATATATATATCTCTAATGCATTTTGTAATGATTGATATCTCATGAAATAAAAAAAACTACATTGGTGACTGAACTGAGATCAACAAGGTAATTTTTTACAGTAAGATTTTATAGGGATAAAACCTTGACAACCATGATTGGTTAGAGATAGAACACATTCAATTATGATAGTCACAAAAATGAACCTTGAATAATAATTAAATTATTTTCTATGCATACATATATGCTATAAAAAATTTATTTTTCATCTACTGTTATGCTATCATGGATCATGTTCGTTGATTCTTTTAGGAGTCATGTCTTATAAATTACCATTATTTATGCAATGTCCCATGATATTGATATTTGATATATAGGGTGTAGTATTCAAATCTATGGGAAATTTTATCACACCCATATCTCATGTTATGTTATAATTTAAATCTTCCTTGTTTACCCTTACTAAGAATATGATCCCACCATTTCTTATATTTTATTTCTCCCTGTTATGTACAAAGGCAATATGAATGGTATGCGTAATTAGGGTTCTATATATGAAGAAAATATTGGGGTATGATTTAATTCACCTATGAATGAGTTGTTTATGTATACAGTCTTCCAAATAAACCAACCCTTTATGGCCCTCATGCATGATTTTGTCCGATGAAATGAATATTCACTTAAGAATATGTAATATATATATGTATGAAAAGGGTGTGAAATAAAAATATTACTTATGTATTAACCATTGAACCACAATTAATAATTTATAGGGAAAAGTCTAATCATTGGAATGTTTTGAGATCCATTCGTTTGGTGAGAAAAATCAATTATATGGGGTAAATGTTAATTATACGTAATTATGATCTTTTTATGTACTATAGAATCAATGTAATGAATCATTGAGTCATATTTCATGTTAATTTTACAAATTGGTTCACCCAATGGTGACTCACTTGGGTGCATGATTCTGTTATCATGATTCTCATTTAGTTTCATTTTCAAATCCATTAAATCAATCTGGTGTATTATATAATGGTTTTTTGCCATCGGTTTAGAAAAATGTATGAGTTATATTTAAAAATAAAAATCATGATTCAGTGGAATACCAATTAATTATTTAGAAAAAAATATCATAATTATCTCGAATAATAATAATATGGTCAATGTGGAGTTTCTTCATTACCATTTGAGATAAAAATCCTTATTAATATTTGTTAAAACCCATACACTTAAAGTAATTTACATTGTAATATCATATTCATAACAACACAAATACATTATAACACATTGATTCAACATATATTATCTTATTTACTTATTCAAGAAATATATTTTTAATATTTCTATAATGATCTAATAAATTCTCAACAATCACATCAAATTCAATAAAAAGAAGAGTAATAATATTTTAATAGTGAAATTTTTACAAACACTTATATGAAATAATTAACATTAGAGTGGCAGATAATTGTACATTATAAATGATTCTCCACTGTAATTATTAACATAGGAATAGGCTCTGCCATGTCATAAAACATATCCCTTACAATAGTCTAATAAGATATATAATTTCCAAATTCTCTAAACATTGGACATTTTTTTTCAAAACATAATTTATGGTTTCTCATGTTTAAGAGACTTTATTCCCAATGCCTATAATGATTTAGTTATTATAATAATATATTCTTTCACATTGGGTTTAAATGTTTTTTTGTTAAAGATTTATTGGGCCCCGATGATTGAACATATGGTGATTTATGTGATTCAGAATCCTTTACACCAGGATTACCATTTTTTATCTTCCAGAGAAACACTAAATTGTTCCCACATACCTGATGGAGAATGTAAATTTGGAAATTCAGGTTGTTATTCTAGGTTTCTAACCCAACGATTCATGTAAACTCATGTTTATTGAGAGGATATGAGGTACTGATCATCACACCCATTTTTGGGGAATTATGATCTACTCAGAGACTATATTTTGTATTTATGTTATATTCTAAAATCTCTTCCTAATCACAATAGGAAATGGTTTACCTTAACAAAATTATTAGGGGTGAGCCCCATTAACAACAATGAGGGTGATATATTAACATGTTCATATGTATGTATCCATGTTTCTCCATACATTCGAATTTTTCTTATTAATGTTTATAAACATATATTTTAATGAAATATAGCCTCTCACTCTATAGTTTTCCCCATAAAGGGGTATATTAATATTTCGAGGGTGATATTGAACCTCTATTATGCATCCTACTTATACTATTTATAAAAGGAATAAAATAACTCAATGTTTTTGAGACAGTGTAGTATAACATCATGTGTAAAGGGTATATATGAGGGCACATAAGACCCATGTATTAAACTCAATCATTAGGAAGGAGTGCTATATATCCCGATTTTGTTAGGAATCAGGGTCATCATACTTTGACATTCTACGGGTAAATACCTAGAGCTAGATTCTATTATATAGAGAAAAACTTATTATGCTGACAAATAGGGATTTAATAGTGAGGTTTTCCTATATAAAACAATTTTATAAAGAAAATAACATGATTATTAAAATTCGTAAATCCTATGTGAGACATTCTTATGGTGGGAAACAAAGGATAATAAATGAATAGTCTCATCACATATGTATTCATTAATTCTATGATGATTTATTTCTGATGTGATGTCTAATATGGATATCCATGTATATAAATTCATTCTACATAATCTGATTATTATAGAAATAAAATTTCTCACTGTTTAGTTGACTCTATGTTCTTCTGATGGATGAGGAATAATGATAAACATGGGTGATAGTTTCTGCCTCATGGTTTAGGTTGTTTTAAATATATAAGTATTTTTACAATTTTAAATTCCGATTGATCATGTTCCTTAGGATACCTCCATATGTATCATAGTAATATCATGAATAAGACATTGTAAAGTCGAATTTGTCTTCTCAATCCTCCAACGAACTAAACGAATGATGGATCTCTTGGAGACATTGGTCCCCATGGTTTATTATGAGACTTACACTGATGTAGATATCCATTGAGTTTATGAGGGAATCTTATGTATATTTTTTATACCAGGAATCAGATTTTTCATAGTTCAATTTTGGGTAATCATGAATATATCCATCATGCATGGTTATCATCTACAAATGTGTATGTCTGAGATGTATGAATATTTCTAGAAATTCCATATTTTCTAAATAAAAAATTCAAAATACAAATGAATGATCTAGATATTAAGCCTAATGGAATTCACAGGACCTTGATGAAATGTTTGGGAGGATATCATAGATCAATATAAACACGCCATAGAGCTATCTCATGACTTGGTTGTTATGTATGGAGGGAATAGTGAGCCATATTTGTGAGGTCCTAGTGACATAATATGACTTGGATGACATTACATGGGGATATCACATGATTGGGAAGAAATTTATGGGGTTATAACCTTAATTTGGATGACATGTCCAAGTATCATATCATAAACAGGGTTGAAAGATAAGGATTATCTCTATACATTGATGGAATGACCATGCATCACCACCTAAACTGGATGATAAGAATGGAGGTCATAGAAATAACTATATTAAAAGAACAAGTTCCATTGGATAATTTTTATGATATCCCAGAAGGACTTCACTAGACATGGATGGCATGATTGGTGTGTGTCGAGAGACATGGGTGACACACCCTAATGTTGCCATAGGATTTGGGAAAAATGTTTTAGGGTGTCAATAAACTTGGGTGACATGACCAAGGGACATTAATTGATCCAAATTTTATATCCCTAGGGTTTATCAAGAATTGATGACTTATATGGAGGGTTTAGTTTGTCTTGGGTAGGGTTTGTAAAGATCATGAAGATCAATGTATTTCTCTTTTTATGATTCCTTTAACTTTTTAGCCTTTTAAATCATTACTAAATATTTCATTCATGGTTAGTATTTGATGGACATTGTTTTAGGTTTAAAAATACATACCTAACATGATATAAATCCTTTGTATATTCTATATTAAATGATGTAAGTCATTCAAATGATCCATAGAGTGATCACACAAATAACATAATCATATCGTGTTATCCCTTCGGTCATTCTTTAGATTTTATCGTAGTGGATGTTCATGAAGTCACCTGATGTTAATCTATGATAATTCTACTGATATGATTTTGTGTCGTGGTTACCATCATTTATCTATGTGGTTTTCAATGTTGAGGGTGTGAGATATGTATGCCTCAGCTCCCCAGCTATATATATACATGTGGAGGGAATATCTCAAAAATATTAGCTGGAATTGGTGAAGGGATATTTACATCACGCTCTTCAAACTTCCTTTCTTTAGGACATCCATGGAATCACATGATGATAGATACAATGAAAATATTCCCCCATTGACATGTTTATTAAACCCCTGATGTTGGAAGTGATTTCACCAAAACATTGTCACATTTTAAATAATATTTTTAGGGTTAGGCTGACATGACTAAAGTCTGTTTAAGATAATAACACCCATGGATAGACCACTGAATGATCAATGAGGGCATTCTATTATTAATTGTGTGAGTAATAATTCTTGTCATAGGTAAACCACAATATTACTGATACTTTTCCCAGGGACTTCTCATGCACATGGAATCTTCAAAAGGTCCCCCGACAGGTAAATGATGATTTCTAAATTCCTCAGTGGGATAATCACAATACCCCTATTTCTTGAATATAACTTCATCTCTGATTTGTGAAAAGATTTATCCATTTCTATTTTTTAATTTATTAATCATTTTATTGAGATATATTTTGTCATGATGTCATGCGAGCATTGTCATGGATAATCACTCTTCATATCTATGGTGTTTCACATGATTAATGGTGGGTATCATGACGAAGTGGATGAATTGTGGAAGACAATCCCTCAATTTTTCTTCATTGAAGGAGGTGTGTCACCTAATAAAATGAACATATCCATATTCCATAACATGATTTAGGTGACAAACAAACATGGGGATCCCCAAAAAATTCGACATATGACTAGGGGAATTTTGAGATCCTCAGAAATTTCGTAAGTGCCTTTGAAAGAGAAAGAGGGTTCAACATAGGGTTCTCATATGAATAGTATGAGATCTTTAACAACTCAAGATCTACTCTCAGGATAATAAAAGTATATTATATCACATTTACATTTTTGGGTTACACAATTTTTGTGATTCATACACCTTACCATCCATTGTTTGGCAGAAAAATGAATACCCATGGTTCAAGTGAATCTTCAATTATATTATATTCTATTCTCACATGGCACATGTCAATAATAACACCCTATGGAGTGATTCCTTTAGGGATAATATCGTTTTTATAATGGGAGTTATTACCCAACTAATTCATTGGGGATTCAACTATTCAATATCTTGGGTGAAATTAAGTCTTCCAATAAAATCATGATATTTCATGTGATTAAATATAAATTTATGGTGGAGGATTTGATTATCCTTAAAGGTAATTTGAATCATCAAAGCTATGTGAATTTAATCAATCACATGATCCCATCACAATAACTCATCAAAATATTACTTTGTAAAGGCCCATCTAGAAGAAATAATAGAAAAACCTATTTTTTTGGACTGACCGTAAGACAATGTTGTGGAACAATTTTTAATTATTAAATTTTTACAATCTATTCACACACACTTATTTTACTAAATAATTGTTCAAATATAAATGAAGTAATATTTGGTAATTTATTAATCCTTGACCCATTCCCTTGGCTGTATGGATGTCTTTTATGTTGCACATGATCTTCTGGTTTGGTCACATGATAACATTGATCATTTTTTTTCATAACAGTATCAATGTCACGAGAACACAATTTTAATAAATGATTACATGAACTAAATATATTTTGTAGGTCATGTTGTCATGATATGTTTTATGGGTCATGAATTTCATAAGACACAAATAACTACACATAATCATGAGACCTGTACAAGTTTATGAACATGTGAATACCTTCATGGTTCATGCGATTCTCAAGAGGCATTCATATTCATGCATAAAATACAATACTATTTCTTTCAAAATCATACATGTTTTATTATCATCATATATATGGGATATAGTTCCTAGCTTTCTCCAATGTGTTCATATAGTGGGACATGATTTCTGGGAATCGAAATTTTAACCCTTTGTATCATGTGTCCTCTGATGACGAGTCTACAAAGGGTTGATCCTTCCTAAAATTAGGTGTTATCATGGGGGATCCTATAGGGAAATCCTTTAGTCTAGGGAGCATTCCATGTGGGTGTGTTTGGGTGATACATGCGATATCCTTGAGTCTTTTTCTGGATGGTTTCTTGGCCATGTTCTTCAATAGATGGATTTTACCAACAGGAGATGCATGTTTGTGAATCTGAGTTGGCACTCCCATGATGGAATCTCGATTAGTAGAGGGAGAAAATATTAGTATTGATTTAACAAATCGTTCTAACATTTACACCTCTTGGGCCATATTCATCACAGTAATGTACCTTATAGAATTTGTGGTCCTTTCTGGTTATCATTTTATTGGACCAAATATCATTTTTACTATTATAAATACCTTTAGACCATTGAGATTGCTAATTCCATGTTCTGTCCCTAATTTCTAAATATTTACAGGGTGTAGGAAATTATTGTAGATGCTAATGAGGTTATTTAAAATATGAGATAACATAATCAGTTTAATATCATGCTTGATTTCACACAATCTGGGATAATTATAGATAATGGAAGGTTACCTTCTGGTGAGAAATCATACCAAAAATGTATTCTGGGTGAGGTTATCACTATCCATATAGATGAATAAATTATTTGATAACCATATATCCATTAACATTCCTCTAGAAAATTCAGTTTTATTCAAAGAGTTTATCTAAACCATTCAGTGGGAATGTAGAAAGAAAGAAATCACATGATTATCTTCCAATTTTTTCTTATATAGAAACATGAAGACAAAAAAATTAAAATTATTTTTTCCCATAGAAAACTTTTTAGTTTTATCTTACAATTACACTTAGGAAAGTGTGGAATACTTAATATTTTGTTTTATGAAAAGATTATTCCATTAGATGGATAATCCTTCTGCCTTGCCGACCACCATTTATATAGAAATAGTGGAGTTGATTAATTATTTGTGGGACCCTTGGAAGAAGATTTCACATCCAAGAAGAGAGGATCCAATATGTGGGGTAATTTTTTTGAAGAAGATGGTCTATAAATAATTATGATTGTTGACATATTTTTTGAGAGAAGAAGAAATAGGATTTACTCACTTAATTCTTCATCAACACATCTAATTATTCCCCCTTATAACTTACCTACCACATCATTCACCGGGGAAAATAATAATGTTGGGTAATCTGGAAAAACATTAAAACATTGATCATGTAGACTCCTGTAGAAAAAATTCAATACCAGGAGGAACCACTTCATCAGATCATTCATGATTTTTGGTGGGGTCATTTTTTTACCACCATCCATTATATAAAATCATGTTTCATATCATCATGACATGAAAATGATAGTTTAGAATTGATAAGGTATTTCTTATTTTTCATGATGAAGGTTCAATGGCCGAGTTACAAAGGGGAGCCGTAAAGAATATTGTGTAGAGATATCACGTAACTTATAAATTACCCACATAGGTGGACCTCTGGTCTAGAGAAAAAAAAATAATAAGAAGAAGAAAAATATACCGCTAGATCTGTAGAAACCCAGGATTAACATACAAGGATATTACATAGTTTTATATTAATACTCAGTACATTACCAAAATACATGACTGGGGATCAAAATAGTTTATTATATTTGAAAAAAGGAAAAAAATATTTTATCATGGGGAAATATCTTCAACATCTCACATAAATATATCCTCCTTCAGTAAATATACCTAAAAAATTTATTACTAACATGGGGAAAGGGATTATAATAAATGGATGACCTCAAATGATTTTTATGGTAAATAATGAAAATGCGCAAGCACAACATGCTCAAAAGGTTATTTAACATAAGAATTATATTAAAATCTCATACCCCATGTATTAGAGACCATAATAAATATTGGATGTTCATAAGATATATATCATATCTATATAATGAACATAAACCCTGAAATAATAACATAGGAATACGAAATGGGATTTTTGTAGACACATAAGCATATAATCTAATTTCCACAGTAGCAAAGAAATCACTATCAAGACCATCTTGGTATTATGGGTCCACTCTTATACCATCTTTGTAGTCATGGTTCACTACCACAGTGATCATAGTATTATTAGTTCTCTCCTCATACTATCTTGGTTTTCATGGTTCACTCCCATAACCATTTTAGTGGTAAATTTTAATTCCAAATTCCATATTAGTCAATCATAGGAGATATAAATCTTTACCCAATGCATTGAATAGAGATTTAGGTCCCACATATCTCATAGTGAAATAAAACATGCATGTGTGATAGAATCATAAACAATTATATCATTACCCATGAAGTGAAATTGGTATTAAAAATATGTAATCATATAATAACCTATTGAATAAGTCATTATTCAAAATATTTTCATCAATCTAATAACCTGTGAAATAGAAAAATATTTCATAAACATATAACCCATGAAAGAGAGATAGATTTCATAAACATAATATCCAGGAATGAGACAATGATTTCAAAAACATATAACCCATGAATGAGAATCGAGTTTCATATAACCATGATGTTAATAAATACACATTCAAAAAAATTAAATGAATGAAACATTTTGATAATTTTATATAAGGGAATAAGTAACATCTATGGAAGTCATCTTAGATTGAAAATAATTATGAAATATCTTTTAAAATAGTTTTTTGAGTAAAATATAATTTATTCTTCGAAAAAATTATTTTTAATACATAAAACCATTTGAGAATTAAATTTATTATAAAATACCATGAAAATTTATAATTTTTAATTGAATTTAGGAAATCTTTATCATCAAAAAATCATAAAACATGCCTGAATTCATTTTTGAAATGACATTCTTTGAATACACATTGAGAACATAAAACGAAATCTTGAAAAAAAATTTAATACCATTTATTTTAAAATATTTTGAAAACATATAAATAAGTCTTACAAACATTGTGAAAATCATAATCATATAAAAAATATAAAATAAGATTAAAAAAAATCAAAAACCATTTTTCATTAAAAATTGTAAAATAAAACTCAATAAATCATGAAAACTATTTTCCCAAAAAACTTATTAAAGGAACATGAAAAAATTTTAAAAATAAATTTATCATGAAGACATATAATATAACATTAAAAACATTTTTTAAAAAATTTTCTTTTAAAATATATTTCAAAAAAATTATTTTAAAAATTATTCTTTAAACATGAAAATAATGCTTCAATTGATTGATTGTGGAAAAATACCTACATATAGTATGAGGTAAAAGGAACATTTCTTTTCTATGGTAATGGATTGAAAAATATCTCCTTTCGAATGTGACAACAAGGGTACATTGAAAAAAAATTGAAAATACAAAAATGGTAATTATTTCATTTATATATTAAATTATAATTGATGAATATTCATGAAACCCATTTCTATAAAAACATTGTTTTTATGAAAAATAGATAACCGACCGAATAAAGTGTACATTAAAAAATTATTAAAAATAATTTCAAGAAAATATTATAAACCAAAGAGTGTAAGAATTGGTACCAATAAATAAATAAATCAGTTGTAACTGGTGGATAAGAAAATTCATGAATTTTTATGATATATGGGTCAAAATATTTCGTTAATTGAATCATAAACATAAACAATCTTGAAAAGAAATTGGATTGATTCAATAAACTCTTATAACATGGTAATTTGAGATCATACTCTCCACTTAGGAGAATTAAATTATATAAAACATAAAATATCATTAAAATAGTGAAATTAATGATATAAAATGTAAAATGGATCTATATACACCGCAAATTTAATTTATGTTAATAACAAAACACTAGTCTTGATGAATTCAAATTGAGAAAAAACAATTTTGTCAATTTGGTAACGTTTGAAACAAAATTTCGTATGAATGAAAGGTCATAAAATTTACATGTGAATACCCAAAAATTTAATTACAAGATAAAAATTATGAAACCAAGAGAGGTACAAACACCATTCATAATTAATGAGTGGTGAACATATCATGCATCTTAAAAAATAAAAAATGACATGAAATCCCCTTACCATGTGCCTCACATTTGATATACTCAATACAAAGACAAGTATAAAATATATAAATTTATTATAAATATTTTAAAGAATCATATAGTTATATAAAATATCATATATAGTTTTATTATGACCTAATATTACCATATTTTCAACAATCCTATGTTAAGGTTTCTCTTTGGGAATTTTTTTCTTTATTTTTCTAATGTGTCTTAATCAGTTAAATATTTTGTACATATCCTTTATATAATTATTCCCTTAATGTAAAACATATTATAAATATAAATTGTTGCACTTATATGTTTATTATAATTATTTATTCATTATATAATTAAAATAATGGAATCACCATTCATGGAGATAGTATGTTTTATGCACACATGAACATTGTTTCTATTTTTATGGTCGTATTGAAAGAATGATGTAAAATGAAATATTTATTTATTTATTTATTTATATATATAATTTTTAATTTAGATTTATGATATCATATTTATTATATATTATCAATAAAAAAATCCTTAATACATTCCATATATCGTATCAACGAATCATATCACTTTGAGTGCCGGTAGTGCACATTTCCTCATACAAAATTATCATATTAACAAAAAATGGAAAAATAAATATTGTTTTTTAAAAGGAATAAATATTTTAAAAGGATGAATAAATATAATAAATGTAAAATAAAATTTTATTCACCATTATAATGTCCACCGTGAGAGTCAGTATAGAAAATGGAACAACCACACTTTTGTGAGGAAGTAGTTCACCGTACACATAAAAAATATGTTTGTTGCCCATTAGATAATTTTTTGTTTATGTTTATTTAAAAAATTAGCATATAAAATCATATTATATTTACTATATTCCTTTTTTCATAGGATAATTGAATAGAGAGAGTGGAGGGGATGGAGATAGAAAATAAATGAAAGGACCTAAGGAAAGATGATAGCTCTTATTCTGGTAACTCATTATGGTTTGTGCCAAAAGGCTACCTTAGAATAAATTATTCCTAGTGGGATGCAACAAATAGGAAGGGAAGAATTTTTATAGATTATTTGAGTAGAGTTTAATGAGCCAAGGTGCTTTATATGTGTGGGGAATTTGGAGAAAAGGATCCCATTTTATAGTGGAGGAGGAGTGGTGCTCTAGTAAATATTTGAAAAGGGAATTCCTCCCACATTTTACATGTTTCATGTGGATAAAATAATGATAAAAAGTGGATAAAATGAAGGATAGGGTGAAGATATGTCATAACCATGGATTTTGGACTAGTGATAGGTCTTTTTGGGTTTTGAATTTATGGTTTTTTCCTTAGTGAAGCTTAATATTACCTTAATCGATGTAGTTAATTATTAATTACATTCACTAAAAATTTGTGTTGAAAACTATGTTGACCATATTAGTCATTATAAGTTAGGATGATTCAAAATATGGAATCCATTTTTCTAATTTTCAATATCATAAGTGGAAAAAATTAACATAAAATTAATCCCACAGACGAGATGACCCTGCAGGGTTTTAACATAAAAATGATCCAAAGATTTATATGTTTTTATACCCAATTTCAACATGACATTTTTTCCAATGACCTCAATTGGATTAATTGATAAAAATATTATCTAATGAAATTTTTAAACAAAAATGAAATATAATTTATTCTAATAAACAAATTAGATGAAAAATAGCAATGAATTAAAATCCTATATTTTTACATATTCATTAAAAATGAAACCATATTGAAAAATTCAAAAAAATTATCAAATATTAATTTATGTTTTTCTCATAAAAATATAACATTTAAATTTTCAAATTAATTTTATTAATGTTCCAAATTTGGTGTTAAAATGGCTTCTCTAGTAAAAGTCATCAAAACTACCATTGTAAAAAATATAGGGTTTATACATAAAATTAGGTTTGTTCTTATCTTATGACTATCTAATATATTGTATTAATATAATTTTTTTTATTTAAACATATATATTTAATTAATATCACTCACTAATTGAAATTAATTTGATTTATTATTTTAAAAATTCTTTGTGTCACCAAAAATAAAAATAAAATTCCATCATATTCAACCAATTTTCATATTTATTTATTATTAATGGGTAACCTATGAACTCATCCTATATTTTTATAAATAATTTATTTTCATAAATTAATTAATACTATTCAGATCCGATAATTTAATTTCTTAGTTAAAGCTTATTATATTAAATAATTAAATTTTTACAATGTATTATTGTCTGGTAAAATATGGTAAAGTTTGTTACGTAAGCCATCAAGGAAAGTAATTATTCCATGTAACATACGCTATCCTTGGTGTTACATGTGGAGAAAGATAAAAGTTATATTTCTTGTAGTGAAAAATTAAATTGGTTTTTCATCTAACACAATCCAAACATAGTGATTTAATATAAAATAAACTATTTTCAGTGTTAAGTAAAATGAAATATATTGTAGTAGTTAAATTAATTTGAAAAAAATAATTCATAAAATATCAGGTTGTCACATTATAAGCTTTATAAATTTAATTTAACCCTAGAAATTCATTTGGGTTTTCAAATGTTTAATACTCAAATGTTTCATTAATAGAAAGCCACATCTTAAAAAAGGATACTAAAACTACCCTTAAAATGGAATTTTGGAACCATAATAGTTATCCAAAGTAAAATATAATTGGGATTCCACATTGGAGAACATGTTATGGGGGTGAATATTATGCATAGAGAAAAATCATAAATATTTATAGGGATTGATTGAGGTCATCAGTCAAAAACATGTGAATGATAAAAGAAAGGTTGAGGGATTCAAATTCATAAATGTGTGATGATTTAAAAGGCCATCGGTCAAAAAAAATTATGGTATTAGGACAAAAAATTTTCTTTTGACTATTATCCATACAATGAGTATTTATTTTATCAACCAATAATACAGGGAAATATACATATTTGATATAACTCTATAGTAAATATTTTATTCTTTGGATCAGATATTAACTATTTCTAATTCATTAATAACTTCATTAAAAGGATGTCTAGAAAATAACATTGATGCCCTAAGCACTAAAATATAGTATTAGAAAATATTGAGGTCAATAAGAGAATAAAAAATATAACTATTTATGTATAATTATTATTATATAAATTAATAAGGTTAATTTATTAGCCTAAAAACATAAAAAATTACACTACTATTTGATAAATAATTATTATTCATAAAATTATAATATACATTAACCACGACATCACATACACTGGTGCTGGCATGAAACCCTTATCATTCTTCAATATTGGGTTCAAGACCTGCAATATTGTCGTACTTGATTGGTCACCACCTGATATATGTAACGCCCCGACTCTAGTTACCTAGAGTCGGTGCATTATTTTAATACATTGGCATGATTACAAGGAATCAAGTCCCGAAGGACCGATCGGTTTAGAAGTCTTGGAAAATAGATTACATATATTAACTTTACATTTAAATTTCAAACATAAAACACAGTGTAAATAGTTATTTGAGAACACCATTATTCCCTTTAGCTTAACCATGCATATCAATTGTAACACACTTCTTGGAATCCTGGGAAAAATAAAAAAAGAAAGGGGTGAGATAAAATGCTCAGTATGGGTAAGAAATACAGTGGAAAATGAAATAAATAATAAGCATGCTGAATAATTGAAACCACATGACTTTACCAATAATAAAAATTAATACTTTTATGGCAAGAATATGAGTTGAGTAAATAATGCCATTATAAAACATAATCATGGTTATTCTACTAGTAGAATGACCACATGAACCATCAATATTATTTACATAATGAGGGAATGTATAATTCCAGACATTCTAAAACATTTTGTCGAAGCCTCGGCCAAGACTTCTAAAAATGATTAAGGCCTTAGCCAAAACCATATATCAAATTGGGAAAGGGGCTCGGCCAATTCCATGTCTTGTTGTCTCATGAGACCTACCGATGCATCGAGGAGCAATAACGGGCTCTACCCATAACTTACAATGTCCAATACGTTCCTCATATGAAATGATTGAAACATAATATAAACATTCGTATAAGAATTAGGATATGAAATGTCAATACTTTTACCATAAACCATGAATGCTACAACCATAGTCAAACAAATCACAAAACCTTCAATACAATATGAAAGTTTTGTATCATAATAAATCATCTTCAAAACAAGTTTAAAATCAATTAATGGATTTGACATATATGGAAATGATTTGTAAAAATGTTTCATTGAAATATCCATTTTCAGGAAAACATTTAAAATTCACCCAATTTAGAAAGGAAGACATTTAAAGACATTTTTTAATCAAAGTGTCCCATACCACATTGATATATTTTAAAGTAATTAACATTTTAAAACATTCATGTCCCATTAAATAAATCCTTAAAACCATTTTGAAAACATGGACATTAATGAGAATAGATTAGAATAATAAATCTTTTAAACATTTAAAATGATGTTGACATAGATGAAAACAAAACTATTTGAGAAAAATATATATTTTTTTGAAATCATTTAAGAGTCACATAATTATAAAATAAAACATTTACTTTGAAAGTATTCTTATAAGATTGTAAGGGATGCTTCGAAAATTTTATAATGGCGGAAAATACCCGCACCCGCCGTATAATTTAAAAAAAGTCATTCTTACCTTAATTTTATCGAAAAGGTGAAAAAGAACCTTGTTTAGAAAATGAAGGAAAGATTCATTTCAAAACATTTTATAAAAAGTCAAAAAAGGGTGTAAATGACCTTAACCAATAGTCTTTAAAATTTCAAAAATGATTGGAAATTCATTTTTAAGAATCATGGATGTGGATGATAAAGAGGTCCTAGTAGATAATTATGTATAAATAACCTCGGATAATGAAGTGATTTTGAAATAAACCCTTAACTTGTAATTTTCCTTTGTTGAGCGTGGGTTGACCTCCTGTATAATGGTGAAATTATTTTTATTAAATTATAGAATAATTATATACACTAATATGATATCATATATAATCTTTTAACATTTCTTTGTTAATAATATCTTTGTATTATAGTCATTTCAGGTGTTAACTTACCAATTTTTTATATGTTTTGTTACATAAGACATTTTTGTTATGTATAGGTTTTATATAATTAATATCTGGAATGATATCATGTCCTTAAACATTATTTCTAATCATAAAATGAGAGTTATACTAGAATGGATACGATGGGGAATGAATATCATCGTGTTCGTGGAGACGGTAGTCCGTGCGTACGTACGAGCGAAAATATCATTTTTTTTATATTTAAATAATATATAATTGGATGGTATATCATATATACAGAATACTTATCATGTTATATTTATTATTTACATCAAATACACCACAGTATTATACCCATCAAAATAATTAATGAATTGAATAACAATTACCCAACGACGTGGAGACGGTACACCGTACGTATGCACATATGGTGACATGTCATTCAAAGGGTGGATAGAATAATGAATTTGGTTGTAAAATATTTATAATAACATCAAAGTATATAGAATATACTATATTTATAATTTTATAATGGAAATAACAATGAAATAACAAGTGGAAGAAGAAAGGAACTTGAAAGAGGGTGGTGAAATAATTACCTCTTTTCGGGTTCTTCCATTTGATTTGATCAAAACGGCTCCATAGGTTGTCTTTCTGATCAAAATAAGTCCTCTAAGATAAATTGAGGGAAGTTTATTTTGTATTTGGGTAGGTTTTGTCTCACCCGAGAGGCTTTTATGGTGTGAATAATTGGTTTGAAGTTGTGTCCTTTAATAAGGGGGGAGGAGGGGCTCTTTAGGAAAAACGTAAAGTATTAATTTATAATAAATTAATATTCGGTTTATAATGGCTCAAAAGTGGATAATTAAAATTATAAGGTGGTTATGGGTCGAAATCATTTCAACCAATAGATTTTATATATGTTTGGGTCATTATATTAACCTTATCTTTTATTTTTAACTCTTAGTTAATTAGATTGACATTTTCCATGTCACTTTGTATTTTAATATTATATAGTTAATAAACATACTATCTATATTAAAGAGACCCCCAAGTGGTCCATTAACGGTACAAATATCATGATATATGTCATTTGGTTGATCCTTAAATTTTTATGAATATACTATCAATTAATAATAAAATACTTGTTTTAAAAACTCATTTATGTCAATTTTGACAATATTTAAGAATTGATTTTTGTTAAATTCTTCACAACATCGTTAATTCGAACAAAATTCAGTTGAGAAATACTAATATATAATAGTAACAAATAAAATTTTTGTATTTCATCAAAACTTTCAAATCATACATATTTTAAAATTTATAATAACAATTGCTTGAGTCATTCATTAATAAGGAAAATACTACATCATTATTGTGTCACAAATAAATTTTATTATTAAATGTCTATAAATTATAAATGAAATACCATAATGTATGAAATATTTTTAGATTTATAATTAATATTTATAGTCGAATTTATAACATATATAACCCTATGTAAAGATTTATTCTTTAAAAGATATATGCTTTTGTCATTTTTGTATGTACTTTTACTTAATTAATATAAAGTGTCCTTATCACCTACAAGTGGCTCCATAGGGTGCCAAAAAAGACCCAAAGATTCCCATGGTCGACCATGTATCAAAAAATAGGGTTTGGACACGTTTTAGGGTAAATTAATATTGTTATAATATTATTTGTTTACCCTTATTTACCAGATTTACCCTTAAACCATGGTAAATAAAATATTTACCAAAATAATTATTAAAAATGTCTAAAAATAAAATTTACCTATTTACACAAGTTGGACCTCCTGATTCCAAATATGGAATCCATTTTTATAAATTAAAAACAAATAAGTGGCAGAAATTAATTTAAAATTAATTCCCATTGTTAAAACAAAAAGCGTGTTTTTAAGAGATAATAACTATCAAAAGATTGACACTTGTTTATGACTGGTTTAAATGTGAAATTATGTACAATGAAAAAAATTGTATTAAATGGTAAAAATTTATTCTAAATATACATCAAAACCACTCAAATTCATTATTTATAACTATTAATTATTTAGATTAAAAAAGTTTTTTTTAATGAAAATTTAGTAATTTTCACTATTCATCAAAATATAAAAGTTATCTGAAAATTACCAAAATTTCATCATAAGATAATTTTGATATTCGAATCCAAAAATGAAGTCCATGTTGAGAGATAAAATTTATAAAATTTTAAAAATTGAGTATTACTATTCATAACGGCTACTTTGATTCATCGCGGTGTGTTAGAATCTCGAAGTAGCGTACAATGCAAGCTATTGCATTATTAAAAGGGAAGTGTAACTTAAAATCACAGGGTGTAACATTCTCCCCTCCTTCAATAAATTGTGTCCTGACAATTTATTCTTGGTATTGGAAACTTGGGGTTATCATTTCAAAATATCTTAGTTGAAATCCCACATCGAAAAATGGATTAATGAGGGCTCTATTTAAAATAAAGAGTGGTAAGTACGAATCTTACCGAAAATAACACATACTAGGGTTCCATTTTAGAAAATATAGATATGTAAGAGAAAATAACCATCAATATCTGATGGAGAGTGGTAGAGAACATGGATTTGAAAAGATCAATAATCCCAAAGCCATAAATTTGTGATGAACTAAGGTACCATATAGGACATCATTTTTGTTCGAAGTTCCTTTTTTTAATGTTGAGGAATTTATATATGAGATTCGATAAGATCATAAGGAGATATAAATACATTATAATTAGATTTTTATCCATTAATAAATTTCTACCACAAACTCAACTTTTACTACAAAAAATAATACAACTCAAAAATACTATATTTATCCTAATCGTATAATGTTCCATATATAACGAATGTATAATTCACATATCAGACCCATTAAAAAAGAAACTACAAAATACAATCTAGGGACTTCACGTAGTGCAGTGGTAGGTGATAAATCCCAATTTCACTATGGTTGTGGGTTCGATTCCCAAAGCTTTGTCTGACACGACGGGTTGTCACACGATCTGCATGGTGTCCTTTTATAAAAATCCAAAAATAACCTTTCAATCTTAATCCATTCCAACCTTTAGACTTATCAAAAACACTACTATCCTAACTCACAGTCCAAAATTTATATGGAAATTAAACACAATAAAGATCATTTTTTCCATGTAATAACCTGTGAACACCTTCACCATGTATTATTTAAAAAATGGTAACATCCGGAATTACCATAAAACCTTATTGATTACATTCATGCTCCCTTATTCTTTATTGAGTATTGGATATTCACCTTCCATAATAAATGATGTAAACTCCAACAATGAAAAATCATTAATCAGTTTCAAGGTATTCAAGAATATCCAATATAATTTACCCGAATCAACCATATCTTATTCCAAAATCAGTACCTCAATATTAGGACCATATTAAGGTTTATCTTTCCTTCAACCATGTAATTTCCAACAAGATTAGCTTTTTGTCGAGTCACTTTTCTTAGTACCATAAAATCTCAAATCCTCAATGAAATAGTACTGCAGTACAATACTTATATATTTCCCGAACATCATTAATACAACAATTAAATGAAATAATTACAAAATAACAACATAATAACACTAGTCATTCCTATTCATTTGTGTTAGTATCATAAATTGATTATTATCTAATAGCATCATTTGTGGCATAGTTTGATGATTGGGACATTGGTTCGCGTAGTGTCCAAACTCCTTGCAGATGAAGCATTGTACATTCGAAACCTTTTTCTTACACTTGCAGTCAGGTACTTGGTGACCTTTTTTTACACACTTATAACATACTCCCATTCCATTAAGCATTTTCCAAGGTGATTCTTTCCATAGTTATAACATCTCGAAAAATCCTTCTTTACCTTCTTCCCTTTATCTATATTTCCCTCTACCATCCTTTTCTTCTATGGCTTCCCTTCAAAGCCATAGGACTCCGAAATTATTTACTTATCTTATCAACACATGATACTATTTCTTCATATGATGATAATACGTTGGAGATTATTTACCTTCTAAATTCTGGCTTAAGACCATGAAATATATGATCCTTCTTACTCTTTGGATCATGTGTATTGCTGGAGTTCTCATTCTATCTACTGGGCACTATTTCTAAACAATGGAATGCACTAGATTAGTTTATGAATGACAATACCTAATCCCGAACTTGTAAAAAACATATCATAAATCAAACTGTTTATGGATATAATCCATAATCATAAAAATGTTTTCTTTTATTAAGTATATACCCATAAGACCTTCATAATGGTTTTAAAGAAAATGAGAATTATCCATAGCATATCCCCCGGGAGTGTCATATCCAAGAGTTCGGAAAGGCCTGTTGTCATGCACTAGTTCTAGCTCGAGTCTAGCTCAAAGCGGTGTTTTCAAGTTTTACCCCTAGGTACATATGTGCCAGAGCCGCCTCTACCTACTCGTATCCAAATAGGGCTGTATTGCTTGGAAAACTCACAAAATCTCTAAAATAACAAAATTTTTGGTAGTTCTTCAATACTAATTGTCAAAGTCAATCTTAGGTCTATGTGCTCTAATCAGAGTTTATCTAAATATAGATTCCAAGGTTATTTCTAGACTTCCCCTGATACCAAATGTATCGCCCCGACCCTAGTTACCCAGAGTCAATGCATTATTTTAATACATTGGCATGATTACAAGGAATCAATTCCCAAAGGACCGATCAGTTTAGCAGTCTAGAAAAATAGATTAGATATATTAACATTACATTTCAATTTCAAACATAAAACATAGCGTAAATAGTTCTTTGAGAAGGACTTGATTCCCTTTAGCTTAACCCTGCATATCTATCATAATACACTTCTTGGAATCCTCGATAAAATAAACATATAAAGGGGTTAGCTGAAACACTCAATAAGGGTAATAAATACAGTGTAAAATGACATAAATATTAAGCATTGTGAATAATAAAAACCACATGCCTTTACCAAAAATAAAAATGAATACTTTTATGTCAAGAATATGAGTTGAGTAAATAATTTCATAATAAAACATAATCCTTGGTATTCTAATAGTCGAATGAACACATGAACCATCAATATTATTTCCATAATGAGGGAATGTATAATTCCAGACATTCTAAAACATTTTGTCAAGGCTTCGGCCAAGATGTCTAAAAATGAATATGGCCTCGGCCAAAACCATATATCAAATTGGGAAAGGGCCTCGGCCAATTCCATGTCTAGTTCTCTCATGCGACCTACCGATGCATCGATGTGCTATAGCAGTCTCCAACCATCACTTAATATGTCCAATACATTCCTTATATGAAAAGGTTGAAACATAACATAAGCATTCATATAAGAACTAGGATACGACATGTCAATACTTTAACCATAAACCATGAATGGTACATCCATAGTCAAACATATCACAAAACCTTCAATGCAATATGGAAGTTTTGTATCATAATAAATCAACTTCAAAAAAAGTTTAAAATCCATTATTTGATTTTACATATATGAAAATGATTTGTAAAACACTTTTATTGAAATATTCCTTTTCATGAAAACATTTAAAAGTCACACAATTCATAAAGGAAGACATTTAAAGACATTTTTGAATCAATGTGTCCCATACCACTTTGAAACATCTTAAAGTCATTAACTTTTTAAAACATTCATGTCCCTTTAAATAAATACTTAAAACCATTTTTAAAACATGGAAATTAATGATAATGGTTTTGAATAATAAATCTTCAAAACATTTAAAATTATGTTGACATAGATGAAATCAAAACTACTTGAGAGAAATATCTATTTTTTTGAAATCATATAAGAGTCACATAAGTATAATAGAAAACATTTTCTTTGAAAATATTCTTATAATCATGTAAGGGAAAATTAAAAAAATTTATAACGTCGGAAAATAGCCGCACCCGTCGTATAATTTGAAAATAAGACATTCGTACCTTAATTTTGTCGAAATGGTTAAAAAGGATCTTGTTTGGAAAACGATGGAAAGATTAATTTCAAAAAAAATTATAAAAATTCAAACAAGGGTATAAATGACCTTAACCAATAGTCTTTAAAATAGTAAGAATGATTGGAAATTCATTTTTTAGAATCGTGGATGTGTATGATAAAGAGGTCCCAGTAGATAATTACGTATAAACAACCTTGGATAATGAAGAGACTGTGAAATAAACCCTTACCTTGTACTTTAACATTGTCTAGGGTAGTTTAACCTCCTGTATAATGGTGAAATTATTGTTATTAAATTATACAATAATCATATACATTAATATGATATCATATATGATCTTTTAACATTTCTTTGTTAATAATATCTTAGTATTATCGTCGTTTTGGGTGTTAACTTACTCATTTTCTTTTATATGTTTTGTTTCAAAAGCCATGTTTTTTATGGATAGGTTGTATATTATTCATATCCAGAATGGTATCATATCCTTAAACATTATTTTTAATCATCAAATTAGAATTATACTAGAATGGAAACGATGGGGAATGAATCTCATCGTGTTCGTGGAGACGGTAGTCCGTACGTACGCACAAGCAACAATATCATTATTTTGATATTAAAATCATATATAATTGGATGGTATATCATATATACATAATCCTTATCATGTTATATTTATTATTTACATCAAATACACGTCATTATTATACCCATCCAAATAATAAATGTATTGAATAACAATTACACCACGATGTGGAGATTTTAAGCCGTACATACGCACGTATAGTGACATGTCATTCAAATGGTAGATAGAATAATGAATTTGGTAGTAAAATATTTATAATAACATCACAGTATGTATAAAATACTATAGTTATTATTTTATAATGGAAATAACAAAGGCAGAAGAAGTGGAAGAAGAAAGAAACTTGAAAGATGGTTGTGAAATCATTACCTCTTATTCGGGTTCTTAGTTTTGATTTGATCAAAAGTGCTCCATAGGTTGGGTTAATAATCAAAATAAGGCCTCTAGGTTTAATTTAGTGAAGTTGAGAGAGTATTTGGGCATGGATTCACCAAACCAAAAGGCTTTGAAGGTGTTAATAATTGGTTAGAAGTTGTGTCCTTTTATAAGGGAGAGGAGGGGCTCTTTAGGAAAAAACATAAAGTATTAATTTATAATAAATTCATATTAGGTTTCTAATGGCTCCAAAGTGGATTATTAATAGTCTGTGGTGGGTATGGGTCAACATGATTTCAAATAGTATATTTTATACAGGTTTGGGTCATTACATTAACCTTATCTTTTAGTTTTAACTCTTAGTTAATTAGATTGACATTTACAATGTCACTTTGTATTTTTATATTATATAGTTAATAAACATACTATATACAACGCAGCGACCACCATGTGGTCTATTAATGATACACCTATCATGATATAAGTCGTTTTGATGAACCTTAGATTTTCAGGAATATAATATCAATAAATAATATAATACTTGTTTTAAAAACTCATTTATGTCAATTTTGACCATATTTAATAAATGATTTTATTAAAAGTTTTAAAAACATCATTAATTCAAACCAACGTCATTTAATAAATTCTAAATTCTCATAGTAAATAATAAAATTCTTTGATGTCATAAAAACATTAAAATTATATTTATTTTAACATTTATAATACCAATTCTTTGATTCTTTCATTAATAAGGAAAATACAGCATCATTATTGTGTCATAAATAAATTTAATTATTCAATGTCTATAAATTATAAATAAAATAAAATTATTTAGGAAACTTATAATCCATCTACGGAATATTTATAATCTAAAATATAACATATATAACTCTATGTAAAAAAATTTTGGCTAAAAGATATATGCTTATGTCATTTTTGTATTTACTTTAACTTAATTAATATAAAGTGTCCTTATCACCTACAAATGGCTACATGGGGTCCCAAAAACAACCCAAAGATGACCATGGTCGGACATGTATCAACCAATAGGATTTGGACACGTTTTAGGGTAAATTATTATTATTATAATATTATTTTTTTACCCTTATTTACCGGATTTACCCTTTAACCATGGTAAATAAATTTTTACCGAAGTAATTGTTCAAAATGTCTGAAAATCAAAGTTATCGATTTACACAATTTGGACCTCCTGATTCGAAATATGGAATCCATTTTTTTAAATTCAAAATATATAAGTGGAAAAAATTAATTTAAAATTAATTCTTGTTGTTAAAATAAAAAACGTGTTTTTAAGAGATAATAACTATCAAAAGATTGACACCTGTTAATGTCAGGTTTAAATGTGAAATTTTTTCCAATGACCAAAATTGTATTAAATGGTAACAATATATTCTAAATATAATTTAAAAACCCTCAAATTTATTATTGATCACTATTAATTATTTCCATTGAAAAAGTTGATTTTAATTAAAATTTAGTAATTTTCACTATTCATCAAAATATAAAAGTTATCCGAAAATTACAAAAATTTCACCTTAGGATATTTTTGAGATTCCGAATCCAAAATTTATGTCCATTTTGAGAGATAAATTTGATAAAATTTCAAAAAGTTGGTATTACAATTCATAACAGCAACTTTTATTGGTCACAGTGTGTTAGAATCTCAAAGTTGCGTACAATGCAAGCAATTTCATTATTAAAAGAGAAGTGTACCATGGATGCATGGGGTGTTAAATTCTCCCCTACTTTAATAAATTCTATCCCCGCAATTTATTCTCGGTATTGGAAACATGGGGTTGAAATTTCAATATATCTTAGTTGAAATCCCACATCAAAAATGGATTAATGAGGCCTCTATTTAAAATAAAGAGTGGTAGGTATGAAGGTTACCGAAAATACCACATACTAGGGTACCATGTAGGAAAATATGGACATGGAAGAGAAATATAACCTTCAGTATCTGATGGAGAGTGGTAGATAACATGGCTATAAAAAGGCCAATAATTCCAAAGCCATAAATTTGTGATGATCTAAGGTACCATCTAGGACAACATTTTTGTTCTAAGTTCCTTTTCGTAATGTTGAGGAATTTATTCATGAGATTGGATATGATCATAAGGAGATATAATTACTTTATAATTAGCATTTTATCCATTAATAAATTTCTACCACAAACTCGTCCTTCACTACAAAACATAATATAACTCAAAAATATTGTATATATCTTAATCGTATAGGGTTCTAAATATAATGAATGTATAATTCACATATCAGACACATTAAAAATGAATCTACATTATACGAACTTCATGTAGTCCTCTTATAAATATCCAAAAATAACCATTCAAACTTATTCCACTCCAACCTTTAGACTTATCCAAAATACTACTATACAAACTCAGAGTCCAAAATTTATAAGGAAGTGAAACGCAATGAAGATCCTTTTTGTCATGTAATATCATGTGAACACCTTCACCATGTATTATTTTAAAGCATGGTAACATCCTAAATTACCATAAAACCTTAATGATTGCATTCATTCTTCCTTATTATTTATAGAATAATGGATATACACCTTCTATATAAAATTTTGTAAACTCCGACGATGAAAAATCATTAATCGGTTTCATGGTATTCATGAATATCAAATATAATTTACCCGAATCAACCATATATTATTCCAAAATCAGTACCTCAATATTAGGAACATATTAAGGTTTATCTTTCTTTCAACCGTGTAATTTACAAAAGGATTAACTAGATGTAGAGTCACTTTTCTTAGTACCATAAAATCTCAAATTCTCTATGAAATAGTACTGCAGTACAATCCTTATTTATTTCCAGAACATCATTGATACAACACTTAAATGAAATAATTCCAAAATAACAACATAAAAACACTAGTCATTACTCTTCATTTGTTGACGTATCCTAACTTGATTATTATCCAATAACATCATTTGTGGCATAGTCTGATGACCGGGACATTAGTTCACGTAGTGTCCAAACTCCTTGCAGATGAAGAATTGTACATTTGAAACATTTTTCTTACACTTAGAGTCACTTACATGGTGTCCTTTTTCTCCACACTTATAACATACTCCCATTACATTCATGCATTTTCCAAGGTGATTGTTTTCACAGTTATAGCATATAGGAAAATCATTCTTTACCTTTTTCCCTTTATATGTCCTTCTCTCTACCATCCTTTTCTTCTCCGGCTTCCCTTCAAATCAATAAGACTCTGAGAATTATTTACTTATCTTATCAACACATGATACTATTTCTTCATATGATGATAATACATTGGAGACTATTTCCCTTCTAAATTTTGGAATAGGACCATGAAAGATATGATCCTTCTTACTCTTTGGATCATGTGTATTGCTGGATTTCTCATTCCTTCTACTAGGCGCCATTTCTAAACAATGGAATACACAAGATTAGTTTATTAATAGAAATACATAATCCCGAACTTGTAACACACTTAACATAAATCAAACAGTTTAAGGATATAATCCATAATCATAAAAACGTTTTCTTTGAGTAATTATACTCTCATTATACCTTCATAATGGTTTGTAAAGAAAATGAGAATTATCCAAAAAATATCCCCCATGAGTTTTTTAACCAAGAGTGCGGCAAGGCCCATTATTGTGCACCAGTTCCCGTTCGAGTCTAGCTCAAAGCGGTGTTTTCGGGTTTTACCCCTAGGTACATCTGTGCCAGAGCCGCCTCTACCTGCTCGTATCAAGATAGGGATGTAATGATTTTAAAACTCAAAAAATATCTACAATATCAAAATTCTTGGAAGTTATTCTATACTAATCCTCAACGTCTATCTTAGTTCTATGCACTCTAATCAGAGTTTATCTAAATCTAGCATCCAGGGTAATTACTAAACATCTTCTGATGAAAACTGTAATGACCCGACCCCAGTTACCAAGAGTTGGTGCATTATTTTAATACATTGGCATGATTACAAGGAATCATGTCCCTAAGGACCGATCAGTTTAGCAGACTAGGAAAATAGATTATATATATTAACATTAGATTTCATTTTCAAACATAAAACATAGCGTAAATAGTTCTTTGAGAATTCCATTATTCACTTTATCTTAACCCTGAATATGAATCATAATACACTTCTTGGAATCCTGGGAAAAATAAAACATAGAAATGGGTGAGATGAAACTCTCAGTAAGGGTATGAAATATAGCATAAAATGACATAAATATTAAGCATGGTGAATAATTGAAACTGCATTCCTTGACCAATAATAAAAATGAATACTTTTATGGAAAGAATATGAGTTGAGTAAATAATGCCATAATAAAACATAATCATGGGTATTCTACTAGTAGAATGACCACATGAACCATCAATATTATTTCCATAACGAGGGAATTTATAATTCCATACATTCTCAAACATTTTTTCAAGGCCTCATCCAAGATGTCTAAAATTGATTAAGGCCTCGACCAAAACCATATAACAACTTGGGAAAGGGCCTCGTCCATTTCCACATATAGTTGTCTCATTAGACCTACCGATGCATATATGAGCTATAGCGGGCTCCACCCATCAGTTACTATGTCTAATACATTCTTCATTTGAAGATTTTGAGACATAACATAAACATTCGTAGAAAAACTAGGATACAAAATGTCAATATTTTAACCATAAACCATTAATGGTACATCTATTGTCAAATGTATCACAAAACCGTCAATAAAAAAATGGAAGTTTTGTATCATAATTAATTAAGTTCAAAAAAAGATTAAAATCAATTAAAGGATTTAAAATATATGGAAATGATTTGTAAAACTCGTTGATTGAAATATCCATTTTTATGAAAACATTTAAAAGTCACACAATTTAGAAAGGAAGACATTTACTGGCAATTTTGACTCAATGTTTCCTATAGCACTTTGAAATAGTTTAAATTAATTAACAAATTAAAACATTCAATTCCCTTTAAATAAATCCTTAAAACCATTTTTCAAACTTTGACATTAATGAGAATGATTTAGAATAATAAATCATTAAAAAATTTAAAATGATGTTGTCATAGACGAAATCAAAACTATCTGAGAGAAATATCCCTTTTTTGGAAATCATTTAAGAGTCACATAAGTATAAAAGAATATATTTACATTGAAAATATTCTTTTAAACTAGTAAGGTAAGCTTTGAAAATTTTATAACGGTGGAAAATAGCCGCACCCGCGATATAATTTTTTAAAATGACATTCTTACATTAATGTTGTTGAAATGGTTAAAATGGAACTTTTTTGGAAAATGACGGAAAGATTCATTTAAAACCATTTTATAAAAACTCAAACAAGGGTATAAATGACCTTAACCAATAGTCTTTAAAATAGTAATAATGATTGGAAATGAATTTTTAAGAATTTTGGATGTGGATGATAAAGAGGTCCCAGTAGATAATTATTTATAAACAACCTCGGATAATGAAGAGATTTTGAAATAAACCCTTACCTTGTACTTTTCATTTGTAGAGGGTAGGTTAACCTCCTGTATAATGGTGAAATTATTGTTGTTAAATTATATAAGAATCATATACATTAATATGATATCATATATGATCTTTTAACATTGCTTTTTAATAATATCGTTGTGTTATCATCATTTTGGGTGTTAACTTACTCGTTTTCTTTTATATATTTTGTTATATAAGCCCTGTTTGTTATGGATAGGTTTTATAATATTCACATCCAAAATTATATCATTTCCTTAAACATTATTTTTAATCATTATAGTAGAATTATACTATAATGGATATGACGGGGAATGAATCTCATCATATTCGTGGAGATGGTAGTCCGTACGTACGCACGAGGGACAATATAATTATTTTTATATTAAAATAATATATAATTGGATGGTTTATCATATATACAAAATCCATATGATGTTATATTTATTATTTAAATCAAATACACATCATTATTATAACCATCCATATAATTAATGTATTGAATAACAATTACACCACGACGTGGAGATGGTAAGTCGTACGTACACACGTATGGTGACATGTCATTCAAAGGGTGGATAGAATAATTAATTTGGTTGTAACATATTTATAATAACAGAAAAATATATAGACAATAATATAGTTATTATTTTATAATTGAAATAACAAATATTGAAGATGTGGAAAAAGAAATGAACTTGAAAGAGGGTGGTGAAATGATTACCTCTTCTTCGGGTTCTTCCTTTTCATTTGATCAAAAGGGATCCTTAGGTTTGCTTTATGATAAAAATAAGGCCTATAGGTTGAATTTAGGGAAGTGGATAGAGTATTCGATCATGTTTTGGTCGAACCAAAGGCTTTGAATTTGTGAATAATTGGTTAGAAGTTGTGTCCTTTTATAAGGGGGAGGGGCTGTTTATGAAAAACATAATGTATTACTTTTAAATAAATTTGTATTCTATTTATAATGGCTCAAAAGTGGATTATTAATAGTATAATGTGGTTATGGGCTGAAATAATTTTATCCAATATATTTTAGATAGATTTGTGTCATTATATTAACGTTATTTTTTAGTTTTAACTCTTAGATAATTTGATTGACATTTACCATGTCACTTTTTACTTTTATATTATATATTTATTAATCATACTATATACAAGAAAGAAACCCAAAAGTGGTCCATTAATGATACAACTATCGTGATATAAGTCCTTTTTCCGAACCATAGATTTTTAGGATTAGAATATCAATTAATAATATAATACTAGTTTTAAAAACTCAATTATGTCAATTTTGACAATATTTAATAAATGATTTTTGTAAAAGACATAAAAAATCATTATTTCGAACCAAAATCATTTAAGAAATCCTTACATGTCATATTAACCAATAAAATTAGTGTATGTCATAAAAACATTCAAAGTATATTTATTTTAACATTTATAATACCAATTGTTTGATTCATTCTTTAATAAGGAAAATAATGCATCATTATTGTGTCCTAAATAAATTTTATTATTCTATGTCAATAAATTATAAATAAAATTCCATTATGGAGGAAATCATTTTATATTTATAATTAATATTTATATTCTAAAATATAACATATATAACCCTATGTAAAAATTGTTTCGCTAAATGATATATGCTTATGTTATTTTTGTATTTACTTTAACTTAATAAATATAATGTCCTTATCACCTAGAAGTGGCTCCATGGAGTCCCAAAAATGACCCAAAGATGTACATGGTCGGCCATGTATCAACCAATAGGTTTTGGGCACGTTTTAAGGTAAATTAATACTATTATAATATTATTTTATTACCCTTATTTTCCAGATTTACCCTTTAACCATGGTAAATAAAATATTTACCGAAATAATTATTCCAAATGTCTAAAAATAAATGTTACCTATTAACACAATTTGGACCTCCTGATTCCAAATATGGAATCCATTTTTTCTAAATTAAAAACACAGAAGTGGTAGAAATTAATTTAAAATATATTATTGTTGTTAAAACAAACAACGTGTTTTTAATAGATTATAACTATCAAAAGATTGACACTTGTTTTTTTCCGGTTTAAATGAAAAATTATGTCCAATGACCAAAATTGTATTAAATGGTAAAAAAATATTCTAAATATACTTTATAACCACTCAAATTCATTATTTATCACTATTATTTATTTCAATAAAAATGTTGTTTTTAAATAAAAATTAGTAATTTTCACTATTCATCAAAATATAAAAGATATCCAAAAATTACCAAAATTTCCCCTTAGGATAATTTTGAGATTATGAATCCAAAAATGAAGTCCATTTTGAGAGTTAAAATTTATAAAATTTCATAAAGTGGGTATTACTATTCATAACGGCTACATTGATTGGTCGTGGTGTGTTAGAATCTCGAAGTTGCATACAATGCAAGCTATTGCATTATTCAAAGTGAAGGGTACAGTGGATGATTGGTGTGTTACATTCTCCCCTCCTTCAATAAATTGCATCCTTGCAATTTATTATCGGTATTGGAAACATGGGGTTGACATTTCAAAATATCTTAGTTGAATCCCCACATCGAAAAAAGGATTAATGAGGTATATATCTAAAATAAAGAGTGGTAAGTTTGATGGTTACCGAAAATAACACATACTAGGGTACCATGTAGGAAAATATGGATATGGAAGAGAAATATAATCATCAATATCATCATCAATATCTGATGGAGAGTAGTAGAGAACATGGCTATAAAAGGCCAATAATCCCAAAGCCATAAATTTTTGAGGATCTAAGGTACCATCTAGGACAACATTTTTGTTCTAAGTTCCTTTTTTTATTGTTGAGGAATTTATTTATGAGATTGAATAATATCATAAAGAGATATACTTACTTTATAATTATATTTTTATCCATTAGTAAATTTCTACCACAAACTCATCTTTCACTACAAAACATAATACAACTCAAAAATACTCTATTTATCCTAATCATATAGGGTTCCAAATATAATGAATGTATAATTAACATATAAGACCCATTAAAAAAATAAACTACATTATACAATCCAGGGACTTCACATAGTCCAGTGGTAGGTGATAAATCTCATTCGCACTATGGCCGTGGGTTCGATTCACGTAGCTTTGTCCGATGCGATGGGTTGTCACATGGTCTATGTGTTGTCCTTTTATAAATATCCAAAAATAATCGTTCTTGCAAAATACATTCCAACATTTAGACGTATCCAAAATACTACAATCCAAACTCAGAGTAAAAAAATTATAAGGAAGTTAAACACAATGAAGATCCTTTTCTTCGTGTAATAACATGTGAACACCTTCACCATGTATTATTTTAAAAAATGGTAACATCCTGAATTACCATAAAACCTTATTGATTACATTATTTCTCCCTTATTCTTTATAGAATATTAGATATAATCCTTATATCAAAAATGTTGTAAACTCCAACGATGAAAAATCATTAATTATTTTCAAGGAATTCAAGAATATCTAATATAATTTTCCCAAATCAACTATATCTTTTTCCAAAATCAGTATCTCAATATTAGGACCATATTAAGGTTTACCTTTCCTTAAACCATGTAATTTCCAAAAATAATAACTAATTATAGAGTCACTTTTCTAAGTACCATAAAATCTCAAATCCTCAACAAAATAGTACTGTAGTATAATCCTTATTTATTTCCAGAACATCGTAAATACAATATTTGAATGAAATAAATCCAAAATAACAATATAAGAACACTAGTCATTCCTCTTCATTTTTGGTAGTATCATAAAATTATTATTATCCAATAGAATCATTTGCGGCATAGTCTGATGACTGGTACATTGGTTTGCGTAGTGTCCAAACTCCTTGCAGATGAAGCATTTTACATTTGAAACCCTTTTCTTACACTTACAGTCATGTACATGGTGACCTTTTTCTCTACACTTATAAAATACTCCCATTCCCTTCATGCATTTTTCAAGGTCACTCTTTCCACAGTTATAGTATATGGGAAAATCATTCTTTACCATCTTCCCTTTATTTGTCCTTCTCTCTTCCATCCTTTTCTTCTCTGGCTTCCCTTCAAAGCCATAGGACTCCGAGAATTCTTTACTTATCTTATCAACACATGATACTATTTCTTAATATGATGATAATACGTGGAAGACTATTTCCCTTCTAAATTCTGGCTTAGGACCATGAATGATATGATCCTTCATTCTCTTTGGATCATGTGTATTGTTGGAGTTCTCATTCCTTCTACTGGGTGACATTTCTAAACATCGACATACACTAGATTAGATTCTGAATAGAAATACCTAATCCCGAACTTGTAAAAAACATAACATAAATCAAACATTTTATGGATATAATTCATAATCATAAACATGTTTTCTTTGTGTAAGTATATACTCATAAGCCCTTCATAATGGTTTTTAATGAAAATTAGAATTATCCTAAGCATATCCCCCGGGAGTGTTATAACCAAGAGTGTGGCAAAGCCCATTGTCGTGCACCAGTTCCCGTTCGCGTCTAGATCAAAGGTGTGTTCTCGTGTTTTTTCCCTAGGTACATCTGTTCCAGAGCCGCCTCTACCAGCTTGTATCCATACAAGGATGTATTTCTTGGAAAACTCACAAAATCTCTACAATAGCAAAATTTTAGGAAGTTCTTCTATACTAATCCTCATAGTTTATCGTAGGTCTATGTACTCTAATCATATTTTATCTAAATCTAGAATCTAAGGTTATTGCTAAACTTCCTCTGATACCAAATTTAACGCCCTGACCCCAATTACCCAGAGTCGGTGCATTATTTTAATACATTGGCATGATTACAAGGAATCATGTCCCGAAGGACCGATCAGTTTAGCAGTCTTGGAAAATAGATTACATATATTAACATTACATTTCAATTTCAATCATAAAACACAATGTAAATAGTTCTTTGAGAATTCCATTATTCCCTTTAACTTAACCCTGCATATCAATCATTATACACTTCTTGAAATCATGGGAAAAATATAACATAGAAAGGGGTGAGATGAAATGGTCAGTAAGGGTAATCAATATAGCAGAAAATGATATAAATATTAAGCCTAGAGAATAATTGAAACCACATGCCTTTACCAATAATAAAAATGAATATTTTTATGGAAAGAATATGAGTTGAGTAAATAATGCCATAATAAAACATAATCATCTGTATTCTACTAGTCTAATGACTACATGAACCATAAATATTATTTTAATAATGTGAGAATTTATAATTCCAGACATTCTTAAACATTTTTTCAAGGCTGCGGCCAAGACGTCTAAAAATGATTAAGGCCTCAGCCAAAACCATATATCAAATTGGGAATGGGCCTCATCCAATTCCACATCTAGTTGTCTCATGAAACCTACCAATGCGACAAGGAGCTGTAGTGGGATCCACCCTTCACTTACAATGTCCAATAAATTCCTTATATGAAAAGTTTTAAACATGACATAAACATTCCTATCAAAACTTGGATAAGAAATGTCAATACTTTAACCATAAACCATGAATGGTACATCCATATTCAAACATATAACAAAACCTTCAATACAATATGGAAGTTTTGTATCATAATAAATCAACTTCAAAACAAGTTTAAAATCCATTAAAGGATTTGACATATATTGAAATGATTTGAAAAACTCTTGGATTGAAATATCCCTTTTCATGAAAACATTTAAAAGTCACACAATTTATAAAGGAAGTCATTTAAAAACATTTTTTAATCAAACTGTCTCATACCACATTGAAACATTTTAAAGTAATTGACAATTTAAAACATTCATGTCACTTTAAAAAAAGCCTTATATACATTTTTCAAACATGTACATTAATGAGAATGGTATAGAATAATAAATCTTTAAAACATTTAAAATGATGTTGACATAGAGGAAATCAAAACTATTTGAGAGAAATATCTCTTTTTCTGAAATCATTTAAGAGTCACATAATTATAAAAGAAAAAATTTACTTTGAAAATATTTTTATAATATTGTAATGGAAGCTTCAAAATTTTTATTTTGGTGGAAAATAGCTACACTCCCCGTATAATTTTAAAAAGACATTCTTACCTTAATTTTGTCGAAAAGGTTAAAAAGGGCCTTGTTTGGCAAATGACATAAAGATTCCTTTGAAATCATTTTATAAAAAGTAAAACAAGGGTATAAATGAACTTAACGAATAGTTTTTAAAATAGTAATAATGATTGTAAATTATTTTTAATAATCATGGATGTGGATGATAATGAGGTCCTAGTAGATAATTACATATAAACAACCTTGGATAATGAAGAGATTGTGAAATAAACCCTTACCTTGTATTTTTCCATTCCCGAGGGTTGGTTAACCTCCTTTATAATGGTGAAATTAATGTTATTAAATTATAAACAAATCATATACATTAATAGGATGTCATATATGATCTTTTAACATTGCATTGTTAATAATATCTTAGTATTATCGTCGTTTCGGGTGTAAACTTGCTCATTTTATTTTATATGTTTTGTTACATAAGCAAGGTTTGTTATGGATAGGTTATATATTATTCATATCCATAATGATATAATGTCCCTTAATATTATTTTTAATTATAAAATGAGAATTATAATATAATGGATACGATGGGGAATGAATCTCATCGCGTTCGTGAAGACTGTAGTCCGTACGTACGCACGAGCGACAATATCATTCTTTTGATATTAAAATAATATATAATTGGATTTTATATCATATATAATGATTCATTATCATGTTATATTTATTATTTACATCAAATACACATCATTATTATACCCATCCAAATAATTAATGTATCGAATAACAATTACACCACGACGTGAAGTCAGTAAGTCGTATATACGCACGTATGGTGACATGACATTCAAAGGGTGGATAAAATAATGAATTTGGTTGTAAAATATTTATAATAACATCACAGTATATAGAAAATACTTGATTTATTATTTTATAATGGAAATAACAAAGAAATAATAAGTGTAAGAAGAAAGGAACTTGAAAGAGGGTGGTGAAAGCATTACCTCTTCTTTGGGTTCTTCATTTTTATTTGATCAAAAGGGCTCCTTAGTCGGCTTTCTAATAAATATAAGGCCTCTAGGTTTAAGTGAGGGAAGTTAAGAGTATATTTGGGCTGGGTTTTTCCAAACCAAAAGGCATTGAATGTGTGAATAATTGGTTAGAAGTTGTGTCCTTTTATAAGGGGGAGGAGGGGCACTTTATAAAAAACTAAAAGAATTAATTTATAATAAATACATATTCAGTTTATAATGGATACAAAATAGATTATACAAAATCTATGGTTGGGATGGGTCTAAATACTTTCAACCAATTGATTTTAGACAGGTTTAGGTCATTATATTAATCTTATCTTTTAGGTTTAACTCTTAGTTAATTAGATTGACATTAACCATGTCACTATGTATTTTTATATTATATAGTTAATAAAACATAGTATATATATCCAAGAGACCCCCAAGTGGTCCATTAATGATACACCTATCATGATATAAGTCTTTTGGCCGATCCTTAGATTTTTCTGAATTGAATATCAATTAATAATATAATAATTGTTTTAAAAACTCATTTATGTCAATTTTGAAAATATTTAATAATTGATTTTTGTTAAATCCTTAAAAACATCATTAATTCTAAGAAAATTCATTTAAGAAATACTAAAATGTCATAGTAACCAATAAAATTCGTGGATGTCATCAAAACATTCAAATTATATTTATTCTAATACTTATAATACCAATTTTTTGATTCCTTCATTAATAAGGAAAATTCTACATCATTATTGTGTCATAAATAAATTTAATCATTAAATGTATATAAATTATAAATAAAATACCATTATTTAGGAAATCTTCTTATATTTCTAATGAATAATTATAGTAAAAATGATAACATATATAATCATATGTAAAAAAATTTCGCCAAAAGATATATGCTTATGTCATTTTTGTATTTACTTTAACTTAATTAATATAAACTGTCCTTATCACCTACAAGTGGCTCCATGAGGTCCCCAAATCGACCCAAAGTTGACCATGGTCGGCCATGTATTAAAATATAGGGTCTGAACACGTTTAATTGTAAATTAATATTTTTATAATATTATTTGTTTACCCTTATTTACCGGATTTACCCTTTAACCATTGTAAATAAAATATTTACTGAAAAAATTATTCAAAATGTCTCAAAATAAAAGTTACCTATTTACACAATTTGGACCTCCGGATTCAAAATATGGAATCCATTTTTTTAAATTCATAACATAGAAGTAGCATAAATTAATTTAAAATTAATTCTCGTTGTTAAAACAAATAGCTTGTTTTAAGAGATAATAACTATCAAAAGATTGACACTTGTTTGTGTCCGGTTTAAATATGAAATTATGTCCAATGACCAACATTGTATTAAATGGAGAATTTATATTCTAAATATACTTTAAAACCACTAAAATTCATTATTTATCACAATGAATTATTTCGATTAAAAAAGATGTTTTTAATTAAAATTTTGTAATTTCCACTATTCATCAAAATATAAAAGTTATCCGAAAATTACCAAAATTTCACCTTAGGATAATTATGATATTACGAATCCAAAAATGAAGTCCATTTTGAGAGATTAAATTTATAAAATTTCAAAAATTGGGTATTACTATTCATAACGGCTACATTGATTGGTCGTGGTGTGTTAGAATCTCGAAGTTGCGTACAATGCAAGCTATTGCATTATTCAAAGGGAAGTGCACCGTGGAATTTTGAGGTGTTAAAATATACATGATGATTTTTCTAAAATATTAAAAATATAATTTATAAAATTTATATGATGAACATCCATGAAAAAATATATAACAATAAATAGCCTTTTAACCAATGGTTTCAAAACAAACTCAGTCCATAGATACTTCCTTTAATTCTTAACATATAATTTTCATGAATTTTTATCCATATAACTCTTATGGAAGATGAAAATCCAAAACATCAGAAATAAAGTCACGACAGCAGCTTTACATTGAATCACTAATAGATCATAAAGTTTCTCTTGGTTTTCAAATTCAAAACTTGTGAATACCCCCATCATATATTCTATTGAAACATGATAACATCCTTAAGTACCATAAATTCTTACTAAAATAATGAATTCCTCCTTATTAAAAGCCTATTATATTTATCCAATATATAAATAATTTGTAAACTACATTCATGATAACATAAAATACTTGTCAACAATTCCTTAATTAGTTCCAAGGTAATAAGAACAATTCAATTTAATTATCCATCCCACATTTCTTTATCCAAAGAACATTATCATATAATAAGGAACATATTAAGGGTAATCTTTCCATTAATAATGTGTTTTATAGGAAATATCCTTTACATTATATCACTATCCTATTCCATCAGAAACATTCATCGTGTTCTTGTGAATAAGTATAAAAAATAAACTAGACAATCCTTATATTTTTTATTGTTAATATAACATACATATTGAACTCAAATACATTAAATAATTTATTATTCCACTTCATCCTTATTCCATTAGCACAGATTCCTTATCCTATTACACAATACTTCTTTCCTTTCACATTTCATCTATAGTCTCTTCATCATCAGTATTATAACCATTAATTTTACCACCATGATGATCCCCTTCAGGAGCATTACTCTTGGTAAATTAATTTGCATAATGATTTTTTATTCAAAACATAAAACAATTAAACGTTAATGATTCATTAGGGAGGTCTATTTTCTCATCCATTATTTTAACCAAACTCTTCATTTTTATCATGCAGTCTCTTGATTTGTGTCCTTCCTTACCATAGTCAATACATATTCTTATTCCCCTAAGACATTAAACTAGGTTGTTATTTCCACATTATTGAATCAAATGAGGTGGAATATTCCTTCTTCCACATTATCCATTATTGAATCTCTCATGTAACTCCTCATTTCTATTCCTTTATGAGTTTGAAACTTGGTTAAGGTACACTTTGCTAATCATGTTCTATGAATAATAACTAGGAATGATCACAACATATCACACTCCAATTATCATCCAACTAAACGGTTAATCTATAAATATTCTACCACATTAAACTTCAATATTTTTCCATATAGTTCCCAACATTGAATAACACATGAAGCTTAGTTTGATAATTACTTATCATGGTATAAACCAACATAGTCTTGAAAATAATTATATATATGATGTCTAAATTATACAGCCACCTTAATCGTTGACACCCTAGTTTTATCATATGATTTCAAAGAAAAAATTTTATTTCAATACTTAATAATGGTTTGTGAATATATGTATAATTCACAATATATATCCCCCATTAGTGTAAAACTAGGTATGCAACACGATCCATTCTTGTGCCCCAGATTACACTATATTTGGCCCAAAACAACATGTTAGTGTTGGTACTCCTAGGTTCATCTCTTCATGATCTATAACCACATGTAGTATCCACACAATGATATATTACTAGGAAACCACTCCCTCTATTATTTTCCAAAGTTCTAGGATATATTCATAGATGTTAAATTATCCATATACTTATCCATAGAGACAACCTTAGTCATATCCATCGAAATATACCCTGGGTTTTCATTAATTTTTTCTCATCCTACTTTCCAATGTTTGAAAAAAAACATTACTTTAATACCAACTTGAGCAACCCAAGATTATCATACATGGATATTACATAACTTTAGATGAATACTTATTACTACATAATGATACATGAATGAGGACCATAATATTTTAGGGTATTGGAAAACATGAAAAAAATCTTATATCCTAGTAAAATAACAACAAAATCTCCCATAAATATATCCACATTTATTACATCTTCAAAAAAACGTTCTTCAAAGAATGAGGAAAGGAAACCTAATAAAGGGGTGACCTTAGATGTATAGTAAGGTAAATAATGGAAATTTTTAAGCATAATTTGAACAAAAGGGTATAAAACTTGAAAATAACATTTGAATATCATACCCGGCATATTAGATATCAAAATAATCATTGGAAGTTCATAATACATTAATCATAAGGAAAAAGGTACAAATTCCATGAATCCATAATATAAGAATAGAACATGGAATTATGGTAGACACATAAGAATATATTATTATTTCCATAGTACCCAGGTCATCGCTTCCAAGGCCATCTTCATATTATGGGCTCACTCCCCTTACCATCTTGGTATTCTTGGATTAGTACCATGAAAATCTTATTATCATGAGTTCACTCATCATACCATCCTGGTTATATTTTTTCTCTCACATGGTCATCTTAGTAGTCAGGGTTCATTACCAAAACCATGATATTCAATCTCATTGGAAATGTGTCATTACTCAATGCATTGGAGAGAGACATAGGTCCAACCCATATCAGAGTAAAATCATAACTACATGTGCCACAAGGTAAAAACAATCATATAATAACCCATCAAATGAATTGGGTACCATAAACATGTAATCATATCATAACCTATGAAAAATATTGAATTAATAATCATTTTATAAAAAGAATAACTCGTGAAAGAAGGGTAGATATAAGAATCATATAACCCATTAAAGTGAAATGTATTTCATAAATATATATCCCATTAGAGAGAAATTAGTTTCATAAATACCATTACTTTAAGAATAACCCATTCATAGAATGAATAAAAATTGAACCATTACAACATTCCTATAATAGAATGAGAAACATAAAAAAATGATTTCTTATATTGAAAATAATTTGGATATATCTTAAAAAAACGTTTCTTAAGTAAAATTTCAATATTTAATTAATAAATTATTTTAATACATAAAATAATATGAAAAAAAAATTTCAATGAAAATACCTTCAAAGCCTATAAATAATTATTTAAATCATTATGAAAACATCTATCCTTTAATACCTATAAAATAAACTTCAAACAGTTTAAAAACCATTTTCTTATAAAACACATTGAAAGTATATAAATAATGCTTGTAAACATTTTGAAAACAATTTATTTGAAAATACATTGAAAAAATTTAAATATTATTGAAATCATTTTGAAAAGTATTTTCCATGAAAAATTATAATATAATATTGAATATATTTTGATAACTGTTTACCAAAAAAACTTATAAAATAATCTTGAAAACATCTTGAGAACCATTTTCATTAAAAACATATTAAAGGATCATGAAATCATTTTAAATATATACTTTCATTGGAAACATGAAAAATAAGATGGAAAACATTTAGAAAACAATTTTTCGTGAAAATAAATTTAATGAAAATTCTTATAAAAATTAACTATTAAACATAAAATGAAATATTCAATAGAATTATGGGTAATAAATCCATATATGTCCTATGAGGTAAAATGAACATTAATTATTCATGATAAAGGTTATAAAATGCCTCGTTCAAAAATAGAAAATAAGATTCTATTGAATATAATGGTAAACGGGAAAAATGGTAAATTTTTATGATTAAAGGATATTGGAAAAATATTCTTACTATCCATTTTTAGAAAACATTGTTTAGAAGGAACATTTATTTTCGACCAAAGAGAGGATAATGTTGGGATTTTTTAAAAACACTTTATTAATATATGATAAACATTGTATTGAAATAAATGGTACAAATATATGAACTAATAATTAATAGTAAGTGGAGAAGAATATTCATGAATGGTCTTTATATATGGTTCATAATATTTCCTCAACAGAAACATAAACATAAATAATATTCAAAGGTGATGAGATACTTTTAATAAGATCTTATAACTTGGATACTTGGGATCATGAACTCCTTGTAAGAAAATATAATTACCTGAAACATAAAATATCATTAAAAGATGTTAATTCAATGTATACCTTGTAAAATATAAGTATACAAACCTTGAATGAGGATTTATGTGCACAACAAAACAAGAGTCTCAATGATGGAAAATTGAGACAAACCTATTTCCTTGATTTGGTAAATTTTGAATCCTAATACACATGAAAATAAATATCAAAAAATTTATATGTGAATGCAAATTAATTTATGTATATGATACATATTATAAAATAATGATCATTACATACACCACACCAAATGAATGAGTGGTGATCATATTTTGTATCTCACGAAAATAAAAAGTGGGATGAAAGCCCCTACCCTATGTCTTGAATTATGTCATACTAATTCAATCCACCTGTATAAAAAAATTAATTTTTTTAAACATATTTTAAAGAACCTTATTATTATATCTAATACCATATATGATTTTGTTATGACTGTAGATTACCCTCCTGTAAACAATCTGATGTTAAGGTTTCACTTCGGGTAATATTCACTTTATCCCTTGCATGTGTCTTAGTTTGTTATATATTTGGTAGGAATCCATTATATCATGATTACCAGAATTTAGAACATTATATAAATAAATTTTATAACAAAAATATATTAATTATAATTATCTATTTATTTTATAAGTAGAAAAATGAATGTACTATTCATGGAGGTGTTAAGTTGTACAAACGCATGAACATTGTTTCCATTTTTACTGTCGTATTGAAAGAATGAAAATAAAATATATTTATGTAAATATATATCATTATTATTATATACTAATGATATCATATATATAATATTTAATCACTAAACCCATCCTTAATACATTCTATGTAGTGTATGAATGGATCGTATCGCTTTGAGGGGGAGGTAGTGCACACATCCACAAACGAAATTATAGTATTAACACAAAATGGAAATTAAAAGAAATGTGTTTCAAAAAGTAATATAGAATATTAAATACATAATAAATATAATATATGATATATATAAATATATTTTCTATCATAATTTCTACCATGAGAGGCGGTATGGATTATTGAACAATCAATGTTTTGTGAGATAGTAATTCACCATACACGTAAAAAGTTTGTATCTTACCCATTATATGGAGTTGTGTGGGTGTTTAGGTAAAAAATAAGTATAAAAACAAATTATTATATTTAATATAAGAGTTTTTTATAAAATAAAAGAATAAATGGAGTTCAAGGGGTGTATAAAAATAATAAAGGAAAGGACTTGAGGGAAGGAGTTGCCTCTTAATCGGGTAACTCCTGTTGTTTTGTGACAAAATAAATGATAGGATGACTTTATATAAAAATTAAAGACTCAATGAGGAATTTAGGCTATTTGGTATCATATTTAATAAAAGTTTGGGTGAGAAGATGAGTTTGAGAGGTGTGAGGAATTCGACGGAAAGGATCCCTTTCTATAGTGGAGGAGGAGTGGTAGTCTTGTAAATATTTAATGACAGAATTAAACCCACGTTTTTCATGTCAAATGTGGAACCAATTGTGATAAAAAATATCCATGTGAGGATAGGGTTAAAAAGTTTACATATAATGTCTTTTGGACATTTTTATTTGTCATTTGGGGTCATTAATTGATTGTTTATTTCATAGTTAAGCTTGGTTTTACCATAATCGATGCAATTAATTTTAATTACATTCAATAATATTTTTGATCAAAAACTATGTTGAACATATTAAAAATTATAAATTATTATTATTCCAAATATGTAATCCATTTTTCCAAATTCTAATCCTAGCATTGGAATAGTATAATTTAAAATTAATCCCACTGAATGGAAGACACTGCATGGTTTTAAAGTAAAAATGATCATAATTTTGATAAGTTTTTATATAAAATTTCAATGTGAAGTAGGTAAAAATGTACTAAATTAAATAAAATTAAAAACATATTATCTAATAAATTTTTAAACTACCTTAAAATAAAATTTATCTTTATAAATAACATAGATTAAAAATTATTTTTAAATGAAAATTAGTATTTTTTTATATTCATTAAAAGTTAATCCTTATAAAAAAATAACAAAAAGTTATCTTAACCTAATTTTTATGTTTATCTCCAAAATAAAATATTTATTTTGAAGTATTAAATTTATAAAACATCCAAAATTGGGACAAATAAATTGGTTCCCTGTTAGAAGGTGTTAAAACCGCCTTTATAAAAAATATAGATTTTTATGCATAAAACTAGGTTTTTTCTTATCTTATGTCTATCAAATATATATAATGAATATAAAAAATATTTTATTGAATCATATATATTATATTAATATCACTCACTAATTTTAAACAATTTTATATATTATGTTATATCATCTTTGTGAGTCAAGAAATAATAATATTTTTCTTTTATATTCAATCAGTTTTCATATTTATTTCTAATTATTGGTAACCTACAAATATATATTATATGTATGTCAACCATATTTCTTCATAAATTAGTTAATACTAATCATAATATCTAATTTAGCATATATTTTATATATTATTATATTAAATAATAATATTTTACTAATATATTATTGTTTTGTATAACTACGTAATTCATGTTACACAGGCCATTGTGGAATGTCATTATTGTATGTAATGATTGTTATACATTGTGTTATGTATGGAGAAATGTAAAAAAAATTGTTTATAGTGTATGATTAACATTTTTTTACATATAAATAAATCCAAACATAGTGATTTAATATAAATTAAAATACTTTTGGTGCTTTGTGAAAGAAAAAATATTGCAAAGGATAAATTAATTCAAAACAATAATTCAAAAAATCTAACTGTGTTACAGATATGATCTCATAAAATCTTCATCTCTATTGGATACTAATATTAAATTATTTTTAGATTTACCCCTTTTTATTTGGGTACTTCTTCCAAGGGTAGCGGTGGAGGAGGTATAGAGAATGAAACTTAACTATTCCATTGAAAATTCTAATCAGACTCTGTTTGATCTAGAAAATTTATCTAATCGAACTAGTATATAGTCTAAACATGAATGATATTTCATTGATGAAATCCTAGGATAGGGTATGAAAAGTTACGTTTCTATATTTTTATGCATATTATCAATGAATGAATTCTATGAACATTACATATCATTGTTGATATTTATTTCATTTATGATGTAGATAAAATTTCATTGATATGATATCACATGATTAATCAGTGGATCTAATCACCTTTAGAATATAAAAGTAACCTATAATACATGATTTTAATGATAAAATATCAAAAAAAAAAATCTATAGAAATTATCATGAATACTAACTGAAATGAGATTCCTCAGTGATGTATCAGATCTATTTGTGTTCAGATCACCTGATTTTAAATGGATAGTTTGGGTAAAATTATAATATCTTCAAGGGGGAGTTCTCTAAATTTTTCCTAACATGAGGTACATTGTGAGTGGAGATTGTTATTTTCTAAGATAAATTGAATTCCCTACAATATTTTTATCTATTAATTTTCATTGACATAATTTTTCCTTAGGTCGCATATAGGGAAATGATTTGAGGGCGTGGACATTGATTTTTCCCTGGATACATGAATATGGTTTTATTCCAAAATTATTTTATTATGTTTTGATTCAAAAGAGATTAAAATTTTCTGGACTACACAATTTTCATGTCCAGTGAGTCAAGACATTACTTTTTTTAATATTCCCTTATTGAGATTTCAACTGGGAAAGAATTACGGATATTTTATTGAGATTTTGGAAGGTCCTGAATAATATTTCATAGTTTTTATATAGTTCATGATCTTCCTTATCAAACTATATGTTAATATATTTTAGTGTCTTTTAGCTTGGACCTTCTATTACGTGTAATATATAGTCTGCAATGTACTGTTCTTTGTGATGTTTAATTTCATGAAGAAAGAATGTCTATTATTTAGTTTTTATTTCAAAAGTTAAAGATGTATTCTGTAAAATTTAGTGTCATGATGTATGAATTTAAAATTAAAAGATATTAAATTTTTTTCTACCATGACATGATTGATTAATATTTAATATACAAGACATATTGGTGATGACCCCAAACTCCCTAAGCCATTGAGTTATTCCATGGTGTTTTTTAGGGATCACATATATTGGAGTTCCTTTACTATAAGGAGAATATTCCCCTAGTTAGTGGGAAAAAATATCTTATGCATGATCCCATAGAGCATACATCCATGTTCAGTTAAAGTGGATCATCACTCATTTCCAAGGGCCATGAAACATATACAGGGATATTTGCTGTTGAGGGTTAAATATTAGTTCAGTTGAGTAAACATGGATAAATAAAATATGGGTGGTTTCATTAATAACTCATAAGTATTTAAAAATGAATATTTAATGGGGATAAAATATCAAAAATGAACCTAAAAATCCAATGGTTCTTAGTTCAACCATATTCTTTTTGGGGCTCGTGCCAATCGGAATACCATACATTCAAGAAGGATATGCCACTAGTTGGGGGGTCACATGACCTTATGCATGATCACATAGGTATTAAAGTTATTTTTTTGAAATGAAAATCCACACTATTATCCATGGGCCCTAAAAGATGTATTGAGACTCAAATATTATGAAATTGAGGTTATACATCGAGTGAAAGCTATATTGGAAAACTTATACCACCCTATGTAAGATTTAAATTTTATAGTGAGACTCGGGCCCTATTCCATGTTTTTTGAGTCACATGTAGTGAGAAATAAATTGTTATGTGAATGGAGTATTGTTTTCCTGATTTGATAAAAGGTACAAAACATGATGATATAACATTGATGATGTCAAATCCTATTTAATAATTTTTTTTATATGGGATATAAATATTTTTCTAAAATTATCAGGTCTGGAGAGATGACATGAGACAATCATGTTGGGGATGTCCCAAAACACTATAAGGTAGTGAGTTATACTACAGTTATTTCAAGGATCTCATGGTTTAGAAATACATTTTTTTGGTTCATTATGAATTTGGTTTATGGTCCCAGGGTCATATTAATGAACTAGAGGAAGAAATAAATATTCCAAAAGTGTCCCATAAAATTGGGTTTCCTTTTCAATGGTCCAAAGTTTGTTCTCCATGACCAAATGCACTCAAATAATGATGTGTTATTTATGGAAAATGAATCACCAAAGAAGGACATGATCACCCTTAAAGTTTTGTCGCTATATAGATAACATGTTTTCATTGTGAAGAGGAGTGAAAACAAATTTATCTAACATTTTTTCAGGACAATTGGATCAAGATAAAATGGATCATATTTTAAGAGGGCCAAATGTGGACCTCATAAAATTTATTCCTTTTTCATTTATGCTCTAAATTTTTCATAAAATATATAGATGAAGAGTTTAGAGGGTGGAGCCGTGAATTTTTGTTAGGTTTCCCATTGTGGGTTTTAGAATGATTTTTTTTCTTTCTCTATATTAGTCTAGGGTCTTATGATTTAGACCATAAAATGATAAATTTTATGGTCATAAAACTTGGATAAATGCACATGTATTTTATTTTCTTGATTCATATTCAACTGGTATAAGTTGAATGTTACACAAAAGTAGGATTTGGATTCCAAGGATCAAGATCAATATATCATTTTGAGCATGAGGTGAAAATGTTTCAAATAATGGATCAATGTTCTTAGGTCCTGAGTAATGATGTGGAGTAGTAATGAAGGGTCTGAACCAAAACACTCTAATTTTTTGTGTTCTGAAGTGGTAACGTTAGGGATCACAATGATTAGAAAGTTTTTTTTCAAGTTTTAACACATTAAATTTGATGAACATTGGCCCATATGAAGGAACTGGGAGAAAACATGTATAGTTGATAAAAGTGATGCCTGAAGTTGGGAATCCTTTTCAATGTTCCATGTAAGGATGGAAACAACAACAGATTCTCAGAGCATGATGTGTTATTTATTAGATTAGGGGATTAAATGATTATGAAGGCATCCCATTATATTGTTCATTGGATTCATTTTTTATGGTTCTTCATTAATGAGTGGTAATGGGTGATGACCTACACATTTTAACATCAGGTAGTAGGATGTGTCTGTTATGAAATTTAACATAATGATTCAAGGAGAATATCCATGTAGTTTAACGTTATATGGTAATGAAATTTTCACTATTGTTTAACATCATGCAGTAAAGATGCATTGCAGGAATTTTAACATCAATTTTAAAGATTTTTTCTCTTCAATTTAACACAATTATGTAAAGAATTTCCTTAAATTGAAGTATTCCCTTGTCGAATTAGCAAGTGCAGTCATCTTAGTTACCTATGCTCACATGAAATAGAATTGAAGTGTGAAACATGGAACAATTGGATATTTATTTAAAACAAATGAGAGTGTCTCTCAAATTAAGCGCAAAAAAGGTACAACCCCAATCCAGTTGTGGGTAAATTTTTATAATTTAGTATATTGAATTTGGACTAAGAATTGATGAATTTGGTGCCATAACATATCTAATGATGGTAGAAATTAATAAATACGTTGTTATTTTGGAAAATTTCTCTATGGAAGCCTAGGACACATGTAATGAGGGGGGTTATATATTTTATAAATGTAGTAGTTTTTTCCTAGAGATAGAGATCCTAGGGTCTCTACATATCCAATGATAATAGGAATCAAGATACATGTAGTTCTTGAATGGGATAATCTACATCATGTTCCAAACCATATGTATAGGGGAAACTATTCCTACTGACTAGTTTGATATAGGGCCAGGATTGTATATCTAAGAATCAATACATATACGGCGGTGAAAGGAATCATGTCACATGTAATTCTTAAATAAGAATCTCTCCACCCGGGTCTAACACAAATAAAGATAAGGTATTTTTTCTTCCTTGATTATTTATAGATTGAGGATGGATTTGAGATTCGAGTGTCACTACCACTAATTTGATGATAGGAATCAAGCAATATTTAGTTCTTTTATGAATTTGCGATGGAATAATAGCACCAAGGATAGTGGTACTCTATGATGGTGTCCATAGAAATGTTTATTTTTATGTAATGAAAGAGTCACCAACCATATATTTTAACAACATATTGGAAAAACTATATGGTTCACCATTTAATTTTCTACATCAAGGACTATTAAAACCCTTTTATGAACAAATAATCCTTGATCATGTAGGGAATACCTTACCAAACATCCGAATCCTATGTGAGCTATGCTATTCGTGAGGAACAGGGAATGGAAAAGTTTACCATCACCACTTAAATTAACATAAATGATGGGAAATAAGTATTTTTTATTGTGGGGTTGATAGGCCAATATATATGATCCAAGAATCTTTAAAAATTTATTGATAATAATTCTATATGTACTTATGGAACACCGGTAAGTTTAGTTTCACACGTTAAAGACATCAACCATGTATTTTTATGTCATGCGGTAAAGAAAAAATTAAATAAACATGAAATAAGATAAATGTTGTGGTCGGAAATTGGATTGGATATTTGGTTTCAATAAATATCATTATATAGATGAAATAAATCCAAATATATTTCTTAAAAAATTGCACATTTTAATGTCATGTGGCATAGAAATCAGCCTTTTAGTTTAACATCTTGAATTATGGATCATGGAGTCCTAAAATGAAAATAATGTAGTCATGAATATTTTTAAATGTTTTCTAGGCATTCAAAAAATTATATCATGATAGTCATATAATCGTTGTGGTATGAGGATTCTTGGTATGGTTTCCCATCGAATCAAAATCATAGTAATTAGGGGAAGACTACCATTTAACAAAATGTATTGAAGATGTTTTCAAAAATTCTTGTATCTCATGACCAAGACGGATTTGTCATAATTGGACCCATAAATTAATATCATGGAATCACTAAATATCCTATTATGATAGGAATCATGAAACACATTGTTCTTGAATATATAAATAGCCACATCCTACCCCAACTGAACATTACCCTAGTTGCGGGGTCGGTGGGTCACAAGGCCTCAAGCATGTCTCCGCATATTGTAGAGGCTTCCGACTAGCAGTGAGGGTTCATAGATGTTATAGTAGGGATACTATACCGTAATGATTAGAGTTTCACATCATACATATCATGAATAGTTTATGTAGGAAGAAAAAGTTATAATAATTGAAGGTATATAAAATAGTTTAATAAAAGTGTCCAAATCTAGGTATATAGAAGATGAATGCATGACATAATAGAGATAATTATTTGAAAGAAGTAAACAAAACAAAATGCTTTACTATAGGATAAAAATAAATAAATTAGTAAAAAATTCCTATGAAAAATCTCCAAGAGCATCTTGATCTCTAGCTCAATCGTCTACTCCAAACTCCAAGGATGAGAATTCAACAATAAAAAAGCCAATGGTTAATAGTTCTATGAACAATAAACGTATACATAAGAACCCTAATGAAATAACATCTTGAGTAGGATTGAGATATATATCTTAGTAGGATGGCACCACCAGTTTCTTTCCTAATCCAGATAGAGTGATATAAATTAAATAGTGTGCAGGTTTAGATAGATGATAACAGAACTAAAACAATAAACCAACACTAATCCTGGTTCCTAAGGGACACCACACAAAGATACCTACTTCAGCCCATGCATGGTATCTCTGATCATGTCAATTAAGTGTGAGTTTATATATGTATTGGAATTATATATATATTAAATGATTGAATTATGTCGGGTGGATCAGGGGATTATACCTCCATCTGAATTATATGGGAGCTGTTACTGTCTTCTGCAAACCTAGGTCCATGACCCCTTAGTCTCATGACCATAAACCATTAGATATAAGATGGGGTGGATCAAGTAATTCAACTTCTATAGAAATTAAATTGGAGATATCATGGTCTACCCCTAACCAAAGTCCAAGACCCCTTAGTGTCCTAGCCACCATGTATTAGATTTGTATTGGCACAGATTTGTAAATATCTTTGCAATCCAAATTAAAGGGGAGTTGTCACGGTCTCCCCTAACCTAGGTCTCAGAGACCTAATCCCTTGGCCTTAAAGCATTATATATATGTTGTGTTGGATTGGGACATACCACCACCGTCCAAATTAAAGGGGATATCTCACCATCTTTCCCTAACCCCATTCTAAGAGCCCTTAGTCTCTTGGAAATGATACACTAAAAATGTTATAATATAATGCACAAGGGATTACAACTTATTCATTTCCCATATTCATACCATAAACATAATTTATGTAATAATATTCAAAAATCTAGTTACATAAAACCATATTAATTATTTCAACAAAATCATTAACATATTGATCACATTCAATTCATTCCAAGTGTACTTAATGTATAACATATTATGTATATCACCCGGAACATTAAAACATTGATCACAATTAATTCATTCCAAGTCTAAATAAGGTATAAAATCTTTTGTAATATTAATTACATTGTTACTTATTCATTTCAAGCATGTTTTAAGGCCTTTCATTCTTGTGAAAATCCATTTACGAATTGTTGTAAACACATCAACTGAAATATGGTGATTTATAATCATAAGGGAGAGTTATAGACTAGAACATCCTAGCAATGTCAAATTAATTAAACACATATCAATACCATTAGTCATGCTTACTATGTTAACCGAAGGTCTAGTCTTACCACCCAAATCAGTTAAACTTGAAGTTTAACCATTTATTAATTTTCAAAAGAAAACATACCATTTGATATGTTCCATCCTTCTCAATGTATTTATCCTCAATTATTATAAACATGAAAAATTTATCCAAGGAATAACCATATCAATTATAAGATTTCACCATCTCACTTTGGTCATCCAAACAAGGACACATAGTTTATTTCGAGGAATGGGAACCTATCACGTGCGGGAAATCTTATTCAAGTCATATCAGTCATCTTACATCGACATGGAAAATTCATGCACATGGAATAAATAGACATAATTACATATTAGCATGAAAGGTTATATGTATATTCTACGACATTAATCATGAACTTGGAACAATGTGATAATAATCTACTAGACATCATGTTTCAGTGATGAAGTAAATATGATAATGAATAATTAAGTAGGAAACTAAAGACAACATAAATCATATTAAAATTAAAGGGGAAGGATATAGATCTAACATTAAATGTTGAACCATGCCATCAACTTCAGCTATTGGTGCTTTCTAACTAAAATAATCTAATCCCTCACTAAGAATATGAACCTTCACACAGATGTAAGGAAACCTAGCCCCTATGAACACACCCTGAGGCCATGATCATGTACAAGGGGATCCTTACACATATTATTATATGGATATACTTGTATACACACACCTACACATACATATATATATACATGGGAACACATAGCCACATACTTGTAAAATCACTACCATGGATGATTATACTAGTAATGGAAGAACTCACACATATATAATTACATACCTATACACATGCAAGAGAGTCACCCATTCCTTGGAGACTAATAATGTAAATGATACAATCAACACACTAATATATAATTACTGTGAACCTCAAAACACATAAAGTTCCTAATATAATAGGTGAAAAACCAGGCACCAAGAGAAGACCATAACCTCATATAATGGATACCATCCAAAATGAACTGAACTACCTCCCCTTTTGCGGTGGTTGTCATAACATGCACGGACAATACTTGAGAGGCCCTCTACATAACCTAGCATTAAATGGAAAATGGAAACAGATCAACCCAAGGGACCTGGGATTAAGATGAAACTTGTGGGATGACAGAGAGGCCAGATTCATCTATGAAATAGGGAGGAAAAGTGAGATAAGAACTTCATGTGGAGATTCAATGATGAAATGTAAGATATCTATTGATAATCTAAGTAAGGAGAAGATGTCGTTGAAATAAGGGTTGTGCATTGAAGGGGGAACCCCATTGGGTGTGCTGCACCATGGGCCTAGAGAGAGTGGGATGAGGGAGTGATATATTTATGTTTTTAATTTTTTTATTTTATTTTAAATTAATAAATTTCATTATATTTTCCCAACCACAAAGTTTGACCCACACAAGATTCCAAACAGAGCACAAACCATGTGGAACCCCCTATCTAAAAGGCTCACATCCCACTGGCTAGGCACACGATTTGGGAAACTCTTCACATCCCCTGTGAAATACCTCTTCCACCATAATTATTTCCCCAATGTTACCTACAGTTGTCCTCACAGTTTCAGACAAAACATGCATTGTTCTAGTTTCAAAAAAACCTAGTGTTCTGGGTCCTCTACTCCCAGAACCATTTGAGTCATCTTGGAATCATAACATATCGTAATCAAAATCCAAAAACATCACTTTGAAGTGACCCATCTTTGGGAATTCCATTTTGAGGCTCAATTTTCAAAACAAACCATTATATAATTGAAAAAGTTGAAAAACCATCGTATTTTAACATGGATAAAAATGTGGCTTGTTACAAACATCCCACCATATAACTTTTCATCCCTTATAATCCTTTAAGAACAACCTCACCTCACCTTAACTACTAGGGTTGTAAGGATTTTTTTCAAATTTTATCTTTGTGTTTCCAAACTACCAACACACCATGAGGTACTTCATAAGAAATTGGCACATGAACTCTTTAAAACCTCTATTCAACACTCAATTTCCAATCGAAAAACCAAGGCAACACTTACACAATCATATTCAACAAGAGACATGACCACGTTTTTTCCTCTTCTTTTATTTGGCCCAAGGTACATCCTCCCATATGTTTTAATGATAAAAAACAAAATAAAAACCATGGTTAAACCTTCCATAGAGTATTTCATTAAAATAATTCCCTGATGAATTTAATAACACTCATAGAATGATTTTAAAACAATTTAAAAGTCAATTTACAATAGACCCTGATGTGCTAGTCATGCCAGATTTTCCATATAAGTCCTAGTCAACACCAACTGCACTCGTCTCCTCCTAATGCTGTCCCTTTAAATTGTTCTTCATCATCTCTATGTATTTAACAAAATGGAAATATTCAAGACTACTGGATGACTATTATCAAATACTCTCAACTTATTAGGCCATTATTTTATCTGCTGAACCACACTGCCTTCTCCCAAGGCATCTGAAATTTGCAACATACACACACAGTGAAGTCCATTTCTGACCTTTGATGATGTTTCATGATCAAAACCTGAAGGGAGCCATGCATCTAGCAAGAAACACTAAAACATAACAACCCAAACATGACAAATAGATTAAAACATTCATTGTGGTGTAATAACGATGCTCTATTAGTGAATCTAGCATGAAGATAAGATTCGGGACATGCTTGTCACATAGCAAAGTACACTAAGAGGGTTTAAAGTGATTCCATGAAAAATTACCTAGTTATTGGAAGGAATAATATTCAAACCAAAACTAGTCATCTTATAATATGGAACTCACCTTCACCTTCCAATGTGTCACTATAACCAATCAAATGCCTCTACAACTTGAGTAAATTTTGGGATCATTTAAATGTTATATACAATGATCATCCCAAAACAAAAATGTTTATTAGGTGTTTCATACACAACCTAACCAGATAATGTCTTACAACCGTGTGAGAACCAACACTATTCCAAAACATGAAAGGCTTAAAAATATTAAATCACAATCAACCATTTCCAAAAATTATTTTTGGTTGTGTCCCTTCTACTTAGAAGGCCACATTCACCATATTTGACTAGACTCTTCTACCAAATGTTTATTCTAACATCCAAAAAATTATATCTAGCCAATCAAAAGTACAGTAGATTAAAAAAAATGCAAACAGACATGTGATTCTACTCTGAGCTTCCATTAGAATGTCAAGAATAAAACAAATTTCATTCAAAAACATAAAATAAAATATAAAACAAAAAACAAGGTACATGGTTTCTCTAACACCCAAAGGGCAACAAATTCAATTATCAGAAACCATCATTTTAAACAATTATACATTCAATGGAATGATTTTATTACATGAAATTTAATAATAATTTTTTTAAAAATTTATGGTGACCCTTGAGGGTCTCACTGAGCCAACATGAATACTATAAAAAGAAATAAAACTATATATTCACAAATATAATGGTTTCAAACACCCATTCTAGGTCCTCCAATAACAATATTACGCAACTGAACTATCAGGGTCCAGTTGCATTTATTAATTTAACCAATTAATTTTTGATTAAAACCAATTTCTCTTGGATATAATTAATCATTTAAGATAACATCATTGAATTAAATTTTTAATGTTATTTATTTTTGAACTCATAATGCTCCAACAAAATTCATTAATTGGAAATAGGATCCCATTTTTTGAAAGAAAAATCACATTATAATTTTAAAATGGTCATTTTTATATAAAAGTGTAGACTGATGGGTGGCAATCTGCCAACCTATAGAGCACCGATACAATTTATAGTTTGGAATTAGTATCCCATTTAATCACAATAAATTCCCCATTTTATTTAAACATTAAAAACTTTTACATATTTTTAACACCCTTAACACTTATTCTTATTATTCTAAAAATGATATGAATATACAGGTAACCCTTTCTTGATTGTAAGGATCCCATGCACCCTATAATAAATGATTGCTTCCCAGTAATTCACAAACCTAATATACAAGTAAAACATGATATCAAAATAATTAAACACGTAGGGTTGATCTAATAAATCTCCTCCATTTCACAGATAACGACTAATGATACCATCCACCGGGTGTGATGCATAAAATTAAATCACCCTGATTATGGTTATCCTAGACTATAGATTCAATAGCTAGTGCATCAACACAATCATATTATAATCGGGGACATGTTTGAATAATGTTTAAAAGAAAGCTTTACCATCATTTCTCTAATATAACCAATGAGAGGAGAAAATTCCTCCTTGATGGTGTGTTCCTTGTTGATCTATTTTATCTGTAGAATTAAAGGCCACTTGATTTACTTGTATGGTATCTGTATCTATAGGGATAGTTCCAAGATATCAATAAGGGATTGGTATTATTCCTCAATATTATTGCATCATTTATAAATTTATAATGAGTATGGAAACATTAATTTTTCCAGCGAAAAGAATACAATCCCTCAATTAACTTGACTGATCTTTGGGTTTTCTACCCACATTCTGATTTGACTGTGAGAGGCACCATCAAATAAATATTCCATGATTCGGAGTATAGTGGGAATATAAAACCTCATCATCACAAATACTGGTGTCCATAATTTTTTTTTGGGGTCTGATGTGCCATGAGGAAATCAGCCAGGGCCCACCCTTTCACTGAAATAGATGAGATGAACTAGATTACATCATATTATTGACTAAATTTCTATCATTCCATTAAAACAAGAAACATAGGTCATACATGGAAGTACATTATTAGGTCTATATTAGAGAATAAATTTAATTAATGGTGCCTCATGGAATTGCTAAGTCATTGCACTATAAATAATGGTGTGAGTAAGTTCTTCCTAAAATCAGATTAATGAGTCTCAGAACAAAACAAAATTTGATAGAGGTAGTATAGACTATTTTAACTCCTACTATAATTCATCATTATTAGGAGAGAAAAACCCAATATTTTTATTGTGGACACGTATAAAATGAGGGGGGTTTTATCCACCAGGGTAATTATACTGGTTGGTATAACCTGAATATCTTGAGACTCTCAAATTATTCATGGAATTATTCAACACATTTTTTAGTAATACCTTATTTATTTACATAGTTATGTGGCGAGAATTTCCAGCAATGATTTATATGAGAGTTTTAATGTACATGAGGTGTCAATGGTTTTCCCTTAGTTCATTTATATTTTGAGGGTGTAACATTTCTAAAATCTCACAAGTTTTTTTGGGACAACCACAATTCCATGGTGGAGTTCAGAAAATACGAGGAATATCCTTGATGTAACCCTAAGAGTTCGTTTAGGTTGATTCATATTAGGATGGTGATTTCTTAACAGGTTTAAAATTATTTGATGATCTGTGGTTTTTTGACATAGATATTTAGATTTGATATCAAGATAATCAATATTACATTCAAATATTAAAACAAATAAGATCCTAATGATATGATGTAAGGATCTTTGATAAGTAGGTTTAGTATTCTTTCACTCAAATGAAATCACCTGGTAGAAAAAAACCCTGACATTATTTAAAGGCAGTCTATTCTTTATCCTCAGGGGCTATATTTATTTTATTGTAAACAAAATACCCTTATGTTAAAGAAAGTGTTTGGAAGCTAAAGTTTCATTGATTAATATTTCTATAATCAACAATGTGTAAATATCTTTTGGGTTCTGTTGATTAAGGTATTTGAAATTGATTAATACATTAATTTACCAATTCTATTTTTTACACAGATGATGTTGGAAGGCCACCTTTGGTATTTCACTCCATAGAAAAATTCTCTTTGATCAATTATTCAAAATTTGACACGACATTAGTATCATGAGAGGGGTGTGTCATCCTTGATTCAAGAATGAAACCTCAATGGTCACCAAAGTAGATAAAATTTGTGTAGCCACATCGAGGTTATGTTTGGGCACCTCTATATAATTCTATGAAAACAAATAATGATGTATCTTTATAAATGAGATGTATATATACTTTCCTCAACAATAGTGGATGCTCTAATCAATGAAGGCAATGGTTGTTCTTCTATTTCCATATTGAACATTTTAATCTCATAAATGGTGTTGGATATTACTTTGACAAATATGAATGGAGAATTTCTAAGGTAATCCTTTTATTCTTATAACTCTTAATTTGTGGAGTCACTTTTAGACATGGTAGGTAATATGGGGGAATCTCTTTCATCATCAATGTTTCAGAGACCATGGAAAGATAAATTTTCCACATGAACAACTACAATCATTTCAAAGAGAATCCTATGTTAGATATTTTTATTCATGTTTTCATTGGAAAAAATAATATTTCTTCCACATTTTATTAGTTCTACTACCTCAATAAAGTTTATGGGTAGCATACAAAAATTCTTTAGTACACTCTATGGATTTGGAGGGGAGGTCCACAAGCCATTGGGGAATACAACCTATATATTTTCATACACAACTGGTTATTTTTCCTCCATTTTACAGAAACATGATTAATCACATATGGATTCAGAGGACTCAAAGGGGTACAACAACAATATAGTATTTCTACCATCCCATTAATGGGGAAATTAATAAATTGATGAAATGATGAGGGTACCACCATGTGGTCGTGAAGAAATGTTCTTCTAATAAAAATATCATATGTTGTTTATTATATGATAACCGTGAACATGTTGATCTATGTGAGATCCCCAAAATGATATTTGAGCTTGATCAACTAGAGAGGCCTTTTCTCTTTCTTATCGTACCCATAAATGGTTAGATTTGTGGGAGATAACCCTCAGTTTCTATATACCGATTTTTAAATTGTCTAAATATTGGTGAGTTTTATCCCTGAAAAAATTTCAACCATATTCCTCTAAATTATCAAATTATTGAGATTTTCCGAAACATATAGGTTTCTGATATGTCCCTAGATGGCCTCCTCTAGATCTTTATTTGTGAAGGAGATAACAGAATGGTATTATGATCGAATGGTATCCACTCAATAAAACATGACAGTATAGACTTCTCTATAAAACTCTAGTGGGATTTTAAGGGCCTTGATGAGTGATTTTATATGTTATTTTGAAATATGAAGAGTATTCATGATTTTGATTTTTTCTATGAAAACCACCATATATTTCATAATGTCATAATTTTTTTACCAAATACAACAATTACCTATGTGGGGCCTCTCATAAATGTGTGTATTTAGAGAAGTTGTGTTTGAGGTGGATGGTACTACATATTATGTAGAGGATGAGGGAACATGTACATCTTGTGGTGTATATGATGTCAATACTACCTTTTTTCTAGGTTGACAAGACAATAACACCCAACAAATATATAATGTAAGATAAATTAGATTGGATTACAAATTGAGGGCTCTGGGACATCTCCATGTTTCTGTTGGTATTGATGGAGTGCTATATCATGGGTCTCGACTGCCTATATACCCACAATGGGTATGTGATCGAGATTTGGGTTTGACCATACCTACACTATTCTCTGCTTCCCCTCCTCCTTCACCTTCCTCCTCCATCTCAACAATTAGGTATGTAAAACTACTATTTAGAGGTATATTTGTGTTTAGGTAAGGGGTATTCCATGAATATTACATTTAAAAACCAAAGGTGGTATCTTCATTTGATGAGGGATTAGTTTGGTTGGGAATTTACAACTATCCATATATTGTAGGATGGAAATCCTCATTGTTTAAAACTTGTGTATGATCTGAATTTGACTCTTCCTCTTTTATATATTACTATGTCCAAAGATTACAACCATCACCTGAAGGAATTTTTTATATCTATTACCTCAGTGTTTAAATCACTATATGGATGTGAAGCTATGATATCAAGGTGGAATGTACTCAGTTAACTATCTTTTGAGACACCTAGTTGGTGAAATTATATAAATGCTTGGCCAAAACTTCTTTCCAATCAGCATGTTCCCTTATTTTGGAAATGGTTACATATGTGACCCGTATAAGGAAATTTCCAATATCACCTTCATAGAATCAATAATTATTTAAGGGACATGTTTTAAAATTATGTAATCTTATATTGGATGATATAGACAGATTTGGAATGGGATGTTGTTGGGGATATCATTCAGGATTATCTCATCTAGTTCCGTGAGATGTGGTATCTTGAATAGTTTATTTTCCTTTCCTTCAAGGATATAATTTGGGATATAATTATTTTGGAAATATTTTTCTTTATTCATCTATTCCTCAAATACTATTTGACCACGATCACTTTATTCTTCTAGATGATATAAATTTTATTATTGTAGCCACTTTATAGGAGGCCTTGGAAAATTCATGGCCAATCAAGGTAATTGAACAGGAACTACAACTTGTTTTTGGGTTATTGTTGTCCTCTCATCCATGAAGACACATTCCCCTATTCCAAGGGCATATAATGAGATTTATCTTTTTTCAACTAAATGGATTCATTTAAATATTTAGTCATCGTAGAAAATACATGTTATCTATTTTAAAAGTTCTCTGAGATCTTCGGTGTTTGTAGATCATGCCAAGATGTTCATAATAGAGTTCTAGTAATTTATATTGCAGGAGAGGGTTTTCTAGTGAATAAGTTAAAAAATTATATCTAAACATGAATATATACACCTTGTCATTTTAGTTTTTTTGATAGTTTTTAATGTAAAAAATCATTTTCCATAATCTAGTGTTGAAATGATATTGGAATTTATGGAAAATATCTTCCCAATTTGTAATAGATCCCACTAAAAGTTGGATGCACTATAAAATGGCTCCCCTATCATTGTATGTATAAAAAACCTCAATGTATTCACATCCTGGTGATCTAGGGGGACCATCATTGTACCTCTATAGGACATGAAGTGCATGCGATTCTATTCTTAATATCTCATGGCATCAATTATTGATAAAATAGTATTTCCGAAATTGGATGGAGAAAGGGTGTCATCCATGGCTTTGGGATATGGATTTTTTTTGGAATGCACAGGTGTTCAATTCTTTTACATGTATTCCATTTCAAAAATAAAGGATTCAATGAAATTATGTAGTTCTGATGGTACTACTATCTGGGCCACCTACAAAATATTGAGAGTGGGTGGGAAATAATAAACTAGTCCCCCTTTTGTATTCAAATAATTATTAATCCATTCTATGAATGAATGATCATCAGGATTAGGGAAAGGATATGTTTGTAACATAGGGATGATATGTGTAAGAACCCAGTTTTTGCTGCGAAATACTTTGAAATATTTTTGATGTTATTCCAGAGCAGCGCCTTCAGACATCGTGCAATTCCGAATCCTGGAGTGGCCGGAATTAAATTTTCTGTGCGTTCACATTGGAAACGAAAAATAAATTGTATAACCCCTAAATGTTGATTTGGATCAGAGATATGAGTGTACGGATGGGTCCGGAATGGTGTTTTTACCATAGGAATGACATAAAACTTGTCGGCACAGGACGTTTGGACCCCTCGCTTGCTTCTCGAACATTAAACGGATAAATTAAATAATTAATTTATGTGTTTAATGGCTTAACTCAAGTATCTCTTAAACACTGACGTAGATTGGAAAACCAAGGGCACCGTTGAGTTCATAGCGTGCCTTTACCCTAGGAGGGGTGTATGTTTCGTGGGCATGACCTTTCTGTGAAAAATGGCCCCAGGGCGTTTTTCGTAATTTGGAGACTTTGGGCGTTCAGTCTTATAACATTTGAACGGAATCTCGGAATAAAATTCTGAGGCTGTCGTTGTGCTCTAGATGTGGTGTTTGCCCTAGGGGAGGTTTAATTTTGACCTCACTAGAGGATTTAGATGTGGGTTAATTTGGGTGGTTAAATTAATTAAAAACTTTTAATTAATTTTCTTATTTAAACCTAACTCACCCCTTCCCTCTCCCATTTTCCATCCCTTGGTGATGCCTCTCCCTCAACCTCCTCCTCCCCCACTTCCTCCGGTCAAGGTGGAAGCAACGATAGGAAATCTCATATCGACGACGAACCTTCAGGTGAAGCCCATCGAGGTAGGATTATCATTTTCATTTTATTCTCTCCTCAACTAATTTGAACCCATTTAATCCTATTTAATTGAAATTAGATTTATGAACAAATCCCATAAATGCGTAGTACTGGTTTTGAGCTTCCCGAAGGTCTTTTTGGATCAAAAATCCGACTTCCGACGTGTATGTAATCATACGGAAAAGTTTGCGGATTTTGGTGATTTCCGGAAAACGAGAGGGGCGGTTCGGCGAGCTGGGTGGCAGCGGCTCCTTCAGAGGGTTCGGCGGAGTGGTGATCGTCGGCAGTTCCAGTGGGGCGGTTGGCCCCAGGTGAGGGGGGCGTGAGGCACAGCCGGTGTTGGATGGCACGACGGCGTGGCATGGTCGTGGCGCAAGACCCCTGCGGGGAGACCGAGACCCGCATGACGCGGGTCTCCGCGTGGACGCGACCGGCCAACTGGTCGGTCGGTGGAGCGACCCGCGCGCAGCGCAAGTCTCGCGGGAGGCAGCGGGCCACGGAGCACCGGCCCGGGGGTCCGGCTGGACCGGGATCAGTAGGCCCGGGCCGCGGATCAGCAGGCCGGCCGGAGCGGGCCTGCCCAAGCAGGGTGGACCGGCCGGTCCGGCATAGGGGTAATCCCCCTTAGAATTCTAGACGCCCGTAATTTGAGCCACGGGCGTCTATTTTGTGCGCCGTCTATGGCAGTGCGGTCCTGACGTCGAGGCGGACGTTATGAGGTGGTTTCAGGAGTTTCAACATCCGAGATGAGAGGCTTGGTGGCACAGCACGTGCGTAAAGCAGCTTAGCATGCTTCCTGGGAATTCTTGTTTTGGACGGTGCAAACGTGTTTGACGTCCATTTTGAGCGTCGTCAGTGGCTTTGGGACCCTGGCACCGAGGCGGAACATTCCACAGTGGTTTCAGGAATTGATGAAAAATTTGATGTGTGGTCCCCACGTCCAGTCTTTTGAGTTGTGTGCAGCATTTCACAACTTTTTCATCGGACGTCCATTCGGGGCTGAGGCTCGGGATCACAGGACATTGTTCGGGCTTGAGGCGGTGTTGGTGACTTTTCCATCAGATGTATGTTTGAGGCGAGGAAGTATTCTATCTCACGTGTTTTTCCGTGATGATTACAATGGTGCAATCCATTTAGTTGTGTGGAGCTTCTTGCGCGATCTTATTAAATGTGGAATGTGAAAGGTGCCCTGATGGTGGTTCTTCTCGCCGTGTTTGCAGAGAACCAATGGCATGTGATCGTGTGCACTCCCGTGTGAGTGAAGAGATGTGGTTGGTCGTGCCCCAGTCATTGAGACGGCATGTTGGAGATGTTATGTCACGCCTTCACGTTGAATTTGGGTGTCGTGTGCACGATATCCCTTGGGCGGAAAATGAGGTATACTCTGGCAGTAAACGAGAGTGCTTGGAGGTACGTGTGGTTTGTACCTAAGACTATTTCTGCTCTTGGTTGGGGTTTGACTTGGGACCACACGTCGTGTGGGCCCCATGTGCGTGTCGTTTTATGCTTTGCGTACCATTGACCTCTCGCAATGTTTAGGGTTCCTCTGTTCTTGTTTGTTGACCAGCAGGGTTGAGTCTTCCCCTATCTTGGTGCTCATTTGTTTGGCCAGCAAGGTTGAGTTTTCCCTTGGTCTTGTTCTGGATGGGCCGATACAGATGGTTTGTTCCTCTGTTTCTTCAGCTATGAGGGGTTTCAGTATCGTACCCTTTCACCGGACTGCAGCACCATTTGCGATTACATGTGCTCATACTGCGTGGATTTTTTCCCACTTTCTGGGATGAGTTGTCTCAGTCCGCTTCGATAGTGACTCATTGGATTGGAGAATCATCGCCTTGAGAGGCCTGAGGAGTTTCTCCCGTTCTTTTATGATATCTGGTAGAGTTCTTGTGGAATCGGTGTGAGAAACACTTTACGCGGGCACCGATCCTCTACCCATGAAGTTGTTACCTGTAGGGATGAGGTTGTTACCAGCAGGGCTGAGATTGTTACCAGCAGGGCTGAGGTTGTTTCTAGCAGGGCTGAGTTGTTTCCAGCAGGGCTGAGGTTGCTTCGAGCAGGGCTCGCCAGTTGTACGATCCAGCAGGGATGGCTAGTGTAATGATGATCACCGAGCTGTACCATCCATCAGGGATGACCATAGAAGTTCCGGGCTTACCTACAGTGGGGATGGGAAGTGGTCCCCAATGTCGGGCTTACCTCTAGCAGGGCTGGGCAGTGGTCCCCAATGCAGGGCTTACCTTCACCAGGGCTGGGCAGGGGTCCCCAATGCCGGGCTTACCTCCAGCTGGGCTGGGTAGTGGTCCCCGATGCTAGGTTACCTTCATCTGGGATGGGCAGTGGTCTCATCGTCAACTTAATCCGGGTCACCCTCTAGTGGATTTCCCTATTACAGGACTGGGAAGTGTGGCACCCTTCGACTCTTGCGGGGTCTCCCTGTAGTGGGAACCCATTGACTTCAGGGACCCTCCAGCAGTGCTAGGAAGGGGGTTTCCTGTCGACTTTGAGCAGACTTCGCGAATGCGGGGCAGTGATGAGTTCTTCTTTGACGTTCCCCCAGAACTCTCAAGTACGAGGAGCGCTTTCCCCACCGAGATGTGTCCTTGTGACGTGAACTAAAACCATGCGGGTGAGTCAGTGCCACCCAATGCGGGTAGTGTCGAGGTGCGGTGATTGAGCCCTTGACTTGTAGTTCAGGGTAGACCTATGGGTTGCTGGCCATTGATGGTGGTACTTCTGGGACTATTGGAGACTCACTTTCTTGGGCTGATCTACGGGATGTAGATCTCCTTATGACCTTGTTCGGGATTCTTAGTGAGCATATGACTATGTATATACCTTGTTCTGGTACCCACTTCATGGGTTTGGTTACTCTCCTTCCAGGAGAGGCGAAGACGCGTGGGGTATGCCACATGTTTTCCGTGTCTAGCTTCTCATTGTTGGACGAGTCTAATCTCCTTATATAGGTAGTAAAGACTCGATGGGAAGTTCATCTTCTCATAGTTTCCTGACCCTTGTGTCTGGGTGAATCTACCTTCCTTTATCTTGTTGGGTTGAGCTGGACTCTTTACTGCACTTTCAGTTGTACTCCTCTACTTTTCCCTGTTCGCTCTACGGCTCACCCTTCGGTACCTCCTTTATTGCTCCCTCGAGCCTTTGGGGTATCCTACTGAGTATTTTTATAGTCACCACTACATGGGCTTTGCACGCACTTGGTGTGCCCTTAAAGACAACAGACATGTAGAGCGTGACTTCAGTGGAGCATAGGACCTTGGGAGCTTGGACCGCGTGCGGTGGTCGTATCCAGGTTCCAGGTGGGAGACCCGTCAGCTGTTTCTTTTTGTTTACCTGTTGCTAGGTTTTGGCACCATTTCTGGTTGGGCGCATGTTTTTCCCTTTTCCTTTCAGTTTTTACTTTGTACTCTTTAGAGGTCGATGCACATTTGAGGTATATATATATAGAACTTTCCCTTTTCATTACTTGTCTTTCCTCTTATTCTGCACTTTTGCATTGAGTGTGCTGCGTGTGTGTGTATACAGGTTCTTAGGCAAAGGCATCCTTGAGTTGTTATGCCTTCAACATTGGTCTCCAGCCCCTTGCCTATGGGGGAAGGCTTAGGGTAGTTGCGGTTAGAGCCCGGGTAAGGTCGGGTCGTGGAAAAGTGGTATTAGAGGTGGTTCGTTCCTTGGGATGTTGTTTGGACGTCCCTAAAATAAAAGGAATTGGTTGGGATTTAGGGAAACAGTGTTAACGTGTCTCGAGAGCGGCTCTCAGTCCAGGGAGTCTAGTGATGGTGTGGCGGCCGACGTATCCATTCACCAGGACATTAATAACCCACTTGTTGACTCTGCATGCTGAGACAGTTGTTGCAGGGAAAATTTGTTTGTGCATCACATAGGATTGAGTCATTCACTGTCCTTCTTTTGTCAGCTCCCCATTGTTGTTATTATTGGTGTATTCATATATGCTCATCTGACCACGACACTCCTTCATAATTTTCAGGATGTCTCCGCAACAACAGACATCCAGGATACTAGATTTGGTTCATGACGATGACCCTGTGAGCTTTGAGGCCACAGTATAGGACCTATCATGTGAGCCCCATTCTCTGGGTGGGATGGTAGCAGCACCACCACCTGTTGAGTAGCAGACAGCATCAGCAGATCAGACATGGCTTGAGCGTAGGTGGAGCACACTCCGCGAGTTCCAGCGGCAGATACTGGTGAGTTTCGTTGTTGAGATAGACCCTCAGGCCGCTGAGGTTCGGCTAGAGGCGGTGGTTCACCTTTTCAGGCTTGTGATGATGCCAACAAATCAGAGAGTGGCTTTGGAAGCCACCGTTTTTCATGGAGAATCTTGGTGTTGGGGGAGTCTGGTGACTCAGCTTCATGACGAGTCGTCACATTCATGGGGAGACTTTCAGTAGTTGTTCCGTGAAGAGGTTTTCCCCTCCTTCTTGCGCTCCATTCAATTCAAGAGCTCATGCAGTTTCAGCAGGAAGGGATGACGGTGGTTGAGTAAGCATCTAGGTTCACAGACCGTGCAAACTTTTACCCAGACATGGTCCAAGACGACAACCTTCGAGCGTGGAAGTTTGAGCGGGGTCTCCGCCGAGATATTCATGTTGTCATTGTACCCTTGGGAATTTCCACATATTCCGGGGTGCTTGATCAGGCGCTGGTGACAGAGAGCGCCCTGTCATGTTCTAGAGTTGGTGGTGGGAGTAGGCACGTTGGAGCCGAGATGTGTGCCACAGCTAGTGGGCGTCGACACGTAGGACCTCGACGCAGGTGGCATTATGACAACTAGACTCAGGGGCATGGTCGTACACCACAGTGGAATTGGATGGCACCAGTGCAGCCCGGAGAGAGTCGGTGCTATGCTTGCGATGGGCGAGGTCACCTGGAACGGGACTGCCCGACCAGGCATGTAGAGAGCTTCAGGAGGGCAGTAGGTGGACCACCACGACGAAGGCAGCGTCGTGCTCAGATTAGTACCCAGGTAGGTGGTCCTAGCAGAGGAGCGGGAGGAACTGGTAGTGGGGGACGACTTTACGAGGTCTTCCCATCACCATCAGGTGGTCAACGTCAGGCTCCGGGATCTGACAGATGGGACCATAGACAGCTGCGAGCCTTGGATGTCTATGATCATGCAGAGCATGGGATGATAGAGGTACACCCTGTAACTCTTCTACTTTTTTAGTAGAATTTTTAGAATCCGTGTGTGAAATGCTTTCCTCCCTACTCTTTGCTTTAGGTGTTACCAGGGTGGCGCGAGGAGTCGGTGTAACCCAGTGTTGGTATGATAAAAGGCATGGGACCATTTCCTTTAGTTGATGGTGTCAACTCCTTCGCCTTTTGAGCGTGTAAGAGAGTCTTGGTTGTGGTATATAGATGGTAAAATCTTGTATGACCAGATATCCTTGGGTGCTTCACTATATGGATGTTCTGAAGGAAGGAATCAGTAGGCCTTGTTCCAGGTGTAGGCTGTGATTCTAGCTGCGACATACAATGTAGAGGTTCGATCAGGGAGGCGAGCTACCCTCGAGGTCCTACGGGCCGTTTGAGACCGTGCAGAGGGATGGAGAGGTTCTCTACCACCTTTCCCTAACCCCAAAGGCTGGTTTGGTTGCGTGACGTCTCCCACGTGACTCTCCTGAGAAGAGGTGTGCATTCTCCTATGTAAATCATCAGTGAGGGCATACCTCATGTGAATAGGTCAAATCCTTTGGTTTGTGTGTGGTGGTGCAAAGCTGCGTGAGAGATCTTATAGGTAAGGGTGACCAGGTGTGGGATTTGTACCCCAAGTTGTTCCCTGGTTTTTATTTTAGAGGATGAAAATCTTGATGGAAGGAATGATGTAAGAATCCAGTTTTTGTTGCGATAGAATTTGAAATATTCTTGATGTTATTATAGAGAAGCGCCTTCAAATGGCGTGCGATTCCAAGCCCCGGAGTGGATGAAATTAAATTTTCAGTGCGTTCACACTGGAAACGCCAAATAAATGGTATATCTCTAAAATGGTGATCTGGATCAGAGATCCGAGTGTATGGATGGGTCTTGAATGGGTTGTTTACCCTTGGAAAAACATAAAACTTGTTGGCGCAGGACGTTTGGACCCCTCGCTCACTTCTGGAACGTTAAACGGATAAATTAAATAATAAATTTATGTGTTTAATGGATTAACTCAAGTATCTATTAAACGGTGGCTCGGATTGGAAAACGGAGGGCACCATTGAGTTCAAAGCGTGTCGTTTACCCTAGGACCGGTGTATGGTTCGCGGGCGCGGCCTGTCTATGAAAAATGGCCCTATGGGCGTTTTTGTAATTTGGGGGCATTGGGCGTTGGGTCTTATAACCTTTGAATGGATGCTCTTAATAAAATTATGAGACCGCTGTTGTGATCATGATGTGGTGTTTTCCCTAGGGGAGGTTTAATGTTGACCTCGCCCGAGGTTTCAGATGCGTGTTAATTTGGGAGGTTAAATTAATTAAAACCTTTTAATTAATTTTTTTATGTAATCCTAACTCACCCCATCCCTCCCCCATTTTGCACCCCCTGGCGATGCCTCTACCTCAACCTCCTCCTCCACCACTTCCTTCGATCAAGGTGGAAGTAACGGCGGGAAGGAACAGATCGACGATGAAGCTTCGGGTGAAGCCCATCGAGGTAGGACTATCATTTTCATTTTATTCTCCCCGCACCTACTTTGAGCCCGTTTAATATTGTCGAATTGCTTTTGGATTTATGAACAAAGCCCATAAATGCATTGTACTGGTTTTGAGCATCCTGGGGGTATTTTCGGCTCGATAATCTGAGTACCGATGTGTTTACAATCATCTGGCGAAGTTTGCAGATTTTGGAGATTTCTGGCAGTTGAGCGAGGCGGTCTGGCGAGCTGGGCGGCGGCGGATCCTTCAGAGGGTCCGGCGGAGCGGTGGTCGTCGACGGTTGCAGCGTGGTGCAAAGCTGCAGGCATGGGGGGTGTGAGGCACCGTTGGCGCTGGCTGGCACGATGGAGAGGTGGGTTGGTGTCATGAAAACCCTGCGGGGAGACCGAGACCCTCGTGATGCGGGTCTCCGCGTGGACGTGACCGCCCAACTGGCCGGTCGGTGGAGCGACCCGTGTGCAGCGCGGGTCTCGAGGGAGGCGGTGACCCATGGTGTGGTGGCCCTCAGGTCTAGCTTGACTGGGCTCAGCAGGGCTGGGCCGCGGTTCAGTAGGCCAACCGGAGCGGGACGGCCCGAGCGGGGCAGACCGGCCAGACCGGGCCAGTCCGGCAAAAGGATAATCCCCCTTAGAATTCTGGACGCCCGTAATTTGAGCTATGAGCATCCGTTTTTCTAGTCGTCTGTGGCGGAGCGGACCTGACGTCGAGGCTGACTATATGAGGTGGTTTTGGGAGCTTTAACTTTTGAGAAGAGAGGCTCAGGGGCACGACACGTGTGTAATGTAGCTTAGCGCGCTTCCCCGGAATTCTTGTTTTGGACAGCGAGGACGCGTCTGACGTCCATTTTGAGTGTCGTCAGTGGCGTTGGGACCCTGACACTGAGGAAGAGCTTTCCAGGGTGGTTTTAGGCTTTGAAGCTGAAGAGCAGGTGTGGTCCCCACGGCCTTTCTTTTGAGTTGCATGCAGTGTTTCATGACTTTTTCATCGGACGTCCGTTCGGGGTGAGGCTCAGGATCACGGGATGTCGTTCGGGCGTGAGGCGGTGTTGGTGACATTTCTATCGGATATCCATTTGAGGCGAGTAAGTAGTCTATCTCGCATGTTTTTCTGCGAGGATTACAACGCTGTGATCCATTTAGTTGTGCGGAGCCTCTTGTGCGATCTTATTAAATGTGGAAAGTGAAAGGCGCCCTGATGGTTGTTCTTCTCGCCGTGTATGCAAAGAACCCTTGGTGTGTGATCTCGTGCACTCCAGTGTGAGTGAAGAGATGTTGTTGGTCATTCCCTAGTCGTTAAGGAGGCAAGTTGGAGATGTTATGTGACGCCTTCGCATTGACGTTGGGTGCCGTGTGCATGCCAACCCTTGGGCTGAAAATGAGGTATACTCAGGGAGTATACGGGAGCGCTTGGAGGTACGTGTGGTTTGTACCTAAAACTGTTTTTGTGCTTGGTTGGGGTTTGACTTGGGGCGACATGTCGTGTGGTCCCCATGTGCGTGTCGTGTACTGCTTCGCGTGACTTTGACCTCTCGTGACGTAGAGGGTTCCTCTGTTCTTGTTTTTTGACCATTAGGGTTGAGTCTTCCCCTAGCTTGGTGCTCGTTTGTTTGTCCAGTAGGGTTGAGTTTTCCCCTGGTCCTGTTCTGGTTTGGCTGACAGAGATAGTTTGTTCTTCTGTTTCTTCAGGTGTGAGGGGTTTCAATACAGTGCCTTTTTAATGGACTGCGGCACCGTTTGCGACTTCGTGTGCTCATACTGCATGGGTGTTTTCCCACTTTCTAGGATGAGTTGTCTCAGTCCGCTTCGATAGTGACTCAGCCAATTGGAGCGTGATCCCCTTGAGACGCCTGGGGAGTTTCTCCCATTCTTTCGTGATCCCTGGTAGAGTTATTGTGGATTATATGTGACCAACACTTTACGCGGTCACCGATCCTCTACCCAAGAGGTTGTTACTAGTAGGGCTGATATTGTTACCAGAAGTATTGAGGTTGTTACTAGTAGGGATGAGGTTGTTTCCAGCAGGTCTGAGGTTATTTCCAGCAGGGCAGAGGTTGTTTCGAGCAGGGCTCTCCAGTTGTACCATCCAGCAGGGATGGCCAGTACAGCGGTGTTCACCGAGTAGTACCATCCAGCAAGGATGAACAGAGCAGTTCTGGGCTTACCTCCAGCGGGGATGGGCAGTGGTCCTCAATGTCGGTCATACATCCAGCGGGGCTTGGAAGTGGTCCCCAATGCCAGGCTTACCTCCAACAGGGCTGGGCAGGGGACCCCGATGCCGGGATTACCTCCAGCTGGGCTGGGAAGTGGTCCATGATGCCGGGTTACCTCCATCTGGGCTGGGCAGTGGTCCCGTCGCCGACTTTATCTGGGTCGCCCTCCATTGGATTACCCTGTTATGGGACTGGGCATTGTGGCACCCGTCGACTCTTACCAGGTCTCCCTATAGTGGGAACCTGTTGACTTCCAGGGACCCTCTAGTAGGGCTGGGCATGGGGTTGCCAGTTAACTTTGAGCAGACATCTCGACTGTGGGGTAGTGACGAGTTGTGGTTTGACGTTCCCCCAGAACTCTCAAGTATGAGGAGCTCCTTCCCCACAAAGATGTGTCCTTGTGACGTGACCTAAAACCATGCGGGCAAGTCAGCTCCGCCCAAAGAGGATAGTGACGAGGTGCGGTGATTGAGCTGTTGACTTGTAATTTGGGGTAGACGTGTGGGATGCTGGGCATCGATGGTGTTACTTCTGGGACTGTTGGTGACTCACTTTCTTGTGTTGAGCTACGGGATGGAGATCTCCTTACGTCCTTATTCGGGCTTCTTAGTGAGCATATGGTTATGTATATACCTTGATACGGTACCCACTTCTTGGGTTTGGTTACTCTCCTTCCAGGAGAGACGAATACGCGCAGGGTATTCCACGTGCATTCCATGTCTAGCTTCTCATGGTTGGACGAGTCTACTCTCCTACTATAGGTACTGAAGACTCGATGGGAAGTTCATTTTCTCACCATTTCCAGCTCATTGTGTCTGGACGAGTCTACCTTCCTTTCTATTGTTGGGTTGAACTGGACTCTTTACTGCACTTTTAGTTTTACTCCTCTACTTTTCACTGTTCTCTCTACTGGTCACCCTTCGCTACATCCTTTTTTGATCCCTCGAGCCTTCGGGGTATCCTATTGATTATTTTTATACTCACCCCTACTTGAGATTTTCCCGCATTTGGTGTGCCCTTGCAGATGACGGATAGGTGGAGCGTGATTTCAGTGGAGCATAGGAGCTTGGGAGCATGGACCGCATGCGGTGGTCGTAGCCGGGTTCCAGGTGGGAGACCCATCATCTGTTTCTTTTTGTTTACCTTTTGCCGGGTTGTGGCACCTTTTCTGGTTGGGCTTGTTTTTTCCCTTTTCCTTTCAGTTTTTACTTTCTACTATTTAGAGGTCAATGCACATTTGTGGTATATATATATAACAATTTCCCTTTTCTTTACTTGACTTTTCTTTTACTCTACACTTTTTCATTGAGTGTGCTACGTGTGTGTGTGTACAGGTTCTTAGTCAAAGGCCTCCTCGAGTTATTGTTCCTTCGGCACTAGTCGCCAGCCCCTGGCCTATGGAGGCGGACTTGGGGTAGTTGTCTCTTGAGCCTGGGTAGGGTCGGGTCATGACAATATGATCATATTTGACTTCCTTATTTATATATATTGAATTCCTAGATCTGGAGCCAAACCAATTCTTATATGACTCCCTCATATGTGGAAAAACTATTACCTGATTTGTAGGAGGGTTATATTTTACTATTCCTGAAGATGATAACCAATTATAATTTTTCCCCTAAGTAGATAGTCATTTAGTTATCTAAGATTTTCAAACTCATCTTGATATGGTTCCATATATTCCTCCATAGAATTAATTTCTGTCATTCTTGGTGGTGATTGAGATATATTCAAGCATGATCCTTGACTTTTCAAATGTTCCACAGTAGAGGTTGCAGCTTATTATTCATAGGATCTCTGTTTAGGGCCCTCTTTTATTTGCATGTACATTAAACCATAGATGGTGCATCTATATCACCCTCCTTTCGGGGTATGCTTAGTTGTCTTGAAACACAATATATATTATTTTTATGGTGATGATATTAACTTATGTGTATTATGAAATATTAGTTATCCCATTACTTTGAACATAATAGGGAAATTTTGTAGTGAAAGATTCAATTTTGTTTTCGAACCCCTAGCCATATTGGTACTTTTTGACATACACCCCCTATGGGGGTTGAGTTCATTTGATATATACTCCATCTATCTTGGTATTATGAAAAATTACCATGAGGGTGTTTATGATATTTTTTATGAATGGGACACAATTATCAATGGGTTCATTAAATAAGAGTGACATACGGGACATCTATTGTCAACATTTTACTCCCAACCTAGAGATGATTAATTCACATTGTGGTGACGAGAATGATGAAAATTCCTACAAACCTATTGGATGTGAACTATTTATGGACTCCATTTGAATTTTATGATCACTATGTTGAGTATTTAATGATTTAGATTGATTAATTAATGTATATTTGGATGGTATTGAGAAATAAACACCCATATCCCAGTAGGCAAGGGTTGATCTAGAATATCCATTGACTTCTCGAGGACCCTATCAAGGTATGATGAACCTGGTGATGGAGATTGAGATATAAATCCCCCCAACCCTATATGCAGGGGTTGGTTATCGTCTACTCCATATATATCATGTATTCTATCAATGGTTAATGACCCAATGTGTGGAGGTGATGGTAAAAATTTCCCCATCCCAGTGGGATGGTTTTTCTTTTAGATGACAATGATAGAAGTTGCTATTATGACCCATCTGATTTGGTATAATTGTGATAGTCCATGAGGTGGGTTCCATGATATCCCATTATGGGAGATATGTTCTACGGTAAGTTGGTAGGTTGGTCATAATATTGTATTGAATTACAAAAATGTGACCCCATTGTTTTGAGGGGACAAATTTAATAGTATATCTTCCTTCCTATCAATCCATTTGTGATTTCAAGGAATCATTAATGACACGTAATTCCATTCTAATGACCGACTCACTTGTTCATTAACCATTAACATGAACTCACTATTGAGATATGATGTTATAGGATGCCACATGTTGGGGGAAATTTTATTTTGAAGACATAATGATGTTAAATGATCTATATTTCACCCATCATTAGATATGTATACCTAATAAGGATATGGAAATTAGTGGATGGAAAATTAACATGATACAAAGGCCAACAGAATGTAGTCATTCATATTTATCTTCCATTCCATGTGTCATTTCTAAAGAAAAGGTAGATATATCATGCTAACAACTAAGTGGATTAGTGGTTTCAAGGTGACACTCTTATTCATGGTATATGATATATCTAACATGGAATCAATGATTATTTACTCCCATATTTTGGCATAGTTATGGCATGAACTATATCTCAATATCATATGGGATCTCATAGTCTAAATTGGGGAGTTTCCAAATATAGCGGGTTGGTTGTTTCTGAATAACTCCATCCATATTTCTATTTCAGACTCCTCTTCATCATACATACATGCCTTCACCAGTTAGACCACAGAGTTTGGTTTTATGTCTCACCATCTTACTATGTTGACATTTTTCTAGTAGTTGACAGGGAACTATATATGGTCAACCATGATGTTTCGATAAAATCTATATATGAAGGTGTCTATGTTTTGGGAATCTTTCTATGTAGGAACTTTGAAAAGAACATGAATTGTAGTTGTTGGTTGATGGGTAACATTATATATTTGACCCTAGTGATTCTATCAACTTTCTATATAATGTTTCATGGTCTTGGGGATGACTTTATTATGCAAGGGATATTTCATAGTGGTGATGTCGACATTATAAGATATTAGGAGTAGAGTCCATCTGATTCATATCAATACTACAATGTGGAGGAATATTGAGGTAATGATCATTATATTATATTATTGATGAGACTAAATAACTTTGAGGTGTTATGAATATACATTAAATAGCTGTAGGTACACTGGAATTGTAAAGGGTTGGTATATGAGACTCATTCTACGTCATTGAGGGAATATTATTGATTTAATTTTGTGCTCAATAATGGATATGAACCTACTTCCCGAAATAAAATGGAATATGATAATAATTATCTAGTACTGTGGGAATATAATACTTTTTATATGAAGTTCATGGGGAGTTTTTATAGTGAGATTTGGTATGGTAAGATTAAATTTTATCTAGACTATAGATGGTTGTTAGAATATAGCAGTCCAACCCAGCCAATGAAGAGATATCATCCTAATTAAAAAATAAATTCCCCATAAAAATATGCCAAAAGACCTACACAATTTCTATAGTTATATAAACCTCATCATGTATAGCCTCAAATGGTTTTCAGTACTACCATTCCTCAATAGAATTAGAGATATGACCATGGATTCTATGTGTTTCTAGAATATTCCATGTAGCCTCATTCATAGTAATACATGAATTTCCTCAGGCATATGATGCACCCACTGGGTGATCACCAGTTGGATCTGTGAAGTAAACCTGATAATATTCCTTTGGTGTATATCTGCAGTCATTTTCAATAAGAATTTTAGTCAGTCCTGAGTCACGTGGCACTATTAATTAGTGAACCATAGTCGGAACAAGAATATGACGCAGGATTCATGCCTTCGGTGCATTCTTATGGTCTTTTTTCAATAGGAATGTACACCATACATGAGGCATTTTCCATTATCATTTGGTGAGCCCCAGTTGGAATGGGAGTACGAGCCTTGTCTGGTGCCTCTTACATTACCATAATATGCTGATTATCCTCTTGGATGGAAGTGAGAATGTGTTTATACTTCAATGAAGCCATTAGTTCATACTGATCAAAGTGTTTAGTTTTCACATTTTTAGGGATAGTAAAATGTTCAAATACATGTATCTATATTTTTACCAGAACATACCATAATATTTCTTTAGTTTTTTCTAGGATGTATTGAAACATTCGCAAAGAGTTTACAAGAATTTAGTCAGGGCCATTCACAATTTTCTATATATACATGAAGATAACCATGATTGAAGAGGGGATACAATCCCCCTGATTTCTTCCATGTTTAATCATATTATGTTGATTGTATCCATTAATTTTGGATGGAATATGTTTAGCTTACAAGCATTCTAATGTGACCTGAAGAAATAATGGATTTGAGTGAGTAGGGAAATGATCTTTCTTACTGGCTAGAATGACAATATACCGAAGGGATCCACTAGTGGGAGTGGGTATATAAGACTGCTCTCATTTATCCATGGATTTCCATGCCCGATGTAACTTTAATGGTGATTTTTCTTGAGCATCATTGGTGGAAACAAGTAGTGTGATTCCCTCTACATGTTAATGAGGGGAACAAGCAGGATGAAACTAGTGATAGTGGTTGAGAAGATCCCTCATCAGCAACTTCTAAACCAGAATGAAGCTATAGTAAACTCCTTGATGAACCATCCTTAGTTATAGAAAGAGATGATATTAATTCTATAGGGATAAGATTCTCAATTGATTGTTGGAGGAAATGAGAACCACTATATTTTCTATAAATTTTATTAGATAATGCATAATTGTTGGTTTTAGTTATGGAAACCCTTGTTTGGAGCCTTGAAAGCGAGGATTGTACCATGTCCATGGTATTACTATTCCATTACATTAGCCACCAAAAAATGAAGGAGTCTAGAGAATGAGGTTTTATTATGACCCATAGACATTGTATCCTTAGATATTTTTCAATAATAGTCCCCAGATGAAGACATGATATTTGTTCTAAGTGTTTTTTGTGAGATATGTTTCTATAGTCTCGAAGAATACAATGATCAAGGTAACCAATAATTGAATTTTCCCAATTATTTTACAATCCCAATTAGATATAGATATTTAAAAAAAACTTCCTTTCCCATTTAACAATAAACTATTCATTTCATGTGGACATTTCATTGTAATTATTAACATTTAACCGTAGAACATTGGTGTCATTTCATCAACTGATCATTTTTTTTATTTACGAGGTTCACATTGGGTTACCGTTATTTTTTGTCAAAAAGTTGTTTATGGATTACAAACATCAAAATATGTAATGCTTAATTCCTATAATAAATTTTCTATTATTTTATTACATTCCCCCACACTGGGTTTACATCTTATTTTTCAACAATTGTTTTTTGGGACCAAACAATTTATTTTTTGTAGTTTAATGTGTTTCACAATTCTATAAATAGAGTTCATCATTTTTTATCATCCATATAAATTTACAATAGTTCCCATGTTCATAACTAGGAAAGACCAGTGCATCCAAAGGAAGGTGGTTATTAATGGGTTTAGACCTGATGATGGTTTAGAACCTATGTTGGTCAATGGGATGGTAGGTCATTATCATCATGTAATTTGAGGGGGAATTATGACATACTCCAAGACACTCATATAGACATAATATATCATCATGAATATATTCCTAATCTCGTTTCGAAATAGGTTACCCATAAAAATGATCTACGGTAGAATTATATTATCCATTGGGTGGGTTTAATTAAAATTTCTATTTGTATGTATAAATGGTTCTTTATATATTTATTTTACTATTTATCAATGACTAGTTGCCTATATGTTGATTCCATAAAATCAGGAACTCTATAGTTTCCCACCATATAAAATAGTTATTAATATGATGTGGATGGGATTAAACATCTAAGAGTTATCGTATATATCATGTTTATAAATGGAATCAAATACCATGTAGTTCTTTGAGACTGCGTAGTTTAACATCAGGAACAAAGAACATATATGGGGGGAACATAGGATCTAGGTATTGATATCAGGACATAATAAGGTGGCATATATCTAATGATTATAAAATGAATAAAATTCATCATAGTTCAACATACCACTAGGAAATACCCAAATGTGGATGCCCTTATATAGGAGAAAAGACTATATGTTTTCGAATGAAGATTACACATTGAGGTTTCAATTAGTGGGGTAAATTCATGATGCAAATGATATGATTCTTGGAAATATCTAATCGCATGTGATCCCTTATCAGTGTAAGTAAAATGGGATATAAAATGATTAGTATCATTACATATCAGTGATATAATTATGCCATGTGGAATCCCTAATGGTATTTTTAATATTGATCTTAGTTCTTATGATGGAAAATGGCATATCATTATTATATAGGTAATTTTATTTATCATTGTTTAGTTGACTCCTCAATCAAATGGTAGATAAGGATGAATGATCAACCCTTGAGAATTATTGATTCCCAAGGGATATGATGTTTGAAATAAAGATTCACTTATACTGAGGTATATTCCCATTAATCTTAGGCCTTAGAAAGTAACCCTATATTTCCTTGGCATAATTGGAATTTGAGTTCCCATAGTTAATTTTTGTTGGTCAATCCGATAATGAATTGGAAGGATGATGGATCCATATGATAGATTGGATCTCTAGGTTTTATGAATGGAATTACACTAAGGTAGATACCCACTGATCACAAACCTTAATAATGTATCCTACATATCCTAGTTATTATTGGAAATAGTTCTCATAGTTCAATTAGGGGTATGAATGAATATGTCCAGCAGGAAAGATTATCATTTCCTAGGGTATTTTTATGTCATATATAATGATATTAGGACATGCCTTGGTTACCAAATGGACATGTCAAAGGAAAATTTAATTATTTTTAGGGTATGTACATCATAATTTCTATGAATTCGATGAAATTGTAGAGAGGTTGTTGTATGATTAAAAAAGACATGCCTTAGTGCTTCCACATGACATCGATGACATGTCTAAATGGAATCATGAGAGATGTTTGAAATTTAAAATTGTTGTAGTACTAATTTGATGACATTACTAAAGTGATCACATGGATTTAATGGATAATTAATGGGTCATTACATGACTCATATGACATGTCATATTTTCATCACATATATTGGATTATAGGACTAGGGGCCATCAGATGACTCAACAGACATATCCAAGTTAAATAGTATTAATAAGATTCCAATATTATAGGATATCACCAGTCCTATATGACATGTACAAGTGTCATCGAATAACCTTTATGAAAATCCTAAATCACTTCTAAATAAATTAATGTTACATATGGAGGGTGTTGCGAGCCTTGGGTAACATGCCCAGATGTTGCAACATGATTTGAGTGACCTGTTTGGAGGGTGTCAAAAGACTGGGTAAATATGTCCAAGGGACATAACATTATCTAAAGAGAATTTAAAAATTATTCTACAATACATTATGATATTTTTTGATGGTTTACCATGTTATATATACGTTATATGAAGCACATACAGATCACTGTATCAACCCTCATTTGAGTCCTCCGAATTTTTAGTATTTTTCCTGTCTTTAATTCATGTATGCCCTTAGGTTTTTTAAGAATTAGATTATTTTAGGTTTCATGTGACTCATCAGACATGAGATACATATTTTCATGATCTTGATGAAATTATAAAGGCACATAACATGATTTTTTGTGTGATCATGTGATGAAATGTTTCATACTGCATGATCTATTAGTTCATTCCATGAATTATTTCCTAGTGGATGACCTTGAGATTGTGTCACCTTCAACTTTGAGAATCTCACACCTTTACTCCCATGTTGTAGTTTTCATCATCTATCTATGTGTATTTTTTTATTGGGGGTATTATAAGAATCACTTCCACAACTATATACTTTCATTCATGGTGTGTATCTCAAAAAATGAGATGGAGTCGGTGAAGCGATGTTTCCATCATGCACTTCACATGATCTTACCACGAGTCATTCATGGAACTACATGATGAATGTATTTATAATAATATTCCACCATATCCATGATTATTATACCCTATCTGAATAAATGGATTTCACATAACCATTTGAAAATGTCAAACAACATTTACAAGGTTAGACCGACAAGTCTATGTGTCTTTGTGAGACTAGAACAACCATGAAATTGCATTCAAAAGAGAGAATAGAAGTTCTATAAGGATCTTACTAATAAAAAAAATACATTTAAGTGGTCATACAAGAGATGACAATAGTATTTCTAGGTATTTTTATGATAATAATCTATCATTTCATAGGGAATCTACGAAGATCAATATGGATTTTCAATGTCCTTTGCGATATTTGTCTGACGCGTCAATGGGACCCCAAATGATATGAGTCTCATAACCACCTTCCCATGAAGATAAAAAAAATAATCCCCACAGAAGAATATTCAACCTTTTATTATTTTACTTTCCTCCTCACATTATAGGGATAGGGGATCTCATGAATCATGATACCCTTTTCATAGAAATAACTCTTCTTATATTTGCACATTATGTGATCAAAAATGGGTCACATGATGAAGTGTGAGAACTGTCATGAAAAATAAAACTTTTTTTCGATGGAGATAGAGGAGTATCAAAGAATCGAATGGACATTTTTTAGGTCCTTCACATGATATAGATGTAATAACAATATGCTCTCATGAAAAAATGTAGACATATCACAAGGTGATTCATGGGGACTTCATTAATTTTTCTAAGAGTCTTTGTAAGAGCAATAGGGTTTCTCAAAAGGGTTTAATATGATTTATAAGAGATCATGAACATCACACGATTCATTCACATGACCTTATGAAGTAAATAGGATCATTTTTCCTAATAATGGTTACACGATCCACATGATTTGACCATCTCCCATTACTATTTTTTGGAGATACTCATACCAATGAGTTGGATGTCTCTTCAATTATATAACTTTTGATGCTCACTTAGTGTAAGTAAACATAAATTAAACTATTAATATTACCTTATTATAAACTTCATTTCCCACCATTAAACACTATATTTCCCCATGAACTACACCATAAATTAACATTCATTCTATATATATAACATCATCTCATTCATTGAATACATGTTCCCTAGTGATTCTTCCCACATTATTGAAATATAGGAAGTGGAATATTATTTCCTCAATGGCCTTCATCAAGTAAAATCCCATTTTATTCCATTTTTATCACAGTAGGTTTGTTAGTAAACTCACCCCAATTGATGTCATAAATCATATAATTATTCATATTAATAGGGATAATCACGTGGTTTATCTTTCTTTTATCATTTCAATTTTTTTCTCATGAGGAAAAATTGAATTATCTATCACATTTAGCATAAAAAAATTCACCAAATATTTATCCATTTATTAAAAAAAAATTATATTATTAGTATCAATAATCATAATGAAAAATCATATAATGATAAAAAATCATTAATAGGATTTATAAATCCTGAAATATTATTTCTAAACTATAACACGTTAGTTTTAATCTATGTCAGACATGATTAATATCTACTCAAATCCAATATAAATATTCATAATCAAAATCTGAATTAAACTAAGAATATCCTTCTTGATTTTCAAACTAGTCATAGACCCACTCATCATGAACATGTAATGATTTTGTTAATAACCAACCCTCCAACATATATCTTACATGAAGTTCATTTATTCCCTAACCACATACACTATCCAGTACCCATACGTGGATTTATTTTTTTAGAAAAGTAAAATTTTGTTATATACCTTGACTTTTTATGTTGTTCTATACATACTCATATCAAATGGACATTCTAAAAATAATATAAAAATATAACTAAACCTTTATCTTATAGTTACTGTGAAAACCAAAGCAATAAATTAATAAATATTAAATCATTTTTGATGAGTATTCAAAATATATATAATAATACATACCCAAGAACCATAATGGTTTACTGTAATTAGTTACTAGAAACATACACATAATATTTTATTAATATTTTATACATACGCCCAATGTTCTTCTAATGGAGTTCGGTTTTGAGTCATATGATGCATTAAAAGTTTCCTCATAACCTTTAGAAATAAAATATATGTAAGGCTGATATTAAATTCTCGGTACGGATAAAAAAAGGGATAACTAAAAATGATCATATAAATGACTTATTTGATTATATGATAATGATAATATGAGATTGTCATTTGAAAATCACCTCCTTCATGGAATAAAGCTTTGGAAGTTCATAAGACATGAAGCATAGAAGAACCAAAGATCATGAGCCCTATGAATATATCAAAATTATAAGATTAATACATATATATTTGTATCATGGTTTTTTAATAATAAGAATCAAATAAATAATTTGTGTGGCTATATAACAAGGCATTTAGAACAAGTTGGTTTTGGAATAACCACCCATGTACCAAATTTGTTCTATAATAACCTCTAGTGTACCCTCTTTGAGGATTTATATATCCATCATGAACACTATTTCAAGATTAGGATAACCAACAATTCCCACTTTCTTCTCATTAACATTATAAATTACATAATTTTTTATTTGAATTTAGTTAATAAATCCATTAAATAGCCAATATACTTTCATATTAATACCACTCGATCAAGAAAAAATGCATCATTTCTTGATATCATAACCCATTAAAAAGAAAATAGGTCCCATCATGAATTCATGAACACGGTAAATAACTATCCACATATAGATTAAAGATGGTAAAATTGTATCATATTCTTAGTAAATCATGAAAAATATAAAATGATTTTTGTTATATATGAAAATACCATTAAAATATCCCCAAACTATATCATGATGAAAATAACTTTTCTAATTTAAAATATCAGAATTAAAAAAAACATAAAATTTTAATAAAAAAATTTCATTGAAAATGAATATGTACATATGTAAAATAATATAAAATTAATGTTTATTCATAAAAATGGAAGTATATTCTCTAGAAGTAGATGATAAAAATATTCTATTTAAACATTTGGTCTAATGTAAATCATTTTGAAAATGAAAATAAAATTTGATAAAAAAAATTTAATAGAAATTTAAATGATTATTAAAATTAATTTAATCATTATTTATAGAATCGTGAAAAAATTCATGGAATATTTTACATAAATTTTCAACATGGATGATAAAATTCATGAAAGAAGAAAGAAATATTGTTGAATTTCATTAAAAATATTCATTATTTATATGAGTAAATAGGGATATAAAAATTAAAGGAAAATGAGTAATATAAACAAATTTTGAAATTTTAATTAATATAATGTTATTTAAAAGAGCTATATAATATAATTTAATCATTATAAAATTAATTATATATTATTATAATTAAAAAGAGATACTATAATATAATACCCTTGGAAGTTTGGTAACTTTTAAATCAAAAGAGGAATAAAATAAATAACATAAAATTTAATTTAGATGAAATTAATATTAATATATTGATGTCATAACATATCAGTTGGGAAGTATATACACCAAAAAATAATCATGCAGTAAATATGTTATATGTCTCACATTAATAAATCTGAGATGAGAAACCTATGCCTTAAGACTGAATTTATTTCTATGTGAATTTATCCACATTTATAATAATTTCAAATTTATTACAAATATATGATAAAAAATATTCAATAATATATTACCATACGTGGTGTACATAAAACATAAAATCCTTCATTTCTGAAAAATATTCAACAATCATCCTCATTATGGGTGAAAACTAACTTTTTTTTGCATGTGTGTTTCAGATTACAAAAAGTTGTCCCATAACATTTATCATGGTTAAATTATATATGGAGTCTTATTAATGTCTTAATTATGATATTTAATCCTTATATACACTTTAATAATCATTCATATATGGATGTGATGAAAAATAAATCACATCACTTTATGGAGGTGGTAGTCCAAACATTTTCATAAGCGACATTATAATTTTACAAAACATGGTATAATAAGAAGGTCAAAAAGGTAATATAATTATATAATAATAATTTCATAAAGAAAATATTTAAATATTTAATCCACTATAATAACTAACCATTATATATGTTTTGGTAATATGTATCATATCACTTTGTGAAAGTGGTAGTCAATACATACGTATGGGTGATGCTTTCATTTACTATTTGCTGTGGAGGTGGTGTAAAATGGTTATACCATAATAATAATATCATCATAGTATATATATGATATTGGATTATTTAATTTAGTAAATATTAAAGTGATATAGAGTATACAGAAGAACAAATAAACACTGAATGTGTATGAATAGACAATGACCTCATCATTGAGAGGCCTCTTTTATCTTAAACCTTAATCCTTCTTATGATGGTCTTAGGGTAATAAATTATCTAATTAATTATTAAATAGAATCTAGGAAGGTTTGTTTCTATTTAATGTATGATTTATAATGATTAAATTATTTTAGTGAGGGATGATAAGAGGTGATTTATTGTAAATATGGGAAGGGACCGACATGGAATTATTGAAATTATTCTAAAAAATATATGATCAAATTAATTTATAATTGAATATAATGTCCAATAATTTGAATATATGATAGTATAATGATGAAATATATTCAAAAAATAATATTTAGAAATATTTTTTGAAACATTTAACCTTCTCTCATAGTTCAAAATCTCGTAATCCCATTATAACCCTAAACATGGTAACACTATTTTGTGTATTTTTTTATTAATTGTGGAAAATAAATATTACTATAATCATTTTCATTATAGGAAAATATGATTCCAAATATATAACAAAATTATAAAATTAAATATTTATATATTTTTGAAATCTATCTTAATGTAATCAATAAAAACGAAAAAAACTACTTAAAAAGATATATGTTTACCCATAAAAATGAGTTTACACTCATTCCATACCTAGAAAAATATATTATATGAATGTTTAAATTGTTTTATGAATTTAAAATATACATATCTTATTAATATGATTTATCAAATATGATTTATTTAGTTTATATTTTTGAAAATGCATTGCGCACATAGTAACCATTTTATGAAATATAACTATTTTTCCATCGACATGATTTTATCTTCATTCATAACCAATAGAAAATTATTATTTTAATGATTATTAATAAATTATAAATATATTTAATTAAAATATTTTCATATAGTGGTCAACTAATCTGTCAATATAAATATTATAAATACATGAAAAGTACATTTTTTAGAAAAATATGAATTTTAATCATTACATATTTTTATTTAATATTTAATGATTATATTTATGTAACTAACAAATATTCACTAATTAAGGAAAAATTTCATGTATAAATAAATCACACAATATATCTTATCATATATATACAACCCCAACTAATGGTTATGTTATACAGGCCATAATATATAAAATGGTTCATTTAGACTCAGGGTAGTGGGTAAATTAAACTATCAAATGTATCACATTTATTTAAAATGACTACATATAAAACCTCATGGTGTTACATATCTAATGATTTTGAAATTCATGAAGGTAAAATTATTATAAATTTGGGTGACATGGGTGTTTTTTCCACATTCTCAAGGTATAAAATTCTCTTTGTTTTCACTAGTTCATGTATACACTCCATGGTTTGTATCACTATTTCATGTTACTAGATAGTGTTGATCATATTTGGTGGTATATCATCTAAGATGATAGAAAATTAAATGGGGATAGAGGATGCCTATTTTTTCTACTTCAGGTTCAAAATATCAATATACATTTTGATATATTCTTGGTTAGTTTTCTTGATATGGTTTCATCAGCTTACCAAACAGAGTAAATTCTTGATTATATTTAGATACCACGACTTGATAAATCTATTTATTGGAAATATAAAAATTTATGTCATTTAACAATTCATCTATTAGTGTAATTTCTCATTCTTGATGAATTTCATTTTAGGAGATACATTGACCTATCTTTAGGAGTTGTACTTCATAGAAATATTACCTCCGATTAACATGAAATATATTCACTTCAATCTATCTAACTTGACATAATACTGATCTAACATCACCACAGTATAAAGGGCTATAGTTTCCATAGGGGTTGGGTGGGATATATATATATATATATATATATATTAAAAAAAATTTATTTTAACATTGTTCAAAGCACACCAATAATGATATAATTTAAAATTTATAGGATCTTTATGTTTATGATCATATGTTAGATATCGAGTATGTATAGCATCATTATAAACTACGATGTGAGCCATGATTTCAATGGATAATTCTGTATTGCATTATTTTTCAAAATCATTATACTTTATATTATATATGTGGTTGATGATGACAACATTTAATGAGGAATTCCATATATATATATATTATAATCCTCATCCACCATAGATATGTAAGGATATTTACAATCCTATAAGTTCCCATCAAACATGAAATCCAATCCATCATTGATATTTTCTATATTAGTCAACATTCATGGACTTTTTACCCTATGAGCATTCAATTTCTATACCATATGAATCCATATAAAAAAATTTACACTATAATCATATGAATGTTCTCACAAAATTTCACGGATCGGATCCCCATTGAGGAAGTTGGATCACACTGTGTGATAAAATGTGAGGGAATTTCTAGGGAAATTTCTCCCAATAATGAGAAGACTAAAATTCATGGAGGAGGAAGGGGGAAAATTCAACCAATTCTAAAGAATATGGTTTATTTATATCCTCCACCATAAAAGATTCATTTTCTATGGTTATAATGATCCCTATTGTGGTAGGGTTTGAGAAAAATACCCCCACACATGTGGGAAGTGCTTTCCCCGTTGCAGTCATTGAAAATGATACATATATTTATTTTTTGGATTTTCATGATTTATCTCCAGAATAATCTGGATTCAAAACATATCTTGAGTGTTGGTTTATTTCCTAATAGGACCATCTTTTTTCCATGGGATTCATTTTCCGCCAACAGGTTGGCTATTTTACCTTTATGATATCTTGATACAAGATCTTATATATGACTATATCCCACTAATTGTGTTACTTATGGGATCTAGATATGATACCATTCAATTCTATAGACCACATATAATACACATAACATAGTCTATAGAATTTTCTAGAGGTGATAAAAATTTAGGTTCCATTATACATAGACATTGCTGACCTTTTAATAGAGTAATGATTAGTGTTATTTCTTTACAACACCCTCTTATTACCCTATCATGAGATCAATTAATGGTGAATTAAATTTGATTATTAATTGTATTGTGGTATAAAAAAGGGTTCTCTCATTTTATTAAATGAATAAGGGTTTTTCTCCATTGAGAATTCTTCCATGTTAACTTCATGAAAGAGCTCAGTCATCACCTTAATGTGGTTGGAATAGCCATCATAAGATATATATTTTACTTGAGATGGAAGAGGTTCTTCTATAAGTTTTAAAATAGGTATGGTATGAATTTCTTTTATAATGATTTTAGAATTTCATTACAGGGAGTTTCCATGGTATAGAACATTGACGATATATTTCCTTCATATACTTCCTTCCATATGAAAATGATATTTTTTTCCTCTATAAATAGATATTACATGACATGATCTATAAATAAAACAATTTTCTCATAATGTTTTTCAATAATAAATTTATCATTTGAAAACTATTTAGTTATATTTAAGGAATTATAGTTAGGGATAGGTAATAATAATGACCATTTCCCATAATTGCACATTGATATGCGTGAAATGATATTGATCAACGAAAAGGATCCATGTGTGGATTTCTTTTCTTCCTCTAGACCCACATAAAATGTTGGAATACATAGGATGATATTATAATAGGGTGGACCTTTATAATTGGGATATAAATTATTTATGGAATAAAATTCACATTATACACTATAAGATGAAAATATATTGTGGTCATCCAAATCCCTATTATAGAGAAGACCTTAATTTAGGTTAGATGCTTAGTCACCATGATAATTTCAACAACACTAAGCCTAGATATTTCTCTAGTGTGGATGATTCAGCTTCCACATTGTGGATCATCATGGTTACAAGAAATGTATATGATGTCAAGTGATTAATATCATTCCGAATTTTTTTTAATGTTGTGGGTAGATAAATTTCAATAACAATATCAAGGAGGGATGTTGTAATTTATTTTCATATAGTCATGAAGATGAGCTCCCAAGCTATAAGCCTTTATATAATTGGGGGAGAAACCATAATGATATAAGCTTTATCCAATAAATAATGATTCATCATATTTTTGAGCTTCAATGGAATTATTTAGAAATCATTCATGAATATCAATAATCACTATAGTACTGTAATATAACATAAATATATGATTTTCATGTTGGAAACTACATTATATTTGTTCATAAGAGATCATGGTTAAAAACTCTATCATGGTTGGATTTATATGATGTGGTAAATAACCCATGGGTGTAGGAACCTTACTTGGTGACACCTTGTCTTCCATCAAAAGATAAACATGATTTTTCTACATCATTTCTAGAGTGTTCCAGTTTACATCACATGTGTTATCTATAATGCTGATATGCAAACACATATAGTGTTGGGACACTATTATAATATGCCAACAAAGTAATAATGTTAGATAATGAATATTTTCCAACTCTATAGTGGGGACCATTAGGATATTTTGATTAGAACAATATGCATGTGATGAGATATAATCATGACCATAAGATTTCATTAGTACGTATGGTTAATTGTCTTTGTTGGTGGAAGTGATATGAGATTCTTCCTGAATGATAAATAAAACAAGCATGAGAACACATATAGTTTAGGTAGGGATCTGAGCCTTCCCAAGTGTTATTTTAGTGGTATAAAAAATAACTATTGTTAGAAATATGATATTTTCCCACCCTAGTTACCAACTATTCATTTACATGTGTTGAATATCCTTATGAATGAGAGAAATAATATATGACCACTTCTGAGAATACATTAAGTGATACCATTTATCTCTCACATTATTTATGTGAATTATAATATGGAGATTTCCATTGATAGATACCAAAATTTATCAATATATTCATTTTTTGGGTTAAAATATTTAATGTAAGGTCTAAAAGGTGTGATTAGTTATATGGGACTTCATTTAATTTACTCTTAGGATATTTTGATATTTTTTGTTAACTAGAACATTAATATAGTATTGTTTTATTATTTTTAGGGAATACAATAATTATATATTCTGATATGTGGAATCCTTGGACTTTGTTAATAGGTTGAAATTTCACTAGCAATGTAAAAACCCGGAAATTTCAAGGAAATTGTTTTCTTATTTTCATTGTAATTTTACGAGTACAGAGTTTCTTACGGCAGCTGATTCTGAGGCCTGGTGTGCCCGGAATCAATTTCTTAAGTTTAGCTCGGGTACGTTCAGTGAACGAATGAGAGGGTTTTTCTATCTTTTGAACTGGAGCTCAGAATTGAAATCTGAGGCCACCAATGAACTCGAAGCACTGATAATTTCTTAAGGGGACCTTTACTACAGTTGCGTTTAAAGAAGGTTGAGAATTATTAATTTGGAGTTTAGTTAAGAAATTATAAAATTTTGTTAAAAAAAATTTTCATATAAGGAATTTAAATCCTCCAAAGTGTCGATATTTGATAGGTGGGGCCCACATGATCCCCAAACTCTCATCTTCACATAACTCTATCCAACCTCCTTTAACACACCTTCAATTTAATGTTACAAATCCTTTAATAAAGATAACATATCTCTCCCACTTTAATGCTGCCAACACATTAATTAATTAATTGTTTTGAATTTAAAAAGGCATGGCATGTTTATTAATAAGGGAAGCCTTTCTTTAATATGGGTTGGAAAATATTTTTGAGAAACTTGAGGAACCTCTGGTGGATTGGAAAGAAATGAGTTTTTCTCCCGACGAAGAGCGCCTTCGACGAAGAACGCTCTACGAATCGAAGAACGAGAAGTCACCGACAAAGTGCCTTTTCTTCTTCTTCCACCACGTCAAGGAAGAAGACACAGCCATGGGGGAACGTTGCCAATGACATCATTCTTTCGTCCTCCGATGTTGACCGGATCGATACCGTTCTCCCGTGAAGTCGTTATATTGCGACTCTTTCCTCTTTCCACGACCCGATGACATGCAACGTCATGATCCAGGTAGGGGTTTAATTTTAGAATGTTAATATTCCTATGATTGTTCCCTTATAAAACAAAGAATGTAGATCAACTCTTTATCATGTTATTCTGTGGATGTATTTATTTCCGGGTTGGGAATATTTTCATGCGGGAAAATTTTTGGGAATTAAGTTCAATTTTAATTGATTAAAATTGTACCTTTTTAGTCATCGAACATCATTATTGTTCGACCTTTTAATAACGCCTAACGTGGAGGGCGCGGGGCGAACAAACATGGCCTGACAACCCTCCGCAGATTGTTTGTTGATGTGCGGATTGATGGCGATGATGAAACGGGACAAAAATGGCATTTGAAAGACATCGTTGTGAAGGGAAGGTCCCGGGAGAACTGCTGGTAAAGACGGTGGAAAAAACGGACCACCAGAGCGTGTCCGGTGGTCCGTAGAAGGTGGAGACAGCGCGCCATGCCGGTGACTGGATGTGGCGGCCGGAGCAGTCCGCCCGCCTAGAGGTGGCAGCGCCCTAGAATGCCACCAGAAAAGACCCACCGCGGCTATGCCATGGCGGCAAGGCGGTAGATTCCGTGCGACTGCGGGATCTGGGATGATAAGGGCGGTTTTTTGCGCCGTCGGTATCAATTAGCGCCCCCCCCCCCCCCCCCCCCGCTCCGAGACATCCGCTCGGCCATGCTGGCCGAGCCGCGGCCGGCCCCGTGGTCGGGTCGTGCCGGTCGCACCGGACCGCACCAGACGCTCTGGTCGGGCTGCACCCCACTGGTCGGACCCAGACTCGGGCCGACCCAGGGGGTGTTGGGCCGGGTCCGACCGGGCCCACACCCCATATTTTCGGATCATCTTCATTTAAACGCCCATAACATGAGTTGTAGACCTATGATCGATGCACTATCAGTTGTGTAGGATTCCTTGGATCGAGAAGGTTATTTCTGTTTATTACACTCGCGTTTTTTTATATATATGGGTATGGCTAGGTTGGTTCAAACCCAAAACCAACCGGGCCCTCAGAGCAGAAACGGTTATAACCTCAGCTTCAGACGTCTGTTTGATGTGTCGTCGACATTGTTGGCTTCCTCTTGATGAGATGGTTCTTTTTCTTTAATCTAAGTGAGTTTTGGAAGACTATGGATATCGGCCTGGTTAGAAACAAGTGTATTTCCAACTGGGCCCCTGGAACGGAAAAGCCTTTATCTCTCAGAACGGGTGTCTGATTGACGCACCATCTATCTCGTTCAGTTCCTATTCATGAGACAGAACATTGGGATACATCAAATCTAGAATTTGTGATAGTTGATGTATCGACCATCTTGGCTCGTGGAGCGGACCCTCACTGAATCGATCGTGCTATTTGCGGGAACCCTAGAGCCGGCTACGACTGCGATGACGATGACGACTGTACTGGGATCCTACGTCGGTTCGGCAGTGAGGACGATTGTACATGGATCCTCCGTGGGTTTGGAAGCGATGACGAATGTACATGGATCCTACATGGGTTCAGCAGTGATGGATACTGTACTTGGACCCTCCATGGGTTCGACAACGATGACGACTGTACTTGGATCCTATGTGGGTTTAGCAGCGATGGATATTGTACTTGGATCCTATGCGGGTTCGGCAGCGATGTATACGTTAATTGGATCCTCTGTAACTTTGGCAGCAATGACGAATGTACTTGGATCCAATGTGGGTTCAGCAACGATGGTTACTGTACTTTGATCCTATGAGGGTTCAGTAGTGACGACTTTTGTACATGGATCCTATGTGGGTTCGGAAGGGGAGATGATTCAGAGGCTACATCTAATCATCTCCACCCCTCTTCATGAGAAGTATACCTGTGTGAGATGAGTCTTGACAGCAATCATTATCGGTGGTGTCATTGACTTTATTTCCTGTGTAGACTAGGTTGTGATTTCTTGTGTGGACTCATTGTGAATTCTTGTGTGGACTGGGTTGTGATATCCTGCGTGGACTAGTTGTGAATTCATGTGTGGACTGGGTTTTGATTTCGTATGTTGTCTGTTTGGGATTTTTTGTATAGACTGGGTTGCGATTTCCTATGAGGACTAGTTGTGAATTCCTGTGGGGACTGGGTTGTATTTTCCTGTGTGGACTGGTTGTGATTTCTTGTGTGGACTGGGTTGTGATTTCTTGTGTGCACTGGTTGTGATTTCTTTTGTAGACTGGGTTGTGCTTTCCTGTGTGGACTGGGTTGTACATGGGCTCGTAAGTTGGAGTCGAACTGGAATTGATGAATTAGGTATATATATGGGCATATTCCTAAGTAGAGTTAGTTGATACTTCTGGTTTGTATATTTTTATTGTGGTTATCCTTGATTGGATTTAGTGAGACCTTGAGGGTCTCGGGGTCCCTACTAGGTATCATTATACTCACCCCTGCAGGGGCCATGCCCGCACCTCATTGTGTTGGATGCAGACGATGGACAATGCTGACAGAGACCGAGTGTTCGAAGACTGGATGGTACCCGGAGGTGGACCTCACGATGAGTCAGTACCCGAAGGTGGACTTCATGTCGAGAAGGTACTCAGAGGAGGATGGAGGAAGAGAGAATTGAGGAGGCTATTTGTACCTACCATTCAAGTAGGATCTGAGGTGGACGACCTAGGAGCTTCTTCTATCTTCCAGCTATTTTTCTTTTTGGTTGTATATTCATTCAGTTGTAGTTGTACTTTTCAGTTGGGTTTGTATTCTGGCCCGATTACCATTCATCACTTTCTTTTTTACTTAGTGTATTACTTCCACTTATACTCTGGTTGGATTTGTATATGTTTTAAAATGCCATCCCTTCCCAGTTATCAGGTTTTACGCCTTTGGTGCTAGTCGCCAGCCCTTTGCCTTTGGAAGGCAGGCTTGGGGTAGTCACGGCACGGGCCCCAAGGACAGGTCGTGACAAATTGGTATCAGAGGAGTCGGTTGTACCACATAACTCAGCACTCTCTTAATTATTTTCTGTGAAGAAATAATGTTAAGGGTACTGAGTGTAGTCTTTAGTTTAGGGAGTCTAGTGTTGGTATGGCGGCCGACGTATCCATACACTAGGACCCTGACTACTGATTTCAGAACCAGTGCATGAAAACACTGATTGTGTGTGTTTTTTAAAAAAAATCTTAAAATTAGATCAAAACAAGTCACCTCACCAGGTATAATCATTTTACCATGTCACATCTGTTCAGGATGCCACCACACAGACAGTAAGATGGATTTCCGATAGAGTAGTCGATGACGGCCCACTGAGCGATGAGACTCCGGTGCAGGGCCCTCATTCTATGTTGGCACCTTCGGCTGGTGTACTAGTAGCACCACCACCCATATGAAACAGATGCCACCAACCGTACTCGTGGACAGTGCACGCTGACAGAGCGCATTGCTCAAGTTCCACCAACAGAGGCCTCTGATGTTACGAGGTGAGGCAGATTCCCAGGCAGCAGTGGACTGGATAGAGGCGATTGCTAGAGTTCTACACATAGTTTCGACACTAGTAGAGAGGATGGTGATCTTAGATACTGGTTTTATGTAGTGACTGACCATGAGGATGGTGGACATAGTGATGGTACTTTGGTACGTGGACTGATGCCTGAGATAGTACCTTCGGGTAGTGTTCTAGCTATATCACTACCTGTTGGTCAGCCGTTTCAACTGGCAGTACCAGTATATGACACATGTAGGCTTAGTATATTACACTTGTTTCAGCGTCAGATACCCCTCAGGTTCCGAGGTGAGCCCGGCTCATATGCGGTTGAGGACTGGATTGAGGAGGTGGCTGAGAGTTTCCTAGAGCTTATACAGCTTCGGCAGGATGACATGTCAGTAGATGAGTATTCATCAAGGCGTACCAATCGTTCCTGGTACATGATGACTACGATACAAACAGTGCTTTAGAGCTCTGATCTCAGAGCGAGGTGTGTTAAAAGGACATCTGAGCCAGCACTTTTACTCTATGCATTCCTACATATGCTAGGGTGCTAGAGAGAATTATTGTTGTTATGGATTCTTTGGCTGAGTGGATACAGCCAGTGAAGGTTATCATTTGGAAAGCAGGAAACTAGCGCCGGTCTCGGAGATTTGGGCGTGTAAAATGTTTGATGAAGATAAAGTGTTAAGGATAGATGAATCTTCTGAGTAGTAGACAATTAAGAAGAGCTGGGAGAGAAACATGTGCTGGTGTACATTTCAACATGTTACAACCACCCGTCATTGTAGTCCCCGCTAGGATCAGGGAGCTAGAGTGAAGAGGATGAGAGTAGCTGCATGCGGTCATGTATTGCGACCAAAAGGCTCTGTGGATGATTCAAGGAACGATATGTGTCTACTAATAGCTTTCATAACAACAGAAATTGATACGAATCATCCCTTCCTTCCACAAATCATGTCCCAGACCAAGAGTTTCAGGTTAATCCATTGACTTGACCCTCACATCTGGAGATACCTTGAGAGGAGACCCGATAATCACACTTACACCGACGGTGTAATATGACCCTAGAGGCGAGAGTTTCGGTTGGAACCTCTTGGTGGAAGCATCGAGGCCTTACGACGTTAGTTTGGGTATAGATGGGGCAACCAAAATTCATAAACTAATTGAATGTGTTAGGCAAAAGTTTATGGTTTACCTACAACGTTGGGATGGGGTTTTCCTTAGTCGAAAAAAAAGAAACCCCAAGAAGCAACAGATACACTCATGAATTAGAGGGTGCGACCAATCACTCTTGAGTCGGCCGACCTTACATTCATGGCAGCCGAAGTTTTGAGTTTTCAGTTCAAAACAGGGAACAGAGGCCACTAGAGTTCGAGGATGGTGACCACTTCTTATACGGGTCTCACCTGGATGATGTCTACGGAGATGTGGCTGAAGCAGAAAGTTATCTCCGAGGTTCAACGGACCATTCAAGGTCCTCAGTAGGGTAGGCGAGGTGGTTTATCGCTTGAACATTCCTCCTCAGTTGCACCAGGTGCATGATGTCATCCACATATCTCAGATGAGGAGATACGTGAATGAACCTTCACACATCGTCGTCCACAGGGAGATGGACATCGATGAAGGGGGCGAAATTCAAGGAGGTTTCAGTGGAGATCGAGGACATATAGGAATAGGTCCTATGTGGATGGCTGATTCCTCAGGTGTACTTTCACTAGCAGCCCAGGATCCTCTAGGAGAGAACATGGGAGCGAAAGGCTCAGATGCATGCTCAATACCTTCTTTTGTTTCCCTAGTGTGTTCTTTAGCTTTATGGGGACATAAATCCTTGAGGTTGTAGTAATGTAAAGACCCGGAAATTTGAAGGAAATTTTTTTCTTAATTTTTGTGTAATTTTATGAGAACGCAGTTTCTGACGTCACCTGATTCTGAGTCCCGGTGTGGCTGTAATCAATTTCCAATTTTTATCTCATGTACGTTTAGTGAACGAACAAGCGGGTATTTTTATCTTTTGAACCGGTGCTCGAAATTTAAATATGAGGGCACTGATGGACTCAAAGCACTGACTATTGCGTAAGGGGACCATTACCACAATTGCATTTAAAGCGGGTTGAGAATTATTAATTTCGAGTTTAGTTAAGAAATATAATAAATTTGTTAAATGAAATTATTATATAAGGAAGTTAAATCATCCCATGTGTAGATATATGAGAGGTGGGGCCCACACGAGCCCCAACCTCTCATCTTCCCATTACTCTCTCCAACACCCATTAACACCCCTTCAATTTAATGTGACAACCCCTTTAATAAATATACCATCTCTCTCACACATTAATGGTGACAACACATTAATTAATTAAGTGTTTCTAATTTGAAAAGGCATGGGATGTTTATTAATAAGGGAAGCCTCTTTTAAATATGGGTTGGAAAATATTTTGGAGAACTTTGAGGAACCTCTAGAGGATTGGAATGAAATGTGTTTTTCTCCCGATGAAGAGCACCTTCGACAAAGAACACTCTGCGATTCGAAGAACGCGAAGTCACCGATGATGTGCCTTTTCTTCTTCTTCCTCCACGTCAAGGAAGAAGACATTGCAACAGGGGAACGTCACCAATGACAACATTCTTTCTTCCTTTGATGTTGATGGGATTGATACCATTATCCCGCAACTCTGTTCAATCGTGATTCTTGCCTCTTTCCATGGCCCTATGATGTGCAACATGATGATCGAGGTAGGGTTTACATTTGAGAATGATAATACTCCTATGATTTTTACCTTTTAAAACAAAGAACACAGATCAACTCTTTATCAAGTTGTCCTTCAGATGTTTTTATATGCAGGTTGGGAATATTTATTTGTGGGGATATTGTTGGGAATTATGTTCAATTTTAATTGATTAAAATTGTACCTTATTAGTCATTGAACATCATTGTTGTTCAACCTTTTGATAATGCCTAACGAGGAGGGCACGTGCCGAACAAACATGGCCTGAAAACCCTCCACAGATTGTTTGTTGATGTTCGGATTGATGACGATAATGAAACCGTACCGCAATGATGTTTGAAATCCGTCGCAGTGAAGGGAAGGTCATGGGAGAACCGCTGGCGAAGACGGAGGGAAAAACGGATCACCGGAGCGTGTCTGGTGGTCCGAAGAAGGTGGCAACAGCGTGGCCCACCGGTGTGGCGATGCCGGCGACCGGAGGCGGCAGACGGAGCCGTCCGGCCGCCTGGAGGTAGCGATGCCCCAATGTGCCGCTGTAGAAGACCCTCTGCAGTTGTGTCGTGGCGGTGAGGTGGTAGATCACGCACGGATGTAGGATCTGGGATGACTAGGGCGGTGCTTTGCACCGACGATATCAATTAGCAGGCCCCCCACCCCCTGCTCCGCGACATCCGCTCGGCCACGCTGGCAGGGCCGCGGCGGGCCACGCAGCCAGGCAGTGCCCAACTGTACTGGACCCAGACTCGAGTCGGGTCAACCCGGTTCGGGCCAACCCAGGGGGTGTTGGGCAAGGTCGAACCGGACCTAGACGCCCTATTATCAGATTATCTTCAGTTAAACGCCCATTACATGAGTTGTGGATCTCCGATCATTGCACCGTCTATTGCGTAGGATTTCTTAGATCGAGGCGGTCTTTTATCTATATTAAACTCAAGGTTTTGGAGAATTATGGGTATGGATGGGTTGGTTTGAACCCGAAACTAATCGGGCTATCTGAGCTGAAACAGTTATAACTTGAGCTCCGGACGTCCGATTGACGTTTCATAGACTTTATTAGATTCCTCTTGATGAGAAGGCTATTTTTCAATACTATAAGTGAGTTTTGGATGACTATTGATATCGGTCGAGTTAGAAATGAGTCTATTTCTAACCAGGCCCCTGGAACGGAAAAGTCTTTATCTCTCAGACCGGGCGTCCGATTGACACGCCATCTGTTGCATGAGATACTATTGAAGAGATAGAACATTGGGATACATCAACTCCGGACATTGTGATAGTTGATGTATCTACACTCTTGGCTCGTGGAGTGGACCCTCCTGGAATCGAGCGTGCTTTGTGCGGGAACCCTAGAGCTGGCTACGACTGCGAAGACGATGACGATTGTACTTGGATCCTATGTGGGTTCAGCAATGAGGACGACAGTACATGGATACTCCATGGGTTTGGCATTGATGATGACTATACTTGGATCCTACATGGATTTGGCAGTGATGGAAACTATACTAGGATCCTCCATGGGTTCGGTAGCGATTACGACTGTACTTGGATCCTACGTGGGTTTGGCAGTGACGGATATTGTACTTGGATCCCGCGTGGGTTCGGCAGTAATAGATACTTTACTTGGATCCTTAGTGTCTTCAACAGCGATGATGTCTATACTTAGATCCTACGTGGGTTCGACAATGATGGTTACTGTACTTGGATCCTACAAGGGTTCAACAGCGATGACTTTTGTACTTGGAAACTATGTGGGTTCGACAGAGGAGATGATTCAGAGGCTACATCTACTCATCTCCACCCCTCTTCGTGAGAAGTATAGCTGTGTGAGATGAGTCTTGACTTCAATCTTTATCAGTGGTGTGATTGACTTGATTTCCTATGTGGACAGGGTTTTGATTTCATGTGTGGACTAGTTGTGAATTCCTGCGTGGAATGGTTTGTGATTTCCTGTGGGGACTTGTTGTGAATTCATGTGTGGACTGGGTTGTGATTTCCTGTGTGGACTGGTTGTGATTTCCTGTGTGGACTGGGTTGTGATTTCCTATGTGGATTGGTTGTGAATTCATGTGTGGACTGGGTTGTGATTTCCTGTGTGGACTGGTTGTGATTTCATGTGTGTACTGAGTTGTGATTTCCTGTGTGGACTGGTTGTGATTTCCTGTGTGGACTGGGTTGTGATTTCATGTGTGGACTAAGTTTTACATGGGCTCGTGAGTTGGATCCGAACTGGAATTTATGTCTTAGGTATATGTATGGGCATATACCTAAGTAGAGTTGGTTGATACTTCGTGTTTGTATATATTTTTTTTGGTTATCCTAGATTGTATTTAGTAAGACCTAGAGGGTCTCAGGGTCCCTGCTAAGTATCGTTATACTCACCCCTGAACAGGCTATGCCCGCACATCATTGTGTTGGATGCAGACGATAGATAGTACTGAGAGAGACCGAGTGTACGCGGACTGGACGGTACCCGGAGGTGGACCTCATGATGTCTCTATTCCCGGATGTGGATTTCATGACGAGAAGGTACTTAGAGAAGGATGGAGGGAAAGAGCATTGAGGAGGCTATCTGTACCTACCGTTCAGGTAGGATCCGAGGTGGACGACCCAGGAGCTTCTTTTATCTTCCAACTATTTGTCTTTTCTGTTGTACTTTCATTTAGTTGTTGCTTTACTTTTCAGTTGGGTTTGTATTCTGACCCATTTACATTTCAGAACTTTCTTTTGTACTTAGTGTATTACTTACTCTTGTACTATGGTTGGATGTTTATATGTTTTATAAGGAAATGCCTTTCCAGTTATTGAGATTTATGCCTTTGGTGCTAGTCGCCACCCTTTGGCCTATGGAAGGCGGTCTTGGGGTAGTCACATCACAGGCCCCGAGGACGGGTCATGACAGTCAACCTCCCTAGTGAATTCCTAAGGATTTATGGTCGCATGACACTAATAGTGGCAATGGTTGGTAAGATCTCTCCTAGGATCCTCTTATAGAGTTATAAAGGGGTATTTAAAATCCTCCTCATCCTCCTCCAAGTGATAATAAGGGATGATATTATCATGATTTCAATATAGTATCATAAAGTGATTTGATGTGGAAACATGCATCACTAACTATGATGAGGTCCTAAGTTGATAGGATAGTCCATGAGGATTTATCTCTAAGAGGATCCCCCATTCTAAATATAATATTTTAAAAACATCATTAATGTAAATATTCGTCTCTAATGCATCCCTACCTAGTTCAAAAGATTCTATTAAAGTGATAGATTCCTCTTCTGTAATAGGTTAATATCTTTTTGTAGCTAAGGAATATATTGGACAACTCGACAGATGATATACAGTACCATGAGGGGATCCATTGTGGTCACTAGTCATTCCCAGTATAATGAAATGATATGAAACACTAGATATTGACATATTTGGATAGAAATGATCTCTAGAAGGGTTACTATAATAGAAAACCAAAAAGTATAAACATGTCATTACAATATGACATGAAGATGTGTATAGTCAATCAACTGATTTCATCAGTAAATTATTTACATATATTTAATATTTTTATTTTTTGTTCATAATATGATGATTTTTGATTAAAATTATTTTCAACCATAGTTTCCCAAAAAAAGAAGTCATTGTAAATTCTCCAAAGGTGTTTGTGTTTGCGTGTAAGTTGACAATATTGGAGGTCAAGGTCATGTTACCCATAAGGGTAAATTATGTTCTATGTGGGGACTAAATTGTAAATTTATGACATATTCATCAATACATAACATTAATAATATTAGAAACGGTTACAAAAATTCCACTATTCTGTGAAATACATGTGTCAGTATGAACATACTTATGTTTCATACATTTTTTATCTTTATTTACTGGGGATTATGTTTTTAAAGTATCACAATTGAGGAATCATGATTTAATTCAAATCAATGGGAGTGTTAAGTCCAATCAATTTTGTATTGAATCTATGATAGTATTTTCATACATGTTACTATTAAAGTAATAATAAACATCATAGTTTGGAGAAATACAAAAGGACATGTTGTACCCTTAAGTGTCATGTGACAAGGACCAATTATCGGAATTCCAAGGCCATGGACCCATGAACTAGTTGAGATAATTTTATGTCAATGTACCAACTACCAATGTGGAATTGTGATTGATCCTAAGAGATGGTTACTCTATATTTTAGTTAATATTAATCCAATCCCATTATTTTTAGCATGAAATGTTTATGGAAATGTGATATGACTATCACATAAATATTGACATCATGTGGTAAGGATGTTGTCAATGCATTGTATAGTTATATGAATAAACTACTAAGACAACAATTCATATAAAATATTAGTTTTGAGACTATTCCCTAGTTTCTCCTCTATTTCATCCTAATTATTATTTAATTGATTATATAGTATATTTTTTCCCATGGAATATGCCTCACTAAGGAGGTGATTCTTATAGAATATATTTTACTATGGATTTATATTCATTTAGAATATATTCCAATGACGTTAAGATTTTTTTTTGGAATTTGTTAAAATGTGTGGGGATGATTCTAAAGGAGTTTATCACATTGACATATGGAATCTCACATATAATAAGATTGATCAAAGTATGAGAAATCACTAGAAATGTGATCCTATAAAGAATTTTTGGGATCCTACAAAAGTGATGTCATTTGGTTTGGATGTAAACCTGTTATCTATTTGGAATTAGATAATGATTGATGGATATACTCATAGAAAATATGGTTTGACGATGAATGAATTTAGGCATACACATGGGAGGAACATATATGCAGGCGTCCACATTATGTACTTTGTATAAATAATGCGAAGGAAGACTATAATATTATTGAATATAGCTTCATAAATGGGAGTTGGGGTATACACATAGTATGAATCCATTACCCTACCTATGTGAAATAAGAACATGTTTAGGGATTTTGAGTATGATGGTAGGATGCATTCAACATGGAAGGTGAATTAGGTTATGGTGGGTTTGGGTATTACACCCCATGGAAAATATCCTTATACAATTTAGTGAAACAAGGGGATCTATTATGTGCGCAGGATGATTAGATGCATGATATGGGTCTTCAAAGATGGGTATGATGAGCTAGGGAAGGTTCCAACTATTTCTTTAATAAATATACCAACATTTTCTAGGGAATACATGATCTTTATTACCAGTAGCTTACTATAATATTAAAAGCAAGACCAATTATCAATGGAATACATGACCATACTGGTTTGTACTGATATATATATATATATATATATCCGGACTGTGCTTATAATGGGGCCATAGTGGAGGATTTCCCAAAATGAGTTTTTTAGTTCATTTACTTTTTAGAATGGAATTAATGACAGTGATTTTATTTTATTCATTCATGTAAATAATCTAATTGGTTGAAATGATTAGAATATGTCAAATTTCCCATAATTTTTTTTCTTTAAGAAGAAAAAAGGTTAATTTGAAGCAATTTTTGATCATCGACTATTGACTAAATAACTATAATTAATTTAAAAATAATCTTTATTTTATAGACTTATTGTTCTACATGAACTAGTCTGGTTAAAATAATTGAATGGAATCCAATACGACCTTTTTCTCAATGGGAAAAAGTGATTATCCCACCCATAATGATATTCATAAGATATGATCTATGTTGGACATTTGATGAAATTGTTCCATTAAAGAACTAATAAATAATAAATTTTAGAACTATTTAATATGGTGAGTTCAATGAAAAACTTATTTGTGGTAGGAATCATTATAGACAACCCCTCAAAATAACTTTTGAAATATTTATGTCTTGTATTACGATTTGTAATTAGATAATGGATGTCTCTAAATGATCATGATAATAAAATACTTTGTGAACATTATGGTTATCATCTCAAAGTGTCTTCACGAATTCAATGATGAAACTGTATTTTCTATTTATATTGAACTATATGGTATGTATTTATTAGGTAATCTTAATAATTGTCTTTGAGTTAGGTGGATGCATAAAAATCATTTCATGAACATTAAAGGACAAAATAATCCCACCACGAATGATTAAAGCCCATGAAGGAAGAGTTAAAGGGGAAAGGGAAATATCACACTAACGGAAGTGAATGGTGTCCATAAATTAACCACACATGTGTGAACGGATCACAAGACACCATAAAAAATTAATATCAACCATGAAAGAACCATGTGAGTTTGAGGTTAACATGAAAATTCTTTATAAAATAACTTTATTCATGAACCTATTTGGAGATCCTGATGGAATTTAATTATATGGATTTTCAATTTATGGAGTTATTTCATTTTCAATATTATTCATCATATATCACACTTTCTTAATTATAATCAGTCTTGAAACTAGTGGTTTAAATTTTTAGGGTTTTGAACCATATAAATATAAATAGGTTGATATATAAGGTTAATAAAAAAACCACACCATCACTACCATTCTATCATGGACTATTTTCAAAACAAACTTGGTGGGAGGAATTTTAGTAAAAATTATTTATTATTATCATTCCAAAAAAATGTTATTAGTGTGGTCCCAAATAAAAAATTCTAAATATGAGGGGGTAATTTAAACAAAAAAATTGTTTTGTATAATTTATTTTGAGAAAATGTGATTCTACATGATCAATAGCCTATTTACTATTTATTAATTAAAAATTAATGTAAAATATAAATTATATTTTATTGATTTATTTATTATTCATGAATGATAATATAAAACATTTATATTGAATGAAATTATTTGTAACAAATGTGATTTTCATTTTAAATAATGTGTTTATATGAATTTTAAATATTTATAGGATTATAAATAGTTCTTGTTAAATACTATGTAAATTAGAAATTTGATTCAATTCATATTATAATACATGTAAAATTTGAATATTCCTTTATTTTATTGAGTTTCATAATGAAAATACTAAATTGTAAAATGTATTTTAGTTTAGAATTTATTAATTGTTTATAAATTTTTACAAACTCTCTAAATTAATGAAGTGTTCATTTATTTAATATTATTCATCACATTAGTGATAAATAAATATTTTTTATGAATTTATGTAATCATTAGTTTGAATTTCATTAAACTAATAATTTAAAATGTCAAAATTTAATTTGAAGAGATATTTTTTTATATATGATAATTAATTTGGTTTTCTTACACATTAACATTTTCATGTATAAGGTTTTGAGCTTCATTTGATATGTTAATTTTTTTCTATATATTTGGTATTTTAATTAAGATGTAATTGATGGGTCTTTTAAGTAATTAACCATGAGATGAGGGATTTTTGGTGATATTTTTTACATTCTTCAGTTATTAAGCTCCATAATGAAATGTTGGGATTGGATACCAATAGTTCCATTCTCATTCTTGTGGGGAATTTTGATTTTACATGATTGAAGTATATACATGAAATATCTTCATATAAATTATACTGTAATTTATTTTAAATTATAAACATATGGTTGGATGATAATTTATTTTAGTATCAAAAGTAATGATTTTTATAATTATTTACACATCCATATGGTTTGATTATATTAAATGTTAGATGAAATAAGATAAAAAAAACTAAATCATTAGAATCATTCATATTCTTGATGAAATTCCAATATATTAGATGCTGATATAAAAATACCTGTAATATAAAATTAGTTAGATTCTGACTACTGAACTCACTTATTTATACCACAAAAAACCAAATAGTAATGTCATGCTAATGTTGGGTGACAAAAGATTCTCATACATAAATCAAGAGCTATATAGGTGAACCAGATTTTTTGGTTCCAATATCATGCAAGGTATTGGATTACATTTTTTTAGAAACCCTAATGTTTAGGATAATATAAGGATATAGAGGAGTATATACATATGATTGATCATTGATAAGTGTTTTCCACTCAACTACTGATTATTCATTTGTGATATTATTGATATGATAGTATACTAGATACGGTCATAGATTTTTGTTTCAATATAATATGAGATAAGTCACCATGAAATTTTGACCATTTTACATTAATGTATATGATGTAATTTTAATAAGGGTAATCATTTTAATGGAATAATATTTAACACAATATATTATTAGATGAATAAAAAACATAATAATTAATTGATAAAATCATATAATATTGAAATAGTTGAGTAATCGTCAATGAAAAAGAACATGATATCGATAATTATGAAAAGATATATTGATGGAAACATATTTATTGTCTTTTATAAAAAATTATTACTATTCTTAAATATGAAGGTAAATTATTTGTTTTAATAAAACAAATTTGAAATTCCACTAAAAAATCACTACAATGACACCTGAGCAGGGAAACTAAAACTCCTCCGACATTCCTCTATATATGCAAGAGAATACCAACTAGTGGAATGGGCCTAAAAAATTAATAAGGTGAATATGACCCCTAATATAAATAATTTGGGTGATCATAGAATATACTAAAAAATTGACATGACACATCCTTATAACGGTCATTCCAAAAATATCAAGACACGAATCAAAGAAACTCATATCCCCCCACAGTTTAAAATAAATTGAATTTAACACATGTTTTTCATTTGTTTTAACAAAATATATAAACAACATATAACATGGAATAAAATCTAAATAAAATTGAAGTGTACCAAATACCTTCTATATAACAACTGAAAATAAAATACAATATCCTTTGGACCATCTCAAATAATTATCCTACAAATTCTTCAAACTGCATAACTTATATAACCGTTACCATGTAAATATCTAATAGATACCTTTATTTCTATGATAATACTAAAATATATTTCCATGTATATAAAAAACCATGCCATGTATGTGGGTAGGGGTGAGTCCAATGTCCCAATAGAAATCTGTAATGCATGAACAACACCGTGTTCTATTTTGATAAAATTTATATTCAAAAAATACATATATAAAAATGGATTTTGGGTAAATTAAACACACCCACCAACAGCAAGAATGAAAATGGGAATACAATAATACAAGTAAATTCATATTGTCATACACAGTCTACTATGACACTTGACCATGGGAGCTTCAACTCTATAATAGAATGTAGAATGAGATAAAAACACTACCAATAAAAAAACATTAAGATATAGGATATAATCTCATATTAAATCATAGAAACTTTATGAAGGAACATGGAAGGATTTACATAAGTCAATACCCATATCTTCCAACTAGAGTTAGGTAACCCATCAAGTATTTCTAAATACTAGATCTGAAAACAATGAGACTGGAAGGGGAATCATACAAACACCTACACACAACACCAGGGAATAGGGAATATACGTATAACGACAATCATCCACTAATACATTGCCACTCAATGGAGGTCCATCTTCGATGACATTAATTACTTACTAACTCATATTTCTCACTAAGTTATTCTTTGACCCAAGCCAACACAAACAACGGTCCAATTCAAACAAAATATTTTTTATTCACTCTCACAAAACTCTATATTGTTCCATCTCACTAATGTTGGGGAAAATTCTTCGGATCCCTCTAACCACTATTTTTTTCCACATATCATAGGAACATAGTTATTTCTTGAAACACTATGAAACAGAGCATGTGGATTGTACCACATGCCCAAAATCTCATAAATGGGGATATAGTCCCTCAAGAGATATCCATGGGTCTTAAACACATCCATGAAGTGACATCCACCCTGAAATGATACTTTAACATCCATTTGGATCAACATATCACTTTAATAACAAAATATGGGTACCTAAATTTTTTGCATAAATATCAAACATCAATAATAAAAAATATACACACCCGGAAATCCCAAAAATGAAGTTTATAATCTTTATAAAATACAACATCACCCATACTATGAAAAATAGGCCAAAATATAGTAGATAAATTCTTTTATAATTTTATAAAAACATGTAAAAAAAACATTTTAAAATATTTCAATATGAATAAACATGTCATCAATGTCACACTAGGCTCTATCCATATTCACATTAGAACAATATTTAGAAACCTCAATTCCTATTATGAAATACCATTTGAAAACTCATTTATAAAATAAATTGATTTAATTTGAAATTCTATTTAAATAAAAACTACTTTATAAAAACATTAATAAAGATATATTTTCTTTGGAAACCATTTCATTCCCCCAATTAACCTATATAGAGGGCTATTGTCACTCATTTGTCCATGGTTCTGACATTGAACTGTAGAAAATGCTATGCAGTTTTTGTTTTCACATTGACCATTCTGAGCCCATCCCAACCTTATGAATATACAAATGAAGTCATGTAATATGAAAATATTTATTAATAATTATTAAATACAAACATTGAATTAGTAAAAACCAAGATATGTAGTAATTTTAAGTCCACTTACCCTAACTAACATTCCAAAATCCATACGGTGACTTTTTTCCAAGTACAATGAGTCCTAATACATATTTCATGTCAAAAAATACAATAAAACTAATCTAGAAATTAAATAAAAATAAGAATACAACTCTATATATATTAATCTAAACTCAATGAGAAACCTCACAGTGCCAAATCCATGATAAAAGAGGGTTGGTACCCTTATAAAATGCACTAAAAAAGACGAGACATTAAAGTATAAAAATATATCCAAATTGAAAATCAATATTACCAAAAATAGAAAAATAACTCGAATGATGCTCACTATGAACATAAATTATGAAAAAAAACTCATACGACTGAATATGTCCTCCATGGAAATACTTGAAAATATGTACATGAAATTCACATAAAAGGATGATTTCACCAATATATGATGAAATAATCTCCAAATATCATTAGATGGAGATCAAAAAATAAAAGGACAGATATATAATATAACAAAGAGAAGAATAGAGAAGAATATTTCAAATCATTATGAATAGTAACTCTCGATCAATGTAGATAAAATTGAGTGAAGGTGCAAGGAAAGTGAAAAAAAAATTTCCTCCCCAAAACTCATTAATGTGGATGTAAGAAATAATGAAAGGGTTTATAAAAAATAAAGAACCAAAATAAAACATGAAATATTAAATAATCAGTGTAGGACTAGTTCATGCCATAAAAATTTTGTTCATGTAGTGACTAAATAAATAAAGACGGGACGTCCCTCTATCTCAGTATTATCATGTGTGGATATTGTCTCAATAAATGAATCATGAATGGTATTATTTATTACACTTGACTAACTAGAATTATTGTTTAAACCACTAGGTTTAATATCTAACTAGAAAATTTAGGATTTCAAGACTCATATCACCCTGGCCTAACCTTGTTTCCTTTCTATGCATCTAAACCACCATGATGATATAAAACAATTTATTAATCATCTTATAACAATGTACAAATGATATGATTACAACCCCGATTTTTTTTATAAAAACCAATTTGGCTCCATATCTAAAATTCAAAACCCCCTATAGGTGAATAAACTAAAAAATAGCAGTCCTTACCAAATCCCCAAAATAATGCTTCGCATCCTCCAAAATCCACACTAGTTATCAATCCACTTGATCTATACTAAGATTGTCATCAATTTACCATTGAATCATTTTCTTCACATCTATATGTGAAAACCATTACTCAATACAATAATAAAAAACACACCTTCTTTCCCCCATAGATCCTATACTAATCATTTAAATAACTCAACTATATCCCCAGGACAATCGAGAAGTAGTTTCCCTCCCACCAAATCCAAATATATAAATGAAAATCCAAATATCATTCATTTGCTGACTACTGTCAAAATAAATTGGCCCCACCTCTGACACATTACTACTTCACCAAGACACAAAATCACATTCCTTAATGCTTCAAGGAATCACTAAGCTATCTATCCACTAAAAAAATGTACAAAATTTACACATGGTGAATTTCTATAGATGTATCCTCATCTAATGAATCAATCAACCTCTCTATACACATGATATTCGATATGACACATCTCTAACATACCCATGGATATCACTACCACCATAAAAAACCGGTCTCCAATAAAACTACTCTAACCAAAAATAAAGAAAAATTCTCAACCTTTTTTATTAATTCAATCGCATATTCTTACTACCTCAATCTTTAACCATTCAGTTTCACTTCACCAAGAAAACATTCCATGATACTGTTGTACACCTAACAATTATAATATTATCTTCTATATAAGAGTATCTTTATCATAACCTAGCTAAACATAATTACCAACCTATAAAGATCACATCTAATTCATTTAAAAAAATAATTATTGGGCAATAATTAGTTACACAAACATGATAACCAATATTAAACATCAATCAATTAACAATAAAGGATTTCCAAATCAGACTCACCAATTAAAAAAACAAGATTTTATATAATATATATTATTTAAAGGACTTATGGATCACCCCTATATAAGAAATCAATGCACATGGTTGATTATAACTAATGGTGATCCCTAGTTTAGTAATTTCACAATGAAAACAAAAATTATGTGGTATAAACTAAAAACACTTCAAGAAACACACCATGAAATCCAAAAAGAATCATTAAAATCACATCAAGGGTTCCAATACATGAACCCACTAAAACAAATTTTTCCACATTATCCCAATAACTAATCATACATATCACAAGAACTCCATAAAAAACTCCACCCAAATCATTGAAAACCCCAATATTTAGGTCCCTCCCAGTTGACATATGAAAACACATAAAACTATCCTATACAGACTCCAAATAATTTTTATTCACCGTGTATACAAATCAAAACACACCCACTAAACTCACATAGTCGATTTAAAAAAAACATGAGAAATATTTTTAGAGAAATTCAATCATTAAGAAAAACAGTGGCCAAAACACAAAAAATATTAAGATTAGTGTTTATAGGTACCATTTTCTTATTTCAAAAAATATTTCAAATCACATTATCCAAATTAAAATATACATTATTTTTTAAAACAACACAAGATAACCTAGGGGTTTCACAAAAAATATATCATAATATAAAACATATAAAATATGTTTCCTGAAAACATTGATCCTATTTTTTAAAACCCACATTCAATTTAATTTTTCTATGATATTTTCAATTCCTAAAACCATTATAATTTCAAAATATCTCCCTAAATTATGAATTTTTTTAGAAACCATCATATAATAACCACTTTATCACACTATACGCCAAAACTAATGTTTTATTTTCAAAAAAATATTTATTTAGAGAAAATAATATATTTGAAAAATGTCACATCCCAAACATCATTTCATCTTTAAATCTAAAACACACCAAAAATTATTAATCAATTAAAAAATACCCTCATCTATATAGTAATCTAATCACCAATTATAATGTAAACAAAAAATTTAGTAAATTATAAGTTTCACAAATTAATAATGGATTTTAATGAGTAATCTATTAAAACAAATACAACCCATATGAAAATGTTTCAAGCACTAATAATACCACTATCTTGATTAATAACGAATTCAATAATTCTTAGTTGATCCTTATAACTCATCTCTATTATCCACCATTCGATATTTGGATTCTTGGTTTAACCCAATATCTCACTCATAATTGTGTTCATTGTCCTTAAACTAGAGTTCACCTAAAATAACTTGTTTCAATCAAAGTATTGTTGTCTAGTTATGTTATTGATCTACCAACTAGTTCCCAACATCTAGACTCTACCTGTATGTTTATTACACCATCTCAAAAGATTTATTGATACCATTTTTCTATGCCTCAACAATGATAACCTGAATGAAACATGATCAAGGATGATATGTGACATCTGGAATTGTACCCCAACTACTGGAAAATTCATAATATTATTATAGGGATAATGTTATCTCTAGTATAATTATCATGGATTTGGAAAATATAAAAAATCATCATAAATCATCCATGAAATGAACAAAAAAACACATGGACATAAATTAAGGAGCCCCATAGACAACCAAAATATAGAATTGATGAATGTATATATTTCTATATAATATAGTAATAAAAAATAGATATATATCGGATAACATGGAATAACATATATAATAAATGTCACGTTTGATATTAAAAGATAAATAATAAACTAATGTAAATTATAATAGCATCTTGCCTAGCATACAAAATTATCCTTCTGAATCTTCGACCTTTATAACCAGACAATCCTTTACTATGTATATATCCCTGAAATACCTATGAATTTACTAAAAAATAACATCAAACCTGGTATAATTAACATAATTCCATGTATACTTGTAGGGTGTGAGTCCAAATATCCAGTAGGAATCCAAAATACCTCAACAATACCGTGTGATGTTATGATCACGAGAATGTACATTCAATACACATATAAATATTGTAGGCACATCTAAGAAACACACCCACATAGAATACTACAATTTTATTCATATAAAAGAATATATGTATGGACATCGTGTGAAAACTATTACACTTCAGTACCAGACAACACCTACTCTGGATCCATGTCAAAAAGATTAATCATCATAAATGAAAACACAATCTATATATATAGATGCATTATATGGTGTCATATCAAATTTTATCCCTTACCAGAAAGAATGCGGTAGAGTTTCCTCATGTCGTGAACCATCCCACCCAATATAGTGAGGACAAAAATCACGTGTCGATGAAGTCCTATCAAAAACACAAAGTGTCATAGTAAGGAAATTTACAAACATTGATACCCTACCTAGAGGAACAATAAAAAGACACACATCAAAAAGTATCAACTCATCCATTATCATATGATGGATGTAAATTTTCCATGTCTTACATCACATCACATTCTAACCCTCCCACACATGCTTTTCTCAACATAATCATACTGAAGGAATTTTATATACCGTACACATGAATTCTTATTTTCAGCCACATTAGTATATAAAATACCATCCCACTCATGGTGGGGTTAATGACTTTTGATCTATCTCCTTTATTAGGATCACCACATATAATAATAAAATTGTTTTCACATGTAGGAATTAAAAAAAAGAGAAAAGAACCCATCTTACAATATCACTAACTCATCACCAGGGTATCATTACCCTGAGACCAATTCCACAATCTTGGAAACATCCAACAACCAACACAGAACACCAAAGGGGGTTGGATATTTTTTATCTATCAAAATGTCACTCAAATACCAAAATCATAGTTCTAATATTTCAACATAGATTAAATAAAAAAGTATAATATTTAGAATATTTGATACATCTGATTCAATGTCATATAGAAAAAAACAGATCATTAAATCCCAACCAAAATCCATTAAAACTATGTTGATATCACCTTTAAAAATTATTTAAATAAGGACCCATTTTCACCATAATCACTCCCAGACATTATCAAGATCACATTAAAATATTTATTAGTAAACAACTTTACACTATTGAAATATAATTTTAGAACCCATTTCTCAAATATCTAATTTTACATTGAGATTGTAGTAGGTTCAAAATGAAATTTTATGCAAATTCTAATGGAATGATATTTTATCTTTGTAAAATAACTAATTACACCAATAATTCCATAATGAGTGTTATCTATAGTAATTTTACTAGGGTGAAACCATCAAAATGTTCAACATGATATATAGTATGCGATGACAAATGAGATTATATGAGCTCATCCCGAATTTATAGTGATATCAAATATGTTATCTAATATGATAAAAAATATTTCCAAACATTGTACATGAACATGGAATCCCAAAAAGTCCAATATATGTAGTAATGCAATAAAAACCTACCTCAAATAACATTCAATTATCTTTTATAATATCATACTAAGCTACTTAGAGCCCAAAAAAATGCCTCATCAATAAAGGAAATATAATTAATTTATTATTTAATTAATAATAAAACCAAAACATGTCACATGTCACAACCTGACCATTAAAAATATCTCTGTTCTAGGGGTTTTACACTCCCCACCCTATTAAATCTCACCACCCTCATCATGGACCCAAATCCTAAAACCTAGGAAATTCCTCTACACATTCATCTTGGTATTTCATTTGATACCATTTTTCATGAGCTGGACTTCCCCATCCCAAGATCATAAACATGGTATACATATGAAAACAATATAACATAGAAGTACTAATTAAATGTCACATCCTTCGAGACCGAATCTACCTATATTGACACTTTATCAGGAGAAAGATAGATTCTTCAGAACCATATCAAGAGAAACAAAACTATTGTCTGCCAACATTATACACCAAAATCGTGGAAGAATAAATCACAATGAATTTTATAAATTAGAAACCACCAAAAGGACACCCAGTCCTTATAAATAAAGTGCATATAGCATGTCCATTGTTTGATCGGGATGGTTAAATGTGGGACTGACTATTAGTAGCGTAGAGACCCTCTATCTAAACTTCTTTTTAACATGACCTATGGTTAACTACATGAATCATACCAAGTAGAAACCCTTAACATTTACAAATCTTATTCATTGAATAAACCATCAGGTTCACATCTTGACCACCTACAATTGTAGGTTTTCATCATTTGAGGCTCCTAGACCATTCCTAGATGATTACATGAGCATCCAAATCCTAAACATGACCTGAAACCATTCCTTAAAAAAATCTATAATTATTCTACAAATTTTATACTCCAAACAAAAATTATAATTTTTGAAATTAAACATTCTCTAAAAAATAAAGTATTACATATAAAGGTATCAACTATAAAATTCATTGGCCATTATACCCTTTCAGAGTAATCCTATGTTGCTGGTGGTCAATAAAAAATATTTATACTTATGATATGCATAAAAATATTTAATTTATATTTCAAAAGAATTATATAAGAAATAAAATATGTAATTTTTTTCCTCCACTCGTGTACTCAACATGATTGGGTAAGGAAATGACATTGAAGGACCAATGGATTTTTTTAATTCCCTTATATAAAAATTAATTCAGGAATTTATGTTAGAATGATTTTAAAAATAATATTGTGTTTCACAATTTTTATCTCATTCAACTCTATGCAGTGAAGATATCTATATATTACATTTTTTGTGTTGACTCTTATTTTGTATTGGTTTTAGAGAAGTTTTAAATTTCAATCTAGAATAATAAAATTAGAAAATAAAATTTTTATCCAATGTTATTGAATCCCAAAATAAATTTTGTAATGGAATGAATATTTTACATTATTTGGATTCATCTAGAATATAGAATGGTGTTTTAAAATCTACACAGATATTTTACATCCAATTTTATTCATAGAAATAAATTCATCAATTTTGAAGGGTATATGATTAAAAATGTAAATTTTAGAACTAATGTAAATAAAAAAGAGTTCAATGATACATTATGAATATATGAGACTTGTTATTTTAATTCCATATGAATCAAAGTATTTTTAATCTAAAAATTTGTATTGAATATAATTTATGATTATTAAATTGATCTATATAAAAAACGAGTATTCAACATATTTTAAGTGTTCTGATAAGAGAAAATTTTCGTTTATAATCACTTGTTAGGGGAAATATGTGCATTTATTTTTTATACAAAATGTTATGTTTCATCTATTTATATAACATTATATTAAAAGCAATATGAATAATGTAAATTTAATCTACGGATAATGTGTCCATCAAAGTATAATGTTAAAATATTAATGAAATTATCTCATCACCATTCAAAGATATATTTTATTGAATAAAATATACTATTTAAAATATTACTCCAAACACAAAGATTATCATTAAAGTTATTGTTCATAAAATTTAATTTCTGAAACATTCTAATATAAGGTAATAAGTGTTATTTTATAAAAAAATAACTTTTTGAATCTTATCATGATATAATTAGTATAATTTTGTTTCTTTGAGTATATATGGGGTTTAAATGTAACTTGATAACTAATAAATTTAAAAAATCATGTATTATACATTCTAGTTATAATGAAAATTAATTTTCTATCGTGAAATAATAAAAATGTGTAGGTTATGGAAGGTATTAACATAAAGAGTTGCATTTTTAAATGAATTGATATAATTAAGTTTTTTTGTAGAGAAAGGTTCTGAGATGAATATGATAGGAATTGAACGAGTTCATGATAGATAAAAAAATATTTACCAAAAACATGAAATTTGATATTTTAATGTTAAAATATTTGAATAATATGTTTTCAGAGTTGAAAATTGTGTATATGATTCCTAGTATCACAATTATTCATGAAATATTTCTTTATAGACGTTACTCAATAAAGGAATATATTGGGATGATTAATTATATGGCAATATAGAGATGTGTAAAAAATAATATAGAGGGAAAATAATCATTTTAAATTATGAACTTATCCAAAAGTTGTAACACACCCAAGATATCATATTAAATTATTTTCTTTAAAGTAATTAAATAGCTTGCGCTACACGCAACACCGAGTTCAAGAGCACCGTGACTTACCACACTAGCTGTTCAAAAAGTGTTTATGAATAGTATTAAATACATTTTTTTATATACTCCATATGATTTTAACATCCATATTATGTGTTTAATGGACATTATATAAGAACCTAATCAAATTTTTAGATAAATGAAGTATTTTAAAAAAAATGCAATTTTACCACCTTTTAATGGAGAACCGTTTTTAAATCCAATATTTGACACTTTTATATATTCAATTTTAAAAAATAAACCTATTATTTAGAATAGGTACATAAAAATTTAGTTTGGATAAATTTTTGGTGCTTTTCTGATTACATTCATATTTTGATGAATAATGCAAATACGAAATTTTAATTAAATACATATTTTTTATCAGAATAATTTATAGTGATAAATTATATATTTGACTGTTTTTACATATAATTATATTATATTTTTATCATTTAATGAAGTTTTTCTCATCGTATGTAATTTTACATTTGAAATTTGACACGAACACATATGAATCTTTTGATAGTTTTTACTTCTCAAAAACAGGAATTCTGGTTTTGACAGCAGGAATATTTTTTAAAGTTATTAAATTAAACTTATATGTTATTAATTTGTTAAAATATAAATCATTTTTTAAATTGAAATATCAAAATTATCTTCGAGTGAATTTTTCGTATTTTTCTGAAAACATTTGATTTTAGGTGAATAGTGAGAAACATTGAATTATTGTTTAAAACTGACTTCATAAATAAGTAATTATTTATATTATTGAAATTTATTATAAGTCAAAATAGATACATAATACCTATATAAATAAAATTTAATTCATTGGATTCATTTTATACTAAGATTGGATATATAAAATATTATTGAATTTTTTACCGTCTTTTACCCACCTTCTTGGCACATTCTCACATTTCCATAAAACATAATTTTACTGATTGTGTGGATTTAATTTTAAAAATTTGGGAGACATGATTGAAATTATTAAGTAAAATTTGGTTCAATATGATTAAAATAATTATTGGGTAATAGAAACTTTTGAATTTTATTTTCCACGATTAAAAGTAAAATGGGTCAATAATGTTAAAAATGATATTATAATTAACTTAACACATGTTATAATTCTATTGTATAAGTCTATTTTGACCAAAATAAAACATAGTAATAAAATATGATCCTTTTTATCCACATGGATTTGATTTGGACATATATTATTATATTATTTAAAGAAGAGTTAAAAGTATAAAATTCAATGTTTAATAACTAAACTATTTTAAATATAGGGTTAAACATAAGTTAAATTCTTCTATAAATATTAATTAGAAAGAAATATATATATCCTATATCATGATATATTTTTTATAATTTTTAGAGATTAAATATTATAATTTATTTATGACATAATGATGATAAAGTAATTACCTAAATAATTGAAGATTAAAAAAATTAATATTTTAAATATTAAAATAAAAGTAAATTGATACTTTTGATGCATTAAAAAAAATTTCTAGGTTAATATGACTTTTCAGGGTTTATTTAATCAATTTTTTTGAAGTAATCAAGTAGATATGACTTAAAAAAAACCAAATACAAAATAGTGTCAAAATTGACATAATTGAGTTTTTAAAATAAATAATATTTTAATTAAATTATATAATTATTCTAAGATTATAAGGATAGGAAAACTAAAATATATAATGATATTTATTTTATAAATGAACCAGTGGGGGTTCACTTTGAATTCTTTTGTATGTTTATTAACCATATAATATAAAAATACAAGGGGACTTGGTAAATGTCAAACTATTTAACTAAGATTAAATCAAATAGAGAATGTTAATATGATGACCTAAACCTATATAAAACCTATTTGTTGAATGGTTTCAAACCCATACACACCTTATCCTCAAAATAAATATATTTTTATTGATTAGAAACTGAAAATGAATTTATATTAAAACAATATTTCAAGATTTTCCTAAAGTGTCCCTCACCTCCCTTAGAAAAGGGCACACCCCCTTTTCTTTATATCACACATCCAATGCCATTTGGATCAGAAACAATCTTCCCAAATATCCTCCCAACTACTATAAATTCATCCTAGAATCAATCATTTGATCAGAAAGCCGTCCTAAGGATACGTTTTGATCAAATTAAAAGGAAGCACCCGAAGAAGAGGTAATAATTTCATCATCTCTTTCAATGTTATATTCTTCTTTAAAATACACTATATTTGTTATTTTCATACCAAATTAATTAATATTGTACCTTCTACATACCTTTATTTTATTATATATATATATTACAACCATATTTATTGTTCTATATATCCTATGAATGATAATGTCAACATATATGCGTACGTACGACTTACTGTCTCCACGTTGTGGTGTAGTTGATATTCCACACTTCATTATTTCGATGGGTATAATAATGGTTTATAATTTATGTAAATAATATATATATATTATTAATGATAATGTATATATGATTTACCATCCAATTATATGAGATTTCACCTTCAATTGAATGACATGGTCGCTCGTGCGTACGTATGAATTATCGTCTCCCCAATCCTCCTGAGATTCATTCCCCATCATCACCATTAAAGAATAATGTTAATTTTATGATTAAAAATAATTTTTAGGAACATAATATAATTATGGATATAAATCAAGTACATCTTATCCATAAAAAACATGACTTATGTACCAAAACATGTAATGAAAAACTAAGCAGTTAACACCTGAAACAATGAAACTACAAAAATATTATGAACAAAGATATATTAGAAGATGATATATGATATAATATTTATGTATGTGTTTCTTGTATAATTTAAAAACAATTATTTAACAATTATACTAGAGTTTAATATACCGTTTAGTAAAGAAAACTACAAGGTAAGTGGTTTTCATCTCACTTTTATTCCCATGAGATTCGTGCAATATTTTATACAATTTCCTTATGTGTGGTGTATTTACTACCCACGATTGTATTATTTCTATAATATACCATCATTTATGGGTATTTACATCTTTATTGTATTATCCTTTCTCCATGGATTTAATCTTTCGTATGTTACGAAATCGTTAAGGGAACTTCTAATTTCAATTTCAACTCATTGGGTTTTCCGCACACTTCATTGATTTTTTTACTCCAAGATTATGTGTGAAATCACTATTTATTTATTTATATAGTAATTTCCACTATTTTTGTGGATAAACTTTATATTCAAATAATCACTCCATTAATAAATTATCATGTTATTGATATGAACATGAAATGGGCAATCTTAACTCAATTTTCCTACATTGAGTTAAACATCCAAGTCATTGGTTTTGTTTTTTAAATAATATGTGTGAATGTACTATGATTTATTAAAATGAATATCAAAACATTTTGAGTGTATTTATATTGGTCACACAAAATTATTTCATTGATTTATCCTTAATTTTTGGATACAGACTTTATAAAGAATTTCGTCTAAATTTACATTCCATTGAGACTTCTTTGTTGTTATGTGACAATGAACTTTTATATGGTGTTCATATTGTCCTTTGAAATATTATATATTGAATCCCTTTATTCTCAATATATCATAATGTTTTGAATAATTTTATTCCTCAATTATTTTTATTGAAGTGTCTCTCATTTGGTCGGGAACTCTTGACTAAAATATAATTTGAATGATTTGTTATTCTAATTATTTCTCATTAGTGTCCATGTTTTAAAATTTATTTTAAGGACTTATTTTTATGGACATGAATTTTTTAAAATTTAAATTCCTTTTGAATGTTTCAATGTGGTATGAGGCACTTTGATTCGAAAATATATATTTAACAGCTTCATGATAAATAGTGTGATTTTTAAATGTTATCAAGAAAATGTGGATATTTATCTCGAATAGTTTTAATGATTATTTTCATCTATGTCAATATACTTCATTATTATTGATTAGGGTGAATTTATTATAATACAAACTTGCATATTGTATTGAATGAGTTATGTTTGTTTTTGGATGTTCTATTTTTATATTATTCATGGACTGTAGTAAAAATATTGACATTTCATATGCTAGTTTTAATACGAATGATTAGATTATGTTTTTAAATTTTTATATGAGGAATTCATTGGACATAGTAAGGGACAGGTAGATATCTCTATAGATCCTTGATGCATTGGTAGGTCTCAGGAGACAAACTAGTGTCCTGGCACAAGGCCTTGACAAAATCTTATTTGTAGTATTGGAAATAGGCCTTGACTATGTGGTTATGATGTACGACATTATGCAATCCATCGTTTTGAAATTAGATATTGACATTACATGTGATTATTCGACTTGTAGTATATCCAGGTGAATAATTAAATGGAATTATTATATTTATGTCTTCCATATTTTTCTGATGTTTATGTTTAAAAGTCTTGTGTTTTAATCTTATAAATTTCCTTAAATGTTTATTGTTATTTATGATTGATTCCACTATATTGTTTTCCTAACTGTGCATCTAATATCACCCATTTCTTATGTTTTATTTTCCCAAAGATTCAAATATGTATATTATGATTAACATGTAGGCATAGTTTAATGGATATAATAGGGTTCAAAGAGAAAACACTATTGTTTTTTATTTCATAATTTAATTTAATATTAATGTATGTGTCTCGTACTTCCAATGATACTAAACTGATTGGTCATTCGACACATGATTCCATGTATCATGCCAACATTATGTAATAATACCCAAAATCTAGGTAACCAGGGTGAACTTGTTACCGTCTAGATAAGAGAAGGTAGAGGTGAATCTTGCAAAGAAGTACCTAGGAGTGAAAACTTTGAAAAAGTGTTTTTGGATTGACCTAGGGTATCCAAGTACACAACAATAGGCCTTGCATCACTCTTAATTATGAAACACCTGGGGGATATGCTTAGGAGAATTCACATTTTAATTACAAACCGATTTTAATGGTTTTAATATAAGATTAGAATAAATAACCTTTGTTAAATTTAAGGTTTTTTAGATTGAAAATAAGGTTTAAATATATTCCCTAAATTATTTTATGACTCAAACTATTCATTATTGTGTTAGACAATGACTGGATTCCAAAGAATTCATAATTATATGGAACATGATGTACAAGGTAGGAATGATGATGGAAATGTGCAACTAAAAGAAATATTGATAGACAAAAAAGATATTTTGTTTATTCCATAGTAGTTTTCAAAAAATTTGATCAATAATATGTCCATTAAAAAATTATCAAAATCAACAATGAGGAGAATGTCAAAGAATGATAAGAGATCTATTATTGAAAACCATTTCAAAAAGAAAGATCAATTTCCCTCATGCCAGAAATGTGGAGAAAGACACCCAGGAAAGTGACTCAATAGAAAAAATAAATGCTTTATGTGTGGGAAATAAAGACATAAAGTAATGAATTAATACGAAAAAATGAAGAGTATTATATAAGAAAATAAAAATAATCATAATAATCCAATTATTGTGATTTACCGTAAATTTAAGGGACCTTGGAATTATCTGAGTCAATTCCATATTCTATTGGATATCCTCTGGGTCATGGAAGAAACTATGTAGAAATTAATGGATGGATAAAAATTTAAATGTATTAATGATATTTTTTATGGGAATACATTGGAAGACTATTCTCTGGTATGTGCAACCATGTAGTTTGTTATGTGAAAATGCTATTTGAGGAAGAATTATCTTTTTTTGTGGATATAGTTATAAAGAACCATTTGAGTTTATATGGTTCTTGAATTTGAGGCAATTATAGGTTATTAATTATTGGGATGAAAATGTGAGGAATGAGATAACATTTGTTGTTAAATTATGTTATGGTTATTTTGAGAATTTTTTCTAATTTTGGGAATGTTATAAAATATAATTTTTGAAAAAGGACATCACACAGACCGTGTGACAAACTGTCGCATCAGATAAAGCTGTGGGAATCAAACCCAAAACCAGAGTGCATTTGGGATTTGTCACTTAACTCTGAACTATGTGAAATCCCTAGTTTGTGTGACTAATTATATATTGTTAAATGGTTTCATTCATGAATAATAAGTTTTCTTGGGTTCTTATGTTTTATAAAATAGATATCATTAGTATATAAAAATGATTTGTTGATTAAGTGATAAATGTTATTTTTGAAGACGTATGATTTGTTGGGAATACTCTATTCCTAAGAATAATATAATACTATAGAATTTAATTTGAAGAGTAATGATGAACTTTTATATTTTGGAAGAATCAATTTTTTATAGAGATTCAGGTTATTAATTGAAATGATTAACCTATCATATAGAATATGTAATTTGGTAAATTACACATCTAAATTATAATTTAAGAGTATTTGATGTTATTTAGAGATAAATGTTATGATTTTATATTAAATAATAAGTTATTACATTATTTTTATTTTTGGATTTCAATCCTAGTTTGGATTATGTTGTAGGATTTTAATTATAATTTTTTATTGAATTTTCTTTATTAAGATTTGGGTATTTTATGTTCAATTGTGGAAATTAAGATTATTATTTCATTATAGAAATGATTATCCATTTCAGGGATCATATGATCTTGTACAAACCATTTGGTTTTGATTAATCTCTAAATACAATTGAAATATATAGATCAAACTTTATAGATTATTTTATTCTCTCGATGTTGATTTTAGCACTTCAGGTGTGATCAAGCCATCTTGAATACTCATCATTTGGTGAAAAGATGTGTTAGTGGTATAAATTTATTAAAGTATGAAACTCTAATTAAAAATTCATTATATCTCTTTATGATCATAGTCAATATCACAAAATAAATTCCTCAACTTTATTAAATGGAACAGAAAACAAAAAATGATGCCCATTTACTTTTCCTACAGGATATCTAACGACCATTTACCCCATTAAAATTTGTGGTTTTCTTGTTTTTAACTTTATAATGATCATGTTTTTTTATCACTATCCATCTAAAAATGACACTTATTTTATCTTCCATATCCTGGTTTTACTACGTCGAATCCTAGTGTGTGTTATCTCAGGTGACCATTGTACTTTTTTTTAAGTAATAGTTTTTTGACTCTTTTTCCGATGTTGGAATTTAAATAATGTTCCCAAGACCAATCATAAAATAGGTAGCATAAAATTTACTAATGGGGGGAAATTGAAACACCGTAAGATTTTATATTAAGTTATTTTCTTTAAATTAATTCAATATCATGCGTTATATGTAACACTGAGTTCGAGCACACCGTGACGTACCAAACTAGTAGTTCGAAATGCATTTATGAATATTGTTAACTAAATTTTAAATTTTATATAATCCATACAATTTTAACATCCAATTTATTTTTTTATTAGACATAATATAATAAAAAATTCAAAATATCAAACAAAATAATTATTTTTTAATAAATGAGATTTTACCGAAACTTCTTATTTAAAAGAGGGACATAATATTTTAGTTTGGGTAAATATTAAGTGCTTTTCTGATAACATTCATATTTTGATGAATATTGAAAATTAATAAATTTTAAATAAAAACCTCTTTTTTAATAAATATGATTTATAGTGTTAAATTATATATTTTGATGATTTCAATGTATAATTAGATTATATATTTGTCATTAAATCCAATGTTGGTAATTGGAATTAATTTTACAATAAATTTGGACATAAACCCATATCAATTTTTTGATTGTTGTTACTATTCAAAAACCTGATTTCTTTATTTAACAACAGGAATATATTTTTTAAATTATTTAATAAAACATCATTGTTTTTAATTTAGCAAAATAGACATCATTTTGGGTTTTGAAATATCAAAATTATTTTAGAGTGATTTTTGGTATTTTTATGAAATCTTTTACTTTTGATGAATAGTTAAAACATTATGTTATAGTTTAAAACTAAATTTTTTATTAAATAATTATTAATTTTATTTAAATTTGTTCTAAGTAAAAATAGATACATAATACCTATATAAATTATATATAATTAATTTGAGTCATTTTATAATAAGATTGGATTTATAATAGTTTATTGAAATTTTTACTATATTTTACCCATCTTCTAGGCACATTTGAAAATTTGCATAAAATGTAATTTTACAACTTCTGTGGATTTAATTTTAAAAATCTGAGAAATACAGTTCAAATCAGTGAGTAAATTTTTTTCTATAAGATGAAAATAATTTTTGGTGAATAATAGCTTTTGAATTTTTATTACGAAGGTTGAAAGTAAAAAAAGGAAATTAATTGTAAAAATGATATTATAATTACCCTAACATTGGTCTTAATTCTATTGGATATGTTTATTTCGATCAAATTAATCCTTTGGAATAAAATATTATACTTTTGATCCACTTGGATTAGATTACGACATTTATTATTATTTTATTTAAAGAAAAGATAAAAGTGTAAAATTAAATGTTTAATAACTAAAACATTATTTATATAGGGTTATACATAAGATACATTCTACTATAATTATTAATTATAAATATAAAATGTTTTACTATGTCATGATATTTAATTTATAATTTTTAGACAATCAATAATTAAATTTATTTGTGACATAACGATGATGTTGTAATTACCTAATTAATGGAAGATTAGACAAATTGATATTATAAATATTAAAATAAATTTAAATTTAGACTTTTTAAGCATTACAAGACATTTCTAGGTTAATATGACAAGTTAGGGTTGATTTAATGAATTTTTTTCGAAGTAATCAAGTTCAAATGACTTTAATGGAAATCAAATACTAAATAGTGTCAAAATTGACATAATTTAGTTTTTAAAAATAATAATATTTTATTAAATTATATCATAGTCATAAATATCCAAGGTTAAGCCAAAAGACTGATATAATGGTATATATGTTATTAGTGAACCACTTTTTGTTCTCATTGATGTTTATTGTATGTTTTTTTAACCATAAAATATAAAAAAAACAAAGAGACATGGTAAATATAAAACTATTTAACTAAGTGTTAAATATAAAAGATAAGGTAAATATAGTGATATAAACCTACCTAAAAAATATTGGTTGAGAGGTTTTCGACCCATCACCACCTTATACTAGAAATAAATCCATTTTTAGCCATTAAAAACGAAAATAATTTTATAATAAAATAATATTTTATACTTTTCCTAAAGTTACCCTCACATCTATTATAAAAGGTCACCTCCTTGTCACTTATTATCACACCTCCAAAGCCATTTGGCTCAGCTAATCCCTACCCAAATATCCACCCAACTACTGTAACTTAATCTTAGAGGCCTTCTATTGATCAGAAAGCCATCCTATGGAGGCATTTTGATCAAATCCAAAGGATTCACCCAAAGAAGAGGTAATTATTTCATTGCCTCTTTCAAAGTTATGTTCTTCCTCCACACCCCCTTTAATTGTTTTATTAATACCAAAATAATAACACTAGTACCTTAATACATACTATGATTTTATTATAAATATTTTACTACCATATTCCTTACTCTATCCATCATATGAATGTCAAAGTCACCATATTTGTGTACGTACTACATACCCTCTCCACATCGTGGTGTAGTTGTAATTCAACAGTTAATTATTTGGATGGGTATAGTAATTTTGTATAATTTATTGAAATAATAAATATAACATGTTAATGATTATTTATATATTATATAGCTTCCAATTATATATTATTTCACCATCAATTGAATGATATTGTCACTCATGCGTACGTACAGATTACCGTCTCCATGAAATAGATGAGATTCATTCCCCATCATAACCATTCAAGAATAATTTTCATTTTATGATTAAAAATAATGCTTAATAACATTATATAATTCTGAATATGAATCAAATACATCCTATCCATAAAGAACCCGACTTATGTAACAAATCATATAAAGGAAAATGAATCAGTTAACACTCTAAATAATGATACTACTAAAATATTATGAACAATGAAATATTTGAAGATCATATATGATATCATATTTCTATATGTGGTTATTGTATAATTTAATTACAATTATTTAACTATTATATAGGAGGTTAATGTACAATGAACTAAGGAAAATTACAATGTAAGGAGTTTTCATCTCACTTTTATTCCCGTGAGATTCATGCTATATTTTCCACTATTTCCTTTTATGTGTTGTATATACTACCCATTTTTTAATTATTAGTGAAATATACCTTAATTTATGGGTATTTATATCTTCATTTGATTATCATTATTTTATGAAGTGTATGTTTCATATGTTACGAAATCATTATGGGAACTACAAATTTCAATTTCAACTCATTGAGTTTTACGCACACTTTATTGATTATTTTTCTCAATGATTATATGTGAAATCAATATTTATTTATTTATTTCATAACTTCCAATCCCATTTTGGTGGACATACTTTTGATAAGCATAATAACTCCATCAATAAATTATCATGTGATTGATAGGAACTTGATAAGGATAATCTAAACTCAATTCTCATTCATTGAGTTAAACATCAAAGTCATTGGTTTAGTTTCTGAAAGAATATTTGTGAATGTAATCTGATTTGTTTACACATAATATCCAATCATATTTAGTGAATTTATGTTTTCACACATAATTATTTCATTGATTCATCCTTATTTTTTGGATATGGTCTTTATAAGGAATTTCTTCTCAATTTACATTCCATTGAGACATCTATGTTTTAATGAGAAAATTCAAATTTATATAGTGTTTATACTATCCTTTGAAATATTATATCATTAATCCCTTTATTCTCATGATAATATAATGTTTTGATTAATTTTATTCCTCAATTATTTTTATTCATTTTTCTCTCATTTGGTTAAGAACCCTTTGACTAAAATATCATTTTAGAGATTTATTCATCTAAATCTCTCTCATTAATGTCCATGTTTTAGAAATGGTTTTGAGTATTTATTTATATAGACATGAATATTTTAAAATTTAAATTCCATTTCACTGTTTAAAAGTGGTATGAGACACTTTGATTCAAAAATCTGTTTTTAACATCTTCTTGATAAAAATGAGACTTTTAAATGTTTTCAAGAATAAGTGGATATTTCTCTCAAATAGTTTTTCTGATTATTTTAATCTATGTCAATATCCTTCATTATTATTGATTTTGGTAGATTTATTATAAAACAATTTTCCATATTGTATTAAATGTGTTATATTTTATTTTGGATTTTTTATTTTTATACCATTCAAGTTTTGTGGTAAAAATATTGAAATTTCTTATGCTAGTTATAATACAAATGTTTAGATTATGTTTCGACATTTTGATATGAGTAATGCATTTCACTTAGTAAGTGTTGGGTGGAGCCCGTTATAGTTCCTCGATGCATTGGTAGGTCTTATGATAAAAACTTGTGTCTTGGAAAAAGGCCTTGACAAAATCTTATTTATAGTCTTGACACGAGGCATTGACTATGTGGTTATGATGTCCATCATTACACATTCCATAATTATGAAATTGTCTATTGATATTACATGTGTTTATTTGACAAGTAGAATATCCATGTGAATATATAAATGGCATTATTTGATTTATATTTGCTATATTATGCATAGGTTTATCTTTAAAAGGCTTGTGTTTTAGACTTATACATTGTCTTAAATGTTTATTCTTATCTAAGATAGTTTCCTCTATGTTGTTACCTTTACTAAGCTTCTCAGCTCACCCCTTTCCTATGTTTCATTTTTCCCAGGATGAAAGAATAATATTATGATTAACCTACAGGAAAATGTTAAGGTATATAAGAGTGTTCAAACAGGACACAATGTTGTTTTTTTATTTCCTGATGTAATGTAAAACCTATGTATATCTCCAGTACTTCAATGGCTAAAATACTAATAATTATATCGGGACATGATTCCTTGTATCATGCAAATGTTATGTATTAATTCACCGAATCTGGGTAACTGAGGTCGGGCATTACAAAAAGAGATAACATATACACGATTTTAATGAAATAATTAAAATTTATTGTTAAATGTTGTGATTTGGGTAAATCATCAATTGAAGTACAAATTTGTGATATATGTACAATATAAAATGGTCATATATCATGAAAACTAATACCTTAATTATATAGACAAGTCATCACACCAGATTGTATAGCCATAACCAATATCAAGAAGAATAATGATAAAAGTATACATTATAATTTCCTTCAACTCATCTATAGTATTACAAAACATATCACACTATTCAAATATTTATTCCTTCTAGGCCAAGGGAATCAAGATAGATCCAATTTTTAAAATTCATAAACCAAACAAAATTTATATATTTCAAGAGTAAAATATCTTTTGATCTTAAAAACATTCGGGGGGGGGGGGTGCTAAGGCATTACTACATGATACTTATCAATATAATAAAAAATGGGTTTTCATAAACCATATCAAAAACAAATTTCTCTTGTTGAATCCCTAAGTTTACATTGATAATCTAGTATACAAAATAGTTTCTTTCAGTATCCATAGGGTAATATTCAAATTTTTGTCATAATATTACATTATCATAATGAAAAAATATCCTCCAAATGGAAATGAAAATTGTATTATTGTATATTATTAAAATCCGTTTCACCAATACCCTATAGAATCATAATTATTTGAATCCAGAAATGACATAATAATGTACTCATAATGTTCAAATATGTCCCCGAAATAAGTAATGAACATATTGGCTTCATTTACTCATAATAGATTGTATCCCAATATGAGGCCAATTTTCGAAAACCATATCCATCCATTGAGGTGATCATTGAGATCATCAATACAGGGATATAGGTAAACAATTTTTATGGTCCGATGATAGATCTCTCTATAATTAGTGGAATGTTAGAGACTTATATTATCATTCTTTGAAAATATAGTTGTTTCTATCCATATGGACATGTTGGGATGTATAAAACCCTTTATGTATTAAACCCTTTATCTCTAGATTTTCATGATTGAACATAAATTATAGTAAAACTACTAATACTATTTTTAATGATGGTAATGATATTATAGTTATACATAGAATAATATTTATGGAAAATGAAAACATTAACTCTATGATAAAACATGAAAAGGCACCAAGAAAGACGAGGAGATATATATCATTGACCACTAAAATTTGATCACCAAAATCACTTAAGATACTAATTCAATATGGACATCCAACATTATATTTTCCCAATGTACATAATGAAAATTTATTCCCTACATAAAATATAAATACAATTACCTAAAATAATACATGTGTTTAAATTAGGGGAAAAAACACGAAACATATATTTATAAAAAATGATTACTAAATTGAAATACATAATCATATCCATGAATAAATGTGACCTATGATATATAGTTTATGAAAATAAATTTCCCTTAAATTCCATCAAATACTACCATCACATGACATGAGAGGCATTTTAAACCTTTTTCATTCCATTATACAAATGGTATGGTAATGTAAATCACATAAAGAGTCCACATAGATGATATACCCAATTAAATAATCACATTAGAATAATTTAAGTCATTTGTTTCATTATACATCATCAGAGAGCTTATTGTATATAAATATACCATTTTATAACTCTTAAGATGAAAATATTAGTTGAATTGCATTTTTCATAAATATCCAAAAAAATGAATGAATTTTAAAATAATTATGAAATAGTTTTAGAGTTTCTCTAGTCCTCTATGACTGGAATTATAAATGAATAATTCAAGATATTAGATCATAAGAAATAGTGTTATAGGTATGTAAAAACTCATACTACTACTCATTTTATATTGATCATTATTCATTTTTATCCAGATAAAGAACCATATATTCTATTTATAAGACATATTCTTCTACCCATACTATTTTTTCCAACCATATTAATTTAAACTAGTGTTATATTATTAAAATCAAAAGTATTATTCAATATAAATAAGATAAAGACATTTTATCCCATCTTAATTTGTAGTCCCATCACAAATAATTGATTCTCAATGTTATCATTTGTGAGAATCGATTGGATATACCACAGTAACTCATCAAACAATTTTTCATACTCAATGATAGAAAAATTCACATTCTCTAGGTTCATAAGATTTCAATTTATAGACATTATCATGATCTCATTATAAAATTATTAGTTAAAGGCGTCCTTAAAATTTTCCCAATGTTTTACTACCATATTTTCATGTCCAATTTTTATCATTTTTTACTAGTTATTTATAATATGTATATGAAAAACATCACACATAATGAATGTTGTGAATGAAGAAAAATAAAACTTCAATCCATATTATACATTCATTATGCAGTTTTTGAGATCAATATTATCAAAAAAAGAAAAGAATATATTTCATAATGATTTCATTGGAATTACCCACCTATAAATATTAATCTAACTCACCTTATTTGACCATATATTGAATGGTATGGATATCATACCCAATAACATTCACACCCAAATGCGATTTCTATTGTGGAAAATAATCTCTAGCTTAGTCATTTCAATTCTATAAGTCCTTTTGGTGATATATCATCTTTACGATGTAAATATCATAAAATAAATCAATAAAACACTCATCCCTAATTGAAATTAATACAATTATGAACATTCCATTAATTTTCGTAAAAATAATTATGGTGTTCTAAATAACATGATTTCGTGTAAAATTATTAATATTTTAAAAATAATCATGGTTCATTTGAGTATTTTAGAAAACCATGCACCAACCTTTAAAATACTATTATACGGTGTATAATAAAGGTTGTATAGACTACACATGTTTTTACAAAAACCTCATAATAACCATTCCCTCTTAGTTTATTATTATTTCCACTTCAAAACAAGGAGTTTTCCAAAATAAATTACAAAATATACATAAAAAATAATGCTACCAAAAAATATGTTAATAAATCATTCATCTATTTAATTATATTTGATAAAGTCATTGAATAACTATTCTTCATACATATTAACTCAAGTGTCATTATAATAAATACTAGGCCATAAATATCGTCAAACCTAAAATATGAGAATTAATGGACCTATATCATAACTAAATATACTCCAAAAATAACTACATACCTCTCATATAATTTTTTAATGAAATGGCTTGGTTAAACCTACAAAAATCATAAGATGAACCATCATATGAATTTAAGTGGGCTCTTAATCACTATAGGCTAATAGAAATTTCTAAATGTGTCGAATATAAAAATTGAAAATGATTTCATCATCCAAATAATGTAAAAAATAAATAACTATAAAGAATAATCTAATATGATGTATCCATTTGATGGATATTCATTATTAATAAATAATATGTTTTCAAAATATAATTCAAATAAATTATTAAAAAGATTGTATCCTAATAAATATTAATTCTCTACATGATAATAAAATTATAAAGTAAGATATATGTATACTGATATACATTGAGACAAAAAGAATGATAATGATAATTTAAGAACTACAGGTTTTGTGACTCTCTTCAGGTCATTGTTATGATTAAATTTGTGCTTCATTTATATCTTTTTAGGATCTAAAGAATATCAAGAATTCGAAATTAATATTTTCATTTTAGGGATAACAGTAAAGGAAAATTGATTAGGCACACGATTAGTTGTAAACATTTGTTAAATTTGTGATATGTCAATGATTTAATCGGTGGAGATTTTCATATACTATGCATGGATTATCTAATTGTATGATCCAAAAAGAAGATATGAGATAAAAATTTTATTCTATAAGATGTATCATTACATCAGCTTGGGTTTTCAAAACATGAAATTTTTGTAAGATACTTTGTGAATTATTTTTCAATGTGAAATAACAACTATATAGTTTTGACATAGTTTGTCTAAACCTGATTCAAAACCATGTTTCCCAGTCTTAACATCATAAATTAATAAAATCACCATGATTATAATTATTTAAACTGACTAGAATCTCATTCTAATCCCCCGTCATCTTAACAATACCCTCCATGTTTTTATATATGACTTTTTCCTTGATTTTCTAGGGATACTCAATATTTTTTGGATTGATATCTTCGAGTTATGTTTGGTTTTACACTTATAATATAATCTTTTCCCTATATAATTACCTGATATCTCTTCCCCAAATTCATATAAGACAATAATGGGCTATAATTTCAAGATCTATATGGTTTCAAGGTAAAAAGATGATATTTATCTTCAAACATGGCCAATTTGAAGTAGAAATATTACTTTCACATCATTGGTTTATAATGAAATAGTGTATCTGTAGATAATGAGGTTTCTATCTCTATCTTATAGTCTACCCCACGTAAATATTTAAGTTCATAATAATTTATTTTGTTTTTTAATAAATATATTAACGATATCAAATCTTTAGGAGGTGAATTTAATCATTGAATACAATGAAATAGTTTTCTAAAAATGGTTCTCTATTGAAAACAATTTTGTTGCATGGGATCTAATTAATGAATTTCTTAATATATGAATTTGATTAAAACAATTATTAATTAATGTAAAAATAATGTATTTTCCATTGGAAATGTTTTATGAAGTGTGGGGTTGGTTTAAATAATTTTAAATTTGATATATAGAATATTGGGAGACATTGGGGGTATTAGGGAAAACTAAATGTTTTAAATCCTTAGTTGAGTAACCTATACCTTAGGTAGGATCCTTGGATTCTGTGGTTTTTTTTATAATCATAGTAAGGAATAAATCTTCCCAAACAATAGGTTTAAAAATTTATTAATAGAGTTACTTTGTATGTCCTTCATGTTTACAACATCTTCTCACTTATTTCACTTTGTTAATTGTGGATAAATTGTATGAATGTATATTTCACATTCATAAATTCCCAGAGGATATGGATATTGATGTATTAATACGCTGTTTATTTATATTCTTATCCTTCATCTATACATGTTATTTCATGTTTCGTTTATTATTATAATGTGACATGTTTTTGAATGGAAGGAAATATGATTATTTTATATTTAAAATGAATATTTATGAAATGAATTTGAATTATAACTTACACTAAAACTAACTGATATACGTGGATAGAAATTTTATATATTAATTCGATATATCCTAATAAGATTTTGATCTGAGACACCACTTTCTTTATGGGAATTCATATACCTTTTTTTATTGAACGCAAAATGGGAATACCATTCTAAATAGGATGAATCTTCTAGTTTATGATTCATTATGGTGGTATTTGGGGGTGTTGAAAAATGTTAATTAGGACATGACAGAATGGTTAGGATGAGGTTCAATATTGGTGGTGTTTTAGTTTGTTCTTATAAATGCTTTTATCCTATTGTCGGATGATGCATTTTTGGTTTGGTTGTTTTGAAATGTAATATACTCTTGATATATGATATGATATTTTGATTATTTCAATCACTTCACATGTCAATTTATGGTTAAATTGTACCCAAGGACCTTTTCAATGATAACTTGTTATTTTTGGTAGGATACGGTGATTAGTAGTGCTTTTGAGGACCTGTCAAGGGCCAATTAATGATAAATTATTGGTTAAAATATGTTTTCAAACATCATATTTGTATCAAAATAGGTTATATTAATTTTAGGGACTTAAAAAATTTTAATCAACCTCTTTATATTAAACGATTATTATTATTTTTGATTTTTTGTAACTAAATAAGTATATTATGAGTAAATGTCTAATCAACACTTATCATGTTGAAACATGAGTTACCATGGCTAGTAATTTTTTATTCCACATTTGACATTATTTTTGAGTTGTTTTTATATATAATATTTTTATAATCTATATGGAATGGTTTGGATGCTCTAAGAGTTTTACTAGATTTGTGGTGAAATATAGTTATATCATGGTTAAAAGTTGACTGGGGTTTTCAGTAAATAAATACAAGGATCAAACACATGATAGTTAAAACATCAAGTATGTTTTTTATGACTGGGACCAGGAAATCAACCATATCATCAAGTTGATCTTGAATCTACATCCAGCTAATTGATATTTTTAATTCCCATAATTCATTGATTCATTTAGTGAATCTAGTTAATTTCAAAATAAATGATTTCTTTATTAAGATTTTATAACATCATGAATTAGTCATATTGATTTTTATGAGAAGAAATTTTTGGATCTTGTGTATTATAACATGTCTTGTCGGTGAAAAATAGATCTCATAAAATATTATATTATTTTAAAAATTTATTATTTGGTTCATTATTGTGAAATGATTCTTGGTTTCAATATCATGTGTTTATAAATGGTTTTTTAATCTTGAATAACTAGAATTTTTTTCTTTTAAAAATAGTTAATGATATACATGTAATAATCTTACATTATTGGAGAATTCCTTTAATAAGGCTTAATTTTTATAAAAGAAATATTTGTTTCCCATATTCATGTAATTGAAAATATTTTCATTTTTGAAGAAAAACTGTTGATTTTTTCCCACATGCAGTTTTGAAAAAAATTTACTTTTTGACAGCAGAGAAATTATATAAAATAATATACTACCTTTTGAAAAATATATATCGCATAACATAAATGTTGGTATCTTTGGAAGAAATTTAAAAAATTAAAATATAAATAAAGATGATAATGAACCCTTTTTAATGGTTTTTTAGAAAATGTAATTTTTTCATCATGTAAATAAAGAGTAGTGAAATTTTTATCCTTTGGATTATATTATAAAGTAATCAATGATGTTTACTGTTAATGTGTATTGTATGTAACATTACATTTCAAAATAAGTTTGGAGGGTTTTAAAATTAATATTTTTTTAAAATGTTTTTCTCTCATAATGTCATTTATTTTGAAACCTCAATAAATGTATTTTCTTGATTTTTTAGGCACTTAGGTTTGGCCTAGCTATTAATTAGGTGTATGTGTTATGTAATGTGATTTAATGAACATAATTGTATGGATTCTTCTTGAGGTGTGGTTTTATATTGTCTTCAAGAGAGGTCAATAGTTTATATATTACAATTTCATCAAGTTTTGGTTTTTCTTATAATATTTAGTAATTTAATTAAACCGAATGGAGTGAAAAGTGTTATTTTTTCACTCAATGTACTTTTGTATCCTATATAGAGAACAATATTGTTTTCTCTTTGCAGTTGAGTTGGTAATAAATTTTTTTCCTTGATTCTAAGTGCCCCATGATTGGAATGAAATCCTAAGTGAATGATATGATTTTTTTCTAATAAATATTAAATCAAAATCTATGAGATTTGAGTGGATTTGGTTTTGATATAGACTTGTTTTGGTTTGATATTTGATATGATCTTTTGGAAAATCCACTAGGATCAATGGAAATCTTGAGTTTCTTTGTACCACATTGCATAAATTCACTATATGAAACTTGTTTCTTAGGATATATTTGTGTAAAAATCATCAATATTTTGATATTATATTTCTATACATGGTGTTCCTTGGGTGTATACATGGGGAACTAGGTTTGGTTTGGGATCATATAGGCTAGGGAATCCATTAGATATATGTGTAATGTCAACAAGACATAGAGAACAACCTATACGAATCATCTAAACAAAAGATATTATGAGGGTATACAAATGACCAAGACCACTTTAATTTTATTTTCAATTTAAAAACATCCTTATTTGAAGTATCTTATTTTTATGGGTGTTTTAGTGGATTTGGTGTTCTGAAGTTTTCCAACCTAATAAAAATTATGGTTGTTCGGCCTAATGGTAATTTGAATGGTCCATGGTGGTGGTTTCTTTTTAAAGGAGTGATATAGAATCCTCTTAGCTAGTTTCCTCTTGTGAGAGAATGTTTTTTTCTTCATGGAGTGGAATGAATAAATTGGGTTTTAATTTAAGTCAAAATTAAATCCTTAGTTTTGTGTTTATTATATCTTTTTTAATGTTATTCCTCATTATCAAAATATTTAGAAATAAATATAAATAATTTTGAGAACCATGTTAGGTTAATTTTCTCCCTAGAAACATGTGGTAGATAATCTTAAATATATAATCTCATTGAACGAATGGAATTGAGATTAACATCTTATATTTTCGATTCATTCTATGTAAGTTTGGGTCATGAAAATGTTACTTGAATCATTAAGAAAGGATTGGGATATGAAATGGTGTCAAAAAAATTTCATGCATAAATAATTTGTCTAATAATTCCATCATAGAAAAAATCCAAATAATCCTGACCTTGAATTGATAAATGTTTTATCTTCACTCTAAAAATAGGTAAACTAACCGATTGTCATTAAGTTTATAATATATTCATATCATAGAATTCTGAAGTATAAATTTATCCATATTAATATAATCCTTTAATATAAAATGTGGTCAACAAATTTTTTAATATTTTATTATTATATTTTTAAATAATATAAATAGGATGTGGGGTCACTAATGCTATGAAAAGGGAAATACTGGCATATTATATGAATACATAAATATAGGGGGATCCATGGTGAATCTAATTGATGAAATTCTCTTGATTTTGATTGTAGATATACTATTATTAGGTGTGTAGCTAGTGAGAAAGTTGTTGCTTCCTTGTGATACGAGAATCTACTCACAATATTTATAGATGTAATTTAGACGTTTTTTAATTAAGCTGTTTATTATTGGGATACCTTAGGATTGTAATTTCAATATCCCGGTGCTGATTTGGGTATTTTATTGTATATAGTATTTATAATGGATCTGAGTCTTGGTTTGATAGATTGTGAACATAAATCTAGTTGGTCGTTGGAATCGATGGTAACCAGGATATGTTGTCATCTAAATTATCATTTTTAATGTCTTGTAATAAGATGATCAATTTAATAATTTTTTTATAATTGACATCATATAATTAATGTTTGTAGGTGTACCATATACATTAAATTTATATATTTCCTTATCTATTCCATTATAGTGATTGGATGATGGACCCATTGAACTCATAATTGCACTATATTAGACTTACAGTACCAAATAATTGTTTTACTTAAAAATTTCTAAATGATTTATAATATAATATTATATCTACCCATATAAGTTGAAGGTTATTATTGACAATATTGAATATTTGTATGCTAGAGGAGATTATCTGGCTCCATGGTGTGCCATCAATTAATGTTAAAGATGGGGACCTCACTTCAAATATATTATTTATGCTGGATAGTGGATAGTGATGGATTCATACATATAATATATAATGAAATAAAATTCCTAGATGATTAGATATACTGATCAAGCCAACAAGATTCTTGAGGACACACTATATATTTTCCTAATAGACATGGGTGCATATATTGATAAATATATTCTATTAGTTGATATTTCCTACTATAATAGTTATCAATATTTAATCATAGAGGATCTATTTGATGAGTTGTATGGGGGGAAATATAGATATCTTCTTTATTTGGAATATGTTATAGAAAGATCCATGATCAAATTGATAATATTTTATGAGGTGATAAATATTGCATAATTGATGAAGAAAATAATAACGATAGCTCAAAGTCACTTGAAGTATTATTTTGATCATAATAATCATCCATTTGAGTTTGAGTTAAGTGATTTTTATTTACTCAAACATTCACCTAGTTTGGGAAACACACATTTAGAGATGATGGATAAGATTGAATCTTGATATATCAGCCTGTTTGAGACTGTTTAAAGACATAGGATGGTGGATAATTGATTCGAAATATATAATAGTTTGAAATAAATACATTTAGTGTTTTTTTCATCTTTATGGTAGAGTTAATATTTGTAAATTTACCATAATATTTAGTGGGGAGATATTATAATTGAACTTGACAGTTTAGTTATTTTTTGTCTCGTTCAAATATTAGAATAACAAGAAATTTTGATTCATGGAAATTTGATCCAATTAGTTTGTGTGAGATAGTAGTGTTGTAGGGACATCTATCTAACATGGGAGCATAATTCCATGAATGAAACACTATAATAATCTATTTTTTCACTAATAAGAAATGTTTTAGAGAAAAAAAGATTCATTGTGGGGAATTGTATGTTCACTTTAGTCCATAATTATGTTTAATATTGATATTTACTAATTAGTTTTGTTGTTCTAAATCCTTCCAGAAGTCGGTGGATGTAAATTTAGTGTTTTAGGGAAATATTAAAGTTTAATGGATTAGGAACACATATACTAGTATCCATACAGTGACAATTTATTTTTTCATTGATTGTTGTGGTGGATATTTTCAAGGTTTGAGAACGATTCTTATAACTATGTGAGTTTCCATGAAAAACTATCATTAGATGGGTTTGATCTAGAGGTCATAAAATAAATTGAACATAATCTATATAACTGTGATACTATTTATATAAAATTTGATGATAAAATATTCACATAATAATGTCTCTATCATGTTTATAAGACAAAATTTATAACCTTAAGATCTAATAGTGTGAGATAATCGTCAACTCAAAGTGTAATGTCCTAGGTTTTTTGGGAACCATTACATAGTTGAAATCTGATGTTGAGGTGTTCTGGGTGGTCTAGATGGCCATCCCCGCTTCTCGGTGACTCCTAGCAGTAGCCTTGGCCTACCGGTAGCCTTAGCCTACTGGTATTCCTAGCCTACAGGTGACCTTGGGGTACTGGTATCCCTCGGCTATCGGTAACTCTCGGCGACCGGTGGCTCTCTGCTACCGGGGGTTGTCGCCAGCCAGTAGCTCTCAACTACCGGTGACTGTCGCCAGCCCGTACCTCTTAGATACCAGTATTTGTCACCACCCGGTAGCTCTCGGCTACTGGTAGCTGTTGCCAACCCATAGCTCTCAGCTATCGGTAGCTGTCGCCAACCAGTAGCTCCACTACCTGTGGCTGTCGCCAACTGGTAGCTCTCGGCTATCGGTGGCTCTCGCTTACCCCTACGGGTTTTCCAGTAGCACCTCTGTTTTGCGCAAGTTGTTTTTTAAACCATGTTTTGACCCTTTCAAGCCTTTTTTAAATCCCATTAATTCCCATTAATGTCGTTTAATTAAATGAATGGTGAGATACCCTGGTGTGCGTTGGTTTAAATCGCCCTGAAAGGCGGGGACCCTTTAATGATGTGTGGGGTGTCCCAAACGAGTGGTCAACCCACGATCCCACTCCATACACAGTTTCTCTCTGTATCTTAACCATCCCGAGCGTGTTTTATCCCATCCCTTATCAGCCTTTATAACTTTAAGTCTTCTCCCAACATTTATTTTTCTTGATCACCCTATGGTCGGAGAACCCTTCCTCCCGACAAGTTGTAACCCAATGAATTTTTCCTTGATTTTGTTATATGGTGCTTCTACTAATCACATGGGGACTTAATGTCGATCCTAGATTATTCAGGTAGGGGTTTCACCTTCATCTCTCCTTTCCATGTATCTTGCGGGGTGGGTAAGCTACTTCTTCTATAGAATTGGATGAACCAAACATTAATGAAGATCATAAACGTACTCTATAGAATGAAGGGGAGGGATGTGATTGATGAAGCTACTCTGTTTTTCTCATCTTTCATGATTAATGATTTCTGAATTGCACGGGCTTGCGCCTTCTGAAAATCATGGCCGTTTGTGGTCATTCTTTGTGCATTAATAGACCCTTACCCCTTGTGATGTTTAAATGGATTGTATTTTTGTTGTGAACCTTTTTCTATGTAAATGAAATTGGTTAATTACATATATTCGGCTAAATAAATTGGATGTACCATGATCAAATCCTTTCCTATGATAACCCCAGTTTATGCCAAGTCGAATTGAAACCATGGAGTGCGTTAAATCTTTTAAATCTGAAAATACATGCATGGGTCTGCCTTGTGTTGGTGGTAGTGGTTTGGTTGTTTTTCCTTCATGGGACGTTTTCAGGTGACCTTATGGTTTTCTTGGATGGGGGCTTAGATTGATGGGGTGATGCGGGTGGGGATGGGATCCCATGTTGTTATAATTTGAGCTTGTATGATTACTCTTCTTATATCACGAATTGGGGTGGGATCCTCTGTTGTTGAGAAACCGTTGGCTCCTGGATTTTGGGGATATGGTGTTGTATCTTGGGGTTTTCTTTGGTTCCAGTAATTTGTGGGATCTCCATTATCCCTTTGTTTTTGTGACTTTGCAATAGAACTGGGTATGAATGCTTAAATTACTGTTGGCTGTAACTTTTTCCCATGGTTTGTGCTTATGCTATTAGTTTCCCAGTAGTGCAGAAATATATTTAAACATTATTAATGAACATGAAAGGAAAAATGGGACATGAGGATTTGGTTTTGTGTGAGTTGTGACTTGGGAATGGGTGTTGTTTTCTTCCATTATGAATGAATAGTAAGGATAGTTTTCTATAGGCTGGCTGAAGAAAAAAAAAATATTGGGTGAGTACTTGTTACCTATACATATACTTGTAGTTTTTTTGTTTCTTATTCACACCCCACACAAGTTGATCACTTAGTGCCGAACCCCCCCATTCCATGCGGGAGGGTCTTTCCCCAACACTTCTATTAGTGGCTGGTTATTAACTCATTTCGGCTCCCTTTCCCAGATAGCCCAAGTATCTTCGGGTAGGCTGTGATGGCCTGAAGTCCATAATTATCCCATGATTCTTCATCAGGGTGGTTGTGGTGGTTGGTCTAGGTGTTTGCGGGCAGTTTGTTTCCCAAGTGTCATTGGGATGAGGCCCAGGTGCCCTCAGGGGTGGCAGTAGTTGTTCTGACCCATGTGTTTATGGGTGTGGTTATGCGTGGTGGTTGTGGAACATGTGTCTGCGGGCGGGGTTTGGCAGTGGGACTCCTGTGAGGTTGTGTCCCAGGTGTGTGAGGGCGGGGTATGGCAGTGGGACTGTGATGAGAATGGTGGGATTGGTTCAATGCATATGATTTCTTCAATAACCAGTGGGAAACTGGCGCGGGGTACCAAAACAGTGATGTGCTATTACTAAACATTACATGTCTTGCGTTATTTGGGGAGTGTTACTTGGTTAATCTTGGGTGGTTAGTTTCCTTGCTAGGTGGAAGGTTGTCTCTTTTCACACGGCATTAGTATGCCTCCCCACTTGCTCCTGAGAGTCTTTGGTTTTTCCCTACTGAGTATACTTGTATGCTCACCCAACGTATATAAAACTGCTTTCAGGTTTCCAGGGGGGCTTCAGGGATCGTGTAGGACCGTACTAGCTCAGACCTTATGGCAAATCATTGTAGTTTCTATTGTTATTTCTTCTGGTATTTTTCTTTTTAGTCTCCTTATACTTTGTTGTTTTTACTTTTGTAACATGAATTGGGAATGGTTCTTGGCTTTACTTTTACTTCAGTTTTGGTGTTATGGGATTCACTATCTTATCTCCTAATACTATTAAAAGAAAAAAAGGGTAATTCCTTCCATTTAGTGTGTGATTCATTCCCTTGGTGCTAGTCGCCACTCCGGGACCTATTGAAGGCAGGTTTCTGGGGTCATTATCTATCCTTCAACTTAAATAAGGAAGGGCCTGGAAATCTGAGGACCCTTCCCTCCTTTTGGTGAAGACATGTTGTGACAGAATGGTATCAGAGGTGAGGTTGAAAGATAGGATGGTGTATGGAGTTAGGAACAATGAGGAATGCATGGGATGGTAGGGAAAATGTGTTGGGTGACCTCGGTGCATGCATTAGGACAGGGAAGGCCGACTAGGAAAAAGGATTTAAGGGCCCCCCGTGATCCGATGCAAGGACTCTGGACCGACCGAATGACCGAGTGAGGCCATAATGATTTCAGGGTAGAGAACCTAGGAATGGTACATGCATCCTAAATGACTTTTTTCTCCTGTTTATCGTGTGTTTTGGGAATTTGAAATAAATAATAATTTTAAGTGGTTTTAAGAAAAATATTATGCACTACTTGGGCATAGGCATTCTTTGTTTACATTGCAGCCATGGCACCCGAGAGACGACCATGATTCGTATGGGCGATCGAGGCCCCGAAGGCTGACATGGATGATCAGCAGAGCAATGATCTAGAGGAGGAGGACGACCAGTGGAAGAAGATGATCTAAGCCTTCCAGCGACAGACCCTCAAGAAGTACGAGGGCAACACCTATGACATGAAGGTGAAGGGCTGGCTAGAGGAGCTAGTGATAGCCTTCGGGTTGATCCGGGCTCCGACCGAGTACTAGGTTCCTCTAGTAGTCAGCTAGATACGTGGAGTAGCACTTCAGGGGTGGACGCTCTAACTGGGGGAGAGGATAGAGGCTGAGGTGGCGTGGGTTGATTTCGAGAAGGAGTTTCGGGCAGAATTCCTCTCTTCTACGATGAAGGCAGAGAAGAGGCAGAAGCTACTCTCCCTCAATCAGGGGAGAATGTCGGTAAGGGAGATAGGAATCAAGTTCAAGGATCTCCTCCGCTTTGCTCTGGACCTTTTTCCAAATGAGGAGTCTCAGGTGAGACGTTTAGAGGAGGCACTCTGACCCTCCCTCCAGTACGTTGTTACCCCCTTCACCTTACCGACATACTTGAAGGTCCAGAAGATGTAAGAGGTGGTGGAGAGGATGCACACACTGGGAGGCATGTCACAAGAGGGGATTTAGCTAGGCCCGTCAAAGGGAAAGGCCATCAGCCTGACACCTCCAACATCGGGACCCTCTAGGTTCCGACCAGCAGGGAGAAGGGCGCTGCAGTTCCAGTTTTGGTCCCCCAGTCCTCACCCTTTCCCTTTAGGCCAAGGACCGTAGTGATTCATCAATGGGGGCCATGGAAATATCTAGAATCAGTGCCAGGACCTAGTTTAGTATGGTAGTGGTGGATAGACCCAGCACTCACCTCAGCAGCAGCTTCTATCTAGGCCCTTCCAACAGCAGCAGCAGGGGCAGTGAGCTCCTACTCCTCCGAGGGCTGACGTTGCAGGGGGTGGCTGACCTCAGGGCACTCATCAGGGACCCCGACCAGGGTGTGGTCGGGGAGGTGGTCGATAGCCTAGGGGCAGTGGAGATGGGTGTGGACAATTTCACGCCGGAGGGGCAGCAGTTCTAGCAGGACTGGAGGTTGTTCGAGGTACGATCAGTTTGTTCATTACCCTTCCTTACGCCTTGTTCGGTACCAGAGTTTCACACTCATCTGTTGCACCCGGTCTGGCCGTCCTCTGGGTCTAGATGCTGAGAGAATTTTAGTGCCCCAGGTGCTGAGAACACCCGTCAGAGGTTAGACCGACTTATTATATGTTTGTAGAAGATGCTGACTGATGATAGGACCACATCTGTCGGTTAGGGATCTACTACTACTACAAATACAGCCATACGATGTCATCCTAGGCACCGAATGCTTGTTATCTATGTGTGACATCATCAACTTCTTCTGAGGAAGGGTTGTGTTCTCTGACTTGGGTGGCCGACGTGTTACTTTCACCGGTGAGCGGAGTGGCCAGAAGGGAGCTGGTGAGAGGAACCCCTCCTCTCCTTGTTAGCCGAGCTGTCAGTAGATTCAGTGTATTTTGAGATGGTGGAAGTACCAGGGATCTTCATTGAGTCTATGGACATCTTCCCTGAAAAAGTGATGACTCTACCCCTCGACGTGATATCGAGTTAGGGATAGACTTGTAGACTAGTGCTCGTCCTATTTTGATGGCTCCCTACTGGATGGCGCCTTCAGAACTACCGAAGTTGCGGAATCTGATCGATGATCTAATGAAGAAGGGTTTTGTTCGACTGAGTGCGTCATCGTGGGGTGCTCCAGTCTTATTTTCAAAAAAGGTAGATGGTGGTCTTTGGTTGTGCATAGACTACAGGAGGCTGAATAAGCTAATGATCAAGAATCGCTACCCTCTTCAAAGGATCGACGATCTTCTTGACAAGCTGAAAGGGGCATGATGGTTATCGAAGATCGATCTATGGTCTGGATATCACCAGTTGAGGGTGAAGGTTGGCGATATATCGAAGACGACTTTCAAATGTAAATATTGGCACTTTGAGTTTGTAGTCATGCCTTTCGGTGTTACAAACTCCTTAGCTGTGTCCATGTGGCTTATGAACTCCGTCTTCCGAGAGTACCTGGATCGGTTCGTTGTTGTGTTCATCAAAGACATCCCGATCTATTCAAGATCAAACGAGGACCACGTGGTGCATCTAAGGATAGTTTTAGAGGTCCTCTGACAGCACCAGCTCTAAGGGAAGTTGTCGAAATGAAAGTTCTGGATTCGTGAAGTACACTTCCTTGGGTACGTTGGGTCCGAAAAGGGGGTAGCGGTGGATCAATCAGAGGTTTAGGTGGTTGTTTCTTGGGAAGAACCCAAGAATGTGGCTGAGGTTCGTAGTTTCCTCGGGCTGGCAGGTTACTATCGGAGGTTCTTACCCAACTTCTCCCGAGTTGCAGCACCTTTGACAGCCTTGACCAAGAAGGACCCTACTTTAATGTGGAGTGAGCAGTGTGAGGTAGCCTTCAGCTATCTGAAGTAGAAATTGGTTAGTTCCCTAGTGCTGAGAATACCCAAAGAAGGGGAGGTGTTTGAGGTGTTCTGTGATGCTTCATGGAAAGGACTCCGATGTGTGTTGATGTAGTGACAAGGGGTGATCTCTTATGGTTCTAGGCAGCTATTCCCTCATGAGTGTAATTATGCCACCTACGATCTGGAACATGCAGCGTTTGTTTTCGCACTGAAGTTATAGCGGCATTACCTCATCGGAGAATGCTTTGTGGTCTTCACGGATCACAAAATATTGAGGTATGTCTTTTCCCAGTGGCACCTAAACTTACAGAAGCGAAGTTCGATGGAGTTACTCCAGGAAAACAACATCAAGATTTTATACACTTCAGGAAAAGGGAATGTAGTGGTCGATGCTTTGATCAGGAGGTCGCAGAAGGATGCGGTCTGAGAGTCGGCAGATGCATGGAAGGTGATGGAGGAGTTGGTTGCCTTGCACCTGGATCCGAGGATTGATAGTGGTGGAGGATGCTTGTAATAGATGATAGTGCAGTATTTTCTTTTGCGGCAAGTAGAAGAGTCTCAGTGTGGAGTCCCAGAGTGCGAAGTGATGCGTGACCATGTTGACCAAGGAAATGCTCCAAAAGGGTGGGAAAAAGATGGTCAGAACCGGATGTTATTCCAAGTAATGTTGTTTGTTCTAGAGGTGATGTGCAGCTAGGTTCTTAGTGAGTTCCACAAATCACCCCTAGTGGTACAACTAGGAGTTTCCAAGATGTACCAGGGTCTGAGGATACAGCTTTAGTGGCCCAGAGTAAAATGAGTAGTGGTAGAGTTTGTGGCCATGTTCTTAGTGTGTCAGTAGGTAAAGGCTGAACACTGTGTTCCAGGCGGGTTGTTTCAACCTTTAGACGTCCCCGAGTGGAAGTGGGACGGAAAATCGATGGATTTCGTCATGGGACTACCCAAGGTGCAAGGGGGTTGTGACGTCATCTGGGTAGTGGTGGACAATTGGACAAAGTTGTCCCACTTTCTAGTGATTAAGAAGTCGAGTGAAATGGACGCTCTAGCACAGAAGTATGTGGATGAGGTAGTGGAGTTTCATGGAGTTATGAGTTCCATAGTCTTGGACAGGGATGCACGTTTTACCTCACGAGTCTGGAGGGGATTGAATCATGCTTTTGGCACCCATCTAAGTCGTAGCACTTATTTCCACCCCCAGATAGATGGGCAGACATAGCGCACCATCCAGACCATGGAGGACATGCTGCGGGTATGTATTATGGACTTTGGGGAATCGTGGGTGCGACACTTTCCTATGGTAGAGTTTTCCTACAATAATAGCGATATCTACAATTGGCATGGCTCCATTTGAAGCCCTATATGGAAGGTCGTGTCGCTCACTCGTGTATTGGACTGAGGATGGAGAAGAAGGTGTTCTTGGCCCGGAGATGGTGCAGAGAACGACAGAGAAGGTTCATCTAATACGAGAAAGGATGAAGGTAGCTTAGGACCGATAGAAGTCATATACAGATAATAGGAGGAGACTATTGGAGTTTGATGTCAGGGACCATGTGTTCCTGATGGTCTCCCCTCGGTGTGGACAGTAGAGGTTCGGAGGGGAAATATGCTTTCTCCCAGGTTCATCGGACCCTTCGATGTGTTGCGGTGGGTCAGTGAAGTGGATTATCAGCTAGCACTACCACCGCCGCTACTAAGGATACATGATGTATTCCATGAGTCCCAGCTTCATTGATATCTACACGACGACTCCCACATCATCGATAGGGGATATTTAGATGTCGAAGACGATGCCACCTTCATAGAACGACCAATATAGATCAGGGATAATAAGGATAAAGTGATTCGTGGATGAACCATCCCCTTGGTTCGTGTGTTGTGGAGGCATGGTGGCCTGGAAGAGAGCACATGGGAGTGGGAGGCCCAGTTACGCATTCAGTAACCAGAGTTGTTTTGACTTGTTGTTTTTGTTCTGATTCTTGAGATATTTTACCTTGTGATTTAACATATGGAATGCTTGTTTTCCTTAGCTATTAGATGATCTATTCTATGTTCTCTCCATATGTGTGTGTGTGTGTGTTTGAGAATGTGTGATGTTGGGAAAACTTGACTACACATCAGGACACATTAATTTGGATGCGATTAAACATGTGCGGGTGAGTCAGTGGCCCCCAAAGCGGATAATATCCTGACATATAAGAGGAGACTCCCTAACTCATGTGTTGGATAGTGTGATCCTTGTGATTGTTGTGAATGTTATGGTTGATAAATCTTTGGGAATATTACAAGATGTAGGGGGAGGGTTATGTTCCTACTTTCGAACAACTCCGGGGTTTTCCCCTGAGAAGTATCATTCTGGGTTGTTCTTATATTCTCGGGGATGGTAATAGTTTGAGAAGTATCTGATGTAATGGCCTAGGTTTTTGGGGTCCTTTTATTAGTAAAAATCTGATGATGAGGTGTTCTGGGTAGTCTGGAAGGCCATCCCTCCTTCTCGGTGACTCCTAGCGGTAGCCTTGGCCTACCGGTAGCCTGGGCCTACATGTATTCCTAGCCTATCGGTGCCCTTGGGTTACTGGTAGCCCTCGGCTATCTGTATCACTCGGATACAGGTAGCTCTCGGCCACCGGTGGCTCTCGGCTGCCGGTGGATGTCATCAACCGGTAGCTCTCGGCTCCCAGTGGCTGTCGCCAACCGGTATCTCTCGGCTACCAGTTCATGTTGCCAACCAGTAGCTCTCAGCTATCGGTTACTATCCCCAACCGGTAGCTCTCTGCTACCGGTAGTTGTTGCCAACTGGTAGCTCTCAGATACTGGTAGCTCTCGCCTACCCCCACAGGTTTTCCAGTAGCGCCTCCTTTTTCTGCAAATTGGGTTTTAAACCATGTTTTATCCCCTTTAAGCCTGTTTTAACTCCCATTAATGCCCATTAATGTCGTTTAACTAAATTATTGGTGAGGTACCCTAGTGTGCGTCAGTTTAAACCACCCCGAAAGGCAGGGACCCTTTAATGACGTGAGGGGTGTCCCAGCCGCGTGGTCAACCCATGATCTCTCTCCTTACGCGATTTATCTCTCTATCTTAACTGTCTCGTGTGTGCCGTTTCTCAACCCTTATCAGCCGTTATAACCTTAAGGCTTCTCCCTACATTTCTATTTCTCGATCACCCTTCTGTCGGAGTACCCTTCCTCCCTACGAGTTATAACCCAGGGAAGTTTTCCTTGATCATGTTCCGTGGAGCTCCTGCTAATCATGTGGGGTCATAATGTCGATTCTTGATCAGTCAGTTAGGGGTTTTACCTTTGTCTATCCTTTTCATGTATCTTGCAGGGTGGGTAAGCTACTGATTCTGTAGAATTGGATGAACCAAACTTTAATGAAGATAATAAACGGACTCCAAAGAATGAAGTGGAAGGGTGTGATCGATGATGCTGCTATGTTTTTCCCCTCTTTCATTATTAATGATTTTTGAATTGTGCAGGCATACAACTTCTAAAAATCATGGCCGTTGGAGTTCTTTCTTAGTTCATTAATAAACCCTTACCCCTTGGGATGTTTAAATGGCTTGTATTTTGGATGTGAACCTTTTTCTGTGTAAAGGAAATTGGATAATTATGTATATTCTGCTAAATAAATTGGAAGCACCAGGATCAACTCCTTTCCAATGATAACCCCAGTTTAAGCCCAGTGTAATTGAAACCATGGAGTGCGTTAAATGTTTTAAATCTAAAAATACCTGCATGGGCCTGCCTTGTGTTGGTGGTAGTGGTTATGTTGTTTTTCCTTCACTGGCCATTTGAGGGTGACCTTATGGTTTTCTTGGATGGGGGCTTAGATTGATGGGGTGTTTCAGGTGGGGATGGGATCCCCTGTAGTTATAAATTGAGGATGTATCATTACTCTTCTTATATCACGAATTGGGGTGGGATCCTCTTTTATTGAGAAACCACTGGCTCCTGGATTTTCGGGATATGGGGCTATATCATGGGGTTTTTGTTGGTTCTAGTTCTTCGAGGGATCTCCCTTATCCCTTTGTTATTGTGATTTGCAATAGAACCAGGTGTGAATGCTAAAATTTATGTTGGATGTAACATTTTCCGTCGGTTTGTGCTTATGATGTTAGTTTCCCAGTAGTGCAGAAACTTATATAAACATTATCACTTAACATGAAAGAATGGATGGGACATGGGGATTTAGATTGGTGTGAGTTGTGGCTTGGGCATGGGTGTTGTTCTCCTCTCTTTTAAATTAATAGTAATGATAGTGTTCTTTAGGTCGGCTGAAGATAAACCATGATTGAGTGAGTGCTTGTTACCTATACATATACTTGTAGTTTTTTTGTTTCTTATTCACGCCCTAACCAAGTTGAGAACATAGTGCCGAACACCCCCATTTCATGGGGGAGGGTGTTTTCCCAACACTTCTATTAGTGGCTGGTTATTAGCTCCTTTATTCTCCCTTTCTCGGATAGCCCAAGTACCTTGGACAAGATGTGATGGCCTGAAGTCAATTTTGAGCCCAAGAATATTCGGGCAGGGTGATTGTGGTGGTTGGCCCAAGTGTTTTTGGGAAGGACGTTTCCCAAGTGTCTTCGGGATGAGGCCCAGGTGTCTCCGGGCATGGCAGTAGTTGTTCTGACCTAGGTTTTTGCAGGTGTCGTTACGTGATGTGGTTGTGGCCCAGGTGTCTACGGGCGAGGATTGGTAGTGGGACTGTGGTATGGTTGTGTCCCAGGTGTGTGCTGGTGGGGTATGACAGTGGGACTGCGATGAGAATGGTGTGATTGGTTCGATGCATAGGATGTCTTCAATAACCAGTGGGATAGTGGCGCGGGGTACCCAAACATCGATGTGTTATTACTATACATTACTTGACTTGCGTTATTTGGGGAGTGTGACTTGGTGAGGCTTGGGTGGTTAGTTTCCTTTCTAGGTGCTTGGTTATCACCCTTTCTCATAGGGCCTTAGTATGCCTCCCCACTTGTGCACGAGAGTCTTTGGTTTTTCCCTAATGAGAATACTTTTATGCTCACCCTACGTATATAAAAATTCTTTCAGGATTCCATGAAGACTTCAGGGATCGTGCTGGACCGTACTAGCTCAGACCTTGTGGCAGATCATTGTAGTTGTTGTTGTTCTTTCTTTTGGTATTTTTCTTTGTATTCTCCTTTTACATTGTGGTTTTTAATTTTGTAACATGCATTGGGAATGGTTCTTGGCGTTACATTTACTTCTATTTAGGTGTTGGGGGATCCAATATTTTATCCCCCGATCCTATTAAATGAAAAAAGGGTAATGCCTTCCATTTAGTGTGTGATTCATGCCCTTGGTGCTGGTCGCCACTCCAGGTCCTATTGATGTAACATCCCAAGTATGTAATGAATAATAGATATTTTATCTATGTCTATTAATGATTAAGATAGTGTTTTAGAGGCTTAAAATGAAAATAAATACAATCTTATGCATGGAATACACTAATATTCTTAAAAGATTGTTTTACTGCCTTTTGATGGAAAACCCTTTTTAAATCTATCTTGTGACAATTTTATAAACAATGTTTGTCAAAATAAAAATATTCTTTATGATTGGGACATCAAAATTTACTTTGTGTGAATTTTTTTTATTTTTCTGACAATATTCATTTTTTAATGAATAGTGAAAAATACTGCATTTTACACCAAAACTGCTTTTTAATCTAATTTATTTATATGATTAGATTATATTTTGAATTGGTTTTGAAGTGAAATTAGAATATATTTTTACCATTTAATCCAATGGTGGTCATTGGAATCAATTTCAATTTAAAATTGGACTTAAACTGGTGTCAATCTTTTGATACTTATTGTTTCATAAAAACACACTATTTGTCATAACAGCAGGAATTAATTATTAAATTAATTAATGTGACTTATATGTTTTGAATTTTGTAAAATAGACTTCATTTTTTAATTCGGAATATCAAATATAGCCTAGGGTAAATTTTTGTTAATTTTCTAAAAAACTTCAATTTTAGATGAATAGTGAAACCACTAAGTTGTAGTTAAAGAAACTGATTTTTCGTTTAAATGAAACTTTTCCACTTTTGTGTTCTGAATTTAAAAAATCCGACATACATGGTTATCATTAAGAAGTAAAATGTGGTTCAATGAGATTAAAATAATTTTTTGGTGAATAGTAACTTATTAATTTTTTAATCGTGATTAGTGGTAATTAGGGTATTTTAAGGTAAAAATAATGCTTTAATAATAAGGAATGACCTAGACACATGTCCTAACCTTATTGGATGTGTCATGGTAGACCAAGACAAGCCATGGGTCAACTTGGGGACCCCATGGAGCCACTTGGGTGAGATAATGACTTTAATGCCTTTTTTTAAATATTGGTGAAAATGACACTAACATAAATTGATTTACTAAAACAATTTTTATAAGGGGTTATACTAATCATATTTTTGTCTATAAATATTAATTAGAAAGATATAAAGATTTACTACATCATATAAGTTTTTATATAATTTTTAGACATTAAATAAATTAAATTATTTATGACATCATGATGATGTAGCGATGACCTCATTATTTAACGATTAAAATAAAATGGAATTATAATGTAATATCTAAGACCTACACTTGTCCAAAAACTATTGGATGGGAATATTTAGAAGCCTCATCATCTTATCCTCGAAATATATCAATCTGGGACCTTATAAATTCAAAACACTTTTGAAAATAAAATAAAAGTTTCATGATTTCCAAAAGTGCCCCTCCTCTCCTCTTATAAAAGGCCCCCACCTCTACCTCATTTCACACACTCCTCAAGCCTTTGTATCGGCCATCCCCTGCCCATTTACTCTATCCACATCCCTCTATTAATCCTAGAGTATTCCCTTTGGTCAGAATCCTTTCAGAGGAAGCCTTTAGGCTCAAATCAAAAGGAGTTACACTTTTAAAGGTAATTCATTCTCTCATGTTCATTTGTTTTATTTTGCTTCTCCAACCCACTAAACTCTTTTTATTTACTTATTTTGTAACAAAACCAGTATATTCAATATAATAGGATGTTTTTATAAGATTTATTCGAGCTACACTCTCACACAACTACATCAAATGGTTAAATAACATACGGTTTCCGTGGATGGCGAAATTCTGCCTCCCAAAACGATGATTTTTCAATACTCATTTAACACCATCAAAGATGGACATTATGATGTCACTATTTTTATATATGATATATAATATGTTTATTATTTCCTTAAGCTTCTGTATTTTTCATTTATGTCATACCATTATTGTTTCCATTATGGGTAAACATGATATCTTCATTTTAGGAAGTGCGGACTACCGCCCCTGAAAGTGATTTGATTCATTAGTACCATACGTGGGATGTGTAAAGGATAAAGTTAATGATATTATATATTTTATTATACTAGAATTATAATATACTCTTATATCATTATGATTCCATTCCAGAAATATAAAATAGAAATGGAAGTAGCGTTCATGCGTACGTACGGCTTACCGTCTCCATGAACGGTGCATTTCATTTCTTACCTCTAAATGTGATGTAATATTATAAATACATGTATAGCTGAATATATATGATATATATTTATCCAAATCATTAATATCATTCTGGATATAACGAACCTTTGACCAAATTAACAACATGTAAGTGTAAGAAGTCTATTTTTGACTTAAGAACCAAATACCGAGAAAATGAACATTATTAACTTAAATGATTACATGATGTGCATAACATGGTATAAAAGGAATAATGAACTTAAAAATGGTTCTTAAGAAAGTAGGGATTAACTCATGTATATTATTCAGGAGATTATTGAACGGTCGGGTCAAGTCAGATACGAGGCATGGGACTTCGTCTCAATCTCCTTTCATTGAGGCATATTTTGTTTTATACACAACCTTCTTTTATACGGTGTATAAACCCCATTGACATTTACGTTTATTAAAAAGGAATCTTTTTTATACGAAGCGTTTACTAAACGACAAAAGGGAATGTTTTTTTCATACGTATGCGGCGACAACGACTTCTCCGCCGCCGTGAATATTATTTGAGTTTCGGCTTCCTCTACAAGCCAAACCTTCTTTTTAAAAGAAAAATAAATACCATGTTTTACTTTTCATTTATTTTGGTATTGAAAATGGTTTTCATAATGATTTTATATCAATGTTTTTTATTGATATCTTGTGATTGAAAGGTGGGAATTTTATGTTTCCTTTATGCATGTTTTATGTGATACGATTATGTTGAGGTTCTTGGGCATTATTATGAGGACGGGAGGTTTCGTGATAAACTAAGGGTGGGTGAGCCCGATATAGCTCTCCAATGCATTGGGTAACGCGAAGGAGTGAAACATTAAGGTTTCTCCGATGAGATTTAGGGAATATACTGTGATGGGTATTCCAAACGTAACCAAGAGGGTTACTCCCTATGTAAGAATGTTATGAATGCCTCAAGTTACCTTTATGTCTTATGATTTCTATGATTTATTCATGATTTGATGAGGTATGTTAAAGTGCTTATGTTTTATGGGTAAAGTATGATCTCATTCTTATGTATATATGTACCCATGTTTCATTTCCATATTTTTATATCCCTTACTGAGCTTTTTATGCTCATCCCATGTTTTTTTCAAAAGTTTTTCATAGGTCAAGGGAAAGGTACATGATATGATGATAGTGTCAAGGAAGTGTCAAGAAAGAATCCATGTTTATTTTAAATATGTTTCCATTGATGGGAATGAAGAATACTATCTTTATGTAACCACTTTGTTTATATTTGGAATGTAATTAAAATTTTATGATCTAATTCTCTAAAACTCTAAACCCGAAAAGATCCTCAATGTGTAATATTGTAATAACTCAAGATTAAGTATGGTTTAAGGTTGGGGCCTTATAGTTGGTATCAAAGGTCGGTTTAGATAAATTTAGGAGTTAGAATTCTATTAAATAATTATCCAAAAATATTTTTTTTGAAATGATATAACATTTGAAGATTACCATGTTGCTTCATCTAAGACATGTTTGTTCAGAATGGTTTTCCGCAGAGGAAACAGGGAAGCAGTGCTAGGAAGGCATACAGAAGGAAATAACCTTCCGAATCAGCATCCTGAGATGGTCGGAATTGGATCTGAACAGTTTTTTGCAGTGATGGAACAGTTGACTCAGGCTATAAATGGTGGTAATATCCACGCACGAGATCAGCCAGATCAACCGCAGAGGAACATGTCAGTGATGGAACATTTCATGAGGCAACATCCCCCATCATTTAGAGGATCATCTGACCCTGTGTTAGCTGAAGGGTGGATTATAGCACTGGAGAAGATTTTCGATTTCATGAGGTGTTCCGACAATCAAAAGGTTAGTCTTGCTATTTACCGTTTGGAGGGTGAAGCAGATCAGTGGTGGTCGATGGTTAAAAATATCAGGGATGCTGATGAGATTGATGCTCTTGACTGGGATGAATTCAATGGTATGTTTCTTGAGAATTATTTTCCTAAGGCTTTTCAACATAGGATGTAAAAACAATTCATGTAATTGAGGCAAGAGGAAGACTCAGTGGCTACCTATGAAGAAAGGTTCACTCGATTGGCAAGGTATGCTCCAAATTTTATCCAAGACCTTGATAGTAAAATCAATCATTTTTACTCAGGATTAAAGCCAAAATATCGATGGGCATTAGCTTCTCGTGAGTTTAAAAGTTATGAAATGCTTGTTCGATGTGATGAGAAGGTGGAAATGGAGTTTTCCGATGACCAAGTGTTCTATAACAACCAGCAGAAGAAGAGACTGAGGTGGCACGAGAATGGTAAAAATTCTTCAAAAAAGTCTGATAGTAAGAAAACTAAGTTTCCAGTTTGTGATAAATGTGGCAAAAGGCATGCTGGGGAATGTCTTCTGAATTCTAGAAAGTGCTACTAATCTGGTAAGATGGGACATAAGGCTCGTGATTGCACTAAAAAGGATCAAGGTGAAGGTAAGACCAAATTTGAATTACAGTTAGTGAAATGTTATAAGTGCAATGAGATGGGTCACTACGCAAATGAGTGTCTGACAAAGAGCTTGAGTGATGGGAAGCAGTTGGACTATAAGCAGAAATGGGTGGTGAAATCTTTTGCAACTACTTCAGTAGACGTCGGTCCATCAAATGAAGTTGTATCAGCTCTAGGGAGCTCAATTGTTTTTCAAAGATTGACTTGAGTTCAGGGTACCATCAGTTGAAAGTAAAAGAAGCAGACGTTCCGAAGACCGCGTTCCGTACGAGATATGGCCATTATGAATTTGTAGTAATGCCTTTTGGGCTAACCAATGAACCTGCTGTATTCATGGACTTAGTGAATAGAATTTTCCATGAGTTCTTGGAAACGTTTGTGGTGGTTTTCATTGAAGATATTTTGGTGTTTTCTAAAAGTAAAGATGAGAATGAAAGACATTTAAGGGTTATCTTGCAAACCTTAAAAGGAAAGAAACTGTATGGAAAATTCATCAAGTGTGAGTTTTGGTTGCAACAAATTTCTTTCCTTGGTCATATTGTTTCTAATGATGGAATAACTGTTGATCCTGCAAAAACAAAAGTTGTGGAAGACTGGCCAAGACCCACAAATGTAACTGAGATTCGTAGCTTCCCTGCTTTGGCAGGCTATTACCGATGGTTTGTTAGAATTTTTTCACGGTTATCTAGTCCAATGACTAAGCTAACTCAGAAGGGTGTTAAGTTTATCTGGACAAAATAATGTGATGATTGTTTTCAGGAATTGAAAAGAAGATTGTTGAATGCTTCAGTTTTGGCACTACCTTCCAGGAATGATGAGTTTGTTATATATAGTGATGCTTCATTGAAAGGACTTGGTTACGTCCTAATGCAGAATGATCAGGTAATTGCTTATGCCTCACGACAGTTGAAAAATCATGAGGTAAATTACCCAACACATGATTTGGAATTAGCTGCTGTTGTTTTTTGCTTTGAAAATTTGGAGGCATCATTTGTATGGAGTAAAGTGTGAAATATATACCGATCACAAAAGCTTAAAGTATATATTCACTCAGAAAGAGTTAAACATGAGATAGAGGAGATGGCTAGAATGAATCAAGGATTATGATTGTACAATTAATTACCATCCAGGAAAAAAAATAAAGTGGCTGATTCTTTGAGTCGAAAAAATAATGCTTCATTAGCAATGTTGCGTTTGGAACGTGATCCTTTGGTTAAGGATTTGATGAACTTTGGCATAGAAGTTGTGGGTTCAGGATGTTCTTCTGTTTTGTTTCAGGTATCAGTGAGATCATCTCTATTATATAGAATCAAGCAAGCACAAAAGGAAGACAGTGAGTTGTAGAAAAAGGTAGAGCTTGTTCAGAAAGGTAAGTTTCCTGAATTCAACATTGATAGTGATTGTGTTTTGAGATTTGGAATGAGATTGTGTGTGCCTTATGATTCACATTTGAAGAGAGAGTTGTTATGTGAATCTCATAGTTCTTCGTTTTTAGTTCATCCTGGCAGTACTAAGATGTATAGAGATCTGCGGGAGTATTACTGGTGGGATGGAATGAAAAGAGATATTGCTGATTTTACAGTGAAGTGTTTGACTTGTCAGCAGGTTAAACCAGAGCGGTAGTTACCGAAAGGGATGCTTCAGCCTTTACCAGTGCCAGAGTGGAAATGGTAGAATATATCCATGGACTTTGTTGTGGGATTACCGAAGACATCTCGAGGTAATAATGCAATCTGGGTTATTATTGATCACTTAACAAAATCTGCTCATTTCCTTGCTATACGAGATACTTTTTCCCTAGATCAACTTTCCCATTTGTATCTTAAAGAGATAGTCAGGTTACATGGAGTTCCTCTCTCCATTGTATCTGATCGTGATCCCATGTTCACTTCTATCTTTTGGAAAGGCCTTCAGAAGTCGTTGGGTACTGAATTAAATTTTAGTACAGCTTTTCATCCTTAATCAGATGGGCAGTCAGAACGAACAATTCAGAAATTGGAGGATATGCTACAAGTTTGTTTGATGGATTATCAGGGAAGTTGGGACCAACATCTTTATTTGGTTAAATTTTCATATAATAATAGTTTTCATTCCAGTATACAGATGGCACCATTTCAGGCATTATATGGGAAGCAGTGTCGGACTCCAACTTTCTGGGACGAAGTGGGTGAAAGGAAGTTGATGGGACCAGAATTGGTAGAAGAGTTGGCAGAAATAGTTCATCTAATTCAGAAGCACATGAGAACAGCTCAGAGTAGGCAGAAGAGTTATGCAGACAACCAGAGGAAGGATTTATCTTTTGAGGTAGGTGATCATGTTTTTCTCAAGGTTTCTCCTTGGAAAAGTGTGATGCGATTTGGTAAGAAAGGAATGATGGGTCCAAGGTTTATTGGACCATATGAAATTCTGGATAGAGATGGATCTGTTGCTTACCGAGTGGCTTTACCTCTGAGTTTATCTTAGGTACACAATGTTTTTCATGTTTCAATGTTAAGGAAGTAAATTCTAGATACATCTCATGATTTGAGTCCAGAGGTAGTTCAGCTAGAAGAGAACCTATCTTATGAGGAACAACCGGTCCAGATTCTTGACCACAGGGAGCAAGTGTTACGGAATAAGGTGATTCACCAGGTAAAGGTTTTGTGGAAAAACCACATGATTGAAGAGGCAACATTGGAATCTGAAAATGCAATGAGGGATAAGTACCCCCATTTATTCGATAAGTAAATAAATTGCGGGGACGCAATTTTCTAAAGGGGGGAAGGATGTAACATCCCAAGTAAGTAATGAATAATAGATATTATATCTATGTCTATTAATGATTAAGATAATGTTTTAGAGGCATATAATGAAAATAAATACAATCTTATGCATGGAATACACTAATATTCTTAAAAGATTGTTTTACTGCCTTTTGATGGCAAACCCAATATAAATATATCTTGTGACAATTTTATAAACTATGTTTGTCAAAATAAACTTATACTTTATGATTGGGACATCAAAATTTACATTGTGTGAATTTTTGGTATTTTTCTGACAATATTAATTTTTTAATGAATAATGAAAAATACTGCATTTTACATCAAAACTTCTTTTTAATCTAATTTATTTATATGATTATATTGCCTTTTGAATTGGTTTTGAAGTAAAATTAGAATATATTTTTACAATTTAATCCAATGGTGGTCATTGGAATCAATTTCAATTTGAAATTGGACTTAAACTGGTGTCAATCTTTTGATACTTATTATTTCATAAAAACATGCAATTTGTCATAACAGCGGGAATTAATTATTAAATTAATTAATGTGACATATATGTTTTGAATTTTCTAAAATAGACTTCATTTTTGAATTCGGAATTTCAAATATAGCTTAGGGTGAATTTTTGGTAATTTTCTGAAAAAATTCAATTTTTGATGAATAGTGAAACCACTAAGTTGTTGTTAAAGAAACTGATTTTTCATTTAAATGAATCTTTTCCACTTTTGTGTTCTGAATTTCAAATATCTGACATACATGGTTGTCATTAAGAAGTAAAAAGTGGTTCAATGAGATTAAAATTATTTTTTGGTGAATAGTAACTTATTAAGTTTTTAATCGCGATTAGTGGTAATTAGGGTAGTTTAAGGTAAAAATAATGCTTTAATAATATTGAACGACCTAGAAACATGTCCTAACCTTATTTGATGTGTCATGGACGACCAAGACAGTCCATGGGTCAACTTGGGGACCCCATGGAGCCACTTGGGTGAGATAATGACTTTAATGCCTTTTTTTAAATATAGGTTAAAATGACACTAACATAAAATGTTTTACTAAAACAATTCTTAGAAGGGGTTATTCTAATCATATTTTTGTCTATAAATATTAATTAGAAAGATAAAATGATTTCCAACATCATATTATTTTTTTTATAATTTTTAGACATTAAATAAATTAAATTATTTATGACATCATGATGATGCAGCGATGACCTCATTATTTAACGATTAAAATAAAATGGAAAGATAATGTAATATCTAAGACCTAAACTTGTCCAAAAACTATTGGATGGGAATATTTCGAAGCCTCATAATCTTATCCTCGAAATATATCAATATGGGAGCTTAGAAGTCGAAACACTTTTGAAAATAAAATAATAGTTTCATGATTTCCAAAAGTGCCCCTCCTCTCCTCTTATAAAAGGCCCCCACCTCTACCTCATTTCACACACTCCTCAAGCCTTTGGCTCGCCCATCCCCTGCCCATTTACTCTCTCCACATCCCTCTCCTCATCCTAGATGATTTCCTCTGGGCAGAATTGTTTCAAAGGAATCCTTTAGGCTCAAATCAAAAGGAGTTACACTTTTAAAGGTAATTCATTCTATCATGTTCATTTGTTTTATTTTCCTTCTCCAACCACCTAAACTCTTTTTATTTACAACTTTTGTAACAACAACAGTATCTTCAATATACTAGGATTTTTTTATAAGATTTATTCGAGCTACACTCTCACACAACTACATCAAATGGTTAAAGACCATACGGTTTCCGTGGATTGCGAAATTCTGCCTCCCGAAACGATGATTGTTCAATACTCATTTAACACCTTCAAAGGTGGCCATTATGATGTCACTATTTTTATATATGATATATAATATGATTATTCTTTCCTTAAGCTTCTGTATTTTTCATTTATGGCATACCATTATTGTTTCCATTATGGTTAAACACAATATCTTCATTTTAGGAAATGCGGACTACGGCCCCCTGAAAGTGATTTGATTCGTTAATACCATACGTGGGATGTGTAAAGGATAAAGTTAATGATATTATATATGTTATTATATTGTAATTATAATATACACTTATATCATTATGATTCCATTCCAGAAATACGAAATAGAAATGGAAGTAGCGTTCATGCGTACGTACGGCTTACCGTCTCCATGAATGGTGCATTTCATTTCTTACCTCTAAATGTGATGTAATATTATAAATACATGTATATGATGAATATATATGATATATATGTTATCCAAATCATTAATATCATTCTTTATATAACGAAACATTGACTAAATTAACAACATGTAAGTGTAAGAAGTCTATTTTTTACTTAAGAACCAAATACCGACAAAATGAACATTATTAACTTAAATGATTACATGATGTTCATAACATGGTATAAAAGGAATAATGAACTTGAAAAAGGTTCTTAAGCAAGTAGAGATTAACTCAATTTTATTATTCAGGAGATTAAAGAACGGTCGGGTCAAGTCGGATATGAGGTATGGGACTTCGTCTCAATCTCCTTTCATTGAGGCATATTTTGTTTTATACACAACCTTCTTTTATACGGTGTATAAACCCCTTTGACTTTTACGTTTATTCAAAAGGAATATTTTTTATACGAAGCGTTTACTAAACGACAAAAGGGAATGTTTTTGTCACACGTATGCGGCGACAACGACTTCTCTGCCGCCGTGACTATTTTTTGAGTTTCGGCTTCCTCTACAAGTCATACCTTCTTTTTAAAAGAAAAATAAATACCATGTTTTACTGTTATTTTATTTTGGTATTCAAAATGGTTTTCATAATGTTTTTATATCAATGTTTTTTATTGATATCTTGTGATTGAAAGGTGGGAATGTTATGTTTCCTTTATGCATGTCTTATGTGATATGATTATGTTGAGGTTCTTCGGCATTATTATGAAAACGGGTGGTTCCGTGATAAACTAAGGGCGGGTGAGCCCGATATAGCTCTCCAATGCATTGGGTAACGCAAAGGAGTGAAACGTTAAGGTTTATCCGAAGAGATTTAGGGAATATACTATGATGGGTATTCCAAATGTAACCAAGAGGGTTACTCCCTACGTAAGAATGTTATGAATGCCTCAAGTTACCTTTATGTATTATGATTTCCTTGATTTATTCATGATTTGATGAGGTATGTTAAAGTGCTTATGTTTTATGGGTAATGTATGATCTCATTCTTATGTATATATGTACCCATGTTTCATTTCCATAATTTTATATCCCTTACTGAGCTTTTTATGCTCATCCCAAGTTTTTTCGAAATGTTTTTCACATGTCAAGGGAAAGGTACATGATATGATGATAGTGTCAAGGAAGTTTCAAGAAAGAATCCATGTTTATTTTAAATATGTTTCCATTGATGGGAATGAAGAATACTATCTTTATGTAACCACTTTGTTTATATGTGGAATGTAATGCAAGTTTTATGATCTAATTCTCTAAAACTCTAAACCTGAAAAGATCCTCAATGTGTAATCTTGTAATAACTCAAGATTAAGTAAGGTTTAAGGCTGGGGCCTTATAATTGAAGGAGGGTTTCAGGGGACATTATCTCTTCTTAATCTTAAAGAAGGAAGGACCTCGAAATCTGTTGACCCTTCCCTCCTTTTGGTGAAGGGGGTAGTGACACATAGTGTGAGAAATTACCACTAGTCCATTGACTGTAATAATTTATAATATCCTTATAATAACTAATTTTATTAAAAAAAACCCCTTATTAAAACCATCTATAGGACTCCCCCATGAATATTTTATTTGATATGTAATCATGTTTGGGTGGTTCACATTGAGTATACATGGTTTTCCCCTTACCTTATCCTCAGCTCTGAAGATATTCTCATTATATCACTCCCCCTTTATTTTAAGGTACCTAAATTGGATATGATTAATGGATCAATAAGTTTTTATGATTAATATAATTATTTTCCTTCAATAATTTCATTTTAGGATACACTAATGTTTTTCACATTAATTATTTTGAAGGAGATGTGGTTTTCATTGCTCACAAGGTATTCATCTCTATACCATGGTGTATCTCATGTTATGATTTTAGTTCTTCATATCCCATTTGGTTTTTATTTATGAAATAAATTATTCTAAATCCATGATAGGTGAATTTGATCATTGATGGATAATGAATTTTCTTAAAAAAAATGGGTCTTCTCTAAAGACTATTTTGATTCACACGTTGCGATAAATTAATTTAATCAAAGTATAATTTCATTTGAAAAGGGGTTTTTATGATAAGAAATATAAATTATTTTCCATGGAAAATTAAATATTATATATTGTCTTTGTTTTCATGAAATGTAATAATGATATAGATATAATTCAGAGACCATTGGGTATGGGGGAAAATTAAAAGGTTAAAAATAGTAGTGCAGTAAGTTATCATTAGTGTAGGATCTCATGATTCCATATATTCTAGTGGGTAGCCATATCATGGAAATGATTTTTCTAGACATTATTATTCACATCTATCATATTCCATTCCTTTTTGTTTCTTAGTTGTGTTAACCCTCATAATGTGGATTTCCATTTGGTATATTATAGATACATTAAAATAATTTTTATTTTTTATTTTTATTTTCAATCATTTTATGGAGATAAATGTATGAATTTTTTTCCCATATTTGTATGAATCTATGATATATATTATGTCTTCTTCTATATATTATAAAAATGTGGCCTGTTTTAAAAAATAAATACAAAGGATGATTTTATAATAAAATTATTTCTTTGTAAATTTTTTTGGTTATTTTTTATTAAATAACAAATAGATCCACGTGGATATGAAATGTATATAATATATGGTTGTATCATACTATGTTTTTTTTCACACACAAAACCTTTTCCTTTTCTAGTTTTTTACTATTTTTTTCAGGATACATGTAAAGTGAAGACATTCTTATAGAGGATTACTCTCTGGGATTTTGTTTTCTTCTTGAGGTATGGGGTCATGGTTATATATGTTTAAGAAGTGTGGGACCCATGGTGTTATTCAAGTCATATGTTGACTTCCCTTTAGTTTATTCATCTGGGAATTATTATCCTCTTGTTGGATGTTACATCTATGGGTTGGTGGTTTTATTATTCACTATACCCATGATTTATTGTGGGATATTGTGATTATTTAGATATTATAAATTTCATTTTGAGATTGAAATAAATCACATGTTTCTTGGGATGATATCATAGTGATTTTATCCAACATAATATAAATTTATGTGATTCATGCCTTATGGAAGGCCAATTTGAGATAGATTATGGATTAACTCTAGTCGGTCTGGTACAAAATGGTGTCAAATGATATTTGGTTTTTTTATCAATAGTTTCATAAAAATTACACTCTTTATATTCAAGGACGTTTGATATTATGGAGTTATGGAAATATTGGAACTTAAGTGGTAGATTACCAGTAGGTTCCTAATGGAAAACTATCATGATTAATCCTGTGTTACTATGGGTAGACCAGATTTATTCTCAATTAAATGTTATTTATGATTTATTCAATGAGATAAATTTATATGATCTTTATTGTCATGTGATTAATGATTTGAAGGTTGTTTTGGATTATTGGTGTAATTGGGAAGATAAATTAAGTTGTAAAGCTGACATGAGTGGTCTAAAAAAGAATACAATGAATAAAAATATGGTTTTAAACATTTTAATCTGATTGTGGTTCAATTAGAACAAATCTATAAACAATTAGTCTATGTTGAGAATAGATCCACATCCATTTTATTTTTTAAGACCCATGGTTCATGGTTTATTAGAGTTACTCTCATTAATGGGAAAATAATCACGGTGTTTCCTATGATATAGTAATATCAAGGATTATTTTTCTGATAGTTATGGAAATATTTTTATATTACATATGTATTTTAACTGATTTTATGGGTGAAAATTGATTCTTTATAAAACCATTCTTGTCTAAAATTTGAATATTTTTGGAATGGTTATGCAGTGATGCATTGTTTACATACTATATTATTATAAATGATAATTTAATCAATAATATTTGGAATCATAATTCATCTACATATAATAATATTTTATTCTTGATTCATGTATTTAATAGGGACAATTTTTTAAAAAATATTATATTTGTTTTAATGATGTAAAGGGGTAGGTTTTTGTTTTAAAGAAGAAAAAATATTGTTTTCAACATGTAATTTAGAAGAGATTTATTTTTAAAGTGGAATTATAATGGAAAATAACATTTTATCTTTTGATAACTTTTAGTTGTATAACATGAATTCCTATTTTATTAAAATAATTATAATAATCATTTAATTAACAATGAAAATGAATAATTCCTAATGATTTTGATTCATAGATAAAAGGATTCATCTTTGAATTGAGGAGTTAATTTTTTTTCCCTTTTATAATATATTATATTGTAATGAATGAACCTTTTTTGTGAAGTGGGATGTTTTCATTACTCCATTTCAAATTGTGTTTAAGTTTTTAAAGAAAATTATTTTTAAGAGGTTTACTCTCTTTAAGTATGTTTGTCTCAAAACCCCTATAATAGGGTTTTCATTTTTACTATTCATTATTTATGGACTAAACAATTATTTTGTGTACAGTTTATTTGATATTCCAAAATGAACAAGATTATATGGATTTTTCATATTTTATATCATCAGTAGTCTTCTAGAGAGGCCATGATCTTCGGAACAATACTTCCCCAAGAGCATACATCTCCTCTTATATTTATTTTTTCATAGAATCAAAATGTGCTGGGGAGTGTTACCTTACCTCTTGATGTTATTCTATATCATTTATAGGGAACTATATAGGTTACATAGGGTATTCAAGTTGGTAAGGGGTAGTAATTTTTGATTCATTGTTTTTATTAAGAATAGTATAATATTTATTGTATCTTGTGGTTTGGGTGTTGATAATTTTGGATTATTTCAAAATGTATTTAGAGCTGTTGTGGATATAAGATATCCATTATTAATCACGGTCATTGATATCATATTTGAACCAATACATTGGGAATAGTTTATATGTCATGTTTCTTCATTTAAAAATCTTTGATTAACTTTGGAAATATTGTTTCTAGGGTTAGAATTGTGTAAAAATCTATTGTATTTGTTTTAGAGGGTATTTCTAAACATGATGATCATTGGGTGCATGAATTTTAAACTAGGTTTATCTTCGGTAATGGATGTGGTGAGGAATCCATTAGAGATATGAGTTTTTTCAAAAGGACCATATAAGCCATCGAGTTGAATCCAATAAACACTATTTATTTTGAGTGAATCAACAAGACCCAATATTACTGTCCTATTATTTATTATTTAGTAACATATTATTTTGAACCGTCTCCTTTTAATGAGTGAAATGGTGGATTTGGTGTTTTGGATATTTCCTTCATAAGGATCATTTTTGTGGTTTGACAAAATTATATTTTGAATGTATCATAGGGATGGTGAATTTTTAATTGTTGGATTTTGTTTCCTCTTGGTTGGTTTCATCTTATTCAACAATTTTGGTGTTATATTTTTAGTAATAGTGAATTTTGGGGTTTTGTCAAAATGGAATGTGAAACCTCTAATATCATTTCAATTATCTATTGTATCAATGCAGTTTCTCATTTTCACACCATTTTAGGTAAAATATAAAATTTTTGGATTCTCATTTAATTTTTATGTAATACATTGTATAATATTTTTGAAAAAAACAATCCTATGGATAATTCTAAATACTATAATTGATGTTAGTTTTATTTCTAGGGATGATCCTTGCTAATCTATGTGGGATTTTGATGGTTTTGGATTGATGTATTAGTAAATGAATTTGGATATATAATTATTCATAAAAAATGGGTCATAGAGAAAGGAATTCAAAAATTAATACATTATAGGAAGAATCTATCTGAGCTAGAACATGAATTGATAGAAGTTGTACATATTATCAAAATAAAAAATCACAAATAATTTAGTGGGAATTTTTGATATATTCAAATGATAGAAGTTTGAAAAGTATTTTTACCCTGATGCATCTGGTTATATGATATGTAGAAACCCAAACCTTATTTTCATGTATGTGTTTCCTTTTTCAGGTGCTTTTGAGAAAAGAGGAGTTTCTAGAAATTTTTTAAGTACATGCCATGTACTTCATTGCTGCTCGAGACCGTGTGCTGGACATGTCATGTCCACAGACACAGACATGTATGGGTGACATGGAGGCGGATGAAAGCAGAGTACGGAAAATCCTTTTACATGATGTGTACTCAAAAATTACGCACTGTGTACTTTCCTTTTTTTCATTAAACGGACTGGGGTCACGTATTAACCCCAGAACAATCTTCTTCTCCAGCTACTTCAACCAAAGGAAACCCGTATGGCCATGAATCTCCTCCAATCCCCCGAACCTCCATCCATCATACGAATCAACCGTCGTTGATTTCATTAGAACCGTAGCAGTAATCTCTTCTTTCTTTTAAAGCATCATTTCCAAATTCTTCATCATTCTCATGTTATTATGGGTTGATCATTTTGGATGATTTCTTAGATCTATAAAGTTCCAAGGAGATTCAAGCTTCGTGGTTTGAGTTTGTCAATCTCCTAACGTCGATGTTGGTGGTTTGTCCCTTTCTGTCGGAAGTCATTGAGTATTTGTGAAAATTCCACCAATGCCCTTGAATGGGGAATTGTGTGTTTCATGTTTTCCCCTTGTTGTCTACCTTCTTTTCTTATATTCTTGAGTAGAGGTTATTGTTTGTGTGTAGGGTAATTAACTGTGCTTTGGATGCTTTTCCTTTGCATGTTTTCCCATTTATGACTATTTGGTCTAGTTTTTTCTTGTTAGGTTATTGCCAGTTCCATGCCTAGTTGTAGGATGGTATCACTATTCATCCATAATGAGTTGTTGTAGATGTAGGACAAGTAGTTCTTGAGGAGAATTTTTCCATTAGGTGATGTGATATTGTTGATTTTACACAGGCTTGTGAGATCCTAGTGTAGTAGAACATAGAAAGAATGGACGTAGGGCTTCTCCAGAGTGTCTTTAATTTATGATGCAAGACCACATGGGGAATTGACGTTGAGTGCTTCCTCAGAGAGTATGTAGTTCCTCGATGTGGGATACAGGGGGAATGAGATGTTGAGTGCTTCCCCAGAGCATCTTTACTAAGATACGAGAATATAGTGGGAATTGACGGTGAGTGCTTACCCAAATAGTCTATTATTCAGTTGACCGAGAGGGGTGAGACTGTGTGTGCCTCCAATAGGGTTGCTAGTGCTTGTAGGTTTAACCATAGGGGTTAGCCTATGATAACTACCTAGAAGGTTACCTGTTTTTTTTACTTTTTTGGGTGGCTTATTATCTGTTTGTAAATTATATGCCAGGAAATGTGGATTGTTGCTACTGTGTACTTTCCTGTTTCTATACTTTTACCAGCCAGATATTCACTGACTGTTAGGCACAGATCTTTGGGTGGTTTCCTACTGTGATTTTTATGTCATAACCTATTTGGGTATTGCTTTTGGGCCCAAATATATTATATTGTTGCCGATATAGATAAGGTAAAGTGCCCTTCTACTTCTGGTTCTTGATTTCACTAGAGCTGGAGAGCATGGGACCAAGCCGAGGCTTCCGATGCTGAGGATTTTCTCATATTTTGTTTTTCTTTTGTATGTTGGCTTAGTAATGTATTCTTCATCGTGACTTGTTTAAATTTTATCCTAGACATATGTGTATCATGCATCATTTACATATATTTCTTCTGCAGTTGTTTATTTATCAGTCTCCCACTGTTACTATAAATTGGTATTTACTGCTTATGCTATTGTATGTATTTTTGTACTTCCGCATTGTACTCTACCAATGAGGGCATAGTTTCCCCACAATCACACCCAATGCCCTCGCTGCTAGTCGGCAGCCTCTGGCATTCGGGGAAATGCGCTTGAGGCCATGTCACCAACCGTGTACAGGGCGCCTCTCGGTGGCTTCTTGAATCCGGATGCTACAAAGTGGTATCGTAGGTATTTAAATTTTATTGGCTTACTGTTTAGATCCTATAACTAGGGATATGAAAAAATAGGTACTTGGTAATAAGATGTTTCTGGAGTAGCTAACATGTATACATGGAAAAGCCATACAACCTCGTTTATTATAATTTTACTGGTTTTCAATTTTAAAGTTGATTTGATTTTACCATTGTGTGATTCAAATTCTTTGTGTTGTTACCGTTGTTATTATTGTAGTTCTATTTCTATCACAACCCGATGAGATGAGGGTATTCCATCTCATGCATCATATAGGCACTTTCTAGAAATCACATGTCATGCATTATTGCCGTGTCATCTAGGATGCATTAGCAATTGCATGTTGTTGTGAAAAATGTTGTGTAGAATATGCATGTTGTTGTGATAGATGCTTGATAAAAATATCTGCTTCTTGTTAGAACCTTGATTGAGTAAGGTTTTACCAAAATTAACTCCAAATTTTGGTTGTTGAGGTGTAATGGGCCATCATGGAATGGAATTTGGTGGATCATTAACAACATTAACTTGTTTGTGAGTTGTTAAAGATGTCATACTTTGATTCGCAGGGAGTATGGTCCTTCACAGATCAGAATTTAGAACATTAATGTTTCTTTCCGTGTTTTCTGGGATCTAGTGTAGTTTTGAGGCTATTGTCCAGAAAAATATAGAATACACGGCATGTACTTTATGAATACATGCCGTGTAGTCTATAGTCGTGTCACTGATTCTGTGAGAAAGGACACAGGGATGTGAAAAATCTTGTTGGAACACGCCGTGAACTTTTTTAGCACACTGTTTAGTATGAAAAATGTTCCCTGACTGTGTCACAAACAATACGGGTCATGTTATCTTTTCACATACACGTTGTGTTTGAATTTTACACGCCGTGTAATTTGATCTTGGTACCCGGCCGTGTCATGAAGAACACAGGTCGATGTTATCCTTTCTCATACACACTGTGTCCACCTGAAACACACCATCTAGTGTCACCCGTGTAGCCAGCCATGTGGCTAACCACACAGTCTGTTAGGACTTCTTAGTACACACTGTGTCCACCTAAAACATGCCGTGTAGTGTCATCCATGTAGTCAGCTGTGTAGCTAACCACCCGGTCTGTTATAACATCTTAGTACATGATGTGCCCATCTGGAACACACTGTTTAGTGTGACCTAGGTACATAGTCTGTGTCACTAACAACACTGGCCAGGTGAAACTTGATAAGTACATGCCGTGTATACCTTGAACACGACATGTAGTTTTTTCTTAGGAGAGCTGTGTGGCTTAACCATGTATAAGGATTTTGGCAGGGAAGAGAATTCAAGTACACGCCATCTTTTGGGACAACACGCCGTGTATTTGGGTTGTTACATGACTTGTTTAGGTAGAAGTACATGACCACATAAATGAATTAAGGAAACACACTGTGTGGTCATTATACACACCATGTAGTCTTGTATTTTAATTTTTAATGCTTTCTTCACTTATTCCCTTCTTACGCACCTAGTTTTTAGTCCCTGATAATGTGATCTAATGTGTGATTTTGACCTTGCAGAGTAACGACATCGAGAGGTCCTCCAGTTGCACGCCAGCTGCCAAGCGGTGATCAGACACCGGATATGGCTGATTAGGGACTTCCCACAAATCTTCCTTTTGTTCCAACCTTGGAACCAGTAGTGAAACTAGTTACAGCCGCCGATGCATAGTTTTTGGAAGGCATTCTGAGGATAATTCATACCTTCCAGGGATCTCTACATTCTACCACGTCTATGGAGGACTTGACACGATTTTTTCAGCAGCAGAATCCTCCCACCTTCTCAAGGGAAGGAGTACTTCAGGCTGCGGAGTCATGGATAGATGCCATGATGAGGATTTTCAAGCATCTAGAGACGCCTATAGAAATGTGGGTCAAGCTCACTACCTACATGCTACGAGGCTCCACCAAGAGGTGGTGCGACATGTTCTCACATGTGGGTCATCCGCAGGTTATGGCGTGGGAGGAGTTTCAGAGCGTCTTTTATGGATACTTTTATCTGGAGTCCTTGAAGACCGACTGAGCCCAAGAGTTCATGATTCTAGAGCAGGGTAATAGTTCTGTCATGGATTGTTCCTCATGTTTCACCAAGGATCAGCGCTTTACACCCCTCCAGAGCACATATTGGTTGTTCCTGGCATTGAAGCTTGAGGATGGCCTCAAATAGGAGATCCGATCACAGGTGAATATCTTTTGGCTAACTTCCATTACTTCCATCGTCAACCAAGAACTGATTGCGGAGGGAAATCTTAGAGATTCTGGAGTTGAGATCCAGGGAAATTCCACTTCTAGAGTTAGTGCATCACTAGAGACACATTTTCAGGTAGCCGTATGGTATGCTACTAGTGTGTAAGGGATGGATATACGAGACCACAATACCAGAGAGACCTAGTGGAGTGCGAATCTTGCGGCAAGATGGGTCACCTTCAGTACTTCTGTTAGGTTTTGTCACCAGTAGTTTGTGACCGGGGATCTTCCTGGACTCCTCGTTTAGGAGCATCACCATCAGATTCTCAGCGGTCTGAGAACTAGAGTATTTACAGCCATTTAGGCCGAGGCGGAGGTCGTGGCCATGGTTGTTAGTTACTGGTCTATCTGTGACAGCAGGATAGATCAGCTCAGAGTAGTCAGGCAGGGCCATAGGTCTATGGTACATGTCAAGATTTTGCAGTGGAGTAGACCCAGCTGGAGTAGGATCCTGAAACCTCTACAGTTCTAGGTACAATCTTAGTATCCTCCATTTTATCTCTTTCTGTTTTCAATACAGGGGCTTCCCATAGATTTAACTCTTTTGCTGTTGTGGAGAGCCTTGTGCTATGTATATTTTCCCCTTGCTGATACTTTGTCACGAGAAACACCATTGAGGACATGAACGGTTAGAGTACATCAGTGCAGAGAGTTCCCTCTTGAGGATGTGGGGTGTAACTTTTTATGGGTCCTCTATGTCCTAGAGATGACATTCTATCATGTCAGCTTTTGAATGGACATGCTAGTTTCCTTCGAGGAAGTCATCTACTGTTATCGTCGCAGGTTGAGTTTCATATCAGCAGAGGGTGTATCTTTTCTTCATCGGGGTGAGTGGGATGTCCAGGAGAGTCCAGTAGGACCCGAGCATCATAGGATAGGAGGAGTTACAACCCATAATTCCAGTCTATATTTGGATGACCAGGGGAATTATCAGTTAGAATTTCCTCCAGTGGCGGATCATTTCAGGGATGTATTTCTAGAGGAATTTTCAGGTTTTACTCCAGAGCGTGAGGTAGACTATTTTGTTGATCCCATGACATGAGCAGAGCCTATTCCAATTCCTTCTTATAGGATGGCTACACCTGAGTTATAGGAGCTCAAGAGGATGTTGGTGGAGTTGCAGGCAATGGGTTTCAACTGACCCAGTACTTCTACCTGGGGATCACCTATCCTATTTGCGAAGAAGGAAGAAGGTACCCTCATGCTGTGTGTGGACTATCATAAGTTGAACCAGTTGACAGTCAACAACTGATATCCCTTTCCAAGGATAGATGATCTCTTCGATCAACTTTGAGGAGCACAAGTTTTTTCAAAGATTGACATGATATATTGTTTTCATCCGTTTTGTGTTAGACCATCATATATACCTATTACAACCATCAAGAAAAGGATTGGTCTATTAGAGTATATGGTTATGCCTTTCAACCTCACAAATGCGCCTGCAGTTTTCATGGCACTGATGAACTGAGTGTTCCGTCCATAATTAGACTATTTCATGGTGGTCTTCGTGGATGATATCTTGGTGTACTCTCATACTCGACATGACCCTGCCACACATCTTGATATCTTTTCGAGTACATAGAGAGAGCATCAGTTATATGCTAATCCCTCAAAATTAAACTTTTGGATCGACCATATTCACTTTTTGGGTCATGTTATCTCAGAGAAAGGAATATTAGTAGACCTAGATAAAGTGAGAGTAGTAGTTTCCTGGGAGCAGCCGAAGAACGTCTTTGAGGTGTGGAGTTTTTACGGCTGGCTGGATACTACATATGCTTCATATGAGACTTTTCACGCTTAACAGCACCGTTGATAGGTCTGACCAAGAAAGGGGAGAAGTTCTTATAGTATATTATTTTGAGTCAGCCATTCTAGATCTAGAAGGGAGGTTGAATTCAACACCGATACTAGTTTTTCTAGAGTTGGGAAAGAGATACACTGTATACTGGGATGCTTTAGGTATCGGGTTGGGAGCAGTACTTATGTAGGGAGATGGAGTCGTTGCGTATGAGTCTCAGTAGTTGAGGCCTCGTGAGAGTAACTACCCAAAAAAATGATCTCGAGATGGCGGAAGTTGTTCATGACTTACATTGTTGGATTCATTACCATCTGGGAGACCACTTTGTGGTTTTCATCGACCACAAGTGTCTCAAGTACATCTTCACCCAGCATGATCTGAATCTTAGACAACGTAGGTGGCTTGAGTATCTTCAGTAAATTCAATTTTAGATTTCTTGTATTCCAGTAAAGGGCAACACAGTGGTTGATTCATTGCGGATGTAGACTTAGATACAGGCAGTTTTGGAGGCCAGTAGTGAGTGGAAGCTTATGCATCTGTTCTCTGAGATGCATTTGGTGGTGCATGACAGACATGAGAAGACTTTTATATCTTTTTTAGATGTTACCTATACTCATCTAGATCATGTATGAATGAGGAAGCTATCAGACTCAGAAGGCCTAGTCATGCGGGAGAGTGTGTCAGGAGTGGACACTCTTCCTAGATGGACAGTAGGAGAGGATGCGATCTTTCTTTTACAGGGACACGTATGGCTGCATGGAGACATACACGAGGAGGTGATGCGAGAATTTCATTCCTCATTTTGGGCAATTCATCTTGGCATCACCAAGATGTATTGTGATCTACACCGCCAGTATTGGTGTCCAGGTATGAACAGAAATTTTACTAGTTTTTTCATGAGGTGTTCAAGTTGTCAGCAGGTGAAGGTGGAACATCTGTCACCAGCAGGTCTTTTATAGAAGTTACCCATTCCCGAGTGTAAGTGGAATGACGTCGCGATGTAATTTGTAATCATTTTTCTGATATCAACTTGAGGGAATGAGGCAGTATGGGTTGTCATTGATAGACTCACGGGGTTTTCTCACTTCATACCGATCATGGAGACCTTCAGTGTGGATAAGCTAGGACGGTTGTACATCCGAGAGATTGTACACTTTCATGGAGTTCCGCACTCTATAGTTTCATACACGGATGCATGTTTTACTTCTCAGTTCTAAAAGAGGCTTCAAAAGGATTTGGGTACACATGTAATTTTGAGTACAGCTTACCATCCTCATATAGGTGGCCAGTCCGAGCATAAAATTCAGGTGCTTGAAGATATGCTCCCAGCTTGCATTCGAGACTTCATAGGTTCTGGGGAGAAGAATATACCTCTTGTGGAGTTATCCTACAATAATAGTTTTCAGGTGAATATTAAGAAGGAACCTTATAATGCTCTGTACGGTAGGCCATGCCGATCACCATAATGTTTGCTGGAGGTGGGAGAGGAAGCTTTGCTGGGACTGCGTCTTGTTCAGGAGACTTCCATGAAGATAGAGTTAATTGATATGAGGATGGGTACAGCACAGTCTCGACAGAAGTCTTATGTTGATTAGTAGAGATGGCCTCAGGTTTTCCTGTGTGTCACACTGAGGTTGGGACATAAGAGGATTCAGGGATAGGGTAAGCATTCATCATGGTACGTCGGTCCGTTTGAGGTGGTGGATAGAGATGGGAGGGTTTCCTAATGTTTGTAGTTATCTCAGAGGTACTGTGCTATACAGGATTTCTTCCATGTTTCTCAGCTTCGACGTTACTTTTTAGACCCGTCTCACGTCCTTCAACTTGATGAGGTTGAGCTCAAAACAGATGCATTATTTAAGGAGAATCCTATCTGGATTATCGATCGCAGTAGGAAGGTTCTCTATGGTCGGTCTGTTCCTCTGGTACGGGTGCTATGGCATCATGGGCGAGTATAGGAAGAGACTTGGGAGAGGGAGGCTGATGTACGATCGAAGTTGCCGGAGCTATTTAGGGTTTCTTCTCTTACACCACTCTAGGGAAATTCGTGGATGATTTTCATTAAGGGGGGATGTTTCATAAGAACCAAGACCTTCTTTTTAGGTAGGTATTTATTTTTCTAGTGTTTTTGTGAAATGTGGTGTTTCTGGAAATTTTTGAAGTACACTCCGTGTACTTTCTGAGTACACACTGTGTACTTCGTTGATGCTCAAGGCCTTATGCTGGCCATGTACTGGCCACACACATGACCATGTAGGATTGACATGGAGGCCACCTAATGTGGAGTAAGGAAAATCCTAGTACATGCGGTGTATTCTAAAAGTACACTCTCTGTACTTTTTTTCATTAAACGGACTGGGGTCGTGTCTTAACCCCAGAACCATCTTCTTCTCCAACTTCTTCGACTGAAGGAATCCCGTACGGCCAAGAATCTTCTCCAAGCCCCCCCGCCTCTGTCCATCATAAGAATCGACCGTGGTCGATTGTGTTTGAACTACAGCGGTAAGCTCTTCATTCTCCTAGAATTTTGTTTACCAATTCCTCCTCTTTCTCATGTTATCGTGGGTTTATCGTTTTAGACTTTTTCTTAGATCAACAATATTCCAAGGAGATTCAAGCTTCGATGTTCAAGTATATCAATATTCTATCATCGAGATTGGTGGTTTGTGCCTTTCTTTGGGAATTATTTGAGTATTTGTGCAAATTCCACTAACACCCTTGAACAGGGTATTGTGTGATTACTATTTTTCCCTTTTTTCATTCTTTTCTTATATGCTTGAGTAGAGGTTATTTTTTTGTGAATATGGAAATTTACTGTGCTTTGGATGCTTTCCATATGCATGATTTCATGTTTATGACTATTTGGTCAAGTTTTCCCTATTATTCTATTGCCAGTTCCATGCCTAGTTGTAGGATGGTATCACTGTTATTCCATGCTGAGATGTTGTAGATTCTATCCATTTAGTTCTTGAGGATTCTTTGGCCATTACACGATGTGATACTCATGATTTTACATAGGGCTATGAGAAGATAGTTTAGTAGACCATAGAGAGAATGGACGTAAGGGATTCTCTTGAGGGTCTTTAATTTACGATGAAAGACCACATGGGGAATAGACATTGAGTGCTTCCTCAGAGAGTCTGTAGTTCCTTGACGTGGACCACAGGGGGAATGAGACTTTGGGTGACTCCCCAGAGCACCTTTAGTACGATACGAGACTATAGGGGAAATTTACGGTGAGTTCATCCTCAGAGAGTCTATTATTTAGCTTAACTAGAGGGGTGATATTGTGTTTTCCTCCCAGAGGGTTTCTAGTGTATGTAGGTTGAACCATTGGGGTTAGGCTGTGAGAACTACCCATAAGGTTACATGTTTGTTTTACTTGCTTATGTAGCTTCATATCTGTTTGTAATTTAAATGCTAGGAATTATGGATTGTTGTGCCTTTTTACTTTATTGTTTACTATTTTTGTGCTTTTACCTACCATATATTAATTGACTGTTAGACATAGATATTTGGGTGGTGGCCTTCTAGGATTTTTATCTCATACCCTATTTGGGTCATGCTTTTGGGCCCAAACAGATTATATTATTACAGGTATAGATAAGGAAAGGTGCCCTTCTATTTTAGGTTCATGATTACACTGGAGTTGGAGAGCATGTGACAAAGCCGAGTCTTGCGATGATGAGGAGTTACTCATCTTTTTTTTGCATTGGTTTAGTACTATATTAAACATTGTGAGTTGTTTGGTTGTTTTCCTAGACATATGTGTATCATGAATCATTTACATGTATTTTTGCTCTAGTTTTTTATTTATTAGTCTTCCACTATTACTGTTGTTATAATGTGGGACCATTTAGTGAGTATTTTCTCCATTACATGTTAAATACAAGTCATATGAGTAATTTTATGATGTTTATTTCACTAGTACAAAAACTATTTTTAACATAACCTTTTTTCACATCAGTTTTTTAGAACTCAAATGGAAATCCTTGAACATCTATTTTTCATGTCCATTAATATATAACCAACGTGAAAATACATTTTCTATGAATTTTTAAATTGTTTATATAATAACAGCTGTGAAAAATCTATTTTCACAACTTTTTCATGTCGGTTATTTCCTAATATACGGTAAAAGGCATATTTCAATTATTTATTGGATAAATGTTGTGATAAATGTTTAAAAACATGTATTTCATTTCCTAATAATTGATTTGACAGGTCACAAATCTCAAACATAGTCACAAATTAGACGTTATGGTCCTTAGAAGTTGATCAACTCTAAACAAAGTGATAGAGATGGCCAATTTCCGAAGGCCATAACTTTTAATCCGTAACACATTTTGAGCTCCATGAACTATCAAATCAAAAAATGAGAAATGAACTACATATGTTTATTAATGTTTCTTGTTGTTTATTTAATAATCGATGGTAAAACTAACTTTTAGTATTTGTTATTAAATAATCGACGAGAAAAAGACATGAAAAATGTTTTTTCAGGTCGGTTATTTAATAAATGACGTGAAATGGTGATGATAATTGATTTTTTATGATGGTTATATAATAAAATATGTAAAAAATAAATTACAATTTTAATATATTTTCATGAAGGTTATCATAAAAGTGAAATTGAAGATAATTTTAATATACTACCAATGCGAAATTTCAATTTTTTTACATCACGACATCAAAATTTTGTATTACTGCCAAATTTTTTTAATCCAGCATTATCATTCATCATATCAATTTTATGTTTTCATTATACACATATCATAATTTAATGATCATTCATTCAACCATCATTGATTCCCCAACTCGACTAGTTTGATCTACAATGTGAATCAGTTATTTCTTCTTTTCGTGATCTCGTCATGGAATTTTGTAATATTTATCCATGATTTATGGTTTTTATTATTTATTTTCTTAATTTATATATCATTTAATGATCATTTTATTCAACCATAATTATTCCATGGACTAAACTACTTTGATATTCCACGTGAATCCACTATTTCTTTATTTCACGATTTCATCAAGGTATTTGTAATTATTTTACCATGATTTATATTAAATTGAGTAGTATTCTTAATTTATATACCATTTAAGGATTATTATTTTCATATTATTATGGATAATGATTTATATCATGGTAAGTCTTAAAATACTCCTTCAGATTCTAAAATTCCTTCTAACAAGAATCTACAATTGGCTCATTTGATCTTTCCTCTAAATACATTATATATAACTTCTAATGATCATAACATTTGATATGTAACTCTTTTTGGTCTCTAAGACCCGAAAAATAAAAAGTTAGGAAATTATATACAATATGGGAGAATATTTTTACATTGTTTTTTTACAATCAGACGTTATAAATTACATGGTAACATCCGTCTTTAAATAACTGATGTAAAAGTGATTTTTATCATCGATTTTTTTAAATGTCAACAAAAAAATGCCTTTTTACGCCATTTCCAAAAAAGTATTTCATGACAATTATTTTTAAAAACTCATGTTAAAAACTATAAAACCCCACATTTATCTTATTTATTAAATAACTTATATAAAAAACCATATTTTAAAATTTTCTTCTAAAAAGGTCTCATCAAAACCGACATTAAAAGGCAAAAAACTGACATAATAAAATGTTTTTGTACTAGTGTTTGGTTATGTTTAATGATTAAATTTATAATGGAGAGACCATAAGTTTCTAATTTTGGTTACCTGATTGTTATTTATTTATTTGTAGGTATTTGGTTGTTTTGGTTTATTATATTCAAGGAATTAAAGATAAAAAATATAGCTCTATTTAGTCTAATAACTTTGGGTCACCAAGATATGTCATGATATGAGATATCCTGGTTAATGACCTTGAATAAATTAATGATTATATAATTTATTTCACGATTCCATACTATCAGAAAATTCAAGACAGACACCAAATACATACATGTTTGATATTACATTATCAATTCCAATATAATGTATTAATGATAAAACCATATACCTCAAAATGGAACTACCATGGACTATAATTATAGAAGATAATCATTTACTAATTTATTAACGTGACACATATCATCCCTTGTAAGGTGACGATTATAGTAGATGTTCGTAACAATTTTTTTATTTGTAGATATTTAAAGAATCAATGCTAGGACATCTACTATTATTTTTGAATTGTATCCTTTATTTCACATACTTGTTTTTTTGTATATTAATTGAAATTATGGGTACTTAGTTGAATTTGATCATGAAATATCATCCCTAGATGGTTGGACAGAATGGCCAAACCACCAATAATCTTGAAGACAAGGTTCAGGCGTGTTCCCTTTGCATTAGTGGATCATGGGATAAACATCTTCTCTTAGTGTATTATTAATATAAAAATAAATATCATGGTTAAATCATTATGGAACCATTTTTGGTGTTCTTTTTGAGTTCAATTGATCATCAATTATTTGGGTGAGGTTTTATAATGTTTATTATATAACAACCCTTCTTTTTATTACACACTTATACATGATTTATTACATAAAATCTTCACTTGATCCAACATAGAAGATTGAGAGTTCTAATGACTTTGGGGCATAGTAACATTATATAAGGACTCAAAACATGAAACACAATATCTTTATTGAAAACTTATTTTACATGGACACAACATTCCCATGTTCTTATAATTTTATGGGATAACATTAAGACATTAATATAAAAAGGGTGAGATATAAGGCCCAGTAAGGGAGTAAATAGTTATAACATGAAGCATCCTAAAATTGGTTGATGAGAGAGATAGGTATGTCTCATCATATGTACATGAAATGGATAGTAAGGGGGTCATATAGATACATGTAATGACTAATGTAATGGAATTTATAATCATAATAAAATAGAATTTCTTGAATGTAAATGAGAAGAGTGAAATTCATTTCAGAATTCCAGTATAGTAACAGGTGTACATGGGAGGCCTTAATGAGAGAGAAAGGGGTCTCAAATAATTCAAATATAAATAGGGATGTATGGGGGAGGTGGATAATAATCCCCCACCCTTTTCAATTAATTATAAAATTTCATAACAACATAAATAATGTTGGAGAAAAATGGGAAAGGAGGAAATCCATTACTTGGATGTGTGATCCCAAAGGCATGGGAAGGGCATGAGAGTGGCTTCATGAGAACATGGGGAACCTTGGGAGGATTATAGGGAGAGGAGGGAAGGGGTTGGTTGAGATCCAATGGTATTGAGTGAAGTAGAAGTGGGATATTGGGTGGGATTATATAGGAAAGGAGTGGGAATGTTTTATTATTTTGGTTTCAGTCACCACACAATAAACAAATCCAAACCACAAACTAGCCCATGATTTTTACCATGGTTTTTTTCCAAAGGGGAATGAAAAACAATATTTTATAATGTCATTGATTTATAATATTAGAGTAATAGGGATCCTTATGTGGAGGTTAGTCACACCCTCATGGAAATCAATTTAAAAAACGAAAACGTTTTATAAGTCTTGGAGGTTCCAGTAAAGCATTGTAAAATAAATATAACAAAAACCTTAAATAACAATATTTTAATTTGAAATCATATATTGTATGAAGATAATGTATATAGTATTTTATTACATCACTATTTGGTCATTTTTATTTCATAAATCATAGTTTATATTTAAACCGTATTTAATTTTTACCCCATAAATTGACAGTGTCAGATAATTATGAACCAATGGATAATTTCGACATCCGGATTCAAAAAATAATATTAATTTTATATATATAATTTTCTAAATATTTTTTTTAAATATAAAAAATAAATCGATATTTTTCGAAGATTCATTGGTTTTGACAAAAACAACATTCAAACCATAAAAAAATTACAATTCTATTCATAAAAATTATACAATCATTTATATGTAATAAATGTAATTTAATAATAATTACATTTTATTAAAATATTATTTAACTGAAAAATATATTAATTTATCAAAATATAAATTATAATTGAATATGAACTAAAAATACTATTTGTGATTTAAAAACAATTTTCAAAGTAACAATAATAAAATGAATTTATATTCATTATTATATACAAAAATAATACACATAATCATATTTCTAAGGTCTATTTGGATAACCCTTGTAGAACATGCCTATGATCGAAGGGAATGGTGTGTGATTGTGACCGACTCTTGGGGTGGCCCTGATAACATCGCTTGTGTGGTAATCTCTATCATCTCCACTTCTCCCAAAGGCTCTTCCGTTCAAGATTAACATGTTGAAACTCATCTGAGTCTTGGTCAAGAGTGAAGCCCAATGACGCCTCCTCCTTTCCGAACTCCGATGAATGGGCTTCGTACGGGGAAAGTCTACTAGATAGGGCCATTACTTCCTTTTTCTGAGTAAATTGGATTTTTTGTAGCCATATATTTATACTATTCATGTGATCACTGTTAAACGATTGTATTAGCAATGATCACAATTCATAATGGTATTTTTAAAATCCATAATCTTAAATTCAAAGAAGTTAATATTTTATATTATAATTTCACAGAATAATAAATTTAAATATATCAAGGTAAATTTACATTATTAAAATTTCGGGTTGTTAAAATATTCCCCCCTTAAGAAATATCACACTAGAAATTTCCTTCTTCCCTAACTAAAACAGATGTGGGTTACTCTGCTTCATCACTTCTTCAGATTCCCATGTTGCTTCTTCAAACATATGTTTTCTGCACTACACCATGATGTGGGGTATTGTTTTGTTTCGTATATCATTTTCTCTATGATCTAAGATCATCAATGGTTTCTCATCGTAAGAAATATCATCCTATAAATGTACTATATCTAATGAGAGTACATGTGATGTGTCTGGAATGCACTTCCTTAATAGGGATACATGGAAGAAGTCATGTACTTTTTCCATGGTCGGTGGTAGTGCCAGTAGATGGGCCAGAGGCCCAAAATTATCATGAATCATGAAGGGGCCGATGTACCTAGTACTTGACTTCCAATTAATTCCAAACCTCATGACCTTATTCCACAAAGATATGCGTCGAAATACCATATCTCGAACTTCAAACTAAATATATCTTCAATAGTTATCTACATAACACTTTTTTCAACATTGGGTTGCCTTGATATGTTGCTGAATGGTTTTCACATTCTCTACCATTTCATCAACCATTTCAGGTCCTATCAGCTTACATTCATCCACATCATCCCAACACACCAATTTTCTAAACCTTTCCCATAAAGGGATTCATATTGTTCCATTAGAACACTCGAATGGAAACTGTAATTGTAGGAGAATTTAACCAGTTGAAAATTTTGGTCCCTTATTCATTTGAAGTCCATAGAACATTATCATAATATATCATCAAATGTATGAATCGTTCAAACTGATATGCGATTAGATTGAGGATGTTAGGTCGTACTGAAGTTCAGTTCAGTTCTTAGAGCATGTTGAAGACTTCTCTAGAACATTGAGGTGAATCTCGAATCATGATCCGATACAATATATATTGGTTCTCCATGCAGCCTTACCACCACTTTTATGTAAACAATTTCATGTTAATCCAATAAAAAGATGTCTCTATTTGAGATAAAGTGACACGACATCGTAAGACAATGCACAATGACCTATCTAGCAATGTTTCATATAGATGTCCTTGGACGTCCAGCGAAAAAGTCCATGGTAATGTATTCCCACATACACTTTAGTATAGGTAGTGGTTACATCATCCCCTTATACATTTTCCTCTCATCCTTCACTTGATGACATTATAGGAACATTGATGTATATTTACCAATCTCCCTCTTCAAATTTTCCAACCAAAATGTTTCACAGAGATAGTGATACATCATGTGATCCCCATGTGAATAGAGAAGGTTGATCTATGTGGGTCATTCTGAAGCTCCTTATTTAACTCTATATTAGATGATACATATAATCATGACCTGAATCTATTAATTCCATCCATGGAAACAACGATCTCTGCGGATTTCTCATTTCTGATATCTTGCAAATTTTTTAGAATCTCTAAATCTTTTCTTTAGGCATATTTTAGTTTCTCTATGAGGGATGGTTGAGAAATCATTTTAGAAATAGTTAATGTTGTTCCAACAATTATTATTACCATGTACATCCTCTTCATTTCCAAGATGATTAGATCCTTTTCAATTCTCATCATTAACAAAGATGCAGGATCCTTTCTACTTAGAGAATCTAACTCTTTATTTTCTTTAACTAGATGGCAGTGGATTGAGCAGTCATAATCGATGATGTGTTCTATCCAAATTCTTTTGCATATATCAATCTCTTTTTGTTTGAATATATATTTTAGGTTCTTGTAATAAGTATATATCTCACACTTCTCCCATAGAGATAATGCTTCCCGATTTTCAATGCAATGATCACAACCGCCAACTCTAGATCAAGTGTGGGATAGTTTTTCTCATGTATTATCAGGTTGCTTGGGGCGTAGGATAAAAATTTATCATTTTTGTTGTCACATAATCTAAAAACCTCATTGAAGCATCACTGAATACCACAATGAGATCTTTACTTGTGGGTAACGTGAGCATGAGCACATTGATAAGCCTCATTTTAAAATCCATGAATCTCTCTTCGCCTTCATTACTCTAAGCAACCATTAATCCCTTTAGGGTTGTCTTGTTAAGAGAGATGGAAAATCATGGTAAAATTCTCAAAAATCAGCAATAATATCATAGTAACTCTAGGAAACGATGAATATCTATTACCGATGTTGCCCTCATCCATCCCCGAATTGCAGTTGTCTTGGATGGATCCACATATATCCCATTGCATGGGATGATATAACCCAAGAATGGGACCACCTCAACCAAAAATCACACTTTTTGTACTATTCATAAAGCATCTCCTTTTGCAAAGTCTCTAGTTCAATTCTTAAATGATTCTCATGATCTTCCTAGGTTTTGGAGTATATAAGAATATAATCTATAAATACATCCACAAATTTTTCAAGGTAATATATAAAGGCACTATTCATCCAGTCCATGAAGATTACCGGAGCATTAGTGAGGACGAAAGGCATTACTATTAATTCATAATGCCTGAATCTTGTACGAAAATAAGTCTTGGGGATATCTTCCTTCTTCACCCTTACTTGATAATATCCCGACCCCAAATAAACCTTTGAGATGTATTGTGCTCCACATAGCTGATTAAAAAGTCATCAATTCATGGCAGAGGATACTTGTTCTTTAACATGATTTTATTGAGCTCACTAAAATAAAATCAATAGAACATTGACCCTTCCATCATCTGGATGAAGAGGACAGGTTAACCCCATGGCGAATCACAAGGGCGTATAAACTCTTTATCTTGAATCTCTTGTAGTTTTCTCTTTATCTCTTTAAGCTCCAAAAAACCCATTCTATAAAGAGACTTGGATATTGTAAATGCCCTAGGTATAATGTCAATTGATAATTCAACAAATAGACCAGTAAATCTCTCATGAAACCTATTAGTGAATTCCCTCACAATAGGCACATCTTCAAAGATGGTAGCCTCCTCAGAGTCAATCATCTAAACCAGATATGCATGCTCATAGGGCAATAATATCCATGCTTGAGATGATGGTTCTAAAGAAGATATATCTTCATCCTTGAACCTATAAAAAATCATGGGTAGATTCTCCATATATAAATTGATTTCTCTCTCATGGAAATTTTATTTAGATCTATGTAGGGAAAGCCAATCCTTGCCAAAAATTACATCAAATTCTTCCAAAGGGAGTATGATATGGTTTTCCGGGAAGTTCAATTCACATTTTACTATAGGTGAAGAGTTATATTCATTAGATGGAATGATTTCCCCATTTTCTGTACTCAACAAAATCTTTTCTCCCATGATTTGTGTTGGTATTAGGATTGTTCTAGTTATATTTTGGGATACGAAAGAATGCATAGAACAAGAATAAAAAAGTACATTCACTATTCTTGAATGAATAAATGACATACCTATTACCACATCATTTTGGGGTTCATTTCGATGACAGTGATGGAAAAAGCTTTACCTTGCAACCTTGGAGGTAGTTGGTTACCTTAAAAACCCTTGCCTTAGGGCACTGATTTTCTAGGTGCCCTGTTTTTTTATCGTCGAAATAATAATCGATGTGTTGAGGTTAGAAGGTAGAGATATTATACTCTATTGTAGCCCATGGGTTTTTCTTGCAGCAGTTAATGTCTAGGTTCCCCTCTATTCCCCACCTAAAGAATTTCCTCATCCCCTTTAGTAAATTTATAGGGTGCTTCATTCCACACCTTTGTAAAGTCGGGTGTTGGGTTTTCATAGAACCATTGTATTCTTCCATCTAACTTTTAGAATTGAGGTCCACCTTATAATTCTTATCCCAATGGTACCCCTGAGGTTTGAGGATCTCCATTTCGACTTTGAGGGCTCATCAGACAATTTTCTCATAGTTATCAAAGTGATGGATCGCTAGGGATTTCCACAATCTTGGTTTTAGCCCACCAATGAAGCAGTCAACCTTGCATTCGAGGGTAACGAAAATGTCGGAAGTGTATCATGAAATCATTGTGAAGTTTTCCTCGTACGCTCAGATGGATTCGTCATCTATTTTCACGAGGGAAAGAAATTACCATTCTATCTTAAACCAGATGGTGCGAGGGAAATATTAATCGATTTTTTTTTCAAATGTCCTTCCATTCCAACACCTCGATCATCTCCTCAGGATTCGAATTATTGATAAATTTCCACCATTGATTGGCTTCACCCTCCACATGATAAGCAGACAGAATAACTTTCTATTGTTTGGAACATTGAAGGCTTGAGGAGATATTTTCAAAGGAGTTGACCAATTTTTTGGTGATTGAGGGATCAAATGATCAATTAAAAGGAGGACGCATTATCTTCATGAATCTCTTGATAGAGACGTGTTCTTTATTATGGGTGGGGGGGGTTGAACTCTCCACTTGACCCATGATTCTATTCAAATCATATGTTAACTTAGAGAGTATCATGAAAAAGTTCTCAATTCCTTCACCCATTGGATTGAGAATCTCATTAGAATAGTCATCACATTGGTCTTCGCATTGATTGTTAGTCCGAGTCCTCTTATTACCAACCATTGGGTGGAATAAAAGTAAAGTTAGTGGAAACACATAAATTATAATACGAGGACAAAATGTATGAAATATAAAAAACATTTCTTTTCTTAACTTATGAATATATAGGCTTCAATCTATTTTATCCATGATATACTTTCTAACATATATTCTTAGGGGATTTTTTTATTCCATTAATAATGGTTCATACAAAACATGTGAATTTACCAAAGCATATCTCTCTGGAGTGTTGTATCCAAGAGTGAAGCAAGGCATATTTTCGTGTACCAGGATACCCAAGGTCAATCCTGAAACTTCTTGTTGGAGTTTTCACTCCTAGTTATATTTGTCCTAGAGTCGCCTTTACCTGTTCGTATCCAGAAATGTATGTATTTTATTGATAAAACACTTACTCAATACTCACCAAAATTTAGGAATGTTTTTATTATACTTATTCTTTTATATAATGCTTCACTATGGTATTCAAATCCCAATCCCAAAAATATATAAACCTCCCTTTGATACCAACTTTAAAACCCTGCTTTTTATTACACACATAAACATGACTTATAACAAAAAATCTTCACATAATACCAAATAGAATACTGAGTGGTCTAGTGTCTTTATGTAATAGTAACATTACATAAAAACATAAAACATGAAACAAAACATCTTTATTGAAAACATTCTTTACAAGACCACTACATTTCCTCATAATTAGAATAGCTTGGGATAACCTGAGGACATGCATAAGAAAAAGGTAAGCTATAGAGCCTAGTAAGTGATTAAACAAGGAATAAGAATAATAATAAAATACATGTTACGAAATTGGAATATAAATGGATTATAAAATAACATTAATATAAATTCATGATATTGCATTATTATCATAACATGGAAATGTGGCAACAACACTTAACATGAAATTAGAATTAGACATGGCTCATTGCACATGGAGCATGAGTAAACCCTAATTGCACTTTAATTTTAATGAGTGAATGTTCATTTTACTTGAACTATAATGAAAAAAAATACTCATTTCACTTGATGTGTCATGATTCAATTCTTTAACCAATGCATTGGAGCTCTATCAGCGCGCACCCTTCTTAAACATTTCACTTCATGTATAAGTGTGCCACATGGATCAAACAACATGGAATTGTTAAACATGATCATTTCTTCCATTATAAAGGAATTTAGAATAAATAAATTAAACTATTTAAAAAATAAGTAAATGTTCATAATGTTGAATACCCATGAGAGTGAAGTGGGAATGGTATTCACTACACAATGACTTTGTCTTGGAAAATTGCGGTGCAATTTTAGCAGCAGAACGATGTGACATATAAACTCATAAAAATTGTTAATGAAGTTAAAGGGAGGTCTCATCATATGTACATGAAATGTACAGTAATGGGGTCATATATATACATGTAAAAAATATAGTAGTTGAATTAACATTCATAATGCAATAGAATTTCTTGAATGAAATGTGAAGAGAGAAATTCAATATGAAATTCCTGCATGGTAATGTGTGTACATGGGAGGCATTAATAAGTGAGAAAGGGGTATATCATCATTCAAAAATAAAATGGAAAGTATGGGGGAGGTGGGAAATCATACCTGGTCTTTTTTAATTATAAAAAAATGGCATAACAACATAAATAAATTTTGACAAAAATGAGAAAAGAATAAATCCCTTACATGGAATTGTGATCCGAAAGTCTTGTGAGAGGATTGAGTGAGGATTATTTTGAGCATGAGCCTCCTTGGGAGGATTCTAGAATGATTAGGGAAAGGTTTGGTCGAATTACAAAGGGTTTGAGTGAAGAGGAAGTGTGAGAAGGGTTGGGTTTATATAGGAATGGAGAGGGAATTCATTATTATTTAGGATTGGGTCACCACACATTAATCTAATCCAAACCAAAAACTAGTCCATGGTTTATGCCCTTGGTTTTAGAAATAGGGGTGTTGAAAAAAATATTTAATAAGGAAAATGGATGAACTTCATAAAATAATATGGTTTCATATGTGGAGGTGAGTCACACCCTCAAGGAAATCAATTTAAAAAACTAAAATGTTTTATAAGTCTGGGAGGGTGCATTAATGCTATGTAAATTAAATAAAACTACCCTAAAATTGCATTATTTGAATGTTAAAACATATAATGTCCAATCATAGTGTTTATATAATTGTATTACATCATTATTGGGTCATTATAATGTCATAAAACACATTATATATTTAAACAGTATATTATTTTTACCCAAAAATTCGACTGTCTCTGAATATTATAAAAAATTCATCATTGGATAATTTTGATGTCCTGATTCCAAAAATAGTATTAAATTTATATAAATAATTTTATATACTTGTGAATTTTTACTTTTAAAATATAAATCAATATTTATATAAAACTCATGGGTTTCGACATAAACAACTTTCTAACCGTAATTAAAATTACAATTGTATTCATAAAACTTATACGATCATTTATACATAAAAAAAATTAATTTAATGATAAAAATATTTTATTAAAATATTATTTAATTCAAGAATCCATTAATTTATCAAATTATATTTCTATGTTGAATATTAATTAGAAATACTATTTGTAATTTAAAAAGAATTTACATAGTAACAATAATAAAATGAATTGATATACTTTATTATATACAAAAATAATACAGAAAATCATAGTGCTATGGTATTGTTACATAACCCCATATAACACCCCCATAATACAGAAGGCTAAGGAGTGAGATGGTGATAGAGTCTTGTGGTTTCTCAGATAACATCGCTCAGGTGGTGATCTCTATTAACTTTTACATCTCTCATAGGTCGTTCTATTTGAGTTTAACATGTTGAGCTTAACATGTCAAATCCCAATGATGGCACCTCATTTCCAAGATCAATTAAATGGGTTTCATACAGGGAAAGTCAACTGGATGAGGCTATCACTAAATTTTTCTATGTAAATTGGATTTTTTAAATCCCTAAATTTATATAAATATTGTGATCATTGTTGAACAACTATATTTGCAACAATCAAAATTAATAATGTTATTTTAAAAATCCAAAATCATAACATCAAATAAGTTCATATGTTATATAACCATTTCATATAATAATATATTTAATTAGATCAAGAGGAATTTCCTTTATTAACAGGTTGGGTCCTTACACATTAGTCGGACCGATCATCATTTTTGAGATGAAATATATCATGAAATTTATTAGAAAAAGATTGAAAACAAATCAGAGTCTATATAAATCATAAAAAAAATCAGGGTTATTATAAATTGAAATTTGATGTAGGTGACTAGTTTTTCCCCAGAGCTTCATCTCACATGGGACAAAAGAATTTATGGAGTTAGGGTATTTTTTCACCTCATTATATATGCCCAATTATGATTTTTGAGAAACCTAGAAACTTTACTATCAATTAAAAAAATTAATTTCACAAATAATGTGTTTCATGATTCTAAACGAAAGATTCACTAGCCGAATCTGACCAAAATGAATCAATGGGTGATGTTTAAATTGAAAATGATGCCATAATGACTGAAATGTCTTTTTAGTTTTTCAACTGAAAATATGTGCTATTTCATGATAATGTGGACCCATTAGTTTATTGAAAATATATTGTAGTAGGGAAAACACTTATACATATTATTGTGTGGCTTTTTTATTAAACAATGTCATTTTATCATTACGGGTTGGTGAAAATTAACCTTTCTAGTGATCAAATAATTAGTAGTGGAGAATAACAATGCACACATTGGGTCATATGTATGTTTCTATCTTATCTTATTATATATATTTAATGTTTATAGAAGATTTTGGGAATTTGAGAGTGTAAATTTAGGGTTTATTTAGAAACATGTGAGGATGAGAGTTTAAGTTCATAGTTAGTAATAACTAGGTGATAACGATGAGATGTGGCTATGATGGTTCAAGTGTCGAATTTCACAATTTTGAGCATGGTTTTCCTAATTCTGCATGATTCTTGGAAAACCATGTGAGATGATAGATTTTTTTTTCAATGGATATCATTTTTATGTGAATGATTTTCTATCTATTTGGATATTCCTTTAAAAACCATGTATCATAGCTTTTATTGGATAGTTCCAATTAGAATGTTAGTGCATGGTTTGTCTGATAATGAAAACATACCATGAAACCCATCTTAAACCTCTTAATGTGGAAAATTATCTTGATTTACTTGATTTTCTCAATAAAATATCCCCAAAATCAATTATTATCTAAAACCAAACCCTCCTTAATACACTAAATGATTCATTTTTTAATAACATGGTGATCCTAAATGAATATTTTGTGGGGCATGCTGTATTTTCCACTAAATTTATCCTCTTATATTTATATATTCTCATGAGTTCTTATCCTTTTGTTTATATGGATCATAAGGGGATATTATTTTCATATCAATGGAGTTTTATGGGGAATTAATAGATTTTCTTTTAGATCTATTCTTATAGGTAAGATATCTATTTTTCCACATCATTGAATTTAATAGAAACATTGTTTTTATCCATATTGTTATAGGTGTTTCTATCTTATGTCCTATCAATTTATGTGAATCTTTTTTAAGATCATATTAAGTTTTAATTTATGAAAATGATAATTTGAAAAACATGGCAGATTAATTTGATCATTGACATCTATTTATATGTTTTCTAAAAATGGGTCTTCATTCAAAATATTTTCGACACACATGATTGATCGATGAATTGGATCAATGAATAATTAAAATTAAATAATGGCGTAAATTATAAAAAATTAGTAAAGTTAACTTGTATGTTATTTATTAAACTGATTTTAATTTTAATTTTAATATAATGACTGTATTTATGACATTTAGGACATAGGGGTATAGGGTAAATAATCGAAGAATGAAAAACATTACTGGTGTAAACTATCTATAGGGTAGGTTCCCAAGATGTCATGGTTTCTAGTGGGTTTATTGATGTGGGGTCACAGATTCTCAAAAATTATGATTCACTTGTTTTTTTGAGTGTCCTGTTGTGTGTCTTAGTTTTGTATGAAATTATGTATGTTTTATTCAAAGGATTATGTGTGTTTATGGTTTTCCTAGTGTTTTGGAAGAAGTGATTCATGATGACTATAATGAATTATATATTCTATCATTACATGATTTCACACTAGTTTGATCATCATTGTTTTATATATGAGGATTTATTTTGAAACAACACAGACTTTTTGACTGATAATTGCTTCCAAAAAATGTGGGTCATATTATTTTTTACTCAAAAAAACAATATCCCATTAATAAATAATTGAGTATAATTGATTGGTGACCCTTAGAATTGAATCATTATATAACTGTTGGTCAATTATTACCATTGGTCAATATGACTATTTGAATCTATACCCATAAAAATAATTTTTCCAAAATAATTACAGTTTATAAGTATATGCGAAAAGGGGAGATTAATACAAAAAGAAATGTTGATGGTCTCATCTAGGAGAGATATGTCGGTCGATGTCCATTTATTAGAAGTTAGGTGGGATGTAGAATTTTTTGGATTAAACTTTACACAGAATAAGTTTAGATCAACAGGTGAGGCCTAAATGAAATATATTATAGGAGAAGTTCATGTTAATGAAAATTACCACACATGCAATATTATCCAAGCATTCCCCTGAGTCTATCACTCTCCTACACCACTCCCATATGTCATATGATGGTGTTATAAGGTTTTATGTACTATGGCCTTAGTTAAATATTGTATAATCCCTTTTTATAATCGATATTTTTATTCCATCACATCCATTTTTCAAATATTGTTTCTTAAAAATATGAAAAATTTGATAGATTTATTTTTCATATAGAAATTTCACTTTTTAGAGAATATATAATTATTAAAATAAATTAGTAAATTATGATTAATTTTTTTAATTAAATATTTATTTAAAAAAACTCTTATATAAATTTAAATTATTTAATAAAATTATATTTTTAATATGAAAGAAATATTACTATAAATTTTACTATGAGTTTTATATCCGCTATTATTTTTAATAATAATGGATTTTTATATTAAAATTTTATATTTTTCATACATAAGAAATTATAATGATAATAACAATAAATTTATTTTATTAAATTTATTTTATGTATGTTATACCCTTTTCCCATCACTTTTTAATGTATTCTAAAACCATGTATCTGACCCATTAAAATGGTGATTTTTCTTCTCCAAATTGCTATATTTACCTCAATAAATTCATTTATATTCTTTATGTGAACACCTGAATCAGTTTATCTTCTATGTGTTTTAAGAAATATTTATAATTTATTTATTTTATTATATAATTATTATACATAAAACCCTATTTCCCTTTCTGTGGGTAATAAGTTACATAATGATCATGTTTTTAATAACTTTTTAAATCTCGACGATTTTTATACGAAACACATTTATTTTTTTCTTCCTAAGTTATTTATGAAAATTTTTTATGATATATGTGGATAAAATTCATTAATATGTATTAATAGTCATCCCTAATATATTTCTAATACATTGGGTAATGAGTTTAGTCTCTATAAATAAAATATTTTACGATACCTTAGTTAATGACCTTGTTAATGTTTACGTCACATCAGTGAATGAACATGATGATATGATTATTGATGAATTAATTAAATGTGGAATCCATATTTCCATGTAATTATTAATTTTATTTTTTCATATTATATGTACAATTTTCATTTTCTAATTCCTTTATGATATTCTTCACGTTCTTATGGATAATTGTTAAGATCACTTGTAAATTATTTCTATTTATTTCCCTTGTTGGGATTTGTGATAACCCCATTCCAATGATGTAGCTTCATAGGTTATGAGATGTAGTAAGTTTATCTATGATTAACCTTTCAAGAATAATTTCAATTACTTTTAGTTAATGTTTTTAGTTTTCATTCAATATGTACATAATTTCGAAGACATTTTCCCTAAAAGATATTCTAAATGGATAACTATGTATTATGAAATTGAAAACATCTAAAATAAAAAGGTAGAATTATATATATGGAATAAACGGATTGTTATGTTATTTATGGAAATTAGGATTATAACACTTTAGGTATTATCCTATAGAAAATTTTAAATAAATGAAAACATCTTTTTATTTTGATGAAACGGTATGTAAGTGGTTTATATGAATTGAATTCTCTATCTAGATATGAAAATTTAACATTATATTAGAACCAATGTACCTAGGGGTAACAAATCTAACATAGTCTGTCAATCATTACATGGAGTAACCTGGTACTTGGAAATTATCTTTACTATGAATCGGGTTTGACACTCCAAGCTGATATTTTTTGGGTAATGACATTCTTGTACAGACCATTATAAAGTGTATAAAGATAATGTAAAACTTTTATAATTAATGGAGTATAACATCCTATAAACATTTAATTAGATGATATTCATATTATTATTTCCATTATAATTAATTATATTGATCAATAAGATAAAATTTTAAGGTTACAATTTCTTTGATGGAGGAAGAATGTGACCACCCAAACATTTTGAATGATAATTGTTTTCTAGAAAATGCGTGATATATTAATTTTTACGCAAAAAACAATATATTTATTTAAAATTTATGTGTGTATAATTAAAATTATATGATAATATTTAAACTGTTATTATACCATGAGTAAATTATGATGATTGGTTAATATAGAAATTTAAATATATACTATTAATAATGATTTTAATATTATAATTACTATTTATAAGTAGAAATGAGAAAGGAAAATTAATATTGAATGACGAGTTGATAGCCTCATCCTGTAAAATAATTTAATTCAATAATCATTTAACAAAACTTGGGAGAGAGGCATAATCTTTGGTATTTTCTCTTGACCATGACCAGGAGACAATCTTTAACAAGTGAGGTTTGAACAAAAACTCTAATGGTAGAAGTTCAAGTTAGTGGAAATTACTACTCTAGAAATGTTAGCTGAGCTACCCATAAGTCTATCACCATCATGAAGCTCACCCTTAAGTCATTTGTGCATGATATAAGGGGACTAGTTTTGATGCCTTAGTTACTTAATTTATAATCCCTTTTAAAAAATGAATTTTTTTTCCACGAATTCCATTTTGAGAATTGTTTTTAAAAAATATTTAAAATTTAATAAAACGATTTTTTAGGTAGAAATTATTCTTCTCTAAAAATATATAATTATTATAATAAATTAATATATTTTTAACAATAATTATTTTAATGAAATATAATGATTAAAACACTATTATTTTCATTTAATTGAGAAAATAATTTTTTTTCAAGTGTCATAAATTTTACTAGGTATTTTCAATATGCTATTATTTTTTGTAAAGAAGAATTTTTATATTAAAAAGATAAATTTTGTCATACATAGGGAACTATTATGAATAAATAAACACAATTTTTGAAACCATCACATTGGAATCTGGTTAGAGTGATTTTTTTTGGAATTTTCTAAAATATTATGTTTTTTGGTTAATATTAGATAAATAGTTTCTGGTTTTCTGTATGTTTAATGAAATTATTAAGATATATTAAGTGATATAAAATGATGGAAAAATATTTTGGATTAAAATAGAATAATATTTGACCCATGTTTCCAATAAACTAGGAAAATACCATGGGTGATCCCCTAGTTTTTCAAATACCACTACTGATTAGTCTAAGGAAATGAATAAAACAATCAACACATTTTCCTATAAATACCCACCACTTTCTACATTAATTTTTACTCAAAATTAATCATCCATGAATGTATGATATTTTCAACTCCCAATGATTCCTTCCATGATTTATTCAAGCCATAATGTTTTCAATCATCATGTTTTCAAGAGTTACTCATTAAGCTAAGGGAAATATCAACTTTTCTTTTCCATTCATGTTTTTTATGTGGAATGTACTTAAAATGTCCATACAATGTTCTTATGCATATTTTATTCTATCCCTTTAAGTATTAATAGTATTTTATGAATAGTATACCCTTATCCCCGCTCATTTTTATGTTTTTTAAAACTGTTTTTCTGACCAGTTATGCTTCCAATTATACAACTCAAAATTTATCAGTTTTTCAAAAAAAAAAATACTATTATTTTAATTATTATTTATAACCAAATAAATTTATTTTGATTAATAATTCACCAACATGTATAAATTAATTAATTTATTTGAGAATACAAAAACGTAAAACCCTAATTCTATTTCCATATGTTATAAATGTCATAGTGTTCATGTTTTTATGAACATTTAAAAATGATATGATTTTTATATGAAACAAATTTATTTTACTCACCATGGTTTATTTATAAAATGTTTCATTAGTATCTATATAAGTAAAATTAACTAATACATATTAATGGTTCAACCTAATTGTTCCTCAATTCATTGGGTAAATAATTTAATCTCTAAAGATGACATATTTTACGATACCTTGTTGAATAAGATTGGAAATTTTTATAGCACCTCAGTGACAAACCGTGGGATATGATTATTAATGACACATTTAAATGTTTTTGACACATTAAAATATAATTATTTGTGTTATTTTTTCTATGATTTATCATTTTATCCCATTCTCATGCCATAATGATATTCTTCACATTCTTATTGATAATTCTCAAAATCACCTGTAAACTATTTCCCATGCTTTCCCTTACTACGCATTATTCTCACTTACATCCTTTTATAAATGTCCCCAAGTTATGTGATGCATTAAATGTACATAGGATGAAGCATTGAAAAATATTTGTATGTGGTTTCAAGGAATGTTTTTAGTTTTTAGGAAATATGTTCTTAATTTCAAATACACTAAATCTAAAAGATCATCTGAACTAGTAAATGTGTATTATGTTATTGAAAAGTTATCTAATAAAAATATAGGATGATATAGATAATGGGAGTGGGTTCTTCAATTGTTTTTCAAGTATTCTCATCGGGTTTATTATTTCTATAATTCATTGAAACACTGAATGGTTTCAACATCCATACCATAACACATACCTACTTTCCAAAGGTAACTGGTCCTATGGGTGTTCAGACCAACAACTATTAAGAACTCACACTATTCTAGGGTATGGGAGGCAGTGCTCATCAAAACCTTTTGGGTGGAATTATTTCATTTAATGGGACTCTAATATATATTTAATATATTATCACGAGTATTTTCCTAATAACATTGTGGAATTAGTAATATTAACAAAATGATCAGGTGTTGAATCATTGCATGTTTAAATGAAGGGTTTCATTAATGGGATCATCTATAGGTATCCAAATATCTTTATTATTTTCATATTATTCAAAATAAATGAGTATATTTTTTAATTTTTAATCCATATAAAAATTCACCAAATAGATTACTATTATACTGGGAGACTATTGGTATTTTGAGGAAGGGATTTACCCTTTATGAGGTGTCCTATGTATCATGTTTATAATAGGAAAAAAATCACATAGTTATTTTAAAACATGCAATTTAAAATCATATTAAAATAAAATATTTGACTGATCTTAGGAAATGAGTGTTGATATTGAAACATATAAAGGTTTTATACATAACATACATATAAAAAGAAATAGATTCATCATTTTTAATCCTCCATTAACCAGTTGATGGGTGGTGAATAATAATTAATTCCTTATAGGGTTATTTCCACAAGATTCACCATTATAATACCTCAAGAAAAATTCCATTGTATAGGTTCAGTTGTATCTTGTTTCAAAGTGGTTATTACAGCCTGAGATTTCCCTGGCAGGGAAAAATTAATTATTTTAGTGATATAGTAGTCTCAAATCACTAATCCCACATGTACAATTCTAGGTGTGAGGAAAAACAGAAAACAAGTGACCAGTCATACTGAATATAAATTTGAGACCCATGTACTTTGGAATCCCTAGAGGATCTTTTGATGTGGATTTTTTCTATAGTATGGAATCATACATATCATATCGATTGTAGGAATAGAGTCCCTATGGATGAATTCACTACCTCACACACAGATCGGTTAGAGGGACTTGATTGTATGGTTAGGGCATACACATAAAGGGGTTCCAATGTATTAATGCACTACATTTCCTCTACTATATGAGAAAATTTAATAGTATTATAGGATAATTTAATCATATGGGATAATGGTATTTGGGATATATATATAGATACTTACAATAGGGTGGATAACCATTGGAGCTTAGGCCGTAGAAATAAATCACATATATAATTTTTTAACAAGAATCAGTCTTCTAGTAGTTTAGTTCAGGGAACATCTAAATATGTATAACAGATGATGTTATCATATACATGTTAGTCTTTCAAACATGTCCTATGTGTATGAATGAAATGGATGTACTGTCAAATTTGGATTCATATGAATTAAGTATACATGTCAATGATTTGTCACGTGTTTTTTTTCAATGTATGGTGGATTATCACATTACATGTTTTCAATAGAGTAGGGCCTTAAAGTGATCAATACAGATATTTACAAGGGTATCTCATGATCATTAATATAATTTCATAAGGCTTTAAAATCACATTGAAAACATATGTGATGGATTTGAAATGGTATGTGAGACATGTCTAGAGTACTTTGAATGACTTGTTTGACATGTCAATAAGACTTTAGATTACTTGGGATACATGTCTAGAGGACTTCACAATACAAGAAACACATTCCTAGAGGACGTTTCACAACATATTTGACATATTATAAAACTATCACATGATCTTGATTGATAATGTTAACCAGATGATTCCATAGTTGGAAAATTATTATTTTAATATTTTCATAAGTTAGCCATCATTTTTTTTCATAAATTTTTCAATATTTTTCAAACATTATCTTATTGAGGGATTTCATGGCCATGTAGACTTGGGGAAATTCTACCATATAATCTAGGTGTAACAAAACATTTCCTACACATGATCAATAAGATGATCTAGAAAAGAACATATTCATGTGATATAATTCATGAACATTTTTTCAAGGCATTACCAAGTTCAATACCATTTTGATCTCATGATTATATGATCCTCGATGTTCTCAATTATATTATCTTATGGGTATAATCAAAGTCTCATATGTGTTATTATATTCCAAATGGGAGGAATTTATAGCCCTACCCCCATAGTTATATCACATGATTCATGAGATGTATTTCAAAGATACGTTTTGGAGTCTAGGAAGGGATAATCACATCACTGTCTTCACAAGATCCTATTGCAGGTCATCCATGGCCTATCATGATAAAGAAAGAAAGGATGAAAATTTCACCATCATCATTTTTATTAGGCCTATATATTATCAATAGGTTTTGTAAATTAATGTTGAAATATAAAAAAGACTTCTTAATATTATGATGGATTTTCATAGGCCATTTATGTGGCTATGCTATCTGGTTAAAGGGACTTTGCGAGATCAAATTATCTTATCAGGACGACCTCTATGAGTATGATTTTGCATGTTGAAGGGTCTTTGTTTGATCAATAGTGATAATAAGAGGATCATAACCCATTCACATGATAATCATTTTATATTACCTTCTTTATATTATTCTTCCTTTTATATTTTATTATTTCTATATATTAAATTGATTGCAGCCTTTTCTCATTGGTTTTCTATTAGATCATGACATGATTAATAGAGTTTCTTGTGTTGTTCATGTGTGATTTATCATGAATAGTACTTTTTTTATACAACACATGATTATACTAATATCTTAAAGGGATATTGAAATATTAGGATCAAATATACAAGATTATTAATGAGAATAGGTCACCTATAGAGGAGGATTTTTCATGAACAAAGAGACTTCTTTTAGTCCATTCATTAAATCAGAAAGTTCTTTCAAACGCCATAAGAAATTAGAAGATGAAATTATTAAGGACCTTCGGGTGATCAATAGTGATCCTAGGGGGAATAAAAACAGTTATCATGAAAAAATTAGTATCTTTGAAAAAAAAGTATCCAAATACCTTTTCTTCTTTATTTTCTTAATTTACAAGGGGCATCAACTGATTAATAGGCATCTATTTCGAGATATTTCACATGATCAGATGATATTTTTATAAAGAATTCATATAACCATCTATTCTTGTTCTATTTTTTCATTAGGATAGGAGTTCTTATTATATTTGATTCAAATTGTCATCAATAGATTATGTTAGGGACATGACCCATATTAATGAAATTCCAAGGTTTACGCAATAAAATGTCATTATAGGGGTCACACAAATCAAATGATCTAGCCACATTATCCTCATATAGCCATGTTGATCATTTTTTTTGAGAGAATAGTACCCATGATTTAAGTATTTATTCAATTATTAAACCATAGATTCTCATTTGGTGGTGTTAATAAAATGAAACCCCTCGGGAGTGAGGTCATCTATGTCATGGACTCAGATATAAAGAATGAAACACCCATGAACGTCCTTATAGATTTTTTATTTGTATCTCATGTTGAATATTGTATTCCAGATAAAAAAATTTACTTCATAGAGAATCCTATACATAGTGTAGTGGGGGAGCCACTTATTCTACAACTTGATCGAAATCCAGAGCCCCAGTGATTCATTCCATAACATGATTTCTTCACAAGACCTTTGTAAACAGATCTATTTTGAATGACCTATTTGGAAGAACATATCAAAATATTTATTCACAGGACCACTTAGTGTGATATTTCCATAAGACTAGTTTTACTTTAAAATCATTCCAATGAAAAAATGTTATTAATTAAATTTCTTTGAACCTTTTCATGTTGTATTGGCGGCATAGCTATTCAAAAGTATTCATTAGATCTATTGGATCAATAAAATAGTCACTTTATATTTACGCGCTCTAGATGACCATTTTAGTGTCATTTGATCAACTGGATTACTACAGATCATGAGGTTTCAAGATACTCTATAGGCTAGGTGATTCCCATGATGCTACTATGGTCTCATGATTTGTGAGACCTATATCAGGTAATATGATCATGAATCATGTATAGTCCATGTTATTCATAGGATTTTTTTGAGTAATGAATCTATTTTTGGGGGATTACTTTCCTATCCAAAATGTGTTCTTTGTTATTCTACATAGGCATTCTAGTTGGAAGAAATCTTCCATTTTGACTAGACTGAGGGATCTAAATGATTTTAATCAAAATTCAAATCCTCTGTATAATAGTTTATTTGAAAATGATGATTTGAATTTTATTCTACATTGAATGATTTAGAGCTTCCCCCTATCACGCTGACTTTGTTTTTATAGATTTGTCCAACTGTATGATTCAACTATTCTTTCAACCAATCACAGTATTCCATCTTACTAGTTATTATATTTCCTTGACTGTATAAAAATGAAAATGTATATGGATTTTCAATTGAATGTCACCCAACAAACGATATTATCATATATTTTCTATAACTCCCCTCAGGGTCCACATAGTTGTGATCTCACCCATCGTCCAATTTTTCAATGTTATTTTAGTATACTCATCTCCTCCTTAAATACTCTAAGAATTGGGAAGTGGCTTTATTTCGAATTTCTAACCTATACTATCTTCTGGGATTTTTGGGAATGATCGTAATGGGATAGGAAAAGAATATTGAAATTTTGTGACCATTTATATGTTATTAAACTCTATGAGGACACTTTGATTTATTATTTCACTGTTTATTACCAGTGAAAACATCATATTGTGATTATTATCCATTAGTTCCAAAGAACTAATTAATTATATATTTATCATGTTTATTTAAGGATTCATATTTGAGAAATTTACAGGATGTGAGGGATATCTTCTCTTAGGGAGATGTATGATGACTTTATTCCTACATTGGACACTTGGGATGATCCCACAAAAACTATAATCACGGAAGGGTAAATTATTATCATCATGAAGGGGAATTTGAGGAAGGTTCTAAAACAACTCTCAGGGAATTACATTGTAGATATGATCAACATCTTCATCCGTTGTAGTATTACCTGACCAACCAATATACATACTCATTAGTTCACATCAGAACATTTTCACCATTGTATATACACATATAATTATTTTCATTAGGATTGGAACAATAAAAATTGGGGATAATGAGTGAAACCATATGTATCCCCATGCCTCTGGATAGAAGGGGATTTTATATAATTTTAAATGGATTTATTTTCTTTACTGGGGATACACACTTGTGAATTTGGGTGGGCACAGTAGCGGTGGAAACTACGTTAGAAGAGGGGATGCCTATTTATATATTAATTATGACTCATTCACACCTTTATAATCTTCTTTTCTCATATATAGAAAGCTAATTCCCCTTATAGTATTGTAATCCCCTTCTAGTTCTTATATGGCTATATATGAGATATTTTATGATGTTATAAATACCATAAAACCAATGGGATCCAAAATTCATTATTTCATACATTGTTGTTGAATGTCTATAGGGTTGAGGACATACCAATAGTTCCTAATGAGGTTATTGGAATGTTAAACCATCATATGAATTTTATCTTCTTGAATATTCTGCACTTCAAAAAATAATTTTTGGCAACGTCAGTTTCTATCTTTATGAGCGGTCATATAAAATCATTTCATGAGATGGGGTTATTATAGTTATTGTTTATGACCTGATTATTGGTTATCCATATACCCAAAATTTGTTTTCCCATAAATTTGGCTATATTAAACGGGTTTATCCACACTCATAAGCTGGTGTGCGTGGATAATGACATCTACATCTTATCATCCAATAATGGAATAAACTGGTGCATGAAGACACAAATGATAATATTATTCTTCCGGCCATAACCACTCATGTATTTATATTTTATTAAAAGTCATATTAATTGTTAGAAAACTATTTGAAAATTTTCTAAATATATTGGGTCGTCATGTGGTCAAACCCTGTGCTTCACTACTCCTCTTATCTACATTAAAAATATAGCTATTTCAATATTTCAGTGAACCTCTATGGATGTGATATTGTAAAATTGAAAAAAAATATTATAGGGAAATTATTTTCAATGTTATGGTGTATTGATTTTATTGATGGAAAATGTATTAATTGATAGGAGATTGCACGAGTCTTCTTCTTTTACTTCTTTTTTATCTCCCACTTTAAATGTTTCCACCCTGATGGATATAGGTAAAAAAGAATACCAATGAAAATATAGGTACAATATCCATGACATGATTTCCATGACTCCCTAGGAGGAGTTCTGTGTCCACAAATATTTTTATCGCCATCACTTTTCATGATCTAATGAAAGGTGGCCATGATATCATTATATTGAATTATATAATTTTAAAATTTTTTATAACCTATAAAAAATAATCAAGTATCAAGGGGGGAATTAATTTTTTTTGAAGATTGGACTCCTCTTTTTTAATTAAGAAGGGATGCTTCAATGGTTTTGGATTGAACATATCATATTATCTCATAGCCACATTCTCATTTGGATGAATTAATAGCACCTATAGAAAAATAGGAGGAGATCACAGTAAAAAAAGTATGATCTCTTAACATATTTATCCTTATTTTTGTATACTATTAAAGGAAATGGGGAATTTTCTTGTTTTGTTATAACTATTTATTCTAAATATGTTACAGAATAAGTGAGGGTAGATGTATATTTAGTTCTCAACATACACTTCTCGCAAGACGTTTGAGGATTTGGAAAACATAGTCAATTGAATGTTATTTTAGTATGATTAAAATTATTTTATGATTTAATCCTTGGCGGGGATCATGAATTTGATTATTTCCCCTTATTCTGCAAATTATTAGTGAATAAATCATATAAAACATACATGATTTTGGTCATAATTCATAAATTCTACATATAACTGAAATTTTATTTATTTTATATTGTATAAATAATCAACGATACATATACATTTTATGATACCATGATAACCCATATTCTGGGATTTAAATGCTCATAACAGATATTTATGGATAGTTTCTCATGAATACTCACCAACCTGAGATTCCACATTAATGTATCTACTCCATTTGTCCTAGGATAACCTGGTTAAAAAGGATATTCTGGGTATGATACATCTTTGTGGGAGAGAAATCTAATTTTACATGTGTTAATGAAACATTTGAGAATAGAATAATTTCTCAGGATGAATAATGATATTCATAAACATTGTATCTATAACACCCTAAGATTCCATGATATGCTTCTCTTTGAATAATTCAATTGTATTTGTCGTATACAAATTCGAGTTCTAACACAACAGAACCACTCAAAATAGTCGTTATGAATAGTAATACCCACTTTCTAAAATTTTATAAATTTTATCATTCAAAATGGACTTAATTTTTGGATTCGGAATTTCGAAATTTGCATAGGGTGAATTTTTTGTTTTTTTTTAAAACATTCAATTTTTAATGAATAGTGAAAAACAATAAGTTATAGTATAAAACAGAATTTGTTATTATATTTAAACTTAGTTTAGGTCAAAATAGATACTTAATATATATATAATTTCAATGTAATTCATTGCAGTTAGTTTATAATAATTTTTGATATATGAAAATTTTATTGAACTTTTCACCATCTTTTACCCACCTACTAGGAGAATTTAAAAATTCACATAAATCATAATTTTACCGCTTCTGTGAGTAAAATTTAGAAAATACAAGAGACTTAGTTAATATCAAGGAGTAAAATGTGGTCCAAAAAGATAAAAATAATATTTGGTGAATTGTAACTTTTTACTTTCATTTACCACTGTTAAAAGTAAATAGGGTATTTATGGGAAAAAATGACATTATTATTACCGTAACACAAGTCCTAATTCTATTTTATAAGAATAATTCGACCAAAAACAACCTTAGGAATAAAATATGAACAGATTTGGTCCACTTGGATTAGATTAGGACACTTATTATTATTTATTTAAGGAAGAGTTCAAAGAGTTAAAATCAAAGTTTAATAACTAAAACATTTTTAATATAGGTTTTTATATAAGATAAATTTGAATATAAATATTCATTAGAAAGATAAAAAGATTTCCTACATAATGATACTTTATTTATATCTTTGTAGACATTATATTATTTAATTTATTTAAGACACATTGATGATGTAGTAATTACCTAATTAATGAAATATTAAAATAATTGATATTATAAATAGCCAACTAATAGTAATTTGAGACTTTTTATGAATTACAATTTTTATATATGTTAATATGACATTTTATGGTTGGTTAGATTAATTTTTTTCGAAGTAAAAATGCTTTTATGAATTTAGAAAAATCAAAATACCAAATAGTTTTAAAATTGACATAAAAGTGTTTTTAAAACAAATATTATATAATTATTTGATATTCTATTAATAAAAATATAAGGTTTGGCCAAAGGACTAATATAATGATAATAGTATCATTAATAAACCACTAGGGGTTTACTTGGTAGTATATAGTAGGTTTATAACCAAATATTGTAAAAATATAAAGAGACATGGTAAATGTCAAACACTTTAACTAAGAGTTAAATCTAAAAGATAATGTTAACATAGTGACCCAAAGCTGTCTAAAACCTATTGGTTGAGTGGTTTTTGACCCATCCTGACCATAGAATTTAGATAATCTATTTTTAATACATTTTAAACTGAATATAATTTTATTATAAAATAATATTTCTAGCTTTTCCTAAGGTTCCCCTCACCCCTCTTAAAAAAAGGCACTCCCCCTCTCTCTAATTCACAACTTCCAAGCTATTTGTCTCAACCAAAATCTGCCCAAATACCATCTTAACTATCCTCCCTTCATCATAGAGGCATTCCATTAGTTAGAAATCCATCTTAAAGATCCCTTTTGATCAAATAAAAATGAAGAACCCGAAGAAGATGTTATAATTTCACCACCCTCTTTCAAGTTGTTTTCTTCTTCTACTTCCCCTTTCATTGTTGTTACAATTATAAAATAATAACTCCGTTATATTATATATACTATGATGTTATTATATATATTGTACAACCATATTAATTATACTATACATCCTTTGAATGACATAACACCAAACGTGCGTATGTACGACTTACCATCTCCACGTCGTGGTGTAATTGATATTAAATACATTATTATTTGTAAGGATATAATAATGATGTGAAATTAATGTAAATAATAATTATAACCTGATAATTATTCTTTATGTATGATATACTATCAAATTGTATAATATTATAATATCAGAAGAATGATATTTTCGCTAGTGTGTACGTACGGATTACCGTCTCCACGAACGCTATGAGATTCATTCCCCATCATATACATTCAAGAATAATTTTCATTTCATGATTAAAAATAATGTTTAAAGACCTGATATCATTGTCGATATTAATATTATACATCCCATCCATAAAAAATATGACTCAAATAATAATTAATATAAAGTAAAATGAATCTGTTAACACGCCAAACGACTATAATACTAAGATATTTTTATCAAATCAATGATAAAAGATCATATATGATATAATATTAATGTATATGATTCTTGTATAATTTAATAAAAATTATTTCACCATTAAACTGGAGGTTAACCTACCCTCGACCAATGAAAAATCAAGGAAAGTGTTTTTTTCACAATCTCTTCATTATCGAAGGTTATTTATACATATTTATCTACTAGGACCTCTTTATCATTCCCATCCATGTTTCTTAAAATTGTATTTCAAAACATTTTTAATATTTTATAGAATATAGTTTAAATTCATTTATAACCATGTATGCCTTTTTATAAGATGATTGTAAAGGAATCTTTTCGTTGTTTTCTAAATATTGTCCTTTTTTACAATTTCGACAAAATTAAGGTAAAAATGTTTTTTAAACTTATACGGTGAGTGTGGCTATTTTCCACCATTATTAAATCGTAGAAGATTCCCTTACAAGAATATAAGAGTATTTTCAGTGTAAATGTTTTCTTTTATAATTATGTGACTTTTAAATGATTACAAAAAATAGATATTTCTCTCAAATAGTGTTGATTTCACCTTTTTCAACATCCTTTAATATATTTTAAGCTTATTTGAAGTTGATTTATTATGATACAAATCATCCGTATTGTGTTGAAGGTTTTTTGATATGTTTGAATGTGGATGTGTTATTTTTTATACTATTCATGGTTTTTGGAGAATGTATTGAGATTTCGTATGCTAGTTTTAATACGAATGTTTTTGATATGTATAAAACTTTTCATATGAGGAAATTCATTGGACTTAGTAAGTAACGGGTGGATCCCAATATACCTTCTCGATGCATGGGTATGTCTCAAGAGAAAAACTAGTGTCTTGGAACAAGGCCTTGAAAAAATATTATTAGTAGGCTTGGTACAATGAGTTGACATTGTGGTTACGAATGTCTGGTATTATGCATTTCATTATTATGTAAATGGTCATTAATATTGAATGTGATTATTTGACTAGTAGAATATCTATGAGAATAAGTAAATAGCATTATTTCATTTTATTATTTCCATATTATGATGAAGTTCAAGTTTAAAATGACTTTTTAGTTATAAATTGCCTTAAATGTTTATTCTTGTTTATGAATGTTTTTGATATATTGTTATCCTTAGTGAGCATCTGAGCTCACCCCTTTCTATGTTTTATTTTTCCCAGGATGTGAAGAAGTATTTAATGACTGACCTGCAGGGATAGTCTGAGGGGATATGAGTGTGGACTCTGGAGAATATGTTGTTTTAGTTTTTTACTTTATGATGTAATGTAATACTTATGAATGTATCTGGTGATTCCACAGATACAAAACTAATCGGACTGTGGAGACTTGATCTTTTGTGATCATGCCAATGTTCTGTAATAATGCACCGACTCTGGGAAACTAGAGTCGGGGAATTACAATATCTTCTTATTTATAGTTATTCAGTAAAATTATTCTCGATTAAATTATGGAAAAAAATAGTGGGTATAGATTTGTTTTATTCATAGGATTCCCTCTTATATGATTTCATCCTGACACGTTGTATGCCTCTTCCAATTTTTGGGCTCCCATTATTTCTTGGATCCCACATATTGGAAGTGTATTGAGTAGAGGCTCAACTCTTTCCTATGGTTTCCTTTTTAGGTTATCAACCTGGAAAACATTTTCCTTTTTTAGTAAGTGATTTTATAGTCTTTAAAAGTATACCTTTTTTGTTGTAGTTTTAGGTCTTCCATTACGGATCTTCACCTAGTATTGTTTAATGTATTCTAGCTCAAATCAACTTTTTTTAGTAATTAATGGTGAATTTTCATGAGGGTTTAAAGGAACCTGAATCATGATGAATACATTTTCATTTAAGGTTATCCCACCATGAATTATTAATTTATTTTATATAGAATGATTGTTTCTGAAGGGTTATTGCACCCAATGTTATGGTTTAAAATAAATAGGATGAATGTTTATGATGAGATTTGGTAGCATGAATGCTTTACTTAATGGTCATTTATATATGTATTAATACTAAAAATCCATGTCCCCATAGATAGTTTGAATATGGGAGGTGTAAATCATAACCCATAAGAATGAATTGATGAATATGTAATGGTGTTGAAATGCTGAGGATGAAAATAATATCATAAGGTGTTGAGTTCCACAATGTGTTATTACATATCTTAATGATTATAAATCCTTTTCTATGGTTAATATATGACTCTAGATGGTAGGTGAGAATCACTTATGAATAGGCCTATAAGGATTACATGATTTTCTAATGGGTATCCAAAATATTTTTTATTGTACATGGAAGATTTTGTAAGACAAAAATGTCTTGATAATGAACTGGGTTTGGTAAAATAGCCATCCTTTAAGGGTTATGGAACCTAGAGAAGTTTGAATGTTTTTTGAGAGGTTCGGGATAAGTTCATTGTTTTTTTGTGTCATGAAATGTAGGTCACAAAGCTGGTTATGGAATAGAATTTCACATTGCTACATTCTAAAATGGTTTAATTCATAGTGATGTGACATTGAGGATTTCATATCCCCATGAATATTTTGGTAATGGTGAATATAAATTATGATCTAGTATTATGTGAGTAACCAAGATTTACAATTTTAAGGTATATGTAAACCATTATTGACGGTGGAATATCTTATTAAAACCAATCCAGTCTATAAATCCTTTATTTAAAGGGGTCCTTTTGGGAATAACCATCCCCTAGGCCCATATTCATTGATAGATTTTAATTAGACATTAAATAGTATAAGGGTCCTTTAAGAGTAACTTTTCCCTATTAAAAATTTACATCAGTGATGATGAAATAGAAAGGGGGGACAAGGTCCATGTGTTTTCAATATATGGATACCAACTATAGGAATTGGTTGTGTCAGCTCATAAAGAAAATACATGAAGGTGATTTTTGTAAAATGTTATATTAAAATGAGTTAGAGCACCGTAAACATTGTTTCACCACATCGTTAAAATGTTATCATTTGAAGGATATGTGAAAAATTATCACTCTATCTGTTACTAAGAATAGGGGTCCAAAAAATATTGAATTGATTTTTTCTATGGATACAATGTTTTCCATATAACATTTATTCGTGATTTATATATAATATAAAATTTTACTAACATCTAGATATGATGAGTTTAATAATACAATACATGACTTTTTATAAGGCCACCTATCGTATGATTTCATCCTAAAATGTTTAACATCGATTACACTATATTTTTAGTTTTTTTCTATTTGAAAATTTAATGGATTAAGTATATGGTCATGCAACATTGACCGAAGTGTATCCAATTTAAAGTCTTAGTGTATGTAGACTTTGTATAGAAATTTTACATAGTATCACAATTAGAATATTCAGAATAAATATTACTACGACAACATTTTTCGAAGGAGAGGATAGTGCTTTAAATGATGGATCAAGGTTTTTAGGTTGTAAATAAGGATATGTTACCATCATGAAGGGGTTGATTGAAAACTCTATAAGTTGTTGGGTTCTTCCATTGTAATTTTAGGATCTGAAGGATCATAATGTAAATCATGTGATACCAATATTCCTTTGGTTTGTAAGACAAAGAATTTTTGCAGATCCACCAATTACATGGATAATAAGAGATAAATACTTTCCATTGATGTGGTAGTGAATGGTTTGAGCTAACCCAAGGTGATTAATACATGAATTGTGATTTATTGGTTTTGGGGTATAAAAGATAATGGAATCACATCATTCTCTAGCTGACTGGGGTCCTGCACTTCTGGTCCTTTGGTAAGGAATGACGATGGGTGTTGGTATATAAATATTATCTTCATTTTGTGGGACATATCTATTTTAATGTTTAACATCCTAGGACATGGTTGTTTTCCATTCAGTTTAATATCATTCGGAAAGGACTTAATATAGTTACCCAAATAAATTTGGTCCATATATAGTTGTGAATTTGAATCATCATATGTGTTAGGGATGAACACATGATTGATGATATGAGAAAAAATACATATCTGATGATGGTAAGAATCAAATTATATGTAGTTCATGAACATAAAACACTTCATTACGGTCCATCCCATACATAGAGGTGGAAAGATCACATTAACATTTTGTCCAGACACAATATTAGAGATTAGAGTGTAATTACAAACCCTATGATGGGATGAATTAGTCCACAAATAGTTTACATGTTATAGTTTCCAGTGTAGGTATGACTCTTACAAATGGAGGGGTGAAATTTTTATATAATGTTTAGACCCAAGATTGTATATCTGGGCATAACTATATATCCATATTTAATAGTAATAAATAATAACAATGTTCTTGAATAGGAAAATTTTTACATTAGATTGATCCGTATGCAGATGGGGTCTTATTTATTATAGTTGTTGGACTATGGATGTGTGGTCCAGGAATCACTACATATCCTGTGATGGAATTAATGAAGACACACATAGTTCTTGAATGAGAATCTATCTACAAATCTCTAACCCATATACAATAGGGAAAAGTGTTCCTATTTATTATTGTGGTTGGACCATGGATTGATGATTATGGTGTCACTACCTATTTTGTGATTTTATGAATCATGCAATAAATAGTTATTATATAGAGGTGTGGGTGTAGACCCACAATAAGGATAATGGTCCTCTTGGAAAAGGTCTATAGTAATATGTTGTTTTATTTCATATGATGTACGTCTACCATGTGGTTAAATGTGAGCAATAAGGATATGTACTAGGTCTGTTAAGGAAATGTATTTAGGGCCACACTAACCCTATAATGAAGTGATATTTATCTATCATTTGGATAATTCCATATAAAAAATCCTAATATCAAATGATTTATTCCTCATGTGAGAAAAAATTAATCGATAAGGCTTATTTCATAATAAAGATTTGATTAAATGCATCAAAAAGTTCATTGAGGAGGACATCAACCATGAAACATATTTTCAAGAGGTAAGGGTCAATCATTTATATAAATTATCGGTAGGACACATGATTTAAAATCTAAGTGTCAGTTTGTATCTAATTATGGAAGGGATTAAGCCATGAGTATTTATGGAATTAAGGTCTTCCCTATGTGTATATGGATCACACACTGGGATTTAGACACTTGATTTGCCTTTTTCATAGTTCCAGATTTTTTTGTAGTGAATAATCAATAAAAGAACATTGTTTTGTGGAATAACATCTTGTGATAAATATTTAAGGTATTTTTTAGTTTATATTATTGTTATTAGGACATAGAATATCAAAAAGTTTTAATGTCATGCTTCCAAGGATCCTTTATTGTTTTTTAATGACATGCAATTGAGAGGTAAATGTTTTACTTTTAATTTCATGTGATAAAGTTCATCTTCAATTGAGTTTAGCATCATGTGCCCAAAATATTTTTTTCTTGAAAAAAAAAGGAATCATAATAGTTTAATAAACCATGCATAACTATGGGGATTAATGTGTTCCCTCTATGTTGTGGCCATTGAGTAAGCTGCATTGGAATAAACTAATTATATGAAATAAGGATCACACAAATTGGGATATAGCCTTGGAGGTTTTATTCGTATTATCATTGGGATTCTGAGACTAATAACAGCTCTACTTGATGAAACATGTGGAGGTGAAACATTTAATTGAAGGCTTGTGTTATCAGAGTTTGATAGACTTTGGGGTTTTGTGTTGTACACAATTTTTTCTTAGTTAGTTATAAGAACTCATCCAAACAATTTTTCAGTTTTTCGTTATCATAGAGTTGTATGTAGGTAAATATTTGAATAAAGGAAAATTATAATTTTATTGCGAAAATTTATTTGTTTCATAAACCAGTGAAAATGGAGTCACATGCATAGAAGTGAGTGTGGTTATATAATGGTCCCATAAGGAATGAAAAATATTTTTCATCCATGAATTCCTTCTATTTACCAAAATCATCTAGAGTATATTCGATATAGTTTTATGAAAGTCCTTTATATTTCTATTTTACTCAAATGGTATTGGGATTAATTTATGGACTCAATATTTTACACTTTGTACAATCTACTCAATTCAGTTGAACTAATATTGGTTTCATTGTCCTTAAAAATCATGGGAAAGTCTCAAATACTAGTGATGATATTTTATATTGTAATGTTAATGTTATTCTTCATCTTGAATACCTGGAGATATATTGTTTCCTCCAATTTATAAAATACGTTTGTAGAAGTATGGATGTACATTAATTGTGAAGCTATTACTTGGGGATATTTTCCCCCCAAAATCTATCATCCATTAAAAAAATTAATATGAATAATAAAACATTTGTATCAAAATGTAGAATTATTTATGAAGTTTGGAAGAATGTTTCATTCATGAAACATTCTATTAAATTCCACATAGCCCTGTATCATAGATTTCCAATAGTAACCATGCCCCCTAATTTTATGGGACAATATAGTCCTGAACTGATGAGCACCATAGGATCATTCATGGACTTCTTCCATTATAGAAAAATATCTATTAATTATATGAATCTGAGGAGGATTTTATCAAATAATCATTTTATTGGGATTTGTTCACATTTGGTCTATCATGTAGGGTAATGTTTGCTAATTAGTGTCAGTCTTCAAAATTTTGGATCATTCTCACCAGAGGGTAACATTTTATAGATAATCAATAATTCGAACTATATATTAAATGTTGGATATAAGGTCCTCATGATACTAGGTGTTGATGATTTGATTTATATCCTTTATGACACTTATTGTTACTAATGTTACCATCATTTATTGTGTGATGTGGAAGACATCGTCATCCTGATCAGGGTTATATAAGACAATGAATGAATTAGATAGGGCATTTGCATGAATTTTTTTTTGATTTAGGAACATGATGAAATGTTGGTCGAAAAGGGAACACTACCATTAGTCGTCAAATTTAGCTACTGTAATGGCCTCATTACTCTTTTATTTGGGAATTTCCACCACTAATGTTTTTGATAACTAACTCTTAATTCCCTTTCTTGTCTAGGTTGGATATCTTTAGTTATAGATATAGTTCCATGATGAGAATTGGTACTTTTTATTCTACCTCATTATTATTAAAGCATTTGAACAATGAGAATTCATATGGAAAAATTGAATTTTTTAGGGAGATATATAAAATCCATTGAACAACATGGGTGAACCATCATTTTTCCATCCATATTATGATAGGACACTGAGAGGCACCATCAAAATATATCTCCCTTATAAGATAAGCATAATGGGTATAGAAAAACTCATCATCTTGTTGATTTGTTCCAACTAGTGTGATTTTTGGGGTGGGATATGCAATAAAAAAAATACACAAGGACTTAACTTTAATTATATTACAAGATATGAAATATATATCATATTATTGTATAATAACCACCCATTGATCCAAACTAGTGATCATTATAGGCCATCCAAGGATATATCTTATTAGTTCATAATGAGAGTCCTTGTGGAATTTATGTTTTTTCATATAATGTCTCATATTTTTCATTTTAATAATGAGAATGTTATAGTTTATCTCAAAATAACAATACATGGTTTCAATTCCATGAATAAGTTTACCTAGGTTGCAGAGGATGATTTAGGTCATCACATCATTTCTTTTTTCGAGGAGAGAACAATGTGATCAAACTATAGTAGCCACATATAATATATGCACCTTTCCATTTTTTATTGGAATAAATACTAATGTTTGTCTCATGTATTTATTTATATTATTAAAGGATTCTTAGAAATCACCATCCCATCAATAGGGGACTCCATTAATTATAAAATTATTGAAGGGGAGAGATTAAAAATCAGTGATAGTTATGAATCACCAAATTAAAGAGTGGTTCTCCTAAATCCTCCTCAGTTAATCATGATTCCAAGGTTGTGGCATTTCTATGATTGAATTTTACTTTTTTTATTGAGCTCAATGCAACATTGGAATACCATGAATCCCATGAATTTCCATGATGTTTCCCAAAAAGCTTACTTCAGAATAATTATCTTTAAAATATTTTACCATAACTTTTCTATCATCTTTTTGAAGACAGGTGAAGTGATCATGTCACTATTTATATTTGAAATTTAACTTATAAACATAACATTTTTATATTATTCCCAAAAAGGTTCTACAAATATTATTGATTTCATATTGGTGAGTATCAAGGAAATTATTTAATCAAAAGGGAATGACATGATAGAAAAAGATCCATTGAGGTGCTTTGATGATGGGGGACCCATGATTTTCTAGGGCCATAATTATTTTATTGTACCCTATATACCTATCCATAATGAAAATGGTTTAAAATTTATAAGTTTCATTGATCAAGAGTTGTGTTATATGAGATCAAAAATCATCCTTCTAGAAGGGTTTATTATGTTATTTGAAATCGATGTAGACCCTATTTAGATTGTCTTTGCTTTATAGAGATGATGTTGGTGAGCCATATTGAGTATTTAACATCCTATAAAATTTTATCTTTGATCAATTTTCATCTTGTGATTATATTTTAGTATCATTAGATTAGTGAATCCTCATTGGTTCTTACATGATATTTTTTGGTAATCCGATTACATTAAGTAGTGCATTTCCACATCAGTGTACAAGGTGGGTTTTTTTAATTCCAAGAGAATATATATTTATGCTAATTTAAAAATGAAATATACATCACCATATTCTCAAGATGTATGTTTGCATTATTAAATATGGCCCATATTTTATATCATTTTACAAGATTTACCTACATAAGGAAATCCATGGTGGGTGAGTATTCTCTTCTTAAATGTAGGTAGGGTGTTCATGATGTTATCATATTATTCCTCTATCTCTAAGACTATCTATAAAAAATTATATATTGTAGGTAATTTGGGGAATTCTCTTTCATTATTATAGTTAGAGTGGCCATGGGAAAATAAATTGTTATATTGAAATACTATAGTCATCATATAGAGATTCTTAATCTGATCTTTTTCTTTTATGCTATAATTGGTCAAAGGAGGATCCTAGTCAATAAGGATTAATTATGATGCCTCAATCTAGTTTATGGGTAGCATATTGTCGGTATAAAAAATACTCAAGGGATTTTCATGGGAGGTCTTGAAGCTGTTAGGGGGATTCAACATTTAGAACACCAAACACCATTGATTTTTTCTATACCTTATATATATTCATGCTTCAGAACATTTAGATTAATAAGAATCAAAGGGGAACATTCACTATTTTGGATTCCCTCCGTCAAACTGATGTAGTATTTCACGAATTGATTAAATATTAAAGGAAGTATCAAATGGTTATGAATAAAAGGTCTTGCAAGAAGGATATTATATGTTATGTATTTACTTATAAATATTAACTCAAATTTATACATGATTCTTCCTAAATGATCCATGAGTTTTACCTTACAAGGATGTATTTTCTCACTCTTATCATAAACACGAATGGTTATATTTTCCACTAATAATTCTCCAATCCAGTCTTCCAAGCATCGAATTGTCCAAATCAGGATGAGGATGATCCTGAAACCACTATAAATTAGAGTCCTTTATAGTTTAATATTTTCAATATTACATGAATTATATAAGTTTTTTATTTTTTTTGTAGACATATTCTTCATGATCCTGATCTATCAATAAAAAAATGAATGTAGTTATGAAATAATTGTCACCCAATGAATAACCTTGACAATAGAAAATTCTATCTAAAATTATTTTGGTATATGTAGGGCCTCAATGAGTCCCTCTATTAGTTATTTTGAAGGGAATAGAGAATCATGGATTTAGAGATTGTTTTAGAAAATGATTAATGGTTTTAGATTATTGTACATTTTTTCAATAGTTCTACAATTCTCAATGAATAGTTTTCTCATATTAAGTTGTTTAAGAGATGAGGTATCTAAGGTGGAGGGTCATGGTTATTGAGTAATGATATAGGGATATGTTTCATCAAATATCATAGGGTAAACCATTCATACCCTTTGAATCTGTTGATCAGACAATCACAACCCCTCTAGTTAGTAATGTAAGATACCTAATTTTTGAAGACCACTGGAAGGATCTAAGAAATAAAAGTATTTATTTTGGTCTTGATGGTGTTTTTAGGGTTGGTTAAGACTATGAAGTTTTTGATTTTGTGACCCAACCTCCAAGAAGAAGAGCAGTATTAAAGGCTGAGCAGTGAGGTTGACCCCATTGGGTGGGTTTGATTCAGTATATTAGGTAGGTTATTTTACCAAATTATATTTAAATAAATACCACAATTATCATTTTTAATGTTCTATTATTTATTATTCTTCTTCTCAAATAATAAGAATACCTAATATACTCTTTTTTATGGGCGAGATATTTTTTTCACTGATGCCACTCAAAGGGAGGAGTTGGGTGATTCGAGTACTTCTAGGGTGCTTGATAAGGACATTTGACATGTATGAGGTTAATAGTGGTCATCTCTTAAATAATAATTCATTTAATATGTTATGGGGAATTGGGTCATGATTTATAACTATTCCTCAAAATGGGATCTTCTACGCATTGTGTCATTTCAGTAAAATCATAGAATCAGCATGGATAACTCATCAAGATCAATGTCATTTGCAGCTCATCCTAAATATTTTCAATATAATATTCATGTAATTTATTTTTATTAAAAGGGTTACTGAGTGAATTTTTCAAACCCTTCCATATGGAAATGAAGTCAAAACCCCACTCATTTTAATGTTGTTTACAACTTGTAAGTTTCATAATTAACATTTCTCTGGAATGTAGATGAACACAAAAATGAATTAATGAATAAGGCCTTATAATCCCATAATAGATCCTCCTAAAAGGATAATGCTCAAAATAGAGGATGGAACATTCATTTTGGGATCAAATCATTTCATCCTAGTCACCTCTTGCGGGTCTTGGGGTCCCATCAATAGGTTTCTTCAGAGCCTAATGTGAATAAGGTATTGTTCTGGATATCCCATGACATCAAAGGTAGATAAGGTGTGATTAATAAAATTTGGTTGGGTAAATTATTTATCCAAAAATTTAGTATATCACTACATTTTGGGCTACATAGGTGCACACTTCCCTTCCCTTGATTTTATTCTTACAACAAT